>CM072999.1:133160559-135660559 GCA_037038555.1 Rhynchonycteris naso | reverse complement strand
CCCCTGACCTATTTCATTCCGAAACAGAAGTCCAAACATCAATGTCGGCCAATGTTGCTGGAGCAAAAAAGTTTTCTATATGCTTCTTACCCCTCTGGGCACAAACTTGCAATCAAAAATGGCCTGGAAGCTTCCCCCCATCTTTTCAGTTCTTTGATTTTATTTTATTTTTTCTTATGCAATTTTTTATTATTAATTTTAATGGGGTGACACCAATAAATAAGGGCACATATGTACAATGAAAACATCTCCAGGATTTTGAAGATGGCGACGGAGTAGGTGGACGTACCAACTTCCAACTCCCAGAAGCAAAGTGGATTATAACTCAATTTAAAGAACCATCTTCTGGATAAACCAACTATGAACTAAATTAAGTGGACTCTTCAACCAAGGAACACTGCAGAAGCCACATTGAGACTGGTAGGAATAGCGAAAACGCGAAGAAGGCTGCCCAGCTCCCCGGAGCAAACGGCAGCCCGGCGGGAGGAAAGTTTGGCGGAGAGGGAGGGACCTGGGTCCCAGGAACCAAGCCCCAGCCTGCAGTCCCAGAGCCTAGAAGAGGCGTTTGGACAGTTTTGAGCTGAGAAACAAGTGAGGGAGCTGCCAGGCCTACAGTGTGGAGTATTAGGTCCCTTCCTACTCTGCTGAGGTCTGCTTAAGGGTTTGGGGCGACAGAACGCTGAAACACGGTTCTGTCGGCGTGGGCAGAGGCCAAGCTGGTGTGATATCGGTCTAGTCAAGAGGGTCGGAGGGGACGCGCGAAAGCGGTCCGGAAGCTGCGGGCCCGCCTTTAATCCCACTTATGGGGACAAAGCGGGAGACCAGGAACGGGCAGGCTCTGCGCAAGCCGGCCCTGACCGCAGGGACCGGGCTAGGACCAGGGACGGGCGGGGGCTCGCGGCTGAGCTGATGCTACCAGCCCCCCCCACCCCCCCACGCCCCCCCATCCCCGGCCGGAGAAGCCGCGGTTGGCCAGTATACGTGCGCGAGCGGGCTCCGAGCGCGGGAACAGGGTAGACCCCGAGACAAGTGAAAGCTCGCAGCTGAGCCCAAGCTAATATCCCCGCCCGGCCAGAGAAACCGCGATTTGCCATCCCACGTGCACGAGCCGGCTCGGAACGCGGGGGCAGAGTAGAGTCCGGGATGAGCGGAAGTACGCAGCTGAGCGAAAGCCAGCAAACATGCCCGCCCCAATAAACCTTGGTTTCCGACCCTGCGCAGAAGGGCCCTGGCCTCGAGGGCGGGGCTAAAGCTCCTGACGGGCAAAAGCTTACAGCTGAGAGCACGTCAAAAGCCCCGCCTAACCCGCGGAACTGTAGCGAGCAGGCTCCGACTGCTGGTTCTGGGCGGAAGTCCGGAAATAGGCTGGGTCCGCAGCTGAGCAAAGGTGCTCACCTCTACCCTTGGTGCTAAGTCTTGCGGCTTCAGTGACAGCCCCTCCCACGGAGCAGAGGCAGAAATCACAGCAAAAGCCACAGTGGGCCGGCCCTGGCAACGCTCATACCCAACCACCCTAGGCACCGGCAGAGGGGGTGGGGGGCCTGCAGAAGGACCACACCTAGAGAACACAAAGGCAACACCTTCTGGACTCCAGTGGCCACAACTTGCTTATACACAGAAAAAATGGGCAGGCAGAGGAATGCAAACCAAATGAATCAAGAGAAATCCCCAGAGAAGGACCTGAATGAACCAGATATAACCAAATTACCAGAAGCAGAATTTAGAATAATGATAGTTAGGATATTCAAAGAAATTAGAGCAACAATGAATAGTCATTATGAACACATAAATAAAGAGATAACAAGTATAAAAAATGAAATTGAAATAATAAAAAAGAATCAGACAGAAATGACAAATACAGTATCAGAACTGAAGACCACAATGGAAGGAATTAAAAGCAGGATGGATGATGCTGAGGATCGAATAAGCGAGTTAGAGGACACAATAAACAAAGGCACAGAAGCAGAGAAGAAAAAGGAAAAGAGACTTAAAAAATGGAGGAAACTCTAAGGGAGCTTTGTGACAACATGAAGAGAAACAACATTCGCATCATAGGGGTGCCTGAAGAAGAGGAGAGAGGACAGGAAATGGAAACTATGTTCAACCAAATCATAGCAGAAAACTTTCCTAAATTAAGGCTGGGAAACACTCCACACATTCAAGAAGCACAAAGAACTCCATTAAAGAGAAACCCAAAAAGATCTACACCAAGACACATCATAGTTAAAATACCAAACCTAATGGATAAAGAAAAAATTTTAAAAGCTGCTAGAGAAAAAAAGGCTATCACCTACAAAGGAGCCCCCATAAGGATGACATCGGACTTCTCAACAGAAACACTTGAGGCCAGAAGGGAATGGCAAGATATAATCAAAGTAATGCAGAACAAGAACCTACAACCAAGACTACTTTATCCAGCAAGGCTAACGTTTAAAATTGAAGGAGAAATAAAGAGCTTCCCAGAAAAAGAAAGCCTCAAGGAATTCATAAAAACCAAACCAATTCTGCAAGAGATATTAAGGGGCCTCTTGTGAACAGTTTAAAGGGAGGAATGAATAGAGCAAAAGAAGAATACAGCTTTAAAGAATAAAATGGCATAAACAACTACATATCAATAATAACCTTAAATGTAAATGGATTAAATGATCCAATCAAAAGACATAGGGTAGCTGCATGGATAAAGAAACAGGACCCATACATATGCTGTCTACAAGAGACACACCTTAAAACAAAAGATGCTCATAGACTGAAGGTAAAAGGATGGAAAAAAATATTTCATGCAAATGGAAATGAAAAAAAAGCAGGGGTAGCAATACTTATATCAGACAAAATGGACTTTAAAACAAAGGCTGTAGTAAGAGATAAAGGAGGACACTACATAATGATAAAGGGAACAATTCAACAGGAAGATATAACTATTGTAAATATCTATGCACCAAATATAGAAGCCCCGACATACATAAAGCAGACTTTGATGGATATAAAGGGCGAGATTATCAGCAATACTATCATAGTAGAGGATTTCAATACCCCTCTAACAACACTGGATAGATCCTCAAGAAAGAAAATTAATAAAGAAACAGCAGACTTAAAGGAGACACTAGATCAACTTGATTTAATAGATATCTTCAGAACTTTTCACCCTAAAGAAGTAGAATATACATTCTTCTCAAGCGCTCATGGTACGTTTTCTAGGATAGACCACATGTTAGGACACAAAAATGGTCTCAATAAATTTAAGAAGATTGAAATCATATCAAGCATTTTCTCTGATTACAATGCCATGAAACTAGAAATTAACCACAAAAGAAAAACTGAAAAATACTGAAACACTTGGAAACTAAATAGCATGTTATTAAATAATGAATGGATTAACAATGAAATCAAAGAAGAAATAAAAAAGTTTCTAGAAACAAATGATAATGAGCATACATCAACTCAAAATTTATGGGACACAGCAAAAGGAGTTCTGAGAGGGGAGTTTATTGCACTACAGGCATATCATAAGAAGCTAGAAAAAGCTCAAATAAGCAACCTGACCCTGCATCTAAAAGAACTAGAAAAACAACAAGAAATAAAACCCAAGACAAGTAGAAGGAAGGAAATAATAAAGATCAGAGCAGAAATAAATGACATAGAGGCGAAGGAAACAATACAGAGGATCAATGAAACCAGAAGCTGGTTCTTTGAAAAGGTAAACAAGATTGATGAACCTTTAACTAGACTCACCAAGAAAAAAAGAGAGAGGACTCAAATAAATAAAATTAGAAAAGACAGTGGAGAAATAACAACTGACACAACAGAAATACAAAGCATTGTAAGAAAATACTATGAAGAACTAAATGCCAAAAAATTAGACAATCTTGGTGAAATGGACAAATTTCTTGAAAAAAACTCCCAAAAAAGAAAAGTCCTGGGCCTGATGGCTTCACAAGTGAATTCTATCAAAAATTCAAAGAAGAACTAACTCCTATCCTCCTCAAGCTATTTCAAAAAATTCAAGAGGAAGGAAGACTTCCAAACTCCTTTTATGAGGCGAGCATAATTCTGATCCCAAAACCGGGCAAAGACAACACAAAGAAAGAAAATTATAGGCCTATATCTCTGATGAATTTAGACGCTAAAATTCTCAACAAAATATTAGCCAACCGGATTCAGCAATATATGAAAAAAATCATACACCACGATCAAGTGGGATTTATTCTGGAGAGGCAAGGCTGGTTCAATATTCGCAAATCAATCAATGTGATTCATCACATAAACAAAAGGAAGGACAAAAATCACATGATAATTTCAATAGATGCAGAAAAGGCATTTGATAAAATCCAGCACCCATTCATGCTCAAAACTCTCAGTAAAGTGGGAATACAGGGATCATTCCTTAACATGATAAAGGCCATCTACGATAAACCGACAGCAAACATCATACTAAATGGACAAAGATTAAAAGCAATCCCCTTAAGATCAGGAACCAGGCAGGGTTGCCCACTTTCACCACTCTTATTCAACATAGTTCTGGAAGTCCTAGCTACAGCAATCAGACAAGAAGAAGAAATAAAAGGCATCCAAATTGGAAAAGAAGAAGTAAAACTGTCACTATTTGCAGATGATATGATATTGTATATAGAAAACCCTAAAGTCTCAGTCAAAAAACTACTGGACCTTATAAATGAATTCAGCAAGGTGGCAGGATATAAAATTAATACTCAGAAATGAGAGGCATTGCTATACACCAACAATGAAATATCAGCAAAAGAAATTAAGAAAACAATCCCCTTCACTATTGCAGCCAAAAAAATAAAGTACCTAGGAGTAAATTTAACCAAGGAGGTTAAGGACTTGTACTCGGAACATTATAGAACATTGATAAAAGAAATCAAGGAAGACACAAACAAGTGGAAGCATATACCGTGCTCATGGCTAGGAAGAATAAACATCATTAAAATGTCTATATTACCCAAAGCAATTTATAAATTCAATGCAATACCAATTAAAATTCCAATGACATACTTCAAAGATATAGAACACATGTTCCAAAAATTTATATGGAACCAAAAAAGAACACGAATAGCCTCAGCAATCTTAAAAAGAAAAAATAAAGCAGGAGGTATCACTCTTCCAGATATCAAGGTTTACTATAAGGCCATTATACTCAAGACAGCCTGGTACTGGCATAAGAACAGGCACATAGATCAATGGAACAGAACAGAGGACCCAGAAATAAACCCACAGCTTTATGGACAACTGATATTTGACAAAGGAGGAAAGAACATACAATGGAGTAAAGACAGCCTCTTTAACAAATGATGTTGGGAAAATTGGACATCTACCTGCAAAAAAATGAAACTAGACCATCAACTTACACCATTCACAAAAACAAACTCAAAATGGATAAAAGACTTAAATGTAAGCCGTGAAACCATAAGCATCTTAGAAGAAAACATAGGCAGCAAGCTCTCCGACATCTGTAGCAGCAGTATATTTGCCGATTTATCTCCACGGGCAACTGAAATAAAAGGCAAGATAAACAAATGGGACTATATCAAACTAAAAAGTTTTTGCACAGCTAAAGACAATAGGAACAGAATAAAAAGACAAGCCACACAATGGGAGAACATATTCGACAGCATGTTGGATTAGGGGTTAATAACCAAAATTTATAAAGAACTTATAAAACTCAATACCAGGAAGACAAACAATCCAATCAAAAAATGGGGAAAAGAAATGCATAGAAATTTCTCCGAAGAGGACATACAGATGGCCAATAGGCATAAGAAAAAATGCTCAACATCACTAATCATTAGAGAAATGCAGATTAAAACCACAATGAGATATCACCTCACACCAGTCAGAATGGCACTTATCAGCAAAACAACACAGAATAAGTGCTGGCGAGGATGTGGAGTAAAGGGAACCCTTCAGCACTGCTGGTGGGAATGCAGACTGGTGCAGCCACTGTGGAAAACAGTTTGGAGATTCCTCAGAAAATTAAAAATCGAACTGCCTTTTGACCCGGCTATCCCACTTTTAGGAATATACCCTAAGAACACCATAGCACTGTTCGAAAAGAAGAAATGTGCCCCCATGTTCGTGGCAGCATTGTTCACAATAGCGAAGATCTGGAACCAACCCAAGTGTCCGTCAGAAGACAAGTGGATTAAAAAGCTATGGTACATATATACTATGGAATACTACTCAGCCATAAGAAACGATGACATCGGATCATTTATAACAAAATGGATGTACCTTGATAACATTATACGGAGTGAAATAAGTAAATCAGAAAAAAAGAAAAACTGAGAACAGCACGATTTCATACACAGGTGGGACATAAAAGTGAGAATATGAGACATGGACAAGAGAGTGGTGGTTATGGAATGGGGGGAGGGAGGGAAGAGTGGGATAGGGAGGAGGGGAGGGACACAGGGAAAACCAGATTGAAGGTGACAGAGGACAATTTGACATTGGGTGATGGGTATGCAACACAATTGAATGATAAGATAACCTGGAGATGTTTTCATTGTACATATGTACCCTGATTTATTGGTGTCACCCCATTAGAATTAATAATAATAAAATATAAAAGAAAAAAAAAGAAAAAAAAAAAAGAAAACATCTCCAGGTTATCTTATCATTCAATTATGTTGCATACCCATCACCCAAAGTCAAATTGTCCTCTTGATTTTATTTTAAGGTAAATTTTAATATATGTTGTCTAACACGTTTTTGTTGTTCTCAGAGGTTCCTGAGCAGAAGAAGTAGGAGACCATGCCTGAGACATTTTCTCATTGGTCCACACCAGCACCGGCAGCTGTGCCGCTGCCTCCTGTCCCTTCCCTGAGGGCCTGAACCGCACGTCTGGGGCTGGGGAGGCTCCTTCTCACACAAAGTCTGCCCGTTTGCCTCAGCCTGATGTGGACAGAGCCCTGCTGGTACAGGATGTGCTGAAGAGCAACCCGGAGGGCCCAGGACTAGAAAATGCAACCCCTCCTTCTGTTCCCTAAAGCCTGTCCTGTTCCAACTGTCCCTCAAGGGGATACGTGTTCTGAGAAGTGCTAACAGGCAGGTGATGCCAGGAACAGCATAGACACCTCACGTGTGCGACTGCACTGCCCTGTGAGGTGGGTCCCATCACCACCTGCATTGCACAAGTGTGAGGACAAGGAAGCAGACACAGCGAAGGTGGGCAGAGCACAGGCCTGAGCAGCTGTGGCAGCAGCAGCCAGCCGGCTGCCAGGGGGAGGGAGGTGCAGGCAGAGCCACAGCTAACTGGGCAAGGGCCGTCACTGCCCACAGTTCCCACAGCCCCCACACTTCCAGCAACCCCGGAACTACTTCCAGGAAAAACAGAGCCACAAGCACGCACACTGCAGAGCATGAGCAGAATCCCCACCATTCACCTGGAAACTCTGTTTCACAGAGAAACGCCCCTGAGAAAAGATTAAGCAGAAAACAGGAAAGAGACGAGAAAGAACACAGCTTCAGCATCTACCGTGAAGCATAAACACGGCCAGGCGCGTGTTTATAAACTGACTGCTACCGAAACTCAGGGAGGAGGGTGACTCCCAGGGGAGGAGACGGGACCCAGAGGCGCTGCCCCGCGGCACCGGCGTGGGCACATTACAAGTGTCACTGCTCGCCCCAGGCAAGCGGGCTTCATATAACATTGTCTCCTATAAAGCACACTCCCTGTGAGATTCACCCCTCAGACACAGCACACACTACAGACAACAACTTCCACTCTTTCTGCTTCTCAATGCTCCTGAAAGCTGACCCTCCTGACCCCCCACCTGCCCTGACCCTCGGGACAGGCGTCTGTAGGGCTGATGGTACCACTGCTTGTGGGCCCGGCCGCCCGACACTCACCCTCTAGGTGCTGCGGTAAACTCCGACAAACCAGACAAAACCTCTCCCCAGGTAAGACCTTACGTTCAGTGGTGGCAGACTGGATATCAACAGACACACCACCATCTACACAGCCTGGTGGTAAGGCTGCAGGGAAGACATTACAGGGGAGGAGACCAAGTGAGCGGTGGGGGGAGGGTACGGTGTCACTGGCACGCAGCACTGGCTCTAATCCCAGAAGGAGAGGGGACACATGGAGGAGTGGGGATGAAGCTAGAGCACACCGTGCCCCTTCCACCTCCGTGCCACCTCCTGGATCAGGCGTGTCCCCAGCGAGGTGACCTGTCTACCCGGGGAGGCTCACAGCAGCTCCCAAGGACAGGGCTCACGCCTGGTCCCTCTGCACAGCCCCTGCCTCCCACAGCCTCAGGCACTATGCGGCTTAATAAATTCCCACACATTGTAGCACTCTTGAGTTCTTATAGGAATGAGCAGGCGTGAACCACACACAGTGTCACCAGGGCATGTGGCCGTGGGGAGGGGTGCTCACATCACCATGGGCGGGACCTCAGGCTTGGTGGTGGGAGGGTCGCTCACCGTGAACCAGACCTTGGGCTTGGCAACGGGAGGGGCGTTCACCATGGGCAGGGGGGCACTCACTGTGGGCCAGGACCTTGGGCTTGGTGGCCAGAGAAGCACTCACTGTGGGCAGGAGGGGCACTCACCGTGGGCAGGAAACACTCACCATGGGCCAGGAGCTTGGGTTTGCCCACCGGGCTGAAGCAGACATTGTGGAGAACCAGCAGGGGCAGGCCCGCACCACGCCTGCACGCACTCATCTCCACCAGCAGGTCCAGGCCGCCGTCCAGCCTCAGGACCATCTGCCGTCCTTCCTCGGCCCGCGACACGCTGAGCAGCAGCTTCAGCCAGAGCACGGCCAGGCTGCTTAGACGCCTGCTCCCTCCCTTCAGCAAGGTCAGGGATAGAAAGTTCTGAAGGAAGTTGGTCTGTGGGAGACAGAGGACGTGACTCTCCTCGAGTCTGCATCACTCCCTAGTCCCCCAAGGACAGGGGGGGATGACGGGGGGTGGGGTACTCTGCTCCCGCCCCAGCCTGCATCCCCTCCCCCAGAGCTGCCCAGGTCCTCCAGCTATGGTGATTCCAGGTACAATGAAAGAGGTTAAGGAGAGCAAAATAGCTCTCAAGTTTTATTTCACAGTGAGTCTGTTCTGATGACGGTCAGCTCAGTCACGCAGGGTGATGAAGCAGTGCGGGGTTACTTCAGGCCTCCCGAGTACTCTCTCTGTCTGCCCCTGGCTGTGGGAGGGAACAGGAGCACAACCCACTGATGGTGGGGGTGCTGGGGGAATGACTGAGAAAGGTGTAAAGGATCAAGAGGTAACACATTCCAGCTATAAAATAAATTAAGTCACGGGTGTGAAGTCCAGCATAAGGAAAACGGTCGATAACACCATAATCGTGCACAGTGACAGAATTCTACACTCATTGTGATCACATCGCGGGGTCTATAAATGTCAAATCACCACATCGTATACCTGAAACTGCTACAATACTGTATGTCAACTAAACTTTAATAAACAATTTTTTTTAAAAAGAAACAGAACACAGGTCAGTCTTGGATGCCAGTTAACCGCCTGGTGGTACCGGGGAAAACTGCATCTTGGCAGCTACCCATGTGCTAGACACGAACCTGTGGGCACAGCTGATGTTCCATGTATCAGTTGCTTAGCTACAGACTTCTCATGGCTATGTGTCCTTCAAGTAACACATGGAGACGAGACAGCTGTTATTGAAGCGTAAAAGTCACCACAACCTCCCAGTATAAGCGTTGATGCAAACCCCAGTGCACTCCTAATCACGGGAAAGACAGCGACTGATCGTCTAGAACAAGCTACACGCAAGACAGATAGACAGAAAGAGGAAGTGCTCTACGAAGCAGCCAGGAGAGCCAGGGACTACAGCCAGGGACAGGTTTGATCAAGGAGCAGAAATGGGATGGCTGAGATCTCGTGACTGCCCAGGTCTGCTCTCTGCAGGGTCTGGATTATGTCTGGGGTTATCCTGCACCTAAATCAAGATGACAGCCTGAATCTATGAAATAAATCGCACCCTCCTATGTAACAGGACCCTGAGTGCATGGCCATATCCATGAGCTGGCGAGGCCGGCATTACACAGGCTAGAGAGCACACCCACTGCCCTGCCCACCCCGACAGCCATTCCCAGCTGCAGCCCTGGAGTCCTCCATCAGCCCAATTCCACCCAGTTCTGCCCGATGGTGGAGACCTGGGCTGATGAGCGACAGCAGGTGTGGCGTCCCCACATTGAAAATGCGCGGTGGAGCCTCTTCTTCCCGGCTGCGCCACAGGACCTGTGAACAGCTTCTCACCCTGGGCGGCGTGTACAGAAACACCACGGCAGAGACACCAAATGCTCTGGGTCTCAGTTGTGTCATGGCGTCAGCCACTTTCCAGCGCCTGGAGCAGAGCAGCAGACGGGACCAAAGTGTCCGGACTCCCCAGAACTCGCTGCAGCACGGGGGGTGGGGGTGGGGGGGGGGAAGCTCGGGGCCCTCAGTAGAGCAGAGGAAAGAGGGCGTGCTGGCTTGAGCCCAAGACAGTCCTGTCACACCGACACCCAACACGCTGAATCCGAACTGAGATCTGGAGACGCCTGAGATGCCACTCTGGCTAACCTCGTTGTTTTATAATTGAAGACCCTGAATCTTAAAAAGAGTGAGTGTCCAGCTCAGAGTCCCACGTCAGACCTGAGGCCATCATTCACTGCACCTGGGCATTCCTGCGTCTCTTCCTACCAGTGCTCTGTGTGTGAGTGTGTGTGGGGCAGAGAGCCTGTGCTGGTCTGTACTCTCGCACAACACCCAGTGCAGGGGGACCTCACACATGTGTGCACGTGCACTCACTCACAGAAAACACACACTCACACGCACAGACATGAATATGAAGAGAACATCCACCCGAGGGGTGGCAGACAGCTGCTCGGGTGACAGCCGGGGTCCCGCGTTTCTATCCAGTGCTGATGGGTGCACCTGGTGTGAACACCACTGCAGGACACCACCCTGAGCCCAGCTGGGCTGCAAACCCCTGAACATTCAAGACCGCACCCAAAGCCAGCTAGAGGTAGCTCCAGCACCCCATGGAAAGGACCCCTCCTTACCTAAGACTATTAGTTAATTGGAAATTACAGGCAAAGTGGTTTTTGTGTGTGGGAGGTCATGACACGGCAGAGGAAAAGGAGACTCGGTTCTTATGAACGCTGTAAACTTCTGCATGTACCTTGGCCTTCATGCAAAAGAAAGGGAAGTTCTCCAATCAGCATGTACTGCTAGGCGGTGGATCATGTGACCCTACTCAGATTTTGGGGATCCTGCTGACGCATACCTAAACATGGTCTAACTGAGCAGCTGTGCTAGAATCTGTTTCAACCACTCAATCCCCCACTGACTTTCACTCTTGTCGTGATGAGAAGTCACGTTCAGGCCCTGGGTCTCAGGGAACAAACAAGTCACCAAGAAGCCAGGTTTCACTTGCAGAAAGAGGGCCGTGGCTTCAGCAGCCATTCTCACAATGTGAAATGAGCTGAAATGGTAACTGCTCAATTTGGTCTGCTTTAAAGACCAATATATTACTTTTATGACGTCAAATAAATGTAAGACAGCTGCATTTCTAAAACCCTCATTTCTGAGAGTGATAAAACGTAATCCGACTCTAAGAAGATAAACTAAAAGGAAATGGCTTGATCGTATTCTGGCTTCCGCTGCTTTTCTCATCTCGACTATCGGCTGGCTGGCTTTAAATCCGGCACACCTCTCAGTCCTTTCACCAGCCTTCACAGTAAAAGGACTTGAAATTGACATGAATTAACCCGAGACAGTTCCCATGTGTCCTTGATTGGGGGCGGGGGGTGGGGGGGGCGGGAATCCGACTATCTCCCTGCGGCATGTGGGGAACGGGTGTGTACCTTCTGCATGACGCCTCTGCAGTCATGGGATGAGCCCAGGTTCACGAGCAGCATGAAGAGCGCCTGCTGCACGGCTGCATTCTCCAGGGGAGCCCGGGCGGCCAGCCTCAGGACACATAGCACCAGCGAGCTGCCAGGGGCCCCTCTGCACGCCGCTGGCGCTGCCACCATCGTGTGCAGGCCACCACCAGGCCAGCAGAGAGAGCTGCAACCTAATACATCACAGCGCCTCACTAAAGGGGCCACCAGCCACCAACCAGCTCTACCCACAACTACTTCTCACCACGCCAGCGTCCTGCACTCTCATCCACAGATGTTTTAACCTTTGCCTGTTTCGTAGGGTCTTACATAATTTCCACTCTCTCAATCTTCCTATTAAATTCCGTTTCCCACCAACAGAACTGGCTGGTTTCTCCCTCTTCATCCCGAGCTGTAGTGACGTCCCCCTTCCATGCACTGCTCACACGCCTGTCTGCTATTACGACACCGACAAGGGTGTGTGTAACCACAGTACCCTCCGTCAGCAGGAGAAACGCCTCAAACTAAGTATTCATTTTCCCGGTCTGTTGTGACAACAATATATAGGATTAATTTTCAATACACTATCACTGAGCAGCAGCACTAGGTCTACGTACCTTTAGGAAAATTTGCAGTGTAGACACCAAGTAGCTGAAGGGCAACTTGCATCAACGAATCATCCATCAAAAGCCAAGGCCAGAGACCATGTAGGATCGGGGCCAGCTGGGCCTCCCGGGCTGCCTCCTGTTGCAGGAAGAAATGAAGACCGCATTCAGCAGAATGCAGGAAAATAAAAATTAAACAGAATCCAAAAGCCCTGGGCCAGGGCCCGCCTGGGAGTCTGCCCAGCAGCAGGAAGTCCCTTCCACAGTGAGATAGTCAGAGAAACAGCTCCAGGCACATCGGACAAGCAAGGCGGTGGTGTCTCACAACACTGAGTCAACTGCCACTGCTCCGACAGGTCAGTTGCACATAGATCAACCCTGAGGCTGCCCCCCGACCCCACCCCCAAGGACACACACCTACCTGGCCCATGCGGAGAGAGAGAATAGATCGATCGGCCATAGATTACTGTTTTTAAATCATCTGAGTATAGCCTGACCAGGTGGTGGCAGAGTGGATAGAGCATCGAAATGGGATGCGGGGGACTCAGGTTCGAGACCCCAAGGTCGCCAGCTTGAGCACAGGCTCATCTGGTTTGAGAAAGGATCACCAGCCTGAGCTAGGGGTTGCTGGCTCAAGCAAGGGGTCACCCGGTCTGCTGTAGCCCCCCAGTCAAGACAATTATGAGAAAGCAATAAATTAATGAACAACTAAGGTGCCGCAACGAAGAATTGATGCTTCTCATCTCTCTCCCTTCCTGTCTGTCTGTCCCTATCTGTCCCTCTCTCTCTGTTACAAAAAAAAATAAAAAGTAAAAAAATAAGTCACGAGTATAACAAAATTCAGTCAAGACACTATATTAAATCAATAAATTCTTTAGTAACTTAATTTTTATTACGAAGATCAGTTACCATTGGGAAAATGCTGTAGATAAATATAACCACAATCTGCAGTACGGTGAATTAGTAGGCAATCTGTAGACCCAGGAGAACATACGTAAGCACACACACGGGCAATTACATACACATGTGCCCTACAGAACTGTATGCAGCAGCCATGCAGAGAGAGTGGGGAGTCATCCTCAGTCATCAGCAGGCTCTCCCTCTTCATGAACTTGGACTCGGAACACAGCCCTTTGACCGCAGGACAAAAACAAGTGGCCACAGGCTCCTCCTCTGTTCTGCACTGCGCAGGCGCGCACTCCTGCCTGCTGCCGGCCGGGATGTACACAGCTCCTCTGGGGCTGGAGACGGCCAGGGCCACCTGTGCTCAGAGCTTGGCCACCCATGCCCCTGGGGCTCCTGACCCACCACTTAGTTCTTTTCCTTCTTTTCCTCCTGTCTCTGTACTACGTAGTCCCCGACTTGATCATTTCTCGTCTACATTCAAGCAGTTTACAGAAAAACTCACACACATACTTCCTTTAAGGCTACATGTCCCACACTACGCTGCTGCTTTTCGCGACCAAGCTTCTAGAAAGAACTCTCGTTGCTGCCTTTGCCCACCTCCTGTTTGATCCCAGCTTACTTCAGCACACCCCCGTCTCAACGACGACACTGAGAAGTCCGCTGTCTTTGCAGCCACCAAACAAGCCCTCAGGAAGTGTGGCAGCTGGTGAAGGTCTCACTTCCTCCCCTTCCATGAAGTCCTCCATTCAGGACCACCCCACACTCTCCCAGTGCTCCCTTCTCTTAATTACATTTAATTTCCTGCCTTCTCTTAATTACATTTCCCAAGGAAATGACCTGGACACTCTTCTGGGAAATTTCAACAGCCACGACTGCAAACCCCATCCATCCACTGAGAACCCCTAATACCCTGAACCTGCTTCAACCCTCAGAGCTCAGAACCTATGTCTGCAAATGGCCAGCCATCATCCTCACAGATGTCACAAAGACACAGCGAAACTGCATGCCCGATTGCGGGCTCTCACACTGATGCTGCCCACTGTGCCCCTGCTCTGTGCACAGTCTGGAATCCTGCCTCTCTTGTCCTCCGCACCCCGCGTCTGCTGCCACCCTCCCCCTTCTATCCGCCCGCTGCAGTCTCGCCATCTCCTTCCTGGATGACCTCTAACCTTGTCCATGGCTTAATTTAACTCATGTACCTCCCAGCCACCATGACTGCCCCAGGATGGAATCCCCTCTACGTTACCCGCATAAAGGTACTGGGGGAGGGGGGTGAGCGTGGGTCAGTCAGTGAATGACCACTCAGGTGACCGATAGGCCATTAGTAATGGGAGTATCCAGTGCTGCTCCTCAGGCAAGTTGGAGCAGAAAAAGAAATTTTGAGCCTTTGCCCCAGGGGACTGTGCTTGTACTTAAGAGTAATCTAAATACTCTTCTGCTGATCGACCCCTCAACAACCAGGAAAGGCAGGAGGGCTCTGACTTACCGACACATTCCATCTTTATAGATAACTGATGTGTCACAAGTGTGAACACGACATTTATAACCAGTACCCAAGATGCAGCTCAAAAGTCCACAGAAGCAGATCTGACCTACATTGTTCCAGAAGATTCCCTGAGTCTTCACAATGATGTTACTTAGCATAAGGAAACTTAAATTTAATAAATGACACCTCTATCCTGAGTAAAAAGTTCATACACAGGAACTTTAATGAAATGTACAAATACTAATTCCCATGAAATGTAATTTAGTCATGTGTCTTGGCCTCAGTATTTAAGAAACCTTAAAGAATTTTATGTTCAGGATGTTCATTTTACAAATATCATGTTCTTTCCAGTTTTATCCCAAGTAAAAGCAAAAAAGGGTAAGGAAATTTTTTTTAAAGTAACCTTTGAAAATTTCTGTGTCTTGGTCATTTTCTACGTGGAGGCCAGTGCTTCTAAAGCGCCGCATCTCCATGGCAACGCAAGGGCAGGCATCCGGGACGCGTGCCCCGCCCAGGGACGGATCAGCCCGGCAGTACCAACGCTCACAGCGAGAAGCAGCTGCACGTCCTGGACCGA
This sequence comes from Rhynchonycteris naso, assembly GCA_037038555.1. Taxonomy (NCBI): domain Eukaryota; kingdom Metazoa; phylum Chordata; class Mammalia; order Chiroptera; family Emballonuridae; genus Rhynchonycteris; species Rhynchonycteris naso. Next base: position 135,645,122 of record CM072999.1, on the reverse strand, counting down.
GGGCGTCTCTGCACCGGAGAGCCAGCATTGGGGGCGGAGGGGGACGCCCTGAGACGAATAGGACTGTGCTCTCCTCCAGGAGGCGGCACCCCATCCTCTTCCCGTGGGAACAGGCAGGTCCACTTACCCCTGGAGAGGACGTGACAACCGCCTCTGACAAAGCCCTGCCGACAGCATGCTCCGGGTCAGGGAGGGCCGGCTGGGACCCCGACAGGACAGAGACCTGTCGACACCCGCGGGCCCCGAACCCGAGCCCGAGTCCAGGTGGTCAGGCTAACAGGCTGACACACACAGGTGCCCTCACGAGGGAGAGGACAGGGCGGGCGCGGCAACCTGGGGACACTGAGAATGTAGACCCAGTCGGCCGCGCAGTCGAGAAGTTCTTGGGGCGCTTCTCCGTCCCGCCGAAGCCACCCCCAGAAAGGACTTGCGCCACGCCAGCGCTGCTGCCCAAGTCTGAGCTGCACTCACCTTGCAGTCTGCATTCCGGTAGAGGCAGTTCCTCAGTAGCTGCATGGCGAGGCGCAGCTCTCCCACCAGCCCCTCCTCCTGCGCGGACAAGCAGACGGAACCCGTGACCACCGCGCCCTTCCGCTCCCGGTGCAGCCACTCCTGTCCTTCGTCCCGTGACAGTGCCCTGGGCCTCGCTCTCCCCGGCACGCAGTCCCTCTGAGGGAATGACAGGCCAATGGCCGTGTCTCATGAGTACATCCGCGGCGAACAGCTACCTCTGTTCCATGGGGCACAGAGGGCAGAGCAGAGGGGGACCCCGCACTTCATCTCAATAAAGGGGGCAGGTGCTGACTGGGCCTGATCCCCTCGGGGGCCGCCTGACTTGCTCAAGGGTGAAGTGAGGCCTCGCTCAGAGCGGAGAGGACGTGAGGTTAGAGGAACCGCGTGTAACACCCGCCTCAATGACATTGTTAAATACGACTTTTCCTTGGTTTCTAATCAAGTGCAGCTGAACAGTCGTCACACAGATCGCGGCTCTAACAGCCTTGGCTATGCACACGCGTGTACACTCACATATTCATAAGCACATGCACACACCCGTTTTCTCAGTGATCCTGGGGGCAGGTCTTCCCACCAGTCACGATCCTGAACACAGTGCCCACGTAATAGCAACCGTTACTCGAGTTCATGTGAACACACAGTTTGCACGTGAGTCCAGCAGACTTGGTGCTGAAAGGGACTTTCAGACGTCATGGATTAGGAGCATCAGCTCAGCAACCAGCCCGAGCCGGGCAGACAGCAGCTGTATGAATCTCTGCTCATATGAGTGTGTGGCCGCTGCCTGGCACAGTGGTCACAGCTCATTTTTACTGCCCCTGGGCTTACGCTGAAAGATTTTCTCTCAGTAGCATGTAAAATCTATCATGCACGCTTCAAAATGCTTATAGCAACAAATACGTAAAATATACATTTCATTTAACCCTTTGAGTAGTATGAACATTCACATACGTTCTAGTGCCTCCCGATCATCCAGAGTACGATCGTACATGTATGTCTTTAAACATTTATTTTAAAAATGTGTAAGGCATCATCAAAAAAAGACAAATGTATGTTCTTGTTTCCATAAATTGATTATCAAACATAATTTTAAGTTAATAAAACTGGGACTGGGCCTGACCTGTGGTGGCGCAGTGGATAAAGCGTCAACCTGGGAACACTGAGGTCGCCAGTTCAAAACCCTGCACTGGTCTGGTCAAGGCACATATGGGAGTTGATGCTTCCAGCTCCTCCCCCGTTTCTCTCTTTCTCCCTCTCTCTCACTCTGTGTCTCCTCTCTAAAATGAATAAATAAAAAGAAATGAAAAATTAAAAAAGATTAAAATTAAAAAAAAAAAACAAAAAAAACTGGGACTGGAACTAATTTCATTTTTTGAAAAAAAACTCACTCCCAAGGGTCAGCGAGCATGAAAAGAACTCACTACTTCAAAGGGTTAAAGACCTTCACATGAGGACTAGACACACACAAAACCCCCTAACCCAAACCTGCGGATGGAGAGGCCCATCCATTTATGTCTGTGCCATCCTTCTAAGTCAGACACTCGTCCCACCGAATGTGGGCGTCACTGCCAGGCACAGGGATGCTGGCAAGAGGGTCTCCAGCGTGGCTGCGCCTTCAACCCAGACCCGCAGAAGCCAGTACCTTCTTCCTCCGCGCAGCCTTCCCGGGCCGCAGGGTGTCCAGGCTCAGCCGGGTGCTGGTGTCCTTCATCTGCCCCACGAGGCTGTCGACCAGGTTGGCTGCAAGACAGGACCAAGAGCAGCTGGCGCCAGGTGGCTGCCCAGGGGGGTTCCCAGCAGGAGCAGTTCCCACTTCCAAACTACTTCTTCTGGGGCCTCAGTGAGAGAACTGAAATGCTCCGGCCTGCTTGTTCTCGGCCGAGCACAGCGCTCCCAGGACCCACGTTACATTTTGAGGGATACCTCCTTCCTCTCGGTAGCAAGTCACAACTGAAATGAGCAGATGTGATGGCGCGGTCGCCCTCTCTCAGCTAAGACCTGTGTTCCCCGTTCCTCAGGAGAGACTGTAATGCTCTAGGGGAAATTCTATGAAACATAGCATCAGCTAATGCTGTTGTCATTACCATCAAACTAGGCTCTTTAAAACTTTTTTCAGGTATGTGACGTGCTGTAGCTACTAATACTTAACTGTTATAAAAGGGACTGATGCGTTATTTTTTAAGCCTCAATAATTAGATGATCTCTGGAGTAGGAATCACAAAAAATAATCTATACATATAATCCTTTTACTTTAAAAGGAATGCATGTTAAACTTTTTTAAAAACATTTTAAATTGATTTTAGAAAGGCAGAGAGAGAGGGAGTGAGAGAGACTGGTTTGTTCTTCCACCCATTTATGCATGACTGGTTGATTCTGTGTGCGCCCTGACTGGAATCAACCAGAACCCTGGTGTACCAGGACGATACTCCAACAAACAACCACCTGGCCAGGGCAATGTCTGTTTTCTAAAGACTCTTGAGAGTATAAGTTTCTTGCATTTAGAGTCCAAAAACTATGAGAATGCACAAGCATAAAGCCCCAGTTGACAACACACAGCACATGCACGCGGCCCACCTCTCAGCGCCAGCTCCTGCGCCCTTCTGCTGGCGGCCAGCAGGGACATCAGCGCCTGTGCGGCGACTCTCCTCAGGGCGTCTCCGCGGGGCCTCCCTTCGTAGCACTGCAACGGCAACAGCACACATGCTCGTTACTCCCCCAACCAAGGGCGGCCACTGGCCTCTGCTCGTCACTGCCATCGCCCTGGCGTTGTCAGCATGTGGAAGGAGCCAGACCAGTCCCAACAGATGCCCATCCTGGACTTTCTGTGATGACAGACGAAAAGCAGACATATAGGCAGGCTGGCGGATCCTGAACTGTAGGCGGAGATGGACGCCACCCCCGTCCACCTGACGTGCCAGGGCTGAGGATACAGTGCCAGGCAACCCTGAGAGAGGGACAGAGGGCGAGACCTCCCAGGAGACATGAAGACCTCCGAGAAGCGGTGAGAGGACGGGGCCTGCTCACGCCCACGCCCACACTTTCTCCCAGCCCTGCAGAAACCAGAGGGTTCGTCTCTGTAGAGAACGGACTCAGGGTCCCCACTGGCAGCCATGGGCACGTCGGTGGGTGAGGGTGTTCTGCAAACGGGAAACAACGCCCCGTGGTACAGAGCACACCCTAAATCCCCTGACCTCTCCTTCTTTGCTGACACTCTGCAGCTGCTGGATCTTCCCCTGCTGTCAGGAGGCCCAGTCCCCCTCCTCCAGAGAGTTCAACGGCTCTAGACTGTGTCCCAGGCTCCCGGCTGTGTCCCGCAGAGTTCGCCTTACAGGTGACTAGCTCCACTCACAGCTCAGTGCTTCCGGTCTACTTGCGTCTCCCTGTTCTAAACACAGCATGCAGCCCACAGCACCAGAGGCTGAGAAGGTCTCTCACCAGAAAACAAGCACAAACAGAGAAAAAGGAAGAGAAGAGATTCTCCAGGAGGAAGAAAACTTTACAGGGGCCCAAAGTGGGAGGAGAACCAGTGAAGTGACTGAGGATGGGGGTGCAGGTGGAGAGAGCCCCAGGAGAGCCAGCACTGCAGGTAAGACACCCACACCCAGCACCTTCCCCGGAGACATGTAATCCAGAGAGGGGCCGGGCGTCAGCATGGTTCCAGAATTCTCTACTGCAACGAGAAGATGGTCAGGGGAAGAGGCGATGCCTTCCAGATTCTGAAGTGAATGGTTTCCAACCTAGAATTTTCTCTCGTGCCACTAGAGTCAATGTGAGGGTGGAGGGAGACGTTCAGAAGTCCAGATCACAGAAAAGCCTCTTAAACCCCTTTCTCTGGAAGGTGCTGGAGCAAAGACTCTACTGAAAGGGGGGCGTGGCCCAGGCCAGGGGAGGGGACACAGGACACTGAGCTGCGGGCAACAGTGGGAGGTACAGGACTTCCCCAGGAAGGGGGGAGGGCAATTGCAGGATGACACGGGCACCAAGCAGGTCGAAAGGACCTGGTGCTCCCCCCCTCCCCCAGGGGACAGGGAAGCTGCTGCAGGTCCGGACATGGCCACATCTACTGGGAGGACCTTCGACGCTGACAGAGCCCAGCTTATCGTGATAACAGAAAACTCAGCAGATAGAACAGGACACAGGCACCTGTGCAGAAGAGGACAGCCTGTGGGAAAGGAAGGCGGACGCCATGTGCATGGTTCTCATGACGCGACACCCCACACTGGGGACCAGAAGGGAACTCACTGTGGTTGGTAGGCGGGTGAGGTGTGGAAAGAGGTGCCGTCTCACTTTCCACAGAAGGAAACCAACAAATAGCGTCCAAACCCGAGAAACCATGTTATCTGTGCATTGGCGAATGAAAGGGTAAGGCAAAGTCTCTACGTAAGTCGAATGTGTGCGACATTTTATGACCGAAAATCAGCTAACAGTTTCTTAGAGACTATTCAAACCCTGAGACCACTTCAAAGCAGAATTTTGGAAAAATAAACTTACACCTTATTTAAGATATAAGCATCAAAAGTAATCTTTCAACATGTATCCCTTACTGTGTATGCACTGCTGTAAAGCAGCTGTTTAAAGAAGTCCCTGCTGGGACACTGACACTGTAATGGAAGCTGCGGTAGGTATGTAACCTGGCCGCCTGGCCGGAGGATGAGAACTTTGCAGCCAGCTGACACTTATCAATTAGGTAACACAGTCCATCATTTTGCATTTGAAGGATGGATGAGAAGAGGTTCAGTAGGATGCAGTAGGTCACATACTAACGTTTCTAGCACAGTTTTACAGAGAAGTTAAATACGCCTTCGAAGGATACCCATTTCAGAATGTGATTCCTTTGAGAATTTAAAGACTGGAGTTTACCTTGCTTCATGTAAGGCCTGCCGCAAGTCATAGTTCACACGGCCGTATATCAGGAAACATATTATTTATGATGTGTCGCTGCCTAACATTGTCTAGTAATATTTTAATTCATATATCTTTATCTACAGCAGAGCCAAGATCGCTGTGGTTTAATAAGCGCGTTCACCATGCCCCCTCTCCCGTCGGGCACACTGTTCTTACCCAGGTGTCACTGGTCCACTTCCTTCCCTTATTTCATCTTAAACCTGCCTGTGCTCATCTAACAAGTGTCACACGTCACACGCCACTATTTGTGTGAACAAGAGGAATATGAGTTGTTTGGTAATACAGTTTAAATAACTGATTACTGTATCCGTATATCCACACAGAATACTTTACATACTTTATAATTTGGAAGAAATGGAAGGGAACATTAGCTAGTCATTAGGAAAGTCACTGAGATACCCTGGGGCTCATTTTCCTCGGCCTCCTCCTCCTTGACCAAGGAGGTAACCGCCAAAGGTGACAACTTTCATACTAGTGAACACATCACAGAGAAGGGCACACACCCTAAGCCAGCTTCCCCTACGCACACACGAGTTCAGTGTGCCCATCGTGCCTACACGGATCCACATTACCACAAGTCTAAGCTCAGCTGCTTGACACACGGCACCCCAACAAGCAGGACGCAGCTGGGACACAGTCCAGCGGCCCGGCAGCAGCAGTCTCGGCTGCAGTCACGGCTCAGGGCTCGGGGTGCACTGGCGTAGGCCGCGGAGGGGCCGGTAAAGCGTGTTGCTGAGAGTGGCCCATCCCCAGCAGACGAGCGCTCCTCCTGAGCCAACGTGTAGAAATGACCACGCTCTCAGGGCGAGCTGGGGGGCTGTGTCCAGGTGCAGATCTGAGTTTTCCTGAATATCATATTTTTTATAGTGCAAAACGAGACTTAATTAACCATGGGGGAGGGGACAAAGCCTGCTGTTCTAAAGGTAAAGGGGATCAGTGGAACGGCATCCAGTTTGGTTTTAAATGAAGAAAAGCGGAGTGGAATGGGTGGGTTGTAGCTACAGGGTGCTGTGACCCCTGAGAAGGGATGCTGAGAAACACCTCGAGGACGTGTCCCCAGAGTCTGAAGGAGCTGCAGGGAAGAGAGAGGAGAACACGCCCAGTACCCCATCGGGGCCTCAGTGGCAACTCCAGTCACTGGGCAAGAGGGACAGTCCATGAGGAACCCTGCGAACCTCCTTGGTGCTGCCCAGGCCTCTGTCAGTCCGTCTGCATTCCAGCCAAGTCAAGGCCGCTGTGTGCAATGCACATGCGGTCAACCACAGACCTGTCCACGCACAACTCTCGCGGGCAAAATGGGCAGCAGTTCCCCGATGCCAGGCAGAGAAGAGACGAGGCACACGTCCTGCAGGCTGGGGGCACAAGCCAGTCCCCCACGTGCAAGCTGCCAGCTCGCCTCTCATGAGGAGACAGTGTGAGCGTGGGGTCCCTGCAGGGAGGACTCTGAAAGTGGAAAAGCCACTATAATTCCTGGTTGCAAAAACAACCACGCAACTTAGGAACACCGGCTGTTTTCACTGCTGATCTATTATACAACAACAGTACTTCTTTGCAATTTTAGAGTGTTTCTGATGGAACGAAAATCTTGATTCATGTGAGCATTGCAAAAGCAAATCAGATACAATGGGCATCAGAGCTTTGAAAGGGGGAATTTTCTCACAAACGTGACAACCAGGTCTGCCTACCTCTATAACATAACCACGTAAGATAGATATAGTTCATTTATAGCAATCAAATGTCACTTAGGTGGACGTTTTCAAAGATGTAACCTGTCTTTAAAATGGCAACAAATGGTGAATTATACCTTCATTCCTGAAACACGCACAATTACATGACATTTTGATAAGCTGCTGGACTCAGATTATGAATATTTCATTTTGAATTTTCACATCACAGTCTGGTCAACAGCAGAGGGTAGAACTAGGCAGGGAACAGTCAGCTTACCTTTAAATACTCTATTATTTAAATGGTCACAACGAGTATTACTTACTTTTTAATTTAAGTGATTAAGAAAGATTTTACAAGACAAAGACCGAAAGTAAAGTTTTTTAAAAATAAAAATCAAGAAATCACGTACCTGAATAATGGCTTCATAAAGTTGCTCCAGAGACTTATGGTTTCCCTGAGTCCCATCGAGAAGCGAGGCCACCGCTGGACTGTGGCACGAGCTTGTTTTCTCCTTATCCCGAAGATGCCTCTTTGCCTCTTCGGTCAAGAGGACAGACAGGAACTGCAAGCTGGCCATGCAGAGGGGCGGACAGGCGGCAGACCACCCCACACACCCGCAGAACATGTCTAGAGGAGAGGATGCATCTGTGAGCAATTCTTGTCGAGGCAAAACCATTCATAGTTCACCCCAGGATGACTCAATGACTCTTGTATTTAGAAGTAATTTCAACAGTACTGAGACAACATACTGAATCGAGCAATCTATTCAATTTTCATTTCATCCTCTTTATATGGGTTATTTTATTATATGAATGAGTCTGCGTGTCTACAAAAGCACATGTACGTGATAACAGCTAAGACTCAAATAAGAGAATTATGTATAGATGACCATTAATCCCTCTGGAATCCAGTGGGATCCAAAGTTTCTAGAGTTCTTAATATTTTTTCTTCATTAAATTCTACAAAGGAGTAAAATCATGTAATGCTCATCATTCTCTGAATGGCTTACTTCACTGAGCATAATGCTCTCCAGGTCCATCCACAATGTTACAAAAGGCAAGATTTACTTCTTTCTTACGGCTGAGTAGTTTTCCATTGTGTAAATGGACCACAGCTTTTATCCACTCATCCACTGATGGGCACATGAGTTGCTTCCAAACTCTGGCTCTTGTAAATAATGCTGCAGTGAACATAGGGTGCATGAATTCTTTCCAATTGGTGTTTCGGGTTTCTTTGGTTATTTTCCCAAAGTGGGATAGCTGGGTCATAAGGCAGTCCCATTTTTAATTCTGAGGTAACTCCATACTGTTTTCCACAGTGGCTGCAGCAGGGTGCATTCCTACCAGCATGTGTGAGAGCTCCCTTTTCTCCACCTCCTCACCTGTACTTATTTGTTGCTTGACTGATAACAGCCATCATGAGAGGTGTGAGCTGCTGCCTCACCGTGGTTTTACTCTGCATCACTCTGAGGATGAGTGACATGGGGCCTCTTCACGTGTCTGTTGGCCATATGCATGTCTTCTTTGGAGAGGGGTCTATTTAGGTCCTTTGCCCATTTCTTGTTTTCTTTTTTTTTTTTACAGAGACAGAAAGAAAGAGAGAGGGATAGATAGGGATAGATAGGAATGGAGACAGATGTGAAGCATCAATCATCAGTTTTTCGTTGCGACACCTTAGTTGTTCATTGATTGCTTTCTCATATGTGCCTTGACTGCGGGCCTTCAGCAGACCAAGTGACCCCTTGCTGGAGCCAGTGACCTTGCGTCCAAGCTGGTGAGTTTTTGCTCAAACCAGATGAGCCCGTGCTCAAGCTGGCGACCTCAGGGTCTCAAACCTGGGTCCTCTGCATCCCAGTCCAACGCTCTATCCACTGTGCCATCGCTTGGTTAGGCTCTTGTTTTCTTGGTGTTGAGTTTTATAAGTTCCTTGGGATGTTAACCCTTTGAGTAGTGAGATTTTTTCATGCTTGCTGACCCCAGGAGGGGTTTTTTTTTTCAAAAAAATGAAATTTTTTGAATTTCATTCAAAAAACAAATGGCCTGGATGGTCAGGAGGCACAAGGACGTACATGAGCGTTTGTACCACCTAAAGGGCCAAGCCTTTATCAGACTTACTGACGAATATGTTCTCCCATTTAGTGGGCCGTCTTCTCATTTTGCTGATAATTTCCTTTGCTATGCAAACACTTTTTAGTTAAAAGTAGTCCCATTTGTTTATTTCTTCATTTGTTTCCCTTGCCTGAGGTGACACATCAGAAAAAATACTGATTTTTATTTTGGTGCTAATCTAAATAAAAGTTAACATACCTATACTCTGAATTATCTAGATACCACTTGTAAGTGTGATTGTGTTTCTGTCTTCAAACAAGCTGATGGCAAGCAGTACTTAAACCAAGGCTCAGCGTGCTGTGTGGGTACGGCTGGACAAAGGTCTCATGATCATTCTCACCAAAAACGAGTGTGATAAAGGAACCTGCAAACACGACAGGGGAGAGACAGGCCAACCTTCCCTCAAGAACTGACATGAAACCAGTTGGTATTAGTTTCCTGGTATGAGCACTGATTCATTAGAAGAATATTGGCTCCATTACATTTATTGTATTAATTTGACAGCATTAGTTTACAATTTTATTGTTTTATTTTTATATTATTTTGGATTCATACTTGTGTAAGAGTTAAAACTGTGAGAATTTCTGCCTCTATTTAGGTTATAGAAATTCTTATGTTGTTAATAGGAAAATCGTCTAGTCAGATTATGGTTTCATAAGAATTATGTTTATTTATATAGGTGATGTTTTGATATCAGTAAAGATTGTGACAGATACTATTAAGTGACAGAGTGACCACAGACATTTAAATGTGCATGCATGCGTACATGGGACAGAAAACAAAAACAAACAAATCCATGGCAGGGGGCAGTGATGGTCATTTGCATTAGTTATGTTTTCATCAACCCCACTTTTATCAAAGCTAACTGTTTCTATAGTAGCTTATTTTTTATTAGCAGCAATGTTATCTAAAACTGTGTGTGCTTCATAGAAAGATTTTGAATTTCCTGTTTATTTTATCACTAGGGAAAGAGTGTCAGGTCAATGAGCTGACACCAGGGGCAGAGGCCCCGAGAGGGAGGATGCTTTTAGCTTTGTGGGTCACAGGCCTTTGTCGTAGCAATTCAAGCCCACCACGGAACACAGAGCAGCACTGGGCAAGGAGTGACGTTCCAGCGAAACTGTGTCTGCCCACCCGGGTGATGGGCCTTGCTGGACCGGTGACCTCGTGCCCACAAGTGCCTCTTCCGCTACATCCTTAGCGACTCAGGTGGTAACGCCCAGACGCAGAAGGAAAATCTCAGTCTCAATTCATCTCTTTTAACAAAATGATGATCTCTAGATGCTTCCTCTTGCCTTGGGGTGAACGCAGAACTCCTCAACCTGGGTACCCAGCAGTCCCATTCCCTGTTGGGCACACACGTCCCCATGGACCTCACCTCAGAACTACACTCTGCTTACAACAGGCATCAAACATTTAACATTACAGAATGACCAAATGGTAAAATGCAGAGAAAAATAAAGTCAACTAATTTACTGATAGCTTAGAAATTTTAAAAAATTCCATTTTGAGTTCATTTAAACTGGTTCACTTTAAAAAGTAACATAGAACTTACTTAAAAACATTTATATAAAAAAGGCTTCTTATGCTAAAATTTAGAACACTATAAAAGATGAAAGACAGTCATTGCTTAGAAAATAATCACTTGTTTACTATTTTACGGTAAAATCTTATAAACTTAATATTCTTGACCTTTCTGTGCTACAGACAAGACACCACTCTGTCACTGTCCGTGCAGCTGTGTCCACAGGGCGCACGTGCACATGAACCCACCTCCAGTAAGTGCACACGTGTGAGGAAAGCCGGCTTCCACTTCACAAGAGTGAGCAACACCTTGTTCTGTAACCATGTCACCTGTGTCTTCCTAATGCCGCCAGCATTTCTCACCTGTTTTCATGGTACCTGAAATATGTTTCAGTTTTTCAGAAATAACACTTTCAGGCTCCTCAAGAGTTCTTGAAGCAAATACCTGGCTTCTCTTCCATATGGCACACCATAATTTCTCAATTTTAGGGAATACATGTATATAACACTGTAAGGAATGACTGTCTTCATTGTCACCAGCAGAAGAGCCCGCGCTACTGAGAGCATCCTTACCAACCACTGCTGCCCAGTGCACAGCCAGAGCCGAGGTGACCGGCGGGATGGAGGCGGCCCCAGCTTTCCTCAGGAGCGTGGTCAGGAGGTTGAATAAATGCGTCCACGTCTGATGAAACACTGATACCAACTCTGCATCTATCAAATGAATCAAAACATGGCAAGCTATTAATGCAAGTAACCTTTTAAAACACAAATCTCATCAGACACTTCATTACGCTTAAAATAAGATGTATTTGTCAAGTGGAGACAAATGTAAGTCAGCAAGAATTGCCTTCAATTAATTCCTCTTTTGCCTTGTTTCTTAAATAGGTCTCTCCTCCACCTTGCTATAGACAAATACACACACACCTCCTCTTAGGAAAGCACACTCAGTGACACGAAGTGTGACAGACTGGACATTGAGCCACAAGTCCAGAAGCACTTGTTGGGCACACTGTGTTACTTCCGTAGAGGTAGAGGCTCCGTTTCCCTCTCCCCTCTGGCAGCCGTGTGTGAGGGTGATGGCAGACAATGAACCAGGTCATGGCAGGGAAGAAGAGTTTCCGAAAAGAGCCGGAAGCGCATCGCCCCCCCGAACCCCCATAGAAGGGGATCTTCAGTGCTGCCTACGGCTGAAGACGTCCCAGTCCCCCTTCTGGGGCGGGAACGGCTTCTCCCTTCTTTCCACCTGGCACCGGGGCGCTGGGATGCGGCTGCCCCCTCAGGACTGCCCTCTGCACCGGAACCCCAGAGTCTCTGCCACCCTGCCCAGCTCCATTGCCCTGCGAACGGAAGGCTCTGGACCCAGCACCTCCCGGCTGCTGCCTGGGGCTTCTCCGCCTCACATCACCACAGCCCCACAGGAGCCTTGTCGACATATGACCCTCAGTAGCCCCAGTAACTATGAATTCCACAGATATCACACCTATTGATGTACCATCTAGACATCTCTGTACTTTACACATAAAAAGAGTAAATAGGTAGCTTACTGCTTTTATTCAATACAGGCTTAAGGGGGCCAAATAAAATATTTAAGTGGAAGTTAAATTAAAAAGCCATTAACATTTAACTTTATAACTGTGGTTGTTGAACAAATTTATTATAATTTATTCATATATTAAAGTGTATCAAGTTTCATATGAAAGTTGCAAATCATATATATATACTAGAAATATAACCAATTTTTATAAAATTGTTTAAAACTTTTCTTTTTCAAAAAAATATTTTTAATTTCTTAAAATATATTTTAGTGAACTTTTAACTTTTGTTAGGTATGGAAAAGTAACTTCTTAACCACTTTCTGTATATTCAGATATCACTGACCTTTTCCTTTTCAGCAGTTGACATAATTAATGATGGGTTAAATACTTCTCCATAATTAAATCATAACATATATACTATTTTTATTTAATTCTCAAAGCCCAAGTCACACACAAAAGCAACAGAATCAATGAAAACACCCACCAGGCAGTGGGTGGCACCCCAAATGCACAGGCCACCTCTTGCCATGTGATCCGGGGGTTAAGCACTGGACAAGTCCTCACGCACAGCCTTACTTCCTACGCTGGCCTTGCACCTTTCTTATGTATCTCCCACGAGCTCAATGCAAATGCCTCTCAAGTGACACTCAGGAAAACCTAACGGGAGAGTTAAAGACTAGGGTAAAGTGCGCTTTGGAGGCCATACCACTGTCACAGCTAGAACTCCCCCTGCCCCTTTGCTCCAAGAATCCATTTTGCTCTTTGGGGGGGCATGGTCTAACCTAATTTGCTGAGTTAGGACACCATTGCCACTTGTAAAATTTCCAGGTAAGGAGTCACTGCGCCTCTGGCATTGGGGTAACTTTTAACACTGACGATACAGCGAGGACCAGCTGGGCGGAGCATCATGAAACATTTCACTCCCCAGATGTAAAACCAGGCCAACCCCTAAAAGTCAAAGGACTAGACGGAATGAACCGAAAGGCAAAGAGAACTGCCAAATGATAAATCACTTCATTATAAACTAGTGTGTCCGTAAAGTCATGGTGCTCTTTTGACTGGTCACAGGAAAGCAAGTCCACTATGACTTTACAGACACACTGTATATTAGACAACTGTCACATGTTAATTTTGATAAAGATCCTATTTGTCTACTACTAAGTACTATATTCCACTTTTTACCAGTTCATTTCTCTGTCATTTCAGACCACAAGAAGTTTTTGATATTATATGCTAGACTTGCTTATACTTACTATCACAGACAAGTTATTGGTTGGTCATCCGGCCTTGGCCATGGCGGAAGAGAATAATTAACACCTAAAGCTCCCGGTAACTTTCTCACATCCCAGGTAGAATTGCATCCTCACCCGAACAGACGTGCCACCTTACACCACAGACTTACCTCCGATGGGCTCTGCACCCCCGACCACACCCACACGACACAACACAGTCTGAAACCGCCCAAGCAAAGGCACAGGCTAACCTAAGATGCAACCCTGAAGTGGATATTTGGTGCCGAGTAAGGTTGTTCTTCCTTCAATATTCCTTACTTCCATCCTAAACTGAAAAACAAAAGCTTACCCAGTAGATCTTTGGTGCTCATGGTGAGAACCCGGATGACGTTCGTGACGAGAGGTCTCAGCAGTGCGTCCTGAGTCATGAGCTCAGGCTCCAGTGACAGACACGACTGCAGAAGCTGGGACAGCGTGGACAGGTACTCAAGGAAAAAGGACACCTGTCGGCCACAGAACAGAGCTGATGAGGCAAAGCGAGCCCCTCGCAGTGAAGAAGTCCTTTACTTTTCTGTGTATCAGTCACTTCTTTGTAAATAAGGTAATAAAAAAACTAGTAAAATACTAACCATCATTTTCAAAGACCTTAAATGAATACATAGCAAGCAAAGCATTCTTTTTCTCATAAGCATATCATTAATGGTCACATTAACACCATCAAATATAATAATACCAAACAAAGCAATATTTATAAAGGATACTACTGAATTCCATTTAGAGAAAGAAAGCCTGAGAAAGGCTTATAAATATAATTTTTCAAGTAGCTAAACTGTGGAATAAATATTCTGGGAGAAGCAGAAAAGGCATTCCAAAGCCACACACCTGTAATTTTAGTAAAGGAAGAAAGAAAAATTATAAAACACTCTTCAAAGTGCACAATTGGGGGGGAGAAGGTACCCTAATAGCCTAATGAGTGCTACCAATAAAATGCAAATCATTGTTTACCCTCAACTATCCTTCAGCATAAAAATACTTTTCTTAATTATAAAAGAAAAGCTCAATTTTCCCCAACATTACCAATAAAACCATCTCTAGAATATTGCTTGCGATATTATAAGAAGTATTAACCGACCAAAGTACTTTTTTGGAGAAAGAATTCCCTGGGTATGTAAAAATTAATAAACTGTGACGTCTCATTTGTCCATTATCCCTAGGAAATGAGACATTCCATACAAACCAATTAGAGAGATAATCTGAAGCCCCCCTGATCCTGAATTTATTACTGTATTAACTCATCCACACTGCGAGTACAGAATGCACCTGCCGGGCCCGGCGCTGTGCCCACACTGCCCACACTGCCCACACTGCGGGTCTGAGGGCACACCCACACAGGCCAGGTCCTGCCTCGTGCTCGCGCAGCACCCTGACCTCACCTGCCTCAGGGTCCTGCACCTGACACAGTGGCCTCGCTGGTTTTCCCGAGGCCACACATACCCATCCCAGGAACCCTGCTGTGTCCCACAGGACGAGCTTCCTCACTTAGGTCACAGGTCACTGTCTGAGAGGCCTCCCTGACAACTTATGTGGACAGTCCCTACCCTCCCAAGTATGACAGTACTTCCTAGTCCCTGCAATAGTTTTTCTTCTTAGATGTCTACCTATGACATCATCAGGCACATACGGGTTTGCTTCTGATCTGTTTTAATCGCTGAGGGAATGTCCTGGTGCACAGCAGGCCTTGATAAGGACTTGACAACTGGACAGACAGAACACTGGGGAACAGCCACTATGCAGACAAGCATGCTGACAGAGGAAACACTGTATGGTACAGCATTGAAAGACGCCGTGACAGCAACTCACCCTGGTGACAGGGATCTGCCTTCCTCAGGGAGCTCAGAGAAGACATCACAAAGCGAGAGAGACTGGACTCGTCCACCTTTAATGTCACCCCACACAAATCCTGTAGCCCATCTTACGATGTGGTTTTGGGGCCACATTTCTATTGGCAACAACTATGCAAAGAACCCTTAAGCATCCGCACACACAGATTCTAGTGACAGGCAAGAGCTTGCAAATAATTAATGTATGCTTATAGACTGTATTTGGGAAACACACAGAACTTTTAACAATGCTAATTTAGGTGAAAATGACAGAAATAGCCTAAAATCACTGAAAAGGGGAGATACAACCTCCCGTCTCTAATGCAGTGCTCCGGGACGCCCCAAACCTGGGTGAACACTGAGAGCCAACACCGGAGTCGGGAGGAGGCTCTAAGTCTCCAAACCCCTGCTCTTTTCTGCATCCACATCTCAGGCCACAATGTTCAGTAGCCTCCGGCAAAGACCCTTGCCACACCACGATGACCGAAGATCTCAGCCCTCCTCTGCGGGGAGTACACCCTCAGCAGAGCTTCCATTCTGGCACAGGAAGCAGACAGATGCACAGGCAGGGCGCCGGAGGGAGACCGAGATGCTCACCTGTGCCTGCATGTGCTCCGCAGGGGGTGACGAAGGCAGAGGGGCCCTGAGCTCCTGAACACACGTCTCGATGAGGCTGGCGTCCGCAATACTGCCAAGGACACAGAGAGAAAGCCCTTCAGGTGATGAGTAGGCTTCTTATATAAAAATTATTAAGCCAGAATTTAAAGTTTGAATGTCACCTTCAATACAATTTAAGAGAAAGGATTTTTATAAAAAAAGTCAATAAATGTTTATAAGAAGATATTTCAGAACACAGGAAATGATCTCATCAGATAAATGTGGGAAGTAAGGAATTCCAAAGAAAAAACTCTAATAAATAGCCTGATTAAAAGCATCCCTTCTAATCCTCACATCAGCCCTAGAGGTTGGAGCAGTGGTTCTTAACCTGGGTTCTATTGAACCCTAGGGGTTCGATGAGTCGGTCTCAGGGGTTCAGAGAAGCCTCTGCCGGGGAGGCCAGAATAAAGTAATACCATAATTTGTTGTGAGTTCATGCACTTTGTTGGTTTTGTTCTTTGAGCAAGGTGATGTTCATGCATGGCTCATTTTGTGCACCAGTAAAAAAACATATAGCTATGTCTTGAATTTGGAAAAAAAATCATATTTTATTTATCATTAAAGAAGGGTTAGGTGAATGCGCATATGAAACTGGTGGGTTCGGTACCTCAAAAAAGGTTAAGAACCACTGGGTTAGAGTAACTTTTCCAAACCACGGTGCTATGAGGGAAGAACTACTAATCAGACCTCACGCTGTACTGAGTCCAGTACTTCATTTATTATAATACCACGTAACCAATAAGAAAATCAGAAAATGTTATGTCAGAGGCTTATTTATTTAAATGAAAGACCCAAATCATGATTTGCCTAAAGTTTATGTGAATACTTTCTAAAAAACAGCTGTCTCCCATAACTAAGTAACTCCAAATCTTTAAATGATTTATTTTTTGTTTTATTTTACTGGTTGATTTTAGAGAGGAAGGGAGAGAGAGAAACATGATTTGTTGTTCCACTCATTCATTGGTTGGTTCTTCTATGTGCACCTGACCAGGGATGGAACCCACAACCTTGGCATTATCTGGACAATACCCCACCTAGATAGGCTACCCAGTCAGGGCTCAAAATAATTTTTCAACCTATGGACATTATTCTGATATGACCCTTAGGGAGCTAAATGCTCAGACTCCTTCACTTGCAATTAGAATGACCAAGAGGACTGGATATTCATTGAGTGTGCGGAGCACAAACCAGGTTATAAACCTCTGAATTTTACAAAATCAGAATTTTTTTTAAGGGGCAAGGAGCTTAATAGTCAATGTAACAAATATATAAGTGCTTTAATAAATCTAGAAACTGTCAAGACAATTCTGGCAAAAGCCAGCAGTCTGACAGAAGGCCCTGAACGCTGTGTGAACTCGTGCATGCTCACGCCCAGCCCAGGGCGTGATGTCTGACAGCGGGCCCTGCACACGTGTGAGCACATGCACGCTCACGCCCAGCTCAGGGCGTGACGTCTGACAGTGGATCCTGCACACACATGTGAGCACATGCACACTCACATCCAGCCCAGGGTGTGACGTCTGACAGCAGGCCCTGCATGCGCATGCTCACGCCCAGCTCAGGACATGTCTGACAGTGGGCCCTGCACACACATGTGAGCATGCACACACTCACGCCCTGGGAGCGTCCTCACCTGCAGAGCAGCTCCAGGAGCCGAGCCTGCCGGAGAGCGCTGGTCGTGTCTTCAGGAGTGACCACCAGCAGGCTGTCCATGAGGCTGCACAGCGCTGCAAGAAGGGGTGGGGTGACCAAGGCGCACTGTCTGGGCAGAGGGGCGGACAGGGACGAGTTGCGAGGAAGCCGTGGAGACACTGCTTCTGGCTGACCTGTGGTGGAAAGCAAGCACAGAGAGCACCACCGTTTACCCCGTGGTTCTGAGCAGGAGTCACAGTTCTGGTGGTCTGAGGGGAGTCCCTGAGCGAGCCCGAGAGAGGCAGCCAGGGAACCCAAGTGCTTGACATGTCACCACCTCCACTGTGTGTGTGTGCATTCATGCACACACATGTACACACATACACCATGTGTGTCTGCCTCAGGCGAGTGCACAAGAGCCAAGGAAGAAAGGGCAGAGCATGGCTGTCTGTCCCCAGCTTGCAGACACAGAAGCACACACTCCTTTCTCTGAACTCTGGGGGCTGGGGGTTCCCAAATTCAAAGCAGTTCTGGATTTCAGGAAAATAATCAGAACAAACACCACACAGTGATGGCCATGGCTTACAGGGCCCTGGGCCACAGCCCATGATGACATAGAACCTCGGCAATGCAGCAGGTGCCCCCATGGCCACAGGGTGACAGAAGGAGCACATGCACCCCAGCCAGGACAGGTCAGGTGCAGCCAGATGGACGCAGGTGTGAGTTTTGAGAAAGTGCACGGTTTCCAGCAAGCCTGGACTTTAGAGCTGACGTTCTCAGGAGACTCGGCAGGAACTGCTAACAAGGAAGCTTACCTGCCTCAGACTCTCCTTCGGGACCCTTATTCCTTACTTCTTCTTTAAAGAAAATTATATTTGAAATAAATTCAGATTTACAAAAAGCACAAAGAATTCCCATATACCTCCACTGATTCCTAAATATTAACATTTTACCACGTTTTCATGCCTACATACCTATCTTCTTACAGTCTATTTATAAGTACAGATATAATGTCCCTTATTCCTGAATTAATGTCCTAAACAGGGAATTTGTCTTCTATGACCACAGGGCGTTATCAAAGCTAGGAAATGACCACAGATGCAGTCATACTACTGCCTACCCTGTCCATCTTCTGGCCCATGAACGTCCTTTACAGCAAAGGAAAAAAGTTGGCTTTCCTGTCTGGCCCAGGTGAGGACTGGCTGTGCTGCAGTTGTTCCGTCCCCTGGGTCCTGCCCCAGGCTCCCCGTCCGGCTTAGTCTTTCGGACACAGACACCGTGTAACAAACAGGTCAGTGGTGCTGCAGGTGGCACTGCAGGTTGATGGTGCAGCCATCTCCTCGTGAAGAGACGCACACACATCGGAGAACCACAACTCCCGTCTGTCCCATTACTGGTGCTGACCTTGACCATCTGACTAAGGGGGGTCCACCACGTCCCCCAGTGCACACTTATAATCTTTCCCTCTGTAATTACTTCCTTTGGGGGGGGCACTTGAGGGCTGTAGGTTGTCAGGAAAGATTTGATATTTTAAGTCAAATAAAACTGGTAAAATTAAACTTAGGTAATTCCACAGAGATAGTTCAAATGGTTTTAAGGGAACATTTTAAATACTGTTCACAACGTACGTCTGACACGTCTTCAGCATGTCCATCTGGGGCAAGCGTGCAGAAGAACAGAATACCCACAAAACGGAGGAGCACACCACTGGAGACATTCGGGCTCACTCCCCATACTCAATACAGGTTTTATATTAAATCTGGGCAGAACTGTCCCAGTTATACAGTACTCAAATATACTGTTTTATTTCCTAATGATTAAACTTTATTAATCAAATGTAGGCTTATAGATCATGAGAGACCCTGTTAATGGTTTTCTTATAAGAGTTTTTCTTTTACAAAAGACAGAAACAAATTTAGAAATGATAAGTTGGATGTCTAAAGTGGCCCTAATGAATATGCTAGAAAAAATACTTGTGACCCTGTTCTAAACCACGTTGGGACGTGATAGCTCCCAAATAAATCAAGAATCAACAAAACAAGAAATACAAGGACTAACCAGCTTTATTAAAAAATCCTTGTAAATGCTCCAAGGGAACTAAAATCTCATTATCACTAAAAAAAGAAAAAAAAATGTACCTCAATAGTGTTTTAAGGAGATGGAATTCAGAAAGACATCTAATAGCACCGAAACCTCTTCTAGTCTTAAGGCTCACTGAGAACAAAAATTTCATGCGTTCCTGCAGCGTTCAAAGATCCATGGCAGAGTTAACAAAAAAGCTAAAGCTTTTTTGGTCAAAAACACACACTGAAGTGATTGGCAATCAGTAAAACTGTGCTTGGATATACATTCTAAACACAATCCTCAAATATTAAATAAATCCAATCAAGAGTAACGAAGAAAAAATAAACATCCCACATAACTGCACAGGAGTGGGCAAACGTAGGTTACATTACTGCCCATTGTTACCTAAAAGATAAAGCGTAAGGAAGGATATAAAATAACAGTAAGACAAATAATACAACAACAAAAATAACAGAAGAGTAAACTGTTTCACATACTCACAACTGTACTTTTGCCCGCCCCTGGGTGTCCACACAAAAATCTGTACATACATGTCTGTAACGTTATAATTCGTAATAGCTAAAAAGTAAAAAACCCCCAACTGTCCATCAACTGCTGCATGGGTCAGTAATAGGTTAATCCACCTGGAGAGTATCATCTGGAAATAAGAAGGGATGGAGTGCTGACATTCTACAACACGGATGCACTTGGAAACATCATGTAAGTGGAAGACATCAGACACAAAAGGCCATGTGCTGTATGACTGCATTTACATGAAATGTCCAAAGCAGGCAAATCCGCAGAGAGGGAGAGTGTATTAGCGCCTGCCTACGCCTGGGGAGACTGAGGGAGGTCGGGGAGGTGTGCAGTGACGGCTAATGGAGCCAGAGCTGCTCTGCTGCACAACTGTGAATAACTACAAACCAATGAGCTGCGCACTCAAAATAGGTGAACTGTATCGTGTGTGAGCTGTATCTCACTAAAGCTGTTCAAAACAGAGAAATACAACACACTTTCAGAGACAAATATTCATGAAATTCGTTAGCAAACTTCATTTCATTTCACATGCCGTGTCCTTAGCTGCTGCAACAATCTGTCTGCTCCTTTTGTTCTCAGGAAAATCAAGT
Organism: Rhynchonycteris naso; assembly: GCA_037038555.1. Classification (NCBI taxonomy): domain Eukaryota; kingdom Metazoa; phylum Chordata; class Mammalia; order Chiroptera; family Emballonuridae; genus Rhynchonycteris; species Rhynchonycteris naso. The sequence goes on along the minus strand of CM072999.1, from coordinate 135,624,280 downwards.
AAGTACTTCCAATAACACACTATAAATTACTAAAAACCAAAATGAGAACCTGTTTAAGAAGTTGTGAAACAAAGAGTGAAATAAAAATTCAGAGCCATGTCTTAATTAAGCAAGTCTTTGTCAAGTCTTAAAAAGCATCTTCTCCACAGAGGCGTGTACGTCGGTGTTTAAAATTACCTTCTTTTTAGATAGCACATTTCTTATTATTAGGAACTTAATGCTAAGTTGTAAGCTCTAAGTATAAATATCTATGCATATGAACGTGTATATATATTTGAAAGCATAATGGAATTAGAAGTAGTCCCTAATGCACTGTAAAATTAAGTCCTAAGCTACTCATCATATATTTGTAACAAAATGAAGACTCAATGCATTTTATGTGCCTTAGAAATAGAAGCCCAGTCTCTGAAAAATCCTCAGGACCAGACTCTCTTCCCTGTCAAGTGGATGGACTGCTGCGGGACACAGAAGTATTTTTGCAAAGGAGGAGAAAAAATCAAGTCAAGTAACATCCATCAGCTCCCCAACTACCTGTGCTTAACTGATAAAGAACCGTATGGCAATCAGACTACTTACTGGATGCCAAATTCCCATTAGTTAAAAGTATTCATTTTGTTACTTTCGGATATATTTACTCTAATTTATTCTATCATGTTGTGTGACATTTCATTTTGTTCTTATCTAGACATGTTTTGTTCTGGAACTTAATTAATTTTGTTCTTATCTATACATTTACTTTCAAAATAATCTGTCTGTAGCGACTTGTCATTTTCTTTCTGAAAGCAGAAAGTCTTCCCAGAGGGTACCTGGAGCCACAGGCTGGTCCCGGGAGGCTTCGGGCAGTGTCGTTGCGGAGGGTACAGTAGGTGAGAGTCCCGCACTTCCCGAGGAAGAGGCCACCTAGGGACCAGGAAGAGCATGATTTTATTCGTCAGTCACTCCAAAGTATTATGAAAAACAAGCAACATATACACAACATTTTTTTAAACAGAAGGTTTATAACAAAACCACACCTTCTAGTCCAACTGGAAAATGTACCATCTTCTCAGTTATTACAGTTTTCTGAATGGCATTTTCTACTATACTTTTTATAGGACCCTGTTATAGTTCATAGAAGTCAGTAACTCAAAGGAGTGAGGTTTTTGACTTAAAGCCCACTAAGGACATTAAGAGCCCACTGGGCCTATTTTCTCTCATTATCCAAATGTTGAGAGACTGAAATATACAACTCTATGTATAATTCACTGTGTTCTTGGCATATTTTGTATTTCCTGTATTTTATGAACTTCATTTATCTACCTATTTATATCTAGATTCCACATATAAGAGAAATCACATGGCATTTGTCTTTCTGTGTCTGATTTATTTCACTTAGCATAATACCCTCAAGGTCCACCCTTGTTGCAAATGGCAAGATTTCATTTTTTTTATAGCCGTGTAAGAGTCCACTGTATGCATGCACCATAACTTCACTATCTACTCATCTATCGATGGATAGTTAGGTTGTCAGTATATCTTGCTGATTGTAAAGAATGCTGCAGAGAACATGAGGGTACATATGTCTCTGAGCTAGTGTTTTCATTTTCTTTGAATTTCTTGATTTCTTAATTCATAATAAGTTTTTTAAAATTTCAAATGGCACCCACAAATTTCAGTAATGCCAATAAAAATGCAAAAAGAGGTATTAAAAAATTTTCTTCTGTTTAAAAATGTAGGCAATATGCTGACACTGTGTTTCAGAATACAACGTTGTTTTTAAAACACTGAACTTAGCCTGACCAGGCGGTGGCGAAGTGGATAGAGCGTCGGACTGGGATGCGGAAGACCCAGGTTTGAGACCCCGAGCTCGCCAGCTTGAGCGCGGGCTCATCTGGCTTGAGCAAAAGCTCGTCAACTTGGACCCAAGGTCGCTGGCTCCAGCAAGGTGTTGCTTGGTCTGCTGAAAGCCCACGGTCAAGGCACATGTGTGAAAGCAATCAATGAACAACAAAGGTGTCACAACGGCAACGAAAAACTAATACGCATGTGTGTATTAACAGGCATGATGCTTCTCACCTCTCTCTGTTCCTGTCTGTCTGTCCCTATCTATCCCTCTCTCTGACTCTCTCTCTGTCCCTGTTAAAAAACAAACAAACAAAAAACAACAACAAAAAAAACACTGAACAGAAATCTTTAGAAGGCAAATCATTTCACTACAGGTTACAGATGAAAAGACTGTGTAGCCTTCTAAAATGAAAAAAGCCCAAACTGATGAGTTGGGCACTTCCTGTGTGAAAAATACCGTATCTAGAGGTCAGACCCCTCTTTCCTTAGCACCAATTGACTTCTTTTGAGATCGCGTGGACTTCCTGGACCTGGATAGGTCCTCCTCCTGTGCGCAGATGCATGAGCCGTCAACTGAACTTCTAAGCACATATTAATGCTGCCCTTCTATGAATTAAGTCAACTCCTTTTTGTATTCATTCATATTATTTCTCTCACTGAAACAAAATACATACTATTTCTAGATGGGGAAGAAAAGTATAACCTCTAGTGGAATGAGGGTGATTACTTTTCCAAATACAGGTTCAATTTAGCACTAAAAATCAACTCTTCTGAGTCTCAAAAAAATAAAAGACTCTGAAAACTATGGCAAAAAGTAAAAGTCTCTTGAGAAACTGGGTAGTGACTTACGCATGTGTGTATTAACAGGCATGATTCTCATACGTGTTGCTGGATGCGGAGGTGACGAGCCTTTGCCTTTCTAGGTTCTACAACACGTGTTCCAAAGGCACTGTGTAATGGAACGTAAAACTCACCAGTGAGAATAAATGAGTCTGTGTGCTAGCAACACAAATGAAACCCAGCATCAGTTACTACTTAGAAACACCTTCGTGTGTCAGGCATTTTAGAACAGTGCTGCACATGAGTGGAAAGAAAGAGGAAAACAAGGCGGGCATGCATACATAAGTTTCAGGTGTTCACATAATCAAAGACAAGCTTCTGTCCGGTGCAGTGTGTAGAAATGTGTACACCAGTAGTACCACATGGGAATCATCTGAACAGGTCTCCACATTGCCTTGTTCTAAAGCAAAATTTCAGGGTAATCCACAGTATCAATCATTTGGGAATTGTTTTCTTCTACTACTACTACTGAAAACCATGTTTGAAGTTTTGGTTGTATCAGAAGAGATAGGGAAGAGGCTGACAACTCAACTCAGAAGTGACATGAGGTCATCTGAAAGGCTGTTCAGTGTAGTGACATGAGCAAGGGCGACCTGGTTCTGCTCAGACAGCACTCCCAGGAAGCCACAGCTGTCATGTCACACAAATCTGACCCTTCCTATCATGCTTATCTCTAAGTTCAAGTATTTTCAGCAATTCGAGGAAGAAGCACTTGGGAAATTTTTGGAAGTACCATTGTTTCCGAGGTAGAGAGAGAACTCGGGTCTCGATCTTGACTAGACAGTCTCGACGAAGCCCTCCAAAATTTGAATGAGTCATCTAAACCTGTGACAACAGGAAAAGTGCCAGCATGAACAGTCTCTTTGGTACTGTAACAATGAACAGAAAAAGCAGTCATTACATGAAACCAACCAAGAACTAAGGAAAGAGGCTTGCCTAATTTTTATTCACATAATTAATTTATATATAAAGTTTGTTTTACAGAAAACTTAGTGATAATTAGTCCTGTGCTTTAGCTTAATCTAACAGTGTATCAAGAGCACCAGCCCCGAAACTATAATGTGCATAAGAATCAGACAGCTTGTCAAAGCAGTTCCTCCTGCGTCCTTTTCCAAGAAAATCCAAACACATCCCAACAATTAAATGAGTCACTTTCCTAGCAGGGACATTTATTTAGAATGTTCAAAATGTCACCAAATGCTATTTTCCTTTTAATTCTTCCAAGAAGTGAGCAGAAAAGTGAATTAGAAATTTACACTTAAATTATTTCAGGGTAAAGAAACTTCGTGTCTGCAATTCACTCTTAAATGTCTCAGAAAATATATATATAAATAAACTTTATATATGTTAAAATAAATATATAAATATACATATAAATAAACTTTATTTAAATATATATATAAATAAGCTTTGTTCATACACATGGCACAGGAGGTTAATAAAATGTTCACATCTGGAAATTCTTTCTACTAAACTTGTACCTGTTCTAAAAGCATAAAATTGTGTAAAGATTTTTTAAAATTAATTTTAAAATTCAACTTATTTTTACTATTAAATCATTATATATTATTACAAGACATAATTATTATTTACATGTGCTAAGAGTTTATACTTAGAAAATCCAAAAGAACCTACAAGTAGAAATGACAAGCAAGAAATTTTGATGAGCAACATACCAAATACAAATAACTTTTTGATACATTAGCAAAACAAATTGGAAAATTTGGTGTGAAAAAGTCTTACTGTTGATTGCATAGGAATAACCCTTCTGAAGTTCAAGACTATCAAAGAAGAAAGCATAAACCTTAGCCGAAGGGCATGAAATCACGAAACATTTATATGATTTCAAAAATGGTTTCCATAAAGAATTTATAACCTAGAAAGACGCTCAGGCAATGTCTGGTGAAAGGACCTACAGAAGTGTACGTAAGATACGAACACGTGGAACAAATGAAAGCCACCCAGAGACAGGACGGGAGGAAAAGACGCCCTAAGACAGCAGAGGCCATCTGGGCCAGGCACCAGAGCTGAAACCGATCTTTCCTGAGTGCTTGTCATCATTGTCAAACATTTCATAATAAACACGAGTGTTACATTTTATAAAGACAGAGATTTCATGTGCTTACCATCACTGCCCTCAGAAGTCGCACCGAGAACAGAGCAGCTCAAACCAAACGTGTACGGCCACAGGTAGCAGTGCTTCACCATCTGATGCACGTGCTCGTAGAAACGGCAGTGGTACAGGAGCGCCTGCAGGGCCGGCTTTCCTGTAAGGGCCAGGCCGGAGTCCTCGTCATGAACACAGGGGCCCTGCAGGGAGAGGGGGAAGAGAGAGAGGGAGTCAGTGATTCAGCACAGAATTCCTTCAAAAACAACCCACACTCCCCTCAACAAAACAAACTGGTCCCAGACGCGATCACGCCCCTGTGCCCCTGTCCCGCCTGCCCAGCAGCCAGACCTGAGACACTGTCCCCAGCACTCCCGGGCTTATGGCCTAAGAGTCCCCTGAGGGCAGAGGCTCCACTCTATCTCCTAACGAGCCACTCGGTTTAAAATTTTTCTATGAAATGGTACCAGTCTAACCAAGTAATTATACACTTGAGACATAAACACAGAAAACTACTATACAATCTACACAGAACAGTAAGTATTAAAAGTGTCAGACAATGGGGCCAAAGTACAGTGTGTCCGTAAAGTCATGGTGCACTTTTGACCAGTCAAAAGTCAAAAGTGCACCATGACTTTACGGACACACTCTATTTATGCTCAAAACAAACGTATGTACCCATCGCTAAGCTGGATAAAATGAACGCCCATCAGTGTCCAGTGGGGGAGGGATGTCACCACGCCCCTTCCTGCTGCAGGGACCTCACAAGGGACATGGGTGCAGGTGCCATCACCACATCCCTTCCCACCACACGGACCCTGCCAGGGACATGCATGTAAGCACCACACACTTTCCACCAGGAGGTGAGAAGAACCTGCCTTCCGAAATCTATTCTCTGTGTTTTTCTTCAACTAACTCTCTGCCCTGTCACGCACTACCTTCCTGGGAAGAGCAATGCCAAAAACCAGAAACCAGATTACAGTTTGCAAATAGCCTCTGTTACCATCCTATAAATATTTCTATTTTTTGGAAAATAATAATAAAGATTCTAAAACAGACCATGAGAGAGTGAGAGAGAAATAAAAATCTAAATGCCAACAGGAAGAGTGTGGTCAATATGTATTCACAATTGATCATCAACCGTTAGGTCTATGTACGTCTCTTCTCTCATTACCAAGGAAAAATGCATATTAGAACTACCATCCAGGCCTGACCAGGCGGTGGCGCAGTGGATAGAGCGTCAGACTGGGATGCAGAGGACCCAGGTTCCAGACCCCAAGGTCTCCAGCTTAAGTGCGGGCTCATCTGATTTGAGCAAAAAAGCTCACCAGCTTGAGCCCAAGATCGCTGGCTCCAGCAAGGGGTTACTCGGTCTGCTGAAGGCCCACAGTCAAGGCACATATGAGAAAGCAATCAATGAAGAACTAAGGTGTTGCAACAAAAAACTGATGATTGATGCTTTTCATCTCTCTCCGTTCCTGTCTGTCCCTATCTATCCCTCTCTCTGACTCTCTCTCTCTGTCTCTGTAAAAACAAACAAACAAAAAACTACCATCCAAAAAGACAAAATAATTCATAAGATAAAGGTATAACTGCATTAATAAAATTATTTCCACTAAACCTTCTTTTTAACGATAGTATCATAAAAATTAATCCTCTTAATTCAACATTAAATACCTTGTATAGTTATAATTGTTGGAGTGAACCTATCCAATACTGTAAAAGTTTACTCTCTAGAAACAGAGCAAGTTACACATGTAAGAAGACACGAGACTACTCATGCAGCCGCCAGCAGGTGCCAGTCACATGATTAAACGTGGAGGTCTAGAGAAAGAAGCAAGACAGAAGGGTGTGAGCAGCACGAGTCACAGGCCCCCACTCAGCAGCCGTAAGAGCAAGAGACACGGAACATCTACACCTTTGAAGGAGGGAGCTTAACGATTGTCGAGTAAGAGACATGAAAAGACAGATAATCGTAAAATTCAAGAATATCCAAACTTCAGAAAAACCGGTAACAGAGAAAGTCAACCAGAAAGACGTAAAGAGAGTCAGGTGGGTGCCCAACCTCCCGGCAGCACAGGACATGGAAGACAAGGAGCAGAAGGCTTACGAAGAACAATTTCAACCTTGCATTGGTAACTGCATAAGCCATCAGTCCAATGCGAGAACTCACGAAGTTCATCACGCGTACACTTGCTTCAGGTAAGAATACAACTGTTTTGAGGCTGACTGCTGGGAAAAGAAATTCCAACTAAAGAAAAAGGATGATTAAGAGCGTAGAAAGCCTGACCAGGCGGTGGCGCAGTGGATAGAGCGTCGAACTGGGATGCCGGAAGACCCAGGTTCAAGACCCCGAGGTCGCCAGCTTAAGCGTGGGCCCATCTGGCTTGAGCGAAAGCTCGTCAGCTTGGACCCAAGGTCGCTGGCTCCAGCAAGGGATGGCTCAGTCTGCTGAAGGCCCGCGGTCAAGGCATATACATGTGAGAAAGCAATCAATGAACAACTATGGTGTCACAACGGCAATGAGAATCTAATGATTGATGCTTCTCACCTCTCTCTGTTCCTGTCTGTCCCTCTCTCTGTCCTTGTAAAAAAAAAAAAAAAAAGAGCGTAGAAAAACAAGATATGATACAAACTCACAGTACAAGAAAAATATAAACTCCAAAGGGGGAAAAAATCACCCAAATAAATGTGTTAATCACACACACACACACACACACACACACACGGAACTGTTTCCTCTGCATGCAGAGTGGTCCTGGCCCTGGACACAGATGGAGTGAAGTTACCCACAGCCCGGGCAGGCGTCTGCAGCGAATCACTGGCCTTCACTTTCTAGAATTTCTAGAACCAGCCCCTACAGCTCCATGAAGGCTGCAGAGGAGAAGACACACGTCCTCAGCTCCAGGGTCAACGTGAAGATGACACTGGCAGAGATCAGCAGCAGAACGGGGAGGAGATACCAATGAAAGGACAGAGTGTCTAGCCATATCTTCCTTCTGAACACAGCCCGGAGATGTGGTCCACGGATGACAGGACCAGAAACAGCAGGGGCGACCAGAGGAGGGAGTAAGAGCCGCAACAGGACTAGATTGGCAGGAGCCTGTTTAACCCAGCTCAATCCCACTTATCGACACAGTAAAGAAACACATTATCGAGAGCATGCTGAAGAATTAAAATCAGCGGGAGGCAAGCTATCTGTGAATGAAGAGAGGCAGTGAGCTTCATTATAAGCTCTACTGGCTTTCCTAACCAAAAGTATTTACTGCTTAAAAAAATCATTTCTTCGGCCTTACCAGGCAGTGGCGCAGTGGACAGAGTGTCGGACTGGGATGCGGAAGACCCGGGTTCGAGACCCCGAGCTCGCCAGCTTGAGCATGGGCCCATCTGGCTTGAGCAAAAAGCCCACCAGCTTGGACCCAAGGTCGCTGGCTCCAGCAAGGGGTGGCTCAGTCTGCTGAAGGCCCGTGGTCAAGGCACATGTGAGAAAGTAATCAATGAAGAACTAAGATGTTGTGACGGCAACGAAAAACTAATGACTGATGCTTCAATGCCGAGAATATTTTCAAATTAATTGGAGTTCCTCTCTCCGTTCCTGTCTGTCTGTCCCTATATATCCCTCTCTCTGACTCTCTCTCTGTCCCTGTAAAAAATAAATAAATAAAGCTTAAAAAGAAAATTTAAAAAGAAAATCATTTCTTCGAAAAAGTCAGAAAACTCATTGAAAATATTTTTAACTTCTCAAAGAAAACAAAATAACCTCGGACATGTACAGACCACATAACTGTATTTACTACGTAATTTACTTTGAGCGTGAAGCCTGAGTCCCCGCCCTCCACAGGCCCAGCTGTCCCAGCGGCCATGACCCAGGGACAGTGGAGCTTTGCCCATGGCAGCAGGGCCCAGCCCAACGCATGCACTGAAGATGGCCTGACTCAGGCTCTCCACTGACCACTGCAGCGCAGGGCAGTGCGGGACAGCCTTTTGTGCACTCATGCAGGCGTACGCACACGCACACGCACACACACGCACGCGCGTGCACACGGCGGGCTCCGCTCCACAGGCCCACCAGTAACCAGCTGGGCTGTCCCCAGTGGTAGGGCCAGCAGCACCCGCTACGTGCTGTCCCTAAGACGTCTCCATCCTTACCAGCCCTGCCCTCAGTTAAGTGCCGCCTGCTGGGTCACCTGCAGAATCGCCCAGGGGGCTGAGGAGGACAGCATGCAAAGCAAGAAAACTCCTCAAATCACTAGGTGACATTCCAAATAAATTTGCAAAGAAACAAATTATGACATAGAACACTCCAATTAATTTGAAAATATTCTCGGCATTGAAGCAGACATAAAGATCAATAGAAAACAGTAGAGAGCCCAGAAATAAACCCACGGCTTTATAGTCAATTAATATTTGACAAAGGAGGCAAGAACGTACAATGGGGTAAAGACAGTCTGTTCAATAAATGGTGTTGGAAAAACTTGACACATACGTGCAAAAAATAAATGAAACTGGACTACCTTCTCATACCATACACAAGTGTAAACTTGCCCTAGGAGGTGGCTCAGTAGTAAAGCATTGTTCCGGAGCACTGAGGTCACAGGTTCAATCCCTGCTCAGGGCACATATGAGAAGCAACCAATGAGTATACAACTAAGCAGCACAGCTAAGTGAAAGAATAAGTTGATGATGTTTCCTCTTTGTCTGTCTCTCTCCCTCCCTCTCTCATTTATTCTCTCCCTTACTCTTTTTCTCTCCTTCTGTCTTGTCCCCCCAAAAATCAATGGGGAAATTAAAAGAATAAACTCAAAATGAATTAAAGACGAAAATATAAGCAGTAAAATCTTGGACATTTCTCCTAGCAATATTTTTCCTGATAGATCTCCTCAGACAAGGGAAACAAAAGAAAAAGTAAATAAATGGGACTACATCAAACAAAAATGTACAGTGAAGGAAATCGTGAACAAAAAGAAAAGACAAGCTACTGAACGGGAGAACATATTCGCCAACGCATAAGGACTTAATACCCAAAATTTATAGGGAACTTACAAAACTCAAGATCACAAAAGCAAACAATCCAATTAAGAAATGGGCAAAGGACCTGAATAGACACTCTCCAAAGAAGGCATACATGTGGTCAACAGACATAATGCAGAGTAAAACCACAATGAGGCAGCACCTCACACCTGTCAGAATGGCTATCGTCAATAAATTCACAAACAAGTGCAGGTGAGGATGTGGAGAAAAGGGAGCCCTTCCAAGCATGTCAGTGGCAATGCAGACTGGTGCAGCCGTTGTGGAAAACAGTATGGAGATTTCTCAAAAAATTTAAAATGGAACTGCCTTATGACCCAGTTCCCTCACTTGTAGGAATATATCCAAAGAAACCCCAAACACTAATTCAAAAGAATATATACATCCCTATGTTCACTGCAGCATTATTTACAAGAGCCAAGGTTTGGAAGCAGCCCAGTGCCCATCAGTGGATGAAAAGAGCTGTGGTACATATACACAAGGAAAACTACTCAGCCGTAAGAAAAGCTCATCCTTTTGCGACAGCGTGGGTGGGCCTGCAGAGTATTAAGCTAAGTGAAATAGCCAGTCATAGAAAGACAAGTACCATAGGGTTTAACTTATGTGTGAAACCTAATGAACAAAATAAACTAATAACACAATAGAAACAGACTCACAGATGTGGAGAAGACTGACAGCTGTCAGAGGGATATGGGCTGGGAGGAAAAACATGCTCTGTAGACACAGACAGCAAGCAGTTAAAGGGGTTAGATGGTCATGGAGGGAGGCCTGACTTGGGGGGCTGAACATATAATACAGTGTAAAGATGATGTATAGGACTGTGCACCTGAAATTTGTATAATTTTGTTAACCAGTGTGCCCCCAATAAATTTAATAAAACATTTGGAAACATTCTCATGGATACAAGCTTTAATACTAACATCAGACATATTTTACTTTCAGTGTCAGAGTACTAACATACCCATTAGCTAAAATTCAAAAGGAACTAGAAACAAAATAAAAACTACAGTTAAAAGAGCAAATAATATTTTCCAGAAGAAAAAAATATTCTGATATATAATAAAATTTCAAAATGCTGTAATGCAATCCAGAGGTTAGAAAATGACCCTAATTTTATAAGAAATCCTTAACTACACATAAATTGTAAATCTAGTTAAAATGATACTGCTTCTCTGACACTAAGTATTTATGATTTTGTTAAATCATTGCTCATGATTTATGATGAAAACATAAAAATATGAAAAACGTGCAGTGATAATAATCACCTTAAATATGAAAATGACCTATAGTACTAAAACTAGAAATGACCCCACTGTCTGCAACACAGACAAACATATGCAGAGAGCTTACAGCTGAGTCACTGAGGGTGTGCAGGCAATGATCCCCCAGGAACGACGCACACATCTAGAACCCGGACCTCCAGCTGCAGGAATGAGGCCTGTGAGCAGGTGTCTGGCCCCAGGCTGGGCCTGCTAAAGCCCGGAACATCTCACTATACCAGAGAGGAAGGCAGTGCTCAAGGCTGATGGAGACACCTGAAAATGACACATGAAGGCACCCCTTGGCCAAAACTGGAACAAGAAGCATCGAAATAATGACAGAAACAGATCATGACCCATGATCAAACTAAGTTTCCTGGAGTCCATACTTGTAGAAATTTAAAAATAAAAGTGAATAAATAAATAACGGGAAGAAAGGAAAGCTCTTCCTTAAGAATAAAATGTGATAAACGGAGAAGAGATGATGGAATTAGAAAGACCTCATTTGGCAATCACTTCGGATAAGAGGTAGAAGTTAAAACCAGCGAAGGAAAGTTGATGAGGTAGGTATGTACACATCTCAAAGCATCTCCCCGCAAAAGGGAAAACTATTAACTCCACAATGAATAAAACAGACGGACGTCATGAACCAAGTCAGCCAAGCTGGTATCACCAGGAAGGGGACAAAGACAAGCATGTTTGGTGACATACTGCACTAAGAACACATACTTTTGGCGTTTATGCCAAAAATACATATGCAGAATCTAATCATGAGAGGACAGACAAATCCAATTTAAAAATATTACAAAAACTAAATCGGGTGCACTCCTCACAAACGCTGGGTCACAAATGTTAAACACTGAGGAACTATTTTAGATGAAAGAAACCAGACTCAGGGCAGCGTGTACATAGTCAGCTATTATTTCTGTTTAAAATTACCTCTACAGAGCAGAATGTATAAATCTGATCAAGCATATAAAAACTGCTAGATTTTTTTAAGAGATCCTATCACCTAATTTTGTAAAATCTCATCAGTTATGAAATATATATATGCTGGAACTTTATCACCAACTAATGTCAAGTATTTACTAAGTCGATAATTGATTCAAGTCACCCACCTGCCAAGTGTAATCCTTTATAATCACCGACGGCATTGGAATCACAAGGAGGTTCTGAAGAATAAATGCAGCCTGAAATTAAAAAGTAAAGTCACCACTGCCACCTTGTTGTCATCTCTGAAATAACCAACATAACTTAAGGACAAAAATAGGTATCAGTGAACTCCATGTGCTGACCGGTAACTGAGAAGCGCCAGACTGCATTTCATGTCAGATAACAACCTAACTGTGGGTGAAATTATTTCATTGGGAGATATATTTCTCCTATTTCAGAATCTTATTTTTCCATAAATTGATCCGTAAAATACAAACTGTTTCGGGAGCATGTAAAAAATAGATTTTCACATTTCTAATATCCGCTACAGACCAAACGTGTATGTGTGCACACGCACACATACACACATACACACACACTTCTTCCCATCTTTCTCCTCATATAAGCTCCTCTCAATAAAAATGTGCTAACTGAACAAAGGTAACAGAAAGGATCCAAATAGTGAAGTTTTCAACCATCCAATTAATTGGAAGTCAACAGGTATTCTTCAAAGTTGGCCAATCGAGAAGATGCTACCATTGTAAGCATTACATTCAAAAACAAAAAGCCTCTGGATCTGGAACCAGCAACAGGCTAATGGTGAGCCCGGGCACTGCTGCTTTCTTTACATGCCCAAGCACACTGAATACTGTTTTTAAAACGACTTCCATCGATTGTCACTTTGATAAAAAAAATAGTGAAAGAAAACCAGAAACTATTTGGAAGAATTGAATAAGGTTTACTTTTCCCCTTCTATGGTATAGGAAAAATACCACAGAGTAGTTGGACAGCCTCTTAACTGAAGCTTATAAACATGAGACCCATAAACACTGAGGTGATAGAAAAGTATTCTTTTCTATAAAGCTTTCCAATATATAAAACAAAAAGTTCATATTAGAACATACCAAATTCTGCTTTGACCATATCAGAATAAAGGACTCCAATATTTACTGGAGATTAATACCTTTTTCATTCCCTACCACCATTTTATGAAAGACTTTGGCAGACACAAGAGACCATGGTCAGTGGTCAGCCCACCGTGCTCAATGGGGAGTGGTATGGTCCACAAGGACCCTTGCCGTAGACTTCTTAGGGGGCAGGGGAGGGGGGCTACCCAAACCAGCCTACCTCCCGGCGCGCCATACTGCACTCCGACGGGTCCAAGAGGATGTTCACCACCGTGCCCCAGAGTCCCCCGGAAATGTTCTGACAGCTGCTGGCCAAGGCCATGCAGCCGCTCTCAAGGGTGGTCAGTGCCGACCCTAGTCCCAGGGAAGTGAACCTCACCTGCTCAAGTAAAAGAAAACGTCGTCAGATCAAAGGATCCGATTTCCTAACAAATTCTTAATTGTTCTGGTACATAAAATATCACTTTCATGACATGATCTTGACAATCCTAAATTATAAAAGACACTAATAGGAAATAGTGTCCTATCAGTTTACGAATGAATAAAATCCTAGTCTACAACTCAAGAAAGCAGTAATAAAGTTAAATAAAAGCAAATGTCACAAAAAGTCAAAACCAGGTATAAATTGGAATTAAAGATATAGCTCACAAGACTTAGTCCCAGACTATGGAATTCTGTCATGGCAGCCCACACAGACTAAGACAGGGGTAAATAAAGCTGAAGGTACAGCTACTAAAATACTCTCATTTTGGAAAACATGAGTATGTATCCACACATGTTCTGTTCCACTTGCTTTTTAACCTACACAGAACGGACTCAGTTCTCCCTGACACTGACCTCTGGGTCTCGATCCACCCACAGGGGGATGAGCCAGGCCAATCCCGGTGGGACAGGCGCATGCTCCTCGCTGGGGCTGCCCAGAGGCAGGAACCACAGTGACACCCACTCCTGAGAGAGAAAGGAAGCAGAAACACATCAGGTCAGTCCCTAAGAATGAGTTATACAAAGTTTTAAATAACTGAATTTTAAAAAACGAAAACAAAGTAAAAACGTACTTAAGACTTGGTTTTATTCATTATTTAGCCAAAACAAGGCAAACAAATTTATTAGCTCCTCCTTTAAAAGTTAAACACAAAAACTTTTTTCTTCAGAACAGCTATTTTTCCCATGATTTAGGAACAATGTGGTCTACAATGCAGATTCCAACAGAAGTAAGTTTCAAATAAAATTCAGACTTGGAGTAAAATATGCAACTTCTAAAAAACATCATAGTCCAAAGCCATCTTTGTCTCTCAGGAGGCAAAGCCGAGACTCTTTCACAGGCACCCCGCAGGCTCGAGGGTGGGGGACAGTACACGACCCCCCAGTGGGGGCCACACGGGGGACGGGCGTCTCTCACCGAGCTCTGCTCCTGGGTCATCATCTCGTGAGACAGGTGGAGCAAGCAGAGCAACGTGCTCTTGGTGACGCCTTTCCCCATAAAGGACATGGCATTTCCTCCCCGTTCCACATAAAAGGAAGTGATGACCTGAGAAGAGACGGAAACAAAGTACGGTGGCTTTCCTCTGAGTGGCAGATGAGGAGAAATATACCACGTGCCCCTGCCCCCTCTGAATGCAACTGTAACCACACATAAAGTATGTGTTACCTCCTCAGTTTACACATTTAAAAATGGTTAGTTAGGGTGGGAAATGTCATGGTTTTTGACTCCAACTAAAACAAATATTCTTAGTTTAAAATGTTTTTCCTTTGGAACATGTACAAAAAAAATTGTGCAGTTTCCTACTAAATGATTTTTGTGATTTAGAACATGCTCATAACATTCTTCAAAGTTTAATATCCTTTAAGTAAAAGAGTTTATCAATTTCTTGTGGAAAAGTATACTTAGAAATTACTAGCTATGTGAAACTCTTAGATTTTCTAGAATTATAGTTGAAATGTCAATGAACATTTTCCCTACTTCTGAGCCATCCCAGGTTTCTATTTTCATGTTTAAGTATGTTTACTTCAATCATTAGCTGTCACCTCCTTTTCTCCCACACATCTGAGGGACCTGACACATTCCATCAGTAGCAGCATGTTTCTTATCTAATGATAAGCCCTTCACATTACAAACAATGCTATATAACTTAGGTACTTGCAGACTGAATTCTATTTTATCTTTTTATTATATTTTAAATGCATTAAAGAAACTTACTTTAACAAGAAATATCTGCTAAGTCTTTAGCTAACATATCCATTCTAAAGATTCATACATTTCTTAACATGGACACTTTGAAGCATGGGGTAACTAATATACCACATTTTTTCAGCATTTGTCATTATTCAAGAGAAAAAAATTATTTCATTAAAGTGGCTACATAAAAATTCTCATTAAATTTTATAGTTCAGTGAAGAATATTCAGGATTTTGAATATTTACTGAATATTACTTAAAAAGCAAGACACATTCTGGGAAAAATATTAAATATTTTGAATATTACTTAAAAAGCAAGACACATTCTGGGAAAAAATTCTAAATAGCATCAGCTGAAGCAGGATTTATAGAATATCCCACATCATCTAAAGCAGGATTTAATAATGAAAGCACAAAACTTAAATAAACAAAATTTATACTCATTAATGTCACATTCCAGTATTCAAGCTGTATTATAATTTAAAAATCATACATAAGACACAACATAAGTTAAATTACCCAGTGTCTGTTTACTGTGTGTACAAATCCCTGCAGTAGACTAATGGGGAGCTGCGGGATGGTGGACACGGTCCAAAGATCACGCACCAAACAGATCAATGCACCAATCAAAGTAAGAATACCGTGTGCTAAGCACCATAACAGACACAGCTGCTACAGGTCGATAACCTGTCGAAGAGCCATCAGTCAAACTGTATATACTGAGTGTCTCCGTCTGGAATAGAAACAGGCCCACTAGAAGAAGGGAAGTATCAGGGTGACAGGTGACCTGGCTCTGCATTTACGCGGCATTTCCTATCTGCATGTGTGCCGTGTCATACAAATAAAAAGGTAAAACAACATAAGTAAATAAACAAAGTACCCTCATAAGACAACTTAAATATATACTTATTTTCCTTGAGAATGAATGTACCCAGAAGAGTGACCCTCTGCACTGTTAATATGTGGCCCTGCCTTGTCCCGGCACACGGCCGGCGATGGGGGTTGGGGGACACCAGTGGTCACTGGGGGGCACACCTACCTCCAGCAGCCCAGACAGGTACTTGGCGCAGAGGCGTTGCGGCTCTGTGCGGGGCGAGCCTGTGCTCCAGCCCGGCAGCGCAGACAGGTGAGCCACACCCCCCAGTGTCCTCTCCAGGGAGGGCAGGCCGTAGAAGTGGGGGGCGTCAGTGACACGCAGGCACTGCAGCAGCCGCAGGGCCAGTTGCGTTTGGAAGACGCGGGACAGCTCCAGGCACTTCCTGTGAGTGGAGAGGAGGGAACGTCAAGCCCGGGGCCAGGCGCTGGGCTCCTGGGGTTGCAGCTGCCCTGGCGGTGGAGGGGCCTACAGACACTGCGACACTGCGAAGTCTGAGATCAGAGAAAAGGCAGGAGATAGTCCCTTTGTAAAGACGACTTCAAAGGAACGAAAGAACACAGTTAAAAGATGTGGTACATATATACTATGGAATACTACTCAGCCATAAGAAATGATGACATCGGGTCATTTACAACAACATGGATGGACTTTGATAACATTATACTGAGTGAAATAAGTAAATCAGAAAAAACTAAGAACTATATGATTCCACGCATAGGTGGGCCATAAAAATGAGACTCAGGGACATGGACAAGAGTGTGGTGATGGGGGGGCCACAAAGAAAATCAGATAGAAGGTGACGGAAGACCATTTGACTTTGGGTGATGGGTATGCAACATAATCAAATGTCAAAATAACCTGGAGATGTTTTCTCTGAACCTATGTATCCTGATTGACCAATGTCACCCCATTAAAATTAATAATAAAGGGAAAACAAAACAAAACAAAAAACACCTGAGGTATATAATGTAAAACACCAGTGATAATTGAATGGAAAACTAAATAAATGGATATTGGTATTGCCACCCAACAAAAGAAAAATTGGAATGAAAAACCAAATGCATAGTTAAATTGAGTTTAATTACCATATAGTAAATCTATACTTTTAATTACTATCACTAAAAAAACTGAATTTTTAATTGGCTAAAATATATTTTTCCTCAGAAAGCTAAAATTATAAAAAAGGTTTTTCATGCATTTGACACATAATTTATATAAAACTGTCAAAACAATCAAGAGACATATCCTACTAGGAAACAAAATCTCTGAAATTAAGTAGCCTGGCACAGATCCAAAGATAATTCCTGGGAGGAATACCATTGTATAAGAATACACAGAATAAAATATAAAGTTGCTTCAGTTTTACAGGTCTGTAGACTCCCAAACTGACAACTGCTGACTATACTACAGTATTACCTATTCCATCCCAGTATTACAACAGGTCTACAACTGTTAGAGACCATAGTTTCTACATACCTGTCATCCAGATGCCTTTAGTGTTTTAGAAACACGTACATCATTCACATTTCTCACAGGTCAACAACACAGAGTCATCTAATTAATGCCACTAGAAACCTTCTTACCCCCTACTCATCTCTCCACCCCGATGTTCTCTAGTACATGGCTCATTCAGCCATCTCCCCTCAGTCCATGTCCCTCCCTGGTACACGTCCCTCCCTGGTACACGTCTCTCCCCGCCCGGTACACATCTCCCCTCGGTGCACGTCTCTCTCTCCCCTCTCCTCTTCTCACTCTCTTCTTCCTCCTTCTCTACTATCTACCCACCTTGCTCTTCCCTCCACTTCCCTCTTACCTTCATTTTCCTACAACAGGCACATGGCCAACAACCTATAACATACGCAAGTGTCGTCCACCCTAAAACAAACAAAAGTCCTAACCTGGTCTTGACAGACACAGGAGAGAAAGTGTCCCACAGTCCTTTCCAGACTGACAGCGTCAGGGGGGTGGGGGGGAGACAGGGTGAAACGGGTGACAGGATTAGCAAAGGGAACAAAACAACAGACACAGACAGCAGCATGGTAACAACAGGAGGGAATGGGGGGGGGATAAGTGGTGATGGAAGGAGACTTGACTTGAAGGGTGATGTATTATACAATTGTACACCTGATACCGATAGAATTTTTACTAACCAATGTCACCCCAGTAAATTCAATAAAAAAGAATAACAGAGAAAGAACAGTCCACACCACCATTTCTAAGTTGGGTCCAAGGACCACCAATAGTGCTTATTTAAGGGCAGATGCACAAACTGCTGATGTACTTTAACAAGCCCCAGAGACTCTGCACTCACTCTGGGTCCGGGGCCGCTCTGACCAGCCTCAGACACACTCATGCTTCTCTTCAGTACTTCATTCGATGAGGCAAAATGTGCAGGAAGTAAATTTCACAAATTTTATGTGCACGCACATGGTTTACATGTGTGTATAATCACGTCACCACCAACCCTAACAGGATAGGAAACATTCTCAATACAAACGCAGTTCTGCACCAACGTCCCCAAACCTGCAATGACACGACAGTACCTGTCCGTCACTGCCACCAAACTGAGCAGCAAGGTGTGGAAAAGCGCCATCAGCTCTTTCTGGAGCTGCTGCCGGACCGCAGTCTGGATGTCATCTGCCTCCTCCCGCGACGGCAACGCCGTCAGAACCAGCAGGTCTAACAGTGGGTTCGGACTCTACAAAATGAAATCGGTAAAAACCGTATTTACTCTCCCGTAGAGCGCAGTGCTGTCACCTACGAAGGTTACACTGCTCAGCATGTCCGGGGTTAACCAAGAGGAAGAATGCCTGACCAGAAGGGTGGGTCTCTGCACTCCTGGAGGAGTTCCCCACACAACAGAAAAAAAGCATTTTTATCCCAGAAAATGGAGGAAAACAGTGAGAAGCTCAACAAGAAAAACAAAACCACCTCTAATCACGCCTCACAGAGACGACGTCTGCTAGCATTCTGGTACACACTCCTCTTTTTGCGTGTGTGAGTATAAATGTAATTCTCGTATTTTTTAACAAAACTAGGATCAAGTGGAAAATTCACTATTATAACCATTTTCTTACTTCGAGTTATTAGAAATATTTCTTCAAAAACATTTAATTATCGAACTGATTTCCCACCGTGAGGATTTACCACACTGACTGCTGGACAAGCAAAGACTTCTAACTTCACTGAGCTGAGCCACTCTGGGCTCCACTCTGACATGTCCTGTGTGCAGAGTCTAGGCCAGGCGTGGCCAACAGTTTTTGCCCCCGGGCCAGATTGGAAAGAAAAATTTTTCACGGGCCAGACAAAATATTAAAATTAAAAAATGTTAAATACGAAAACAATTCATTTAAATAAACAAAATTTTATTATGTAATTTGTTTATGAATAAATGTGAGTGAAAAAAATTAATATACAATATTTTAAATATATTTTAATAAAAATATAATTATATACTACATAAATATCCAAACTGTATTGCAATCAATTGAAACAATAATTAATAGAATGAGCTTGTAGGGGTTACATCACAAATAAAACAATTACTTTGTTTTACAAACAGCCTGGACACGTTTTCAATTATCAACTGCAGCTACTGTCTATGCTACAATGCCACTTGATTCAGCACACCTGAACACAGAAATAAGGAATTGTTTGACCCTGGGTGCGCACTGGCAAACTCCGCCTAAAAGAATGTGGGTTTCATATCGCTGCTAAACGTCAAACAGTTCATATGGAGTACATACGAGTACAAAAGTCGTAAATCTTTATAGTGGAATTTTTTTTAAAAGTAAAGAAGTATCACAAATCCATTCGACCAATTATTGGAAGTTAACCCTAGATTAGTCACACCCGGAATTCTTTTCCGCTATCACTATCTTCTTAAAGATCTCGATTTCCAGTAATCAAAGACACTTCTGTTTCTAAGTAGCTGAGATGTTAAAGTAGCAGAGAATATTATAAATTTAACCGCAGGCAGCATAAACTCATTACGTAAGCCGCATCCAGCCCGCAGGCCGTATGTTGGCCATGCCTGGTCTAAGCAATGAAATGACTAAATCAAAAGAGGATAATAGTTTAATGCTTTTGACGTGTATCACCAAACTGTCCCTGTATTAAGTGTGCCTATCTACACAGCTAAGCAGGGAGTGAGAAGGCCCTCAGCTCCTGGGCCAATGCTAAGCAATATCACTACTGTTGTGATAATATCTGCTCAGTTAATAAACAAAACTAATGATATTTAAATTTTTTCCTGTTTTCCATTTAAAAAATGTAAAGAATTGTAATAGAATTATTTCTAATAAGACTGAGAGAATAGAAAACGTTACATTAACCCCTGGCATTAACGGACATACAGAACATTTATTAACCATCTTATGAAGTCATAGGCAATATGCTAAAAAGAGAGAGAAAACAAGATTTCGTTTAACTTTTTGATTAAAGTGGAAAATGTACATTTTCTTACTTGACATGGGGCAAACGGAGGTTTATAAAGAGCTTAAGTAATTGGGCCAAAGTCCTAAGAGTGGGCAACAGGAGGATTTAACCTCACAACCATTTTCTGGTTAACATTCTGTCCCCAGCATTAGGTCACAACAACAGGGCTTATGCAACATACAAAGAGAAAGAAAGTCAAAATGTAATTAATTACTGTTGCTACAAACTTCTCCACCTCAAGAACTCAGTTCAAAAACAGCCATATTCTCTTTAGAAAAACAGAATGAAAAAAGCGGGGGCGGGGGGAAGTGTATTCCAGGTTGTTTATATCGTGTAACACACAGAGTCCAGCTCAGTCAGTGAGACGCAGCGCAGCGGGTGGGCTCAGTGAGAGCCACGGGAAGTACTGGGGTCTGCTCTCAGCTGACTGGCCCATGCCTCCCGCCTGAGCAGCTTCCCCACCACTCCTTTCATCCCGGGCAAGAACCAGTCAGGTTACGTGAAACAGAACAGCAACCTCCACAGTTCACACACTAATAAAGCAACCAAGATGCACACTTAACAGAATCACAAAAGCAAGTATATATTCTATAGCATGCTTAGCCCATGTAACCAACAGCCGACAGTCCCCCAACCCCCACAGACACCAACAATATAAACAAGCTGTTTGTCATGCGAGCCCCATCTTAGTAAAATGTAATTTTACTATCAGTACCTAATAATTCTGGTACACAGACACAATGTAGCAGTTGCTGATTCAGACCTGAATATACGGAGGCAGTACTTATGAACTAAAATTGAGTTTCCTCCAAAGAACCCCATTCTCCGTAGAACTTATTCTTGGTCGTAAACTGCTGGGACTTCTTCCAGTTAGAACCCGTCTCGGGTTTACAAGTCACCATTAATGGTCGGCAAACGTTCACAGCATCTCCTCGAAGATCCAGATGAAGAATGGACCATTCCTCATGCACAACAGAGGGAAATAGACGTCTCTCCTCATCCCTACTCACCTCAAATGCTTAATAACACCTGAAGGTTTAGTCTTTAGACGTTAGTATTCAATTCTAATTTAAACCAACCAGTCAGGCCATTATTTTGTCACAGCTGCCCTCCAAATGGCAACAATCTCTGTAGTGATGGCTCATGTCACTCCGCCCCTCCGATCCCCACCTAGCAGCAAGCGACCAAGGCAGGAAGAGCAGCACCCTCCGCAAACATGAGTGCCCTCCTGGGAAAGTCGGCCCAGAGACCAGCCGCGCGGTTCTGCATCACCAACCCCCAAAAATGATGCTTCTGTTTCTACAAACTTTCATAAAAAAAAAAAAAAACATTCTGTCAAGAAAGATGGTCAAATTCACCACTTCTATCTAGGTTACTTTATATATTAATAAGAAACTGTGACATGAAAATATAGGTTAATGGCACAGTGACTTCCTCAAGTGCCTGAGAACTGAAATGTTCGTAAAAAATGAATGTTCTGATAAAATACAAACAAAATCTTCAATAGGGAAAGTTCCTCAAGTTTTCCTCGGGGAGTTACCGGTTATTCTGCACACCGCCTATGTGCGTTCTGTCCAAGCAGGTGCTCACAGCGGCTTGTCTGTGTTAGTTTCTTGCTGTAGACTGCAAGTGGCAAAAACCCTTTGTAGATTCAAGGCTTAGCAAAAAGCTAAGTTCTCCCCCCTCCACCTCCATATTGGCTATGATGCTGAGTACTCGCACCCACTTCACTGGCTTGCTTAAGTTGCTAGAAGCAATTTACATGCCCTTCCTCTTACTCTTTGTTTGTTCAGTTGTTGGTTGATTTCTCTTATGCATGGTGGGGGGGATTCCTGTTTATGACTTGGGAGAGTTCCTATATTTGCCTCAGATTTTAACTTTGTATCAAGGACTTCCCTGATTTGCATATGGTTATATAATAAAGCAAACTGAGGCTATGGGGCACTCGGATATTGCCATCAGCATTGAAAAGGCCTCCCGATCCCATCCTTTTTTCTTAATGAGTCTGTTTTCTTAATTCTGCACCGTTCTCACTCAAGACCCAGAATTACGAGCCATGCTGGTCAACGGCAGTTTCTGCCACCGCTACTTGTGCATGTCATTTCATATTCTGCCGAAACATTCAAAATAACTCCTTAGGAAGTGTTATCTCACTGACCACCGTAAGTCATTTCCCACTTACAAATCTCACTTCAAACGATAAACTTTAAAAGGTTCTTGACTTCCTATTTTCAGGCTTCCTTTCCTTTGACATTGGTCACTATGAACACTTCCTAACTCATTCCTGCTGCATATTTAGAGAGAAAACCCTTCAGAGAGTGGATGCTGAAGTCCACCTGCTCCTCCTCAAAAGTGTTGTTTATAACACGAGTGACAGTGACATGTGAGGAGAAAGAGAAGCCATGCCGCTATGGACCTGCATAAATATTTTACTTATCATTGACACCAATATGGTATTAGTGATTTTCAAACAGATCACTTGTCAAACCCAGGACCCAAATTCTCTAACAACACTTACAGGTCTAAGAAGTAATTCCAGAAGCCAGTTTAGAAGATCCACCGATGAATTTCTTCTTTGGTCCTTCAGTAACTTATTTAAAAAATGTATGATATCTATTAACAGTTTCTCATCCTCAGTGCAAGTAGGAAGCACTTGTAAAAACCTACAACAAAGAAGACAACATTCATGGCTTGTAGCAGTTCGAATGGAGTGCTGATATATGTTTAACAACAGGCTGAAAAGTGGGTGCCTACTGGGCGTGTGTGCCCATTTCCACAGTGTAAACACCCCCCATGGCCGACTGCAAGCCGCCAATGTGACACAGCCGTGGAGACACACAGTAGTGTTTCTACCATGTAGATATAACTGATTAAATAACCTCATAAAGTGTAAAATAATTAGGAAGTATAACTTGCATACTCATTGGCTTTATTTTCACATAACTTACTTGATGGTAAATTTACATAACTGAGTATTAAAGTGTGGCTCTGTTTAAACCCACTCACTCACACAAACGCTGACAGATAAGCCTCGGCTCTCTCCAAAGAGGTGCGGCTGGCTCCCGCACACCACCAGAAACGCGGAACCGGATGACTGAACCGTGGGAGCCGACCTGTTACAGGAATCAGCACCTCAGAGACTCACCCAACCGCGCATTCTGAGAAGTGCACGCTTTATGTTTAATGAGCAAGTCACCCACTCTCTACTAGTCACGTGAAGGCTCAAATGTACAACTGCTGCCCACCACTGCCGCTCAGGCTCGTCGGTTTCAAAGGCACAACTACCTGCTGTCACTTAAATGTGTCACGCTGACGAGCAGGGACTTTCCCACAGTCCCTAGCCGACCCCCACACCAGGCACTCAACTTTGTGAAAGTCACAGTAAAAAGAAAAATAACTTCATTTGCTTAAAAGAAAAAAACAAGGGCAAAACAAAACAAAACAGCCTGCTACAGTTGTACCAAACCTATTCATCAATCCATTGATATCGTGTCGTTTGTAATATGGACAGAAACAAACACTGGTTGTTCACTCATGTCATAGCCTAGTCACTTACTTTTATAAGGTAACAAAGTTTTCCATGATAAAGATATTTTAGCCCTAGCCGGCTGCCTGAGCGGTAGAGTGTAGGCTCAGTGTGTAGAAGTCCTGGGTTCAATTCCCAGTCAGGACACAGAGAAGTGCCCACCTGCTTCTCCACCCCTTCCCTTTTTCTATCTCTCTCTGTCTTCCTCTCCCAAGCCATGGCTTCAATGAGCAAGTTGGCCCCAGAAGCTGAATATGGCTCCATGGCCTCGCTCAGGCACTAAAATAGCTGGGTAGCTGAGCAACGGAGCAGCAGCCCGATTGACAGTACAGCAGCCCCAGACACGGGTTGCCAGGTGGATCCCAGTCAAGTGTATGCAGGAGTCTGTCTCTCTGCCTCTCACTTTAAAAAAAAAAAAAAAGGATATTTTTTAAATTGTTGTGTTTATGAATAGTTCCTTCAAAAATGCAATGGGTCAGTTAAACATTTTCTCTTTTGCTGTTATTAGATCTTTATTGCAGGTGATACAATTCCTGGTGGTTTTCCTTCTATGAAAGCATTTCTCTCATGAGAGCAAGAGGAAGAACATGTGCTCTTATCTTCAAAGGCGTGGAAATGCGCCCAAGAGCCCCGTCCTGGCCTTTGGCACGGGCTGACCGCGCGCACACTGACCTGTTCAGGGCGGTGTGCCAAGCCAAGGACTTCAAGGCAGCGCTGCAGGGCCCAGCACCACCCTGGAAAGACAATCTGTCATTCAGAAAGTAGAACCTCATGCGTGTGACAGCGGCCCGGACATCCCTGTGGGCGGCAGCATGCACAATGGCACGGAGACAGCGCTGTAGCCCGCTGGCCGTGTGCGTCAGCTCCAGAGCGAGGGCGTCCTCCGAGGAGAGCCGCAGTGTCTCCGAGAATCTAAACCACGGGAAGAAGAAAAAGGGACACAAAGCTACTAAACAGCTCACTTTTATTATAAACTCATTCCCCACATCCTGTTTCACCTTCATCTTCTTTTCATTAAAGACAGACTCATAGCCCAGAGAAAAGCTGGTGTGTATCTGCCAATGTCAGGCTTCTGCGTGAGCATCCTACGTGTTTGTACTGCCATCTTCCTGCTTTA
Source organism: Rhynchonycteris naso (assembly GCA_037038555.1). Taxonomy (NCBI): domain Eukaryota; kingdom Metazoa; phylum Chordata; class Mammalia; order Chiroptera; family Emballonuridae; genus Rhynchonycteris; species Rhynchonycteris naso. The sequence continues at coordinate 135,599,030 of CM072999.1, read as the reverse complement.
CAACCACAAAGTAGTTTTCATTCAAACAAGAAAATTCCGACAGATCAGAACGGTAAGGTACTCAATGGTGACCACCACCACCATCACAGCCCTGACACATTCTTACACACACTAAGTGACCTTCACCCGAACGCAGAGCACTATTCTGAGGGACGGACGTCAAGCAACCACACAATCTGTATCTAGCCTCTCACACAGCATGGGTGCTCCATAGTTTTTAATTCTTTGTGTGACAGTTCTAAAAATGTAATGAACGCATGAAATCTTTAAAACAGAGTAAAAGTTAACGTCTTCAGTGCAAATGCTGAATCAGATGACAATAAACAGACTATCTGAACGAAAGGAAAACTAAAACAACCAATTAGCTCACTGTAAGTGCCTTTTCGACTAAGCGTGGCGGCTTACTCTTGGACCCCCATTTCGGAGTTCATCTGCTTCAACAGGTTCTCGGGCCCACGGCACCACGACAGGTTCCATGCCATCCTCGCCATGTCCGAGACCAGCTTCAAGGCCAAGCAGTCAGCAGACAACGGCAGTACAATGGCGTTGGGACTCACAGCATGGTGGCCCCATACATGGACCGGCAGGTGATACCTAAAGAAGATGCATACAAAACATCACCAACTTTTCAATTCTGACTCTGCTCAGAAGGACGGGCTGCAGACGAGGGCTGGGCCTGCGTCCCGCGCTCCACAGTCATCAGATAGCAGCTGTCACGTTCTCTAGACTCAAGCTTTCATTCCTGAGAACCTGCCATGTCCGATGCTGCATGAGAGCTGTCTGCAGTCAGCTCCCACCCTGAAGGCAAGCCCCGCAGCCACAGTGACCCACACCTCACTACAGGGTGTGCAGTGTTCTGCTGTATTAACAGCGCAGTGCATTTGCGAATTCCTCCTGCCATCATACATCCAGTGCTTCCAGGTCTGTGTGTTCTCACACGGGAGAAAGGAGGGGGTGACCAAACACCCGGTGAGGGCCACCGGTGAGGGTGCGGCACTGCGGCACATGCGCGGCTGCCAGGAAAGCAAATGTCACAACCACCGAACACGGTCTGGGAGCATCAACTAAACACCGAAATGTCCTCTGACCCGACATGTTCAAGGCCCACGGCCACTGCTGACAGAGTAGTAGGCACATTGCCAGACTGTCCACAGCTGAATTCAACAGAGCAGTGACAGTGACCAACACAGACAGGTCTCTACACGCTGAGCATAAAAGCTGATTACAAGAACACACCCTCCAAAGGGCAAAAATAACAGAGTGACAAGTTAAAACAAGTCTGTGGGGGAGGAAGTGACGAGGCATGAAAGGCTTCCTGGTGTGCGAGTAACATTCCGTGTGTCATCTGCATGGCGGTTAAATGGGGGCATTTGTTTAGAAAAATTTATCAACAGTACTCATGACCTGTATACTTTATGAATGTTATAGTGGTTAGGTACGAAAATGTCCCTCTTTTAAGATTTAATGAGGTATATGCTAGAATAATCAGAAGAGAAGTAGAATTACGTCTGAAAGTTATCTTGAAATGGGTCAGGAGGGAAAGTTACCTACAAATAAATATATGAGAGAGAGAAAGAGAGAGAGAGAGAGAGAGAGAGACGGGTCCCAAGGGAATGACCGCTAAGCCCAGGCTGACGGTGCGCAGTGCCCACTGCCGGTCCTCAGCTCCCTGTGGACCTGACCGCCACCACAGTATGGCCGTGGTGACAGGGATGTACACGGAGCCTGCCCGTGCCAGTGTGAAGGACACACTGAGCACTGCAGGTCGTGCGGGGCACGTGCTCCACGACCTGTGACCCGTGTACAGATGCGAGTTCCCTTTCCGTAACCAGTTTTCCTTCAACAAATAAACAAAACAAAGCAACCCATCCTTTACCTTCTGCACACGGACAGCGGCAGACTGAAGGCCGACGGTGAGGACGACGTGCCAGGAGGGGTGGCGGACCTATTTAGGGAAGCAAGCACGGGGAGACAGCTGAGCGGGCAGCACTGTCCCCCAGCACGACCTGCCTCCCTTCCGCAATGGAGTGCAAACCACAAGACGTGGCGGCAGCTACCACTCAGTACCGACAGATGAGCCTGCTGCTTCCTGCATCCGCTGCGCGGAGCAGGCTGTCCTGCAGGGGGCCACGACTGAACGACCCACACAGCGCAGACACAGCGCAGGAACTACGTGGCGATATGTCTGTGCCCCCCCCCATTACCCAGCTCAAGGTCAGTGCTAGACAGAGTATGCTAAACATCTTCCTTAAGATCTCTTGAAAATAAAATATTAAAGAAAAACATGCAAAATTCAGAGTATATACTGAAAAATGTATCACAAAAATTATTGCAGTAATTTAAAATTTTATACTCTAATGTTCAAAAATAAAAAAGTTCAGGGTGACTTTTTGAGCCAATGAGCTTTTGAAAACTCCTCGCTCAAACCCAAACTGTCCCATGGTTATATTGACCATGAAAGCGTAAGCTTCATAAGTCAGACGTTCCCATGCATTGTTATAGGGCTGCATCAGGAACCGTAGCTAAATAATTGTGAGTAAAACTTAGGAAATTCTTAGAGCTCACCACATATCCATTCTTGAGACTTCATCAAATAACAGCAGACAGAATAATGCTCCGACTTCAGTCACGACAGCACAATCTTCGTGAAATATCAGCGAAACTGAGAAACAAAAAGATGCATAACTTTATAAAATATTAAACAGAATGAACTTCAAATTTAAAATATCTTAGCCTGAAGGGAGGAGATGCTATTATTAGAAGAATACTTAAATAAAATGACTGTATCCTAATCTATTATCTGATAATATTTCGAAGATACATATCATTCATTTCTTACATGCCTGATAACTAATCAGGTTCAGCACACTGAGACACTTGATCAAGATGTCTCTTGCAGAACATTTAAAAGCAGTGGCCCAAACTTTATGGGAAAAAAGTAGTATAAAATGTAAGCAAATTCTCTGCTTAGAAAAATCAGAAAAACAGAAGAAAAAGAGAACAAAACTACATGGAATTTTTCCAACTAAACACATTACTAAATTACAACCAAATATAAGTGGGTTATAAAAAACCACTCTATAAAATGTAGTAAGTAAAGGAATGCTCAGTTAATCAGGATGGTCCAGTCCCCGTTCCACACAGATGGGTCTACTCGTAATGCCTGTTTAATGACATAATCAGATCCCAGCAAAGGTTCGGGGTGGAAAGGCACAGACAGGACAAGGCCGCAGGCAGGTGCTGGCAGGGGGTAGGGAGGGCTGCAGCCGCAGAGGGCTCCCGACAGGTGGCAGGCACTGGCTGAGCACCAGGTAGGCTCACCGAGGCACCCAGAGCCACTGAGGCTCAGTCCCCCTCGGCTCTGCACTCTACTCAGGGGCAGGACAGCCGACAAAAGTCCATAGAAGTATGACACATTTTCTACTGCGATGGGGTTGTTTTTAGTAATTGAAAACTTTCCATTCTGTTAAGTAAAATGGAAAGTGTTTCCTGCAGTAAAACAGTAACATCTAAACCTCAGAGCAGTGTTACCATGAGCAGGACATATGTGGCTTACCTCTGAAGAGCAGGGTCAGGAGAGAAGGCCGCTGGGCGAGGGAGCTGCGGGCGGCCGGGTCAGCACACAGAACCTTCCTCAGGAGCGCCAGGCTGGGCTGCACCAGACACTCCACCACCTGGCCCGGGGGAACAGTGATGGGAGCCCGTCAGCTCCGAGCTGAGACACAGCAACCTCAGACATCACCTTATTACCATACTCTAAACTATCTTATCAACACTGTGTGAAGCAAAAATGCAAATACACGTTAAGAATTATCTTCCGCTAAAAATAAGCTTTGCGTATACTTGTGCTTACAGATCATAGAGAAATTTAAAGATCAGTTTTTCTTTATGGTGACCCCACTCTCAGAAATAAACTAGCAAGGTAGGGGTGTTGGGACCTAAAAATCCAAGGACTTATGCAAATTCAGCTGAATTCGCTCTCAGATCTGATTAATAAAACTGTCAATCTGTAAAAACGTGCCTTGATATGCACTAGTCTCACCTCCCCGTCCTGACCCGCACATTCAGTTAAATATTCTATTATCTTGTCAATCAAGCAGGACTTCTTCACCACGGCATGCATCTTAGTATCTGTGCACCAAAAAATAAGTTACTAAAAGTTTAGAACCTTTCCTGTAGTTTTAATAATACAAAACAGACATCCACATAACCTTCAAACTATTAAAAATAGTTATACCTGGTGTTGAATTAAAGGATAAAACTTTAAACTTTTTACTTAACACATCTCTGAACAATTTGAATAATAAGTAGATTTTACTCCTGTACTGTAAAAAATAAAGCTATTAAAAAATAAACTAGTTCAGACTCTGAGAAGTACTAGAATTATATATACAAATGAATCGTTACATGACAAATTTGTTTTTATATTATTTTGTTGACAATTCTCTAAATTCATAGTCGCAAAATGTTTACAATTCTTCACAAGTTAATGTATAATCTTGGGAAGATCATTTTTCTGTTAATAAGATGTCTAACCTCAAACTGTGAATAGCAAATAGAAAGGGAAAGGGATTGTAATATATTCTATGTATTTCTGAAGAGTATGAACTTTTGTGTGTGTGTGTGTGTGTGTGTGTGTGTACACTGATATGGACTCAATAGTTACAGCCTCCCAAAATTCACAGGTAGCGTCCTAATCCCCACGGTGACGGTACAAGAGGGTGGGACCCTTGGGAGGTATGAGGCCCTCAGGGTTGGGCCCTCGTGAATGGGACCCTGTCCCTCCTCCGTGAGCGGCGACAGAAAAGCTAACTACGACCAGGGAACGGCCCTCACCAGACACCAGACCTGCTGGCTCCTTCGACTTGGACCCCAGTCCTAGTACAGCAGCCCGAACAGACTCTCACACTTACAACACACATACACACTAAGGCTATTACCGGCTCCACAACTCTAGCTGCTTTTGGATTAGTCACAAGTATCTCACAATTCGCAAATCTCCTCACTTGTTCTGGTACATTCTCAATGAATACACACTGAGACACACACACACACACACACACACACTCTCGCCCTGGATGAGTGGCTACCATGTAGCACTCTCTGTCCCAGGCCCCCCAGTTGACTGCATACCCAGACTGTTACATTCAGAAACAGTCATACTGCTGAAAGAACACTTTCTGAGAATGTTTCTATCTCCTTTGTCAGGCTCATATTTTCTGCGGTCTGCGCTGTGGCTACTAAAGCCACAAGCGGGGTCCTGGGCATGTCCACACTACTCTCGTCCCAGTCTCCGTAACGCCAGGAGAGAGATGCTAACTGCGTCCCGTCCGCTGAGTCAGATGTCTCCCCATGTAAGGACAAAGTTAACATTTCTCTCCCACATTCAAGAGAAATTACATGTATCACAGAAAAAAGTAAAAAACTAACCCAAGGAATGGAATAACAACACCAGAGTTAATAGCATATTTTGCTATTCTTTTAAAACAAGCCTTTAAAAGAACGCAGTAACAGTACATTACTATTATTTTATCTCGCAACAAAGTCCTGTCTGACTGAGTCTTCAGCAAGAGAATAAGCTGAAAACATCATGTTTGGGTAAACCGAGAGAGGAAGTGCGCGAGCTACTTTCAGAATGAGACCGCCGTCTTGGAGGGAAGACGACACTATCAGACGACATGCTAGGTAAAATAATGGTAACGCAGAGGGGAGTCAACCAACTTTCTGTGAAGAACTGGATGTTCACACAGTTCTGTGAAGAATTGGAGGTTCATCTCTGCAGGCCACATGTGGGTTCTGTGGCGTATCCTCTTGGTTTTGTTTTAACATTTATTTCATCGATTTTAAAGAGAGAAAAGGGGAGACAGAGAGACAGGAACATCAATCTGCTCCTGTATGTGCCCTGACCAGAGATCGAACCAGCAACCTCTGCAATTCAGGATGATGATCTAAACAACTGAGCTATGCGGCCAGGTCTGTGACATATTCTTTATTTTCATTTTATTATTTTTTTTAACAACTCTTTAAAAATGTAAAAACCATTCTTAACTCAAGGGCTATGCAGCAGACAGAGCAGGCCTGGCTGCCACAGCCAGTCCACCCACCAGACACAGCCACCACAGACATTACCTTGCAGAATCACAGCTAGCTGCTCTGCAGCTGATTGTCTCAAGACAAGGTCAATATCATCCGAGACGAAGATTTCATATACCTTTTCCACGGTCTCCAACTGCGAACAAAAAGAAAAAGGATTTATCTACTTCTAATTCTGCAATAAAATTTTACAGTCCATACCATAAGAAGGAAAGCACAAAAAGGCAACCTACCGAAGTGATACATTTACATGTAAATCTGCAACAATAAAGTGCTAGGGCAGGGAGGACCTCAGGTCTAAAACAAGGGGCCATCCTGTCAAATCAGCCTTTCTTAATGTATAGTTTCTCCACATAGAAGGTGATGGAAAACACTCTGCAGGTGGTGGCCAGCAGCCCTGAGACAGCGACCCAGCCCTGTGACGCTGCACTTGTCCACCTTCAGGAGGCCAGCAGCGGGAGTCCCTGGTCCTGCCCCTCCTCCCAAGACCAGCATGCAGGTGGCCCATGGACTGGCAGCCCAGCACTCCCACAAGACACCAACACCCATCCAACTGATGTCCATGCCAAGAAAGGGTCTGTGATGGCAAAACCCAGAAGGAAAAGCTAAGAACAATGAGCCTGACCAGGCAGTGGCGCAGTGGACAGAGCATCAAACTGGGATGCAAAGGACCCAGGTTTGAAACCCCAAGGTTGCCGGCTTGAGTGAGGGCTTATTTATCCTGGCTTGAGCACAGGCTCAATAGCTTGTGCGTGGGATCATAGACATGACCCCAAGGTTGCTGGCTTGGACCCAAAGGTTGCTGGCTTGAGCCCAAGATCACTGGCTAGTCCCCAAGGTCGCTGGCTTGAGCAAGGGGTCACTCAGTTTGCGGGAGCCCCACAGTCAAGGCACATATTAGAAAGCATCAATGAATACCTAAGGGACTACAACAAAGAATGGATGCTTCTCTCTCTTCTTCTTGTCTGTCTCTATCTGTCCCTCTCTTTGTCTCTCTGTCACAAAAAAACGAACAAACAAAAAAAAAACAGCGTGGACTTTCAGACTCTCCGCCTTCCTCCCACCCACTGCTACCTGCTGGCCCTAACATGACTCACAAGACAGTTCCAGAAAGGCCACTCCCTGCGTCTTCCCTACCACACACAGGGCACAGGAGCGTGCCCGGGCTTAGGATCAAGGGAGCACCACAGGACCTGCTATGGGGCCCTGGGGGTGGGGGGTGGGGGTCCCCAGTGCTACCTAACTGGCACATGGCCCCACTTAGGCTGGAAAGACACTGAACGTGTTTCCTCATTTTAAAAAGCTCTGTCTCTGAGGTCAACAGTCCTGAGGTTTTGTTCCTAAGATGGTTTGATGCTGACCAGAACCTCACTGTCCTGAGGTCTGCATGACTAAGGCAGTGGTCGTGCAAGGGGGAAGGAGGCAGGTGAGTCAGGGGCTGGAGGGGGCCAGTTTAAATCAGTTATTTGTCTCAATTTCCCCATTCCACCTGCCGGGGAACTTTCCCAGCTTCTTCCTGTCCTGTCTCCCTCGGGTCACAGGTGGCCTCCAGTACTGCCACAGGCCTTGGGGGGCTGCTCTGCACTTAAAAGAAAACTGCTTTCAGCCCCTAAATTATTTTCCTCTCTTATAATGAAGAAGCAAAACATTTTTATTGTCGGAACTTTTTCTTTTTCGCTATTACAGGCAACTTCCAACATAAGAACAAGAATTCTAAATAGCTTTGCATCAGGGACGTATGTTCTTTAAGAGTCATCACAGAATTTCTTTCCTCTACATGAGCCTTATGTTGTACTTAAGATTCCATTCAAATTAGTTGCATTTCCAGGGTATATACTAAATGAAAACGACCCAGTGCCTGGCACATAGTAGGCATTCAAGAAATGTATGTGCTCAGTACATAAATGTCTCCACTAGCCAAACAAAGCCAGAACGCAAGTTCCACATAGCCGTGAATACCACACTGAAGCTGTCACACTTCTCTCCCTGTCTGGTGCACAAGACAAACTGAAGGGGAAACGTAGATACTGACAGACAAACACATCAAGCCACCACCCAGCGATGCACTCAGAATTTAGTCACCTTAATAACCAGCTCTCTTCTGTCATCCAGCTTGAGCTCAATGGGTTTTTTCACAATAAACAGATTAACAGCCTTGGCGAGAAGCCTAGCATCCATGGCAGGGCGCTTTCGGTCCGCCCCTTCCTCCCGCGTGAGGTGACAGGCTAGAAGCTTCAAGGCCAGCGCACGGACCCTGGAGAGACAGAGCACAGTGTCAGTGCCGGGTGACACACAGATGTCCACGAACTAGGAGGTCCAGCATCACAACAAACCGTTACATGTTAATATAATCAGGCACACTTATCCTGATGATACTGGTATGTTTTAGTTTTCCTACTAAAGTATTTAGTGTATACTACCATCATTCTTTCCATTTTGTTTATAAATAAAAAGCAGAAATAAAGAATAAGCAACATTACAAATGAAGACGCACTCGCTGAGACTGTGAACGTCAGTCAGTCCTGCACTCCAGTCCTCACCCTGCAAAGTAAGCCTGTGTCTCCTGCTGCCACGTCCTGCGAGCTCGTCAGTCCTAGAGGTGGTCACACACCCGTGAGCTGAGTCAACATTCACTCAAAACTCCAGGGCAGTGGCCACATTAGTAACTAGTATCACAACAATGCATAGAAACCTGATATCAGAAATCAAACAGATTCCCCTCTCGTATGAGTAAGGATCCACTTCTGACTCCCATGAAGCGCCTGTTTTATCCAGAACAGACCAGGAGCGCTGAGCTGAGCGAGTGGCAGAGATGTCAGGAGAAAGGCCGCGCCACCCACAGCACGCGGGGCCAGCAGAGAGGGAGGCAGGAAGCAGACATCTCCACGGGGACGGAGGGTCCGGAGTGGGACACAGGGAGACAAGCAGTCACCTACCTGCTCTGACGGGTTCTTGAATGACACAGGAACTGGGCCAATAGTACCAATAATCCCAGTTCCAGCCTTGAAGTATAAGACAGTGAGAACCTGCCCACTCAGGGAGGGCTCCCTATCACGGCCAAGGCCACAGCAGACGTCCCCTAGCATAACTGTCTCGCTTTACACAATTAATACAGTGGGACTGATGAACTCTCTGCCATGTATCCCATACCGCATTCCGGATGGGCCACCCGCATGGGCCCCGCAGTTCCTAGGCCCACGGTTGCCACTTAGTAGTGCCCCCCAAACCCGAACAGGAACTCACTGTCCTGTAACTGACAGACTCATCGGCAGAGGCCAGTGTCCACTCCAAGATGCTGTGAGAAGTCAGGCCCCTTTTCCCTCTCCCCTTACCATGACCTCCCTAGCTCAGACTGGCCAGACACTGAGGAATGCTGTTCCTGTCCACTTTCGTTCCAAACCCATACACTCTGCATTCAATCTGGGCCGTCAGTCAGGGACAGTCCCCAGCCCAGGAGACAGCTGGAGGAGTGCACAAAGCATACATGGATGCATCTCCTCTTCTGGCCCGTACATTAGCATCTTTTTGGGGTCAGCCTGGGCACCAGGGTCCCGTCATGTGTTCCCCTACATCGTTTCTTTCCACAGATATGTTTTGAGCATATTTACGTCCAAGGTACCCCAAGAAGTGCTGAGGATGCAGAGATTCGCATCCTCACTGAGCGTCCCTCACTGAGCAGGGAAACAAGCTCGCAGTCCCCCGTGCTAGCAATGATGGGAAGGAAGTGTCCGTGGAAAGGGTTGGGAGGAACAGACGTGCTGACGGCACGTAGATGGGTTCCTGCCTAAGGAGCTGACGGCACAATAGATGGGACAGAACAAACCAGCAGTGAAGTCAAACATGCATTCCACAGTCTCCAGTTCTGTGTGACCGAGCCTTACCCACGACGGGGTCCAGTTATGCCCTTGCTCCTGAGGTGCAGGAGAATCTCTACATTGCTGGAATGTCCTGCTCGGTAAGAATGTATTTGCCTGGAGATCTGGGGCCCCCAAGGGCGAACAGGAAATGAACTTGCACTGGGTTCAATGACCAGTTTCTGGAATGACGTGTGGAAGCCATGCCCCAGGAGCGAATACCCACTCCACCCGCCCTGTAGCACTCTAATTCCCCGCTGCAGTCCCTCCTTTTCATTTCCCTCCTCCCACTGTCTTACTATTTCGTCTCCAGCCACTTCCTTGTTTCCAGTCTGATCACCTGCTTACAAACAAGCTGCTGTGCTATTTTGACATGAGGTTAGGAAGAACAAAACTGTCCTTTGTCAGAAGCACGTGTGTTCCTCCCAACCCTTTCCACGGACACTTCCTTCCCATCATTGCTAGCGCGGGGGACTGCGAGCTTGTTTCCCTGCTCAGTGAGGGACGCTCAGTGAGGGACGGGCTGACCAGTCACCTGGACAGAGCACAAAGAACTGCACTGACGGGGGAGACAACTCACATCTCCTCCCTCCTTCTAGCTCAGATGACACCAACACTAACAGTGGAGGAAAGGACCCTTTCCAGTTTCCCGAACAACAGGACAGACAAGCCAAGCAAGATTAAACCACCTGAACACTGTGCTACCAGGGGCAACTGGTCCCCTGCACATGGAAGAAACACTTACCATGCTTTTCAGAACAGATGCTTACAGAAGGCTCACGCCAGGCTGACAGTTTATATAGAGAAGAGAAGGGAGAAGCTGTGGGCTTCTGCCATCTGTTCCTATCCGTGGAACCTCCCCGCCTGCATGCCACCAACAGCCCCGGGGGTAGTCACCCCAGACACGGCAGTCACACCCGAACATGGCAGTCACACCCAGACACGGCAGTCACCCCGGACATGGCAGTTACCCCAGACACAGTAATCACCCCAGAAACCTCAGTCACACCCGACATGGCAGTCACACCCAAACCAGCAGTCACCTGGACACCGCAGTCACACTGGACATGGCAGTCACACCCGGACATGAAAGTCACACCTGGACACGGAAGTCATGGCAGTCACCCCCAGACACGGCAGTCACCCACGACATGGGGCGGAGCACAGTGCCCGGGGTGGCCGGAATGTTTCAGGAACGCACCCCAAAGCACTGGGCCTGCCTCTGGGGCACCCATCAGTCTCCTCTCTGTATAATACAGGGACCACTTTCCCTCACTGCTCTCAGCTCTGTTCTGTGTCACACTGAGACAACCACCACTGACATAACGCTCTCTTAGCCTGCTCCCACTAAGCCCTCCCATGAACCCCACGGGTACTCACGCCGGCTTCTTCACCAGCAGGAGCCGCAGCACAGACCTCAGGCGAGCGGTGCCAGGGAGCATGGCCTCCCCTCCCTCAGGTCGTGCCTTGCTCAGCAGGAGGATGCAGTTACCCAGGGGGTCTTCCGTGTCAGCATAGCCCTGACAGATGTCAAATGCCATTACTGTTTGGTCATATACACTTTTTACATTTTTTAACATGAAAGTAATTGCATTGACTTGCCAGGCAACTTATAAGTTTCTTTTAATTCAGTTGAAATGCCACTTTCAAAATAACCTGCATGAGGTTAGAAGCCTACCTAGAACCGTATTCAAAACATGCCACTGACCAAGGAGCCCTAGCCCCGGCACCCTCCCCTGGGAACCCCAGATAATCACACCCAAGACAGGGAGCCTAGGGGTCACACCCACCCGCGCCTTCCTCCTCCACTCCCCCACAGCCTTTTCCTTGACTCTCCCTCTCTCCTGGGCTCCGATGGCACTTCCTTTGTCTCTGTAACTTGTCTCCTGTGCCCATTTCTTCTAGGCTCAATTCTCCTACCTCTGTGACTTTCTAAGTAATCATCTTCTTATAGTTTGAGTCTTGGCTCTGAATTTTTTCTTAGCCAGAACTCAAGTAATCGAGGTCCAGACTGACCCCACCAGTCTAACACTGGTGCCATTTCGCCACCAACATCCCCAAAGGAAAAAGGTGGAGCGCAGCAGACACACCTGCATGGACCCGAACCATGCAAGCCTCACAGCCAAAGCCCCACTCCTGGTCCACGAGGACCCTTCCTACACGACTGCTCCTACGGGCTTTGTCACCTCCGCCTCCGAGCGGGCAGGAACCCAACCTTCCTCCCTCCTTTACCACCCACAGGGACTGCTGGAAAAGCTGCTTCCTCGAGTTTATTAAGGGAACACTCAGGTCACCTACATGCATAGAAATCATTGATGAAGCAAGTTCGATCGTGGGAAGTCTACGCAGAAGGCCAGAAGCCATCACACACACGAGGCTGAACTCCGCCCTGACCCTCCTGCCCGGATGCGTCAGATGCACAGCAGTCAGCTAGCTGTCTGGGTCCCCCCACTAGACAAACCACAGCTGCCCGCCTCCTGCTTGCGCATCCACGGCACCGCAACCGCCCACCAGCCCCGGCCCACACAGCCCACCAAAGATGCAGCGCAAGCGGACACTGCGCATGCGCACGTACCTGCAGCACTGGGAGCACGGGGCACAGCGACTCCACCAGCCGGTCCCAGGTCGGCACCGGCATCATCAGCCGCCCCTGCATCAGGTACAGCAGGATGGCCTTGGCCGCATCGGTCACCTGCCCAACAATAGACACACACCCGACAAATGGGGGGCCGCTGGGGCGCCGGGCACCCCGAGACACTCAGTGACATGCGGACAGGTGCCCGATAGCTACCCCGTTCCCCGAGGCTCCTGGCCCTGTCACGCCAGCGACAACTGCTCCCCGCCACTCCTTCCCCAGGAAAAAGCCTGCTCCTGCCTCTGGGGCCTATCGTCCCCCGAGTAACATGCCCCTTCACGCAACAATCTGCTCACTCCAACCAGTCTCCTCCTCTGCATCTCAGGTGACAAATCTAAGTACACAGCTGCATCTATCCTGTACTGTGAGTCAATTTTCTTTAACATTTCTTTTCATTTAAACAGCCAGACTGAAGCCACACATCACAGACACATTACTCTTCTGTTTCTCATCACGCCCTTCACTTGTATTAGGATACTACCGTGACTTAGCTGAGTACCTAAAGAATGACCCAGTTCTCTGCACTCGCTTTTCACGCGCACTACCTCGTTATTGGGCTCTTGAATTCCGAATGCAGAGATTTCATACAAAACTTTCGGGTGGAGTAGAAAATGAATGCCATTACAAAGGGAAGCCATGGGTTTTCCAATATTATGGATACCTAAACATTCCTGTAAATAAAACAAAACGTTTTTAAAAATCAGTGACACAGATTTTTCAAAAGGATCCCTCTTTCTTATATTTAAAATTATTTTGATGCCAATTTTAGTTTTCACTTCACTGAAACTTATTTTACGTAGAGAGGATGATTAAAAGATTCTCCCGAACCTTTTTGAGTTTGCATGAACTACGTATTGTTGCTTTCTTCCATCAAGCAGAAAGTTGATAACTTAAATAAACTACTGAGATAACCAAATATCTTAACGTGTTCAGGATGATAGGCATAAAGAAAATAAGTAACATAATAAACTAGATACCCAAAAGAATTAAAGCAGAACTCAAAGAGCTGTATGTGGACCAATATTTATAGAAACACTGGTTACAATAGCTAAGAGATGGAAATAACCCAACTGTCCCATCAGCAGATGAATGGATAAACAGAATGTGGCATATACAAAGAACAGAGTATCATTCAGCCTTAAAAAGGAATGCAAGTCTGATCTGTTATAACATGTACAAACCCTGAAGATACTATGTTAAGTGAAATAAACGAGACACAAGAAGACAAATACATTTCTCACATACATGAGGTACCTAGAATAGTCAAATTCAGGTAGAAAATAGAATTGTGGTTGTCAGGGCCCGAGGGGAGAGGAAATGAGGACTTATTGTTTAAGTGGATAGAGAATTTCAATTTGGGAAAATGAAAAAGTTCTGGAGATGAATAATGTTGATGACTGCACAAAAATGTGAATGTACTTAATACTACTAACTGCACACTGAAAAATGACTAAAATGTAAATGTTGGTATGTACCTTTTACCACCATTTAAAAAAAGTAAAATAAGAAATAACTAAAGAAAGAGTGTACTGAAAGACAGCACTGAGGAACTCCATGCAAACAAAACAAAAAGAGGTATGGGAAATATAAAAGAGGGCTTAAAAGACACAAAGGGGAAAAGAAGGTCTAACATCTCATGAGAGTTCAACCAGGAGAGAATAGAAGGATTAAGAGAAATAATAACTGAAACTCAGAAATCAGCAGACATGAGTCTTCAGCAGAAAGAGTGCTAAAAAAGGTAATTTTAAAAAAATATATAAAGACATCGTTATGAGAGACTAGAAAAGATATTAAAAGCAACTAGAGAAAAAATACAAATTAATTATACTTTAACTGACAGCAGACTTCTTAACAAGGACAAAGCAGTATCACAAAGTGCAAAAGAAAAACATCAATCAACCTATAATTCTATATCCAGCTAAACTATCATTCAAGGGTAATATAAATAAACTATCATTCAAGAGTAGGATAAAGTCAAGATGTTTTGAAACATATATACCATCAGTCACAGACTGTCATAGAAAATACTGAAAAACTTATCAGTAAAAAGTAGACTGAACCTAAATATCAATAAATAACAAAGTATATTCAAACTAAAGGGCAGTTAAGATGAATAAACCAGGTACACCTAAAACCCTTCGCTTACATGAAAAGGACAGCAAAATTATATGCCAAGTATTAAACAATTACACTGGGGAACAAAATTTTTGTTGCATCCACAAAAACACTTTTCTTACCTAATTCGAGTGAGCTAATCTCAAATCTGACATTAGTTTTACTCTGTAGGCTAGTTTATTTGCAATTCACGATTTTAGATTTTCATCTTATTGTAAAATTTTCAATATTTAATTTAACATAATGAAGTAGAATCTCTTCTTGGGCATCATCTTTGTGAAAATATAATAATTTATATAATGCAGTAAATACACTAATAAACTAAAAGATATGATTGCATCAGAATTTGTCTACAATTCCAAACTAGAACATATTAAAACACTTATTTTAGTCATATAATTTGTGCAAAACTTATTTAAATTCTATTCAGGCAAAATTTTGCATTTGTAGCTCTTGTGTTTGTGTACTTGTTGAGGACAATCTCGTTTGATGCTCCGGCAGTAATCTGCTCATCACTAACAGATCCAAGATTTTTGGGAAACTTATCAAGGTGACTATTCAGGAAGTGAATCTTAACGCTCATGTTACATCCAATGTCTCAGAAAGCCAACAGCATCCTTTGAACCAGAAGTTTATAGTTTTGTGCTTTTCTGTTGGCCAAAACAAATGGAACTTCTTTGTAACTGCCACAAAAGACTGTCATGATGCTTTCTCCCCTTTATTCATCTTCCTGGAAAATTCTTCAGCACATATGAGGGTTTGAATTTGAGGCCATCGAATACTCCTGCTTTTATCGTTTCAAAAGACAAGGCAGGAAAAGCAGAAATAATATGTGGAAAGTATTCACTTTCTCTATTCAAAGTCTGAACAAACTGCTTCATTAAGCCAAGTTTGATGTGAAGTGGGGGAAAAATGATCCTATCTTGATTAACTACAGGTTCATTCACAATATTTTGCATCCCTACTTCCAGAGCTTCACGTTTCAGCCACTCCTTCTGTGTCCAGTGTTTCTCCCGAGCTCGGCTGTCCCACAAACACAGAAAGCAAGGATACTTCGTGAAACCTCTCTGTTGTCCTAGCAGGAAATTGACCATTTTAAGATCCATACAAATGATCCAGTTAGGCTTCTCATACTTCAGACAGTCGAGGACAATATTTATGACATTATAATCTTCTTGCAAATGAGTTGAACAACCAATTGGAACCGCTGCATAAACATTACCGTTGTGTGGGAGAACACATTTCAGACTCCATTTAGAGCTGTCAAGAAATAGCCACCATTCTGTTGGATTGTAAGTGCTAACTCCTAGCTGGCTGAGAACACTACTGATACCGTGACAGTAAACAAAGTGTTTGTCTTTGGAAAAAAAGTCCACAAAAATATGTTCATGCTTCCTGAAATGGGATACTTTAGCTGACCAGTGAAATACATTCTTTTCTTGAAGCCTGGAGGCTAAGAACTCAGCTGTTTTCTTTGATAGACCCAAATCTCTTACTAAGTCATTCAATTCGGGTTGGCTACACTGCTGAGGGGTTAATGACTGCTTGGCATCAGAAGAAGACCCTTCAGATTCTACAACCATTTCCTCATGCATCTTATCAAAATACACTTGATCACCATGTTCACTTTCTTCGTCCTTAGAAGAAATAAAACCATTGAAAACTGGAACAGGGATGTCTCAGAGTGTGGGATAGGTCGTATTGCTGAAGGAATATTAGGATATATAGGTGATCATATGCTGTCTTTCTTGCCAATGCCCTTTGTATGGATCAGACAGAAATAACAGTCACTGCATTCCTTTGTGTTTTCCTTTTGTCCAGTCATTAAACATTTCCTCACAATTATGACACATCATATGAGGAGCTCAATTCTTGTCTTGATCGCCAAGGGGAACTTGAAAATAGGCAATATATGCACATGTCACAAATGATGAAATACTGCGCCTTTGACGTTGAAGTATGTAACAACCACATATAGGACAGAAGGTGTCAGGACTATTCTTACATTTATGCCTACTCGAAGAAGCCATGATTCAATCTTAAAAACAAAATAAGAGGGTGTTTTTACCAGATAATAACTTTTTACATTTAAAAACAACTACAATTATGTAAAAGTGATGTTTGTAAAACATTAATTGCCTTGTGGTTATGTTCAATCCAAGAATCGTTGCCCTTTAACTCCAATTTAAAAATCAATGTATGCCATTAACTATAACAAGAAGAAATTAAAATTGCATAAAAACTAGAGCATGCACCAAAAAATGGATTTCAAATTTTGAATCAGCGATGCAGAAATATATAGAGACAGTTCTAAAACCTCATGCAACTGAAAATGGGAAAAGAATTGTTCCCAGTGTTATAAACTTATCATTTGTAAAATATGCACATACAGTAAGAACACATAAAACAATGAATGGGAAGGATAAATACAAATGTTATAAGTATGGTTATCTTGGTGAAAGAAGAAAGGGGAAAAGAGAAAAGAAAGAGGCTTCAATTATAATGGTAATATTTTTATTTCTCTGAATTAAAAAGGATCAGAAGTAAAAATGGCAAAATGTAAACATTTGTGATATATCGATAGTACTTACAAGAGTGTTAACTGCAAGAGGATACTTCAAGAGTACAAAGACACATACTTTTCAATAATGTCCTATGTGTGACATTATTTTTAACATTGAAACAGGTAATATTCTATGTATTATTCTATGCTGAAACATTTTATAACTTAAAATCACAGAAAACAAACATGTTCTAAGAGAAAAATATCACTAAGAAAATAAACCTGAAACTGTATCATTTAAGCCATAATAACCTAAAACTCTTCCTGAACACCGAGACCACATTTAAATAGCTGGTACCTTTCCTTACTATTTCCCATCATTAAATTACACTATATAAATGTAATTCTTTATAAAACCTCTAATAAAGCAATTGAATTCCTGGATTTACTAAATTAAGGAAATTTAATAGTACACATTTCTTAGAGTTGACTAATAATTGCCATCTATTCTTTTATTTCATCCAAAAAGTCAAGTAATTTAATTTTGGAGTTATAAAAAGAAAATCCAGTCAGTTCACACACCCAAAAGCACACAGATAACCCACCTTCACGATCTGCAGACAGCACTGGTAAGTGCCAGCTCTCACTTGTAGCAATGGGTGAGACAA
This sequence comes from Rhynchonycteris naso, assembly GCA_037038555.1. Lineage (NCBI taxonomy): Eukaryota > Metazoa > Chordata > Mammalia > Chiroptera > Emballonuridae > Rhynchonycteris > Rhynchonycteris naso. The sequence goes on along the minus strand of CM072999.1, from coordinate 135,581,162 downwards.
CACGCGCAAAAGCACCTTCTGACTTTCCCCTCGCAGCAGTGGACTGGCCTGTGCCAACTGCCAGCTGGTAAAAAGATAAAAGACCCAAACATCTAAGGCAAAGAAACCAGCAAACAAAAGCAGAAAAGCATAATGGAAGGAGTTTCTTCCTATTTCAATTCCTCTAACTGAAAATCTAGTCAACTAAACCAATATTAATTAGTGTTTACTCAAGTGCACACTCAAGGCAGAGAATATTCCCTCAGAGTTCAAAAAACAGCTTAAATGTCTTTTAAAAATCTATACTTGGAATGTTGATTGCTACAACCATTATCGAAAATATACTGAGGTTGCTCCAAAAATTTAAACTACCATAAGATCCGGCAGTCACACCTCTGGGTATACACCCAAAGAAAATTAAAGCCCTGTCTTGAAAAGATATCTGTACCCCCATGTTCATTCCAGCATCACTCACAATAGTCAATGTATGGGAACAACCCAAGTGCCATCCACTGAAGAATGAATAAAGAAAATACAGTGTGAACATACAATAAAATATTCCTCAGCCTTTAAAAAGGGAAGGAAATCCTCCCATCTTTCATATGGATAAACCCAAGGACATGATGCCAAGTCACGTAAGCTGGACACAGGAAGGTAAGTGATACGTGCTGTCTCACCTACACATGGATCTACAGGGGCCAGACCCACAGCAGCCGAGAGCAGAATGGAGACTTCCGGGGGCCGGAATGGGGAGATGGAGAGGGTAGAACGTTTCAGAATTGCAACATGTGCAAGTTCTGTGACCCACCCTACTGCATGGTGACTGCAGTTAACAATCCTGTGTTGTAACTTAGTATTTGTAAGAGAGATCTTACTTGTTACTACAAAAAAATAAAATGGTAATTATGTGAGGTGAAAAATAAATAAGAAAAACCCAGACTTAATTGACGTTTGCCATTGAGCTTGCTCTTTCTAAGAGCAGTGAACATACTAAGGGCTAATAGGAATCTGCTTGGATGTCCCCAAATAAATTAGCTAGCCATGATGCTTTTCAGAGATCGATATAAGAAAAAGGAAGTAATGAAACTTGCATTTAAAAAAACCCTCAATTTACCTTAGATACAAAAATCCAAGGATTATTCACTATAATTACAGCATGACATTTTTAAAGTTTGCTCTTGAATAAAACAGTCAACTGTCCTAATGAAACGTTACACATAAGATTAAAGGTCAGACACATAAAAAGCAATTTAAACTTAAAAATAATAGAATGACGAGATTTAAGACCAATTTCATTTTCATCACACCTAACCACATACACACACACACACACACACACACACACACACACAGTCCTATGATATAACCATGTAAGAAAGAATACATTACATCTTTGAGCAAACACAGACGATTTCCTTTATTAGAGGGAAATGCTGATGATAGGAGAAGCCACGCAAGGCTTGGTCTGCCAGCTCCACCAACTCCAGGAGGTTCTGCTCTCCCTGAAAGATAAGACAAAATAACATAAATCAGAAGAAAACAATAAATGTTATGTCCATGTATAAAATTCTCCACAGCTAACTAAGCAGAAGTTAGATTAGTCAGAGGCCCTGACAATGCTCGCTTTTGCTTAAGTCCATTTTCTCAACAAAATCAATCCAAGACAAAAAATGTGAGGAAAAATCCCTAGCTTAATATTAAGACGCTGAGTATAATTGCTGATGTTCTAGTATCATTGGTTTCATGAATACACACCATTCATTTTCACACAAGTCATTTCTTACTTGACTCTGATACTGACCCACTCAGTAATCAAGTATTCATTCCTATGTCTAACAACTCAATTGTTATATGTCCATCAATTTGAAAAGTACAGGTTACACTTTCTAAATATTTTACCAAAAGAATGTAGAAGAGATATTAATAAAACCTTTTACCTCCTTCCCAACATCAGACAGAAAGTTACAGGTACACTCAATTGAGTAAACAGCCTCTGCAGTCCGCTTATAAATACTGTAGTTTTCAGAATTGAGCTGTTCCAAGTAGGCTACAACAGCTTCATGGACACTCGGATATTCCAAAGAAAGAGGCATGTCCAAAGAAACCAGAAATAGTGCCGCTGACATCGACTCTGGTAAAACTTGGCTGGCCTTGAGAAATTTAAAAAAAGAAATTTTTTTAATTAATGAAATATTTTTTAGATAAACATGGTAAACTACACTTAACATAGTTCAACTTTCTTAGTCATTCTCTATTACAAAGTCTATGTTTCTCTACAGAAAACTCTGTCCCCAAGATATCATCTAGCTGGATGCTTTTATCCCATACGACTGTTCCATGCCCAGAGTATCACAAGTCCAGTCTCTCTCAGAGCCTGGCACACAGTGCCCCCTTCTTCCCACACCCAAACCCAGAATCCCTCTGCTGCTCAACTCCTCCTTTTCCTCCACATCGGCTGTACCTGTGCATGCAGATCACCAAAGCAATGCACCCAACTCCTGAGGACAAGAGCGCCTCCCACCACAGCGGAGCACGGAGCCCAGGGCTCAGTGAGTGCATACTGCTTGAAGTAACACTGAATCAAGTGTAACTGAAGACTAAGTTGACCACAAATTGACCTTTATTTGGTTTTGTCTATACTTTAGAAGAGGAGGGAGAGATCCAACATAATATTTAAAATAGTTCTAGGACACTCACAGAAGATTGATCCTTAATTAGTAGAAAATCAACAGGCACAAATGAAATATTACATGTTATAACCTTAAATCAACTGATTTAAACTAAAACAACTGTTTGTTAATAATTCTAGATTATGACAGGATTCTCTGCATCAATAAGAAAATAGAAAGGATTAAAAATTCAACATTAAGAGAAAATCATTTGGCAGAGCTTACTATTATACTTGAAATGCTGTCTTTATTAAAAAAAAAAAAGGTTTGGTCATGATTTATTTCATAGATAATCTACTTTAAAGATAACCATTAACTGCCTGAAAGCCTAAGATTAAGAGCTGAATCAGCTAAACAATCTTTTTGTTATTGTGACAGAGACAGAAAGAGAGAGACAGGGACAGATAGGGACAGACAGGAAGTGGGGACTGGCTACAGCAGACCCAGTCACCCCTTGCACAAGCCAGCAACCTTTGGTCTCAAGCCAGTGACCATGAGGCCATGTCTATGATCCAACACTCAAGTCAGCGACCCACGTTCAAGCTGGATGAGTCCTTGCTCAAGCTGGTGACCTCAGGGTTTCAAACCTGGGTCCTCTTCATCCCAGTCCGACGCTCTATACACTGTGCCACTGCCTGGTCAGGCTAACCCATGTTTTTAAATCAAAATTGCTAAGTAAGTATCAGAAACTGTAAGAATCAAGTGTTTAGTTACTAAGCATGGAAAATGATAATCCTGACTATTAAGACAGCAGCTGTGAGAAAGGCAAGAAAAATGTCATGATTCTGTGGAGAACTCTTCCAATGGGGGAAATAAGAGAAAGTCAATTCCCCAATCACCTACTACGGACTCACTCAGCCAATAGGCACTAGGTTCCTGCCACGTGGGGGGGGCCATCGCATGTCCGCACTGGGCTTCTGCTGCGTGGCGGGGGCAAACACGTGTCCGCACTGGGTTCCTGCCGCGTGGCACACGGCAGCTCGGGTCTGCACTGGGCTCCTGCCACATGGCATACGCCTGTGCATCCCAGAGACACCACAGGAAGCGAAACAGAAGCCCTGCCTATGTGCAGCTTGCACTATGGGGAACAGGGGTAGAACGAACAGAACCAGCACAGGTCCAAGGCATCAAGGGTGGTGAGGAATGCTGAGGAAACTTACAAAACGGGCTGGGATGGAAGGAGAGGAACAGAAGTGAGAGGAGAGGTGATGTTTATGCAGAGACCTGGGGGGGGATGGTGCACAGGATGCCTTTGGGACAGCGAGCACAAAGGCTCAGAGACAGAGGGCTTAGGCAGCAGGGAGGCCAGTGGCACAAGCACTGAGGGACGAGGGACAGTGGCGGCCAGGAGGTAAGGCTTCAGTCCTCACAAGGACTTGTCCCTGAGGAAGAGCTGGCAGGTTCTGAACACACATCGGGACCAGTCTGCGGAGAACAGGTGGGCAGAGGCGGAGAGAGCACCAAGGAGGTTCTGCCATGACCTGGGTCAGACAGGACGGTGGCTGAACTTGGGGAGGACAAGTGAACGGCAAAAAGTGTTTACTCTGGGAAGACGGTCGGGGAGAAACAACACATTTCCCGCAGGGACTGGGTCTAAGCATGTCTGGAAGGCAGAAACCAAGGAGGCCGCAAAGGCTTCTGTGCCATCAACCCTCAACTGGAATGAAGGTGCCGTTTCTGATGAGAAGATCGCACAGAAAGAGCACGCCGGGGGCAGGGAGTGAGAGTTTGGTTTGGGAACTGGTAAGTTGGGGACCAGTTGTTCTCAAGTGAAGAGGTCAATAAGGATACTGGACGTGTGTGAATTTGGCATTCACACTCAACACGTGGTCTAGGCGTATAAATTTGGGTGGTGTCAGCAAACAGATGACATTTAAGGACCGCAAACAGGATGACAGGTCACAAGGGCAGGGCTGAGTCCTGCGGTATACCCCTTTCAGTGGACAGGAAGAGAGAGAGGTGTCAGCAAAGGAGATTCAGTGAGCAGCACGCTGTTAAAGACAGTGAATACCCCTGGATCGAACTACAAGGCACGGACTCCCATGTAAAGAGCTTTATCTGACTCAAGTCAGAAAAATAAGAAAAGCTGATGTGAATTAAGCACTAAGCAGAGTGTCTGGCCATAACACACTCAATAAATATTAATTTCCCTTCCTTCCTCACATCACCCTATCACTGAGGAATTCTGACATTTTCACTCTGCACACGGACATCACAGACTGTGATCTCAGGAAAACTCGGGCCGTGCCAGGGTGGTAAATTTAATCCCTGCATGTCCCAGTGGACTTACAGCTTCACCCTGACTGAAGACAGCTGTCCTACATGTATTAGCCCTGGTCACATATCAAATGGGACTGAAAGTGAAGATATTTCGGGGCAAATCCATCACCACTATTAGATAAAGAGTCAATGGCATCACCTCACGTGTGCTGGAGAAAAGGGTGTGACATCATTTTCTCAACCTAGTTAATCAGGGCAACCACGGCTTGTCTGAGGCTGTGGGAAGTGTAGACGCCTGAGCTGATGGGGCAGAATGGAGACCTGCTCACCCAGAGCTCTGGGGGACCCGGCTGCACAGTCCCCCTGAGAAGTGCTGCTCTGAGCCACTTAGCCTCACCAAGTTATTCTGTGTTGCAGACCTCATGGAAAAGCCACAGCCTGTGACACTCCCCTGACCTTGGTCTGCTGCGTTAGCTGGGCCCAGGAATTCTCAGGAAGCTCCAGACCTGTCTCCGGCCCAGGGCCAGTCACTTTATCCCTTATTTCCAGATACCCATTTGATTTAAACATTCAGAACATTTTTATAATATGACCAATGTATCACTTACTCTCCAGAATCATTTAAAATCAATAACCATCAATTTTTAAAAAAAGGTCTTCAATGTCACACTCTATCTGAACTTTCAAAACTGAGAAAGCTCTACACGGGTTCATGTAACCACTTTCCAGTATCCCAGTTACAACTCTGATAAGGAGGAACTCAAATACTGAAACACCACTTTCAAGGTGGGGAGCTGTGAGTCCAAATTCTATGTCCATTCTTGGTGGGCCAGCGACAGGCAGAGGGCAGCAAAACCTTGTGTTTACATAAACAGCGACACATTCACTCACTTAGTAAAGATACACTGAACTGCTTACTTGTCTACGTGTGTGCTACACTATCATTTTTAAAAGTTCCTAAAACAAAACTTTACAGAATTAATGTGTATTTTCCTATAAATGATTTCTCAAAACCATTAGCCACTTATCCCTTCAGACACCATCAAGGTCTCTTTGCACCCGCGAAGGGACCAGAAGGAACAGACGACGTGATTGGCCACACCCAGATACGCACCTTCTCCACGGGGAGCAGCGCCTGCAGCAGCCCCGTGGCCAACAGCGCAACACTGACAAAGGCCATCCTGTGCAGGCCCACAGTCCCGTCCGCGTCCGCGCCACTGTGATGGTAGCGCAGGGTGTCTCCCAGGGAGCCCAGCACCAAGACCAGCTTCTCCCTCTACAAGACAGAAGAACAACCAATGTGGGCAGCAGGATGCAAATGTCACAGACAACCACTTAAAATATCACCATTAAATAACAAAAGCAAACCAAAATGCAATTATTCTTCTCTATAAGAGGAGTCAATACCCACTGAGATAACCATAAAAAAAAAGATAAGCACAGCTAAATTTTTAAAAAACAACTTTTAAGCATTTAATTGGATGACTTCTAAGCAATGAATAATAATAACAATATATAAAAGCTTAATGAACCATACATTTCTCCCAGGTTTGTGCTTAAATGTTCTGAATCTGACTGAGCACCCCATGTAAACCTCTCATCCAGTATGTATTAGGCTTACTGCATGCTAACCAGTCACTGGTATAATGCGAAAAAGAAAATTAGTACAAAAGACATGATCTTTGCCCTCAAAATGATACCAAAATCACTTGAGAAATGAAACAAGGAAAGTCAAATAATTAAAAAACAATTAAATACCCAATTATACAAGCTCTCGTCACATAATGAAGTTGCTTAGAGAGAAGGTGTTCTGCCTCCATCACTTCCTAGATGACCCACTGCTTAAATAAAAGTGCTGTCTTTTAACTTGAAAGGCATACATAAAACACAGAGAAAGCTCCAGTGCAGCAGACTGACTTGCTAATCCCGACAGTACAGATCAATCATATCCTTGACATGGGGACCCACCCTGTTAGCAGCTGGTGAGGGAACAGCATGGGGACCTCATTAATGGCAGTGAGAAAACAGCATGGGGCAGCCACAGACACAGGGGCCCGGGCCCCTCACTCCCCCCTCTCCACTGGGAATATCCGAAAATAACAATGGGGCACAGAACCTGTGAACTTCTCATGCATGTCTGAAATTGTTTGATTCAAGGATGACCAAATGGGAAACAAAACTGAAACTCAGTCTGAGCACTATGAAAATTACATCAAGGGTCAAAGCCCTGATGAGAGATACCACTCACACCCACCAGGATGGCCTCTGTCAAAAATAATGGAAAATAATTGCATGCACAAAAAGTTAAATATTAAATGTAGTGAAAAATTAAAAATACATATAATGTATTTAAAATGTGAATCATCAATAATTTAATAATTCAGGGCAAAAACTTGGTTAAAGGGGGTCATTTTCTGTTGATGAAATGCATAATTAAGAGTAAAGACCCAACACAAAGGAGTCTTTGTGGTCTGAAGAACACACTATGAAGCAAAATCTGTTACTGATGTGGAGATGCGGTTTACAGGTTTTAGCAGTCATTTTGAACCTAATTAATAAAATAGATTTAAACTTTGAACATTTAAAAGAATACAATTCCTCAAGTTTCCAAGGACTCTGACAAAAGACTAACCATTTATCACTTAATTTCAAAGAAAACTTCAACATATTGTTAAAGCTATGTTCTCCAATCCCAAGGAAATAAAAATATAAACCCAAAGGAGGGCAACACTTACAAAATTAAAACAAAAATTACTTAACAACCATTACATTAGTAATTATTGGTCTAGAGAAAACAACTTAGAAACACAGTTAGCAATCCTATCATATTGGAAGGCAAGTTTTCCACAGGGTACTTTTCCATTACAATACTTTTATATTTCTACATGTTATTCAAGATTAATTTAGACAACTTACAATTTAAATCAAGGAACATATTTAAGATCTCAATTTTGTAGAGCTTTTACTAGAAGTCTATTTACTTGTGACATTGTTTCAAACACCCTTGCTTATTCTAATGATGAATTAAGTGCTCCTCAAAACAGTATAAAAAAGAAGTACTATGTGAATCAATCATGGGATTTTCATTCTTCCCAGCATTTCTTTTAAGCCAAATAAAAGTGGAGTTTTTTTAATGTTTTAAGAAAAGAAAGGATTAAAAAATAAGTATGTAACTTGTCCACAGTTTTAATTCATTAGGCTAAAAATGTATAAATGCCTGAAAGGTAGTTGTGATGGGCAGGGGCGTTTTCAGAGATATTCATCTTTTACAAAAGAAGGGACAGAATTAAAAATATCAGGTTAGCAAAATTTTCTAACTACTCCCATTAAAACAGAATTTAGGGTACAAACGCGATTCCTCCCCTATCTACATACCGTGAACAGACTGTGGGTTCTATAACGCATCTCAGAAGCGACTGGCCCAGAATGTCCCCAAGTGCTTCCAGCCTGAAACCCCCTCCCTCCCACATTGCAGCCGTCCCTGTCGCAAGTCAGGCCTCAGCGGGCACTGCCCTGCAAAAGGGCAGGCTCACCAACCTGCAGGATGACAGCCACGTCACTCAGCCCTGCACAGCAGAAAGCACAGCCTCTCCAAGCTCACCAGCCTCTCACACCATCCCCACCTCCTGTTTTTGGGGTCTAGTTGCCTGCCACCCCACCTCCAACCCTTTCCTGCACTCCCCATCATTCGTCCTGGCCACTCTCCCCTTCTGCCAGGTCAGAGAGCCTACCCCCATTGGCTGTGCTAGGTCAGAGTCGCCATTTGAGATGCAGCTCAGTGAAGATTTACAAGCCTTTCCAGAGATCCCTGGTTGGGAGTGTTTCCGAAGCATCCTTGGCATTACAACAGGATTAAAAACAGAGCACTGACCTTAAACGAGGATCCGCGCCTCCAATTCCTCACCTAGAGACAGTCATCTACCTTACAGGGTTGTGATGTAAACGGCCTGATAAACAGTGTGCGGGTGTGTCTACCACAGAGTAAGCCTTCTGGCTCGCCCATCTGTACTTGACTGTGACCCTTCCACGCTCCCCTCAGTGTCAGTAGGGTCACAGTAAGGACCTGTGGCCAACAGTGTGGCCCACGGGAGAACTGCAGCCCATTCATCTTGCACTGCAGGGCGTGGCAAATGACAGGCAATCAGAAGTGTCCCGTGAAGGAAAGGAACTGTCTGCGATGGTGGAAACAGCCGTGAAAGCATGTCCACGTCCCAGACCCCGCTCCTCAGTATAAGTCCACTCTGGCGCCATCGCCAGCAGCGAGCCCAAATGGCCACCAAGCCGGGCCTCCACCCCTTCCACCCCAGCTGAGCCCCAGAGGGCAGGTCTCCAAAGACGCCTGGGAAAGGAAGCCACCAGGCCCTGTATAAGCAGTGAGTCAGAGGAGAAGACCCTGCAATGACAGGTGTGACAGGAAGAAGGCAAACACGCAAGGACACAGCCCCAGGAGGCCACGGTTAGGTGGCAAGAGGTGAGGGCCCCCCCGCTCTGAGCCCCCTCTCGGGGTGAACACGGAAACAGACCCAACTTCAGAGGGCAGGCACAATCAGGATGACCCAACTGGACGGGGCTCAGCGACAGTTTACTTAACAAAATGTAATGACGTCATTCAAAATGTTTTTTCTTTATTTACTTCAAGGGAAATAAGTTGATTCGCTCGGGGAGATTTCGTTTGACTCTTCCCATACTAACTGAGTTCTAGAGTTCCAGGTGTGCTTGCTAGCAGCACTGTTTGGTAAGATCTAGGGCTCTGATTCTGTATCCTCAGGTATTTCCTTTCTAAATCAGTAACAGTACATTCATTATTTTGTTCCTTTAATGACTCAACAAAAATACTGCTTCTATCTTTCTTCTTAGACTTGGCAAAGGTAGAGACATTAAGACATTCCACTTAGTTGTTTCTTTTTATTAATATATAGCCAAAGTACTGAGATTTTTCCTGAGGCATTTCATTTAAACAAGTAAAAGTAAACCAAATATAATTTCAAACAGTCCTGTTTTATTTAACATTTCTAACATACCAACTGGCACTTAGACAATAAACTTAACCTTTAAAGTAAAAATAATTCACTGACTCATAAAAGATTAGCAGCCAAAAGTTAAAAGTGAATGACTAACATTTACAAAGAAATGTTCTGGCCAAGAAAATTTAAGTTAATTTAAGAAGCAACTGATAAAAGTCTTCACACATTTAAGGAAAATTTCACTTGTTGAAAACCTTCAACAGGAGCAAACCTTCCAGAAGCACCACAAATAGTTTGGTGCTTAAGGACAAAAGAAAAATGAAGAGTGATAACATCATCCCTGTTTCATACATAAAGAAATGGAAGGGCTTGGACAATGTATTATACAACTGTAAAATATTTAATATCTCTTTCCAAGAAATGTCTCTTCTTATAAAATATTTATGTTTCTTACACATGGGGATTGGTATTAGGTAAACATCAGTAGTTAATTTATTTATTTCATCTTCTGAACTCTGTTCACAAGGATTTCAGGAAGTATCTAACAAAGTTTTATTGAAACACAGACAGACCTAGGTCAAAACAACATAAAGAGAAAAAAAACTTTGGCAACTATGAGTCAATATATATTTTTATGACTAACAACTCTGCTTCCACCATTTTGACAATGCAAGCAAAAGAATAACAAAGACTGTCACCAATTCACATTAAAAGACAGAACACCAGTTCCTCAATAAAAGCAAGCTTCTGATAATTTCAAAATAAAAGATATAAAATGATAAATGATTTATGATCTATTAAAATGTAAAAAAGAACATAATTTATAATCACATGGAGACATACTCTAGTAGTTCACAGGTATCTTAAATATTAGGCTGTAATACAACATTCCTGAGGCTCTTATACAAGAGTTGATTACTTATGCAAAATACTACTTAATCACAGTATTTCTTTAAAAAAAACTAAACGTAATGCCGTATTTTCCAAAACTTTCTTCCCTACTGAAATACAAATAGCAAAGAACAAGGTATCCTGCAATCAGATGAACTCATAAATGCAACAATATAGCTATGTCTCAAAGTTATCATACTAAAAAATAAAAATAAAAAGGCATACAAAGAATGAGTTCATTCATATAAAACTCTAAAACATGCAAACTAATCTCTATCACAGGTGCATCATATGTCAAAATGTACCCACCACAAACTTTAAGGAACATATGTAGCCTAAAATATGGCAATTATACGTTAATAAAGCCATTAAAACCCACATAAACACATTCAACATACATAAAAAACATGGTAAGAAATATGTAAACTCTATATGAAGAAAATACTCCTGAAAGACAAAATGTAGACATCAAGAAATGGAAAGATACAATATAGTTACCCCAGGTGTAAAGAGAATTTTTCTAACTTTGACTCAAAAATCTAGAACCAAGTTTTAAAAAAAAAAGGAAGGAAGGAAGAAAGAGACTGATAAATCCAGCTACATAAAAATAAATAAATAAATAAAAGCTTTTACATGGCCAAAAGTATCTTTAGGCAAGTAAAAATAGCTAATGGAAAATTGCAACTTGTTTCAGAAATCCAATGTCCTTAATATATAAAAAGCTCTTAGAAATCAATAAAAGGAGAAAAGGTCAATCAATGACCCCCTAAATAAATGAACAAAGGTTTGGACAATTTACAGAGAAAGAAATGAAAATGGCTCTTAAAGTTACAAAAGAGCCTGACCTGTGGTAGCACAGTGGATAAAGCATCATTCTGGGATGCTGAGGTCGTCAGCTCTAAACCCTGGGCTTGCTTGGTCAAGGAAAATATGAAAAGCAACTACTATCAGTTGATGCTTCCTGTTCCTCCCCCCCATTCTCTCTCTCCTTTCCCTAAAATCAATAAATAAAATCTTAAAAAGAAAAAAAGTAGTTACAAAAGACGTTCCACTTTACTCATGGAGAGGTGCAAATTAAACTACACTGAAAACCATTATTTCATTTATCAGAATGGCAAAAATCGGAGGTCTGATTATAAACCCTACTGCTGAGCCTGCGGGTGAAACTGCACGCTAACCAAATTCTGGTGACTGACATGTTTCTCTGAAGGAGAATGTGACAACACCTAGAATTAAGAATATTTACATTTTAGCACAGCAGTCCCACTTGCAAAAACTCTACCCGGGAGACACACGTGTACAAACATGGAGTATGTGGCCTGACCTGCGGTGGCGCAGTGGATAAGGCGTCGACCTGGAAACACTGAGGTCGCCGGTTCGAAACCATGGTCTTGCCTGGTCAAGGCACATACGGGAATTGATGCTTCCTGCTCCTCCCCCTTTCTCTCTCTCTCCCCCTCTCCCTCTCTATATTCTGCTCTCTTCTCTAAAAAGAATAAATAAATTTAAAAAAAGAAAAGCATGGAGAATGTGCACACGATTACTTTCAGGAGAATGGATGAACAAACACAATGCAGCCCCCACAGAGTAGGACAGGATGATCACGTTCTCCAGCACAAACGTGGAATAACACCCACACCTATCACTCCCGTGCTTATGGAAAGTATTTTAAGTTGTAAAAACAAGGTATAACCTCCTTCTATGTAAGATATGGGAGAGGGAATAAGGATCCACATACTTAATTACTTACATTTACAAAAGCAAAAATAAAAATGGAATAAACCAGAGAACAGTGTGACAGGGAGATATCTCTGAGTTGTTTTGTGAAGAGAAAACAGTTCTCAGAAGTGAAAACAAATCTAACTGTGCCGTGTTGGGAACGGAAAACAATTCTGTCAAGTGGTATCTGCTGAAAGTGCTCACTTAAGGCACAGTATCTTGACTGCATTTTCTTAGTGAATTAGCCTAAGGCAGAAACAACTGTAGGGAATTGTGGAACTTGGTTAGTTATGGACCACAGTGACACCAATGCTGCCATTGGACAAGACTCAAGGTCTGCTGGAGGTAACGCTGTAAACAATTATGTTGCCACTGTTAAAGACTACACGTTCCTATGAGCAGCAGCACAAACAAAAATATACATGTTTAAAGTCACAGAAATAGCACTCTGAACTCAGATGTTTTAAAAATATCTATATATTTCCTAGTTCTATTACTAAAAGGAGAGAATGCTGTCCCAGTAACTAAAAGCAACCCTAAGGCCTACTTGATCTTGCTATACACTCCCCCACTAGGTGACCAGTGTCCGAAGAAATGGCCTCCTCCAGAGTGGACACAAAATAAGCCTGGTACATGCTGTATCTGAAAGAATGAGAGCTTTCTAAGACAAATGAGACAATGATACCAGAGAAAAACAAAATATACTGCAACTACCCATCCCCCAAGGAAATCAGTGATTCTCACCAGCTCTACAGCAAAAAGGCTGTTGTCATCCCAGATAGCTGCCGAAATCGCCTCACCAATGAGTATCAAGTCCTCCGCAAGCAATTCCAGAACTCTGATTATTATCTGTCTACTACCTGGAAAAACAACCAGGAGAAAGGCGGGAAAACAGTTACCTCTCCAATGAACAGCTGATGCCACACTGCTCCATCCTCCACTTTGTCATTAACGACACCTGCTCTGACCATAATGCTACTTGACCACAAGTCAAATGTGCCCCTGAGGGGGGAAGGCTCTGAAGGAGACAGTGGTGGGAACGTCACCAGAAGTGTTGTGAGACAGATTTAGCTCTTGGGGTCACAGACAACCGTGTTCCAGGTGCTACGTGACGGAGCACCAGGTCAGTTTAGCAAACGCATTCTGAGAACTCCCCGCTGGGGAGCAGAAGGCTTAAGCCTCGTCATAAACTACACATTCCCCCACAGGAGGCGCTCGGGGAGCTGAGCTTGGACTGCAACTCAAGTACAAACGTCCGTGCCAGCATCTGATGAAGGCACACAGGGGAAATTCCATCTGAAAAAGGTTCTCCAGCCTATGCTCACCTGACAGTCTAAAAAAATCCCAAAAGGGACTGTTACCAGAGTCATGCCCACCAGCATAACGCCCAATCCCCATGCACAGAGTGACAAGGACTGCCACGGTCCTAATTCTAAGGGTGGGGGCTATTGCATCATGACCTTCCTGTCCACACACCAATGAACTACTAAGTCATAAGGTCCAGATTAATTGTCTTCATCAGAACATCTGCACAATGCTCTTTTAGAGAACTCTTATATTGACCAATTATAAATTATGCGATAACTTACCATAAAAGGGCAAGAGAAAGTTTAGAAAATGTTGTGTACCAAGAGCAGCTTTACAGTTACCGAGCTGACTCTACCACAAGCTGGGAAAAGGTTGAACACAGCATCATTAAATCCAGCGCTGGGCTTCTGGCAGAGCACGCAGATGAGCACCCTTCAGGACGCGGGGCTGAGTCTCCACCACATTCCTAGTGCAGGAGTCAGCACGAGCCCCTAATCCCAGAAGCAGGTCCTCGGCAGAGGCTGACGTAGTTTTCCTCAGGCTAAAACACTTGTAATGCTTCCCAAATAAATATCTACTTTTCACTTTCCTTCCCAAGCAGGCACAAAATAGCTACAGAACTTAAAGAACCGTTAGAATGTGATATACTTTTACTCAGCCAGAGTAAACAAACAAGAAAGCAAAACTCATTTATCTTCAAAATGCAAAGTGCTTAAGAGACTGGACTCTGCTTCAAACAGCCCTGGATCAAGCCTCTGCTCTTCGCAGTCAGGCTGTGGACATGCTTCCACATGTCTCTACACCTCAGTTTCCTGATCTGTAAAGTAGGGTTGCAGTAACCACAACTAGGGAAGGCACAAAGGGCAAGTGTGCGGGGCCCAGGAATTATAGCCTGCCACCGGCCGGAGGGCCGAGCACAGCAGGGCTCGGGCCGGATCAGGCCGTCTGACTCCTCAGCAGCCCCCTGCCCACCCTGTGCCTGCCCTGTCCTGACTGCTCTCACCACTTACTGACTTTCCAACTCCGTCCTAGCGGGCACTGCCATGCACGTGGCGACCTGACCTAGCACCTCGGAAAGAAAATGGAAAATGTTTGGGTGTTTTGAGTTTTGCTGTGTATTTTTTTAAGGAAATAAATAATACCACAAAGGTAAGGATCCAGTGGTAGGTTTCTAACACATTTCATAGCTGATGAAGGAACAACCCAGTGAAAAGAATGAATGACAGCAACTCAGGAAGTTTCTAAGGAGCAAAGGCCAGAGGTTGTTTCTCTGGTCTATTCATTGCCGATCCACCTTCTCCACCCGACTCCACGGCATGGATCCCATGGAGGCCACACTTAAAGCCATCGCATGGCCCGGAGCCTGTGCCCGGGAAGCCTACATGGAGGGGGCCCCACCTGAGGAGTGCACCATCGGCCCACAATTAACTAAGATAACAAAGGCCATGGTGAGTTCTTAAGAATGCTTCCTGAAGGATAAGGAAATGAAGACATAAATGCAGACTCTAAGGGTCCTAGCATCAACAGAAGGAGAGAAAAAGAGAGAACGGGGAGTCCCAGCAAACAGAGGATGATTGTCCGGACAGCACGAGGACTCGGAAGCAGCTCACCTGTCCGCAGCAGCGGGGCTGCGGCCTCCAGGATGCAGACGCAGAACCCAGGCAGGCTGAGCTGCTGCGCCTGCAGCTGCAGTGCATCCCCCGCCTCCAGCTCCGCCAGTTCCGCCTGTACCACATCCAGGGGCGAGTGGGTGGACACCCTGGAGTCCACAGGGGCGTGACTACTGCTCCCACTGTGAAATAAACACGGCGGTACCTGAGCATGGGGACCGCCGCACAGCCTGCCCGTGCACCAGCCGCCTGTGCGTTAGCCTCACAGCAGATACCTCCTCAGTGCTCACAATTCTGGGGGCATGTGTAGAAACCCTGACACATTTATGAGATCACATTCCACTAGGATGGCTCCAAACACCTTTCTATTTTGCTTTTCAAAGTGACAGTCTAGAAATATGTCCACATTCCTGCGGCAGCCATCAACATCAGCACTGAGAACCCACGCATTTGTTAACAAAAGCTAGCAGGTTCCTTGCAAAGTTCTTCTGGATTCTTCTGAAATCAACTTATAGAGGCAAAACCGTAATAATTCATACAGTGATTTTTGCCAAAAGTTCAAAGTAAGGCAATGTTAACAACTGAAGAATGCTAGAAAATGCCAGAAAAACATGAGAAATGGATTACTTTATTTAGTACATTCAACTTCACGTGATGATTTTGGAAATATACCAAGATGGAACATCCTATCTTTGCTGGCTTTCTTTGTAAAAAACTTCCTACTTCGGGTGTAAAGGGGTAGGGTGGGAATGAAAGTGTATAAGGCTCGAATCTACATTTGCAAAGTCCCTAAACTTTGAACTTCTGATGTCACTACAATTGAAGCTGAGTCAGATGTGCACTAATGCTATTAAACATGAAAATTCTCAAAATGTAATACCTGTTTTGTCATCTCATCAATTTCAATATCCCAAGTATCTCAAAAAATGAGAACAAGTCAAGCTCCACTCAAACTCCAGAAGGCCCGTGAGGAAGCGGCCCTGAAGGATGACTCTCCAAGCAGGTAGCACACCAGACACGGCCCAGAGGGGGCACACAGGCTTCATGAGAGTTCATGAGAAAAACCCCCCTGAGCACACCAGCCAGCAGGGGATTAGAGCTCAGGCTCTCAGATCACACTGCCCATCCCGCCTGCTCTCTCCCATGACATGAACCGGAGTGCACAGCCCTGCAAACCTCAGGCTCCATAAAATGGTAAGAGTAACACCTACTCTCTTATGGCATTGTTACAAGGATGACTGAAGGAGATAAAAAGTATGGCAGCATCTGGCACAGTGCCAAGCATACTATGCACATGACTCATTATCAGCCATACATGCACCACCACAACAACACAATCGGGCCAACAGACAGGTGTTCACTTATTAGACTGACAAGAGAAGAGGTTCGGGTTTTTAATATGCCTGCAGCCTAAGTGTGAGATAACAAATACCATGCCAATCCCTTTGAGAAAACTGCACATACAAAATTCAGGGTTTATACAAACATGTAAAACACCATACACTATACACCGTGGAGTCTTTCTCTTACACATTCTCCATCAGTCCCTTAAATAATAAACTCTGATGCATTTAAATTACGATTACACTTACAAAAATGGGTTTAAAATACTATCAGAATGTACCTCTCTTACAGCTAAAATCTTTAACTAGATCACATTCCATGGGGGTGCTGAAAACAGTTCAGTGGGCCCAATTCACCCTCTCTTATTAATGAAACACAAGGACACAGAAAACAGTTCGCTGTGCAGCACATGGAACCCGAGCACTACTTTGGGAACATTTTGTTTCTGTGGATATGTACTCACACCCAGTATACATCCATGTGCTAAGCACAGAGTAGAAGTGTGCTCTTATTTCTCGCTGAGGACCACAGCTGAAGCAGTATAAAAAGCACTGGATTAATACAAAGCCAGTACCTTTCATTATACTTCAAAAGGGGAAACAGAGAAGTAACGATTTCCCTCTGATATTAAATGCGCACACAAGCTGACTGGGCTTTTTCTACAGTCACCTGGAAGACACTGCATCCCAATCCTGGCCGTCCCCTCGGGGTCGCTGGCCTGTGCGTCCAACCACAGAAGGCCGCGGGCTGCTGCTTCCAGGAGAAGGATTCTGAGAATGATGAGTAACCCTTACTTCGTGACAATAAGACAAAGAAGAATTTTGGGAAACAGTATCTGGGGGAAGAAAGAAAAGGAAAATTGCCCCTTAGCAGAGACAGACTGCTGGTAATGTAGCATTTCTAAGAACATCAAGGCAGCAGAAATGCTTCTCCAGGGGTGAAAAGTCAACATAAAGTCAGCCTTCTCCGTGAGGGTTCACCTCGATGATTACAGGGTCTGTTCAGGGCGATAAAAATCATTTGAGAACTGATAATGGTGATGTTTGTACAACAGTGTAAATGTAATTAATGTCAACAAACAGCCTATTTAAAAATGGTTATAATGATGCCTGACAAGGCGGTGGTGGATAGAGCGTCGGACTGGGATGCTGAAGACCCAGGTTCAAGACCTTGAGGTCACCAGCTTGAGCGTGGGCCCATCTGGCTTAAGCAAAAGCTCACCAGCTTGGACCCAAGGTCGCTAGCTCCAGCAATGGGTTGCTCGGTCTGCTGAAGGTCCGCGGTCAAGGCACATGTGAGAAAGCAATCAATGAACAACTAAGGTGTCACAACGGCAACGAAAAACTAATGATTGATGCTTCTCATCTCGCTTCGTTCCTGTCTGTCCCTATATATCCCTCTCTCTGACTCTCTCTCTGTCCCTGTTTAAAAAAAAAATGGTTATAATGGCACGTTACGTTATATATATGTTTTTACCGTTATTTTTTTTAACTAGGTAAAATAGAGAGATTTGCAAAGAATAAAAAGAAAGAGCTTCTCACTCGCCAAGATCTGCAGGTCCCATCACTGGCCCGGCTGCCAAGCTGACCTCCCCCTCCCCACCCTGCACTCACCATCCCCTTTCTGCTCCTTGGCAGGCCCCCTCACCACGGACCTTCCTGCAACCCTCTCCACATGGATGGTCCTTCTTGCCCTGCGGTCCCCTCCTCTGGGAGGCTCTCCTTGACCTCCTCTCCAAGTAAGCCCGGGCTCCGGCCCCAGCGGTCAGTCACCCTTCCTCCCCGCCTTCCACACGTCTCCTTGTCTGCAGCAAGTTGGTCCACCAGTCCAACCTTCTTGACGGCTGCCAGAACCCCATCCCAGTCCTGTTCAGTGTCATAGCCCCACCCGGACACTAGAACATCTGCTGGCATGGAGGAGGTGAACAGGAAATACTCAATTAATTCATGGATGAATCTTCAGATAGAAACTGTTCATATCAGTGCTGTAGCTCTTTCTGATGGGGTACAGGCTCCCGAAAGCTGGCTGTTCCCCATCCCCCACAGCACGCAGAGGCTCAGGAACGACACCAGGAAGCCCATCCCCTTAGAGGAGCGCAGGGTCAGCAGCCTCTCGGTGAACAAGGACTAACTGCGGAGAGGAATCACCAAGCACCCTCAGGTAACATGACTTTCGGGGCACCTGCATGCGCACACGGTGAGCACCCATGGCAGAACTGTCACAAGGCCAGCCCAGAGCCCTCCTTGTCCACTAGGGACATTCTCTCCATGGACAGTCTGGCACCGAGATCACATCACACTCTGACAACACAAGTTGCATAAAAATGGTTGTTATAAAATAAAAATAGATATTTTCCAACACTATTTATTAAAAAACCAGATAATTTGCCAAAAAGAAAGGAAATCCAAAGTCCTAAATGAAGAGGTGGACTCAGAATCCTAGTCCCTGACTTGCAAAGACACTGCACCGACAAAAAAGATAAACACCGTGCAAATGTCTGTTATAAAAAAATTTTTTTAAAAAGGGGACTGGTTCATGACAGTCCTGTCACTCAGTTTGTTTTCAAAGGTGATCACCTGATCCCACTGAAGAATGGGGAGTGTCCACCAGCACCGCGCCTGCGCAGTCAGCCCTAACAGGAGGTGCACGAGGCCCTCCAGGAGGCCTGCAGATGGGCGGGGATAGCGGGACACCGCGCAGATACCTTGTCGGCTGGAGAAGAAGCCGGGGTCCCGGTGGAAGTGGAGTCGGCTCCGCAGGCACACGCACAGCTGCTGCAGGCAGGACAGCGACTGCAGGGCCAGGTGGGGCGTCCCCTCCGCGCCCAGGGCCAGCGTCAGCAGGGAGAGGAGGCTCTGCAAAGGACAAGGGCCCGCAGAGTGACATGGGCACTGGCACCCCCCTCAGAGGGTGTGGGCTGGAGGAAGGGCACCGGATAGCAGAGGAAAATACCACCTAGTATGTGTAAGAAACCGGAATGCACACAGGTGACTTAGCATCACGCAGGAAGAGGGGACAAAATGTGAATGAACATTCAGGACTGCTCGCAGCTCAGTCTGCTCGGTGAGCTCCTATTCTGAGAACACAGGCCTGCTCCCCACTTGGGACATCAACGTTTACAGTACTCTTTAAAAATCACATAAAGGTTCCTGCATCTAAAACAGTTAAATCATTGTGCCACATTTTGGTAATCAATAGTTTTTCCTCTGCTGTCATTTGATAGTGGCAACAGTATGGATTAACAGCAGGCATTCCCAGGAGTGTTCTCAGCCCCGTGACTGGGGGCAAGGCTGCTGAGTGTCAGCAGACTGAGGAGACGCCCACACCCCAGCCCTGGGTCCCCACGGCCCTACCATGCGAGCACCAGACCACAACACAAACTCCCCTCCAGAGCTCACTCCGACCGCACACCCAAGCATCCAGCCCCGGCCTCCCATAGACCAGCAAGCAGGGACAGACACTACTCGCCATGGTCAGGAGGGCTCCTGCTGCCCATCCGCAGTTCCCCATGTCCATTCATCTGTTAGGTGACCCGTAAACGGTCAATTCAGGGTGATCAAATTGGACTGCACATGTCAAATGAGAGTGCCTCCTACCAGAACTACCACTATCCAGATAAGTTATAGGACAAGTGGTTAAAAAAGCCAAACACTGTTTTGGGAGCACACTCTCTCCCTCAGGACTCCTACATGGCAAAATGTGTTTCACTGACAACAGTTCTCTATTTCGAACCTAAAGCCGTCAGAGGATACAGACCTGAACAATCCTCGGCCTCTGAAGGAAAATCTCGGCGGGAAAGTCTTGCATGATAACGTCCTTCAGTAGCTCACAGGTGTTCCAGATTAAAGTGTGGTTACTACTTCGTAAAGAGCTAGAAAACAGAGTAGTATCTATTTTTAAAAAGTTTACCTGTATCAGATTCTGAGCAACCCTACTCACACCCTCCAGGTCTCAGCTAAGACTCAGTTTCTCCGGAAAGCCTTCCTCGATCTCCTCCCCAAACAACAAACAACTCTGGGCAGGTGCTTCCTCCACAGGTCTAGACTATGTCTGATGCTACAGCAACAGCGTGCTGACTCTGTGTCCCGTCCCCCCCCCCCGAACGCCCTCTAGACTGCAAGCCCAGACTACCAAAATGCTACAAAATGAGACTGAGGTCAAAGGGCAGAGTCCAATGACACCTGCTATGTGAATTAAGAATTAAGATAAAAAATATAATAGTAACTAGAGTTAAAGTCTAGAAATTAGCCTCCTTCCTGCTCTCTCCTAGTCTGGGTGAAGCAAGATGCCCCTCAACTTCTCCGACAGCACTGGCCCCCGAGGAAGCAGTGGTTCACTCCTCCCCAGATCCCGTCCGCCTCCCCCCACCTACCACCCCAGGTGTGCACCGAGAGCCTCTCTCCCCCCCATCAGGGACTGACAGCGCTGACCAACCAAGTCTGACCAGCCCCGTTCCCACGTGCATCTGCCTCCACAATATGTCGTTCCAGGAGGATGTACTGAGCCCTCGCAAGTGCCATCACCAAAAATCGTTCCAGAGCACCCGCCTGTCTCCGGCCCTAACTCTAGCAAGTCGGTCTTTATTGTCCAGCCTCCCAAAAAAAAAAAAAAGACAACTCATTTGCTGTTGCATTCAGAAATTTGTTTCAGCAAAAATATGGAACTAGACATTAAGACACTCTCCAAATTTCTATGTATCAACTACCTACCTGCCAACTATCATTTATTACATTCGATCAGTAGCCCTATCTTAACACGGAGCCCGGGTTTTGAAATACACAGTCTACTACAAAGACTGCATTTATGGTTAATCTTTCCATTTTTATTAAGCAAAGGCATAGTAATGGCCAATCAGAGAATCTGGCCACGAAGAGAGGACCAAGGAGCACACAGGATTTCAGCCACATGTGCAGCCTAATTAAAGCCAACAGGAATCTTCTGGCTTGCTTCTGAAACACTGAAAACCAATCAGAGTCCCACAACTCCATTCACAGCCACTCAGCCTCTCTTTCTCTGGTGAGAAGCACAGTAATAACCACCAGACGGAACCCCTAGAAATGGACGAGACACCCGACACACAGCAGGCACCGTACCTCTCATTGGAGGAGAGCACATGTGTATCGGTCATGGTCAGGGGCAGCCACGGGAATGTAGAAAACTTCACACACTTCACAGTCTGACTCACTGTTGATAAACAGAGCAAATTTAAGCCATCAGTAAAGACAATGTTGACAGATTCCCCTTTAAAATAAGTCCCCAAATACACTGACATATACATTAATTTAAATATACCAAACACATCAGCTACAGATTTACTCCCTCACAGGATAAACGGTGGAGCTCTCTTTTCATAATTTAAACAGGACACATATATTATCATTAGAAGAAGAGTGTTAAACACAAACCCATACTGAATGGCATTTATTTTCAATTACCTGTTCCATTTGATGGCTGACCAGACCTCTGACTATAAATTTAGCATAAAGCAAACTGTCACTTGAAGATCTTTCATTATAGAAATAAAAAATTATAGTCATATACTATATTTAATTAGTCACGTTCAAATATCCTAAATGGTGTTAGATGTTTAAACCTCTTTGAAGATGACCTGAAGACAGTATGGTTGAAGAACAAGTTATCTTGAACCTCAAAGAAGATTGCCTACATTTAAGGTGTACAACACAATGCTTGGACATGCATGTACTCCCGAATGACTGCCACAATAGAATCACTTAACATCCCCATCCTCTCGTATAATTACCAGTTTTTCGTGTAGTGAGGACATTGAAGATCTACTCTCTTAACACGCCTAACACATTTTTGGCATCGTTCTGCACACGGGTATAGAGCAGTGTTTGTTGCTATCACTAAGGTTATCATGATGGAAACACCAAGGAAATGAACATATAACTTCAGATCATGATCTGTGTGTGTTAGGAAGAAAACTTAACATAGAAAGGGACCAATGTCTGGAGTCCTCAAGAAGGTCCCTTTCAGGAGGTGGCATGTGAGTAGAGACTGGACACAGCCAGACACTAAATGACCCAGAAAAGACCTCTAACCCAGAACTCCAGAATCAGCGGGACGTCAGAGAAAAGCCAAAGTAACAAAGACAATGCTGAGTCTCTAGCCACAGTGACTGGATGAACAGACAGACAGACATGGAGCAAACTGGAGGACGAGATGAGAACGTAGCATGCACCATGTTATAGTCCCTGACAGAGCTTTACAACCACCACACCACCACCCACCCAGACAGGTGCTCACATGCAGTTAGAATGACATAAAATTTTACAGTTTAGAGTCCTAAGCTACTTTCAGGAAACTGAAACACTAGTTTGGGGCTGAAACATTCAGGTATAACCACAGTGTGTCTTCCCAACAATGACAAGTACAGCAAGTTCCGACTCACCAAGTGGGCGGGACCTGCTCCCCTACATGCACTCACCCACGGGTCCTGGAGGCACGTCCGTCTGCTGGAAATGGCTTTTGTCTTGAGGGAAATATCCTGTTAAGACTTCAGGTCCTTGTGACAATTCTGAAAAAAAAAGACATGTTACTGTCGGTATTATTATTGATTCATTATTTGCTAATAGCGAAAGGTACTCTTTTCAAAATTAATGTTTTCTCTTGAGGTTTTGAACTATTTTAAAAACTAAAAAATTATCCACCTTTTACTTTTTTTCTCTGGATAGTGTCTTTTCTAAAGAGGAACAAAAATATGAATGCTGAGCCAATTTCAAATTGAGGGTTTCTCCCCCATTCTCTTTTACTGTTAATATAATTATTTTTAGAATGAAAATACCCATAGAGTATGTCAAGAACCCGCTACAACGTATTTACTCGTGGACTCTTCATCTCTGCTTCTAATTCCACCCCCTCCTCCTTTGACTCCAATTATATACTAGTTCCTGTTCACTGCAATTTTCATTAACATCTTCTTTAAAAGTTGTCAAACTCAAAGGCGTCAAGCACTACCTTCTGATGCCTTTCATGATCTTATGATACATGATGACATGCTCAGCAGTGCACATGTAATGACAATCAGAATGAAAATAAAAGGCTAAAATTAGGGTTTCTAATTGCCTTTTTGAAGTTTTCATACCAGTTCTTAACACTGAGCTAACATACACAAAAAAAAGTACGTTGGGAGAGGAGTTTAGTCTTAGGTCCCTCTCCTTAGAACACTGGAACCAATACATTTATATTGTAACAATGCATCAGCATGATCCCAGAGTTACCAGCTTGACTGGTTTGGTAAGAGGCAGAACAGAGTGCGGGAACTTCTGAAGGAAGAATAAACAGGCCATCCAGAATGCCATCAATTTCAGCCTGAAGATTGGGCTCCACATCGGCACGAAGCTTAGATAAGACTTCAACTGCACCCAGATCCACCAACTGCTGGACTGCTAGTGGATACTGAAAGAAGCAGAGGAGAGTCTTGAGAATAAGAGTATTTACCAAAATATCCAGCCTTTATATTACAGCAATTTGGTATACCAGATGTTTCTTTTTATAAAAACTAAATCTTGCCCCAATACCACCAAAAGTAAAGAATTTCCATCAATGAGACACAGATTTACAGAAACAAAACATTCAATAACAACTCTGAGAGCAAAACCCAGACACTGAACATGAGCAATGCACAGTATCAGGTCCTACTTTTATTTATGAAAAGGACTGCATCTGTCGACTGACATTCACCCTACAGCTACAGTCTCCTGGCTACAGCCAGCCCAAGGGTGCCAAGGTAATAGAGTCACCCACGACTGCACAGCGATTTATATATAGCTCCGAAGGGTTCAACTCTCACTTTGACATCTGTCCCTAGTAACTAACTATTCTCAAGATACTTGGAGAAACATAAATCTGAAGAAAAAAAAAGAAAAGAAAGATAAGGCGAGAAAAAGCAACTGTACACGTTTGTGCTAATTCTGCAACTGTGGTCTGTAACGTTAGCTTTAAACGCGACCCTTCTGTTAACCTGCATAACAAAACGAGGGGAACAAGAGGGGAAAAGCAGAATGACAGCTAGTCACCTGCGCAGGTGAACCCCGAACGTAGACCGGACCGGACTTCGGGAAGCCTGCTCCCAGCAGAGATACCAGGTGGCAAGCGCCCCGAGCGAGTCCGGGCGAGCCCCCCGAGTCCGGGCGAGCCCCCCGAGGGGGTCCGGGTGGGCCCCCTGCTCCCCCAGCGGGTCCGGCGGGCACGTACCTGCAGCAGGGCGCGCAGCAGACCCAGCGCCTCCGCGCGCAGGGGCGCGGCCGAGAGGCAGAAGCCCTGCAGAAGGTGCTGCAGCAGCCGCGCGTCCGCCGCCAGCTCGGCGCCGCGCACCAGGCCCAGCTCCAGCTTGCCCGCGATAGTGCGCAGCGCGCGCTCCCGGATCTCCGCCAGCGGGTGACCTACCGAGGAGACGCCGCTCGCAGCCGCCCGGGACCCCGACCCCGGCCCCGGCCCCGGCCCGGCCCGAGAAACAGAAGGAACGCGGGGCCTCCCACCCCCCGGGCCGCACCGGGGCTGGCGGGTGCGGGGGCCGCACCGGGGCTGGCGGGTCCCCGGGGCCAGAGAGGACACGGGGACACGGCCGTTCTCAGCAGGCGGCCGCGACACGGGCAGCTCCGAACGTTACCAAGCTTCCTGATGAGTGCGGTCAACACCATCACGTCCCGCTTCATCCGCCGCCGCCGGAGAATTAAACTGCCGCGGCACAGCGTCCCGCCACAATGAACGTCCCCCCTGGAAACCCGGGCTGTCTGGATGCGGGTTCCGCAACGCCAGGGTGACCCTCCCGACCAGGGACAAGCATATGTATTCCGTGAGCGGCTCCCAGCCCCTGCGCCCCGAGAGAAGCGTACGAGTGTTTCTACAATGACTGTTACGCAGATCCTAGACAGGCCCTCTTGAATTACCAAAAAGAATGAGGACAGAAGCAGAGGTGGAACCGGCTTCGGCCGCCGTGCACGTCGGGAGTTGTAGTCTAGGCCCAGCAGAACTCCCCCCCGGAACTCCGGACCCGCTACTGCGCCTGCGTGTCCGGGGTTCCCGCGTCCCAGCGCGGGCTCCATTCAGCACCCGGGCCCTGCTCTGCACTCTTGCTCTGCGGGGTTCGTTTAGGGCGCTGTGGATCTGAATTCTTAGAGCCCAGAACTTTATTTACAGTTTAGAGTGCACTCCACCCCCCAACCCCCTCCGCGTTACTAAATGACTTACTCTCTTTAACTGTGGAATGTGCCTGCCAAGTCAAGCAGTGTCCTGGGTAAGTTCAGTATAAACAAGCAAGCCACAGAAGACTGGGGGGGGTGGGGGGGTGGGGGGGTGGGGGGGTTTAGGGGAGAGAGGGGCGGGGTGAGAAAATAAGAGGACAGAAGAGAAAAATTGGGAGGAGGGGTCATGGGGGAGGGAGGCTTTGAATAAGTATTCACATATACCTAAGTTGACTTTTGCACTGTGACAGATCTGAACAAATAGGGAAATTCTAAGCAACAACGACAAAATTGAACTTGTAAAATGATTTGCATTTTAGAGAACATTTTATCTCACTCTCTTTAAGTTTCCCTGGGAAAGGGATGTCAATCAAGGCAGCTATTTTCATTTATTTGCTATTTTGCAGGCGGGAACAAAACAAACTTAAAATCAAAGTAGTGCTTCACCCAAGCTCCCTACAACTAGTAAATAGTGGGTTAAACAACTGGCCTCAACTTTCTTTGTAATAACTATTCTTAGGAGCTTGCTGCCTCCGCGTGGGTAGAGAGTGGACCTTGAAGGGTAAGTAGAGGTTTGGATTTCACGCAAAGGAATGGAGTACGGGGATTCCGGCCGCAGAGAACTCTGCGTGCAAAGGTAAGGATGCAGACTGAGTCTGTCGGAGGAATGAGAAATTCTAGGTGGCCAAATTACCCCTGGAAGGTAGAGAGGGAGGGGAAGAGGGCTGCTAGCTTGCTGGGGGTTCTGGAGTGGCTCCCCAGCCCCACCCCTTTCCCAGCTTCCAGCCTCCAGGTCTCTTGGATCCCAGTTGCTGTGGAAGTCAGTGAGTGGGAGGCAAGAGAGGTGTGGCTATTCAAGCAAGAATCCACTAACCCATACCTAAGCCTGCCTGGCCAAGATTGTCACAGCGGCAGCCTTCCTCCACCCTCCAATGGCCAGTGACCAAAAAAATAGAAACCTTGGAGGCAGTTACACCAGCTGAGAAGTGGCAGTAGTTATCCAGGCATGGAGGTTTTATTTTTTTTTTATTTTTTTATTTTTTTAACAGGGACAGAGAGAGAGTCAGAGAGAGGGACAGACAGACAGGAATGGAGAGAGGTGAGAAGCATCAATCATTAGTTTTTCGTTGCCATTGCGACACCTTAGTTGTTCATTGATTGCTTTCTCACGTGTGCCTTGACCACGGGCCGTCAGTGGACCAAAGCAACCCCTTGCTGGAGCCAGCAACCTTGGGTCCAAGCTGGCGAGCCTTCGCTCAAGCCAGATGGGCCCGCGCTCAAGCTGGCGAGCTCGGGGTCTCGAACCGAGGTCCTCTGTATCCCAGTCCGATGCTCTATCCACTGCGCCACTGCCTGGTCAGGCAAGGCATGGAGGTTTTAGCAGTGGGTCTGAAGTGTCAAGGTCTAAACACATGTACAGAGAAATAATAGCAGGAACTTCTCAGTGGTATTTCTGAGACAAACAGTCTTCAATGATGGGAAACGGGGGTATCAGTGGGTAAGGGATGGTGGTAGTGGAAGAAAAAAATAAGTTAAAACAAGCATGTTACTGGTGAAATAGGGGTCAAACTATGACATGGTCTCAGTTATGTTGCTCTTTTTAAATTTGTATTGTTATTGTTGAGCATATGTTGCTTATAATGACACAAATCATTAGATCCTGCTTATTACATTCAAAGAGAAGAAACTAATTTTCCTGTTAGAATAAATTAACCAAATTCTCTCCTCAAATAATCAACCTACTGTTTAATTCTACTGTTAAAAGTCACACACACACACACACACATATTCTAATGTATTAACTCTACTTTTATTTATTATCAGTTACTTTATCATACCTTGGTTAGGCTTGTTTTGCTGTTTCTCTTATAACTTTTTGAGCTAAATGTTCTGTTGCTTTATTTTCACTCCTTATTTAGTTTTAGAGAATTTGAAGTCATCCATGAATCTGCATCTAAATAAAGCATCTCTGAATCACACATGTGAATTTAGATTTATAATGTTCTAACTAGTATTGTTCACAGCCTTTCTGTAACTGCTATTTTGATACTTTTCACCTGAGATCTATTCAGGAGGGTTGTTTTTTAATTGTCAAGTCTTCTTGCATATACTTTAGTTATTAACTTACACTTTTATTATATCCCCGTCAGTAACTGGGGCTGTTGTAGTATTGAACTTCAAGGTCAAATATTTCGAGCAATAAATAACGACAGTCGAGATCTGTGTGGCTGCGTGGAGAACTATAGGTGTATATGTCTTTGTAACTTCCTGCTCGTGTGTACAATAGTCTTGTTGCATTTATTTGAATGCTACATTGTAATAAAAATATGTTGACTTTATGTGATGGTAAGTGAGAGTCATTCCACCTGCGGCACATGTACCAATCAGGAAAGGGGTGAAGGGTAGAGGCTCCACATGGTGAGGTCTGCCTGTCCTCACCAGCCACGCAGCATTATGAAGAATGACACGTGGACCCAGAAGCACAGGTCAAACAGTACTAATTACTGGGCACTGAGCGCTGCTCAATTCTCAGTGACTCTCGACGTCTTGGTCAGACCCGTGAGTCCCTGACAGCCACTGCCTCAGGCTGCTCCATCAAATCGTTCAGCTTCAATGAAGATACTTATAGCCAAAGTCACAGGACACACTCAGTTCCTCTCTTAAGGGCTTATGTTAGGATCTGTGGTGATTCACTTTAAAAGAAAAAGAAATGCTTCATTTTCTCTTGGAAAACATGCATTTTTGCTCTTCCTCCTGATTCAGACATGCATTTTAATACTTGGGGTTATCCCCGTACGTACTTGTTTTAGCTGTCATCGTATGCATGTCATACCTTTTATTTCTGTTACTTGACCAACCTAAAAGATCAGGCCCATAGCCCTGAACCCTCTACCAAGTATCGTGTAGAACACAGACTTCAGAGCCAGACAGGCAGGGATTTGAAACCAGCTTTCAGCCTTCTTAATTTCCTAATTATGGGTGAGCTAATTCACTTTCTTGTTGCATATGATAAAACTCTGACCTGAACCAAGTAAGCAGACACGAGTTACTTCTCATCTCACTCTAGAAAAGGATCTGGCCTCAGAGACTCAAAATACTTCAGCATTCTTGTTCTCAATGCCTTGGCTTTGCTGCTTTCTGTGTGTTTGTCTCATGCTCTTGTTTTACCAGCAGGATTCTCCAACACGGAAGGGGAAGAGAGGACTGTGGTCCAGCTTCCATCCTTCTGTGTAATGACCCAAGAAGGAAAAGAAAGCTTCCCTCTCAATACTTGTATATTGAATCCATGAAAAAAAACCCTCCCCATTGGAATTATCATTATGAAATTACCCGATCCTACATTGCTTATTCACACTCTAAACAGGAGGGCAGGATATTATAACTGTACCACAGTTATAAGGGGTGATAGTAGCAGGAAATGGGAGAAAGAACTTTGGGTATGGAGGAGGGGGGAACCTGATGCCTCTATAGCCTCTATACCCCGGCTTCGACAAGTAGAAATTGGGAGTGATCATAGCAGCTACGGATAACACTGCTTTAAGACCAAAGTAGATTACTTAGAAAAAGCACTGCCCCCACCTCCCTGACAGGTAGTTACTATAAATAATGGATGCTTTAGAGGCAGTTAAACGTGAGAGTGGCTCTTTGCTATGGACCGAATGTCCTCGCCACCCCAAAATTCATGTTAATATCAAATCCCCACCATGGTGGGTAGTATTAGAGCTGGAACCTCTGGGAAATGATGAGATCCTAAGAGCAGTGCCCTCATGAATGGGATTAAGATTAAAAAAAAAAAACAACAATGAAAAAAAACGAACAGCCATCTAAGAGCTAGGAGGTAGGTCCTCCCCAGACGCCCAATCTGCTGGCCCCTTGACGTGGGCTTTCCATCCTCCAGAACTGAAAAATAAGTATCTGTTTACACACCTCCCAGACAAGGGCATTCTGGTACTGTAGCCCAATGGGCTAAAATACTCCTTTTAGGAATTAAGCGCAATGTCAAGCCATATCCTAGTCCTGCTTGCAATGTGGACAAGGCGGCAGCTCCTCCCTTCATTATTAAGGGATCCCACGGCCCAGGAACAACCTTGCACCCCAGAAGGGAGGCTTTGACCGTGGAGGTGCCCACAGCCGGACAGCCATCTGTGCAGCAAACCCCAGCAGTGCCCTGACCTTTTATTTCTTATTTTGCGGAAGGAAGAGGTTATTGGCCCAAGGGGAAAATTCTTTTATTGTTACAATTAATATAACAGCTACATTTAAATTAATTGGGATACTAATAAATAGTTCATGCCATTTTAAAGCAGAAGGGTTGAAAGAAGGTGTATTCCTAGTCCATTTCAAATAGCACAACGTGGATCTGAACTCTGCTTTCTCTACACAGTTGAATAAGAGTCCGCCATCACCATCTCTGCTCAACACTGTATGGAAGTTTTAGTCAGGGTAATTAGGCAGGAAAGAAGAAAGGAAAGTCATCTGGGTTAGAAAGGAAGAGGAAATCTATTTCCGTGTGCAGTTGAGATGACCTTACCTATAGACAACCCTAAAGACTCCACAGAGAAATCACTAGAGTAGAGGAAAGACTCTCGCAAGTTTGCAGGATACAAAACCCATGTACAACATCAACTCTGTTTCTGTACACTGGCAAATAAAGCATTCAAGGTCAAGAAAAGTAATTTTATTTATGACAACATCCAAAAGAATAAAATACTTAGGAATACATTTAACACAGTAAATGTAACACTTTTACGCAGAAAATGACAAAATATCATTGAATGGCAAATAAAGACATCCTACCTAACCAGGCAGTGGCACAATGGATGGAGCATCAGCCTGGGACACTGAGGACCCAGGCTTGAACCCCGAAGTCGCCAGCTTGAGTGTGGGATCATCCAGCTTGAGCGCAGGATCATAGACATGACCTTATTATGGTCACTGGCTTGAGCCCAAAGGTTGCTGGCTTGAGCAAGGGGTCACTCGGTCTGCTGTAACCCCCCGAGTCGAGGCGCATATGAGAAAGCAATCTATGAACAACTAAGTAGCCACAACGAAGAACTGATGCTTCTCATCTCTCTCCCTTCCTCTCTCTCTCTCTCTCTCTCTCTCTTTTGCTAAAATATGAAATTTAAATAGGGGAAATAACTGTGGAGAGAGTTGGAAACCTCATACATCGCTGTTGGGAATATAAATTGGTGCAGTCTTTGTAGAAAGCATGTTGGAAATTCCTCAAAAAGTTCAACATAGGATTAACATACGACCCAGCAATTCTTAGATGGATACCAAAAAGAACTGAAAACAGGTATTCAAACACATGGATATTCATAGCACAATTTATGACAGCCAAAGGTGGAAAAACCCAAGTGTCCCCCAGGGGGGGAATGTTACAAAGAGCAGTGAATCCGTGGCCTTGAGGAGGCAGGAAGTAGCGGTGCCTGCTACAACCTGCGGGAACTTTGAAAACATGATATTAAGGCAAAGAATCCAGTAACAAAAGGCCACGTTTTATATGATACCATGTATCTGTGTGTTCATCTGCTCAGGCAGCCATAACAGAATGCCACAGGCTGGGCGGTTAGACAGCACAAGTTTATCTTTGCACAGTGCTGGAGGCTGGAAGTCTGAGATCAAGGGGCCGGAGAATTGGTTTCTGGTGAGCACTGTATGCTCGCTGTGACCTCATATGGCCTTTACTCTGTGTGTATAAGGAGAGAGAGAGGACATGTCTGGCAACTCTTCCTCTTATAGGGATACCTGCCCTATTAGATTAGGGCAAGAGCCCTTTTTTTAAAAGAATCTCATTTATCCTTAATTACTTCCTTAAATTTACTCTCTCCAAATCTGTCACATTGAGAGTCAGGGTTTCAACATATGAATTTTTTTTGCTGGTGGGGGTGGACAATTTAATCCATGACCATATGAAATATCCAAAGCAGGCAAAGGCAAAAACCACAGTGGACAGCTGGTTGTCAGGTGTTAGGGGCGCAGAGAAGGGGAATGGGAAATGACTGATACATGGGTCCGACGTCTCACAGCGCGGGGTCAGAAAGGTTTTGGGATGAGATAAAAAGGATGGCTGTACAACACTGTCTATACACTAAATGCTGCTGAACTGTATGTACACTTGACTTTTTTGAATAAAAGGCGATTGTATTGGCCAGGAAAATGCCCAGCAAAGTGGGAGCTGCAGATGCCACATTAGGAACCAGGTCTTGGAAGATGTGTCTTCTCACAGGAGGTACAAATATCTTTTTAAAAATTGTTTCACTGAACTGTACACTTAAAATTTTTAATTTTCCATTATGTCAATTTCTCTTTCATTAAGGAAAACTTTTTTTAAAAAAAAAAAGTCAGGGAATAACATGTTTTGGCAAGCCTGTAAAGAAATTAAACCCTTATGCCCTGAAATGGAAAATGTAGCAACAAGTTTGGAAAATAGTCAACAGTTCCTCAGAAAGTTAAACAGAGGGGTTTCTGCATGACTTAGCAATCCCACTTCTAGGTGTATACCCCCCCCCCCATGAAAGTATAAGTACGCACAGAAACTTGTACGTGAATGTTTAGAGTAGCATTCTTTATAACTGTCAACCGGCAGGGGTAACCCAAGCGTCCACCACCGTATGAGTAGGTGGACATCATGTGGCTCACGTAGACAAGAAAATATTACTCGGCCTTTAAAAAGAATGAAATTTTAACACATGCTAAAACATGCACAAATGCCTAGAAGACACTGGGCAGTAAAGTCAGACGTAGGACAGATCCTACGTGGTCCCACTTACTGTGGTGGACATTCAGGTCAGGCTAGGGACCTGGATTAGGAGGTTAGAACCGCAGAATGCAAGACTCCTAATGAATTTAGAGATTGCGGTCGCGGTGATCATGTGTATGTTTGTTTATTTGAAGCCAGGGGCCCTGGACATCCAGAATATCAGTCAACGCTGAGCCTATGTGTACCATTTTTTATCTGCACACAGGCACTGTTCTGAGGAGGAAGTCCATGGTGTTCCTCAGATTCCCCAAGCATTCTATCAACCCGCAGGAGCATAAAGAGACTGATCCCATCCACGCCCACCCTTTTCAGAGGTAGAAACTGAGATCCTGAGAAGCGAGGTCTCTAGGCCAAGGTCAGGGAGTTTGTGAGAGTAGATTCCTCTTCTCTTCCCCACGAGGCTATTTTGAGTTTCAGGTGACTTTCCCTGTAGGAGTGTTTCCATCTGTCTTTAAGGGCACTGCTGGAGCTGGCTGTCCTTGAAACAATGAGGTGGATTGTGGCACATCCCTGGCTCTGCTGACCCTGCCTTTACTGAGTCCTTGAGTGAGGGAGGAGGGAAGAAGACCAGAACAGAAGTAGAGAAAGCATGCCATGTTTGCTGACAGCGACACGGAGGGGGAGGTGCTCGCTGTAATTCTTAGGATGTCCTTTGACCTAAATGACTCCCCTGAGAGGGAGGCAGGAACTGGGACAATGGTCCTCATATCGGAACAGAATCTAGATGCTGCAGGGCTGGGCACAGCCCAGTCCAGCTTCCAGGGGAGAGGATGGAGACATTGGAGAGTGCTTTGCCGGGGACTGTCAGCCAACAAAAGGAAAAGGAAGAAACTTGGCTGAGCACAATGACCACAGAGACCAAACCGGCCAGCTGACAAAGCTTCGTGTCAGCCCAGGAAACGTAAGCCCTCTTCTTGGCAACAGCTAGCTGTGTTTCAGTAATACGATCCTTTCTCAGGAAGGCAGGTGCTTTGGTATACAATTCCTCTCAATGAGCACCCATCAATAGGGGCGGCTGGAAAAGTCCCGCTGCCAAAGCACAGAATATTTCCTGCCCGTAAGGGAGGTACCAACGTGACACAGTGAATGATGGCAGGCTGCCTGGAGGCGGTGCCCTTTGCCCATCAGCCTCAAAAGTGTTGTGCCAAGAGACAGCGCTCGAAAGAAGTGTTAGTTAAATTGGTCGAGAATGATCACCTGGTTACCCTGTAGGGCACAGAATCTCCGGCTTGGAGCAGCAGTGAGCACCCAGAGCCGGTTCCAGGGTGCTGAGGAGCGGTATCATTTCTGGGATGGAGGGGGGCACCGAAACCTTCGTGGTCAGCTCAGGGGACCCACTCAATGACACAGCCACGGATGAGGAAGATCCCAGCCATGAGTCACTTTCTTGTACTTAACTAGGCGGCTGCCTCTGTCAGGCAATGTGGACAGCAAATATACGAGATGTTAGTTTGCTTTTGCTCGTACCCCTGGGAAAGTACGAGGCATGTTAGGAAGATTGTCTGGATGATGACCTGTGGACTGCAGCCAGAATTTGGATTATTTACTCTGTGAAAAAAAATTTTAAAAAAAACCAAACGATTATTCTGTGATGTCAAATGTACCAGTTTCTGGTGATACAACTTTTAAAAACCATATACTGACTATTGAGCTATCTAAGGATTATCTGTAATGTTTAGCGTGGATAAATTTTAATGAAGAATAAAAAAGAAACTACAAATCTACATGGAAAAAATAAGTCCTATGTAAATACAATTTGTATCTCAACATCATATGAGTGAATGTTACACGAGCTGCTTAGCATTCGGAATTGCAAAAATATTTTACATGATTAAGTGGTGTTGATTAGACAGAAAATGCAGCAATTTTATTTTTAGCATCAGAAGACTAAACACACGATAAACTCTCAAGGAGGGTGTATCACAAACAGTCCAGCGTGGTTATTTTAACCAACCAAATAATTCAAGATGATTAGATTTTTGTTAAATTATTTATTTTGGAGTATGCACTACAAAAGTAATCATTGTCGTTGAGGACATGTTTGAAATGACAAAAAGGTGAAAAAATTGCATTTACTTTTACTTTAGAAATACTATAGACGGGTTTCTCTGCTTAGTTGGTTCACATAGCCACAATTTTACATTGCATATCACTTTTTTTTTTACCTTAAATCAAGATCATTTTCCAATGTTATTATACTTTATTTCCAATAATAATTTCTTCTATGATACCATACTTTCTAAGTTGCGTTTTAATAGTTGCATAACATTCCATTGGTCATTTATTATTTATAATAGCATCAGAAAACACATAGGAATAAATTTAACCAAAGAAGAATAAAACTGTACTGAAAGCTTCAAAGTATCATTGCAAAATTGTTTAAAGACCCCAATCAATGGAAGGACATCTTGTGTCCTAAATTGGAAGACCCAACTTTGTTACAACATTGGCAGTGCCCCCAAATTGATCCGTAGATACTATGTAATCCCTAACAAAATCTCAAAGGCCCTTTCTACAAGGAATAACAAGGTTCCTGCCAAAGTTCCAGGACTGGAGAGACTCAGCTCACGTGGTTTGTGAATTAATTGGAAACACAGTGGTGCACGAGGGGAGGGGTGGGGTGCAGTACAAGCAGGGTGAAAGAACCCCCTCCCATACTCACAGTGCCACACCTGAGGTTGAGAGGAGGAGTCTGGGATGAGTAACATGCGTCCTCCGTGAGGACCAAGGTGCGAGTCGCCCTGGATTCAGCTGCAGCTTCCCGCCTCGCCTCCTGCCGCACAACTGTGGTTCTGCAGACATGTCTTAACCGGAGCACAGGTGGGGGGCCAGGCGGGGTCCAGATAAGTGGCCAATTTAGGGATGCTTATCTGTCAACAGAGACGTGCCTTATGACTTGGTCCACTCATATCATTCTTTCCGCACACAAACACGTTTGCTGCTTCCATCGCATTAATCAGATACAGAGGGTCCTTGGGTTACGGCAGTCACGACATCTGATGTTTCAAGTGTACGACGCTCACTCCCATAAAAACTTTAAGAAAATGAAACGGGAGTGTTTCAGACTAAGCCATTACCGTTGTACTTACAGACCA
This sequence comes from Rhynchonycteris naso, assembly GCA_037038555.1. NCBI lineage: Eukaryota > Metazoa > Chordata > Mammalia > Chiroptera > Emballonuridae > Rhynchonycteris > Rhynchonycteris naso. Next base: position 135,545,391 of record CM072999.1, on the reverse strand, counting down.
GCCTGGGACAGTTCTTTAAGAAGGCAGAAGTGTGATCTAGGCAGGGAGACCTGACCCCACATCACAAAGCCAAGCAGAAAACGTGGTTTGCAGCTGAGAGACAATGACTTAAAAAACGTCACAACAACCCTGTCCAACGTGCCCGCCTCATTGACTGTGTGTCACTATTGGGAAAAAGCGGGTGGCAGTGCCTCATTGGCATCGCAGAGACCTGTAACCTGAAGCCCCCAGGCCTAATCTTTGTTTCTTGTGTGTGTGAACCCGTGTTCTCTTCTAGGTGAAGCCCAAGAGTAGATCCCCACAAAGGAGTAACATACGTTTTCTCTCTTGAATGGGGAAGCTGTCCTAAAATTTCATTATCAGCTAGTGGTCAATATTTCAATATTTTACCCTCCTGAATGTTCCATTTATAATCTATACCTCCTTCAGGATTTCAGAGAGGTTTATTCAGTCCCAGCTAGGACACGATCATGTGCCTAAGCATCAAACCTCTAGTAACTGCCCCATTTCCTACACATCTAAACAGGGTCACTCTCAAATGCTATGTGAAATTTTCTCTCTCTCTCTCATGGGTTATAAACTTGGATGAAAATTCTTTCCTCGATCCCATTCCCAACTGAAATACCTCCACTATAATCTGAAATGAGCTCCATCTCAGGGATGTTGTGATACGGGCTGTGTTTAGTTATTTCTGTGGAGCAAAGCTCAGTTTAGCTATCAAGGGAGATACACCAATATGATTCACCACAGATATATACAGCTTAAATTGTTTTTGGAATACCAGCAGAAGTTCAAGACTATATTGGAGTTTTAATAATTAATTAGAAATATGCAATGTTAATGAAGCTCAATATACTTTGTATGACTTGTTATAACACAGCATGTGTATAGAAAAGCATACATTACACTATTTTAATGAGGACACAGAGTTGGAGGGAAAAACCCACTACCCATTGATAACATCCTCCCTGTTTTAATTTAAAGCAAGTTTGTATCATATTACTGAAATCAAGCATAGGACTGCCCACCTAGAGCTATTTACTACAATACCTACTCTACTTGTTATAAAATGTTTTCAAAGTAACGTTTTAGTATCAACAATGATATTCTTTAATTTTCTGTATCTGTTAACTTAAGTAATAACAACTTTGAAAGTGTAGTAATTATAAGAATATGCAAGAATTCCTTACTATAGCAGGAGATATTGTTCCCATGGAAAATATACACTGCTCACAAAAATTAGGGAATATTTTATTGCTTCATATATTCATTTTGAAATATCCCCTAATTTTTGTGAGCAGTATAGTTTTAATATGATAGTTTTATTTCTGAAAATATTTTTGAAAGATACATGTCCAGATTATAACTCCTTTATATGTTTTAAATAACAATCATTGTGCATTTAGCAAGTTGCTCTTTCAAAATATCTTTTTCAAAAGATACAAAAAAAAGTTATTGCCCCCCCCCCCCACCTCAGTGGAACTCAGAGTTCAGTAAAATCTAGGACAGGGGTGCCCACACTTTTTCAGCTTGAGAGCTACTTATAAGATGACCAAGTCAAAATGATCTACCTACAATAAAAATGCAAAACATAAATTTATTTCTTCTATATTATCATTATTTAAGTTACTATTATTACTGTTTAATATTGTGTATTCTTCTTTCACCTTTCTCCTTCTCAGTTCTCTTTTCAGAGGAAAGTCAATGTCATAGTTTTTATGAACAGTCCAAAAAAGCCGCTCTACATTTCCCTTCTTTGGAATAGCAATGGCACACAGACAGATGAGGCAAACACACTTAGAATATGACATAGTGAAAAAAATCCCCTCCCATTCTGTATGAAAGTGGTAGGTTTTACGCTTCTTACTCAGACCAGCTACAGCACTCATTTTTATACCCTTTGTTGTATTTGGTTTAAATAAATTGAAGACTACGCAACAATGTAACTGAACAAGTTAGCGCGGTTTAACGCGCATGCGTAGGGTGTCAAAAGTTCAGACGTTAGATTGGCTACCCTGTATGCCAATCAAAAGACAAATGTCTTTTTAATGTCATGCGATCTCCCCACACTTCCTTCGCAATCGACCAGTAGATCACGATCGACGTATTGAGCACCCCTGATCTAGGATTAGCTTGAACTTTCATATGTATTTACCTTTTCTAGGCAAACTTCAGTGTAATTATTGGCCTGAGAAAGCACCTGATTTCAAATTGAGATGCAATGTTTGCAAATTTTGCACAATGGTACCTTCTGGTTTAGTCTCTGCATCCTTCTTAATGAGCCTATCTTATGTTATGTATTTAAATAACATGTTCAAACACCATTCACAGAGTCTACACAGGGTCCTATAACAGGGTAAAGCACTTTCTCAGATCAGGGAAGCCAACCCAGCCTCTGTTCCAGTGCTGACCCTGTGCAGCCCAGCCTCAGGCTACACGCCTTGAGTAAGTGTCCCCCCTATACTGTCCAAATTCCCAGGGTCACCCTCCTATGCCCAATTTCCCTTCAGCTGCCAACTTAATCTCTGCTAAGGCTTCAACTATGGTTAGGGGTGGGTTATTATTACTCAGTAACTGAGCTCCCTGCAAGGTCAAGCAGGACTAGAAGCTAGACAAGCGTTGGATGTACTATATCTCTGATGTCAACCTGGACCTGACACCTAGTACACACACTGTGTTGAATGATTGAATACGTGAATGAACGAAAGGATGTCACAATGACAAGAGAAAACTCATTATTTGGAATTCTCTATACGTTTGGCTTAACCACCAAAACTGGGGAGAAGAGTTCCATCTCTGTCACACCACCACAGTCCGCCTCCTCTGGTCTGCCCCCGCAGACCTACCCTTCCACTGACTCGGGAGTTTGTATGGGAACCAGTGCATCACCTCTAACACTGGTGCGTAAGAAGAGGAGGAGCAAGAGGCAGGGCGGGCAGGTGGGAGGTGTCGGCAGCAAAAGGTACAGTGAGTGGTGTGCAGGCTGCTCCAGACTCCTGGGAGAATTTCGAAAGACCGTGGGAAGCTATTTAATCCAGTGCCCCCTCTGATTCACCAGAAACAAACCTGAGATCCAGTAGGAAATGACTCCCCAAGGACACAGAGCTCGGGTTGGGAACCAGGTCCGTGTTCCTCATCCTTAGGGGTGGTTCCCAAATGCCAGCCCACAGCAAATGCACACTGGGGTCATCGTTCAGCGGCCCATCATGAAGGAGGATGTGGGTTCACTTACTTTCCCTGATGTGGCACGTCTCTCCCTCGTGCCCAAGGTGACGCAGAAACGGCCCATCTTCTTCACGCCCGAGAATATTCTGATTCCACGCCTATCATCCTATTTTAAAATTAAAGCCAGTAGTAGCTCTGAAGTGAAAATCAGTCACCAGGATGGAAAGTAAGCAGAAATAAGCCAGTGTTGGGTCACAGGGTCTTTTCTTGACTTGAATCAAAGGCTAGGCCACCCATGGTATTTTTTAAGATGCTAAGGTAGTCTTGACACCATTAGGATCAAAGTCTACCTATCAAAAGTAGGCATGAGAGTTCCAAAAGTGCTGGCCTGACCTTCCCTGTCAGTCACGTGCAGAGTTAGGAGGAAACCCACACATTCCCTATTGCTATTTATGTCAGCATTCCTCCTGGTCAGGAGCACATTCACTTAGCCACTTATTCAAAAAGGACAGATTAGGAACCTGGCCTGTGGTGGCACAGTGGATGGAGCATTGACCTGGAATGATGAAGTCACTGGTTTGAAACCCTAGCCTTGTCCAGTCAGGTCACACACTCGACAAGCAACCAATGAACCACAAAAGTGAAGCAACTATGAGTTGATAGTTCTCACTGACCCCCCTCCTCTCTCTGTAAAATCAGTAAATAAAATCTTTAAAAAAAAAATTACAAAATCAAAGGGTTGAATTGAAGATCGAGCCAGGCCCTCCCTCTCTGGGCTGAGAATCTCAACATCTCTGGACCCCTATGTCTGTCTGTAGAGCGGAAGTGATATTAACACATTATTCTTCAGTATTGTGGAAATCAACAGTGGTGATGCATGAGGAGAGGCCTGGTGAGTCTGTGCTTTCATGCTGACCGATGCCTGTTCCAGAGAGGAAACATAATGTGTTTAAAGTAGGCTTGCCACCTGACCTGTGGTGGCGCAATGGGTAAAGTTTCGACCTGGAATGCTGAGGTCGCCATTTCAAAACCCTGGGCTTGCCTGGTCAAGGCACATATGAGGGTTGATGCTTTCTGCTCCTCCCCTCTTTCTCTGTCTCTGTCTCTCTGTCTCCTCTCTCTAAAGTGAATAAATAAAATCTAAAAAAAAAAGGTAGGCTTGCCTTGTGAGTTACCCTCATTTCCTGTTTGGAAACTTTTCACAGAGAAGATAAGCAAAATGTATCTGTGTGAATCAAAAATCAGCTTTAGATCAATTCACATCCTCTTGTCAAGGCAAGGCAAGTAGTGGTAACTCCCTTCAGTGTTGCTGGATTTCAAAAAGCTCTTATACAAGTAAGTCGAAGAAGCGTTAGCATTGTTTTTTGACCATGGTGGTTAATGTATTGCTCACTTCACAACTATTGTTATTTCTAGGTTTGAAAAAATATATATCACAGAACACAGCTTCAGAAAAAAAAATGACTGATTTTAAAAACTCAAAGTAAAAGTGTCCTGAATGGTGATGTGAGTTCCTCTGTGGCCTCATCTACAGTTTACTCAGTGTCACTTCACATTAAAGACCCAAAGCCCCGTGATTTCCCAGTCCCAGTCACTAAAACTCCATGGTTCCTCACAGGTAAGTTTCTCAGGGCATATTCACCTCTCTGCAGCCAGGGTAACGGGCAGTGAGGAAGCGTCTTCTTCATGGAAAAACTGCCCCTCCAACACAGTGTTGAAGTCAAGCTAAGTGTCTGAGGAAGGATAACTATCTTCCTTTTCAGATGTCCATAATCCCATTCGGTTTATTAAACTAGGTTTCCCACTTGGAAGTATGTATCAGTTTGGTCAGGGAATCCTGGGGGCCGGGGGAGGGGCTATTTTACTGTAAGGAAAAGCCTACCTTTCACTTGGAAACTATTAGCCTTTTTCCTGAAGCAAGCTAGGTTTGGTAACACTTGGGGAAAATGAAACAAGTTCATGTTGTGGAGCGCCAGTTAGATATGTATTGTGGGTCAGAAGCAAACTTCCCCCTATCCTTCAGCTTCTCACAGCTGGTTTAATAACCAAATAGACATGAGAGAGATCAGCAAATAGCCAAATGTAATGCAAACCTATGTATGGGAACCCCGCATACAGGAGAGAGTCAGGGACCCCATATGCAGGAGAGGTTCAGACAAAAAGGGGACACAAGGACAAAGGACAGTGATGGGCAATCTTTTGAGCTTGGTGTGTCAAAATTCGCCAAAAAACCGAGCATAACTCGGGTGGTGTGTCACTTGGAGAAAAACGGCCTAACTGGAAGTCCCAGAACTAGACGCTCTGTGCTGGAGTTCTGTTGTTTTGGCCTACAGACCTCTGGCAGAGAGTGTCTGCACTACAGCAAATGTTTTACCCTCGGCTACTGCACCTGGCCGTGTAGGAGCCGAGGATGAGACGTCCTTCTCGGCATGCAGCCCCATACTTCTCTGGTATGCAGCGCATGCGGCTGTGTGTCATCAAAAATGGCTACACGTGTCGGTGTTGACACGCGTGTCATAGCTTCGCCATCACGGACATAGGACATCCTGAGCTAGAGATGAGAGAAGATAACTAGGGGGTTTCAAACAGCCATTGCAGGATGACAAGAAGAACAGATGCTTAGTAATTAGAAAATTATCCTCTGTCCTACCAACAGGTCAAAAAGTCACCTCTGATATTCTCCGAATATGGGCACCGCCCTTAATTGAAGTTCTTGTAAGTAGTCAAGGAAGGGGCAGAAGTTTCTCTTGAGCCTGTGGCTGATATTGCCTTTAGATTAAAAAATTCTGCATACCACAGAGGCACGTTTTGGGGTGACTGGTTCTAAACCCCCATAGTATGATGTCTACTAAGACTTAATCACTGTATTTTTTATTAATTTTAATGGGGTGATATTAATAAATCAGGGTACATATGTTCAAAGAAAACATCTCCAGGTTATCTTATCATTCAATTATGTTGCATACCCATCACCCAAAGTTAAATTGTCCTCTGTCACCTTCTATCTGGTTTTCTTTGTGCCCCTCTCCTCCCCCCTCTAACAACCTCTCCTCCCTCCCCAAACCCCGTAACAACCACACTCTTGTCCATGTCTCATAGTCTCACATTTTATGCTGTTCTCATTTTTTTATGTTTTACTTATTTCACTCCATATAATGTTATCAAGGTCCATCCATTTTGTTGTAAATGATCCGATGTCATCATTTCTTATGGCTGAGTAGTATTCCATAGTATATATGTACCAAAGCTTTTTAATTCACTTGTCCTCTGACTGACACTTGGGCTGTTTACAGATCTTTGCTATTGTGAACAATGCTGCCACGAACATGGGGGCGCATTTCTTCTTTTCGAACAGTGCTATGGTGTTCTTAGGGTATATTCCTAAAAGTGGGATAGCTGGGTCAAAAGGCAGTTCAATTCTTAATTTTTAGAGGAATCTCCATACTATTTTCCACAGTGGTTGTAGCAGTCTGCATTCCCACCAGCAGTGCAGGAGGGTTCCCTTTCTCCACATCCTCACCAGCACTTATTCTGTGTTGTTTTGCTGATGAGCTCCATTCTGACTGGTGTGAGGTGATATCTCATTGTGGTTTTAATTTTTATTTCTCTAATGATTAGTGATGTTGAGCATTTTTTCATATGCCTATTGGCTATCTGTATGTCCTCTCTGGAGAAATTTCTATTCATTTCATTTGCCCATTTTTTGATTGGATTGTTTGTCTTCCTGGTGTTGAGTTTTATAAGTTCTTCATAAATTTTGGTTATTAACCCCTTATCAGACGTGCTGTCAAATATGTTCTGTCCATTGTGTGGTTTGTCTTTTTATTCTGTTCTTATTGTCTTTAGCTGTGCCAAAACTTTTTAGTTTGATATAGTCCCATTTCTTTATCTTGCCTTTTATTTCATCAGCCCGTGGAGATAAATCGGCAAATATATTGCTGCTACAGATGTCGGAGAGCTTGCTGCCTATGTTTTCTTTTAAGATGCTTATGGTTTCACGGCTTACATTTAAGTCCTTTATCCATTTTGAATTTGTTTTTGTGAATGGTGTAAGTTGATGGTCTAGTTTCATTTTTTTGCAGGTAGATGTCCAATTTTCCCAACACCATTTGTTAAAGAGGCTGTCTTTACTCCATTGTATGTTCTTTCCTCCTTTGTCAAATATCAGTTGTCCATAAAGCTGTGGGTTTATTTCTGGGTTTTCTGTTCTGTTCCACTGATCTATGTGCCTGTTCTTATGCCAGTACCAGACTGTCTTCAGTACAATTGCCTTGTAGTAAACCTTGATATCTGGAAGAGAGATACCTCCTGCTTTATTTATTCTTTTTAAGATTGCTGAGACTATTTGTGTTCTTTTTTGGTTCCATATAAATTTTTGGAATATGTGTTCTATATCTTTGAAGTATGTCATTGGAATTTTAATTGGTATTGCATTGAATTTATAAATTTCTTTGGGTAATATAGACATTTTACTGATGTTTATTCTTCCTAACCATGAGCACGGTATATGCTTCCACTTGTTTGTATCTTCCTTGATTTCTTTTATCAATGTTTTATAATTTTCCGAGTACAAGTCCTTAACCTCCTTGGTTAAATTTACTCCTAGGTTCTTTATTTTTTTGGTTGCAACAGTGAAGGGGATTGTTTCCTTAATTTCTTTTGCTGACAGTTTATTGTTGGTATATACAAATGCCTCTGATTTCTGAGTATTAATTTTATATCCTGCCACCTTGCTGAATTCATTTATAAGGTCCAGTAGTTTTTTGACTGAGACTTTAGGGTTTTCTATATACAATATCATATCCTCTGCAAAAAATGACAGTTTTACTTCTTCTTTTCCAATTTGGATGCCTTTTATTTCTTCTTGCTGTCTGATTGCTGTAGCTAGGACTTCCAAAACTATGTTGAATAAGAGTGGTGAAAGGGGGCACCCCAGCCTGGTTCCTGATCTTAAGAGGATTGCTTTTAATTTTTGCCCATTTAGCATGATGTTTACTGTGGGTTTGTCGTAGATGGCCTTTATCATGTTAAGGAATGTTCCCTGTATTCCCACTTTACTGAGAGTTTTGAGTATGAATGGGTGCTAAATTTTATCAAATACCTTTCTGCATCTATTTAAATTATCATGTGATTGTTGTCCTTTCTTTTGTTTATGTGATGAATCACATTGATTGATTTGCGAATATTGAACCAGCTTTGCCTCTCCAGAATAAATCTCACTTGATCATGGTGTATGATTTTTTTCATATATTGCTGGATCCGGTTGGCTAATATTATGTTGAGAATTTTAGCATCTAAATTCATCAGGGATATTTACCTATAATTTTCTTTCTTTGTGTTGTCTTTGCCCGGTTTTGGGATCAGAATTATGCTCGCCTCATAAAAGGAGTTTGGAAGTCTTTCTTCCTCTTGAATTTTTTGAAATAGCTTGAGGAGGATAAGAGTTAGTTCTTCTTTGAATTTTTGGTAGAATTCACTTTTGAAGCCATCAGGCCCAGGACTTTTCTTTTTTGGGAGTTTTTTGATAACTGTTTCAATCTCATTTTGTTGTAATTGGTCTGTTTAGGTATTCTGATTCTTCCAGATTGATTTTTGGAAGATTATATGTTTCAAGAAATTTGTCCATTTCACCTAGGTTGTCTAATTTTTTGGCATAGAGTTCTTCATAGTATTTTCTTACAATGCTTTGTATTTCTGTTGTGTCAGTTGTTAGTCCTCCACTCTCATTACTAATTTTATTTATTTGAGTCCTCTCTCTTTTTTTCTTGGTGAGTCTAGTTAAAGGTTCATCAATCTTGTTTACCTTTTCAAAGAACCAGCTCCTGGTTTCATTGGTCCTCTGGTTTTTTTCCTTAACCTCTATGTCATTTATTTCTGCTCTGATCTTTATTATTTCCTTCCTTATACTGGTCCTGGGCTTCTTTGCTGTTGTTTTTCTATTTCTTTTAGATGCAGGGTCAGGTTGCTTATTTGAGCTTTTTATAGGTTCTTATGATATGCCTGTAGTGCAATGAACTTCCCTCTCAGTACTGCTTTTGCTGTGTCCCATAGATTTTTAGTTGATATATGCTCATTATCATTCGTTTCTAGAAACATTTTTATTTCTTCTTTGATCTCATTGTTAATCCATTCATTATTTAATAACATGCTATTTAATTTCCAAGTGTTTGAGTATTTTTCAGTTTTTCTTTTGTGGTTAATTTCTAGTTTCATGGCATTGTGATCAGAGAAAATGCTTGAGATTATTTCAATCTTCTTAAATTTGTTAAAACCATTTTTGTTTCGTAACATGTGGTCTATCCTAGAAAATGGACCATGAGAGCTTAAGAAGAATGTATATTCTACTGCTTTAGGGTGAAAAGGTTTGAAGATATCTATTAAATCAAGTTGATCTAGTGTATCCTTTAAGTCTGCTGTTTCTTTATTAATTTTCTTTCTTGAGGACCTATCCAGTGTTGTTAGTGGGGTATTGAAATCCCCTACTATTATAGTATTGCTGTTAATCTTGCCCTTTATATCCATCAAAGTCTGCTTTATGTCGGGGCTCCTATATTTGGTGCATCGATATTTATAATAGTTATATCTTCCTGTTGAATTGTTCCTTTTATCATTATGTAGTGTCCTTCTTTATCTCTTACTACAGCCTTTGTTTTAAAATCCATTTTGTCAGATATAAGTATTGCTCCCCTGGCTTTTTTTTTCATTTTTATTTGCATAAAATAGTTTTTCCATCCTTTTACCTTCAGTCTATGTGCATCCTTTATTTTAAGTTGTGTCTCTTGTAGACAGCATATGTATGGGTCCTGTTTCTTTATCCATGCAGCTACCCTATGTCTTTTGATTGGATCATTTAATCCATTTACATTTAAGGTTATTATTGATATGTAGTTGTTTATTGCCATTTTATTCTTTAGAGCTGTATTCTTCTTTTTGCTATATTCTTTCCTCCCTTTGAACTGTTCACAACAGGCCCCTTAGTATCTCTTGCAAAATTGGTTTAGTTTTAATGAATTCCTTGAGGCTTTTTTTGTCTTGGAAGCTCTTTATTTCTCCTTCAATTTTAAACATTAGCCTTACTGGATAGAGTAGTCTTAGTTGTAGGTTCTTGTTCTGCATTACTTTGAATATATCTTGCCATTCCCTTCTGACCTCAAGTGTTTCTGTTGAGAAATCGGATGTCATCCTTATGGGGACTCCTTTGTAGGTGATAGCCTTTTGTTCTCTAGCAGCTTTAAAAATTTTCTCTTTATCACTTAGCTTTGGTATTTTAACTATGATGTGTCTTGGTGTAGATTTTTTTTGGTTTTTCTTTAATGGGATACTGTGTGCTTCTTGAACGTGTGAAATGTTTCCCAGCCTTTATTTAGGAAAGTTTTCTGCTATGATTTGATTGAACAAAGTTTCTATTTCTTCTTCTCTCTCCTCTTCTTCAGGAACCCCTATGATGTGCATGTTATTTCTCTTCATGTTGTCCCAGAGCTCCCTTAGAGTTTCCTCACATTTTTTGAGTCTCTTTTCTTTTTTCTGCTCTGCTTCTGTGCCTTTGTTTATTGTGTCCTCTAACTCGCTGATTTGACCCTCAGCTTCATCCATCCTGATTTTAATTCCTTCCATTGTGTACTGTATTTGTCATTTCTGTCTGATTCTTTTTTATTATTTCAGTTTCGTTTTTTATACTTGTTATCTCTTTATTTAGGTGTTCATAATGACTATCTATTGTAGCTCTAATTTTTTTGAACATCCTAACTATCATTATTTTAAATTCTGCATCTGGTAATTTGGTTATATCTGGTTCATTCAGGTCCTTCTCTGGGGATTTCTCTTGATTCATTTGGGTTGCATTTCTCTGCCTGCCCATTTTGTCTGTGTATAAGAAGTTTGTGGCCACTGGAGTCCAATGGGTGTTGCCTTTGTGTTCTCTAGGTGTGGTCTGTCTGCAGGCCCACCACCCCCTCTGCCGCTGCCTAGGGTGGTTGGGTATGGGCGTTGCCAGCGCCGGCCCACTTCAGCTGTTGCTGTGATTTTCGCCTCTCCTCCATGGGAGGGGCTGTGTTCTGGTGCCCAGCTCTACTAGCCTCAGACTGCCTGGGACTTCACCTCGCCCCCATAGGTTGGGTTGCGCACTGCACTCAAGCCACAAGCCTCAGTACCAAGGGTAGAGGTGAGCACCTTTGCTCAGCTGTCAACCCAACCTGTTCGCAGGCTTCCACCCAGCCACCACGGTCAGAGCCTGTTCACCACAGTTTCTCAGGTTGGACAGGGCTGCTGGCATGTGCTAAGCTGTGAGCCTCTGCTCATCCGGGGCTCTAGCGCCGCCCAGCGTTCAGAGCCAACTCACGCAAGCAGGACGGCAAACCACAGTTTCTTGGCGGGCAGGGCTGCTGGTATGCACTCAGCCTCGAGCCTCCGCCTGTTCCTGGTCCTAGCTCCGCCTCCGCGGTCAGGGACAGCTTGTGCAGGGTTCAGGGTCACAGAGCAGATCTTTGCCCGTTCCTGGCCTCCCACTTTTCCCGTGCAGGTGGGGCTACAGGCATGCCCACAGCTGCCGGACCGCTTTCATGTGTCCCATTCACCCCTGCTGGGCTAGACCGAGCTCACACCAGCTGGGCCTCCGCCCACACCGACAGAACCTTGTTTCAGCGTCCCGCCGCCACCGTCCCTGCAGCAAGCCCTCAGCAGTGTGGGTGGGTGCACTGCATCTCAGACCCTAACACTCCATACTGTAGTCCTGGAAGCTTCCTCCATTTAAGCAGCTCTGCTCTAAGTGCTGCGGGAGAGCTTGTTTGGCTGGTGTCCTGTCTCCCTTTGCTGGTATTGCTAGTTCCAGGGGAAATATTCGTTTTTGATTAAGGAAATGACTTAGCCCAGGGGTTAGGGTGGCTGTCCCTCAGAGAGTTTCTCTCTGTGCCTTCAGTTAATAATCTCTTCCCGCTGCTCTGGTCCTCTCCTCTGTCCCCGTTCCCCACAGCGCCGGGTGAATGGTTGTGAGAGAGGTTTTCTGTGCTGTCCCTTTAAGAAGAATCTTGGTTCTGAGAAAACTGTCTCTTTCTCACAAACAGTATCCTCACTTGTTTCACAGCTCAATACTGTCCAAATGCCTCTTCTAGGCTCTGGGGCTGCAGGCAAGGGCTTTGTTCCTGGGACCCAGGTCCCTCCCTCCCCGCCAAACTCTCCTCCTGCCACACAGGTCTCTCCGGGCTACTGTTCGCTCCGGGGAGTTAGGCAGCCCTTTTCGCGTTTTCGCTTTTCCTACCAGTCTCAATGTGGCTTCTTCTGTGTTCCTTGGTTGAAGAGTCCGCTTAGTTTAGTTCAAAGTTGGTTTATCCAGGTGGTGGTTCTTAAAATTAAGTTATAATCCACTTTGGTTCTGGGAGTTGGAAGTTGGTACGTCCACCTACTCCATCACCATCTTGCCGTCCTATCACTGTATATTTTAATGGCCTGGTCGTATTTTCTCTACTCAGGGACCTAATTGTCAAAATGCCTGGCTAATAACTATCCCAGTAATATTTGAATGAATATCAATGCTGATTAACTTTCTTTTTTATGTCTCTTGTGCTGTGTGTGTATCTGTTGGGAGAAATTAATAACATGGTGGAGGAGGAGGGGCAAAGGAACCCACTGTCCCTGGGTTTAGGGGCTGAAGGTTGCTGTACTGGGTTGGGGAACCATCTGAATCCTGGGGGTATCCACCCCTGGGTGTGGCATACATCCTAACAGCCCTGTTGGTCAAATAAGTTTGTAAACATGATATATATGTTTGGTCGCTCATAGTTTGCATTGGGTGTGGGGGACAGGCTGTAAGCAGGCAGGGTCATTATAGCCTAAGGCTTAGTTTTAAGACTAAGCCTCTCCTACCCTAAGTGACTTTGTATCAGAGACTTCCTTGTTTGTAGATTAGATTAAAGGTTTGGATTTCTACACTGTAAAGTGGGGCAGACTGGGAGCTTGCTCTCTCTCAGTTCCTGAGATTAGCATTAGAGAGGAGAGCAGAGAAAGGCCATGTGGAGGAGAGTAGAAGCAGCCAAGATGGCGGAGTGCTGAAGGAGAAGCCAGTTTGTGCAGAGTTTGTGAAGAGAGAAGGAGATGGGAAACAGAGGTGAATAAGGCTGGTGTGGTAGAAACTGTATTCTAGAAAACTCGGATAAGTCAGTGGCTTTGGGAGCCCTGAATGGAAAGGGAAGTGTTTTCCTACTGTGTATATTTCTTGCCCGCCGGGTGCAAGCTAGGATTAAAGCTAATGGGCCACCAGTTTTTGGCTCCATTGTTTCATTACCATCTGTCTAGATCAAATGTGAACCTGCATGGGCCAGACGGCTGTGATGGTGGCTGTGGCTAGTGGCCATACAAGCCCTCTCCGGGTTAGAAGAACACTTGGGTAGTTCCTTCAGTAACGTATGAAAAGAAAGAGCACAACTCTGTAAATTCAGTTTGCCAACCATTCCTCTTGGCCATCCAGACTTCAACAGGTTAGGAAACAAAATTGCATCTGAGTTCATGTTCTCTTCGAAGGGCGTGTTCAGTCAGTGAATGAAGAAGGTATTTGGGAAAATGTCCAGGTCTTAATTGAACATTCCCAGCCTTTTCTAACAACTGCTCTCTCATAAAGACTCATCTCTGTATTCATTACAGCTTCCTTTAATTGCTTTAACCACCTGAGCAGTGGTGAGATTTTATAGCAAGGAAAAAGTGACAGTCCATCCCCACATTCTTTTCAATGCTGTGTCTCCTGCTGGGAAAAACTGACCCAGGCCTGGAAGAGGCCACAGTGGGAGGTTACAGGCTTATCCAAACAAAAACAGGAGAGGATTCCACATCCGCAGACAATGGAAAACTCACCATGTAGTGCCCTGCTTACTAACTACCTCGTTCAAATTGGAGCCAGAAACAGACAAAAAAATAGTCTGATGGGAAGTTTTGAAGTCATTATTTTTTGAAAGCTTTTCTTTTTTTCTACATAACAATGACATCTTTTTTTTTTTTTCACAAATTTGTAGGGCATTACAATGCAAAGCAAAATGCTGCCTGAACCTGAGGAAATTCCAAATAATACAATAGTTTGAGTTTGAGTGAAAACCAGTAATGGGGAGTGAATATCAGTAATGGACGTTGTCCACTAACTTCGGCACACAAGAAAACTTCACGGATACTGGCTCATTGTGAGGAGAACTGCCCTATTTACCTTTCCCATATCCAGAAACAAAGGATCACACATGATTCCACTGTGGTTACAAATAAAATGCTTGGTGCTTTATTTCTTTGTTTACTCAAAATTATTTTTCTCAAGACTTAATTGCAATGGCACATAAGACCAAGGTCTACTGCATGACATTCACTCCCTTATCCCCTGGTAAAGAATGTTTTAAATTCACGGGAATTTCTGACAATGTTTTGGAGAAAAAGAAACATGTGACATATTTTTCGTAGCAATGGAATGTTGTTTTAGTGGGTGGGGACAATAACAAGGCACACTCAGAAAAAGAATAGTGTTTTTTCATTTAATGAAAAATACTGTTCAAACATAGTGCAGTTTATCTGCAGAAAAACCAATAAATAAAAAAGTAAAATGCATTGCTCCTTTTCAGAACTGTAAGAATCAGATGAACACCTAAGGCTTTATTTTACATGTACAGTGATGTTAAAAACTCTAATGTAAAGCATTATCATTTAACATAGTGATTATGTTAGCTGCCCTAGTAATTTGTGGTTTTCTCTGGTTTTATAAACATTATGATATGGATAGGTATAGATAGATAGATAGATAGATAGATAGATAGATAGATAGATAGACAGATACATAGATTAGAAAAATAGATGATAGATATTTAGATAGGTGATAGGTAGATAGATAGATAATAGACAGATAGATAGACAGATTATAGGTAGATAGACAGGAAAAACAACCAATTTATAGCAATGGTTTTCTATACGTGTATTTTAAGTATGGGGGCACATTTAAGGCAGAACCATTTATTTCACTTAAAAAACTGTGTTGTATCATCAGCTGTACTGCATTGCCTAGGATCACAGGTAGACTGTTGACATAATTATCAATATCTATTAATGTGCACAATATAAAACAAACAAGCACTTGGAACTTTTAGGCCCCCAGATGTACTAAGTTAAAACAAAAAAATAAATAAAACATGAATTCCAAGCTTACCATTTCCTTTGGCAACACCCACCTTCCCTGAAGATTACACAGGGAGACTCCTGCGGAATCCTTCTCATTTGGCCATGGGGCCTTTGCTTTAATTTCTATCATAGTGAAGTTGCCAATACTCTGATGAGAGGAGAATACAGAAATTAGAGAGTGGCCAGAGGTTCTAAGTCTAATTGGACATCAGCACTATTTTGGGAACTGATAAAATGTGAGTATTTTCAGTATAAAAATGTCCCAAATATCATATGCATACTTATGAGCAATATTATTTATCATTTTCCTGAAATCCAAATTCAGTAGAGCCTCCTGTGTTTTATCTGGCAATCCAAGTTGCATGGCTATTGGTAAAACCCACTCAACATACTACTAGCAATCCCTAGTTTTTAAAACTTTTGTGCCTTTGTGGAAATCAGATCGGAGAACTGTAAAATAAAGATAATTCCAATCTTACAACACATAAGCATCTGCATAACCAGAGATCACCATTTGTATTATCAGATATCCCAGTATGTTAGTCCATTAAAATGCAAATTGAGGCTATTTTTCCTGATGAGCAGACTTCAGAGATGGATAAAACTCATGAATAACTGATTAATGGTGGGAAATGATAGGTGGGTTTTAAAGGCACTCTGAGATAAGTCAATCAGTGAAATTGGAAGCAGGAAATGGAATAAATGGCCGTGTAATTATAAGATACTCTATGGATGACACAAGAGCAAGGCGTCTCCTTAGGGGAATGTGGTACACAGGGCTATTTCTAGAAAGAATTGGGGAACAAATAATCTTATTTACGTGCTTCCTTCTCTTCCTAACCATCAATTTCTGTCCAGCTGGAATCTAGTTAAATAAATTTCAAAGACTCCCTGGAGGGAAAAAAGAAAGGCCACAGAAAGACAGAGGGTTTGTTTCTTCTTTTGCTTTAGAAATCAGGGGGCAAAGGGAGAGGGATTGTAGGGACCGATCAATTTCACAATAACCGATGGGGAGAAGATGTGGGAGAAAATTGGATCAACCTTTTCATTTTCTCCTGCGCTTCTACAACAACGGGCCACTTGAGACAAAGACTGATCCCACGTATGGTCAAGAAACTCTAAAATATGGTCAGCTGCCATTTATAACAGATGCCAACATTCCAGGAGTTATCAATTTGAAGGAGCAGGATATAAGTCATCTGTTACTTAAAAGTAATAGAGATAGCTTGACTCTCAACAGTGTGCAAAAACACTCATCCCCAAAGATATTTCCACGCGTCATCAGGTCAGTTCCTGAAATGCACTGGTCCTCACAGTCAGATGTGTCTCAGGCTCCCCCTTCACTCCAACACCCTGGCTTCAGACACAGTGAGAACCAGGCGGCACTAAGCACTCCCTTGGTCAGGGCCATATCTGGAGTTGGCCAGGCTGAAACCAGGGATACTGCCCACACCTTCCTTCTAATTCACCACCAGCAGTTCCGGCCACCCAGAACTGGCCCGCCTTCCCAGACTTTCCCTCATCTTTTCCATGAGGCTTCATTTCGCTCTGGCCTGTGACTCCCTGAAACAGAGGTCAAGGGCATGAGAGAGAAGTTTGGTTCTAAATAAAAATCAGAGTGGAACGACATGTCTGACAATTTTGATGTTTGGGTCACCCGGTTTCAAGTTGGGGACACCTTACGTTTACATCATCTCTGATTTATGTGAGTGGAATCGACTTTCTCCCATGCATGGAGAAAGCGCAAAAGATGAACGATTTGACGAGAAGCCAACAAAGCCACGCCATACAAGTGATTCAGAGCTGCCGTAAAATCGTGGGTGACAGGTGACATGAGGTTTTATCACACGTGGTCCAAAGCGAAAGTGAGGGTACAATCAGACTGATAACGGTGTGAGCCACATGGGTGGTGTTCTTCCTAGATGACAGGCAGCTCAAATCTTTCTTTGCTAGTTCAAAACAAGAATCCATCACATTAAAAACCTGAAGTTGCTTTTCCTTAGGACAAACGAACAGGGCGGTAGCTTCTGCGACATGATCTAACTTGAGAAGGTGACGGTGCAGAGCACTTGGTTGGGCAAGATGGGTGTATTATTGCCCAAGAGAAGCCAGCAAGGGGAGACTCCTCAGTTGGGCTGTCAGAACTCATATTTTGTACAAACAAGTCCATAGGTTTTGTATTTGCTTTGCTTTAACAGGGTGTTTCCGGCAGTATTTGCTCATTTCTCACACCAGTGCTAGCGTTCCTCAGCATAGCCTTCTCTTTCATTGTTTTTGCATCCTGGGTTTCCCTTGGAAAAATTATTTCTCTACATATTGCCTTCCAATACAATTTTCTGAAGCCTAATATGCAATGAAGAGGAGCTATTTTTTTAAATTATCATCTTTGTTTTTAAGACTTTATTCATTTTTAGACAGGAGAAAGAGAGAGACAAGGGGAGGGAGGAGCAGAAAGCATCAACTCCTATACGTGCCTTGACCAGGCAAGGCCAGGGTTTTGAACCAGCGACCTCAGTGTTCCAGGTCGACACTTTATCCACTGTGCCACCACAGGCCAGGATGAGGAGCTATAGTTTTTAATACCAGGTGCTTTAATAGTGAGTTGGCAGTAATTAGTCTGGTTTCTCACTTCCCCCCAGAATTTGGTGTTTATAAAACTTACACAGATGTTTCAAATACAGGTATTGATCGACTTATGACCTATGCAACCTATGACCATTTGACTTTACGACCATAATCGCTAGCCACGACTGCTCCGCATCTGGCAGCGCAAAAGTTGCCCACCTGGGCATATAACAGTGCGGACCAGCTTCCAGCAGCACTTTGCAATTGGGAAAATGTTTCCTATGGTATTTTTTACACCTGTATTTTGTATTTTTGTATGCACCTGTATTTTGTAATTTTGTATGTTTTGCAAATATTAAACCAGTTGCACTGGTAATGCAGTGTTTTACTTAAACCTGACGAATGTAAAAATAAGAAACAAAATGGTGTAGAGAGGATACAAATGGCATAAAATGAACAAAGAAAATTATGATATATAACAATAATGAAAGAAAATTATGATAAAATATGACTTAAAGCTTTTTATGACATCATTTCACAGTACTGTACATATAGCCTACTCAACTTACGACCAAATCATGTTACAACTGGTCTGTCAGAACCAATCATGGTCGTAAGTCGAGCACTAGCTGTACTATATTCAGCCTAAGGTGCCATTTTCAATAATAGCTTTTTTCCAACCCTCTCATTCACTCTTCATGTTGTTTTATTAATTTTTCAACAATTTATTGTTAAAGCTTCAAAACAAATTTGAAAGAACAGCACGAGGAACCACATCACTGCACACATTATGACATTTTATCTCAATTTCAAAATGCAGCTCCTAAAAGTATATATATTCTCCATAAAATTATCATATAACACAAGGAACGATAATGTCCTGATACTCGGGCTATTTTCAAATTTCCCCAATTTTCTGCAAATGCTTTTTATAGATGGTTTTATTTTAGTGCTTGTTTGTTTGTTTTTTCAAACAACACATACTATTAGCGCCAAGTGAAAATTCTGTGCCAATCACGCATGCGAATATATAAGCATATATTCCATTTTCTTGAGTTCTACAGGCTGGATTAGAGGCGTTGACGTCCACCCAGCCATTTTACAGGTGGTTGTGTACTCCACGTAAAACATTCCATCACGAAGTATGTGATGTCAGATCCACATAAGACGTTGCCTATCAGGCAGAATCGTTTCTGATGGGGCTGAGACAGTCAGATCACTTGACTACAAGCAGTTTTGAATTTGGTGATGAAGAAGTAAAGCAAGTCATTTACAACTTGGCCAGTGTGCTCCTAGAAAACACAAGCTATGTGAAATTATGAAATAAAACCCCAGAGTGCATGAGAGAAATGGGGGTAGAGGCACAAATTTCAAAAAGTCCATCAGTGTCTGACCTGAGGTGGTGCAGGGGGTTAAGCCTCAGCCTGGCATGCTGAGGTTGCAGGTTCAAAACCTCAACTTGTAATAGCTTGCTTCTCGTCTGTGCCTTCAGCAAGCAAGCAAATTTGCTTGCTTGCTGAAGGCACAGACGAGAAGCAAGCTATTACAAGTTGATGCTTTCTGCTCCTCCACCACCTCCCATTTTTTTCTCTTCCGATCCTCCTTCTGAAATCAATAAATAAAATCTTTTTAAAAAAAATATTCATCCATAACACAATTAACACACACACACACACATGCACTGGAGAAAGGAAGCCCAATGCCCTGGCCAGATAGCTTGGTTGGTTGGAGCATCGTCCCAAAGTGCAGAGGTTGCGGATTCAATCCCCGGTCAGGGCGCATATGGAAACAGGTCGAAGTTCCTATCTTTCTCCCTTCCTCTCTCTTTAATCAATAAAATAAACATTAAAAAAGAAAAGAAAAGGAAACCCGATAAAAATGATAGCATAGTTTTGCAAATATTAAATGGCTTAGAACTAGAGAAACACTATTATCAGCAGAGCATTTTCTCTTGAAAACATCTGAAGTCAGCCTGTGAGTGTCAGGTGGGTGACTCTGGTGGATAAAAACATGCTTCTGCAGTGGGAAATCTGTGCTATGCTCACGTGGTTCCTGTGGATGTTAACTGAAGTGTGGTTTTAAAACAAGCGTCACAGCCGAATGTCATCTGTGGGGTGATGCTTTAAAACCAGGTGACTACCCTGTTCCTCACCAACCTGCCTCTCCCTGGTTTTAACATCTATTGATTGTCCCTGCCTGAGTCATTAATTTCAATGGCAGCTGCGAGCAGTTGACTCATATTTGGTCAACCCTTCTATGTTTATAAGCGAACTTCGATTTGCACAAAGACCTCCTCCTCTCCTCCTCCTCTCCTCCTCCCCTCCTCTCCTCCTCCTCCCCTCCTCTCCTCCTCTCCTCCTCCTCTCCTCCTCTCCTCCTCCTCTCCTCCTC
This sequence comes from Rhynchonycteris naso, assembly GCA_037038555.1. NCBI lineage: Eukaryota > Metazoa > Chordata > Mammalia > Chiroptera > Emballonuridae > Rhynchonycteris > Rhynchonycteris naso. Next base: position 135,525,135 of record CM072999.1, on the reverse strand, counting down.
TCCTCCTCCTCTCCTCCTCTCCTCCTCCTCTCCTCTCCACCTCTCCTCCTTTCCTCCTCTCCTCCTCTCCTCCTCTCCTTCTCTCCTCCTCTCCTCCTCTCCTTCTCTTCTCCTCTCCTTCTCTCCTCCTCTCCTCCTCTCCTCCTCTCCACCTTTCATTCTCTCCTCCTCTCCTCCTCTCCTCCTCTCCTTCTCTCCTCCTCTCCTCTCCTCTCCTCCTCTCCTCCTCTCCTTCTCTCCTCCTCTCCTTCTCTTCTCCTCTCCTCCTCTGGCCGAGAATGGTCTGTGTTCCCCATTGGGAATACACACAAGTCTAATCCTTCCATTCCTGGCTATACATCCAGCATGTTAAAGCCATGATGTTAGATTCCCTCATTACTATTCCTGCCTCCCAGTTAGACATTCCCATTTCTTTAGCTCTTTCTCAGATCACATGCTTTGAAACTCCTTCAGCATTTTGGTCACTGTCTTTTGAATGAGCTCCAATTTGCATACAGAGAATATAATTTCCAAGTGGGGTCTTCTGATTCAGTGGATTGAGACAATCGCTTTCTTCACTCTGGACATTAGAATTCTAGTCATGCAGCCCAGGGTCACCATACTTTTCCTAAAGTCACATCTTACTCTTGGTTGATGCACTTTCCCTGATATTGCTGAGCTAAATTTCCTCCAACCATATTGTACAAATTTTTAAAGAGCAAGTATCAGCCCTAGCTAGGTAACTCAGTTGATTGGATCATCACCCTAGTATGCCAAAGTTGTAGGTTTGATCCCCCATCAGGGCACATACAGAAATCAATCAACCAATGAATGCATGGATAAGTGGAACAATAAGTTGATGTTCCTCCTTCTCTCTATTTCAAATTAACCAATGAATAAAATTAAAAAAGACCGAATAGCAAAAATTTAATGTGTTAAGTTCCTTCTTACTAGATTCAACCAAAATTTCCAGCTCTTTGTATTCCTTTTATTTCTTAATTTATTGGTTTGGTTGACACAGTTCATCAAACTATACATTTTTCAAGTGTACAACTCAATATGACACCATCTACACCCTGTATCATGTCTCCCATCCCCCCAAATATATTCAGCTACAAACCTAAGGGGTTCTGTATTTTTGTCCAAGTCATTAGTAAATTTGATCAGCAAAGGACCAAGGACAAAGCTTGCATTTTTAAAACTATGGTCACTCATCCCAAGTTCCGTCTAACCGACTGCTCTTGCCTCTAGCTGACATTCCCTATTGAATCCCCAAAGACATCGTGTGAGAGATCTTGTCCAATGCACTGCTCAACTCCAAAAACCCTGGGTCTGCAGAACGCCCCTTAATTACCCCTTTGGTCACACTGTCTATACAAGAAGTAAGGTTAGTGACATAATTTGTTTTTAGTGAAACCATGCCATCCATGGTCTTATGATCCTGGCTTCCTTTCTAAAAAAGTTCATAAACTGCTGAATATCAAGCAACTCATTCACCATTATAACAAGAGGTCTTTTTTGAGAAGTAAACACAAAATTCATTCAGGGAGAATTTTCTTAAAATTTAGATAAAATAATAAATTGTCATGTTTATTTACATTTTTTAAAATTTATACGGTGCTCTGATGATGGATGAATATTGCAGAATCATGAAAATTTAATAAACAGCAATGAGAATGATTAATTTCAAAGGAAAGCTTTTCCACTTGTGTTTTTGGTATACTGTATTATGCTTTATTGCTATATATATATATATATATATATATATATATATATATATATATATATATATATATTAAGACATTTTTTATTATCTTCAAGGGTTTATGATTTCCCAAAGGAAAACAATGTTGAAGTCAGTCCTATTCTCCAAACCTGTTTTTAAAAGTTTAACATTATTAGTTTGCCAACACTGTGGTGCAACCATGTTAAATAATGTTTCTACAGCACCACTGTTACGTGATGTTTGATAGTGCTATATATCTATCTAAACAGAGTGAGGAGGAATCAGTTAACAGACTCCAACCAAAGGGATCATGGTAAATTCATGGCAGGCAACACAAAAAAAGACATTGGTCTGTGTTAAAACTTTAGTAGAGCAAGCTATATTCCGGAGTGAAAATGCATGCTATAGAGCTGACATGACACTACTTTGTACAATAAGAATTTGAGTGAGAAAATGTCCAGTGGCTATTTTTTTGCATAGCCACTGAAGACATGCTTCTGGCAATAAAGTTTTCTCGATCTAAAAACAGCACAATCTACTGCCTTTGAATTCATGTAGGAAATCAGTCAGTAGTGAAACATCCAGAATTTCTCTTGTGAGTTAGTGCTGTTGTAAACCAGCAGAATGAGGTTCATCGGCACTGTAAAGACGTGTGAATATGCTGATGCACTTAAATGTTTGTTCTGTTTGTTTATTTTATTTTATTTTTTTATTTTATTCATTTTAGAGAGGAGACAGAGAGAGAGAGAGAGAGAGAGAGAGAGAAAGGGGGGAGGAGCTGGAAGCATCAGCTCCCATATGTGCCTTGACTGGACCAGTGCAGGGTTTTGAACTGGCGACCTCAGTGTTCCCAGGTCGACGCTTTATCCACTGCGCCACCATAGGTCAGGCTGTTCTGTTTGTTTTAAGCCAGTAGTTCTTAACCTGGGTTCTATCGAACCCTAGGGGTTCGGTGAGTCGGTCTCAGGGGTTCTGAGAAACCTCTGCTGCAGAGGCCAGAATAAAGTAATAGCATAATTTGTTGTGAGTTCATGTACTTCGTTGGTTTTGTTCTTTGAGCAAGGTGATGTTCACGCATGGCTCGTTTTGTGCACCAGTAAAAAAACATATACCTATGTCTTGAATTTGGGGAAAAAAATCATATTTTATTTATCACTAAAGAAGGGTTTGGTGAATGCGCATATGAAACTGGTAGGTTCAGTACCTCAAAAAAGGTTAAGAACCACTGTTTTAAGCTATTAAGACACCTAAAGAACCAATATCCAGCCTGACCAGGCAGTGGCACAGTGGATAGAGCATCGGATTGGGATGCAGAGGAAACCAGGTTTGAGACCCCCGAGGTCGCCAGCTTGAGTGCAGGTTCATCTGGTTTGAGTAAGGCTCACCAGCTTGAGCCCAAGGTCACTGGCTTGAGCAAGGGGCCACTCGGTCTGCTGTAGCCCCACGGTCAAGGCACATATGAGAAAGCAATCAATGAACAACTAAAGTGCCACAACGAAAAATTGATGCTCCTCATCTCTCCCTTTCTGTTTGTCTGTCCCTCTCTCTGACTCTCTCTCTCTCTCTGTCATAAAAAAACAAAAAAAAAAAACAACTAATATCCATGCTTAAGGTTTAGGGAGTTGGCCATGAATATACAAATAACTTGATATATAGACTCAAATGCTAGGCATCAAATCCAAGAGAAATAATACACTTACTATTGTCACTCTATCCAAAAGGGTTATTTCACTGTTACTAAATAGAAAAAACTGAAGTCGAATACTATAAATTCAAAAGCAATTTAAAAAAAATCCTATTTAAAGGAGGATAATTTCGTTACTTTGTTTTTCTGGGAAGGAAATGAGCATGCTGCACTTACTGATGGAAATTCCGCTAGGAATTCTGGAGCTAATATTACTTGGTGATTTCCATCGGCCATTGAAATATCAATCATCCCTCCCAAAAAATGTCCAATAATTGTAACATTAAGCAAGGAATAACATTTTAAGGCAAATTCTCTCTTTCTTTCCTCACTGAAAACAGAAAAGAAATTGTCTGTCTCTGTCTCACTGAGTTGTTTTTAATCTAGATAATTGCTGTTGTTTTGGTTTTCTTGTTTATCATGACAACCTTCCCTTTTAGAAAATTATGGAATATATATCCTACCAATGAAATCAATTTGTTACTACTAAGTTGTATACAGCATCTTTTACTGTGGAAAAGTTTAATATTGCTTTTTTATGACCTTCCTGTGAATTTATTTCTCTTCCCTGCCTTCACCCCATTTAAACAAACTATATTAATTACAAATTAAGCTTTGGCTCAGGAAATTACTGACCATGCTTTTCATCGGTTTGTAGTGAGTTCCCCAGAACTATAAAATTAGTAGAATAGAACATTGTCCAGGTTCCGTACCAGTTATTTTTAAAATAAACATTTTTCATCTAAAATGAATAGCATACCAATATATGATTTAGAAAATAGTTCTTAAAATTAGAAGGAGGTCTTGGATAGTTTCTCTAATGGTGTAACATTGCCCAAGTGCATCATTGTCTTCAGATTGATGAGTCCCATTGTGGATGGCATTTCATTACATAAAATGATGCATACTCTTCTACACAGGAATCATCTTGTTTATTCTTAAGAGGGAGGTCACATAGCAAAGAAAATCACATTAAATAACACTAGGAAACAAAATTTTTGTTGCATCCACAAAAACACTTGTTCTTACCTAATTCAAGTGTGCTGATCTCAAATCTGACATTAGTTTTTTTCTGTAAGCTACAGTATTTTTCGCAATTCAAGATTTTAGGTTTTCATCTTATAGTAAAATTTTCAACGTTTACTTTAACATAAGTAAATGAAGTGAAATGTCTTCTTGGGCATCATCTTTGTGAAAATATAATAATTTATATAATGCAGTAAATATACAAATACACTAAAAATATGATTGTATCAGAATTTGTCTACAATTTCAAAATAGAACATATTAAAACACTTATTTTAATCATAAAATTTGCACAAAACTTATGTAAATTCTATTCAGGCAAAAATTTGCATTTGTAGCTCTTGTGTTTGTGTACTTGTTGAGGACAATCTCGTTTGATGCTCCAGCAATAGTCTGCTCATCACTAACAGCTCCAAGATTTTTGGGAAACTTATCAAGGTGACTATTCAGGAAGTGAATCTTAACGTTCATGTTACATCCAATGTCGTGCAAAGCCACAGCATCCTTTGAACCAGGAGTTCATAGTTTTCCACTTTTTTGTTGCCAAGGAAGTTCTTTGTAACTGCCACAAAAGACTGTCATGCTGCTTTTTCCTCCTTATTCATCTTCCTGGAAAATTCTTCATCACATATGAGGGTTTGAATTTGAGGTCCATCAAATACTCCTGCTTTTATCTTCTTGAAAGACATGGCAGGAAGAGCAGAAATAATATGTTGAAAGCATTCACTTTCTCTATTCAAAGTCTGAGAAAACTGCTTCATGAAGCCAAGTTTCATGTGAAGTGGGGGAAAAATGATCCTATCTAGATTAACTACAGGTTCATTCACAATATTTTGCATCCCTACTTCCAGAGCTTCATGTTTCTGCCACTCCTTCTGTGTCCAGTGTTTCTCCCGAGCTCAGTTGTCCCAGAAACACAGAAAGCAAGGATACTTCGTGAAACCTCTCTGTTGTCCTAGCAGGAAATTGATCATTCTAAGATCCACAGAAATGATCCAGTTATGCTCCTCATACTTCAGAAAGTTGAAGAGACTTTTCATGTCATTATAATCTTCTTGCAGATGAGTTGAATAACCAATTGGAACCACTGCATAAACATTACCGTTATGTAGGAGAACACATTTCAGACTCCATTTAGAGCTGTCAAGAAATAGCTGCCATTCTGTTGGACTGTAAGTAGTAACACATAGCTGGCTGAGAAGACTACTGATATGACAGTAAAAAATGTGTTTGTCTTCGGAAAAAAAGTCCACAAAAATTTGTTCGCGCTTCCTGAAATGAGATACTTTAGCTGACCAGTGAAGTACATTCTTTTCTTGAAGCCTGGAGGCTAAGAACTCAGCTGTTTCCTTTGATAGGCCCAAATCTCTTACTAAGTCATTCAATTTGGGTTGGCTAAACTGCTGAGGGGTTAATGACTGCTTGGCATCAGAAGAAGACCCTTCAGATTCTACAACCATTTTCTCATGCATCTTAGCAAAATACACTTGATCACCATGTTCACTTTCTTCATCCTTAGAAGAAATAAAACCATTGAAAACTAGAACCAGGAATGTCTCATTGTGTGGGAAAAGTCATATTGCTGAAGGAATATTAGGATATGCGACCATATGCCGTTTTTTCTTGCCGATGCAAGATCTTTTGTATGGATCAGACAGAAATAACAGTCACTGCTGTGGTCCTTAGGTTCACGCCAAACCAATGGAATACCAAAAGGCATTCCTTTGCGTTTTCCTTTTGTCCAGTCATTAAACATTTTCTCACAATTATGACACACAATATGAAGAGCCCATCTTGTCTTTATCACCAAGGGGAACTTGAAAATAGGCAATATATGCACATGTCACAAATGATGAAATACTGCGCCTTTGATGTTGAAGTGTGTAACGGTCACATATATAACAGAAGGTGTCAGGACTATTCTTACATTTATGCCTACTCAAAGAAGCCATGATTCAATCTTAAAACAAAATAAGAGGGTGTTTTTATCAGATAATAATTTTTTACATTTAAAAACAACTATAATGATGTAAAAGTGATGTTTGTAAAACATTAATTGCCTTGTTGTTATGTTCAATCCATGAGTCTTTGCCCTTTAACTCCAGTTTAAAAACTAATGCATGCCATTAACTGTAACAAAAAGAAATTAAATTGCACAAAATCTAGAGCATGCACCAAAAAATGAATTTCAGATTTGGAATCAGCCATGCAGATATATGTAGAAAAAGTTCTAAAACCTCATGCAACAGAAAACTTAAAAAAAAATTATTTCCCAGTGTAATTATTATATATACTTTTCAGGCTGGTGAATATGAAAGGATTTTGATTTCTAGATATGTACTATTAAACTCAGTAACTCTATATTATGTTAATTTCACACACTGAAAAATTAATATGTTATTTTCCCCCTTTCTAGTCTTTTTGGAATTAAAGGTCTTGTGATTCCTAGATATGCTGGTCATGTTTATGTTCCTTATCTTGACACGAATAAACTTTTTCTCTTTTCTAATATAAAAATATTCAGATACAATCCATAGTCCTACCTGAGCCATAAAAGCAAAAGTATTCATAAAAAAGAAAGCCCTGACATAATTTATTTTGAGTTATTGTCTAATATATCATGCCACATTTTCTAACCAATATGAATAGCAGACTGTGCATTAGAGTCTTAACTTGGAAGGAAATAATTCCAAAATAAGAAAAAAAATAGGAATGTAGCCATTTCTAGACCACAAAGGCAAAAAGAAAAGACTAATTAGGACCCTTTGTTTCACACAGACAGAGAACATGGTCGACATAATAATGAGCTCAAACATGTGAACAAATTCTACAGGAAGAAAACGGGAAATGTGTCTGCAACAAATGTTTCAACCAGAAATGAGCTCACGTGGGGGAATATTTATTGGCCAAAGAAAGAAGGTCTTTACCTTCCATTTATAAAACACTGGAATGAAAGCAGGGTGATTTATTCTTTTAACAAAAGAATTTCCAACCAATGTAGACATTTGTAAACTAAAGAGAAAAAGGGAGAGAAAGAATGGGATTGATATGGATAAATGAAATGCACAGGTCATTTAAACTTTATAAGTTCATGACTTTTATAATATTTTTTTACTAAAGCTAATAACTATCATACAATAGTTAGAGGAATTACAGAAATAGCTAAATTAAATTTCAGTTTAATTTCCAAATCTCAGCCTCTGCGAGAATGCTAATGGCCTCAAAGCAGGCATCCCTATTGACACTAATTAGTTAACTATGTTCTGAAAGAGAATACGATTTGAGTGTTATCTCTAAGATGTTTTAGAAGCTAATGAGACTGAACTATCTGCGAATATTTTATTTTAAATCATCATTTGAAAATGCAACCAACTATTCTGAACTCTGATATCTGAAAAAAAAGAAAAGTGAACGAGGCTCTGAAATTATAGTTGAAATAGTGTTAATGAAGAAGGAAGAGCCTGACCCGTGGTGGCTCAGTGGGTAAGGCATTGACCTGGAGTGCTGAGGTCATTGGTTCAAAACCCTGGCTTGCCCAATCAAGGCACATATGACAAGCAACTACTTGTTGCTCTCTCTCTTTTTCTCCTCTATTTCTAGACTCAATAAACACAATTTTTTAAAAAAGAAAAAAGATAAAGTATTTTAATATGTACTCCTATGCGGAATAACTACGCGAGGGCTTTACTAGGGACACAGAACACTGTGGACACACTTTATTCTATAAATATCCCTGTGGGCGTTGACCTTACCCAGTCATGGAAACTGGTTAGATAGTCTCTGGAAGGCTGTCCTCTTCCCATCCAGTGTTTGACCTTCAGTCTGCAGGGCCCCGACAGGAAGAGAAGATGGTGAGAAGTGGAGGAGAGAGAGGGGCCTGGGGACCCATGAACTTGAGCAGCAGTTCCCAAAGACAGCCGGGAGCCTGGTGCGTCTGGCACTGCTTTGGAAGTTGGTGCTGCTGCGTCCTGCAGGGGCAGCGGGCACCTTTGAACTCAGAGCTAAGTGCCTGACCCAGGGGTCAAAGGAGGGGATAGCAGGGTGTGGGGTGGGTGAAGCAGCCGTCCACCGGGTCCTGCCCACACAGGGGTAGTGGACCAGCAGGAAAATGACCACACGCGTGAGCTGCCACCACACCTATATCTCTCCCTGGATCCCCCAGAGTGTACAAGTAACAGAGTAGACAGTTACTTCACTCCCCTTCTCAAGTGTCTCTGTGACATGCCCTAACGAAGGTCTACGGGGACTAAGACTCTGGGACACGCTGTCCAGCTTCGCCTGGTTAGCACAATGCCAGGCCACCAGAGTGTGCTTAGGGATTATCCGGAAAATAAAAATGACAGCGTGCTTCCAAACTGTCCGCTCCAAAGACACTCCTCCAAGCGACAGACCTGAATCACATCCACCTGCCTTCCGTGCCAAAGTGGGTCCCTGTCAATCAGAGCTCTAGCAGGATGCGGGAGGAAGGCCCGGAGGGCTTAGCCACTGAGGACCGGCGGGAGAAAGGGGCGGCGCACAGCGGCGAGCAGAGCTCAGGACTGACAAGGGACAATGACACCCGGGAACCAGCAACAGTGGGAAGCCATGACCCCCGCCCAGCCCCCAGAGCGACCTGATTGGGCAAGAAGAGGGGACAGCTCCAGTGGGGAAGAGGGGACTGAGAGGCACCCCCATAAGACCCAGAGCCGAGGAAGGCAACCCCTGTCCGAACTGCACCCCAGCGTGGGGGAGGGGGTGCCGGGGGAGCAAGCACCCCGAGTTCTCTCTCTCTCTCTGCTCCGGGTCTCCGCTCACACACAATCTCCTGATAGTGCTGGGCCCGCGTGGACGCCAGCGGGCCAGGAGGCCCAGGCGATGTCCCGTGGAGGGCAGCCTCCCAGGACAAGGCACAGGGCAGAGAGGGGCGGGGAACGGGTTTGAATGCAAGACAGGGTAAACAGCACAGGGATCAATCTAAAAGCAAAACGCCTTTTCATGAGCAGTTTTTTTTTGTTTTTTGTTTTTTTTTTTTCAGAAATGCCTTTTTTTTAAATTTACTTTATTTTTATTTTATTCATTTTAGAGAGGAGACACAGAGTGAGAGAGAGAGAGAGAGAAAGAGAGAAAGGGGGGAGGAGCTGGAAGCATCAACTCCCATATGTGCCTTGACCGAACCAGTGCAGGGTTTTGAACTGGAGACCTCAGTGTTCCCAGGTCAACGCTTTATCCACTGCGCCACCACAGGTCAGGCCTATGCTAACGTTACTCAGAAGGTCACTGTTCCTAAGGGTCCCTCTGTCTTCCCATCAGGGTGGTTTTTTAAATTTATTTTTATTTTATTCATTTTAGAGAGGAGACACAGTAAGAGAGAGAGAGAGAGAAAGAGAGAAAGGGGGGAGGAGCTGGAAGCATCAACTCCCATATGTGCCTTGACCAGACCAGTGCAGGGTTTTGAACTGGTGACCTCAGTGTTCCCAGGTCGACGCTTTATCCACTGTGCCACCACAGGTCAGGCTCATCATGGTGGTTTTTATTGGCTGTTTATGTCATGCTCCCTCAGGGGCCCGGACATTCACAGAGCAGGGGCGGACCCTCCCAGGTGCCCCCTTCCCTCCACCTGGTGTGTGTGCAGCTTGCTACCTGCTGGGTCCTGCTTGCTCCCCTGCTCTTGCACCCCACTGCACCCCTGCATCGAACCAGCACTCCTCGGCCTGAGCTGGGGGCAGAAAAATGGAGACAGTGTCTCCCCTGCTGCCTTACCTGAGGCACTGTAGCTTCCGCCAAGGGACACAGTGAGTACCTGGGATGAGGACAGGCAAGCACCTGGCCCTGCCAGTCACCCTGGATAAGCCATGGTGCTGCCAGCCCCAGGTGGAGACAGCTTCCGCCACGCACCAGGTGAACGTGCTGTGGTCCCTTGTCCACAACAGAGCCAAGGTGGACCCTAGGCATCCAGGAGGGGGCAAGCAGGTGGGTCCTAGGGCAGGGGCCTGACTTTGTGGAAGCTGGACCATGTGAGCTGGGTGGGGCTCCAGGCCCCTAGGACATGTGCCCTTGCCCATGGGATTTCACTTAGCAAATTCAGATTCAAAGAGAAGGCCATTCAGAATTCCGCTACAGAACGTTAACCCACGATGGTGAGATCCTTCTGACTCTAGGTCTCCTGGGTAAGGTGCTGGTCCCAGGCCCATGAAGCCTGCCCTGGGTAGGGATTAGGGTAATTATTTTTTTCTAGAAATTCTCTCAGAAATTTTAAGCATCATTAAAATGAAGCCAATTTCCTGTGTCTGGAACATCTTGCAAATATTCATGAAATGGGACTGAATTGTGGAATTGTTGAATGTCTTGGACCTTGAGATAGAGATTTCTTTTTCTAATTTAGTGTAGAGGTTTGCTATTTATTAATTAGTCATTAAGTGATGTTTACTTATACACTGGCTATATTTTCAATAACAAGACATGGTTAATACTGACCTAGGAGGAGAAGGAATTTTATTTTGAAAGATACTTGGGATTGTTGTGAACCTGAGGCAGCTGGAAGACATTTTATAAAGCTACAGTTTTAATTCTGACTCTAAAAATCCAGCTAATTACTTCTTTCCAGATGTTAATATTTTATTCTCTTATGAAGGCTCCTGAGTCACATAAAATTATAGTAAATAAATTTTTATGCATTTGGGGGTGGGAGGGGGTTAAAATGAACCTCGCTAGTCAGCTAGGAACAACATAGAAGGAGCATCAAAGAACTTCTAGATAAGTTTTGCAATCACCATGACTTTTATCTTGCTCATCAATTGTCTTCACCCTTAAACTCTTGTGTGTGTGTGTGTGTTTGTGTGTATTTTTCTGAAGTGAGAAGCAGGGAGGCAGAGAGACAGACTCCTGCATGTGCCTGACCAGGATCCACTTGGCATGCCCACCAGGGGGCGATGCTCTGCCCATCTGGGGCATTTCTCTGTTGCAACCAGAGCCATTCTAGCACCTGAGGTGGACAGAGGCCCTGGAGCCATCCTCAGTGCCCCAGCCAACTTTACTCCAATGGAACCTTGGCTGAGGGAGGGGAAGAGAGAGATAGAAAGAAGGGAGAGGGGGAAGGGTGGAGAAGCAGATGGGCGCCTCTCCTGTGTGCCCTGATTGGGAATTGAACCCAGGACTTTCGCACGCTGGGCCAATGCTCTACCACTGAGCCAACTGGCCAGGGCCCCAGGGCCCTCACCGTTAAACTGTTAACTCCAACTAAACCCATTCACTGAACTTCCACGACCCCCATTCTAGTCCAAACTGCCATCATGTCTTCCCTGGGCCCCCCACTCCTCCTACTTTCCACTTGGTCCTGTTAAAATTCATTCTCCATTCAGACAATGAGAGGGACCTTTTAAAAATGAAAAATAGTTTGCATCGTCCCCTGATGAAAACGGTCGTTACTTTTCATCGCTCTGAGACTAATGCTGGAGCTCCGTCCCCGTGAGGCTTGTCCAGATTTAGCTGCCACCTGCATTCTGACTTCGTCTTCTATCTCCCAAGTACCTTTCAGCGTGCTCCAGCCAGACGGGTCTTCTTTATTCCGTGAATATGCCAAGTTCTGTAACAGCACGGAGGTTTCCTGAGAAGGCTTCTTTGCAACCCGTGCTTCCTCTTCCTCCTCCTTCAAGTCACTTTTTTGGAGTGGCCTTCCTGGAACAACTTGTGTAAAGTGCCACCAATCCCTTTTTCAGTTCCTGTTGACCCCATCATTCTTATTTCTTGCATAGGGATTCTGTAATTTTTGTTGTTGTTGAACTGCTTAATTATTCGGTGTTGGCTCTTTCCTCCTCCTCGTTTCACCCATTCCCACTAAATGCATATCTTTAAGGTCAGGCCTGGGCTGCGCTGTCCACTCCCTTAGCCCCTGTCCCTAGAACAAATGCTTGGGACCTAGGAGATGCTCAGTAAATACTTGAATATTGAGTGGATGAAAGCTACTGCCTCACTCCATGGCTCTCAGCAGTCTACAGAATGCTGTTTCTGCCTCCTTGAAGGAGATTAATACTCTAAGTTATTTGTGTAGCTTCCCGGGGCTGCTGACAACGGACAAGTTTCGTCACAGAGATGGAGGCTGCAAGTCTGAGACCAAGGTGCTGGCAGGGGCCACGCCCCCTGTGAAGGCTCCACTCTGGGGGAGAATTCTTCCTGTCTCTAGGCCAGGGGTGCCCACACTTTTTCAGCTTGAGAGCTACTTATAAGATGACCAAGTCAAAATGATCTACCTACAATAAAAATGCAAAACATAAATTTATTTCTTCTACATTATCATTATTTAAGTTACTATTATTACTATTTAATATTGTGTACTCTTCTTTCACCTTTCTCCTTCTCAGCTCTCTTTTCGGAGGAAAGTCAATGTCATAGTTTTTATGAACAGTCCGAAAAAGCCGCTCCACATTTCCTTTCTTTGGAATAGCAATGACACACAGACAGATGAGGCAAACGCACTTAGAATATGACATGGTGAAAAAAATCCCCTCCCATTCTGTATAAAAGTGGTAGGTTTTAGGCTTCTTACTCGGACTAGCTGTGGCACTTATTTTTATACCCTTTGTTGTATTTGGTTTAAATAAATTGAAGGCTAACTACGCAGCAATGTAACTGAACAAGTAGAATATCAAAAGTTCAGATGTCAGATTGGCTACCCTGTATGCCAATCAAAAGACAAATGTCTTTTTAATGTCATGCGATCTACCCACACTTCCTTCATGATAGACCAGTAGATCACGATCGAGGTATTGAGCACCCCTGCTCTAGGGTCTGGTTGTTGGAAGCAATCCTCCATGTGCCATTGCTTGTAGGAGCAGCACGCCCATCTCCACCTGTGCCTTTGCAGGGCGTTGTCCGGGTGGGTCATTGATGAATACTCCTAAGGAGCTGGTTGGGGGTGGATACAGCCCTCTTCCACCCAGCATGACCTCATATTAAATTGACTACATCTGCAAAGGCCCTATTCCCGAAAAAAGTCACATGGACAGGTATGAGGGATTGGGACTTTAACATATCTTTTGGGTGACACATTCAACCCACAACAGTACCTAACATGGTTACTGATACCTGGGGCTCTGAAAAGTAAATTCCTTTCAACTGCCTTTTCAGTGACTCCCTCCTTGAGATTCCCTGCTTAGATGGGAAGCCAGCCCCGGGCAGCCCAGTTCTCTGAGGCTCTGACTCCCTCTAAGCCTTCCTGTGCTCTTCCTTTTGCAGGGTGGGTTCATCGTTCTGATGGGACCCGCTGGGCCACTGGCTACCCATCCCTCAAGAGCCAACCGTGAAGGCCCCAGAATGGCGTTCGTAGCACATATACTGTATTGGATCTCCAGAATGATTCAATATTTATTCTAGTTGTATCATTTAATTGAATCATAGGCATATATATATATATATATATATATATATATATATATATATATATATATGCGCGCAAATCTGGGAATCTAATGATCATTTATAACATCACATTTTTCCTTAGAAACATTGACTTGTAAATTGAATTTATAATCCAAATTACAAATAAACTTGTAGAATAGAATTGCATAGGTAAATTGGGGAACACTTAGCTATAAAAAACATGTTAAAAATAATGTGAGAATCAAGTAACAGTATGAGAGTAACATACAATCACAGGGTAATAAACAATTGATGACATTTAATTTCCTTCGGTTGCTCCACTTAGATGTGCGTTCATTGTTCGCTTCCCGTATGTGCCCCGACCAGGGATCAAACCCTCAACCTTGGTGCTTTGGGAGCCTGCTCTAATGGACTGCGTTAACCAGCCACAACGAGTGACATTTACACGTGTTCTTGATGCCAGGGAGGTATCTGTACTTTGTAACTCCGAATCTCCAGGAACAAAGCTCTGACACAGAGCTTCCTCGGTGTGGTAGGAGGGGCAGCATGTTTCCCTCCCTCTGGATCGCCAGGCCACCCTGTTGCTCTAGAATCACAAAAATGGGCAGAAATTCGTTTTATCCGAACGTGCTGACCCTGCTATGGATTTCCAGCTTCTGAATTCAGTTTGCTCACAACTTCGCATCTTGTGGTAGAGAAGGGACATTTCGGAAATGCGATTCCACCCAGGGTAGAGGTCTGGGTGGGGAGAGATGGTAGTCCAAGGCCACGCTGAGCTGGCCATATGAGTTCTGTCTCTCTGCCTCTTGGAGGGAAGAATTGCCATACTTTCTTCCACTGTAGGGTGAATGGGGGGGGGGCAGATTTTATGTGATGTCATTCTCTACTCTAGGACATACCCCCTCCTAAGCTTCCAGAAGAGACAAACACTAGCCATTAACTCCTTATGGTAACAGTGGGTATTTGCTGGATTGTTTTGCTCTGAATCCATAATGTCCCCTTACATAGTAAAAGACTCCTCAGCAGTCAGAGGGCCCAGGGTCCTGGAAAGACAGAGGGAAGACAGGAGTGAGAGATTTCTCTGAATTGTCTCCACATAGAAATCTTCGACCTGAAACAGAAGATAATGTGAAGCTGGGCCTGATGTACCAGGGACTCTTGTCACATAGGGACACCATTTGGCTTAAGTGTTGTTACCTTTCTGAGTAAGCCAACAGGCACCCACACCCCTTCCAAGTCTTATAATCCTCAGCACCCCTTGTCCTGGGAGGCTGACATCCTTCCGTTGATGTTGGCTTGTTCCCAGCAATCAGAACCCAGTGGCCAATGGGAGAGAGAGCACAGACATTGCCCCTTATTAATCATGCTCTGGAAGACAGGGCTAGTTCTCTATCCCCAAGGACAAACCAGCCGTCCCCAGGCCTTAGAGTGAATCTTTGAAAGTATTTTAAAAGCCCATTTAATCACCAAGCCAGTCTCCAATAGATGGAGAGAGGAATCTAATAGTCATATTTATCCATGAAACATTTCTTGAGTCCCAATTGTGTGCAAAGTCTTTGTTTAAGGCACTACTACACATAGTCCAAAAATGGGTAAATGAAAGTCCTGCATTCTAAGGAGGGGACAGGAGAAGAGGTGCCATCCAGGGTAGAGTGTGACGTCTGCTCTAAGGGATTGACCTAGGTGGGCTTTTTCAGTAGGCCCACCTCCCTTCTGATGTGGGCGGATCTGAACTTTGACTGGCGATGGGTAAGATTGTCAATCTAGAGTCAGAGGTCCCCAAACTATGGCCCGAGGGCCAAATTGCGGCCCCCTGAGGTCATTTATCCGCCCCTGCCACACTTCTGGAAGGGGCATCTCTTTCATTGGTGGTCAGTACTGTATGTGGCAGCCCTCCAACGGTCTGAGGGACAGTGAACTGGCCCCTGTGTAAAAAGCTTGGGGACCCCTGATTCTAGAGAAACAATGTAGCGGGCAGGATGAGATGGAAGAACATTCCAGGAAGGAAGAAAAGCATGAGCTTAGGTACAGGGCTGGGACTCTCCGGAGGTGGAGTCACTGAGCTGGGCCTAGCCAGGTGTAAAATAGAGGAGCTGAGGACTGTGAGAGCTCCGCATGCCTGGGGACTGAGTCTCTGTGTTATATACATTACAGGGGGAAGGCAGAAAGAACACCAAGTTCATTATAAACTGGCTCTGTCCTGGACAAAGCTGGACCTACGGTGACACTAGTGATTGGGAAACTGCAAGAGCTTTGATTGGGAGGAGACTGCAGTGACTTTAAGACAAAGAACAGGGGTAGGGCTAAGGGGGGAGGGGCGGGAAGACCCAGGAATACTGTAATAGTTCCCTATGGCCGGCACCACAAAGGACCACAAACTGAGTGCTTACATAATAGAAATACATTCTTGCATGGTTCTGGAGGTTAGCAGGTACAAGGTCAAGGTGTTGGCAGGGCTGTGCTCTCTCTCAAGGTTCTACAGGAGGATCCTTGCTGACCTCCTCCCAGCTTCCGGTGTTGGTCACAGTCCTTGGCTTGTGGCCAAATCACCGCAACGTCTGCCCTCAGAGCATTGTTCACAAGGTCTTCCTGCCAAGTGTCTGTCTCTGTGTCTCTTCTCTCATAGACACACCAATCACATTGGCTTGAGGCCCCACCCCACTCTAGTAGGCCCTCATGCTAACTTCACTCGGTATGCAAAGACCCCCTACCAAGCAGGGGCACATGCAGATGCTCTGGGAAGGATATGGATGCTGGGGGACCCACCTCTCCCAGCACAAGTAGCAAACAGGAAGTTGGAATGAGTGGAGGCTGCTTGTGACTCTCAGGCAGGACAGTAGGGGGACACAGGAGAGGAAGTCCTAAGTGCGGAACTGGGCTCACTTGGGCATGGGGGTTGTACTTAGCCCTGAAAGTGCACTTGACATGTCAGGATGAGGCTGGAATGTATTCCATCCTGCGTCTGCCCAATTCTCTCAAGTCTGGCCTCCTCTTTTCCCCCTCTGAAAGAAGGGGAGACATTTAACACTAGAAAAAACAAACCAGACTTGAAATTGGGTAATGGTAGTTCAATTATGACGCAACTACTTTTTTTAAATTTTTAATTAGTGAGAGGAGGGGAGGCAGAGACAGATTCCCACATGCACCCAACTGGGATCCACCTGGCATACCCATCAGGGAGCGTTGCTCCGTTGCAATCCAAGCCATTTTTTAGCGCCTGAGGCAGAGGCTATGGAGCCATTCTGAGGGCCCAGGACAGCTCGCTCCAATTGAGATATGGCTGCAGGAGAGGAAGAGAGAGAGAGAGAGAGGAAGGAGAGGGGGAAGGGTGGAGAAGCAGATGCGCACTTTTCCTGATCGGAAACCGAGCCCAGGTCATCCACACGCTGGGGCGATGCTCTACCACTTAGCCATAACGGCTAGGGCCTATGACTCAACTACTTTTCACTTTTGTCACCTTGGGCAAGTCCTGCGACTTCTGAGTGTTTCTGCCTCTATAAAATGAGGATGTGGAGGAAGATCAGTAAGGGCCCTTCTGGCTCTATCAGCTGTGACTTTAGGAAGAAGAGGAGGAACTATACTCACCCCCCTGTTCAGATACTTTCCATAGAACCCTGTGCCATCTGTACTGTTGACCAAGTGTCTCTATCAGACAGCATTTGTGGTTGCACACAATGGAAATTGTCTATCTTGAGGAAAACAGGAATGTATTCGAAGGCTGGTGGGGGCTGGCACCAAGGACAACCTAGCCCAGGGACTTGACTAGGGTGCATCTGGTCCCCCCTCCCCTAATAAACCTCCCTGTTCGAATCTCTTGCTCCAGGGTTAGGCCTGGGCGTTGTGAGCACATCTTCCAGCTATGTTGGGTGTGAGCTGGGAGAAGATAAGAATTCCCCCAAAGGGGAATGAGGTGCTGATGAAAGAACAGGTTGGATGGTGGACAGCCAAGAGGACACATGTTTACAGCCAATAGTGCTTGGAATTCGGCCAAGAATGGAGATTTTTAATAGTATATTTAAACCACCCGTTTCTCTACACTAAGGGTGTTGCTGTATTATTGTACTGTTAGCCCTATTATCTTAATTTAGTGGTTAGGGATCTCATATTCTGGAGTCAGAGAGACCTAAGTCTGAATTCCAGCTCTGCCCCACAGTAGCGGTCTGACTTTGGGAATGTTATTTACTATTAACACTTGCCTACTACGAGCCTGTTTCCTCATCTGTAAAGTGGGATGATAATGCTGGCCTTGTAGATTGTTGTGAAAATGAAAGGAGATAATATACACCAAAGATCATAATGGCCCACAAAACATACATTCCAGTGGAACAGCAATCATTATGGGTCAGGCACCAGGTTAAGTGGTTTCTGTGCCCTGTCCCATGTAATCGTCACAACTGCTTGATACAGTTCATATCAAAGCCCCCTCCCCTCCTACCACTCCCATTCTACAGAAGTAGAAACTGGGGCTACAATGGAGAAACTTGAATTGTCAAAGCTGAGACGCCAGACCCGCTCTGCCAGACCCAGAAGCCCGAGGTCCTGACTGTGTATCCCGAGCCCTGCCCACTGCATGCTCAGTGCTCACCAGCCCTGCTGCACAATGTCCAGGCCCTGGTCTTCTTGACATCAGGGTCGGAGGCTTGTGCCCCAGATGCTGCGATCTACCCTACGCCTTCTTTAGAAAGGGCTTAAAACAAGAGGTGGTGGAGTGCAAGAGTTTGCTTCTCTTCTAAGTACTCCTTGTTATGACCACTGACCTCTCTGATGACTCTTTCAGCCTATGTCCACTGTGATGAGATATTTGAGAATTCAGTTGCATTGAAAATAGGGCAAGAAGATGACAGTGGTCTGGCGAACCACATACAGCAGATGACATTAACCTTATTTATACCATTCAGTCACACAAACCAACTGAGTCACCTGACAAACCCAGTTTTTAAATATATATTTTTAAAGATTTGATTTATAGATTTTTAGAGATGGGGAGAGAGAGGGAGGGAGCAAGATCATAGTGGCTTCACTGTAGCTGTTCATTGCTTGCTTCTTGTATGCGCCCTGACTAGGCAAGCCCAGGGTTTCAAACTCACGACCTCAGCGTTCCAGGGGGACCTCTATCCACTGTGCCACCACAGGTCAGACCTGACAAACCAATGTTTAAATTATTAATCTAGATCAATGGTTCTTAACCTTTTTTGAGGTACCGAACCCACCAGTTTTATATACGCATTCACCGAACCTTTCTTTAGTGAAAAATAAAATATGATTTTTTTTTTCCAAATTCAAGACATAGATAGGTATATGTTTTTCTACTGGTGCACAAAATGAGCCGTGCATGAACATCACCTTGTTCGAAGAACAAAACCAACAAAGCGCATGAACTCACAACAAATTACGGTATTACTTTATTCTGGCCTTCGCCACAGAGGCTTCTCTGAACCCCTGAGACTGACTCATCGAACCCCTAGGGTTCGAGAGAACCCAGGTTAAGAACCACTGATCTAGATATTGTGTTTAGATGAATATTGTACATCATACACTTTTAGAAAGTAAGATCAATTACTGGAACTTTTTCTTAAATAATAGCTTTATTGTGGTCTAATTCAAATATAAATTCACACATGACCAAGTTGAAGAATTTTTTTCCCCTACCCTATTTCTTTGTTTCGATTTTAAAAGGTCCCTATTATTAAAGACACAATTTTCTAAAAAAAGTTTTGTTATTCATTTTTTAGAGAGAGATTGGAAAGGGGAGGTGTAGACAAATATTGATTTGTTGTCCCACTTATTCATGCCCTCATTGGTGATTCTTGTATGTGCTCTGACCCGGAATCCAATCCCCACAACCTCCCCAAGTCAGGAGGACGCCATAACCAACTGGGCGACCCCGCCGTCGGGTGGGGGGGGGAACACAACACTTCAAGTCACCATTAACTCAAGTTAGACTATATGGATACTTACCTGTAATGGCTTTTCATTAAAAGACAAATAAAGTTTTTCCTATTGATTTCCATTGACAAAAATCATTGGTGCTGTTGTTGCTACACATTAGTAGCACATTCAGCCAACTTCCAAAGAGCTGAGTCAGGGCACCGGCATCACAGCACCCTGGAAACTCGGCGGCAGAAGCCCGAGCAAAGGCTTCCCTGTGGCCGACCCCACTAAGGAGGACCGCATGGGGCAATGGGTGGCCTGAGACAGGGACCAAGTTTGCTCCCAACGAGCACATTTTACGGTTAAGCCCGAGGGGGTGTGGGAAGGGCTTCCCCGCGGCGGTCCTGCTGTCCCGGGTCTCCCTCCCCGCGGGGACCAGCCGGGTGGCCACGCCAGGTGATTGAGCCTCAGTCACAGGGCCCAGCAGGAAGCGGGGGTGGGGGGCGACCAGGAGGGCGGAGAGCGCTGTCCTTACCGCATGGGCCGGCCCTTTGCGGGGAGCAGAGGGGAGGCCTGTGGCAGAGGAGTGCCTCCTAGGGGAACGCGGAGGTACTGGGGGGCGCCCGGCTTGGACCCCGGTGCAGCGCGGGACCTCCTCGGGGTCCCATCGCTCGACTCCCGCACGCCCTCGCCGCCCGCCGCTCCTCGCGCGTCCCTGGCGCCCGCGCGCCGCGGCTCCTACCGCGCCCCCAGCCCCTGCGCGTCCCCCTTCTACCCCTGCGCCCCCCGGCCCCTGCGCGCCGCCGCTCCACGCGCGCCCGGCGCCGGACGCCGCCTGCGCCGCGGGCCAAGTGGAGGGCGCGGGGCGGCCCGCTCGGCCGTAGCGGCGGCAGAGGAGGAAGACGAGAGGAGGAGGAGGAGGAAGAGGAGGAGGGAGGCGGCGGGAGGAGGAGCTGCGGGAGGAGGGCCGAGCGTGGCAGTCGGGCCGGCGCCGGGCGAGGAAGCGGAGCAGCCCCCTCCGGTGAGCGTCTGCGGGCCGGGCCGGCTGGGCGCTGCTTCCGCCCCTGCTCGGTGGCCGCTCCCGGGGGCGGCGGGGCCGGAGGGCGCGAGGCCCTGCGCGTCCGCGGCCGGCGGGCGGGGAGCGGCGTCCGGGGAGCCAGCGGGAGGCCGAGGCCTGCTTCCGCCGCACCGGCCCCGGCCTCCCGGGCCTCCGCGCGCCGTCCGGCCGCCGCCTTCGTGGCCCCAGCCGGCCGCGAGAGGTCGGGGCTCCGCGCGGCCTGGGGCGGCGGCGCGGGGCCTGCGCGATCCACCCGAAGCCGCACACCTCGCACTCGGCCCGGCCCGGCCGGGGACCCGGGCGGGCGGCGGGGGGGCGCCAGTTAACTTTCGGAGCTGCAGGGTTGGGGGTGGGGGTGAGGTCCGGCAGATGTCCTGGAAGCGAGGCAGGCCGCGGGGGCCAGTTTGCTCCAGGAGTTGGCAACTTCGGGGACACCGTGGTGGCTAGTCGCGGGGCAGCACTATTGACATTCCCAGTGCGGGTCCTGGCCCAGAACTTGGACTGTGTGCAGGGGTCTGTGTGCCAACGTCACGTGCAGTCGGAATGTGGAAATCGGGGCCCCATCCCCACAGCTGGGATTTAGGGCCAGGTGGGCACACGCGGGAGACCAGGCTTCCGGGAAGGAAACGGAACGTGGAATGAATTCAGAGCCACACACGTTCCCTGACCGTCTCTGCCCTGGACCAGGAGATGGGCATCACCGTAATACCGTGAATGGGACGTGGAACGGTTCCCATACACGTTTCTAACTGAACGTATTCCTTGAGATAAAGACATACTTGTCATCAAACAGAAGTGAGCTGCCATCTCCTTCTAGGTGAAATATCGGGGGTATTTGTAGCCTCTGGAGGCGCTTTCTCCTGACGGTTTCTCTTAACCCTGCAAATACGTGAAATATGCTTCACTTACTTGAATGAATGGATTGTAAGCGGCATAATTAGTGCCATGGAGAGTCTAGCCTTGTTTTGAAAACATGAATGGCATGGTTGACCAAGTTTCACAGGTGCAGCCCCCAGACAGGGCCTGTGATAAAACTTTCCCCGGGCTTCTCAGGGGCCTGGCACCAGGCACAGGTGGTGAGGTTCCGAATCTCTCCTGCAGTGATGGGAATGGGTGGTCTCCACCCTTAGACTTCAGCATCTTTCCTGATGTTCTTTTATTGCCTCTGGGGAAGCTGACTCTGCTGGGTGACTGTAAGGATTCTTAGAAGAACTTACTTTCTGGGGTTTTCTTGCTACTGTGTCGTCTGGGTGAGGATCAGGCAGGTTATCCACTGGAACTTTTGTCCTTGTTAGGATCCTCTTCAGAATCTTTGAAACACGTGTGCTCTTTCTTCTGAGCCTCAGGTGTCTTCTGAGTTGGTGGGAAGGACACAGTCCCTTCCTTCCCTCTTTGTTGGGGAGACTGGAAGGCCTTAAACAGGACTGCGAAGGCTCGGGGACACCCTCAGGGCTCCCCCAGTGCCCTCCCCAGGCAGCGCCTTGCAGGGAGTGGCCCAGAAAGGGTTCTGGTGAACCCACTGACCCGGTCTGTTCCATGATGTGGAAGGACAAGCCGGCTGTATGGGCTGGATTCCTACTCACTTCTTGGTCCTGAGGGTTCCTTTCAATGGCCCTCTTGGTACAGAACGGAAACAAGAGTTTTAAGACTGTCCTCACAGGTCACTGGGGCAGCTTTCCCCGTGGTGGTCAGTTGTCAGAAAACTGTAGTGTTACTGATAGTAAGTATCTTTTATGTTGCTCATGGAAGTCATTGTGAGATCTCATGTAAAAGTTGTAATATACCCTGAAGAAAGGAAGTTTGTGGCAGTTGAACTGTTGTTCTTCACTCTGAAATAGGCAGCCCTTGTGAGATGGGTTGGTAGGCAACAATGTTGCAGTGTGGTCTTGATTTATTTACCATCTGGTAAAACTAATGGTGTGCGTGTGCAACTATATGTTAATACTTGGTACTGGTGGACTGGTATGTGACCCGTTTGCTGTTTGCTGTCGCATCTTGTGTGGCAGGTGAAGGTTGCCTCTTTCGGTTCTCTGTCCCCGTCCCTCCCCTCACAGCTTCCAGTTGTGGCAGTGGTGCTTTCATGGTGTTTGAGCGCTTTTGGACAATTATTCCTTTTATGAGGGAGGAATGTATCATTCTAGCATATGCTGTGGAAAGGAGAAACTTTCTTGAGTGACCAGATTGATCCAAAGAGTTGTCCAGGTAGTAAAGTAGGTACAGCAGTGGGGCAGTGATTTAAGTTGGACTGACCGTGAGCCTGGCCTTCCTGTGTTATGGTTAATTTATTGTGCTGTAAGCAGGGGTCCCCAGACGTTTTACACAGGGGGCCAGTTCACTGTCCCTCAGACCGTTGGAGGGCCGCCACATACAGTACTCGGTACACTGACCACCAATGAAAGAGGTGCCCCTTCCAGAAGTGCGGCAGGGGCCAGATAAATGGCCTCAGGGGGCCGCAATTTGGCCCATGGGCGATAGTTTGGGGACCTCTGCTGTAGAGTGTAACAAGGAGTGAGGGCTTTAGGACCAAGGGCACGTTTTACTTTCCATTCAGGGTCGTTGACGATTCACACAAACATCACATTTTACTTAGTTGGAACAGCTGATTTTTAGGTGGCTGTTGGTCTTATTGATAGTTTGAAAATGGACCAGATAAAGCCATTTAAGATTTCAGTTCTCCCATTGCACCCAGAGGACATTCTGGAGGTATGATATTTGGGAAAGAGTAAACATACTAGCTTCGTGACTTTGAACACATCTTATGCCCCCTTTGAGTCTTGTTCCTCTTACCGGGCTAATCATACATTTGACACAGTTAATGTGAGCGTATTTTGTTTAAAGTGAAATCTAAACTCTACTGTGGGTTACAAGATTTCTGTCTGGTTCTGCAGAAATTCATAGGTGTCAGTTTTTAAAATAAACTTAAGTCTTGCCCTGATTGGATAGCTTGGTTGGTTTGAGCATTGTCCCGAAGCATAGAGGTTGCTGGTTCGATCCCCGGTCAGGGCACATACAGGAACGGACTGCTGTCCACCCCCCTCCCCTCAAATCAATCAATATAATTTTAAAAGTAGAATAAACTTAAGTCTTACTTGCCTTACCTGTAAAATTGTGCCTTTCTCGTCATTGGTGTGAAAATTAAATGAGTTGATGCATGTAGATGTGCGAGTTCAGTGCCTGGTGTATAACAATCACTGGTAGTAATACTTAATTTAAAATATACTGTGATCAATTAAAAGGAGTGTTCTGGTTTACCAGCGACATCTGTATCAGACTTTTATTTTCTGGTTAAGGAAACCCTGAGTGGGAGAAGGGTGAGGACCCACAGGAATAAGAAAAGTGGCAAGAATGGGAGTCCACAGAACTGTGAGGGTGTCAGGTTCTTCCAGTGTCAGCAACGATTGGGTTGCATGGCCCTAGGTCATGGCGGTCAGCTGATGGGGGGGAATGAAAACAAAAAGGGTCCTACAGATGGCCTTCTGCAGGGCCCACGCTTATTTCATACTGTTTTATCACTCTTAGGAGCCATCACACTGAAAAAATTTTTTTACTTATTAAAAGAGCATCACCCTTGACGACTATGTTTGGGGAGCGGTGGCTGTCCTCTTGTCCCTGGGAGCAGACTGTTGAGTAGAGAAGAAGGGAAGAGGAGAAGAAAGAAGGAAGACAGACTGAATCTCTGAAGGCCGGGGAGACGAACAGTTACCCGAGCGACGCTGAACCCCGAAGGTTCACTGAACCCTGAAGGTGTCACGATGCCATCCTGAAACTTCCCAGCAGGTAAATCCGGTTATCTGAATGGGCATCTGTCTATCAACAGTAGTTGAGTGGCAAGATGAGATGATATTTGATACATACACTTGTGTTCAAAGTGTTTTTCTTCTAAAAGAAAGAGCATACGGTTCCCATTAGATAAGATTTCCA
Organism: Rhynchonycteris naso; assembly: GCA_037038555.1. Classification (NCBI taxonomy): domain Eukaryota; kingdom Metazoa; phylum Chordata; class Mammalia; order Chiroptera; family Emballonuridae; genus Rhynchonycteris; species Rhynchonycteris naso. Next base: position 135,500,517 of record CM072999.1, on the reverse strand, counting down.
TCAGAAACAATTTTAAGCATTGAATGCTGTTCTTTGGAACTCTGGACACAAGGTGTGTATTCCCCGGGTGGTCTAGAGAGACTCTTAAACGTGCTGCTTACGGCTATATTTGCAGCGACAGCCACACCAGAAACATGCTGTATGCCCAAAGTCAAAGCTACCGCTCCTAGAAGTAAGACGAGTTCCTGCCGTAGACCTGTTACTCTGCATGGCTTCCCTTTAGTGAGCTTTGTTGCGATGTGTATGATAACGAAGGTGTTTGTTTCCAGAGCTTCACTTTGGTTTTATCTCCCTCTTTTCACAATAGTCATTTTTGTCTGTTGACACTGCCTTTGAAGTGAATGCACAAAAAAATAAAGTGCATGCACACACACACAGGCTTAGGGAATACATTATTACCAAATGTCACAGACTGAGAGTATGTAAGCACGGGCACTAAACATAGAATTATGTGAGAGTTTTGGTGGTTTGGCTCACTTGCAGAATTACTGCATTGTAGGGTTAGAAGGACTCTCCTGATGATTGACCAGCTTCATTCTTACCCCAATGGTGAGGACATTGAGACCAGAAATGGTTATGTAATGCCCGAATCCCATGCCACACAACAGACTTCACAGTGGCGGCTGGTGGAGGCAACCCCTCTTGCTGTTGCTGCACGATGTGGTATTTACTCCTGGGAACAAGGGAATTAGGATCTGTGTCTTCATGGAGGATGTCACAGGCGAGCTGGCTCTGGGAGGGTGGCCTGTGTTTGATTGGGAAGAGCTAAGGATGACAGGGACATTATCTCAGACAGGTCAGTCGGGATCCTTGTCATCCATCCACCTGGAGTCTTTCTTCTCTTTCGCAAGTGGGGTTACCTGTTTTCTGGAGCTCATCCTCCTGGGGACTTCCTAAAGAGGTGATGAGGGGAGGGGGAATGTGTGTGTTTGACACTGTGCATGTCCAAAAATGTTTCTGTTCTACATATTTGACTTATAGTCCGGCTGCGTATAGATTTCTAGGTGACCATATGAGTCAGCAAAACCTAGCTCTGAATCTCAGGGCGCGAAGCAGGGCGTATTTCTTGCTTTCACCACAACTGCCCGTGATGGGCCTGGGGCTCCTGGGGCTTCTTCCTCAGGGTCCAGGCTGGTCTCGCCTGCGCCTGCGTACCCTCCTCTCACCCCGGGGTGCAGGGGGAGCTGACAGGGCGCAGGCTGGCACTGGAGTATTTGGCACAGAAGTGACACATGTCACGTTTGCTCATGGTCCACTGTCCAGAACGAATCGTGCGCCCATGAGGATGCACACAGGAAGTCACTGATGGAATGTGTGACCTGTTGAAAGTCAATTTCTCCTGGAGTTTTGAAGGTGTCACTCTGCCAGCCTCCAGTGCCACCCCTCAGTCAGCTGTCCCCTGCGTCCCAGCCGTTTGACTGTAAAATTTCTCTCTCTGGATGCTTTCTCATGCCTTTGGATTATCCCCCAAATTCTATAATGTTACCATGATGTGCCTGGTCATTTCTGTGTTCTCTCTTTGGATGTGCTGGGCACTCTGTGGATCCCTAGACTCTGGGAACTGCTATTCTTTGGTTCTGGGGAAAACGTTTAAAATTTATATTATAATTTCTTCCTCTTGAATTCTTTTTTTCTTTTCCAGATTTTAGCCCTTTATTAGCTGTAGGACATCATGAATTATTACTGTATTTTATTTTCTTAGCTTTCTTTTCTCAATTTTTAATAATCAGCCTTGTTTTTTGTTGTTTCCACTTTTCTTTTGAACTGTAATCTTGGCGATTGGAGTTTTTGGTTTCTAACTGTTCTCTCCTCACTTTTAAAAATAAATAGCATATGACCTGTCTCAGAATCGGATACTTTTTCTTCCGTGTGTTTTTTGTTGCCTTCCCTTCAACAGGCTTAGGCTTCAGCTCCCCCCACCCCTCTAGGATCTCGAAGGCAGGGACCACTGTTTCTGCTTTCCACTTCTCGTCCTATGGTTTTCGGCAGGGTGGAAGGGGGTGTGGATAATGGAGATAAAGAAGTATATGTTTCATAACCTCGAGCAGAGTTGTTTTTTTTTTTTAATAGTTTGTGTTTGTTTTCCTGTGGTCAGTAAATAGTAAAGCCTTTTTACCTTGGGGGAAATGCACTTGTAGTTTTTCTTTAAATAAAGGTTTTCAGTTAGCCCGTCAGGAAGTCACCACATTGTCCCCAGCTCTGTTTGACTTACGTATGAAAGGCCTGCTGAGGCACAGTGGGCCAATACAGGTGATTTTAAGTTGATCATTTTAAAATCAAGAGATCCCACATTTGGCAACTGATGATAAATAATTACATTTGACAGTTATCACTTTACAGAGCATATGAAGTTTTCCATTTTGTGAGTTTTTTACATGGTTTGTTTAATAGGGCTGCATTATGAATTTGAATAATTCCTGCTGCCCAGGATCCCCTTTATTGCTTGAAGATCAGTGAAGGAGGTTTACATTTGCTCCTTATACGCACATAGTGTGTCTCATGTGGGAGGGCTTTTGTATCTTGAATCTGCTGCTGTTCTTAGTTCTGGTGCACTGATAGAAAACGAGGGGAGATTATTTTAACTGAAAGCTCATAGTCTTAAATGCACGCCGAAGGGAAACTCACACTCAATGCGAAAGCCTTTGACTGGCTAACAACTTGGTTTTTAAAATTAGAGCATTCTGTTCAGAGCTAAAGGCCGAGCACATTCCAAGCGGTTTGTGTCACTTTCTGATTATTTTCATGTGCACGTTGCCTTCAGGGGTTAAAAAGTTGTGCTTCAGTATTTCAAGATATTTAAGAGATTTTTGTGTGTAAATGAATAACTTGAGACTTTGAAGAATGAAAAGTGGTAAATGCCCTTAATCATCGTACTTTTTGGTGCGGCACCCTCGCTGCAGGAGGAAAACAGAAACAGCAGACCTGTCGTTGGGCCCTACGTCATCATCGGGATTTATCCATAATTCTCGGAAGATCTAACCTGCCCGGGAGCTGACACCGTGAGGCCATTCTCTCCTATAGGCAGTCAAAGTGGTGAGACTGTTTGGGGAATTTGCCGTGTTTTTAGCTAAAACATTGGCAAGTACCCAGAAAGGTGTAAAAATATTATCTACATTAATATTTAATATGCACTCACATAAGTGATGGACTGTTATGTAAGTGTAGTGCTTTCTGAAACCAACATGTTAAAAACCCAAATTGGAAAATTAAGGAGTGAGTTTACTTCCTTAACTAATTCTTATCAACCAACTGCATTAATATTTTAAATGACTGAATTTATGAACGTTTGTCTCATATTCAGTTTGACAGGAAACGTGCTGAACAGTTACAAGAAAAATGCTTAGAAATGCTCACGTAAGAGTTTTCTGCAGGTTTAATGTCTAAATATCTGCTTATTTTTCTTCTCGTTGAATCAGATACTTTAAGAGCTGAGCGTGGTGTAGAGATCAACTTGTTTATACAGCTGACTTGGGGGACCCTCAGCATCCCAGCAAAGCTGGTGTTAACCCTCTACCCAGTGGGAGTGAATCACCTGAAAATTTATTAGGGCTTTTGCTGAAATTATAAATTCTTAATTTATAAACTTTAAATTATATGACAGCTTCAATTCATTTTCTGAATTTTACATTTCTTTGCTTAACTTTTAGGCCAGTAAGTTGTAAAATTTGTGTTATTTGGTTTTGCTCACTTTGTTAAAAATGGCGCTGCCGCCTGACCTGTGGTGGCGCAGTGGATAAAGCATCGACCTGGGAGCACTGAGGTCGCCAGTTCAAAACCCTGTACTGGTCTGGTCAAGGCACATATGGGAGTTGATGCTTCCAGCTCCTCCCCCCTTTCTCTCTTTCTCTCTCTCTCTCTCTCTCTCTCCCTCTCTCTCTCTCTCACTCTGTGTCTCCTCTCTAAAATGAATAAAATAAAATTAAATTTAAAAAAATTAAAAAAAAATGGCGCTGCCTATGTGAATGGGCGTCGGTGATATAGTAATTACCTTCTTGCTTGGGCAGGGGCTTGGTTATGCTAATGTGTGCTAGGGGAGGGATAGTCCCACGGAAAGGTTTTAAAAGGAGGAGCTAGGAGGCCATTTTGGGAGGAGGAGACCATGTTGTTGCAGGGCAGAGAGGCCATGTGGTTGGAGGGGAGGAGGCAGCCAAAATGGAGGCGAACTGGCTTGGGAGCCTTTGATTCTAGGAAAAACCAGAAAGAATGGGTGTTGGTGCCCATGTGTTTGTTTTTACTGGTTGGCTGGTACGTGTCTAGAATAAAGGAAAATGGCCCACCAGTTCTTGGCTCTGTTGTTTGTTTTTGTTGTTGTTGTTGTTGTTGTATTTTTTCTGAAGTGAGAAGCGGGGAGGCAGAGAGATAGACTCCTGCATGCGCCCAACTGGGATCCACCCGGCATGCCCACCAGGGGGTGATGCTCTGCCCATTGGGGCATTGCTCCATTGCTGTCACAGCCATTCTAGCGCCTGAGGTAGAATGGTCCTCAGCGCCCAGGCCAGCTTTACTCCAATGGAGCCTTGGCTGTGGGAGGAGAAGAGAGAGATAGAAAGAAAGGAGAGGGGGAAGGGTGGAGAAGCAGATGGGTGCTTCTCCTGTGTGCCCTGGCTGGGAATCGAACCTGGGACTTCCACGCGCCGACCGACACTCTACCGGTGAGCCAACTGGCCAGGGCCGGTTCCATTGTTTCTCTACGATTTGCCCGAATCTAATGTGGAAAACCAGCCCAGGCCAGGCAGCTGGGATGTTGGCCGCTGCGACTGACCTTACAACTTTGAATTTCCTTATCCACCTTTGTCGCCATGCAAGTCTTTGTGTTGCTTTTTTAAATAGAGCTTACTGTGCTAAGAGCTGGAGGAGCTGGAGGCCCTAGAGGAAGGCAGAGCAGTTCTGTCAAGTTGACTGTGTTTTAGTTCCTTTTATTTGCATGCCCTTTGGAGTCTGTGAAGAGTTGGAAATTCTAGCCTGCCCAGTGGTGGTGCAGTGGATAAAGTGTCAACCTGGGAATGCTGAGGTCGCCGGTTCGAGACCCAGGACTTGTCTGGTCAGGGCGCATATGGGAGTTGATGCTTCCTGCTCCTCCCCTCTTTTTCTCTCACATTCTCTCTCCTCTCTAAAATGAATAAATAGTAAATAAATTTAAATAAAATTCAAAAAAAAAAAAAGAGTTGGAAATTCTACCCTCTGTGCACACTGACAGGATAGCCTGCAGCCCTTACCTGGTTGCTGCCACCAGACATGAGACTCCTGGGCTGGACATAAAGGCCTTTTTGGGGGATAGTGTCAGTCTCCTGGGTGTCAGCACATGTGCCACCTGCTCGGGCACCAGCGCCATGTTGAGAAGAGAATGGAGGGGCCCAAGGGGGGAAGCAGAGATGCTGGTGGGACAGGACCGCAGCTTGGCCCAGCGCGGTAGTCGGCAAGGATGGTGCCACAGGCGGTGTGCTGACAGCAGAGAGCGGGACTGCATGACACACTGGGTGTGGAGTGTGAGAGGGAGGCAGGGGCCCTGGCTGGTTGCTGACAACACGGTCGGAGCAGCTGGCGGAGTGAAGTAGCCGGAACTGAAGCTGAAGGTGGGAAGAGTTGCAAGGGGAGTAGGTGGGGGGCGGGGACAGGGGTCAGAGTGCTGTGTGGAACACGTGACGGATGTGTGGGGAGTCTCTGAGACAGACAGAAAACGGGAGGAATTGGGAAGATGGCCGAACAAGCAAAGTCGGTAAGGGCCTGAGTGTTGGTGGAGGAGAAATGACCGATTTCGGTGCCGGGGAGTTTCAAAGTCAGGAGGCTGGACGCAGTCCACGCGGGACCAGCCGTGTGGGGCGCGGTGGACAGTGCCTGTGAGCCCGGGACTGAGAGCTCGGGCGGCGTCCGTGGGGGCACATCAGCAGTGCCCTGACCAGAGTGGTTTCCGTGTGGCAGTGGTGAAGTCGGCGTCCTGTGTGGGCTAAGAGAGCCTGGGAGGCTGGGAGAGGAGACCGTGGGTCTGCACGGGTCCCCGAGGCGTTTTGCTGCAAAGGTCATTAAAAGATGGAGCCTCGTTCTGCACCTGTAGCTGGTGGGGAAAGTGGGGGCAGGTCTGTTTATTATCCATGTAAGAATTGACCTTTTGAAGGGTGATCCTGCCGATGAGGGTATTGAGCCATGAAGGAGGTCACAGGGCCAGTGGAGGGACCTTTAGAGAGGTGCATGCACCTGCTCAGTCACAGGAAGGAAGGAGAGAAGGAAGCCCGTGTGGCCACCTCAGGGGAAGTGTGCTGGAGTGGGAAGTTTTCCCGTGACATTTGTAATTTTCTTAGTGGAACAAGACGCTGGGCCATCAGCTGAGATTGCTGGTGGGGGTGGGGTGGGGTGGGGTAAGTGGGCTAGGTGCCGGAAAGCTGCGACATAGTCTGGGAGCAAAGGGAGGGAGGTAGGGGACCAGGACAGTGCAGTTGGGTTTCCAGGCAGTGTGGACCCCACCCACCCCGAAGGTCATGGTCCTCACTGTACACTGAGACCCGTCCGAGTGGTTATTGGTTTCCCCTGCCAGGTGGCCCTGTAAGGGTGGAGGTGTGGTCTGGGCAGAGCTACAGTTAACCCATGTTGCCATTTGCAGAGTGGGTTTTTCTGAAGGAGAGTAGGAGAGGGAGTTGAGGTCTGGGCCGGGGAGGGGTTATAATGGATTGTGGGGAGTAAGGAGTAAGCTGAGCGAGGAGGGAGAGGGGCACTGAAAATGGGGGGCTCTTACTCCTGTCCTCTAGACTGTGACTATTTCAGGGCATTCCCTGAGTCTGTATTCAACCAACAAACAAAATGTGAAGATTTGCAAAAAGTTATCTTGGGTGGCAAGAGTGGAAGGAGGAGGCCGCCTAGGTTCTGATGAGACAAATGTAATACAGTATCCTTATCTGCAGACACATAGTTCTGTTTGGCCGTCCTGGTGTTGCGTTGTGCTTGAACCTGGTGGCTTTCCCCCGCCATTCCCTTTCAACCAAGGGCCAATGAGCTCAAGGACTTCGTTCTTAAAAATAAGAGCCCCCGGGTTTGTTAGAGAAGAATTTAAAAAGAAAGTACTGAAAATAATATTTACCAGGACTCCTGCGACCCAGTGGACAGTTCTGCTAGATTTCTTGCCGGTCTAGTTTTCCTCCCTATTCTTTCCACATAGTTGAGATCACGCTTTACATACGATTTCGTTTCCTGTGTTTTTGCACTTACCAAGCGAACAATATGAACTTTTTCTCCCGTGTTATTTATAACTCTGTATAAATATCAATTTTAGTCCCATTGTGTAGTAGACGTGCAGAATTGTGTTTACTGTGCCCGTACTGTTGGAAATCAGAATGCTTCTGATTGTTCAAATTTAAGTTTTCTTTTTATCGCATATACTAATGAAGGGGACATTATGCATTGGTTTCATATTAGGTTTTTAAGATTGATAAAAATAGCATTGGGTCACAGAGTATGAATTTTTTATTTTATTTTATTTTTATTTTTTTTGTGACAGAGACAGAGAGAGACAGATAGGGACAGACCAGAAGGGAGAGAGATAAGAAGCATCAATTCTTCATTGCAGCTCCTTAATTGTTTATTGATTGCTTTTTCATATGTGCCTTGACTGGGGGCTACAGCAGAGCAAGTGACCCCTTGCTCAAACCAGATGAACCCACGCTCAAGCTGGTGACCTCGGGGTTTCAAACCTGGATCCTCTGCATCCCAGTCCGATGCTCTATCCACTGCGTCACCACCTGATCAAGAGTATGAATATTTTTAAGAGTTAGAGATAGCCAAGTTATAGTTTCATAACTATATTAAGATGTCTTCATGAAATGAATAGCATTTAGAAAAATCTTTGCTGATTTGACTTGTGAAAAATCATTACTGTATAATCTGCATGGCTTTGATACTTAGGAGGGTCAGTACTTTTCTGGGATTGTGTTGAGCTTATAGATTACTTATATGGAAAAATGCTTTTTATTCCTTGCCTCACACATAAATCAATACTAGGTTAATCAAGGACTTACATTTGAAAAGTACCACTTCAGTGCTTTTATAGGAAGTATAGGAGGATTGAATGCTTTCAAGTGTCAGGGGATTTATTAAGATAAAGAGGGGTAAATAATAAAGAAAGAAGGACAAAGTGGACTGAATAAAATGAGGAACTTCCGTCCTTCGAGGTACCACCAGAAAACAGAAAGTCAGGACGCAGGTACGACAGGGCTGCAAAGGGAAGAGAGCACACTCTGCGTGAACAGACGGCGTGATGTCTAGCCGTCTGCAGCATATTGTTCTATGTAGTTCACCATGCATTTAAATTATTTTCCCCTCAGATAATAAAAAAAAGTTGTTTAAAAGCCAGCCAATTTTATATTCCCACTAGCAGTGCATGAAGGTTCCAGTTTTCCTACATTCATGCCAACACGAGGCTTGGCATTCTCGCGGGTGTGTAGTGGTGTCTGGTGTGGCTTTTATTTACAATTTCCCAGTGACCAGCTCTGTGAAGCACCTTTGCATATGGTTATTAGTCATGTGCCTGTCTATACTGAGAGGTCTACTCTAGTCTTTTACCCATTTTAAAAATTGGGTTATTTGTCCTAAATATGTGTTCTGGGTCCTACAAATCCTTTATCAGATATATGATAGGCAAATATTTCTTCTCCATCTGTGGCTTGTCTTTCTGTCAACAGTGTGTTTTGGAGCTCAAAAGTTTGGAATTTTAACGACGTCCCGAAGTTGAGTGGTTTTCACAGTCGGTGCCGTCTGTCTCCCAGGTGCTGGAGAGGTTGCTTTGGACGGTGTGGCCCAGCTTTAGCAGCTGTGTGCTGAGAGTTTATCAGTGTCTTTGTCCTATCGTGCCAGAATTGAGTCCCCCTGGGTGTGTGCTGTTGTTATTCCCATTTTCAGACAAGGAAACCGAGGTGTGGGTGCCCCAGGTTCTTAGGAGGCAGCAGCCTCAGCACCAGGCTCCTTTTTGTTTGTTTAAATTTAGGTGTTACATTTTTTAATAAAAATTTAAAATTTTAAATATATTTTTTATGATTTTTTAAAATTAATTAATTGTTTTTACATAGATTCTAGGGTGACCCCGACTGCATCTCCCCTCCCCCATATTCCCTCAACATTTCCCTTACCCCCCTCCCTACAGCGCTCTCCCACCTTCCCTTCAGGTTTATCCCATCCTATCATCCCCTTTCCCTCTGCCCTCTTTTCCTCTGGTCCCTTTGATCCCTCCTCTGTCTCAATTTCTTTCCTCAGTTCTCAATGTTCCTTGGATTCCTCAAATGAGTGAGGTCATATAATATTTTTCTTTTTCTGCCTGGCTTATTTCACTCAACATAATAGTTTCCAGGTCCCCCCATATTGTTGCAAAAGGTAATATTTCCTTCTTTTTCATGGCGCCATAGTATTCCATTGTATATATGTACCACTGCTTTTTAATCCACTCGTCCACTGATGGACACTTGGGTTATTTTCAGCTCTTCGCTATTGTGAACAATGCTGCCATAAACATGGGGGTGCATTTCTTTTTTTCAGTCGATGATATGGTGTCCTTGGGATATATTCCTAAAAGTGGGATAGCTCGGTCAAAGGGCAGTTCCATTTCTAATTTTTTGAGGAATTTCCATACTATTTTCCACAGTGGCTGCACCAGTCTGCATTCCCACCAGCAGTGCAGAAGGGTTCCCCTTTCTCCACATCCTCGCCAGCACCTATAATGTGTTGTTTTACAGCTAAAGACAATATGAACAGAATAAAAAGACAAACCACACAATGGGAGGACATATTTGACAACACATCTGATAAAGGGTTAATAACCAAAATTTATAATGAACTTGTAAAACTCAACACCAGGAAGACAAACAATCTAATCAAAAAATGGGCACAAGAAATGAATAGACACTTCTCCAAAGAGGACCTACAGATGGCCATTAGGCATATGAAAAAATGCTCAACATCACTAATCATTAGAGGAATGCAAATTAAAACCACAATGAGATACCACCTCACACCAGTCAGAATGGCACTCATTAACAAAGCACCGGGCTCTTAATCACTAGGCTCTGTCCTCCCGTGCCCCGTGTTTGGTAACACAGGTAAAGAGGGAGTTTCTGATCATGTTCCATGGAGGTCAGCACTTGTGTCCTTTGAGGCTGTGAGCCCGTCATTGAACTTTCAAAGGTTGTGTGTGCTCTTCTCAAACATGGAGATACAGTACTTTCCAAATAGAGTTCTTGGGAGGATTCAAGCAGACGAATGCACATTTGTATAGTACAGACATGGTAACCTTTGGGTGTCGGTGTTAGTAACAGAAGGAGCAGCGTGGTTAGGGGAAGCTCCCCTTCCTCCTCCTGGAGTGAGCTGGGCATCTCTCTCAGTGATGGTAGCATCCTAAACATGTTTCTTTTATAGCCCTTCTCAGCATCTTCTGCACCTGTTTGTTCATATTCTGTTCTGGTGCCTACGGAAGGTCCTTGCAGGTGTAAGGACTTGATGTTTCATCTTGGTGGTTTTACTGTGGTCTGCAGCTTCACCCTGTGCTTTTTGAGGGAGTGCCGTGTTTTATCAGTGTCGAGACCAGGATCTTAAATAAAGGCAGGTCAGGGAGGCAAGGAGGTAGGCTTACGTAATGGAAGTCTACAGAATCGTAGCGGATGGTGAGGACCGCTTGCTGTATGGGTGACCGCGGGTGCCCATGTTGGTAGACGGCAGGAGTCTGGCTGGATATGGTGTTCATTCCTGGTGTCCAGAGGAGCAGGGCCACCAGAGGATCTGCATTGTAAAGAGGGAAGCCAAAGACTGAAATGTGAGTATGAGGTCCAGGAGTGAGGCAGGGCCTGGTGGGGAGGACAGTGTCGCGGGTTAGATGGCAGGAAGAACTAGGAACCGTCTGGGAAGGGTTAGGGAGAAGTGTTGAGGACAGCTGTTGAGACCTTTGACCCAAAGGCACCTGACTCCAGGTGGCTGAGACACTCGGACACACATTTTTTCACCTGGATGACCTGTTTTCTTTTGTAAGTGTGAATGGCATGGTTGTTCTGTAGTATAATAAAATCTTCCTAATGGTTACGAAAAGATCTAATATGGGAAATACGTGACTTCTCGGACTCCTAATCCCCTTTCCTGTTCACTGGAGGTAGTCACCAATGTTTGGATATTCTTCTAGACACTTACTGCACATATCTAGGCAAATAAATATAGGCACACATGGGGTCGTATTTACATTGTGTTTTGTAGCTTGCCTTCTTCCAATAATGTCTCTTGGATCTCTTTCTTTATCTGCATAATATTTCATTGGATGATAACTTACTAAAACAAGTCTACTGATTTTTGATATGTATCATTATTATTGTTGTTTCTTAGAAGATATTTAGGTTAAGCCCATGTTTTTACCAAAATGAACCAGGCAGTCAAATTCTGTGTAGAATCAATTGTGTGATTTTAGACCAGAGCCTTAATTAAACTCTGCCTTAACTTCCCCATCTAGCAATGGGAACATTACCCTTGTTACTCCTGCTATTAGCCACAAGCCCCTCTCACTAGCCTCATTTAAAGGACCTCACATATATGAACGCATTTAAATGTCACAACTAACTTGAGTAGGGTTAAATGGTGGAACTGGACTATCCAATACATGAATTTACGCATTCCATTTCCAGACGAGCATGCCCCCTCTGTTAGACCTCTGCGTGCACAGTACCTAATTTATCGGGTTGTGAGGCTTACTTACATTAGACAACATATTCAGATGGCTTCAACCAAGGCCCAGCGCCTGTTAGGTCAACATATGGCCTTTTTTTTTTAAACAACAATAGGCCAGTACTAGGAAAATGATCAAGTAGTATTAGCCTTTTTTTAAATTCATGTTGTGAGAACATCATTTTCCATATGCCCTTGTTTTTGGCATGAGTATATATCCAAAAGACAAATTCCTAGTAGCATAATTACTTGGCGAAAGCACATGTGAATTGAAAATTGTGATCAGTATTTCAAATAACCCTCCACAAATTGTATCATTTACACTTACACAGTTAGGGGTGTCCCGTTTCCCACAGCCTCTCCAAATGGTTAGTGACTTAACTGTTCTGACTCAAAGGTGAAAGACACCAGCTTGCTTTGGATTGATTGACTTTCCTTCTTGGTGGATTTTTGGAGTTGACGTCCAGTTTACATGCAGTGAGCTTCGCGCTGTGCAGTGCTCTGTCCGTTGTTTACAGGTGTATTCAGTCATATAACCGCCCCCACACCAAGGCTTAGGACAGTCTCCGTCACCCCAGATTTCTTTGGATACCTTGTGATGAATGAGCTGAGAATGTTCTAGGTCCGTGGTTGGCAAACTCATTAGTCAGCAGAGCCAAATGTCAACAGAACAACGATTGAAATTTCTTTTGAGATCCAGGTGTTCTAAACTTAAACTATATAGGTCGGTACATTCCTTATCGAGGTAGCGCCGGCACGTGGTATTCTGTGGAAGAGCCACACTCAAGGCGTGAGCCGCGGTTTGTCGACCAGGGATTTAGGGTATTGATCGGCCTCTGGAAGGAGTTCACCCCCCTCTGGCTTGTTTTCTTATGTGTTCTCCTCCTTTCTTCCCTTGTGTCATTCTTTTGTGGGTGCTGTCGCTTTGGGTGCTTTGCCATTTGCTTTACGGGATTGCATAACTTTCCCTCCTGGATTCCAAGAGCACCATCTACAAAACAGAAACCAAGCTTTTTTTTTTTTTTTTTTTACAGGGATAGTGAGAGAGTCAGAGTGAGGGGCAGACAGACAGGAACGGAGAGAGGTGAGAAGCATCAATCATTAGTTTTTCGTTGCCATTGCGACACCTTAGTTGTTCATTGATTGCTTTCTCACATGTGCCTTGACCGCGGGCCTTCAGCAGACCAAGCAACCCCTTGCTGGGGCCAGCGACCCTGGGTCCAAGCTGGCAAGCTCCTGCTCAAGCCAGATGGGCCCGCACTCAAGCTGGTGAGCTCAGGGTATCGAACCTGGGTCTTCCGCATCCCAGTCTGACGCTCCATCTACTGCGCCACCTCCCAGTCACACTAGAAACCAAGCTTTTGTCATGGGTTTTGGCAGCTTTCCTCCCATGTATCTTCTAGCTTATACCATTTTTCCTTGACAGTCCAGATATTTATAAATTTTGCTTTACTAGATAGATGTATTGATCTTTTCCTTCATACATTCAAGGTTTTGCGTAACGCACAGAAAGGCTTTCTGCCATGTAGGAGTTTTATTGGAATATTTTATGTTTAATGACTGCATATTTGATGATCCTGGGATTTATTTTTATGTAAGAAATACAGGAGAAAGCCTTGCTTTCCTCCTCCACTCCAAAGTGGTTCTCCTGCTAGCTAATCCTCATTTCTCGAACAAGCCATCTCCCCCCTGTAGTTGAACTGTACTCTTAGTCACATACTTTTGATTACATGTCTTGCTCTATTTCTTGACATTCTAGCCTTCTTTCCCTGCCTGTTTTACACTGCTGCAGTGTGTTTTTAAATCATCTCGTGCAGGTCATTCTCCCTCAGCTGACCTTTAGAAAACTCTTCATTGTTTATTTGTCAAAGCCAGCTTCCCTATCATTTTGTCAGGTTTCTTGCAGAATCACTGTTGATGTGTTCTTGGGGTCGTGACTTCATACTTTGACCGGAGTGAGTTGATTTATCTGAGAGCAAGGTGTGTCTCTCTATGCTATGTGACTGCAGAACAAGGATCATCCTTGGAGTCACATTCTGGATATGGTTTCCGGTTTCGCAGTGCAGCTGACTTCAGACACCGTGGCTCAATGATGTTCCGTGTAGTGTCACAGAGGATTATCCACAGTTACGTGAAACGGTGGTTACACAAAACACTCCTTCCCCTTCCCGCTATGTATCTGCCGGAGGCTGGATTTTCTTCTTACATTTGAATGGTGACAATGTATTGGAACAGAATGCAGACGGGTAGCGAGGATCCTCGCCATCTAAAGGCAGACAGCACGAGGATTTCCAGTCAATGGAAAACTGCCAGCTGGGTCCTCACTGTTTGAAAAATGGTGTGTGTTGGGCAGATAAAATATATTGTGCTCGCTTTGTTTATTATTATTTTATTTTTTATTTTATTCACTTTAGAGAGTAGACAGAGAGAGAGAGAGAGAGCTGGAAGGATCAACTCTCATATGTGCCTTAACCAGACCAGTGCAGGGTTTTGAACTGGCAACCTCAGTGTTCCCAGGTCGACGCTTTATCCACTGCGCCACCACAGGTCAGGCTGTGCTCGCTTTGTTAACGATGGCGCTGCCCACATGCAAGTTTTAAGAGTAAGCTTTTCCCCATACCCTTAACTGATTGGATGATGCGGGGTGGTACACTCTCATGAGGAATCCTCCCATTATGCCTCAGATAAGTGACTTTGTATCAGAGACTTCCTTGTTTGTAGATTGGATTAAAGGTTTGGATTTCTACACTATAAAGTGGGGCAGACCGGGAGCTTTCTCTCTCGGTTCCTGAGGTTGGCATTAGAGAGGAGAGCAGATTAAGGCCACGTGGAGGAGAGGAGAAGCAGCCAAGATGGCAGAGTGCTGAGGAAGAAGCCAGTTTGAGCAGACTTTGTGTTGGAGAAGGAGATGGGGAACAGAGGTGAATAAGTCTGGTGAGCTAGAAACCTTTGATTCTAGGAAACTCAGATAAGTCAGTAGCTTTGTGAGCACTGAATGAATGGGGTTTGGAGCCCAGTGTGTGTTTCTGCTTGCCGGCTGGGTGCAAGCTAGAATTAAAGCTGACGGCCCACCAGTTTTTGGCTCTGTTGTTTCATTACCAACTGTCCGAAACAAATGCGAACTTGCGTTGGCCAGGCGGCTGTGATGGTGGCCTTGGCCACTGGCTTTACAGTGTGTATTTTCGGTGAAAATATTTATGTTAACATCAGTGCATGTATTGTTATTTTTAAGATGAATTAATAATGAAGTATGTTTAAATCTTCTCAGATTTGATTTCTGAGTGGGTACCCTTCACTAAGTATATCCCACTCAGACAGAACTTGTCCTGTGGGCCTCACTCAGGTTTTGAAAAGGTGGGGGATGCCGAGTCCGCAGAGGGTGGGGGCACTGAGCTGGGCAGCAACCCGACCTGCAGGGCAGCTTGTCCCATGGGGAGCGCGCGAACCTGGGCTTCGGCAGCCAGGCACAGCTGCTGGGCGGGCTCTGCTACCGGAGACGTGTTGAACTTCACCAGGGAAATTCTCCTCTTTCTGAGGCTGTTTCCTCACTTGTAAAATGACAGTAAAAATGCTGTTTCCCTCTCAAAGATTGTTGTTTTCTAACGGTTTAAAAAAATTAATATTTTCCCAATGACAGGCACTATGACCTCTGATCATTTTTTAAAAAAGAGATGGTGACATTTCTCAGAGATGTTATCTTCTGCCCATCTGTATAAAATACGTCTGAAACCTTCTCCCTTGCAACCGGATACACATGTTCAAGTATATGTGTAAACTTAAATGTTTACGATTTGAAAAATGGTAACACTAATTCAGAACATTGACTTAGGTGTGATGAGACAGATGGTAATCCCATAAAAAGATGGAATATATTCTTAGAAGTGCAAACAGAAAAGCAGGTATTCTTTAAAATTCTAAAGTGATCTTTGCCTAGAAAATGAAGGGGAGAGATAAAAGACCAGGTGGCCTCAGAGAGCTTGTGATGTCTGATCCCTAGAAGGAAATTTGTGTATTTAATGTCAGTATTAAGTTCATATGGATTGGTGGTTGAAAAAGGAATAATTAACCAAGTAGGAAATTACCAAGTATTTTACTCTGGTTATCAGTCTCTTGCTTTGTATGAAATGGACACAGTGCCTGACCAGGCTATGGCGCAGTGGATAGAGCGTCGGCCTGAGATTCTGAGGACCCAGGTTCGAAACCCCAAGGTCGCTGGCTTGAGCACAGGCTCATCTGGTTTGAGCCGCGGGGTCACCAGCTTGAGTGCAGGGTCGCCAGCTTGAATGTAGAGATCATAGACATGACCCCGTGGTTGCTGGCTTAAGCCCAAGGTTGCTGGCTTGAGCCCAAGGTTGCTGGCTTGAGCAAGGGGTCACTGGCTGAGCTGGAGCTCTTCAGTTAAGGCATATCTGAGAAAGTAATCAATGAGCAGCTGAGGTCCCACAACTATGAGTTGATGCTTCTCATACTTCTTTCTTCGTGTCTGCCTGTCCCTGTCTGTTCCCCCCTCCTCTAAAAGAAAGAAAGAGAGAGGGAGTGAGAGAGAGGAAGGAGGGAGGAAGGGAGGGAGGAAGGGCCGCAGTAGTGGGAAGCAGAATTATGTGCACTCAGATTAGTGAGCTTAATTTAAATGTGGACACTTGTCACATGGGAACAGCCGCATACATCAGCGTCAGGTTGCCTGTCCTTGTGGAGCAGTATGATTCAGAGCACTCCAGTGTTCACTCAGCACTTATTTAGTGAGTTCCTCCTTTGGGCCAGGTGTGAGCTAGGTGCTGGGGATAAGATTTTGAGAGAAGGAAGTTGACCTCCTCCCAGCTTTCGTGTAGATCAGGGGTGCTCAATACGTCGATCGGGTCGCGAAGGAAGTGTGGGTAGATCGCATGTCATTAAAAAGACATTTGTCTTTTGATTGGCATATGCAGGGTAGCCAATCTGACGTCTGAACTTTTGACACCCTACGCATGCGCCTTAAACCGCACTAACTTGTTCAGTTATATAGCTGCGTAGTTAGCCTTCAATTTATTTAAACTAAATACAACAAAGGGTATAAAAATGAGTGCCGTAGCTGGTCCGATTAAGAAGCCTAAAACCTACCACTTTCATACAGAATGGGAGGGGATTTTTTTCACGATGTCATATTCTTTTTTAAAAGATTTTTATTTTTATTGTATTCATTTTAGAGAGGAGACACAGAGTGAGAGAGAGAGAAAGAGAGAAAGGGGGAAGGAGCTGGAAGCATCAACTCCCATATGTGCCTTGACTAGACCAGTGCAGGGTTTTGAACTGGCGACCTCAATGTTCCCAGGTCGACGCTTTATCCACTGCGCCACCACAGGTTAGGCAACACTATGTCATATTCTAAGTGCGTTTGCCTCATCTGTCTGTGTGCCATTGCTATTCCAAAGAAGGGAAATGTGGAGCAGCTTTTTCGGACTGTTCATAAAAACTATGACATTGACTTTCCTCCGAAAAGAGAGCTGAGAAGGAGAAAGGTGAAAGAAGAGTACACAATATTAAATAGTAATAATAGTAACTTAAATAATGATAATGTAGAAGAAATAAATTTATGTTTTGCATTTTTATTGTAGGTAGATCATTTTGACTTGGTCATCTTATAAGTAGCTCGCAAGCTGAAAAAGTGTGGGCACCCCTGGTGTAGATAAGGACCTGCTGGGAAGATAGTCATCAGTCCAGTGTGAGCACAGCAGTGTGAGCACACATAGTGGATGAAAAGTATGGCCAGAGAGGTAGGCAGTCCCCTGAGAACCCAGGGCTGGGGCTCTTACGTGGTGGGACAGAGCAAGGTGTGGTTCTTGAGAAATGGAGAGGTGAGCAGATTAATCAAAGAGGGGAATGAAAGAAAAACTTCAAATCAAAGAGCTGGTAGCTTTAAAAAGTTCTGTATTGAGAGAATTGGTTACTATGAATGCGTTCAGTGTGAGCAGAGCAGAAATCAAGTCAGGAATGGACCGTGTAGGACCTTACGGCCTTCGTTAAGGAGTGTTATAACTTTATCTTAAAAAATGATCAGTTATCCCTTCAGGCCTGACCAGGTGGTGGCACAGTGTATAGAGCATTGGTTGGGTTCAAAAGTCTGCTGTCACTGGCTTGAGTGCAGGCTCACCAGCTTGAGTGCGGGATTGCTAACTTGAGCGTGGGATCATAGACATGACCCCATGGTCGCTGGCTTGAGCCAAAGGTCACTGACTTGAGTCCAAGTTCACTGGCTTGAGCCCAAGGTCATTGGCTCCACTGGAGCCACCCCAGTCAAGGAACATATGAGAAAGTAATCAATGAATAACTAAGAAGCCACAACTGTGAGTTGATGCTTCTGATACTTCTTTCCTGTCTGCCTGTCCCTGTCTGTCTCTCTCGCTAAAAAAAAATAAAGAAAAAAAAAGAATTATCCTTTCAGGCAAGGAGTAAGAGGGATGGAGGTGGTCAGTCCTTCTTTAAAATGTGGCAATCTGATGTCCCTGCATTGTTTTGTTATTTATTTATTTATTTGTCATCAAAGTTATATTCCTGGTTGGTTTGTGTGTGTGTGATTTGAGGAGTGTGATGTGTGGGCTCAACATGTGGAAGTATACCTATAAACTAGACCATGTTGATATTTGAAACCTTTTACTAGTCTCATTGCACTTTGAATCAGACCCAAATACCTTAAACTTGGCCAGGTGCACCTCACGCATTCACGCCCTAGGCGTTAGGCACATTGGGCTTCTCGGTGTCTGTATCTGCAGGTTCCCACCTCAGGCCCTTTGCATATGCCCTTCCTTCAATGTTGAAAGTTGTTCTTTCCACCTCAATCTTTCCTTTGCATGACTTGCTCCTTCTCATCATTCCAGCATTGGCCTAAATATTGGCTCATCAGGGAGGCCTTGGAGAGCCTTGGGTGTTCACGCAATCTGGAGTAGGAACCTTGTCCTCTCTGTTCACCTCCTGCATTAGGGTGCCTGCCACAGTTACCAGTTATCATGTCCTCCTTGGTTGACTTGCTTTGTGTCTGCACAGTCCAGATGCCCCTGTGTCCTTTTGTGGTCTCCTTTGAACTCAAATTTTGTTGTTTATCCTTTTTGTACCTTGTTTAAAAAAGTGTTTAAAGGTATTTTATATTTTATTCTAACTCAGCTTAGATTTTCACAGTTAGATTTTTAATATACTTATATTTTCCTTTGTGGTGTGAGGTATGGGATGCATTATTTTTCCGGATCTATAACTGCTTATCTTGGCACTGTCGGTGAAATAGCTCTTTTCTTTCCCCCTTGGTTTGCCTTCCGTCCTCATGTCAAATTTCCGTGTGCACATGGGTCTGCTTCCATGCGTGATAGTTTTTCTTTATTTACAAAAGAGTTCTTCAAATATTCCCGTGGTATATATATTTCTAACATTATAAAATTACTTTATGTTAGTTTAGAATATCAGTTAGTTGCCGCAGAACTTGAAACTGACTTGCAAACATTTAAAAAACTTCATACTACTGTATTACAAAGGAGTAATATTATGAAGGATGCATAATACATACAGTGTGAGGATTTTCATGAAGATATATCTGCCTTCCTGAAATACAGTGTGTCCGTAAAGTCATGGTGCACTTTTGACCAGTCACAGAAAGCAACAAAAGACGATAGAAATGTGAAATCTGCACCAAATAAAAGGAAAACTCTCCCAGTTTCATACCTACTCAGGGCAGTTCGATGTGGGCTCCATTTGTTGCCCTACACACATCCAAACGATAGTGAAGTTCTTGCCACACACAGTTAAGGACGTCTGGTGTAACAGAGAATAACATCTGTGATTCTCTGTTTTAAGTGATTAATGCCGTTGATGCATTCAGTGTACACGTGTTACTTCACGTAACCCCAAAAGTAAAAGCCTAAGGGCGTCAGATCCAGGGATTGTGGTAGCCATGGCTTGACAGAACTCCTGCCTATCCACCGCCGGGGGAATGTTCTATCCAGAAACTCACGAACAGTGGTGGTGTAGTGTGGAGGAACGTTGTCCTGTTGAAAGATGACACCTTCTGGAAATTGTGGCACTGCATACAATTCCAACATATCAAGACAGGTGTTTGCTGTCACAGACTGCTCCGTGAAAAAAAATGGGCCTATCACCTTATCATGCATCAGGCCACACCACACATTCACTTTATGGGTGTTACATTCTTACTCAATGTAGGCATGAGGATGTTCAGCAGCTCATATTCGGACGTTATGGTGATGAACATGTCCACAGATATGGAAGGTCGCCTCATCGCTAAACACAATCTTCTGCAAAAATCTTGCATCATTGTTGATCTCATGAAGCATATCTGTAGCAAACACACATCGTGTGGGTCTATCTGCCGGTTTGATAGCGTGCAACAGCCGCAATTTGTACCCTGTACAACAGAGACATTTCTTTAACACCTTATGAACTGTAGTCTTGCTTAGGTGTAATTGTCAAGCACACGCACGCACAGATTTTTTTAGGGTTCCTTAGGTAGCTATCCCGTATAGCCTCTACAGACTCGTCACTGACTGATGGCATACCAGAACGGGGTTTCTCCACCAAATTGCTGGTTTCCTTCAACTGCTTATCCCACTGAGTAATGTTATTCCTATGTGGTGGCATTTCATTATAAACGCGCTGATATTCACGTTGCACTTTGGTCACGGATTCGAATTTAGCAAGCCACAGAACCCACTGAACTTTCCTCTGTACAGTCCACATCTCAACTGGCATGGCTGTGGGCTGCTCCGCTGTATACACGGTGTTACATCATCATCTGCACATGTGCACATGCTGCCACATCATCCTACAGAAACTGGGAGGGTTTTCCTTTTATTTGGTGCAGATTTCACATTTCTATTGTCTTTTGTTGCTTTCCTGTGACCGGTCAAAAGTGTACCATGAATTTATGGACATACTGTACTTCTGCAGAAAGGCAAATGGATATGAAGTCAGTATGCAGATGCTGAGCATGGTAGGTTATGGTAAGTCATTGACTGACAGCCTCAGGGCTAGCCACAGGGGCAAGCTGCAGAGCTGGTGGGGGTGTGAATGCAGCAAGGAGTGGTCAGAGTGGGGGTCTCACCCATCTGCAGGCTTGTAGACCTGACTCACGTGATGCAAACATGTGATGTGTACCTTTTACCAGAAAGACAATTTATTCATTTTTGCTTACTATTTATTTGTGTTTTACTATTTTTGATTTTTTTCTTGTTTTTTTTTAAAAATTTCAACATAATTTTATATACATTGTTATTCCCAAAAGAACAAATTATTTTACTTACTTTTTTTTTTTACAGGAACAGAGAGTCAGAGAGAGGGATAGATAGGGACAGACAGACAGGAACAGAGAGAAGTGAGAAGCATCAATCATTAGTTTTTCATTGCCGTCGCAACACCTTAGTTGTTCATTGATTGCTTTCTCACATGTGCCTTGACCGCGGGCCTTCAGCAGACCAAGCAACCCCTTGCTGGAACCAGCGACCTTGGGTCCAAGCTGGAGAGCTTTTGCTCAAGCCAGATGGGCCCGCACTCAAGCTGGCGAGCTCAGGGTCTCGAACCAGGGTCTTCTGCATCCCAGTCCGACGCTCTATCCACTGCGCCACCGCCTGGTCAGGCTACTTACATTTTATATAAGCTGTTTTCTAGTGACAGGTAATCATTCATCTTAATCATGTATCAATAAAATATCTAAATCCCATTACATAATGGTTTTATATTTACAGTAGCACAGTACGTGGTTTCTTATTCTTGTCAAAAGGGATTAGATATTGGGATATGTCTTTGAGTACAAAACCTATACTGTCTACTTAAAAGGAGCATCTTGCCAGCTAAAAGTACGTCATCTGATTTTTATGAATGGCCTTATTTTTGTCAAACAAATGATAAATGTTCCATCTTAATGCATGGGTAGAAGATGGTAGTACTTGAATAGTGAGTTCATCTAATATACAGTAACATTTAAGAGTAACTGGTTGGCCCTGGCTGGTGGCTCAGTGGATAGATCATCAACCTGGTGTATGGACATCCCAGGTTTGATTCTTGGTCAGGGCACACAGGAGAGGTGACCATTTGCTTCACCACCCCTCCCCCACCCTCTTCTCTCCCATTTCTCCCTCTTCGTCTCCTGGAGCCAGTGGGTCGATTGGTTTGATCGTGGTGTGGGTGCTGAGGATATGGTCTGTTGATCCGAGCAAGTCAGCCTCAGGTGCTAAAAAGACTTCGGTAATCGAACATTGCCTCCAGGTCGGGTTGCCAGGTGGATCCCAGTCAGGCCACGTGCAGTCTGTCTCACTATCTCCCCTCCTCTCACCTAAAATATTTATATGTATTTTATTTTTTCCCTAACATGCTCAATAACATCGGGACATGAGAGAAAGGCTTTTTAAAATTGCCTCTTCCTTTCTAGGGGCAGGCCTGCTGATTCCACCATCGGTTGTCCGATCTGAGCGGTCTTTACTGTAAATGGTGTCATGTAGGTTCCACCAGCACAGCAGCTGAAGCACACATGTGCAAGGTGCAGCTCTCCTGCTTGCACGGTGTGCCCTCCTTGCTGCCTTACTGACGGGCTCGCATTATCATTTGCCATTGGTCAGCCTCTTCTCACTGGATGATGAGATCATAACCCGTGTGCCTGCCTGCGTTTCAACGCACAGTGGTGGGTGCGTGGTGGGTTCCGTGGGTGCACAGTGAACTAATGGCTGTCTCAGGGTGGCACGGCCATCTTTTACCCACAGACGTTAGTGGTGCCAAGCTGATGGGTTGGGGGGCGTCAGAATTGTCCCCTTCGTTCTGTCAGCTGTTTGCTTGAGTTCAGGTAGTCCCCTTGTCGTACCTTGTGCCCTGATGGTCACGCTGACGGCAGAACATGTGCACTGCAGAGATGAAACACGCATAAACTCAGAACGGTTCCCGTGATCGGTCCGTAGGACTGATGAGGCCCAAATGTTTTCGTCTGAAATGACTTTCAGAAAGTCTCTACTGGATTGAAATCCTATCATTTCAGTGATGGAGCAGTGTACAAAAAAAGTTTGGGAATTACATTTCTGGATGCAAAAATAAAAAGTGTCTATTGAAAATTGTAAAACAAAAAAAAAGAAAAAGAGGAAGACATGGTCTGGGACTGGGCTCCTGATCTTGCAGACAGACCCGTGTCAGCTGCGCCCAGTTGCTCTGGTACTAAGCGGGTGTGGGGGTGAGCCCCCCGGGTGTGGGGGTGAGCCCCTGGGTTCTGGGGTGAGCAGGTGCGGGGGTGAGCCCCTGGGTGTGGGGGTGAGCCCCCGGGCTCACAGGGGAGAGCCAGGCAGTGCTGGGCTCCTCCTGGGTAACATCACAGCTGGTGGGATGCTTTTTGTTCTTCATTGTAACCTGATGTTTTACATTTTTAAAACTATGTCTGAGTGGTTGAGGGTCTAGTAGGCTTGTTCCTCCCCCATTGTAACATGGTGCCCTTCCTCTGGGTGCGTTCTGGCTGTGGGGCCCAGCGGGAACCCATGCTGATGATGAGGACCCTGGCCCACAGTTCAGGAGGAAGCCGGAAGCAAGGTCCACGAGGAAACAGGTAGACCAGGGTCTGTGCTGTCAGCGTTATGGAGCCCTTGTCCGATGCCGGCTGCCTGGTCGGCGTGGAGCGGCCGTGCGGGTGGAACAGGAGCTGTCCCTGTGCCAGAGCCAAGGGAATGCAACTGAGTAAGATAAATGTTCTGTGGGAAAGGTTTTCATGAGACCTTTTTCAATCTCTTTTTCTTTTAGAAGATGACTCCAAAGGGCGGATGACGCTGGAGAGACACTTAGACACAGCCCGCCAGCAGCCCACCCAGATGTGCGCGGATGACATTCCGGAGAGAAAGTGAGCCCCGTGCAGTAGCCCTGACGTCAGAATGAAGAAGATTAGTCTGAAAACCTTCCGGAAATCTTTCAACTTGAATAAAAGCAAAGAAGAAACGGATTTCATGGTCGTGCAACCCCCATCTCTGGCCAGTGACTTCGAGAAGGAGGACTCCCTGTTTAGGAGCTGCTACGGGAAGGACGTGGCTGGCTGCGAGATCCACGGGGAGGGCGAGAAGGCGGGGGCCAAGGGCAGGGCCAAGAGCGAGAGCCTCATGGGCACACTGAAGCGGCGGCTCTCCGCCAAGCAGAAGCCCAAGGCCAAGGGTGGCACCCCCGCCGGGGACCCTGCTGACGACAACACCTTCTCTTCCTCTTCGGCGCCCATTTTCAAGGATGTGCGAGCCCAGCGGCCCATCCGGTCCACGTCCCTCCGCAGTCACCACTACAGCCCCACACCGTGGCCCCTGCGGCCCACGAACTCTGAGGAGACGTGCATCAAGATGGAGGTGCGAGTCAAGGCCTTGGTCCACTCATCCAGCCCCAGCCCGGCGCTGAATGGCGTCCGAAAGGACTTCCATGACCTGCCATTGGACACCGTGTGCCAAGAACCAAACAGTCCCCTGAAGGGTTCCGAGTCCCCAAATGGGGACTTGCACCTGCACCTCGATGAGCATGTGCCTGTTGTTATCGGACTTATGCCTCAGGACTACATCCAGTATACTGTGCCTTTAGAGGAGGGGATGTACCCCCTGGAGGGGCCGCGTAGCTACTGTCTGGACGGCCCTTCGCCCATGGAGGTCTCTGCCGTCCCCGCTCCCGGCGGAGGGAGCGCCTTCGCTGAGGATGAGCCCCCGGGTGCCTCAGAGCTGGTCGTGGCCCCAGAGATTTTCGTGGACCAGTCGGTGAACGGCTTGCTGATTGGCACCACGGGCGTCTTGCTGCAGAGCCCCGGTGCGAGTCACGACGATGTGCCCCCGCTCTCACCGTTGCTACCTCCTATGCAGACGAGTCAAATCCAAAGGAACTTCGGTGGGCTGATGGGCACGGATGCCCAGGTAGCGGAGAGCATGCGCTGCCACTTGAACTTCGATCCGAACTCTGCCCCTGGGGTAGCCCGTGTCTACGATTCGGTGCAGAGCAGCGGGCCTATGGTAGTGACGAGCCTGACGGAGGAGCTGAAGAAACTGGCCAAACAAGGATGGTACTGGGGACCGATCACGCGCTGGGAGGCAGAAGGCAAGCTGGCCAACGTGCCCGACGGCTCTTTCCTGGTCCGGGACAGCTCTGATGACCGGTACCTGCTCAGCTTGAGCTTCCGCTCTCACGGCAAAACCCTCCACACCAGGATCGAACACTCCAACGGGAGGTTCAGCTTCTACGAGCAGCCGGACGTGGAAGGGCACACGTCGATAGTGGACCTGATCGAGCATTCCATCAGGGACTCGGAAAACGGGGCTTTCTGTTACTCAAGGTCACGGTTGCCTGGGTCGGCCACGTACCCCGTCAGACTGACCAACCCGGTGTCGCGGTTCATGCAGGTGCGCTCTCTGCAGTACCTGTGCCGCTTCGTCATACGTCAGTACACCCGGATAGACCTGATTCAGAAACTGCCTTTGCCAAACAAAATGAAGGACTATTTACAGGAGAAGCACTACTGAAGTTAGGGGAGCCCTGTGTCCTGCACTTTGGGAGGAAGAGAAAGAGATGGGGGTACCGTTTACAAGACGTTCATTGCTATCGGAATCTTTGCTGCCATACTCTTTCAGATCTTTGCCTAAAAGGGTAATCCGTGTGTTTCCCGGTGGAGGAGTTTCCTGGTCGGGGAGTGTCTGTCGGCAAGGTGTCCCGGGTTTATTTTGGTTCTTTAAAAAGGGAAGTCTGGAGGTTTTAAGAAGCGTGAATTCTCTTTTATCAATGTGCAGAATAATCACAATGTGAATGATCAGATTTCCCCCCCCTCCCGTCCTTTGCTGCTAGCCACTGTGATTTTTATGCATTAAAAGCACATTTCATGTGTATCCAACCCTAAGTAAAGTCGAATGAAACTTACAGAATGAAAATTTTTACGTGTCTTTTAATGGCCCATTTTCAAAGATATTGTTGAGTCAGCATACCCGTGTGACAAAACACAGAATTTAAGCATACACTGACAATGAGTTTGTGATCTCGTACTTAAGAAAGATTTATTTAGATTATGAATTGACGTGATCTTGGGTGCTAGAGCGCACTCCCGCAGCATATCTTCTACAGCACTCATTCCTAAATTATTTTTAAGTTTGGGCTGGGGCGGTTTTGGTTTGGTTTGGTTGTGGAAATTTGAATTTTTCTGTTGCCTTCATTTTCATCTTGTGGTTTGTCTATTTTAATAAATGGCCTTACATGAAAAAAATCATAAAGAAATGTATACCACCAATTTAGAAGTTGTTGCCTTTTCTGTCGTTAAGCTCTGGTACAAATTGGTGTAACATATAAAGACCTATGGAACTAGAACTATTAAAGAAATACTAGATGGTCATAGTTTCCTGTGATAGCAGTTTGGTTTTATTTTTTTTGTGTGTGTGTGTTACCTGTATTTTCCTTTTCTACAATATTTGTGATTCCTTTAGCTTAGTCAACATTTTCTTTGGTGAACTTGATGTAGAAATGATTTCGTAAACGGGCTAGATTCTGTTGGAACATTCAAGTTATATAGAGTTTTAAATTGATTTGACTAGAAAGAGAACATTGTTTTAAAGCTGGATTTTTCTTTTTCTTTTTTGTAGTCACTCTTGAGATTTGCTAGATTTGACCCTTCATATATCCCACCGAGAGCACACAACAAATTCTAGTGACTTTAGGTAAAATATTGTGGAAAATGTGGAGCACCAAGAAAATTATTGAAACTATGTCAGATATATGGAAGTCTTACTGGGTACCATATAAACTGCCAATTAAAAACAGGTTTTCTATTTGTTTCTTTTTAAGTCTTAGGTAAATTGGCATCATTAGTTAACTTTATCTCTGATTTAGTTTTTGTTTGTTTGTTTTGGGGGGCGGGGGGAGGGAAGGTGATATATCCAACACTTTTTAGCTATTTTGAAGTGTAGTGTTTACTCACTGCATGAGTCTTAAGTGTAGTATTTGGGGATGACCTCCAAAAAATGTTTCCATCTCAGATAAAACATGTCATTGAAGACATTTCTGCCTTTGTCACTGTTTTCCTAGCTCTTACCCCCATTTAAGAACAGGGTAAGGGTATTAGGTCAGACTTACTGGCTTGGTCATTCAAACATATCAGTGTCCCCATTTTTTCCCTCTATTTGTCTTTTAGGGTCAGAACTGACAATTAACAGGAGAAGACACAATGCTGTAATATCACGTTTATGGTATTTTGACTTAAAGGAGAAGAGGTACTTAATTTTTGTGGAATGTTGATTGTACCTTGTTACAAAGACTCATTTTTCTGATATTCTCACCTAATAAGATGGAATATTGAGTATACTGTAATAATATAATTTAAGTGTTCACTATAAGCTATTTGGATTAAGAACTATTACAGAGTTGTAATCTTATCAAATTAATGCAAGACATTTAAACTATTTTTTTGCAAAACTATTTATTTTTAAACAATTTAAAATATATCTAGGGTGAGTTACAAGTCCCTGTGCATCTATATTAGATGGCAGGTATTGTCACAGAGTCACTGTGTGTTAGTAATAGATGTTGAGATGGCTTCTCTGTTTCTAGAAGCATATACTGTACTCTTCTTGAGATCACGGTGCACAGAGGCCTTTGGACTGCCCTGAACCCTGTCTTAGCATGTGGGCATATCCTGTCTCCATGTTTTCCTCATGGGAATGTGTTTAAGATCTAGCCGTTTCGTTTCAAGTTAAGCTTATTCTGATTTGCATCTGAATGTTTTGAAAATTGTATTTTGTGTTTTTATGGAGGGCAATTCTTACGTGCTTTTGTATATTTGGAACATCAAATGCTTTAAAGTAAAATGCCCTGTTCTAATCCAATTTGAAATTCCTAGGGGTTGATGCCATGTCAATAAAAATGAAAGTATTTTCCAAGAAATTATTTACAAACAAAGGAGTATTGCAGTATTTTCTACTTTTGCATTAGAACCATTTGGTGTGGGCAGACAGCATGATATAAAAGATTAGCTTTCTAGGATCCTAACACAGTCTGGTTAAGAGTGGGAAGGGGAAAAAGAGAAATCTTCAACCAGTCATTTGTTTTATTTAGATTTTGGATCAATTTCTGGATTATCATGAATGGCAGCTTAGATGACATGGACACAGGCAATGAGTGATTTTTAAACGTGATTCCAAAAGTCTGATCTCAAGCATGCAAAAGAAAACAGGAAGGCTGTCTCCCTTTGCCATAGTAAATGAGCCGTTTTTAGCAAATATTTCACCACAAAACATGGAGGCCAAAAGCTATTTCCAGGCTTATTAGGACACTATTATGCATTTTAATAAAAAGCAAGCATAGAGAGTACTTGAAAAATATCTCTCTCTTTCTAAGGAAAACTGTTCTCTTTCTACTTGGTGCAATAATCTGAAGACTTAGAAGATCCAAAAAATCTTATATCACAGGAAAGGATCATTGAGCTAAAAATAGTTTTTAAGGAAACCAGCTATACAGGGCAACCATCTTGCTATTGAAGGAAATTGTGTGCCAAAGGTTACATCATGGGCACATAGGAAATAAAACTAAGTATCGTCATTATTTCTGAGCCAGTATTATTGAAGCAGGATACAATTTACTAACATCTTAAACAGATTATATGCGATGACTAGATTTGTGCTAAAAGTTGACATATCTTAACCATGCTTACAGAAATGCCGGGTTTAATCATTGAACACTTCGCATTGTATACAAGAGGGGTCTGCTTTCTGAGTGATGCGATAGTGTATTTTCTTCAGTCTTAGTGGGTTTTCACCAAACATGAATTCTTAATTTGAAATTGAAATCACTACCAGCAATAGACAACTTCGTTGAAAACTTAATAAGGAACAATCTTCAGTTCCATAAATAACTTAAAAATTCTAAAATAAAACTAGGGGTACGCTAGTCATTGCAGATTCGGTTTCTTCAAATACATTTTTAATTCTGCAGAGAAGGTTTTTTTTGTCATGAATATCCTTTATATTAATCAACATGGCAGATGCGAAGTTGCTGTTTCTGGAAAGCGAGCCAAACAGCCTATCCAGAGATGATGAGAAGTTCTTACAGAATTTTTTAATAAGTATCCATGTTGGGTTAAAGAAATTTTATAGTCTTTGGGAGTGCCATGGGAATTAATCCTTGCAATCCAGATTGCTGTAGTTTACACTTTTCTCTGTTTCAAATCAGGTGAATTTGATCCAAAGCCCGTTGATTTTAATATGTGTTTTTGGTTTGTACACAAATTATAGTAATTTCTTGCACATTTTTGGAAATTGATTGTATAAGAATTTATGTATCTGCTTCTAGATACAGTGTGTAAATAAAAAATTTTGTTCACAGGATCTGCCTTGTTGTCTGTTTAGTGCCCAGACAGAGGTTTGAACTTGTTTCAGTTGGAGGAGATACATCTGGGTGTGCCAGAAATGGTACAGACTGGAGGCTGAGGGACCAGCAGATTTTAGTAAAGAGGGAAAGTGGAGTAGTGTCGTTCATGGGGGTTGTCCAGTGAAGAGTTGGACAGTGTTGCTAATGTCCTTAACTTTCAATGCAAAGGCTGGAGTGAATGGGCAGAACATTTAAATAACGAGTAGTTACAATTCATAGTAAGACTATGTTGCATTGTGACATTGAGAAAAGCATGCCTTCTGTTACTTAGCCTTTCACAGACCCAGAGCCAGGTTCCCAAAGCACACTGTATGGAAGTAAGTTATTTAGAAGTTCAGAGCTCAGAATGGTTTCTTGTAGCTGCTGAATTGAATGATATGCTGTTGAAGTTTTTAAACTCCAAATTGGCTTCAAGATTCACTTTAAAATTTTGTTGCTCTAGTGTTCTTGAACAAGGCCTTTAAAAAATATTCTCGCTAATTCAAAGATAAGTTTTTAAATGGTTGGAAGCATCACCCATTGTGACTTTCATAAAACCCAAGTTACCCAATGTGCTCACGTGCCAGAGGTGGTCTCAGTCGACGACGCTGAACCATTTCATCTGCTGGCGAGGGGTCGTGCTGAAATATGGAATTAGGCAAGGAGCATGGTCCGGCCGCCTGAGAGCCGTGTGAAAGGCTGGACTCGGCAAGCTCCCACCATGCCCGATAAACAGGTGGATTCTCGTTTGCCCCTTCTTGAGGTCCTGCAACCTGATGGACCAATGGGGGTGGGGGCGTGCTGCTGGCGGGCTGGGATCCCAGCAGGTGCCTGTGCTCAGAAAGCCTAGCCTGGAGCAGGGTGCGGGTTGGAGTACAAACATACACAGGCACACCTACGCACGCACATGCAGGTGTGCCCTCTATGAAGACTAAAGACCCTCTGTCACAGTAGATGATTTACTGAGAATGTGGGGTTGGCCTCTGAACTTCCGTAACTTTCTGTTATGGTGATGGTAGCCAATTCCTTTTATTTCCTGTCACCTGCCGCCCCACCTTTAAATTCTTAACTGGGTTTTTTAACCTCTTCAGTTCTACTTAACTCTCTTATGAGCCTTTCAACTTGCCGCATCAGAAATATTTAACCTTTCTTTCCCTTGGATTTAGCAACTACCATTTATGACCTTTGTAAATCTGTTGATTATATCAGTTGGTGCACATCAAGTTTTGATAGAGATCAAGGAAAAAATGGTAAAAATCATGTCAGAATTAAAGCCTTTTCTAATTGTTTGGGACAAGGGATAATAGAAACTAAGAAAAAAGAACACGATATTGGGAATTCTTAATTTTAAAAGTCAGTTTTCAAGAAGCATTGGGGTGGGGAATAGAGAGGTGGTTTTCTGAATTTTACTACTGCTTTGACTCCATTTTAATTTAAATACATAGAGTCTATAGAAACACTTTTAAAAATTCAAAAGTATCTTAAGAATCACTCTGACTAATAATCTTCCAATAGCTAATAATTTTGAGATATGTGAATTGCAGAATCAACACAAAATTTCCTCAGCGAAGAATTTCCTACATCCTCCTCTTCATTTCCCATTTTTTTTTCCCTTAAAAAACGTGTCTGCAGTGGTATAAAGACTCCGCTGTGCCCAGAACATATGCTTCGTAGAATAGTCTCAGCTACCGAATGTACTGTTTGACCCATCTATGGACTAATAGACTGAATTATTTTAAGAGACAGCTTTTATTATAATAAGGTTGAGAACTTAGTATGCCTAACGGTCAGGACTTAAACTTTTTACCCCATTGAGTTACATGTTTACTTGTGAGGATATTTCTCATCGTACTTAGGACCCTATTCTGGTATTTTGGTTGTTGAACAGTTCTAGACCAACCCACCCCATCACCAAGAGAATTTTTTCCCCTTGTATTTTCAGATGGACCCGCTCTGGACAGAAAACATTCTGTAAACGGCTTCCCCTCTGCCCTCGCCACCCCGTGCCAGGCGTCTTCCAATGCGAAGGCAGCCTCGTTTTCTTTACAGAAACGGTGTTTTTATCATTCTGTATCCCACTTGTACATGATTTTACAGGATCTAACCAAATTTCCTGTTCAAAAACAAGCATTGATTTCTTTTGTGTCGGGATTCAGTTCTAAAATATTTCATCTGATCTCCACATGTGAATAAATTAAAGGTGAAGGAATTTATATTTTTAATGGCAAAAGGAAATTTAAGTGGCAGAAAACTATTCTATTAAAGGTTAAAACCTACAACCTCTCCTTCCTTTGCTACAGACTTCTTAGCGCATCTCCAAGGGAAGCCATGTTGATGGAAAACAAAATAGGACAGAGCATAAGGCGCACATAGAAATCAATACTTTTTTTCAGCAGTGACTTTGGGGCTCTCAATAAAATGTTCATAAAGTGTGCCTGTGTGCCCCTCAATAATTTGCAGAATGATTTTTTTCATGGCTTTTTTGCTTTATAAGTTGGGGGTCTTCATCTACCCAGGCAATGGCCTCATTTTCATGTGTGAATGCCTTTAGAGGAAGCAACAATATTGGGAAACCAAACTTGGATCTATAGCCTCTGATTATGGAAAAAATATGAATGTAATTCACTTATTAGACACCGTGTGATCTAGGGAGCCTTCAGTTGGCAAGTACAGCTCAAGTGTAATATATGGAAGTTTATATATCCTAACAAAAATGTGGGGGGTATTTCAAAATGAATATGACATAATAAAACATCCCCTAATTCTTGTGAGAAGTATATTTATATCTTTGAGGACTCACTCAAATCCGGACGACTCATTTTCCCAGTAATGATGGCTGATGGTTGGTTTTGATTGCTTTAAAAAGTGACTTAGTTTTCTGTGTGTGTGTGTGTGTGTGTGTGTGTGTGTGTGTTTTACTACTTCTGAGGAAGTAGTTTTTCACTGTTTAGAATTTAAAGACAATTGGTGGAATTCAGAAATTCAGCCAATACCAACTAGAAAAGGAAATCTGAGCTTGAGTTTTAGAGCAATTTTCACAAGATGCTGATTTTTTCCCCTGTCCTTTATATTTTAAAATACTTACACATTTATATGATTTCTACTCATTTGTGGCTTTTAAAGCCATCTCTGTTGGCTGTGTGAAAAGAAGAGTCAATGTAAATTCTGCATTTAAGTAAAGTAATAATTTGAGTTGCTAATTATTACCTCCAGGGGTACGAAAGAGCTCATCTAAGTACATTAAATATGTAACATCTATCAACTACTAAATGCTAAACCTCTTTGATTGATAGAACCTCGGATGTTAACCTGGCTGTTGAACTGTTTCTGTGGGAAGGGCCTCTCTGTGGGAGCTGAGTAATAAGGCGTAATAGGGTGGGAATACATTTCTATTGTTCTCAGAGGAAGTTCAGATGCAAGTGTAATTGTTCAGTTCACTAAAACTCATAAGGAAAGCTCAGAGTAAAAGACACACATGTACTTACTATTTTTTTATTTTTCAGATTTCATTTCCATGTTAGTTAGCCTTGGGGTAAAACTTTACTTTTAATATCACTGTGCTCGTTTCTCTTCAGAACATGTGGTAGAAATGAATAGGCTTGGGCCCAGGGGTTGAATAGATATTAAGGTAATCTGTTTGCATTTTAGCATGAAGTTTGCAGCTGCATATCGTAAAACTTTACAGCTTAGTGAATTTTATTTTTCATATAAATAGATTATAGGATAATGTTCTGGAGCAAACTCCTTCATTGCCTCGGTCTTTCACGATGCTGATTCTGTCATTCTAGGTCCGGCAAACTCATCAGTCAACAGAGCCAAATATCAACAGTACAACGATTGAAATTTCTTTTGAGAGCCAAATGTTTTAAACTTAAACTATATAGGTCGGTACATTCCTTATCGAGGTAGTGCCCGCACGTGGTATTTTGTGGAAGAGCCACACTCAAGGGGCCAAAGAGCCACATGTGGCTCACAAGCCGCATTTGCTAACCAGGGTTCTGGGTGTGTAGCTCTCACGTTAGCAGTTAATCATTGACTGTGTTCACTGTGTAACTCTCTGGTGTCCACATAGAGGGTATAAAAACCTGGAAAGTAGGCTTATAACTCTGCCATAATATCCAGTATTAAGGACTTGATTATTTTCTTTAAAATTTTGCTAAAGTTAATAATAATTTTCATTAGCGGGCGCATTACCAAAAGTGTTCACAGGAGACATAAGGGAGGTTAGAAGTCTGTCTTTTCTCCCTTATTCTGAATCCTTAAATGTCATGAGTCTTTTTTTATTTTTTATTTAGTGAGAGGTGGGGAGGCGGAGAGACAGACTCCCACAGGCACCCCGACCAGGATCTACCCGTTAAGCCCCATAGGGGGCAATGCTCTGCCCATCTGAGGCCTTGCTCATTTGCTTGGTAACTGAGCTATCTTCATGCCTGAGGTGAGTCCATGGAGCCATCCTCAGCATTCGGGGCCAACTCGCTCCAATTGAGCCATGGCTGCAGGAGGAGAAGAGACAGAAAGAGAAAAAGGAAGATTTAAGAGGGGAAGGGGTGGAGAAGCAAATGGTTGCTTCTCCTGTGTGCCCTGGCCGGGAACTGAACCCGGGGACTTCCGCATGCCAGGCTGATGCTCCAGCCAGGGCTAGAGTTGCCTTTTCACTCTCTTCTTCCTTCATGGGTACTGAGGGGAAGGCAGATGTGATTGTTATCCCTCTATAAGTAAGCTGTTCTCCCTCCCCCCTCTCCCTGTCTGCTTTTAGGATTTTCTATCTGTGATTCTCTGTACTTTGAAAATAATATGCCTAGGTGTGGACTTTTATTTTTTTCTTTGTTTGCATTTATCCTGCTTGGTGTACTCCGAGCTTCCTCGGGAAAACTCACCTTAAATGAGGGAAGAGCCCTGGGAGGCCGGTGCTGTCCTTGCTCCCACAGTAAACGTGATCTGCAAGCTTGCGGCAGTGAGAGGGTCAGTCACAGGGCTAGTGTGTCACAGGGCAGGGCAAGGGGTTTTATTTCTGCTCTAAAGGCTCTATGGTTTATGTAAACTTGATTGCAAGCCACCTCACATGATTTTGAAAGGGTTGTCGTGTGACATACTAACAAAGGAAAATAAAATGCTGACTCCACCTCAGGTGAACCTGATACTTAACATTTCTGAAGTACTTTCCTCTCTGCTGCCCCTGTCACCTCATTCATTTTTGCTTATTTTGTAGACATTCTTTGAGCATGTCTCTGTTAAGTATTCTTGTATATTCTTTTGTGTTGGTGCTGGCCTTAGAGTTTTCTCCTTTTCTGTTTCTATTTATCTGAGTTTTTTTTGTAGTTTTTTTTTTATTCCAAATGTTTGGGAGTCAAAACATGCCTTGTGCGCCATGATTTGAATGAGCTGCTTGGTTTGCCTTTTTGATTTGCTTTCTCTCTGCATCCAGTAGAGTTTCTGGGAGGTGCAAGGGGCTGACTGCCTCATTCAGGTCATCCGTGCGTGCGTCAGCAGGAGAGTGCCCAAAGGACAGAGGCTGGACTGGGATTTAAAGTATCTGGAATGTAGCCCCTGCTGGTTTACTTGCCATCTCTACATGGGGCGACGTTTTGACTATGGTTTAAAGGTAATCACTTAATTTCATGTTCTTTGTATCTTTCCCCCTTTAAAATGGTAGCAATTACCCTTGATCCCTCCTGCTCTACACCAGGATATTGCAGAGATGAAATATTATTAAAACAAAATGAAATGACCAGTCTCTTCAGAGATGTCTTCTCTATAAGTACACAAGAAACGATTCTCATGAACCCTGTGGTCTTCCCAGCGGTGCCTATAGGTTGAGAAAGAACTCAGCCATAGAATAGGCTTGTTGAAATTCCTTCCAGAGGCGCCTGGCATTTATTCAAAATAGACCCGTCAGCTGAGGACACCTGGAATTGTTCCAGCGGGTTCTTACTCTGCAGGTAAATGTTTCCATGAGCTGACAAGCTGTTTCAGATGGGTTGCTCATGAGCTGTTGCATTGTTCTGGAGTTACTTTTGTCTTATGTTTGGGGAACCACTGTCATTCTGTAGGTCCCAATGCTTAATCTGGGTCAGAGCGTGTTCTTTAGTCAGCTGGGAGCAACGACCTTCCTGTTAAGTAAGCAAGAACCCTTGGTGTCAGCTTTGTAAGATGTTTAGAGGTGGGTGTTTCCAAATTGGTTGGACACAACGTCACGGGGTCCCATGCTCTTCCTCTCCTTCCTTTCCAACCTCAGGAGCCTGTTTAGGTTTGGTCTTCAACTTTTTGTTTGTTTGTTTGTATTTTTCTGAAGTGGGAAGCAAGGAGGCAGAGAGACAGACTCCTGCGTGCGCCTGACTGGGATCCACCCGGCATGCCCACCAGGGGGCGATGCTCTGCCCATCTGGGGCTTTGCTCCATTGCAACCGGAGCCATTCTAGCGCCTGAGGTGGAGGCCATTGAGCCATCCTCAGTGCCCAGGGCCAACTTTGCTCCAATGGAGTCTTGGCTGTGGGAGGAGAAGAGAGAGACAGAAATAAAGGAGAGGGGGAAGGGTGGAGAAGCAGACGGGTGCTTCTCCTGTGTGTCCTGGCGGGGAATCAAACCCAGGACTTCCACATGCTGGGCTGATGCTCTATTGCTGAGCCAGCTGGCCAGGGCCTGGTTTTCAGTTTTGATGCTTCCTGGTTACCAAGTGATGGCCCCCTCTACAGATAGCAAGTCTCATGTAGCCTTGAACCATTGTAGAAGCAGAGGTCTGTTAAGGCGGCAAGAGGGAAGAACATGCCTTTCTTCCCCTTGTATCGAGGAACCAAAGCCTTTCCCGATAGTTCCTCCACCTTTCATGTGTTTGGGCGGAAGGGGGACTTGCATTTTCAGCATCTGCACTGAGAGACAGGTGGTCAAGGAGGAGAAGGAGGCATCAAGGATCGGCGTGCTTGTCACAACTAACCAGGTCTGTTTCCTTCTTTCACTTAGCATCATGGTTTCGAGGTTTATCTATCTTGTAGCATGTATCGGTTCGTCATTCCTTTTCATGGCTGAGTAATATTCCATTGCACTGAAATACAACACTTTGTTTATTGATTCCCCGACTGATGGACATTTGAGTTACTTCCACTTTTTAACTATTAGTGGATAATTTTGCTATGAACATTCACATACAAGTTTTTGTGTGGACACGTGTTTTTAGTTTTTTTAAGTATGTGCCTATGAGTGCAGTTGTTGCATCATATGGCAGCCCTGTGTGTAACATTTTGCGTAACCAGTAGACTGTTTTCCAAAGTGGCTGCACCGGACAAAAAAATGTGACTTCTGTTCTCATGGAGTTTATAAGCCACTAGTGTTTAATCGACTGCGAACATCAACTTTGAAGGACTAGACCAGAAAGAAATCTTACAGCATCTAGTACCCAGTGGTAGCCTTTAGTATAATAAAAACTCCCTCTGAAACCCTTACTATAAGATAGAAACTTGGTCCCCTAGTAGTAGCCCCTAGAAAAATAGTGATGTGTATTGTGTTTTTCCCATTCTGACACTAACAGCCTTTAAAGTGAGTGTTCCTCTTCTATCCCAACTGAGCTGTTGGTCATTAATAAATCCTGGGCAGCCCTGGATTGGGGATTTATTATTACCATCAGAACGCCAAGGAGCTGTGGGGTCAACAGACGTCTTTAAAATTCTTTTAAAAATGTTAGAGAATTGGAAATGAAAAAACCTATTAGCAACATTATTTGGATTCAGAAATAGTCATGAGCCGTAAAGGACACCAAATGTTTGAGGTGACTGACCGCTTGGGAAGAACAGGAATGGAGAGGGTCCAGCAAGCACATCCGATGCAGGTACGTCTGCTTTTTCCACGTCATTCTGTTGCAGGCGCTAAGATGTGTCAGCTCGCCCACGGTGCTGTATATGTAGACCTAATGGCAAGGGAGGTGTCGAAAATGCAACAAACCGAGCCTGTCTTCCCTTCCTCTTTGCTTCCTCATGGATGGCTGTGACTTGCCTACACACCATTGGAAATCGTCTTATGATGATTAACTGGTGAAATTAGAAAAAAAGACTCGAGGAAAGTGCTAAGGAAAAGTCTGCGTGGACTCCAGACTCCTCCGGGCTCCCACAGGCCCACGAGAGGTTGGACACGGAGGGGTCTAACATGGCCTCCGTGTCACAGGAGCTAGGAGTTTCCTCGGACGAACTGCACAACATGTCCTAACGAGTTAAATCAGAGGCAGTGATTACACGAAGTAATGCTTCAGTTAGGCAAAGATGGGTCCCCCTTGCTGGGCTGTACCAATTGGGAAGACTTCTGGAGGAGGTGGGGGGAGGTGAGCCAAGCCTGGGACCGTGGTGGGTTTGGGGAAAGGCATGGAGTAGTGGAGAGGGAGGGAGGTCAAGGCACAGAGTGAATGGAAGTGGGAGGGAGCAGACCTTGAGGAGACGGTGCACTGGTT
Source organism: Rhynchonycteris naso (assembly GCA_037038555.1). Lineage (NCBI taxonomy): Eukaryota > Metazoa > Chordata > Mammalia > Chiroptera > Emballonuridae > Rhynchonycteris > Rhynchonycteris naso. Next base: position 135,463,067 of record CM072999.1, on the reverse strand, counting down.
TCCTTCCCTGTGTAGACAATCTGGGTTGGAAGTAGAAATAAATGAGGAACAAGAAATCAGGTTTAAAACTGAAGTCAGGGCCAGTCCTCTGCTCAGAACTCCATGACCGCCTGATGCCCATATAAAACGAATTTAGAAATCAAGTTCTTCCAGGGCCTGTGAGGCCCCGCTCCCCTTGGTCCCTCCACAGCCTAGGGCCCTTCTCTGTTCCTCGAGGGTATTCGTGTGACCAGCTCCCTGTCCCCTGCAACTCATGCTGAGGCCTCACCTCAGAGGCCCACCTGGCCCCTCACTTAAAATTGCGAGCCCTCTGGCGTTCCCGCCCCCAGCCCCGGTTTTTTGTTTCCATAGCCCTTTGGGCGAGCCCACTACACGGCTTATACATTACTGTTTCTATCTGTCTGTTCTTGCTCACCTGTGAGCTCTAAGTTTCCCTCTGTGTGATTACAACGTATCCTCTGGGCCTGGGGAGCAGATGGGACATAGTCGACCCTCAGCGTGTGTCTGAGGGCTGAGAGGGTCTGAGAGGAGGAACTCCTCCCACTGTGACGAGCAGGGGATGGCTGGGACAGGCAGGGCCCCAGGGGCAGAGCAAGGGCCATGCAGGGAGAGCTGGCTGGCAACGGGCTCAGAGCACCATTGCTCCCATTTCTGGGAAGACCACGGGATACTGGGAGGTATGGTGAAATGCCAAGTGACCAGAATATCTGGTGCAGGAGGAAGTCACTCTTAGCCGAAACTGTATCTGTGGACATTTGAGACTGTCATGATTTTACATGAAAAAATAAGCAGAATGTACATGTGCACTTATGCTTAAAACTAACTAGGCAAGAAGATGGAATGGCATTATACAAAGTAAAAACAATCATTAATGCTTTGGCCATGAGGGTATTTTATTTATTTGTTTGTTTGTTTGTTTGTTTATTTATACATGAGAGGTGAGGAGGTAGAGAGACAGACTCCTGCATGAACCCCGACCGGGATCCACCCGGCAAGCCCACTAGGGGGCAATGCTCTGCCCATCTGGGGCATTGCTCCGTTGCTCGGTAACCAAGCTATCTTCCTGGTGCCTGAGGTGAGGCCATAGAGCCATCCTCAGCCCTTGGGGGCCAACTTGCCTGAACCATTTGAGCCATGGCTACAGGAGAGGAAGAGAGAGAGAGAGAGAGAGGGTTGGAAAAGCAGATGGTCACCTCTCCTGTGTGCCCTGATTGGGAATCAAATCCAGAACATCCACACTCTGGGCTGATGCTCTACCATAGAGCCAACCAGCCAGGGCCAACTTTTATTTTAAACATGTGTCAATATTATATAATTTCTACTTATTCAGTGTCCCTGTATCAAATTAATAAAAATAAGAAACTGGTTTTTCATTGTTTTCTCTTTTCCTGCTGAGATCAGATAAAATAAAAAGGGGGCTAATCTTTGTTGTGAAGATAGCAGCTTTACGATGATACACTCTAGGGGTCAGAGGCAAAGGATCTAAAAATAAATAAAATAAATAAAATTTGAAGTTTATTTGGTGAAGCAAGCAAATATCCCATACCACCCACTCCTTTTTAAAGCCCCCGTGGCTGCTTGTGGAGTTTATATGAGTTTGCAATTTGATATGAGCCAACTTGATATGAAAAGTGGAACAGTTTGAAGTCAACCACAACACAAGACAACAACTTGAGCCAATTCTTGGAGCAAACCTCATTACGTATTCATGTACATCCTGAGTGAAAGGTATCTCCTATGTCATACTGCGCCGTGCAGCTGATGGGCGGTCTCCCTCCCGAGAGAATTACTTGGGCTGTTTTGATATATTTTTGTCACTTAGCCTCACGCAGGTTCGTGTTTAGGTGCGGTGGTGCGTGGTCTTCCCTGTTGTGTCTTCTGCTGTCTGGAGACGTTTTAATCTGGTGTTGACAGGGTCAGCATTTTATTCTTATGATTTGCCCAAGCCATTGAACCGTCTGACCGCTGCTGGTGCATGACAGTGTTTCATAAAAGATAACGTCTTTTATCGTGGGATGCAGACGTCCAGAATGGAGAAGAGTCTCAGGTTATTGGACAGAAAAAGGGTCACCAACAGCAAACTTGGTTTGAAATAATAGCTTTAAAATACGGCCGTCATGGGGACTGACAGGATAAGAGCCAATTTATTTTAGCTTCTTGGAAAACTTATGAAAATTAATACTGAAGTTTTAAAAACTAGCTTAATCATCATAGGGGCTTTACAGATAGGAGAACACTATCTTCCCATGTGTATGAGTTTTTATCACATGTGTTTACTGCTGTGATTTAGCAGCTGAAGATTCACAACGGCCTTCTTTGTCATAGCTTTTTCTATCATTACCAAATAACCCTTTGATGCATTCTACTACATTTTATATAACCTTTAATTAATATTGCTATTCTTGTATCTTTTTTTTTAATTTACCTGATACATTACCGCTCATCCTTTGTAGTTGACCCGTTTATATTGTTTCTATTTTAACATTTCTACAACTACCACCACACAGGAATGAAAACCATGCTGATCTGGTTCCTGAATCCACCTTGATCCTACTTGTCTCCAGAGCAAAGAAGGTGTTGCCCTGTCAGTAGACAAGGACACTCTCTCAGCATCACGTGTCCGTGTTCTGGAAGAAACGGAGGGCCCCGAATCCCACGATTTTCTGTGCTCCAGTGATGCACTTGTTGGACGAGCCTCAGAAGAACACAGTAAGTGTAGTATTCTTTTCAGTTGAATCCTTTGCAAAGCTTGCTGTGGCTGAGGGAAGAGAAGATTGTGATTTCATGACCTGGACGCTTCATTTCTGAGTCAGGGTGTCAAGGGAACCAGGAGGGACACAGGTGTGCCCAAGCAGGGCCAGCCCACACTAGTCCTGCTTGCTCCTAATTTTCTGATGGTGGTTTCTAGAAATAAGCAGAGCCTCTCGGTCCTGCAAATACTTCTCAAAAGCTCCTTTTGTGTCCGGAATGCACCGACTAGGATGTTCTCTGTCAACAAACATTCCAAGTCCTTGCACAGAGAGATGTAAATTCCCGCAGGAACATTCCTTATTCTCCAGCACCAGTTCCTGAGGCTTGGAACTTAGAGACAGGTGGCAAATGTTTGGTTAATTTAATACTGGGTAATGAATTGGAGGTGCCTTTCCTGCTTCCACCAAAGGGTTCACCCCTCTGCCAGGACTGGTTCCCACCCGCCCCTGGGACATCTTGCTCAATTGTCACCTACACAAAGCCTTTCTTTCTTCTCCTTGGGCAGTGCTAATGGCTGCCTCCTCTGGGTCATCGGCCCTTTATGTGTGTTATATTGAGAACTAAATCAATTGTCCTGTAACGACTTGTTTATACTTCTGCCTCTCCCAGGAAGTGATGAGCTCCGTGGAGCCAGGGAGCTATGTCCTCATCGTTTTTATACACCCGTCCCCTCGTGCTGAATAAACCTCGGAGTCCATTTTCAAACCTCTCTGAACTCCTTCCCGTGATTCCTGCCGTCACTGGTCCAGGCTCCCAAGTCCATTCCTAACTGGTGCCTCCACACCGTCAGGGTGTCCTGAGCTCGTTGGGTTCTCTCTCCCCTCTTTTGACCCATAATGTGAACCCAGAGTGGGAACATGTCGCCAACATCCCTGCTCTGGTTCCCTCCTCCTCTTTCTCCCGGCTGGTGAGGAACGCATGCTGGGTGCTCCTACAGCATTTGGTCTTTTCCCAACACGTGGTTAACACCTGCTGCTCTGAGTACCTGCTTGGTGGCTGCCTTACCCGCTAGAGGGAAAGCTCCCTGAGTCGGGAGGCTGGTCCTCAATAAATATTTGTGGACCATGTTTCTTACCAGATTGGTGTCACGGACCCTGCAACTTTGTAATACAGTAGAACGAGTACATAACCAGAAAGTAGAAAACCTGAGCCCGTATCTAGGTTCAGCTGTTTGCAGCGGGAGGAAAATGGACCATCCAAGCTTGCCTCTGGGTAGGAGTGCTTTAGCACAAAGTAGACACAAGCAAAGAAAATCAGAGGCTGCCAGGAAGTCGCACCCAAAGTACAAGGACAGGGAGAAAACAGACAGCTCCACTTAGCAGCACCTGAGGTCAACAAGGTCCAGTGGACAAGGAGCAGCAACTCTTGATGTCACAACGGCTCGGCAATGCAGGAACCAGGGCAGGCCTGTGCCCAGTCGGATGGCACCAAGACTGACCCAGGGACCAAAGGAAAGAATCATTCATTGGTTTTGGGTAAAAATGGGACATCAAGACTGAGATTAATTTATTCATGTGCACATCTGCCCTGTATTCGCTGAGGGAAGCCATTGGGACAGATCCACCAGCCATGTGGCCTTGCTGCATAGAAGGGACATGGCAGTACTCATGCTTTGGCAAGGTTTGTGACCTGATTGGCATGTGACAGCTGCTTGAACTGCTTGTCCTGAGTGTTGTCAACATGGACTGTCTGTGTGAGCAATGGCCGTTTCTGTCCATGGTCACTCAGGGCATTGAGTTCTAGGTGGGCAGATAGGTGTCTTGTGTCCTTTGTGCTAGCACTGAGCTATCCAACCTGGCTGTCACACACGCAGATATTTTAAAATGCAGTTCACTCTGACAAATGGAGAGCTGTCTCTCTCTCTGGTGGGTCAGCAACCTCGAGCCTGTGTATGGTACCACATCTGCCCTTCTTTTCCAGCGTCTTCACTGCACAGGGATCTGTGATGCGCATCCCATCTGTGTCAGGACTGAGGGCGGGAGATCCGAGATGCAGGGAATGGCAATGCTGTTGTGCTCATGGCAGTGGCGACAGTTCAGGGTGGTGTATTGCAGTTGAGATAGGCCGGTAGGCATATTTTGAGAACTTGGCACTCAGAAGGCAGAGCGGTGGTGGCTGGTTGACATCGCACAGGCTCAGATTCGGGCTACCTTCTGTCCCTCTCCCTACCTCCCACCATCGTGTGCCTTTGGGCCAGTCACTCCCTTCTCCAGACCTCAATTCACTGCCCATGGGGTGACAGTAACAGGTGCCTGCCTCATCAGGTTGATGTGGGGCGTCGGGGGCCATGCGTGCAAGCCCAGATGCGCTCCGCTGTTACTTGTTCTTTACTGAGTTCTGACGTCGTCTTGTCAAGGGGGTGTCACCGTCCCTGCAGAATGGGTGAAGGGCAGGAACTTGAGTCAGTGTAAGTAAGAATATGCTTTCCAAAGAGTGGCCAATTGGGGTTTTGAAGCGGTTTTGTCAGACACCCAAAGAGGAGCTCTTTCCACAGTGCCGTGCTGACTTAGAGGTGGTCCTTATATGAAGAAACTTTCTTTTGGTCCTTTTCTGGTTCCTTGCCTGCAAATGAACATGTCTTCTGGTCCCCTTTGTCCTTTCCCATACAGTTTCCTCCTGCCCATGGCCAGGTGTTCAGGGAAGGGACCCTATTTTCCTGAGCATCTGGGGCACTCACAGTTACCACCTCCGTTCAGAGGGACCAGGCTCATGCAGGCTGTGTGTATGTGTGTGTGTGGGGGGGAGACTGGGGAGGAGGAGTCTCCTGCAGAAGGCCCAGAGCTCTAAGAAAGGACTGCAGCAGATGGGAGGGCCCGACAGGGATGGAGAGAATCAGCGTCCCTGTTGTTGTCACTGATGTGTGATTGAAGCAGCCCAACCTGTGATGGCATGGAATGAGGCTTTCTGCTATGAAATGTGATAGCACTGATTTGCTTCAGAGTTATTCAGAAAGAGAGACAGAGAGAGGGACAGATAGGGACAGACAGACAAGAAGGGAGAGAGATGAGAAGCATCAATTCTTCGTTGCAGCTCCTTAGTTGTTCATTGATTGATTTCTCATATGTGCCTTGACCAGGGGCTACAGCAGAGCGAGTGACCCCTTGCTCAAGCTGGTGAGCCTTGTTCAAACCAGATGAGCCCGCGCTAAAGCGGGCGTCTCAGGGTTTCAAACCTGGGTCCTCTGAGTCCCAGTCTGACGCTCTATCCACTGCGCCACCGCCTGGTCAGGGCAGAGTTATTTCTAATAGGAATTTCTGTTCCCTATCGCTAAAGAATCAAAGGGGTCTTATCTCCGCATACGTGAATCATGGCGGCGATCTGCCCAGCCGCTTTGACCACTGCACGCCTGGCTGCCAGCGTCTCCCGAGTCATTAATGTAGACCATGGAAAAATGGGGTTAGCTGGATCAATTCTGTAGAAAAATTTGTTAGGAGAGGATTTGAGCCAAGCTGACCATATGTGCTAGGAAGCAATCTGGACATGCATGAAGGGCTGTGTTCATCCCCCATCTGTGCTCTTGGAACCCCCGAGTTTCTTTGGGGGGCTTTCGGTTCCACTTTTCTACCTCAATCTGAGAGCCTCTCATCAGCATTGCACCACCGTTGGTACGGAAGTTTAAAACTGTCATGTCAAGCCTCACTGGGCAAGCAGGTGTTCAGAGTTGCCTTTATTACTAAATTAATAGCAGTCAGGATCAATGAGTTGGATAGACATGAATACAGGTTCTGCCTAGTAGCGTCTACTAAAAGGTGACTCCGACCTCTTAAATCGGTCTTCCCACTGGAAGCATTCGCCATTGGTTTTCTTGCTGTGGATTGGCTTCCCATGTTCAATTTCTTTCTTTCTTTCTTTCTTTCTTTCTTTCTTTCTTTCTTTCTTTCTTTCTTTCTTTCTTTCTTTCCTTCTTGTATTTTTAATTAAAAAATGTTTTTTTCATTGATGAGAGAGAGAGAGAGAGAGAGAGAGAAAGGAGTGAAGAAGGGAGAGGTAGAGAGAGAAGCATCAACTTGTTGTTCCACCTTGTTGTTCCATTCATTTGTGCACTCATTGATTGCTTCTCCTATGTGCTCTGACTGGGGATCGAACCCATGACAATGATGTGTCAGGAGGGCACTTCATCTGCGGAGCCACCCAGCCAGGGCCCACGACCAATTCCTTTTGCCTGAGAAAAATAACATGAATAGAATCATCTCCTTATCCCTGCCGTCCTGAATATCTTTTGTCATCTGAAGAAAGTGTGGCATTAGACTATGAATATCATTCACATGTATGTGAATGTCCCTTTTCCTGTGGAAAACTGTCACCTTTAGAACTTGTGTGCACACAAATTTGAGCAGAAAAAGGAATACTTACGGGAATCGTGTCTGTGGACTACTTAAAGGTGTGCTTGCCATAATCAGTTCAGTTTATCGCCATGTTCAGAAAAGCCTTTTATTTAAATTGTTTTTTTTGTCACTATTAATATTTGAAATAATCATAGTATAACAGGAAGTTGCAAAGAAATGGGGTCCTGTGTACCTTCCCCCCATTAACATTTCGTAGGACCATAGAGCACAGCGTCCACATCACTGGTACAAACCATGGACTGGCCCCTAGTTCACCATGATATATACACTCATTTGTGTGTGCATCTCTGTGCAAATTTTAGCACATGTGTGGCTATGAATAACCACCACTACAGTTAAGGTCCTTGGTATGGTCCCTATGGGTTCCCTCATGTTACTTTTAAAAAAAATTCTTTTTGTATTTTTCCGAAGTTAGAAGTGGGGAGGCAGTCAGACAGACTCTGCATGTGCCCGACCACGTTCCACTCGGCATGCCCACCAGAAGTGATGCTCTGCCCATCAGAGGTATTGCTCCTTTGCAACTGGAGCTATTCCAGCGCCTGAGGCAGAGGCCATGGAGCCATCCACAGCACCCAGGCCAACTTTGCTCCAATGGAGCCTTGGCTGAAGGAGGGGAAGAGAGAGATAGAGAGAAAGAAGAGGGGGAAGGGTGGAGAAGCAGATGGGAGCTTCTCCTGTGTGCCTTGGCTGGGAATCAAACCCAGGACTTCCACATGCCAGGCCAATGCTCTACCACTGAGACAACTGGCCAGGGCCTCATGTTACTTCTTCATGGCCACCCTTGTCCTCTCCCCCATCCCTAACTCTCGTCAACTACTAATCTTTTCTCATTTCTGTGATTTTTGTCATTTCAAGCGTGGTGTATAAATGGAATCACATGGTAAACAGCTTTTCCTGATGGGCCATTTCCACCCAGCACGATTCCCTGGCTATTCACCCAGGCAACCTTTGTTCCTTTTTATTGCTGAGTAGTTTTCCAGGGTATGAATTTACCAGTTTGATGAACCATTCACCCATCAAAGGACATGTGAGTAGTTTCCAGTTTGGGTCTCTTATGACGGAAGCAGCTATGGGCATTCATATACAAGTTCCTGTGTGAAAACAAGTCTTCATTTTTCTGGGATAAGTGTCCAGAATGCAATTGTTGGGTGGTGTGTTTAAGACCAATTTTTAGTTTTGAGAGGAACTGCTGACCCGTTCTCCAGAGTGGCTTGCAGAAAACCATTTATTTAAAATAATCCTTAGAGCATCTTTATGTTCCCTGCTTAAAAAAATCATCTGTGTCTAAGATGTGAGAACACATAATACATTTGATAGTATTCCTTTTCTATTTTGTAACTTCTTTGCAATTTTATCTTCATTTTTTTATTGCTCTGATGATAGGCTTCAGCATTTATTTTCTCAGTTGTTAATCTGTTCCTGCTTTAATCATGACCCCCCAAACCTGGAAAATCAGGAACCTTAAAAACAGATCCTGACATATAAGTAATTTCTAGGGTTTGGCTACCATGAATAAAGCTGTTGTGGACATTTGTGTACACGTCATTGTACGGGTATGTGCTTTCTTTCCTCTTGGGCAGATGCTTCAACGTGCAGGTATGAAGTGCATGGTTCACTATACAAGAAACAGCAAACAGTTTTCCAGAGTTGCAGGACGATTTCCCCTTCTCACCAGCAATAGGGGAGAGATCCCGTTGCCTTGTGTCCCTGTTGGCACTTGGAACTGTCAGGGTTCTTTCTTCACCTTCTAATAGATGTGTGCTGGTGTCTCCTTGTCATTTAATTGGCATATCTCTACTATCTGATGATGAACATTATTTAGTGTATTTATCACCGTCTGTGTAACCTCTTTGGTGGACTGTCAGTTCATCTATTTTGATGGCTTGTAAAATAGAGTTAGTAAAACTGAAGAGGCCATTAGGTACTGTGTGCCTGTAGGAAGTGCCAGCCCTGCCTGCATGTCTACGGGAAGGAGGATGGAGAAGGAGGGACCATCTTTTCTCTTTAATGACCTCTCCCAGAATTAGTCCACTTATACGCATCCCCGTGGATGGGATGGGCATTTAGCCAAATAGTCATACTTACTGCAGGCAAGGTTGTAAGACAGAGTTTTTATTCTGGATGGCTGTGTCCCCAACTGAGACCTAGGGGCTGCATTTCTGAGGAGGAAGTGGGAAATGAGGAACAAATAGCAGTCTTTGTAATGATAGCACTCAAGTTAAAGAAAGAACTGACCTTATGCATATCTTCTGTTTCTCACCAGCTATTTCATCCTTTGGGTTGGAATTGCAGAAGTGGGTCTCCTTTCCATCATGTTTTCTAATTTGGTGATTGGTTTTCGTTTCATTTATTAATTCCATATAGTTTTTTTTGTTGTTGTTGCTTTTTAATTTAAGTCACTTCTCTTTTGTTTTCTTGGTATATAAGTCCATCATCAGAAATGAATTCCAAATACCATTTATTATTTTATACTTTTGTATATTTTTTCCTTTACTAACTTAATTTCATGGGCTAATACCTCCAGGATAATTTTAATAATAATTGTGAGGCTGGTATCTTTGTTTTTCATTTTAAAGGGACTGCATCTAGTACTTTTCCACTGATAATGTGTGTGTACTTCCAGAGCTTCAGTTTTCTATGTGCTAGGCTTAGGTATTGAGGTTTTTTGAAATGTAAGAATGTTGAGTTTTAACAAACGCCTTATAGCATCTAGAAAGATGATTATTTAATTTTCTCTTAATATGGCAAAATGTATTAATATCCTAAGAGTAAACCATTTCCTCATTTAGCTATGAACTTTATTTTGACCAGATAGATTATTCTTTTAATGTGCTGCTGGATTTTGTTCACTATATTTTAGGCTTTTGCACACCTGTTCAGGATTGAAGTGTGTCTGTAATGTTACATGTGGGTTTTGTCTGTGTCAGATCCTTGGAATCAAAAATTGAGTCTTCCTGAAAAGAATTTTTGACTTTTTGACTGTTTCAGCCTAAATAACATTGGAGTTATATTTTTCATTACCAGTTTGGTAAACTTTTCCTTTGAAAATGTTCAGATTTGGTAGTTTTTTGGGAGATAATATATTGATGATCATAATAACTATTCTATTTCAATCTTGTGTCTCCTTTGAGATCCAGCTTGGTAATTTGTACTTATATTTTGATAATTTGTATTTATTCTTTTGGGAAAGTCAATTTTTATACCTAGATACTCCAAATTATTTGGCTAGAGTTGAGCAGGGAATCCCTTCTGATGATGCCTTTTATTGAAAAAGATATAAAATAGTATTCAGGAAACACTAATGTATCTGCACCATGAAATTCTCCCCCACCTCCTGAATCCTATCCTTCCTGTTTTCTCAAAAACTAACTTTCCTCCACATCTTCAGCTATTTGAAGTTTGATAATTCTGTCAGCTTCATTATTGCACTATTGATCTATATTTGAATCTCAATTTCACTTTGTTTCCAGTGATCTACATTTACCATTCGTTTCTCCTGGATGACTTCAGCCTTTAAATATTTGTACTACCTGCTGCAGATGCCTACTTAGTTAATGTTTGCCTAAGTTACGACCATTTCGTTAGACTTTGGTCCTACTTGTGTAACCCTTTGCCATTCCTCTTCATGTCCTCCTCGACTTCTGGTCATTGTAGAACATTGCAATCAAAAAATCATGAAGAAATACTGGGGGGACCACTTTGTAAAGTATGTGCTTGTCTAACCACTAGGCTGCATGCCTGAAACCAATGCAGAAGGATAATAAATGTAGACTTCCATTGAAGAAAAAATTGGGATGAAAATCAGCATTCTGTAAAGTAACAAAAGTTGGTAGTAAAAATCGACAGGGACATTTAGTTACCAAGTCCCTCTGAGCAAGACAACAGAGAAGAACAAAACAGTTTCAGGCACTGGGGGGAGGTCCCAGCCTAGGCTCAGAAAACCCCCCGCCCCCATTTGTAAGGAAAAAGTTGAAAGTCTGGGTGAGAAAGAAACCCAAAGCTACTTCTCTGAGTCATTGAATTCAATAAAAATCAATGGGACAGATTCAGTTTCCCGATCATTTCAAATATACTAAAAATCAAATTATATGCCATTACTTGTTTTAAGTGATTAGTCTATGGAGAAAATCCTGAAGCACCCTCACTTATTAACCGTGAAAGGGGATGCTTCTGAATATCCCCGAAGTAAGAAGACTCCTATAGGACAGGCAGGGGCCCGTGGAGGGCAAGGGGCATCCCAGACTGCCAGTGCTTTTCTTGTCCCCTGACCTGTTCACAACCAGAAAACCGATACGAAGGCTGAATCTGGGAACAACATTCTGGCTAATGTTTGAAAGTTATGAAGAGAGGACCCTACTGCTAACTCAACATAAGATAAATACTAAGCAAATAATACCATGTGATTAAATTACCTTAAAAAACTTCAACTGCTGTTCCTGTAGTAACATCTTAATTGCCCCATCAGAAGGGTCATTAGGAACACGTGAGGTGCTCCTTGCAGAAGTGACAGCTGGTGTCTGAAGGGCAGGTGCATGCCATGCTGGGGTGTGGCTGGGAGAAGCCACCAGCTGACCCGATGCCTCACATTTTGTGTCTTAGACTGTGCCAGGATACAACCGATGCCCTAGTGATCACACGGATGTACTACAGACAGTTACAGCGTAAGTTATTCTCAATGGCCGGTGTACCTGCTTTCTGAGAAGGGGAATTAGTTGGTTCTAAGGTCAAAGAAAGAATGTCCCCGGCGACTAGACACAAAAGCGGTGGTGAGGTCAGGGAACTGGATGAACTCATTTAACCCTTATGAAACTGTCGGGGAAACTGAGGCCAAGGTCACACAGCTAGTGGAGGAGCTCTCAATGTGAATGCACACCCCTTCAAGGCTTTATCACTGACTCCTCTTGCTTCACTACAAAGACCTGGAGCGTAAAGGCATATGCTAAGTAGTCATTCTTTTTTTCTTTTTCTTTTAGTATGTTTCTGAAGTGAGAAGTGGGAAGGCAGAGAAAAAGACTCCTGCATGTGCTCGACTAGGATCCACCCGGCATACCCACCAGGGGGTGTTGATTTGTTGCGGCCCGAGCCATTCTAGCACCTGAGGTGGAGGCCATGGAGCCGTCCTCAGCGCCTGGGCCAACTTTGCTTCCATGAAGCCTCGGCTGTGGGAGAGGAAGAGAGATACAGAGAGGAAGGAGAGGGAGAAGGGTGGAGAAGCAGATGGGTGCTTCTTTTGTGTGCCCTGACCAGGAATTGAATTGGGGACTTCCACAAGCCTGGCCGATGGTCTACCGCTGAGCCAACCAGCCAGGGCTAGTACTCGTTCATTTTGACTGCCATTTTTATAGTCTTGATCTTACGAAGTAGTTCCTTGATGTAGAAACAGCTTGAGCTTCTCTTCCTGGTGATGAGGATTGGCTGTACAAAGGAACCGATTCCACCTCGCAGACACCGCGCCCTGGCGCTGGCCTGTTTCTAAGGCAGCAGGTCACCCCGACGGTCATTATTTCCAGCCCGGATACTGCCATAGCCTCTGCTTCTCCTTCCTGCCCCCAGTCCTTCCCCATTCCCACCCCACTCCCAGGAGGCAACCAGTCACCTTCCTAAATGCCACCTGCTTTCCTATGTGTAACTCATCAGGCACTAGCCATCAATCGATATTCTAGGATGAATGAATGGGATGATCAAATAGAAGATGTCATTAACTATAGCTTTCTCTCCATTAGGGAATATTTAACACTAGAAGGTCTCATCTGTTTCTAGCGTCCTTTACTAACAATTTCCTCTTCCAGGGAATTGATCCTCTCAACATTTCATTCAGTCCACCAGGTGATATTGTGGGGACTGAACAGGTAATATGAACAGCAGTGTTAGTGTGGTTCATACCCTAAGACAGTGGTTCTCAAAGTGTGCGCTAGGGCACATTGGTGCACCCTAGAAGATTTCCAGGTGCGCCTTATGGTATTCCAGAGAAATATGTGCCTGTTAGGGACCAAAATACCAACAGGTTTTTGGAGGTTAGAGTTTGGGGGGGGACAGAGGTGTGGGGAATCGGCTGTAAGCTGACAGTCTGCCCAACCCCTCACATCACTTGCCTGATTAGGTTGCAAAAGGCTGTTAAGCTGTGGTGCTGGATCGTTTTCACTACCCCCCCATGTTCCCCGGAAAGACTGGAGACAAGTTTCTTCTATTCTTTGTTTGGTGTAAAGTTAAGATGATATATATGGTGGGGATTTTCTGCACTTGGTAAAATTCTTGGGTTGCCTTGGAAACATGATCAAAGATCTCATTGATTTGCTAATGTCCCACTTTGCCCTATAAATAAAGCAAGATGTAGTTTTTGGGCGCACTTTGTTCTTGCCAGCAGCAATTACAGGGCCCTCCTGACCCCGTATTTTCTTTAATTCCGTGTATTTTCTTAATTCTGCACCGTTTTCACTCGGGACCTGGAATTACTAGCTGCACTGGTTCACGGTATGTGCCCAAATATAAAAATAAATTAGGTCACTCTATTATACCATTTCATTACGGAAATACTGCTCTTTTTGTTAACACATCATTATTATATCTATTATTAACACACCATTATATTATTTTTAGATAAATACACCCAAATAAAATGGATAGATTTCTCAAAAAGAAGTGTGATATTGAAGAATCTGATTCGGGAAGTGAGCAAAAGTTAAGTGTAAATAAAATAGGACTTGAAGGCTGATGGGAAGAATTTAATTTATAGCATTTTCCAACACTTAACACTGAACAATATGATTGGATTAGAAACCCATTCATGGAAGCTTCAAGTGATTTTGGTTTAAAATTAACAGAAGAAGAAGAACTGGCAGCTATATCCACTGATCGTGGATTGATGATGAAACATAAGGAATTGTCTCTTAAAGCCTTTTGGATTTCTGTAAAAGAAGAATATGTGGCAATATCTAAAAAAGCTTTGAACATTTTACTACAATTTTCAACATCCTATTTATGTGAATTAGGATTTTTTACCCTCAGCACAATTAAGAGTAAAAAGAGAGGAATTCTTCAATGTATTGACGAGGCAATGAGAGTTTGCCTTTCAAATATATGCCCAAACATTGAAGAAATCGCTAGGACATATCAGGCTTATGTTTCTCATAAACACAAGAATGAAAAAACTTAACACATTCATGCTAGGCCCTGCCAAATTTACTAAATCTTACTAAGAATGTATTTATATGAATAAAAAGATAACATTTTTGTTATTTTTTTATTTTAACCCCTCTTTTTTTATGAATTTTAAAAAGCATAACTCAAAAAATGTAACATGCCTGATCAGGTGGTGGCGCAGTGGATAGAGCGTCGGACTGGGATGTGGAGGAACCCAGGTTCGAGACCCTGAGGATGCCAGCTTGAGCGTGGGCTCATCTGGTTTGAGCAAAAGCTCACCAGCTTGAGTCCAAGGTCACTGGCTCCAGCAAGCGGTTAATCAGTCTGCTGAAGGCCCGCGGTCAAGGCACATATGAGGAAGCAATCAATGAACAACTAAGGTGTCGCAACGAAAAACTAATGATAGATGCTTCTCATCTCTCTCTGTTCCTGTCTGTCTGTCCCTATCTATCCCTCTCTCTGACTCTCTCTCTGTCTCTGTAAAAAAAAAAATAATAAAGTAACATAAAAATGTTTTTTAATGTCAGAATAAATTTAATTTGTTGTATTTATTTCATTTAATTACCATAAAAGCACACTTGGACTTTATATTTTTTCTTTAATATTTGACTTAATTATTATAAGATATTTCTCAGAAATTTGCATATAGTGCGCCTGCAATTATTTGTAGGATTTTAAATGCACCCAGACTTCAAAAAGTTTGAGAACCACTGCCCTAAGGGCTCTTTATCACCTCCATTTTCTAATTGCTCTGCAATTTTAAGTAAATGACTGTAATTCATATCGGTCTCATGCTCACAGGGCTAGATCTCAGTTATATTTTTCTCTTCATTTTGTTGCTATCTAATATTTATAAACTGTCACCACACCCATCACTGTCATCACCACAGCGTCCTTCCTATTATTCAGCCACCATGTGACCCTTGCACCCTCTCCCCTTCCCCTCTTCAGTCACTGTTATGGACTGAATTGTGTCCCCACCCCCAAAGTTAGGTTGAAGCCCTAACCCTCCATGTGATTGTATATGGAATTAGGGCCTGTAGGGAGGTGATTAAGGTTAATTTAGGTCATAAGGGTGGGCCCTAAGCTGACTGGACTGTAGCCTGATAAGAAGAAAAAGAGACACCAGAAAGAGAAAGCTTCATCTTAAACCAACCCCCACTCCTTGACCTTGGACTTCCAGCCCCCAGAACTGCGATTCAAGCCCACAGTCTGTGGTCTTCCGCTGTGGCCGCCTGAGCTGACCGGGATGCTCATGTTGCCATGAGAATCGGTGTCACAACAGCTGTCCCCTCTCATCTCTCCCTTACCAGGACCCCAGGTGGGGTTGTGTTCTACCGGGAGTCCAGCATCTTTACCCTGGGCGTGAAGGGCAAGGGACGGGCACCCCACGGGTAAGGGCACAGGACAGAAGGGAACAATGCCTCTCAGGTTCCCAAACCCCTGGAAGTGTGGGGTGTTCATGTTGGAACGAGCGGAAGTTGTGGAGGAAGAAGGGGAAGGAGGAAGGCCACCATCTTTTAGTGTGGACATCCGGACAAGGCGTCCCTGCCCATGGACGGTCTGCTCTGACCTCGGCTTTCTCAGACCTGGGCTCAGCGTGGTCGTAGGTTGAGACTCTCGTGAGTAAAGCGGGGACCGCTGCCCTCTCTCTGGGTGTGTCTGATCACCTTAAAACACCCGGATTTACCTTCAGAACCTGCCTTGGGCCTAAGTCAGTGTCAGCAATAACCTCCCTTTAACTGTGTTTGGCTTTTCATTTTACCACTTAGAGGCAAAGGAAAAGTCTCTTGTACAACTGTGTTTCATTCATGAATATAAAATGCGTGCCCCCCCGGAGGGATTGAGGAAGTGCCTGGGTGAAGATAGAGGAGTCACATCCGTTACAGTTACATGGGAAAGGGAAGGGAACTTGAGGACCCAGGGGCAGGGTGAACGTCAGGAGACAGACCCTGCCTGCTTCGGGAGTCTATAAGGTCATCAGAACCGGGAGAAGTAAAACCCGTATCATCACTTACTTCCCGTTCTTCTGGGTCAGGCACTGCGGTGAGAAGGAGGGGAGAGAAGAGAAAAGCGTCTGCGTTTCATTCACGCTTCCCGTTCTCTCCGATTCGGTCAGTGATTTTCCCCGACCTACAGCCCGGGGCTGTCTGGGTGGGCAGCCGCGTGGGCTCCCATGCGGGGTGCCAAGGTAACGCCGGCTTCCACCCTCAGTCCCCTTGAACCTCCGTGTCAGATAATATGGCCATAACTGTGTATAGTGTCACGGGGTGGGGACTCAACTTGTGCGGAGGTCACTTGGAAGTGATATCAATGTCTAACCACTCTGCTGTACACCTGAATAATATACTGTTGAACGTCAAATGTCAACTGTAATTAAAAACAAACAAATTTAAACCATCACCTAAAATGTGCTATGTCGTACATGCTGTCATGGGAAGGTGAGGCCCTGGGAACTTGTCATGACAGGCGGGGAGGGGCATCTGTGGCTTCCATAAATGAAATGTCTGCCCCCGACTTCACTTCAGGTTCTCACCCGCGCGGCGGGGCTGACTCCCAGTCTCTGGACAACATGGATTGCACAGCGTGGATGTCACCTGGTGCAGGTGACTGCTGCCTAACCTCCTGTTGCTGGCTCCTCCCCGGGGCACACTAAGTTGGTCACAGCAATGGAAGTGTGCGGTGTGGCCCTCCTAGCCCTCCGAAGGGCTGCAAGAAGTGTCCATCCAGGTTCCCAGAAAGCAAAGCACTTGTTTTTCTCTGGACAGAGTCCCAATCCGAATTAGTTTGCTTAGGATCCCGCGTAGGATTCCGTGTTGTGAGTAACCGTAACTCCCTGGTTGGGGCTTTGCTCTGTGAACCCGGACAAAGGTTCTTGCAGCCCCGCAGAGCCAGCCCTTCAACAGAGCCATTCATCCATCAGGCCCAGCGTTGAGCGCTTGGGTGGCCTGTGACTCAGTCCTGCAGGGCAGGTAGGTGTACGGCGCAGAGGGAGAAATGTCCCCCCCAGGGGTGGGGCACCGCTGAGGTGGCCAAGAGCAGGCAGTGGTGGTGGCGTGTGTCACTGCAAATACTCCTTCATTTCACGCTGGATGTGACCGCAGTGCACCTCTTGTGGCAGGGGACCAAAGTCAGGGTGGCTGGAGCACCAAAAGCCAGCCCGGTAGACAAGAAAGGAGCCAAGACTGCAGCTGGAGGGGACAGTCTTGGGCGGGGCACAGCAACGTAACCATGACGACGCAGTGCCGGCAGGCCTTTCTACAATGGTCCGGGTGCTGAGACAGGCGTTGCTTAACTCCTGATTCTTCTATTTAATTAATATTTCACTAGTGCGGAGTCAGGTAGGCCAAAATACCTACCTGTACTATCCGTTCATGGAGAGATTGTCAAGGTGCTTGTTTTGTAGAGAACAAAACCTTAGCCGGCTTTCAACCAGTGATGATGACCTTTTTTTTAAAATTAATTTTAATGGGGTGACACCAATAAATCAGGGTACATATGTACAACGAAAACATATCCAGGTTATCTTATCATTCAATTATGTTGCATACCCATCACCCAAAGTAAAATTGTCCTCTGTCACCTTCTATCTGGTTTTTCCTGTGCCCCTCCCCTCCTCCCCATCCCACCCTCTCCTCCCTCCCCCCACCCCGTAACCACCACTCTCTTGTCCATGTCTAATAGTCTCACTTTTATGTCCCACCTATGTATGAAATCATGCTGTTCTCAGTTTTTCTTTTTTTCTGATTTACTTATTTCACTCCGTATAATGTTATCAAGGTCCATCCATTTTGTTGTAAATGATCCTATGTCATCATTTCTTATGGCTGAGTAGTATTCCACAGTATATATGGAATACTACTCTGACGGACACTTGGGCTGTTTCCAGATATTCACTATTGTGAACAATGCTGCCACGAACATGGGGGCGCATTTCTTCTTTTCGAACAGCGCTATGGTGTTCTTAGGGTATATTCCTATAAGTGGGATACCTGGGTCAAAGGCAGTTCGATTTTTAATTTTTTTGAGGAATCTCCATACTGTTTCCCACAGTGGCTGCACCAGTCTGCATTCCCATTTCTCCACATCCTCGCCAGCACTTATTTTGTGTTGTTTTGCTGATGAGCACCATTCTGACTGGTGTGAGGTGATATCTCATTGTGGTTTTAATTTGCATTTCTCTAATGATTAGTGATGTTGAGCATTTTATCATATGCCTATTTGCCATCTGTATGTCCTCTTTGGAGAAATTTCTATTCATTTCTTTTGCCCATTCTTTGATTGGTTTGTTTGTCTTCCTGGTGTTGAGTTTTATAAGTTCTTTATAAATTTTGGTTATTAACCCCTTATCAGATGTGCTGTCGAATATGTTCTGTCCATTGTGTGGTTTGTCTTTTTATTCTGTTCCTATTGTCTTTAGCTGTGCAAAAACTTTTTAGTTTGATATAGTCCCATTTGTTTATCTTGCCTTTTATTTCATTTGCCCGTGGAGATAAATCGGCAAATATATTGCGGCTACAGATGTCGGAGATCTTGCTGCCTATGTTTTCTTCTAAGATGCTTATGGTTTCATGGCTTACATTTAAGTCTTTTATCCATTTTGAGTTTGTTTTTGTGAATGGTTTAAGTTGATGGTCTAGTTTCATTTTTTTGCAGGTAGATGTCCAATTTTCCCAACACCATTTGTTAAAGAGGCTGTGTTTACTCCATTGTATGTTCTTTCCTCCTTTGTCAAATATCAGTTGTCCATAAAGGTGTGGGTTTATTTCTGGGTTCTCTGTTCTGTTCCATTGATCTATGTGCCTGTTTTTATGCCAGTACCAGGCTGTCTTGAGTACAATGGCCTTGTAGTAAACTTTGATATCCGGAAGAGTGATACCTCCTGCTTTATTTTTTCTTTTTAAGATTGCTGAGGCTATTCGTGTTCTTTTTTGTTTCTATATAAATTTTTGGAATATGTGTTCTATATCTTTGAAGTATGTCATTGGTATTTTAATTGGTATTGCATTAAATTTATAAATTGCTTTGGGTAATATAGACATTTTAATGATGTTTATTCTTCCTAGCCATGAGCACGGTATATGCTTCCACTTGTTTGTATCTTCCTTGATTTCTTTTATCAGTGTTTTATAATTTTCTGAGTATAAGTTCTTAACCTCCTTGGTTAAATTTACTCCTAGGTACTTTATTTTTGGGTGTTGCAAGAGTGAAGGAGATTGTTTCCTTAATTTCTTTTCCTGACAGTTCATTGTTGGTATATAGAAATGCCTCTGATTTCTGAGTATTAATTTTATATCCTGCCACCTTGCTGGATTCATTTATAAGTAGTTTTTTGACTGAGACTTTAGGGTTTTCTATATACTATATCATATCATCTGCAAATAATGACAGTTTTACTTCTTCTTTTCCAATTTGGATGCCTTTTATTTCTTCTTCTTGTCTGATTGCTATAGCTAGGACTTCCAGAACAATGTTGAATAAAAGTGGTGAAAGGGGGCACCCCAGCCTGGTTCCTGATCTTAAGAGGATTGCTTTTAATTTTAGTCCATTTAGTATGATGTTTGCTGTGGGTTTGTTGTAGATGGCCTTTATCATGTTAAGGAATGCTCCCTGTATTCCCACTTTACTGAGAGTTTTGAGCATGAATGGGTGCTGGATTTTATCAAATGCCTTTTCTGCATCTATTGAAATTATTATGTGATTTTTGTCCTTCCTTTTGTTTATGTGATGAATCACATTGATTGATGTGCGAATATTGAACCAGCCTTGCCTCTCCAGAATAAATCCCACTTGATCATGGTGTATGATTTTTTTCATATATTGCTGGATTCGTTTGGCTAATATTTAGTTGATAATTTTAGCGTCTAAATTCATCAGAGATATTGGCCTATAGTTTTCTTTCTTTGTGTTGTCTTTGCCCGGTTTTGGGGTCAGAATTATGCTTGCCTCATAAAAGGAGTTTGGAAGTCTTTCTTCCTCTTGAATTTTTTGAAATAGCTTGAGGAGGATAGAAATTAGTTCTTCTTTAAATTTTTGGTAGAATTCACTTGTGAAGCCATCAGGTCCAGGACTTTTCTTTTCTGGGAGTTTGTTGATAACTGTTTTGATCTCATTTGTTGTAATTGGTCTGTTTAGGTGTTCTGATTCTTCCAGATTGGTTTTTGGAAGATTATATGATTCAAGAAATTTGTCCATTTCACCTAGATTGTCTAATTTTTTGGCATAGAGTTCTTCATAGTATTTTCTTACAATGCTTTGTATTTCTGTTGTGTCAGTTGTTATTTCTCCACTGTCATTTCTAATTTTATTTATTTGGGTCCTCTCTCTTTTTTTCTTGGTGAGTCTAGTTAAAGGTTCATCTCTTGTTTACCTTTTCAAGGAACCAGCTCCTGGTTTCATTGATCCTCTGTATTGTTTCCTTAGCCTCTATGTCATTTATTTCTGCCCTGATCTTTATTATTTCCTTCCTTCTACTGGTCCTGGACTTTATTTGCTATTGTTTTTCTAGTTCTTTTAGAGGCAGGGTCAGGTTGCTTATTTGAGCTTTTTCTAGCTTCATATGATATGCCTGTAGTGCAATGAACTTCCCTCTCAGTACTGCTTTTGCTGTGTTCCATAAATTTTGAGTAGATGTATGGTCATTATTTATCGTTTCTAGAAACTTTTTTATTTCTTCTTTGATCTCATTGTTAATCCATTCATTATTTAATAACATGCCATTTAGTTTCCAACTGTTGGAGTATTTTTCAGGTTTTCTTTTGTGGTTAATTTCTAGTTTCATGGCATTGTGATCAGAGAAAATGCTTGATATGATTTGAATCTTCTTAAATTTGTTGAGACCATTTTTGTGTCCTAACATGTGGTCTATCCTAGAAAATGTACCATGAGCGCTTTAGAAGAATGTATATTCCACTGCTTTAGGGTGAAAAGTTCTGAAGATATCAATTAAATCAAGTTGATCTAGTGTATACTCTAAGTCTTCTGTTTCTTTATTAATTTTCTTTCTTGAGGATCTATCCAGTGTTGTTAGTAGGGTATTGAAATTCCCTACTATTATAGTATTGCTGTTAATCTCGCCCTTTATATCTATCAAAGTCTACTTTATGTATGTCGGGGCTCCTATATTTGGCGCATCGATATTTATAATAGTTATATCTTCCTGTTGAATTGTTCCTTTTATCATTATGTAGTGTACTTCTTTATCTCTTACTACAACCTTTGTTTTAAAGTCCATTTTGTCAGATATAAGTATTGCTACACCGGCTTTTTTTAAATTTCCATTTGCATGAAATATTTTTTTCCATCCTTTTACCTTCAGTCTATGTGCCTCTTTTGTTTTAAGGTGTGTCTCTTGTAGACAGCATATATATGGGTCCTGTTTCTTTATCCACGCAGCTACCCTATGTCTTTTGATTGGATCATTTAATCCATTTACATTTAAGGTTATTGTTGATATGTAGTTGTTTATTGCCATTTTATTCTTTAAAGCTGTATTCTTCTTTGGCTATAATCTTTTCCCCCTTTGAACTGTTTACAGCAGGCCCCTTAGTATCTCTTGCAGAATTGGTTTGGTTTTAATGAATTCCTTGAGGTTTTCTTTGTCTGGGAAGCTTTTTATTTCTCCTTCAATTTTAAACATTGGCCTTGCTGGATAGAGTAGTCTTGGTTGTAGGTTCTTGTTCTGCATTACTTTGAATATATCTTGCCATTCCCTTCTGTCCTCAAGTGTTTCTATTGAGAAGTCAGATGTCATCCTTATGGGGGCTCCTTTGTGGGTGATAGCCTTTTTTTCTCTAGCAGCTTAAAAAATTTTCTCTTTATCCCTTTGCTTTGGTATTTTAACAATGATGTGTCTTGGTGTAGATTTTTTTGGATTTCTGTTTAATGGAGTTCTGTGTGCTTCTTGAACATGTGGAATGTTTCCCAGCCTTAATTTAGAGAAGTTTTCTGCTATGATTTGATTGAACAAAGTTTCTATTTCTTGTTCTCTCTCCTCTTCAGGAACCCCTATGATGCGAATGTTGTTTCTCTTCATGTTGTCACAGAGCTCCCTTAGAGTTTCCTCACATTTTTCGTGTTTCTTTTCCTTTTTCTTCTCTGCTTCTGTGCCTTTGTTTATTGTGTCCTCTAACTCGCTGATTTGATCCTCAGTGTCATTCATCCTGCTTTTAATTCCTTCCATTGTGGTCTCCAGTTCTGATACTGTATTTGTCATTTCTGATTCTTTTTTATTATTTCAATTTTGTTTTTTATCCTTGTTATCTCTTTATTTAGATGTTCATAGTGACTATCCATTGTTGCTCTAATTTCTTTGAACATCCTAACTATCATTATTCTAAATTCTGCTTCTGGTAATTTGGTTATATCTGGTTCATTCAGGTCCTTCTCTGGGGATTTCTCTTGATTCATTTGGTTTGCATTCCTCTGCCTGTCCATTTTGTCTGTGTATAAGAAGTTGTGGTCACTGGAGTCCAGTAAGTGTTGCCTTTGTGTTCTCTAGGGTGGTCTTTCTGCAGGCCTGCCACCACCTCTGCTGCTGCCTAGGGTGGTTGGGTATGGGCTTTGCCAGCGCCGGAACACTGCGGCTGTTGCTGTGATTTCCGCCTCTTTTCTGCGGGAGGCGCTGTCACTCTAGCCATAATCCTCAGCACCAAGGGTAGAGGTGAGCACCTTTGGTCAGCTGCGGACCCAGCCTATTTCCGGGCTTCTGCCCAGCACCCGCGGTCAGAGTCTGCTCGCCACATTTTTGTAGGTTGGACGTGACTTCTGACATGCTCTCAGCTGTGAGCCTTTGCCCGTCCAGAGGTTTAGCCCTGCCAGGTCCCTCCTGCGCAGGTTTGCAAACCAAGGTTTATTGGGCCGGGCATGGCTGCTGGCATACGCTCAGCTGCGAATTTCCACTACTTCCAGGGTTTATCCCGTCCCTGCGTTCAGAGCCAACTCGCACATACAGGATGGCAAACCGCGGTTTCTCCGGCCTGTTGGGTCTGCCTGCTGGTGTGAGCTCAGCCGCAAGCCTCCGCCCATCCCTGGTCCTAGCCCCGTCCCCGCGGTCAGGGCCGGCTTGCGCAGGATCATAGAGCAGATCTCTGCCCGTTCCTGGCTTCCCCCACAGGTGGGGTTACAGGCGGGCCCACAGCTTCCGGACCGCTTTCGCGCGTCCGCTCTACCCCTGCTGGGCTAGACCGAGCTCACACTGGCTGGGCCTCCGCCCTCCGCCGACAGAGCCGTGTTTCAGCGTCCCGCCACCACCATCCCTCCAGCAACCCTCAGCAGAGTAGGAAGTGCCCTAAGTCTCCATACTGTAGGCCTGGGAGCTCCCTTCCTCTTAGCAGCTCTGCTCTAAGTGCTGCGGGAGAGCTTGTTTGCCTGGTGTCCTATCTCCCTTTGCTGGTATTGCTAGTTCCAGGGAAAATATTCGTTTTCAATTAAGGAAGTGACTTAGCCCAGGGGTTAGGGTGGCTGTCCCTCTGAGTGTTTGTCCCTGTGCCTTCAGTCCACACTCTCTTCCGCTGCTTTGGTCCTCTCCTCTGTCCCCGTTCCCCGGAGCCCCGGGTGTGTGGTTGTGAGAGAGGTTTTCTGCGCTGTCCCTGTAAGAAGAATCTTGGGTCTGAGAAAATTGTCTCTTTCTTACAAACAGTATCCTCACTTGTTTCACAGCTTAATACTATCCAAATGCCTGTTCTAGGCTCTGCGACTGCAGGCAAGGGCTTTGTTCCTGGGACCCAGGTCCCTCCCTCTCTGCCAAACTCTCCTCCTACCACGCGGGTCACTCTGGGCTGCCATTCTCTCCGAAGAGCTTGGCAGCCCTTTTCGCTATTCCTACCTGTCTCAATGTGGCTTCTTCTGTGTTCCTTGGTTGAAGAGTCCACTTAGTTTAGTTCAAAGTTGTTTTATCCAGATGATGGTTCTTAAAATTGAGTTATAATCCACTTTGGTTCTGGAAGTTGGAAGTACGTCCGCCTACTCCATCGCCAACTTGCTCCTCCCCACGATGACCTTTTCTGATGGCAAAATACACCACGTGTACCTTGAAAAAGTATATTTGCTCTGTAAGAAATTCAAAATATAGAAAATAAAAAGAGTGGAACTACCCTCTACTTCCTCCCCTCAAATATGACCACAGTTTTCGGAGTCTATCTTTACAACCTCCTTAAGATATGTTGGAACACCCATTTGGGAATTTTGAAAAATGAAGAGCACATTAAAAATTCAGGGGATGGGAAGGGATTGGAGTATTAGTTAAAGAAAAACAATTGCAAATACCTCCCCCGGTATTATGCTCACGTGTCACTAGACATGCTGTATGTCACCAGAAGGACGTTCTTGGTTAATGCGTAGCTGGGACTTGCACCAAGGGCGTCTCCCCAGGGATCAGGCATGGACCCCGATGCAGGCTGCTAGTCTGAGCTGCATCCACGGAGCCTGTGTCCATATTCCTCCCCTCTGGGACTGCTCATTCAGGGAGCGCAACGCGGCGCAAATGCAATTGATCTTCTGAAACTCAGCTGCCCCAGGACCCTCAGGTTTGACATTAAACGGCTCACTGCCCTCGACCGACACAGCGCACACTTGATGGGATGGCATCTAGTTTTCTGCAGGTCTGAAAGATGGCTTAGCATGCTCACCCTAAAAAGTGACACACTCCTCTGGAAAAACAGTAGGTTCCCTCATCTGTGGAGCTGGCCCAGAAGGATGTAAAGATGCCACGGGTGTGTTCGGGGGCCTTCCCCTCAGCTAAAGGTACTGCCTGAATAACTGTGGGCAGGTCATGTCAGCGGAGATCATGCTGGGAAGAATTCTGTAAACCGTTGTAAGGGAATGCGTTTGCTCTCTCTGTTCCGTCTCCCCAGAATGCCTTTCCTCTTGATTTGCCTGTCCAGATCTTCTCCATTTTTGAGAGCTAGGATTCACTCTCATGTTCAGTGTGTGGTCTTTGCCAAGGATATGTTTCCCATTGTCATTTTTATTTATACTTTTAAAAATGTATCCTTCACTGAAATGATAGAGAATTGTCATCAGTCGTTTCCTTCACCTGATGGAAAACTCCTTAAAAGCAACAGTGATTTATCTCCATGGAAACTAAGTTAGCTCCCTTCGGTATAAGTAGATGTTCAGTGAACATATATTGGAGGAACATATGCAGTGGTCCACACTGGAGTGTGAGTGTGATTATGCTGAGTGACTACGAGGGCTGGACGCTCCCAGAGGGGCAGATGTGACAGCGCTTGAGTGTCTAGCTGAGAGGGAGAACCCATGATCCGCGTGTCCAAAGGCTTGCTGCTTCTGCTACCAACTGCTCCCCCGCACTGCTGAGTCACGGAACAAACCCTCCTCCTACACTACTTCTGCCTTTACCTTCCTCAGGACTAGTAATTCGTCGGCCAAGATAAATGTCACTTGTCTTCTCTTTTGCTTCTGGTTTTTTTCTTCACCTTCTACTTGTGCCACCATGCACTCCAAGTTTGGTTTCTACTTAGGCGTGATGCATGCTCCCAATTGTAGGTCATTCCTTCCCCGCTGTTTTGTACAAGGCTTCTCTGAGCAAGGGTTTCCTCCTTTGTAGCTTTGTTACAGTTCCGACACAACACCCAGGTTTTCCTTGTTGGAAAAACGGCGTGGTCAAGGCATTCCATTCTGAGCTCCACAATTATAATGAGCAAAGAAGGTATTCATCGGAAAGAGCACCTGTTCCAAACCGGGCATTTTACTTGTCAGCCGCCCCCAAGGGCCCCCCTGGGGTGAGAGGTCAGGGCGCCGACTTGCAGGGCTGGCCAGCAAAGCACCCCTTCTCTCCAGGTGCACAGTTCTCCCTCCAGAAGATTCCGTCTTCCACTCTTCACTCCTCCTTGCCTATCAGATAGCCATTGGTCTTACCATGGCTTTTTCATCTAGAGACAGAACCAGTCACTCTTGGTCAAACCCTGTGATTCATTTCCTTCCAAGCAAAGGTCACCGCAGTTCCTCTGCCAGAGCTCTGCCCAGAGCTCCCCTGGGGGGCGGGGCGCAGCCTCTGTCCTCTTGACCCGACTGAGCTGGGGTGGGCGCTGAGTCATGAACTCCCCAGCGTCTTTTCTGAGTGCAGATAAGACCCGCGGTCCAGTGAACGGCGGGCGAGGTGTGGGATGGAGTTTGGCGCTGCTCTTGGAAAAAAAAAACAACAGCAAAAGAAAGCACATTTCCTTTTCCAAAGTGAACTATTTATTTCCATCGGCTCACAATAAACAGTAGGGGTAATAGCAGCTCACAAAAGAGAGGTGCACTTTGGAGAGCTGGCCTAGTGTAGAAAAGAAAGAAGAAATAGGACACAGAGAAGGGAATGTTTCATAGCCATCCTCTTGGTGACTTAGAGCCATTTCATAGGATGATAATGAACTCTGCTGGCATGAGTAGCTCTGTTGCGCCATTTAGAACCCCAGAGTTTCCAAGCTCGTTAGGAATCGCTGATTCTATCCCCCCCCCCCCCCCCGCCCTTGTATTGCAGATGAAAACAAATAAAGCCAGCGTGGTCACAGAGCGGATTGATTTCCCCGTTCTCACAAACCGCCTATTGGCAAGTTCAGTTGAATCACAAACCCCCGTTGACATCGACCTCCAGGGTGACCCACGCTTAGAGATGCCGCTGCGGCAGGCTGACTGTCAGTCCGTCACCTCTCCTGCGCCCGGGGTTGCACCTGCGTTCCCAGGGGATCCAGGCTGGAGTAAGGGAGCCCGTCCTCCTGAAGGTGCTCTGTGCTCCCGAGGTTCAGCTGGCTTGTCAGGGCTCCTAGCTGGGTCGGGGTGCAGGCTCCCCAGACCACTATGTGTCTCTCAGACGTTCAGGTCAGTGGTAGGCTCCCCCGGGCTCTGAGGCTGTCTGGGAGTCTGGAACCTGGCATACAGGTGATGCTTAAGATGGAGTATTTGTTTCCTCGTATGTTAGTTACTCTTCTGCTTAGAAGTTTTCAAAAGCCCTTCATGGCCAACACCAATGTTTTAAAATACGGGTTTTGTTTGTATTTGGGCACGGTGATCAGCAGTTGCCATTGGAAAGATGTGTTGTTACTGTTGTCACAGGCAGGGGCATGCCACGCAGGGCCACATGGGGCAGCCCAGGATGGGTCAGGGCGCCGAGGAGCCCTTTGTGTGGTTTCCTCAGGAAAAGAAAGGCCGGGGCAGGGTAAGCAGCCTTAGAGCTGGCTCGTTTTAATACTCTCAGGGCTCTCTGGGGAGCAGAGGCTGTCTCTCGCTGGCTGAGACCAGCCCTGGGACGATGAGGACAGAGGAACGCGGGGCTGCTGCCTGGGCTATCAGAGCCAGCAGAGGAGGGGCAGGTGGGGGACCTCTGGCTGGGCTCCCTGGGGCAGGCAAGGTGAGCTCCCAGGTGAACAGTTTGCTGTCTTGAAGGACCAGCCAGCCCTGGGGGCCAGTCCTGGAGGTCAGCATGGCCTCAGATGGCAGAGTGCCAAGAATTTGGAAAATGCAGTTCACACAGCTGCTCTCTGCAGAAGTGTGCACCTCAGGACGGCGTTCCTTGTGCAGGGTGTCCTGGCGCCCACCAGGGGTGGCTGCACACGGCGCCTTGTTGGCAGATGCTGATAGATAGAGCGTGACTCTGATTGGGGGATGTCACTGTGAGGAACCTGTTCACCTTCACTGGGCACTGCTGTGCAAGCTGGTGTAACCACAACGTCCTTCTGGAAAACATTCCGTGCAGTTTTAAAGCTACTGTGGGTGTGGGGTGTCAGACACCGAGGCTGGATGTTGCCTTGACCGCAACCCGGCATTCAGGTCCTCCCCTGGGGCTGTTTGTGAGAACCGAGCACTGCAGGTAGGCGGGTTTCACTAGGGTCCCCGCTGTCCGGGCTGGTGCCTCCTGCTCTGTACCGAACCCAACTCTTTCTAGAACCATCTCCTCTGGGAAACCCTTGCCAGCTTCCCGAACCCACACGTACATGTTGTGTATGATGCATCAGCCAATCTTCTCAGCACATCACAATATTCCCACCTTCATTGTCGCAAGAGCCTTCCGAGGCAAGTACTGGATCCCTGTTTTATAGATGAGGCACTTGAGATACAGAGATGCCCAGTGACTTGCCCAAGGTCACAGAGCTAAGAGATGTTTGGGTTGTCCTTGGCAACGGATGCTTTTTGATGAAATAAAAATGTTGGATTCAGGTAGGTTCCCTCTAATAATAGACACGTGCATGTTTATATGTGTTTTAAATCAGAGGGCATCTCTCTTTTCTTTTTTCTTCCCCCTTTCCCTCCCTCAACGTTCTGGAACTTTATGAAGACTCAACCCATTCAGGATTTGCACCTGGAATTTTAAAACTTAGCTTGACTTAGCAAACTGTCTTTTAAGTCCTTCCTTTGAGAGAATTCTACATTCTTCAGGAAACAAGAACTCAGGGGAAATGTTAAACCACTTAAACCTACCCTGACCCTAATATAGCATCTTCTTTTATTTTAAAATTGTATTCCCCTGGCCTGGGGTGGAGCAGAGGATAGAGCGTCCACCTGCAACACTGAGGTCACAGGTTGGAAAGCCTGGGCTTGCCCGGTCAAGGCACATATAACAAGCAGTCAATGAACAACTAAAGTGAAGAACTATGAGTTGATACTTCTTGCTCTCCTCTCCTCTCTCTGTAAAATCAATAAATAAAATCTCTTAACAAATTGTATCTGTTTAATTTAACATTAACATTGTGTTCATTTTAAATGTACCAGATAGTGATTTGATAGATTGTAAAGTGATCATTTTCAAAGACCTGTGTTCCATCAGCATCTTTCCAGGGGGTTCTCTCAGATGAGCTTGGGACAAGTTGCCAAAACTTCCCGACAGGCCAGGCGATGTCCTTTCACAGGGAGGGACCTCGCACCGGACGTGAGGTGGTTACACTGCTCGTGAGACGTGGGCACGTTCAGAGACCTTTCTAGGCACTAAGCCAGTCCTCCAGGTCACTTCCTTTGGATGTCAACAAGTGTGAAAGACATCTTCTTGTTGTGAAAGACGACGCTGAGGCAGGGATGTCGTTTGAATTGGTGACGAGGGGTTCCAGATGCCTCAACCCCCACCTCGGGGCTTGGGATGAAACTGAGCACTAAACTCGCCCAGCATGTCGTCCGCGTCCTTTCCCCCATCTCAGCTTTGTGCCGCACCTGGGACACGGTGATGCCCTCCGAGTGGGGCGGGGTCTTGCTTTGTGTCCACCTTGCTTCCCCGCGGAGAGCTGCAGATGCAGCGGGGGCCCAGCAGAGACTGGTTCCGCAAGCGCATTAGTGGATGTGCTGAAGGCTGTCTAGGTTGGCTCAAAGGGGTGGGTGGTTTCTCAGAGTCCATAGCTGCTAGGGACAAGAATTCAGAAGTGGTTGTCCCAGGTGAAGTGCCCCATAATGTAGGAGGGCACCTCTGACTTCCATAAAAGGATTCAGATGGGTCCAAGTACCTGGGAGTAACATCCATGTCTTAAGAGGAGGCCACTCCTCTTTGGTGAGTTGGATTGTGCGGACTTTGGTACCGGTATCACTGAATGGTTTGTGTTTTGAGAGACTATTTACTCCTGCTGTTACTTAGGCTATTACTTAGGTTAGGGAGAGCCTCAGTATGGTAGGCAGGTCTAAGAAAGGGGATTCAGGGTGGAGTAAATGTTGTGATAAGAGTTGAGTGAATAGTCTTGAGATTGGATCAACAAAAACTACTCCGTTTAATTCTAATCCGAACAATCTACTGTGTTTTTTGCTCCACAAGTTGCATGTATTTTCCCCCAAAGTGGAGGGGAAAATGCCTGTGTATCTTGAGGAGCGAAAAATATGGTATTTTATTAAATATTTTAACACACCATTTGTTTCAGGATATTTTTTTTCTTATTTTCCTCCTTAAAACCCTAGGTGTGTCTTATGGGCAGGTGCGTCTCATGGAGCAAAAAATACAATATGTGTGTTACATCATCTCAGTAATTTATTCAAACCGGCCCTCGTGCAAATAGGATCGAGTTCACATATTTAGATGGATTCCTGAATTATAATTCAGGGGTTTTCACATTTGTGCTGTTGGCCACAGTTAGGTGGGGAGAGGAGATATTCTGCCATCCCTAGCGCCTTTATGTGGAACGGTACCGCAGGTATGTGGATGATGTCCAAAAGCCAAAGTTAAATTCTCGTGCCCATGGCCACTTAGTTTCTATATTGTAAGTGAAACGGCTGATTTTTATTGATGCTTTCTAAAACACTGCCAGAGGAAATACTCAGTCGGCCTCATCTGGTTGCCTGTGTACATGCTCATGTCATTGGCTAAACTAATACTCTAGTCATCTCTTAAGCATTACACTTCTTTGACTTCTTTCCTTCTTGAAATACTTGGTGAGGACATCATCATCACTCTCTCATTTTAAGATAAGGATGCGGAAATGCTGGGGAGGGTGGGGTGATCACACACCTACCAAGTGACCAAGCCAGGATGTCCCAAACCACCAGATTCCTGTGACCGCACTCAACCACTGCACTCTGCAGCCTCCAATTCACATAGAGTCCCTGGTTCCAGTTCATGTCTAGCTTGTCAAAATGTAGTTTTTTCAGAGAAATGGTGAAAGTCAGTGCTAGGTGACATTCAGATATTGATAGGGTGTCATCGACAAACAGAACTGGGGCAGGCTGGGCTTATTTCAACTCTTGAAATCTACCTACAGGAATGGTCCAAGTGTAGGGAGGGGTGGCTTCTGAAGTGAGCCTCTAACAGCAGAGAAATGATGGAATTTATCACAGATTGGGGACCAATGAATCTTGACATGGAGGGTTGGGATCCCAGCTTGTTCCTGATCCCCAGCTGCACCCTGACTTTCTCCCTCCTCGAGTTGGGATACAAGCATGTTGGAATCTTTTGCTATCTGTTCAAATTCAGCCAGGCATTAATTGACATTTTCCAGAAAATTAGCACAATATTCTTTTATTTGTTTTTTCTTTTTTTTGCCACTGGGATGTATGCCAAATGAGAAGAATCACTGTGTTTTTGTTTTTGTTTTTTGTGTGTTTTTGTCACACAACACCATTTAGATGAATATGTGTGGGAGGGAGAGATGAGAGACTAGCAAACCCAGAGAAAAGCATGGACATCTTCATCACGCCCAAGTTTACAGCCCGAGCACCTAAAGAGTCTCTCCCTGTGTTCTTACTGGTCTGTGTCACCTTTGCTTGGTGCTGCCCCTGCAGAGCGATTGGATTTTTGTGTGGAAGAGCAGTCGACCAAGGGTGTTACGTATTAACAACGACGATAAGGATAAGAACAGCTTCTAAAATGAGGGTTGGGGGTAACAGGCTGGGCAGAATTCTGGCACATCCAGACATTGAGCCACAAGAATTCTTCATCAGTTTAGAAATACAGTCCTGACACATCAACCAACACAACAGGAGAAGGTCTCTGGATGCAAAGGACACATGATGCAAGAGGGAGGATAGTTTCGAGAGTGTGCCATCACTCAACGTCAATCAGCAATCTCGCCACCTGCTATTAAATGATCTCACGGCCCCAGTGACATGGCGCAGAAATTGCACCACCCCCAGACTGTGCAGGCAGAGCGTTCTCAGAGTGTCACCAAGCCGGAGTAGTGTGGGCGTTGAAGGAAGGCATGACCGGGACAAGAGCCAAGTTGAGGGCTTGCGATAAGAGCGAATGTTCCTCCCACGAAATCTCGTAGTCAACGTTGCTGACACCGCTGCGTACTCAGCAAGGGTTCACTGATCAGGTACATGTCTCACACAAGTGAAGACCCTTGGGTGGCCGACAGTGGTACCAGAACATATCCAACCTTGATGGAAACCAAAGAGAGGCAAATACAGACGGAAAGGGATGTTCCATTTGGTAGAGACTATAAAGAGGTGGTAACAGTCGCTGTCTGTGAGGGCATCAGAAAGTGGTGGCTCCAAGCAGACACACATGGAAGAAGTGTAAACTGATATAACCCTCATTCATTGCCTTCTCAGAAATATTAGTATAAAAACATATTTCACTGCCTGGGAACTACAAATTGTAGCAACTTAGATACCTTCACAGTAGGAAAATGGTACAATGACTTATTGTATTAATATATTCATACAATAAAATACACTGTAGCAATGAAAAAGAAAAACCTACATAGAGAATATTTAATAACCAGAAAGATACTCAGAATAGATTTGTGCTAGGCTGAAGAATGTCCCCTCCCCCAAAGGTGTCCACACCTGTCCCTGAAACTTGTGAATACATTCTGTGGCATGATAAAGGGGAATTAAGGTTAAAGATGGAACTAAGGTTTTAATGAGTTGACCGTGAGATGGGAGATCATCCTGGGTTATCCAGATGGGCCCAGTGTAACACTGGGTCTTCTTGCAAGAGAGAGGCAGGAGAGTCTGTCCAATTGTGGTGATGCTGTGTGTCTGAGTGAGACCCAGCCCACCCTTGCTGGCTTTAACCATTACAATGACATCTCAGTGACTTTTCTTGATTGTAAATGACTGGGTGTAGAAAGAACAGAGACTCCATGTGGGAGGTGGCCGTGGCCAGCAAAATCATGTTCCCCATCATTTTTGGGTAGGAATATCATTGAAAGGGGACTTGAAGAAAAATCAGGGTTTTAGAGGAGGAGATTGTGCTAATAATTCTGCTATTGCCTGGTGCCCCCAGGAGAAATGACTTGGCCGGTCACTGTGGGCCACTACTTCTTTCTTAATGGATAAAATGAGATTTGGAAAATTTGCGAGCAGATTGTTGGGTAGAAGCACACCATCATCACAAAGAAGCCTTGTTTATTTGCAGATTTGGCCTGTGTGTTTCGGTGTTTGATTTGTCTCCGATACTTGGAGAGCATGTCATTATCAGAGCGGGAGTGCTGCTAACGAGAAGAAAACATCTAAGGTGAGCGCTGGTAGGGCAGGAAGGCTGCCAATCATAAGGGGGGCGTTAGGTCAGTGAGGAAGGGCCCACTCCCCTGTGCATCGTCCTGTGTTGTATGAGAGACATTTCACAAAGCTTGAGTTGCTATTTATAACATGGCTGGGTGAGGACTTGTCAGAACTAACTTCTCCAAATACTGTGACAGAGCTGAAGAGAGAGAACATCTTCGTGTTGTTCAATTTTTTAAGAATTATGAAAATGTCATCATTATAGAAAAGCACAGAGAAAAACTCAGCATGTGCACCTGCCTTTCCTCGTGACCAAAGCTCAACCTTTCGCGGTATTTGCTTCAGATGGCCTCCCATGGTGACCTGTTACAGACACAGCTGATGCCCCTCAGTGAGGTCTTTCTCTCCTACACCCTCCCCCACTCCATTTCAGACAAAGGGGTGCTGCTTAAACTCCCACGAGTGCTTTTTTAAAAATCACCTTCTCACTTCAGTATGCATCTCTGAATTATTGATAAAATATTTTTTTATAAAAAAGACTTTGTTCATTTTATAGAGAAGAGAGACAGCAAGATCAAGAGAAAGAGAGAGAAGAGGGGAGGAGCAGGAAGCATCAACTCCCATGTGTGCCTTGACCAGGCAAGCCCAGGGTTTCAAACCAGTGACCTCAATTTTTCAAGTCAACACTTTATCCATTGTGCCACGTGACAGGTCAGGCATCCATACAGGTCTTGCCCATATTTTTAAGGATTTATTCCTTTGCATCTTGTAGTTTGCTATTACTTTTTTAGCCTCATATTTTCTTTCCTGTTAAATTCTGTACTTGGGGTGATGGGCACACAACACAATGAACAGTTCATCAGAAACCTATATAGTCTTATTGATCAATGTTACCCCATGAAATTTAATTTCAAAATAAAAAAAAATTGTACTCGGTTATTACTCGTTTATTCTAAAGCTGTTGCTGAATTCTTTAATGGCCTTGCTTGCCTTTTTAATACCAATCAGGACTTTGGTAGACATGTTGCCCTAGGATCCAGCCAGTACTACCTCCCTTCACCGTCGATAGTACAGCGCTTATTTTTTAAAACATTTTTGTATTTTTTACCAAGAGGTGTTGTGAGTGTGTGTGTCTGACTTGGTCAGTTACGGAGTGCATAGAGATTTAATTTTTATTTTTTCTTGGTTCTGAGGTCCGAGTGGAATTGAACGTACACACACACACACACACACACACACACGTATATATGTCAGAGAGGACATGTGTTACACATGTACAAATAAATTCCCCCATCCCTTTCTCTTCCTGCTTTTGAATGGTGGAGCCAAGTTCATTTTTTGCCTGAAATATATATTTTTAACAAGTTGATTTTTTTTTAACAAGTTGGTATTTTATGGTGTGCTGCAACCATCTGTCACTCAGTGAGTCTAAGAATCAGCTACATTGAACTAAATTTTTTTTTAAGAAGAAAATGTAATTATCACTTGAGGACCTTTCTATCCCCAAAGGGATTTAGGGTAATTTTGCTTTGAAGCAACAATGATACCCTGTGGCCAGTAGGGTCTTTATTTTTTTCTTTTGTATTTTTCCAAAGTTAGAAGCAGGGAGGCAGACAGACAGACTCCCGCATTCACCTGACCAGGAACCACCTGGCATGCCCACTATGGAACGATACTGTGCCCATCTGGGCTGTTGCTCCATTGCAACTAGAGCCATTCTAGCACCTGAGGTGGAGGTCATGGAGTCATCCTCAGCGCCCAGGCCAACTTTGCTCCAATAGAGCTTTGGCTGTGGGAGGGGAAGAGAGAGATAGAAAGAAAGTAGAGGAGGAAAGGTGGAGACGCAGATTGGCGCCTCTTCTGTGTGCCCTGATTGGGAATCGAACCCAGGACTTCCACACGCCAAGCCAATGCTCTACCGCTGAGCTAACTGGCCAGGGCAGGAGGGTCTTAAATATATATTTTTCTGTTTCCTTTTCACTAAGAGTTTTCTTTCTAATAATGTCTCTGTCCTACTAATAGTTGTTTTCAGTCCAGAAATTTTATTTTAACTTAACCATGGTTGATATAGTTGATCTATAATTCTCATGGACCAAAGGCCATCCCATAAGAAAGGATCCTCCACTCTTTGTCCAGCATGGGGGAACCCTCGGTGTGTGTGGGACCTCATGGAGCAGGAGGCACTGCATTCAGCTTGGGGGTCGTGACTATTTCCTGCGTTGGTGGCACGCCCCCTTTCCTTCCATTCCTGTGAAGGAGTCCATTCTGTTAAGCGAGTCTCAGGATGGCCTCAGAGTCAGCAGGTCCTGGTTCGGCTGTAGCTCCTCCTTCTTGCTCGGTCCATTTCTCCTTTCCCACATCCTGGGTCCCGTCCCCTTCGGCACTCTCTGCCTTTGTCTCCAGCTGCTTGGAAGATGACAGTGGGCTCCGCCACCCCCAGGTGCCTTCCCTGATTTCACTCCTATTTTTTTTTTAATTGAGGTATAACTGACACATAACATTGTCTTTGTTTCAGGGGTTCCACATAGAGATTCAAGTATTTGCATGCGTTGTGAAATGATCACCGCCATAAGCCCAGTGACGCGCCATCACGGCATCTGAGTTACAGAATTTTTAATCTCGTGATGAGGACTTGAGAGATCTACCCTTGCAGCAGCATCCAGTACGCAGCGCAGTGTTGTTAGCTGTAGTCACCAGCTGGACCTCCCATCTCCAGGGCATCTTCATCTCCTCCACACATCTCTGTATGCTGTCCTGTGTGTTCACGACATCCAAGTCACCTCTGTCCATCACCATTTATCCCCCACATACCTCCTCCCCTTCCCCCGCACTCAGCAATCACCACACTGTCTGTGTTCATCAGTTTTTTTCTTTTTTGTTTTTTCTTTCTCAATCTGTCACCCCCACCCCTCAGCCGTCCTCCCCACAGCTGTCAGCCTGCTTTCTCTGTGAGTCTCTCTATTTTGCTGTGGGTTCATTTTGTGCCTTAGCATCCACAGATGAGTGAAATCATCCCATGACTCACAAAAATTAGGGGTCAGGGATGTGCAGATACTCTGGTACTTGCAGCCTTTTGTAGAGTGCATTTTCACCAGTGAAATAAAAGTTGGTTTTGCATCTCACTTGCATAATCGAATAACTTTCTTTGACTTGTCATTTGCTTTTCTGATGTTCTTGTTTAATAAAAGAAAATCAAATGCTTCTTTTTTTTTTTTTCACTTCATATCCGTTTTTGGGACATCCCCTAATTTTTGTGAGCAGTATATCCTTTGACACCCTGGGCGCATCGCGGCCACCCCAGCCTGTTGCCTGTCCCTCCCGTTGTCCCTCTCTTCTCCATGTGTCCTCGACTCCTCAGAAGTCCCCTCCAGGGCCCGTCCTGGGACCGGCTGACCCTCCTGGGTCTGTAATAAGACAAGGTGGTAAGTTCTCATAGTCTATGACAATTTGACAGTCGTTATATGTCTGTCTGGATCGAGTGAGAGAATGTGGATACTTGGGTCATCACTGTCTTTTCTATGTAGCGGTCCAGACCTCTGCTTCTGTTGCATTTCATCGTCTAGTGACCTTGAGCTTCAGCTCAGCTGCCCCTCCTCTTTGCTCGTCAGCCCCATGGGGTTCCCCGGACCTCGGCCTGCATCCCCCTTTGCTTATGTTTCTGGGCCGACCGCCTCTCGGCTCTAACTGAGATAGATGCCCACCCAGGTGGGACCATGGCTTCCGGGTCCGTATCACATTTGCTTCCTCATCAGATTTTCCTGGCTGTGGGAAACCTTACACATTTCCCTCTCCAGGCGTCCCTGTCCCGATCACCATGACAACAGGTCCAGCGCAGGTGGCCTCCTGCAACTCCGCCCCTTGCTTCATCTTCATTGTATGGCTGAGGAAACTGAGACACAGGGTGTTCATCCTATAGCCATGGCCACAGGAGTTGTCAGGGGTGGAGAGTGGATCATAGGCCATCAATTTTGTCTTTGGGTATTTCTGTGAGATAAACATCACGAAGTCTAGAGAGGGAGAGATTGACGTTCGGTGTCCTAAGCCACAGAGCCGGTGGGAAATCAATCTGAACACGTCAGTTAAAGTCGGTTTTCTTGGGCCACTGGAATAAATCACAACAAACGGACAACTTAAAACAATGGATTTATCATCTCGCAGTGTTGGAGGTGCCAAGTCTGAAATCAAGGTTTTGGATGACTTGCTTCCTTTTCAGGATGGAAGGGGAGTCAGCTCCCTGCCTTTCTCTGTCCTCACGTCTTGCAGTGGCTGGTGAGAGGTCCTCAGCATTCCTTGCCTGTGGCTGCATTGCTCCACTGTCTGCCTCCAGTGATCCATGGCCTTCTCTTCTCTGTGTCTCTGGGTCAAGTCTCCCTTCCTTTTCTCTTGTAAGGACACCAATCATAGGTTAGGGCCACCTCCCCATCCTCTTAAGG
The DNA here is from genome assembly GCA_037038555.1 of Rhynchonycteris naso. Lineage (NCBI taxonomy): Eukaryota > Metazoa > Chordata > Mammalia > Chiroptera > Emballonuridae > Rhynchonycteris > Rhynchonycteris naso. The sequence goes on along the minus strand of CM072999.1, from coordinate 135,425,542 downwards.
TCCTTCCTTAATCTCATTGCATCTGCAAAGACCCTACTTTTAAGTTACATCATGTCCACAGGTCCCTGGGGTTAGGACTTGAACATATCTTTCTGGAGGACACTATTCAATCCACCAGGGGTTCTCTAACTCCACAACCCAGCACGCTGTCTGTTGTCAATCGTTTTGTGCCATGCAATTTCATATTTGATGCTCTAGCTTGCTGGATTGGTAGCTTGTTGTTTCACAAGGCTGAGTTTTCTTAAGCTGCCTAAGGACCGCGTGTTAGCCAGAACCCTCAGGCCTCCGGTGCCTCTCAGGGAGCACGTAATGGAAATAGCGGGTGTCAGGGGAGGAGACAGGCTTGGATGGTAGAGCCTTCCCCATATTCCACAACACAGCATGTACGAAGAGCGTGGACAGCTATAAATAAAGCCATTTTTGTGTGTAAGTCAAGAGAGAGATGTCCCCACCGACAAAAATAAAAGTGTGGTTCAGGTCCTCAGAGGGAGCTAATAATGATTTAGCTTCTAACTACATGCTCACTGTCACCCATTTAATTTTGTTATTTAACTCATGCTTCGTCCACTAGAGTTCAGAGCAGCAGGTGGGGCAAGGGGGAGGGAAGTAGCTAAAACAGCTGATTTGCATTCGATCTGGGGGTATTATGTTAGGTTAGCAAGATGGAATTAAAACGATTTTTTTGTGGTTCATTCTGAAAGTCATTCCTGATGCGTACTCTAAGGTATCACGAGTCTTATCCATCACATAAATGCTTTTATTAAAAAGACAGCAGCCGAGCACTGGGAGAGATACTTCGTTTTTGTATTGTCACTCACGGGAAGGCTTTTGCAGTGGAATAATAAAACCGGTGATGTTGGGTCCTCACATGTCAGCAGTTCTGTGGCGACCCCACCCAGGGGAAGTTAAGAACAGTGGCTTCCATTCTGGGCACAACAAAGCCTGACACAGAATTTCGGTTTTCATCCGAAACATTCAGGAGTTAGGTTTTGTGGGTTTTTTTTTTGTTTGTTTGCTTTATTATTATTATTATTTTTCCCACTTGGCCCTTGAGAAGGTAAAAGACAGCACTCTGAACTGACATATGCAGAATAACTGGAGACTGGTTGGTGGCTGGTGGTGGTGGTGGTAGGGGGTGTCACATGAAAGACCTCCCCCCTGCCTCAGGGTACTCAGCATTGAGATGTTTGATAAATGGAGACTGTTCCCCAAAGAGAGTGACGAGTAACTATATATATCTCGAGTCTAATGCTCTATTGAAAAGAAGCAGGGACCGTCACTAGGAAGTCAGATAAGGGAAGTCAGGCCCTGGGAGTCCCTGTGTTTGCCTTTTGATACGGGCTCTTTACATGTGACACTCTATCTCTGGATACGTGTCCTCGAATGCGTTCTTGTTTTCAAACCCTTCTTTTGTGAATCGTGGGGGTTTATCTCCCTCTCCCAGGAGGGTGGAAATTGCAAGATGATTGAACTGATTTTTGTCGCTGTGGCTGAAGGGAGGGCTCCTGTTGGTTTATCAGCAGCGCCCCCTAGTGGCATTTATAGGCGTCTTCTTAATTCTAAACTGGAAAAATTTATTTCCTGGACAAGAAGAGGCTGTTTGATTTATAAACAATATATTTGTTTTTCAGGTTGTTGCTATAATTATTATTATTATTTCTCTTGCCGTACCCATTCATTCAGGCTAAAATTCATTTTTCCAGCATGGAGAACTGGTCTACTGAGACTAGCTTTGGGATGGAGCCTGTGGTTCCGGACGGACTGAGCAGGAGTGTCATGTAGGGTTTGAAGAGTTGCAGTAACATTGAACACTAAGTCCCTTGAAGAAATTCTTGTCAAATTCTGCACTTGACTTGCTTTTAAACACTGGAGTGCTTTAATTTAAAATATGCTTTTCTCAAGACTGAGGTATTTTTGTCACTATTGTTATTTCTTGGTGTCTCATTCCTTTTATCTTTATTTGAACCCAAGATATAAATTCTGAAGGCTTTTTTCCCTCACTAACTACTAAAATGTATATCTTGTGCAACACTTTAAAAGCTCCTACTCAATGGAAATGCTGTGTGAAATTATTTGGAAATTGTTTGAATGAGAATTTCACATGTCTGAGAGAGGTATAAACTCAGCAAATTAGGACTACCTTAGGCTTTTGAATTTCTAAAAGAAAAACCCTTCATGTTCCAAATCATAGAATTAAAACTCAGAATTCATGCGGTTCCAAGGACTTGAATATCTGTCTATGAGCTTTGCTCTAACCCTAGAGTTGAGACTAATGTTAAAACTTCTTGACAATGTTTTCCTTTAGTTCATCCTAGTTTCCAGTTGCTAGAACTACTTTTCTTCTGTTCTTTAAGTTCTGGTCTTGTTTGAGTAATTTAGATTAGGGGGTCATTCAGAGTTTATTTCAAATACAATTGTGCCGAGACTGTATTGCATACTATGTTTGAGGGGGATTAATGAAGGCTTAGCTGTAAAAATAATCAGATCTAGGGCAATTAGTTGAGAGGCCAGGACTTTTCTTGTATGTGTGTGTGTTTCTCTATGTTGATTAGCATGCTGTGTGTATTTAATATTTATGTATCTTTAAATAATGTTTGTTGGGTTTTGTGTGTTTGAATTTTTTTAAATTTATTTTTATTTTATTCATTTTAGAGAGGAGACAGAGAGAGAGAGAGAGAGAGAGAGAGAGAGAGAGAGAGAGAGAAAGGGGGGAGGAGCTGGAAGCATCAACTCCCATATGTGCCTTGACCAGACCAGTGCGGAGTTTTGAACTGGCGACCTCAGTGTTCCCAGGTCGACACTTTATCCACTGCGCCACCACAGGTCAGGCCATGCTGTGTGTATTTAAAAATTGCGTTGGGTTTACATGTGTTTTGAGTGTATGTTTTGGGGGAAATTAGAACCCCTTCAGGAAGAGTTTGGTGTCAGCTTCTTTTACTTAGACTCAGACCTTCAGTTTCTTCAGCTGTCATCTGGGCTATAGCTTTCTAAGTAAAACCACACCTTGTGTTATCTAACTCCTGTTACCCTAAGACCATGATGATGAACCTATGACATGCATGTCAGCACTGACACGTGGAGCCATTTTGGATGACACAATGTAGCCGCATACCAGATAAGTATGGGGCCTCATGCTGAGAAGGACGTTTAATCCTCAGCTCCTGCACGGCTAGGTGCAGTAGCTGAGGATAAAACATTTGCTGTAGTGCAGACACTCTGTGCCGGAGGTCTGTAGGCCAAAACCACAGAACTCCAGCACAGAGCGTCTAGTTCTGGGATTTCTGGTGAGGCCGTTTTTCTCCAAGTGACACATCACCCGAGTTATGCTTGGTTTTTTGGCGAATTTTGACACACCAAGCTCAAAAGATTGCCCATCACTGCCCTAAGAAGCGGTTTGGGTTTTCCCCATGTAAACTATGCTGTTATAATTAAACAATAACTCCTACAGCAACTGGTGTCTCTCACAGCATATGTGGCATACTTTCTGTGATCTGCTGACTTTTGAACCTGTAAAATCATTTACCTCTGACTTGTAGTTCGTGGTGGCTGTATTCTTTTACAAGGAAAAAAAATCTTTTAAAGAGATTTCTAGAACTTTATGAAAGTATTGTGTCTTCTTATTAATACGAGCTTTCCTTTGCATGCTAGCTAGCTTATTCATTTATTTCCATTGTGGTAATATTCACATAATATAAAATTTACCATCTGAAAAAAAGAAAAACTGAGAACAGCATGATTACATACATAGGTGGGACATAAAAGTGAGAATATGAGACACGGACAAGAGAGTGGTGGTTATGGGATGGGGGGAGGGAGGGAAGAGTGGGATAGGGAGGAGGGGAGGGACACAGGGAAAACCAGATCGAAGGTGACAGAGGACAATTTGACTTTTGGTGATGGGTATGCAACACAATTGAATGATAAGATAACCTGGAGATGTTTTCATTGTACATATGTACCCTGATTTATTGGTGTCACCCCATTAGAATTAATAAAAAAAAAAAAAGAAAAAAAATTTACCATCTGAATCATTTTTTAAAGTATATAACAGTTCAGTAGTGCTAACTATTCACATACTTGTGCAACAGATGGCCAGGAATTTTTCATCTGGCAAAACTGAAACTCTTCAGTTCTTGGAACAACTCCCTCCTTCCCCACCCCCTGCAGAGCCTTTTTCTTCGGATGCCTGGGGATCAGAGGTGACAAAGCAAGGCAGAGACTCAGGAAGGTGGCAGCTGCAGGGAGAAAGGCAGTTGGGTGGTGCTAAAAGAAAAAAGAAATCTGATTTTCATGATAATCAGCTCATTGTGCTCAACCATTCTTCACGGAAGGTAAATGACTCTCTTTTTTTTCCCCCTTACGTTTTATCAAAATGCTTCACGATATAATTTCTTTTAAAGGACACCATCTTATCTCACTGATTAATAGAGCTTTATTTTTATGAATTCTCCTCCCCTTATGTTCTCTCAAGGCCAGTTTTGTTGATTTTTAAAAAATCCAATTTCATATATGGGGGAAGAATCTACGGGGTGATTTGTGCTAGACAGCTTTGATTTTTTTTTATAAATTAAATTTATTGGGGGTGACGTTGGTTAATAAGAATGTGATAGGTTTCCAGGGTACATTTCTATACTGTGTCCTCTTTCTACTACATTGTGTGCCCAGCACCCAAAGTTAATCATCTTCTGTCACCATATATTGCCCCCCCTTACCTGTTAGTACCTATGCCCCTCCCCCTCCCCTCTGGTAACCACCACGCTGATGTCTGTGTTGATAAATTTCACATTTACATCCCACACGTGAGTGAAATCCTATGGTCCTCAGCTTTCTTTCTGGCTGGCTTATTGCGCTCAGCATGATATTGTCAAGGTCCGTCCCTGTTTGTCACGAACAGCAGAATTTCTGAGAAGGCCTTTCTGGATTGAGGTCATTAGGTATTTCGTATGCTTCTTGGATGGGAGGATCTAGCTCTTTCTACAGGATTGAGACGTTCTTGTCAACTATTTGTGTGACTAGGCATGTGTCGCACAGACAATAGGTACTGTATCCATTAGATAATTAAGTAAAATAAAAAGGATGAGCAATGACACCTCAGTAAAATGCTATGGACCAGGGTCCCCACATCTTCTCCCTGGCCCCACTTTACAAGAGTAGCCCCAAATAGCCTTACCAGGCAGTGGCACAGTGGGTAGAGTGTTGAACTGGGATGCGGAGGACCCAGGTTCAAAACCCCGAGGCTTGAGTGCAGGTTCATCTGGCATGAGAAAAGGGCTCACCAGCTTGAGCCCAGGATCACTGGCTTGAGCAAGGGGTAACTTGGTCTGCTGTAGCCCCCGGTCAAGGCACATATGAGAAAGCAATCAATGAACAACTAAGGTGCTGCAACAAAGAATTGATCTTTCTCACCTTTCTCCCTTCCTGTCTATCTGTCCCTATCGGTCCCTCTCTCTCTCTGTTACCAAAAAAAGAGTAGCCCCAAACAACGTGTGCTCGTATGCCACCGAAGACAGGACAAGAGACAGGGTCTTGCAGAGGAGTAACTCTAAGAATTGGACGGCAGGAAACCAGCAGTGGGAGGGAAGGTATGTCCCACCAGTAAGTACCACCAGCAGTGGGAGGAGGTGGTGAGTGGGGGGCAGGAGGGGCAGGTGACATGAATGTGAGAGACAGGTGGGGCTTATCCTGATCTCAGAGCTGTCAGTTATGGAATCAACGCACAGAGCCACATGAAAAACAACAGGTTGTCCTGTATTGCTAATGTAAAAAGAAGAGTAAATGACTTCATTCAAGAAAGGTGCTTTAACTGTTGAAAGAATGCCAGCAAAATGAATAGAGAGCGTTTCCCCCCGCTTCTCACTGTAGAAGGTCACAATGGGTTCTAATTGCAAGCAAGGTCTAATGACCAGGGCAGGTATTTGGGGGCATCAACACAGCCCAGTCACCTCGATTTCAATCTCGGGCATGTGCCTCACCTTTTCCTAGCTTTTGGTACGACTTGCTGCAGTTTTCTCATCCAAAATTTAATTTTAGGAGCAAAATGTTAAGAAAAGATGGTTGTGCGGAGGCTTACATTTAAAAAGACAAACAAAAAAACTTGGGTTGCACTTGTAAGCTTACCTGTCAAATCAGTCACCACGGAAACCTCTCTGATGTTTTCGCTGTGCTGTGAGGAATTTAAAACAGAACAGAAAGACAAATGCATTTGTCCCATTTCTTCATCGCCAACATAGGGTGGGATTCTGTGGCAGACGACCCTTAAATTTTGAGCTGGCTTGATGTTTTTAAAATAAATTTTTTTCCTATTGATTTGAGAGAGAGAGAGAGAGAGAGAAGCATCAACTTGTTCCACTTAGTTGTTCCATGTAGTCTGATCTGATGATTTAAGACTGTGTGTGTGTATTTGACATCATGAACACATTGTTTGGTGGCTGCTTATCTGGTGCAGTTGTCCTGTAAGGATAGGAGCGAAACCTATAAAAGGAGGGAGAAGGAATTTTCACTTTTCTAAGCTGATATTTCAGCCTTTCACCGCACAGAGAAATGATCATTTTAGTTCCCCGAATGTCTAAAATAAAATAATCGGCAGGCTTCGTAAGCAGTCCATATGGAGAGGTCTCAAGCCCAGGGCAGCATACCTCAGAGTTCTGGAACATGCTCCCTAGGACTCATCCAAACTCCTTATGCCGCCGTTCTGGGGAAGCTGGTCTTCTCCCAGCAACAGGAAAATCACAGAACGTGTTCCAATTCCCCTTTGTGTTCGTGGAAAGTCAGACTTCAGATCTCGAAGCCGCCTGCCGCTCTCTCAGACCTGCTGCCTGCGCTTCCTCCTGGGCCTTTCGCCCTGTTTGCTCTCTGGTCTGACCCTCTGTTTCAGGGCTGCCCTCCCCGGCCAGCCAAGACAGGAGCTGCTGTCAGCTTTTTTGCCCCATTATTTCAAGATTATTTTTATTTACTACTAATCTAAACTAAGAATGTATCACAGCATATAGCAACTGAAAAAAATAATCCCAGCGTTTGATCCCCCCCCCCCCCAGTGTAGGTAATCTCTATTGGTAGGCTTTAGGAATGCAAAAGAGTCCCTAATCTGGAGGGACAGAAGTGGGGGCGGGGCTCCTCTTTCGCAGGGGAGGGTCCTGTAACCGGGTCAGAGCCGCAGAGTGCTGGATGGGGCTGGGGTTGCTTCCCCCCCTCCCCCCTGCAATAGCAACTTGCCAGGTGGAGGGCTCCTCAGCAATAGGGGACCAAGGGCCCGGTCCCTCCGCCCCTGCCTCCGGCACACCTCCACGGTTTAGGGTACCAGTTAAGGCTCTGGGCTAAACCTAACCCTCTCCACACCCGGGGATCAACCTCATGCCTCAGTTTTCCTCCTCTCAGAGATTAGCCAGGTTGGACCCCCAGGCCCTGACCTAACGTGAACAGCTCCCATAACACCACGTTTGGGCCATCGTGTGGCTGCAGGCCCAGGCAGCCTGCCAGGGTCACTGTGGGCAGCCCTCAGCAAGCAAACAAAACCCTTTTTTTTAGGCCTCAGAGACAAACCCAAGAGGATGGATACTGATGCCACCGTCCCAAGCACGCTTTGTCTCCTACACGCGATTGACCCCAAGACGAACAGCCCCTGCCCCCACACTCATGCAGGCCCAGAAGCGTGGCTTGGGGACGGAGGGTCCACCCACCACGAACCCTTGCGGAAAAGTAAGCCCAGAGGGTCTCTCTCGGGGGTGTCTGGTCTGTTCAGTCAGTGCCCAACCCTGCAGCAGTGCTGGGCCATGGGGCAGGGCTACCGGTCCCTGGTTATGTGCTCCGTACACCCCAGGAGGCCCCTCCCACCTGGGCAGGTCCACTTCCCTTCTCCCTCCTCCCTCCCGGACAGGTTCGGGCAAACACGTGGGAGCCCAGGAGTGGGCGCTGACCCACACAGGCTGCACCTGGGCGCGACCCTATCGGGTCCGGTGTGGCCATTCTGTTTGGCGCGTATGTAGCTGGCGGGGCAGGTGCGCTATTGCGCACAGGTAAACAAGACGAGGGGTGCACATGGCCGTGCAGGGTGCTGGGATGCCAGGGAGAAGGAGGGGCAGGGACTGCGGTCGGCACAAGGCTCGCTCAGGCTGCACGTGGTGGCACAGGCACTCCAGGGCCATGCAGAAGTCAAGTGCGGGGACCCCCTTGCTGCCTGCCTGCGGAGGACCCGAGATCCCCGGAGTGGGCCGGCTCTGGCTGGGGAGCGGCAGGGCTTGCGGCTCATCTGGGAGAAGTCCATGCTGAACCCCAGATGACCCGGGCCGCAGACGGGCGCTCCACTCCTGCTGGACGCTGTGACCAAGTTCTGTGGTCCCTGTCCGGCACGCTGTCGCCAGCTTACGCCCTGCGGCCTCCTGAGTGTCAGTGTGGGAACCAGGCTGGGGTCACGCCCGTGGCAGGAGGGCCAGCGGGGGACAGCACTTCCTCCAGGCTCAGCTGGAGGGCCGCTTCACTGTGCACATCTACATAACGCCGATTTTACCAGCACTTGAGACAGTTTACATTCGTGTGACTTTTGGCCAAGTCTTTTCTTTATGAAGGTGGCCCGGAGCCCAGGACACGGTCAGCAGAGATCTCCTCGATCTTTCTTTCTGGAAAATCCCTGCTGTCTTCTAAGGTAGGAGTGTGCACGTGTGTGCATGTTCAGGTGTGTGTGTGTCATACACATGTGTGTGTGTGTGCATGCACATGCAGGGGTGTGCGTGATAGAGATGTGTATGCTGATTTGGAGGTGGGTGGTGTGTGGGAGGGAGAGGTTAGGGCACATGCCCGCCTGAGTTCTGGGTAGTGTGAAAGGCATGCTGGGACAAGGGATTCAGCAGAGCGTAGGTTCTTCCTGTTAACATAAAAGTACAAATTTAAAGTCACTAGCCTTTTGCGAAGAAATCAAGCTTACACTTTTTTTATTATTATTATTTTTACCTTGCAGACTATCTATTCCTGTTCCTCAGACATGTTCTTACGAGGTTGGGGCTCTTTCGTTTTGGAATGAAAAATTAAATACCTCCCTCCCCCCAGTTGTTTCCTGGGACCCTTCGCCACCACACGCCATGGCTTGGTGAGGGAGGAACAACAGTCCATTCTTTTTCAGGGAGTTCAGAATCCTCAGGATAAAGTGCCAATTACAGAGCTGTTCCTTTGGGAAGGAAATCTGGATGAATATTGGGCAATTTCACCAATTCTCTCCCCTGCATCTGTCTTTCATAAATTCCAGGATACTTTGAATTAGCAACGAAATAAAAATACCAGTCACATGCCGAAAGAATGAAAAGTGAAACCAAAGAATTGGAACACGATTTGACAAAGATTGAATAGATCATGTGTGGATTTCCTCAATGTGGAAGAACTCACAAGCATTCACCGACATCTTGCTTTTGTCTTGGCTTTCAGTTCTTTGTAAAACGATAGAATTACTTGCACCCAAGGATCAATTTTCCCCCCTGCATGAGATATTTTCTAGGTGAGTAAAGTAAAAAAATTTGAGACCTGGAAGGCTTTGCACACCATCACCAGGTTAGTGAGGGGCCATTTGGAGTGACCTCTGACCTGTGGTGACAGGGGGCCTTGCCACCTGGGCACTGTGACTCTTCCCTGCACCTGACTGGTGGTGAATTTTACTTGTGCCCCTTTGGCTGGGCTGGGGCGGGCAGCTGGTAGCCTGTTATTTCTGGGTGTATCTGGGAGGGTTTCTCCAGCAGAGGTTGGCATTTGAATCAGCAGCCTGAGGGATGCAGGTGGGCTTCCTTCAGTCCCTGGGCACCTGGACGGCAGAGGAAGGGCAGATGCGCTCTCTCTGCTCCAGCTGGGCCGTTTGCCCTCTCCTGTCTTTGGACATCCGTGCTCCTGTTGCTCGGGCCTTTGGGCTCAGACAGGGATTGCAGCACCAGCTTCCCTGGGTCCCCAGCTTGCAGATGGCCCAGAGTGGGCTTTCTCGGCCTCCATGACCTTGTGATCCTACCCCTGTGAGAGCTGTCCTTGCATAGATCGGTTTGGACCCATTGGTTCCGTTTCTCTGCAGAACCCTGCCATATACTGACGGTTCCCTCCTGCTCATGATGGAAATTAACCTGTCATCACCCCTCACAGCACAGCGAAAGATGCTAATCAGGGTCCTCACCTTGCACCCTTTTAAAACATGCAGTGACTGGGCTGCCTCCCTCCCTCCCTCCCCCCAGCATTTTCTGTGGCAATGGGTTGATGAGACCAAGAAAGCTAGAAACTACAAGAAGTGCCTAAATGTAAACAAGGGGAAGAATGATCTAAAAGATTTAGGAAAGCAAAAAACAAAAAACAGCTTCAATTCATAATTTGGACCACACATGGGCCTTGTACTATTGATTTAAGTAACAAATCAAGTCACGAAAGTGTCAGAATTTCTCACTATGGGAGAAGCAAGGGATAATTATTGTTTTTTGTTTCCAGAACCATTAAAAAATGTAACTGAGGCAGATTTATTGCAACATTTTCAACATCCTCTTAATTTACAATCATGATTCCTTACTATGGCAGTGTGAAAGACCCATTCAAGAAATGGAAATGTTAGGGTTTAGCATATCATTACTAGTTAACAAATAAGGAGTTGCTACACTTAGTAACTCTTGAACCTGATCCGGATGAATTTTCAGATAGTCACCACATGGTACTAAGAACTTACAAGCGAATAAAGAACTCTCAGCTTGGTGGCGGTGGGGGTGGGGATGGGGAAGAGTTCTCAGCTTGTTGTCTTGGAAAATTTTATTTTAATGAATACACAGAGCTGAGAATGTCTATTATTAGCAGCCAAGCACTGCCAGCTTCTCTCTCTCTCTCTTTGAAAATGCCACCATTTACAAAAGTTTAATGTTTTAATTTAAAATTTTCACATTAAATCTTCATCAGCATTAAGAAATCATCAGCTCTGTTAATATGCGGCGAGAGGCACCGAAGGGATGCAGGAGATGGGAGTTGAGAGGTTTTATTTTATTTTTCTCCTTCTTTTGCAAGACTCCTAGGGAAAAATATATTCAAAACAACATGTGACCCATCCGGATGGCCCTTCTTAGTATTGCAGGGTGGGGCAGAAGTAGGTTTGCAGTGGTTCCTATGGAAAAAGGATATAATAACAGTAGTACAAGAATAAAGTCTGTGTTTTACATGCTCACAACCATAAGCCTACTTCTGTCCCCCCTCACTGTCCCCCCATACTGTGTAAGCACCACCTAACCCTGATGACAACACCATGTGTTTGGGAAGGGATAGCACTTAGGCCTCTTCACAGAGAGAAGGGCACAGATGCAGAAGCCACCATGCCTTGGTCCTGGGGGCGTGAGCAGGCAGTGGAAGTGCTGGGTTTGTGTCCGGGTTTCGGGGAAGCACGGCTCAAGCATCCTCTCCCGAACTTGACGACGATGCTTTCCCCTTGGGAACCGTCAGCTCTCTCTGTTGCTGTTCCAAAACATCTGGGGTGTTGGAAAGCCCACGCCCGGGTCTGCGGGGGAATCTATGTGGCTGCTTACATCAGGACAGTCTGCCTGGTGACACACTCAGCGATGTAGCAGGTGCCTTGTTCTCTTGTTTCCCTCGGGCCCTGCTCAGGGGACCCCTGTGAGTGAGTGGGAATGCCCGGCCTCACTGGGGATGCCTGTACCATCCTCTGAGTCTGTGACAAGGGTGACGCGGTGAGCGGTTACAGGCTGGTAGACCTCTACTTCGTCTGCAAGGTGGCCCTGAAACACTGCGCTTGTTTTTCTGGGGTTTCCTCTTTTCTTAGGAACGAGCAATTTGTGGGTATTCAGCGTTTGTCCAGGTGACTCTTCCCCTCATTAAATGGTTCAGTCTCTTTATTTCAGCGCTGGATGTGGGGACCGGTATCACATGCCTTCGCAAGCAGCTTGACAGAATGGGGGTGGGAGGGTTAATGTGCCTCCTCTGGACAGGGCCGAACCTCATGCCAGGTCAGGCCAGGCTGACCGTGCCTTCTCGTCACACCGTAAACGAAGTCGAGATCAGCCCAGGGGATGGTGTTCTCCCAGGAGGGTAAAGTCGTTACTTGGCTGACCCTCCAGTCTGGCTCTTGGATGCCTGTCTACCGCGGTGACGATTAGTTCTTGCTAATGAAGTTAGGGTTGCTAGTGTGTGTGCTCTCGGGTGATGCGGCCCCTGGGGGACAAGGACCGTGAGACTGGAGTCGTGGAAGCCACCACCGTGTTCGGGACAGCGTGCTGCGGGCCATGTGGGTTCGGCGTCTGGTTACTTTCTGTTTTGACTCCTGGAGGGGAGAAAGGACTATTCCTCCCCCCATCACGTTTGATGGCTGGGTCCCTGAGATGGTCTGAGGAGCAGCACGTTAACAGGAGGGAGGTTTACAGCCTTGTGCGTGGGGAGATTCTCTAGACATGCTGTCTAAGATGGGTACCACTGACTCGAAGACAGTAAATGATTTTGAGGGAAATGAATGGACTTTTTCTCTCAGGGAGGGAGTTTGTTACAGGTGAGTTCCTCCTGGGGACTGTTACTAGGCAAACAAGGGAGTTTAGAGAAAGCCTCGCCCCACACTGGCTGTTTTCAGGGGCTTTCTACTCACAATAACCAGTATTCCAAAGCAGCATATTTTGGGGTGGTGTGTCCAGAACCCCTTCACCCAGGGGACAGATTAGGAAATTCTGCACTCCGGATGGCCTCCTTGGAAGCCATGAGGGGGAAGTCACAGTGCTGGGTGGGCGCCTACAGCACAGGGCATGAAGGGGCAGAGACTGAACAGTGCTGAGGGCTGGCAGGGGCTAGCGGTGGGGCACAGCTGGGGCTCATGGTCTCCCCTTTCCTCTGTCACCTCCAGGTGTGTCACATTGTCCCCGATTCCCTTCCCTCAATAGCAGTGGCGTTATCATTGCTGCCGACCACCCCACCTTCTCAGTTCTGCCCCAAGTTTGCTCCGTAAGGGTCAGGGGACATCAGGACATTTTCTCTTTGCTTCTGCTGTAAAGTAAAACCAAGAAGGATCTGTGGGGAGGTGACCCCCACACAGGATGAGTCCCCAGAGCAGGGAGCTGGGTGGGACACAGTGGCAGGAGAAGAATCTTGAGATGGAAGAAGAGGGCAGATCAGGACAATGGGTGGCAGACTGTGTTTTGTTCTGGGGTGATGGCACTGTGGGCAAATTGATTTTTTCTTTTTGACAGAGAGAGGGACAGACAGACAGGAAGGGAGAGAGATGAGAAGTATCAATTCTTTGTTGCAGCACCTTAGTTGTTCATTGATTGTTTTCTCATATGTGCCTTGACCGGGGGCTCCAGCTGAGCCAGGAATGCCTTGCTCAAGCCAGTGACCTTGGGCTCAAGCCAGCGACCTTGGGATTTTGAACCTGGGTCTTCTGTGTCCCAGTCCGTGGCTCCATCAACTGTGCTACTGCCTGGTCAGGCTGGACAGATTGAGTCTTAAACTGTTTTTAGGAATTGACACTCTACCAACACATAGGACTGATTACTGAAGCTAAGTGTTGTGAGATACGGATCAAGGACAGTTTTAGAGAAAGTCATTTCATTCCTGTCTCTGGATATTACTTTTAGTGGGGTCATATAGTCCCCCCAAAAGAACCTTTTATTTTTTCTGATTATAAAAGGAACAGATGCTTCTTACTAGTACCTGAAAAATACAGATAAGTATAACAAAGAAAACAAAAACCACCTGTAATTCCATAAAAAAAGAGGTAACTACAGCAAATACTTTGGGAGTATTTTAGTATTTTAGACTACATACCCAGTCTTGTATAATATAATATACAAGATCTACCACATTTAGAGATGTTGGATTTTGTTTTTATTACACAATTTTCATTGAGCTATCACTTATATAGTATAATATCTGCCCACTGTAAATGTACAACGAAGTGATTTTTAGTAAGTGTGTCAAGTTAACTATCACCACCCCCAGTTTGGGATTATGTCCATCCCTCCAGGAGCAGCCCTCTGTCCGTGTGCAGTTAATTCTCATCCTCACCCCAGGAAACTGCTGTTCTGCTTTCTGTTTCCATAAACGTGCATTTTCTGCACATTTCAGGTAAATAGCACCATCCAACGGGTAACCTTTTGTGTCTGTTTCACTCACTCAGCATACACTTTTGAGAATCGTTCATGTTGGGTAGCACATATTGAGACTTCACTCATGTTAACTGGAGACTGGTGTTCCCTTGCGTGGAGAGGCCACATTTTGTTTATCCATTCACCTATTTTTGGTTATGATGACTATTGTCTCTGTGGACATTGAATTCACCCGTGTTTGGGTGGGCACATCTTTTTTTGGTGTGTGTGTGTGTGTATGTGTGTTGGGTAAAATCTAAGGCCTTAACGTGTCGTGTTGTGCTATCAATTTATGTTTAACTTTTTAAGAAACTGCCAGACTGCTTTCCACAGTGATGTGCCGCATTTCACGTTCCCAGGGGCTGTGTGGGCGGTTTCACGTGTCTTCATCCCTGTAACGCTGACTATTGTCTGCTGTTTGGATACGGCTGGCCTGCAGTTTGTGGGGTGGTCCTCACTGGGGGTTTAACGACGTGCGGCCGCTTTGCCCACGCTCCTGCACCAGGTGTGCAGCCTCGGCAGTGAAATGTCTGTCCAGATCTTTTGCCCATTTAGAAAATTGACTGGTCTACTCACGATTGAATTACAACTTCTTTCTCTATTCCGGGTGCAGTTCCTGTCCCAAATACCTGGTTTGCAAGTCCTTTGTTTTCCCTGTTTGCTTGTGGGCTTTTCACTTTCCTAGTGTTATCATTTGAAGTGCAAACTTTTTTAATTTCAGTGAAGCGAGATTTATTTTTCTTTTGTGGATTGTGTCTTTGGTGTTGTATTTGAGACCTCTTTGCCTGACCCAGGGTCATTGCAAATTTCTCTGATGTTTTCTTGTAGACATTTGGTAGTCCGGCTCTTGCCGTTGGGTGTTGAACCCAGTTAGAAGTAAGATTCTGTGTATGGAATAAAGGTTTCAGTTCTTTGTTATTTTCTTTCTGCAAGTGGCTCTTCAATGGTCCCAGCACCATTTGTTGAGATGCCTTCGCATCTTCGTCAGAGTCACTGGACTGTTAATGTAAAGGTTTACTTGGGGACTTTCAGTTCTGTTCCGCTGATCTGTGTGCCTGTCCCGCTGCTTCCTACCCTGTTGACTGTGACTTTATATGGTGGAGTTGGGTTGTGGAAGCCTTCCGACTGTGTCCTTATTTGACAAGTTTCTTTGGGTTATTTTTGGTCCTTTGTGTTGTACAAACACACATTTGAGAATCAGCTTATGAATTTCTGCAACAAAGACTGCTTGGATTTTGATCAAGATTATTTTTATCAGAGCATTTTCCCATGTCTTCTTAATTCTGATACTTTTCACTGGTGTAGTTTGGGGTGCATTCCTGGTGGGAAGAAGGGAGTCAGGCTAGATCACCTTTCAGTGCCCCCTGCATCTCAGAATCCACTCAGTGTTGGCTCTGTGACACCTAAATTTGTAAAGGATTGGTCTGAACAATGGAGAAAGAAGCTTGTGACTGCCCCTTTGTCACTCAGCGTCTTCCTGAGTTATCCCCGGCAGGTGCACTAGTGACCTGCAAGGCACTGACTGGCTGGTTTAATCCTGGAGGCTGGGGATCACACTGATGGGCCATTCCCTCCTTACGCCACCAAGAGTGTAGGTTGCCAATGATAACTCGAGAGGTAGCATGGGCACGTGCCAATGACTGGCTGGTGGGCGGGTATCCTCCTCCTGCCACTTCCTGATGCCAAGCTCTGCAGCAGGCAGTGCCCCACCGAGTGTGGACAGGATGCCCTGTACCCCACCTCACCCCACGCCTGCCCGCCCAGCCCAGGAACCGCCCTCTGGTTCCCTCCTGGACCCTGTGGTACACGCACTGGGGTATGTAGCCCTCACTGCTGAGGCTCTCAGGTCAGAGGCAGTGACCTTACGCAAGTTTATACTCAATTTAATTTTTATTGCTTCATGAAATGGGAATTGCTTCCTGCCAGTCAATAAGGCAGCCGGCACCCTGCCACATAATGGATGCGGCTTGGTCATTACTGCCTGCGATAGCCCTGGGATGGCGGGCAGTCTTCTCTGTGGGGGTTTCCAAAAGGCAGGACGTGGCCCACTGCAGGGCTCATTTTTATCCCTGTCAGCATGAATGCCGTTACAGAGAACAGGTTACGGCCACTTCAGAAGGAGGAGAAAGTTCCATGTCTCTGAGGTTTAAAATGCACCAAGGAGGAAAGGAGCGGAGAGGGCCAGGGGTCTGAGTGGTAAGGCGGGGCAGCGGAGATGTGTCTGACACGTGAGCTCAGCGATTAGACATTCCGGGGCCTGACACCGCGACCGGCCTCGCAGGTGAGAGACACGGTGTAGAGTGAAGCAGCCACACCGCCAGAGAGACGCACCTGCTGAGGGCAGAGATTGTCATGAGTGTAGTGATGGGAAAAAGTCACTTCCCCATGTGTTACGAAACACACCGCAGAGCAGCCTCCGTATTCCCAGTGGCCTATCCGAATTGAGCAGAAGTCTTACAGAACTCACAGTGGAGAGCAGGTCCTAACAGGGAACGTCACTCGTCAGGAGGACCATAGGAGCATCCTCATCATCCTTGAGTGGCATTATCCGAAAGTGATTTGTATTCTTGTTCAGGGCCCAGCAAAATGCAGGGATATCGGCTCAGAAGGGATGGGCGGGGGGGGGGGGGGGGAGGGGGAGTCCCAGGCCATGTTGGATACAGGGTACACAAAACTCACAGAATTCATTCTTCAAAGGTGATTTGGGACATCCAGGAACAGTGTGGGTAACAAAGCATGGTAGTGAAATGGACTGGAGTGTGTGTGTGTGTATGTATGTGTGTGTGTGTGTGTGACAGACAAGACAGCTGAGAGAGGCAGAGTCTCCAATTATTCTTAGTGCCTATATTCGAATTAGGTAATAATGGGTGTTATAACAGCTTTTATTTTTATAATGTTTCAGAGTTTAAAGAACATGCTAACATGAACATCTGCATAACTAGTTTTGGGGGCCAAGCTGGTTACCGATGGGGCCACTCGTAAGACCAGGTCACATCATGGCAATTCCTGTCCCTTTTCCTCCCCCACCAGCCAGCCCCTTTCTGCAAGCCTGGACCCCCTCCTCTTTTTTTTAAGCTATTCATTTTAGAGAGGCAGGGGTGGGGGGATAGGGAGAGAGAGAGAGAGAGAGAGAGAGAGAAGGGGGTAGGAGCAGGAAGCATCGACTCCCATATTTGTCTTGACCAGGTAAGCCTTGGGTTTAAAACTGGTGACCTCAGCATTCCAGGTCGATGCTTTACCCACTGCGCCACCACAGGTCAGGCCCCTCCTCTTCTTGTTCTACTTTTTGCCTTTTCCATACCGTGTACACCGTTTTACTTACTTACTATTTCTGCCTGCCTCTCTTCCCTGCAGTCTTGCTCTGTGTTATTCCCTGGGGCACCTCAGGCCTTGCCCAGCTCACAGCACTCAATACGGTAACTGATTGACTGAAAAAAGACCCAATGGGGGCAAAGGGGGCGGGGTTCTTAGCCAGAGAGGGAGAAAAGACGTAACTTCTTAGGGAAGTCCACGTTGTCCTAATGGTGCATTGATCTCAGCTAAAACGGTCTTTACTGCCCTGGTCTGGCGGGGGGCAGGGGTGGTAAACGTCATCCCATCCCGAACAGTGCGTCTTAATAGTTCAACCGCGATCCACGCAGGCTGGGAACGCGTGTGCAGCTCTGGGATGTGGTGAGCGTCCCGAAGTTCTGTTTTGTTTTCAGGAGCCTTCAGGCTTTGCGGGACCCAGCGAAGGGTCCCGAGCAGAAGGAAGCCGCCTGTCTTCAGAACATGCCCATTGTGAATACTCCACCCCGGTGCTGAATTAAAGTTTAGTGTGTGGCCTTCTCAAGCCACTGCGTTGTAAGGATGTGCTGTTTGCCAGGTCTATACTTAAAACCCAGAGGCTTTACCTAATTTAAGAAGAGGATAAATAAATAAAGTAAATGCAAAGTAGCTCTACAGATGCCACGAGGGGATGGATGTTCCTGGCCAGTTCTCAACAGTGCAAGTGGGTTTGTTTGTCATAGACTTGTTTTATCGGGAAGCTAAGCACCAGAGAGGGTGGATTGTTTTCAACAAGTCACAGAGTTACTGATTCCTGAGACGTGGAACTTCTAGTTTAGTGGGTTTTCCAAAGATGTGTGAGTCACAGGAGCAGTCAGTATTCAAATCCCATTGAATGTGCCAACGAAAGGGACGCAGGTGAACAATGGTGCTGTTTCCTCATTGTACAAAGTAGGACACAGGCTCAATGCCTTAGTCCCTGCTCCCCAGAGAAACACCAATAGGAGATCATCTAGACATATGCATGCATAATATAGATACACACACAAGATACATGTAGTATTTATTATAACAATGTATATATTTGTCACAATGTTATTATAATAGGCTATAATTTATTATATGTTTATTATAGTAAATTTGTTACAAGGCAAGCTGGGGACCAGGGACAGCAGTTGGTGTAGTTGCTGTCTGGCCCCACAGGACTGAGAACCAGGAGGCCTGTTGGTTTCAGTTCTGGGCCCAGCTTGCCTCCCAAACCAGGAGGGCACCAGTAGTATCCCAGTTCACACACAGGCAGCCAGAGAGAGTGAGTTCCCTCTCCTCGGCCTCTTGGTCTCTTCAGGAGGCCCACCCACATTGGTGGGGGGAACCTGCTTTATGGAGTCCACTTGTCCAAATGCTGGTTCCCCCAGACACTCCCGAGGACACTCTGGAATACTGTGTAATGGCATATCGGGGCCCGGCCAGGGCGACACATGAAATCAGGGCTCATACTCAGTCCCACGTGCACCAGGTCAGAGCTTCGAGGACCCCGCTACTGAACGTCCGTTTCCTGTGCTCTCGTCTCTCCCACACAGCTCAGATCAGCGCAGGGAAAATGCCCATATCCCACGTCTTGACTGTTATCTTAAGAGAATGTCATATATCTGATTAGTTCTAGTGTTGGCATGTTTGAATAATTAATGTCTAACAACTTTCTGCGGCGTCATATATAGAATTTTTCTCAGATGTCAAGGAAGAAGCTATTTAACTTATATATTCAGAACACTTGAACTACAAATTAAGTTTCCCCCCAGTACAAGTAAATGGTTCACTACTGAAATAAAGGTTTCTAGTCGGTGCACTGTCTGTGTATGTGACGTGGAAATTGGTGCAGGTATTGTGGATTTGACCCCCGACAATTTAGAAAGAAACAATGAAATATTTCCTAGATTGAGATGAGGCAAAACACAAATAAAGGAAACCCCAGGGTGTTCTCTTGTTGCTCTGTGTTGTGTCCCCTCATGAGAAAGCACTTTGTTCCTCCTAACACTGGTCTGACTTATTTCATCTTGTGATGATGCTGAGAACTGCAGAGTATTCTGGAGATGGATGCTGTGCGGGCTACTGGATGGGTTGTGTGAGAGGGAAGGTGGGTGGCCCACATCTGCATCTTCTCACGGTGACAGTCAAGGTTTGTCATGCCGCGATGAGGGCATCAGGTCTGTGACTTGGACCCATGAGGACCACGGGGCCGGCAGGCAGCTCAACGTTTGTCTGGGCATGGCTGACTCTGGTCCCTACTCTCTCGGTCTGCAGAGGAAAGGTTGGCGCCACCCGGAGGCTTGTCCCACACAGCCCTGGCCCTGCTCTCTGGCTGTTTGGGGTCAGCAGGGTTGATGGGAAGTCCAGGCATTGGTGAGTCCCACCAGCATCCCAGGTGCAGCTCAGGCAGGTCAGTAGTGAACGTCCCTGCGAGGAATGCCCTGTGTGCTGTCCTCTGGCCCTGCGTCTGGGTCTCAGCTGCCCCGAGCTCCTGGACACTCTCCCTTTACGGCTTTCCCAATACCCCCTTGTCCTGAGCCACGGAGAGCAGGAGGTGCAGCGGTGATCCCTGCCTGGCTTGTGAGAAGGCTGGGGCTGTAGGACCCATGCAGACCTGGGGGGTCGAGACCCACCACGATGGCTTGCCTCCTTACTTTGTTCCTTGAGTCTCTCATCTGCCAACCAGACAGAGCCCTCTCAGGATTATGACAAGGTCCTGTGGTCTTTCCATGTTGTAGGTTGACCTTCACGCTTAGAGCTGCTGGATTCTTGGCAGTCCCAGGCTCTGCCAGGTTGCTCTGTGAGGACCCCACCTCCTCAGGCCCTCCCCACCCCCGGGCCAAGGAGATGGGGGAATCATTTCCCTTGCAGAACGGCAACTTTGTACCCTCTGGCCGTCATCTGCCCATCTCCCCACATCCCTGCGCATGGGAACCACCATTCTACTCTCTGTGACTATGAACTTGGCTTTTTCAGATGCTGCATACAAGTGAGATCGTGCAGCATTTTTCTTGGCGTGTCTGGTTTACTAGAGAATACTTAGAATAGTGTTCTTCAGGTTCATTCACGTTGTCACACACGTACAGCATGGTGACATAGCTAATGCTACTGCATTGTGTCCTGGACCCTTGGTGAGAGAGTAGATCTCAAGTGCACCCAACACACACATGCACGCACACAGGTGACCGTGAGGAGACAGATATGTCAATTAGCCTGATGTTAGCCTGACTGTCATAACCTATGCATATCAAAACATCATGTGTGTACCTCAAATAGATGCCTTTTTTTTTTTTTTTGTTACAAAGATAGAGAGAGAGTCAGAAAGAGGGATAGACAGACAGGAACAGAGAGAGATGAGAAACATCAATTATTAGTTTTTCGTTTCAACACCTTAATTGTTCATTGATTGCTTTCTTATATGTGCCTTGACCGCAGGCCTTCAGCAGACCGAGC
The DNA here is from genome assembly GCA_037038555.1 of Rhynchonycteris naso. Lineage (NCBI taxonomy): Eukaryota > Metazoa > Chordata > Mammalia > Chiroptera > Emballonuridae > Rhynchonycteris > Rhynchonycteris naso. The sequence goes on along the minus strand of CM072999.1, from coordinate 135,404,720 downwards.
AACATCTTGCTTGAGCCAGCGACCTTGGGTCCAAGCTGGTGAGCTTTGCTCAAGCCAGATGGGCCCCGTGCTCAAGCTGGCGACCTCGGGGTCTCGAACCTGGGTCTTCTGCATCCCAGTCCGACGCTCTATCCACTGCACCACCGCCTGACCAGACAAGATGCCATTTTTTTTAAATTAAAAAATACAGTAAAATTTAAAAGAAGGGAAACTTTATTATTTTATTCATGCATCCTCTTGAGCGGCCAGGCTCGTCCCCCTGCAGGGGTCTGGCGGTCCTGGGCCACATCTTCCCATTGATACCTGCCCCTCCCTCGTCTCCTGAGCGTCTGCTAGAAAGGGACCCTTGACTCTCCCCCATCTGTCCCACCTGATGACTGCTCCCTGGAAGCGAAGGTCTCTGTCTCTTCACCGTCCTCACACTTTGTGGAATGCTGACAGGAACTCTTGTGACCCCTGCCGTCAGGTCTTTTAGCCGGTTCCTGTCACTTTCTCCCCCTTTCTGTCACTTTTTTAGCCCAAGCCAAAATCTTTTTACAAGCTTAATGTTCTGACCCTGAACTCTAGTTAGTTCTGTGTAACCATGAATAACGACTCTTGCTCTCCATCGGCAGAGTTTTGACCTTTAAGAACTGATCTTCCTCTGGCTCATGTTTATTAACCTGTCCGACTCTTGCTCTTCCAATATGAGAAGGTTCTTTCTCTTTTTTATTTTCATGCCGGTTGGTCTGGATTTGCTCTGTGGGGTAGCCTTTGCTTATAAACCCCGAGTCTAACTCCTAGCTCTGGGTCCTAAATTGGAAAGAGACTCTCCTCACTGATTTTTGTATTTTTCAGTCTCTGTAATGCATCTTCCTGATAATACCTTTAAAGATGAAGAGTATTTTTTAACAAAGTAAATAAATAAGGCCCTTCTTTCTTATCTCATTCCACAACCCGCACGGGATCATCTTCAGAAGATCGATGATGTCTCTCCTTCCAGAAGCCTTCTGTGCATGTTGAAATGTGTCAGTTTGTAGATGTTAACGAGCATGAATCTCTGTCGGTTTTCCTGGTCTGTGTACAGGGTGGGGCACAAGTAGGTGTCCAGTTGAGCATGCGTGAAATATAGTCTATTCTTGGGTTATTATTTGTTAATTATTGTATTTCCCATTCAGACAACCATAAGCCTGCCCTGTATTTTACATATTTCGGTTGAAAGACTCATCCTTCCTTTTTTGTGTGTCTCATGCCTCCGGCTTAATAAAGAGTGTTCCTTGTGATCATGTCAGTGTCTTTAGGCAGAAATGTGTGGCAGTGTTTGCACCTGCGGCCATCAGACTAGATCGGGCTGGCCTGTGGCCAGGGCGTGGAGTATGGGGACCGCTCCCCAAGCTCCCCAGGTGATCGATCCTAGTTCTCAGCCAAGACTGACCACTGCTGTTCTAAACTGAGATGAAGGCTCATCAGGGTTAGAATGCAAACTAATTAGGAGGAGCCCCTTGGAGAAGGACTTCCTTTCCTGATAGTCGCATGACTTGCATTACTGTGAGGTTTTCTGAAGACACAGGTAGTACAACCAACCAGGACGAACACCCTGCGACTCCAATGGGTAGGCCTTTCAAAGGTGTCATGGCAGGGGGGCCCCAGAGCGGGAGTTCTCCCCTGCATGTCTGACACCAGGTTTGTGCCTTTTCTGCTTGTCCGGGCTGCGCCAGCATGTGCGTGTCTCTGCCCTGTCCCGAGGCCCGACCTGGAGGTGGAAAAGGGCACTGAGCTGGGGGTGCAGAGGAGCGTGGAGAAGGCAGGGAGGGAACCATCTGTTAGGGTCAGATGGCAAAGGGTGTAGATCAGGAACAGGAAAGGAGAGTTAGGGTGGGACAGGAGGAGGTTGCTGGGGTGGCTGTGATGTCCCTCCAGGGGGACCAGCCACAGTGATGCCAGTTCCCGCTTCCATGTCAAGACACCACAGAGGTCGGCACCCCTGTGGGTCATGTAAGGTCCCAGACCCCACCCTCCTCTCCCCTGGCAGCAGTGGTCTGAGCTCAGTATCCAGCAGGCAGCCTGCAAGGTGACAGCACGACTCCCGTCAACGATGTGGGTGGGTGGGCAGGGGAGACACATCAGGTCCCTGAGAGAGGCCGGCTCTACGGAGCCCCTGGTGGCCTGCTGTCCAGTGTCCTCAGGTGCAGAACAAGAGCAATGACCTGTACATCTAGCCGAAATGTCTAAAGAGACCGGGTTATATCCACGGCCGATAAGAGGTAGAGCTTTTTGCAAAAGATCGAGCAACTGATTGTACATTTGCAACTAAATTATTTGGGGTTTGCACAGAGAAGGTGACTGTGTTTCTTCCTGATACGGTTTCCACAGAGGGCCCCTGCTCCTGCCTGGACACACTGGAGAAGGGACTGGCTGTCTCTGTGAGATCTCTCAAACTGGGCAGGAGGATGTCCTCATTCCCTAGTAGTCCTAAGGAGAACAACTGTTCTTTAAAAGAGAATAAGTAAAATGATGGAGATTCAACCAACTAGGATTTTGTATGCCTACACCAGCGTGCATCCCGTGTACATCGATACTTTGTTTAAAATCTGTTTTATAGACTGAGCCACTTTCTCCACTATTCCTTATGAATCTTCACTGAAATACGGTCTAATTGACATAGAATGAAAACAGTATTTTTCTTCTCTGTCCAGCGGGTTCTTGTGGGTGGAGGTGCCGGTGTTCCCGCCTGACTGTGACTCCCCCTGGGCGTCCTAGAAAGTTCGCTGAACCTGGTCCACCACCCGTCCTAGGAAATGTTTTCTGTGCTCTTGGCGACAATTACGCTGTCATACAAGCAATAGTGAAGAACTGGTCAGTTTGGCATGAGGTCCTTGCACAGGAGCAGGAATCCCTTTCCCTGAAGTACCAGTCGTGAGCTGCAAACGGAGTTTGGCCCGACTCTGGGGGTCATTCCAGGACCTGATTCAGTTTCAGCCCCACAGGAAGGAGAGGTCCAAGCTTGCCTGCTGCAGCCCAGGGAACGGTGCCATGAACTCCCAGAGACGCCCAGAGTCAGTGATGGAGCCACTCCTCCTGCCAGGTACCCTTCTCTTGCTGCCTCTTTGAGATGCCCTGCCTCCCACAGAGGCCCGTGGGTACTATACCGATGACAAAGCCCGTCGGAGTTTCCTGCTCTGGATGGAGGGGGTGTTGGCAGGTGGGGTTTCCCAGCTTCCGCATGATGCCATGCTGGAGGTTATCTGACAGGAACTTATAAGGGTCAGGGCCGGGCGCCACTCTGAAATCTGGTTCTTGCTCTTTATGGATTGATTGAGATGACCCCAAGGACCCGGGCAAGTAAGTGTGACCTCCTTGGGAAAAAAAAAAATCTCTTTGGCCTGTGAAATACCGGCCGTAGCAGACGGGCTGGCTGTTTAGATGCAGCACACATGCTCAGATATGGATTTGAACATAAAAAAGAGGATTACCGCTCTCAGGATTAATAAAGGATTAATCTAGTTCTTCAGTACCCAAAACACAAATGTCCTGAAGGAGAAGTCAATGCACTCTTTAGGGAAACAAAGAAACACAGCCAGCAGGTCTCTAGAATGATGATTCTCCTCTAAGGAGATCATCTTCTGTGAGCAAGATGATGCAGAAGAAATTCATCCCTGATCAGCTTATGTTCATGATTAATGTACATGTTGTGTTTTTTTTATTTATTTTTATTTTTATCCACCATGAACGGCAGCCGGGCAGCGCTAATTTATGGATCTCTGAATTCCGGTTGATGAACCCTGTCAGAGCTTGGGCGTGGGGGGGCAAGTTTCAAGTTTACGACTTAGAGGTGTGTGTTCAATACTAGCTTGGCAGTGTTACTGGTTATTAACCTTTGAAGAAACGGAGCTCATCAACATTTTATTAAACCTCCTCCCTTTAATGTAGCCTTTTTATTTACTGATTGTCATCCAGCTGATGCATTTCACTGCCGGCAGAAGTTTAGGGCCATTTTGTGTCTCTTTTTCCATCTTAATGTGCAATCACCAATAATATTTAAGATGTTAATATCTAGAGAGAGAGAGAGAAGGAGAGAGGGAGGGAGGGAGAGAGAAAGGAATGCTCATGGCAAAGGTCTCTATTATTTTTGGAACAAGCCTTTGGATGGATAAGCCCCTGGATGGATTCAGAGGACTAATTTAAGGATCTTTCTTGATAAGGATTCTAATGACAGAAGTTCAGGGCCCTGAATCGTGAACTCTGTGGTCGGGGGTGGTCTGTCTGGACAGAGTCCTGTGGGACCAGGGGCAGTATCACTTCATGCTTAGGAGTTCGAACCTTGGAACCAGGGTGACTTGATTCAGGTTCTGATGCCACTGTGGACTGTGTTAAGAGCCCAGGAAGCCTCAGCTTCCTCATCCCGATGATGGGAACAGTGCAGGGGCCAGCGACACAGGCTTGTGGGGGAAAGGGGACTATGGGGAGGGTACCATCACCAGCACACCCCTGGGAAGGCCAATGATCTGAACCATGCCGTCCCTGGCTTCCCACACATACTCAGCAGGTGCACACCCCCCTGCGCCAGTGTGTGTCGAAGCTCCTGAGGTTGGCATTTCATGGTGGACCAGGCGTCGTACCAAGCCCTGCACAGAAACACGTGGCACTGGGCAAGACCAATGTGGTTCTTGCTCCCATGGGACATACACTTGGTAGGGGACACAACAGTGGGCTAGTTAAAAAAACGAACAAAAATATCACGTGTAACAGGTACTGTGGAGGACAAGAGCTGGAAGCAGTGATGTCACAACAGAAGAGAACATGCTGGAATCAGGCCCCTACTCCCCCTGATGGGGCTGAAGGGGGAGAAAGCTTCTAGAGAGGCGGGAGCACATGTGAGGGTGTGGGGTCAGAAAGGCTACTGGGTGAGAAGCAGTCTGTGGGCAGTGTGGTCTGAGTGCCGGAGGAGGAGGAGGCGGCGGCCGGATGGTCTGGGAGGACACGGTATTCAGGGTCCCTCGTCCAGGCCCTGGGCCATGGGTAGGAGTTGGGAATCGACTTCCAGGGAGGGGGCAGTCGTGAGGCTGTGTGTTCAGCGGGTGTGCAGCGTGCCGTGGTCGTTGACACACATATTCACACATGTAATATGAGAATTTTCGTTCGTTTCATCCAGAAGTGCTTATTTTTTTTCTTTTTGTATTTTCCTGAAGTGAGAAGCGGGGAGGCAGCAGACTCCCGCATGCGCCTAATGGGGATCCACCCGGCATGCCCACCAGGGGGCGATGTTCTGCCAATCTAGGGCGTTGCTCCCTTGCAGCCAGAGCCATTCCAGCACCCGAGGCAGAGGCCATGGAGGCATCCTCAGCACGCAGGCCAACGCAGGCTCCAGTGGAGCCTTGGCTGAGGGAGGGGAAGAGAGAGATAGAGAGAAGGGAGAGGGGGAAAAGTGGAAAAGCAGATGGGCGCTTCTCATGTGTGCCCTGACTGGGAATTGAACCCAGGACTTCCACACGCCAGACCGACGCTCTACCACTGAGCCAACGGGCACTGACCAGGGCCTCATCCACAAGTATTTTGTGAGCTCTGATGAGCATGGGATCGCGGCGTCATTCGGGATAACTCAAATTTTTTAGGCAGCAGAAATGCGCTCAGTGAACAAATGATTTGATATAAAGGCAGGGAGATGACACCCACAGGACAGCCTTTGTTCAAAGAGAAAAGTTAGCAGCCAACCGTGTGACTCTATGTCATCTACTCTTGAAGGAGATAGACAACGTCATCAATAAGATCAAATCATTGGCATGGAGTGTTTTGTTTGTTTCCTTTACAATATTTGGAGAGAAGAAACAGGCTTGAAAGTGGCATTTTTTTTTTAAATTTATTGATTGGTTTTAGAGGGAGGAAGGCAGAGACAGAAAGAGAGACATTCATTTGTGGTTCCATTTAGTTGTGCATTCATTGGTCACTTTTGAAACTGAATTTTCTTAAGCACCCATGGGAACGCCATTTATATACATGTTCACTGAAGTAAATGCTTGTTCGTGTTATTGATAAAGCCAGTGCAGCTGTTTCTCTGATATTGGGTGGTCTGAGGCAATAATTTCCAGGCTAGCCCAAACCTATCGCCTTCGACGGAACGATCACACTTTTTTACTGTTGAGAATATAATATTAGGATTTATTCCAGAGCCCTGACTCCAGTACAGAAATAACTCACCCTCTGAGAGCTTGACTCCTTCCCAATCCTGGACGGTTTTCTCCCCTACTCTGAGAAAAAAATCAGTGAGGTCTTATTGGAAATATTTATAAACCGGGTCCTGAAGCTGCCACAGAATATGAAAAAATACCTCCCAGAGTCGAATCCATCAAAGAGAGGATTAGGAATCTATTTTCTGTGATGTCCTAAATTTATGTGCTTCAAACACTCCCGTTTGAGTATGAAAGGTCTTCGATTTAGTATCTCTCTGGCCCTGTGATTTGTAGCCAGACTTTCTCCCTGAGTCCCGCATGCCCGAGCCCAGCTCCGGGTGTAGAACCTGCTGGCAGGCACAGAGCAGTTGCAGTCCTGGCAGAAGACTACGATGTTGTTTTCCGTAGACATCCTGGGACCCCGTGTTGTCCCGGGCGCAGGACCAGGGAAGAGGGCTCATTTCACACTGAGCATTGATTATGTTTTAGAAAATTGTTAGGATTTCAAAAGACATCTTACTGAAGTTGGGGGTCCCTTCGTGCACCCCCACCCAGCCCGTTAGTGGAATGTGGCCGGCAGGTGTTTGAGAAGCGTCATGTGACTTCTCCACCAGGTTTCCCAAGGCGGGGGGGGGGGGGGGGGGGGGACGGACGACGACGACGACACAGAAATAACAGCTGCGTTTTATCTTCATGGTTCTCCTTAAACTGGAAGAATTTCTGTTTTGTGTCTGCTGGATGACATGCCTAACGTCAGGGACAGTGATAAGGACATTAGGAGAGTATACACAGTGTGTAGAAACAGACTCAGGCTTTTCCATTGAGAGGGACCCACATCCCGGGACTGGGGCAGCCTGCAGAGCAGGATCTCCATAGGCTGCAATCACAATCACAACGTTTGAGAACAGTGGGTAAAGCCCTTGGGAATCATTCCTGTATCTATTATCAGCCCCGTCTGCTTCCGGTTGTTTAAAAAGCACCTGAATCGCATCACCTTTGCAGCCCGTCCACCTTGGCATTCTGCCTGGGTAGAGATGCCCTTAGAGAAGAGTCACAGGCTGCGTGGTCGAAGGCATCCGCCTCCATGCTGCTGCCCCGTGGCCTCCGCGCTGCGTGTCCGGAGCGACTCGGGAGCCACACGGTCCTCCCTCTCCGGCACAACGGGGAGTGTGCTGAGTGCAGGGGTATGGCCCCGTGCGGCTGAGGATGGCTGGCTGCCACAGATCCGTTTTCTCTACTGCGGTCACAGGCTCCTGTGATGGGCACCACGGGACCCCTTTACCGCCCGGGGCACGCTGCACTCCAGAGGTGGCCTCGGCCCCATGTCCGGTTCCCATCTCCTCCCTGCCCAGGCGGCCGTGGGCTCGTCTCAGTCTCACCGGCCTTGCACCTGCTAGCCCCCCGTCTTGCCCGTTAGAGGCGATGGCGGAATGACGTCGTCGTTACCGCACATGTGCAGTCTGCGTTGTCGATGCGGAATGGCCTTACAGAGTTCCTTGGGGCTTTTTAACGTGTCTTTGAAATTTTATTTTTTTAAAAAGAATAATATAAGAACAAAGACAAAAAACTACCAGACAACACCAGAATAGGAATACTAGCCAGCTCCCCACCCTGTCCTCCCCGCTACCCTACAGGTCATTCAGATTTTTCCAGAGAGATGTTGTTGATAAACAACAACATTATTTAAACACCAAATAATCTTCTTTACTCTGCACACTTTCCCAATGAACGGTGTCTCAGAACCCTTTTCATACTGGTCAGACTTCATTCCCCACCCCAAATGTTGGTAGAGAATTCTGTTGTATAGATGATAGATGTACCAAGATTTATATTTTGCCATTTTCCTGGTCGATATTTAGGTTTTTTTTTTTGTGTGTGTGTGTGTGTTTGCTAATACAGCTTATGATGCAATGACTGTCCTTGTACCAGTGCAAATAGCTGTGTAGGATATATGCCCAGTCATGTCCGGGCATATTTGTATGGTTGATTATAATAAATATAGCCAAGCTGTCCTCCGTAAAAGTCATAGAAATTTAGTCTTCCCAGCGATATATTTAGAGAGATCATTTGCCTGTATCTGCTTTAATACACAAAGATTACAATGGTTTTCTCTTTATTATTTTTATCAATTTGATAGTTGTTAGACTAAACATGTATCTTATTTGTATTTTACTAATCGTTAGTGAGGTTGAGCACATTTGCAAATGCTTAAGGACAGTCCACGTTTCCTTTCTTTCTGAAAGTTGACCACGTGTGTCTCATTCTGAGGCTGGTCCTTTTCCTACTGGTTTGCATCAGCCCTTTTTAATTAGTAAGGACTTTGGCCTTTTTCATATGTTGCAAAGACTTTCCCAGTTTGTCACCTGTGTTTTGACGCTTGGGTAACGGTGTTTTGCCCAGTGAAAACCTGCTCTATTATGTAGTCAAATAACCCAATGTTATTTCTAAAATTTGTAAGTTTTGTTTCTTCCTTGAAAAGACCTTCTGGTGTATCCTTTAAAATAGTCATCAACAAAGATTTGGTGTATCTTTCTGCCTTATGGTGCTCCGAAAGTAGCTCATGCAGTGTGAATCTCAAAAACTTATTTTTCTATTTCTAAATAACATTTAATTTTTCATTCTCTCTCAAAAAGCATTTCTTTTTCCACAATCTAATGTTTATTTAATTTGCAAATTTTGTTAAAATTTTTTAAAGTTTAATTTTTGAGATACTGTTGACATATAGCATTAGTTTCTGGTGTACAGCATAACAATGTTGTGTTTACAAATCGCTAAATGATAACCACAGTATGTGCCGTTGACATCTATCCTCATACAGAGTTACAATAGTTTTTTTTTCTTGTGCCGAGAACTTTTAAGATGGAAACTCTCAGCAACTTTCACACATATAATACAGTATTATTACCGGTGTTACCGGTGGTCACCACGCTGTACATCATGTCCCCAGGGCTTGCTTGTTTTATAATGGAAAGCTTGTACCTTTTGAGCCTCTTCCCGGGTCATGCTGACCTCCGGGCCCTGCCTCTAGCGGTAGGCCCTCTGCATGCAGTGTTTGTCTTCTCTTCCCTCAAGTCCCATCCACTGTAGTCATACATGGCAAGACTTCCTCTGTCCTGGCCAAGTAATATTCCATTGTGTAGCCGCAGCCCGGTTACTCTCTCTCTATTCATCTGTCGTGGACACTGAGGCTGCTTCTGTGGCGTGGCTTCTGTGAGTCATGCTACTGTGAACATCGGAGTGAACCAAGGGCTCATGATAGGAACTTCTCCTGTTTTACTCCAGAAAAAAATCAAGTCAGCTTGAGCCCTAGAGAGGAGCATACAACGTTCTCTCGCTTGTGCCGGGGGCCTGGCTCCTGGTCCTCTGGATCAGAGGTCCGCCTCTGCCTCCCCCAGGGACTCAGACCGGTCTCGTCCTAGAAGGGACACCTTGTCGTCCCCCTCTTCCCCGTCCTCATTGGCCTCTGGACCTAGGAATCTGGCCTGAACTCAAACGGGCTTCTCTGGCAGGAACCCATCTAAGTCTAGCCCAGAGTTGAGCTTGTTCTCTCTTCTAAAATTAACGGCTATACCACCAGAGGCTTTGTGTTGACACGTGCTCTGTTCTTTATTGCCTCTTGTGATGAAAAATCATGCACCCCTGCAGCAGCCATCACTGGCAGCTCAGTGCACCATCGCTCATTCTGGTCCCATGGTTTATTCTGCAGCTTTTGATAAAAAAAAATCAGACAGACGTTTACTGAATGTTCAGAATAGGCAGTGTTTTAAAACTCAGCAACTCGTGCCCGTGCCGTGGGTGAGCTCACGGATCCAACGGAGAAGATACAAGCTGAAAGGTTGCAGCGCAAGTGATCAGCATGACCTTGGAGAGGCCGTGAGGATGCAGAGGAAATACCCTGAGGAGGAAGGTACAAGCGATGTAGCTTTGACCTGGGACTTGAAGCAGGTATAAAAAGTCGAGTTCTTTAAACATGTCCTATATCTATATATTTTTTGCAATGAATAGTTCTTTTGCACACGGTAGCTTTTCATCTGTTTTGTGAGTAAAAGCAAACGTTTGTTTAATAAAGGAATGGCAGCAGCAAAGAGTGACTATCTGGAATTATAACGCTAATTCCAAAAAAATCTTAGTGTCATTCTTCACTCTGGAATATTAATACTCAGGAATTTTGTTTATTGCCGTGTTTAGTCCCTTGGCCAGCAGAGGGCGCTGCACACTGACTGTGACCACACAGGCTGCTCAAAGCCTCCAACGCTGCAGAAGTAACACAGCGTATGTGTAACTCAGGTGAGTTTGCAAGCGCTTTGCTACTGTTGAAAAAAATGTGTCAGAAATGAAAAGTGGAATGTGAAGAAGGAAATTAGATAAATAGCATAATTTTTCCTTATTTGTTAACAATGAGAGAGAGAGAAAAAGTCTGTACGCTCAGGTCTACGTGGTTGTGAATGTATCTGTCTCTATTAAGAGAAGGTGACCTGGTAACATTAACTTTTCTGATAAGTAGCATTGCTTCTGAATTTCGTTGGAAATGTTTTTGACTTCATTATGTGATTTAATTCCCAGTCTTCACATTGAAGAGACAAAACCCAGTTCCTAATCTAGTGTGTTGTGGGAAACATGGAGATAGATATTGTTTGAATAGTAGTATCTTGTCTGAATAGTAGCAAAATACCGTGGTTCTGCAAAAATTCATTTTATAGCTGTTCGCACAGATATTTTAATTTGTTTTCCACCTTAGGAAACTGAGGATTCTAAAACATATTTAAGAGCATAATTTTCTCCCCTCCTTTTCCCCATTACAACTTATTTTATTTATACATTTATTTTTTTAAGAGAGGAAGGGAGAGAGACAGAGAGTCAAGCAAGAGAGGAAGTGGGAGAGAGAGAGAGAGAGAAGCATTAATTTGTTTCTGTATGTGCTCTGACCAGGGATCGAACCTGTCAACCTCTGTGCTTCGGGATGATGCTCTAACCAACCAAACTATGCAGCCAGGTCCATGAAAACTTTTGGAAGGCATTGTGGTTTTGAATACACCTGCACTTGGTAAACTTGACAATGTGGAAAGGCCTGTGCTTGTGCTGGCACGGCCGACTCTTTAAATCAGTGCGCAGAGTTTGTGCTTTTTATTCAAGGGGCAAACTGACCTGGCCTCAGGAGAGCCACGGCCCAGACTGGACATGGTTCATCCATTTGATGTAAATGTGGGTCCCGTCACACTTGCAGACTGAACGCGGCCTCCAGGGAACAAGGTGTGAGTCCCAAACAGCATCGAGAGACTATCTTGGACTTCTGATCGTAGGACAATATTCAGAAAGATTTTTGTTTAACAGGATCCCATCTCCCCAAAGCTGTAAGCTCTGCATCCTGGTGATTTCTTACTACTTTCTCAGCTATGTTTAATGATCTCTGGCAACACGTTCCTACACCGACAGGTGTCGTGTGGAATCAGAAACACTTTTCTGATGCTCTAATCCACGCTCAGCATCATTAGTCATTTTACTTAGGTTTGCTGCTTGGCACAATAGAAGTTTTGTTGTATAAACAAGACAGTGCCAAACTCAGACCATGATATACGATCGAGGAAGCTTTTAAGGGAAATAATTCTAATTTGGAATAATGCCAAATAGCTGTTTATGTCCTGTGTTGAGAGTCTGATAGAGATGAAGCCACTGCTTTAGATTAAATCATGATTTGTCTTGCAGTCGGACAGCAAATGAAGTTTAGCCCCTCAGCTGTGAGTGACCGCCTGGTACCCGTGGTGCTTTGCAGCAGGTGTCTCTGTGCTGACCCGGTCCTTCTGGGCCACTAGGTGGCGTCTCACATGTCATTTGGGATTGACAGGGCTACAGGACTGGACTTCCTTGAGGCTGGTTCATTTAGTGGAAGTAGGATATTGGGACATACTCCATTGGGAAGAGTCACAGCAGCCTTGGGGGATCATAGCGTGATGGTCTGAAGACTAGCTCTGAGTCATTGAGTCTGTCCAGTCATCTGTAGAAAGTGATTATTGCTTGTAAGCTATGGTTATCTTAAGGAAACCTTTTCTCTCTCTGCCTAGATCATCAACGATTGGTAATGGGATCAGTATATAAGTCATTGGACCCTTGCAATTACCTGTAAATGTTCGGCTCAGACCTGAATATTTCTTATTCCCGGGGCACGAAGGCGGTGGATGCTAGTTGTCTGGTGAGGCGTCCATTCCTCTTTGTCTGAGTAACACCAGTGCCCCTAACACAGTAGGAACTTCAGGATTCTACTTCCACCCCCACCCCCCATGGCATGATGAATCTTTCTTTCTTTTTATAGCATGCATGTGGCATTCTCAGGGGGAAAAAATGGTGAGTTGATTGTTGTGGTGAAGACGTAGATTCTGGAGTCAAACAGACTTGGGTCAGCCAGTCACAAACTTTGTAGATCTGGGCAAACAATTCAACTTCACCACCTCAGTGTTATCATTTGTGAAATGGGCACCATAACAGATGGTGGTGAAGAGAAAGTTCCACTGTGTCTGCCAAACCCGGTGCCACCACGATTAGCGATCGTTGCTATCAGGATTGGGGCTCCAACGGACCTTTCCTATAGACATTTTTTTAAAAAAGTTTAAAATTAATATTGTTTGTAGAACAGTTTTAGATATACAGAAAAATTAAGCACATAGTACGAACATTCCTCAGATGTTCTATGTGACATGTAGTTCTCCTGTTATAAACAAGCGTCTTCCATCAGGGTGGTGAATTTGTTTCGGTCAATGAGCCAATGTTGATATAGTATCATGAACGAAAGTCTGAGGTTTGCATTAAGGTTCGCTCTTTGTGTTGAATGTTCGGTAAGTTTGGATGAACTCATTGTGCAGTGTGTCTGCTGTTGTGGCATCCTATATTGTCGCGTCATAGCACATGGCCAGAAGAGTGTCACGGTCGTAGAAATCCTCTGTGCTCCACGTCCTTCCGCTCCTGCCCCCTCCCCAGGTAACTACTGACCTTTTTACTGTCTCCACGGTTTTGCCTTTTCTAGAATGTCGTAGAGTTGGAATCATACTGAATGTAGCCGTGGTGGGATTCAGCTAGTTTGTGTTCATACCGGTTTGGCAGAACTGATACCTAACGGTTCTCTTTAAGGTAAGCACCTGGGTAGCTGCCCAACGTAGAAATCACACATTGACATTCCTTACTCTTTTTGAACCTTCATCTGTGCACCAGCATATTCCAAGCGGCTATAGTGATGTTTACTCTGTCCATGGGGAAAAACATTGCAAGCGAGGACGCCAATCCAGAAACAATATGGAAAAATCTTAAGTAACAGTTTTATTGGTTTTTGGTCAGGTACTATTTAATATTTTTTCAGTAATATTTTAAAACTCTTACAATCTAGTTTTGTGTAAACTACCTTTTGGTTTATTATTTTTCTTTGTACTTAAAATGGTCATTAGGGCAGAGAACCAGTTGTTAAGTTATTTGCACCCCCCACTGGGATTCAGTCTTTTCAGACTGGCTCCTTTGGCTTAGTCATTTGCATGTAAGGTTCTCCTCTGTGCCATTTCATGACTTGATAGCATTTCATTTCTTTTTTATCTGTGGATAATACTTCATTGTATGGCTGTACCAGTTTGTTTATCTGCTTGACATCTGTTTTCTATAGAATCTTAACTGCTTTTTTCACTGTGTTGCTCACTACTGTGAGCCAAAGAAGACCAGCGGCCACACGTCACTGTCACTGTAGGATCTGGGACAGTCCTGGCTAAATAATAGGTCCGCAGTAAACGTTTATTCAGATGAGGAGAGTAGAAAGGACTCCCTCAGTGTGGTGGGTGCTGCTGAGAATGATTTCAGCCATTAGCTGGTTTTCTCCTTGGGAAACGGCGGGGCTTGGTCACTGCCGAGGCTGACCTGGCTCACAGACACAGGTCAGTGGGTTCATTAGCTGGACACATGTTTCCAGCTGTTCCAGAGGATGCTGCTATTGGGAGGAGCCCTGTGGCTCCCTGGAAGGTGGCTCGGGGTGGCTGTCACGTCTGTGCGTAGGAAAGAGTGAGTCTGGTCAGGGGTTATGGAGGCAGACTGGCATATGGTGGTATACATTGCAGTTCCCTGAAGATCCCTGGGAATACATCTTTAAACACCACAAGGTCTGTGGCTAAAAATGCACCTGTAAAGTATTCATTGTCTAACGGCTGCCACAGAAGGTTTAGAATTTTCATAGGTAAGGTAAGGAGGACATAATTTATGTAGTCAGTGGGAAGTTTTTCTTAAAATCGACACTGTAAGCATGAAAGAAAAGAAAGGAGAAACAAATGACTCTTTTGGTGTAGCAATGACCTGGAGGAACCTTTGCCTGAGACTTTTTTTTTTTTAAATAGAGAAAAAATATTTCTTCCATGGACTCCAGCCTGTAGAGTAATGGTTACTTATTGAAGAAGGGGGACAGCTCTGACACATCATCATTTTTATTATTGATTGTTATTGAAAGAGAGGATCAGAGACTGCCCTGTGGTGTGGCATCAGGGGATGACTGCCTTTGAACTCTAGCCCATTGGGAAGTCACAACAGGTCAGATCTCACATGGCTAGGGCTGGGGGAGTTTGGGGAAATTAACCAGTTATGGAATGTGTTGTTTTAATTGCCTCCTCTTCACCGCGTTGGCAAGGGACAGACCCCCCACCCTAGGGAGTGCAGGTGGCTGAACACACATCACTGGGCAAGGGGCAGATGAGAGGGCCGGCGGCTTATTAGTAACCGCCCAGAGCGGGAGGCACATGCAGCTAGACCACATGGGGCTGCACTCAGGGACCCACAAGGGCGTGAAAAGCAGGCTTGTAGTGACAAGAGGTAGAGGGGCCTCCTGGTTTCAATGGAAGAAATGTGGTCAGCTTGTTGGAACCATGCCATGGACTGGTGGCCAGTACAGGGTTCACCGTGCAGATGTTGCTGGTGCGGGTCCTGGTGTCCAGCCGACTGTCAGGAGCTCTGCAGTTCCCCCCACTCTGCCTTAGCATCGCTGTGAGGGACGGGGGTTTTTGCCCAGGGTGGGCAGAGGCAGGACTAGGCCGGCTGTTAACGTCCTGATGAGAGTTAACAGACGTGAACGTGGATTTACGTGCTCGCTCTTGAGAGTCATTAAAAACACACGCAATGCTGAGCTCTTTTATCTTGGCTTTGAATTTGGAATAAGCCCCTGAGTCAGAGCATCTAAGAAAGTCTATGAATAGCTCCCTTCATATTCATAATAGTTCTTTTTTTCTTTTGTCACAAAGAATTTCCGATGTCCGGCAGTGATCAGTGACCTGCAGCCAGCCCCCACCGGGGTGGGAATGATTCCTCCTCGTGACCTCTCTAGCCTTTATGCTTCATCTGGGAAAGCAGAAAAGGAGGTGTTTTTTTTTTTTTTTTTAGTCAGGAAATTAAATCTTTCCCAGGCAAATCATCTGATGGTGGCCGATGACAAACCCTATTAGTACTTTGTGTCAATAATAATATCGTAAGTATGTCATTGGATGGCGGGGGCTGTGATGTGTGTCAGTACCAGGAGTAATAGACTTCTCTCCAGATGTGTGTGTCCAGAGATGTCTTTCCTAGATAATAGGCTCAGTTTTATGAGCTTTGCTGTTACCTTGGTGACAAGACGGCACCTGAAATTCACCGCCTAGAGCTGTGGCAATGGGGATGGCCTGGGGTTACAGACTGCTGAATGCCATGACTCAGCCCCAGTTGTGTTGAACTGAAATACAGATGTTCGAATCCTGGCTCTGCAAAGCTTGGCGGCAACTGCCGCTCGAATATATAAAATATTAAATTTATGCTGGTGCCATGGGAAGGATCTTCAAAGAAATAGCCCTGTTAATGGAAAGACAGCTTGTTGCACTCAAGATCAGATGTAGTCCTTTTAAAATATCTGAGGCAAGAGAAAAGTTCTCTAACAAGCACTTACTGAGAACCTTTTTGGGGTGTCACCTTAGGTTTTTAGGGAGCAAGCAATGATTGCAATACCACTTTCTGATTTCACAGGGTTTGTTTATTTTTGAACGAGACATAGGGAGAGAGACAAAAAAGGACAGACAGACAGAAAGGGAGAGAGATAAGAAGAATCAATTTATAGTTGCAGCACCTTAGTTATTCACTGATTGCTTTCTCATATGTACCTTGACTGGGGAACTCCAGTAGACTGAATGACCCCTTGCTCAAGCCAGCGACCTTTGGGCTCAAGCCAGCGACCCGTGGGCTCAAGCCAGTGACCATGGGGTCATGTCTGTGATCCCATGTTCAAGCCGGCGATCTCTCGCTCAAGCTGGTGAGCCCACACTCCAGTTGAATGAGCGTACGTTCAAGCCGACACCCTCGGGGTTTTGAACCTGGGTCCTTAGTGTTCCAGGCCAACACTCGACCCACTGTGCCACGACCTGGTCAGGCTGATTTCACAGGTTTTAATGCAATACTGAAATAACACATGAACAAAAAAGCGGGGATCAATGTAAACCTTATGTAAACAAGCAATGCTAGTTTAGGAAATTAGAATTTAATGGACAAATAGTTTTGTAAATCCTACGGTTCATCAGAGGGATGCAAACTATGGCAGATTTCAGTGTTGGGGCACCCAGCTTGTCTGAATTTCTCCCTCCACTCAATTTGGGGTCTTGGCTGGATAAATGATGGCGGAACACCTGGGGAGAAGAGGTTGATATGCCCAATGCATTAAAATGTTCATTATCATTTTTATAATTTGAAATTTCCATGATCTTCCAACAGGATTGCTAGATTTAGTACGTGAAAATCCAGGATACCTGATATAACTGAATTTCAGAACTACAATGAATAAGATTATTTTTTCACTTCTAATAGACTAATTTTTCTTAAGAGCAGGCTTAGGTTCGCAGCTAAGTTAAGCAGAAGATAGATTTTCCGCAGAATCCTGCCCTCCGTCAGCACCGCCACCCCCACACCACTGTCTCCCACAGTGGGACTTTTTTTTTATAACTGATGCACCTACGTTGACATCATTATCACTCAGAGTCCGTTCCTCATTCTTCTTCGGGTTCACTCTGCTGTTGTGCATTCTGTGGGTTTTGTCAGATGTATAGTGACCTGTATCCACATTTTTAGTATCATCTGGAGTATTTCCATGCCTTCGCTCTTCCCCTTTGCCCTCCCCCCAAACCAACCCCTGGCTCCCCCCCCCCCCCATCTTTCTGTTGCCTGCAACATTTTGCCTTTTCTGGAATGTCTTATGGTCAGAATCGTACAGGATATTGTCTTTGCGGATTGGCTGCTTTCACCTCGTAACGTGCGTTTAACGTTCTTCCATGTCTTTTTGTGGTGCGATAGCTCATTTTGGGATTGAACAATAAATATTCCACTGTCTGAATACACCACAGTTTCTTTATCCACGACCTACGAAAGGAACTCTTGATCGCTTCAAGTTTTGGCGATTGAATAAAGCTGCTACAGACCTTAGGGTTAGGGTGTAGGTTTTAGCTTTCTCTGTGGGTATGGGGGGGGGTCTTTTCTAAAAGTGCACTAATCCCATTCAAGAGGGTTCCACTGTCATGACCTAATCATCTCTCAAATGCCTTACCTTCTAATATCATACTGAGGATTAGGTTTTAATATATGAGTTTTATTAGAAGGATGGGGGGGGTTTGGGACACATTTATTCATTTCATAACAACCAATAAATACAATATGGAGAAACTAGGAAAGCAATTTTATGGACCTGGATTTAGTTGGGTACAAAAGCTATTTGTTGGAGTCTTACTGTGTGCCAGGCACAGGAACTTGTTATTGGATCAATGTGATTGGATAAAATGTCCTTCTCTGTAAGGTGATTAGAAGGGAAATGGATGAATTACTGATAATTTTAAAGAACTGACCAAAGGCAAATTCAATTTTATGTAGTGACTGCTGATAATTTTAATATAAAATGTTCGCTTATCTTTTAAACGGTAGTGGGATCAACATTTCAATACCAATAATCACAGAAACAGGCATTGCATTAATCCCAGGAAGAGGGACTGCTGATCAAGGAAGAAGGCTCAATGTGTCCAACCAGAAACACAGGTTAGACTACACTGCTTCCTAGTATCATGTGATTTTATTTTACTAATAAAATTTAACTTACATTGTGTAGTGACTTGCACTTCTATGAACACACATATATTTTAATTATATTGTATTTCTTCAAGACTTGAAAGGAAATAATCTAAAAATGACATTTAATATGCCTGACCAGGTGATGGTAGATAGAGCATTGACTTGGGACACTGAGGACCCAGTTTTGAAACCCCAAAGTCCTCAGCTTGAGTGCAGTCTCATCCAGCTTAAGTGTGGGGTCACTGGCTTGAGCATTGGATCATAGACATGACCCCAAGGTTGCTGGCTTAAGCCCAAGGTCTCTGGCTTGAGCCCAAGGTCTCTGGCTTGAGCAAGGGGTCATGGGCTTGGTTGGAGCCCCCTGTCAAGGCACACATGAGAAAGCAATCAATAAATGCCTGACCAGGTGGTGGCGTAGTGGGTAGAGTGTCAGACTGTGACACAGAGGACCCAGATTTGAAACCCTAAGGTCGCTGGCTTGAGCATGAGACCATAGATATGACACTGTGGTGGCTAGTTTGAGATTGCTGGCTTGAGCAAGAGGTCACTCGCTCTGCTATAGCCCCCCGCCAAGGCACATATGAGAAAACAATCAATGAACAACAAAGGAGCTGCAACAAAGAACTGATGCTTTTCATCTCTCTCCCCTCCTGTCCATCTGTCCCAATCTATCTCTGCCTCTGTCAAACACAAAAAAGAAAGCAATCAATGAACAACTAAAGTGACACAACTATGAGCTGATGCTTTTCGTCTCTTTTTCTTTCTGTCTGTTTGTCCCTGTCTGTTCTCCTTTCTCTTTCTCTCTAAAAACAAAACAAAACAAAACAAAAGACACTTAATATGCTATGGGCTGCCATGGAATATTTAAGGTGTGTTTAATTTGATTTATTTTAATTAATATTCCATCTTTAATTTTTATTATTTAAAAACAAATCTTACTTAGTATTTCTTTCTACTCTCCCAAAAGAGGAGAAAGAGAAATCTTTCAGAATTTGGAGCAATGGAAACTCGTACACTTGCATTCACCTTTGTTCTGGAATGTCAGCCGTGTAACACTGTTGCAAATAAGTCTTCTAAAAAGAGAACAGCTAAAAAAAAACCCCCCCAAAATCGCCATAGATGTGAACCAAATGTTTTTCTAGCAGTCAGTTCAACCGGATTATATAAATCAAATGTGATGATGGGTTTGAAATTTCCGTGTCCTCCTGGGCCGTGTCATTCCGTGATTCCGTGGCTGGGTGTCTTTGGCGGCACCCAGACCTCCTCTTTTTTCTTTTTTTTCTTTCTCTCTCTGCATTTCTTTCATTTTATCACTGCTTTCTTCTTTAATTTGAACTTGAATCACAGGCAGTCCTCCTTATCATCTCTCCTTTCTTTCCTTTGTCTCTTTTTAGTTTCACTTTAGCCTCTTAAGTTCTCGACTGTTTTATACACAAATAGCTTTTATCCCAAGTACTGAAAACTTTTCCCACTTAAAGGTGTTCTTTACTTTAGAATAGGATCCAAACAGTACCCAGTTAAATGGACTCACTGGGTTTAAAAAGTCTGTGATTAAACATGTTCAACTTTGATTTGTGAAAATCAAAGATGACCAGCAGGACAACACAGATATTTGAAAAAATGGTGTGGGCTCTTTTTGGCCGAGTTAGAATGATGTTTGTGAGGAAGAAATTTAATCTGCCTTGGTGAATTAACCAGTTATTTTGCTGGTAGTAGTTTGTGTGGATGTGCCTTTGAGGAAAACCAGACACAATAGGTATTGTCACGCGTCCAATGCTGGAGATGTGTTTACTTAGAATTTTAATCAACTTCTGGTACGTGTGTTGTGTTTGTATGTGTGTTTTACTCTGTCTCGGTTTTATTTCTTACAGGGTTTAGAGAGTACATCGACATAAAACTTCCCATCCGTTTTTGTGGGAAACTAAGTATGTTTAATTGAGGATTGTGATGATTCTTGAAAACTTCTCTGTGTTGCTATACCGGCATACACACGTATACATACTTACGTTTGCCCAGATGTAAACTATAGTTATTGTGAAAATAACACTTGCCATTTAAACACCAAGAATAGAAAAGTCCTTGTACTCTTTTCTATTCTTTTCAACGTTTTTCTGTACCCTTAACAGTGCTTTTTTTTTTTTTTTTTTTACAGAGACAGAGAGAGAATCAGAGAGAGGGATAGATAGGGACAGACAGACAGGAACAGAGAGAGATGAGAAGCATCAATCATCAGTTTTTCATTGCAACACCTTAGTTGTTCATTGATTGCTTTCTCATATGTGCCTTGACCACGGGCCTTCAACAGACCAAGTAACCCCTTGCTCAAGCCAGTGACCTTGGGTCCAAGCTGGTGAGCTTTTGCTCAAACCAGATGAGCCCGCGCTCAAACTGGTGACCTCAGCGTCTCAAACCTGGGTCCTCTGCATCCCAGTCCGATGCTCTATCCACTGCACCATCGCCTGGTCAGGCAACAGTGCTTCTTAAACTTGGGTGGGCATTAGGCTGGTACCGGGAAGGCTTATTCCAGCAGTTTGCTGAAGCCCGTGCCCATAGTTCCTGATTCAGCATCTCTTGGGTGGGGCTTGGTGATTGATTTTTAACCGCATGCCTAGAATACTTAGATGGAATTTCTCCAAAGTTTCCTGGTATAAGCTGATCCTGCTCGCCTGGGAGTCACATCCGGAGGCCACTTATAATATGCTACATGTTAGAATTATTTTTTCCTGATTTCCTTTTACCAAATTGATCTTACTTAGTAGGAGGCATCTAATTAATTTTGTGGTTAAGAGTATGGCCTCTAATGTCAAACTGCCCAAGTTGAAATCCTGGTTTGACCTAAGTATTACATGCGTGTGGTTACAAAACAATCATATGGTATCGTTAGCTCTTTTGAAGCACTACACCAAACTTCTCATCCTCCATTTCAGAGTGATAGCATTGCTCTTTTTCCTTGATTATTTTTAGACTCTAAGCTCTATTTTGCCTTTTAGATTTTTTTTTTTGTTGTTGTTGTTGCATCAAATACAATATCTCTTGACCCCTCGCTTTGTGCTACAAGGGTCCCAATGACATCACTCTTTCAGCTTCCCATTTTCTTCCCAGCTCTCATTTTCTGTCATTTTACACCATCAACATTACCCCTCGGTCCCTTTCTGTCCCTATAGCCATCTCGTTTTCTTCCTTGAGAGTTTGAGAAGAACTTACAAAAATAAAATAGTTTACTTGCTCCCACTATGTAAGTGCTGTTCCCTGGCAGGCCTTGTGCTGTCAGTGATTACACTTTGGTTCTGAGCTCTTTGTCTCACATGGAGTTTTTATAGCCTTTTTGTTTGTTTGTTTGACCTGACTTTATCATAGTCTTATTTTTAAAATTAACACAATACCGACTCTTTTGTTGATTTTCCCTCTACCCAAAGAGCTCTCTCTGGGTCGTCCTTTATGTTGTCGCTCTGATCTGAAGGGGATGTTCTCTAGGACGCTATGTGGCTGCCACCGAGGGGCTCCCCTCTCCACTCTGCACATTGGGGTCCACTCTTTCCTCTGAGTCCCTCCTTCTCACTCTCCTTCTTGACTTAGTTCTTCCTTTTGCTGAAATGCATCCTTGACTCCCTGAGAAGGAAATAACTCTTCTGTGTCCAAGCATGTTTGCAAATGTCTTCACTTAGCACTTGTGCTGAAGGGGTTGACTTACAGAAATCTCTGTTGGGCATCATTTTTCCATCAGAAATTTGAAGATGTTGTTACATTGTAAACTACTATCCAGTGTTAATAATGAAAAATCATGGCTTTCTTTCCTTTTCAGTTTTTTTTAAATTGCAGAATTTCCTCAAATATTTGGTGTTGCTTGGTTGCCCGTTCTTAGTTAGGGCTGTGGCACTAACAAGCCCCAGCCTGGATGGATCAGTTTCTGACACATTCTAGAACACCGGGTTACAGATAGTTTTGCTCACAGCGAAGTCCCCCGCTGTGGCTGTCCTGGCTCTTCCCAACATTGTGCCACCTTTATTTAGGGAAGTGCATCTTTTTCTGTGGCTTGTCTTATAAAATCAGGCTGCCAGGAGTATTACACCTAGAAGGTGGGGCAGGGGTGAGGAGTTAACACATATAGTATGCTGCTGCACCCTGCAGGTTGTGACTTAATGCTGCTTTGTCCTTCTCATCCCCTGCCTCTGCACAGGGTCTCAGTCCTTGGCAAAATCTCCTTCTCACTTAAAAAAAAAAAAAGATTTATGGTGGGTCTTTTTTATGCATTCTAATGACATTTCAGGAATAGAGGCAAAAAACAAACAAACAAATAAAAAAACCCCAATACCTCATATTCTCAATCTTATGTCCAAGTTATAAAATGTCACATATACAAGTTTATGTCTGAGGTATGTTGTTCCTTATTTTGGTGAAATCCTGATGCAGAGTAGTGTTTGGGCTGGATTGTCAAGGTGACAGGAGACGTTTATTTACGAATTAGCTACGGAATCAGCTGCCAGTCAGTGGGTGTCTGACAAAGCCCTTATTTCATTTCTGTCCCCGAGGGAGACCCTCTACGTGGGGAAGGTCTCGGTCAGCACCTTCCACCAGAACCTTGCATGATGGTAGAATGGGTCTTTTTAATTTTTCAATCACAGTTTATTTTCAACAGTGTTTTATTTGAGTTTCATGTGTAGAGCACAGTGGTCAGACAGTCACGCACTGGGTCCCCCTTCTTTGGCCTGACGGGGAATCTGGATGCCCGTCCTGGGTGATTGCATGTCACGATCCTCTCTGAAAGGCAGCAGCTGCACAAGGTTCTCCATCGTCTCAGAACGAGATGCGGTGCAGCAGGCCCAAGCCCTCTGGGCCCCTGATGATGCTCTGGGCTACTGGGATCAGAGATAGGTTTTGGGGTGCCATATTCTAGGACAGGGGCAGCATACTTTCTGTACAAGAGTATGTATCTGTTTTCCAGGGCTGCCTTAGCAAGATGCCAGACGGGGGGCTTGGCCAACCCACGGTTACCTTCTCCTAGCTCTGGAGGCTGCTGGTTCAAGGCTGCGGGTCAGTTCCTGGTGAGGGTCCTCTCCTGGGCTTGCTGATGGCCGCTCTTCGCTGTGTCCTCGCGTGGGCTTTCCTCTGTGCCAGTGTGTCCCTTGTGTCTCTGTGTGTGTCTGCATCTACCCTTGTACGGACCCCAGGTTGGATCAGGGTCTGTCCTAACAACCTCGTTCAACATGATCACCCCTTTATAAAGCCCTTTTGTTCAAACACAGTGACCTTCTGGAGTCCTGGGGAATAGGATGTCAGCATATGAATTTCAGGGGTACACAATTCAGCCCCTAACAGAGTAGATAATAAGTATTTTTTAGCTTTTGCAGTGAGTCATTCCTGTCTCCCTGGTGTGAACACCGGCCCTGGAGGCACTGAGCTGCATGAGTGGGGCCGAGTGCCAATAAAACTTTATTTATGGGTGCTGGAATTTGAATTTTTTACCACTTTTACACATCAGAAGTCTTTTTCTTTTCAACAAATTTTTTTCTACCCCTTTAAAAATGTACAAACCTTTCTCCCTGCCTGTTGGCTGCTGGAGAACAGACAGCAGGCTGGGTGCGGCCCAAGGGTTGTGAGTTGCTGAGCCCTGGAGTTTGGGACTGTCCCCATGCTGTCAGATGGGATGCTGAGTGCAGCCAGTCCTCAGTCTCTCTCTGGGGCTGCGGGAACTTGTGTGGGTACTTGTGTCCTGCCGAGCCTTTTCATAGAGGACTCACCTGCTCTGGAGATGGCCGCCTGCTCTGGAGATGGTTTGCTCTTGGCAGTGGTGAATAAAGCCACCGTCGCCGTGAGAGTGTCGGTAGAGTCCTCCCTGCCTGGCTCCAAGGCCGGGATATGGATCATCCCTGGTCTTGTGGTTGCGGTGAATGACCTCTAGTAAGCTCCCTGTCTGAGAACGTTCCTTCGGGCTGCGGGAGCACAGGTATGGGAACAGCGTTAGCATCCTTTGGAGCTCAAACCACTTTCAGTGACCTGGGGCTGAGGCTGGGGGAAGAAATCAGTAGCATCTGTCATCCCTTGTGGGACACAGTCCATTAGAGCACCTGCAGTGGCCGTGCTGGAGCCCTGGGGTGCTGGCGGGAGGGCGGGGGGGCTCTGCCCCCTACCTAATCCATCTCCAGGAAAGTCCCCAACGTGGTCCATTCCCCTCCACCCCATCCCCTGTCACAGAGCACCTGCTCCCTGGTGCGCTTTGCCATCGCTCCTCCTCCTGAAATAGTGATGGGAGCTGGCAGGGAGCTCATGGAGACCCTGTGGGCATTTGGTGGCCCAGGCTGGGTTGGGTAGGTTGCCGGTGCTTGGTCACCCAGCAAAGCCATCCATTTCCACCCAGTGGCACCCGTTCTGCATTGGCGAGCCCATCTGTACAAAGGTGTTCATTACTCTAAACCGGCCAGGGTACTTCGTGCATGCGGTCCTCTCTGAACTGAGTGTATTTAAAACCGGCTCTAACTGAAGATTTCACTAGGTTTCCCCATCTCCTTTCCAGTCCAGTATGACCCTGGCCCCTGGAGAAGATGCCTGAGGTTGGTACCTGGTGAGGGTCAGGGCAATTTCAGCTGCCGTTGCGTCTGTCTCCACCAACTCCTGCGAAGTGGGAAAGCCAGACCTCCGTCCTTGTCCCAGCCATGTTCCTGGCCCCGGCTGCCTGTAGTGTTCTGGAACAGGCCTGTGGTTTCGGGTCAGAGTCTGGAAGGATTAGAACAACTTTTGATGAGCTCTCACAACACCAAGTGAAACTGCAAAATATATGTGTTAGTCTCTGAGGTTGGTAGAAACAGTCACAGATGTTTCCAGGGAGAGTGCCCCTTTCTGGGCACTGCGGCAGCCCTGAGACTTGTTCCGGGAGATCTGGGTCTCTCTGAGGAGCAGGGAGCTTATGCACTGCCTCCCACCATCCCCTAACCCCGCTTGTGGTTGGTGAGGCTCAGGGAGCAATGATGTGCACAGGAGGGTGGTGGCTGTTGGCCCCCTGTTGTCCAGTGATACACAGCTTTACAAAAACATACGTGACCAGGGAGTTCCAGAATGAAGGAGGTGGGTGGCAATAAGGGGAGATGCCAGCCCCAATGACCAGAGTGGTTGCACTTCCAGATACGCAGATGTTGGACATGAGGCCTCTCCTTTGTGTCGTGTGTGTGTATATGTGTGTGTGTGTAGTAGTAGTAGTAGTAGTAGTTGTCCTATCTGACGTGTTGCACCAATATTGTCTAAAATCTGTTTATCAAATTTGGTAGAATTACAGTCAGAGAGAAGAAGAAACAGGGCCATTCATTTCTGATCAGGTATCCTTAATTGACATTAAGTAAATTCCATGACTTTGGATTTCGGAATCGCAGAATGTCTGTTAGGTTCACGTATTAATAAATTTACTAATGCTTATGAGTACCAGGTGCCATGCACACTTGGCTTTATTGAGAGAATTAAATATCCATACATAGCAACCAGGAAAACTTAATATATATATTAACTATGGTTTGATGTTCATTTTTTGAAAATACATATTCAAGGAAAATACAACCGGGCCAGTGGTTCTGGGAAAACTAGAAGTGATTAATCAGTAAGTAGGCTGGGGAATCCCTAGGGCAGGGCAGCTGGAAGCCGTTCACGTGTGAATGTTTAGTGATGTAGGGAGTATTCACACATAGGGCATGCTCTATTCACTTGCTGTTTGGTATTGTTTAGTCATTCGTGTTTGTTTCCCAGGTTTTTATAAATTTTCCTATATTTTGGGGTCACTGCTATCAGATGTTTTTTTAAAACAACATGTTTTCCCTCATTTTGTTTCTTGGTTGGCCCTTGTTAATTGTTGGATGGAATTCAGGAAGGCCATAGCAGAAGGAATTATCCTTCTCTCTCACCCTGTTTGTGGTCTGATATCGGTGCCGGCATTTCTGTGTAAGAGAAATAGGCAGCGTCGAAGTGAATAGGCCAGACGTTGGCTATTATTGAACCGTTATGGGAGGACGGAGTTCAGAAGGGAGGGAAGTTTCATTAATTAAAAATAAATCCAGGGGAAACCAATGTTGGCAATCTCTCGTGAACCTGCTTCTCAGAAAACACGAGCGAGAGAAGTCAGGACCAAGGTAGGACGGTGTCTCTCTTTGGAGTCAGTTGGTTGGGTGTTTGGAGAAGCTAAATGAACTTGTCACCCAGTGCAACATAAAATAAGTGTGGTGTTGTCATTTCACTCTGCACATTTAATTCAATTCAAATTCTCTAAATAGACTATTACAGCTGCATTAAAGTGACTGAACTGGTAGGCCATAGCTGGGCAGGCTAAATTTTTTTGAGGGCAGCAGGACTGTAGATATTCCCACTGTGTTCAGTGGTTGAAATAGCTTCTGATATTGTAATTTCAGCGTGCGAGACATCCAAGAGGGAAGGGAATTAAAATGCTCAGACGGCGTGACTTGTGTGTGGATTACTTAAATGGCAGCAAAATGTGCCGGCTGACTGTCATTGTTTCTACTGTGGCAGCATTTTACTGTAAAAGGTGGTCAAATCAATCACTGCTTCCCGTTCTCAATGACTCTTTGGAGGAAAAAAAGTCAAGTGTCTTTATTGCTATTGATATTTTACTTCTTTGGGTGAAATATTTCCTACAGTCTTAAGTACTGTCTAATATAAATTCTGGGAAGACCTTGTTAGTTCATTGAAAGATCCACCCACTTTTCTAACGTATAGAATATTCATATGCTTAGCAATAGATTTGGAACAAAATAAGTGAAGCTAAAAAACAAGCCAATCTTTCTGTATTTTTATTTAAAATCTGAGAGATGGCTATCTCATTTTTATCATTCTACACTCATCAACGGTCTATCCACCTACGATATCCAGATTCAGCCCCACTGCCCAAGCTGAGCTTAGGATTTGTTTTTATAGTTAAAAAAAAGAAAACTTGCACGTGCAATACATAAATATATTCAGGTGGTTAAAATTTCATACAGTTCTTGTGTGTCTAAATCTCCATTGACCCCAACCGATCTTCCTCTTGACCATGTGTGTTAGTTTTCTGTTGTGATGTACAAATTACCATTGATTTAGCAGCTTACACCAGCCCCTGTACATGATGGTAAAGGGCAGGAGCCCTGGGGGCCAGCTGGTGTCCCTGCTGTGGTTCTCAGCAGGCCGAGCTGCTCATCTGGGCGCCAGGGTCTTCTCTGATTGACCGCAGGGGTTCTGGGCAGACTTAATTTCCTTCTCATGCTTTCCATGTGGCTCTTCCCCTTCAAGCCAGTGAGTGTCCTGTCTTTCTCCTGCTTTGAATATTTCTCTCCCACTGCTCTTTGACATCCAATTCCTCAGCAGGAAAGACCCTGCCTTTGAGGGACCCTGGAATTACAATGGACCCACCAGGATAACCCAGGGTGATCTCTCTATTGCAAGGTCAATAAGTGACATCTTTCGTCATGTCACTCATGGGCATGGTACCAGGGCAAGAAATGTCATGGGGCCAGAAAATTCTGCCTACCAGCTGGTGGTGTTGATTTGGTCCTTCTGGAGTTAATGTGGTTGGGGTCACGCATGTAGCTAACTTTTATGAACTGCCATAAGTTGTTCTTGTGACGTAGGGTCACCCTTTTCAATTCCATTAAGATTTTGCTTTCATGGACAGTTGTTTTTCTTTTGGAATCAGTGTCATTATTTCTAAGCTGTTGAGTTGAGCTCATGTACATTTATTGATATAACATAAGTTTGGGCTTCATTTTTCACAAATATTCTATTGATATATTTTTGGCTTTCTAGATACTAAAAAGCGATGTACTGGGAGGTCTCTGTCTTTTGTGTGTGTGTGTGTGTGTGTGTGTGTGTGTGTGTTCTGTTGCGTAGTATTTCTGATACTTTAAGGTTTATATATCTGTGCTTTCATTCTAGGGAACACATACTTGAAATGTCTCATAAAACTTGTGGTCACAGATTATTCTGTTCTTGAGCAGCGCCTTTTCTTTGCCTGGCAGTGAGTGTCATTCCTCTGCTAATTAGTTTCACTGACCTCTTCCCTCTTATTTTCTTTTTCATTAAAAGAACACATTATTGTGTCAGCGTCGCTACCCTGCTTGTTCATTAGACGCACCTTTGAAGGCACTGACCCTTCCCAGAACAACTATTGGCACGCTGCAGCAGAAGTCCACTCTGCTTCCCCTTCTTTTCGTCTGGTTTGGAAAGTGTGACTTATCTGTAGCCGTATCTCCTCTGGTTTTGGAAACAAAACTGTATCCAGTGAAATCTCTTTTTTTCTGCAGCTCCGCTTAATGTGTTTATCTCAACTGTGGTGGCAAAGTGGGCTCTGACTCTTGTCCTGAGCTCACGTCCACACTTCTGGAGGGGCAGTGTCCGTGCTCCCTGAGCCGTGCTGCTGTCTGCAGTGCACCCAGCCTACCTCGGGCTATTTTTGCAGCCCTTACATCTAATCTGGAGTCCATGGTTTGTAGCAGTCTCCTAGTATCCATGCAAATGGATACCCAGGGAGAGAAGGAAAGATCTCCGCTGATTTATGAGCGTTGTTCATACTGCGATGTTGGATGGGAATGGGGAGGTCTCTGGAAGCTTTGACATTTTGAGTATAGTTCTTTGTGTGTGTTGTAGTTTGCAAATATTTTCCTCTTAGACCAGGCTTTTCTTTTGTAGTGGAAATTTCAGCTTTCATGTAGCCAGATTTATTCATTTTTTTTCCCTTTATGGCTTCTCTGCATTGTATCTGTTTAAAGAAGTTTCCAACCTCTTCCTAAGGAAATAAGCCATTCCCTATACTACCAGAGTTTTACTTTTCACACTTAGTCCTTTATTTTTAATTTTTTTAATTGAGTTTCTTGGGGTAACATTGGTTGATAAAATTATATAGATTTTAGGTGTACAATTCTGCGTAGTGCATTGTCTGTATCGCACTGACCGTCGCAAGTCAAGTCTCCTTCCATCACCACCTGCCCCCCAACTCTCCTCCCTCACCCCCTCTCCCTCCTGTGATCCCCACACTCTTGTCTGTGCCTCTAGCTTTTCTTTGCTTCATGCCTTCAAATCACATTTTGCCCTTTAATACATTGAGAATCGATATGTTATTAAGGGAATTCAGTGATCTAACCTTACTTTATAAAAAAGTAATAGCCAATTGTCCCAACACCGCATGGTCAGGTTGAAGAGCGCGTCCTTCTGTGTTGCTGTCAGATGCCTTTTCTTAATATATTCAGCTCTAAATAATAGGACCACTTATAAATACTTTCTTTGGTGCCGTGGACCTAATTATTCCCGGAACTCTGACCTACGCCGTTTAGTGTTCTTTAGTTGTATGTCACAACAAGCAAGTGGTCTCTCCCTCTCCTTCCTCTTTTTTTCCAAATTTCTCTGTCACTCTTGTGGTATTTTTCTTTTACATGACTTTTAGCATCAGTTTGCCAGGTGTTGCCAAGTTCTGTAAACACGAGGAACTTTCACTGAATGTAGAAATTAATTTAAGGAAAACGACCCCCCAATTCTGGGCCCCCTCGCTCAGGAGTTGGGTTTTTTTCGCTTCACGTAGGCACCTCATCCTTTACCAAAGTTCTGAGACGTTTATCGTCTCAGTCTTGAGCATTTTTTGAGAGAGTTATTCCTAAGTTACCTAGTTTTTAAAAGTTTTATGGCTGTCATGCGTGGAATTTTTTGTTACAGTGTTCATTAGGTTAGTGCAGGTAGAGGGGGAAGTTATTGGTTTTTTCCTGAAGTTTGCGCTCTGTCATTTTTGTGGTTTCAGTCATCTTCCTGAGGTTTCCCTGACATCTCTCTCTCTACCTTTATACTCATTCTAGGGTTAGCCAAAATCCCGGCTTTCTTCAGAAAAGTCCTCCTGAAAACTTTCCTTAACCATCTCCCCTTTCTCTGAAAAGACTTCCAGTCTGTTGACACAGTTCGGCTGTTGACATTTGTGCGGCTGTGTCATTTCATAAATGGTTTGTTTCCTTTCCAGGTTATAACCTGCCTGGTGACTGTGACCAAATTTTCCAATTAGTTTCTTTATACCTGTGATTTAGTGGCGAGAACAGGAGTGTCAATATACACTTGATCCAGTGACCCTTCTCATACACATCGAACTGGTGTTATTTTAGCACATTAACGATCATGTATGAGTTGGTTATTATAATTTGAAAGTATTTGTAAAGAACCCATTCTCTCAAAAGAATCTGCCTTTTCCATGTTTTACTTAATCAATCAATGAGAACAATTCAGATAATTATTCCCTGGCATGTACAATAGCTTCCCCTGGAGGAATGAGAAATGCGAGCTAAAATCTGAAAGACGAAGCCGTCTGATCACACATTCTCATCCGAGGAGGAAGGACCAAGAGACCTGGCTTGGAAACTGTTCCATTTCCTATGCAGCTGCATCAGTCCTGGATGGAATGCACCCTGGGGCATTTGTCCTCATCAGCAGAGGACGTTTATGAGCCTAGGGCCCAGGAGGTCAGATGTGTCCTACTGCCCATTCCTGTTATTTATATTCACCCTGGAACAAATTGTTTCCCGTTTCCTTCACTTAATAATGTTTATATTGTGGAAATAACTGGACCATAAAATTTCTTGGCCGTGGTTCATCTAACCAGTGAACCCTGCTTTCCCCGGAAATAGAACGGCAGTGTGGTCAGCTGGGCGATCTTCATGTCCTGTTAGCCTCACCCTGCCCCACGCCCTCACGCCCCAGTCAGGTTCAAGTAGCTGATCGGTTTGCCCACATCACCTGCTCGGGGCTGCCCCAGGAGCCGGGGTGTGTGTCTCAGCTCAGCTTTCTATTGCACTGGGGGGATTCACTGCAAGTCCAGACCTATAAAACATCTGGGAGAGTCTAACATGCTTATGGATAGGCTCAGCAGAAGGGAAGTTGTACCAGGACCTTGTCATTGACACCACGGGGCTAGAAATCACACTGTATACGAGACAGCAGATGACGTCCTGATGCAGTCTCTTTATTTTCTTGCGCAGGGATCATGACTCACTCTGGCGTCGTTCACAGGTGGGAGAAATGCACCATTAAATCCTCTAAATTGTTACGCATGTGTATGCATGCATGTGTCATGTTCAGCCAGGTTTATTCTCTAATTTTTATAGCTTGGAAGCTTTTTTTCTTAGTATAGGCATAAAGTAATAGCAAGACCGCCAGGAGGTGAGCTACACTGATGTCTGGATGGAGCCTCCCGGAGGGAACCTGGTGTGCTCTTTTCTGGCGTCTTGGAAAATAGGGGGATTGTCATTGGTCTGGAAAGAGAAAAATGAAATTAAGGTCTCCTGATTTGGTCTTCTCAACCCCGTGCTAAGGATTAGGGAACTGTCATTTAGGGCGATCTCGATGGATATATCCTCAACGTAGTTACCGGGGGCTTGTGGGTAATGAGTGTTTTGCATAGTATTTTCGTTGGAGAATCTGACTGGTGTGAATTTTATGTCCTTGTGTGACGGGCACACAGGAGCATGAGCCTCAGATTTGCATCTTCTTGCATGCTCGTGCTGGGCCTCATGATTGAGATTTACAAATACTTCTTTTTCTTTTGCGAGGCAGCCTCAAGTGCATGCCCCTGAAGTGTACTTGGGGTGAAGCGTCCTGCAGGACTCATGGTGAGATGGCCTGATGGCTCTCTTCAGTGGCCACACCATGCAGGGACTTGTGTGTTCCAGTCGGGGCAAACGGAAGCCAGGACAAAGGAGGGAGATGAGCACAGAGGGCAGTGAGAGACTCTCCCGTGTCAGAACCCCTGTGCCCGCAGACCCTGCATTGAGTTCCGTGGGACTTGGCTGTGTAGGTCTTCCTCTCAGTGGTCACCGTGTATTGTTCAAAGATGGGTTGGACCTTGTGGTTATTCTGCTTGTCCTTTGGTGGCCCTGCTCAGAGGCTGTGACAGCATGCAACTCGACTAGAGATGGCGGCAGAGGTGGGGACATAGTCCCAGTGGTGGAATAACGGGGTGTGGGTGCAGGAAGAAGGGCTGGTTCTGAACTGCAGACTAAATCCTGCAGTACCAGAAACCCCACGCTCAGGATTCCCGATAGGGACAGTCCCCATGGAGGTCTCACCGACGTCTGAGGAAGCAGGGAGAGGTTCCCTCGGGGACAGCCAGCACTGTCCGTCAGTGCGGTGGGAGACGGTCCAGGTGCCGAGGGCTTCCCTCTGGTTCTCTCACACTAGTTCCGAGCTGTGACACAGGCTCTGCGTTGGAGGCTGTATCACAGCCCGGAGGAAGGCCCTCTGTTCCCCGGAAACAAAAGCAAGCTCCCTGGGAGGGACACGGAGCTCTATGTCCATCACGCCCAGGGTGAGCCAATGCTTCTCAGGGCACCCGGGTGACGGCTATTTCTGGAGACCAGATCACGCTGACTGGTCCTCAGTGTCAATGCCGACTCAGCTAGGAGGGAGGGTCCCATGTCCTTGGTTTTCCTCACCTACCTGTCCCCTTGGGAGCTGGTGGGCACTTGAGGAGAAGCCCTGGCTGCTTTGTACCAAATTTTCCATGTGAGAGCGATAGGGCCATGCTCGCTGAACGAGACAACAGAACTATACAGTTCTGGGGTGTCCCTCCTGCCCTATACAATTCCAGGGGTGTCTGCCCCCATCCTGGATGGTGAGGCTCTCTGTTGATCTTATCTATTTGTGTTGTCTCAGTGCACCGCATCCAGCAAGCACTCCGATGACAAGTCAATAATTATTTTATGTTAAGGACAAGGTTATGGTAACTATGATTTGAGTGGAACATATGTAGCAAAATTTAGACATGTAAGCCTCAGGCCTTTAGGAAAAATAAAATAGAAAATAAGGTGGAAGTCTTAGATTTTACATCATACTTAAAAGTTAAGCTCCACCAGAGTTTTTGAGAGTGAAGATGGGTATAGACACACACTACCCACAGGGCTACTACTGGTTCAGAGCTGGCTCTAGCAAGGGGCTGGGCCGCCTTCACGTGGGTTTGGCGGCAACTCAGAGGTAGGCAGGGGAGTGGGAAGCTCTGTGGTGACAAAAGGGAGTTGCCAGGTGTCCCCTGACGCAGGTGGGGGTCTGGCAGAGCAGCAGGTACGCTGACCAGGAGCGGGCACCCTTTGTGATTGGTGAGAGGGGCCTGTTGGCTTCCTCCGGTTGGTCCTAAGTTAGATGTGGGGGCAAAAACTAGTTATTAGTTAGCTATTGATCACATACGGGCTGCTTGGGGCTGATTGTTACAGGGGCTATGGCCTGGTCCCCTGGACCAGTGGCTGGAGACAATGGCCTGATTCCCTACAGATCTGACTTGCACATAGTAGGTTTGTTTCCTGGGCTGCTTACTGTAGGTAGTGGGTTGTATTCCTGGACAGGTGGCTACAGAATGTGGGTCAGAATTTAATTTTGACCCAGGGTCAGGCCCCAGTCCATTTTTATAGTCATTCTCTCAGAATCCTGAGACTATGAGACACCAACAATGGGAATAAAACTATTTGAAAATGTGGGGAAAAGCCTTCCCGTTGCAGGACTCCACTTAGCTACATATATGTCTCTCAGCAGAAGGACTCCTGCGCTCACTCTGGAAATAGAGCGACCCTGCCCTCGATGTTTGGGAGCTCCCTGGGCCACCATTAGACACATGCAACTGAGAGACCATCTCCCTAAGTGACCCTGACAGGACCCAATTTATTTTCTTCACCATTAGAACAAATGTGATTCCTCATTTGGACAACATGGGTGATAGATCTTGCCAGAGCAGAAAAAAGGGAGGGTCGCGCATTCTGGAAAGAAAAGTCGGGAGACGTGCAGGTGCACCGAGGTTCCCGCGAAGTGAGTGAAGACCTCGACTGAGCTCACTGTTGGTCGCTGGCAAAGTGGGACGGCAGGTGGCTGGGGACAGTCACAGGAACACAGGGCATACTTACAGGGAAATACAGTGATCAGATTAGAAAGTGCGGAGCTAGAAAAGAACCTGAAGTCTGGGACAAGTCACCAGGTGGGTACTTGATTGAGGACAATGGTAAGATATTACTGTGCTTCAGAGGTTTTGAGTCTGGTAGTCCGGACTGAAGATTGAGCATTTCTCATTATGAAACGGGTGAGAATTTTTTTTGTGTGTGTGTAGCAAAGTGACTACAGGTTCAGTGGTAATTAAAAAAGACACCAAAATCACAAAAGAGGGACACCAGAAAGAAACTTTGTGATGTGTATAATTTTGACCCGTGAAAATGCCACATTATCAATGTAGGCTATTGTCACGCTGAGGCTGCTCGTGGCTTTTGTGAAATTTCTAGGTTAACCAAGTTTCTTAAATATATTACATGTTGCCCTATTATCTTAAGATATTTAGTGTGGGAGAAAAAAACAGATAAAGAAAAACTGTATTTTTCCTCTTTAGGTAACCTTTTCTATCACCTATGCTGTGGATCTTTTCTTATTATTTATTTATTGTATTTTTCTGAAGTGAGAAGCAGGGAGGTAGAGAGACTCCCGCATGCACCTGACTGGGATCCACCCGGCATGCCCACCAGGGGGTGATGCTCTGCCCATCTGGGGCATTGCTCCATTGCAACCGGAGCCATTCTAGCACTTGAGGCAGAGGCCATGGAGCCGTCCTCAGCGCCCAGGCCAACTTTGCTCCAGTGGAGCCTTGGCTGCGGGAGAGGAAGAGAGAGGCGGAGTGGGGGAAGGGTGGAGAAGCAGATGGGCGCTTCTCCTGTGCACCCTGGCCAGGAATTCAACCTGGGACCTCCACACACCGGGCTGATGCTATACTGCTGAGCCAGCCGGCCAGGGCCTGGACCGTTTTTTTAAAAAAATTCTTGCCATTAACATCCCTGTGGTTCATCTGTTTTGCTTGGGTTGACTGACTAGAGTGTGGTGACCCTTCATGAATAGAGGTCGGGCAGCCTGGGCTATATGTGCTTTACTTGTTCCCACTGCATTCATTAATGTTGTCTCTGCATCAGAAAGATCTTACACCTTTGCCTCTAATGCAGTTCTGGCTAACTCTTCTAAGGGACCTGTTCTATGTCAGGGACGATGCTTCCTGTCCATAACGGATTCATTTGCTGTCTGTGGTTCAGATTCAGTTTTCTGGAGCAACAGTCTGACTGTGTGCTTGCTAACCATCTTCAATACCAGTCTCAACGTTCTTTTCCACTTTGGAGTTTATCTGCATTTTTCCCTTCCTCTACTCATCTTTTGACTAATTGGCTGTTTTTAATAGTGTCTCTTGCTTATTTTCCTCTTACGACGTTGTGCTCCTATTTCGTGAAGACAGCGATTGCTTGAGTCTTTTTATTTATGGTGGTGGAATACACAAAGCATAATCATGTTAAAATGCTAATCTAGATTTTTGTGAAGTCACCCAATTGTTTCAAACACCAAGACTGAAAACAAAACTAACATCATATAATAATAATATGTGTACCCCAGAAGATCTGGTCCTTCTTGGACAGACGGCAGCCAATGTGTGGGTTAGAGTCACGCTGTGTCTGAACAAGGGTCATTCTCCAGAGAATTAGAGATTATTGTGACCTATTTTGAGATGATGAGTTTTTTCCTTAGCATCACTGTGATTATTGATGCCCTAATTCGTGATGTGGCATTGGATTTCATGTGCACTATTTTGTGTAGTTTCAACAGTAAAAGCAGCAGAAGTGTCAAAGGTTTCCTTCTTGTAAAGCCATGAAAAATGTCCTCGTTTATCTCAGAACACAAAAATGACATAAAATAATTGAGAAACTTTAGATTTAGGCTAAGGGAGACATTCTGATACTTTCAACATTCTTACCTCTTCCAATCATGGATTTCATGTACCTAAGGTGAACTTTTCACCTTAGGTACATGGTTTTCTGCTTGATCAGCAAGTATTAAAATCAAAGGGACCTAGGTGACTTAGCCCACTTTCAAAATTTCCCTCAAGTGAACAACGTAGCCAAGTATGGAGATGCGCCCATGTCTTGCTTCTGCGTCATGTCCCACGTGTTTTAGCAGTAAGTGGAGACAAAACTCTAAGGATCCCACTCCCTTTCTAGTGAGGACCATCATTCCTCTTTCTACAGAAAAGTTCAAGTTTCACTCTGTTCCGGCCCCTGACCCTGTTGGCTCCTGGGTTAGTCTGCTCTGGCTGCCATAACAGATTGCCACAGGTGGGGGCTTTAACAACAGACACTTATTTTCTCACAGTTCTGGAGGCTGAATGTCCAAAATCAGGTCAAGCCAGGTGAGTTGGTTTCCAAGGAAGCCTCTCTGTCTTCCTGGATTGGATAAGGCCACCTTTTCACTGTATTCTTAGGTGGCCTTTCCCTTGTGCCTGCAGATAGATCTCTAGAGTCTTCCTCTTTTTATAAGGACACTAGTCCTGTCAGATTAGGGACCTGCCTTATGCTCTCCTTTAACATTAATTGTGTCCTGAAAGCTCCTATCTCCAAATATAGTCACATTGGGGGTTAGGGCTTCAACCTAAGGATATTGTGGGTACAAAATTCAGTACGTAACAGCTCCTTATAAATGCTTCTTCTTCATGGAACCTAATTTTTTTTTTCCTGCAGTGTAGCATAGAGTAGAAAGACCCAAATAATCTAGTAGATAAATTGCATGCTGGGATCATATAGGTAACGATCTAAATAGCACAGGGACAGAAACTGGGTGCTTATTTTACCTTCTTCACATTGCTAGGGGAAGCTTTTGAGGTAACTCACCATGAAAAACTTTTTAAGTGGCTAAAGGTTCACAGTAAGGATTTTAATACACTTGTGTGTATTCCGTACTATACATATCATACGCATGCATAATTGTATACGTACATATAAATATATAAAATGAGATCAATGTTTCCAGCTATCTAATTTATATGCCGAGATTTAATTTTGCAGAGTTGCTTAACCCAAGAGGAGTAGTGTGGTGTGTTTGTTTCTGAAGCAATTACAACATAGCAAATTGCTTTTTAATTGGAAGAGAAAAACACATTGAATGAGGAGAATCAGTTGGGCAAATAGCTGACAGAGTCCATTTTCTTTATTTCAAATGGAAGAATCCTCTTCACCAGATGTAACAGAGTGTCTGTCACAAAGCCTGGGAATAGCCTTGGAAAACTAGCATCCTTTCTTTATGTGGTCACAAACGAAGCTTCCCGAGCGGTAACCTTGCTGAGTGTTTTTCTGTAGGCAACTGGTTCGTTCTGCAGGGCCAGGTTCGTTTGGTAGCTTCTCTTGGTTCCTTTATTAAATCAGTCATCGTTGAGGTTTTCTGTGTGTGCTGTGTGGGGCTGGATACTGAGTCCTCCGGTGTGTACCCCCTGCTGACTCTAAGGAGAAGGCATCCGATTTTATTCTCCGGGTAGGGCAGTGCCCCCTGCATTTTCAGGGGGAGTGGGAGTGAGCTATAATGGCAGAGTGATGCCTGGGCTCTGCCCATGGGCACAGATTCCTCAGACTGTAATCTGAATGTCTCACTCAACCTGTAGCCTTTCCCTGCTCCCGAAGCTGCCCACTGAAGAGGCTCAGAGCCTCAAGCAGAGGGGCGCTGGGCAGAGCACAGGCGACCCCACCTCCTTGCAGTCCTTGGGGATTGCAGCACAACCCTTTGTTCACCTTGCCAGCTGGGGTAGGGAAAGGGGGTGTCGGTCTGGTCTGTTATCTCAGAAGACCTACCTTAAAATTACGTTTTATCATGATGATTTTCTAAGGGTCTTTCCCAGCCTCCATGCAGCAGGATTATTAAAGGTTCCAACGTAAGGAGAAAGCCAGGTATCCTGTCCATGGTTGCATTCGCGTTTTGGCACCTTCCTGAAAGAGGTGTGTGTAACTTAGTCCAATGTGCGTTTATGGTCCCTGTCACAATCACTTCTCCAGCAGACCACAGCCTTGATTTCTTGTTCACAGACTTCTTGTTAGATTTGACCTGGTCTTACTGGTTCTCCTTCTGAAACTTCATTTTAACTCGGGATTTTATGAACAATGAATTTCAGCTTTTTGCTGGTAAAACAAGCACAAGAGAAAAGGAGACAGGTGAGCACGCGTGGGTGGGTCACAGGCGACCTCTGTCCCCCACGGGTAGGATTCGGACGGATGGGCTTTGTGTATAGACCCGGCCTCCACTGTGTAGTCATGATTTATCTTCTCAGCAAGATAGGTTTTATCCTCCATGAAGTTTTGCTGACAAAGTTCCCACCATTTTCCAGGGAGGCTGGGTATTGCTTGTTTATGTGACGGCTATAGCAGCTGCCACGGGGGTGGGGGTGGGTGGGGAGAATCTGAAAAAAACAATCCCCAGCTCACTGAAATAATAGACAAGCCCAGCAGTTCCTGTGTGTATGTGTCAGAAAAGACCTCCAAGGGCAACCGCATGTGGTGGGTGACACACAGGGGACTGTCTCCGTGTTCTAAGCTTGCGATAGAAGCACCCGTGTCGTTGATGGATGGGTGTGCCCGTCTCCTGTAAAATAAGTGTAATGTGACACACTCTCTCCTCCTGTTAAGAGACCTTGTTTAATATGCTTCACACATGAAATTGCGCTTAGATTCCCCAAATTGTGACATAACTACAGATGATGCCTCTTCCTCTCTCAGCTGGTGGCAGAGTGAGGGGTGAATAGGCTCAGAGACTTGCAGGGAGGGGGAGGATCCGGCAGGTCCCACTGGTTCCCGAGATGGATGGGGGAAACGCCCAGAGGCCCAAACAGTGTTTCCTCCACAGCTGGAGGGTTGGGCAGCTGCTTTTATCCATTGTTTTTCTCTTACAGTTATGTGTTCTCTATAGACCTTTCATGTTTTATTTCTTAACCAGAAATCTGCTTGTGGCTAAATGGCATTCTGTGTGACAGAGGTCAGAGGGGAGAGCCTGTGGGCCATCACCTCACACTGCCATGGCCTTAATGTGTCAGGGACCCAGGAGGCACGCCTTGGTGGATGCTTGTCATGCTCAAGGGGATCCACGTGTAAATGACAGATGGTGTCTGTAAATAATGTGTCTCTTCCTATAAGACCAGGTTTTCAGGGTCGCTCTCTTGTGGCCTTCCCAGGTCACCCTGTCATGCATTATCCCTTTAGGATGTCACCACCAGCCTTCACACAGCCCCATGACGGAACAGCTCTTTGGGACCTTGCTGACCCTGTTCTCTGGTGGGTTTGCTCTGCCCACCCCCTGTCCCCCAAGAAGAAGGCAGAACATCAGCAAAGTTCAAATGGAACAATAGCCCTTTTGTCCTCACGGACAGCCTCAGAGTTTTCTTGCAGCTTCAGGTAAGTGTTTTGTGTGTTCCTCATTCCTCACCATGGAAACGGGTTCCCTAGGGCAACGGCTTGCCCATGGTCACGGCTTGGGGGCCAGCCCTGCTGACTGTCTGTGCATCTGGGTTTTCACAAAGGATGTCGAGCTTCAGCCCACATGTGCACCACGCTGCTTCTGGACCGAAAGTCACCGACAGTGGCCGGTGACCACAGTGGACAGGTATTCTGCGGCTCCGAGGTGTGAGCCCAGAGTTCATGTTAAACACAGTGGTTTCCAGACAGCAAAATAAGATATCCGAATTCTTAGCTACTCAATGGGCATAGGTCATTCACGTCCCTGGGAAAGTTTATGAGTGGCTGTTTACGTGACTGTCCTTAGGCTTGCACTAGGCTCACGTATCTTTTTCAGTTTTATTTTTTAAACCTCGTGGTGTGTTCAAGTTCTTACTTTCTTAATTCTGCGACTGTTTCATGGGGAAAAGGAAAGCTTTGATACCAGGAAGTGTTAGCAGGCACATCTCAGGGTGATGCAAATGGCCAGTTGGTGACCATTTTTCTGGGGTTTGGGACAACTGATGTGTCCCGTGATTTTACTGAATTGCCATTTTTTGGGACCTCATATGCATGAAACTGACCGTTGGAAGGAAATGGATCCATTTACTTCAGGAACCCCATGACCTTAGGGAGGGATAAGATACCAAAATTCTTCCTCAGCCAACTGGGAGAGCCATTCACGTGGGTTAGGGTAGCGGTGGCTAACATTGGGTGGCCAGGAAGAAAATGAGATTTCTTCTTGAAAATATGACTTCCTTGAGAAAGGCAGGGGTTCAGGCTGGTGATCCAGATTCAGGGTGTGTGGACCTGAGAGTTCCATGAGTAAAATGGTTCACATACAACTGCCGGCAGCAGGTCTCCTCAGCTGAGCACCTTCATGCAGCGGTTGTGCTGTGAGGAACACTCACTGAGCATGAGAGTGTGAGGTCCATCCTCTGTGAGACTCGTCCTGGACCCTGGACCCGAAGGGGCCCCTGGCGCCGGTGCAAAAGCATCTTCCATCTGGTGATGTGGGATCACTCCCCGCAGCCACTCGGTGCAGCAGAGAGGACAGGGCCAGCGTTTGGGTCACGAGGGACCGGATCTCTTAGGTGCTGTCTTCACACAGGCCTGAGACCTTAGTGCGATGGGGCTCAGGCAGCTTGTGTGAGGGGTGGGGGGTGTCCAAGGAGGATGATGAGACCTGGGAGGCACTGGTGACTTTGGGGTAGGGGGTGAGAGAGAGATACAGAAAGAGAGAGAATGAATGAATGAACCTGTACACTTTCTTACTCCAATTTGACCTTCTAGACTAGGGCTGTTCCACATCAGGATGAGGGATGATGTGAAGAACTAATAGTGTCAAGGCTTAGCCTCTGTTGAAACATAGGCATGTCCTATCCCCTCTGCCCCACTCTCAGGCCTCTGTGAATGTGTTTCACACACATTTACTGCCCACTCAATAGCAGTACTGCCGAGACCTACAGGGATAGGAACTCTCAGCCTCTCCATTTCCCAATGGACATTTGTCGTCCTGAGAAGACGTAACGGCCTTTAGAAAATACTTTTTGAGACCCAACAGGGGAGAGAGGTTTCAGAGAATAAAATAGTCAGTTATAATAGAGGTATATTCTACCCTGAAAAGTCATGTCTCATAAAGATTGTACTTGAGAACCCTCACATTCCGGGGAATGGACGTCAAATCAGAAAGCTCAACATTCAGGAGTGACTCTGGAATTTGGGGCTGAGGTATCCGTTTCACCAACATCATGGAAATTGGAGTATAGTCTCCAAAAGTATAAGGACTGTGGGGGTAGTAAAATAAGCATTACAGGGCAAACAAGGGAATCTTCAGACCCCCTTCTCCTTGTTTAACTTGAGAAAAATTTACTTTTCTTGGCAAAGGAGAAGCTGCTGGTGGTGGTGGGGTGGGGTGAACAACGTGGAAAAAAAGGGTGACAAAGTACTAACTTCCACCTGTAAAACACATGCGCCCTGGGATGGAGCGTACAGCACAGTGACGACATTTAGCCACATTCTGTTGTTTGTCTCACAGTTGTTAAGAATGTAGATCTTAAAAGTTCTCATCACAAGAAAAAAACATTTTTCTAAAACTGTGTGGTAACTTACAATGGTGGTCATTTTGCAGTATATCCAAAGATTGAATTGTTCTGTTTTCTCTGTGACACTAATATCATGTTCTATGTCAATTACAGCTAACTAGAAAAAGAGAAAGTGTATCTGAATTTGCATATGGGGCCAGAAACTCCCTGTGGGCTTCCGATTTCTGCAAGAGAGGGTTTAAAATCTCTCTGACCTCGGAGAGGGAGAGTGAGTTTCAGTAGAGATTGAGGTCATTAGATGCCTTTGAAATATGTGTGGCTGGGCCTCTGATGACAGCACCTGTTTGGGGACCTTGAGCTGTCCCTCAGAATTATGATAGATGGTGCCGGGAATGCAAGAAGGCTTCAGAACTCTTCCCTGAGTTGTCTTAGCGTGGAGCTTCAGCAAAAGTATAGAAACGGAGCCATTTTACGTGCAAACACACAGGGACGGACAAGGAGTCCTTGGTCTTCCACGACCATATGCCGGAGGGTGACCGATGGCTGGTTTAGACACTGAGGTGTAGCGTCCATTTCTGCTGAGACATGTGTGGAGGGTTTAGCGGGAGAAAAGGAGACTGATAGCTATGTGGGATGGGATAAACTGTGGACATCCGAGGGGCAGGGCACCAGATACCCGACAGTTCTCTCTGACGAGGTCCTCCCAGCGAATCCCCTTACATCATCAGTTCATTGCCATGGGAATTCAAGGGGGTGTCCAAGCTCACTTGTGAACTAAGTGAATGTGTCAGCCATCCTGCTTTACGCTTGGCGATGCCATACAGGTTGTGGTCGTGTTGAATTTGTGGACGCTACATGCCCTCTCCTACATTTCTATCCACAGATTCTAGCTTAAACTGACGAATGCCACGAAGGCTGAACGGCATGTTTATGGGCAGTTAGGGGGCATCCCTGGGGCCAGGAGGTAGGAAGGGTGGTTCTGGCGAGGCCGATGGTAAGTTGGCTGGTAAAAATGTGATGACTTCCGTGTTTAGGAAGAGGCTTGGTGCCAGTTATCCTCACAGTCTCTGATGGAGCAAAGACTCCTTGCGCTGTGGGGTCGATGTGACACGGTGCTCCGTGCTGTGATACGTTGTAAATGAATCATCTCACCGATGTGACTTACCAGGGACCTTGGCTTCCGTGTGTACTTGGAAGGATGCACCGTGTGTCATTTAAGATCACAAAAGTGTAAGAGAGAAGAACAGAAAGACAATTCTTTAAAAGAGTCTTTAAAAGTGTCACTTATTACTAGAGGATGCTGGCAGTTTGTGTCAGACCACAACCAGATTCATGTGACAACCATATATTTTTTAAAGTTTTATTTATTTATTTATTTTTGAGAGAGACATTGATTGGTTGTTTCACTTATTGATGCATTCATTGGTTGATTTATGTGTGTGTCCCAACAGAGGATCAAACCCACAGCCTTGACATATCAGCATGATGTTCTAACCGACTGACTTACCCGGCCAGGGCCTGTTACATTCATGTCTTTGCTCGACATTCACAGAATCACAATGGCATTGTCCAAAGGAAGTCCCCTGGAGGAGCTTCAATGTGTTAGCCGAGGCTCTGTCCATAGCCGTGTGCAAGCACCACTGTGCCATGAGCCCGTCTAGAGAGGGGTCATCGTCGTGGCATAGTAGAAGTCACTCTTGGGCCGTGTGTCTTCTTGGCTGTCTGGCATTAGATTGGGTGAAACCTTCCTATGGAGGGCTAAGTAAAAGCTTCATCCGTTTTGGTCCCCCAACGTGAATCTATTTTATCTAGAGAATTACTTCCTTGGTGAGGCTCCTGAACATTAATAGAATTGCAGTTTAAGCACAAGCACATTCGGCATTTCTATGAAAACAC
This sequence comes from Rhynchonycteris naso, assembly GCA_037038555.1. NCBI lineage: Eukaryota > Metazoa > Chordata > Mammalia > Chiroptera > Emballonuridae > Rhynchonycteris > Rhynchonycteris naso. The sequence goes on along the minus strand of CM072999.1, from coordinate 135,361,310 downwards.
AGAGCTTGTGGTAGGATTCATGATGGAGATTTCACATTTTCCTCTTGCTGCAGACCTGGGGAGTTATGTGAGTTGTAAGCGATGTGCCTGCCATAACGAAGCCGCACAGTGTAACCAGCTCGAGGCCATTGTATGGAAAGCTCCATTCTGTCTAATTCACAGGCACCTCCGCGCTCTCTCTGCTTTCCCCTGGGAAAGTGTGACAGGAGACACCCCGTGGAATTGTGGAGGGGTCACCCTAATACTTGTTCCCCAGATCCATCTGCAAGAATGGGCTTGTATCTATCTAAGGGTTAGAAAGGGCAGAATTCTGGGCCCAGTTCCTCTGCTTTTTGGGTGTGTGACCTGAGACAAACCCACAACTTCTCTGAATCCAAGTATCCTCCATTTTGAAATGGGCCAACTAACGTTTCTGCAACGTTGTCCTGAGTTGTGAAAATCAAAGATCCTGTTAGATGAGATTGCGTTTTAAAACAGCTGTCTACAGAATGCATGAAAATTTGATGAGCATCCAGAAATGCGTGGGAATTGTTTCCAGGTCGTCTCAGTGGCTCATAGTGTACTCCACCCTCCTCCCTAGACCTGGTGAATGGAGTTTATAGTTTCAGCCTACATGATACCAAACCCTGCCTTGCAGAGGCTGGTGTTCTGGTGGGACCAGGAGTTCCCTCATAGTTCACAAGAACCACCAGATGGAGCCTAAATGTTAAAAATAATAATAATAATACAAGAGATTATCAATAGCTGTGAATAGTAGAAGTCTATGGGTTTTATAGTTGAGTCCCTTCCTTCCTGGAGCAGGAGTCTTGTCCCAGCCAAGGTCCAGTAGGGTCAGGAGGTGAGTCTGATGAATTCATAGATCTCCCCATCTGCCTGTTGGTTGAGTTTGTATGTTGGAGAAGCACACTGTTTTGAATGCAAATATTTATTCTTATAGCCTTCTTTTTAATTGAAGGTTTTGTTGTTGTTTTTTACCCGCTTCTCTCAGCAACATTGTTTTAAAGTATTTTTTTCTTTTCCCTTTCTCAGTAAACAAGTATTTCCCCAACTGTTGTAATAATATAAGGTTATAGTAATTAAATATATAGAAATATAAAAATATGGAAGATATATAAAAGTAAATAAAAGGATATTAAAAATAATTATTAAAATTAAATAAAGTTATGCCATTCAGATAGGAATTAATATAGTGGTTTAGTGCCATAACTCTGTAATGTGATAAACAGACTCTGACTTACAAGCAGGGCCTAGTTAGTATGTGTGTGAAGTTATGCATAGATAAGAAGTGGCTTGGTGTTGTTTACATTAACTTTGTAAATTAATAAAAATAAGAACATCTTAAAAAGTGGTTTAATGTAAACATTTCAGTAGATTGACATGGAAGGGATTCCCTGCAAGGAACTCCCAAAAAGATGGTTTGAGGCAATAATTCTGTAGATTGACACCTGTTAGAAGGTGTTGGCCAGAAAGGGTACTAAAGCTGAGGGCCCCCCCTGCTGCAGTAGTCACCCAGACTCCAACGTTGATGTGGACTGTCTCCATGCCACTCTGAGTTCTGACCAAAGACAGCCAAGAGGAGCATGCTGACGGGGCCCCCTTAAGCTGTACCCAGGCACGCCAAAAGGATTTGTGAGTAATAAATTGCCTGTGTGATTATTGCAACTAATTTGTGTGTTGATCGTGTCTTTCCTCCGGGGGCACTTAACAGTAGCATCCTCATAGCTGCCTCAAGAGTAGTCTCGAAGAGGCTGCCAGCCCTGCTGATAAGCAGGAGTGTCCTACTGCACGGGGAAGTCGAGTCAGGGACGCCTGAACGACGTAGAGCTTGGGCTCTACTGGGACACTGACTAAAGGAAATAGCTGGTCATATACCTTCACCACTGCCCCTCCCCCACCCCGATGCACCCCAACGTGTGTGCTGCCCCAGTTTTACAAATGAGGACCCTGCTCCTCTCCACTTAGTCTCCTCCGAACGCAGCAGAGATGCTTTGAAGCTCTGTCCATGTCATGGCGGCAGCATGAGGACCAACAGATCCCAAGAGCGTAATAGCTGGGAAAGGTCACACAGCCCCAGGTAACTGACTACAGTGATACCACACGCTGGCCCTGTTTGCTAACCGAGTAGGTATGACTTTTCTTGTGGAGCTGAAAGGAGACAAAGCCCCACCGAATCGTCTTTGCTGTGATGCTGCCAGGTTAAAAGTGGCCGTTCTATGTGGTCTATCCAGTGTCTTTCCTGGCTGTGGATAGTAAATTACCACCCCATCCTGCAGGACCGACAATGGGCTTCCAGCTTAATGACTCCAATACTGCGTGTCCCTTCTCACAGCGGTCTTGTGTGGGGCAAACACACCCGTAAACGGGGGACTGGTGTTGAGGGGCATCGGCCTTTCCAGTTTCTTTGCCATCAGATGATGGTCAAGTAAAAGAAACAGAGACCACATGTGTGTATTTTTTTATGCTCATAAATAAACATTCAAAATGATGATAAGTAGCCAGAGATTGCTTTGCACCATAATAGTAATTGTTAGTCAAGTACCGAACCCACCCAGAGAGCTCTGGTCTGAGCAAGTAGATATTTTAGTAAAAACAAACAAACAAAAAACCATGTTCTTTGTTTCTGTTGCATTATTTGAAAGCAAAGGGCAAGTTAGACTTCATCTTATTTTACTTTGTGTGTGTTTCCAGATTCATTGATTTGCTTGAGTCTGATCGGCATTTAGGGAAACCTTGCCCCAAGGACCAGATCCATTCCTTCCACACTCATTACTGCACCTTTAAAAATAAATGCGACAAGACACTCTTAAGCAACAATGCCATTACGGGCACTCCTCTGAGGAGCTCTTAAGAATTCAAACAATTTTCACAAGACAAAAACCACTACAGAGCACTTTGGAAACCCAGGTATCAGGGCACAATAAAGATCTCTTCCCTCTGTTGAGATGTTAAACCAAGATTCACAGAATCTCATTTGTTCTGAGGAAGGAGATAAATGCCCCACTAATGGCTACTTCCAGGCTTTAAGAAAGGAAAGAACAATGAAGAGAGTACTTCCCAGGTATATTAGAGGTGATAAAAGGAAACCTCCAAAGAGGAGCATAAAATATTTATTAAGGAGTGCAGGGCACACTCCGGAATTACACTGGGCTGGGTGACAGAGATTAAACGTCCCGTGGCCGCGTGGAGATATGCCGGGCCTTTAATGTGCGGGATATTGATTACATGATGATTCCCAGCAGTTTGTTTCCTGCAGTCACTTGCAACAGGAGGAGAAGTGAAAATAACGCATAAAATTCTGTAGGCCACATCTCATGCAAAATGGAGCAGGTCGTGAGCTCAGTGGGTGATGACTTCCTTTCTCCTATTCATACATTGAGAGTTGCATAAAGAATTATTCTGTTTGAAGCCAGGAAGTATAACGGCAGCACACAATTATTAAAAATACTCAGATTTCTCAGTTTCGTTTCAAGACTGGCTCCCTTTTTTTTGGTTCTTATTTGAAATCTCAATGCCCAATGGCACCCACTAGGTAGAGGTCCCCGAACTACGGTCGGCTGGCCAAATTGCGGCCACCTAAGGCCATTTATCCAGCCCCCGACGCACTTCCGGGAGGGGCACCTCTTTCATTGGTGGTCAGTGTATGGAGTACTGTATGTGGCGGCCCTCCAACGGTCTGAGGGACAGTGAACTGGCCCCCTGTGTAAAAAGTTTGGGGACCCCTGCACTAGGGAGTCTTTTTCCTAATGGCACTATGGAAGTGTAGAAAATAGAGGACCCTTCAGTAAATTAAGGAACAAGAGGGGGAAATTGCACAGTCTGAAATGATTTAATGGCATTTGGGATTCTCTCTTTATGTAGATGGGTGCTCATTAGATTATATTAAAATTTAGTAATGCTGATGTCAACATCTTTTTTCTTTATTACTGAATATCAAACTTTGAATGTAGTTGAGGAAGGAGACACCCCCTTCAAATAAGAGGCTTCAAGGATATTTTATAATTTAGGCCAAGCATTCAGAGAGAGTTTGTATATATGATTTTTATACTTGTGTGTAATTTAGAACAGCTCAAGATGGCCGATCATATTCCTGTTCAGGAAGGGCTATTATAATGTAAATGGAGAGGTTTTCATACTTAGAAGGTTTTGAATAGGAGGAAGGAGGCTTGGACCCCCTCCTTTCTCCACACCTGGGTGAAAGATGGTCAAACAGCCAGGAATGTAGGAGGGGGAAGGGAGATTTGAGTAGCCCTTTTCTCTCCCATTTCTTTCTCCTTTAATGGGCGATTTACAAATGATTCTCCTCTGGCATCATGTAAGCCCCCTCCCATCCTGAAATCGTGTGATTGACGACAAAGGAATCAAGAAACCCATGAATGTGAACTTATGTTCTGTAAAGGGTATATAAGATGTAAGAAATCTAATTTCAGGGAGCACGTGTCTTTGGAGGTATAACCCTGCATGCTCTGACGGCTTAATAAATTCTCTTTTTCCTCTTATAAGTTATCTGAGTGTCAATCCTCTGAGGTTTTATTCTCCTGCAACATAGTTACCCCTAAATAAAGAATAAATGGTTAAGAAGGATCACATTGTAAGTCATAAAAAATGTCACAAACCACTATATTGTACACTGAAACAAATATAACCAACTATAACTATAATTAAATAGAAAAAAAAAGAGAGAATCTGAGTAAGAGGGAAAGAGAGTTAAGACAGCAGAAACCCGACTGCAACAACTTTCCTATCCAAGTTCTTCCTACCCACTCGGTGTGACATGCTGGTGGTCCCCTCAGAGTCCCCAAAGACCACACCTTGTCGGCTCCTCATGAGAAGAAACCCAAGGGAAGGGGCAGCGACCCCGTCCTGGGTTTGTGGTTTTTCTTCCAGGCCAGAGGGATTCTCAGAGCTGGATCAGAAAATAAAGTAAGAGCTGAGCAGGTGGTTCTCAATTAATAGTACTTTTGTCTCTTTTAGAAACTGAAGGGATGATGTAGTGACAAAAGCGAAGGTGAGGTTCCGGAGAGAGTTTATGGTTTGCGGGGCTGTAGGTAGAATTGCGTCCCAGGGCATCTGTCTCCTTGCATTTCTGGAGGTAAGAATACCTTACCCTATTTTTACCAATCATGGAATACCTCTGTATCTACATACAGATAGGTTTTAAGCAAATCATTTGTGAGTGATAATACATGAAGTTCATAGTGTTCTATGTTCTTGCAAGTGTATCATCTAATAGATAATAGGAAACCACGCTGATTTTTCAGGGAGAAAGCAGTGTCAGCGCTCTTTGGCAGGTGACCTGCTCGGACTGGTAGGCTGCCGTAGGAAGGATGATTTATTTAATAATTATCTCAGTCTAAGATGTAGAGGAGTGAAGTCATCAAACACATTTAAGGTGTCTCAAATTAAAATGTAAGTTTTTTTTTTTTTTATCACAGGAGGAAATGCTACAAGAAGAGATCATATTGGTAAAAGGAACTTTATTAATAAAACTTGCAAACATCTATAAAATTGGAGCTAATATTATGAATCCCCAAGCCCCATCACTCGGCTTCCATGATTATCAACATATGACTAATTTTATCTAAATCCCCAACCAGGTTCTTACTGCTTTTCTCCTTCAGGGGATTCGTTTGAGGCAAATCTCAGACATTATAGCATTTCTTTCCTAAATGCTTCAATATATATCTCTAAAGCAAAGTTCTTTAAAAAGAAAACAAAAACCAAAAATAACTTGAAGTGCTATACTATTATCACACCCAAAATATTGCAATTACTCCTTAATGTCAGGAAATAGTTCATCAGTGTTTGAATTTTTCCCAATTGCATTTTACAAGTTTTTGTTTGTTTGTTTGAACAAGAATCAAACAACTTTGCATCTAGTGGCACCCATTTTTGTTTTTTTAAACAACTATAACTCTCAGGAAAGAATATGGCCTTTGGAGCCTGGACATCCATTTCTCCAGTTACACTGATGCTTCTGCCTTATCTTCATGATCTGGTTGTCTGGCTTGGAAGTGTACTCCTTGTTGGTGTCTCCCTCTGGAGATGTGTTCAGGCCAAGGAACCTTTCAAGGCGCTGGCTTTCTTTCATGACTCCTACAAAATACACGAAACTCGCTAAAGTGAATGGTGACCCAAGAGGACAATGACATTTAATTTGAGCACTTAATGTTCATATGGTGGCCACAACTACCACAAATCTAGAGTGTGTTCTTTCATCTGTTTTATCTTGTCAAAAATTTCATGACTTTGGCCACAACTACCGCAAATCTAAAGTGTGTTCTTTCATCTGTTTTATCTTGTCAAAAATTTCATGACTTTGACTTTCTCTTTGCCTGCCTTCTATATATATGGGTATAGTAGAATTTATATAAAAAAAGTATTTTTGGCAATCAAGATTTTTTTTCTGATCCTTGTGTGAAAAAGGAAACATTTATGATCTTGAAAAAAGCATGTTAACTTCCTTTGACTTCTTTAGATCAGCTAAAGGATGAATTTGCCATTTTAAGACTATAATATTGAAAAGCTCTGTCTTCAAAGTGAACCCATGCCAGAATACTTTTTTTTTTATCTTAGGAAATTTATAATTTTTAAGTGAAACAGCCACCAAATTTGAAAATCAGTATGTGCCCAATAGATCAGGCTTTTCGAAGAACCTCGTCTCAAAAAAATAGAGCTTTTGATTTCTTAAAATGATCTCTGAAGTCCCATCTTGAAATACATAAGTCAACAAATTGAATTTTAATGGAAAATCAAGGGTGCTTTTCAAAAGGCTCTTGAGTGAAGCTTTGAAAACTATGAACACAGAGAATTACCAGCTTCTTATAATGGCCTTGACTTGACTCTGAAATTGCATTTTTAAGCAAGAAAAGAGAATAGCATCAGGGGCGGGTGGAGGAAGAAGCTAGTATAAAACCAGAATTGGCCCAGCCCATCCGGTTCCCCTGTGTGGACTTTCCCATCAGCCTGCAGGACCTCCACGCGGAGCACCACCCATGAAAATCATCCCGTCCTCTTCAACAGAACTGTCCTTTTCTCTTTCTAATGGCTGGATGACAATTTAATCTCTAATTATCAAGTGATAAAATCAACGAGGCCACCCTGTTGTGTCTGTGACACATTCAATAACATGCTGCTCTAGACTTCCTCGCATCTGTTTGATAACATAGTATTTAAAACGCAGAAACACACTGGTGTCACGTCACATACAGTATACCTTGGCTGAGCGACACTGTGAGGCTTAGTCTGTTATTATTCCCACAGACACGTGTAGGACCTTAGGGAGGACTGGACAAGCGACCGAGGTCACATGGTCAATGACAGGGGATCTCTGGTGCTGGTTCTCATACTAATGCACGTAAGGAAAAGGACAATAAAGAGGGACCGTTTCAGACTGAGGAGTTTCCCTTTGAGTGGGAGGAGTGGAAGAAGTCAGTCAACCAGCAGCAGAAAATTGGGAGTAATGGTGTCAGTACCAGAAAATAAAACAATGGCCAGTCTCTTTGTAGAGTTTGATAAGGACCTTATGTTTACGGCCATCCCCCTACATTTCGCTCTCAGTGGGGAAAATGGTCATCACTGTGGTTGTTGCCTACATTCCTACCAGGGGTAATGGCAAATAACATCAAGTCATGGAAAAAGAAGTTACTGGTAAGCTAAGGCAATGTCCCTGTGTCGTAATGAATTAAGGGCATGATTAAATCTTACATTGAAAATGAGGATCGATAATTAAACCGCAGTATCTCATGGATTATGATGTCTTAATTTTGAGTGTGTGTGTATTTCACTTAAGTCATCAATGTATAAAGAGGATGGGAAAGAGAAATACTACCTGTCTGGTTACACCCACAATCTGCTCCTTGAGTCTCGCTTGGTTTCATCCATGCTGTGGCCTGAAATCTACTTTGTGGTGTCAGGATAGTTTTTCTTAGGGCTTGTCTGTGTGTGTGTGTGCACGCATGTGCTATGAAGTATTGATTTCAGTTCATATAATTTAAATTGGTCCAGCTTGGGATTCTCCTGATGATTGTTTTTGAAACAAATTAACTTATATTCTTGCTTCAGTAACCTATGATGTTGCTTGATACAAACTAAAAAAATAAATAAAAATGAAAGAAGTGTGTATGAAAACTCTGCATAGTTCGGATAATCACCTGGGAAGCGTCAGCCCCTTGGTAGAGTCTTTCAGTGATCGAGACGTTTGGAGAATGGGAATAGTTTTTTGACCTATAAAAAAAGAAACCCAGAGAACTGCAGGAAACAAAACCAAAAATGTTGGATTTAGCACATTCAAGGTTTTAGACTGATGACCATCTCTTCCCAGCGCATGCTCCGCCTGCGGGGAAATTTGCAGATAAACAGTCCTTGGTTATCCTACTTCTGGTCAAGTGGCCAGGTCCCAAGTTCATTTGATCAATATCTGTTTTCAAGAGTTTTGATGAAGTTCCCTGAAGGCTGCTCATAATCTATTTCAATATTTAAATTATTTCTGGCTCTGTGGGTATCTGGGTCCATTTGAATAATCTGTTAAAGACTTTATTATAGAGCTATTTAATAAGATTTTAGGGTCCTTGAGTCAGCAGTGGGATTAACAATATGCTTTACTTCTAGGCTTTGAGCAAGAAGAACGCCGCTTCCTGGGGGGGCAATTCTAGCATACAAATACCAGTTGTAAATTCCCACTCTTGGGGATGTCTTCTTATGTTGTCCATTTCTTAGCAGTGACATCGATCTAGGGAAAGAGAGCCTTTACTGGTCAGCCAGCACTTTTCTCTTTCTTGGGGTTAAAGTATGCAAATAAATGACTGTGTTTCATATTTAAAAATAAAAGACTTTCAGAGGCTAAAGCACTAGAAATCCTTATTGATTTGTTTCCCCTCTGGAATCCTATTGATTATAAACTTTAACAAAATCACACCTGGAAAATGATTAGTTTTCTAACATGCTAATGTATAGAAAATACATATTTTATTGGATGAGTAAAATGGATAAAATTATTGTTTTAAAAATATTTTACTGATTTTATTTTTCAATTCAAATTTAAGAATGCCATTAAAGAAACACAGAGTGTCATCTTTAAGGTGTGTTGAAAAACTTTTTTAAAGAAATTAGATAAATTTTATGAAGAATGATCAATTAAGTATAGTAGGATTTATAAAATTGTTTTCATAACTATCAGGGAAGGTCCCATCTGATGGTCTGGTCTCTTGATAGTCATTCTAATGCAAAGTGAGGAGAGCATTACAAAAATTGCCTCTTTTTCTTATAATTGCTTGAAAAAGAAAAAATTGTGTGCCTCTTTCTTTGTGTGTGATAATTTCACACTTGTAATATGTCTGCTCCAGTGCTTTTAGCTGCCTCTCTCATACTCTGGCCAAATGAAAGATTTAAAAAGTCAAATGAGTTAAAAGACCATAGTAAGGTCCAGGTACTATTAGGAGTTCCAACAGAACAACTGGTCAGTTTCTAAATTCATATATACATGTGACAAGAGACACGGTGCCATTCAAGTCATGCTGTCTCTTTCAGTGTTGATTTCTTCCATTTTATTTCCTGCTTTCGATAAAACCAATTTTCAGAAGTGTATTCCTCAAGCATATTGGCTGATTCAAAACTACAGCAAAGATGAAGGTCAAAGATTGTGTGTGTGCATGTGTGTGTGTGCGTGCGTGTGCGTGCGTGTGTAAACATATATATGAAGTAAATTACATATTAACTTTCATAAAATTTGCCTCGATTTTAGACTTGTCTGAGATACAGTCTGAAAATGATGTCATAGGACAGCCTTTCTTTGGGTGATAAATTTAGGAGTCAAATGTAATGGAATAAAAGTCTTATTAAGTAGTGACAAAGAATTGAGAATTTTCCACTAACAGTGTAAGAGTTTCTGCATCATTCAGCCACCATTATGGAGGTAATATATGGGTGAAATCCAATGCTATTGGGTTTTTTTTTTTAGATATTGCCATATTCCTTCTTTTATTTTTATTTTTTTTATTTTTATTAATTTTAATGGGGTGACATTAATAAATCAGGGCACATATGTTCAAAGAAAACATCTCCAGGTTATCTTATCATTCAATTATGTTGCATATCCATCACCCAAAGTCACCTTCTATCTGGTTTTATTGGTGCCCCTCCCCTCCCCCCTCTCCCTACCTCTCCCCCCTCCACCCCGTAACCACCACACTCTTGTCCATGTCTCATAGTCTCGCTTTTATGTCCCATCTATGTGTGAAATCATGCTATTCTCAGTTTTTTTTCTGTTTTACTTATTTCACTCTGTACAATGTTATCAAGGTCCATCCATTTTGTTGTAAATGATCTGATGTCATCATTTCTTATGGCTGAGCAGTATTCCATAGTATATATGTCCCAAAGCTTTTTAATACACTCGTCCTCTGACGGACACTTGGGCTGTTTCTAGATCTTCGCTATTGTGAACAATGCTGCCACAAACATGGGGGCGCATTTCTTCTTTTCAAACAGTGCTATGGTGTTCTCAGGGTATATTCCTAAAAGTGGGATAGTTGGGTCAAAAGGCAGTTTGATTTTTAATTTTTTGAAAAATCTCCATACTGTTTTCCACAGTGGCTGCACCAGTCTGCATTCCCACCAGCAGTGCAGAAGGGTTCCCTTTTCTCCACATCCTAACCAGCACTTATTCTGTGTTGTTTTGCTGATGAGTGCCATTCTGACTGGTGTGAGGTGATATCTCATTGTGGTTTTAATTTTTATTTCTCTAATGATTAGTGATGTTGAGCATATTTTCATATGCCTATTTGCCATCCGTATGTCCACTTTGGAGAAATTTCTATTCATTTCTTTTGCCCATTTTTTGATTGGATTGTTTGTCTTCCTGGTGTTGAGTTTTATAAGTTCTTTATAAATTTTGGTTATTAACCCCTTATCCGACCTGCTGTTGAATATGTTCTCCCATTGTATGATTTGTCTTTTTATTCTGTTCTTATTGTCTTTAGCTGTGCAAAAACTTTTTAGTTTGATATAGTCCCATTTGTTTATCTTATCTTTTATTTCATTTGCTCATGGAGATAAATTGACAAATATATTGCTGCAACAGATGTCGGAGAGCTTGCTGCCTATGTTTTCTTCTAAGATGCTTATGGCTTCACAGCTTACATTTAAGTTTTTTATCCATTTTGAGTTTGTTTTTTGTGAATGGTGTAAGTTGATGGTCTAGTTTCATTTTTTTGCAGGTAGATGTCCAATTTTCCCAGCACCATTTGTTAAAGATACTGTCTTTACTCCATTGTATGTTCTTTCCTCCTTTGTCAAATATCAGTTGTCCATAAAGGTGTAGGCTTATTTCTGTGTTCTCTGTTCTGTTCCATTGATCTATGTGCCTGTTCTTATGCCAGTACCAGGCTGTCTTGAGTACAATGGCCTTGTAGTATACATTGATATCCAAAAGAGTGATACCTCCTGCTTTATTTTTTATTTTAAGATTGCTGAGGCTATTCATGTTCTTTCTAAGTTCCATATAAATTTTTGGAATATGTGTTCTATATCTTTGAAGTCTGTCATTGGTATTTTAATTGGTATTGCATTGAATTTATAAATTGCTTTGGGTAATATAGACATTTTAATGATGTTTATTCTTCCTAACCATGAGCACGGTATATGTTTCCACTTGTTTGTATCTTCCTTGATTTTTTTTTATCAGTGTTTTATAATTTTCCAAGTACAAGTACTTAACCTCCTTGGTTAAATTTACTCCTAGGGCCTGACCAGGCGGTGGCGCAGGGGATAGAGCATGAGATTAGGATGGGAAGACCCAAGTTCGCCAGCTTGAGCGTGGGCCCATTTGCCTTAAGCGAAAAGCTCGCCATCTTGGATCCAAGGTCGCTGACTCCAGCAAGGGGTTGCTCGGTCTGCTGAAGGACCGCGGTCAAAGCACATGTGAGAAAGCAATCAATGAACAACTATGGTGTTGCAATGACAACGAAAAACTAATGATTGATGCTTCTCACCTCTCTGCGTTCCTGTCTGTCTATCCCTCTCTCTGACTCTCTCTCTGCCTCTGTAAAAAAAAAATTAAAAAAAAAATTTACTCCTAGGTACTTTATTTATTTGGTTGCAATAGTGAAGGGGATTGTTTCCTTAGTTTCTTTTGCTGACAGTTCATTGTTGGTATATAAAAATGCCTCTGATTTCTGAGTATTAATTTTATATCCTGCAACCTTGCTGAATTCATTTATCAGGTCCAGTAGTCTTTTGACTGAGATTTTAGGGTTTTCTATATACAATATCATATCATCTGCAAATAATGACAGTTTTACTTCTTCTTTTCCAATTTGGATGCCTTTTATTTCTTCTTCTTGTCTTATTGCTATAGCTAGGACTTCTAGAACTATGTTGAATTAGAGTGGTGAAAGGGGGCACCCCCTGCCTGGTTCCTGATCTTAAGGAGATTGCTTTTAATTTTTGCCCATTTAGTATGATGTTTGCTGTGGGTTTGTCATAGATGGCCTTTATCATGTTAAGGAATGTTCCTTGTATTCCCACTTTACTGAGAGTTTTGAGCATGAATGGGTGCTGGATTTTATCAAATGCTTTTTCCGCATTTATTGAAATTATCAAGTGATTCTTGTCCTTCCTTTTTGTTTATGTGATGAATCACATTGATTAATTTGCGAATATTGAACCAGTCTTGCCTCTCCAGAATAAATCCCACTTGATCATGGTGTATGATTTTTTTCATATATTGCTGGATCCAGTTGGCTAATATTTTGTTGAGAATTTTAGCATCTAAATTTATCAGGGATATTGGCCTATAATTTTCTTTCTTTTTGACGTCTTTGCCTGGTTTTGGGATCAGAATTATGCTCGCCTTATAAATGGAGTTTGGACGTCTTCCTTTCTTTTGAATTTTTTGAAATAGCTTGAGGAGAATAGGAGTTAGTTCTTCTTTGAATTTTTGATAGAATTCACTTGTGAAGCCATCGGGCCCAGGACTTTTTTTGTGGGGGAATTTTTTGATAACTGTTTCGATCTCATTTGTTGTAATTGTTCTGTTTAGGTGTTCTGATTCTTACAGATTGATTTTTGGAAGATTATATGATTCAAGAAATTTGTCCATTTCACATAGGTTTTCTAATTTTTTGGCTTAGAGTTCTTAATAGTATTTTCTTACAATGCTTTGTATTTCTGTTGTGTCAGTTGTTATTTCTCCACTTTCATTTCTAATTTTATTTATTTGAATACTCTCTTTTTTTCTTGGTGAGTCTAGTTAAAGGTTCATCGATTTTGTTTACCTTTTCAAAGAACGAGGTTCTGGTTTCATTGATCCTCTGTATTGTTTTCTTAGCCTCTATGTCATTTATTTCCACTCTGATCTTTATTATCTCCTTCCTTCTACTAGTCATGGGTTTTATTGGCTGTTGTTTATCTAATTCTTTTAGATGCAGGGTCAGGTAGCTTGTTTGAGCTTTTTCTAGCTTCTTTTGGTATGCCTGTAGTGCTATGAACTTCCCTCTCAGTACTGCTTTTGCTGTGTTCCATAAAGTTTGAGTTGATGTATGCTCATTATCATTCGTTTCTAGAAATATTTAATTTCTTCTTTGATCTCAATGTTAATCCATTCATTATTTAATACCATGCTATTTAGTTTCCAAGTATTTGAGTATTTTTCAGTTTTTTTTTTTTTTTGGTTAATTTCTAGTTTCATGGCATTGTGATCAGAGAAAATGCTTGATATGATTTGAATCTTCTTAAATTTGTTGAGACCACTTTTGTGTCCTAACATGTGGTCTATCCTAGAGAATGTACCATGAGCTCTTGAAAAGAATGTATATTCTACTTCTTTAGGGTGAAAAGTTCTGAAGATATCTATTAAATCAAGTTGATCTAGTGTATCCTTTAAGTCTGCTGTTTCTTTATTTTCTTTCTTGAGGATCTATGCAGTGATGTTAGTGGGGTATTGAAATTCCCTACTATTATAGTATTGCTGTTAATCTCGCCCTTTATATTCATCAAAGTCTGCATTATGTATGTCGGGGCTCCTATGTTTGGTGCGTAGATATTTATAATAGTTATATCTTCCTGTTGAATTGTTCCCTTTATCATTATGTAGTGTCCTTTTTTATCTCTTACTACAGCCTTTCTTTTAAAGTCCATTTTGTCAGATATCAGTATCGCTACCCCAGCTTTTTTTAATTTCCATTTGCATGAAATATTATTTTCCAATCTTTTACCTTCAGTCTATGTGCATCTTTTGTTTTAAGGTGTGTCTTTTGTAGACAGTATATGTATGGGTTCTGTTTCTTTATCCATGCAGCTACCCTATGTCTTTTGATTGGATCATTTAATCCATTTACATTTAAGGTTATTATTGATATATAGTTGTTTATTGCCATTTTATTCTTTAAAACTGTATTCTTTTTTGGTTATATTCTTTTCCCCCTTTGAACTGTTCACAACAAGCCCCTTAGTATCTCTTGCAGAATTGGTTTGGGTTTAATGAATTCCTTGAGGCTCTTTTTGTCTGGAAAGCTCTTTATTTTTCCTTCAGTTTTAAACGTTAGCCTTGCTGGATAGAGTAGTATTGGTTGTAGGTTCTTGTTCTGCATTACTTTGAATATTTCTTGACATTCTCTTCTTGAATGTGTTTCTGTTGAGAAGTCGGATGTCATTCCTTCTCTAGTGTTTCTTTTGAGAAGTCGGATGTCATTCTTATGGGGGCTCCTTTGTAGGTGATAGCCTTTTTTTCTCTAGCAGCTTTTAAAATTTTCTCTTTATCCCTTAGCTTTGGTATTTTAACTATGATGTGTCTTGTTGTAGGTTTCTTTAGGTTTCTCTTTAATGGAGTTCTCTGTGCTTCTTGAACATGTGAAACGTTTTCCAGCCTTAATTTAGGGAAATTTTCCACTATGATTGGATTGAACAACGTTTCTATCCCTTGTTCTTTCTCTTCATCTTCAGTAACCCTGATGATGGGGATGTTATTTTTCTTGATGTTGTCACTGAGCTCCCTTAGAGTTTCTTCACATTTTTTGAGTCTCTTTTCTTTTTTCTGCTCTGCTTTAGTGCCTTTGTTTATTGTGTGCTCTACTTCGCTGATTTGATCCTCAGCTTTATACATCCTGCTTTTAATTCCTTCCATTGTGGTCTTCAGTTCTGATACTGTATTTGTCATTTCTGTCTGATTCTTTTTTATTATTTCAATTTCCTTTTTTATACTTGTTATATCTTTATTTAGGTGTTTGTAATGACTATC
Source organism: Rhynchonycteris naso (assembly GCA_037038555.1). Classification (NCBI taxonomy): domain Eukaryota; kingdom Metazoa; phylum Chordata; class Mammalia; order Chiroptera; family Emballonuridae; genus Rhynchonycteris; species Rhynchonycteris naso. Next base: position 135,346,078 of record CM072999.1, on the reverse strand, counting down.
TATTATTGCTCTAAGCTCTTTAAGCATCCTAACTATCATTATTTTATACTGTGCATCTGGTAATTTGTTTATATCTCGTTCATTCAGGTCCTTCTCTGGGCATTTCTCTTGATTCATTTGGGTTGTGTTTCTCCGCGTGCCCATTTTGTTTGTGTATAAGAAGGGTGTGGCTACTGGAGTCCAATGGGTGTTTCCTCTGTGTTCCCTAGGTGTGGTCTGTCTGCAGGCCTTCCACCCTCTCTGCCACTGCCTTGGGTGGTTGCATATGGGCCTTGCCAGTGCAGGCCCACTGTGGCTGTTGCTGTGATTTCCGCCTGTTCTCCGCGGGAGGGGCTGTGTTCTGGTGCCCGTCTCTACAAGCCTGAACCTGTCTGTGCCTTTGCCTGGCCCCCACAGGTGGGGTTGCACACTGCATTCAAGCCATAAGCCTCAGCACCAAGGGTAGGGGTGAGCACCTTTGCTCAGCTGCAGACCCACCTGTTTCAGGGCTTCTTCCCAGCCCCCGCAATCAGAGCCTGCTCGCCGCAGTTTCTCTGGTCAGGCAGGGCTGCTAGCATGTACTCAGCTGCGAGCCTTCTCCTGCCCTGGCTTTAGGCCTGCCCCCACGGTCAGGGCCGGTTTGCGCAGGGTTGCAAACCTTGGAGGCCAGGTGATGCTGCGCACTCATGGGGCCCTGCTCAGCAGCAGATTTCTGCCCGTTCGTGGCCTCCTGCTTTTTTCTTGCAGGTGTGGCTGCCTGCAGGCCCGCAGCTGCCGGACCACTTTCCCGCATCCCCAACACCCCTGCTGGGCTAGTCCGAGCTCACGCCAGCTGTGCTTCCACCCCGGCCAACAGATTTGTGTTTCAGCGTCCCGCCTCCACTGTCCCTCCAGCAAGCCCTCAGCAGTGTGGGTAGGGGAACTGCAGTTCAGACCCTAACACTCCATACCATAATCCTGGAAACATCCTCCATCTAAGCAGCTCTGCTCTAAGTGCCACGGGAGAGCTTGTGTCCTGCCTCCCTTTGCCGGTATTACTAGTCCAGGGGAAATATTCATTTTTGATTAGGGAAGTGACTCAGCCCAGGGGTTAGGGTGGCTGTCTCTCAGAGTGTTTCTCCCTGTGCCTTCTAGTCCACACTCTCTTCCCACTGCTCTGGTCCTCTCCTCTGTCCCTGTCCCCCGGAGCCCTGGGTGAGTGGTTATGAGAGAGGTTTTCTGCACTGTCCTTTTAAGAAGAATCCTGGGTCTGAGAAAACTGTCTCTCACAAACAGTATCTTCACTTGTTTCACAGCTCAATACTGTCCAACCGCCTCTTCTAGGCTCTGGGGCTTTAGACTGGGGTTTTGTTCCTGAAACCCAGGTCCCTCCCTCTCCACTAAACTCTGTTCCCGCCATGCGAATCTGTCCAGGCTGCCGTTTGTTCACTCCAGGGAGCTGCGCAGCCCTTTCCACATTTTTGCTTTTTCTACCAGTCTCAATGTGGCTTCTTCAGTGTTCCTTGGTTGAAGAGTCCACTTAGTTTATAGTTCATGGTTGATTTATCCAGATGATGGTTCTTAAAATTAAGTTATGATCCACTTTGGTCTGGGAGTTGGAAGTTGGTACATCTGCCTACTCCATTGCCATCTTTCCATTGTTTTTTCTTTTTAAATAAGTTCATTATGCTAATGTGTCGATAATTGGAGTGACTAGAAGAGAGTGATGACAGTCTCTTCTATTTATGTAACCTTACTTTTTTGTTTCAAAGGGATTTCCTAAATATGGTATTTATGCTAAAGGAATAAAATAGTCTCTGAATTTTATAGCACTTGAGACAACATTGCGGAGAAATATCATTTCCAGTTTTATCTTCACAACAAAGCTCTTTGGGAGAGGAATTAGCATTTTATTTAAATATCATTTGAATGTTTAAGTGGCACATGTGTGAGCATGGCAGTTCATGCCATGTTTTTGCTCCCACAGTGACAGTCCTCGTAGATAGCCACTGGTCACAGTTTCCCCTCAATCATTTCATATTTTTTCTAAAATCTAAATTAACTGTGGACCTCAGTGTTCACATAGAGCACATATATGTGTACAAGTATATATTTGCCTATATTTTGATATACACCAGGGTTTATTTTTTAATTTACTTAGAGATGTGGGTTGTGCTGTGGAATTTTTTCTATAAATTGCACTCTGTAAATTGGAATATATAGATGTAGCTTAATTTTTTAAAGGTTTTGTTCTTTTACATAGATGTCTCCAATTTATTTAACTAATTGTGCCCTTACTGATACATACTTATGCTGGATTTTTTTTTTTTTTTGTGGCAGAGACAGAGTCAGAGAGAGGGATAGATAGGGACAGACAGACAGGAAGGGAGAGAGATGAGAAACATCAATTCTTCATTGCGACTCCTTAGTTGTTCATTGATTGATTTCTCATATGTGCCTTGATGGGGGGGGGGGCTACAGCAGACTGAGTGACCCCTTGCTCGAGCCAGCAACCTTGGGTTCAAGCTGGTGAGCTTTGCTCAAACCAGATGAGCCTGTGCTTAAGCCGGTGACTTCGGGATCTCGAACCTGGGTCTTCGGTATCCCAGTCTGATGCTCTATCCACTGCGCCACCACCTGGTTAGGCTACTTATGCTGTTTTTATTTCAATATTATAATAATGCTATATACAACTTTGTACATTTATCCAACTATTTGTTTTACAATTTTAAAGGTATTTTAATTTTTTTTGTGTGTGGCTTACTTATTCTAGTAGTTGTGTTAGGTCTGATTCTTAGAAGTGAGATTTTTAAGTCATCGAGGTTTGCACATTCAAAATTCAATGGGTACTGTGAAGCTAGCTGCTTCCAGCACTGTACTGCTTTGCCTCCCAAAGACATGGCAAGTGTTTTCAGTGCCCCATGGTTCTGCTGATGCTGGCTCTAATCCATCTATAAGATTTTGTCCAATCTACATCTTACTGTTTTGTGTGGATTTTCTCTGATTACTGGTGAGTTCAAGCAACTTTTCAAATTTCTAATAATCATTTGTATTTTCACATTTTTTTGTTGTTTACTTGTAAACATTCTTTGTTTAATGTTTCATTGTTTTTTCCATTGGTAATTTGAAGTAGTTGCTTAGATACTCAGAATATTAAATCTTTACTTCTGTATATATCGTAAGCACTTTCTCCTGTGCTTTGGCTTGTCATTTAGTTTTCTTATTATGTTTTTATTACACTAAAGCTTTTACTTTTATTAAAAGTTTTTACTTATTTTTTTGAGAGAGAGAGGTAAGGAGAGAGATGAGAAACAGCAACTTGTAGTTGCTTCACTTTAGTTGTTCATTGATTGCTTCTCATATGTGCCTTGAGAGAGGGGCCTCAAGCCAGTGACCTTGGGATCATGTTGATAATCCCGCAATCAAGACTGCGAGCCCACGTTCAAGCTGGTGAGCCCGTGCTCAAGCTGGAGACCTTGGGGTTTTGAACCACGGACCTCAGTATTCTGGGTCAACACTCTATATATTGGGCCACTGCAGGTCAGGCACACTAAAGTTTTTAAATATAGGCAATTGCACATTATTTTCCTTTATGTCTTGTTAGTGCGTGTGCTGTTTGGCAGTTCTTTTTGTAACATAAGATGGTGAACATATTTATATTTTCTCCTCACATTTTTATAGGTTAGTTCTTCAAACTGTTGTGAATTAATTTTTGTGTTTGGCAGAAGATAGTAATCTAACTCTGTCTTTTTCCTAATGTGTAGTCGCCTGTCCCAACTGAATTTATAGAATCACTTTCTCATAAAGATAAAATGCCACTGTTATCATAGGTGAAGTTTCTCCTTCAGTCTAGGTCTTCTAGATTTTTAGAATGTTTCATTGATCTACTCGCTAATTTCTGCCTTGAAATTTTAGGCTTTTTAAAAATCTTACATCTTTATGTCCTGCTTTGATAAATTAAAAACAAGTTCTTGCCCTACTTTCTACTTTCTATATTTGGCTAGCTTTGCAGATTTTATCTCCTACGTGTATTTTAGAATCAACATAAAAAAATCTTGTTGAGATTTTGTGTGGGCCTACATCAACTTTATTTTTTGGTTTGAAAAGTTATCACATATTTTTGCTTCTTTCTAAGGATTTGAGCCTGATTAGGAGGAAAACATAGCTGTTCACTTTTACCTTTATTGATTTATTTTCTATTCATTCATTTTTAATTCCTTTTGTATGGAATATTTAGTGTTTTAATTTTTTAGCATTATTTTTTTATTTTTGTTTGTTAATTTATTGGGTTGACATGGTTCACCAAACAATACAGGTTTCAAGTGTATGACTCAATGTTATTTTTACATGAAGAATGAGGTCTAGATCTTGGGTTTTTCCCCTTCAAAAGAGAGAGCTGGTTGTTACACTTGTGGGCACTGTCTGATCAGTCATTTCCCTTCCATTCTGAATGGAGAGCTGAAACTTCTGTCAGAACTGCACATGGAAGGGGATTCCTCTAAGAAGACTCCAACTCAGGTCACCATCGAGCTGGGTTTCCTGGGCTCCACCTTAAGATGTGTTTTCTCCCTCAGTGTTTCAGTAATTGAGCTATTTGCTGGGAGACCAGAAGAGGTGTGAGCATGTCAGAAGCCCTCTGCATGCATTTCAGATAAGCTTTCAGATATACTTCTTCTGCCGTGAGAGATCGACCTGTGGGGGTGGGGTGCTGGAAGCCTCCTGTTGGGGAGATGTTATTGTCATTTATTGAAAGGAGCTGCTGAAAAGCTGAGGTTTCTGTTCTTAGTTATGGGGCCGAGAGAATGTCTCAGTATTACTTATTACCGATCCTCTGTTCTTGGCCCGCCAACCCCACCACAGGCCAACGGACTCAGTTTCCTTGAAATGTGTTTTGTGGCCTCTCGGGCCACTAAAAGGCAAGGCAACTCAAAACCCCCATATTTGAGACGGAAGATGGCGATGGAGTAGGTGGATGTACCAACTTCCAACTCCCCAAACCAAAGTGGATTATAACTCAATTTTAAGAACCATCATCTGGATAAACCAACTTTGAACTAAACTAAGTGGACTCTTCAACCAAGGAACACTGCAGAAGCCACATAGAGACTAGTAGTAATAGCGAAAACGCGAAGAGGGCTGCCCAGCTCCCCGAAGCAAACGGCAGCCCAGAGAGACTCGCGAGGCGGGAGGAGAGTTTGGCGGAGAGGGAGGGACCTGGGTCCCAGGAGCCAAGCCCCAGCTTGCAGTCCCAGAGCCTAGAAGAGGCGTATAGACAGTATTGAGCTGTGAAGCAAGTGAGGATACTGTTTGTGAAAAAGAGATAGTTTTCTCAGACCCAAGAATCTTTTCAAAGGGACAGCGCAGAAATCTTCTCTCACAACCACACACCCAGGGCTCCGGGGAACTGGGACAGAGGAAAGGAACAGAGCAGCGGGAACAGAGAGTGGACTGAAGGCACGAGGACACTCTGAGGGACAGCCACCCTGACCCCTGGGCTAAGTCATTTCCCTAATCGAAAACGAATATTTCCCCTGGAACTAGCAATACCAGCAAAGGGAGACAAGACACTAGCCAAACAAGCTCTCCCGTGGCAATTAGAGCAGAGCTGCTTAGAGGGAGGGAGCTCCCAAGCCTACAGTGTGGAGACTTAAGACACTGCCATCTCTCTGAGGGTTGCAAAGGGATGTTGGCAGCAGGACGCTGAAACGCAGTCCTGTTGGCGTGGGCGGAGGCACAACCGATGTGAGCTTGGTCTAGCCCAGCAGGGGCGGAGGGGATGCGCGAAAGCGGTCCTACAGCTGCGGGCCCGCCTGTGACCCCACTTGTGGGGAAAAATACACACAGAGATCGGCTCTGCAACCCTGCGCAAGTCGACCCTGACTGCGGGGACGGGGCTAGGTCCAGAGATGGATGAGGGGCTCGCGGCTGAGCTCACGCTACTAGCCCCGCCTAGCCAGAGAAATCCCGGCGGTTGGCCATCCTACGTGTGCAAGCTGGCACCGAACGTGGGGTGTGGTAGAGTCTGGATCGCTTGGAAGCTAGCAGCTGAGCTCACGCCAACAAACACACTTGGCCCAATAAACCTCGGTTTGCGAACCAGCAAAGGAGGGCCCCGGCCTTGAGGGTGGGGCTAAATTCTGGATGGGCAAAGGCTCACAGCTGAGAGCACGTCAAAAGCCCCGACCAACCCGCAAAACTGTGGCGAGCAGGCTCTAACTGCAGGGCTGGGCTGGGTGTAAGCCTCCCGGAAACGGGCTGGGTGCTCACCTCTACCCTTGGTGCTAAGGCTTGTGGCTTGAGTGACAGCCCCTCCCATGGAGGAGAGGTGGAAATCACAGCAACAGCCACAGTAGGCTGCCGTTGGCAACACCCATACCCAACCACCGTAGGCAGCGGCAGAGGGGGTGGCAGGCCTGCAGACAGACCACACCTAGAGAACACAAAGGGAACACATACTGGACTCCAGTGCCCACAACTTGCCTATACACAGATAAAATGGGCAGGCAGAGGGATGCAAACCAAATGGATCAAGAGAAATCTGCAGAGAAGGACTGGAATGAACCAGATATAACCAAACTACCAGAAGCAGAATTTAGAATAATGATAGTTAGGATGTTCAAAGAAATTAGAGCAACAATGGATAGTTATTATGAACACCTAAATAAAGAGATAACAAGTCTAAAAAACGAAATGGAAATAATAAAAAAGAATCAGACAAAAATGACAAATACAGTATCAAAACTGAAGACCACAATGGAAGGATTTAAAAGCAGGATGAATCATGCTGAGGATCGAATCAGCGAGTTAGAGGACACAATAAACAAAGGCACAGAAACAGATAAGAAAAAGGAAAAGATACTCAAAAAATGTGAGGAAGCTCTAAGGGAGCTCTGTGACAACATGAAGAGAAACAACATTCACATCATAGGGGTGCTTGAAAAAGAGGAAAGAGGACAGGAAATGGAAACTTTGTTCAATCAAATCATAGCAGAAAACTTTTCTAAATTAAGACAGGGAAACATTCCACACATTCAAGAAGCACACAAAACTGCATTAAAGAGAAACCCCAAACAATCTACACCAAGACACATCATAGTTAAAATTCCAAAGCTAATGGATAAAGAAAAAATCTTAAAAGCTGCTAGAGAAAGAAAGGCTATCACCTACAAAGGAGCCTCCATAAGGATGACATCGGACTTCTCAACAGAAACATTTGAGACCAGAAAGGAATGGCAAGATATAATCAAAGTAATGCAGAACAAGAACCTACAACCAAGACTACTCTATCCAGCAAGGCTAACATTTAAAATTGAAGGAGAAATAAAGAGCTTTCCAGACAAAGAAAGCCTGAAGGAATTCATTAAAACCAAACCAATTCTGCAAGAGATATTAAGGGGCTGTTGTGAACAGTTCAAAGGGAGGAAAGAATATAGCAAAAGAAGAATACAGCTTTAAAGAATAAAATGGCAATAAACAACTACATATCATTAATAACCTTAAATGTAAATGGATTAAATGATCCAATCAAAAGACATAGGGTAGCTGCGTGGATAAAGAAACAGGACCCATACATATGCTGTCTACAAGAGACACACCTTAAAACAAAAGATGCACATAGACTGAAGGTAAAAGGATGGAAAAAAATATTTCATGCAAATGGAAATGAAAAAAAAGCCAGGGTAGCAGTACTTATATCTGACAAAATGGACTTTAAAGCAAAGGCTGTAGTAAGAGATAAAGAAGGAGAACACATAATGATAAAGGGAACAATTCAACAGGAAGATATAACTATTATAAATATCTACGCACCAAATATAGGAGCTCCGACATTCATAAAGCAGACTTTGATGGACATAAAGGGCGAGATTAACAGCAATACTATCATAGTAGGGGATTTCAATACCCCACTAACAACACTGGATAGATCCTCAAGAAAGAAAATCAATAAAGAAACAGCAGATTAAGGGAGACACTAGATCAACTTGATTTAATAGATATCTTCAGAACTTTTCATCCTAAAGCAGTAGAATATACATTCTTCTCAAGTGCTCATGGTACGTTTTCTAGAATAGACCACATGTTAGGACACAAAAATGGTCTCAAGAAATATAAGAAGATTGAAATCATATCAAGCATTTTCTCTGATCACAATGCCATGAAACTAGAAATTAACCACAAAAGAAAAACTGAATAATACTCAAACACTTGGAAACTAAATAGCAGGATATTAAATAATGAATTGATTAACATTGAGATCAAAGAAGAAATAAAAAAGTTTCTAGAAACAAATGATAATGAGCATACATCAACTCAAAATTTATGGGACACAGCAAAAGCAGTACTGAGAGGGAAGTTCATTGCACTACAGGCATATCATAAGAAGCTAGAAAAAGCTCAAATAAGCATCCTGACCCTGCAGCAAAAGAACTAGAAAAACAACAACAAATAAAACCCAGGACGAGTAGAAGGAAGGAAATAATAAAGATCAGAGCAGAAATAAATGACATAGAGGCTAAGGAAACAATACAGCAGATCAATGAAACCAGAAGCTGGTTCTTTGAAAAGGTAAACAAGATTGATGAACCTTTAACTAGACTCACCAAGAAAAAAATAGAGTGGTCTCTAATAAATAAAATTAAAAAGTACAGTGGAGAGAAATACAAAGCATTGTATGAAAATACAATGAAGAACTCAATGCCAAAAAATTAGACAATCTAGATGAAATGGACAAATTTCTTGATTCATATAACCTTCCAAAAATCAATCTGGAAGAATCAGAACACCTACGCAGACCAATTACAACAAATGAGATCGAAACAGTTATAAAAAACTCCCAAAGAAAAAAAGTCCTGGGCCTGATGGCTTCACAGGTGAATTCTATCAAAAATTCAAAGAAGAACTAACTCCTATCCTACTCAAGCTATTTCAGAAAATTCAAGAGGAAGGAAGACTTCCAAACTCCTTTTATGAGGCGAGCATAATTCTGATCCCAAAACCGGGCAAAGAATACAAATTGAAAGAAAATTATAAGCCTATATCCCTGATGAATTTAGACGCTAAAATTTTCAACAAAATATTAGCCAACCGGATCCAGCAATATATGAAAAAAATCATACACCATGATCAAGTGGGATTTATTCTGGAGCGCAAGGCTGGTTCAATATTCGCAAATCAATCAATGTGATTCATCACATAAACAAAAGGAAGGACAAAAATCACATGATAATTTCACTACATGCAGAAAAGGCATTTGATAAAATCCAGCACCCATTCATGCTCAAAACTCTCAGTAAAGTGGGAATACATGGAACATTCCTTAACATGATAAAGGCCATCTACGACAAACCCACAGCAAACATCATACTAAATGGACAAAAATTAAAAGCAATCCCCTTAAGATCAGGAACCAGGCAGGGTTGCCCCCTTTCACCACTCTTATTCAACATAGTTCTGGAAGTCCTAGCTATAGCAATCAGACAAGAAGAAGAAATAAAAGGCATCCAAATTGGAAAAGAAGAAGTAAAACTGTCATTATTTGCAGATGACATGATATTGTATATAGAAAACCCTAAAGTCTCAGTCAAAAAACTACTGGACCTTATAAATGAATTCAGCAAGGTGGCAGGATAGAAAATTAATACACAGAAATCAGAGGCATTTCTGTATACAAACAATGAACTGTCAGCAAAAGAACTTAAGGAAACAATCCCCTTCCCTATTGCAGCCAAAAAAATAAAATACCTAGGAGTAAATTTAACCAAGGAGGTTAAGGACTTGTACTCAGAAAATTATAAAACATTGATAAAAGAAAGCAAGAAAGATAGAAACAAGTGGAAGCATATACCGTGCTCATGGCTAGGGAGAATAAACATCATTAAAATGTCTATATTACCCAAAGCAATTTATAAATTCAATGCAATACCAATTAAAATACCAATGACATACTTCAATGATATAGAAAACATATTCCAAAAATTTATATGGAACCAAAAAAGAACACGAATAGCCTCAGCAATCCTAAAAAGAAAAAATAAAGGAGGAGGTATCACTCTTTTGGATATCAAGGTCTACTACAAGGCCATTATACTCAAGACAACTTGGTACTGGCATAAGAACAGACACATTGATCAATGGAACAGAACAGAGAACCCAGAAATAAACCCGCAGCTTTATGGACAACTGATATTTGACAAAGGAGGAAAGAACATACAATGGAGTAAAGACAGTATCTTTAACAAATGGTGCTGGGAAAATTGGACATCTACCTGCAAAAAAATGAAACTAGACCATCAACTTACACCATTCACAAAAACAAACTCAAAATGGATAAAAGACTTAAACATAAGCCGTGAAACCATAAGCATCTTAGAAGAAAACATAGGCAGCAAGCTTTCCGATATCTGTAGCAGCAATATATTTGCTGATTTATCTCCACGGGCAAATGAAATAAAAGGCAAGATAAACAAATGGGACTATATCAAAGTAAAAAGTTTTTGCACAGCTAAAGACAATAAGAACAGAATAAAAAGACAAACCACACAATGGGAGAACATATTCAACAGCAGGTCGGATAAGGGGTTAATAACCAAAATTTATAAAGAACTTATAAAACTCAACACCAGGAAGACAAACAATCCAATCAAAAAATGGGCAAACGAAATGAATAGAAATTTCTCCAAAGAAGACATACAGATGGCCAAAAGACATATGAAAAAATGCTCAACATCACTAATCATTAGAGAAATGCTAATTAAAACCACAATGAGATATCACCTCACACCAGTCAGAATGGCACTCATCAGCAAAACAACACAGAATAAGTTTTGGCGACGATGCGGAGAAAAGGGAACCCTTCTGCACTGCTGGTGGGAATGCAGACTGGTTCAGCCACTGTGGAAAACAGTTTGGAGATTCCTCACAAAATTAAAAATCGAACTGCCTTTTGACCCGGCCACCCCACTTTTAGGAATATACCCTAAGAACACCATAGCACTGTTCGAAAAGAAGAAATGCACCCCCATGTTTGCGGCAGCATTGTTCACAATAGGGAAGATCTGGAAACAGCCCAAGTGTCCGTCAGAAGACTAGGGGATTAAAAAGCTTTGGTACATATATACTATGGAATACTACTCGCCCATAAAAAATGATGACATCAGATTATTTACAACAAAATGGTTGTACCTTGATAACATTATACAGAGTGAAATAAGTAAATCAGAAAAAAAAAACTGAGAACAGCATAAATTCATACATAGGTGGGACTTAAAAGTGAGACTATGAGACATGGACAAGAGTGTGGTGATTACGTGGTGGGGGGAGGGAGGGGTTGGTGGGAAAGGGAGAAGTGTAGGGGCACAGGGAAAACCCGATAGAAGGTGACAGAGGACAATTTGACTTTGGGCGATGGGTATGCAACACAATTGAATGATAAGATAATCTGGAGATGTTTTCATTGTACATATGTACCCTGATTTATTGGTGTCACCACATTAAAGTTAATAAAAACAAAACAAAACAAAACCATATTTCCTCAACTGTGAAGGAGATTTGATTGTCTTTTTCTTCTTTTTTTAATTAGCAAGAGTGATGCATGGTGGCACCTGCCCTTGAAATCTTCCGCAGTCAAATAATATTTTGCGATATGTGAAAAAGACTAGAATTCTTAAAAGGTATTGTCTAGGTAAAAAGGAGACTTAAATGATAATGTAAGGACTTTTAGGTTAGTCAGGTGCAAATGTTCTAGAGATTTACATATTGATTAGAAAACAACTTGAGATGCAGCATAAGCACTTGAATCTTTGGGGAAAACAAAATCAAGTGCATTCCCTCACATATTTGGATTTCCGCAAACAAAGGGACGTGATAAATATGTAGAATGACAGGAGCAGAAGTCTGAACATTGACTTGACAAGCAGGAATAATACCATGGTTCCAACAGAATGAAAACTGGTTGGAATAAAAGCAAAGTCCAAAGCAACAGCCCAAGTACAAGATGAGGGAAGGAGGAATTGCGAGAGGGGCCGTTGACATTGTTGGTATCCAGGCTGCTCTAATACACTCACGTGACCATAGTTTTTATCTAAAGGATGCCCAGAAGGTCAAACGAGGTATGTTAAGGTGGAAGATGTGGTTCTGGTGCCTTAGCAGGTTTGCTTAATTTTTTAGAACCTCATTTTTCCCAACAGTCACATGTGGTATCAATATGGCTATTTGCAAGGTTGTCAATGACAAAATGAGGGAGGCTTTCTGTGCAGTCAATTGGATAGAAATAGACATGTCTACTCTCTTCATTTTTTCCTCCCGCTCACTCAGGTTGGTGATGCTGCCACCTCTACTGCTCTTGTCAAGGCCCCCTGAGGTGCACGTGGTACATTCCATGCCAGTCCTCAGATTCTAGCTAGGGCACTGTTCCACACAGCCCCTTCTCTACGCCTTAAAACATGCGGGCTTTGTTTGGCTTCAGATACGGGTTCACCTCCTGACTCTGGGCCCCCCTTCCTCCATCCCCTGTGTTGGTTCCTTATTTCCCTCCCTCCTGGATGGTGGAGCATCCAGGGCTCAGTCTGATCTTGTCATGAGATCTTGTCAAGTCTCCTGGCTTTAAGCACCATCTTTATGCTGGTGACTCCAAATGGAAATTCACAACCTGACCTCTTCTTGAGTCTGTTTCTGTTCTGCTTGTTCATTTATTATTATTTTTTAAAAAAATGCTACATATAAGTGAAATCGTATGGCATCTCTGATCTCTCTCTGGCGTGTCAGATTGCTATTTCCATTTGCATAAGGCCACGGCACTTAATTTGTCCAAAATGGTGCTCTGATGTTACCCTGTATGGCTGCTCTTCTGTGAGCTCTCAGTAAATGGCAACCTCATCTAGGGGGTGGGGGAGCAGGAGAATTTTTCAGCTATTATTTTCAATAGCAGCATTACACTATTTAATGAGTCGTGTCAGAAAGGGTAGGAAAAGGTCTTGTGAAGAAGAGTTCAGAATATGATACTCCCCTTAAACAAACACGTTCAGGTTCAAAGCTGGCCAGTTGCCGGCTATCCCGGTGTTTTGTAATTAATAATGCCTGTTCTAAGCTTCGGCTTGAGAGCAGCACTGATTCATGGTAGAAACGTTCATCGATCAGTGATCTTTCATCCATTCCCTCCAACAGAGCTGCAGCCGTCCATGTTTTTCAAAAGGTGCTTTTCCAATACTGGCGGTGTGAAAGATAATGATCAAAATGAAAAATGTGGAGAGACTTATCGCTTCTTGAATGTCACGGAACAGTCATGGCCCACAAACTTTCCCTTGGTTTCCATCGAGCCATTGTCACCGCAGTCAATATCCTGTCACTGTTAATGAGAGACTGTTTGTGCCACCACAGGTCTGTCATTCTGTGAACCCCGCGTGGAGGGGTGCAGGCGCTGTCGATGACCCGGCTCAAAAAGAGAACAAAAGTCAGTTTTCAAAGGATCCAAAACACACTCAGTGGTGACCTGAGTCCTGCTCTCTCCATTATGACTGTCAGGCTGGGACGCTAATTAAAAACTTCTCCTGGGACAGACGTGGGCCGGGTGTTTGTTCCCAAAGATGTCACCTCTACAAGACGGACACACAGAGCCTGCTCTCTGCAAGCCTTTGACGCGACTTGGTCTCGATGGTCTTATTGATTCCCATCTTACACGGGCCCGTGTTCTGTCCTTATTGGACCGGAATGTTGTGGAAGAAATTTGATTTCAGCCTGGAAGAGACTTTAATGAGGTGGACAAAGCCAGGAAGGGTGAATGACTTCTAGTCTCATTAAGGGAGAAAGAAAAATTGAAATAATCACCCCTGATTTAGTCGGCGACTTACTGAATTACCTGTTTTCAAATCCTGGTTTGTTTGTTTGTTTTTTTCTGGGCTTCAGCAGAAAACCTTCCAATGATTGTGTCTATGATGGTCCGTCAATAAAATGACGCGGGCCGTTTCGCAGCTGATTTGTGTATAGATGTGATGGTGGTTAAAAGATAAAGTGACTTTAAAAAGTTGTATCACTCTGTGATGTGACTCACCAATATGTGGCAAGGGGATGCTCAGTACTGATTTTAGTGAATTAATCACTCTTTCTGTATTTTTCTTTTCTTGCCATGGCCCAAGAAAATTTTGAGGCAACCATTCAAGGGTTGTGTGAGACCGTATACTGAAACCTCATATAGTTAGCAGCATGAATTACAGTGTGTCCTTACATTTGGAGACCCTGGGTAACCGTTGCAGACAATCTTGCTCCACCTGAAGACGCTCAAATAGGAATTGCTGTTATCGGTCCTACAGAGTACAATGCAGATGCTGGGTGGGGTGGGGTGGGTGCTGGCAGTGCACCCGAGAGCGAAGGAGTCATTATAGACTGACAAGAAAATGACTCCGTGGGCTGCTTTCTAAAGATACGGACTACTCGGAGGGTCTTGGGAAGAATTGTCGGGCTCTACCTTTTTATCTTATTCCTAAGAAATAAGGAATGCAAGTGAGGGAGAGAACACAACCACACTCACACTGTTGAAACTGGCGTGAGGATTGGAAATGGCTCTTCTTGAAAACCTGAGCGCAGGTGAGCTCAACGTGGCAGAAGGAACTGGACCCATGTGCCTACAGGCGTGGGGCTTGTCTCTGCAAGGCCGTGGGTGCTCGGGGCATGTGCATGGGTGGGAGGGGGAAAACTGTACTTCAGAGACCACAGTGGGCCCCTTGTGTTTTAAATAGACTGCTCACAAAAATTAGGGGATATTTCAAAATGAATAGGAAGCTATAAAATATTCCCTAATTTTTGTGAGCAGTATTATTTTTATAGAATTCCTCCAGGATAACTGTTATAAAGCAAAACCTGTCACAGTTTAGCATTTAATTGTCCTTGCTTGGTGCAAACGAGGAGTAATAGATATAGACTCTGCTGTTTCATCTCTTATGTCGCTATAGCCTGTGTCCTATTCTGCTACGTGGTTGAGAGCTCAGGGTTGAGAGGACTTGGCACACATCAGGACTGTGTTAGTTGAGGTCTGGGTGTGCGCCCCATAATTGCAAGTGGCAGTCACACTCGTCACCGTGGGTGATGGCACACTTCCCAGGACACTGGTCCCTTCTCCATAAAGGGTTCGCCTTCCAGTTGGTTCTTCCGGCTTCCACTGGTCGGATTGTGGGATAGGTTAACTTCATTAGGTGTATTTCTGACATCTGTTCTTCTCTTCTCTGATGTAGAGAGGAGAACATCCGTGCTAAAGTGTAAGTGATGAGTGTGTCCAGGTCTAGGTGTTGATTTCTGTCAGTGACCATGCTGTGATCGTGGTTGGTACTGAGACAATGAGAGCCACCTGCAGAGTCTCCACAGCTTCTTGCGGTGCTGGCCCCGCACCTGCTGCCTCTCTAACCATGTTGAGCTCTTCTGGCTTCTGCCTCTGACAGAGGGTGCATGCTGGGCCCGCCTCTCTGCTTGAGGACCACAGCCCAGCAAGTCCCCTTCTCTCCATTTCTCCAGTGGCTTCTCCCCTCTCTCTGAGCAAAGCCAAAGACCTCACAGAGACTTCTCACAGCCCCATACCATATGCCCACTAACATTCTGTGGCCTCACACCTTGTGTTTGGCCTTGGTGCTCTCTGTTCCAGTGATACCGTCTCCTGCCTGTATCTCGAGTGCCCCAAGCCGACACTGGGTTCAGGGGTGTATGAGTTTTCACCACCCTCCTCCTGAATGACCAGCCCCCAGACACCTGCAGCCCTCTCCCCATGCCCTTGGTCTCCTCAGCTTTTGTTCTCACGACAGCCAAGGTCACGCCTCCTTATTTGTAATGGGAACCTGCCTCCACTCCATATGGAATAAAATTCCCTTTGCTTAATTTTACTGCATAACTGTTATCTTCTATCACGTTAGGTGTCTTGCTTATTTTGCTTCTTTTATTCCGACCTCTGACCCTTTGCTCCCCGCCCCACACCTGTGCAGCTACCTACCCTAGGATACGAGGTGCAGAGGGCAGGGTTCCTCCTGGTCCTCTCCTGACCCTGTCGCCAGCACCTGCAATGCTGTCCGACACACAGATGTCACTCCATCAGCGTGGATGACTCAGAATCACACGTTCGGGAATAACGACCTTTCCCCCTTGCTTGTAGGATATATTTCACTTTTGCTGTTTTTGTTTGAGAGCTACGAACAGCTCTTTCTGTCTCCATCGGTCCTTAGAAGACAGAGTCATAAACTCTTTATGTAAAATAAAGGGAAAGGCCTTCCTAGTGATTACACATTATTTGTTTTATGCATTTATGATTTAGGACCTATTTAAAATAGCCTGAAAATGGTTGCATCTTCTTGAAACGTTTCCTAAACATTTCAGACAGTTTTTCTCTCCCTTTTATGAAAAATAGACATTCCCAAAGCAGCAACAACAATAAACACACAACAAACAGAAGGGATAAGCCCAGAGTCAAAAAGAGCTTAGTTGGTAATCCTGAGCAATTAGTGAGTCTAATGCTCTTCAGAACCCAAACGGCTCCCTGCGAGCGGCTAGGCCCGACGGGGTGACATAGACTCCTGCCAGTGCCTTGGCCTCTTTCCCACCACACAGCAGGACCCCATCCTGGGGACAGTGGGGTGGGGACAGAGGCATTTATCTAGGTTACTCAAGTCAGCTCAACCCCAGCGACCTTCCACCTGGCTCTGTCCTTCCCTGAGGGCCACAGAGTGCTGGAGTTATTTACAGCAGAGAGGAGTCTGTGCAGAAAAACAAAAACAGCAGGGGAAAAAAAGAAAGAAAAAGGTAATCAGCATGCTCATTCTTCCTTTCCCATTTTAGGACACAGGCGACTTCAGGTAATAATGAGAACAGGAGCAGAGCCTTCTCTGGGTATCAACACAGGCAAAATCCAGATCTAGGGCTTTCCCACTTCCGACTGTCATGACAACACGGTGTGTGTTGGTGGGGGTGCCGTCATGATGCCCACTTTGCAGAGAGAAACAGAGGCACAGAGGTGGAGGGGCCAGCTGGTTTTGCTGTATCTGGTCAGTGCTGGAGCTGGGATTTGAACTTGGCTGTCTGGCCCTACAGTCCAGGCTCTGGACCTCCACAGCATGTAGAGGGTTTCATGGTCTTAAAAAATACAGACACATATTTTTTACTTATTGATTTTAACGAGAAAAGAAGGGAGAGAGAGAGAGAGAGAGAGGGAGAGAGAAAAAATAAAAGGAACATGGATCTGTTTCTGCATGTGCCCTGATCAGGGATCGAACCCACAACCTTTCTATATTGGATGAAGCTCTAAACCAGCTGAGCTCTCCAGACAGGGCAGGTTTCATGGTCTGGATCATTCTCTTTCCTTCTCTCCATCCCTCAATATTTATCGGCTGGGCTAGGAGGTAGTCATGACTGAATCTCTTCCCTCTGTGGAAGTAGCTGTCTAGACGGGGGCTTTTCCAGGGCCTGCCTGCTTCCCAAGGAGGGGCTCTGATGACTAAAAATGAAGGCACAGGCCATGGCCAGGTGGCTCAGTATTAGAGCTTCGGCCTGGTGTGTGGAAGTCCTAGGTTTGATTCCCAGGCAGGGCACACAGAGCGACCATCTGCTTCTCTACCCTTCCGCTTCTCCCTC
This sequence comes from Rhynchonycteris naso, assembly GCA_037038555.1. Lineage (NCBI taxonomy): Eukaryota > Metazoa > Chordata > Mammalia > Chiroptera > Emballonuridae > Rhynchonycteris > Rhynchonycteris naso. The sequence continues at coordinate 135,328,522 of CM072999.1, read as the reverse complement.
TCTTTTTCTCTCTTGCTCTCCTCCCCTCCCAAAAGCCATGACTTGATTTGGATGAGCTGGCCCCAAGCGCTGAGGGTGACTCCATGACTTTGACCTCAGGCGCTAAAAAATGGTTCATTGCTGAGCAATGGAGCAGTGACCCAGATGGGCAGAGCTTGCCCCCTACTGGGCTTGCCTGGTGGATCCCAGTTGGGGTGCATGCAGGAGTCTATCTCTCTGCCTCCTTGCCTCAGACTAAAATAAAAAAATAAAGATTTAAGGCACAGGGCTGGGACAGTGTATGTCATTTTGCTGATGTCTAACCATCTTGGCTTAACTATCCAGCCATGTTTTGCGGAGTCCAACGAATTCTTTTAATCCCCAGCGTTGATCCTCTTCCATCTTCTTTATTGTAACCACACAAGCCAAGCTGGTGGCGAGCACTTTCAGGTGACTGAAGGCTATGCCGATGACGGTTAATGTAAACATTTTAGAGAAAATGCGTTAATGTTGCCCTGGCGTGATACACAAGATCCCGATCTTTACATTTGAACGGAGCAGTTTGCTTTTCTTTTCACTGAGGAATTCAGGGACTGAGTTCATGCTTTTCACTTGTTTGTGCTGGGGAATCTAATCTGCGTGTCGAAAGCAAAAGAAGAGGTGTTTTTCCGGGTCGGATTCTTCGGTTTGGACGAGACAAACCACAGAATGTACGAAAGGGCTGCAAGCAGGTCGTTACCTGTTTTGGTCACCTGGCGTGTTCCTTCTCTACCTCCGCAGTCTCCCAATGAACCCAGAAGTCTGTAACAAGGACACCTATCTTCTCGGTATACCTGTGTGGATTTTTACTACCTTACCGATGGGAGTGTTCCCTATTTTTAAAGTATTCTGTAAGGCAAGCGTCAAAATAAATTACACTGGGGAACAAAATTTTTGTTGTATCCACAAAAACACTTGTTCTTACCTAATTCGAGTGTGCTGATCTCAAATATGACATTAGTTTTTCTCTGTAAGCTACAGTATTTTTCGCAATTCAAGATTTTAGGTTTTCATCTTATTTTAAAATTTTCAACATTTAGTTTAACATAATGAAGTAGAATGTCTTCTTTGGCATCATCTTTGTAAAAATATAATAATTTATGTAATGCAGTAAATACACTAGTACACTAAAAGATATGATTGCATCAGAATTTGTCTACAATTTCAAAATAGAACATATTAAAACACTTATTATAATCATAAAATTTGCGCAAAACTTATTTAAATTCTATTCAGGCAAAAATTTGCGTTTGTAGCTCTTGCGTTTGTGTACTTGTTGAGGACAATCTCGTTTGATGCTTCAGCAGTAGTCAGCTCATCACTAACAGCTCCAAGATTTTCGGGAAACTTATCAAGGTGACTGTTCAGGAAGTGAATCTTAACACTCATGTTACATCCAACCTCGTGTAAAGCCAACAGCATCTTTTGAACCAGAAGTTCATAGTTTTCTGCTTTTTTGTTGCCAAAACAAAAGGAAGTTCTTTGTATCTGCCACAAAAGACTGCCATGCTCCTTTCTCCTCCTTATTCATCTTCCTGGCAAATTCTTCATCATGTATGAGGGTTCGAGTATGAGGTCCATCAAATACACCTGCTTTTATCTTCTCGAAAGGCAAGGCAGGAAAAGCAGACATAATATGTTGAAAGCATTTCACTTTCTCTATTCAAAGCCTGAACAAACTGCTTCATGAAGCCAAGTTTGATGTGAACTGGGGAAAAATGATCCTGTTTCGATTAACTACAGGTTCCTTCACAATATTTTGCATCCCTACTTCCAGAGCTTCACGTTTCAGCTACTCTTTCTGTGTCCAGTGTTTCTCCTGAGCTTGGCTGTCTCACAAACACAGAAAGCAAGGATACTTCGTGAAACCTCTCTGTTGTCCTAGCAGGAAATTGACCATTTTAAGATCCATACAAATGATCCAGTTATGCTTCTCATACTTCAGACAGTTGAGGACAATATTTATGACATTATAATCTTCTCGCAGATGAGTTGAATAACCAATTGGAACCACTGAACATTACCGTTGTGTGGGAGAACAGGAGAACACATTTCAGACTCCGTTTAGAGCTGTCAACAAATAGCCACCATTCTGTTGGATTGTAAGTGCTAACGCCTAGCTGGCTGAGAACACTACTGATATCATGACAGTAAACAAAGTGTTTGTCTTTGGAAAAAAAGTCTACAAAAACATGTTCATGCTTCCTGAAATGGGATACTTTAGCTGACCAGTGAAGTACATTCTTTTCTTGAAGCCTGGAGGCTAAGAACTCAGCTGTTTTCTTTGATAGGCCCAAATCTCTTACTAAGTCATTCAATTTGGGTTGGCTAAACTGCTGAGGGGTTAATGACTCCTTGGCATCAGAAGAAAACCCTTCAGATTCTACAACCATTTCCTCATGCATCTTATTAAAATACAGTTGATCACCATGTTCACTTTCTTCGTCCTTAGAAGAAATAAAACCATTGAAAACTGGAACAGGGATGTCTCAGAGTGTGGGATAGGTTGTATTGCTGAAGGAATATTAGGATATATAGGTGATCATATGCTGTCTTTCTTGCAGATGCCCTTTGTACGGATCAGACAGAAATAACAGTCACTGCTGTGGTCCTTAGATTCACGCCAAACCATGGGAATACCAAAAGGCATTCCTTTGCATTTTCCTTTTGTCTAGTCACGAAGCATTTCCTCACAATTATGACACACAATATGAGGAGCTCAATCCTTGTCTTGATTGCCAAGGGGAACTTGAAAATAGGCAATATATGCACGTGTCACAAATGATGAAATATTGCGCCTTTGACGTTGAAGTGTGTAACAGCCACATATATAGCGGAAGGTGTCAGGACTGTTCTTACATTTATGCTTACTCAAAGAAGCCATGATTCAATCTTAAAACAAAATAAGAGGGTGTTTTTATCAGATAATAATTTTTTTACATTTTAAAACAACTACAATTATGTAAAAGTAATGTTTGTAAAACATTAATTGCCTTGTGGTTATGTTCAATCCAAGAGTCATTGCCCTTCAACTCCAATTTAAAAACCAATACATGCCATTGACTGTAACAAAAAAAAATTAAAATTACATAAAAACTAGAGTATGCACCAAAAAATGGATTTCAGATTTGGAATCAGCAATGCAGTAATATATAGAAAATGTTCTAAAACCGCATGCAACGGAAAATGAAAAAAAATCGTTCCCCAGTGTTAGAATTCTGATCCCATCAGGCACGTGGATATCGTTGGTTTTCTAAGCCTCTTGTGACAATAAAGGAACATTTACTAACTGGAAACTGCTCTTCGTTGTTCTGCCTGACCTATCAGGGATCTGCTGTAATAATACGTTAAATTACAAAAACTGTGATCCTAAGTAAAAATTATGGATCTGTGCACTGGTTCTTTGGGAACTGTAATTGATTGCCTAACCTGGAAACCATGCTATGTGAATTGTTTGGTGCAGTGCTAATATTGGGTACTTTAGAAGGTGATTTTAATCAGCATGGAGCATTTCAACTGCACTTGTGAACTGAGCCACAGTGGGGGAGCATATAGGACTCCCCACGGTGCGGAAACCACTTGGCCCTGCGGAAGATGAATAGCCCAAGTTTTTAATTATGTTTGGCTGGGGTTCTTTTGAATTTTTGTCTTACTAAAAAGGAATGGATTTTAATATGACCAAGGTGATGCTCACGTTGTAAAAGAAGCACATTAAACAGAGTTTATAATACTTCCCACGCAGATGAGTTTAACATTTAAAATGAGAAAGAGGCTATTCTTTACATTAGAAACTTGATCAATTCAAGTGATAGCCAGAATAAAATATAAATACCGTCTTGACAGCGTAAGCTTAGGGTATTCTGGGTAGGTCCCGTCCTCGCCTATTTCTGCAGGCATAGATATTCATAATATTCAGAAGCATTTCCTAATCGGAAACACAAATGCATTTTATTTTCCTGACATGTGAAGTCTCTTAATGACTGGAATTGACTTGCTAACAAACAAAATAAACCATTTGCCAATAGCTCTGTGATCAAGTGTAATTGTGTTTGTTTGTTGTTGTATTTTTATAACAGTGAGAAACTTTGCTTTTTAGTAAAGCACAAGTGTCCATGTGCGTGGCTTTGGTCACTGCAAGGCTCTAGATTGGGAAGGATAATGTTTTATTTATTGAGGCTTCAGGGTCGCTCTTGCAGAAGGTGTGAGGGGAGGTGGGTTGGGTCCTGATGGGCACAGCAGCGGCAGGACAGCAAGCCTGGGAATCTGGGGGTGTGGTGGCTGGGAATCGGGGGCGCTTCAGAGGCTGTCCGCATCGTTTTCCCCTGTACTCTAGAGCAGCAACTTTCTGCCTTCCATGCACGCGCGGGCACACCTGGAGGCCGCGTTCATCCTGGGCCCCGTCCCCGGGTTCTGAGTCAGTTATCTGGGACAGGGTCTGAGAACCTGTGTTTTTTGTAAACGTGTACCCTCCTTAGAGAGCTGCTTCTCTGGAGCCCCGAGGTAGCTAATGTCCGCCTAGTGGACATAGGGACTGCTCTGCGCTAGAGAACCACTCTTGGTGCTCGTGACCTAATGGCTGGCAATGGTGGCAGCAAGCAGACTCCTTGCACGGGCTGGGCGGGTATAGTCCCTCGGGAGTGAGCGGTCTCTGTGCACCCCGCACCTCGCTTATCCGGGCGGGACTGTGGCGGGACCTCGCTGAGGACGCTTCCAGAAGGACTTCTCTCCGAAACGATTGCTGTTCCCTTTGCATCTCACTTTCTTCCTTTCGACACCATCGCTGCAATCAGCGGTCAAACCTGCTCTCTTTTCTTGCGTCTTAAGAAAAAGAAAACATTTTCTATAAGCCCCCCTCCTCCAACTCTCCACTTCTTTGGTAGCATTCATCCGAAATATTTTTTTTAAAGACTTTATTCACTTTTTAGAGAGGAGAGAGAGAGAGGGAAAGACAAAGGGAGAGAGAGAGAGAAAGAGAGGAGCAGGAAGCATCAACTTCCACATGTGCCTTGACCAGGGAAGCCTAGGTTTCCGAACCAGCGTTCTCAGCGTTCCAGGTCGATGCTTTATCCACTGCGCCACCACAGGTCAGGCATCTGAAACTTTTATGTGAGTTTTCTCCCGTTCCTCATCACTTACTTTTCTAATTTATTATTTAATAACTTCTTTTCTGCCACTCCCTTGAAAGAACCCTCTTCCATGTCCCAGTGACCTTTCCACTACAGCAGATTCTGTCGTCAGCACGCAGTGCCTCTCCCCTGCCCTAGAAGGAGAGCTGGCTTGGGAGAGCATTCTGCTCTTTTTGAGGTACTTACATCACTTGACTTCCAAATAACATGCTCTCAGGGCTTCCCGCAGCCCTCTCTGGCTTCTCCATCTCTGTCTTCTTGGTTGGCTATCCTCATCCTCCCAGGAATGGGTCCTCAGATGGGACTGCTCCTCTGCCACCCTCACTGCCTTGATGGTGCATGCATTGCCATGCTATCAGATCTGGTCCTGACACTCAGGAATTCCATACGCAGATCCCCAGCCCTGATTCCTACCCCCCCCCCCAAGATGTGACATTCTTCCTAAATCCTTTTCACAGACCCAGTGGGCTTCTCAAGCTTAACTTGACCGAAAATAGAACTCTTTCTTGACTTCCTGAAAACCTGCTTTCCTCCTGGTTCTTCCTGTGTCATTTAAGGGCTTCAGCATCTACTTTGTTCTCAGGCGAAAATTCTAGAATTCTTCCTTGACTCTTCTCCTGCCCCTCTGTTTCATTTTCCAGTTCTTCCCCAAGCTCTGTGACTCTGTGTTCAAAATAGAGTCCTGATCTGGGTGCCTCTGACCGTGAGCACTGCTGCCCTTACTGAGCTGTTGTCGTTTCTTCTGTGGACTCCTCCATTGAGTTTGAAATTGGCTCCTTGCTTTTTGTGTGGTTGCTCTATACTCAGTTCTTCCTGCAAAAGCCAGGTGGCTCTTGTCAACTGAAAGGTAACATCACTCCCCTTCCCTGTTCAGTGGGTTGTCATCACACACAGTGACAGCCATAGTCCTTCCATGGGCACAAGGTGTCTTACATGGCGCAGGACTCTGACAAGGTGGCAGACCTCACCTCCAACGGCCTTACACATTTCCTCCTTGGGCAGCCCCAGTGCTGTTCCCACAACTCCCCAAGACGTTGATCCGGTTCCCCTTTCAAAGGTTTTGCTCTTGCTCTTGATCACTGATATCCTTGCAGGGCTGACACCCTCACTTGTTCCAAATTAACATACACATGCATGCACGAATCAATCAGATAAAACTGCATCTCCCCCCAGTCATTGGCTCTCACCTTCCTTGTCTGTATTGTTCCTCATAGCTCTTACTACTTAGTAAGTAAATACGATGACATTTATACTTCTGTTCTTTAGTTGTCTGTTTTCCCAGTAGACTGTAAGCTCTATCGTGTTTGTTATTTTATCTTTACCATATGGAATAGCCTGACCCCATGGTAAGTAACTCAGCAGTCGTTGTGGAATGATTTCTACTGAATGAGAGAGCATGGCTCATAAATGTTTGCATTTTGTTGGTAAAGATTTAGGGTGTGATTACTCTACACCCCTGCTGGTTTACACTAATGGGTAGCGACCAATTTGAATTAGGATATAAATTTTTAAAAGTTAAATCACACGTCATTAAAAAAATACATACAAGACTGTTTTCATTGTTTTGAAATTTAAATATATAAACAATAAAAAGAAAATACCTGATGGCTTAAACCAGGTTGATAATATTGAGTCCGTAACGAATTAAGAACAATGATTTTGCCTTTAGCGTTATTGATTACCCAATGATAATTTCCTCACTTCTTAAAATGAATCATTTCTCCTGGAGGACAAATATCGACATTTCAACTTCAAGAACTCATTTCTTTTCGGTTCTTAAAAAATAATTAAAATTTTTGAACTCAGGACTTATTGATTTCATAAAATATCCCAATTTAGCACAATTCAAATTTTAAAATACCCCGTTTTCACTAAATGGTGTCTGAGGTTGAGCACAGAAAGGGGAGATGGGGAGTCGGTGAGAGTAGAAATGGAACAACAGTCAGTAGCCATGGTTTGAGAAAATGTTGAGGCTGAATGAGGAGTGAAGGAAGTACCACCCTTTCCCTCATATTTGTGTTTGTTTACATTTTCCTATTGTGACTACTTTAAAATGAAAAATATTTACTCTAGTTTTGTCTGCCAAAAAAATTGCTTAAGAGAAATACAGTCAAGTTCATTCAAAAGTATTTTCAAAAAAGCTTTTCTTTACTGGGGTATGATGTGCACTCAGTGGAGAGTGCAGATGAAGGTTCGTTGAGTTGCATGCCTGAAACCTGTACCCCAATAATTCTTTTTAAAAAAATAGCTTTTAGTCATTAAGATGTGCCAAGCACACTTACATAATTTTTGTTGGTCGGTTCAGGAAGTAACTTTAGAAATTCTTTGATTCATGCCATGATGATTTTCTTCCTCTAGGTCATTTATTTAAATGCACATATACATGAATGTACAGATCATAGAATTTTATACCTTTCATAATGTTTTATGTGTTTCTTTATTAGATATGGGCCAGAGAACTATGTAAGTTATACTCTAAGATATGAAGTTAATACTCTATTTCGAGTATTAATATAAGATCATTGAGTCTTATATTAATCTTATATGTCAGTAGTGTTAAAAAAGTATGCATTTTGGTGATACTGAAAATATGCTTTCTACGGACTACTGTTTAATTATTTTATAATAATGTGGTTCTCATTGAATGATAAAAATCATTTTGTCTCTTCTAAAAGATAAGATAATTGTGCTTAATTGGCATATTATGACCAACACCAGTGCAATATTCCGAGTGTCAATTAGATTTTCCCTCTTCGATAGCCTAGCTCGGCCTATCAAATGGGCATGGCACTCGCATTTACCAGGATTGGTTTTTTTTTCTAATTATGTAAGTGGATCGTCAAAAGTGTAGTTATTGATCATTAGTATAATAGTTGGAGAAAAACAGCCCGGCTGCCATGTAATTATCTCCGACTTGTCTAGGGCATAAGTATAAATTATTATGTCTTTAGTATGTAGGTGGGAGGCTCTGACTATAAATGTCTTGAGACTTCTAAGAGGTGCTGTGCATAGATGATCATATGAACGTCTGAATATTGAGTGTAAGGGTTTCACAGAGAATGAGGATAAATGGCATTCAACATCATTGTAGAGTTTAATGTTTAAATATGGATGCATTTGATTGCACAGATGCAATGTGTATATACTCAGATGCAAAGCTCTGAGAGGCAGGGGCTGAGCCAGAATGACTTGGAGACAGTTTCTCTCCCTCTGTTGGGGTCACAGAGAGAAGCGGACTGCCTGTGGCCTGGAAGGAGGCACCACTAACCATTTGAGAATGAAATACAACTCAGAGACAAGAGATTGTGTATTGAGTCTGAAACATTCTTTGGTTCTTTATCAGTAAAACGATTCTTATCCTTAATATCATTATTGCATTCATCTTCATAGTATCAAGGTACAGGAACAAATATGCTAGGTTTATTATTAAAAACAGAGATTCTGTGAATTATTAAATACCTACAAAAATTCTCTTTCTGTAGTCTCTGCTCCTTCCGTGATGAGAAGCAACCCAGAAGAACAGCGTAAGTGTAATTCTTTATATTACAGTGGAATGATTTGGGAAAGGTTAGGTAAGTCAGAAAATAGGAACTCAAAGTAAGAAGCTGTCTGTCATTTCTATCTTCAGGGACCTTGAACAAGCACACGGGAGCATGTGTGGATGGGACAGGTTCCAGGTGGCTGTGATTTTTTTAGATGCTCCCTCTGAGAGGAGCATGCATGTCCCCTCCCAGGGAACCTGACTAGGCTCTGTCATTGCTTGGACCAATGTCATGTGGTGGAAGTGATGCATTTCCACGTCCACCTTCTGTTTCTTCGAATAGACTCCCTGGGAGCCCTGAGCTGCCTGAGAGGTCCACTTAGTTTGACACTGGAAGAGGTGGAAACCACTCACAGGTCCCTTAATTGACAGTCCCAGCTGGTGGAGGTGCTGACCATACCTCCCCCCCCCAAGGTCCAGACGTGTGAGTGGAGGTGTCTTAAGTCCTCAGGAATTTCCTTAAAAATAGCTATTTTGAATTCTTTATTGGGCGAATCACAGATCTTCATGTTTTTGTGCTTGGTTACCAGAAGACTGTTGTGATCCTTTTGGGGTTTCATGCTATCTTAGTTTTTGAAGTTTCGGCGTTCTGTCTTCACAGGTGATGCAGTCATCACCTGCTCAAACCCATACCTGTGTCTTTGATGGAGAGCTGGGTGCTGTCAGCCCTGCTGAAGATGCCGAGGTTACTTCACACCCCCGCTGAGCACACCTGCTGTGGCTTCTTGCTCCCCCTTGTGACAGAGGCCCCAGGCTCCTACATCATCTCTGTCCCATAGCCCTGGGCTGAGGGCTGACTGCCTCTTGGTGTTTCTCCAGAGGAGGCACGGAAGCTTGTTTGTGATTCCTCTCTGGTCTGCACATTCAGACGGCTCTCTGTTCATGTCCACTTGCCATCGACCAAGGCCTGCTTTCACTACTGCCACCAGGAGTGTGCATGCGGGGGGTTGGCCACAGGGTGCGGGTTGTGCAGGTGAGTCATGCAGAGCCCTGGAGGGGTCCATGGGCCCCTTGGGGTACTCTACAGCGAGTCATCCCCTCAGCTCCTGGACAGGCTTCTTGTGGACTCTGTGATTCAGACAGCGGGTCCGTATCCCTTTACTGTCCTCGGAGGTCCTATCTGACCCTCTCCCTGCCTCTCCTTGACCCCAGCACGTGACTCATGATGCGTTCTTTGGGTGGGGCAGGGAGGAAGTGAGCACCTGTGGCACACCACAGAGCTGGGGACCAGGGTGCTCATTCACCTCTTCCTTCCCATCGGAGAAATCACGTTCAGAGGAAGGGCTCTCTCTCTTGCCCCTGAACTCTGCCTCTTTAGGAGGGAGAGGGTGGTTGGAAAAGTCAAACTGCTTCTCTTTCAAGTTGTACCCTGCATTCACACTCATATATTTTTGCTCCAGTGGTGTGCTGTGACATCTCTGTGAACCTGACCCTCCACACAGTCGTCTTCTATGGGCGACTCTAAGTCAGTATTCCCCGGGGCTTCCTGGGCCATGGCTGAGAGGGGCTAGAACCAGTTCACAGGCCAATTTGGGGTCCACATCTGTGACTGAGTTCTGTATGCCGTTTCCTGATGTAGAGGACGGGAGACTCCCCCTGGGCCCCGTGGTCTATGGTGCTATGGCTCACAGTTCCCCTAGAGGCACTTTCGTCCATGGATGGATGCGGGCTATTTGTTGTTGGGCTGGGCCAGGGGCCAGGGTCCAAATACAAGGGATGTCTTACTTCACCAGGATGCTGACATGACTCTCTAAAGTTTTATAAAGTTTAAACATCCATCCGGAGACGTTGTCAACAGTATGGCAGAGAAAACTGAAATATGTGAGTTTCAAAAATATAGGCATAAAAATTGGAATTAAAAGATTTTTCAGAAATGGTAATCCAATTGAAACTTTGAAATGTTATATTGTACGCCTTGTCCTTTAAACGGTGGTGACTGCTTGACAGATGCTGGCTTTTATTCTGGATAATATCTGGAGAGAGTATCTACGACTGAGATGCTGAAGTTGTACACAATATCCCAAGTTTTACACTCACTCACGTCTATTGTCCCAAAGTATTATTAGGTTTTCTGCTTCAAAAGTGTTTTTGGCTGAAATAGGCTACAATCTTTCTTGCATGTAGGCACCCTGGAAGAGGGACAGGTAGTTTTCAAACCTCTTTTTGTAAATATTGGAATATTCACAGTAATCCAGGAACTGTGATGACAGAGAAGACAAAAGTATCTTAATTGATTATACATCTCAAAAAAAAAAAAACTTTTGTCATTTTGTTTGTACAGTTCTTTTTTAATCTGAAAAATAGTGGGTGATCATATCGAGAACAAATGAATAGAATGGAACTTAGAGACAGATATGTTCCCCTTTTAATATAATACTTTAATGATGAATTAGGAAATAGAACTATTACATCTGATGCAAAAAATAATAGCCATGCTAAGGAACAACCAAAAAAATACCTCCACCCCAAATCCCAACCTGAATTTCAGAAGCGCCAGTCAGAGCTGTATACCAGCTCACTTCTTTAATAACAGGATAAATGAGGAAAATCGTAAGAAGAATTTCACAAAATCTAATACTTCTTTATAATAAAAAACAAAGTAAAAGTGAGTTTAGAAGGGAATTTCTTCATTTGGATTAAAAGCAGCTATAAAAAGAACTACAACTAACATCCTAACTAAGGTTGAATTACTGCTCACTTTCCCCTAAGATTGGACACGAGGTATGGATGTTACTCTCATTTCTTTTATTCAACATTGTCCTGGTGGTCCTAGCCAGTTAAATGAAGAAAGAAACACTGAAAAGACATTCAGATCAGAAAGGAAGAGGTAAAAATATTTTTATTTGCTGCTGATATGGTTATGTCTATCAGAAACCAAAGAAATTTTAAAAAATCTTGTAGCGCTATCAAGTGAATTTAACAAGGTTCAGAATAGAAGAGCAATGTAAAAAATAAATTTGTTTCTATAGGTGAAGAAGGAAATTAAAAAATGCTAGTTACATTAGAATAAAAAGAAACAAAAACAAATGAGAAGAGTAAATCTAGTGAAATGTGTCTGTGACCTTTGCAACAGGCTTCTGTTTCGGGGGCAGAAAATAATTGATTCTAAAATAATATATGTGGAGATGCAAATACACTGAAAGAAGGATAAAAATCCAGGAACAATAAATAAATAAAAATTGGTAAATTATATTTCATCAAAACTGAATATTTCTATTCATTAAAAATTATAATTAAGAAGGAGGATATAAGATTACTGGCAAAGAGAAAAATTTTTGCAGTATATAAGTGATCATGTCAAAAACGTACAAAGAATCTCTACTGATAAAAATAAGAACCTAATTAAAAATGAGAAAAGTTTAAATAGTTGACAAAGAAAGTTGTACAAATGTTGACTAAATTTATAAAACGATGCTCAAATCATTAATCATCATTGAAATGCAAACTCAAACCATATAATATATTTACATTCCTACCAGAAATGGCTTAAATCAAAAAGACTGAGAAGAGCAACTATTGGCCAGAATGTGAAACAACATTAACTCTCACACTTTGCAGGTCACAGCACAAGGTGCTATAACTCATTTAGGATACTGTTTGAGTTTCTTATAAAATTAAACATTTTCCTACCCTACCATCCAGCCATTCCATCCCTAGGTATCTACACAAGGAAAACTAGAATGATATGTCCATAAAAAAAGAATTGAGGAAAGAATGTTCAAGCCTTTCTATTCTAAGAGCCAAAGAAATGAAAGCAACTCAATTGTTCCGCAAAGTGGATACACCAGTTACGACATATTTTATATTATGAGTGAGTATTCAGCAATAAGAAGCAATGCACTACTACTGATAAGCATGCAACATGGATCCATGTGCAAAAGTTATTTTGAGTAAATGAATTCAGTCCCAAAGAGTTTACACACTGTGTGATTCCATTTATAAGAAATTCTAGGACAGGTAGCACTCATCTAGGGTGAGTTCCACCGTAATAGTGGCTGAGTAAGGGACAGGTTGACTGGGGGGTGGGGGACACACAGAAGAACTTTCTATGGTGGTAGGGTTGTTCTTTATCATGATTAGTGTGTATTTTCCATGTGCCAGAACTTGGCGAACTTCCTGAGGTCTGTGCCTTTTCTTGTAGGTCCATTACACTTCAATAAACAATTAACACATGGTTTTGTGAATCCAGAGAGGCACATATGCACACATATATATATTTTTTTACAGGTACAGAGAGAGAGTCAGAGAGAGGGATAAATAGGGACAGACAGACAGGAATGAAGAGAGATGAGAAGCATCAATCAGCAGTTTTTTGTTGCGACACTTTAGTTGTTCATTGATTGCTTTCTTATATGTGCCTAGACCACGGGCCTTCAGCAGACCGAGCAACCCCTTGCTGGAGCCAGCGACCTTGGGTCCAAGCGGTAAGCTTTTGCTCAAGCCAGATGGGCCCACGCTCAAGCTGGCGACCTCAGGGTCTCGAACCTGGGTCTTCAGCATCCCAGTCCGACGCTCTACCCACTGCGCCACCATCTGGTCAGGCAAGAGAGAGAGAGAGAGAGAGAGAGGCATATATTAAAACTTAATTTGATGTGAGGCGAATCAAAATAAAATTGTAGAAGCTTAAAGAGAGAGAGAAAAAATCTTCAAAGAAACCAGAAAAGAGACCGATAGAAGGGGAACATGATTGGAATAACAGCTAAGAAAATAACGGTCACCCTAGAGCTTTATTTCCGGGGTAACGATGGTTCAGAGTGAGAGCAAACAGACACTTCCGAGAAAATGTCAGCACACTGACTAATAAACTGCTCTCCCTGAGGAACATTGTAGAAAGGGTTAAATCAATAAGGAGCGACTGGCATATAGCAACGAGAAGCGTCTCCTTGGGTTCCTTACTGTGGGGGGAAGCGGGGTCCTAGTGGGCACTCTCTGGTCCCCCTATGTTCAACTGCCCTGGGGACTCTGGATGTGACTTTTGCATCAGCTCTTAGAGCTGACTGTTGTCCAGGGGTGGAATTCTTCCCCAGATGTTGCTGCAAGAGCTGGTGTCCAGCGGCCTGGGTGGCGTGGATGCAGCCCAGGGTGCTCCTGTTTGGTGGCAGCAGGAGTCACAGGCTGTAGGACAGGAGATTTTAATGGCTAAACCTTCTAGAGGCATCTCTGAGCCTCTCTGCACCCATATTAGATGCTCCCCATTGTTTGTGGTGGAAGTACCTCTAACACGTGTGTCCGCATTAGCCATGGAGTAATGGCTCGGATAATGCCTGGGGGTCCTGAAAAGTGGGGCTTTGGCATTATTTGGAGATACTCGACGTGCACAAGTTCAGTTGACTTAAAAATCCTTTTATAGATCAAGAAATTTCAACAGGACATTTCTCAGTGAAAGAAAGGGAAGTGCTGTTAGCGTCTTTAAATGTAATTCCAAATTCCAACTATTGTACATTTTTTGAAGTTTCGGAAGAATCATTTTACCAAATTATTACCAAAGCAGCCATCAAAGGTGGCGATCAAAAATTTGAAGAGACATTAAAAGGTCTTGTTCAGGAATTGCATAAGGATATTTTGAGTGTCCAACCTGATATTTAAAGCAAACTATATATCCAAAGTAGCCTTAAGAGTCTCACTTATATATTTGAATAATATTTGGAAATTTTACACACATTCCATATGTAATATCTTCCCTACTACTTCCCCAATACTTATTTTTCTATGATAAGTATGTAATATTTAAAAAATAAAGTTGTTTTTTTTACACTAAGTGCAATATAGATGTTCCTGACTGCCTCAAGCTCACCCCTGTGTACCAAACAAATATCACCTTTTTTCTCTATAGATCATAAGGTAAATGTGTGTGGAAGTGTAACGTCTGAGTATATGGGTATACAGATTATTTTCAAGTACACGTTGAATGTTAAAATCTGTATCTGTCTACATGTTGAGACAAAAGACAAAGAAAATAATTACTATGAGATGAACAGGAAGTGAAGACACAATACCACTGAGTGTGGTAGGCAGCATGGTCCCTCAAAGATGTTCATACCCCCCCCACCCCCCCGCACCAAAGACATCCATGCCTCAAACCCTGGAATATACCATGCATAGCAACAGACACTGCAGATGTAATTAAGATGGCTGATTTGAAGATAGCGTGGTTATCCTGGATTATCTGCATAGGTCCGACCGACCTCATTGCGTGAGCCGACATGCTCACCTGCAGCCACATTGATCTGCTGAGGAGGAAACTGCATGACTGATTGTCACTGTCGTTGGGTTGGCATGTGCCCCTACCCTGCTCAGGGTGACAGGCTATTCGTGGCCCTTTGGAGAGGTCATCTCAGGCGAGGTGGTTGAAGAGCCAGCCTCCTGGGCCGCCATGGCACGGCATTCCTCCTGTTCTGCGCTGCATTGAAATTCCTTAGCCGTCCTAAGTGTTACCATAATGCGCCGTTTCCTTTCAGCAATGAATGATTGTAAAAATAGCAGCTCATTCTTCTCTCCCCCTGGGAACACCAAATGGTGCTCCGAATGTCATTAATATAATATGCAAATGATGTGTTTGGCTCCTCTCCTCAGCTCGGGATAACCTTGTCAATTGGCCGGCGCTCTCTAATGAGCTATCCAATGAAAGCCACGCAGCTGCTGGGAAGGTCGCTGGACACCACCTCGCCCTGCCTTGCCTGGCGTAGGCCCCCTGACAGGGTTGGACGGCTAAGGGAAAAACTTTGGCTGATGTTCTGCTGGAGTCACCGAGTGTTAATTAAGGACTGTGTGAAGGTCTTCACTGGAACAGTGCCTCGAACACAGTGAAGAGCAGCCGGACTCTTCCCGTGAGCTTTCTGAGCATTTCAAGGTGGGCTGATAGCTGTGATTTCAGAATTTCCTACAGTGGGAACGTGGAGGTGCTAGATCATATGGTTTCATAAAAACACATTTATTTAATTAAAAAAAAATATTTCGGCATGTTGTGAAATGCTGCTGGGTGGCTGTAGTTTGAAAACTCATATTCTGTCAATGCCCCTGTGCTCTGAGATGCTTTCAATCTGGTGAGGCAACAGGAAGTAAGGGCCATCCGAACGGCTTTGCCAGGTGGACGGGCAGAACACGCTCTCCCTGTCAGTGACCGGTCCAAGCAGTGGGAATGAGAAAAGCATCAAGAGCATTTTGGGGGGCTGGTGGATAAATGGTTTTTGGTGGTTTTTTTTGAGAGAGAGACAGACAGGAAGAGAGAGAGATGAGAAGCATCAACTCATAGTTGTGGCACTTTAGTTGTTCATTGACTGTTTTCTCATATGTCCCTTGACCGGGGGGCTACAGCAGACCAAGTGACCCCTTGCTCAAGCCAGCGACCTCGGAGTTTTGAACCTGGGTCCTGAGCGTCCCAGTCCGACGCTCTATCCACTGTGCCCGCCTGGTCAGGTTAGTTTGTTAGAAACGTTTAAAGGTCTGCTTTTCTTTCCTGCAGGAATTACTGTGGATTGGATACTTCCTAAGAAAGGAACATTTGTTGTGAAACAGAATTGCGGGTGACCTTGGCCCTGTGGCGGGAATGCCCCCCCCCCCCCAGCTCTGCAAGAATGGGAAATAACGAGCAGATGCCATCCTGCCTTGTGAGGGTGTGGGCTGTGTGGGCGTATCTGTCCATTTGGTACATTTGGCTCAGTGTGCTCAGGTGGTCACAGAAGTCTCACCTAAGATGTGGGTTTGGGTTGATAGTGCCCGGTCTAGCCTGTCACACAGTGGCTGAACTGACATGGGCCATCCCATCTCCATCCATTTGTCATGCTGTCCTCGTGCAGCATCAGAGACAGAGCAGCCGGCTAAAATGTGCAGCTTCTCCAGTCTGGTGGTTTGAGGGGGACACTTGTCTGTGTACCTACCCAGGGGGCTGTCTTCACCATTGGGCGCCCTGCTCTCCAGGGCCAGGCGGGTGGATTAATAACCATTGTTGTGATTTTTGGGTCTGGGAAATGCGGCCCAAAGAGAACACTGGGTGGGACAGCCCGGTGGCTTGCTCACAGCCACTGGACCATGCTCTGCTCCAGTCCATGTCAGAGTGGAAGGTGTCAGGGACAGGTTACAGCGGAGTGGGGGGAGGTAGCGTGCCTGTTCTCAGACAGAAATCTAACGACTACACCCATCTAGTGTGTCCCTTATGGCAACATTATCTTTTCTGATATAACACTTCTGCTTGGTTCCCTGTAACCTCTTCTTCCCTTTTCATATTGGTGATAATTCTTTACACATGCATCTAACACAGTGGTTCTTAACCTTTTTTGAGTTACCAAACCCATCAGTTTCATATGCGCATTCACCGAACCCTTCTTTAGTGATAAAATATGATTTTTTTCCCCCAAATTCAAGACATAGGTATATGTTTTTTTACTGGTGCACAAAATGAGCCGTGCATGAACATCACCTTGCTCAAAGAACAAAACCAACAAAATGCATAAACTTACAACAAATTACAGTATTACTTTATTCTGGTCTCCACAGCAGAGTCTTCTCCGAACCCCTGAGACCGACTCATCAAACCCCTAGGGTTCGATAGAACCCAGTTTAAGAACCACTGATCTAACAGGCGTATTAGGCTAATTTCAAGTTCTTGGCTCATAAAGTACAATCAATCCTGTTGCCCGTTGGACTTTGTATTTCCTTTATGTTTTGTTCCTAGAATATTTTGTTTTGTTTTATGACCAAACCCCAGTTGATGTCAGCTACAAAGAGCTTCGGAAATGGGGATTAATGAACTTCAGGATGCATGCCACCAAGCAGAGCAAGCAGCACCGATCATGCTTAGATTGTAATTCACCGGCCCTGAGGGTTTTAATGGTGGAGTGGGGAAGGGAGGGAAGTGACTAATCTCTACTCACAGCCACACAAGGCTGCTGTACTGCTCTGATTTCTCTCCTGATGAACACTAATGCCTTAAATGATATGGGGAGGGTGGAGGCATCCTCCTCGATCATAACAACAAGCTCTCAGGATTGAGGACCGTGGCCCGGAGATTCATGTCGGCTTCCTCTGCAGAGTCCTGCTGACCTCTGCATTTCGCTTGCTTCTGCTGTGTGAGGACTGTTGTGCCATCAGTGACCTGAGGTTGAGTATTTTGGGCATTCAAGGATTTAGAGCAAATGACTTGTAAAAAGATATCATTTAATTAAAAATTTTATCGTATTTCTATATCATTGGTTTCTTATTCACATGTGAAATGGCATCTCTCTCAGTGGCTGCCCGTGGGGTGGTAATTGAGTAGCCTAGACCAAGATCTGACTCAATGGAACATGTTAAATAAATGGATCTGAAAGCCACGGAGCGTCGGCCGTAAGTTTGTGTGTTTAGGGAACGAACAGCAGACCCCCCTCTGTCGGCATCACTGGTCCAGACCTCCCACAAGCCAGTCATGAATTCAGTGACCCTTGCAGACGTTACATGTCAGTATTGGTGTCTGAAAGTGAGGAGTCTGGTGGGGAGCGGAGGGAACCTTTTTCTATGTCTTTTTCTGGCTCTTGCACTCTCGTTACAAATGTCAGTGTGAAACAAAGGAAATGCCAATCTAAAATATTTATTAGGTTCTTAAGATGGAACAGTGGTTCTGCTTCAGAAGGAAGTTTCCTCCTAAGGTCTTTTTGGGGTGTCGACAGGAAGCTCTCATACAAAGGTAGAGGCAGGTTGTTCCAGTGTGTATTCACATGTGCGTGTGTGTGCAAGTCTGTAGATTGCATGTTAACGGTGCTTTTCTAAGGCGGTGGGGTTTTTAGGAACTGTAGCCGTATACATCAACATAGTTGTAATGTTCTATTTTTTGACTTCCCCTCCATCCCCCAGAAATCTAATACTTTTGTAATCACATAATAAAAATTGGTCTTCTTTATAAGATGTAAAAAATGAAAAAAAGGTAAATAAATAAAATAAAAATTTAAACACTACTGATGTGATCCTAAGTTTTTTTTTGTGGCTTCTGAAAAATGTTAACCCTTGTCTTGAAAATGTAAGCACACTAAATGACATACTAAATGTATGCATCCCAATTGTTTGCCAGATGTGTAGTGGGGCAGGAAGACTGTGTTCACTGTTGAGGCTGGCTGTGTTCTGACTCAGAGCTGCCCAGCTTGGTGGTGGTGGGGACCTGTGTCTCCTTGAGCTCCTCAGCCCGGGGGCCAGGACTCCTGCACCTGTCAGAGGGACAGGCTCTGGCACCCGCCTCTGTGGGTTCTGTTAACAGGTGGCTGTTGGAGTTGTCCGCCATTGGGTTTCTCTTTACTGGATGTGGCCACACGGCTCTCTGTGCAGACGCTTTTTCCACCACCTGTTCAGGGCTGTTAAATGAGCAATAAAAACGTGCAGAGTATGTGCAGGTGAGCAGGGCGCTGTGCGGGTCTCGACGTCCTCTGTAAAGCACTGTGTTGGGAGATAATTCTTGATTTTTCAGGAAGGGAGAGAAGATAACATGTTGGAGGGCATCTGGCCCATTGATGAAATTCCAGAGAAACTGCCACTTAATGAACCTTGGTGATTTTGATTTTAAAATGAAAATAGACATAGTGAATGCTAAGAAAAATATAGCCTTATCATACGTAAAAACTGATGTTTTCTGGCTTCAGCTTTGACTAATTTTCCAGTTGTCACTGTCTCCCCGTAGGGCCATCGCAGAGAGACGTGTTCAGGGAGCTCATCATCTGGGTGTGCGGTTCTGTTATAGGTGACAGCCCCATTCTTTTTTTCCAGGAAAGTCTATGGGATAGAATGATCAAGAGACAGTCCAAGCATTGGATGAAGAATGAGTTGTCAAGAGAGATTTGATTTTCAGAGGCACCAAGCTGGTAACAGACTCAGTCATGGGTGGCTTTTCTTAGAGGCATGACAGAGGAGTGGCGGATGAATGATTGCATTTGGGGGCTGTGCACCGACAGGCCAGGGCCCAGGAGCAGGGTCAGTGTGTATGTGGGGGGGAGGAGACAGTGGGGACTTGGCTTAGAGGCAGAGAGCCCACGTGAGTGTGTCACCGTGCAAACCAGAGGAAGCATCTCAGCCAGGGAAAGAGTTGGATGTGTCAGACAATGTCAAGGAGATGGAGGATCTAAAAAGCATTATTTGATTTGGGGAGAAGCAAATTCTTCCTTAGTCCCTGGTCATTGCGGTGGCAAGGTTGCTCTCCGTGTGTATCCGGGTCAGCGTGAAGGGGAAGTCATGATGTGACCTGGCTTTTCCAGGGCACTTTTCAGGATAGAACACCTGTGATCTGTCTTCAGCCTGGAGTGAAGAGTGAAGGACATAAGCGTGCTCTGATCAGGGAGGTAGCCCTGTGCTCCCCTAGCATGGGCTCAATGCTTCTGTTGTCTAAAGAGGAAGAGATGTGAACCGGCCCAAGAAGTCATTTTTATATTTGTCTAAAGAAACTCACTAGAATAGAGGAGGCAGGTATGCAAACATGGTGGCACGAGTGTAATGGTGGAGATAGACCATGGTCACCAAGATGATTTATACACCAATTATCCTTGCAAATGGAAGATGCCCAGATACCCTAGTGGAGACTGTCACCGTCAGGACACACATGCACACACACACACCCCTACCTTAGAGGGCTTTGTCCCCCAAAGCACAAAAAGCTTGAGTTAAAAAACAAAAACAAAAAACTTTTAATAAATCCATGTCTCCAGTACGCATCCCATTAAAAATCACATTTTTTGCTTCTTTAAAGTAATAATAAGAGCAGCAGCCCTGTACTCCTCTCCAGAGGATTCACAGCTAATGAGCAGCTGGGAGCCGTGCTGGAATTTAATAAACTCGCTTCTGCTTCTGCCGAGGCAGCTTGGCTGCTCCTCATTGCGACCATCCCCCCACCCCTGCCCATGTGCTGGCAGAGGCGCTCCCTCTGAGCCCTGCTCCTGCACTGCTTATCCAGTGGCCTCTACAGCACCGTCCAGTTTCCAATTTATGTCAAGTGTATTTGGCTCTTCCTGTCTATAGGGGAATGAAAGCTCTACGTGCTCTATGCTTTTACTCCTTAAAATGGTTATTAGTAATAAATAATTTATTTCTACATAATCAAAACCACCACGGTGGATGCCCCACGGGGCAGTTACAGTTTTTCTCGAAAGGAGAAACTTGATAATCCCATAGAACGTTTTTTTTTTTCCTTTTTAAAGAAATAATTGGAATGCATCTGAATAGTGAATAATTGTCCTATTAAAAACCCCAGCTGGCTGCAGACAGAAAGGAAAACAGTGTAAAGAACCCATGTGAAAATGAACGGTACCTATTGACTCTCCTGACTTCTGTCCCGGTCGCATGACATGCTGTTTTCTGTCAGCCCTCAGATGTCCCCCCTGGGGTTGGGCCTTTCACGGGGGTGGCCTCTCAGACTCTGTTCCTCCTGCTCAGAGTCAGTGATTATTCTAGAGTGGGATTACATTAGAAAGTAGGCTAGAAATGAGAAGCTTTCTAGTGCTTTCCTAGTTGTCTGCTGCGGCCTGTCCTTGCCCCCAGTACACATATGTCCCCTGATCCACCTGCCACACCGGGACACATGGTCTCCACTGGTCTGTGCCTGTCACTGAGGCGTCCTGAGTTCTGAAGGTGGACAGACAAGCTGTCTTGGGTCCACAGTTATCTGTCCAGTTCCCGCTGTGCCATGTGATAGCAGGTCAATACCTTTTCACGTGGTCTTGTGTGAATTGTACCAGGTCACACACTATCTACCCATTTTAGAGGATGATACCTTAAGTTAAAAGAATGATTTTAGTCCAAGGATGCCAGACATCTTAGCCATGGGAATGCACTAGGACTTATAAATAAACGAGACTCCAAATCACAGCACGTTACATTTATGTGTTGTGGCTACCACACTTGGAATCTCCTTTGTGGACAAATGGAGAATTTGTGTTAAGATGGGTTTCTTAGCCTGTAAGCTTTTTTTCTGACCTTCTACATGGAATAAAATAGCATTTTATTTAGTTCATATCACTGGCAAAAACAGTAAATCTTTGCTTCAGGAAGTTCACCATTCTACTGATAAATACCCCAACATTTGAATTATAAGTTGGTAGCCTGCCTGGCATGGTTGGCAGTGCCAGCTGGCTTCTCTCGAGCCTATTACATCTGATCGTCTCTTGCCTGCCTTTGAACAAGTTATCTCTCAGCCATCTGTCTTACCAAGTGACACTAAAGAGCGATGATTCAGCTTTGTGCAGTGACATCTGGCTTTTCTCAGGTGGAGTGGGCTTGTGGATGCTACAGGGTAAATGTGGCCATAAGCACTGGACACCATTGTTTGGTAGGACCCTCTCAGAGCGGAGACTCAAAGGCGATTTACTGAGGCTGAATTGTACATTGTGTTAACTGTTCATTTCTCAGCTCCTTAAATATCCTCTTAGCTGACAAGTAACTGGTTCCTCTTCATTGCACTTAACTTTTCCTCCTCAGCCCCACATGCTTGCTTGGAAGCAGAGGGAGCCCGGGAGGATGGAGGAAGATGAATGACAGGGTGGTGAGGACGTTGGAATGGCTGACTTCCTGTGACTCTCATTGGCTTGTACAGTTGCTCTCCGCCAAGATGGAATGAGGGTGCATTCTTGTGTCACATAAGCACGCTTGCGTTTCACATTTAAGGTGGGAAGCGAAGGCTTTATAGAAGCCCCTGAAATCAGCTCAATGTGGTTAGGTGCTCTTTTCATGAATACGAAAAAAGCAAAAGGTCGGCTGACATAAAGACATGTAGCTTGGTGGTTCCTGCGGGAACCAGGGGGCTGGTCCCTGGGGAGGTCGGTGTTACTGCCATTTGCTCTGTCACGTGTCCCCTTCTGAATGTGGACAGAACATACTTGGAAATGTAGTTTCATTTTGAGGAAAATTAACGACCCCTCCCTTGAAAATTAGACTCTGCTATGCTATTCGTTTTTAAGAAATTGAAGAAACCATTCGAACTTGTGTTTGAAGCCCACAACTTTTTCCTTTTCACTCTTGAAGTGTTGTTTGCATCTTTCAAGGGGAGCGGATGCCCTGACTCAGCTGAGCTGTTGAGGTTCTGGGAGAGACTCTGTGTATATTGACTGGCCAGTGGTGGATGCAGAGCTGAGATGGGTACACTTCAGTTCCCTAATTGTATGTGCAGAGTTGACCTTGCTGTGTGGACCGTACAAGGTCAAAACTCAGAAAAGAGATCTGACTTGTGTTGAGTGACTCTTTCTGTAATTTGAGGTGGTTGAATTATTTTTCAAATTAATAGCAACTTGAGTGGTTCTCTAACCGCTGTTTCTGTGGACTGTGGCAGGTACAAAATGAAGTCTTTTGTGTGCACACAAAATCATAACTGAGTGGATTGTAGGTAGACATGTACTTAACATTTACATCTTCAGGTATTTAAAAACTGTATGGATTATAAGTCAGGTAAACTTATATGGCCCTGCAGCGGGGGTAGCGATGGTCCTCTATTCTGTTTTGTTTCTCCCCGTTGGCACTCACAAAGGGGCAAAACTCTCAGTGGGTAAGGTCTTCACTGTACTTCTCACCTGGATTTGGAAGATCCTGAATTATAGAAAGATTGCTTAGGAATGAGT
The DNA here is from genome assembly GCA_037038555.1 of Rhynchonycteris naso. Classification (NCBI taxonomy): domain Eukaryota; kingdom Metazoa; phylum Chordata; class Mammalia; order Chiroptera; family Emballonuridae; genus Rhynchonycteris; species Rhynchonycteris naso. Next base: position 135,305,282 of record CM072999.1, on the reverse strand, counting down.
GTTTCCTTTGGGTCTAATAAATTCCCTTCAATGGGTGAGCTTAAATCACTGGAGAGAAGAGATTTCCAGTCCTGAATATTCCAGAAAAAAAGGTCAATAGAACTCAGCGATTACGAAAGTTTAGAAAATCCTTTTCTCTCATAAAATCAAATTACTTACTGTTTTCTAAAATGTAACACATGTCATTTCTGTTCCGGAATTTAGAAGGAGTAGTCTAGGCTTCTTAGAATCCTGTCAAATATGGTCATTGCTCACGGCAATTGTTTTTTCTTTCCTTTGTCTTTATTACAGTCCTCTCTTTATTTTGGTCCTCAATTAAGTGCCACTTCTTACTTAAAAATTTCCCTGACTACCTCAGTTATATAATAAACACTGTCCTCAGAAAGTGTTTGATGACTGGGTAATTTACTGGTTTTATTATCATTCACCATACCTTGTGTATATGACATCTTCTGAAATGAATTATAACTTACTTGTAGGTAGGAATATTTATTGTCCTTCCACTGTTAGGAAATGATACTAAGAATTTATGACAAGTGTCAAATGAACTCAGAAAAAATCTAGAGGCTTTGCTAGAAATAAATAGTACAGATTTATTCAAGGGTCTTAGGGTTCGCCAACCAGAAACACAGCTAGGGCAACACTCGTGTTCCAAAGAAGAAAGACACGAAGCTGAGAAGCCTTACACTAAAAAGTATGTTGTTGAAAAGAGTCAGTCCTGCATGTTTTGCTGTGGATTTGTCTGAGATGGCGATGCTCTAAGTGACCAGTGATGATCTGTCTAGTGAATGTCACTGGCTGTCTGGATACAGGAACATTCTTTCCTTAGTCCTTCAAGGGGCAGCCAGAGGGTCGTCTGGAGCTTTGATATACATCTAGGCATTGACGTAGGACTGGAAAGGTCAAATGTTTAATATCCTGGACTCCTTAAAACAAGAATGGAAGCGTTCCCTCATCCTACCTGACCCTACGTGATTTTAGTAGTTAAGTAGCTTGACTAGAGTGACTCGTTTTATTTCCTTGCTCCGCTCATCATGGAGGGGGGTTAACCAGGTAAGAAGGGGCTGCTCGTGTAGAAACCATTTGAGAGTGGGAAAAGTTAATTGGTCAGAAAGAGAAAGAGTTCAGAAGCACATTTACTCAATGGAAACAAAGTTTCGAAAATCCATTTAAAGTTTGGAACACTGGAGAGGAAGGAGGCGAAGTCCTGTCAGGAAACCATTGATGTAAGACCAAGAGTATTTAGAAGAAGAACTTTACCTTTCATATTTAGAAAAAGGAAAATTGAGGGTGAAATTAAACTCTTTAAAGGTGGGTGGGTCTCTTTCTTTAGTTGCCGTGCCATCTGTGTTTAATGCTATGGAACTTTTGTATTTTTTTATGGGACAAAACGACTATGAAATCTGTTCCTTGCAAGCCACATACTGCTCTTCTTTTACAAAGGAATTTTTTTAAAAGACGTCTGCAGCACTTGAAGCGACTGTGTGAGGTCCCAGCCATGAAAGGGACACATTAATGTTGACCTTATTTTATTTCATATTGAAGTGGGTATTTTCCTCCTCCTTGTTGTCTTAGCCCATCTAAACAAAGTCTAAATAATGCAGACCTTGAAAATAACAGAAGCCAGTAGGTTTAGCAGCAATGACTCAGAATGTCCTGGGTGGGACTTTTGCTTAAAATGCATCTCTTTTATTCTACGTTTTTCTGGCAGTGCTAAGGCAATCCACATTTTTGTTTATGTGAGAGAGATGTGCTACATAAAAATAATGTAATTATGGGCATTGTCTCCTTCCCAATCTTATTACTACTGTTGTTCTGTTTTCAGCTGTCTTACGATTTTGTGTTCCTGTGGAATTTTTCACTATATGGAGTTCTGACACAGTATGGTTTCTTAGAACCTGGTCAGAAATGGCCATTGCTCATGACCACTCAGCTACCGGGCATGGAGCAGATGATGGGAGGAGAGCACACTCTTCACAGGCCATGAAACGATATTCATTCATACCAGCTCCTGTGGGCTTGCCTTTTAAAGACTCACTGACCAACCTGAGTCAAAGGAAAGAATAGTTAGACGCGTCCTACCCATCAACTCTGCTTCACTGTCCTGCATGGCCTGCCTCTCACCCGCACGCATAATCCAAGCACCCAGATCTAGAAAGCAGAAGAGACAGGTGTTTTACTCAACTGTGCTCACCACGATGGTGGCTGCATGACTCAGGACTGCGAGAACAGATGGCAGACCTTCCTGTCGTCATTGCCTTCACTGGACAGACACTTGTTTTTCTGGCCTTTCCAAAATACTCATCACTGCCCCTTGCCTAGTGGTGTCACGTCTGGTAGAACTTTCTGTGCTCGTGGAACACTCCCTCCCTATCTCCACTGTCCAATCTACTGGCCACAGGCACATGTGACTTTGCAGCCCTAGGACACCTGGGGAACTGGATTCTTAATTAATTTGCTGTAACTAATCAGAATTTAAAGGCAAATAGTCATGCTGGCTGGTGGCTGCCATATTGGACACTGGTTGTAGTCCCCCCAGTGTTTGGTTGTGGAAAAAGCACAGGTTTTGGGGTCACACAGCTTTAGGGATTGAACCCAGTATTGCTGCTGACAGGTCACGTGGACTTTGCCAATTGAATGGAGTTAGTCATAGTAATTCAGGGGAGTAGGAGAATTAACCAGTATGTTGATAGCATGTATGTATGTGTATACAGTGTGTCCGTAAAGTCATGGTGCACTTTTGACCTGTGACCGGTCAAAAGTGCACCATGACTTTAAGGATACACTGTATATCTACAGTCCTAGGAGGCCAACGGTGATCATTACAGTTTTCTCATTTACTGGGCATAGTAGAGATAATTATAATTACAATTTGTTAAGGAATTAATCTGGACAGATGCTGTGCTAAACACTTACTTGCTGATAGGTTAAGCAAAGGACATGTGTGGTGAAGCTTGGATTTGAGCCCATGGCTGAAGTCAATCCTCATGTTTGTCTGGTGTGTATTTATTTTCTTACTCCAACTCTGGCTTCCAGCTCTTTTGGTCTGGGAAGAATGGCTCATCCTCTGTCCAGTCTCCCTCAGCAGATGACCTTGAGTTTAGTGGGCGCTCAGCATGTGTGTGGTTCTATCTGACTGGATGTCACGCAGGATGCTGTGGCCAGTGTGTTAGGCACAGCAGTCATTGCTCAGAAACTCAGGGCAGCGGCATCTCATTTTCACTTGCTTTCAAAGCTCTGAGCATCCCGCAAGGCTGCTGAGTGGGCCGTGTGGATGAAACGGGGTTACAAGATGGGCACCTGGACCTCTCCCTCTCCACCAAAGGTTCAGGGTACCTTGGCCGGAAACCAGTACACAAACCTTCTCCAAGAAAAGCCTCAACCTGTTTTGGGGTGTCAACTTGTAAAAAAAACATTTCTGAATGCCAGTGTTATCGTCTGCTGTCTTTGGCTCCAGGAATTTATTGTTATTTTGTAAAAATAACAAAAAACACCTCCTCCCCATAGATTTTGTGTTATTTTTCTGTCACCTTGGATTCCTGATGCGATACATGATTCAGAGTCTGAAGCCAAAGGACTCTGGCCATCGTAGCGGATGGGGGGATTGGTCCTGTGAGTTCAGCAGGAGCTCTGGGAATCTCACCTGATGTTGGGCGGCATGGATGGAGTTTTATGATAAGCTCAGGCAGAGGTGAGTATAGAACCCAACGCTGGCGGGGCTGCCTGTGGGTAACAGATGTTGACTTCACCTTCACTTGGCCTCCTGTGGAGTGGGATGCCAATATCTACTGTGCATGCCACACCGAGGCAGACAGCGTCTGTCCAAGGATGATAGGACTGTTCTTTGTGCATGGTGGATACTTGGCCTCCCTTCTTTTCTGTCTTATTTCTCGATGACACATGACTGTTCTGGATACCGACTTCCCTCTGCCTACTGAGGATAGAAAGGACTAAAAGGCGTTACTGTCAAAAATTGGACCCGGCCTCCGTTGGTGTGCATGGTATGCTCTCAGTAAGAATGGCTGGGGATCAATTCCTCCGAACACCTCCATGTTATTTTTGGCAGACATCTTCCAAGTGTAATTGGCTTATAGAAAAAATCCTATTGAACTCATTTAGTTACTTGGGATTAAATTTTTTATCCCATTTTTTTCTTGGAGATACACCAAGAAGTGATCTTCATTAAAGTTAGAAGTCCTTTCGGTACAATACTGAACTGCTTGTAAATGTAAATGGTTTAAATGGATAATTTGCAACACCTGCTTTCAACATTCTCCAGGACAGCACACTTATTTCTAAGCTGTACATTAGAAAATTTTGATAGCTACTTTTCGTAGCCAGCCCCGAAGGTGGCGCATGAAAACTGTTCTGAGCCGCACAGTGTGCTGCCTCCCCGGAGCTGGTCAGCATGCCGATGGCTGTGGATAGCCCTGTACTTAAGAAGCAAATGAGAACTTGGTGTTAGTCCCGCGCTTGGCAATTTTTATTACATGGTGTGTGTGCGCGTGCGCACACAATGCTTCAGTTAGGTCTTCCAGAAATTCGTGGGAGGCAGGTCCTCAGACCTATCAGTCGGCCTCCTGTTTCCCCTTGTTTTTCTATCTTTGTACCCTATCCTCCAGAATGAGCCCCGCACACCTGTTTGTCCTCACAGACTCCGATATTAATAGCATGCATCTTTTTTTATGACCTTCCTTCTCATCTTCTTTTCCTCTCTTCATTTCTCTTATCTTCAAATTCCCAACCTACCCATGACCCTCTTTCCTTATGTAGAGGTCTGAGCATGGGCTCAAGTTTGTTATACACTGATAATGGTCCAAATAGCGAATTGATGGCTTTTAGTAATTTATCAAAAATAAACAGGTTTCTCTCTCTCTCTCTCTCTCTAATACCTGAGGAATTTCATCTGACAGGAGAGCTAGCAAATGATTTTGGAGCACGAGAGATGTTAGGCGCAGCTGGGCCAGCCCAAGGCTCTTGGGAACATTTGACGTGATGGAATCACGTCCCTCCTGGTCTGACGGACCACAGTGGGAATGCTGCCTCTGCCTCTGACTGGTTGTTGCATCTGGGTCAGAGGCACCAGAGGTAATCAATCAGCCATGCTGCCTTTTGCATTGTAGTGTAAATGATCTGCATTTTCTAAACCATGTGGATTTGGAACCTTGACGTGCAGGAGTGTGCAGCCCGTGCATCTCTCTCCCAAGCACCTGTCTGTGAGAGATGCCCGTGTCGTGTCTCACCCTGGGCCTGCGGCACCCACAGCTCTGACTCCATGCTTCCTGATCACAATTCTCCCAGTGGAATCTGAAGACCTGCACTCGTCTTTTCTGCTTCCTGGATATTCCAGAATGACCCGACGGGATGAGGACACATGGAGAACACGGGTGCAGTGACCGGGCGGGGACCCGCCTCTGAAGCATTTAATAGAAAGACAGGTCCCCCTCCCCTTTGACCCTGACCCTGAATTCTTTCTTTTCCACTTCGATTTGTCAACATTCATTTGACTTTTTTGAAACAGAAGTGGAGGCTTTATAACAGTTTTATTTGTCTTGTGTTAGAGTGAACACGCCTCACTGACTTGATTGAGGTGGCCGCCAGTTGCCTCCTGATTTCTCTGAACACGACTACCAGTTTTATGTCTCTGAAACGTCTCTAATATCAGTTGCGGCATAAAACCCTCGACGACTCTTCTTACCTAATGGTTTAAAATCTAAATACAGCAGTTTTGTTTCTGTTTGATTCCTGAGCTGCCACACTTTCTATCCCGTCTCCGTTTGCTGCCACGTTTTCTGTTGGCGCTCCTTAGATGTTGAGGTTTCCGTCTTAAGATTCTGAATGTGTTCCGGTACCATTCTCCAAGGTCCATGATCCCAGTAACAGTGACAGCAATCATGTGTGTTCCGCTACCGTTCTCCAAGGTCCATGATCCCAGTAACAGTGACAGCAATCATGTGTGTTCCGGTACCGTTCTCCTAGGTCCATGATTCCAGTAACAGTGAAAAAATCATGGCAGTATTAGACCTAGTAATGATAATGGTACTCACACCAAGAATGTCTGCATCATGTGCCTTTTTTCTGTCTTCCCAATCTTCATCTTTTGACTTCTTTCCACACCTTTCTTCTCCTTCCCAACGGTTCAAGGATCACTTGGATGGCCTGCTTGCTTTGAAGTCTTTGAACCTAAAAACAGGCTAGAAATAAACTCTCTTCTCTGAGCTGCTGTGATTCTTCCATTCAACCATTGGTGAGCACACCTCTTTTGACTTCTGCAGTGCGCTGCCTTTATGTGTTCAGGAAGGTTCTCAGGGTGGAGAAGTGACTTACAGACAGCAGTGTGGGCATGGCACCTACTGCCAAACCCCTGTGGGATGTTGATTCTGTAGAGAAAATGAAAGTGTGGGACACTCACACTTGCTTGCCTACACACACAAATACATAAAACGGGGAACTGTAGCAGCAGTTACACTTACAAGCAGGTGACAAAGTGGTGGTTCTTAACCTTCCGTAACTGAAGCGGCTCGGGCTTTCTCTGGTCTCTCTCCTCTGTCCCCTTTGCACACGGACCCCCTCGGTGATGGTTGTCCAGACCGGGCACCGTAACACGAGGCATTGAACTGAGTTGTGTTAATAGAGCTCTAATGGGAAACGGCCCAGTGAGCATTTATTTCTTGTGTAATCTTCCTTTACAGGAGGCGGTATTGTGAATTGTGAGGATGAATTACGCGAGGGTTAAGGTTTTGAGGATGTACGTGCTCTCTGTGCGGGCGTGGTCCTGCATGCATGGCCCTAATGATAACAGTGACACCGGTGATGATGAGACAGATGCCAACGCAGGGACTCTAAACTAGAGACAGTGGGATGATTTACACTCCAGCTGCAATAAACTGCAGAGGAACTCACTGTCTTCTCATTTTAATTGTTTGGCTCCTGTTTTCTTTGAAAAGATCTTTTTCCAAGGGCGGCAGGGGATTTCTGGCAAGGGTCTGGAAGAATTACTCAGCACAGAGGGCCGTGTGGACCTCTGGTATTGGGGGGCAGTGACAGCTGCCTCAGCAAGATACCTTTCCCCCAAGGGCTGCGGCTGTGGTTATGTACCAGCAATTTAGGGGAAATGTGGATTTCACTTACTTTTGGTTTGTGGTCATTTTTTGACTGGAATTAGGAAGTGTTGCTTCCTTGACCATCTTTGGTTTTGACTTGTTTTTATCTTTTAAAAAATTTGCTATTTACAGAAGGTGTCTTTATGGGCCTTGGGTGGTGTGTGTGTACTCCTGACTGAGCTAAAAAGTATCTGCATAAACCCACAGGCCGTTGATGAGATGAGATCCTACATAGAAACGGATCAGTCAATGCTTTTGCAAGGGTCCTGTTTTCTTTCCTTGGAGAGAGATGGGTTGACTCTGGGTCCATGACACTGGTGCTTTTCTGAATTTGCTGCACCATTGGTGGCTTGTCCCTGTGCACCTGAAAACCCTGCAGGAACAGTGCATTCTGGGTGTGAGGCTCAGCACTGTGGGTCCCCACTGGGTCATTGCCTTTCATCTGGAGTGAGGAAAACTCAGTGGGGTTAGGGCCCAGGTTCAGTGTGGCCCCAGATGTGGAGGAAGGAGCTAAAGGAGAGTTTGATGCTATGCTGCTGTTTATTTTCTAATTGTGTAGTTATTACCTGTTGCACTGGAGCCATTTGTCTAGTACATTTTAGAGATCAGTAGTATTGAGTATTTAGAGCTCCTTTCAAAGAAGTGGATAGGTCCCTCCCTCCTTCCCTCCCTCCCTCCTTCCCTTTCTTTCTTTCTTCCTTCCTTCCTTTCTTTTTTGTTTTCATTTTCTTTTATGAGCTTTATGATGAGCCTAAAGAGCAATCCAAGAGAAGCCAGTTCCAGAATTTTTGAAATGTCTGTTATGGAGAGTACAATGCAAGATCAATGAAACATCACCATATTCCACCACCATGATGACGTCTCTTACTTTCCCCCTTTGGAAAGGCTGTTCCTTGTCTTGGAAACCCTGAACAGGCTTGCTTGTAAGCTACCGGTTGCTGCCCAGGTCGATTGAATATATTTGCTATTTGGGAATGCTGGAGTCGCTTAGTACTGTGAGCGTTGCACACCGTCCTTTAAAAACACATCTCAAATTGACATGTCATTTTATTCAAAATATTGGAGGAATAGATGTTTCTTGAAAGACAAGACATTTGTGCTGACAGTGGAAACTTCGGGAAGCACAGAAAAGTCGGAACACTGAAAGAAACCCAGTGTTGAATCGTGGATGTTTTATAACAATCTTTCTTCAAAATATTTTGAAATAGTCTCTGCTGCTCAGTTATAATGATAGCTGGAGGCACTATACAACTTTATTTTGTAACATTCTTTTCTTTTTCCTCCCAGTACAGATGTGAAAAATTTCACATCTATTATTTACTGCTTCAATGTCAAATAAAGTTACTTAGAGAGAAGTTTTAGAAAAAAAGGTACATTTGAAGAAGACCGTCGTTACTAAGATGGAAAGAGACATGTGGAAAGTGACCCCATGTTGCAGGACTTGGGTAAGGGAGCCCCAGAGTCTCTCTGTCAGCTCTCAGGTGCATTGTCTCATTTCTTGTTTGTTACAGCTGAGTGAAGACCCTACTTGAAGTTTACAGGTAGAGCCCCCAGGCCCCCGTGTCTAGAGAGGCGTCTTCTGGGTGCTGGTGGCGCTCATGGAGGGAGGACACACTGGGGGGAAGGGGAGGTTGGGGAAGATCTCAAGTTTTCTTTGGACATACCATGTCCTGGGAACAGCCAGATGTGCAAGTCTGAGCTCCAAGGCAAAGTCTGGGCTGGGGACAGATGTTCATGTGGCACCAGTCTCACGGCTGACTGAGGCTGGGCGAGTGACCGGACGGACGGTGAGGAGGAAGGGCTGCCTTTGCCCCCATGGGATTTCATGTGTTCAGGTGACAGAGCTGGGTGGGGTTTAGACTTTGGCTCAGCACATCTGTGGAGTGGAGGAGTCCCTCTCAGTCCAGAGCTGAATGATACACTCTGGACTAATGAGCACGCATGGCCCTGGTCATATCTAGAATGTGTTTGTTCTGTGTGGGCCTTCCGGGCTGGGATTCACTCTTCTCTGATTTTTTAGTGGGATGTTTTAGTTTTTTGAATAATTGGAGACATGCTGTAGTGTTTCCACCGGAACTTCAATCCCCGGTGCCTGGTGCCTCTGCCTTGATCACACTGGTTGATGATAGAACCCACATACAGAGCTCAATATTGTTAAGCTGTCCTTGAGAGGCTGCAGTCACAAGCCAGAGTTAGAAAAATGGGGGGCATGTCACTTTGCCTCAGAAAACAGCTGGCAGGCTGTGGTCATAGGAAGGCAGCGAGTGGCCATGGGCTAAGGGGCTGGATGCAGCCGACCGTTTCCCTGAAGGTTCTGGGCGCCATGTGTCTGAGCTAGGTGAGCCACACCACCTGCCAATGCTACCACGATTCTGAGAACAAGCTGGATACAGATCACTGACGATGTTGAAAACAGGAGCGTTATTTTCTCTGCAGTTAGATGACATCCCCTCAGACTTGCAAGTTGTTCCCGAATAACTCGTTTCTCCAAACGAGTCCTATCTTGCCTCGACTGTGTGCTGATGAGGGAGTGGGACGTGGCATGGTAGCATCACCAGCAGGTTCTTAGGAGGCTGTTAGGAAGTTTCATTCTCAATAACTCTGGGTCTTGATAGAGTCTCCAGGCTGCCATGACGAGTCTCATTTACTACTCCAGGGAGTAAATTAGCCGGAGAAGACACGCACCGCTGTACGTTATTAGTGCAGCCTTCAAGGGTTTAGAATCTCAGATCAGCAGAACCCGGGCGATTATGACTGACCTGGAGATCATTATTAGCCTCCCTCCCGGGGAGCTGTTGGTGCGTTGCCCTCAATGCTGTCAGGAGTGAAGGCTCATGTGGACAGTGAAGGGCTGTGTCCTTTTCACCTCTCTCCCTCGGTGGAGGGTCTCCCTTACCTTCTCACTGGCTTCTGGGGTCCAGTCCCCCTACGTTCTGCCACATATCTTTGCCATTTCCCTCTTAATACCCTCCAGTTGCATTTTATTAGGACACACCCTTTACTGAGTCTCTGCCTGTTGTGGCGAAAGCACATGTGAATTTAAAGGAATTGGGGGTATTTTGAGAAATTTCACTCAGTTGGGTAAGTATATTTGATGCATGTAAAACACTACAAAATTTTATAATACACACAAACGTAATAAACACTGAATAAAGATAAAAGAAGTAACCATGGCAAAACTTCCGTGGCAAGTGGATATATGCTGGCTTTAGAGTGAGAAAGCATTTGATAGAAACCCTACTGTTACAAAACCCTGGCTGGTTGGCTCAGCAGTAGAGCCTTGGCCCGGTGTGTGGATATCTCCGGTTCGATTCCCAGTTAGGGCATACAGGAGAGTGCCCATCTGCTTCTCCACCCTTCCTCCTCTCCCTTCTTTCTGTCTCTTCTCCTCCCACAGCCAAGGCTCCATTGGAGCAAAGTTGGCCCTGGTGCTGAGGATGGCTCCATGGCTTCCACCTCAGGCACTAGAATGACTCCGGTTGCAACAGAGCAGCACTCCAGATGGGCAGAGCATCGCCCCCTAGTGGGTATGCTGGGTGGGTCTCAGTTGGGCACATGCAGGAGTCTGTCTCTCTGCCTCCCCGCCTTTCCTTCCTTCCTTCCTTCCTTCCTTCCTTCCTTCCTTCCTTCCTTCCTTCCTTCCTTCCTTCCTTCCATGACAGAGACAGAGAGAGGGACAGACAGACAGGAAGGGAGAGAGCTGAGAAGCACTAATTCTTCCTTGCAGCTCCTTAGTTGTTCATTGATTGCTTTCCCATATGTGCCTTGACCGGAAGGCTACAGCAGACCGAGTGACCCCTTGCTCAAGCCAGCAAGCTTAGGCTCAAGCCAGCGATCCCGTGCTCAAACTGGTGAGCTCGGGCTCAAGCAAATGAACCCATGCTCAAGCTGGCGACCTCGAGGTTTCAAACCTGGGTCCTCTATTTCCCAGTTTGATGCTCTATCCACTGCCCTACCACCTGGTCAGACCTGTGTGTGCTTTTCTTAAGACAAGGGATGCCAGAGAAATTACCCCTGCTCTCAAGAGTTGTTAGACAATTGAAGGAGTTTAATGGGAGAGAAGTTTATTGAGACCAAATAAACTACAGTGTGGTCACATATATTTTTAAAATCTCATTTTTACAAAGCATATTGCTTGTTACAATCTAAAAATTAGCTCCAATTGTCCTGGAGCAGATTGTGGCCGATGAGTGAGCATCAATATTAACTATTCCAGTTTATATAAATGACAGGCTCTTCTCTCTCATGGTAGAAATGCCTCTGGCAAGGAGAAGAAAATGCCTGGGTGGCACACTTTTTTTCCAGTGTGTATCTTCAGCAGATGAGAAGGCAAAGGAGAAGCAAGCTCTTGGTGACGAGTTTGGTTGTCCCAGTATTTAATGGATTTCTTGGGGACCGAAGTCTAAAGGATCTCTTGCAGTTTTTAATCTAGATACAACAGGACTGATTAGAATCTGGTTTTCCTGATTAGGGCTGCCTCTCAGGTCAGGGGGAAATCAGACAGTCCCTCACATATTGCTGAAGTTTGGTCCCCTGGTCAAAAAGAACTATGATCAGACATCAGAAGACCTTATTTCATGTCACAGTTTTGCCACTTGCCAGGCTTACAAATTTTCACTATTTATTTAACATTTCTGGACCTTTCTTTTCTCCTCTGTAAAATGGGCATCACAGGTTCTACACAGATTATAAAGCTTCTTGTTAATGTGCCGCTAGGCAGAGGAGCCTGCCTTGTGCCCGCAGTCATGTGGTGGTCCTCCTTGGCTGTGTCTTGTTCTTCTACCCATACCTGTCCCAGACTTGTTAGGGGAGGGGTTTCTACCTGTCGTGAGCTTCTGCTGGGGGTTGTCCTGGGTGTTTTCCCATTGCCCCTTCAGATCTTTGTCCCCCTCACCCTTCTTTGTCATGCGCGGTCCTGGCTGAGTCTGACCTTCACGGGGATGCTGTTGCCTCCCAGCATCCGGTCAGACCTGGTGAGTGGGAGGTGTCAGCAGGTGCTGAGAGCCAGAGGATTCCTCTATGCAGGAATGGGGGGCCTGTGCCTGGGCTCCTGACCACAGCTGTCCCTTGGGGGACCAGTGACATAGATTTTAATGTATGTCTGTTGTGTAATCAGTATTATGAGTCCATATTGCTCCTTAATGACTATAGGAAGATTTAACAGAATCAGATAAAAATTTAAGATTAGGTAATGACCAGCAAGATACTTAACGTGTGTAATCCCTAGACAAAGGACATAAAGGTGCTGGAATTTCAGTAGGTGACCTTCCTGATACATCAGAGTAGAAAGAAGTTTCCCTGTTGTTGCTTCCATGAACATGATGACCAAATACCAATTACATTCATTTTCCTTTCAAAGAATTTTCTAGTTAAGATGATATGGCCTCATCACAAAGTGGGGGACATTTCATTTCCTGTGTTTTCCTTACATGAGTAAGGTGGGCTTACAAGCACGCCTCCTCCTGGCAACAGATGTCCCCTTCTTGCTTGCTGGGTCACCCTACTGTATAAATTCTGTCTTTAGGGAACTCCCCTGAGTTACCCGTGAACACATCCCGTCTTTCTGATGGACCCCCGGGTACTAAAATAAGACTGGGGTGTCTGTACAACTCTCCCATCCTAACCAGGGAGAATCTGTTCTCATGGTGTTGGTGGCCCTCCTTTCAACATCATTCATTATTTTAGTCCCTTCTTCCTTCAAATGGTTGCTCGTTATTCTCTTCTGCTAGCTCAATGAAATCTTTTCTGTACACTTTTCCAAATGGATCAGATAGCCTGCAAGACCATATGAAACTTCTTGCCAGTGTAGTAACTTAGTTTTCAGAATTTAAAAACAAAATGCATAGTTTGAAGTAGTAGTGCCAGGAAATGAGGATGAGGTTTTAAGTGAGGTAGATTCGTGTTCATTGTGAAGTGTGTCTTTTCCTGGGTTCATGACTTGAGGGGAAATGAGTTGCCCTTTAATAGCTTTGCTTTTATCCCAAGATACATTTTAAGAATTCAATACATAAGACTGTGTCAGTGAAGTCCTTGGCGTAGGGCTCCATGTATAGGAAGCATACCCGTGCCATTCCTCATGTCTGCAGCCGCCCGTTGGCTGGACGCCCACCCTAAATGGTGGGTGTGCTCATCAATCCGGCTCTGTCAAGCGCTCAGTTTTTATCCCTGGCTGGGAACGCACCCTCAAGCATCACCGTGCCATTCACGACTCTTGATACATGCCTGGGAACCAAAGCTGTGTTATCTGATGTTTTGCTGTCTCTATTGCCCTGAAAGAGAAAGGATGGGAATAATGATAATGACTGCTGTGGAGCCAGGACTGCAGAGAGCATCTGTCTCTGCACAACCTGCGATGGGCGTTCACGGTACTGTGGATGGAGGCAGAGAGTGGGCATGATGGAGGCTGCGGCCACACTCAGCAATCATACGCCCAGAGCCCGCTGCACGGAAGGAGATGTGATGCCCCGGCAGGGGCACCTGGAACACAGCCCTGCTCTGCTTTGAGCAGAGGGCCCCTCTCGGGACGCACGGTCTAGCAGCGCAGAATCCCAGGGACCACTGAGTCCACAGAGGGCGCTGTGAACTTGAAGGCGCAGGTGCCGTGCCCAGTGTCCCCAGCTCGCGATGCCATTGCCCGGGGCTCTCCTGCTGGATCCAGGAACGCAGCCCAGTCAGAGGTCCGCTGAGTCCTCAGCAACATCTATGGCACGAGTCTTCCAGAGGCCATGTCCATGACCAGGTACCGTTCTGTTTATTTTAAAAGTAAACAGTGTGGTTCAGTAGTTAGATGCCCCCGCACCTGTCAAACTGAGGGCTGTGGGAGGTGATCCTGGTCACCGTCACGGCAGAACCCACCACACCTGCGGAGGCTATCCCGCTGTCTGAGGACACCAGCTTCCCCTGCAGACCTTGGGCCGAGCCTGTGAAGAAATCCCAGGAGGACTCTCCCCTGTTTTCATCTGAGAAGCCCTTTGCCGGGGAGGTCACACCTTCACTCTCCATGGCTTAGCTCCAATGACGTCGTATGTCATCGAAAGACTTTTAAAAAAGGCTGAATTTAAAATCGTCACCTGGAGGAATCCATGCTTCCAGAATTTGTCCATAAACCATGCTTCTTACAGACAGCAGGTGATGGGAAGTGGGAAGAATATAATAAGTATTCAGATGTCACACTGTGACATTCCCTGTTGTGTCCTCTCTCCCATTTAAAAGGACTTAATGCGTGAGAGCAAGGAGAGCTAACCTCTCACTTATGCCTTCTCTCAGGTGGAAGTTGAGACAATCAACCGTGTGGGAAGAATATTCACTGAGAATGACTTATGTTTTGACACCGTGGAGAAATCGTGAATGTTCCAGGCAAACAGGGAGCCAGAGAAAGACAGTGGGGTTTTGAAAAGAAAGAGACAGATCAGTGGGCTCAGTAAAAAAATGAACAAAAATAGTGAACTATTCACTGAGCTTCTTCACCTTTTCTTGGAGGACGTCTCTGTTTTACAATTTCACACTGCTCAGTTCACCAGCAACAATATAGGCTGTAAGACAAGAGGTGTGTGAAGAACCACTGGAAAGAAAATGTAGAACTTTAAGTTTACCTACCACAAATTCACTAAGTAACTATCAAAAGCTATACACGAATGATCTCTTGGATAAAGTGAGAATTGGGGCTGTTTCTTTTCTTTTTTCTTTTTTCACAGGGACAGAGAGAGAGTCAGAGAGAGGGATGGATAGGGACAGACAGACAGGAATGGAGAGAGATGAGGGTCATCAATCATCAGTTTTTCATTGTGACACCTTAGTTGTTCATTGATTGCTTTCTCACATGTGCCTTGACTGCGGGCCTTCAGCAGACCAAGCAACCCCTTGCTGGAGCCAGCGACCTTGGGTCCAAGCTGGCGAGCTTTTTGTTCAAGCCAGATGAGTCTGCGCTCAAGCTGGCGACCTCGGGATCTCAAACCTGGGTCCTCCGCATCCCAGTCCAATGCTCTATCCACTGCACCACCGCCTGGTCAGGCTTGGGGCTGTTTCTTTAAAAAAAATAATTGACTAATTTGAGAGAAAGAAGAAGGAAGAGAGATAGATAGATGAAATCATTGATCTCTTGCTCCATGTGCCTGACTGGGAATTGAACCTGTAACCTTTGTGCATCAGGATACCTCTCTAACCGACTGAGCTATCTGGCCAGGCTTGGGAACTGTTTTTGATGAAAGTCTTTATGTGACTCTGTGGCTTCTGGCCCTGGGCCTGCGAATCAAAGAGGCTGTTTCTACTTTACCTAATACCAGAGTGCCACCTCCGGCGGGGGGCGGAATCCATTTAGAATCATCCCTTCGCAGAGAGCACCGCCTGCATTTTCTACCTGTGGGCTGTCACACTGAGGAGGTGACGGCCCCCCTCTTCTGTGCCACTAGCAAAGGCCCAGCTCCTGTGCAGCTTGCACCTGCCCGGACGTGCACCGGAAGACTTGAGCAAGTGCGCCCAGATATGCCAGGGGCACAGCAGCTTGCCCCAGGGCCTCTGGCTGCCACCTGCCAGTGGGAGGGTGCAGGAGGGTGACACCTGCTCCCAAACTTGCAGCGGGTGCTCCAGGCACACAGGAATGGCAGTCGCCTCTCTGCTCCAGCAGCTGGTTTGCCATGAGGGATTATTCTTGGGAAATATTTCTTCCTTTTTCAACTTAAAAATTGCAGCTGGCCTCCCTGATCCCGGTCTGGGGATGTTTCCAGGGTCTGCCCCCGTATCACTGTACACAGCAGCATGGCATGTCCTCGGTGTTGTCCACGGGTCCCACGACTGGCAGCGGAACAAGGAGCAGCAACCCCAGTTTTCTCACAGGCTATTGGGTGTGGACAAGAGTTCGGTTCCTGTGGCCTCTCATTGCCGTCCTGTCCTGATGAAAGGACATTGAACGCAGTGTCACTTGAAGGCCAGCAGCACAGAAGGGGTTCACCAGGATGGGGCTGAATATCACAGGGTGATTTCATAAGCAGATGCATTTTTTTTTTTTTAAAAAAAGGAGCCATGAAATGAGATTTGGGCTGCTCAGAAGGATGTCTGTCAAGGATGACGTTCACTGCTGAGCCTCTGATTGCCGGCTTCAGGAACTACCACCCACCTGCGTGGCTGTGCCCTTCTACCACGGCTGTGGGTCCCCGATTGCCAATGTCCTGTGTGTGGAAGGGGACTTGGTCTCCCTCAGGTGTCACGTTGAGTCAGGTGGCAGACCACTACGGGAGCTCAAGTGCAGAACACAAGTGAGTGTGGGACAGCGGGACAAGCACCCCAAACAATCTGTTTTTCTTTTCTACACACGGAGCACCAATCAGACGAGAGCTGTGAACACTCACCAAAATCACAGTGTATAATTCTGGGTGCTTCAAACAGTGTCTTCATTTCCGAGGAAGACTGGGATTGGAGATTGGTAACACCAGAGTGAGACCCCCCAACCCCCCAGGTTCAGGTCATCTTCCCTGAGCCCAGAGAGCCCTGCAAAGGAATTCATTTGGCCAACTTCTGATTTAAAGACACGTCAGACGCAAACTGAGATTTTAAATTTTTCCATGGAATATTTTGGGGTCCTGTGAACAGAAGTTGGCCACCCCAGTGAGAAAAGTAAAATGGTCCCCTCTCATTACCTTCTGTTTGTCGCCACAGCGTCCCTGAGAGGCATGTTCCTGAACATAGGAGTGTAGGACACAGGTAGGACTGGCCTGTCTGGGCTCTCTGTCCTCTACTTTCTGTGAGAGCAGTTTGCTCTGTGTTACGGATCTTTGTTGATGTCTTTTCTAACTACCTTTCTTAGAATATACATGTGACTTTTATCTGAAAGGGTCTTCTGTTCTTCCCCGTTGGCACTGTCTTTCTTGGAGGTGGTCCTCGCTCTCGTCATTGTTACTCACATGCCCATGTGAGTGCTTCCTGAGTGCAGGTTTGGGCTCCCTCCCTCCCGCGTTCCCTCCTTCCCACCCCAGAGCTGCCTTCCGTCAAGTCCTTCTGTGGACCTGTCACATCCACCCGCCGTGAGCCCGTCATTCTTACATTTTAGGCCACGTTCACGGTGCTCCGTCCATCTTCAGTGATGCTTCCTGGCTCCTGCCTTGTTGGAAACTCTGCCTGTCTTTAGACACAACAGTGTTTATAGAACCTTACTATCAGGTTTCAGGTGATAACTCAAAATATTTATTCATTGGTGTGACATGGGTGTCTGTCAGTAGGCAGAGCTAACACCAGCCTGTCTGTTGCAGTTATGGGCAGCGCTATTGGATGTCATATCTGAGTATCACATTTTCTGACACGTAGGCTACAAATCCGTCTCCCTGAGCACACTTGCCATGTGAAACGTTCTTGGATGTGCAGGCCTCATTCCCACTCTACAACCCATCATGTTCAAAGTGCACAGGTGCCTAAAACACCCTTTGCATTTGAGCTAATGAATCATCTTTCTTGATTTCCGCACTCTGTTTCCATTAATCTAACCTTATTTCACACTTACTGTTTCAATATCATATTCCTTTCTTGGTCCTTTTTGTGTGGACCAATGTCAAATTGGTCTCCCCCTCTATTTCAGTAGCTGAATGTGAGAACTTTCAAGCTTTTCTTTTAGATTAGAAGGGTAATATGGAGTGATAATTACCTTAGCTGATCAGTTAGCTCCTCCAAAATCTGTTCCATTCAAATTCTAGGAAAAAGGAATAAATAACCTTTGCATATCTCTTTGTTTGATAGAAAAAGCCGAGGGTGGAACTTGGAAAGAGTTTAGAAACAATTTCTCTCTTTTAAAACATTTCTGTTGCAATCCGTTGACCCAGATATTTATGGTAGGCTGCATACCCAGCTATGTGTGTATATAATTACAATGTTTTCTAGTCTGTATTTATGCATACCTTCCCAAAGATATTTTAGTAGTCTTTATTTTATTTTATGTTTTATAAGTGTCCTATTGTAGTCAAAACATGGTATGCCTGTCATACCATTTGTTCAAATCTTGAACCCCTCTAAGTTTAGTTACAAGCTTGTATTTTAGAGGAGTCTGAAATAACTAGGTTTTTGGGAACCAGGAACGATTTCTCATTTGAATCCAGATCGTTTTATCGTTGGCCCTTCAGATGTAAGACCATGGGGTGCAGTGATCACTGTGATGGATATTGAACATACCAATTGCCCAAGAAGAACACACATACATAATGTACAAGGCTCACGTGCAAGAATCAGTATCAGAGGAAGTAAACACAGGAGCCAGGATTGCTTTCAGACAGCAAGAAGCGCAGGTATTGGAGGGAGAGTCGCTCATTTTTTTTTTTAATATATATATATATATTATTATTATTAATTCTAATGGGGTGACACCAATAAATCAGGGTACATATGTACAATGAAAACATCTCCAGATTATCTTATCATTCAATTATGTTGCATACCCGTCACCAAAAGTCAAATTGTCCTCTGTCACCTTCTATTTGGTTTTCCCTGTGTCCCTCCCCTCCTCCCTATCCCACTCTTCCCCTCCTCCCCCCATCCCATAACTGCCACTCTCTTGTCCATGTCTCATATTCTCACTTTTATGTCCCACCTATGTATGAAATCATGCTGTTCTCAGTTTTTCTTTTTTTCTGATTTACTTATTTCACTCTGTATAATGTTATCAAGGTACATCCATTTTGTTAAAAATGATCCGAAGTCATCGTTTCTTATGGCTGAGTAGTATTCCATAGTATATATGTACCAAAGCTTTTTAATCCACTCGTCGTCTGACGGACACTTGGGCTGTTTCCAGATCTTCGCTATTGTGAACAATGCTGCCACGAACATGGGGGCGCATTTCTTCTTTTCGAACAGTGCTATGGTGTTCTTAGGGTATATTCCTAAAAGTAGGATAGCTGGGTCAAAAGGCAGTTCGACTTTTAATTTTCTGAGGAATCTCCAAACTGTTTTCCACAGTAGCTGAACCAGTCTGCATTCCCACCAGCAGTGCAGAAGGGTTCCCTTTTCTCCACATCCTCTCCAGCACTTATTCTGTGTTGTTTTGCTGATGAGTGCCATTCTGACTGGTGTGAGGTGATATCTCATTATGGTTTTAATTTGCATTTCTCTAATGATTAGTGATGTTGAGCATTTTTTCATATGTCTATTGGCCATCTGTATGTCTTCTTTGGAGAAATTTCTATTCATTTCTTTTGCC
Source organism: Rhynchonycteris naso (assembly GCA_037038555.1). NCBI lineage: Eukaryota > Metazoa > Chordata > Mammalia > Chiroptera > Emballonuridae > Rhynchonycteris > Rhynchonycteris naso. The sequence goes on along the minus strand of CM072999.1, from coordinate 135,286,004 downwards.
CATTTTTTGATTGAGTTGTTTGTCTTCCTGTTGTTGAGTTTTATAAGTTCTTTATAAATTTTGGTTATTAACCCCTTATCAGACATGCTGTCGAATATGTTCTCCCATTGTGTGGTTTGTCTTTTTATTCTGTTCTTATTGTCTTTAGCTGTGCAAAAACTTTTTAGTTTGATATAGTCCCATTTGTTCATCTTGCCTTTTATTTCATTTGCCCGTGGAGATAATTCAGCAAATATATTGCTGCTACAGATGTCGGAAAGCTTGCTGCCTATGTTTTATTCTAAGATGCTTATAGTTTCACGGCTTATGTTTCAATCTTTTATCCATTTTGAATTTGTTTTTGTGAATGGTGTAAGTTTATGGTCTAGTTTCATTTTTTTGCAGGTAGATGTCCAGTTTTCCCAACACCATTTGTTAAAGAGGCTGTCTTTACTCCATTGTATGTTCTTTCCTCCTTTGTCAAATATCAATTGTCCATAAAGCTGTGGGTTTATTTCTGGGTTCTCTGTTCTGTTCCATTGATCAATGTGTCTGTTCTTATGCCAGTACCAAGCTGTCTTGAGTATAATTGCCTTGTAGTAGACCTTGATATCCGGAAGAGTGATACCTCCTGCTTTATTTTTTCTTTTTAGGATTGCTGAGGCTATTCGTGTTCTTTTTTGGTTCCATATAAATTTTTGGAATATGTGTTCTATATCTTTGAAGTATGTCATTGGTATTTTAATTGGTATTGCATTGAATTTATAAATTGCTTTGGGTAGTATAGACATTTTAATGATGTTTATTCTTCCTAGCCATGAGCACGGTATATGCTTCCACTTGTTTGCATCTTCCTTGATTTCCTTTATCAATGTTTTATAATTTTCTGAGTACTAGTCCTTAACCTCCTTGGTTAAATTTACTCCTAGGTATTTTATTTTTTTGGCTGCAATAGTGAAGGGGATTGTTTCCTTAAGTTCTTTTGCTGACAGTTCATTGTTTGTATATAGAAATGCCTCTGATTTCTGAGTATTAATTTTATATCCTGCCACCTTGCTGAATTCATTTATAAGGTCCAGTAGTTTTTTGACTGAGACTTTAGGGTTTCCTATATACAATATCATATCATCTGCAAATAATGACAGTTTTACTTCTTCTTTTCCAATTTGGATGCCTTTTATTTCTTCTTCTTGTCTGATTGCTATAGCTAGGACTTCCAGAACTATGTTGAATAAGAGTGGTGAAAGTGGGCAACCCTGCCTGGTTCCTGATCTTAAGGGGATTGCTTTTAATTTTTGTCCATTTAGTATGATGTTTGCTGTGGGTTTGTCGTAGATGGCCTTTATCATGTTAAGGAATGTTCCTTGTATTCCAACTTTACTGAGAGTTTTGAGCATGAATGGGTGCTGGATTTTATCAAATGCCTTTTCTGAATCTATTGAAATCATCATGTGATTTTTGTCCTTCCTTTTGTTTATGTGATGAATCACATTGATTGATATGCGAATATTGAACCAGCCTTGCCTCTCCAGAATAAATCCCACTTGATCATGGTGTATGATTTTTTTCATATATTGCTGGATCCGGTTGGCTAATATTTTGTTGAGAATTTTAGCGTCTAAATTCATCAGGGATATAGGCCTATAATTTTCTTTCTTTGTGTTTTCTTTGCTCAGCTTTGGGATTAGAATTAGGCTCACTTCATAAAAGGAGTTTGGAAGTCTTTCTTCCACTTGAATTTTTTGAAATAGTTTGAGTAGGATAGGAGTTAGTTCTTCTTTGAATTTTTGATAGAATTCACTTGTGAAGCCATCAGGCCCAGGACTTTTCTTTTTTGGGAGTTTTATGATAACTGTTTCAATCTCATTTGTTGTAATTGGTCTGTTTAGGTGTTCTGATTCTTCCAGATTGATTTTTGGAAATTTATATGATTCAAGAAATTTGTCCATTTCATCTAGATTGTCTAATTTTTTGGCATAGAGTTCTTCATAATATTTTCTTACAATGCTTTGTATTTCTGTTGTGTCAGTTGTTATTTCTCCACTGTCCTTTCTAATTTTATTTATTTGAGTCCTCTCTCTTTTTTTCTTAGTGAGTCTAGTTAAAGTTTCATCAATCTTGTTTACCTTTTCAAAGAACCAGCTTCTGGTTTCATTGATCCTCTGTATTGTTTCCGTAGCCTCTATGTCATTTATTTCTGCTCTGATATTTATTATTTCCTTCCTTCTACTTGTCCTGGGTTTTATTTGTTGTTGTTTTTCTAGTTCTTTTAGCTGCAGGGTCAGGTGGCTTATTTGAGCTTTTTCTAGCTTCCTATGATATGCCTGTAGTGCAATGAACTTTCCTCTCAGTACTGCTTTTGCTGTGTCCCATAAATTTTGAGTTGATGTATGCTCATTATCATTTGTTTCTAGAAACTTTTTTATTTCGTCTTTGATCTCATTGTTAATCCATTCATTATTTAATATCATGCTATTTAGTTTCGAAGTGTTTGAGTATTTTTCAGTTTTTCTTTTGTGGTTAATTTCTAGTTTCATGGCATTGTGATCAGAGAAAATGCTTGATATGATTTCAATTTTCTTAAATTTATTGAGGCCATTTTTGTGTCCTAACATGTGGTCTATCCTAGAAAAAGTACCGTGAGCGCTTGAGAAGAATGTATATTCTACTGCTTTAGGATGAAAAGTTCTGAAGATATCTATTAAATCAAGTTGATCTAGTGTATCCTTTAAGTCTGCTGTTTCTTTATTAATTTTCTTTCTTGAGGATCTATCCAGTGTTGTTAGTGTGGTATTGAAATCCCCTACTATGATAGTATTGCTGTTAATCTCGCCCTTTATGTCCATCAAAGTCTGCTTTATGTATGTCGGGGCTCCTATATTTGGTGCGTAGATATTTATAATAGTTATATCTTCCTGTTGAATTGTTCCCTTTATCATTATGTAGTGTCCTTCTTTATCTCTTACTACAGCCTTTGTTTTAAAGTCCATTTTGTCAGCTATAAGTACTGCTACCCCGGCTCTTTTTTCATTTCCATTTGCATGAAATAAATTTTTTCATCCTTTTACCTTCAGTCTATGTGCATCTTTTGTTTTAAGGTGTGTCTCTTGTAGACAGCATATGTATGGGACCTGTTTCTTTATCCACGCAGCTACCCTATGTCTTTTGATTGGATCATTTAATCCATTTACATTTAAGGTTATTATTGATATGTAGTTGTTTACTGCCATTTTATTCTTTAAAGCTGTATTCTTCTTTTGCTATATTCTTTCCTCCCTTTGAACTGTTCACAACAGGCCCCGTAGTATCTCTTGCAGAATTGGTTTGGTTTTAATGAATTCCTTGAGGCTTTCTTTGTCTGGAAAGCTCATTATTTCTCCTTCAATTTTAAACGTTAGCCCTGCTGGATAGAGTAGTCTTGGTTGTAGGTTCTTGTTCTGCATTACTCTGATTATAGCTTGCCATTCCCTTCTGGTCTCAAGTGTTTCTGTTGAGAAGTCCGATGTCATCCTTATGGGGGCTCCTTTGTAGGTGATAGCCTTTTTTTTTCTAGCAGCTTTTAAGATTTTTTCTTTATCCATTAGCTTTGGTATTTTAACTATGATGTGTCTTTGTGTAGATCTTTTTGGGTTTCTCTTTAATGGAGTTCTGTGTGCTTCTTGACCGTGTGGAATGTTTCCCAGCCTTAATTTAGGGAAGTTTTCTGTTATGATTTGATTGAACACAGTTTCCATTTCCTGTCCTCTTTCCTATTTCTCAGGCACCCCTATGATGCGTATATTGTTTTTCTTCATGTCACAGAGCTCCCTTAGAGTTTCCTCACATTTTTTGAGTCTCTTTTCCTTTTTCTTCTCTGCTTCTGTGCCTTTGTTTATTGTGTCTTCTAACTCGCTGATTCGATCCTCAGCATCATTCATCCTGCTTTTAATTCTTTCCATTGTGGTCTTCAGTTCTGATACTGTATTTGTCATTTCTGATTCTTTTTTATTATTTCAATTTCGTTCTTTATACTTGTTATCTCTTTATTTAGGTGTTCATAGTGACTATCCATTGTTTTTCTAATTTCTTTGAAGATCCTAACTATCATTATTCTAAATTCTGCTTCTGGTAATTTAGTTATATCTGGTTCATTCAGGTCCTTCTCTGGGGATTTCTCTTGATTCATTTGGTTTGCATTTCTCTGCCTGCCCATTTTATCTGTGTATAGGCAAGGTGTGGGCACTGGAGTCCAGTAGGTATTGCCTTTGTGTTCTCTAGGTGTGGTTGTTTGCAGGCCTGCCACCCCCTCTGCTGCTGCCTAGGGTGGTTGGGTATGGGCGTTGCCAACGTCAGCCTACTGCGGCTGCTGCTGTGATTTCCACCTCTCCTCCGCGGGAGGGGCTGTCACCCAAGCCACAAGCCTTAGTACCAAGGGCAGAGGTGAGCACCTTTGCTCAGGTGTGGGACCAGCCTGTTTCCAGAAGATTTACGCCCAGCCCCCGCTGTCAGAGCCTGCTCGCCACAGTTTTGCGAGTTGGGCGCGGCTTTTGACGTGCTCTCAGCTGTGAGCCTTTGCCCGTCCAGAATTTAGCCCCGCCCTCGAGGCCGGGGCTCTCCTGCGTAGGGTCACAAACTGCAGTTTATTGGGCTGGGCGTGTTTGCTGGCGTTAGCTCAGCTGCTAGCTTCCGATGGATCAGGACTCTACCACGCCCCCACGTTCGGGGCCAGCTCGCGCATGTACGGTGGCCAGGCTCCGGGATTTCTCTAGCCGGGCGGGGCCAGCAGCGTGAGCTCAGCCGCAAATGCCTCTCCCGCGCCGGGCGGGGGCCAGCAGTGTGAGCTCAGCCATGGAAGCCGCTCGCGCGCCTCGCCGGGCTGGGCCAGCAGCGTGAGCTCAGCCGCGGAAGCTGCTCGCGTGCCGGGTGGGGCTAGTAGCATGAGCTAAGCCGCGAAATCCAGCGTGCTCACACAAAGGATTTCAACCCACCGCGGTTTCTCCCTTCGGGCGGGGTTGGCAGCGTTAGCTCAGTCGCGAGCCCCTTGCCCGTCCCTGGTCCTAGCCCCATCCCTGTGGTCAGGGCCGGCTTGCTCAGAGTCGCAGAGCCTATCTCTGCCCGTATTTTTCCCCACAAGTGGGGTCACAGGCGGCCCGCAGCTGTCGGACCGCTTTCGCGCGTTTCCTCTGCCCCTGCTGGGCTAGACTGAGCTCTCATCGGTTGTGCCTCCACCCACGCCGACAGGACCGCTTTTCAGCGTCCTGCCGCCAACATCCCTTCAGCAGCGTTTAGAGAGATAGCAGTGTCTTAAGTCTCCACACTGTAGGTTTGGGAGCTCCCTCCCTCAAAGCAGCTCTGCTCTAATTGCTGCGGGAGAGCTTGTTTGGCTAGTGTCCTGTCTCCCTTTGCTGGTATTGCTAGTTCCAGCGGAAATATTTGTTTTCGATTAGCGAAATGACTTAGCCCAGGGGTCAGGATGGCTGTCCCTCAGAGTGTTCTCGTGCCTTCAGTCCACTCTCTGTTCCCGCTGCTCTGTTCCTCTCCTCTCTCCCCGTTCCCCGGCTCCCTGGGTGCGTGGTTGTGAGAGAGGGTTTCTGCACTGTCTCTTTGAAAGGATTCTTGGGTCTGAGAAAACTCCCTCTTTTTCACAAACAGTATCCTCACTTGCTTCACAGCTCAATACTGTCCATACGCCTCTTCTAGGCTCTGGGACTGCAGGCTGGGGCTTGGTTCCTGGGACCCAGGTCCCTCCCTCTCCGCCAAACTCTCCTCCCGCCCCGCGGGTCTCTCCGGGCTGCCATTTGCTCCGGGGAGCTGGGCAGCCCTCTTCGCATTTTCGCTATTCCTACCAGTCTCAATGTGGCTTCTGCAGTGTTCCTTGGTTGAAGAGTCCACTTAGTTTAGTTCAAAGTTGGTTTATCCAGATGATGGTTCTTAAAATTGAGTTATAATCCACTTTGGTTCTGGTAGTTGGAAGTTGGTACGTCCGCCTACTCCATCGCCATTTTTGGAAACTCGAGAGTCGCTCATTTTGAGGATTAAATTTATGTATAACTGGACCCTGCGCACAGTTACCTCCTTGTCATTTCAGTCTCATCAAGACAGATGCTGTGTGCATCCATGAGCTGACCTCTCTGCAGTAGGCGGTCTGTCCATGTTGGTGGGATCGAGAAAGTTGCACATTCTTTGGGATACGTCCCCCTTTTCAGAATCACACAGAGCTTTCAATTCTTAGACACCTTTCCCCCCAGATGGTGAAAATGAGGCCTGTATGGCAGGTTCAACTCTGGGCATCCAAGGTCCCTCTGCACCCCAGATTCCAGCCCCATCTTGCCTTCGGAGGCCCCAGGCCGATTTTCTCTCTCACATTTCACCGGGAGTTGCAGAATGCAGAAGCCAGCCCTGCTGAGGAAGTTGGAATGCGTTGCATAGAGTTTCCTGTTAGGTCGGCTTGATTTGATTTCGTTCTTGATACTAAAAAGGAACCTTCAACATGCCCCTCAAAAAAATAAAAAATAATAATGGGCCGTCACCTTCTGAAAAACATGTCTGGAAGCAGAGAAAATTACGGCATTCTCAGGGTCCCCGGGAGCAACAGCAGAAGGTTGAACGGCAAAAACTGACTGCTCTTCCCGGTTGCAATGGTGAGAGGAGCCTTCCTATTTATAGGCCATTAATGGGATGCGTATGCTCTTCAAGGCTTCTACATGAATTGTTCGGTGCTTATCTTCCTCCCACCTGCCGTGATGGTGTTGAATGAGCGGACACCTCACCTGCGGACCGGGGGTGGGTGGGGGAGAGTGGGTCTGGTGTTGGAAGATGAGCAAGGAAGCTCTTCCCTCTTCCCTAAATTCCGTGTGCACGGGGAATGGGCTGCCTGTGCATTCCCCGTGCTCTACCCCCGTCTGTGTTTGCAAGTGCCTCCGACCGTTTCCAGTATTTAGTATTTACTTGTAAAAGAATATGTATCTGGTGGCCTGACTTGAAATAACAAACAGGAGGAGTGCCCCTCCCCCTGACCACGGAAGCCTCGCCCGTGATGAATTAGGGCGCTTAGAGCTGATGTACCTTGAGCTTTCATTGCCAAGCAAATGCATCTGGACCATAAAACACTTTGACTATGCAGAACTAGCTTCCATATCCTGATTTCTCCTTGCTGGTTTGGTTGGCTGAGGAACATGAAACAATCCTAGCTTTGTTCTTTTTCAGAGGCTGCTAATTATTCTGCCTCCTCTCCCCGGGGTCAACGTGAACGCCTTTTTAACAGGTGGTCCCTCTATGATATCACTTTTGTGTGCACCCATGGAAAAAAATCTCTACTGTATTCCATGCTAATTTATTTTCCTTTATTCTGATGTGTTAAATGAGAATTAATGAGGGAACGTTAATAATAAAGGCAGCTTTGAAATGAATTGTGCTGTAATGGTATTGTTATCACACGACCTCTGTGTTTTTTTTTCTGTGGAGGCATATGTAATTATGTGTGGAAGCAAAAAAAAAAGAGAAGAAACTTCCATGGAAGGTAAAGGTATCTGTTAAACCCTCTGAATTCCAAAGGCAAGGATGCCTTGGCACAGGGTGATCTGCTCAGTTAATAAGAGAACAAGCTAAAATTCACACCTCCTGGGAATGCCTGGGCAAGTTGGTTAAGAGCAGTGCAGCAAAGAGTTCAGCTTTAATGGAAGCTGTTTAATAGAAGTGATTAAGGGAAATTTAACTGTAAAACCTTATCTTAATTTATGGTTCTTAACAACAAATGACCTGTACTGTAACCAAAGATAAATTTCTGTTACAGGTAGACTACCTTACAATCTCAGCCAGAGTCTCATTAACAGCCGTGCACCTAATGAATTGTGTTGGGAAGTTCTGACTTCTCTGATAATGTCTTTCACATTCCCCATAATCATAAAACCTCTGGTTCTTAGCAGAGAAGAATGGGAATGGCCTGTTTTGTACTCTTTTGTAAAGAAGTAGGGCCATGTTCCGGCCACATGGGATTCGTGTGGACGGGGTGTAGTCCACACTCAGTTCCCCTTTTCCTTCTTCCTTGCAGTTGTGAGGGTGTCATATTGGACCATGGGATGCAGCGACCCTCTAAGGGCAGCAGGACATTGAGACCGAAGAATGCACCTCTGGGAACTCACACTATACAGGCCCCGGTCCCTTTCACCCAGAATATTGGGTGAGTGAGAAAGAAAGATTCAGCCCTGCTAAAGCTGCTGTTATTTCAATTCTTGGTGAACAGATGGATAATCTTCACTAATGCAGGAAGTCACAAAATAACCTAAACCAAGTAAATAAATAAATATAAATTAAAAAATGGAAACATAATAAAGTAGAGAATCAGAATTTAATGTGCATGGTTGATGATCAGGAATAAAAGCAATACATTTGGTGGACAAAAAAAAAAGCAAGGTGTGTTTTCAGCTGCGTTTCCACAATGCCAAAGGCAGAAACTGGTGCAAAGTAGGTGCTCATGAATGTTCGCTGAAGCTTGTGTTCAGTGAATTAAGAAGATATTAATATTTTTGTAAAGAGGAAATGCACAGAGATCAAACCCCAACCTGCCCCCAGAGTTCCTGTAGGAGGAATGAGGTCCCAGTATTTCAAGAAAAAGCAAAGCTTTGTGGGGATGTTCTCCACTTTATTCTGAGAACTGAACTCCAAAAATTGAACATTATAACAATAACACCAGCGGCAACAACGCATAATAAAATAAGTGAACCAATCAGAAAAAGTAGAGGGTACATTTGTCTCCCTGGAGAAATTGAGTAGAAAAGCTTCCCTTGTGTGCTAGAATAAGCGGAATGATTGTTAATCTTGATAATCTGCTCAAAGGAAACTAGTCTTTAGAGACTAATATTTCAAATGAAGGAAAAACAGGCTGCCAGACATGAGGGCAGAGGAAATCCGTCAACGGGCTCTCCCATTTGGAGCACTATTTATGTAAAATATGTTGTGATGGGTTGGCTGTTGGAGTTACAGAGAATGAATATTAATCAGAGATGGAGCAATTAATTATAATCAGTAAACTCTATGATGCATTATCTTTGAAGATATCAGAGAAGTGATTTCATTTAACAAGTATTTATTGAACAAACCGCTAAGATTTATGGAAGATGCCAATAAGGCCACCTATTGTCTCTGTGCTCAAGTGACTCTCTGAAGAAAGACCCTTAGACTCGCAAACGCCATTCTTACAGGAAGCCAAGTGGAGCTTGACAGGAAAGTCAGTGGTTGCTCATTGTGTGTGGCTGCGGGACCCCTTCTCAGTGTAGAGATGTTGCATCATATGGACCAGTTTTGGGTAGGTGTGAACACAGGAATCATCGAGGCCTTGCCTGTCACTCCGCCGTGTGCGTTACGATGGATTCAGTTGTCAGAGATGGAAAGCAAGCTATCCTAGACGGAAAGGACGTGAGCAAGTTGGTTGCTGGGAATGAAACACATTGTTGTCCTAGCTTGTGGTTTTCAAGCAAAACCAGAGTCTTATTCTCCCCCCACCCCCTACCGCTCTCTCTTTTCTGACTGCGAAACTTCAGGGATGAATCTGTCTGCCCTGCTATGCTCACGTGCACAGCCTTGATCCAGGGAAGGTGGAATACTACCGTCTCGTTCTCTGCTGGGCCAGCTAGTCCCTATCTCAAGTGAATAGGCCAAGCAGTATTTTTTTCCAGTGAGAGAAAGGCAACTTCCCAAAGGAGGTGATTCTTGGTAGACACACATGTGCCACATGCAAAGTTTAGTCTACTGCTCAGGAAAACAATGTAGAAAACTATAGTAAGTTTTTTTACTCTGCAGACCAGGGGTCTCTAAACTTTTTACACAGGGGGCCAGTTCACTGTCCCTCAGACCATTGGAGGACCAGACTATAAAAGAAACTATGAACAAATCCCTATGCACACTGCACATATCTTATTTTAAAGTAAAAAAACAAAATGGGAACAAATACAATATTTAAAATAAAGAACAAGTAAATTTAAATCAACAAACTGACCAGTATTTCAATTGGAACTATGGGTGCTGATGCCTCCTGTGCTCCTCTCACTGATCACCAATGAAAGAGGTGCCCCTTCGGGAAGTGCGGCAGGGCCTGATAAATTGCCTCAGGGGGCTGCATGCAGCCCGCAAGCCGTAGTTTGGCGACTCCTGCTCTAGTGTGTCTGTGTGATATTATATCATAAAAGGATTCTAGGCGTCAACATATATGGTGGACATTGCATATTATGTCCTCTGGTCAAACTTTTCAGTATACATCAGTATACGAAGACCAACTATTTTAGGGTAGAGAAGCCTATTTACCTTTGTTTAAAAAGCACTATTTTATTTGGCCAGGGATTCTTAGAGACACAAGAACTATAACAATTCCAAACACTAGTTTAGGGATGAAGAAGAGCAGTTCTATCAAGAGAACTTGAAATGGAATTCTGAACAGGCATGAGAAGGGATTAAAACTATTATATAAAACCAGACACCGATTTCGGAAGATGGCGATGGAGTAGGAGGAAGTACCAACTTCCAACTCCCAGAACCAAAGTGGATTATAACTCAATCTTAAGAACCAACATCTGGATAAACCAACTTTAAACTAAACTAAGTGGACTCTTCAACCAAGGAACACTGCAGAAGCCACATTGAGACTGGTAGGAACAGTGAAAACACGAAGAGGGCTGCCCAACTCCCCGGAGCAAACGGCAGCCTGGGAGAGACCCGCGTGGTGGGAGGAGAGTTTGGCGGAGAGGGAAGGACCTGGGTCCCAGGAACCTAGCCGCAGCCTGCAGTCCCAGAGCCTAGAAGAGGCATTTGGACAGTATTGAGCTGTGAAGCAAGTGAGGATACTGTTTGTGAAAAAGAGAGAGTTTTCTCAGACCCAAAAATCTTTTTAAAGGGACAGCGCAGAACCCTCTCTCATAACCACGCCCCCAGGGCTCCGGGAAACTGCGACAGAGGAGAGGAACAGAGCAGCGGGAACAAAGAGTTGACTGAAGGCACGGAGACACTCTAAGGGGACAGCCACACCGACCCCTGGGCTAAGCCACTTCCCTAATCGAAAACGAATATTTCCCCTGGAACTAGCAATACCAGCAAAGGGAGACAGGACACTAGCCAAACAAACTCTCCTGTGGCAATTAGAGCAGAGCTGCTTAGAGGGAGGGAACACCCAGGCCTACAGTGTGGAGACTTAGGGCACTTCTATCTCCCTGAGGGTTGCTGAAGGGCATGGTTGCGGCAGGACCCTGAAACGTGGTCCTGTCGGCGTGGGCGGAGGCACAACCGGTGTGAGCTTGGTCTAGCCCAGCAGGGGCGGAGGGGACACTCGAAAGCGGTTCTTTAGCTGCGGGCTGCCTGCAATCCCACCTGTAGGGAAAAAAAAGGGCAGAGATCGGCTCTGTGACCCTGCGCAAGCCGGCCCTGACCGTGGGGATGGGGCTAAGACCAGGGACGGATGAGGGTCTCATGGCTGAGCTAATACTGCCAACCCCGCCCCGACGGAGAAACTGCGGTGTGCCATTCTGTGTGCGTGAGCGGAGGGCTCCTAATGCGGGGGCGAGGGAAACACCAAGACCAGTGGAAGTTCGCGGCTGAGCTCACGCTGCTAGCCCCGCCCGGCCGGAGATACCGCGGATTACCTTCCTACGTGCCCGAGCTGGCACCGAACGTGGGGGCAAGGTAGGATCCGGAACAATCAGAAGCTAGCAGCTGAGCTCACACCAGCAAACACGCCCAGCCCAATAAGCCGCGGTTTCCGACCATGCGCAGGAGGGCTCTGGCCTTGAGGGCAGGGCTAAATTCTGGACTGGCAAAGGCTCACAGCTGAGAGCACGTCAAAAGCCCAGCCCAACCCGTGAAACTGTGGCAAGCAGGCTCAGACTGCGGGGCAGGGCGTAAGCCTTCCGCAAACAGGCTGGGTTGGCAGCTGAACAAAGGTGCTAACCTCTGCCCTGGGTGCTGAGGCTAGGGGCTTGAGTGACAGCCCCTCCCGTGGAGGTGAGGCGGAAATCACAGCAACAGCTGCAGTGAGCCGGCGCTGGCAACGCACATACCCAAACGCCTAGGCAGCGGCAGAGGGGGTGGCAGGCCTGTAGACAGAACACACCTAGAGAACACAAAGGCAACACCTACTGGACTCCAGTGGCCACAACTTGCTTATACACAGATAAAACAGGCAGGCAGAGGAATGCAAACCAAATGAATCAACAGAAATCCCCAGAGAATGACCTGAATGAACTAGATATAACCAAACTACCAGAAGCAGAATTTAGAATAATGATAGTTAGGATGCTCAAAGAAATTAAAGCAACAATGGATAGTCACTATGGGCACCGAAATAAAGAGATAACAAGTATAAAAAACGAAATTGAAATAATAAAAAAGAATCAAACAGAAATGACAAATACAGTATCAGAACTGAAGAACACAATGGAAGGAATTAAAAGCAGGATGAATCACGCTGAGGATCGAATCAGCGAGTTAGAGGACACAATAAACAATGTTACAGAAGCAGAGAAAAAAAGGAAAAGAGACTCAAAAAATGTGAGGAAACTCTAAGGGAGCTCTGTGACAACATGAAGAGAAAAAACATTCGCATCATAGGGGTGACTGAGGAAGAGGAAAGAGGACAGGAAATGGAAACTTTGTTCAATCAAATCATAGCAGAAAACTTCCCTAAATTAAGGCTGGGAAACATTCCACACGGTCAAGAAGCACACAGAACTCTATTAAAGAGAAACCCAAAAAGATCTACACCAAGACACATCATAGTTAAAATACCAAAGCTAATAGATAAAGAAAAAATCTTAAAAGCTGCTAGAAAAAAAAAGGCTATCACCTACAAAGGAGCCCCCATAAGGATGACATCGGACTTCTCAACAGAAACACTTGAGACCAGAAGGGAATGGCAAGATGTAATCAAAGTAATGCAGAACAAGAACCTACAACCAAGACTACTCTATCCAGCAAGGCTAACATTTAAAATTGAAGGAGAAATAAAGAGTTTTCCAGACAAAGAAAGCCTCAAGGAATTCATTAAAACCAAACTAATTCTGCAAGAGATTCTAAGGGGCCTGTTGTGAACAGTTGAAAGGGAGGAAAGAATATATCAAAAAAAAAAAAACAAAAAACAAAAAACCAAGAAGAAACAACAACACAGCTTTAAAGAACAAAATGGCAATAAACAACTACATATCAATATTAACCTTAAATGTAAATGGATTAAATGATCCAATCAAAAGACATAGGGTAACTGCGTGGATAAAGAAACAGGACCCATACATATGCTGTCAACAAGAGACACACCTTAAAACAAAACATGCACACAGACTGAAGGTAAAAGGATGGAAAAAAATATTTCATGCAAATGGAAATGAAAAAAAAGCCGGGGTAGCAGTACTTATATCTGAAAAAATGGACTTTAAAACAAAGGCTGTAGTAAGAGATAAAGAAGGACACTACATAATGATAAAGGGAACAATTCAACAGGAAGATATAACTATTATAAATATCTACGCACCAAATATAGGAGCCCCGATATACATAAAGCAGACTTTGATGGATATAAAGGGCGAGATTAACAGCAATACTATCATAGTAGGTGATTTCAACACCCCACTAACAACACTGGATAGATCCACAGAAAGAAAATTAATAAAGAAACAGCAGACTTAAAGGATACACTAGATCAACTTGATTTAATAGATATCTTCAGAACTTTTCATCCTAAAGCAGTAGAATATACATTCTTCTCAAGCGCTCATGGTACGTTTTCTAGGATAGACCACATGTTAGGACACAAAAATGGCCTCAATAAATTTAAGAAGATTGAAATCATATCAAGCATTTTCTCTGATCACAATGCCATGAAACTAGAAATTAACCACAGAAGAAAAACTGAAAAATACTCAAACACTTCGAAACTAAATAGCATGATATTAAATAATGAATGGATTAACAATGAGATTAAAGAAGAAATAAAAAAGTTTCTAGAAACAAATGATAATGAGCATACGTCAACTCAAAATTTATGGGACACAGCAAAACCAGTTCTGAGAGGGAAGTTTATTGCACTACAGGCATATCATAAGAAGCTAGAAAAAGCTCAAATAAGCCACCTGACCCTGCAGCAAAAGAACTAGAGAAACAACAACAAATTAAACCCAGGACCAGTAGAAGGAAGGAAATAATAAAGATCAGAGCAGAAATAAATGACATAGAGGCTAAGGAAACAATACAGAGGATCAATGAAACCAGAAGCTGGTTCTTTGAAAAGGTCAACAAGATTGATGAACCTTTAACTAGACTCACCAAGAAAAAAAGAGAGAGGACTCAAATAAATAAAATTAGAAAGGACAGTGGAGAAATAACAACTGATACAACAGAGATACAAAGCATTGTAAGAAAATACTATGAAGAACTCTATGCCAAAAAATTAGACAATCTAGGTGAAATGAACAAATTTCTTGAATCATATAAACTTCCAAAAATTAATCTGGAAGAGTCAGAACACCTAAACAGACCAATTACAACAAATGAGATCGAAACAGTTATCAAAAAACTCCCAGAAAAAAAAAGTCCTGGACCTGATGGCTTCACAAGTGAATTCTATCAAAAATTCAAAGAAGAACTAATTTCTATCCTCCTCAAGCTATTTCAAAAAATTCAAGAGGAAGGAAGACTTCCAAATTCCTTTTATGAGGCAAGCATAATTCTGATCCCAAAACCGGGCAAAGACAACACAAAGAAAAAAAATTATAGGCCTATATCCCTGATGAATTTAGACGCTAAAATTCTCAACAAAATATTAGCCAACTGGATCCTGCAATATATGAAAAAAATCATACACCATGATCAAGTAGGATTTATTCTGGAGAGGCAAGGTTGGTTCAATATTTGCAAATCAATCAATGTGATTCATCACATAAACAAAAGGAAGGACAAAAATCACATGATAATTTCAATAGATGCAGAAAAGGCATTTGATAAAATCCAGCACCCATTCATGCTCAAAACTCTCAGTAAAGTGGGAATACAAGGAACATTCCTTAACATGATAAAGGCCATCTACGACAAACCCACAGCAAACATCATACTAAATGAACAAAAATTAAAAGCAATCCCCTTAAGATCAGGAACCAGGCAGGGTTGCCCACATTCACCACTTTTATTCAACATAGTTCTGGAAGTCCTAGCTACAGCAATCAGACAAGAAGAAGAAATAAAAGGCATCCAAATTGGAAAAGAAGAAGTAAAACTGTCACTATTTCCAGATGGTATGATATTTTATATAGAAAACCCTAAAGTCTCAGTCAAAAAACTACTGGACCTTATAAATGAATTCAGCAAGGTGGCACGATATAAAATTAATACTCAGAAATCAGAGGCATTTCTATATACCAATAATGAACTGTCAGTGAAAGAAATTAAGGAAACAATCCCCTTCACTATTGCAGCCAAAAAAATAAAATACCTAGAAGTAAATTTAACCAAGGAGGTTAAGGACTTGTACTCGGACAATTATAAAACATTGATAAAAGAAATCAAGGAAGATACAAACAAGTGAAAGCATATACCGTTCTCATGGCTAGGAAGAATAAACATCTTTAAAATGTCTATATTACCCAAAGCAATTTATAAATTCAATGCAATACCAATTAAAATACCAATGACATACTTCAAAGATATAGAAAACATTTTCCAAAAATTTATATGGAACCAAGAAAGAACACGAATAACCTCAGCAATATTAAAAAGAAAAAATAAAGCAGGAGGTATCACTCTTTCGGATATCAAGGTTTACTACAAGGCCATTATACTCAAGACAGCCTGGTACTGGCATAAGAACGGGCACATAGATCAATGGAACAGAACAGAGAACCCAGAAATAAACCCACAGCTTTATGGACAACTGATATTTGACAAAGGAGGAAAGAACAAACAATGGAGTAAAGACAGCCTCTTTAACAAATGGTGTTGGGAAAATTGGACATCTACCTGCCAAAAAATAAAATTAGACCATCAACTTACACCATTCACAAAAACAAACTCAAAATGGATAAAAGACTTAAGCATAAGCCATGAAACTATAAGCATCTTAGAAGAAAACATAGGCAGCAAGCTCTCCAACCTCTGTAGCAGCAATATATTTGCCGATTTATCTCCACGGGCCAATGAAATTAAAGGCACGATAAAGAAATGGGACTATATCAAACTAAAATGTTTTTGCACAGCTAATGGCAATAAGAACAGAACAAAAAGACAAACCATGCAATGGAAGAACATATTCAACAGCATGTCTGATAAAGGGTTAATAACCAAAATTTATAAAGAACTTATAAAACTCAACACCAGAAAGACAAACAATCCAATCAAAAAATGGGCAAAAGAAATGAATAGAAATTTCTCTAAAGAAGACATACAGATGGCCAAAAGACATATGAAAAAATGCTCAACATCACTAATCATTAGAGAAATGCAAATCAAAACCACAATGAGATACCACCTCACACCAGTCAGAGTGGTACTCATCAGCAAAACAACACAGAATAAGTGCTGGTGAGGATGTGGAGAAAAGGGAACCCTTCTGCACTGCTGGTGGGAATGCAGACTGGTGCAGCCACTGTGGAAAACAGTTTGGAGATTCCTCAAAAAATTAAAAGTCGAACTGCCTTTTGACCCGGCTATCCCACTTTTAGTAATATACCCTAAGAACACTATAACACTGTTCGAAAAGAAGAAATGCGCCCCCATGTTTGTGGCAGCATTGTTCACAATAGCGAAGATCTGGAAACAGCCCAAGTGTCCGTCAGAAGACGAGTGGATTAAAAAGCTTTGGTACATATATACTATGGAACACTATTCAGTCATAAGAAATGATGACATCGGATCATTTATAACAAAATGGATGGACCTTGATAACATTATATGGAATGAAATAAGTTAATCAGAAAAAAAAAAACTGAGAACAGCATGATTTCATACATAGGTGGGACATAAAAGTGAGACTATGAGACATGGACAAGAGAGTGGTGGTTACGGGATGGGGGGATAAAGGGGAGGGTGGGATAGGGAGAAGGGGAGGGGTACAGGGAAAACCAGATAGAAGGTGACAGAGGACAATTTGACTTTAGGTAATGGGTATGCAGCACAATTGAATGATAAGATAATTTGGAGATGTTTTCATTGTACATATTTACCCTGATTTATTGGTGTCACCTCATTAAAGTTAATAAAAAGAAAAAAAACCAGACACCATGAGGTACATAAGGCATATTTTAGAAAAATGATTACCTATCAAGAAGTGGCAATGAGGGGTTAAGAGGCACACTGTTTTGGGAAACTGTCATGTGTTTCTGCACCAATGGGTAAAATAGGAATAATAAGCAAACATATAGATGTAGATATGACTCTAACATCGTATGAAACCTAGGACCCCTGTGTACTTATTGACAAAAAGTCAATGACTCTGAAACATGTTGGAGCTATTACATCCTTGCACTCCAGATTGAAAGTCTTTCTTATACAGAGCAGTAAGATCTCAGGAACACTGTGTGGGTCTGGATTTCAGCAAGGACTGGGTTGGGTTTCCTCCCCATAAAGGATTGTTGAAGTTCTCACTGTCAGCACCTCGGAATGTGACGTCATTTGGCAATAGAGTCTTGATAGGGGTCCTTACGTTAAAACGACTCTCTGAGAGCTGAGAAGGAACAGGGGTTGTGCGTGCGTGGTCACAGCTGGGGACTATGTTTGCAGCTGGATTCTGAAAAAGAAAACAGCACAGTTTCTACAGAAGGGGAGATAAGGGGCCACATTTGCAGCAGTTTACTGTTGTCATGACCTTATCAATGCTGTCATTAATTTTCAATTCACAAAAGAAAGCCCTGCTACTCATACTGTGGTTCCAGAGACTTCAAGATTTATTAAAAAGTAACAGCAATCAAAGTAAGAGTAGACGTACAGATCAACAGAACAGGATAGAAAAAAAATTCAGAAACATACCCAAAGTATGGCCAATTCCTTTTTGACAAAGTTGCCAAAGAAATTCAAGTAGGAAAAAACCAGTAATTTCTACAAACAATGCTGTAACAACTAATTATACAGAGGCAAACATCAACCTTTACCTCATACCATAAACAAGATTTAACATGGTGTACATTATAGATCCCAGCATAAAAACTAAAACTATAAAGCGTCTACTTGAAAACAAGATAAAATCTTTGCAAACTTGGATTAGGAAAGACTTCTTAGAAAGTACCACTAAAAGTACTTACCATGAAAGAAAAGATATGAGAAATAAATGTGGTGAACAAAATAGTGGCCCATCAAAGTTATCCATATGGAATCCATAGAACCTCTACATAGCAAAGGGACTTGAGACGTGATGTTAAGGATGTGGAGATGAGGGCGATAAGGTGCTGCTTTTTGTTGTTGTTTTTTCAATGAACATCCAAGTTCTTGGTGAAAATGTGAAGAAAAATGGAACCGTCATTTACCGTTGTTTGGAATTTTAAGCAGTTCAGTATCATCAAGCACCGAACAGATAAACCAGGGCGGTACATCCATATAGTGAAGTGCTACATCGCAATAAAAAGGAGCAAATGATACTCCACAACAGGGGTGAACCCCAGAAACGTGCTGTGTGGGCTAGATGCACATCAGCACATGCTGCATTGCACTGTACCAGGTCTAGACAAGACAAGGCGGTGACAGAAAGCAGACTGTGTTTTTATGGGGTCTGAGGAAGTGCTGTGTTTTGGGTTTGATAGTGGTCAGACTTCAGTATGTGATTTCCTGGGGTTGACAGATATGTCTAACTCATAAGTCAATTTGAACTCTCGGTGTCTTTCAGCCAGCATAAAGGAGTAGTGAGCACACCACATAAAACTGGAGTTGATGATGAACCTCTCCCTCTGTCTCTGTCTCTTTGTCTCTCTTCCCTCATTTCTCTCCCTCCTTCCTCCTTCCCTCATCTCCCCATTTCTCCCTTTCTGGCATTGAGGACCTCAGTCTTCTTCCTACCAAAATCGACCTAGGAAAGAACTGTGTTGATTCAATCAAAATATACTCTATAGAGATGCAATATTCTCTTATTTCTTTCTCCAAGAATGAATGTTTCAAAAATACACTGTGATGGGGATATCATTGATGGTTCATTACAGACAAAAGTGATCGTGGACAGAACACTCGCAGCTAACAAATGCCGCCGTCACTGCCAACCCTGCCTTGGTAGAACATGAGGAATTTCTTTAAATCTTATGGCTTTGCAGTTGTCTGATGGCCCAGCCCCATTTACCAACCCCAGAATTCACATGGGAACTGATGGCAGTTATAATAATCTAAGGCACATGAATACAAAGGAGAGGTTTCTGATGAGTCTCTCTCTCTCTCTCTTCATTGACCTCTCTGGAACTGAGAACCTGTAACACTGTAACGTACAAAGCAGTCAGCTATTTCAAGCTTTCTGCACTGCACTGAATGAGAATCTCTTATCATCACAGCTGCCTTCCCCCTCAGAAGCTGGCTTGCCTTGGAGAAGAGTCTGGAAATGTCTGCCTTCTTTCTACCCCTCTGCCTGTGGACTGAATTTCACTTCTGTGCTGCCTTTTCCGCACACCTTCTGCTTCAGTGCGGAGCAGCCTTCTCCCTGTCGCAGTGTAGTCACTGTCCCTGTTCCCCATCCCACCCTGTCCCCACAGAGAACTTGTGTGCAATGGCTACCCCTTTATCTCTCTTCCTCTCCATATCTCCATCAATTTGATCCTCTACACCGGCTGACGTCTTTCCTTCCTTCTGCGTCTCCAGAGTGGTCTGCCCTGGTGTTTCACAAACCCAGATGTGGGTCGGGACCCTTCAAAATGCATTTTCTAGAGCATTTTAAAATTCAGATTCAGGAGATAGTCCATAAGTATAAGTTACTGACTATTATTAATAAACTTAGTGATTCTCAATGCAGCTGATATATAGATCTCGTTGGTTTTCACTCTCTTTACTCCTCAAATTCCATTCATGCCTCACTTAACCTGCTCAGACTTGTGTCTCTTTTTAAGAATGAAGCAGCTTTCAGACTCGTGTCCCTTTGTAGGACTCAAGCCACTTTCTCGACATAGTCAATAACTGTTTCAGCCATTCATCAACTTATTGGGCAAATTTAAAAATGCTTTAACATTTGAAAACTTGGAAATACTAACATTTAGAGAAGATAGATCTTTTCAAAACTTTGAAATAGCTGGATAAATAGAGCGGTATGTATGTGTTTACTGAACTTCTGTCACTTAACTGCTCTGGAAATGGAACTTTAAAAGGCTACTGGAGAATTTTATGGCATGGTAAAGCACCTGTAGATTTTGAGATTTTAGCTATTTATACATGAAAGTCACACTGTGACAAAACCCTATGCACGCCAGACATTTGGCTGCAAGGCAAAGATTGTGATTTGCAACAATGAAAGGCAGGGCTGGTTCTTCACAGAGCAAAGCTGTCGTTCCATCTCGAGCTCCCAACGTGGGTCCAGCTTGTTGGCTGATAGCTTTTCAAGTGGGGTCTCTCTTATTTTGGAGGACTTTATTTCATTCAGAGATAATTCATGTGGAGTTTCTAAAATAAGTGGCTTTTGTTGGAGAACAAGCAGAAGGCATGTACCTATAACAGCTATCTTGCTTACACTGTTGGAACGAACGGTGTGCTATTGCCTTTGACCAGACTTCTCACCTTGTCCTTTACAGCTGGTTTCTGGGAAGTTCTGTGGGGCTGAGCTCATGGCATTGCTGTGTTCTAGTCTTAGACAAGTTCAGCCGGCATTTGAGTTTGTTACTCTCTTTAACGCTAGCAGTCCAGACTTCATAAAGGAAAAGACTATACCGTTTCCTTTCTTAGCTTTGCCAGATGTCTGGTGTGCTTCCCTGAAATCCTGACCGGTCTAGTTTATTGCCAGAACTTATGCTGAATATTTCTTTCTCATGCATACACGATTCCCGTCGGGACTCACATTTCTTCCTTCGTGTATCTAACAGTTGTTGGTTGAGTCCTGGGGTTCAGCATTGAACCGAATGTGTCCTCCTCTACCTTACATCTGATTTGATGCATGCCCTGGTTACCATCATGCAAATGGACCATTGATATTCAATGACATGAAATTTGAGAAATTCAGAAACACCCTGCAGTTTCAGGGTTATTGTTCTATGACTTGGTAGTGAATTCCATATTCCTTTCCCACCTTATTTGTAACCAAAGCTCCTCTGAGAACACATGTTGGCTTTTGTCTCCATACTTAGCAATCCTTTCACTCATTGCTGATAATAGCAAACACGTAATTAATGCTTATTATTTATCAGACATTGTTCTTTATGTGATACATATAAATGAGCTCATTTAATCTTCAGAAGCATCATACGAGATGGAGAGCATTGTTATTTCTGCTTGGCAGATCAAGAAGTTGAGGCACAAACAGGTCTGAACTGGCCTGAAGTCAGCTAGATAGAAAGTGGCAAAGCAGGTCTTCAAACCTCCACCACGTGACTCGAGAGTACTTATAACTGCTAGGAGACGTGATCACTTTCAACATCTTTCTATGCATTTTGTGTGTCTAGTGTTATTGGTTTAATGCGTCACGTATCATGGGACACATAGCAGTGTTTACACCAGTCCTCAGCATATACTGCCATCAACTGCCTTTCTGTTGTTTCTTGACATAAGTCTGGCTCCTTTCCAGCGGTTGAGTTGTTGGGCTGCGTGAACGGGTATGACACCGCCTGGTCGTGGTATCCGTAACTCCTTGAAGGACTCAGGCTAATGGTGACAAGTAATTATGCTTTTTTATGTAAAAGCCCTCCTAAGACTAAATAACTATAATTAGAGGAATATATTTGCATGGAGGTTGGTATTTACATGTATAATAACCATAGTTAGATGTGCCCCATACTTACCTATCCCCTAGCACTGAGTAGCAGACCTCAAACACTCTTTCCTTAAAAATCTCACTAAATACCAAACAAATAAGCAACCCAAATGTCATGGCAATCTGAAGAAATCATAGCCATGTTTTGGTCAAAAAGGGTAGTCAACTTCTAGAAGTATCAACTTCTAGGATGACATACTGTTTCAGAGAACTGTATAATAGAACTCCCTCCTCCCCCCAAAATAAAAGAAATAAAAAGGGTCTGAAACAGTCACATTTTGGGCAAGTGCTGGACTTGTGGATGTGACCTGTTAGGACCTTAAAATTTTTATTTTTAAAAATTTGTTACACTAACTCCAGTGCCTAGGAAAATGGGTCAAGTCACATGACCGAGAGAATAATGTACACTTATTATGCTCCATGTTTTTCTATGCCAGGAACATTTTTATCATTTAAAGATAGATTTCTAATGTGACTGAATTATGCAGGGCCAAAAAAATATGTGCACTGGAGTAAATATTATTTTTAGTGGGACTTTTAAATTATACTTTTATCAGATTTGATTTAGCTAGGACCAATTACCAAATCATAAAATATGGTGTGTGTTTTTATATATGTTTTGTGTATTTGTGTAGGTATGTGTTGAGGAAGGGAGGGTTTGGGTAGAAAATGTATGGTACGTCACAAAGCAGCTTTTAAAACAAAAAACAATAATAAACAAGCTGTAGATTGACATTATCATAAAAGTCCTCACTCAGCTTTCAATATAATACAATGATGATATATGTACAAAAAATGATAAAGGGACTCCTTGAAGAGATAAAAGTTAATAAGTGTATTTTTAAAATTTTAAGCTAAATTCTAGCTGGTTTTAATGACCAGTAACTGAAATAGAAAGGGGAGTTGCAGAGCGGGGGGAATTAAAGTCATTTTTCTTTTCTCTGAGACTTTGGGCCATTTATCTGTCATCCTCTGTTGTCGGGGACTCTCTTCCTGAGCCACAGTGGTGGCTGTGTGGTGCCCTTCCCTCACAGAGGTGATTGTGTTTGTTTCACATTTCTCATCTTCTGCATGCAGTCCCCCAGCTAATCATGAAAATCAGCCTGGAAGCCACAAAGCATTTAGAAATGCTTTGAATGGAGGATCCCAAACAGAGCAATCATCTACTCTCAGAAGTGCTTAATGAGTGCCGGGAGGGTCCGCTCTGTCATGGACAGCCTGCTGGTTTTGTTTTCCAAGTGTGTTGAATTCAAAGGAAAGAAAAATGTTGACTTCTTAAGTAAAAGTGGTCATCCACTGCTGTTCCAATGGGAATGCTGTTTGTCTTAATTTAGCACACTTGATTACGGTGGGTTTAGACTGGGTTTTATTTGATGGGTTTCAAGTGCAGAATATTCAGGACACAGATGTCGTATCTTCAGAGTAAGGAAAGATGGAGTGTTATCCATCTGTCTCTTAGCAAACATTTTGATTTATTCAGAGAAGACAGAACAATAAAATGTGTAAAATGGTTGACCTTTCTTTTACATGCTGCTTGTCTTTGCTGGTGCCACTTACCAAGGAGGAATGTGGAAGGTCCCACTAGACAGAAACGGCTCTTTCGGGATGGGTCTAATCTGCTCACTGACCCAGCAGTGGCTGATTCTGCGCGTAGCTCCTGGAGGACTTTATGGCTGTGGCGGCACAGCCTCCCCCACTCATGACTCCTCCAGCTCTTCTGGACCCGAGTAACTTCCTCCCTTAGACTTGGGTCTCGTGGCCACCTCAGGGCTTTCCATTGGAACGTGGTGTCTCTAAGTGCCAATAGGTCTTAGTAATCTCTGGTTTCTTGGGGATTTTAACTTAGCTATTTCTGGATGTTAGACAGTCCATTTAAAATGCATGTCTTATTAGCATACGCCTCTTCTTAAAGCCACCAAGAGATCTTCAGAGTCTAGAGGGTGAAATTCAAGGCCGCTGGCATCTGAAGGGCCCTGGGTCTGATTCCTGCTGAACTCTTGGGTCTCCTCTCTGTAGGGACCCAGAAGATGTCCCTGACCTCTGAAGGCTCCTTGGATGGGTCTCTGTGATGTGTATTTAATGCTGTTCTCGATATCTGTTCAGCCTGTTTTCTGTTCTAGACCCAACCCAGGTATTGGGTCTGAAAAGGACTGCCTAAGCCCGTCTCCTTTGTCCTCTCATTTTATCTTCACCACTGCTGGAGGGATGATTACCCCTATCATTCACAGCGTGTCATCAAGGAAACTGAAGCACCAGCTTTTAAAACTTTCTTAGGATCCTATCACATTCTTTCCTACCTAGAGTTGAAAATTTGAAGGGAGAGACTGTGCCCTATTAATGTTTAATGAGTAAACTGTGTAGCTCAAATATTTGTTGGATAAATGAGAAATCTTAGATATGTTGTCTGATAGCTTTTCCACGCTCATAACTTTTTTATGTGTGTGTGTGTGTGTGTGTGTGTGTGTGTGTGTGTGTGACAGAGAGAGGGACAGATAGGGACAGACAGACAGGAAGGAGAGAGATGAGAAGCATTAATTCTTCGTTGTGGCACCTTAGTTGTTTATTGATTGCTTTCTCATATGTGCCTTGACTAGGATAAATGAGAAATCTTAGATATGTTGTCTGATAGCTTTTCCACGCTCATAACTTTTTTATGTGTGTGTGTGTGTGTGTGTGTGTGTGTGACAGAGAGAGGGACAGATAGGGACAGACAGACAGGAAGGAGAGAGATGAGAAGCATTAATTCTTCGTTGTGGCACCTTAGTTGTTTATTGATTGCTTTCTCATATGTGCCTTGACTAGGCGGTTACAGCGGAGCGAGTGACCCCTTGCTCAAGCCAGCGACCTTGGGCTCAAGCCAGTGATCATAGGGTCATGTCTATGATCTCATGCTCAAGCCAGTGACCCCGTGTTCAAGCTGGATGAGCCTGCACCCAATCCATCAACCTCAAGGTTTCAAACCTGGTTCCTCTGCATCCCAGTCCAATGCTCTATCCACTGCGCCACCACGCGGTCAGGCTCCACTCTCATAACTTTATGTATGAAGCCCGTGAACATCACATGCTTCTGTGCAGATTTTATACCTGATTTTTCCAGAGTATGACGAACTCTTGCAAAAAACATTAATTGGAAAAGATATGTGCACCTTTATGTCCATTGTATTATTTACAATTGCCAAGATATGGAAGCAAGCTGAGTGCCTAGGGTGACAGGTGGTTACTAGAATTATTGTGGTGATCATGTCATAAGGCATATAAATGTCTAACCATTAGATTTTACACCTGAAACGTAACATGGTATGTAAACTATAAATAAATAAAAAATTAAAAACAAAATAGCACACACACACACACACACACACACACACACACACACACACACCCTGCCCTTCTTCCCTGAGTTTGCCGTGTTGTTGATTTGTGACTCCAGACACAATCTTCTCTACCAAAAACGGTGTTGGGTTTCAGCTCTGAGTTTCCAGCCATGTGGGCTGGGCTGGGATCTCTCTGAGGTGGACTGATTGCGCTTAATTGGTATTAGGAATTACCAGCACGATTAATCCACACGTGTCAGTTGTAAATGCAGGTCCCAGCATTTGAGCACCAGAGGCGTGGCAGAGATGCTCGTGGTTAAAAGGAACTGAACCCTGAGTTGAAAGGAGTAGTGCTCCTCCATGCTTGAGGCTAACTTTATGAATTTTGTCCGATATTTGGGACTTGGTGTCTGTCGTCGTCTACACGGCAGGTTTTTCTGCAATAATAGCTGCATAGTTTTGGGGGTGATTCAGTGAGATGCACTTAACAACCTAGGATTTGGACATCAGCAAGGGTAGGAAGATCAGTACTGCTTGACTTTTTAGTAGCAACCAACTTCCCAGAATTCGTCAGATGGCCAAATCACTGAACTTACAAACCTTGCCAACTTTACAAAGGTTCGTTTCAATCGTTCATTGATTGTTAGCAACTTAAAAACAATCTTTTTAACAGCTTTAGTAAGAGTGTTTGATTTATTTACGAAGTGTGGAATATGCTTCCATGTATTCTTGGCAAATCAGAAAACTGGTGAATTCAGCAAATTAGTCCTGCTGCTGAGAAAACTTCTAACAGCAGCAGGTTTGTGAGTTGAGGCTCTTGGTGGATGTGATTTGTTTAATGTTGTTTTCTTAATGCTCAGCAGGTTGCCTGGGACATCATTAATTGGACGGATCCTTGTGGAATAGATTAATAAGTGTGTCGGGATGTGAGATGGTGGATGGCTGTGGTGCGGCCGCAGACTTGAAAGTGAACATCCGTCGTGGCGAATTATCGGACCGGTGACAGTTTTGGTTAGCATTCTCATTTGTGATAGTATCTGTAAGACTGCGTTTAAATATGCTTGAATTGGGTGAAACATGGCTCCTTGGAAGAGATAATAAAGTATAAACACAGGCCTCTACATTGAAGTGAATTTAGTGATGATGACTAATGGGCTGCATTAATAAATATCTAACTCAGCTAGTATTCATTCACCCGGAAAGCCAGCCGCCATGATTCTGAAATGAGAGACAAATGGTAGCTTCCGTGATCATGTTCAGCTCTGTCTCTCACTCAGCAAGATGGTGGACCCAGCAGGTGGTTGGAAGTCAGGAAGGCAAATCAGGTTTCCCTAATGTGCTCCATCGTTTGTCTTACTTTCCCTTGAAGGGCTGAATTTATTGACTTAGCATCACCATATTCAAACAATACGATTGTAATTGATGACCCAATTAGCCTTATTACCAAGATGAATGGAGATCTTCTGTTACAGTGCTTTATTTTGGATAATGGAGGGTTGTTTCAGCCTAAAGGACATCTCTGAATGATGACATGCCAAGTTGACTTATTTTACATAAGATCTAACTGAGCGATGAGGATATCATGTCCTATTTTTTTTTTTCAGCCTCCAGGGAAGTCAGATCTACTAGATCAAATTGCCTGCTTCAGACAAGGAGATAGTTTATTATGGCACCTAAGAGCAGATGCCTGGCTGTTACTGCTCTTAGTTACGGTCCTTAATCCAGATCTGTCTGCCTCATCCAACCTGTTTGCTCTGCTGATTTTGATGTATCATGAACAATTATGTATTTCTTGGAAGACAGAGACAAGGTAGAGTTCCTGAGAGACAATACATCTGGACTCTGAGCGAGGGGGTCCAGTGATAAAAAGCATGGCAGTTACAAGGATGAGAAAAGCCAGGAGAAGCATATGTTTACTCATTATGGCTGTTATTTCTTATTTGTAGTAGTCTGTTCTGGTTTTCTTCGTCAGTTTGAAAGTGTGGCTAGTTTTGAAGTTCTCATTAAAAAAAAAAAGACCTTGCTCTTAGATATAAATAACAGCCTCTAAAAAAGCCACTGAACTTCTGCCAATGCTAGGAGGCTGACCTTTGTATTTTTAGCACGTCTTTGCCGCTTGCTCACTGAGAATGCGTATATAACACACATGCAGATATATATATATATATATATATATATATATATATATATATATATATATATATAAATGTACACAATGTATAAGTATGTTACTCTATGTTAATCATTAGTAGAAAATATCTGTTACGTCTACTCTGCTTTTCTAACGTATATAGGTTTAAAATCCTCTCCACGCAAATTTAGCAGACTCACCTAGGGCCCAATTGACCTCTTCCTGTCTGGAGCCTCGTGGTCTAAAAGCTACAAACCCCCTTCCCAGCCAACCTCTGTATTCTTTCTTCAGTCTGCCCTCTGTGTCCATCCATACTGCCTGGTTCCAGCTCTGGATCATCCCGACCCATCTCCTCCCTACTTTTCTCTAATTTAAACAGTCACCACTGTTGGGCCTTCCATTGTCAGCCAGTGGATGTCAGCTTTCCTGCTAACCCTTCCATGCCCCTTGGAGACGCTGCCTTTCTGGTTCATGTCATCGCTGTGTCAGGATTTCACTGTTCCCCCCGGCAGCTGTGTTCCCCCCAAACACCACGCTCTCAGAGAACGTGGGTGTTCCCCGTCCTGTCCTTGCCAAGAGGGAGATAACCACAGCAATAGGAACAATGACAATAATGATGATAGTCAGCATGTGAGACAGCTCACCTAATCTGTGCCAACCTAGTTGTCCCATACACCACGGAGTCTCTAGTTTAGTCTTCACTGAGAACCTCTGGTCAAGTTCCTATGAGTGTTTCTTCTGACGAAGAAGAGAACCAACGTGCAGAAGGCTGGCTTCTCCTCATTGAGTGCATTATTGCCATCAGTCTAAGCAGACCGTTGTCCTGGCCACTGTTTCCTCAGATTGTTACCTTGATTGTGGTGACATGTCCCAGTGCATCAGATTGTGTATGTTCATTTTGAGCAGTTTTTATCCTGTACCAATGATACACTGATACGGCTCAAAAAAGACTGCCGTGTTGGCTGATGTCCCTTTTCCTTTGTATAGTCAACTCTCCCGCCTGCGTGCTGTGTTTCAGCTGCTCTGCAGTATTCAAGGACATTGTCTCCTCTCCGGTCGACTTCTCTGTGTGTCTGTGTACCTTTCACTTCAGAGATAAGCTCCTGCCCCATGTGCTCTGTGCTTCTCGGGTTTGTTTCTGACAAAATCACTTTATAATTTGGGTCCCCCTTCCCTTTTCTTCTTTTTTTCCCCTTCTCTTTTCATATCCTCATTGAATGACTCATATGAACTTTGCTGGTCATCATCACGTGGCCGTATCTAGGGGACGCCCTTCTGTCTTATTCTGTCTTGCAGAGTGTTTGATGCTGCTGGAACCCCCTTTCCTGAGTGACCTCCCCTGCTGGCTCTCAGGGCAGCTCATGTCTGGGCGGTGGAACCCTCATTTCTTCTGACAACTTCTCTCTGTGCATGGACCCTCCTTCCTCAGGCTGCTCCTCAAGGGCTGATGCTTTGGGGAGTGACTTGGTTGGTTCTCCCTTCTTGACCTCGATACACTGTTCCTGAAAGATCTTACCTACTGAAGATGTAACTGCTCAAATCAAACCATGAATTTATTATTTTTTATGTCGAACGTATTTCATTACTGAACTGCTCCATGCAGATAGCCTGTAAGTGCTCTGGCTTGCACTCCTCATCTCCTTTGCCAAGGACATCCCTGCCCTTGTGATAAATAATGCTGTTGTCCTCCTTGGGGTTCAGGGAAGCCTCCAAGGTTCAGTGACTCCCAAGTGGCTCCTGGCCAGCAGAGCTGAGACCTGCCCAGCCCGTGTTCTTTAGACCAAGCCGCCTGTGAGGTGGCGCGCTTGGGGCCACGCTGGGATGGGGACATCTGGAGCAGCTGCTGGGTGTTGGCGGGGTGCCCTCCCCCGCTCACTGAGGAGACTGACGGGACCACGGGTCTCTCGTCACACGGTTGACGTGCTGAAGTTGGAATCTGAACCTCGGTCTCCAGATCTGTGCTTCTCCCTGCTTTGCTCTGCTGTCTAAGATGGCTCCAAACTTGACTGGAAATGTAAATGAGGGTTTCTCCTAAAATAGAACAACACAACAAAACAACAAAAATTGATGCTCTTGTTCTCCCGGGCACTGCATCAGCTGTAGGTGTGACCTGTTCCCCTTTGCTCCAATAAGAACTGCTCATTCAGCTGGGTCGCCTCTCTGCTCCCCGTCAATCCCTATTGCTTTAACGTGGCTCAGACACATCTGGTCCTTGCGTGATGGTCCCTGACTTTCTCTGTCCATCGACATCCCACCTTTCACTGTGTCCCAGTGAAGCTCACAAACATCCAGTTTCCTAAGCAGTGTTTCATGTAACTATGCATTTAACTGTGATGTGTTCCCCGTCCATCGTTTCCGACAACATCCACTCACCCTTTGGGGTAGGTCAGTGTTTCCAGGGAACCCTCCCTGATTCCCATGCTCCATGAAATGTTCCTCTCCCGTGTCCTGTGACTCCCTGAGACTCCCTCTCAGCCAGCAGTCAGCACACTTACATAGTAGCTCTAGCTGTCCTCGCCTGTCGTCCCACTAAGCTCTCCGACAGGGCAGGGTGCCCTGTTACGTATTTCTCCACCCTCAGCAGATCCTCTGGGTCCTGTCATAGTCAGCGTTCTGTAAATGCGATTAGAGCAACTGAATGCATTCCAAGTGGCCACTTAACCAGAGGGAAAAGAACAACTTTGACTCATTTTCACAGCCAGTGATAGTGTCTGAAGTGGCAGCCCTCAGAATACATGTCCTCAGCTCTGAAACAGTGTTTGTATAAATATCTTATAGCTGCACACTGTTCATCATGACATCGATTATTTTCACCTTTAAACTTGGTTTCATTCTGAAGTAGACTTTGTGTGCTCCAGACTGGTGAGATACAGAGATGGGAGCTGGGAAGGAATGAGAGTCTCTCACTTTCCTGCATACCAACCCCCACCCCGTAGCATCAGGATTGTGTTTGGATCCTGCATGCCCATAGCTATTCACAGTTGCTGCATCAAAGTTGGAGTCCTTGTGAGAACCAGCTATTCCAACACCATTCTTTTGCGCATGGGGACACCGAGCCCTACAAAAGCCACCGTGTCCATTTCCTAGGGATGCTATGACAAGTGACCACAAGCCTGATGGCTTCCAGTCACAGATGTGTATTCTCTTGCAGTGCTGGAGACCAGGAGCCACAGATCAGTAGGTCTGTGGAGCTGAGCTGCTCTCCTGAGGTTCCAGGGGGCAGTCCTTCCGGGCCCCTTCCTGTTCCCTGTGGCTCCAGCTTTCCTTGGCTTATGGCATCGTCACTCCAGCCTCTGCCTCCACCTCCACACGGTCTGCTTTCCTGTTCTTTCTCCTCTTCTGACTCATACAGGGACACCTGCCATTGGGTTTAGGACCCACTGTAAGTCCACAATGATCTCCTTATAAGATCCATATGTTAGCGGTGTCTGCACAGACCTTTTTTCCAAATTAGGTCACATTTTGAGGTTCTAGGTCGAGATCTTCTGGAGGGTCCACCATTCAAGCCACGACACCTAGGCCATGGCTAAGTTGCACCCCAGTCCTGTCCCCTGGATGGGCATGGCAGGTGTCCTGCCCACTCCCCTGCAGGAAGTCCCCCTGTGGGCCAGGTCTCCTCTGTGGCCCCTTTTCTCCACTCGCTGTGCTGTGTGTTCCAAGACACACAAAACTGGAAAGAAATTCTGTGTGTGATGAAAATTGTGGGGATCCTGTTCTGAGGGATGCTCCCAAATCTTTTCCACACTATGTGGCCCAGTTATCTTTGTGGGTGCACTTCCTGCCAGGAAGAAACTGATAAATTTTCTGTCCTGTTTTATTCTCTCCCCCTATTTGTGACATGTCTTCTTTTCAACATACAAAAATAAAGCTGGGTCTCCCCAATTTGCATCAATTAGAAGGCCTTCCCCGGTGGTCATCAGGATTCACGGAGGTGACACTTGTGTTCTGTAGTGACGCTGAGGGCCTGGTAAAGATGGTAGGACAGGCAGAGTGGCCAGAATGTGTCAGGGAGGGTGCTCCATATGCTCGCCCCAGTCATCCAGGGAGGAACCAGGAGTCAGAGGTGTCAGAGGGTAACTGGGCAGATTGGTGTCCGATCAAAGATTTGGGTCCTCACCTGGGCGTGGCCCAAAACATATGGCCACTCTCTCTTGATTTAATGTAGCCATGAAGACAAGGGTAGAAATAGTAGAATAACAGGTATGCATCTGGTGGCAGCAAAAATCCCTCAGAACTGTCAGTATCTGTCATGTCAGCACGAATCCTGGCCCTGCCCCTCTGGACGTGTGGGGTCAGCTTCTTGGGCTCAGAAAGGCAGCAGAGGCAGCTTCGGCCAAGAACCATGACAGTCTTTGCAGGGAGCAGGCTTCGCTACATGCTCCCCAAGGAGGGTGGGAAGGGAGCCCCCCAGTACGGACATTTACAGTGGGTTTTTTCCTGTGTGTTTGCTGCTGCGTGGAATATCTGGTGAATGGATTATAACCCTTCTGCAGTTCTGCCCATCTCACTTCTTTGACATAACCATATCTTTGCCCTTAAAAATGCATGAGCCGTAAGAATTTGCTGTAAAAAGGCGACCTGTGAGAAGGGGGCAGTGACTAACATCTCTGTGACTGGCCCGGAGCCTTGAGTGGCTAAGGAGTTGCTAGATTTCCAAAGCAACTGCCGCAGCAGACCGTCTCCTTTGTCCCCCGTCTATGTTTAGAATAATTAGGGGCAGCTCTCGGTGTTGGTCTCATTCATCAAACTCGCATAAAGCCTTTATGTTTACAGTGTGTAAGTGTCTGTGAGCAAATTCAAACATACGTCTTCGTCTCTTAATCGTTCTTGGATGCATTTATCATAATTCTATTGCTAAATGAGGGATATGAAAAGAAATAGAAACCATAATTAGGTTGAATTATTGAAAAGGGGATGGCATCCTAATCCTGCCTGTTTTGTTGATCTCCAGCACAGGGCGTAAGAAGACAGGGGAGTTCTGTGTTCCGAGGTTGTGAACACGCTGAGGACCACGAGTTTGTTTCCCTGAAGAGGTTTGCCTCCTAAACAGGCCCTCTGGGATCACGTGTGGATATAACGCTGTAGGGAGCGGGGCGCTAGGGGACTGTGTGCTTATATGTTAATGGCATGTTAATGTTGTACTTTCTAAAGAGGAATGACAGGAAGAGTTGCATGTGTGGGGCTGGTGGTTGCCAGCATGTGTCACGCCCGTATGTTGCCTGAGTGTCATTGCTTCCGTCCCTGTATCTGGCCCTCTGACTCTCTCCTGCTGTCCAGCTACATGTGGTTTAGAAGTCAGTCTCTGGTCACTCACTCTGTGGATCTGCCATTTGTCCCCCTCTGAGCTTATGCCTCAGCTCTCAGTTCTTTCTTCTTTTATTCAATCAACACGTATCAGTGCCACGTTCCCTGTGTGAGGCATTTTGGCAAATGCTGGTGACGCAGACCACGCACAGTTCCTCTTCCGGTCAAGGAGGGAGGTCAGACTCAAAGTATGTAATGCTAAGGGTCAAGAGCGCTATGAAAGTGGGTGCACAAGGTGCCATGGAGGTCAATCACAACAGCACCGGCCTTCCCTGACATTTTAAGGATGCAGTGCCCAGGGCGCAGGGTCTAAAGGGCATGTTGGAAGTGGTGACGTAGAGAGAAGGGCTAGGGTGCTAGTCGCTAGCACAGTGCACAGCGGCCCTGATGTCACAGGGCTCGAGGAACGGAGAGGCTGGCGGGATCGAAGATCAAGTGTGAAGGAATCATGGGGCAGACAGAGGGTTTGTCACTCAGCACGAGGGTTTTGACTTGGCAGTGAGGAGTCGTTGAGTGTTCAGGGGGCATGTGAACCAGCAAGTGTTGGGCATCTTATATCATAACTGCCAATGCTCAATGAAGGAGCTGAGTTTGGGTGAAGCTTTTCACCCTGCAGAGCCGGCCCAGCAGCCCTGTGTACAGCCCTGGGGGGCTGGGCCCCAGCAGCCCCACGGGATGACCTGTTTCCTAGCCTTCTGCTTCCTTGGCACTGGCTCTACTGCCCTCCCCCGGGGTGTGTGTGTGCCAGGTCTACGTCCTGTGAACAGCCTTCCTAGAAGTGCTTAGCTCAGGGTCTCTGTTTAAGGAACTCCAACAAAGGGCTTGGCACTGGGCGTTACAGTAAACGGCAGGCTCTGAAGAGTGGCTTCGTGGAAGTCGGCCCCTCTCTGGTCAAATGGCCGCAGGAACCGCACTGGTGGTGGCACGTGGGGTGGAGCTCAGCCCCAGAGTGTGTAACCTCTTACTTGCACCCCT
The DNA here is from genome assembly GCA_037038555.1 of Rhynchonycteris naso. Classification (NCBI taxonomy): domain Eukaryota; kingdom Metazoa; phylum Chordata; class Mammalia; order Chiroptera; family Emballonuridae; genus Rhynchonycteris; species Rhynchonycteris naso. The sequence continues at coordinate 135,252,440 of CM072999.1, read as the reverse complement.
CCCCCGCCCCCCACGGGTCAGGCAGAGGTGAAGACCGTCACCGATCCGCTGACATGCAAGAACTGTGCAGTCGGACGCAGGACGGGCCCTTGCTCGATGATCACACAGGTTATAGGGTTAACCTTCCTAGAAGCCTAAAGACGGAGAACATCAGGCTCGGATCAGCGTGTCACTCAGGCCACACTTTGAAAACTGGACCGATTGTGTGACGAATCTGACAGGATTCGAACACCTAAAGGGGACATAACCCACAGCCTGGGAGGTCACTTATGCAAAGGTCAGCACTCTGAGGCATGGGATGGGGACATTTGGGTGGACGCACAATAACTTTGAACCCTCAGTTTTTTAGGAGCCCTCCAGGGCGACAGAAGTGACTCCCTAACCCTCAGTAATGAGAGGAGCCCCCAGTGTTGGATGCTGTGGCAAGGACCCCTGGAACAAGTCCTGAAACATGAGTGGGTGGCCCTATAAAGCTTTTAACTGGCTGGCAGTTACAGAAATGTCATGGGAGATTACTGCTGAATGGGTTGGAAGGCTCAGGGAGGTAGGTGTGTTAGAAGAGGTTTATTACACGGGACCACAAATGCCAGGTGACTATATTTCCTGGGAATACTCAGAATAACTCCTTTCTCTAGAGGAGCGAGGGATACTGTGTAGTAAGTGGGCCATCAGAGACATTGAGGAGGTCAGTGGTTGGGGTTAAATAGGGCACAGGTGGTTTTGGGTCAGTTAGGGGTGCACTAGAGCAGGATATTGACGTCCTGCCCCAGACCCCTGTATCTCAGTTTACCTGTACTACAGTGACTGTTCTCCCGGTCATGCTGATAGCTTCCCGTCTGTAGCATCCTCTTCTCTCTGTCTTTCTGTCAGAAGAACAAGAGCTTGCCATGCCCATGGATACACTTGGAAATGACTGGGATTTAATGTCTACCAGGATAACCCTCACCTAATGGTTGCTCTTCCCTCCCTCATGGGACAGTTCTGCCTGGTTGCTCAGGAGTGACCACCAGGATTGAGCAACATCGCCCATCGCAGTATCCCACTCGGAACTATGACCACTTTCTGTCTCTTACCCCACTTCCGTCCCTGTGCTTCTGTGCCCACGTCCCAGACATCTTTCCTACATCTAAACCCTTGTTTGAGGGTCTACTGTTTGAGCAATCTATGCTAACGCTGAATTTTTAAAGGTCATGAGTCACAACATGGAAAGTTGATTGGAAGGGGTTAAGAAAGAACAGAGAAACCAATACGGAAACCACGTCATAGTCTGGTGAAAGACATTAGTGGATGAGACTCTGATTATGGCAAAGGTGTGGGCAATTCTAGTGATGGAATTTACAGTACATGAATGATTGGTTTTGAAGAGGGGAATTCTTTTGATGAATTTTGACCTCTAATAAGTGCCCCTTTTCCTACCTTGGGATCATGTTTGCTCTTATCATTGGCTTTTCCAGGACTTTTTTGAGGGGGTGTGGAGAACATTTTTCCTCTAAACACAAATCCATTGGGAGGAATTTTACTATTTATTTTATTTCCAAATCCTTCTTAAATCAATGATAAATGTCCTGCTCATCAGATGTCAGTTATGTTTCACTTGACCTTTTTTAAACACCTCCTAATTGCTTCCTGCTTAGTTTATTGCCCACCTGTTCCTTTCTCATGATTCTTTCTTTTCTCTCTGGGTCTTCATGATCACATATCTCCGATCTAAATGAACCTTTTCTGTAACGGCTCCTCATTGATTATATTCCTCCTGATCTAAGCAAATTCCCCCATCGATTTGCCTCAAGTCCTGCAATCATTTGGATCTGCTAACACAGCCTGGTAAAACGACATGTTCCAGGATAAGCCTTAAAAGCAGGGGCTTTTGGGGTATTGAGGGTTATTTTCTCTATGCACAAAAGGGAGCGTGAGGGCTCTAATGCGAGTCTGCTATCTCTTCCCTGAAACTCCGCCTCTCTGGTGGAGTGGGTGACCCTCCCTTCTGGCTGCTAGCACAGCTCCCTCTCTCTAACTTTCCCAGCATCATGGCAACTCGGTCTGCTTCCAGCTGGTGCCAAAACGACCCAGTTCTGGCTCTTCAGTGCATCTCAAACCATCTGCGCTCAGAAACTCTGTGAGTGAAGTCAGTGAGGATTGATTGCCAGCACGCCAGGGTCTATCTGGCAAAGATCTTACCTGAGATCTCTATTACTTGTGAAGAACTGTGCATTTAAGTACATAAGCAATGCGTATGTACGACGTTAAACAATAAACGTGATATAAATGGCAATTAAAGAAGAAGTGGGGCTTGTCTCTTCAGAAGCCCCATTACACCATTTCTGTGGCCCAGGCACTTAGCTCCTTAGGACCCCATGGCTTCCACCTCATTTCCTCCCTGGCCACAGGGCTAGGGGACAATGAGTAGTGTCCTGTGAAGTATGTTTCTGACCTTTGATTCTGGCTGGGTCTCCTATTAGGGCATCCCTGCCATCAGTGCCCTTCTGTGGGCTGGCATGGAGATCGCCATCAAGATCACCTCAGAAACAATGTGCGAGAGACCTTTGTCTCTCTGGTCACTGAATGGCAGCCCTGAGGGGACCTCCCTGTCACCTGGGAGGATGCTCAGTTCTGTTCCGTGAACAAGAAGTCAACTTTCCTGGTTAAGCCATTAACATTGCTGCAGCTGATAGCTTACCTGATTAAGACAGTGCCCAAAATGAATTAAAACTGAAAAAAGAGTTTATTTTAGGCTGGATATGCTAAGGTTCACATTTGGCAGATGTGGATTTTTTTTTTTTTTTTTTTTTTTTACAGAGACAGAGAGAGAGAGTCAGAGAGAGGGATAGATAGGGACAGACAGGAATGGAGAGAGACGGGAAGCATCAATCATCAGTTTTTTGTTGTGGCACTTTAATTGTTCATTGATTGCTTTCTCCTATGTGCCTTGACTGTGGGGCCACAGCAGACCAAGCCACCCCTTGCTGGAGCCAGCGACCTTGGGTCCAAGCTGGTGAGCTTTTGCTCAAACCAGATGAGCCCGCGTTCAAGCTGGCGACCTTGGTGCCTTGAACCTGGGTCCTCTGCATCCCAGTCCAACGCTCTATCCACTGCACCACCGCCTGGTCAGGTAGATGTGGATTTTAACCAAATCTTGAAATAGGGATAGGGTTTCAATTGGTTGAACTAGAGGTAGATATTCAAGATCTATAACAAGATACATAAAAGTTTAAGCATCTTTTTTGTGTACATAGGTTTGGAGAGAAATGAAAAAAATCAATGTGAGCAAAGCAGAAAGGTTTTAAGAATAGTTCAAAACAAAGCTGGATAATAGGGCTGAGCCAGATTGTGCAATAACTTTAATACCTGGATAAATATGCTGATATTATAAGGTTGGCAGTGTGTACATTTGAAAAATATAAACCGTGTTGACCGAATAAAGTAATGTTCTAAGAAGATTCATAAAGTAATATTCTAAGAAGATTAATTTTGCAAACAGTTTGAAGCTGAAATAAAGTCTTTTAAGAGTCCACACAATAGCCTGGAAATAGTATTGTCTGTTACTAAGACCAAGATTCCTAAGAAGCAAGTGGAAATGGAGCTTCTAGCTGTGAAAGGAACTCTTCTTTTCTAGTGAGACAAATTGAAGCCCTGAGGGTTTTCTTCTGTTTTACAAATACAAAGTAGAAGGCAGAAGCAATTCCTTTCAACTGCCTCTTTGCATGACCAAGGCTTTGCATAATTATTTTTACAAAACTATGGATGTGTATTCTTTAGAACTAAGGATGCTTGACCAACATTGTTATGGTCCTTTTACTCAGCAGGCGCTCAGTCTGATGGGGGAAGAAAAAGACATTACCAGAACGATGACATAATTACAGGTACGTTCTCAATGCTTACAAGGAAGGTCGTAGGTGTGACTGTACTGTCTGGATCTAACGTAATGGAAGGGGACAGGGTAGTGTACAGGGCAGCGTGAGTTACGGTCAATAGGTCAATAATGGGGCATTGATTCTCTCTAAGCACCGTCAATTGTTTTAGAAGGTCATAAGGTCGAACAGGGCTGGGGTGGACTATCAAAGCGCCAGACTTATACCAAAGGGCAGCAGACCTACTGCGGAGGAAGTGTGAAACCGCAGATAAATCAGGGGGAGATGTGCAATTGCTAACTTCAGTGTGGAGAGTGAGAGTGTAATAATATAAAGGGGCCATGAAGGTAGGTCCGGAAATCATAAAACTAAGTTTCAGGTACACCTATTTACATCCATTAGCGCTTCCCTGTCTGGGAAAGTGCTCAGACAGTGGCTAGAGAAATGGGATAAATAGTACCAGCATCCTCAGTGAGGTGCGTACAGCCATTTAAAATGTTTGTATTATCAGGAAGCCTTTAAATTCTCTAGGAAAAAAACAACAACAACCAACCAAACAAACTGCTGTTCCAGACTAATGCATCTTACCTTAATTTCCTTATAAATCCTGCCTCTCTATTTAGCTTAAGTCTCCATTTCCCAACTTTAATTCTTCCATTACTCATAGTTGATTCTCCTTAAAATAGGTTGTGTTTTAGCATGATCATCTGGAAACAGTTTAAAGAGAAAGCATTTGTACATAAGCCCAGCTCTCTGATTTCTAAAGACTTTCGGAATGATTAATGTTGGCTAGTTAAATGTTGCAGCAGTCAATAGGGACAAGCAAAGACACCAGACAAGCAAATAAACATCAAACTTTCATTCTGAGGACAAGGAAGGACAAGGTTTGTAGTTCTGTGCCCCCAACCCCCAGTCCCCATAGCAATCAAGAATCTTAGGTAACTATACGTGATTTATTCTTACACATTCCTTCCATATTGGTCATTGACTAGACAGGTCGAATCTCTGCTCTGTTGAATGAATAAAGAGCAAGACAGTCTTAGGATGTGCCAGGTGCCATATGCGTTAGATCATTTATTCCCTATTCTTATTGAAGGCCTTCTTGACATCAGGAAAGAGGATGAGTCTTGGGTGAGTGGTAGTGGAGAGATAGCCCTAATCCCTTTTCTCACAGGCATTATGTTTGGAGCGTTTGGAGCGGGGAACAGAGGCTGAAGAAGTGATTGGGATAACCTGGGGTATGGGTCAATGTGGGCATGCAGAGTGGGTGTGCAGGAGGACATCCATGCTGACCACTGGAGGCATGCTCCCTGAGGAACTGGTGCTTCAGTGGACACCTAGAGGAGACGCGGCTTGAGCCAGAAGAAGAATATTCTTTTTTTTTTAATTTATTTTTTATTTTATTTTATCTTATTTTATTTTATTATTATTAATTTTAACGGGGTAACAACAATAAATCAGGGTACATATGTATAATGAAAACATCTCCAGGTTATCTTATCATTCAATTGTTTTGCATACCGGTTACCCAAAGTCAAATTGTCCTCTGTCACCTTCTATCAGGTTTTCCCTGTGTCCCTCCCCTCCTCCCTATCCCACCCTTTCCTACCTCCCCCCACCCCATACCCACCACTCTCTTGTCCATGTCTCATAGTCTAACTTTTATGTCCCACCTATGTATGAAATCATACTGTTCTCAGTTTTTCTTTTATTCTGATTTACTTATTTCACACCTATAATGTTATCAAGGACCATCCATTTTGTTATAAATGATCCGATGTCATCATTTCTTATGGCTGAGTAGTATTCCATAGTATATATGTACCATAACTTTTTATTTATTTATATATATTTTATTATTATTAATTCTAATGGGGTGACACCAATAAATCAGGGTACATATGTACAATGAAAACATCTTCAGGTTATTTTATCATTCAATTGTGTTGCATACCAATCACCAAAAGTCAAATTGTCCTCTGTCACCTTCTATCTGGTTTTCCCTGTGTCCCTCCCTTCCTCCCTATCCCACTCTTCCCTCCATCCCCATCCCGTAACCACCACTCTCTTGTCCATGTCTCATATTCTCACTTTTATGTCCCACCTATGTATGAAATCATGCTGTACTCAGTTTTTCTTTTTTTCTGATTTACTTATTTCACTCTGTATAATGCTATCAAGGTACATCCATTTTGTTATAAACGATCCGATGTCATCATTTCTTATGGCTGAGTAGTATACCATAGTATATCTGTACCAGCTTTTTAATCCACTCGTCTTCTGACGGACACTTGGGCTGGTTCCAGATCTTCGCTATTCTGAACAATGCTGCCACAAACATGGGGGCGCATTTCTTCTTTTCGAACAGTGCTATGGTGTTCTTAGGGTATATTCCTATAAGTGGGATAGCTGGGTCAAAAGGCAGTTCGATTTTTCATTTTCTAAGGAATCTCCAAACTGTTTTCCACAGTGGCTGCACCAGTCTGCATTTCCACCAGCAGTGTAGAAGGGTTCCTTTTTCTCCGCATCCTCGCCAGCACTTATTCTGTGTTGTTTTGCTGATGAGTGCCATTCTGACTGGTGTGAGGTGATATCTCATTGTGGTTTTAATTTGCATTTCTCTAATGATTAGTGATGTTGAGCATTTTTTCATATGCCTATTGGCCATCTGTATGTCTCCTTTGGAGAAATTTCTATTTATTTCTTTTGCCTATTTTTTGATTGGGTTGTTTGTCTTCCTGGTGTTGAGTTTTATAAGTTCTTTATAAATTTTAGTTATTAACCCCTTATCAGATGTGCTGTCCAATATGTTCTCCCATTGTGTGGTTTGTCTTTTTATTCTGTTCCTATTGTCTTTAGCTGTGCAAAAACTTTTTAGTTTGATATAGTCCCATTTGTTTATCTTGCCTTTTATTTCAGTTGCCCGTGGAGATAAATCGTCAAATATACCGCTGCTACTGATGTCGGAGAGCTTGCTGCCTATGTTTTCTTCTAAGATGCTTATGGTTTCACGGCTTACATTTAAGTCTTTTATCCATTTTGAGTTTGTTTTTGTTAATGGTGTAAGTTGATGGTCTAGTTTCATTTTTTTGCAGGTAGATGTCCAATTTTCCCAACACCATTTGTTAAAGAGGCTGTCTTTACTTCATTGTATGTTCTTTCCTCCTTTGTCAAATATCAGTTGTCCATAAAGCTGTGGGTTTATTTCTGGGTTCTCTGTTCTGTTCCATTGATCTATGTGCCTGTTCTTATGCCATACCAGGCTGTCTTGAGTATAATGGCCTTATAGTAAACCTTGATATCAGAAAGCGTGATACCTCCTGCTTTATTTTTTCTTTTTAAGATTGCTGAGGCTATTCGTGTTCTTTTTTGGTTCCATATAAATTTTTGGAATATGTGTTCTATATCTTTGAAGTATGTCATTGGTATTTTAATTGGTATTGCATTGAATTTATAAATTGCTTTTGGTAATTTAGACATTTTAATGATGTTTATTCTTCCTAGCCATGAGCACGGTATATGCTTCCACCTGTTTGTATCTTCCTTGATTTCTTTTATCAATGTTCTATAATTTTCCGAGTACAAGTCCTTAACCTCCTTGGTTAAATTTACTCCTAGGTACTTTATTTTTTTGGCTGCAATAGTGAAGGGGATTGTTTCCTTAATTTCTTTTGCTGACAGTTCATTGTTGGTATATAGAAATGCCTCTGATTTCTGAGTATTAATTTTATATCCTGCCACCTTGCTGAATTCATTTATAAGGTCCAGTAGTTTTTTGACTGAGACTTTAGGGTTTTCAATATACAATATCATATCATCTGCAAATAATGACAGTTTTACTTCTTCTTTTCCAATTTGGATGCCTTTTATTTTTTCTTCTGGTCTGATTGCTATAGCTAGGACTTCCAGAACTATGTTGAATAAGAGTGGTGAAAGGGGGCAACCCTGCCTGGTTCCTGATCTTAAGGGGATTGCTTTTAATTTTTGTCCATTTAGTATGATGTTTGCTGTGGGTTTATCGTAGATGGCCTTTATCATGTTAAGGAATGATCCCTGTATTCCCAGTTTCCTGAGAGTTTTGAGCATGAATGGGTGCTGGATTTTATCAAATGCCTTTTCTGCATCTATTGAAATTATCATGTGATTTTTGTCCTTTCTTTTGTTTATGTGATGAATCACATTGATTAATTTGCAAATATTGAACCAACCTTGCCTCTCCAGAATAAATCCCACTTGATCATGGTGTATGATTTTTTTCATATATTGCTGGATCCAGTTGGCTAATATATTGTTGAGAATTTTGGCGTCTAAATTCATCAGGGATATAGGCCTATAATTTTCTTTCTTTGTGTTGTCTTTGCCCGGCTTTGGGATTAGAATTATGCTTGCCTCATAAAAGGAGTTTGGAAGTCTTCCCTCCTCTTGAATTTTTTGAAATGCTTGAGGAGGATAGGAGTTAGTTCTTCTTTGAATTTTTGATAGAATTCACTTGTGAAGCCATCAAGTCCAGGACTTTTCTTTTTTGGGAGTTTTTTGGTAACTGTTTCGATCTCCTTTGTTTTAATTGGTCTGTTTAGGTGTTCTGATTCTTCCAGATTGATTTTTGGAAGGTTATATGATTCAAGAAATTTGTCCATTTCACCAAGATTGTCTAATTTTTTGTTATAGAGTTCTTCATAGTATATTCTTACAATTCTTTGTATTTCTGTTGTGTCAGTTGTTATTTTTCCACTGTCCTTTCTAATTTTATTTATTTGAGTCCTCTCTCTTCTTTTCTTGGTGAGTCTAGTTAAAGGTTCATCAATCTTTTTTACCTTTTCAAAGAACCAGCTTCTGGTTTCATTGATCCTCTGTATTGTTTCCTTAGCCTCTATGTCATTTATTTCTGCTCTGATCTTTATTATTTTCTTCCTTCTACTTGTCTTGGTTTTTTTTTTTGTTGTTCTTTTTCTAGTTCTTTTAGCTGCAGGGTCAGGTTGCTTATTTGCGCTTTTTCTAGCTTCTTATGATATGCCTGTAGTGCAATGAACTTCCCTCTCAGAACTGCTTTTGCTGTGTCCCATAAATTTTGAGTTGATGTATGCTCATTATCATTTGTTTCTAGAAACTTTTTTATTTCTTCTTTGATCTCATTGTTAAGCCATTCATTATTTAATAACATGCCATTTAGTTTCCAAGTGTTTGAGTATTTTTCAGTTTTTCTTTTGTGGTTAATTTCTAGTTTCATGGCATTGTGATCAGAGAAAATGCTTGATATGATTTCAATCTTCTTAAATTTGTTGAGGCCAGTTTTGTGTTCTAACGTGTGGTCTGTCCTAGAAAACGTACCATTAGCGCTTGAGAAGAATGTATATTCTACTGCTTAAAGGTGAAAAGTTCTGAAGATATCTATTAAATCAAGCTGATGTAGTGTCTCCTTTAAGTCTGCTGTTTCTTTATTAATTTTCTTTCTTGAGGATCTATCCAGTGTTTTTAGAGCGGTATTGAAATCGCCTACTATGATAGTATTGCTGTTAATCTTGCCTTTATATCCGTCAAAGTCTGCTTTATGTATGTCAGGGCTCCTATATTTGGTGCATAGATATTTATAATAGTTATATCTTCCTGTTGAATTGTTCCCTTTATCATTATGTAGTGTTCATCTTTTTCTCTTACTACAGCCTTTGTTTTAAAGTCTATTTTATCAGATATAAGTATTACTACCCCTGCTTTTTTTCATTTCCATTTGCATGAAATATTTTTTTCCATCCTTTTACCTTCAGACTATGTGAATCTTTTGTTTTAAGTTGTGTCTCTTGTAGACAGCATATGTATGGATCCTGTTTCTTTACCCAGACAGCTACCCTATGTCTTTTGATTGGATCATTTAATCCATTTACATTTAAGGTTATTATTGATATGTAGTTGTTTACTGCCATTTTATTCTTTAAAGCTGTATTCTTCTTTTGCTATATTCTTTCCTCCCTTTGAACTGTTCACAAAGTGCCCCTTATTATCTCTTGTAGAATTGGTTTGGTTTTTATGAATTCCTTGAGGCTTTCTTTTTCTGGGAAGCTCTTTATTTCTCCTTCAATTTTAAACGTTAGCCTTGCTGGATAAAGTAGTCTTGGTTGTAGGTTCTTGTTCTGCATTACTTTGATTATATCTTGCCATTCCCTTCTGGCCTCAAGTGTTTCTGTTGAGAAGTCCGATGTCATCCTTATAGGGGCTCCTTTGTAGGTGATAGCCTTTTTTTCTCTAGCAGCTTTTAAAATTTTTTCTTTATCCATTAGCTTTGGTATTTTAACTATGATGTGTCTTGGTGTAGATCTTTTTGGGTTTCTCTTTAATGGAGTTCTGTGTGCTTCTTGAACGTGTGAAGTGTTTCCCAGCCTTAATTTAGGGAAGTTTTCTGCTATGATTTGATTGAATAAAGTTTCCATTTTCTGTCCTCTCTCCTCTTCTTCAGGCACCCATATGATGCGAATGTTGTTTCTCTTCATGTTGTAACAGAGCTCCCTTAGGGTTTCCTCACATTTTTTGAGTCTCTTTTCCTTTTTCTTCTCAGCTTCTATGCCTTTGTTTATTGTGTCCTCTAACTCGCTTATTAATCCTCAGCGTGATTCATCCTGCTTTTAATTCCTTCCATTGTGGTCTTCATTTCTGATACTGTATTTGTCATTTCTGTCTGAATCTTTTTTATTATTTCAATTTTGTTTTTTATACTTGTTATCTTTCTATTTAGGTGTTCATAGTGACTATCCATTGTTGCTCTAATTTATTTGAACATCCTAACTGCCATTATTCTAAATTCTGCTTCTGTTAATTTGGTTATATCTGGTTCATTCAGAAACCTTCTCTGGGGATTTCTCTTGATTCATTTGGTTTGCATTCCTCTGCCTGCCCATTTTGTCTGTGTATAAGCAAGTTGTGACTACGGGAGTCCGGTAGGTGTTGCCTTTGTGTTCTCTAGGTGTGGTCTCTCTGCAGGCCCTCCACCCCCTTTGCCGCTGCCTATGGCGGTTGGGTATGGGCGTTGCCAGCGCCGGCCCACTGTGGCTTTTGCTGTGATTTCTGCCTCTCCTCTGCGGGTGGGGCTGTCTCTCAAGCCACAGACCTCAGCACTAAGGGTAAAGGTGAGCACCTTTGCTCAGCTGTGGATCCAGCCTGTTTCTCGACTTCTACCCAGAACCTGCAGTCAGAGCCTGCTCACCACAGTTTTGCGGGTTGGGCGGGGCTTTTGACGTGCTCTCAGCTGTGAGCCTTTGCCCGTCTGGAGCTTTAGCCCCGCCCTCGAGGCCAGGGCCCTTCTGCGCAGGGTCGCAAACTAAGGTTTATTGGGCCGGGCGTGTTTGCTGGCTTCCACTCAGCTGCGGACTTCCGCTCGTACCAGACTCTACCTCGCCCCCGCATTCGAATCCCGCTTGTGCACGTAGGATGGCAAACCGCGGTTTTTTCGGCCGAGCAAGGACAGCATCGTGGGCTCAGGTGTGAGCTTCCACTTGTCTCGGAGCCCACCTTGTCCTCCGCTCGGAGCCTGCTCACGCACGTAGAATGGCAAACCGCGGTTTCTCCGGCCGTTCGGGGCTGGTAGCGTGGGCTCAGCCGCGAGCCCCCCGCCCGTCTCTGGTCCTAGCCCTGTCCCCGCCGTCTGCCGGCTTGCACAGGGTCGCAGAGCAGATTTCTTGCTGTTCCTGGCCTCCCGCTTTGTCCCCCAGGTGGGATTACAGGCAGGCCCACAGCCTTCAGACCACTTTCGTGTGTCCCCTCCGATCCTGCTGGGCTACACCGAGCCCACACCGACTTGGCCTCCTCCCACGCCGACAGAAACGCGTTTCAGCGTCCTGTCGCCACCATACCCTTCAGCAACCCTCAGCAGAGTAAGAAGGGACCGAATACTCCACACTGTAGGCCTGGGAGCTCCCTCACTTGTTTCACAGCTCAAAACTGTCCAAACGCCTCTTCTAGGCTATGGGACTGCAGGCTGGGGCTTGGTTCCTGGGAACCAGGTCCCTCCCTCTCCGCCAAACTCTCCTCCCGCCACGCGGGTCTCTCTGGGCTGCCGTTTGCTCCGGGGAGCTGGGCAGCCCTCTTCACGTTTTTGCTATTCCTACCAGTCTCAATGTGGCTTCTTCTGTGTTCCTTGGTTGAAGAGTTTACTTCGTTTAGTTCAAAGTTGGTTTATCCATATGATGGTCCTTAAAATTGAGTTATAATCCACTTTGGTTCTGGGAGTTGGAAGTTGGTACGTCCGTCTACTCCGTCGCCATCTTGCTCCTCAACAAGAATATTCTTGGCAGAAAGATGACCTTGACAGAAAGAACTCGATCTGTTGGGCAAGATGGAGAAGTGAGAGAGTTTCAGAACATTCTGAGAAAAAAGCATGTGTGCGAGTATCTAGGGACGAGTCTGGAGTCACAGGTCAGGCGGTAAACCCAGGGAATTCTGTTGGATTTTATCTGAACAGCCGTGACAGCGCATCGAGCAGTGTCCTACCTGGGAGTGGCACTACCTTGCTGACGGAGACGGTTAGATTGGGAGGTGGGGCAAGCAGGTCTTGTGGTAGGACACTTGAGGGGTTAGGAGCGTGGCACGAGGGTGGTGACCATTGTCAAGGAGCAAAGGGTGTAACATCTATAGAAATGTCAATGGTTGGAGCATATGCAGTTAAGGGCAGCAGGAGTAGATCTCTACCCTCTTGATCCCTGAACTCTGATGCTAGAACCGATTCATAGTATGTTGTCATTTATTCGCCGACTTCAGCTATTGTCAAATGTGCACAATCGTGACGATACCAGTCTGCTGGAATACAAGGCTAGGGCATGAAGGTCCTTGAAATGTTTGGACATCACCTGAGTTAGTGAGAGCACTCATTTACCTGGGTGCTGTTTTCAGCAACACCCCTGAAATAAGTTTCTCATCCTTTAAGGAAGTAGGGATGTTTCAATAGATGTTGAAGTGAACTAGCAGATAAGAATGATACTATTTTAAATTTTTATATAGCTTGTCACATCTTCCTCTGGGGCAGACCACATTGAAGGAGAGTTCAGAGAAGTAGCATAGAACATAATATTTTTCAGCAGTGAGTTTATTAGCATCTCTTTGGGGGTCAGAAGACACCCACAAAGCAGGTTGTTATAAGCTCAGTTTTCTACTTGGTTTTGGTATAAGTATATGCATATTTTTAGTCTTCCCAGAAGAAAGCTGTTGACCAGAGTGTTTTGACAGCCTGGTTCTCAGTTTATTAAAAACAAAAATTTGATCATAAAAAGCCAAGTGATCAAGTCAATGTTCAGACACTTGATCTATTAAAGAAAGATTAACAATAAAAACATAAAGCCATTGAACACACACACAAAAGACTATTTCCTTCATGTTAATGTTTCTTCTGTGAAAATGTTACTAAGAATAATTAACCTCTTTTAATTAAATGTATTTAGCATAATCTGAGTATTGCAATGATGTCTATGTTTTGGGTCTGTCATATATGAACAGGGTTCTACTTGGTCAACCTGCCTCAGGGCCCAGGTTAAAATGTCAGCAGATGCTCTAGCTCCTCTGGCATGCTGTGAAGGAGGTCAGGGTCCATCTCCCCAAAGGTGTCCCTGACTAGTTCTGTGCCCAGTGAAAGCTCAGGTAGGCCTCTGTAATAGCAGGATCTTGAGAAAGTGGGACCCGTGTAGTCCACGGGAGTGCTTGGAAGAGGGCAGTGAACCCCACCTGTGAGAGAAGCCATGTTAGCATGCATGTCTTTTTATTTCTGTGTTGCTCTGATATCCTAGGCTGTGAATCAGTATATCCAAATGTACATTCTTAAAAGGTGCCTACATTCTGCCTTAATTTATTCCCCTGACACTCTTTGAGAAGTAGGTAGAAAGATTGATGGCTAGATGACATCAAAGTCTAGTCCCATAGATGTTCACCTTTTAAAATATCTTAGTATGTATGTCTTGGTTATAAGTCAATCCTTCTAATATCCAAGGTGAAATTTGTGAGGAACTAGATGAACCAGACTAAAAGAGTAGACCTTTTGAATGGAAGAAGAATTGGGTGTGCAGTGCATTGACATTATGGACAGAATTCTACCATGACTGCAAAACACATATGTTCTGCTTTATAATTAACATGTTTGTCTATTCTGAAATGTCAGAATTTTTAAAAAGTATAAAGGACAAACTCCAGAAATTTGAAAAATAACTTTAGGATTGATGTATAGCTGCAGGTTGCCTGTATAGAGGTAACACTTGGAACCTTGTTAAATTTCCTGGTTGGCTTCCTCAGAAAAAGTCCCCTGAGCCAGCTTCTTCAGTGACTGGCAGCAACCTGACAGCTGTCCGTCAGAGTCCTTCTCCTGCGTGCTTTCTGGGTCAGCATCACGACTTTCTTCTGACTTGGTGGTTGTCTAACTGGCTCAGCTCAGCACGTGCCAAACTGAATTCTTGAATATTTTATCTATATCCGTAATTCTTTATCTTGGGACTTTCTTGTTTTCTCAGACTTAACGGACCATCAGCAAGTACTGATGACTCAATCTTATACTGAATTCTGAATGCAACCACTTCTACACCTTCCCCTGCTAATGCACTCTCATAAGCTACTATCATGTAATCCATCTGTTTTCTAACCGGCCTCTTCACACCCTTCCAGAAACCGCTGACAATCTAATCTTGGCACAATAACAAGAGTCATCCTTTTATGGGCAAATTGGGCCAGTTATTTAAAGTCCTCCAAAGAATTTCCATCCAGGTTTTAGACTAAGGTATCTGCATAGGTAGAGGGTCCCCAAGACTTCCACAAGAGCAGAGATGACAATTACACTGCTCACAAAAATAAAGGAATCAAGAACTATGCAGATACTCCAGTACTTTCAGCCTTTTGTCTGGCGCATGTTCACCAATGGAATAAAAGTTGGTTTTGCATCTCATTTACATAATTAAACAACTTTCTTTGACTCGTCATTTGCTTTTCTGATGTTCTTTTTCTTTGTCTTTTTAAAAAAATTTTATTTGTTCATTTTTAGAAAAGAGAGAGAGGGGGAGAGAGAGAGAGAGAGAGAGAGAGAGAGAGAGAGAGATAAGGGGGAGAGGAGCAGGAAGCATCAACTCCCATATGTGCCTTAACTGGGCAAGCCCAGGGTTTTGAACTGGCGACCTCAGTGTTCCAGGGCGACACTTGATCCACTGCGCCCCCACAGGTCAGGTTCTGATGTTCTTGTTTAATGAAAAAAATCAAATGCTTCTTTTTCTTCTATCGCTTCATATTCATTTTGTAATATCCCCTAATTTTTGTGAGCAGTATACTTGCTTATGGCTATGTCCTCCGCATTTAGCATGATGCCTAGCACATCATAGGAATTCAAGACACCTTGACTGATGGAATGACTGATACCATGGAGTCAACATTCCAGATTCCTCTCTTCCAAAGGGACACACTGCTGTGTTTCACTGTAGTATCCAAGTAGCATTAAATTCAAGTAGCTTATCCATACAAATTTAAATTGTAGTTTTTCTCCTAAATGACCAATCTTGTCTGACATGCAGCTAAATGCAAATCTTGGGACAGCAGGGACAGCACCTGTGTTTGAAGTTGGGTTTCCGGGGTCCAATGGAAGATGGAGGTTGTTCTGACGTGACAGGACTTCAATGTGAAGAACAAAGAGAAGCTCTGTCCCTGTCCCCAGGCTGCCAGGGCACATGGGTCTATCCTACATGTCAAAGGAGCTGATAACAAGGTGAGGGCTGAAGGGGAAAAAAGGTATGAATTTCAGAGAAAGCTGTTTTCTAAGGTGGAGTTTGAGAAGATCCCATGAGAGGGAACCCAGGAATGGAAGAAGCTTTTTATGGGTGCAAGGGATGAACCTTTGATAATTGGAGACCATATGGACCCTTCTGTTCACTGCAGCATTATTTCTAATGGCCAAGATTTGGAAGCAGCCCAAGTACCTATCTGTAGATGAGTAGATAAAAAAGCTGTAATACGTTTATACAATAGAATATTACTTGGCCATTAAAAGAAGGAAATCTCACTTTTTGTGACAGCATGGATGTACCTGGAGAGCATTATGCTAAGTGAAAGAAGCCAGTCAGAGAAAGACAAGGACCACATGATCTCACTCATATGAGGAATCTAATGAACAAAATAAACTACAAGCAAAGCAGAGACAGACTCACAGGTTGAGAGCAGGTGGATGGCTGTGGTGGGGGTGGCTGGAGTGGGTGGAGGGACTGAGCAAAAAAAAAGGAAAGAAAGAAACTTATGGACATGGGCAACAATATGGGGACTGTTGGGGGGAGGGGATGTGAGGTGGGAGGAGGTGCTGGGGATAAATGGTGATGGATGGAGACTTGACTTGGGGGGGATAAACACACAACACAGGGTATAGATGATGTGTTATAGAACTGTGCACCTGAAATCTATGTAATTTTGCTAACCAATGTCACCCCAATAAATTTAGTAAAACAGAAAAATATTAAGATATTTCATTAAAATAAAAACCTATGCTTAAAAGATTAAAGAAAAAAAAACTAGTCAGGGTATCAACAGCATAACCAAATCATGGTCCTTGCTGATAGGTCACCTGACAGGGAGGCTCTGGGGAGTCTGTATGTCCCAGAGGCTGCTGTGTCCTCGGTGGCAAAGGCCACTGGGTCCCCCTGCAGAGCAGTCCGCTGACAACCGCAGGAGCATGGCTGACGCTCACCCCGGTGTCCCACCTTACATTTTTGTCCCTAGATATCTTCCCGAAAATCTTTTCTGTACGGCCATTTTTTATTTTTTGTTCTACTGTTGCTGCAGGTTCTCCATTGGACTCTTGAACACTCCCCCCCACACCCCGGGCTGGCTTCATTTGTAGATTATGGTCTCATAGATATTTTTATGTAGGGTGGGGGGACAACGAAGGCTGGTGTCTCCCACTTCGCCATCTTGCGGACGTGACTCCTAAACGCTCTTTCCAATGTCAGCTCCCTACTGACCTGCTGGCCCTATTCTAGTTAAGTACTAATAAACCTGTTAAAAGACCATGGCCTTGTAGAATTGAGGCCCACGCCAGTCTCTAATCTTTTGATGGTATTGTGATTCAGAAGTATTATTTCCTTTGTCCACAGACATTGATAGTTAAGATATAAAGGGAAGCATGCCCAGGGTGTGCCCAGACTGCCGGCCGCTACGGTGAGCTGTTGGCCACGCTTGAGAGTTCCATCTCGATCTGTGGTTCACAGCGTCGTTGCTGGGAACCAGAGCTCGTGGGCGGTAAAAATGACAATTGAAAAAAAAATAGGATCTTTTTTTTTTTTTTTACATTTTAAAAGATTTTTATTAAAGCATAGTTATCTTTACAGTATTATATTAGTTTCAGGTGTACAACATACTTATTGAATGTTTATTTACCTTACTATGTGATCACTATAATAAGTCTAGTAATCATTTGTCACCATAACTATGTTCCATGTGTTTTACATTACATCCACATGGCTTTTTAAAAATTTTTATTAATTTTAAATTTATTGTGTTTACATGGATTCAAGTGTCCCATTGAATATAACTCCGTCACCCACCACCCTTGTGTCCCTTTTTATACCCCTTTGCACTCCTCCCCCTAACTCCCTCTTCCCTTCCCTCTAGGATTTGCTGTCCTGTTATCTGCATCTCTGTGTTATGTATATAAAATTTCACTAATCCCTTTACCTTCTCTGATCCCGTCCCCTCATCCCCTTTCCCTCTGAATGCTGTCCTTGTAGTCCCTGTGACCCCGCCTCTGCCTCTATTCTGCTCCTCAGTTCATTAGATTCCACATATATGAGATCATATGATATTTTTCTTCCTCTGCCTGGCTTATTTCACTTAGCATAATAATCTCCAGGTCCATCCATGTGGGGGGAGGGAGGGGAGGGTGGGATAGGGAGGAGGGGAGGGGCACAGTGAAAACCAGATAGAAGGTGACAGAGGACAATTCGACTTTGGGTGATGGGTATGCAACACAATTGAATGATAAGATAATCTGGAGATGTTTTCATTGTACATATGTACCCTGATTTATTGGGGTCACCCCATTAAAGTTAATAAAAAAAAAGCAATGGTACATATACACAATGGAATACTATGTGGCTGTGAAAAAGAAAAATAGGATCTTGATCTTCACTCTGCCTTTCTGTCTTTATAATAAGTGTAATGTCACATCAAGAGTCATTGCCACACCACGGGGACATCCGGGCTTACCTGAAATGCCCTGGCTAAGTGAAGGGGCCTACAGAAATATTTCTTGGGGAAGCATGATTTTGAACCTTTTCCTCTGGTTGACTTAAAAATTTTTAATTATAATATGGCAGTAAAATGAGTTTTTTGGCTGTAGTTGTCTTGTAGAACCAATTCAAGAGATGAAAACCCTCCATCCTGGGGGCCATCGACATGGTGACTTTGCATTGCCATGGCTACAAAGACTGCCCCTAACCAAAGCCAGTGGACTTCCTGACATTTCCCGCTGTTCCTCTACAGAACTGGAAATGGACTGTTTCATGTATACGGCCAGCCGTTAGAGCTCTGTGGTGGGAGTAGGTTTGGGACTTGATGTTTCCCTCCCTTCAGCAACTGTTTTCTTCCTCCAGGTTGTTTCTGACAGTTAAGCTGCAATGAGTCTGTCTGTGTCACTATATGTATAAGATTATTATAGTTTTTTGTATTTAAAAATTTGCAAAGAGATAGAATAATTGAAAGCTTTTTTTTTGAAATTTTAATGTAATCCTTATCAAAAGTTGCATTAATTTTTGTAAAGAGGATGTTTCATCCATATCTAATGTCTGTAGGTTGCGCCGAGTTTAATTTCCAGTGAGTGGGAACAGGTAGGTGCGTTTTAGATAATTGGCAACAGCAACAGGAGGTTTTCACATGGCCATACCCCAGATGCTGTGGCAGATAAAGGTACCCAGGAAGGGGTGTGAGTGACAGTGGACATCTGGGGCCACACGGCCTCGGTTTTGATGCTGGATCTAGAACTGATGAGCTCCGTGGCCTTGGGCAGTGTGCTGAGCTGACTGCACTTCCGTCTGTCCAGCCATTTTCCTAGGAGGATACAGTGTCTCGTAAAGAATTCAGTCAAGATCTCAACGGGGGAAGATGATGTCAACCTAGCACAGCCAATACTACTTAATGATTACGGTGATGACATTTGAGGCCTATTAAAAATTTCTGTTACTTATTCCTTTTTGTTTGATGTCATAGTACTTATCTTTAAAAGGCAGACTGTTATTTTTAAAGGGAAATGTCAGGGTAGGATGGCCTTGAAGTCAAATAATACAGCATGTTAAAAGCTAAAGATGACATCCTATTTAAAATAAAAGTCAATATGTATGTCAAAATAATAACCCTCGGTCAGCACCATTTCTCCACGAAGGCACTGACTACCCCATCCACTAAGAAGAACTTAACCATAGTATTCAGCACATTTTCTGGGGTTCAGAGGGTCGGTACATTTCCATAACCACACACAGAGTAGCTGAGGGGACCAGGCTTTAAACCCAGGCTGTCCACCTTCTTCTTTGACCCACTAGAGAACTAACTGTAACTCAATTCAACAAACATGTATTGATGGTATTTTTGTTGAAGATTCTGGAAATCCCCACTATGCCCTCAGCTACATAGGAGGACTAGAAGAGAGTTTTAACATGTAGATTTACTTTTAAGGTTCTTAAAGACTTTAGAATCTGACAAATAGTATGTAGTTTTGCACTAAATCCGTAAAATAGCACATACATTTTTCTTTAGAGGTTTGCAAGATATGATCTTCTCAGTGGGACTTATATAGTCCAGGGCCTAAATACAATAATAACATGAACATACCCGATTATCCTAGAAAATAATTATCTACTGTCATCATTTTCACTTGAAATAGTAAATTCAAATCAAGTGGTCTGTAACTTTTGGGATGTCCTGTTTGGGTTTTAGATGAGTTACGAAGAGGAGACACTGGATTGAAGGAGGGCACTTGGACAGACATGAAAGAATAGAAGAGGGTGTATTTCTGGGGGGTCACGACCAGGGTGCGTATACTCCAGGGACAGTAGGCATCAGAGACACTAAACCCTTGAGAGGATACAAGGGTGAGAGGGACAATAGTAGGTATTTTCTTAGACTTAGCTGAATTCCTTTCCTTTCCTCAGAGTGTTCCAGGGCAGTGCCTCTGGTTGACATATTACAAAGTGAGAGGAGAGGGTTATGATCACGGAGGACAGCTTTGAAATATTGAAATCCTCAACTGATACCTGCTTGGGTCTTACTACCATAATTTTCTTATTGAGGGGTTTTGTATCCTTTTCAGTTAATAAAATTGTTAAAAATGTACAACCCCTTAAGTCAGAGGCCCTCATGTTTTCTAAGAAAAGCTAAAAAGGACAACATACTATCAAAGTATGGGGTTTTGCCAAATGACTGATTTTTCTCATTTTCTCTTTCCTATATCCTAGGGAGGCTTAACATTAATAAATATATTACTTAAGCTCATTTAGCAAAAATAACCAGGTTTGCCATTAAATAGTGCTGAAGTAAAAATTTTTTTAAAAGAAATCACTATTGTGGTTATCCTCCAGATTTCCTGATGAGAGAGCACAGTTACTTGAAAATATTCACTATGTTAAGAGGAATGAAAATTTAGTTCTGAGCAGTTCATTAGACTTTCATTTCCTGATATCATTATTCTTGAGAGAACACCCCCCCACACACAGACACACACATATATATGAAGCATAGCGTGATTTCAAAGATTTATCAAGACCTTTATTCCAGAGATAGTCAAGTGATTTTTATTTTTTGTCATGTAAATACTTCATGACCTAGTTAAAAACACCGTTGGAAAAGATTGACTGATGTCGGGTTTGGAGGGTAAATCACAGACCCAGAGCCGTAACGAACAGGCTTGGCTTTCTAGATGTGCTTTCCATCTGTCAGATGTCATTGCCCCGGTGGTTCCCATATTATGGTCATTCCTCTGCAGCTATGACAGGACACGGTGTTACACTATCAATGGATGGCCTCCAGGTCCCCGTGGACCAGGCTGGCGCACAGACAGGAAAGACATCCGTTTTTGTGTCAGCAGGTAATGAGCATCCTTCTTCCCACCTGCAATGTTCACTGAAGTCCTTTGTTTGCTCATTCCAAGCAATTCTTTCTGGACAGCACCCTCCTGTCTCCTGGGGCTCTTTATTCTGCCCTCATCCGGGTACCCAGGGTGATGATGGAAATTCGAAAGGAACACGAGGATAGAATTTCAGCATGGTGGTGACACAGAATAACAATGATGAAGGTCTGTAATGAGCCCAGTTTTGATGTATTATTTAGAAACCTCGCTTGCTCCACTTCCTGGAGGCTGTTAACCTGGGCACTGGTGAGGCAGGGCGAGAGGGAATGGCCCGGTGCAGGTGGGAGAGAAGAGAGTCGTAGTGGCTGTGCCCTTCACTCCAACTCCTGCTTCTGTGCCAGCTCAGGGGTCAAGACGGAGAAAGAGAAGCCCTCTGGCCAGCAGGACTTGTCGTCATTACAGGCCTCCAGAAAATGACACCTTGTTGGTAGCCAGTCATGAATTATTTGTCTGTTTGTCGGGAGTGGCTGGTCCCGTGCCCATTTATCCTTTGCCTGCTTGGTGTGAGTAGGGGGGGTATGTTTTACTTCATGACGATGCCCCCGTGTACTGTGAGACCGGAGTCTGGGACATGGTGTTTGGATGCCACTGTGGCAGGGCGGGCCCTCACCATGGAGGGAGCAAGAACCGCGAGAGGACATTTGTAAGCCAGAAGCCATTTTTGCTTCTGCGGTGTCAAAAAAGATAAGAAAGCACTCATTTTGCCCTTAGAAATTGCAGGTAATTCTACCCCATAATTAGGTGCTGTTGTGCCCGGACAGCCATAGCACTTATGGAGAACCTGTGAAAATGTCTTATTTTTAATTACACAATGGAAACGGGTTATCTCTAGGTGAGACTGCCTTTGTTGTCATGATCTGCACTGCCTGACACCCTTCCTTTGCCCCATGAAAGCATTAGTCACAGACGCATTTTCTCAGGCACTGGCTCCCGGGCAGCTGAGGATGGTGGTGGCTTAGGTGACAGCGGTCCTGTCCCTGGCGGGGCGCGTGTCCTTTTCACGAATGCACACGGATGAGGACTGGTCTGGGATCAAGGCTGCTACTCAATTTTGAGGTCCAGCGAGCGAGATGGTCATCCAAGGGATGACCTACCTGGTCTGGGCGGGCAGGGTTCTGTGGAACACCACATAATAAAATGAGCTGATAAAGGTGAGCACATTAAAGAAGATGGCACTTGGGGGTGACGGAAGGGCGATCCGGGTGGGGGAAGACTCTCAGTCAAGTTGACCCTGCCAGAGAAGAGAAGAAAAATTAGGGCAGGAGTTGCCACGAGGCGGCGCAGGGGGAGATGGGGCTCCGCTGGAGGGTGTTGGGGAACACACGCGTGGGGAGGATGGGGAGTCTCCGTGGAGGCTGCATTGGGGGCACCTTTGGCATATTTTAATAACACTAGAAAAAGGCAACTACTTATGACGCGTCAAATCTGAGGCTAAGAAGTAGTTTACGATTGCAGCTGATGATTTTATTTACTGGAAGATACCGAGATTCTGTGGAGCGCTGGCGTGGGAAAGGGACATATCAAATCTGCTGCCCTTTCACCTTGTTGTAGGAGGGGGACACGAAGGGACCGACCAAAGCCTCCGTCTATATGTAAGCTGTTTCCCCGCCCACCGTAAACGCTGCCTGTGCTCAGGCGAGAAGCCATGGCGTAGGCATGAGGGTATCATTGGCAGAGATTCTCCGGAAAGCCCTCTTCTCTGGGGCAGGAGCCTCTGGGCGATGCTACCTGGGAACCCTGAAAGTGACGGCCTGTATGGTTTTGACCGGCTGAGGGGCATGGACCACCAGAACTCACGTTTCTGAGCCAGGAGGCTAATTCAAAGCCGGTGTGCTATAGACAATGACTCGGATGCCTTTATAACGAACGCAGGAAGCGTGGGGACCATACAGTGTGGTCCCTGGCCTGCGCGGGCAGCATTCCCAGGCTCCCTGATGCCCATCCTAGAAGACTAGACTCAGCACAGGGATCAGTGTGATGGAACAGTCTCAGACCCATGCTGGAAGCCAGAGGCTCTTGAGTGCCATATGGTTGCAATCAGCCTGAGCGTCTATTTTAAGTATCGTTCCTGAAGTAGGCAGTATAAAATGATGTCAGTGGTTTCGAAATTATGGATTCCTATGCTTGTAGGCAAGTATAACTATAACAATATATCTATCCATGCTTTGGAAGCTGCAAAGTTAAATGTTATGAACGTCTCCAGGTTTTGAGGCATAATCCTTGTGGCGATATAGTATTTCTTGGTTTGTTTTTAAGAAGTCCTGTGTTAGGGCTTTTTTTTTTAAATCCTAATTTGTCCTCCCCCCTTTTGGTGATTGCACTAATTGTGAGTGAGTGCTCTGATAGTTAGAATCCAGGGCACATGTATCTATTCACTCATTTAATATACGTTTATTGAGTACCTGCTAAGTATCCCTGTTGCAGATACTGGGGAATAGAGGTGAATATCACAGAGCATGTGCCACTGGAGCTTGCATTCTAGTGGGAGGGAGAAAGAATCAGAAGGCAGGTAAATACATAATCTAAGGGTTAGGAAAAAAAACTAGGACGCACTGAGCGATGTGGTCAGGGGGAGGCGCTAGTGTGATAATATTCATGGCGGGCCTGAGGAGGGGATATTTGGACAAGGAGCTGGCAGAGGGAAGAAATCTGTCCTGCTAAGACCTGGGGAATAAGTTTTTTCAGAAGATTCATTTCTGATTCTAAATGATCAGACGTGCACCCTGTCTCTAATGATGTCTAATAACTTTTTCATGAGTCCACGTGTTATGGGTCTAGTGATTATTATTGGAACTGGTATTGATTGCTTCTGTTATGATGGTAATGCATTCCTTAGATTACAGCTTGCAGATTTCTCTCTAGCTTTGATGATGGGCTCTAGTCACTGTTGTTATAACGTCTGTGATTTCACTTTCTGGGATGATGGTTCACAAAGGCCATGGGAGCACTGGGCAGACTGGCGAGGGGGTGAACCTAGGGTGAAAGATATATATGCTCACGTTGCAAAGCTTGAATGCACTTCCAGGCCCTGGCTGGTTGGCTCAGTGGTAGAGCATCAGCCCGACATGTGGACATCCTGGGTTCAATTCCTGGTCAGGGCACATAGGAAAAGTGTCCATCTGCTTCTCCACCCCTCCATCTCCCCCTTCTCTCTTTCTCTTTCTCTTCTCCCATAGCCATGGCATGATGGGAGCGAGTTGGCCCCGGGAGCTGGGGATGGCTCCATGGCTTCCACCTCAGAAGCTAAGAAGAGCTCTGTTGCTAAGCAATGGAGCAGGAACAGCAGCCCCAGATAGGCAGAGCATCGCCCCTTAGTGGGCTTGCCAGATAGATCCTGGTCAGGGTGCCTGCGGGAATCTAGTTCTGCCTCCCCTCCTCATTGAGTAAAAATAAAAAAAAGAATTCACTTCCAAGTTGAATTAATTGCATTAATGATTAATGAATTAATGATTTGTTTTCCAGCAGAGGAGGTGGATTAAAAAGGCCAAGAAACACTGTTTTAACAACTCTGCACCCCCGGGATGATCATCATTCTTTTAGTCTCCGTTCATACAGAAATCCTAAAGCAAGGCGCATTCCCTTAGAAGAACTGTACTGCTGGAAATGGTAGTACTTTATTGCGATATGTGAACACTTTAAGGGACTGTCCCTTCATAGCTGACACAGTTCTGCTCTGTGATGCATTGCTTGGACACAAATTGATGTGCGTTAGTGGTCCCCATAAGGTGATCTGTCCTTTCAGAAAAAGAGATTTGCAGTGTTGGTCTTATGTGCGACTTCATTTCGAAAGCCTGTTGTTGGAATTTGTTACAAGCTTGAGAGAAATAGTCCAGTTCATCCTCAGCTGGAAATAAATAAATAAATAAAAAGGGAGTCTGCTGCGTTTTATGTCTAATCCATGTGGACAGGGGGCCCAGGGTGTGAAGGCAGCCTTATGATCCAAGATCTTTTTATCTTTACCGGAAATATTGCTTGGTTATTCTACCCTTGTGGCGATGTGTGACTTTATTATTATTATTATTACTATTGAGAGGTTGAGAGGTGGGGAGACAGAGACACAGAGTCTCACATGCATCCCAACCAGGATCCACTCAGCAAGCCCCCTACTGGGGGATGCTCTGCCCTTCTGGGGCCACTGCTTCACTGCTTAGCAACTGAGCTAATTTAGTGCCTCAGGCAAAGCCATGGAGCCATCCTCAGTGCCCGGGGCCAACTGCTCAAGCCATTTGAGCCATGGGTGTGGGAGGAGAAAAATGAGAGACAGAAAAAGAGAGAAGGGGGAGGGGTGGAGAAGCAGATGGGTGCTTCTCCTGTGTGCCCCAACTGGGACTCGAACCCGGGACTTCCACACACACTGGGCTGACACTGAGCCCTCCGTTGAGCCAACCAGCCAGGGCTTAATGTGTGACTTTCCAAAAGTCACGCTGATGTCAGAGTTGAGAAACTTTTCACTTTTCATACTTCTTGTAAAGCCAGTAGTCGCGGCCACCATCACAGCCGCCTGGCCAATGCAGGTTCGCATTAGATTCGAACACATGGTAATGAAACAACGGAGCCAAAAACTGGTGAGCCATCAGCTTTAATTCTAGCTTGCACCCGGTGGGCAAGCAAAAACACACACTGGGCTCCAAAACCCACTCATTCAGTGCTCACAAAGCTACTGACCTATCCGGGTTTCCTAGAATCAAATGGTTTCTAGTTCACCAGCCTTATTCACCTCTGTTCCCCATCTCCTTCTCCAGCACAAACTCTGCACAGACTGGCTTCTCCCTCAGCACTCTGCCATCTTGGCTGCTTCTCCTGGCCTCCACGTGGCCTTCATCTGCTCTCCTCTCTGATACTAATCCCAGGAACTGAGAGAGAGAGCAAGCTCCTGGCCTGCCCCACTTTATAGTGTAGAATCAAAACCTCTAATCCAATTTACAAACAATAAAGTCTCTGATACAAAGTCACTCATCTGAGGCACAATGGGATTCCTCATGAGAGTGCACCACCCTATATCATCCAATCAGTCAAGGGTGTGGGGAAAAGCTTACTCTTTAAACTAAGGCGTAGGCTATAACGACCCGGCCTTCCCACAGCCTGTCCCCCAAAACACATTAATATCAATGGACTTGCATGTGGGCAGCGCCATCTTTAACAAAGTGAGCATAATATATTTTATCTGCCCAACACTTCTGTTACCAGAAAAAAATTTAAAGTGTCTGTTAACTGCTATAAGTCTGTCCCACTGAGTCAACCAGTAAAATGAAAAATGAACTTCTCTTGAACACGGAGTCCCAGTGCAGAAGGTGAACTTAGTTCCCCTGAAATTTCAGGCCCTCTCTTACCTCAGCAGACTCCTCTCCCGGGTAGCGGCCAATGGGAATTCCCAGGCCTCGCTTTAGCATCAGAAGGACCACCCTCATGTTTCTTAATAGAAGAGTTGAGCACATGGAGACTTGCACATGGAAAATCAACATAAGTCAAGGATAAGAGACACTGAGCACAGTCTCAGCATCAGTCTCCCGCTCACTATGCCTGTATTGTTCTTTGCCAATTGAGCTTTTGGAGTCATTTGCTGTTTCATTTCAAAATAATAAAGCACTGGAAATTTCAACATTTTAGCTTTCACCTTCTCCATAAAGAGGGAACTATTCAAATGCTTTTGATGTGCTAGTGGAGCAATTCTGTCTTTGGAGAATAACAATCAGCGCCTTTGTGATTTCCTGGGATAAACTATGTGAAAGCCCTCCACACCACGTGGAGGTGAGCAGTCTGTGATGATGTTTAATCACTTGGGTGGTTTCTGAACAGCCAGGAACAGAGGGGAACTACAAAGCCGGACTAGAAAGAGTTCTTTTTGCCCCAGGGATCTTTTCTTTAACATTTCCTGGTGCATATGGATTTTAGAAAAAAAATTTAATTGGGTTTGATTTATTCTTTTGCCCTTGACAGTACAGAAGGAAGGATAGTTTTACAGTCTTCCTGTGGCAGAGTTGGGGTGTTAACGTGTTGATGTTCACACATCGTTCACAGATACCACATTTTATGGGTTGTTTGTAGACCACTGGCTCGATTAAAATTTCGGTAAGCATTTCCAATCTATCATTATTCCGTCAAACCTAAATGAAATCATAGCCTGTTTATTTTGTCAATAGTGCTGTGGAACGGAGAGTAGACTCATTTTGGGACCATTGTTTCAATGACTTATTTCAGCGTCTGACTGTATTCTTGTATTTGAAGGACAACTAGGACGCCATTGCCTTTTCAGCACTAAGAAATGGCCGGCATTCAAGAATGACAGCCTTCGTGAGTTATACTTTGAAAGACACAATGCATGCATGCATGAATATGTGAACCAGCTTATTTGTCCAGACAGAAGTTTGAGAGATGATCAGGGTCTTGATCATGAATTATAGAAAACACTGTCTTATGGATATGTGTGTGGTGATCCCTCAATTGAAGCAAAATCATCCCTCCCCTGAAAATGTTGGCTAACGATTACAAAATTAAAAAAAAAAAAAAACCTCTGAAATCACTCATTTATGTTACATGAATTGGTTCTTCTGCTAATCGATACCGTTCTGTCCTGTGTCACTGTCACCATGCTGCCCCGTCACCCCTATACATCCAACTCCTTTCCTGGGAGGGTGCCACCCCTGGTCTGCGGGAGGAGGCACCAGTCTACTGGCCATGGCCCTCAGACAGATCGGAGACTTCTTGTCTGTGGAACAGGAGGCTCCCCGCTCCAGTTCCCATTTGTAAAAGCCGGACGTTTCTTCAGGAGAAAGAGTGTCTGTAGCAAGAAAGCCATGAGTTGAATTCAAATTTAAGACTTCCGTCTTCCTCAAGTCATGTTCAGTTTATTACGTGCCTTGCCTCCTGCTGTATAAGAGAGAGATGAAGAGATCACAGTTTTCCTGGGGGTTTGAAACTCTGGTTAAACAGACATCAGAAGGGAATTCTCCCATGAATTTTCCATGAGGGCACTGGCAGTCTCAGGAATATCAACTCGAGCAAACACAACATTCTTTCCAATTAACGTCAAAACATCACCTGGCTTGCATATCTGTTGTGCTAATGTGGTATCTCCATTCTGTGGTTCTCCACAGGGCCCTGCTGGAGGTGAGGTTTAATTGTAGCTAGTTCACTGTGACTATCCCTTAAGTAATTTTAGAAACAGCTTTTACCTTTTCCCTTGCCCTGAGGTTATTCTGATACAAAACCTTCTCTTCTTGATTTGTAATATGCTGTGACTGCATCCAAAGTTGACTTGGTAAGTGGTTTAGAAAATTTTTCCTGAGGAAAATATAAAAGGTTTCCATTCACATAATTTAAGATTTGATGGGGAAACGTCTCTGTCTATTTCCATTCATCCATCCACCCACCCACCCACCTACCCACCCATCAACCCATCCTTCTATCTGTGTTCTTTGTGGGGAAATCCATTGGAAATTGTTTCCCTTTGAATGTGTCTGATGTGCTCACACAGTTTGTGAAGAATATAGTCCTCGTGGTGGTCAACTGGGGCCAGGGAGAAGACTCAGACAAGTAGTGGCTCATCCGTGTTTTCACTAATTATATGCTATCAGCGTTCAGCAGAGTCTGGTGCATAGGAGACAGTGAACAGTCCCATCGCCTCCATGAAAACATGGAGGGATGAATAAATAAATGAAAAGGTGAAACTTCCACATGTGTTGTAGCCACATGATCCGGAAGATGCCTTCTACTTCTGAGTGCATCTTTGGGATGGCTGTGAGCCTGGGATTAAAACAAACAATGCAATGTGCAGAGAGAAGACACAGAGCAGGGCTGTGTCTGTCTTCCCTCACGTGCTAAAGGAGCAGCACCCAGGGACAGCTGTGCCCAAGGCTTGACAGAAGCATCTTCTTTGTTTTTGCAAATTCTCAGCTGTGCCTAAATCATCCCATTTCCCGAGGACCCTGCTTTTCTATGTCGTGGGGATGATCTCCTGCGTGTTGCCTGGATCCAGAGTCTTGCGGAATTGATTTCTTTCACTTGCTGATGTTAGTGACACAAAGCTTCTAAGGATAAGCTCCAGTTTTACCAGATCCAAATGCGTTTCCCTGGCCATGACATCAAACAGTAATGAAGTCTCCTTGCCTTTAAAGATTGGAAGCTACTCATGACTTTCCTGGCCACTGACCTAAATAAAGACAACATAGAATATTTCTCGGTCCCATAAGATATTGGATTCCTAACCTTCCTAGACCAGCTGCTGTGTCCTCCATGCTAATGGAAGCTGACTCTCTTGGGCCCTTGCATCACATGGACCCAGCAGAGGATGATTTTACGACTTAAAGGACCCTTCCAGGATAACCAATCTTTCTTTTTATTTGTACGCTGAGACAGGTTTTGCGGATTCAAACTTTACAAGAGAGCGGGCATTGGAGACCTCTGGCCTATTATCACTTCCCTCCTGTTTGCACTCGGTGGTGGTAAGAGTCAACAGAGGCCTTGCTGACTTCATCTGAGAGTCTCCCCTGAACCCCTTGGCCCCTCACGCCATCCAGACCTTCCTTTTGATGGAAAACACAGGGCGTTTTTCTGTCTTTAGACGGACCTCCTTTGAAATCCTTTTGCCCTTACCTGAATGCGTCTCCACCCGTTGCTGAAACACCCCTCAAACAGGCCCTGCCTCCTCCTCCCCCAGAGGAGGGAGATACATTAACGATGGCTGTGTACTTCTCTGGAAGTTGTCCTTGCTGTGATCTGACCGCCAGGACATCCCCTTAGACAACCCACACTGTGAATTATCTGTGACTGAGTCTTGCTTGAGAGCTGAACAGAGAAGCCAGAGAACTGGATATGGAGTCAAAACCCACGATGACCCGTCAAATCCAACTCCCTCTGAGACACAAAACCTGTAGTGTCTAATAAGACCAGTCAGCCAGAAATAAGAAAGAGAAGAAGACCGAAATGCTCTTGGAGGGGTTCAAGGTTTTGGTTTGCTTTGGAAGGCACACCACTTCTTAATTGCCGCTGGGGTACTCCAGCTAAATCCGGCAGCCGCATACAGGCAGTTTTAAGAAGCAGAGGTTTACCCTGAGCAGATTGATGATCAGAGTATACACCAGATATGCTAACACCTCTGGGTTGTCCATCAGGTCCACAATTCAAAGCCAAAGTGACTTCCTGACTGTTGTTGGCCTTAGGCTTTGTGTCTGCTGCAGATCAAACTCCTGGTTCTGTGAAATAGCCCATGGGACAAGGTCAGACGGTTTGCCTCACCCAGATGGCATCTGGTGGCACCAAGATGGTGGTTTGGTGTGTCTGGTGAGGCTGAAATAGTGTCTCTGGAAAAATGAGCTGTAACCATCCGCGGAAAGGAATGTTTAAAAACGTCCTACATACGTAGAAACAGAGAGACCTCAGTGGGACTGTGAGCATGCCTTTGGTGTGTGTTCCAGGTGTCA
Source organism: Rhynchonycteris naso (assembly GCA_037038555.1). Classification (NCBI taxonomy): domain Eukaryota; kingdom Metazoa; phylum Chordata; class Mammalia; order Chiroptera; family Emballonuridae; genus Rhynchonycteris; species Rhynchonycteris naso. The sequence continues at coordinate 135,222,066 of CM072999.1, read as the reverse complement.
GACCCCAAGCCGTTTGAACACTGCAAAGGTGAGACCAACACGGGACCCGAACGCCGAGTCACTTTGGGATATCTCTCTGTGGGTTTCACGCAGCGGCTCCCTGTGCGTTATACAGATAGTCCTAGTCACAGAGTACGGTCTGTTTACTCATTGGCTGGAATCTCTTCTTTTCCATAAAGTAGCTGCTCTGACTGTGGCAAAGCAGCTTTGAGACTCCGTATCCCCCATCTGAGTATTATACATCTATTTATCTTCTTCTAGGGGTAGCTGGCACAGTAATAAAGTGACTCTGTCCAGCTGTGTCTCAGAATCCTTGTTGACCTCACCGCCACCAGCCCTGAGAGAAATCGGGACCAGTGAATGACCCATTAAAACAGGAACTTGCAGAACTCTGAGCAACTTCAGTGACTGTCGTCCAAATTTTTATTTGTAGCTTCCCAGACTCAAAGGCACATTGTAATAGGAAGTTAAAGACTATCTCTGTGGGGCCAACCAGTGGATGCCCACGGATACGGGGTATCACGCTCATCCTTGGCACTGCTTGTTGACAGGCCTACAGACCCAAATGTCATAAAACCTTAAAGCCAAGCTTATTTCCATTAAGACCATGTGGCTTTCCCCAAAGATAAGTCCCAGGAGACCTTCAGTCTGGAGACCTGCTGTACTGGCAGTGAGACTTCTGTAAGGCTGTTCTTTTTTTTTTTTTTTTAACTTTATTTTTTTAATTTCTTTTTATTTTATTCATTTTAGAGAGGAGACACAGAGTGAGAGAAAGAGAGAGAAAGAGAGAAAGAGGGGAGGAGCTGGAAGCATCAACTCCCATATGTGCCTTGACCAGACCAGTACAGGGTTTTGAACTGGCGACCTCAGTGTTCCCAGGTCGACGCTTTTATCCACTGCGCCACCACAGGTCAGGCCAAGGCTGTTCTTGATTGTTAGCGGAGGGGACTCTGAACCCCAAATGCTGCCATGGAACTCCTGGAAACTGCCCCCTTGGATTCTCCTCTGCTGGTTTAAAAGGTAGCATAGTCACCTCCCGGACATCCATGCCAGGGGAGATCCACCACAGAGCCTCTCCTGGGGTGTTGCTGACACATAGGGGGTCTCAGAGTAGACATCTTTCTCAGGTCCTTCCCATCAAAACCTATGAACTCTGAAAATAATAGATTGCCACCCCCTTCTTTTTACCCACCCCCCAAATCCTTTTCCTGATGATCATTTTCCCTCTGTGCTCAGGTAAGGATTTTGATGGTAAAAATGATATTCTTCAGGCTTCCCTCACCCAGGCCATTTTGGGTAAATCAGTATCACATAAACCTATTAATATCAACCCCCCTTTCTACAGACCTGGCGGGGGGAATGACATCAGCCATGTAGCAGCCTCTTGCTGGAGTGTTTGTGGAAAGGAACAAAGTAAAGGGGAACTAATTCCTTGGTAGCAGCGCCAGGTCAGGAATGGTTTCATGGATGGGGCCAGAAGGGAGCCCTCCTTCCCCATGTCTGCACTGGCTCTTCAGTGGAGCTGCCTGGCTGCTGGGTTTTGTTTCATGATTTGTGGGACTGAGGGTGTTTCATTTCTCGCCAGAGAGGGAAGCATTCTTTCTTTGGCTTTGTGACTACATACAATCAGGTTATCTGTCCAATCTTCCTGCTCTGAGAGCTCAGTCTACTTTGGAGAAGAAGGAAGAGGAGGGGAAGGGGATCAAGAAGAGGAGAGAGAGAGGGAGAAAGAGACCGAGAGAAAGAGAGAGAAAGAGAGGATCAACTTTTACAATGAGAACTACTCATAGTAAAGCGAAAGCTATTTCCTTACAGAATTATTTTGAGAGGGAATTGAACTCAGTTCATTTGCATCTCCAGAGTTACCACAAACTACAGTTTGGCAGAAAGAGACCTGACTTGTGCCTGATTGATTGAGCAGGGCCTTCATTAGTAGGAGATATTTTTTTCATGCCCTTTCAGAGGGAAAATTGAGAGTGGTTGTGATACAGCGCTACATGGGAAGATAATGTCAAAACTTCTTATAAAACACTGTAGAACGTTGCAATTCTCTTAGCAAGAAAGAGCACAGATTTAATTATGGGTCCAAATGCCTTCTGCATCAGGTGGAGCGGGGTGGATGTGGGATGCCTGGGGTGCTGCCTGTTTTTCAATATGACAAGAAACTAGAAGCCTAAATACCCACGCTATCCCATATCTGTTTGTTCCCACGGTTTCTAGTGTATAGGAATACTTCTCACCATTCTAGCTGAAAACAAAAAGGTTAATGACTTTTCTGACAGTGGGCACATATGTTGACAACTGTGCTTATGGCCTCTGGCAGCAGCACCCAATAGGACATAGGCTCATAACCCATGGGCTTCTGGTGATCTGCTGTTAGTGGCACATGTGTTAACAGTGAGGTCACACAAGGTCCTGTATCCCTTGGTTACATCATTCCTGGAGTTTCAAAGGTCTGGAAATAAGACCTCCTAGTGGAGTGTCACTAGCGAAGCCCTGGAGGTGGCAAACACAAATATGGTGACAGAGCAAGACCTTCCCCTGGTCTTGAATGAATGAAGGCTCAATCTGTGGTGGGAGATCTAGCCACCATGTTGCCACCACCCACTGTTTTCATGTGGCCACAGCTTTAATTAATGAAAGCCATTTTCATTGCCTCTTTACATTTTCTATCTTGGATTTCCAAGAAAAGTGACACGAGTCCATTCTCTTATTAGTCAACCTGAGCTGATTTGTCACATAGCCCAGACAGGGGTGTCATTGGTGAGCAATGGGGGAGGAGCCACTTAACAACTATTGACTTCAAGAATAAGGCTAATGATGCAGTCTTATCCATCTCTGGGCTGTAACAACTCATCCAACAGCAGTTAACTGAGTAAGTTTTAAGTTTGGAGGATGAAAACGACTCCAAAGCAAGATTGCTGGATTTTCTTATGATAGTTTTTCCTCGTGACCCAGAATGCTTGTAATGTATAGCTGAAAACCAATGCATTATGAAAATATTTTTATATCTAGTTTTTCAAGTTTGAAAGAAATATCACTTGTCCACAAGCCCCAGTAACTTATTATGGTTGGTGGAACAGCCTGACAAAGACCTTCTCAATGTAATGCCCAGAACATGAGACTGTGTGAGATTACAGGGCAGAAGGGACTTGGCAGGTGCATTTATGAACCTTACAATAGGGAGAGTCTCTTGAATTGTTTGAGTGGGCCAGTCTAATCATGTGAGCAGCAGGGGAGATATGGAAGACACGGCTGCAGAATGGGGCAGACTGGATCCACTGTGGCTGGTTTTAGGGGGAGGGGGGAATCCGGTGAGGAATGAAGGGAGTTCCAGGAGTTGAGAGAGACCCCTGGTCACCAGCCAACAATGGAAATGAGGCCCTCAATCCTATCACTGCTAGAAACGGGGGTCTTCCAACACCCTGAATGAGATCAGAAGTGGGGTCTTCTCCAGAGCCTCCAGACATGTTTAGGCCCTGCCCGCACCTTGATCTCGACCTTGTGAGACCAGCAGAAGACTGAGCTGAGCCCCGCTGACCTTGGATTTCTGGTAACAGAAACTGTGAGATAAAAACTGGGAATTGCGTTGAGCCGTGACATTGGTGTGTTTTTTGTTAAGGAAGCGACAGGAAAAGCTAACGTGTTAAAAGATAAATAGAAGCACATTAACATTTTGTAGAGTTCACTGAGCAAAAGTCAATTTGCATAAGGCAGCGCCCAAGCCAGACAGGAGCCACGGAACCAACAGAGAGGAAAGTGCGAAGCAAAGAGCGGGTATTGATTGATTGATCACGCCCTCCAGCCTTCTGACTGTTTGTGGTCGGTTGTCCTCGGTGTTTGGGTTTTGTAAACTTGAGGTGTTTAAAGGCTTAGATTTTGGTTTGCTTGCATAGGCCACTGCGACATTATGGCCACCGATGTCCAACGGCCTCCTTGGTTAATTAGACACACAATATTCTTCCCATGTTAAGACTGAACCAACTAAATGTCTGATTCAGTATGTGAATGTAGCCCTGGCTGGTTGGCCCAGTGGTAGAGCGTCGGCCCGGCATGTGGAATTCCCAGGTTTGATTCTTAGCCAGGGTACACAGGAGAAGTGCCCATCTGCTTCTCCACCCTTCCCCCTCTCATTTCTCTCTGTCTCTCTCTTCCCCTCCCACAGCCAAGGCTCCACTGGAGCAAAGTTGGCCCGGGTGCTGAGGACGGCTCCATGGCCTCCGCCTCAGGCACTATAATGGCTCTGGTTGCGGTGGAGACACGGCCCAGATGGGCAGAGCATTGGCCCTGGTGGGCATGCCGGGTGGGTCGGGCGCATGTGGGAGTCTGTCTCTCTGGCTTCCCGCTTCTAACTTTGGAAAAATACAAAAAACAACATAAATAACAGCAACAAAAGAATGTGTGAATGTATAAAATATTTTATAGAAAACATCTACCCAAGTATCTTTTTGTTTCTGGAATTGATTTTCTACAAAATGTAACAATTTTTTTCAGTAGAAAGAAAAACCCTCTGAAACGGAATACTTTGAACTCTGCTGAAACTTGAGGAAATATATTCAGAGACAGTTTTAAATGTGGAGGAACTTGTCCCTCCATCCTTCGCCATCCCTTTCTTGCCTGGTGGGGGCTGTCCTGCCGCCCGTCCCTCCCTTAGCGTTCACTGCTCCTGGGCTCCCTTCCCTTACCTCTGCGCTAGCTCCGCCCTTGACCGGTTAGTTCCTGGGAGTGTGAAGGAGGCAGGCTGTGGACTAAAAGGATTATTGCTTCTCTGAATCCGTCCTTCACATTTCAAGGCAGCCGCAGAGAAGAGAGGGATTCCCTCACCAGTTGTCCATGCCATCCCCTCATCCCTGGGGGCCAAACAGTAACTACCTTTGGGGCAGGTGCACATCACTCAGTTCCCAGCTCCTTCTGGTGTGGCCCTTGGCACTCAGTAAAGGTCGTGGAATGAATAACAACATGAGCAGTCATCTCATCATAAGGTTTTGAAGGCTGTGTCACTTGAGGGATCAAGTCCAATTTCTCCGTGAAAAATTCTCCATCGGTATGTGGAAGCCTGGCACTGGGCTGGGCACACTACGCATCATCTCTCATCTAATTCAGAGGACCACATGTGTGCATCCTAAGAGAGAGGGCATCTGGTATTCTTGCCTACGGACCTGATTCTTCTCTTGCTCTACACACCATACAAAGACCTCTGGCGTGTGGGGGTTACCCTAAACCCAAAGAGCAGCGGCGACTCTTGGGGCAGTCATCAGTTTTGCAGACCATGGAGTGGTTCAGTGATCCTCCACCCCTCGGGAATGGACTGCGATTCTGCACGCTGGACATCTGGCCCCTAAGGTTTTCCCTGAGGGAACCAGAGGGAGTGAGAGAGTCATGACACTGAAGAATCCTAACAGCTCAAGAGCAGGCACAGCACACAGTGCATTGCTTTGCCCAGGAATAACTTCATCTTGACATGTTCACATCATACTCAGGTTTCCTGATGCTCAGGAAATAGGTATTTCTTTTGGAAAAACTTGAGGCTGGCGATCTCCTAGCCCAGGAATAATTAACTGTGACATTTGACCTTTTAATTTTTACCAGTGCAGGTTTTCTTGAGAAATAAAGAAGAGGCTCCCCTAAGATGGTTCTGTATAAAATTACTTTCTATATTCTTTTTTTAAAATTTAAGATCTTTAGTAACAGATGTTTGCAGTTTGTTGACTCTATTGAAAAAAAAAGTTGCTAACTTTTATGACAAATTTAAAATGCGGTTCTTAAAAAATTCTCAACTTGACCACTTATGGCTCTTTCTCATGACCCAGAATGCTTAAGATACTAGGTATCCGAAAAGAATTACATTATGAAAATGTTTCATGTTTAATTGTTAAATTTGAAAAAGATATTACCAGTTTGTTAGAGGTTGAATTGTGTCCCCATCCAAATTCTTATATGGAAGTTCTAACCCTCAGTACCTGGTAATCCTCTCTCACTTGCAGACAGGGTCATTGCAGATATGGAAGTAGCTAAGATGAGGTCACACTGGAGCAGGGTGGGCCCTTAATGCTATGTGATGGGCATCTTCATAAGAGAGGGACATGTGGACGTGGGCAGCCAAGCCCACAGGAGAGCACCACCTGCACATGAAGACAGCCTTCCGTGAGCTGAGGACACAGGCCTGGAACACCTCCTTCCCTCACGTCTCAGCATGAACCCACCTTGCCCACCCACCCTGATCTCGGACCGCTGGCCACCTGAACTGCAAGGCAATTCCTGTCTGTTGTTTCAGCCTCTCAGTGTGTGGGGCTTTGTTACAGCAACCCTAGAAAACTAGTGCACAGTTTTTAAAAATCACTTATCAACTTGCTCCAAGAACTATATGTGTGGTAGGTAGAGTGGCCTCCCAAGGACCCTGATGCTCAGACCTGGGAGTATGCGATGGCACATGGAACAGGGTCTTTGTAGATGCAGTTAAGGTTATGAACCTTAAAGTAGGGAAATTATTGGATTATTTGGGGATATGCATATCTATCCATCCATCCATCCATATGTATCTAAGGAATACAAAGCCACAAATTAAGCTCCAGGTAGTCAAGGGGGTAATGGGACTCTATCTTATATCACCCAAGACAGAAAATCCAGAAGCCTCAGGGAACCTTGAGAAATTACACAATTTGAAGTAACAAGTGTCTTCTGAGGTCCAAATGAGAAGTTGATCTTCTGTCATCATTATTTATATGGACTAAAATGCAACATTAATTCTATTTGAAGTTTCAAAGCACATTGAGGACAGTGCAAGATTTTTGCCCTGGTCAATTGTGGGTAAAAAATGAAAAAGGGAGCTGCCTTTTAGGGTTAGTCTTTCATGTTTTCCAAAGGACTGTATGTGAATAGAAAGGCTACTCCACTATTTTAGGTAGCATTTAATTCTCTATGGGAAATGAAATAATACATAGGTAGAGGCTTCTATTTCTTATAAACAGAAATAGCATTTTTAGCTTTTTTCTTTTTGTTTTTTATTTATATATTTAGAGGCTTTTCAAAGTGATTGCTTCTTCTCAATGCACCTGTCACTTGTTTATTTTTCCACACTGATATTTAAATGCTTCTGCCATTTACACAGTTTGCCTTGAATTCAAGTCCGGTACTTGCCTGTATTTCCTCTTCTCTCTTTCCAATTGGCTGTTGTGTCAAGTCACTAACCCTCGCTCCTCGAGATGACCTTTAACAGTTCCTCAGTGCCTTCACATTTTTGTCTTTCACCGTAAGCCAGAGACACATCCTTTGAAGCATGTGGTGTATCTCTTATGTCAGAAAGTCGGTACTTACTGTTCATTTCATTGGCACTGGAGAATGCTAGTAAAGATCTCCTGGTGCATGTGCACATGTGTGGGTGGATCTCCCGGGTTGTGTGCATGTGTGTGGGTAGATCTCCTGGGTTGTGTGCACATGTGTGGGTAGATCTCCCGGGTTGTGTGCACATGTGTGGGTGGATCTCCTGGGTTGTATGCATGTGTGTGGGTGGATCTCCTGGGTTGTGTGCATATGTGTGGGTCGATCTCCTGGTGCATGTGCACATGTGTGGGTGGATCTCCCGGGTTGTGTGCATGTGTGTGGGTAGATCTCCTGGGTTGTGTGCACATGTGTGGGTAGATCTCCCGGGTTGTGTGCACATGTGTGGGTGGATCTCCTGGTGCATGTGCACATGTGTGGGTGGATCTGCTGGGTTGTGTGCACATGTGTGGGTGGAGCTCCTGGTATGTGCATACGTGTGGCCCACAATTGCACTTTAAGAGAGTTTTTCTCAGTGACATCTGTTTCCAGTACTTGACTTTTTCTGAGAAACGATTCAACACAATCCTTTTAAGCTCATCAATTACTGATTATTATTATTTTGAAATCTCAGTTTGTGTCTAAATCATTGCAGGGAAAGGGCATTATTTTTCTTAAAAAATAGTTTATTTCTGTATGACTGTTTCTGACTACAATACTGAAAGCACGTGAACAAGATGGTAGCACCCACTGTTTGCTTAGTTTACCAAGCTGAGGGCTGGTCTTCGGGAGCTGAGGGGCTACCCCTCCGGTCCAGGCTCCAGGTTAGGAGGCTCCTGCATGGTCTGACACCCAGTGGGTGCAGTCCCTTCTCAGCTCCCTGCTGCACTGAGGTCTCTGGCCAGCACAGAGGTCAGAGTGGTGCAGGCGGGAGCCCCCTCTGCCTTGCTGTGCGGTGGCAATTTAATATTTTTGGAGCTACATAAAGGAGGTTTTGTGGCTACCCCGCTCATCACAGAATTAATTCATTACTTGGAGATTATTAATGAATGCTCAGCACATAAGTGTTCAAGATGGTTAAGGAGAAAAACATGGAGGGGCTACCTAAACTTCCCGTTTACTTTTCAGATTTTGGTTTGCAACTTCCAAAAAAAAATCTGTGCTTTGGCTGAGAAGGCCTTTCTTGTAAAAAAATGAAGATTGAGGAGCAACAATTTTACAGGAAAGCATTGGTCTGAAAGCCGTGCTATTTTAGAGCTGAGGCAGAGACTGAGCAGATGTGTTCCTGGTGCTCTCTAGTGCGCCCAGAAAGTCTGGGAAAGACCGGCAGCAGTTCCTCAGCTTCCGTGAAAGTCTCCTTTAAAATTCCGAGCACTTGTTTTACATGGAAAGGAAGAAATATATTCATACGCAGAATAAAGGGAAGAAATAGTTGATATAAATTTAGTCGTTCTGATCAGGAACTTGCTTTATCTTTTGGCTGCATTTGGGATTGGAGGTTTTAATTCTCATCGCTGTCATATTTCCCCCCCCCCCCCTCAGACCCCAGCAAGCCTGCAGGTCCACAGTGGGTTGATAAAACATGTGGAATAAATTAGAACAGGCTCTCCCTCCGGGTGGATTCAGCCCGCCGATCCACAGCCTGGAGTCTGGGAGAAGCAAGACCCCCATGGCAGTGTTCCCTTGTTGATGGCTTCGCTGGCAGAATGGTTTCAGCTCTGCTCAACCCTCAGTGTGGTTCTCTTGTCCACAGGTGCCTGGGGGCTGTACATGGCCAGCCAGTCCTGTCATGAGTGGGTGTCTGGGTTTATTATTAGGACCGCTGTCCAGTGCTTCTGACCACCTCCTTGTCCTCCAACAGAGTTCCGTCTGACCTATGGCGTGACAGCCAGCTGTCTGCATTCCTGTGCTGAGCTCCCGTCTGGATCCTCTCTTCCCAGAGACAGCTCCAGGGCCCATAGGTCTGTATCCAGATCGGCAGAGAAAATTTGTGGTGGCTCTGGGGGGGGGCAGTGGACTCAGGAGGGAGTGGAGAGTGTGACAGAGGAAAATGAAGATGGATGAACCACAGAGTCGGCCCAAGGGAGACAGGAACAAGGGCGGGAACTAGGGGGAGCTCACAACACAAATGGAGAACATCTCTTCATTCCCACATCCAGAGAGACGTAAGGAAGTAGCAGAACCAGTTTAAAAAGGATAGACTCCTATGGAAAAGAAATAGTGACATCAATGGAAAAAGGATAGAATAATATGGAAAACGAATAATTCAGGAACAAGAGCAGGTCATAGAAATTAAAAAGTAAATCTGAGTAGCTCCCTGGAATGTAGGACAAGGTAAAAAATGAAGGTATCATAGCACGACACAGTGCAAATGTGCAGGAGAATTGAGTGGACGGCGGGGATTTGACCACGAGAGAAGGAACAGAGAGGGTGCATTCTCCTCCCCCTCACTGTCCCAAGTCTAGGCCCGGTATGGGTGGTCTGCATATAACAGTCATGCTATGGCTCAGAGGGGCTGTTGCCTAACGTCTCCTGCGTTTGTGGGTGCAGCACGGGAGTGTTCGTGTAACTTTAACAGTGGACTCTCCCTGGCTTTGCTAGGAAGGAGGGTCCTCCGGAGCCGACAGGCCGGTGTCATCCAGTTTTTCTGTTGAACTAACTCTGACATCTGACCCTGTGTTTTGCCACCAAGGCAGAGAGGAAGTGGGCCCCCATGGCCACTAGATGGTCTCTCCTCAGACACAGGAGCGATCAGGAGGTGCAACGCCGGATTACAAGAACTTCAAAATGAGAAGAGAGGGAATGTGGGTAAGAGCACATTTTCAGAGAAATAAAAAATAATGAGTGTCTTTGTGCTGGAGAAGGACCCAAATCTTTATATCTTTCCATGAATCCAAAGATACAAACAAACAAACAAACAGAATAGACTAAACATGTCCTCAAGTTAATTTAGAATAACAGGATAAAGAAATGTTCTAAAACCTTAGGAATAAAATCAAGCAAAATCAGTCAGGTTACTGACAAAGATACTAGAATCAGACTAACAGCAGACTTTTCCTCTCTCTAAACCTCAGTGCTAGACGATAATAGAAGAATGCCTTCAAAATTCTGAGGAGAAATTATTTGGAGCCCAGATTTCAAACAGAGCAAAGGTATTAATCAAGCGCGAGGGCAAGAAGACATAATTTTAGATATTTGAGTACTCAAAATATCCCATTCCTCCCCATGCCTTTTTTGAGAAAGTTAAGTATTCCAGCAAAATGAGAAGTTAGTCGAGGGGTAGGCATGGGACCTAGGAAGGAATCGTCCACCCAGGTGAGTAGGTGGTGGAATTTCCAGAATGCATATATGCTCGTGACAGTCCTAGAGTTCAGACTGGACTGTGCAGGTGGAGCTCTGCAGGGAGAAAGGAGCACCCCACTTAATGAATGATATGATTCAGAGGACAGAAAAATGGAAGCAATGTAAAACTTTAGGAAAAAAGCAAATAGCCGACTCCAAGCTGTGATCCAGCACAAAGCAGACCAATGGTAAGCCACTGGTGGAGGATAAGAAAGGATTTATTCAGCTTTTGTACCAGGAACTTTGTATTTCAAACCTATCTGGATCATACCACCATTATGTAGAAAAGAAAATGCAGTTCTCACAGGCTAAGTGACCTGAATAATTATTATTTATATAGTCATGGTAATATAATTCTGCCTGTTGATTTTTTCAACTTTTAGAACCAATCTATGAACAAAGAATGGAAGGTTAGATTGTGGTTGCTGAACCAAAAAGCCATGTTTTAAAACTCTGAATGCATGAAAATCCCATTGTTCAGAGAGCAGATGTGAGGGCAGGTGCATGGAAGGCAGAAGGAATGGCAGGGGTCTAATGTTCTCAGTGTCCAGAGGGGACATGGGCTGACACTGTCAGAAACTGAGGGAATGGGAAATGTTTAAATGTGCAAAGCTACTCAGGTAATTGATAGAAAAGGTGATGCAATTGTAACTGCACAATTTATAAAAAGAAGAGATAGTCTCGATCAATGCAATGAGGAATAGTTTTACTTATAGTGGGATAATAAAATATTGTTAAAATTGGGAAATAAAGGTATAAATATATTCCTCGTTATTTTGCACTCGCTCTAAGAGTAAAGAATGTGTCTCTGACGAATGTTGGTGGGATGGTGAGATTTGGGGAAGGTTGGAGATAGGACAGCTGCTTTTCCTTATGAGCCCTTCTCTGCCACTGGATTTGTTACTATGTGCATATATTACTTTGACAAAACATGAACAATCACTTGAAAATACATAAAGTATAAATGCTGCTGTAAACATGAAAACAATCTGATTATTATTTAGTGTTATCTTAGTGTGTTATTATTTAATATTCAGTATATTTTTACATTTATACAAAAATACTGAATATTTGTAAAATATTGAAACAATATCAATAAAGTGAAAGTTCCTCTTAACCTTTATTCAATTTATCAATCTGGTAAATTCTGTAGGTGGTCTGTGAGGTCATATCCTGTGCACTTAGGTTACACACATATGTACACAGAGCAGTTTTTAAGATTTTGTCTTATTTGTGTGCATAGTTGTAACATAGGTAGACCACTCTAAATATTACTGTGCAAGTTCTTTTTAACCTAGCAGTATATCTCAGAGAGATTTTTAGGTCAGTGTGTGTAGGCTCATGATACAGTTCTTCTCGTCGTCCTTTTTGTTTTTCATGTTCTTTTATTTTTCTTATATCTAGGAGCAGAATTTCTGGGTGATAGCATATATGCATTTAAACTTTATACTCTCTTGTAGAGTATATTGTAATGCCTGTTTTCTCAAATCTTCACCTACAAAGGGTGCAATTAATATATTATAATAATACATAAATTTCTTGATTCATATTGTTTTGTCTCATTTGAGTACTTACATAACTTTGAGCAAAGGTATAAGAGGAGGGAAATAAATGTTGTGAGTACTCAAATGTCTGAAATCTATGATAAAAAATTTCTAATTTTAGATAAAATGGAGAAAATTAAAGAAAAATACAATTCACCAAAACTGACACAAGAAGAAAGTGAATAATTCTGTATCTACTTAAGTAGTTGAATCTATTTGAAACAAAAGAGGTATTTCTTTATGTATTCTGGATAGTTTTTTAAATAATGCATGTCTGAAATAGTTTCTACCCAGCTGTCCCTTGACTTATACAGTGATACTGTTTATGGTACTCTCTGACATATCAAGGTTTTAAAATTTTATGTAGAGTGTGCACGATATTACTAGTGTTCTCCGATGTCTCTGGCTAATTTCTCCTCCTGGGAAAACAGCAAATTGCTTTCTCTGTCTCTCTTCAATTTCAGCATGGCCACATGACTGCCGTTGCCCAATCACATGTAATCAGAAGCGACATGTCACTTCCAGGTAAAAGAATTTAAGAGTCAATTTACAATTCTCCATGTCACTTTGCCCCTGAAGCATTCACCAGGGAGGTCATGTGTCCCCAGTGGTCCAGCTATGAAATGGGTGAGAAATTGATGCAAATAGGAAGCTAACAGTAAGGGTGGGGATGTAAACCCCATAGTATGATGAATTACTTTACATCTAAACCGACTCAAAAATGATTGCACTGGGTCAAGTCCAACTCCATGTCGTTCATGAGAGATAGATTTTAAAGAGAAGAAACCAGAAAGGTTAAACATGAAAGGCTTGGAAAACACATTCAGGGAAACCGAATGGAACATAGCCAGGGTGGCTATGCCAAGATTAGATTGAGTATTAAGTCAGCAAGTCTGACTAGAGATAAAGCTTGACTTTTCGTCATGACTGGAGGATAAAACAACCAAGAAGAGTTAACAATTCTTAACTGAAATAAACCTAATTACTCTGTGGCACAATGGATAGCACTATGCATTAGACTTCTAAAATAAGCCTAAATGACACAGCTCAAATAACATAAATATATAAATCCCTCATTGACCAAAATAAGAGGAAAAATATACAAACCCACACTGGTCTCAGGAAGTGGTAAAACAAACAAGTAAAACATTGGAAAGGATATACGTAGAGGAACTCAGTTTCTTGATGAGCAACATGATTGTTATATAAAGTGGTATATAAAACACTTCACCCAGCAATTAGGATGCATGCTCCTGTCAGATGCTCAGAGATTATTTAACCAAATCTACCATATTTAGGGCCATAAGGCAAGTCATAGGTTTTAAACAATCAAAGTATTTCAGAATATGTTTTTTGATCACAATGAAATCAGGTAAACATAAAACAAATGTTCACTAGGAAATGCTAGAATGTACTTACCTGAATGTTCTTCACCAGACGTCTCTTGTTTCAAGCTTGGCCTCTAGTAAATAAGTCCCCTAAGACACTGCCGCGTAGCCGGGTGGAACAGGAATGTGTTGCTATACTAAACACGGGCACCGTGAGGAAATAACTCTGATGGAAGGCTCTAGAACCCTGGCCTGGGCAGGGAGGATGGACTTGGGAGCCGCCGACACACCCCAGACACCGCCATGTTTGATGGGAGCCTCCTGGTTGAGGGGTCTCTGAAGTGACCAGCGGAACCGTTTGCAGACGTGCTCCAGGGCTCCTTCGAGTCTGGAGTGACAGCGTGACCCCGTGGAGGTTTGCTCAGGCATCTCGGGGAGTCTGGTGGCGGAGGAGACTTCCTGGACGAGTTGAGTCTGAATGCGGTGCACAGGTCGATTCAGCAATGAGGTAGATAAATGGAGCAGTCACAGGTAAAATAAGATAAGTCGAGTCTGTGAAAGGGTCCTGTCAGAGAAGTGATGAGATGCGGCTGCTAAAACAGGACGTGGCAGGACTGTGAGACGCATGAGCCACGCCAGGCAAGCTGGCGTGGGCAGCGGGGGCGTTGTTGGGTTTCTACAGCGGAGGCATGGCCGGGTGGGAGCCAGAACCAGGTGGAGACCCTCAGATGCCGTTTTAGGGGGAGCAGGGACCCGGGAGGCCGCCCGCAGCTGTCCAGAGCGAGCACCAGGAACACCGTGCTGGGGCTGCAACAGAGAACTGCTTCTGGGAGGAGAAGCTTTTAGGACCCGCGGGCGGATTGGGTGTGGCCTTGACGCAGGGACCAGAGCCCCCGGTGGGGGAGGGTTTCCAGCTTGGGTGACTGCAGGGAAGGTGGCGCTGTGACTTGAATGAGAGGATGCAGAAGAAACGGGTAGGAGGCCATGCGATGAGTTCTGTTTTAAACCAATAGGGTTTGAGGTGCTGTCGAGGTAGAGCTATCTCATCCGGCTGTAAGAACCCATGGAAGCCCAGGGACGGGGGGTTGGAGCCAGAGGGCCCGGCGTCCTCTTCAAACACTTGCAGCTACTAAAGACGCAGGTGAGGAAGGAAGAGAAAGACAAGGTCACGGATATCCGCTTATCTGGCGATTCTTCAGGACTGTGTAGTTAAAGAAGGAAAACTCACTGAGGTCCTTCTCTTAGAGAGCACAGAGGGTGATCTTCTGGAGTTACTGGGAGAATCAGCACATTAGTGTAATAATGTGATGATATCCCCTTTCCACAGGAGACCGTTTATGTCGCATACAGTGATGGCATGAATTTATTTGCTCTCATTGTTCTAGTGGAGAGAAAATCCTGCTTCCCCCTGTAAAGCTGAGGAGAAAAACATTAACAGTCACCATATTTCTAAGGCATTCTTTATGCCCAAGATGTGATGGCAGGGACCAAATCACACCTGTCCTTACTTGTAAGTTTCTCATTGGGTACTCAGCACTCAGCAATGGCCTGTTTTACACATGGCACAGTGCTTACATGAAGTCCTTTCTGTTGGTTACCAGGAGGATTTCTGTGCTAAACGTCAGCTAAACACTTTTATTGTCATTATTAATAATATCAAGAACATACACCCTCCCAAAAGGTATGTGTGTGTGTGTGTAAAGAATTAAAAATTATTCTGTATGGTCAAGTTATCATTTTAGGAGATTTCTTTATTATTAAGTTGTGGTAATGGCTGCCTTCATTAAACTCAGCGCCATATTAGATTTTCAATGCAAATTTTTGTTTTCATGGGTAATAAATAATGTTTTCCACCATGCCACATTGTTCATTTATGACTTCATTTCCATTCTTTGGGCTTCTGTTTTCAGGCACATTCTACAGCGAAGAAGCCTAATGAGAACCTCTAGTGACTAAAGATTTGCAGAAACATGCCATGCCATTCCATTGCCATATGGGCATATGGAGTTTAATTCTCATTTCAGAAA
This sequence comes from Rhynchonycteris naso, assembly GCA_037038555.1. Taxonomy (NCBI): domain Eukaryota; kingdom Metazoa; phylum Chordata; class Mammalia; order Chiroptera; family Emballonuridae; genus Rhynchonycteris; species Rhynchonycteris naso. The sequence continues at coordinate 135,206,568 of CM072999.1, read as the reverse complement.
TTATTTTGTCACAACAAGAAAGGGCACTTCTGATTTCCCGTCCTTTCTTTATGATTTTATTTTTGTGTGTGTGAGCAATGATGAGATTTTGACCCGTAAACAAACATTCACACCTGGAGAAAAATGAGGGTGGAAACGAACCAGAGTTCACACTGCTGAAATCAAGATGGTACACATGGCAGAGCCTTCAATTATAATGTACCTTTATTACAGTTCTTCTTTCTACCTTAGGGATTGCTTTCTTAATTTTGCGTTTCTGATCATCATGATATTTCCTTGGCTGGGACTCAGTGTTTTGCACCATGTCCCTGCTTTCCTGGGAGATATTTACGGTGTGGTTCTCAAATGCTGTTCATTACGGAGACCTTTCTCATTGGGAATAAAATTTCTCTTCATTTAAAAATCTATTCGGTTTAGTGCAGTCTTACAATGACTTATCACTCAACAACAGCATTTTGGATAAAATGTTAATGACACCATGAAACTTCAATTATCATAATGATGGTAACATTTGAATTTTCCTGTTTGAATCTGTTGGGTGAGTTAACTCTTTCTGTTCTGATGGCGTACCAGGATGTGGCTGGCGGGGGGATTACAGAGCTGGCCCAGAGTTTTACCAGAGGAGCCTGTGACTTAGGGGCAGTCTTGAAAACCATCCTGGTCTCAGTTCATTCACCTAAGGAAGGAATTTCACCTCCTTCTAGCTCCAAAGTTTCTCAGGCTCATTTTTGTGTGTGCTTCTTTTTGTGCTTGTGTGTCTACCATGCCCCTTCACTTCCCCCCACCCCCCATTTCTCATTTCTTCCCTTAACCAGTTTCCAGGATCAAGTCTAAGTGCTTACCCTGTGCCAGCCCTTTTTTCTCCGCAGACCTGAAGAATTAACAGCCATGGTGCAGTGTTGAAATCACTGTCTTCCTTATCCCTTTGGGGATTTACAAAGACAGCCCTGTTTGCCTGAGCCGTAAAAAGAGGCGCTAAACCAGTAACTGTAAACACAGATGCTTAAAGCCTGGAATGAAAATATTGTTTCAGAATTTGAAATATTAAAAGGGCTCTGGATTTATTGTGCCTTTGAGGCCGAGTGCGTTTTGCGCAGTCTGATTTTATAGGGATACTATTTGTGTAAGTCGACACAATGAGATAACATCGTTTGATCCAGGTCTGTGAAACTGTGAGTTGGATGCCTTTAGGGGTCACCCAGAGAAATACAGTCTTTTAAATGTCAACACAATGAAAGGACACTGCCATTTGTTATTTCTATTGATATTTATTTATCTATACCTGGGCATGGGGAGAATTTCATTTTCTAAGCCCTCTCATTCTTCCTCCAGACATTTCTGTAAAAATAAGCAAATGATTTTGGAGGATGAGGAGCACTTTGGCGGATCTAGTCATATAATGTTGGTGCAAATACCAGCAATAAACTGAATGCCAGAAATACAAAGGCATTTAAAATCCCGGTATGGAAAACTAGTTCACGTGAAGAAAGAACTACCAGGAACAGTGTACCGGACTGGTCGGTGCTGGCAGGGGGTGGCTGCCTGTTTGTTACTTGATCGTTAAAAGAAAAAAAAAAAGGAAGTGGAAATGGGCAAACATTTTAGAAAACTACATTTCCCTTGTGGGTACCGAGGGCTCTGAGTGGCAGGTAAGGACCTTGGCTGACCACCTTGGCTTTGTGACAATCTGAGCACACCCTGGTGGTCGTGATGGAAGCCTGATGCCAATTCACTGTACATTTTCATCTATTCGCTGGGAAACGCGGGCGCTCTTAACTGTTTTGTGTGATTCACAGATGCAGGGAAGTATGAGGGTGTGCTGCATGTGTAAAAGTATCAGGTGCTATATCAATGTGGTAATACACTGATATTTTGTAGGCAAATCATGTTTGCAATCCCTACTTTATGTGTTTTTTACACCATTTTACTTCTGTTTATACCCGGCTTTATATCATCAATAAATTCTTGGTAGTTGAGAAGAAAATGGTGAAATGTGAAACTGAAGAAAATTAGAATTCAGGAACATATAAATCAGAATAGGAAGTAGATTTCGGGGGAGGGGGAGACTGGATCTCACTTGTGTCAAATGCACCCAGTGGTGGTCGGCATTGAGGCACCCATTTGGCTCTGAGTCACTTGCAGACACCACAGGAAAGGGAGGTACTCATTCACAAAGACTTCTTTGTTTAATAAGGCACGCTGAGCTTGTTTGAGTTTGGGAGCTGAATAGCTTCTTCTGACATCTCCAAAATAAAGACTGTAATTGGGGCTTTGTAGAGGAGACACCAAACGACTTAGGGATAATATCCTCCAAAAAAGGAACAAAATATTTGAAAATGGGCCTCTTTCTGCTGGTTTTGGTGGATGCAAAGGTAAAACCTAGATTATCAAAGGTTTGTTCTTTTTAAATTTGATTTTGTCTGCATTGAAGCAACATTTCATGAAAAATATTCATTTCTTCAATGTTTATTGAGTGTGTGCTGTGTATAAACTATCATGGTAACCCTGGAAGGAGATGTCTACATAGCTAGACCATTCCATGTGGGTCACTGGTAGGGGCCTCTCCTCTTCTTCTCTTGACTCAGACCCCCATCAGCACGAGGGTTATCCTTGCTCTAAGCTGATGACTGTTTCTCTTGCCCCAGAGAACACAGAAGCCGTCTAGGACACGTCCCCTCTGTCAGCTCCAGTCCGCTGGCCTCCCTGCATCTGTAGGTGTCCTCTACCAACCCTGCTTCTGTGCCTGAGGTGGTAGAGCCGCCCAAACCACCCATACGAAGGGACATTATTCCAACAGTTCCAGTCCTTTCAGCTTCTGCATCACCAATTTTTCCTCTTTTTGGATCAATTTTATGGGTCTACAGAGGCTTGTTGTCGTTTCCCCTTTAAAAATATTTCCCCTGCCACTGTGTCTCTTCTGTTCTCATCCCATGTCTATGCTCTATTCACAACAAGAATCCTTGAAAGATTTTTTAAACTTCCATTTTCTCCCATCAAATTTTGTCCCCGTCGGCCACCCAAACTGCTTTGTCAAGGTTATCAGCATCCTCTTTTTGCTACATTTAAAGGTCAGTTCTTACGGCTCCTGACCTATCATTTGTCCTAGGTGGCCACCCCCTCACTGAAACTCTCATTTGGTGACTGGGGCTCCATTGTCTCCTGGTTTTCTGGTACTTTGTTCTGTATCCCTGGAGTCTCCTTAGCTCTCTGGCCTCGCTCCATGCTGGAAGGTCCCAGGGCTCACTGTCTAGGTCTCTTCTCTTTCCTCTCTACAGTAGCTCTATCAGTGATCTCATGGTTTAAACATCGTGTAGACCAGTAGCTATCAGTTTTTACGATATGTTCATTACTGTGTGCTAATCCTCACCACCTCTCACCCTAGGCAGCGTTTGGAACCTGAGTCCTCAGCATGCCAGGTTGATGCTCTATCGACTATACCCCTGCCTGGCCCAGGGAGCCACTATTAAGACTGCCTGGACTAGGAAGACTCTAGAGTTAACTGGGCTGTGATGAAGCCCAGATTCTGGCAGGTGGTAGAATCTCTGTTTCAGGCTAACGTTCATCTAGACTTAAGAGGCAGCACATAAATTAGGTAGAAACAAAAACTCAGTTCTGTACAAAAAGAAGAGAAGACCTGCCCTTCAGTGGCACACCTAACCTGTCACTTCTCAGTCCTATGTGTCTTTGAAATGCATTCCTTCACTTCCATTCATTGCATTCAAGCTTTGTTTGGCTAACTGAGTGAAATTCATAAAGAGAAGAGATCAAATACAATGATGAATAAAGCATTCAGCATTTTCTAGTTTTTTTCCCACCATTTTCTGCTTTAAATTCCTTGCACATAGAAAGACATATTATAATTTTCTAATGGTTTTATTAATTGATGCTTATATTTTAGAGGAATCATAAGTTAAAAGACAGACTTTTAGAAGAACAACGAAGACTGTAATAGACAAGGTGCGATATTACTCAATGTTGGACTCTGGGTTTGTGTCTAGGCGATCTCAAGTGAGAGGTCTTCAGATTTTCTTTGTCTTAGTTTGTCTTTTTTTATTAAATAGGCTTTATAATCATAAAATATGACAAGGGGAAATTTAGGGATTAAGAACAAAACCTCACAACATATTACCACATATATATCTGTAAATATTTTACATGTTTTTATTATCTATTTTTACTATTTTATTTTATATGCTTTTACATATCTGTTCAAATATTTGGGTCACCTTTTGAGTCTCAGTGACAGCAGTGTTTGGTTAACTGCTCTGCATGATAGAAAAGGCCTCACATCAAGGAATAGGACAATTCCATGGATTAAACTCCAATTAAGTGACACAAATTAAAAGATGCCATGTTGATAATGCCCTCTGCTTTTTTACAGACTCTGGTGCACAATCCTGTGTCAATATTCATGAACTGTCCTTTCTTTTTAAGTATGAGGTATTGTTTCTACACAGTTTACAGCGAAATCACTTTTGTACTTAAACCTGAAGATCCCACCTTCCAGATATGCAGATGGGCTGCACTTTTCGATAGCAACCTTGATCTTACGTTTGTAGTATATTTCTCCTGCGGGGCTAGATGTCTCTGCAGCTTATCTCAGGGTAATGTGAGGACTAACTTGCTTCAGGAATCAAGATTAGGCGAGTAGTTTTATTGTAATGAAATCAAAGAGCATCTTGGGAGTGACTCTATCAACACCGCAATCACCATGTATCAGAGTAGTGCCGTTTGGTGGTCTACTAAAGAATGCTGTCACCTGCTTTTTTGGATCTTGTGTGCATTTTCAGGATGACTTAGGTGCCAGCACTTTGCTGTGACGCAGGGTGCTTGAATGGAGCGTGTTGTAGTGCACGCTTAGCTCTCTGCTTTCCAACGCTGTGCCAGGACCACATTTATCAAGTGACCGACACAGAGCTTGTCGTCGTAGATGATAACAGCTTCCAAATCGCAGGACAAGGCATTAGTTGGATAGGTAACATACAAAAAAGGCCACCCTTACAGGGCAGGGAATGCTGACTTGATCGGCAGTGGTCTCGACATTAAAAGTGACTGTTTTTGATTATAGAATTGACTCATTTGCATGGTGCTTGTAGGTACCTCTCTTAGCAGTTCAGAAAATGTCTGTTCTCAGGGAGGCTTTGCCTGTTGTTCGGGATTCTGGACTGTAGGTGGCGGTATAGGGTGAAGAATCAGGAGCTCTGCACTGATGGGTTTTGAGCCAGGGCTCAGCAAGACTGCTTAATGATACTCTGAATTGCAGGGGTATTTTCAACTTTGTGTATAATAGGAAACAGATTAATGGGTCATACCGTTTAATTTACCTGTTAATGGTATGCCACTTTCTACACTGTCCCAGAAGAGCATTTGTCTTCTTTTAGAGTTTGACCACTAGAGAAATGTTTCTACCTGGACAAAATAGACTGGGATGTAGTAGACCCCAAGCAAAACTGCTTTAATTGTTTTCATGGCAACAGTTGAAAGATTCCTGAGTCTACTTTTCCCTCATGCCTGCTTTCTGGTGGACTCAGGAACGAGAAAGATGCCCGGTAATTCCCTAAAGTGTACCTGGCGACACGCCCTCACCGTGCACAACAGACATCCTCTTCTAGTCTAGGAGAGCAGGCCCGCCTCGATGATACAGTGCCTTTCCCCTGATTTGTAAGTTGGGGGAGGGGTTATTTTTTTTGGAGTATGTACTGCGTGCGCTTTAAAATAAGCGTATCTGACTCTGGCGCAGAACATATTTCGTAGCCGCAAGTGTGTGCCTTTTCCAGCTGTTCATAACTTAGTGTTTCTTCTCTGCCACGTTCCTTCCCACCTTCTTCCTTCCCTCTCTTCCTCCCTCCCTTGTTTTCGTCACTGGAGTGTATTGTCAAGAATGGAGGCTTGGAGATCAGCCCAGAGTAGAATTCTGCTTGAAACGCCGTGCCTGATGACTGAGCTAGGAAAAGTAACTTAACTTCTTTGAATGTTATTTTTCTCATCTGGAAAATATGGCTAATAACATGTGCCTCATTCAGCCGAAGGGAGACAAACGAATACGCATGTGAGACTCGCTGGGCACATGCTGTATCCTTCACCGCATAGGGTTCACTTCATCCTCATTGTAGGGGCTGAAGAAATGGCACTTATCACCCCGTAAACCTTCTTCAGACATTTTAGTATAATCTTCTTTTCATAGAGCATGCATACGTTGCTTTAAAGAAAGATTATCTACAGTCTCTCCATAACTTATGGTTATCTCACTCTTAAGTTGTCACTCATGCATTCCTGCCTCATGTCACTTTGGGTAGGTGCTCACATGTCTGCCACGGGGACAGCAAGCCGTGGATTAGAGCTCAGCGGGGCATCCAGAGACCTGCTGCTGCTGTGTGTTAACTAACCCTGGTTCTTTATTGAATTTCCTCTTCAGTGTGGGTGGTACTTCATTTCCCTATGGAAATTGAAAAGGAGATAATGTTAGCTGTCTTCCCAGGGAAAGTCCCAGACTGGGCCAGACTCCAGGTGGGAAACCAGGAGCTGGAAATGGAGGTGTGACCGGCTCCTTCTCTATTCTCTCTCATTCATTTCCCTTCTCCCCACTGGTGCTTTCTGGGCTCTGACTCCTCTGCGGTCTGAAAGAGGGGGGTATTTGATGGTGGAGATGAAAGGAAGGAACAGAGAAGGTGGTTAAGTAGATATTTTTCATGATACATGTGTGGCTTCTTTTTTAGAGGTCCCACCTGTCTCCTCCTGATGCTGGAGGTCTCTCATCAGAAATGCCCTGGGTTCTCCAAAGTGCCTCCCCTCTGACTCACTTTGGAGGTTTCTCTCCACCCCTGAGGTCCTGTCTCTCCTGTGAGCTGGTTCCCTTACACAGCCCCAGGCCTGTGTCTGGTCCATGGGAGAAATGGATGCTGGTCTGTTGTTGAAGATCTATGAGCATGTGAGTGGGATCACTGGAACACTGATAATTCTTGTTTTGTTTTTGTATTTTTCCAAAATGAGAAGTGGGGAGGCAGAGAGATAGACTCCCACATGCGCCCAACCAGGATCCACCTGGCATGCTCACCAGGGGGCATTGCTCTGCCCATCTGTGGCGTTGCTTCACTGCAATCGGAGCGCCAGAGGCAGAGGCCATGGAGCCATCCTCAGCACTCGGGCCAACTTTGCTCCAATGGAGCCTCGGCTGTGGGAGGGGAAGAGAGAGAGAGAGAGAGAAAGGAGGGGGAAAGGCTGGAGAAGCAGATAGGCACTTCTCCTGTGTGCCCTGGCTGGGAATTGAACCCAGGACTTCCACCCGCCGGGCCAACGCTCTACCGCTGAGCCAAGCGGCCAGGGCTACACTGATAATTCTTAACAAACCCTGTGTTGTTGTTGTTGTTTTTAAATTTAATTTTGAACTTCTTTCATAAGTGGAGAGTGGATTCATCTACAAACTGTAAAACTGTACCCCTGTCTTCTCTCTGGCAAGCACATCTTATTTACATGGTCGTCTATGCCTTCATGCTGGAAGCTGCCGGTATTATCTGTCGTTTTGATCTAAGTCCTTGGAGCCCAGATGAAAATGAAACAATTTACTCTCATGTTATATCCTGTGCCATTCGGATCCACCAAGTAACATCAGCTTTGCTGCTGGCATCGTTCTAGGCACCAGTTCATGGAAAGTGAAAAATGTGTTTTAAAAATAAATACCCTAAAGTTCTCTTTTAGCTTTTCTCACTCCATGTATTCACTGACCCTCTTTGTAATGCATTGTCTCTGTTTAAATTTTAAATGATAAATATGAGTTGACTTTGTAAGTGATTTCATTTGGTTGATTGGGACTGATTCTACTGAATTCATTCCTTCCCCCATTGACACTTACAGAACTTGTGGCGAGGAGGTGAGCCCACGGCGCCCACCCGAGAGTGACACGCGACATGTGAAGAGCCAGGTACCGCCAGCAGAGGGTCTTTTCTGGGGATTCTGTGACCCGTTCTGAGGACACGCTCTTTGCTTCATTGTTTGCCACGTAATCCCGGAACAGAACCGAACAATAGAGAAACGCAGCAGCTACAACAGCTCGAGTGGCTAAAAGCCGAGATGGCTGAGAAATCAAGACACTCTGGAGGCAGGAAGCGCTGTACCCCGGCTCAGAGCCATGGGTGGCCATGCCATGCTAACAGAGAAAACGTGAGACCCTCTGAATGAACAGATGTCAGGGAGCTCTTTGCCAAGTACGGGTCTTCTGTACCCCTTTGCTCACAGGGTTAGCATAGAACAGGGGTCCCCAAACTTTTTACACAGGGGCCAGTTCACTGTCCCTCAGACTGTTGGAGGACCGCCACATACAGTACTCCATACACTGACCACCAATGAAAGAGGTGCCCCTTCTGGAAGTGCAGTGGGGACCGGATAAATGGCCGCAGGTGGCCGCAATTTGGCCTGCGGACCGTAGTTTGGGGACCTCTAGCATAGGATATCAGTGTCTATTTTAAGATTTAATCAATAGGGTTTTACAATGTAGCTCTCAAGAGTAAACCAGTGAGCTTAAAATGGGACCATGCAAATAAATCATATTCAGCCAGCAAAAGATTAGGCAAAATAAATTACTGAATTTGAAAAGACTAATAAGTTATATTGTACATTACAGTGATATGTTTTCACCAACAACAAAGTTTGTGTATTTCCGTTTAGTTTTTCAAGCACTTTGATTAGAAAAATAATGTTTTGTTTTGTTTTTCTAACTCCTGTCAAACACTGAACATGGAACATCTAGAGAGGAAATCCCTAGTGTAAGGAAATAGCGAAGCCACTGCTGACGAGCAGAGGCAGCTCATAAAATCCAGGAGTATTTTATAAATATCAAACCCAAGCATGAGGAGCTTGCTCCTCGTTCTGAATGTTCTAAGATGGACTTTTTATTGAGGCATAGGGGGTTGGTTTAAAAAGAAAATTTGGCTTCTAATTCTGTAGTCACCCTCTGTGTTATTAGCCTGTTCTGGAAGGGAGAATGACAATTTGTGGTGTGCTCTGACAAATGGGAGGAGTTAATGAGGTCTTTTATTATGCAATTATGTTCTCTCCTTTTCCATCTAATTTGCTGGGAGGTAATTCAGCCTGTATTTCCCATTCTCCTAAGGAGGCTGCGTGGTGCACGGTCTGTAACTGTTTGCAAGACACTGCAGATCTTTTCCTCCAGTCATGTTTGAGACTGCATTGCCCTTCTTGGAGAGTGTCTCTGTCAATCTGACTTGCTGAATAAACTCTAAAGGTAATATTGTCGAGGAGACCAAGGCGAGGATGCCATCAAGGTCTCGGAAGTGAGTTCCAGGCAACAGGAGGACATGGCGGGCAGGGAAGGAGGGAGAGAGAGCCCACGGCCGCCCTGACCGAATTGCTCATGGTCTCAGCATTGGCGCAGTGGCGTGGTTCGTTTTCAGGCTGCTCCAGTTCAGAGCAGTGAGCCCGCGATGAAGTCCTCACCTCCTTTTGTGATCTCTGTGTGGGACATACCATTCGTATCTGCCACCTGGCTTCTTTTCTCAAGAAGATGCTTATTTCTCACTCTCTCTCTTTAACATTGTTCTTATGGTCACCAGGAATCTTCCACACTAGAAAAGTTCATCTTAAAAGTCAGTTTGTCTCTCTATCTGCTCATCTATGCATCCATCTCCCGGTCATCAATCACGTACTTTCCCTGTAGGGGTTTGTTAGCTGGCAGGACTGTGCCTAGTGCTGATCGCGCAGCTTGCTAGGAGACAAGGAGAAGTCATTTCAGAGGAAGATGTGGTTCATGTGGACAAATGCGGGTACTGAGAAACCTTAGAAACAGCAGGACCAAACGGGCCCAGTAGACCGACTGCCCAGTGGCACCTTCCCCTGGGGCCCAGGACTTGGAACTATAGAGGGATATTCGCAAAACTGATGATGGAACCGATGGGAGGTTGGTCTCAGGAACCACACAAATCCTCTAGAATGGTTGAGCAGCGATTGGGAAGACAGGTACTAGGTACGATATTCAACAATAAGGCCGACTTTCCTTGGTGCCGTCTGTGTAAACTCAGCCACATCCCTGACATTCTGTCAGACACCGTGCGTTTCACCCTGTTTTCTAGCTTCTGAATAATGCAGTGGGGAGAAGTCACGGTGGCTGCTGGCGCGCAGACCGCCTCTGGGATCAATCCTCGCTCTGTCCCTGCCAGAGCAGCTGTTCCATCAATGGTTGTTTACACATTTCCTCCCCCACAAAACAGTGCTTTTTAATTAAGAAATAATTTAGTAGGGAGGCCACATCTTTTCTGGTGTTTTTTCTGCCGTTGGTTCACAAAAAGAAGCCTTTCCATGTGCTTCGTTGTTGAAAGAGAACACGTAATGTAAATAAAGCTTGACGCGTTACAGCAACATCTGTATTTTCATCCAGCTGTGTCACAGTCTCCTCACACTCCCTATTTCTGTAACGTGGTGTTTTCAATTTCTCGGCCATGTGTTTGTGTCTTCTCTCAGTATTTGCTGATGGAGAAATGGATGTTATTTTGCTGTGTTGCTGTTTCTCATGTATTATTTCCACCATGTTAATGCATCTGAAAGAGCAGGTGTTTCCCAGATTTGTGCCTTTTGGTTTTTATTTTAAGTAAGAAAACGTCAAAAAAAAAAAAAAAAAAAAAGAAAGAAAAAGGCGTCTCGGTGTTTGCTATTAAGCTCCGTGAAATTTTGGAAGGTGCTGTGTTTATCCTCTGCTGAAATATTGGGAAGGCTTTTCATGATTCTGGTATGTAATTTTCAAATGAATGATTATTAGCCACCATCTCACAGTCATCATTTAGAGAGAAGCACATTGCAAAAGATAAATGGTTCTCTTGATACAAATTTTCAGTCTCATTTTTAGCTGGCCAAGTTCTTGCGCCATTGTTTTTAAACTCAAAAAATCAAAGAGCTTGTTGTACTTGGACAATATAGTGATCACGTGCCGTGTTTTCTTTTTTTGCTGTTCCATCGTGCTTGCCTTGTTAGGGTTTTCTTCAGTTTTGATTTCTTTGCTGATGTCTTTTAGAACCAACTACTCACTTTGTGGTCAGATTAAAGACTAGAAAATATATGGCTCCACAAATTTCAGCCCGTACCAACGGTCATATATATTCATGACATATTGTGTGTGTGTGTGTGTGTGGGGGGGTGAGAACCTCTATTGTTAATCCATAGAGTAAACATTAGAATTAATTTTTTCCCATAATTTTTTTTATAGAAAATGGTAGCTATAGCTAGATGTTGTGACATGCCTGTTGGAGGATATCCTTGATATGAGGGGAGGACGGAGATCAGAGGGTCGGCCGAGGAGAGGGGGCTGAGGGAGCTGCTAAGCCTTGCAGAGACTAGTTAGGGACGCTCAGACTCAGACAGGTGACTTGGGGAAAAAGCATCATAGTAATAAACAGAATGGACCTTTGCTCAGCTCTCTGTGCGTTACCCCCGCCCCTACCCTTACTCCCCCGAATTCTCATGGAAGGGGAAGGAGCCAAGTAGCTAAGTGGGGATGGGAGTGATCCGAATTCTCATGGAAGGGGAAGGAGCCAAGTAGCTAAGTGGGGATGGGAGTGATCCGAATTCTCATGGAAGGGGAAGGAGCCAAGTAGCTAAGTGGGGATGGGAGTGATCAAGGAATTCAAACATTGGGACACGTGCCACTATCCTTCAGTCATTTTGGTTCTTGTTATTTTTTTCTATTTTTAATAAGAGAAGGACAGATAAGGACAGACAGATAGGAAGGGAGAGAGATGAGAAGCATCAATTCTTCCTTGCTGGCTCCTTAGTTGTTCATTGATTGCTTTCTCATATGTGCCTCGACCAGGGGACTCCAGCAGACCGAGTGACCCTTTGCTCAAGACAGTGACCTTGGGCTCAAGCTAGCGACCATGGGATCATGTCTATGATCCCACACTCAACCTGGCAACCCTGCACACAAGGTGGTGAGCCTGCGCTCAAGCCAGATGAGCCTGCACGAAAGCCAGCAACCTTACAGTTTGGAAGCTGGGTCCTCTGCATCCCAGGCCGACGCTCTATCCACTGTGCCACTGCCTGATCAGGCTCATTTTGGTTCTTGAATGAAGTGGTCAATAAAAATAAAACATTTCCCTGGAAGGAAGGTAAGTTTCCATGCATTCACTGTGCAAAAATGCATGGCTTCTGTATTTTTTTTTGTCCAAGAATATAGCTTCTATATGTTTGACTTACTAGTATTCCTTAATTTGCTCTATTTTTCTATAAAGGGGATATTATAATATCCATTTCAAAAATATCTGGGGAAGAATGAGTAACATTTATAGTCTCAGAATTCCCTCCTTTTGTATATTGCGTTGGTTGTTGATGCAGAATTGTGGGGAGTCACTGTGGAAGGAAAATAGGGAGGTAATGGTGTCTGGGGACAGAGTTACTGTGAAAACAGTCACTCCTGAATGATTCTGCTAGATCTGGCTCTAGCCTTATCGCCTACTGACAGCCTATACAGCCCGTGTTCTGCTACCCAGTTACAACATGTACAATGTGAGTTGAAAAAAGACCTTAAGATTTTGACTCAGGGGACCAGATGTTATCTCATTTGCTATGGAGGATGTTATATGAAGTTGAATTTGGGATTAAACATCGTGACTGAGCCGCCCAATTTATAGAACCTTATTTGCCAGGGTCCATCCTAAGCTCTTGAGACTCACCCACGATGCAAGTATTTGCATTATACAAAGAAAATCTGTGAAGAAGCCAGAGTAATCTTATATGTCAAAAATACTCATTTTACAGAAAATTACAGATCTCAGTGGGCATATCAGGGGACCCAAGAAGCATTAAAATAAGTGTTATTCTAGGACAGTGACTGAACTCCATGGCTGAAGGGACAAACTGATAACGTTAGTGACAGGTGCAGAGAGGGTAGACAAAGGGCGAAGCTCTCAGACTGTCCCTCTCTGGGCATTCACCGGACCGCCTCTGTGGCTAAACATAGAGAATTAGGGAAAACCCTGATGTTTCTTCTTGAAATTTTTATTGTTTACAAGATAGAAGATAGATTGTTTCTCAAAACATGAATATACAGCACTCACACCAACATCTTTATAGTTCAGATTCTCAGGCGTTCCAAAAATTCAGTAAATCCTGCACATGGCAGCAAAGTTTCTGATTTTTAAAACCAGGCCTGCTAGGTGGTCCGTGGTGACGTTCACATACTCATCAAGTCTGAGAACCACAAAGCCACAGGAAACAACAGAGATTGAACTGATTGTCTGAATGCAGTCTGGCAGAAGTTCGGGAGGGAACTTAAGGAAGCATGACTCTTTTATCCAAGGACATATTAGAGTCAAGGGAGGAGACAGGGAGAGAAAGCAGACTGCTTTTGCTCTAGATGACAGCCGCCTTCAAAAGCTGCACGAGTAAAATGTCAGCTCCATTTCAAAGCACATGTCTCTGGAAAGGAAGTAGCCTGAGAGGGCTGGGCTGTTGTTGAAATGCAACTCAGGCTGCAATTATTGAACTTCCACGTGATGAGCAGGGTGCCGTCTCGTGTCCAGAGATGTCGGCGTGGCCACTGGTGCAGCAACCCCAAGTGATGGTGTCTGAAAGGTTGTGCGCCGGAAAGGGGGGTGGCTGTGGGGGTCTTGGCTCAGGGCTGAGCAGAAGGGGCTGGCATAGGGACCACTGTGTCCTGGGGGAGCTGAGGCCAACATGCTAACACACACTTGTTAACGTGCTTGCTTATCTCTCTAGTTTTTCCATTTACCAAGGTCAGAAGAGGAAGGTCTTGCTCTTTGGGTTTATGGTGAAATGATAGGGTTTGACCTCTTTAACTGCTATTTCTACATTCTAGGTTATTTACACACATGCACGCACGCGTGCGCACACACACACACACACACACACACACACACCAGCAGGGAGACCACTGTGACTACTATTTTAAGCAGGGTAATATCTGGAGTGCAGCTTGGAGCCACCATGGTACCTGAGATTTAAACCCATTAGCATCAGGTAAGTCAAAGAAAAGACCCGATTGAAGAAATCACTTTCTTGAGTCAGCTGGCTCGGTCAGCAATCTTACATTGTCGAGTCTTAACTTCCCCTTGAGGTGCCAGTCTAAGTACCGCAGGTGGCGTTTGCCTGAGCACAGATGTCTCCTTGCGTAGCTGAAAGGTGATCCGGGGGCTGTCCTAACCCCACGAACCCCCCTGGCCAGTTTCGTTGGGCAGTCAGTACTTGAGCAGCAGATTTTGTTTCTTCTTTAAGTGTTCCTGATCATCACCTCATTTGCACTGAGCCACCGTAGCAGGGATCTGCTCAGGGAAGCTTATTGTGAATCATGGATGCCTCCCTGATAATTCCTATTTGAGGATATAAGATCCAGAGTCATCCAAAGTTAAAGTCACACCCCCCCCCCAAAAAAAGAAAGAAAATGACTCAGGTGATTCCTGAGAGCTGACCTTGTCTGTAGACCCTGTCTGCAGCTCAAGTGCAGCCCACATTGCTATTTGGGCATATTTTGTGCCCCCCCCCAAGCTGGTGGTGACCAGGCCAAGTTCTCAGGACACGACCCAGACCAACAAGAAGGCATTCTCTGTCCCTGGGAGAGAAAGGGTAACCAGTGGGTCCCTGAAAGCAAGTTCGTGAGGCACAGGTCCAAGACGAATTCTTACACGTTTTCCCTGCTGTTGGGAAGCAGCTGGGTGAGGCTTGTTTGCTGGTCTACGGGCTGCAAGCACTTTGCCTGATTAGTGCACGAGTCTACATAAAGATACTGGTGCCAGCGCTCAGGGTGGATTGTGGAGGATCCGCCCCCCACTGGGAGGGGCCACGTTTGCTATTCATTTGCAGGGAAGCAGTTTCCTCTGCCTGTGTGCTCCTCTGCCCTTCCGAGACTCTATTAAACACCTGGCCTCGGCCACCAGCATGACACCTGCCAATCTAATTTGGAAAGGAAGGGACAGCATGAAATTTTGCCTTTCTTTCTCACCCAGACCCCGCAGGTTGATGGATGAGCCGACTTTGGTGAGAATTCTCAACAACCCCTGCTGCCTTCCGGCACTGTTCCCGGGATGCCATCTGCACAGACTGGAGCGAGTGGTGTGTCCCCGCCGGTCTGATCCCTGGTCTCCAGAAACCGCAGAGAGGGGAAGATGATTTTCCTCTATCCCTCATGGTGAGTGCCTGGCTGAGACCCCTTCTTCTCGAGGGCCCCTTTTAAATGGACAAGTTTATCTGGTTGGGTGTTCTCCACGCTGCCCGCTGTAATCCAGGATTATCTTTGGCAAGGTTCACCTGTTGGTTCTGCCTTAACACAAAGTCTTTTTCACCTGAGGCCTCAGCACGCGGGGCTCGCTCTGTTTTCTAAGCCAGCACCAGTCTTGACCCCAGACCTGGTTGGGTTTCTCAGTTGCCTTTCCATCCTGCACGTTTCCGGACCCGGAATGAGCACAGGCTCGAATGAAGTCTGAGAGCCTGGAACACATGCAGCGCTGGGGTCCGTCTGCCAAGAAGGACTTAGCCTTGACTTCCAGAGGCCGTGAGCCAGTGGGCACAAGAGGTTCAACAGGTACCTCTACTTAGTGGCTCCATTCTCCTCGGGGTTGTGGGGTGAGGTTGTTTCCTTAGGCTCCTTCTATGCCAGAATTGTGAAAAGATAAACTGAGCCTATGAAAAGTTAACAGTGGATTTGAGCAAACACAGATTTGAGATGAGCAGTATGGGTGTGGCAGGTAGGAGCTCCGAGGGGTTGTGCCAGACGACAGATTCTTGTGGCCAGAGGGAATAGAAAGAATGGAGTCAGACCAGGAGTTGGGGGGAAAGCCCCAGAAGTCTGAATTCAGGATCAATTCTGAAGAACTGGCACGTAGCCTTGTTCAAACTCGTAAGAGCTGGAACAGGAGAGACTGACACACACGGGTTCCTGGTGGTGGCAGGCTGGGCAAAGTGTACCCACCTGGCCAGGAGGGGGTTCCTTTTTATGAGGTCAGTAGCATAACCTTACGGGCGCAGTCACGTAGCCCACAGGAAAGAACAAGGCATTTCTAAGTTAGGAGCTGGCATCAGGCAGCTGTTACGCTGTGCACAGTCACAGCCCTCCCTCTTGGGGCACAAGGCTTGTCTTTGGGCGGCACCCCCACATTCTGAGCAGCAAACCCCGCTTGAGGCCGCAGAGTCACAGAGGACACAGCACATCCTGGCCACCTCTGTGGCTGGAGCCACGTCGCGTGTTCACACTGAGTTTCCCTACACCGCGGTTGGTGTTTGCGAGGTCACTTTCCTCAGGGGTGGCAGGGGCCCATCAGGCACGTGACCCCACTGGTGCTGTCGGGTGGTGCCCGCTGGGCAGGCTGAAGATTCCACTTCTGGGACAGCCCAGCGCTGAACTTAACCTCTCGGTTTGGTCTCACGACATTTAACCTAAGCATCTCCATAATGGGCCCATTGTCTTGTTTTTAACACGTGTGATGGATTTTCTTCAGAAACTTGGGGATCATTCTTAAACTTTGTTACCCTGAAAACCTTGGCCAATGAGTGATGAGGTAGCTGGCACAAGGGTTTCCCTGGCGACAGTCGGTCTGCTTTCCTGAGTCCCGTGCTTTAGAAGGAAGGGCCCAAGGTGGAGCAGTTTGGTTTTTTTCTTTTCCCAGCTTTGGATATAATTAAATCCAGAGTTTCCCCAAATTTTGCTCTTTTATCTGGGGCTGCACAACCCACACTGGTTTGCTACCTAGGCAGATCACGTCCTCTTGAGAAAGGTTCTTAGGTTATTTTCAAGAAATTGAAGTTGCTTTTCTCCACATTTCCAGGGAACGAGGACGGGCAGCGTTCATCTGGCCCGGTGTCATGAATAAAGCTTTTTAGTTATTTGTCCGTGGTCTGGAGGAAAGGGGAGAGGTAACACCCCCCTGGTCATCTGTCGTAATCACCCTGTCAGTGGTCCCGAAGTCCACACGTGCTGTTTTTATTCGTGGCTTCTCTGCTGTGCTTGGTTTGAGGCACTGTGGATGGGGCGGGGATACTCTTTCCTTGGCTGCCTTAGAGAGTGTTTCTCCTGGTTTTATTTTTTCCATTAGTCTGTTTTCTCTTGTCCCAGGCTGGGGCTTTCCAGCCTTGTTAGGTCTTTCTGCTTCCCTTCATATTTTACTTTTGCTCTTTCCGTGGGACCTAAGAGGTACATGAAGGTTAATAGACACACCTGCTGTCTTCTTTGTAGCACGATGTTTATGTAGTAGCTTCATTAGGGAAAAAAACAAAACAAGAGAAAATTCTCATTAGTCATTAGTGGATACTCTTTTGGAAAATGCTGATGTAGCGTTCTAGACTCAGGGAAAAATAATATTTAACTATTGGAGCATTGTGAATAAGCACTATTATTTCAGCTTTCGAGATGAAGGAACTAAGGTTTAAGATACTTTAATTCCTTGGCCTCAGCGAGTGAATGGAAGAGCCAGGATTGGCCCAAGTCTCGTGACTCCAAAGGCAAAAGTTTCTAATAATGAATGACTTGAAAATAACTTTTTAAAATGCACTAGAATTACAAGGTAAAATAATAAGAATATGCATGTATTGTCATTGTTTTCTTTTTATTAACTTTAATGGGGTGACACCAATAAATCAGGGTACATATGTACAATGAAAACATCTCCAGATTATCTTATCATTCAATCGTGTTACATACCCATCACCCAAAGTCAAATTGTCCTCTGTCACCTTCTATCTGGTTTTCCCTATGCCCCTAACCTTCTCCCTTTCCCACCCTTCCCTCCCTCGCCCCACCCCGTAACCACCACACTTTTGTCCATGTCTCATAGTCTCACTTTTATGTCCCACCTATGTATGAAATCATGCTGTTCTCAGGATTTCTTTTCTGATTTACTTATTTCACTCCATATAATGTTATCAAGGTACATCCATTTTCTTGTAAATGATCCGATGTCATCATTTCTTATGGCCGAGTAGTATTCCATAGTATATATGTACCAAAGCTTTTTAATCCACTCGTCTTCTGATGGACACTTGGGCTGTTTCCAGATCTTCGCTATTGTGAACAATGCTGCCACAAACATGGGGGCGCATTTCTTCTTTTCGAACAGTGTTATGGTGTTCTTACGGTATATTCCTAAAAGTGGGATAGTTGGGTCAAAAGGCAGTTCGATTTTTAATTTTTTGAGGAATCTCCAAACTGTTTTCCACAGTGGCTGCACCAGTCTGCATTCCCACCAGCAGTGCAGAAGGGTTCCCTTTTCTCTGCATCCTCACCAGCACTTATTCTGTGTTGTTTTGCTGATGAGTACCATTCTGACTGGTGTGAGGTGATACCTCATTGTGGTTTTAATTTGCATTTCTCTAATGTTTAGTGATGTTGAGCATTTTTTCATATGTCTTTTGGCCATCTGTATGTCTTCTTTGGAGAAATTTCTATTCATTTCTTTTGCCCATTTTTTGATTGGATTGTTTGTGTTCCTGGTGTTGAGTTTTATAAGTTCTTTATAAATTTTGGTTATTAACCCCTTATCAGACGTGCTGTGGAATATGTTCTCCCATTGTGTGGTTTGTCTTTTTATTCTGTTCCTATTGTCTTTAGCTGTGCAAAAACTTTTTAGTTTGATATAGTCCCATTTGTTTATCTTCCCTTTTATTTCATTTGCCCGTGCAGATAAATCGGCAAATATATTGCTGCTACAGAGGTCGGAAAGCTTGCTGCCTATGTTTTCTTCTAAGATGCTTATCGTTTCATGGCTTATGCTTAAGTCTTTTATCCATTTTGAGTTTGTTTTTGTGAATGGTGTAAGTTGATGGTCTAGTTTCATTTTTTTGCAAGTAGATGTCCAATTTTCCCAACACCATTTGTTAAAGAGGCTGTCTTTACTCCATTGTATGTTCTTTCCTCCTTTGTCAAATATCAGTTGTCCATAAAGTTGTGGGTTTATTTCTGGGTTCTCTGTTCTGTTCCATTCATCAATGTGTCTGTTCTTATGCCAGTACCAGGCTTTCTTGAGTATAATGGCCTTGCAGTACACCTGGATATCCGGAAGAGTGATACCTCCTGCTTTATTTTTTCCTTTTAAGATTGCTGAGGCTATTTGTGTTCTTTTTTGGTTCCATATAAATTTTTGGAATATGTGTTCTATATCTTTGAAGTATGTCATTGGTATTTTAATTGGTATTGCATTGAATTTATAAATTGCTTTGGGTAGTATAGACATTTTAATGATGTTTATTCTTCCTAGCCATGAGCACGGTATATGCTTCCACTTGTTTGTATCTTCCTTGATTTCTTTTATCAATATTTTATAATTTTCCGAGTATAAGTTCTTAACCTCCTTGGTTAAATTTACTCCTAGGTACTTTATTTTTTTGGCTGCAATAGTGAAGGGTATTGTTTCCTTAATTTCTTTTGCTGACAGTTCATTGTTTGTATACAGAAATGCCTCTGATTTCTGAGTATTAATTTTATATCCTGCCACCTTGCTGAATTCATTTATCAGGTCCAGTAGTTTTTTGACTGAGACTTTAGGGTTTTCTATATACAATATCATATCATCTGCAAATAGTGACAGTTTTACTTCTTCTTTTCCAATTTGGATGCCTTTTATTTCTTCTTCTTGTCTGATTGCTATAGCTAGGACTTCCAGAACTATGTTGAATAAGAGGGGTGAATGTGGGCAACCCTGCCTGGTTCCTGATCTTAAGGGGATTGCTTTTAATTTTTCTCCATTTAGTATGATGTTTGCTGTGGGTTTGTCGTAGATGGCCTTTATCATGTTAAGGAATGTTCCATGTATTCCCACTTTACTGACAGTTTTGAGCATGAATGGGTGCTGGATTTTATCAAATGCCTTTTCTGCATCTATTGAAATTATCATGTGATTTTTGTCCTTCCTTTTGTTTATGTGATGAATCACATTGATTGATTTGCGAATATTGAACCAGCCTTGCCTCTACAGAATAAATCCCACTTGATCATGGTGTATGATTTTTTTCATATATTGCTGGATGCGGTTGGCTAATATTTTGTTGAAAATTTTAGCGTCTAAATTCATCAGGGATATAGGCCTATAATTTTCTTTCTTTGTGTTGTCTTTGCCTGGTTTCGGGTTCAGAATTATATCTCGCCTCATAAAAGGAGTTTGGAAGTCTTCCTTCCTCTTGAATTTTTTGAAATAGCTTGAGTAGGATAGGAGTTAGTTCTTCTTTGAATTTTTGATAGAATTCACTTGTGAAGCCATCAGGCCCAGGACTTTTCTTTTTTGGAAGTTTTTTGATAACTATTTCGATCTCATTTGTTGTAATTGTTCTGCGTAGGTGTTCTGATTCTTCCAGATTGATTTTTGGAAGTTTATATGATTCAAGAAATTTGTCCATTTCACCTAGATTGTCTAATTTTTTGGCGTAGAGTTCTCCATAGTATTTTCCTACAATGCTTTGTATTTCTGTTGTATCAGTTGTTATTTCTCCTCTGTCCTTTTTAATTTTATTTATCTGAGACCTCTCTTTTTCTTGGTGAGTCTAGTTAAAGGTTCATCAATCTTGTTTACCTTTTCAAAGAACCAGCTTCTGGTTTCATTGATCCTCTATATTGTTTCCTTAGCCTCTATGTCATTTATTTCTGCTCTGATCTTTATTATTTCCTTTCTTCTGCTTGTCCTGGGTTTTGTGGGTTGGGCTGGGCTTTTGACGTGCTCTCAGCTGTGAGCCTTTGCCTGTCTAGAATTTAGCCCCACCCTCGAGGCCGGGGCACTCCTGCTCTGGGCCGCAAACTGCGGTTTATTGGGTCGGGCGTGTTTGCTGGCGTTAGCTCAGCTGCTAGCTTCCAATCCATCCGGACTCTACCATGCCCCCCCGTTCGGCGCCAACTCGCGCACGTAGGATGGCTAACCGCCGGGATTTCTCTGGCCAGGCTGGGCTAGTAGCGTGGGCTCAGCCGGGAAAGCCAGCTCGTGCGCACGTAGGTTTGCAAACCACCGGGGTTTCTCTGGCCGGGCGGGGTTGGCAGCGTGAGCTCAGCCGCGAGCCCCTCGTCTGTCCCTGGTCCTAGCCCCGTCCCCGCGGTCAGGGCCGGCTTGCGCAGGGTCGCAGAGCTGATCTCTGCCCGTATTTTTCCCCACAAGTGGGGTCACAGGCGAGCCCGCAGCTGCCGGACCGCTTTCGCGTGTCCCCTCTGCCCCTGCTGGGCTAGACTGAGCTCACATCGGTTGTGCCTTTGCCCACGCCCAGGACCGTGTTTCAGCGTCTTGCCGCCAACATCCCTTCAGCAACCCTCAGAGAGATGGCAGTGTCTTAAGTCTCCACACTGTAGGCTTGGGAGCTCCCTCCCTCTAAGCAGCTCTGCTCTAATTGCCACGGGAGAGCTTGTTTGGCTAGTGTCCTGTCTCCCTTTGCTGGTATTGCTAGTTCCAGGCGAAATATTCGTTTTCGATTAGGGAAATGACTTAGACCAGGGTTCAGGATGGCTGTCCCTCAGAGTGTCCTCGTGCCTTCAGTCCACTCTCTGTTCCCGCTGCTCTGTTCCTCTCCTCTGTCTCCGTTCCCCGGGGCCAGTGCGTGGTTGTGAGAGATGGTTTCTGTGCTGTCCCTTTGAAAAGATTCTTGGGTCTGAGAAAACTCCCTCTTTTTCACAAACAGTATCCTCACTTGCTTTTTAGCTCAATACTGTCCATATGCCTCTTCTAGGCTCTGGGACTGCAAGCTGGGGCTTGGTTCCTGGGACCCAGGTCCTTCCCTCTCGGCCAAACTCTCCTCCCGCCACGCGGGTCTCTCTGGGCTGCTGTTCGCTCCTGGGAGCTGGGCAGCCCTCTTCGTGTTTTCGCTATTCCTACCAGTCTCAATGTGGCTTCTGCAGTGTTCCTTGGTTGAAGAGTCCACTTAGTTTAGTTCAAAGTTGGTTTTTCCAGATGATGGTTCTTAAAATTGAGTTATAATCCACTTTGGTTCTGGGAGTTGGAAGTTGGTACGTCCGCCTACTCCATCGCTATTTTCCGTCCTCCCTGTTTATGTTTGATTTTAAAAGTTGTCATTATGGTGGATACCCATTAACAGTTATTTAGGTTTTGTTTTTACCCCTCAAAAATTAATATTAAAAATGTTGTTGCATTAATCTTTATTCATTTGGTTTCAATATTTCCTGGGGACATACTTCTCAGATGGAAATTTTAGTTTAAAAGTTATGAAGTTTAAACACTTTCATGTTTCCTATTATGGACTGACAAATTGATTTTCAAATGTTTTGTTCCAATTAACCTCAATCTCATAGCAAACCTTGTTTTTTTAGTTGTTGTAGCCTTCTTGTCATTATTTGTATTTAAAACTCACTTTTAATGAGCTGCCTGCTACGATTGGTCTGTCTGAAAGTACAGCAAGTGGGAGGGGAGGCTTGGCAGCTACTAACATTAGAAAGAAAAAGAAAAGCTTTATTGTTAACACCAAGCCTAATATGAGGAGAGGTGGATCCAGGTTGACAATGGTGCAGAGATGCTGGTGGAAAGATAATGGGATCTCGAGCTTCTAATAAAAATAGGATTTAATACTGGTAGTCTGTGTCCTTAGTTTGTTAGAGCATATGCAGACCTCCACGCCCAGGGCACGGTTCATCACAGCAACTCATGGTGTAAAGAGAAAATTATGTATACCCTGTGCTCAGTGACATCATTCTGAAAATAAGGTGTCTTTCTAGGTGAATGGCATGGAGGCAAATGGGTTTACAACTTCTGCATGTTAAAAGTGTAAAACTTGATCAGTTGGCGGTGGGGAAAATAAGAAAACATAATACTTAAAAAAATAAGACCATACTCTTCGGTCGCATGGGTATAGAACTAAAAACCACAGGTTGAAACTGAAGTGATTTGAAGTCCGTATGGAAGAACTTCCTAACCATTCGGGTTAAATATAAAATGTGTAGTGAGAGCTAATGAATTTTCATTGACTTTATTTGGAAATGCTGTGGCATTTCTGAGGAGAGGTTGAACTTGGGAAATGTAGTAATTTTTATAACTGCTCTACAATAGAAATTTTCTTCAAGAGTGTATATATTTGGCATAACTCAGAGGTTAGCCCATTTCATGCCTGCAATTTCACATCTGTATACCATATAAATGAGAACGGATTTAATAAAAGTAATAAAAAATAATACTGTTCTGCCAAGTAGTATTTCTTTCTTTTTTTTTTTTTTTTACAGTGACAGAGAGAGAGTCAGAGAGAGGGATAGATAGGGACAGACAGACAGGAACGCAGAGGTGAGAAGCATCAATCATTAGTTTTTCATTGCCGTTGCAGCACCTTAGTTGTTCACTGATTGCTTTCTCACATGTGCCTTGACTGCGGGCCTTCAGCAGACTGAGCCACCCCTTGCTGGAGCCAGCGACCTTGGGTCCAAGCTGGCGAGCTTTTTTTCTCAAGCCAGATGGGCCCGTGCTCAAGCTGGCGAGCTTGGGGTCTCGAACCTGGGTCTTCTGCAGCCCAGTCCGACGCTCTATTCACTGCACCACCGCCTGGTCAGGCAAAGTAGTATTTCAATAATATAACTTATAGGATGTATTTGTTTCTAACTGTCTAAAACTGTTGGACTTACAAAATTTCATTGTATTATTAAAAACAAAGTAATCTAAGAAATACTGGCATTAGTTTTGGATTTTCTATAACCAGAGAAAAGTAGAGAAAAACCAGTGCCTTGGGAAGAGCTTGGTTGATTGTGTTTTGGGAGTTTTTAATTTGCCCTACGGATAGATATAATTGGTTAATCGTCTCTTCACATGTAATTCGATATAAAGTTATTTATAAATTGCCCCTGGGAGACATCTTAGTGGACATTTTCAGTAGTTAGGATTTCTGGGAAGTGTTCTAAAACCTGTATTTCCAGAGAAAAGCATGTGTTTGTTTTGTTATAATGTATCAAGGCTATTGTATGGTTGATTAAAAAGCAGTAGTTACTAGTGTAGGTCATGGACCTCATTTATTTTGATGGTAGATTATTTTATTTGCTAATCACATGAGGAATGAATGATTAAAGTAGAAGACCAGTAAATTGTGCCTAAGGTTTTTATAAAAACCTGAGGTAGGAAAGGAGAATGTGGGATGGATAGGTATTTAGTAGGCAGGCCAGAAGCAAACGGACCACATATTATTAACATCAGTTTCCAAGTTTTCTGCATGCTGACTTTGAAAAATGGCCCTCACAGGATTGGAATGTGTCATGTGCTAGACAGCGCCAGCCATAAGGCGCAGGTGGGAAGTTCAAGGGGTAGTTATTAGGAAGAAAGTCCAATAAATCACATAAGACAAAGTGATTGTCTTTTTTTTTAATTTTTAGAAAATAAATGCTTTTGTTTCTCTGTAATCCTTTAGGCATATAAATGGAAAACTCTTAAGTAAGCGAAAGAAACCATGCAAGGAAGCTTCTCCCCTAAAGGTATAGTCGTCTCAAACTGGAAATCTCTGGTAACTTCCGACCACGTTGGCCGAATGAGAGCAGCCCATCTGGGAACAGGTTGCTGAGGGTGATGGCAGTGGTCTACTCAAAACGGTGCTCCCTTACTTTAGTCTGGTGTCAACGTCCAACATCCCTCCCTATGGCTCCCTGTTGCCCACAACAAGCTGGTCCTATCTTCACATTTTCAACTCCATTTTCCGTAAATCAGAATCTTACTTTTATTTCTCCATATTTTGTCATGAACCAGATTTGTTCTTTAAAGATGGTACTCACTCTTTGTTGGGTGATGTTGTTGCAAATTAATTTTGTTGAAAGTCCCAAATTTCTAACCGTTCCGCTTGTGAGAATAAAACAGGAGCCCTTTCTCCCAAAGGAGTAAAGGACATGAATGACACAGCCCTCTCTTCCCCCAGTCCTGACTTCAGGACCCAGCAGGAGCTCTCTGGGTATTAAAGGGAATAGATTCATTACAAAGTGGATGTAGCCCCTTGCCACCATTTTTAAACTGAGGCCTCTGCAGGAGAACAAAATAAAAGGGGACAGCACAATTGTCCCTAAGTGGACTCCCAAAGGCTTTGTTTCCTAGTTTCACAGCCCAGATGTGTTCCCTGGGGTCATATCGGAGCAGTTCTTATAAGTGAGAGGTATCTCTTGTGTGTTTGTCTGAGGGGGTGCTGTGAGGCATTGGCTGGGACCAGAAGTCTCTCTCTCTTTCTTTCTCTCTCTGTTTGGTAACTAATAGCATGGTAGACAGCTGTTTGGAAATAGAAGATGCAAAGAACCAGTTGATCCACTAGTCTTTCATATTTTCAAAGCATCGTAGAACAACTGTGGGACTTCATTTGGTTTACCTGAAGAAAGGATTTTACTTGCTCCACCTGTGAGGTCTCTTCCTTTCTAACATCCTTCTGCAGCTTCCCATGCCCTGGCAAATGTCCTGCAAACAGGCGACAATGGCTTAGACCTGGGGTCCTCAGGATTTAGCAAGCATCCAAGTCACCCGGAGGGCTTTAGGACTGCTGGGCTCCCCCTCTCCTCCCCCCTTCCTGGTTCTGAGTCAGTATATTGGATGTGGGGCCTGAGATTCTGCTGAAGAAGAAGTTCCCAGGTGATGCTGCTGGCCCGGGGTGTACACCTGGTGGTCCACGAGCATAGGCTTGCCTGACACGGGACCACTTCCTCACTCTCAGGTGGGTTTATCAAGCTGTTTGCAGTTCCTGGACCCTCTGTACCCTGCTGGGTTGTGTTTTAGCTGCAGTCCTCTCTGGGAAGTCTGCCCTCCCAGGGTCTCCCTCAGTTTCCTTCCCGCTGTTCGGGGCCCTTTCCCACACAGCCCATCGTTGGTTAATGAATTCTTCTGATGTGTCTCATGTTATTCTGGTCCTTTTTGTAGCCTCAAGTTTCTTTCCCTGAGTGTTGAGTTTTCTTTCAAAAACTTTAATCTTGTTGGATTCCTGAATGTGACCTTAGTTTTACCTGCCTTGATGCAGACATTACGGGCAGGCGCTTTGGGACAAGACAGCCTGGAGTCGGCTCTCTGTTCTCTCCACACCTTTCTGTCTGTGTGACCAGGGGCAGGTGACAGCCTCTTGGAGCCCCAGTTTTCCCATCTGAATATGGGGGATTCAGATAATCCCAGTCCTTGAAGTTTTGTTGTGTGAAATGAGTGAACACCTGGAAATAATTTAGAACAGTATCTGGCAAGCATGTCAGCAAAACATCAGTGTGTGGCATTGCGGTCACCAGAGTCTACTACCCACAGAGTCATGGGATTAGGTGGAAAGAGTATTTGTTGAATCATTGGCTAAAAAAGTCAGGAGCTTTTGGAGAGGCCTCAGGAACTTGGATCAAACAATGAGAACACTTGCAGTGGAAAAATTTTATCAGCAAGAACTGTATCCATATGGTAGTGCTGTTCCTGTTGAATATGCCTTGTTGACTTTTTAAAAGACAGCCTTTGTGTTTTAGAGCTGTTTTGTGTTCACAAGGAAATCAAGCAGAAAGAAATCCATTTACTGTCTCTTTCCAGTGCTGTCTTTTGTATTAGTAACATCTTGTATTTGTTGTAAAGGATGACCCAATACCAACACATATCTATTAGCTAAAGATCCACCATTGATGTTGTATAGTTCTGTACGTTTTTTGACAGATTCGTGTTATGAATCTAAAACATCACAGTATCATTCAAAGGAATTTCACCATTCCAAAAATGACCTTCGTTCCATTGATTCAACCCTTCTAACCTCCTTCTGAATCTGTGGCAACTACTAACCTTCTTACTAGCTCTAATTTTGCCCTTTTCAGAATTTCATATTGTTATAACCATATAGGATGTAGGTTTTCCAGACTGACTGCTTTCACTTAGCAATGTGTACTGAAGGTTCCTCTACAACTTTTCACAGCTTGGTAGTTCTTCTTTTCAGCCCCCTATAGTATTCCACTGTCTGAACGGACCACTCTTATTTGTTAATCACCTGCTGGAGGACATCTTAGTTGCTTCAGAGTTCTGGCAGTTATGAAGAAAGCTGCAGTAGACATCCACTTGCAGGTGTTTGTGTGGACAGAAGCTTCCGGCTTCTTTGGGTAAGCACCCATTAGCACAGTTGCTGGATCCTGCGGTAGGAGGACGTTTAGCTGTGTAAGAAACTGCCCAACTGTTTTTCACAGGGGCCGCACCATTCTGCATTCCCACCAGCCATGAACTGGGTTCCCCTGGCCACATCTCCTCGCCTCTGGCATAGAGCGGTGTTCGCACCTTGGATGTTAACCATTCAGGTAGGTGCATAGGTTTATGTTGAAAATCTCTTTCTCATAAGATTTCCTCTCGACTCATGATTGGTCATGTGCGGAGGCCGGGGGATTGGTGGGGTGTGTGTTGGGGTCCAGTGCCGAGAGACCTGCGGTGGCCGCGGGACAGTTGCAGAGAGATTTGCCAATCCAGCTGCAAGAAGGGAGCCACGGGGCATCGCTGCCATGAGGTGCACAAGTGAGCAGCTCCCTAATTAATCCTGGGAACCTGGCAGTCCAGGCGCAGAGCTGACCTGCGGCGGAGTCTCTTTTAGACAGCGCGGGGTTCCCAGAAACCAATTCTCTGCGCGTACAGCGTAGGGAAAGGGCGAGGCCCCGGCACCTGCCGCCCTGGGTTAATGTGGTTGATTTCCCACTGCTTAGCCCTGGGACCTGAAGCAAGTCACTTAACCCGCAGACCCCAGGGAGCTGTCCGATGTGATTTATAAGATCCCCGCAAGCGCCCAGTTTCTGTCTGAATTTGGCGCTGCCACTGCTCTCTCCGCACAGAACAAGGGAGCAGAGCACCTGTGCGGACTGCGCTTTGAGGTAGACGTGATGTCGCTGAGAAGAACACCCTTGTGAGCAGGTTGTCAGCCTTTGAAATGGCTGAGACTTGTCGCAGGGTGGCCTGAAGTTCTGGGGCGGGAGGTGCTGGGGGGCTGTTGCCGAACGTCTCATAAAGTGGATCATGCATTTGGACAGCCAAAATGCGAGATCAGAGCAAGCAGGGCAACTTGGGGATTGGAACATTCCAGATGAGCAGCAGCCGCAGCAGTGGGGATTTTTGGAAACAGGGTGAAGTCCCCCACCTCCCCCTCCTCGCGTTTGAAGGGCTGTGGTCCATCCAGTGATACTGTCCTACCGCGTGCATTGTATTTTAACTTTCCCATTTATAGGCAGGGTTAGAGATATTGTGTGACCCGCAAAGGGGACATTGATTGGGGTGAAAAGGGACACAGGGAAGAGCCATCATCAGTCTGCCTGATTATCCATCCCCCCCCACCCCCCGTGCCCGTGGAAAAGAGTATTTTTTAGGGACCATTGAGATCACCTCTGCCCCTTTGAGACTGAAGCCCTGGGGACACAAAAGGACATTGGACTTGATGGAAATGAAAGGTATCTCTCAGTTCCTTTTTTTGTCACGCTTCTATCTTTATTTCCCATCATTTTTCTGGCCGAGCTAATTGGTCAGACTGAAAAGTCCCTGGCACACAGGGAAGCCACCTAGTTAAAGGGAATCGCGGGTGGTTCCTTCCCCAGCTCCCCCGGGTCAGCCTTGTCCTCACTGATAATTGTTGGCTTTAATAACTGTCCTTGATGGTCCGAGAGGAGCCCAGGGCCCGCTTATCTGCTAAGCTATTTTAATCGTTCTGAAATCACCCTCCCCACCACCACCCCTGGAGCATGTCTAAATTTGTTCAGTGTATTATCTCGAACTGCTTGTGCTGGTGACCGAACAGGTGAGGTCTCCTCACAGAGGAAGCGAAGGCAGAGTGGGGTGGGCAGGCTTCCCTCCTATATCCACGCTGGGAGGCGGTCTGCATGCGTTCTGGTGTTGGGAAGTGCTGCTGTTTCTATTAACCCGGGACTAAATCCAAGATGACGTTGGTCTCTGAATGATTAATGGCTCAAACATAACAGGGTTTATTTCTTGTTTACTGAAAATACTAGTGGGGTTGACTAGGTGAGCTGGGCATCCTGGCACTGGGGTGTGGGGCTCCACCATCTTCATGGCCTCCAAGGCCACCCAGGGGGGTGTATGGATCCTAGCCAGGAAGAGAGACAAGCATAGAGCTATACTGCCTGGGGTATTGCTGGGACAGGACCTGAACGGGGTTCATCACATTCTGTTAGCAGGAGCCCAATGGTGGCCGTACCTAGGAGTGAAACCCAGTCTTGGGGGAAGAAGCTACTGCTCGGTGTCACTTTATATAAAAGACAGAATGTATACTTTCGCTGGGTATGAGCTGACCATAGCAGTGTTGTATGAATAAAGTAGTTGCAGGTGGTGTGATGCTCTGGGTGGGGCATTCTATAAGACCTTTGTTCCAGAAAGAGAGTGAAGATGGAAATATGACATAGGACATAACAAAAATTTCCTTACACTGTCTCAGGGAAGAGGCTTGAGGGATGACGCATCCCCTTGTGTGGCTAATGGTATAAAATGCAGGGAGCCCCGCTCCCACCCCTGCCTGGTTCATCAAACCCAAGACTGCGTGTATCAGTGAGATGCGGACCCAGCTCCCCATGGAGTTGGGATGGCTCAGAGGAGCGTTGTTCTCTCACGGGGAAGGGGGAGGGGCTTTGCACTAATGGCTGGTTTCCCAGTAGACAGACAGAAATGGCCATGGTGGTCAAACCAAGCTCGACAGGTGCTCCTGCAGCACTCGACATGTTTCTTTCCCTGTGCTCTCTGCTCCTGTTGCTCGCATTCTCACTCTCCCTTTGATTGTCTCTCCAACCCGTTGATAGGTGTTGACGGAATATGCTGCCATGCCACACACTAGATTCACACTGGTACTGGCCTTCCCATGTCACCTGGCGACCCCTCTGCCGAAGTCAGTCTTGATGATGACAGCCCCGCCCTCCACCCAATGATGCTGAATTCTCCCGTCTCCTGGAGACCTTCCCGCCCACTCCCATAGGCCACTGATGAGATCGGCCAGTTTACTTTGCAAACTTCACAAACTTTGCTCAGTCTTACAGGATCCAATCAGAGAAACGAAACCCCAGGGACACTCACGTTATATATAAAATAACGTGTACATACAGAGTGGGGCAAGCGGCAGATGTCTTCAAACTTTTTATAAAAACGGCCCACTTTTGCAGTGCTGGTCAACCTGGTCCGTATCTCCCACTAGTAGGCATTCCAGCTTTCATGATGGGCAGTAGTGGAGCAACCAAACGGCACCCCGATTGGCCCACCATGAAAGTTGGAACGCCCACTAGTGGGAGATACGGACCAGGTTGACCAGCACTGCAAAAGTGGGCCGTTTTTATAAAAAGTTTGAAGACATCTGGTTTAGAGAGTTTGTTCTTGTATTATTATGTATTCATTATGGCGTTTTCCATACAGAGAATTGTAAGCCTACATCTGCCCCTCCCTCCTGCTCAATTCCTCTTCCTCTATCTCCCCATCTCCCTGTGACATGGGTCCAGGGAGGACTGGTCCTGGGATGGGAACTTGTGTGACCATGGGAGGTGACTGGGCACTCTCTGCAAGACATTCTTCTGATTGGAGGTTGAGATGGAGGTGCCCTGCCTAGTCCATTTCTCTTTTCTCCCACAGAGTCTCCCTGCTTCCACCTTGGCTGCACTCCTGTCCGTTCTCACAGAGCCTCCAGTGACCTCTTTGTAGGTCAGGTCCCCGTGAAGTCCGGTGTTCCCATTTCACTGAGGACGGTGGTCAGGAGGCTCTGTGACAGTGGCCACATACATGCTGTCAGAAGTGGTGAGACGGGGTGAGCAGTGGAACACGGCCGTGGAGACAGAACAAATGGGACTGTGACAGCTGCTGTGTCACACGTGCGGGCAGCTCCACCGAGGACGGCCATCCTGCAGGTTTCGGTAGGGTGTTGAAGAGACCCATGCGGCCACGCCTGCCCTTGGACTCCTTGGTGTTGTACCATTTTAAAATATTTCGTTTTCATTTCATTTTCAAAACGTCACCGACGTTGGGACCAATATTTGTTGACTATGTCATTACATTTACTTCTATGTTTTCTGCATGATTTAAAATGATTTGTGTAACGGACAAGTTATGTTGGAAAAGAATTCATGTTTGGCTAGTATCCATCCATGCTCGTCAGCTAGGGAGACCTGTGCACTGTTCATTTTAAAACGCATTTAGGAGGAAGTAAGTTTAGCTCTATACGTACAGAGCTGAATTGTAGTCTCATTATTGTTCATCTCAGGGTCAGTCATACACATTTTTTTCTTTATACACATTATTGTTATTGTTCAAGCATTAATGGTTGTTCAATAAATATTTGTTGCCTAAATAAAAATCAGGAATATCTTCTGTGTTCTGTATTGCTCCAGCCTCTCCTTCAACATATTCATTAAAGTTTAGGCAAACCTTTTGCATAGAAGGCTAAAAAAGTAAAATAAGGAAAAATAAAAGAAACACCCATACATTAGTTTTACTATATCTAAGGTATATGATCTTTCTAATGGACTAGTTGAATTTGGTTTGTTAATATTTTGTTGATAATTTTTGCATCTTATATTCATTTAGAATGTTGGTTTGTAGAGTTCTTTCCTTGTAGTATTCTTATCTGACTTTGGTATCAGAGAAATTCATAGGAAAATATAATTGAATATTTTCATATAAGAAAGAACATTGGAAAAATAGAAATCTGACATTTACTTGCTGAAATACTGAGCAAGATAAAATGAAAATGTGTATGCTGAGAAAAAAGGAAGAGGAAACAATATTAACATAAAGCCCAGTAAGTGCAGGAATGTTGGAAATATTCATGAGCGCGCACAAGGATGAAGTGGACGTTCTCGTGGCCAGGCCAGACCTGCGTGGGCAGTGTGGGTTGTGGAGGGCTCAGAGCTGAGTCTCTCTCTGGTCATCTCATCAGCTTTGGCAGGAAGACTCCATCCTGGGGTGGCCCACCTGCAATGATGGTCGGTGTTGAGTGCAAGGACCCAGCTCATGACCTCGGTTGGGAACAACTTGAAAGAGCCCTTGCAGCTCCAGGGTTCCTCGTGAGGTCAGTGGAGGTCCCACAGTGGGTGACCCCATCACCATTTCTTCTCCCTCTCCCCGTGGCTGGGGCCCTGACTTCTGTGTCGGTGTTTCTTCTGAGGACCTTTTCTAAAGGTTGCCATAACCAAGGACTACACATTGGGTGGCTTACAGTCATGGTAACTTACGGACCCATGAGGGCCATGCTCTTTCTGGAGGCTGCAGGGGAGAATGTGCCCCTGTCTTTCTCTTAGGTTCTAGTGCTGCCATCAGCCCTTGGCCTTCTGGTTTGCAGATGCATCACTTGGATCTCTGCCAAATTGTCATATGGTATTGTCTTTATCATCTACCCTCTGTGTAGGTTTGTCTCTGTGTCCCTTCTATACTTCTTCTAAGACCTACTGGATTAGGGTCCATCCTAATGACCTCATCTTCCCTTGATTATGTCTTCATAGGTCCTATTTCCAAATAGGTCCAATGCACAGGTACAGGGGGTTAAGATTTCAATGCCTATGGAAGGGACACAACTCATCCCATAACCTTCCTGAATAAGCCTCCTCTACACAATTTGGGCCTCTGAATTTGTCTTTTTTCTGTGCTGCACAGAGAAAGGATTAGACCATTCCTTCTTTTTTGATAATAATGTTGTTTTGTGAATTCTTAAAGGGAAAATAACTTTAGAGTAAAATACAAATTTAAACATGTCACAGTATCCTCATTTTTCCTGAATCAATTTAAAATTCCTTCTCATTTAGACACAATGAAAAATGATTATTTGGAGAAAAGTTGCATCGATGCACTCAAAATAATACAGTTTTGAAAACTTCCTTGCTCACTTGACTCAGTTTCCAATCTTCCAAAATATTTAGGCAATAATCTATGGGTACATTTTGTGACTTCCACTGTGGGTACAGTCCTGGATTGGGGGGGGGCAGACAAACAGAGTTACACATGTGAGCACTGCATTACTGATGGTCAGCTATAATCTTGAGGCAGACTGAGTAACATAAAAGCATTGTTCCCTATTGTTATTTTTTTTTTCACCTGCCAAATGCTTAACATCTGCCTCTCTGCCCTCTCAACAGATAGCATGGCACTGTGACTTAGGATAACTTTGTGGAGATCTTTGAATTGCTACTGTTGTGTAAACAGCTTGATAACTCTACTGCTTGGCTTGGAGTGCTCACACTGTCTGTATAGACGTCAGTTTTCTGGGGTCTTCCTGAAGTCAAAGTACTACATAGGAGAGGAGCAGTGTTCTAAAAACAGAAGGGGCTGGGAAAGGAAGTCTACAATATCACTTCTTTGAATATTCACACTGCTGTTTGAGAATGATAAAAAGTGTCACTTGTGTTGGCCACGTTCATTCCCACCCTCCCTACCCGGCCACCGCACCCTGAATCTGGGATTCTTTGAGAGGGGCATAAGGGTTATCACATCAAAGAGGCAGAAAGTTGTTTTAAAGTTCCACTTATACATCTCACAAAGCCTGTGCACGCGCGCGCGCGCACACACACACATACACACACACACACATACACACACAAAATGGCATCAAGTCTTAAGAAAGGTAAACATACCTTGTGAAGTTATTAACACCCTCTCTTGCAAGGAGAGGTAGATAGATGTAGTTTCTTTTTTCCTGAAACACATTTGCTGAGACTGTTAAAACTGCTCACAGTAAATTGTATGCTCTCTGTGCTCAACACCTTGATTTCATCCATCGCCCCACAAGGGGTGTCATCTGGCAGGACCCCATGCGGAGGTGCTGGGCTCAGCTAAAACAGAACCCCAGTGTTCTCACTCGCAACACCTGGCAGAGCTTGTCCCTGGTCCTGCGGCTTTTTAAAATGACAGCGTAGTGTCTGTCAGCTCTTCCAGGAAAATGAGCTTCCCAACCATCAGTGCCACAGATAATTTGATAACCGAGTCAGCATTTTCTTAGCAGCATATAAAATATGAAAAAAAAAAAAAGTAACAATTAGTAGAGGCAATTTAATTTAACATCAATCAGAGTGGTTCTATAAATAGTTATTTATGTGTCTCTTTTTGGGGATGACAACTTGAAAGTGTAATATCATTATTATCTAAGCCCATTTCTTGAAAAAATACTACTTGGGCAGTCCAGAGGAGCAAGATGGCGACAAAGTAGGTGGATGTACCAACTTCCAACTACCAGAACCAAAGTGGATTATAACTCAATTTTAAGAACCAACATCTGGATAAACCAACTTTGAACTAAACTAAGTGGACTCTTCAACCAAGGAACACAGAAGAAACCACATTGAGACTGGTAGGAATAGCGAAAACGCGAAGAGGGCTGCCCAGCTCCCCGGAGCGAATGGAAGCCCGGAGAGACCCGCGTGGTGGGAGGAGAGTTTGGCAGAGAGGGAGCGACCTGGGTCCCAGGAACCAAGCCCCAGCCTACACTCCCAGAGCCTAGAAGAGGCATTTGGACAGTATTGAGCTGTGAAACAAGTGAGGATACTGTTTGTGAGAAAGAGACAGTTTTCTCAGACCCAAGATTCTTTTTAAAGGGACAGTGCAGAAAACCGCTCTCACAACCACGCACCCGGGGCTCCGGGGAATGGGGACAGAGGAGAGGACCAGAGCAGCAGGAAGACAGTGTGGACTGAAGGCACAGGGACAAACACTCTGAGGGACAGCCACCCTACCCCCTGGGCTAAGTCACTTCCCTAATCGAAAACGAATATTTCGCCTGGAACTAGCAATACCAGCAAAGGGCGACAGGACACTAGCCAAACAAGCTCTCCCACGGCAATTAGAGCAGAGCTGCTTAGAAGGAGGGAGCTTCCAGGTGTACAGTGTGGAGTATTAGGGGCCTTCCTACTCTGCTGAGGGTTGCTGAAGGGTATGGTAGTGGCAGGACGCTGAAACTTGGTTCTGTCGGTGTGGGTGGAGGCCAAGCCAGTGTGAGCTCGGTCTAGCCCAGCAGGGGCAGAGGGGACGCGAGAAAGCGGTCCGGCAGCTGCGGGCCCGCCTGTAATCCTACCTGCCAGGAAAAAGGGGGAGGCCAGGAACCCTGCACAAGCCGGCCCTGACCGCGGGGATGGGCGGGGGCTCACGGGTGAACTCACGCTATCAGACCCGCCAAGCCAGAGAAACCGCAGTTTGCAATACTGCATGCGCAAGCAGGCTCTGAATGCGGGGGCAGGGTAGAATCCGGACCCAGCGAAACTCACGGCTGAGCTCAAGCCAGCAAACACAACCGGCCCAATAAACCGCGATTTGCCATCCTGCGTGCGCCAGTTGGCTTGGGACGCGGGGGCGGGGTAGAGTCCGGGACGAGCGGAAGCTCGCAGCTGAGCTCACGCCAGCAAACACGCTCGTCCCAATAAACCGTGGTTTGCGACCCTGTGCAGGAGGGCCCTGGCCTCGAGGGCGGGGCTAAAGATCTGGACGGGCAAAGGCTCACAGCTGAGAGCACGTCAAAAACCCCGCCCAACCCGTAAAACTGTGGCAAGCAGGCTCTGACTGCGGGTTCAGGGCGGAATCCCGGAAACAGGCTGGGTCCGCAGCTGAGCAAAGGTGCTCACCTCTACCCTTGGTGCTGAGGCTTGTTGCTTGAGTGACAGTCCCTCCCATGGAGGAGAGGCAGAAATCACAGCAACAGCTGCAGTGGGCCGGCGCTGGCAACGCCCATACCCAAACACCCTAGGCAGTGGCAGAGGGGGTGGCGGGCCTGCAGACAGACCACACCTAGAAAACACAAAGGCAACACCTACCGGACTCCAGTGGCCACAACTTGCTTATACACAGACAAAATAGGCAGGCAGAGGAATGCAAACCAAATGAATCAAGAGAAATCCCCAGAGAAGGACCTGAATGAACCAGATATAACCAAATTACCAGAAGCAGACTTTAGAATAATGTTAGTTAAGATGTTCAAAGAAATTAGAGCAACAATGGATAGTCATTATGAACACCTAAATAAAGAGATAACAAGTATAAAGAATGAAATTGAAATAATAAAAAATAATCAGACAGAAATGACAAATACAGTATCAGAACTGAAGACCACAATGGAAGGAATAAAAAGCAGGATGAATCATGCTGAGGATCAAATCAGCGAATTAGAGGACACAATAAACAAAGGCACAGAAGAAGAAAAGAGAAAGGAAAAGAGACTCAAAAAATGTGAGGAAACTCTAAGGGAGCTCTGTTACAACCTGAAGAGAAACAACATTCGCATCATAGGGGTGCCTGAAGAAGAGGAGAGAGGACAGGAAATGGAAACTGTGTTCAATCAAATCATAGCAGAAATCTGCCCTAAATTAAGGCTGGGAAACATTCCACACGTTCAAGAAGCACACAGAACTCCATTAAAGAGAAACCCAAAAAGATCTACACCAAGACACATCATAGTTAAAATACCAAAGCTAATGGATAAAGAAAGAATTTTAAAAGATGTTAGGGAAAAAAAAGGCTATCACCTACAAAGGAGCCCACATAAGGATGACATCGAACTTCTCAACAGAAACACTTGAGGCCAGAAGGGAATGGCAAGATATAATCAAAGTAATGCAGAACAAGAACCTACAACCAAGACTACTCTATCCAGCAAGGCTAACATTTAAAATTGAAGGAGAAATAAAGAGCTTCCCAGAAAAAGAAAGCCTCAAGGAATTCATTAAAACCAAACCAATTCTGCAAGAGATACTAAGGGGCCTGTTGTGAACAGTTGAAAGGGAGGAAAGAATATAGCAAAAGAAGAATACAGCTTTAAGGAATAAAATGGCAATAAACAACTACATATCAATAATAACCTTAAATGTAAATGGATTAAATGATCCAATCAAAAGACATAGGGTAGCTGCATGGATAAAGAAACAGGACCCATACATATGCTGTCTACAAGAGACACACCTTAAAACAAAAGATGCACATAGAGTGAAGATAAAAGGATGGAAAAAAATATTTCATGCAAATGGAAATGAAAAAAAAGCCGGGGGAGCAATACTTATATCTGACAAAATAGACTTTAAAACAAAGGCTGTAGTAAGAGATAAAGAAGGACACAACATAATGATAAAGGGAACAATTCAACCGGAAGATATAACCATTATAAATATCTACGCACCAAATATAGGAGCCCTGACATACATAAAGCAGACTTTGACGGATATAAAGGCAAGATTAACAGCAATACTATCAGAGTAGGGGATTTCAATACCCCACTAACAACAGTGGATAGATCCTCAAGAAAGGAAATTAATAAAGAAACAGCAGACTTAAAGGATACACTAGATCAACTTGATTTAATAGATATCTTCAGGATTTTTCACCCTAAAGCAGTAGAATATACATTCTTCTCAAGCGCTCATGGTACATTTTCTAGGATAGACCACATGTTAGGACACAAAAATGATCTCAATAAATTTAAGAAGATTGAAATCATATCAAGCATTTTCTCTGATCACAATGCCATGAAATTAGAAATTAACCACAAAAGAAAACCTGAAAAATACTCAAACACTTGGAAACTAAATAGCATTATATTAAATAATGAATGGATTAACATGAGATCAAAGAAGAAATAAAAAAGTTTCTAGAAACAAATGATAATGAGCATACATCAACTCAAATTTATGGGACACAGCAAAAGCAGTACTGAGAGGGAAGTTCATTGCACTACAGGCATATCATAAGAAGCTAGAAAAAGCTCAAATAAGCAACATGACCCTGCAGCTAAAAGAACTAGAAAAACAACAACAAGTAAAACCCAGGACAAGTAGAAGGAAGGAAATAATAAAGATCAGAACAGGAATAAATGACATAGAGGCTAAGGAAACAATATAGAGGATCAATGAAACCAGAAGCTGGTTCTTTGAAAAGGTAAACAAGATTGATGTACCTTTAACAAGACTCACCAAGAAAAAAAGAGAGAGAACTCAAATAAATAGAATTAGAAAGCACAGTGGAGAAATAACAACTGATACAACAGAAATACAAAGCATTGTAAGAAAATACTATGAAGAACTCTATGCCAAAAAATTAAACAACCTAGGTGAAATGGACAAATTTTTTGAATCATATAACCTTCCAAAAATCAATCTGGAAGAATCAGAACACCTAAACAGACCAATTACAACAAGTGAGATCGAAACAGTTATCAAAAAACTCCCAAAAAAGAAAAGTCCTGGGCCTGATGGCTTCACAAGTTAATTCTATCAAAAATTCAAAGAAGAACTAATTCCTATCCTCCTCAAGGCATTTCAAAAAATTCAAGAGGAAGGAAGACTTCCAAATTCCTTTCATGAGGCGAGTATAATTGTGATCCCAAAACCAGGCAAAGACAACACAAAGAAAGAAAATTATAGGCCTATATCCCTGATGAATTTAGACGCTAAAATTTTCAACAAAATATTAGCCAACCGCATCCAGCAATATATGAAAAAAATCATACACCATGATCAAGTGGGATTTATTCTGGAGATGCAAGGCTGGTTCAATATTCGCAAATCAATCAATGTGATTCATCACATAAACAAAAGAAAGGACAAAAATCACATGATAATTTCAATAGATGCAGAAAAGGCATTTGATAAAATCCAATACCCATTTATGCTCAAAACTCTAAGTAAAGTGGGAATACAGGGATCATTCCTTAACATGATAAAGGTCATCTACAACAAACCCACAGCCAACATCATACTAAATGGGCAAAAATTAAAAGCAATCCCCTTAAGATCAGGAACCAGGCAGGGGTGCACCCTTTCACCACTTTTATTCAACATAGTTCTGGAAGTCCTAGCTACAGCAATCAGACAAGAAGAATAAATAAAAGATATCCAAATTGGAAAAGAAGAAGTAAAACTGTCATTATTTGCAGATGATATGATATTGTATATAGAAAACCCTAAATTCTCAGTCAAAAAACTACTGGACCTTATAAATGAATTCAGCAAGGTGGCAGAATATAAAATTAATACTCAGAAATCAGAGGCATTTCTATATACCAACAATGAACTGTCAGCAAAAGAAATTAAGGAAACAATCCCTTTCATTATTGCAGCCAAAAAAAAAATACCTAGAAGTAAATTTAACCAAGGAGGTTAAGGACTTGTACTCGGAAAATTATAAAACATTGATAAAAGAAATCAAGGAAGATACAAACAAGTAGAAGCATACACCGTGCTCATGGCTAGGAAGAATAAACATCATTAAAATGTCTATATTACCCAAAGCAATTTATAAATTCAATGCAATGCCATACTTCAAAGATATGGAACACATATTCCAAAAATTTATATGGAACCAAAAAAGAAGATGAATAGCCTCAGCAATCTTAAAAAGAAAAAATAAAGCAGGAGCTATCACTCTTTTGGATATCAAGGTTTATTACAAGGCCATTATACTCAAGACAGCCTGGTACTAGCATAAGAACAGGCACATAGATCAATGGAACAGAACAGAGAACCCAGTAATAAACCCACAGCTTTATGGACAACTGATATTTCACAAAGGAGGAAAGAACATACAATGGAGTAATGATAGCCTCTTTAACAAATGGTGTTGGGAAAATTGGACATCTACTTGCAAAAAAATGAAACTAGACCATCAACTTACACCATTCACAAAAACAAACTCAAAATGGATAAAAGACTTAAGCATAAGCCATGAAACTGTAAGTATCTTAGAAGAAAACATAGGCAGCAAGCTCTCCGACCTCTGTAGCAGCAATATATTTACCGATTTATCTGCACGGGCAAATGAAATAAAAGGGAAGATAAACAAATGGGACTATATTAAACTAAAAAGTTTTTGCACAGCTAAAGACAATAAGAACAGAATAAAAAGACAAACCACACAATGGGAGAACATATTCGACAGCACATCTGATAAAGGGTTAATAACTAAAATTTCTAAAGAACTTATAAAACTCAACACCAGGAACACAAACAATCCAATCAAAAAATGGGCAAAAGAAATGAATAGAAATTTCTCCAAAGAAGACATACAGATGGCCAATAGGCATATGAAAAAATGCTCAACATCACTAATCATTAGAGAAATGCAAATTAGAACCACAATGAGATATTACCTCATACCAGTCAGAAAGGCACTCATCTGCAAAACGACACAGAACAAGTGCTGGGGAGGATGTGGAGAAAAGGGAACCCTCTGCACTGTTGGTGGGAATGCAGACTGGTGCAGCCACTGTGGAAAACAGTTTGGATATTCCTCAAAAAATTAAAAGTCGAACTGCCTTTTGACCCAGCTATCCCACTTATAGGAATATACCGTAAGAACACCAGAGCACTGTTCGAAAAGAAGAAATGCGCCCCCATGTTTGTGGCAGCATTGTTCACAATAGCGAAGATCTGGAAACAGCCCAAGTGTCTGTCAGAAGACGAGTGGATTAAAAAGCTTTGGTACATATATACTATGGAATACTACTCAGCCATAAGAAATGATGACATCGGATCATTTACAACAAAATGGATGGACCTTGATAACATTATATGGAGTGAAATAAGTAAATCAGAAAAAAAACCTGAGAACAGCATGATTTTATACGTAGGTGGGACATAAAAGTGAGACTATGAGACATGGACAAGAGAGTGGTGGTTACGGGGTAGGAGGTGGGGGGGAGGGTGGGATAGGGAGGAGGGGAGTGGCACAGGGAAAACCAGATAGAAGGTGACAGAGGACAATTCGACTTTGGGTGACAGGTATGCAACACAATTGAATGATAAGATAATCTGGAGATGTTTTCATTGTACATATGTATCCTGAGTTACTCGTGTCACCCCATTAAAATTAATAATAATAATAAAAAAATACTACTTGGGACAAAGTAATTAACTATGCCTATACCTTATAGTTTTAATAATGAGCTGTATTTACCAACATGATCTTCCATGCATGTAAACAAGCAGTCTAATAATGATTATTCTATTCTTTGCTAGTAATTTTTATTTCTGTTGACTTTACTGTACTTCTTTATGCTACAATACCATAGATGCTTAAAACATGGCCTCAAACTGAGAAATGCTTTGCTTCCCCAATTTTGTCTGGTCTAATGAAATCCAGTTTAGAACTTCTCCATTAGATGTATCAATCGGCCTATGCTTCCAAGCCAAATGTGCACGAGACCAGAAGCAAATTATCTTGGCTAGTCTTCCTTCTTCAGTACCATCGGTTGAAGTGGTTTGGGCAGATTTTCACCTGTCTCTGTTACTATTCCAGTATACTTCCTCAACACCACCCTGTTTCCCCTCTGGCCTCAACTGCTAGGCCGTTCAGATGCCATTGTAAATGATGCCCTAAAACCTAAAGCAGACCCTCAGTATTGTTCCTATCTCCGTCTCCTTCTTTCTTCTCTGGAGCCCTCTCATTGTGATCCAATAAGCCTTTAACTCACGGCCGGTCCAGGGAAGGAAGAGGCTGTCCTCCCGGGGCTGGGAGTCGAGTGGGAGAGGCAGGCATTAGATAGAAACTGTGTGATAGTTTCTCTGTGGCTGTTGTAATTCCCCTTTAGCAAAACATGAGGGGCAAGTCCTTTTGATGAAAGCGGCAGTTCGGTGGCAGCCGAAATGTTGGAAGAAGTCAATTAGGCCAAGGTGTGGAGGTTGTTTCGAGAAGGAGGGACAGCATCAGGCCAAGCCACTGAGGACGAAATGCAGAGAAGAACCTGATGATGGCAGCCAGCATTGTGGTCCCTGCCTGATGGCCTGTTTCCTCCGACATGTGGGAGGCACGTGATCCCTTTGGTCAGACTTCACGTGTGCCCCAACCCGGCTGTGATTGGAGACCATGGGCACGGGACATTTGGGTGGGTGGGCTGACTGGACGCAGCAGGGTAGCCTATGTGCTTGCCTAGGGTGTGTTTTTGGTCTTCTCTGATTGGTGCTAAGTTGGAAAACTCAGGCAGAAAGTGAGGGTGGCTGCAGTTATTGCTCAAGTCTTGGCCAAAGGGGGCCTTTGGCTGCAGACACTGTGGTTTGGCTTCCAGAGCCGGTAGCTGCTGGTGGTGGGCTGGTTGGGTGTGGGTTGGAGTTCTGTTCTCATTCATGGTCTTATTGTCCACGTAGTCCCTCACTCCTGCCATGCACCATTTCTCCCGTTCTTGAAACACACTTTGCTTTGACTTCTGTGACACCACAGCCCTCCTGGAGTGACCTCTGACCTCTTTTCATATTCTTATTCGGGGGCAAGGGTACTCTCTCTCTGCCTGTTCATTTAATATTGCCCTTAGCCAAATGGCTCCTTGGGCTTTGGACCTCCCCTTTCTTTTCTGTCCTCCCCAATTCTGTGCGCTGAATCCTGTCTTCCAGCCAGACCGAACTACAGAAAGTTTCAGCTGACTCAGGACGCCTTTGATCATTGCATTCTGGGGTAGTTCTTCACTATAAACCTTGGCTTAGATGTCACTTGCTTCGGCAAGTTTTCTGAGAACCTTCAAAAAAATTGATGTACTCCCAGAGTCCCCACTGTCAGGACACTGTTTTTAAAATATTTATCGCATTGTAGTCTGTTGTCTATTAAGTCACATTTCTCTCCCCCAAACTCTGACTGTCTCTAGGGGACAGTGACTAGTCTAGTGCCTGGCAGAGCAGAGAGCCAGTAAATGTGTATCGAAATAATGAACGGATTCAAAACTGAAGAAGAGCAGGTGGAGCAAAGCCCCCGAGGTTCACAGAGTCTTTCGTGAATCTTTGGAGCGAAAAGCAGATAACTTGATATTGTTTCTGACGTGGGAGCAAATCAGAGGTCAGGTGCGCGATGTGCCCAGAGGCCATGGTGGGACTCCCGGTGAACCGAGGGGGTCTCTGTCTCCCTCAAGCCGCCTAACCATGGGGACTTGCCATAGTGAGAGGCCCGCAGTTAGTGCCCCCATGACCAGCTTCCTTTCAGGATACCCATGACAGACAAAGGAGGTATCTTTGTGGAGGGCATGCAGGGTCTGGCTTCCGACTTGAAAATTCATGAGCAGTGGAAAAGTGTGTCTTGAGAGAAGCCAAACACTTGCCCACACCTGCCCGGGCACATAGAGCATCCCAGGTTGGGTATGTTTCCATGCCCTTCTGGACCAGGTGAATTGTTTCCGTACTCCGGTATGAGTGGCTCTTGTCAAAAATCATTGTTTAATTTGTTTTGCTTATGCATCAATAAAATAAAATTTAAAATAATCATACAGTGAGAATGCAATGAACAAGTTGCCTTTTATCCTTCAGGAACTTAATCCTAGGAAGGTTTTTACCTGGAGGAGGGAAAAGGGCCTGAGTGTGAGTTCCCATCTGAGCTGGGTTCATCGGAGGGTCTGGGAAGGGCTCCTGCTCTGGTGACATGAGAAAGGGGGGTGGATAATGTGCTGCTCTGTTCCGGTTGGGTGTGGACCTCCTGCTTCCCTGTCAGGCCCGGGTCCTCCAAGGGGTCCCTTGGGGGTCTGACCAGCTCTCACACGGGCAGGACACCGGGGTCAGTGTCCTGCCCGTGAGGTTGATCCTTTGTTCCTCCTTCCTTTATATTTTTCTGCCATTTGGAATCCTGGGAGCTCCCTGATTTGTTTTCCAGACTTTTCCAAGATCTGCGTTTTCTATTCCTCACGTGTGATGACTGTAGCTTTACGTTGATTTCTAGGACCTTCATGTTTCTCAGCTCACTACTGAGTGTCAGGTGTGGATCGATTTCTCAGTGTTGCTCCAAACTCGATTCTGAGGGCTGCCTTTCGCTTGGGACTGACCCTGACTTGCTCTGATTCCAAAGCTCTGGAACGGTGTTCCTCACGGGTCTCTCCATTGTCATCCTGGCCTTGCCCACCCTGCACTGGGTGGGCCCACCTTCACCTTAAGGTCTCTGAATTGCTTGGGCTTCTCCCAGCGTCAGCAGTGCGCCCAGACAGTTCCAATTGGCTTTTCCTGGGTGCAGAAATTTTAAAAGACTGGATACCTTTTAAATGAAAAAAATTATAGTGGTACCTTGAGATATGAACAGACCAACATATTATTTATTTATTTATTTATTTATTTTAAGATACGAGCTGCGACTTGGTCTGCATTTTTGTTGGAGATCCGAGCGAAATTCTGAGATGCAAGTCGTGATTCGGGAAGCTGCCGCTAGTTGGCATGTTGGTGCACGGGTCCAGTATCGGCAGTTTGATAAACGAGTTGACTGACTTACAAGCTCGGTTACAGAACGAATTAAATTCGTATCTCAAGGTTCCACTGTAATTACTTCCTGTTTTTATTTCATGTATCCCTTTTCTAATTTTTCTATTTTATAAAGTTTGTACATACATTTTCTTTTTTCCTTTAAACATCGTCAAATCTATGTTTTCAGAAATGCCTTGAAGAGGTTATGAATTACTATTATTTATATATGATTGCCAGTTGGAAAACAAAAGATGGAGGTTAT
The DNA here is from genome assembly GCA_037038555.1 of Rhynchonycteris naso. Lineage (NCBI taxonomy): Eukaryota > Metazoa > Chordata > Mammalia > Chiroptera > Emballonuridae > Rhynchonycteris > Rhynchonycteris naso. The sequence goes on along the minus strand of CM072999.1, from coordinate 135,162,307 downwards.
TTTGTAATATTCCTACGTTATTTGATGTGTTTAACAGACAGGAGAACATTTATTTCTGAGACCTTTCGAGAGCATTTCTCTCTCTCCTTAAATGTATTGTGAGACTGAACTCAGGCAATCTTGAATTAAAAAATCATGCACACTCCATGCATACCTATTTCAATTTTCTGTGTTCTAATTCTTGGTTTGAGACAGCAAGGACATAAAGTTAAATAAAATTATTTTAATGATATCAAAAAGAAATGGAAGTTGTTGAATATATAATAAGATACCTTCTTTAGTAGATGATGATATTGTTAAGGGAAAATAATAAATAGGGATGTTTTGTCCCAAAGGAACATAATTAATTCTTGCCCTGAAGGATGGCTTTGCCTATTGACATTTTCTAATTGACAGTTTCTTTTTCTGTATTGAATAATCCTTTTATGTTTTTTAACACAAGCAGGGCTACTTCAATGGGAGAGTTTGACTTAATTACAAATGAATAGATATTTGGAATCATACATAATGACTTGTGTGCAGAAACCCAAAAAGTGTGTGTTAATTGTGAGTGGCAAAGATCTGATGATAAGGAGGAAGAGTGAAGAATTCACTTCAACGTAACTATTTAGTCCTATCAGCAATGTGGAAGATAAATACTTTTACCCGAATATTTCCTCAACATTAAAATACAGATGAAAAAATCAATACTGACCATCATCATCATACTGAAGTGATAATATTTATAAAAATAAATACTTGGCACAATGTTTTATAGAGGCAAAATGCTAGTTCATCCTTAAGAGTTAAGATGTGAAACTCTCTACTTTCCTATTAGGGAATGAATCATTTCACACCTTAGCCAAGAGCTAGAACTCTAGAGCAACACCTATTAATTATGTCCCTGAACCAGCTGAGTTCATGGTCCAACACCACTGGCCGGCAGTATGGCCTCCACTGAGATGCAAAACAGTCTATTGTCAGTCCAAAGCACCAAGGGAAGCGGAAGGCTACACGAAGGGGTCGGACAGTGGCCCATTAGTTTTATGTTGTTGTTACTTTTCAAAAAGTTTGGAATTGACCACTGTGTTTATTCATTTTTTTTTAGTAGACTTTAGAACAGTTTTAGGCTTACTGAAAAGTGGAAAAGGTAGAACAGAGAGATCCTGTAGACCTCCCATTCCATGTCCCTTTGGATTCACCTCTTGTATTAGCACGGTGCATTGCTTATGGTTAGGGAACACATGTTAAAGCCCTTTATTCAGCTTTCTGAGTTCTACTTAAGGTCTTTTCCCCTTCCCCGATCCCATCCAGGGTACCCAATTACATGCAGTGGTCATGTCTCCCATTGGCATCTCTTGGTTGTGATGGCTTCTCAGACTTTCCTGGTTTTATGAGGACATTACAGCTCTCAGGAGAACTGGGGCAGGTATTCTGTGGAATGCCCTATTATTGGGATTTGTCTGATTTTTTTTTCCTCATGAGTGGACTAGGATTGTGTGTTTGGGAGAGCAACACTACAGAGGGGCGGTGTTGTTTTCTTCACATCTAGAATGCATGCTCTCAACATGGTTCATCACCGTGGGTGTTCACCTCGATCACCTGGCCGAGGTGTTGTTGGCTGGCTTTCTCCACTGTAACGGTGCCTTCCTCATCCCTCTTCAGCTCCCATGAATGCTGTCCTCGGATGAAGTCACTAAGCACGGCCCACATGTGGGAAGTGGACATTTTTGCCCCAGCCCTCTGGAGCATGCAGTGTCTACATAACTTATTTGGAATTCTTCTGCAAGGGACATTCACCTCTGTTCCCCTGTGTGGTCAGTGACTTCTATCAGTATTACGGACTCACCGATATTTCTTTCCTTTTACTTTGTGTTATAATCCAATGCTAGCTGGTTTTCCTAGTCAAATGGTCCCAGCTTTGGCCATTGGGAGTTCTTTCCATTTGTTCCTGTGTATCTTTGAGATAACCCCCATCAACGTGGGGCTTTATTACTTATTTTTGAGCACTTTGCTGCTGTGAGGTAACTCCACATTTGTCCTGCCTATTTCCTGCCTGAGCTGGGACTCGGCCATTTCTCCAGAGAGGCCTGCTTCTCATGGAAGAACAGTTTAGCAGCCGCCATCTGTGGACGAGCTCTGCTTGTTGCTGCTGGATTGCCATGGTTTTAGGGCATCTCATCTACAGGACATAGAAATATACATGTGTGCACTAACTTGTATATGAGTACATACCCATAAATATATATGTATGTGTGCATGTGTATATGTGTGTGTGCATATATATATATATATTTTTTGTGTGTATGTGTGTGTGTGTGTGTGACAGATGCAGAGAGACAGAGAGAAAGACAGATAGGGAGAGACAGACAAGAAGGAAGAGAGATGAGAAGCATCAATTCTTCATTATGACACCTTAGTTGTTCACTGATTGATTTCTCATATGTGCCTTGACCAGGGGGCTCCTGCAGACCAAGTGACCCCTTGTTCAAGCCAGCGACCTTGGGCTCAAGCTGGTGAGCTTTGCTCAAACCAGATAAGCCTGCACTCAAGCTGGTTACCTTGGGGTTTTGAACCTGGGTCCTCCGCATCCCACTCTGATGCTTCATTCACTGCGCCATTGCCTGGTCAGGCCATAAATATATTTTCTGTTCCAGGCCTGGTGTTCTTTCTCCATGGAGCCCTGGCTCCTTTCATTGGAGAATGTTGTCAGAAGCCATGTACTGGCTATTGGGCATGCTCATTGTTTCTGGGGTGGTGGTGTTGCTTCCAGGACCTCTCTCATCTGACAGAGCAAAGAACTGTATGTGCGTATATTCTAACTCCTGTAGATATACGATTGTATAAATAACTTCTATACATGGCCTGTATCTATATTAAACTAAACGTGATTTCACATCGATGTCTCCTCTCTCATATATTACCACGTGGATGGCCGCTCCCCTTGCATTTCTGTAAACTCCCATTCCAAACAGGGAGACATCCGGTTCCCATCATCTGCTATCTATTAACTTTTAATTCTGGCCTGGGAAAATGTTGTGATGAGATAGACCTCACAAGAAAATTGACAGCCCTGCAGCTGTGTTCAGGGAATCATCGGGGGGTGGGAGGGACACCTGACCTTAACCTTGGCCCCCACCTGTGTGCTCCCTGGTGTTTGCCATAATATCCCATAGAAAAGGACTTTTTAAAAGCCGCTGTACACTTAAATATGGCTTTTCATGACATAGGGCACTAAAGCTATGAGACTGCATAGACATAGCATTCTTGTTGCAAACAGTGTGTGGTGAAGTAGGGAAACAAAAAGAAAATGTACCTGAATAAAAATGACTTAGTTTGAAACACACAATTTTTAACCTGGGGATTCTGTTTCGTTGTGAAGACAAATCCTAAAATGAGGCTACTTTAGATAAAAGAGTTATGATACTACACAGAAACTTAAAACACAATTTATTATTTGTTGATAGGTTAAAAGTAGAATATATCATGTTTTATATATTTAATAAAATTATATAACTATTTTAAGCATACACCATTTGAATTTAGAAACAAGGACCAAAATATTTGGAGGTTTATGTTGCTATCTCTTAAACCTCTATAGCATATCCTAAATTAGCTGGTCTAATGGAAGTTTTATCACATAAAACTGGGCAACCCAACCTGTAGCAGAATTTTTTAGAAGCCTTTTGCAGATTTTATATACCAGGAATGTCTCCAGCCCTTTGAAATTCAGTCTTCAAGGTAGTGTCCCTCTCTCCATGTCTGTGGGAAAGTAGGGGCCTAACTTTGGTGTCAATTAGCAAACACAAAAGGTCTAATCAGCTTGAGCAATCACTACCCCGAGAATGTGTCCACTTTCCCAGCACTTAGCCCTCATTTCTTTTGTCTGAGAAGAGTTGAGTTCCATCTTTCTCTCTCCCCTATTGCCATAGTCTTGAATAAAGTCCTCCTTGCCTGTTTAACTGGTCCAATGTGGTTCTTTTTTGATAACTGGAAGAATATTGTTTAAATTTCTTTCTGACAGGAGCTCCAATTACAACATCGGGAGTCAAGAATATGGTCTTGGGAGATATCATACACCCCCCCCCCCAAGAAAGAGAGAACCTCCATAGCATTAGAATTCAAAGTTAGTGCCGTGAGAATGAGAAGTTTTAAGTCTTGATATAAAGCAGTGAACTAGTCTCTCATTTCACAAAGAATAGCTACATGATCAAAATTTTGTGGTTAAACATAATTAGGGATTGAGTATTTTTTTAAAAAAAAACAGGTTCTTGTTAAAAGGCAGCCTTTTAAGGTTCAAGAGAATTTAAACTCTTTCTTGTTAATATTTTTCTTTTTTTTTTTCTTTTTTGCTATTTCTCCCATAGCCTTGGGCCATTAGTGTTACTAAGATACAGTTAAAGGGAAGAAGAAGAAAAGGTCTGACTCTTGAGAAAGGTTAGCTGAACACTACAGGGACACTAATTTTCTAGTTTCATTATAGAATTAAATTAGATTGAAATGGTTACTCTTTTTTCCCCCCCCCTGAACATAGAAAAAGAGGAAAGAAAAGAGAGAGAGAGAGAAATGTTAAATTAATGCAGAATTGCTGCTTATCTTCAGTGCTGTGCGAGGTCCAGGCCGGGATAGTCCAAGGGGACCTGCATGACACTGTTAGCTTGGGCACATGACCTGAAAGTCCCGCTGCCACGGCAACTCTGATTATGGCTTGGATTTTGTCTTCTTGCTCCTTAAAGCAGACGGCCCGCTACCTGTAATTAGAAATCTGAATGACAGAGGAACCTCCCACTATGCAGGGAATGTTTCTTGCTCTCCTGGTCTCCTGAGTCAGACGAGTCACCCCACTTCATTTAAAAATAATTTACATCACTCAGATGCAAGCAGAGAGTGTCTGAATATAACGGTCTTTCTGCAGTGCCCCGCCCTGTGCCCCTGAAACCCTCCTGTGGTCATCCCTGTTCAGTTCTGCATTATAGAGGGACGGTTCTGGAGCCTTACGTGTTCACGGTGGGTTTTGCTGGTTTTCTTTAGTTGCGGTATCACTCATCTGTAAATCTAGTGGCTGGTTAGGGTTTCCAGACGATTTGCTGTTGAAGGAAAGATAAAACTCTCTTTCTACGGTGATTTATTAGTGATAGGATATAATTAACCCTTTTACCATAGGCAGGTAGAGAGGGATAGCAAGGTGAAGATTGCCTCATCCTACATGTGTTTTTGGTCACCTCCAGTAAGAGAATCTGATGGAGTCTACTTTCGTGTGTGTGTGTGTGTGTGTGTGTGTGTGTGTGTGTGTGTGTGTGAGAGAGAGAGAGAGAGAGAGAAAGAGAGAGAGAGAGAAAGAAAGTGAAGCTTGAAGATGAATGAGTTCTGAGTGTTCCCTGTAAGTTCCCAGGAATCCTTCCTGCTTGTATCCCTAAGGGTACTGTCCTAAGATTCAGGCCATCAGCGAGGGAAGGCTACCCGCCCACTCGCTGATGATGGGAACGGAGGAGCTGCTTGCCTTGCTGTAACTACACCTGTGAGCAGGTGACGCTGTACCTGCTCACTACCTGCTCCAAGCTCCGGGTACCTTTATACCATTCGTGACTTATGCCAACCAAGCCTGAGCTCGGTTTCTCTCTTGGGCTCTGCCTCAGCAGGGTTCTCTATGGCCCTTTATTTGACCACCTGCAGCTCAGTTTTTCTGATTCTTTCAGAGGGGGATTAAATCCATTTTGTCCACATAGAGAATGGCCACGTGGCTCACAGACTCCAGTAGGTATATCCAGATTCCACCAAGACCCCTGTGACGGAAGCCAGGACCACCGCCGGCATCATCCACTACTTGGATGGACGTTTGCAGGGCATTCATAAGAGGGAATATGGCTTGGTAAATTCAATACTGATAATGATAAGAACTTAATAGAATACATTTGTTGAATGTCTTCCACAAGCCAGATACTATGCTAAGTACTTTACATAATTGCCCTTTTAAATTTTTTTCCAGAAACCTTTAGATAAACCCTGTAATTACCACGGTCCATCTGATGAGAAGAAGGAGTCCTGAGATGCTCACCCTGGTGAATCAAGTAGCTGTTCAGTGGAGGACTCGGGGGCTGACCCTTCCAGCATCTCCACTCCAGAGGTCCACACTCTTAGCGTGGGGCAGAGGACGTCAGCATTTTTAAGTGTCTTTTAGGTTATGTTTGGAAATACTCGCCAACTTCAGGGAGCATATTGGTTTGCAAGTGAATTAGGGGGAAATGCTATTTTAGATGTAGTCTTGACTGTAATTTACATAAACAATAAATCACTCACTCGCTCTTCCATTTTATTAGCAACTATGGATTGTTTGCGACACACCTGCGATGTGCCATTCTGAAGGTGAGAACTGGTGACCATCGCTTAAATGACTGAGCCGATGGTGGTGCTGGGTCCAACTCAGAGGGTCCCTTCTGGATGCTCTGTGATATCACTCTGTCATGCACTCTGCTTCCTCTCCTGGTTTAACTTTTCTGATGCTTACGTGCGGCCACCTGTGACTGGGAGTTATCTCACTCATTCTTCCTGCCCGTCTTGTCTCATATCGGCCTGATTCCCGCTGTCTCCATTAGGAAAGGTCTCAGACAGGAGATGTTTACCAGGCTCCTGATGGCAGCACTGAGATTGTGGCCAAAGGAAAGGCCGTCCTGTTAGCAAATTAAGTAAAATGACCTAGGATTTATTTCTTCCCAGATTGACCCCTGAAAGCTGTCCCTTAATGGTCAAGGTTATAGCTTTGAATCTCAGATCTAAAATCAGGTTTAGCATATAAACAGCTTTAACTGTTAGTAGCTTAACTACATGAAGGATAAAATTCTCTTTCCCAAATTTATTATTATAAAGATAAAAGTCCATTTAACCCTAGTATGTAATGTGTGCAAAACCAACACTGAGGTTGTCTGCTTGTTTTTTGTTGCTCTGATAGCTGCGCACCTTGGGCAGCTATCTTTTCTCTCAGGCCTACTGAGGTCCCCGTGGTGGGGACACAGAGTGGAGGCTCAAGAAAACAGACCTGCTGTCAGTGTGGCAGTTGGCAGGTCCCCTGGTCCACCCCCGGGCATTGACTTGACCGCCTTGGAGGGAGCAGGGAGCTGTCCACTGTTCCCTTCCCCCTTAACAACCTGAGGACCACGGACAGGACACTCACACACTGCTCTCTCTCTCTCTCTCTCTCATTCTGCTCCCAGACATAAGTGATCGCCTGGTGAGAGTTCCACTCGGACAACCACTGCCTCACTGGAGGCAGCCTCCTGAGCGCTGCCTCCCTCCACTGGACTATCGTTTATAAGGCCAGTGGATCTCGTCCGTGTTGTTCAGTGCATTATCCCTCGTGCTTAGAGGGGCACTGGACTTAAGTAATGAACGAATGGGTGCACTTGAGAGGTAATGTTAACCATAAGCTGGCAACTGATTTGAAAAGAGATTTCTGATGTTTCTAGCATTGCATTCTCATTTAATGCAACAAGGCATTCTCTTTCTTCTTCTTTAAAAATGAGTGCAAAAGTCTTACTTGACTTACAGAGAAGAATAACTACCAGTTCCAGCGTGCCATTTCATCTCTCCACCCCCTGCCCACCCACTCCCAATTGAAGAGGAAAGATGAAACCATTAAGCACAGGGTGACTAGTTGAAGGCTTAGCCCTGTAAAAGGGAATTTTACTAAGGGCTTCTCAGAAACGGTGATCCTTTCAGGGATGCACAGACGTACCTGAGGACAGTTCCCCCATGAAGGAAGATGTCCTTCCTAAGGAGGAGTTTACAGCTGCCCGGTTTGCCTTATTTCTGGAGGAATGGTTGTGGTCTGGCTTGCTGGACCTGAGTAGCCGAGGTCCACAAGCCAGCCGGACCAGGTAACTACTCTTTCTTCACATAAGACTGGACAAGCAATGTCTACATGTGGGGCTACTCAAGAGGACTTGGAGTGTCACATGGGTCTCAGGCATCCTCCTGCCTCTCCTTTCATTCCTAATTTAGAATGTGGTAATTCCCTTTCTATAGTGTTTTTCATTTTAAAGTAAAAATTAACTTTCTGCAAAGAATCATTCAGATGGCATTTATTTAAATGATCTTTAGTGTGGGTGAAGGAGGAAGCCTCCGAATTGTCTGACCTCACCTCTACCGGTTACATTGTAGCATGTCAGTTCTTTTGCACACTTTGAAGATCAAAGCGCATGAGAAATTTAGAAGGGATGCTTTCGGTTAAAGATATTAAAAATCATGTTATGTCTCAGCTCCAATTTCCCCATTTGCTGTTTCTCAGGGAGCCTTCTGTCTTTGCCCTTCATTTCGACTGAAAACGGGATGCAAAATAGAACCCCAAATGATACCATGTCTCTGTTTTTCCGAAGGCGGATTTGTTTTCACTCTTAGATTTTCAGGTCTCACTTTGATTTGTATCCCTCTTTAGCACATCACGAAACCAGAAATACGCGCTTGGCAAGCGGCATCTTTTATGAGAGTGAGCCTCTGGGTCAGTCTTTCATAGAAGTGAAATGTAAATCTATCCTTTTCAACTTCAGAAGAATTAAATATAAGCCCCAACGATGCCTTTTGCATTCGGAAACAATTTCACATTTTTCTTTGTCTACCTTCGATGTTGATCATCACTTTCTTAATGCAAATGAAGGTGACTTTGACCCCACCCTTCTTTTATGGCCTTTTTCTTGAGTAATTTGATGTCATACATATTTGAATAGAATCATGTTTTTATCTACATTTTCTATGTCCCATCACTGGTAGATACAGTTAATTTGGTGGAGGTAATATCCTTTTCCTTTGATAACAAGCACTGGTCAAATTGTTACTGCTGTTTATTTTGAAGGATAATGTGATGTGTAATCTAATAATTAAATTTAAATAGATAAAACTAATTTTATTGAAAGCTAAGTTGGAGAATTTTTCACTATGTCTTTCAATGGAAAGTAGAATTACATTCTCACAACATCCTTTAGGCAACAGAGCACTTAAAATGTCATGGTGTTTGTGTGGACCTGGTAAGGAATGAATGGCCACTTTATCCTTGTGTCTGTTCAGATTTTGTTATCTAATGTTGATCTATGCAAGCTTTTTACTCCCTGCTTAGCCTTAGATGGCATGACATAACACCAAGGCCACATCCCATATCCAACCTCCACTGGGTCTGATGTTGCCATAATTAAGGATAACTGGGCCATCCCCTTATACCTTGTTAAAACTCTTATCTCATTATTAAACTCATATATATTTTGCATTATTTACTTTTCATACTGTAAGTCAGTGGCCCTCGTTTTATCATCTTTGAAATGTGAGACATTTTCAGTAGATAACATTTAGACTCTATTTTAATTTTAGACACTTGCAACAGACATTATTTTGGATTCTTACTCAAAGTGAAGAAAACCACAGCTCTTTCATTTTTTCTTTTTAATTTGATCATTTTTATATTTGAGCGGGGTTTTGCTTAGTTCTTTGGCCCTGATAGGTTTTTATTACCATATGTTTTCTATTACCAATGTATACTCTGATGTGAAATTTTGCTAACCCTCTGATTAGGTGTCTGGATATCATGACAGACGATGAGCACAATCTCAAGCCAGGTGAGAAAGTGAGTTAGAAGTTTGTATACATTGTCATCATCAACTTTTGGTATCGCACCCCTTTTGTGGAAATAGATGTCCTCATGCTTACAGCCAGCCTCCTAAGAAGAGCCCCCTCTGACATTTCTGAACATGCCAGCCCCAACCTCCATTTGGTGAGCACTGCTGTGGCATCTAGATTCAGAGAGGAGAAAAGAACAGTGCAGAACATTGTGTGATCCTTATCAACTCCCTACCTGGGTCCCTTCCACCTTTTCTTTCAAGGGAGTCCCAGCATGTGACCTCTCCTGTACCATATCGCTAGCTACAATTTTATGCATGAATTTATTCATGAATTTTAATTGACCGTTCTTTCTCGTTGTTCTTACATAGCTTTGGGGAGTTAATTAGACACTTTAGTTCAGAAGAAAAAAGGTGCTGCCCTGGCAAGATGCCCTTCTGAAGTGGGAACCAAGCCATCGATTGCCAAATGTGCTATTTTAGCTCTTCCTTCAACATCTGGCCACCACTGACTTTGACCATGATCCCTATAGTTTTGCCTTGTCTAGAATGTTATATGCCCCTGCCTTTGGTTTCTTTGATGGTTCCTTAGTATTAAATTAATATCATACATTTTTGGCAAGAATAGCACAGAATGCTAATGTATTCTTCTCTGTGCATCAGGCTGGGAGACATAGGGTGTTGATTCTTCTGTTCAGACTATGGGGATGATAACTTGATTGACTTGGTTGAAGTGTTGTCTGCTAGCTTCCTCTGCTATGAGTCTATCATGTCTCTTTGTAATCACTGAGTACCTTATGGGGACATTCTTTGGGACCAGGTAAATGCCCTATTTCTCATCGTATGTTGGCATACTCTTTGTAGCATTCATTGATGATTCTTGTTGGAAACAATTATATCTGTGGCTGTTGTCAAATGATGATCTTTTTCCTATTTTTATTAATCCTTATACATTTGCTGGTTGAAACAATCCTACAAGAAAGAGATTCTTTTTCTCCCATTGTTTATGAAATTGTTTATAGCAGTGCGCACTAATGGTTTCTCATTTTATTCTATGGGATCTAATTTATTGCTCCAATTTTTGCTCAAATTGGCCCATATTTTGCCATAGGCAGCCCTTTTAAGTAGGCTCCTCTGCCCTTTGTATATGACCTAAATTTGCTGTATTTCGAAACATCAAAAATTAATTAGACAATACATTCTTCCCCCAAAAGGAAAAAAAAGCACAAAATAACCTTTTATACAGTCCACATTTTATGTGTGCATATGCATATATACATTTTTATTGTTGTTGCTTAAAAGACCTTCATATTGAATAATGTATTTTTAGTCACTATTGATTTTGTTTTTTCTACCACACAACCTATACAGTGTAATATTTTTTTCCACAAACAAAAACCGATATTCTTCACCAGGTAGGTTTACTTAGTTTCTGTTCAAGCTGATAGGTCAGTTGATTCATTGACTCCACAAATGTAACTGAGCACACAAGTCTGGGTCAACCAGGAGGGTGATACTGGAATAACTTGCCTTTATTTCTCTCATCCTTTCCCGGGTTATTCAATGAGTAGGCAACTGATGGGTAAAGGTTGCACCTCTAGAATGATACATTTGAGGCAGCACACAGCCTTTAGCCAGGGCCTTCTGTTAGTGCAGGGATTATAAAATCAGAGACAGACATGAGACATGCAGGGCAGGTTTATCTGAACGCCGACACATTATTGGTAGTGCCCTCTGGCATCTCGTTCCACCTTTGTGGGAACAGCCATCACCTTTGCAGCAAAAACAAAACAAAACAAAGAATGGACTCATTTTCTACTTTAGAATTTTCTGCTCGTATAATATATCCTCCCCATCTTTAACCAACCCCTGTAGAGGCTCACGGATATCATGACCAACGAATCAGGTCTCTCTTTTGTGGTCACATCCAGTGTGGGAATGTACAACCCAACACAACAAAAATTAAGCCTCAGGAAAGAGGACTTATTTTGATTTCAGACATAAAAGGTTTGTGCTCCCCAAACATCTGGATACAATAACAAGGTCCAGAGCCATTGATGAGATAAGAAACAGGTGCCAATCCTGAGATGACAGCCATGGGAAGGAGAGGACCCACAAATTGTCAATTTCTACTTCTGAAATGTCCCACTTGGGGACCGGGGGCCAGGGAGCATAAAGCCCCAGTCTCAGATGACAGAATCAAGAGGAAAACACCATCAACATACTAGCCACTGTAATGGTGGGGGATGTGTGTGTCTCAATTGCATGGGTGATGCTTGATCTTTGTCTTCTGCCAACAAAAAGCTGAGGTGGGTGCTGAGAAGCCGCCAGGTCACGTTAGCCTTCTACTGCCGTGTTAATTTGTCATATCTTAGAGCCACAGAGAGAAAACGGGACTGAGCCACGAGCGCATCGGGCCTTCGTGAGGGGAGGAGGGGGCAGGTGGTTGTTCTGACTCTTTTCATGTTTATTTCATGCTGCCATCAAATGTTAATAGTGCTTATTGTATCACTTGATACTGCCATTGAATGTTAACAGTGTTTATTGTATCTCTTGATGACTGCTGTTAGTCTGAAGGTACCGCTAGTTTCCCCAATTGAAACTGAAACAACTGTGTGGAGTGCAGGTCGAAGCCCCTTGAGACAGATAGCAGTGCCCACCTGTGCTACTCAGCGCTGGGAAAGTGGGTGACCACAGCTGTTCATAAGCAAAACATTGTTTTGAACTTTGTAAATTTTTTTTTTTTGCATTCCTCCTGGTTGAGACCTCAACTCCTTGCCTTGACTTGAAATCACAGTTATTTTAGACAATTTGTTTTTAACTTCTCTAACATTTGAGACTTGGGGAGTTTGTACAAGCATGGTATAGTATATTCTGGACCTCATTTTCCTTTCCTTACGACCCAACAAAGTTTCTCTTTAACTTGTGGTTTTTCTGTTTGTTTCTGTAGGATTTTCCAAAAAATATTTAAGAAATACCATTACAACTAAAAGTTTCTACTATCTGTGCTATTTATCTTTGTCAGTAGATCAGAATATGTATGCCTGTTAATTGACGTACAGGTTTTATATGTTATTTCATGTTTTCATAGAGATTTCCATGTGCTATAGGTAGAACATAGCACATTCTGTTAAGAAATTGTACGAGATTGAGCCCTGTTCAGGTAGCTCAGGTGGTTAGAGCATCACCCCAACACACCAAGTTTGTGGGTTCGATCCCCCATTGGAGCACATTCAAGAACCAACATATATATATATGTAGAACAACAAATCAGGGTTTCTCTCTCCTGTCTCTCTTTCCCGTCCTTTCTCTCTCTAAAATCAGTCCGTAAAAATTAAAAAAAATGCTAGAAGAAGCCCCTGGGTTTCTACAGCTGCTGACCACTTCCTATGCATGATCACCGTTCATTCATTCAACACACGTGCTGTGGACATGGTCCTGTGTGCAGAGCGGAAACCGCATCAGGAGGCCTGTGTCCATTGCACACCTGAGATGTCCAACGCAGCAGGAGAGGTGTACGTTTGCACCACCCAAATGAAGAGGCGATTGTGAACTGTGCTAAGCACCATGAAGGTGTAAGAGGGGAGTGAGGACTTCCCCCAGGAAGGGACACATGGCCTGAGAGCTGAGCAAAGCACCATGAAGGTATAAGAGGGGAGTGAGGACTTCCCCCAGGAATGGACACGTGGCCTCAGAGGTGAGCAAAGTTCAGCACACAGAGGCCATCCTCAGAGAGCTACCCTGGGGCAGAAAGGAGTTTGGTTGAATTTGAGAAATGGGAAGAAGGTCCGTGTGGCTGGAGGCAAGGTGTGGTGTACAGGTGGCTCGCTCAGGCCCTGTGAGGACCGTGGTGGGCAGGTTGGCATATTGGTCGTGGGAGAGCAACGACTGAGCGATTGCAGAAGTTGCAATCAGGGGGTGTGGTCTGCGGTCATGTTCCCATTTATTTTTAAAGCACTGTCTAGTTTGAGAAGAAAATAGGATGGATGGGAGCATCACACAGAGAAAGAGAGGCCGAGCAGCGGTGGCTGGGAGGGGACAGGGACACGGTTCCGCCTTCCGTCCCCACCTGGCTTGTCAGCTGCGTCTCTGACACCCCGACTTCTCTTCCGAAGATGGCACACTTTCATGCCAAATGAGTTGGGCAGTTGGGGTTTCTGTTTTTGTCCTTGAAGAGCAACACCCTCTAAAGGAGACAGAGCGCGCCATACTCTAAAGGTTTCAGGCTGCTTCGTGCTACTTCTGCACCCTGACAGCCCTTACACTCAGCGGACAGCCTCTCAGTCTGCTGGCTCTGGGCGTCACTCTCGGGACCCAGCGGGTTTGTGGGGCAGCACAGACGCACCACGCCCATCTTCGAGGCGGCCAAGCCATCTTGACTGCGCTGTCCCAGCTGTGATCACCTGTCCCAGCCTCTTTGCTTTCAGGGGACTAGACAACGTGGGTCAGTGCTCAGGTCTTCATCTAAACATGGGCTGTTTCTCAAGGTCACACTTTTATATGAAAACACATTGGTTCACAGCCCATCTCTTCCAGGGAAATGATTACGCATCACTGTGAGGACTGAAGCCTTCTTCCCTGCATCTCGGTGCTCTGAATGTCTGACTCACAATGTCATTTACTCAGCAACATGGAAAAGAACATGCTATCTGGTTGCCTTTCTGCTGAGGAGCTAATAATGAGAAATTATAATGTCTGTAAAGACCCCAGGAGAACTCGAAAGAGTGGCTTAAACTAGCATCTCGTTAGAAGTGGAAACCTTTATCATTCTCATTCCCAAAAGAGATTTCTTATTGTGTATTTCTTTCTTTTTAAAGCCTTTGGATGTTCCAGCGTTCTTTTATGATCTTGGGTCCAAGATTAATTCTTTTGAAGTTGACCAGCCTTTGAATAAGCTATACATTATGATCCGAGGGTGGGGTGGAGATAGTTAATACCATTAATTAAAAAAAATTACTCTTTGAGGAGCAAAATGGCGACAGAGTAGGCGGACATACCAACTTCCAACTCCCAGAACCAAAGTGGATTATAACTCAATTTTAAGAACCATCATCTGGATAAACCAACTTTGAACTAAACTAAGTGGACTCTTCAACCAAGGAACACAGAAGAAGCCACATTGAGACTGGTAGGAATAGCGAAAATGCGAAGAGGGCTGCCCAGCTCCCCAGAGCAAACAGCAGCCCGGAGAGACCCGCGTGGCGGGAGGAGAGTTTGGCAGAGAGGGAGGGACCTGGGTCCCAGGAACCAAGCCCCAGCCTGCAGTCCCAGAGCCTAAAAGAGGCGTTTGGACAGTTTTGAGCTGTGAAACAAGTGAGGGAGCTCCCAGGCCTACAGTGTGAAGTATTAGGTCCCTTCCTACTCTGCTGAGGGTTGCTGAAGGATATGGTGGTGGCAGGACGCTGAAACGCGGTTCTGTCGGCGTGGGCAGAGGCCAAGCCGGTGTGAGCTCAGTCTAGCCCAGCAGGGTCGGAGGGGACACGCGAAAGCGATCTGGAGGCTGCGGACCGGCTGTAATCCCACCTGAAGGGACAAAGCGGGAGGCCAGGAACGGGCAGAGATCTGCTCTGCGACCCTGCGCAAGCCAGCCATGATCACGGGGATGGGGCTAGGACCAGGGACGGGCAGGGGCTTGTGGCTAAGCTCACGCTACCAGCCCCACCTCGCCGGAGAAACCGCGGTTGGCCATTCTACGTGCACGAGCGGGCTCCGAGCGCGGGGATGGGGTAGACCCAGAGACAAGTGGAAGCTTGCAGCTGAGCCCAAGCTACTATCCCCGCCAAGCCGGAGAAACCGCAGTTTGCCTTACTACGTGCAGAAGCGGCCCCGAACACGGGGGCGGGGTAGAGTCCGGGACGAGTGGAAGCTCGCAGTTGAGCGGAAGCCAGCAAACACGCCCGGCCCAATAAACCTTGGTTTGCCTGCGCAGAAGGGCCCTGGCCTCGAGGGTGGGGCTAAATTCTGGACAGGCAAAGGCTCACAGCTGAGAGCACGTCAAAAGCCCCTCCCAACCCGCGAAACTGTGGTGAGCAGGCTCTGACTGTGGGTTTGGCGGAAGTCCGGAAACAGGCTGGGTCTACAGCTGAGCAAAGGTGCCCACCTCTACCTTTGGTGCTGAGGCTTGTGGCTTGAATGACAGCCCCTCCCACGGAGGAGAGGCAGAAATCACAGCAAAAGCCACAGTGGGCCAGCGTTGGCAACGCCCATACCCAACCGCCCTAGGCAGTGGCAGAGGGGGTGGCAGGCCTGAAGACAGACCACACCTAGAGAACACAAAGGCAACACCTACTGGACTCCAGGGGCCACAACTTGCTTATACACAGACAAAATGGGCATGCAGAGGAATACAAACCAAATGAATCAAGAGAAATCCCCAGAGAAGGACCTGAATGAACCAGATATAACCAAATTACCAGAAGCAGAATTTAGAATAATGATAGTTAAGATGTTCAAAGAAATTAGAGCAACAATGGATAGTCACTATGAACACCCAAATAAAGAGATAACAAGTATAAAAAATGAAATTGAAATAATAAAAAAGAATCAGACAGAAATGACAAATACATTATCAGAACTGAAGACAACAATGGAAGGAATTAAAAGCAGGATAAATCACGCTGAGGATCAAATCAGCGAGTTAGAGGACACAATAAACAAAGGCACAGAAACAGAGAAGAAAAAGGAAAAGAGACTCAAAAAATGTGAGGAAACTCTAAAGGAGCTCTGTGAAAACCTAAAGAGAAACAACATTCGCATCATAGGGGTGCCTGAAGAAGAGGAGAGAGGACAGGAAATGGAAACTGTGTTCAATCAAATCATAGCAGATAACTTCCCTAAATTAAGGCTGGGAAACACTCCACACGTTCAAGAAGCACACAGAATTCCATTTTAGAGAAACCCAAAAAGATCTACACCAAGACACATCATAGTTAAAATACCAAACCTAATGGATAAAGAAAAAATCTTAAAAGCTGCTAGGGAACAAAAGGCTATCACCTATAAAGGAGCCCCCATAAGGATGACATTGGATTTCTCAACAGAAACACTTGAGGCCAGAAGGGAATGGCAAGATATAATCAAAGTAATGCAGAACAAGAACCTACAACCAAGACTACTCTATCCAGCAAGGCTAACATTTAAAATTGAAGGAGAAATAAAGAGCTTCCCAGAAAAAGAAAGCCTCAAGGAATTCATAAAAAGCAAACCAATTCTACAAGAGATACTAAGTGGCCTGTTGTGAACAGTTCAAAGGGAGGAAAGAATATAGCAAAAGAAGAATACAGCTTTAAAGAATAAAATGGCAATAAACAACTACATATCAATAATAACCTTAAATGTAAATGGATTAAATGATCAAATCAAAAGACATAGGGTAGCTGCTTGGATAAAGAAAAAGGATCCATACATATGCTGTTTACAAGAGACACACCTTAAAACAAAAGATGCACATAGACTGAAGGTAAAAGGATAAAAAAAAATATTTCATGCAAAAGGAAATGAAAAAAAAGCAGGGGTAGCAGTACTTATATCTGACAAAATGGACTTTAAAACAAAGGCTGTAGTAAGAGATAAAGAAGGACACTACATAATGATAAAGGGAACAATTCAACAGGAAGATATAATTATTATAAATATCTATGCACCAAATATAGGAGCCCTGACATACATAAAGCAGACTTTGATGGATATAAAGGGCGAGATTAACAGCAATTCTATCATAGTAGGGGATGTCAATACCCCTCTAACAACACTGGATAGATCCTCAAGAAAGAAAATCAATAAAGAAACAGCAGACTTAAAGGATACACTAGATCAACTTGATTTAATAGATATCTTCAGATCTTTTCACCCTAAAGCAGTAGAATATACATTCTTCTCAAGTGCTTATGGTATGTTTTCTAGGATAGACCACATGTTAGGACACAAAAATGGTCTCAATGAATTTAAGAAGATTGAAATCATATCAAACATTTTCTCTGATCACAATGCCATGAAACTAGAAATTAACCACAAAAGAAAAACTGAAAAATACTTAAACACTTGGAAACTAAATAGCATGATATTAAATAATGAATGGATTAACAATGAGATCAAAGAAGAAATAAAAAAGTTTCTAGAAACAAATGATAATGAGCATATATCAACTCAGAATTTATGGGACACAGCAAAAGCAGTTCTGAGAGGGAAGTTCATTGCACTACAGGCATATCATAAGAAGCTAGAAAAAGCTCAAATAAGCAACCTGACCCTGCATCTAAAGGAACTAGAAAAACAACAGCAAATAAAACCCAGGACCAGTAGAAGGAAGGAAATAATAAAGATCAGAGCAGAAATAAATGACATAGAGGCGAAGGAAACAATACAGAGGATCAATGAAACAAGAAGCTGGTTCTTTGAAAAGGTCAACAAGATTGATGAACCTTTAAGTAGACTCACCAAGAAAAAAAGAGGGAGGACTCAAATAAATAAAATTAGAAAGGACATTGGAGAAATAACAACTGACACAACAAAAATACAAAGCAATTAAGAAAATACTATGAAGAACTCTATGCCAAAAAATTAGACAATCTTGGTGAAATGGACAAATTTTTTGAATCATATAACCTTCCAGTAATTAATCTGGAAGAATCAGAACACCTAAGTAGACCAATTACAACAAATGAGATCAAAACAGTTAACCAAAAACTCCCAAAAAAGAAAAGTTCTGGGCCTAATGGCTTCACAAGTGAATTCTATCAAAAATTCAAAGAAGAACTAACTCCTATACTCCTCAAGCTATTTCAAAAAATTCAAGAGGAAGGAAGACTTCCAAACTCCTTTTATGAGGCGAGTATAATTCTGATCCCCAAACCAGGCAAAGACAACACAAAGAAAGAAAATTATAGGCCTATATCCCTGATGAATTTAGACGCTAAAATTCTCAACAAAATATTAGCCAACCGCATCCAGCAATATATGAAAAAAATCATACACCATGATCAAGTGAGATTTATTCTGGAGATGCAAGGGTGGTTCAATATTCACAAATCAATCAATGTGATTCATCACATAAACAAAAGAAAGGACAAAAATCACATGATAATTTCAATAGATGCAGAAAAGGCATTTGATAAAATCCAGCACCCATTCATGCTCAAAACTCTCAGTAAAGTGGGGATACAGGGATCATTCCTTAACATGATAAAGGCCATCTACGACAAACCCACAGCAAACATCATACTAAATGGACAAAAATTAAAAGCAATCCACTTAAGATCAGGAACCAGGCACGGATGCCCCCTTTTACCACTCTTATTCATCATAGTTCTGGAAGTCCTAGCTACAGCAATCAGACAAAAAGAAGAAATAAAAGGCATCCAAACTGGAAAAGAAGAAGTAAAACTGTCACTATTTGCAGATGATATGATATTGTATATTGAAAACTCTAAAGTCTCAGTCAAAAAACTACTGGACCTTCAGCAAGGTGGCAGGATATAAAATTAATATTCAGAAATCAGAGGCATTTCTATATACCAACAATGAACTGTCAGCAAAAGAAATTAGGGAAACCATCCCCTTCACCTTTGCACCCCAAAAAATAAAGTACCTAGGTGTAAATTTAACCAAGGAGATTAAGGACTTGTACTCGGAAAGTTATAAAACATTGATAAAAGAAATCAAGGAAGACACAAACAAGTGGAAGCATATACCGTGCTCATGGCTAGGAAGAATAAACATCATTAAAATGTCTATATTACCCAAAGCAATTTATAAATTCAATGCAATACCAATTAAAATACCAATGACATACTTCAAAGATATAGAACACATATTTCAAAAATTTATATGGAACCAAAAAAGAACATGAATAGCCTCAGCAATCTTAAAAAGAAAAAATAAAGCAGGAGGTATCACTCTCCCAGATATCAAGGTTTACTATAAGGCCGTTAAACTCAAGACAGCCTGGTACTGGCATAAGAACAGGCACATAGATCAATGGAACAGAACAGAGGACCCAGAAATAAACCCACAGCTTTATGGACAACTGATATTTGACAAAGGAGGAAAGAACATACAATGGAGTAAAGACAGCCTCTTTAACAAATGGTGTTGGGAAAATTGGACATCTACCTGCAAAAAATGAAACTAGACCATCAACGTACACCATTCACAAAAACAAACTCAAAATGGATAAAAGACTTAAGTGTAAACTGTGAAACCATAAGCATCTTAGAAGAAAACATAGGCAGCAAGCTCTCCGACCTCTGTAGCAGCAATATATTTGCCGATTTACCTGCACGGGCAAATGAAATAAAAGGGAAGATAAACAAATGGGACTATATCAAACTAAAAAGTTTTTGCACAGCTAAAGACAATAAGGACAGAATAAAAAGACAAACCACACAATGGGAGAACATATTGGACAGCACATCTGATAAGGGGTTAATAACTAAAATTTATAAAGAACTTATAAAACTCAACACCAAGAAGACAAACAATCCAATCAAAAAATGGGCTAAAGAAATGAATAGAAATTTCTCCAAAGAGGACATACAGATGGCCAATAGGCATATGAAAAAATGCTCAACATCACTAATCATTAGAGAAATGCAAATTAAAACCACAATGAGATATCACCTCACACCAGTCAGAATGGCGCTCATCAGCAAAACAACACAGAACAAGTGCTGGTCAGGATGTGGAGAAAAGGGAACCCTTCTACACTGCTGGTGGAAATGCAGACTGGTGCAGCCACTGTGGAAAACAGTTTGGAGATTCCTCAAAAAATTAAAAATTGAACTGCCTTTTGACCCAGCTATCCCACTTATAGGAATATACCGTAAGAACACCATAGCACTGTTTGAAAAGAAGAAATGCCCCATGTTCGTGGCAGCATTGTTCACAATAGCGAAGATCTGGAACCAGCCCAAGCGTCTGTCAGAAGACGAGTGGATTAAAAAGCTTTGTTACATATATACTATGGAATACTACTCAGCCATAAGAAATGATGACATCGGATCATATATAACAAAATGGATGTACCTTGATAACATTAAACGGAGTGAAATAAGTAAATCAGAAAAAAAGAAAAACTGAGAACAGCATTATTTCATACATAGGTGGGACATAAAAGTGAGAATATGAGACATGGACAAGAGAGTGGTGGTTACAGGATGTGAGGAGAGAAGGAAGGGTTGGGATAGGGAGGATGGGAGGGACACAGGGAAAACCAGATAGAAGGTGACAGAGGACAATTTGACTTTTGGTGACGGGTATGCAACACAATTGAATGATAAGATAACCTGGAAATGTTTTCATTGTACATATGTATCCTGATTTATTGGGGTCACCCCACTAGAATTAATAATAATAAAATATATATATAAAAATTACTCTTTTTGGAGACCACAGATATTTCTTGAAAAGATTATTTTACCAAGGTTTATTAGAATTTATAGAAGCGATATCCCAAATCGTTCTGTGATATTAGAATTGTGATGAGTGCATTTACTGTTTGAAAACCAGAGGGCCATATCTGTTCTCTCCAATATTATGAATCAGGAGATATTTAACTAGTTATTTCTGTCACATTTAGTCTCTGCTGTGTTCTCTCAGTAGGCTTGCCTGTCACTTATCTATTTGCTACTCTGTCAGGAAGCCCACGTTTCTGTGTCTGCTTGGCCGGGTGAAAACCCTCCACACCATTACTCTGTCCATCGCTAATCTAGGTTTTGCTGTGAAGATGTCTTATTGAGGTGACTAAAGTTCACAATCAGTTGACTTGAAATAGGAAGATTGTCCCAGATACTCTGAGTGGTCCAGATTTAATCAGCAGACAGGAAGTGAGAGCAGGACAGAGGGCTTCCTGAGGAGGAGGCAATTCTGACTTTGAGCAGGAGCCTCACCTCTTGCCCAAGAGCTCCTGCCTGCCCATTTTAATGGTCTATGCGCCAGTACCGGGCAGCACCATACCGAAATTCACATCATGTTAAGAATAAAAGCATTTCTTTCCAGTTTAGTTGACCATATCTACTTTTTCCTTGGGATTGAAAAGAGAAAAGTTTTTAAATGAAGTATTAGTGTATTCACTGCTTGAAGTCGAAGCCAGACTTGTAAGCATTT
This sequence comes from Rhynchonycteris naso, assembly GCA_037038555.1. NCBI lineage: Eukaryota > Metazoa > Chordata > Mammalia > Chiroptera > Emballonuridae > Rhynchonycteris > Rhynchonycteris naso. The sequence continues at coordinate 135,140,630 of CM072999.1, read as the reverse complement.
AGTACTAAAATGTCCTTACTAAGTACCTGCCCTAGGAGATATGGTGAAGAATATTGTGATGACTCCGGATGGTGTCAGGTGGTTCCGAGATTTGTTGGTGTGCTCACTTGGGTAAGTTGCAATAATGTTTGTCAGGTGGTTCCGAGATTTGTTGGTGTGCTCACTTGGGTAAGTTGCAATAATGTCTGTCAGGTGGTTCTGAGATTTGTTGGTGTGCTCACTTGGGTAAGTTGCAATAATGTCTAATCATGGGGTTGTACATTTTTATTTCGTTTACTTCTTTACTTTTAAACAATGTGAGACTACAGCTTAGAAACGAGAAGACATTTAGCTTTTAGCATCGGTGCACTCTGGTTTCTGTTGGTTTCAGCGTTTCCTCACCAGCTTCCCCTTCGTGGCCCTGTCCTCTCCTGTTGTCCCCACCCCATCTTTTATAAACGTCCTTCTCTCTGTTTGGAAAGCTTTGTTCTGACTGGTCTGTTCCAGTGAGGAGCGTTGTCGCTGCTGGTGAAGTCAGTAACATGGACCACAGCCATCTTGTGCTGGCTCAAGAGAGTCAGCACCGTCGCATGGTGGCATGGCTCTTCCCGTAAGTTCATTCTTGTTTTGCTTAAGGGACCGCACCGGTGTTCTATAGGACATGTTAGGGACTCGCTGGACAGATGAGCTTCTGCTTTGTCCTCTTTCATGTCACCAGGTGCCGCAGGCACGAGGGGGAGCAGCAGCCCTGACAGCTCTCATCTCTGTTCTGCTCCCCCGACAGCGAGGCTCAAAGACTCCTGCCCCCCACCCCCCACCCCCATGGCCCCGGGCTGATGTCTGTATTTCCTTACTGGACTTCAAAAATGATATGAAAATTGATGGTGGACAGATCTGGTTTTCAGTGACACGGTTTCCATGTGACGTTCTAAAAAAGGACTTGTGTTTGGGCCACTTAATTAAATATCCCAGAGCCACTTCTTTATTTTAGCTCACGTCCAAAGTGCCCAGAGCTAATTTACTTCACTGTGGATGTGGCCCATGGCTGTGCATTCTTAATCCTGGATAATTAAATCCCTAACTAGTTTTTTTGACCCTTGTAACGCAGATCATTTGAAATGCATCCCCCTGAAAACCAATTTCCAGATATAGATCTTTCCTGAGTGCGATTCTGGGGTCTGGTTTCATTAAACTATACAGAGATCTAATAACAAAAGTATTCCCCCCGACACATCTAGTACTTAAACTCCACGGGAAAATATAGAAATGGATTGAGAAGAGCTCAAAACATATTCGTGCAGGTACCAAGTTGAATTTTAAATTTCCCAAGGTAATTTAAAGGTATACATAGGTACATCTGAAAGGAAGTGGAACAGCATTTATTATGTTATGAGAGAGTAAGACAATAAATGTGTTCATCATAATATTCTTTAATTTTCTTCATAATAATTAGAAATATTTTAAGCATGGAAAAATAAATTTTCCTCACATAGACAAATTTTAAAGTCATGTGTCACCAGCAAATTACCAATTTAAATGTTATTCATTCAAAGAGTCCTAATCGAAGTGATTTTAACTCTTTGTCCCTTTTGTATTTTACGCCTTGTCCACAGGAAATAGATTTACAATATATTACTCTCTCCTTTTGTTTATTTCTAATGCACAACCAGGTGTTATTAAGATGGGGATTAAAAGTTATTTTCTTTCAAGGGTCAAGTGTCATTATAGAGGAAAAAAACAGAAAATACTGATGCACTGAGAATCAAGTTAAATTACTCTGGTAATATGAGTGAATTGAACAAGCTGTTCTATATAAATATTTTAATCATTTTTCAATCCAGAAGAGCCACGTCTACAAAATGAGCAATTCTATACGCCCTCTTGGGAGTCAACTCTAATTACACATCAGTAGGCTATGACTCACTGTTCATATTATGTAAATATCGAACACCAGGTCCTTGAATTTCCATGTGAATTTTCAAAGTAAAATATAACGTTTACTTTTTATATATAAATACTTTTGGCCTGAACAATATGTGGTCAGGGGTTAAGGAGTATTAATTGTCTTTTAAGTACTGTATATTAGAAAGCATGTCTCACTGATTCTAAGAACAAATCATTGAAACATAGCCAGTGAAAATACATAAACATTTGGAAAGCTAGCCATTTAGGGTTCTCCATAGACGATGCTGGGGTGTTTCTACCCTGGTACCATATGTCTCTAACGGCACTGGGGAGCCGTTGTTTGTTGAGAACTGAAGGAGATACAGACGTCGGCTTGGGCAGTCACTGGTGCTGGCTTTCGAGGCTGACCTGCAGGGCGGGCTCTTTCCACTCAGATGTGGTCAAGTCCCCTGAACAGGGACTAAGCACCAAGGTCTCCGAATCCTACCAGGATGTGCATCTTGGCCTGAGGGTCCTGCCTTGCCTCGATGGTGCCGGTGGTTTAAAAAGGTGTTCCTGTCTGAATAGGCAGTCCCCGGCTAGAGAGAAAGCTACCTTATGCAAAAACACTGAAATGTTTTTTGGGGAAGATCTTTCGGTCAAAACAGTTTTTGCTTATTAGAGAAAGTATTATTTTGATCGGATCAAATTTCAGAATTCCCTCTTTCCATCTTCGACCCTCCCCTTCTGTAAAACCTGTCACTCTGATTTTAACCCAAGGTTGTTGACTGTGAAGCCGAACACCCTTAATAACAGTTCTTATTCTTCCTGTGTCAAATATCTTCCTGTATCAAATATGGAGGAAATTGCCAAGGAAAGCACCAGTCTCCACTTCTTTGGAATAGAGCTAAGAGAAAGATATCCTGGCCTGTTTCACTATGTCTTCCATCAAGAACTCTCTGGGCGCACCCCATCAGTAAACACAGTGGGTGTCAGTGCCAATCTCCTGTTCACAGTGTAAACTGCTAACAGTTTCACTTCAGCTTCCTGTTGCAGGGAAGAAGAACGGGACACTCGCTCATGCTCTGCACACATGATCCGGCCTTGTGTTTGCTCCGACTGCCTCATCTTGTGGACATTTTAGTCATTTTCTTGTGCATTACGTAGAGAAAAGCACTTCTGTATTTATTACGAACACATTTAAGAGTATGTCTGCCAAATCTGCTATTCCCACTTTGGAGCTAAGAGAATAGAAGATGCTCAGGGACCCAGCTAAAACTCATAGGAATGACATCTGAGTCCAAACCCAGGTCCCTAGCTACTGCTATACAATCATGACATAATATCATAACTTAAATATATAACACAGGAGAAATGCCATCCTTTAAATTTAAAGAATGCGATGTTAAAAATAATCATGTGGGTTTCCCACACGCTCTTCCAAGGGAACACTAGTTGGTGACCACAAGGCCACTGATCTACTTCCTTTCCAAGATTAGAATTTTCTGCTTTGCTTACAGGCATCCAGTCTACCATTACCAGATTGTGTTCTCTGGGTCATGGATGCTGAGCTCACTATGTGTTTTTCTCAAAGTGTGTTACCCGCAGAAATCTGTTTTCTCATAAAATAGCTAATGGTCTCACCCCAACTTGCATGGCTAAAAGCTCTATTATGATTGAAGGAAGCTCCCAGCAATTCCAGAGTGCCACGCCACGGTGACGGATGCCATCTCCCCCTTGTAGTTTTATAGACCAGTCGAGCACAGCCTAAGTTTGAATTCTATCCTCCATGTAACATCTTAGAGAATACAATGTGAGTGAAAAATAAAATACTAATGTGCCATTTAAATCACTTCATTTCAAAAGGAAGAAATTTGACCTGATGTCAAAGAACTTTTATCAGTCGCCTACTCTGGGTTAAGAGTCCTTCCGTGAGTTGCAGAAATAGACCCAAGACCTTCTCCTTTCTCTAACCTTGTACATTGACTAGGTGGGATAAGATAATAGAAACCAACATAGAAAGATTAATGCTGTCTCTTTCCTTCCCCCCCGACCCAGCGGCAGAGCAGTCAGGGCCACCTTCCAGAGGGAGGCCTCAGGCGAGGTTTCCTCAGCTGAATGAAGTTTCTCTTAGCATAAGGCCTCTCTGGATGGAGACAGGTCAGGAAGCACATGCTCTTCCATCAGCTCTTCGAGTCTAAATGTATTGAGCTTTGCCTCCTGGCCCTGTCCATCATTATTGAATCCCAGAAAGGGGAAATGTTACAGAACTTCTAAAAATGTGCTAACATTTTACTTGACTCTCATTAGTGGTCCCTGCCTTTGTGCTTCTGTAAACCTGGACACCAAGAGCCTTTCACAGAACCCTGTCTCCCACTTCTAAAGAAAACTAGTCCAGTTCAAAAATGCGTGTGTGTTTGTTTTATGTCTTGTTTGTTAAGGTATCCACCAAGGTGTTCTCTGTTTTGCAGTTATTGCCTCCGGACGTGAAATATGAGTAGGCCCTGGGAGACCTGAAGATAGCGTTGTGTAGTCCAAACAGAGAAGCCCAGCATCCCATCGGGCTGCATGAAACGTGCATGATGTGAGATGGGCCTTACAGGGCAGAGAAATGGGCAGGAGTAGGCTCTGGATAGAACGCGTTCTGGATAGGACAGCTCGGTGCTGTTGAGCGCAGCTTCACTCGGAGAAAGGATTGCCTGTGTGTTGGGTCAGATGTGTGTGACATGTGGCACTGAGTGCCAGGGTGGCTGTTTCGCTTTTATCCATTAGGTCGAAATAAAAACGTGGTAGCAGGTGAGCCACGCTATTACCACTGTGCTTCTGGAAGAGTAACCTCACACGACTGCATCGCATGGATGGAGCCGTGAGGTACGTGTTTAGAGTATTAATTAAATGATGCTTGAGTGGCCAAGCTGGGACATGAACGTTGATGGGGCGAAGTTGGCGGAAAGGAAGTGAAGGAAGAATATGTGAAAGACCCACCCTCAAGTCAAGTTTTCCTCAGTAATGGCATTAGCCCGTGCCCCCCAAATACAGACGGAGTGGTGTGTGTGTGTGTGTGTGTGTGTGTGTGTGTGAGTGTGTGTGTGTGTTTCAGTGTGGGAGAGGAGGTACACAGTCATGGAAGAGGTTGAGTTCCCCTGTGAAATACCGAGTTTAAGGTAACTGCAGATGGTCAGACTGTATTCCGTGAGTGATTAGATACGTGTCAGGAACTCCAGAGAGAGTTTGAATTGTAGACTCAGAGCTGGGAGCCACTTACGTAGAAGTGAGATTTAAAGCTTGAATAAATGGATTGCAAAGGGAGGGATGGTCGAAGGGGTAAAGAATAAATCCAGGGGCAGGACATTGGGGGGGCAACCCCCGTTATTCCAAGCACTGTACGTGCTGTCGGGAACAGAGATTATTTGACAGTCTTGGCAGCTGCACTTACAGAGTCTGAGTTTGGATTAAAAAGAATGACTCATGGAACAGGGGCTGCAGCAGAGCAATAGAGTGCTCTGGGACGTAGGACAAGCAGACAGCACATTGTGGAGGCTTGTGACCCCTCTAAGCAAAGGCATGCTAGAGATTTTTGGTTCCCCTGACATGGTATCACAAGAGCTCTCCTATAATCAGACATGGTCCCAAATAACGGCATGTCTTTCTAACAGTGGTGACAATTCATGGGTCACACTTTAGGGTTGACTGCCACTTGCTAGGGAGGCAAGGCCGGCAACTTCATAGTAAAAATGAAGAATTCGGTCACCTGCTGCTGAAGGTGTGTGCCTTATTCAAAGTGGCTTCCTTATTCACCCTGTGTCCACAGAGTGGGCCAGTGTTTGCAATGTAAAAATGACTTAGCCTCAGATTTAAGTGAGGCAGCCAAGAAAAATGAAGCTTTATTACGTTATTGAGTCCCTCTTCTATAAAACCCCACCGAAGTAAGTGTCCTAGTTGAATACTCAGTCCTGTTTCCAATTTCTTAGCTTAAATTTAATGTTGTAACTGACAAAGAGGACACTTACTGTGTTCTTTCATTGTCAACGCCTGTGGCATTTCTTTTAAGGATAACTAACTCTCCTTTTAAGCTCTTATTGTGAAAAACAGGCTACAATGTCCTTCCCGTCGCTGGTTCTGCAAGGCTGAGGTCGTATTTGATATTTTTTCTTGTTTTACTAGGGTAATTTATTTAGGACATACTCAGAAACTTCCCCTTGCATTTCCCAGCAGAAGGTGTGTTATGGGCAACAAAACGCTCTACCAACATAAATCATTTCATCTTTCGTGACGAACTGTCTATTGTATAAAATTTATGGATTATGTGTGACCCAGAATATCTTCCCCACTGGCTATCCTGCGGTTCCTACTCAGTAACAGCAGGGCAGAGAAGGGGAAATGGCGTGTGAAGAAGAAGGTCTTTCCTTACGGCCTTGCATGTCTGCTCCACAGGGAGGGCTGGTGTCACTGGGACGTCAGTCACTTTGGAAGCAATTGTATCCAAGTGATCTAAGTCAGTAGGTGTGCAAGTGCAAAGGAGTCTGCACCGCTCATGAGCTAAATCAGGAGGAACAGAACCTGACAGAGGGAAGGAAAAGAGTACTGAAATCCTCAGTTACTTTGGTATCAGAGAGGTGTTTACATTTGGAGGAAAACAAAAGCCAAAGGACAGGATAATTAGTGAGGAGCTGCTGGAGGAATTTCTCTGTGGCATCCCTGGACTAGCCTCCGGATTTGGATGAGCGCCACCTGTCGGCAGCTTTGGAGCTGTGAGCGTTCCCAATTCAGGGAACTTTCTCCTTGGTTGTCTGGACAGTGACTTCTTCCCTGTGAATATACCCCAAGGCCACTTCTGAGTTAGGTAGGTGCATTCTAACTTGGAATGGCATGATTAAAAAATGACTGATGTTCACCTTTTGATCAGGCCACCTCTGGAAAGTTCAGTGACTGCAACAATCATTTCTGAATTCCTGTTCAGACAAGTATGAAAGCCGCAGTCTGATTGAAATCTCCATGTACAAAATGCGGGTGCTTTTACACTCTGCCACTTGACGCCTTCGTACTTTGTGAGTTTCGCTGTTTTATTTCCAAGGATACCATAATCTAGAGGCATGCTCTGTCACATGGTATCCAAGAGTCACAGGTGGCTATTTCTATTTGAACTTAAGTCAGTTCATTGTAAGAAAATACAATTCAGAATCCAGTTCTTTCATCAAGGTCACCATATTTCAAGGGCTCAGTAGCCACCTATGACTGTGGCCACCATCGTGGACAGCACAGATTATAGCACATTTCCATCTGAGCAGAGCTTTCTGTTAACCAGGGATGAAATGCTAGAGCATTTAGACCTGAACTCAGGGAACATAACCTTTGCTTCTTTCAAAGGTCCCGGTGCCCCGTTGCAGGGACAAGTGCATGATCTATGTCAGGACATTTTTTGTTGTTGTTGAATGGTGTCTTTCAGATTTTCTCCTTCTCAGTGGTCCTTGCTTAGGCTTCCAGAAAAACAAAAATGCAGTCTGGCCTCTTACCTGAGGTTTGAGCATTCTTATTCTTCCAAAGAATCCTCTTTCCCTGTGCTTTCTCTAGATACACCGTAGCTCTCCTGTGCAGGGGTCACTGTGCTCTGGACTCCCTCGGAGGGGTCACTAATGTACTTAGACTCCCCCCACCCCCGGCTTCTTTTAGCATTCTTCAGGCTCCTCCTCCAGACTCTCCGGTGTAAAGAAGCATTACAATCACTCCTTATTCTTTATGGTTGCACCTGTCCTCCCTTGAGGCTTAGATTCTCTGGCTTTCCCAGTCTCTTTTCCCAACCCCTGTGAATTTATATTTTCACATTGAGTTTTTACTTATTTTTTTTTTATTGAGCTACAGTAGAGCTATAACACTGGGTAAGTGTCAGGTGTAGAATATATTGATCTGATACACTCAAGTATTGCAACATAATTACCACTGCACTGTATGCTTTCTTGGTCTTGTCATCAACAGAAGTTTTCATCACTTCCTATAGGGGCTGGGTTTGGGGTTGCTTTTGGTATCCTGGTATGTATAACCTCTTCTTGATCTTTGGATCATTATAACATGATTTTTAATTAATGTGTCCACCTCTTTTCACCACCCAATCTTGGCTGGTCATATGCTTTTCCTCTGAAATTATAATCTTGAGCAGAGCTGTACAAAATATGTGACCATGAAGATGTGTTTTTGTTAGCGAATATTCAGAATTATCTTTGTGTCTTTTTTTTTTTAGACTGATTCTTGAGGTTTCAAATATTTGGTTTCTAATATTCCCTTTCATATTTTGTCTTGTTGGGTTACAGTATGTAGTGTTGGTTTTTCTTGCTTGCAACTAACGTTAAGTGGAATGATAATTGGTACCATGGTGGGATTTTGAGTGTAGTCAGACTTTGAAATAAGAATGTAGCTGATATGAGGTTACGGGGAGGGCTAGGAAGTTGAAAATTCATATTCTACAGGAGCAACAGAGCTGGTTAAGTTGTTCTATGCCATCTGTTGAGACTCATGTCATATGGTTTCTGAAGATGAGGTACATTAGAGTGAATGTGGCTTGAAGAGTTTGTTATTGTTGTCACTCATCCCTCTTAGTTCTTTTAACTGACTCTGATTTCCACTTGGGGATCTAAGCCTTCCCCATCTCAGTCCTTATGGATCGAGGGAGGTCTCACTCTGTTCCAGGAGTGAGCACACAGTCCTGCTCTAAGAAAGTGAGTGCGGAGTGCCTCTGGACACAGCGCTGGCTCGGGGTTGGCCCCAGCTGGAGCTACTCTGGGGTTTCCATGCGAGCCGCTATTTCAGCCCCACTTGCATATAATACAATATGGAAATGCTACAAGCCTTTTGGTACCATGTGGAAACCAGTCTGAAGTCAACATGCAAAGGATAGCAGAGCAGAACTTGATGATGTAGAGAAATCTCATCCTTATAATGTCACATGAGCCTTGAACCCATGAATCCAGCACCACCACAAAGATTTCAGATACGCGAGCCACTCATTTATCCGAGCTTCATGGATGTCTTTATCACTTAAAATTAAATTATTATAAATGATGTATTGTTCCCCCCTGCCCCTCCCCCCCATTCACTGAAGATTTGAGGGCAGTTTTACAATCTCTCTCTTGGACTATTGCTATACCTGCTGGAACTATGTTCACGTTGCTCTTCAGAACCCTCCTGAGTCCCTGCGACCCTCAGCCTCAGCTGATGACCTTGCTTCCTGTTTCCGAGAGGACCGTCGGGCTTTCGGGAATCTTCTTCCCGCTCCCTGCATTCGATTTTGTCCCAGCCAGGCCGCATATGACTTCCTCATGTCAAGGTTGGCGTTGGAGCTGTGTCTCCTCTGCCTCCCACCGACTCCAGGATAGCACTCTATATCCATCCCCTCCCTTGTGCATTTTGAAGGCTGTCCCCTGCTCAGCGCATGCCCTCTAGGTGTGCCCATGCACACACAGTTTCTTTTCTTCCCCCTACAAGGAAAACGCCACAGTCAGTAATGAGACAAGACAGAAGACAGGATCTGGGAGTCAGGTCCCTCACAGCTTGGTATGTGATATTTAGTAGTCGATGTCTTATTTTTTTGTTGTTGTTGTTTTTGTATTTTTCCGAAGTTAGAAGCAGGGAGGCAGAGAGACAGACTCCCGCATGTGCCCAATGGGGATCCACTCGGCATGCCCACCAGGGGGCAATGCTCTGCCCATCTGAGGCTTTGCTCTGTTGCAGCCAGAGCCACTCTAGCGCCTGAGGCAGAGGCCATGGAGCCATCCTCAGCGCCCGGGCCAACTTTGTTCCTATGGATCCTTGGCTGCGGGAGGGGAAGAGAGAGATAGAGAGAAAAGAGAGGGGGAAGGGTGGAAAAGCAGATGGGCACGTCTCCTGTGTGCCCTGGCTGGGGATTAAACCCGGGATTTCCACACACTGGGCTAACGCTTTACCGCTGAACCAATGGCCAGGGCCTTCTATGTGCTTAAGGGACAGAAAGCCACCGGAGGAGTTCAAGGAGGCCACGTGGCATGGTCATATTGGCATTTTAGGTACAAGACTCTATTTGCTATGCGGAGGATGAGTTGTGGAGGTGTAAATAGTGTTTCTGAAAGGTGTTCTGCAACAGTCTGGATACTGTTGAGTGTTCTTATATCTCCCTTAAAAAATTGTTTTTGGTCAAGTCAATATGACAAATATGGCTTAAACAAATGTCTTTTTCTTTCACAGCTTCTGAGTTTTAATCCACACTTGAATAAACTCAGTCTCTTTAACCATAATATATTTTCTCTCCAAACAACTATGAATAGGTGAACTGTTTAGCTTCCTTTTTGTCCATCAGTTGGTAGAGTGATGTTTATAGCATGGTATAGACCATGGCTTTTAAGAAGATGGTTCTGCACAGGTAACAGCTTCTCATTCCTGCCTCAGGACGTAGCACCTGTTCAGTCAAGTGCTAAGAACTTAGGGGGGTGCTGCTAGACTCTAGAAGTTTCTTGGTTATGCAGTCATATTACTAATGGTGTGTTTTGTTTCCTCTTATAAAAGTGGTTCTTTCACTTGTGTGTGTCACAGCCCACTCAAGTGGCAAAAGGGATTTGCAACAAAGAAAGTAAAGGTTTATTTAAGGAGATCACACCCAGGCTGGAGGCACAGGTTGAGCACTGGTATAAAAGCTGGCTCTCCGATGGCTTCCAGGAGATGGTGATATAGAGAACAAGCATTTATTATGGTGGCGACAAGCATTGGAATTATGGGCCCTCCTGACTGGTCAGCTATGCGGTAGGGAATAGTTGACCACTGCATCTGGTCCTGATGTCAGCCCTGACATCACTCTGTCTGGTTTTGCAAGGATGTGGTCCGGGGGGAGGCGGTATCCATCTACTTTTCGGGGTCTGGAGCTGACATACAACAGAGGCTTACACATTATCTCTACTTTGACCAAAACTCTGTCTTTGGGGTCATTAGGCCTGAGACTTTGTTTCTAAGATTATTTGATACTGATCAGAACCTCATTGTCCTGGAGGCTTATTGATTAAGGAAGTAGTCCTGCTAGGGAGAAGAAGTTGGGAGAGTCAGGGGGCTGAACAGGGCCAGTCTGAATAAAAAGGAAAGAAGGAAAAAAAAGATCATATGAAAGAAATGAAGTTTTCTACTTCTGTATGGCTACATACGTTCTGCCATTGGTGTGGGAGGCATTCCTGCCCTGTGGCTATGTGGATGGCTGAACACATGACACATTTGACTCGCACATGGGTAGATAAGGTCAGTTGCAGTGCTAGCAGTCACATGTATTCAGAGCCTGGGGGAGAAGGGCACCGTGTGCCAGTGGGGTCATACAGGGGTCATCCTTGGGCATGGAGCCAGCACCCTGGGGCAGCAGGAGGCAGGCTTTGTAGTGTCAAGAGTATGAGGTGCTCCCTGTCCCCCACGGGAGGACATGAAGGGCAGTGTGAATACTGCCCTTCAGGCTGTCAGCGACCTGAAACCCCTGCTCAGGGAGTAGTGGTGTTCTGCCCAATCTGTTTGGGGAGGAGGGCTGTTTGGCTGAGGGCCCTGAGCCATGGGAGCAGAGTCAGGAGGGAAACTTGTGGTGATACCTTGTACAGCTTCTCCATTTGTCAGGTGGCCGGGCAGGACAGCAGAAGGAGCCTTCATTTGAAGCCTTACCCCAGCACCAAGTAGCATCATTCTTTTTCACTGCTGCTTTGAGCGGCTTTTCTTGTATTCAAAGAGCTCCAGCGGCAGAGAGAGGCACAAAGATGATTAGCAAAATTTTCGTACCTTTTTGTTCCAGGTTTAACCAAAACATCTCTAAACACCCATCAATCAGACATCCCATTTGCTATTGAAAACAAGGGAATTAATGAATTGAACTGTTACTTATTAGACTCTAGTGAGTATTAGAATTAGGATTATTGTAAAGCGACTTTGCATAGATATGTGAAAATGGGTTTATGCAAATCTGAATTTCCCTGGTGTATTTTTTCTAGTAGCAGTGTATTATTAGCTTATCAAGGGAGGCAAAGCATTCTTTACAAGCACATCATTTAAACTTTACAGGATTTGTAATTTTGGTAAAGACATTTGTTTCCTAAGATATTTATGGGAGGTAGATTGTGAATTTCCTGCAATAATGTCTGATATGGGATCTTCTTTATTTTTATGTTTCAATTTCAACATATTTTCCTGGGGAAACAATATTTTTGAGCGGTGCATTCATCTTCCAAAATGCAGAGACATGACAGATAATGTCCTTTGAGATGCTCTTTGTGGCTGTGGGATTTTTAACGTCCTGGGTTCTCATTGTCTTTCTCTCAGTCTCTCAAACATTAGGTTGGTGAACTGCTGGTATCACCTGCTGAGAATCTGGAATAAAAGGTGTCTATGAAGAAGTGCACAGTATCATCTGTGCTGTTATTGGATAAATGGTGGACTCCCTTCCCCGGTCCCCCAATATGTAAGGTCCTCGTCCTCAGTACTTGTGAAGGTGACATTTTTGGTTGTGATTAAGAAGTAAGGAAAGAAGTGATCACACTGCAAGTAGGGAAGGTCCTAATCTGACATTACTGGCACCCTTATGAGAAGAGGAGAAGAGATAGGTGGACAGGCACAGAGAGAACACCACGTGATGATGGGGGCAGAGGCTGGAGTGATGGACCTGCGAGCCAAAGAGTGCTGAGGACTGCAGGCAACACGAGAAGCTACTAAAGGCACAGGGCAGATTCTTCCTTAGAGCCTTCAGAGAGCAGCATGACCCTGCCAAAGCCTCGATTTTGGAATTGAAACACCAGAATTGTGAGAGAATACATAGCTGCTGTTTTAAAGACACCTAGCTTGTGCTACTAAATGACACTCCCGTAAAGAAATACACTTCACTGAAGAGCAGTGAAATCCCCTCACGTGCACATGTCCATGTAGAAATCCATGGACATTTAGAGTTTTAGAAAGGATGACGTTGAGCAAATTACTTTTACATGAAGAGATCCAGGGTTCTTAAAGACCTTCTCAACTATGTGACTGTTTGGGGTCTTGAAGTTGGGTAGGGTCAGTCCTTCAACTTTGTTCTTTTCTTTCAATATTGGCTATCCTGGTTCTTTTGCCTCTTCCATGTAAACTTTAGAATCAGTTCGTCAATATCCACAAATAACTTGCTAGGGTTTTGATTGGTATTATGTTGAATTTATAAATAAAGTTGGGGAGAAGTCATATATTAACACATGAAAAAACTTGTCAGTTACAAAAGGTCATAAAAAATTTTAAATTTTTTAAAGATTTATATTTATTTCATTTTTGGGGTGCTAATATAAATGATACTGTCCTTTTTTATTTCAAATTCCACTTCGTTGTTATTGCTGCATGTAGGAAGGTAACTGACTTTTGTATATTAGCCTTGTATCTTGCAACTCTGTTATAACTGCTTATTAGTACTAGGATTCTTTTGGGGGGTCAGTTTGGATTTTTTACAGAGACAATTATTCCATCTGTGAACAAAGATTGTTTTATTGTTTCCTTTTCCCAATCTGTATGCCTTTTTTCCCTTTTCTTGTCTTACTGCATAGGGTAGAGCTCCCGGGCATGATGTTGCAAAGAAGTGCTGAGAGGGCACATCACTACCTTGCATCTGATCTTAGTGGGAAAGCATTGACTTTCTTATCATTAAGTATGGTGTGAGCTGTAGGATTTTTGTATATATTCCTTAACACAGGGATCCCCAAACTACGGCCTGCAGGCCACATGCGGCCCCCTGAGGTCATTTATCTGCCCCCACTGCACTTCTGGAAGGGGCACCTCTTTCATTGGTGGTCAGTGAGGGGAGCACAGGATGCATCCACACCCATAGTTTCCATTGAAATACTGGTCAGTTTGTTGATTTAAATTTACTTGTTCTTTATTTTAAATATTGTATTTGTTCCTGTTTTTTTTTTTTTTTTACTTTAAAATAAGATATGTGCAGTGTGCATAGAGATTTGTTTTTAGTTTTTTTTTATAGTCTGGCCCTCCAACGGTCTGAGGGACAGTGAACTGGCCCCCTGTGTAAAAAGTTTGGGGACCCCTGCCTTAACAAGTTGAGGAAATTATTCTCTCTTCCTGGTTTATGGAGAATTTTTTTGAGGTTGTTTTTTTTTTTGTCATGAAAGGGTGTTGGGTGTTGAATCCTTTTAATCAATAAGTTTAATTTATTTTCATTATGGTAAGAAAATGGGATAGGGGTCATATTAATATTTTGGGATTTAAATAGCATTCTTTTTTATTTAATAGGTATGATATTCCTCTTTTAGTATTTGATGAAATATCCTTTGTGGTTAAGTATAGAGTCAATTTTTGTGCCTCGTACATGCTTGAAGCTGATTTGCATTATTTTACTTAAGGTTGCTGGAATTGCTGTCTTTACATCAATTAAAATGTGCTTTCTATCTGTGTTGTGCTCTAGCATATTTGCTAATTTGTTTTATCTGTTTTCAAGAGAGGCATGTTAAACTAGGTTCTGAAACTTAAAAATGTATTATACCATATGCTTTTTATCATAACTCAATAGTTTTCCCAGTCTCGAGGTGCTTTCCACCTGTTTCGAGAGCCATTATGATACATAACAGCTGCCTCATTTTCTCTGTTTTACTATTATTCTTTAATATCGGACCCTTGAGCATGAAGCTACCCCCAGGAAAGCCAGCATTTTCTCGTTTCACTTGTATGATGCTGGGGCCATGTGACTGAGTCTTAGCCAGTAAGTTATATGCAGAAACGTCGTGTGAACTGTCCGGGGTAACACCTAGAAGGAGAAGGAAGGCTTCGTGCTTCCTCCCCATCCTCGTCCAGTTGTGTGGAATGAACATGCAATGACTGGACGTCCAGAAGTTATGTTGTGTCCCAATAACCACATTGTCAGAAAGCCAAACCAGACATTGGAGAGTTCCGGGTCTCTGATGGCGTAGCATCCCTGGTATACAAGAGAGAAATAAATTTCTTTTATAAGATCACTGTTCTGAAGTTTCCTCTTTTCTTTTCTTTCTTTCTTTCTTTTTTTTTTTTTTTTTTGCATAAAGCTAAAGCTCTCCTAATTGATACAAGGCACAGCCCACCAACCTCCACACTAATACTTTTGTTGTAATCCCACTGAAGTAAGGGTTTCAGTGAGGAAATTTTTTGTGTTTGGAAAATTTTGCATACTTTTTAAAAATTTATTTATGAAACAAGATCTGTATCTAAAAAATATAAAGTTACAAGTTTTCTAAAGTGAATGTTCTAACAGAAGGAAGATTAGACCTACAGCCAGGAAGACAACTGCCTAAGTTTAGTCAAGCTGAAAGAAACATTAGGGTCCCTTGGTGACACTTTTGTATTGGCCTATTACTGTTTATTAATTAGATATTTATTGTGACATTTCCATATGGACAGTTCCATACTTAAACGCTGGAGGATATTTTTGTATGGTTTCTTTATGCCAATCTTTCCTACCTTCCCTTCTTTCTGCCCTGAAACTCTTAGTAATTAAAGCTTAAACTTCCCAGTTTGATCATATCTGGGAAGTACTTTCAATACGATCTTTTAAACCTTTTATTGACTTTTAAAATTGAATAGTTTCATTTGATCTTCTAAACAGTGTTATCCTCTGCTCATTCATTGTTTGCTGCGGAGACCTTGTTTGCCTGACGGTGATACAATAAATGCTCCATGCCTCTCAGGAATGTCATTGGAGATGTATTTTAACTGTTAAGGATTTCTATCTATATTTTCAGAGCTCACTTGCTGTTGTTATGTTTGTGTCATTCCCCATGAGGTCTATGACCCTGTTTCTTTTTCTTTAAAACAGAGGCACAGAAGAGCTTATTGGGAGCTAGGTCAAGGGAGTCCCCTGAACCCGCCCAAACTCCTATTTTATTATAGGGTAATAACTATAAGCCCAGCTATCATTCTGTACAATCTTACAACGCTTCTTCATTTAGATTTTTTTTAAGTTGGATTTAGAAACCTGGATTTTTTTCCCCTGCTTGTTTAGGTTATTAAAAAATTCTTATAGGGGACATTCACACGATCTCCTTGTTTTCAGCTCCCAGTCTCCCCGTCCCCCCCCAACCCCCATTCTCTGGTCTTTTCCAGTCAGATGCTCTGTCAGTTCAAGCTATTTGCTTGCTCTTTTACAGCGTGCCAGGGCGCTGGCATCTCCGCCCTCGGCCACCCCTTCCCCACTCTCCGTGAACACTTTTGCTCCGCATCGAAGCCCTTACCCTGAGCAGCCTGGTCACTGCTTTCATTGTTTTCAGTTTATTTCTCAGTGAGGTTTCAGAAAAAGGCATGGAAAATCCTGCCGTCATTCTGTTGTGATTTAATTAGAAGTTGCCCTCCCCCCCATGCACATTAGTGTTGAGAATGAAAAAATAATAATAATTAGCTTCTGGTACTTCCAGTCCACAGCAAGAAGGTGTAGACATTGGTTCTAAAGGCTGAGGGCCAGATTCTAAAGTCGCCTCTCACATTGGTCTTCTCCAGGTGAGTGGCCCCTTGGGGGCTGGTCACGTGTAGGTCTGTAGGGACAGCAGAGCATGAGGGCTGTGCTGTAGAGTGCAGTCCTAGCAGTGGCCATCCTGTGTGCAAGATGTCACATATTATGTATTTCTGTCTGAAAACATCTAAACAGATTCTGAACCAGGACTTCAAGCTGAAATTCAAATTCATCTCTACCCACAAGTCCATGTGGAATATCAAGTAATGAACTTCATACTGTTGTGAAAACAAAAATAAAGCTAAGTTTTATATTTGTACCTTCACGCCCTCCTGCTTCAGGGCGAACACGGTTTTGAGTTCCAATGCCAGTTGTGATGCCCCGCATTTAATAAGAAAGCTGGCCTGTTTAAAAATACCTAAAATATGCTGATGCTTTTCACTCATATCAATGAGTGACATGTTTCCAATTGCAAAACTTCCCAATGCCTTACCAAGGGCAGAGTTATTTTAGCAAACAACAACAACAAAAACAAACAAACATAGCATACTGAGCCTAAATAGCACTCATATATAAACATTGCACGCACAAGAGATTAATACAATTTTCCTTTTCCAATTGATTAATATTTACCATGGCAGCTGTAGCATTTGAGTCTTCCGTTCGCTGACAGATGCGAATTAGGGCTGCATCTTGCCAGCACCGAGCTGCTGTATCTCTATACATGCTCACAGCTTCAGGACTCTGAAAGATGCTCCAGGAATATTTAGAACTCTCTGAGGAATTTCTTGTGGCTTTGACCGATTTTTATTTTCCTCCTTCCCACAAATATATTAAATTGAATATATATATATATATATATATATATATATATATATATATATATATATATATATATATATATATATATTCTCCAGAGCAATAAGTTAACTGGCTTTCAGCTCACCGGTACAGAACAATAGACAAGGTCCTGTCTTCCGTCTGAGCATACAGACATGAGGCGTTGGTGCTGGCTTGCTCTCACAGTCTCGTGATGTCAAGCTGCGAGCACGGGGTAACCATGGGAAAGAAGGTCTGTTTCTGTGTGACAGATGATTACGGATGTGCACAATGTCAGGTTTTTATTTTGGAAAATCAGAAGCTGGGTGGCATTTTTGTCAACAGTGACTAATATCTCACTACTTACGACTTTGCTGGCCTCTCACTTTATGCATGATAAATTTTCCTTTTTGCATTGACTTCGTGTTAAAATGATGGCTTGTGAGATTATGTAGGGCCCCCATTTTTTTTTATATATATATTTTATTATTATTAATTCTAATGGGGTGACATAAATAAATCAGGGTACATATGTACAATGAAAACATCTCCAGGTTATCCTATCATTCAATTGTGTTGCATACCCATCACCAAAAGTCAAATTGTCCTCTGTCACCTTCAATCTGGTTTTCCCTGTGTCCCTCCCCTCCTCCCTATCCCACTCTTCCCTCCCTCCCCCCATCCCATAACCACCACTCTCTTGTCCATGTCTCATACCCTCACTTTCATGTCCCACCTATGTATGTAATCGTGCTGTTCTCAGTTTTTCTTTTTTTCTGATTTACTTATTTCACTCCGTATAATGTTATCAAGGTACATCCATTTTGTTATAAATGATCCGATGTCATCGTTTCTTATGGCTGAGTAGTATTCCATAGTATATATGTACCATAGCTTTTTAATCCACTCGTCTTCTGACGGACACTTGGGCTGGTTCCAGATCTTCGCTATTGTGAACAATGCTGCCACGAACATGGGGGCGCATTTCTTCTTTTCGAACAGTGCTATGGTGTTCTTAGGGTATATTCCTATAAGTGGGATAGCTGGGTCAAAAGGCAGTTCGATTTTTAATTTTCTGAGGAATCTCCAAACTGTTTTCCACAGTGGCTGCACCAGTCTGCATTCCCACCAGCAGTGCAGAAGGGTTCCCTTTTCTCCACATCCTCGCCAGCACTTATTCTGTGTTGTTTTGCTGATGAGTGCCATTCTGACTGGTGTGAGGTGATATCTCATTGTGGTTTTAATTTGCATTTCTCTAATGATTAGTGATGTTGAGCATTTTTTCATATGCCTATTGGCCATCTGTATGTCCTCTTTGGAGAAATTTCTATTCATTTCTTTTGCCCATTTTTTGATTGGGTTGTTTGTCTTCTTGGTGTTGCGTTTTATAAGTTCTTTATAAATTTTAGTTATTAACCCCTTATCAGATGTGCTGTCGAATATGTTCTCCCATTGTGTGGTTTGTCTTTTTATTCTGTTCCTATTGTCTTTAGCTGTGCAAAAACTTTTTAGTTTGATATAGTCCCATTTGTTTATCTTGCCTTTTATTTCAGTTGCCCATGAAGATAAATCGGCAAATATACCGCTGCTACAGATGTCGGAGAGCTTGCTGCCTATGTTTTCTTCTGAGATGCTTATGGTTTCACAGCTTACATTTAAGTCTTTTATCCATTTTGAGTTTGTTTTTGTGAATGGTGTAAGTTGATGGTCTAGTTTCATTTTTTGCAGGTAGATGTCCAATTTTCCCAACACCATTTGTTAAAGAGGCTGTCTTTACTCCATTGTATGTTCTTTCCTCCTTTGTCAAATATCAGTTGTCCATAAAGCTGTGGGTTTATTTCTGGGTTCTCTGTTCTGTTCCATTGATCTATGTGCCTGTTCTTATGCCAGTACCAGGCTGTCTTGAGTATAATGGCCTTGTAGTAAACCTTGATATCAGGAAGAGTGATACCACCTGCTTTATCTTTTCTTTTTAAGATTGCTGAGGCTATTCGTGTTCTTTTTTGGTTCCATATAAATTTTTGGAATATGTGTTCTATATCTTTGAAGTATGTCATTGGTATTTTAATTGGTATTGCATTGAATTTATAAATTGCTTTGGGTAATATAGACATTTTAATGATGTTTATTCTTCCTAGCCATGAGCACGGTATGTGCTTCCACTTGTTTGTATCTTCCTTGATTTCTTTTATCAATGTTCTATAATTTTCCGAGTACAAGTCCTTAACCTCCTTGGTTAAATTTACTCCTAGGTATTTTATTTTTTTGGCTGCAATAGTGAAGGGGATTGTTTCCTTAATTTCTTTTGCTGATATTTCATTGTTGGTGTATAGAAATGCCTCTGATTTCCGAGTATTAATTTTATATCCTGCCACCTTGCTGAAATCATTTATAAGGTCCAGTAGTTTTTTGACTGAGACTTTAGGGTTTTCAATATACAATATCATATCATCTGCAAATAGTGACAGTTTTACTTCTTCTTTTCCAATTTGGATGCCTTTTATTTCTTCTTCTTGTCTGATTGCTGTAGCTAGGACTTCCAGAACTATGTTGAATAAGAGTGGTGAAAGTGGGCAACCCTGCCTGGTTCCTGATCTTAAGGGGATTGCTTTTAATCTTTGTCCATTTAGTATGATGTTTGCTGTCGGTTTATCGTAGATGGCCTTTATCATGTTAAGGAATGATCCCTGTATTCCCAGTTTCCTGAGAGTTTTGAGCATGAATGGGTGCTGGATTTTATCAAATGCCTTTTCTGCATCTATTGAAATTATCATGTGATTTTTGTCCTTCCTTTTGTTTATGTGGTGAATCACATTGATTGATTTGCGAATATTGAACCAGCCTTGCCTCTCCAGAATAAATCCCACTTGATCGTGGTGTATTATTTTTTTCATATATTGCTGGATCCGGTTGGCTAATATTTTGTTGAGAATTTTAGCGTCTAAATTCATCAGGGATATAGGCCTATAATTTTCTTTCTTTGTGTTGTCTTTGCCCAGTTTTGGGATCAGAATTATGCTCGCCTCATAAAAGCAGTTTGGAAGTCTTCCTTCCTCTTGAATTTTTTGAAATAGCTTGAGGAGAATAGGAGTTAGTTCCTCTTTGAATTTTTGATAGAATTCTTTTGTGAAGCCATCAGGCCCAGGACTTTTCTTTTTTGGGAGTTTTTTGATAACTGTTTCGATCTCATTTGCTATAATTGGTCTGTTTAGGTGTTCTGATTCTTCCAGATTGATTTTTGGAAGGTTATATGATTCAAGAAATTTGTCCATTTCACCAAGATTGTCTAATTTTTTGGCATAGAGTTCTTCATAGTATTTTCTTAAATGCTTTGTATTTCTGTTGTGTCAGTTGTTATTTCTCCACTGTCCTTTCTAATTTTATTTATTTGAGTCCTCTCTCTTTTTTTCTTGGTGAGTCTAGTTAAAGGTTCATCAATCTTGTTTACCTTTTTAAAGAACCAGCTTCTTGTTTCATTGATCCTCTGTATTGTTTTCTTAGCCTCTATGTCATTTATTTCTGCTCTGACCTTTATTATTTCCTTCCTTCTACTTGTCTGGGGTTTTATTTGTTGTTGTTTTTCTAGTTCTTTTAGATGCAGGGTCAGGTTGCTTATTTGAGCTTTTTCTAGCTTCTTATGATATGCCTGTAGTGCAATAAACTTCCCTCTCAGAACTGCTTTTGCTGTGTCTCATAAATTTTGAGCTGATGTATGCTCATTATCATTTGTTTCTAGAAGCTTTTTTTATTTCTTCTTTGATCTCATTGTTAATCCATTCATTATTTAATAACATGCTATTTAGTTTCCAAGTGTTTGAGTATTTTTCATTTTTTCTTTTGTGGTTAATTTCTAGTTTCATGGCATTGTGATCAGAGAAAATGCTTGATATGATTTCAATCTTCTTAAATTTATTGAGACCATTTTTGTGTCCTAACATGTGGTCTATCCTAGAAAACGTACCATGAGCGCTTGAGAAGAATGTATATTTTACTGCTTTAGGGTGAAAAGTTCTAAAGATATCTATTAAATATAGTTGATGTAGTGTATCCTTTAAGTCTGCTGTTTCTTTATTAATTTTCTTTCTTGAGGATCTATCCAGTGTTGTTAGAGGGGTATTGAAATCCCCTACTATGATAGTATTGCTGTTAATCTCGCCCTTTATATCCATCAAAGTCTGCTTTATGTATGTCGGGGCTCCTATATTTGGTGCATAGATATTTACAATAGTTATATCTTCCTGTTGAATTGTTCCCTTTATCATATGTAGTGTCCTCCTTTAACTCTTACTACAGCCTTTGTTTTAAAGTCCATTTTGTCTGATATAAGTATTGCTACCCCTGCTTTTCTTTCATTTCCATTTGCATGAAATATTTTTTTCCATCCTTTTACCTTCAGTCTATGAGCATCTTTTGTTTTAAGGTGTGTCTCTTGTAGACAGCATATGTATGGGTCCTGTTTCTTTATCCATGCAGCTACCCTATGTCTTTTGATTGGATCATTTAATCCATTTACATTTAAGGTTATTATTGATATGTAGTTGTTTATTGCCATTTTATTCTTTAAAGCTGTATTCTTCTTTTGCTCTATTCATTCCTCCCTTTAAACTGTTCACAAGAGGCCCCTTAGTATCTCTTGCAGAATTGGTTTAGTTTTTATGAATTCCTTCAGGCTTTCTTTTTCTGGGAAGCTCTTTATTTCTCCTTCAATTTTAAACGTTAGCCTTGCTGGATAAAGTAGTCTTGGTTGTAGGTTCTTGTTGTGCATTACTTATATTATATCTTGCCATTCCCTTCTGGCCTCAAGTGTTTCTGTTGAGAAGTCCGATGTCATCCTTATGGGTGCTCCTTTGTAGGTGATAGTCTTTTTTTCTCTAGAAGCCTTTAAAATTCTTTCTTTATCCATTAGCTTTGGTATTTTAACTATGATGTGTCTTGGTGTAGATTTTTTTGGGTTTCTCCTTAATGGAGTTCTGTGTGCTTCTTGAATGTGTGGAGTATTTCCCAGCCTTAATTTAGGAAAGTTTTCTGCTATGATTTGATTGAACAAAGTTTCCATTTCCTGACCTCTCTCCTCTTCTTCAGGCACCCCTATGATGCGAATGTTGTTTCTCTTCATGTTGTCACAAAGTTCCCTTAGAGTTTCCTCACATTTTTTAAGTCTCTTTTCCTTTTTCTTCTCTGCTTCTGTGCCTTTGTTTATTGTGTCCTCTAACTCGCTTATTCGATCCTCAGCATCATCCATCCTGCTTTTAATTCCTTCCATTGTGGTCTTCAGTTCTGATACTGTATTTGTCATTTCTGTCTGATTCTTTTTTATTATTTCAATTTCATTTTTTATACTTGTTATCTCTTTATTTAGGTGTTCATAATGACTAACCATTGTTGCTCTAATTTCTTTGAACATCCTAACTATCAATATTCTAAATTCTGCTTCTGGTAATTTGGTTATATCTGGTTCATTCAGGTCCTTCTCTGGGGATTTCTCTTGATTCATTTGGTTTGCATTCCTCTGCCTGCCCATTTTTTCTATGTATAAGCAAGTTGTGGCCACTGGAGTCCAGTAGGTGTTGCCTTTGTGTTCTCTAGGTGTGGTCTATCTGCAGGCCCCCCACCCCCTCTGCCAGTGCCTATGGTGGTTGGGTATGAGCGTTGCCAGCGCCGGCCCACTGTGGCTTTTGCTATGATTTCTGCCTTTCCTCCGCTGAAGCCACAAGATTAGCACCAAGGGTAGAGGTGAGCACCTTTCCTCAGCTGTGGACCCAGCCTATTTCTGGACTTCCGCCCAGAACCAGCAGTCGGAGCCTGCTCTCTACAGTTCCACGGGTTAGGCGGGGCTTTTGACGTGCTCTCAGCTGTAAGCTTTTGCCCGTCCGGAGCTTTAGCCCCGCCCTCGAGGCCAGGGCCCTTCTGCGCAGGGTCGGAAACCAAGGTTTATTGGGCCGTGCGTGTTTGCTGGCTTCCGCCGAGCTGCGTACTTCCGCTCGTCCCGGACTCTACCCCGCCCCCGTGTTCGGAGCCCGCTCATGCACGTATGAATGCTATCTGGGGTTTCTCCGGCCGGATGGGGATAGTAGCGTGGGCTCAGCTGCGAGCCTCCACTTGTCTCGGGGTCCACCCCGTTCCGCGCTCGGAGCCCGCTCGCGCACGTATATTGGCCAACCGCGGTTTCTCCGGCCGGGGGGGGGGACTGGTAGCGTCAGCTCAGCCACGAGCCCCTGCCCGTCCCTGGTCCTAGCCCGGTCCCCGCGGTCAGGGCCGGCTTGCGCAGGGCCTGCCAGTTCCTGGCCTCCCGCTTTGTCCCCGTAAGTGGGATTAAAGGCGGGCCCACAGCTTCCGGACCACTTTCACAGTCCCCTCTGACCCTCTGGGCTAGACCGATCTCCCACCGGCTTGGCCTCTGCCCACGCCGACAGTACCGCCTTTCAGCGTCCTGCCGCCCCAAAACCTTAAGCAGCCCTCAGCAGAGTAGGAAGGGACCTAATACTCCACACTGTAGGTCTGGGAGCTCCCTCACTTGTTTCTCAGCTCATTACTGTCCAAACGCCTCTTCTAGGCTCTAGGACTGGAGGCTGTGGTTTGGTTCCTGGGACCCAGGTCCCTCCCTGTCCGCCAAACTCTCCTCCCGCCACACGGGCCTCTCCGGGCTGCCGTTTGCTCCGGGGAGCTGGGCAGCCCTCTTCGCGTTTTCGCTATTCCTACCAGTCTCAATGTGGCTTTTTCTGTGTTCCTTGGTTGAAGAGTCCACTTAGTTTTGTTCAAAGTTGGTTTATTCCGGTGATGGTTCTTAAAATTGAGTTGTAATCCACTTTGGTTCTGGGAGTTGGAAGTTGGTACGTCCGCCTACTCCGTCACCATCTTGGTCCCTCTGGGCCCCCATTTTTTTAGATGTTTATTTCGAATGAATATTAGTTTGAATGTTGCACCTACAATGATAGAAAACAGTAAAGTACCAACTAGAAACCATATGTTTTCTCACAAATAATGCATAGGTAGTCTCAGTCTGACATGCCTGTGTGTATATCCACAAACACAGGGAAACATATATGGAGTATATTTCACTATTATGAATCATGTATGTATTTACTAATCCATACTTGGAATGTTATGTCTATTAAAAACTGTAGGTACCTACATGTATGTTTGTGTATACACATTTGGATATATACACAGTGGGAATTTAATAAATCTTTAGATAGTATGAAAATCCTTAATCATATTTACTTGCACATATATTGACTAAATATTTTCTCAGAATATTAGATATTTAAAATATAATACTTTGAGGAACTATAAACAACCAATTGAGGAATAGTCTCTGCCAATAATATTCAAAATTTGATTGGGAAATTAAAACTAAGCACATGAATAGCTGAATAACAATATCTAAGTAAATTACACTTCTCCACCTACCTATAGAAAGAGTTACAGTGTTGGTACATGTTGCCAACTTATTGACAAAAAAAAAATTCTGGGTTGTGAATACACAATACAATATACCGAGACGTGTTGTAGAATTGGGCCCTGAAACCTGTGTAATTAGGTGAACTAGTGTCACCTCAATATATTCAATTAAAAAAACATTAAAATGAAATCTGTTGGATTTAATACAGTGAGGAGGAATGTTGGCAAAATGCTAGTAGAGTCTTGCCAGGACAAGTCAGAGGAGAATATTAATACATTTTGAAGGCCTAATTGGAGTGGTTTTAAGGCAAATCTTTCCAGGCAAGGGGTAAGGGTTGGATTAGGGAGCATTTCACATAGAACTGGTGGACACCGTGAGGCGAGGTTTTGCACCAAATTCAGAGGCGCAAAGAGTTCATGTTCACAACTGAGCTATTTTGCCGATCGTGTGATTTTCCAAGAGCAGAATTTACTGGACTCAACAGAGAGATTATTTCTACTCCTTCTCAGTACCTCTTTGTTTCGAGGTGAAAAGTTTATATCAGGGGTGCTCACACTTTTTCAGCTTGCGAGCTACTTATAAGATGATCAAGTCAAAATGATCTACCTACAATAAAAATGCAAAACATAAATTTATTTCTTCTGTATTATCATTATTTAAGTTACTATTATTACTATTTAATATTGTGTATTCTTCTTTCACCTTTCTCCTTCTCAGCTCTCTTTTCGGAGGAAAGTCAATGTCATAGTTTTTATGAACAGTCCAAAAAAGCCACTCCACATTTCCCTTCTTTGGAATAGCAATGGCACACAGACAGATGAGGCAAACACACTTAGAATATGACACAGTGAAAACAATCCCCTCCCATTCTGTATGAAAGAGGTAGGTTTTAGGCTTCTTACTCGGACCAGCTACGGCACTCATTTTTATACTCTTTGTTGTATTTAGTTTAAATAAATTGAAGGCTAACTAAGCAGCAATGTAACTGAACAAGTTAGTGCAGTTTAACGTGCATGCGTAGGGTGTCAAAAGTTCTGAGGTCAGATTGGCTATCCTCTATGCCAATCAAAAGACAAATGTCTTTGTAATGTCATGCGATCTACCCACACTTCCTCCACGATCGACCAGTAGATCGCGATCGACGTATTGAGCACCCCTGGTTTGTATGATTCTCATATTATTTCACAAAAGAACAGGAACATTTGGTTTCAGTTTTTAGCCCCCACTGGTTTTCCTAGAAGGAAGTATTTCCTGGAACAAACAACTTAGCCATTTCTGCTTGTTCTTCACTGTTTAACAGATGTGAGGAAAGGATCCCTGTCCTACTTGTTGTTCATTTTGTCCTAAAGAAGGGATGATTTATAGTAAAGAACATTCCTCAGGACTTTCGAGAAAGAAGAATCTCAAAGCATCTCAGTGGGTCGTCTTAGTCATGATTTAGCATGAATTGAAACTGGGTACAAAAGTTTGCAAAGCATTGGCTTTTGATGTGAAAACATGTCTAATTGTCTTTCATACTCACAAATGAAACCTGCTGTTTTTTTTTATTAACTTTAATGGGGTGACACCAATAAATCAGGGTACATATCTACAATGAAAACATCTCCAGATTATCTTATCATTCAATTGTGCTGCATACCCATTACCCAAAGTCAAATTGTCCTCTGTCACCTTCTATCTGGTTTTCCCTGTACCCCTCCCCTTCTCCCTATCCCACTCTTCCCTCCCTCCCCCCATCCCGTAACCACCACACTCTTGTCCATGTCTCATAGTCTGTCTTTTATGTCCCACCTATGTATGAAATCATGCTGTTCCCAGATTTTTTTTTTCTGATTCACTTATTTTACTCCGTATAATGTTATCAAGGTCCATCCATTTTGTTGTAAATGATCCGATGTCATCATTTCTTATGGCTGAATAGTGTTCCATAGTATATATGTACCAAAGCTTTTAAATCCACTCGTCTTCTGACGGACACTTGGGCTGGTTCCAGATCTTCGCTATTGTGAACAATGCTGCCACGAACATTGGGGCACATTTCTTCTTTTCGAACAGTGTTATGGTGTTCTTAGGGTATATTACTAAAAGTGGGATAGCCGGGTCAAAAGGCAGTTTGACTTTTAATTTTTTGAGGAATATCCAAACTGTTTTCCACAGTGTCTGCACCAGTCTGCATTCCCACCAGTAGTGCAGAAGGGTTCCCTTTTCTCCACATCCTCGCCAGCACTTGTTCTGTGTTGTTTTGCTGATGAGACCTGCTGTTTTTAAGTAGCCCACATGTTGGACGGTATACTCACATCCAACCTTAGCATGTAGCTTCAGATTAGACAGGTTTTAATCCCCTGTAGGCTAGTTTTGTATACTTAGAACTTGATGTAGATCAGTGGTCTTAAAACTGAGGTAAACTTCCTACTGAGTGTATGTGACACCCTTGCCTGGGAATTGGCAGTGATAAGAATCCATTTCAAGAGTGAAACTCCATCCCTGTATTCTTTCTCTCACCGATCTTCCCGAAACTGTTTCTTAGTCAGTGGGCTTTCAGTTATCTACCTGCAACTTTGCTCTTTACCCTATGTACAAAGAAACCTTCTAGCATATTCTGATTAAACTCTCAGGTGCCTGACCCGCACAACTCTGAGAGAATGATGATGGAAACTATAGGACTCGGTGGAAGAGAATGAGGTCAGTTACTGGGGACCAATACTTGACAGGTTACCCTAAGAAATTCTTATTTGCAACACAATTTTGCAGGCACTTACCAGAGCTGTCTAGTACGAGATCAAAATGGAAAATGTTTTGCTAATGAATTGCCATGTAACATTTGACATTTAACTCAGAAGGAATTGAAAGCATTACATATTTCTTTTTCTGTAATAAATACCTTTAATTATTATCTAACTTCTATAAACAAGGTTTCTTAATACTTCCATCTATTACCATAGTAATTCCTAGAGTAGAATTGATGCTTAAATGTATCTGATTTTAGCTGTAGATAATGTTCACTAATGGAATCCTAAACTTTTACAGGAATAGACCAAACAAAAAATAATTTAAAAGCCTCAGCCATCATGAATATTTTCTTTCCATAATATTTAGCTTTGATAGGTTACATAAAATTGCAATGATTAATAATTATACATAATGTATAATAATTATAGTGATATTGCAATTATTCCATAAAATTCTATTTTCTTTTTTCTTTTCCAAATGAGAGGAGGGTAGATACAGAGACAGACTCCCGACTAGGATCCACCCAGCAACCTCTGTCTGGTGCCGATGTTCTGCCCATCTGGGGCCATGCTCACAACTGAGCTATGAGCTACTTTTATTTTTATTTTTATTATTATTATTTTTTACAGGGACAGATAGAGAGTCAGAGAGAGGGATAGATAGGGACAGACAGACAAGAATGGAGAGAGATGAGAAGCATCAATTATCAGTTTTTTATTGCAACACCTCAGTTGTTCATTGATTGCTTTCTCATATGTGCCTTGACCCCAGGCCTTCCGCAAACCGAGTGATCCCTTGCTCGAGCCAGTGACCTTGGGTCCAAGCTGGTGAGCTTTTTGCTCAAGCCAGATGAGCCTGCACTCAAGCTGGCGACCTCGGGGTCTCGAACCTGGGCCCTTACGCATCCCAGTCTGATGCTCTGTCCACTGCACCATTGCCTGGTCAGGCCCAGCCTAGCTCCTTTTAGCACCTGAGGTGGAGGGTTGATAGAGCCATCCTCAGTGCCTGGGGTGATGCACTCAAACCATTGAAGCCATGGTTGCAGGAGGGTAGGAGAAAGAGAAAGGAGAGGGGGAGGGATAGAGAAGCAGATGGGCACTTCTCCTGTGTGCCCTGTCTGGGAATCAAACCTGGGACATCTACATGCTGAACTGATGCTCTACCACTGAGCCATCTGGCCAGGGAAAAATTATACTTTTTAAAAATTTGAGACATCAATTGTTGTATTTGTAGGCAGTGGGGGAAACCATGAAATGAGCAATTCCAAATCCAAAATTTTGCTACAGATACGGTCTGCTAAAAGTAAGCACAAGAGACAAAGAGCCAAGTGGATGGGCCTCTGGTTAGGATGGTGTGAAGAAATAGGTGAATTTTCACTCTCGCAAAATGTATTAAACTGGGTCAAATTGTGAAAACAACCATGTCCACTTTTTTTGCAATCAACCAGTGGCAAGCTAGACACTGAGGAGAGTTGCTTCATGAAAAGGTCAGAGTCCGCCTGGGCTTCCCCACCCCACACCCCATACCGTGTCCTACACCCACCATGTCTTAGAAGTTTTACTCCACTTGGGATGTGAGAACCTCAGGCTGGCTGATATGAAGTTGGCAGACGAGGTAAATTTCTGTGCCTTAACTCTTCAAAATTTAGGAGTCTTGATGCTTGATCAAGGTGCAAAATCTCCCTCTCTGCTCATTTTTGCTCCCACAACATAGCCTGCAATATTATGCACTAAAAAGAAAGGGGATGATTTGCTTAAGCCAAAAGAGCGATACTTAGAACAATAGAATACTTGGCCAATTTTAAAAAGAGTCCTGAGAATCCACCAACCTGACAGATCAAGTCCTCTGTCTCCAGGTGGGTATAGAGGTGAGGGAGCACAGTATGTGATCCTGTGAATTCAAGGAACTTACGCAGTCTGATAAGAAGTAAAGCTCCAGTAAGTTTTTTTCTCCCTTTTGTCATTTTGACATGTGGGTAATAAATACCATTATCCCTTTAAAGCAGAAGTAACTGATGTCTAAAAAAAGTCTTTTTAAAAAAATTATAACCTTGAAACTCTGATCTCACCTCCCCACTGTTCACTTCAAGTCTACCATTGATAGGAGCAGACAGGAACATCTCTGTCAGCCTGCCCTTTCAACTCTCAGTCTCCCTTTTACATTTTTAATATCTTTTCTGGATTTTAATAATACCCACATATGGCTATACAACTTGTTATAAAGCCAGACATATTGCATAAGATACAGATCTGCAGATAAATTCAGCAATTTTTCAGTATTTTTGCTCCAATTTCACCTCTGTTATTGTCAAGTGATAAATGTTCTCTGTTTATTTTTAATTTAATTTTTATTTTTTTTTTATGAACTAGAGAAAGCCCTAGTGACTTTTATGTGCAAGGTTAGGTATATTTTTTTATTAGTTTATGTCTACTTTGGGTTGACTTACAAAAAGCTTTGGAGTAGGCAATCGGAGGCATACTGCTAAATGAAAAAAAAAAAGACGATACCATTGCTCAAATATTACTAACTTCAGAATCTTTGGTAGTCAGACCCCACATGTCCAAGACCACACAGTTCACCTTGACTTCCGCTCTAGCCCTTGGCTCCTCAGACATTCTCAACACAGAATAAGTTATAATTATAGCAAGGAAGCAGAGAACAGAGAGCCAGACAGCAAAATACTGCTAACGGCAAACTTGTACAGGATGGTGACTTTAGTGTCAATTAATGCTCAGTATTTAACTGAAAATCATCTCACGTGATGTTTAGTGACCTCAATTTCTGGGAATTTTCTCTCCTTATAAAACCAGGAGGAACTTTATAATGATATAATATTTTGTCTTTTAGGAATGCAAGACGACCAGTCATTATAGATTGTTGGAAGGGATAAAACTGTTAGACAAATGCTCGGTTGAGAATCCTTGAGGCTTTATGTAAGATTATCTGAAAAGGTAAAATGCCTCTTGCCGCTTTTTCTTGGAAGAATATAAAGTAGCTGAAAAGTGCTTTATGGTCATGAATTAATAGGCAGTGACTCTTCTAAATAACTCTGTGTGATATTATTCTCATTCTTTAGACAAAGCATAATAGTGCCCAAGAGAGGAAGAACCCTGCCCTGACCCAACAGCAGGTCAGTGGGAGAATCCATCTTAGGGCTCTTGGGGAGGTTACCTGGGCAGACCTTTCAGACCAGGAAAGAATGAACTGGAGGGTATTTGTAATCTTAGTACTTCGTGGTTGAGATTAATTTATCACTGAGTGGTTTTAACAGTTATTTTGAGAAAAGTAAAATTAGTGCATCCATATCCACCTGTTTGCTTTGATAGCAAAGCTACCAATGATTGTCACAGTTGTGCTAACTCACATCAATCAGGCAATTGTAAAATGGGTAGTTCCTTCAGATACCTTTAAAATTTCTATAAGTTGTATTGTATTCCAAATACAGACTGATAATGTTTTCTTATTGTTCTATAGTTTTTTCTTTATATTTTAATTTTTCCACGTTTTTTCCATATGGTTTCAACATTGTAGACTCCTAGTACCTTATGCAATGAACTAAAATTTCTAACAACAGTTTACAATAAGAAGTCCATCCAACCCTGTCCATATAGTTCCACTGGTTAGAGCTTCATTTGAAGCACAGATGTTACCGGTTCGATCCCTGGTCAGGGCACATACAGGAACAAATCTATGTTCCTCTCTCTCTCTATCTCTCTAAAATCAATAAATTAAAAAAAAATTAAAGTCCCATCTAGATTTGAACAAAAAATTCATGCTGAATATAGATGGATCAAATATATTGAATAAATATTACTAAGTTTACTTTTAAAGAAAATGCAGAGAAGTGTTTATTCTCAGAACTATCTCCCTGCTGAATAATACACAGTAGTACTGTTTCAGTCACCTGTAAAGTGAGAACAGCAGTGCTGTGGCCAGATATTTGCTTCAAAGGAAAAAAAATTGTAAGCATATATGAAGAGCTAAAAAAAAAGTCCGGGGCTGGATATTATATAACCCAAAGTCTCATCCCTTCACATTACTTTAGGGTAAATAGGTTTGTCAGCAACTTTATTAGGAGTAATAAACTGATTCCTATTTTAACTTATTAGGGAAATAGATTTGCATTTTGGCATTTTAGCAAAAGTATAATTTACTCTAACCTTGTGCATTTTATTTATATTGTCATTAGCAGCCCCATGAAATAGAGCCTTTTAAGATCATGCATTGAAATTCATACATATTTGTGTATTTTATGTTCATACATTTAAGCAGATATTAATGTTCACTAAATTGAAACTGAGAGATGTATTGTTTGAAAGTCATGAATATGCATGGACTATCTTGATTTATTCTTTGAGATTTAATATAAGAGTTGAGAAAACAAATCAACTTTCATTCTTCTAAATATTTATATTTGAATTATAGTGAAATATGGAAGGTGGTTCATATTGCTTATACTGAGATGTGAGTTTATGAAAAATAAAATGCAAACTTGATCTGAGGGTAGCAGATTATAAGGAAAATATGCAGGTTCTCATACTTTCTTTAAGGTTTTCCTGATCCAAAAGGAGAGAGGCACATATTTTGGCCTGGGTTCTGTGCTCTTGCTGTTGATGGAGAGTTGGAATGAAATGAACTCAAGCAAGAATGTGTGCCTTTATTAGAGAGAGGATTCATTGCTTTCCCTAAAGTATGTGTTGACACCTTCTTCCTACGGGGCATGTGTTGGACTACAAAAATTGTTTGTTTTTTTCCACAAGATGATTTTAATTAATAATTAGAAACAAGCATATAGGTTATGTTTAATATACATTATAATTCCCACCAGAGCCAGAAAATTGATCAGCCTTCTTCAGTGTAATGCAGTGGGGTTCACAGCTCGCTCTTGCATGAATTCCGATGGGGTGGAGGTTTATTTTGCCTTCCTCTACCCCCCCCCCTAAATGTGTCAGTGGTTAGCAATAAAACTTTTCATTGCACAAACAGCTGCAGTGGGATGTCATTCAAGAAAATAACTTAGGAGCAAGGGAAATACTTTTTTCCTACATGAAGAGAGGAAGGTTTCATTGCCTTCAAAGTTGGCTATTTCCTTATAATCAATTCATTTTTATTTTCTTCTAGAAATTGTAAGCAGGGTTTTTAATTCCTGAGAAATTTACATATCTGGAGGAGAAAATGTGATTAGTGAACACAATAACCTTACAAAGTTAAGAGAAAAAGAACAATGACTTTCAGAGATTTTCTGGAGTGAGTCTGGACAATGGTCTTTTGTTAGAGGGAGCTCTAGCCATGTTAGCAGAGGGCCATCACAGCAGCAAAGACGTGTAAATATAACCTGGACCCTCTCTCTAGAGCAGTGGTTCTTAACCATTTTTGAGGTACCGAACCCACTAGTTTCATATGCGCATTCACCGAACCCTTCTTTAGTGATAAATAAAATATGATTTTTTTCCCAAATTCAAGACATAGGTATATGTTTTTTTTTACTGGTGCACAAAATGATCCGTGCATGAACATCACCTTGTTCAAAGAACAAAACCAACAAAGTGCATGAACTCACAACAAATTATGGGATTACTTTATTCTGGCCTCCTCGGCAGAGGCTTCTCCGAACCCCTGAGATCGACTCATCGAACCCCTAGGTTGGATAGAACCCAGGTTAAGAACCACTGCTCTAGAGGGTCCAACCGGATTCTCGCTGGTTGGGTATCTGAAGCTCGGATTGATCAGGCAGTTACCTGTGGTCACACAGGTGGGGAAAGCACCACCCTTGACACTAAGCCCTCCATCCTGTATACCAGGGCTTATGCACTTACATTCTGAAAATTCGTGTCCACCTAAAATTCTGTCTTCCTTTATTATTCTAATACGAGATTATAGCAAAAGGCTGGGCACCACCTCTATTTGATTTACTAGGGGACCAAATGGAGTTCCTGTTGTGTTTATTGTCTCCAGATTCTGCTGCCACCTTGATTCAAACTCCTCTTGGGAGAGAAGTCAGAATCGTATTTCTGGGTCATGCGTAATGGCGGTTGTAATCAAGCCTGACATTTTCCTATGGCAGGGAGGAAATTAAACACACCGTCCTTCTCACGGTGGTACTCTGATCATTAAAATAACAGACACCGTCGAAATTATGATCCTGGAGTCTTTGGCATTTCAGATCTGTTGTCATTTAAAGCTCTTGGAGGAATTGGGAAAGACGGGTGTTTGTTTGTGAAAGGTCGTGCAGCCCTTCATGTAGGTGTGTGTTAGATACGAATCAATAACTAGAAAAACAGGAAGAACCGCCCACAAGTTTCTGGGTTGATCACATTAACACCAAATGGCCCATTATATAACGTCTCACTGACCCATTCAGATGAGATACATCTTTTTATAGACTGCCTCATCTCCTTGTTTTCTGCGCGGAAGCCTAAAGTGTCTTCTGTCAGCCTACGAAAGACGTGTAAGAAGCCAGCTCCCTGTGGAAGGAATGGGACCCGTACCCTCCGGAACGTGTGGTCAGTGAGGTGAAGGGCGTGTGGCCGAGAGGGAGAGCGAGCAGGTGGGTTTCATGTGTAAGCCGGAAACTCTTCCATGATCTCAGCACAGTCATGGAACTCCTTGAGCTCCAAGCCGACGCATTTCCTTGCGACCACTAGGTGTCACCGTGTCTGTTTTGAAGTTTTCTCGGAAGCCAGGGACTTTCACATAGGGTCCTGTTTTTGAAGACTTGAGCAGTGGTATCCAGAGTTCAGATTAGCAGACAAGTGTGTGTGGGGGGAGGGAGGACCTCTGCTCTGATGATAAAGAGATAATTCGACTCTTAAAAAAAAAAAGACAATGCTATTAGTATTAATAAGATGGTAGAATAAAAGTTTTGGCATTTTGCATCTGTTCCTGTAGTTAGGATATCAAGCGGCTGACCTGTGGTAAAACCTCTACCTGGAACTCTGAGGCTGCCAGCTGGAAACCCCAGTTTATACACTGTAAATGGAGGCATTATGCTTCCAATCTTCCTGGGACTTTCCATAGCTCAGAGGATGAAACTCAGAATTCTTCATTCGGACCTCATCCTTTATAGCCTCTGTCCAAACTTCCTCCCTAAGTCTGCTTCTCTCCAGCTGCGCAGTGCTAGCCCAAATCCCTCAGGGCCAGGTCCTGTCATGCTGTTTTACGAGACATGGCTCATCTCTGCTGTTCCCTCTTCCTACACCAATGGCTTTTACTCCTTTTCTCACTTAGCTAATCCTGCTAGTCCTTCAGAATTCAATTCTCCATGGAAAGTTCCTTGTTCAAATTGGATTTAGATACTGTCCTTTGGTGTGCTTTTAATATAACCTTTCACCTCTATGGCAGCATTTGTTATTCTGTTCTGCAGTCACAGGTGACTTGTCCTTTCTCTCTAACCTGTGTCTCCAAGCTGATGTAGAGTGCTTATTTTACTCTGTATCCTTAGAACCTTGAATATAGTTTTTCCATAGGAACTCAATGTTTGTTGAATGAATAAATGAATTTGTAAAATAACTAATTCATGCCTTGCAGTAGTAGGAAGAACACATGATAACCTGTGTCTTTTTTTTTTGTGACATTTTTTGATTTAAAAAATATTTTTCTTTTTCAGTTGACATAAGAATATTATGTTAGTTTCAGGTATACAGCCCAGTGATTAGAAATCGTAAAAATTACTAAGTGATTACCCCAGTAAATCTAGCACCCACCTGGTCCCATAGTTATTACAACATTATTGACCATATTCCCTGTGCTGTATTTACATCTCCAGGACTATTCTGTGATACCAATCTGTACTTCTTAATCCCTTTACCATTTTTTATGAGTAAGCTCATAAACTCAAATCTTGTCAGTATAGTAATTAAGAATTCCTGCAAACTAGTTAAACATTAAACATTTCAACCCAAGCACATATATATATATGTGTGTGTGTGTGTGTGTGTGTGTATGTATATACATATACATATAGATACATATATATATATGCCTATATGTATTAGATAGTTATTGTATGTATTTCTATTAAATTTTAACACTAGGTATCTTTGGAATGAATATATAAATATACATGAGTATGCATATACACATGTACATATGCATTTAAATAAATTAGAACTCAAATAATTTGCAATTGTAGTTCAAAACCAAAATAAGTGTAGAAGCATGAGAATGAGCTAATACACTGGCATAATTTGAAGAGCTGTTATGGTCATTTCAGCCCAACGGTGCTGCTGTTATCAATAGTGCAGACCATTATATTTATTGATATATAGCAGTAGTACAGTCCACTTTTTTTATTTCATGCAATTCTGCATCCACACTAACATAATCCTCCAGAATACAGAAAATATACAGGACTGGTATGTAAAGAAAGAGGACTTAGTAAAATGACAAAAGATTATTGAAACTGCATGAATTTTGATATACACAGGAAATTGTCCTACTGTCTGTG
The DNA here is from genome assembly GCA_037038555.1 of Rhynchonycteris naso. NCBI lineage: Eukaryota > Metazoa > Chordata > Mammalia > Chiroptera > Emballonuridae > Rhynchonycteris > Rhynchonycteris naso. The sequence continues at coordinate 135,104,945 of CM072999.1, read as the reverse complement.
GTAGGCTCAATAATGCACCCCTCCACCAGACATCCATGCCCTAATCCCTGAAATCTGAATGTTACTCAGCAAGAAAAAGGGAATTTTGCAGATGTGATTAATGATCTTGAGATGGGAAATTTTTCTGGGTTCTGGATCAGTTAGTATAATCAAAGGATTCTTATAAGCAGAAGATAGGGGGGTCAGATTCAGAGAAGATGGAAGGAAGGAATCAGAGGCCACAGAGGAGAGAAAGCATCTCTCGCTGGCTTTCAGGACGGAGGAGGGGACCACTAGATGAGGAGTTAGCCTCTAGATGCTAAAAAGGTAGGAAAACAGACTCCCCCCTCTAGCTTCCAGAAGGAACCAGCCAGATGCCACTTTGACTTAGCCCAGTGAAATTGATTTCGAACTCACGAGCTCCAAATTATAAGAGAATAAATTCATGTGGTAGTACAACTGATACAGGACAACCTTACAAAAGACGAATGACAATGACCACGACAATATGGAGCTCGTGACCATCTGAGACATGTTTCTAACCACACAGTGTTTCTGGCTGCCCAGTTCTCATGCATGGTGTAACACTCGCGTGTTGTTTTTACTGTTGCTGTTTTGCAAAGTAAAAACTTACTGTATTCAAGGTGTGGAGAACTCAGAAGATGACATTTCTCTAATGACTCCTCTGTGAAATTGACAGAGATGAATGCAGTGCCTTTATTGACAGCCCCCCAAAACGCAGTCCTTTCAAAATGACATTAGAGCTGCGGGGAAAGAAAGCTGTTTGCTTTTGTTTGCAGAAAAGAATGTTACTTACCTTAATTGCATAATATATATTTTATCTTAGTATATAAATTCCCATGTGTCTCCTATTTAAACATAGAGAGTTAATTATGCTATTCACCAAGAACTAATAGCTTCAACAGTTTGACTTACAATATTATGCAACACCTTACCTAAGAGAATCTCAATAAACCTTACACATATTTCACTAATAAAATCCTGCCTCCCCTGTGGACAGAGTTTATATAGAAGACTTTGTGCTCAAATAATATGCAAAGAAAGTCATGTGGCTAAAATCTGGATTCAAGTAATGATTTCTGGTGCTATACTAAAAAAATAAAAATAAATTTCAAGTATAATTCAATGGCTCTTGCTAGTATATTGACACTTTCTTCTTGAGAAATTGTTTTCTCCTAGGAAACAGTTATAATATCAGGACTTATTTTATTTTACTTTACTTTTTATTAAGTGAGAGGTGAGGAGGCAGAGATAGACTCCCTCATGCACCCTGACCAGGATCTACCCAGCAAACCCACTAGGGGGATATTCTCTGCCCATCTGGGGCAATGCTCTGTTGCAACTGGAGTCGTTCTAGTGCCTGAGACTTCAGTGCCTGAGCCAACTTTGCTTCAATGGAGCCTTGGCTGCAGGAGGGGAAGAGAGAGAGAGAAAGAAGAAGGGGAAGGTGGAGAAGCAGATGGGCACTTCTCCTGTGTGCACTGGCTGGGAATAGAACCCGGGACTTCTACACGCCGGGCCAACTGGCATATCAAGAGTTTTCTACTCCCCTAAAGAGGATCATTACGTAACTGAGTGAACTTGTCTGTCACCTGTGTCACTTCTCTGTCTCTAGCTTTGGCACCCTGTCATCTCAGTGCTGATTCTGAAGGCAAGGGCACCTTCAGGGTTCTCTGGTCTCCTTCGAGCTTCATTCTGGTCCCAGTTTCTAGGGAAAGAGACATAGTCGGTCGCTTTTTGCTTACTCACAGTCCCAGACTGGGGATGAGACATCAGGACAGATTTCAAGGGCCAGTCCCAACTATGAGTTCCAGTAATGTTCTGAGGCTCACAGTTTTGGACCCCTATCTGAAGCACTCAATAGCCTAAATAAGTAAACCCGGTCAAGTAGGGCTAGTATATGATATGTTAAGACAAGCTGCCTTCCCATCACGGATTGGGTTAATCATCCTAGTGATTCATAGAGTATTGAGGAAATTCTATCACAGGAACTATAGTTATTTTTAGACACAATTTAATATGACCAGTGTATTTCCTAAACCTAAGTTATTATCGATTGTGTAGCGTATCCACATATATGCAAATCAAGTGATATTGATTTGCTGTTTTTTCTCTGAACTAAAAGATTCCATAGGAACATAGTCCTATTTTTCTTTTACTGTTAATAGGGGCCACTTTTTTCCACTTTTAGTTGTTGAATTTAATGTCCATTTACATATAATACTAAAATTCTTCTAAAAAGAATAAAAACTCCAAATACATGTAAAATAGATGACTAGTATCTTTTCTACATGACATAAGGCAAAACAAACTACATAAAAAATGTAATTACTTACAGATCGCATTTGACACATAGCTTTTCATCCTTACTCACTCAAATCGTACGAGAAGGTCTCTATGCACAGCGAGTCGGATTCGAGTGTGCCCTCTCTTGTGCTGGCATATATTTGTGATATGAGAAATCAATACTCCTACAGCTGCTACTTGAATTTGACTCTAGAAAACTGTTTCTTGTATCAGGCTTTGATACCATTTGACGAGGAAGCTTGTGAACCTTTCGACTTGATAATGCGGGCTGTATTAAATAGGATATATACAGCGTGATGGCCAGTAGATGGACCGCTTGGTATTCTGCAGCATGAAAGAATTAAGTCTCACCACTCCATCATGACTTCTGAAGAAATTCTGTTCACATGAAAAAAAAAAAAAAAAAAGAAAAGGAGGCATTTTGTTTCGCAGTAGAAATGGCTGTAAATACCATTTTCCTTGTCTATGGTTTCTTTTTTTTTCTTAAGATAATGTATATCATTTACTGAAACAGACATCTGTAACTTGATGATAAACCTCTGTGCTATTAGCCTGTTTTTTTAAGAAGAAAAAGAAGAAGAGGAGAAAGAGGAAGAGGAGGAGGAGAAGAAAGAGGAAAAGGAGGAGGAAGAGGAGGAAGAGGAGGAAAAGGAGGAGAAGGAAGAGGAGGAAGAGGAGGAGGAGAAGGAGGAAGAGGAGGAGGAGAAGGAGGAAGAGGAGGAGGAGAAGGAGGAAGAGGAGGAGGAGAAGGAGGAAGAGGAGGAGGAGAAGGAGGAGGAAACTCAAAGATGCAGTATGTCAGAGGTAGATTCCACCTGTTGTGTGTGTGGTGGTCAGATCAATCGTATACAGTTTACTTCTCATAAACCCTTTAAGGTTTGTTTGCCTTTGCTCACGTCTGTGAAAGAGACAAGTTAACACAGAGGCAACAGACAGGTAATCACTATTACTGCCCACAAGCTTTTACACTTCAGTATTATCAAGTGAGACAGGGATGAAAAACCAAGTCAAAACCAGATTCACTCTCCGCCTCTCTGTGGAGTGTTAATGAATTCATCTCCTCTGGATGAGGAACATTCGTTGGGTCAAGACATCTTCTCACTTTTCCTTGCTGGCCAACAAAACCTTCAGTGTTCATGTCAGCTATTAATTAATTCAAATTATGTGAGATGGTGCTGTTTATAAGGAAGTCACCCCATGACCCCTGAAATCCCTTTTTAACTCTAAACTGCTGTTGGTGAGTTCTATGATAAGTAGAACAAATTTTGGATTCTGTTTTTTCATATTTTCTTTTTCTGTCTCTATGGAAATAGCACTGAGCACTTCACAGTTATTCACAGTATTTCTTATAGAGCCCCTACCATATTAGAAAACTCTTTAATCTTTTAGAAGAAATTATATTCAAGACATTCTATATTTTTCCTGGTATCTTTTTAGATTCCTGAATATGCACTATCTGTCCCTCTGTTTTGCTTATATCCCTGAAGGAATAAGTCTCTGTAACCTGATAGAATATAGAAAAAGTCTCTATAACCAAGCATTTAGCTGAAACCAACTTCATTTTTTACCCACAACCCTTAGCTGTTTCTGTGCTTCCTAGGGCTCATAGCCGACCTGGTCTTTGGGGTGAGCTTTTACATTAGAAAGCATATGTAAGACCAGGGGCCACCACCATTGCTGCCATGCACACTCAGGTTCCCGTTAGATTCAGACAGATGGTAAAGAAACAGTGAAGTCAAAAAATGGTGACCATTCCTTTATTCAAGTCTCATACCAGCCAACAAACAAATACACAGGGAAAAGCACTTCCCTGTCACTCAGGGCTCCTAAAGCCGCTAACACATTCCCTGGTTCCACAACCAGGAGAATCTTCTCTGGTTCCTCCTAGAATCAAAGACCCCACCAGTCTCAGTCACCTCTGGTTCCCCATGTGCACACCTTCTCCCTTCTCCTCTTTGCACAAACTGGCTTCTCCTTCAGCACCCTGCCATCTTGGTTTCCTACTCTGCAAAAATGGCTTCCTTTCTTCTTCTCCTTTTTCTTTTTAAAACTTTTTGAAGCAAAACCCCTCCTCCACCAACATTAGCATAACAATGGCCCTTTCCAAGCAGGAATGCCTAGCACCATTTTCAAACAATAAAAGTGAGCAAACTCAGAAAATACAGACTTTACAAACTCATTTGCCCACCAGCATACAGAACATCGGTGCTCAGATCTGGAAATGGAAGGCTGAAACCAGATCCAGCCATGTGCTCTCTCATTTCTTTCCGCTGTCCGTGGACATTCCCACGTGTCCGTGGACTGTAGACCTCCCAGGGCTGTGCTCATCTTTGCACTTACCTGTGGCCCAGCGCACTCCTTGCATGGTGGAAGTACATGCACTACAGAGGATATGTACTGTCGGTGAATTTAAATAGCCTTGGTGTGTGTTTGTGTGTGTGTAGTATTTCCATCTTCAACACTGACAGGTTATCTGATGAAATCACACCTGGCTGCCCATGCTGAGACATAAATTTTGAAATGAGAGCTGGGAAACTGCGCACTTTAATGCTTGGTTTGGCACTTCCAAATTAGAGTGTGAATTTCAAAGGAAATTTACGCCACCGTGAGTTTAGTAAGGATAGACAATGTAAAAATAGACTCCGCAGAAGGAGTGATAGTTTCATGGCTTTCTTTTCTGCTACGTGTGACCTTTGCGAGTGTTGTTTGCTCACTCTTCCTGCCTAAGTCTGGATATCTAGATCTTCTTTGGGTCTAGGGGTTAACGGTCGCCTTGTAAGGTTGGTGATGGCGAAAGACCTTTGAACACTCACCTTCGTCCTTTCTGTAGTTGATGTCTACATGGCTCTGTGATGGTGTGGTTGTCATTTTGCATTTATTGCTCCTAGTCCCTTGTCAGTTTGATTTTATGATGACATCTCCACCCTCCAGAGTTGCCATGCCTCATTGATTTCCCTTGGGTGCCTCTGGGCTTTCTGTTCTTTTTTTACAGGGACAGAGAGAGAGTCAGAGGAATAGATAGGGACAGACGGACAGGAATGGAGAGAGATGAGAAACATCAATCATCAGTTTTTCATTGTGACACCTTAGTTGTTCATTGATTGCTTTCTCATATGTGCCTTGACTGTGGGCCTTCAGCAGACCGAGTAACCCCTTGCTGGAGCCAGCTACCTTGGGTCTTCCGCGTCCCAGTCCCATGCTCTATCCACTGCGCCACCACCTGGTCAGGCCACAGGTTTCTTAATAATTCAAATAATATCTGACCCCCAAATAAATCACTAGGAATATGTTCATTTTTGGCAGTGACAAAATTATTTCAAACAAATGCTTCCCTCTGACCCTACTACATATTTGACATTTATTTTTGATGAATGTGATTTTTTAAAGTTTGTAGAATGTATCTTTGGAAGGTCACATCATTTAAAAAATTCACTTTTCTACCCAGTAAAATGTAGCCTTTGTAGTGTTGGGTGTTATGGGTATTGATGAAGATATAGAATAGGACTCTATTTTAACAAACAAACAAAAAAAGTATCCCATCATAGATATTGGCAAGAAATTGATTTTCCTACTTAATATATCTCACATATAATTTTTTAAAAACATTAATTTATTGATTTTAGTGAGAGAGAAAGAGGGAGGGGGAGAGAGAGAGAGAGAGAGAGAGAGAGAGAGAGAGAGGAACATGGATCTGCTCCCGTGTGTGCCCTGATTGGGATTGAACTGGCAACCTCTGCCCTTTGGGACAATGTTCTAACCAAGCAAGCTATCCGGCAGGGCACTTTATTATTTTTTTTCTTAAAAAATAGCTTTTTCAGGTATAATTGACAAATAAAAAATGTTTATATTTAAGGTATATGCCTTGACTTTTTGATATGTGTATCCCTTGTGGAATGATCACCATTAATTGATACATTTATCACTTAAACCCTTACCATTTTCTGCTCCTCCTCCTCCTTTTTATTTTTATTTATTTATTTTTTTGTGTGATGAGAACACTTAAGATCTACCCTCCTGGCAGATTTTAAGTAGACAATACAGTATTGTTAGCGATAGTCATGACACTATATTAAGTATCCAGGTATTATTTATCCCCCACGACAGAAACTTTGAACCTTTGCACAGTTTCCCCATTTCCTCCCCCGCCCCCCGCAGCCCCTGGAGACCACTTTGGTTCTCTTTGCTTCGCTATTTTAAATTCCACTCATATGTGAGATCATGCAGCATTTGTCCTTCTGTGTCTGCTTGTTTCTCTTAGTATAATATTCACCGGGTTCACACACATTGCTGCAGATAGCAGGTGTTCCTTCTTTCTTGTGGCTAAACAACATCCCATTCTGCATATACATAGTGAGTGTTGTACACCACATTTTCCATACTCATTTATCCATGGATGGAATGTATGGTGCACATCTGCTGTGCTGCCTGCCCTTTATACACTGACTGTGTTCACAAGACCCATGTTTTCTCTTCTTTTCACTGTGGATGGTTTAAACATCTGAATGTGATCGGTGTGCCTTTCTGCTCTGTGAATTCTGGAATAGCTCGCCTGTTAGCATACTCAGAGGCTAACATAGAACGATGGTAGCTTCCAACACATCAGTCATTCGGTCAACAGATGGAAAGCCCCTGTCAGACGAAAATAAAAGGGGGGGGACACAAATGTATTTCAATCATTATTATCTAAGAATGCCTTACCCTTAGCTGGTTTCTCGGGGTGGTTAGCCAGCAGATGGGAAGGGAAGGGAAGGGAAGTGTGGGAAGGACATAAATATGGGGATGCTGGGAAAATGAAGACACCATGTCCCCAATGCAGGAGGGCTGGACGATCACTGTACGTTGCGGGGAAGATTCTGCATACCTGTAGGTTGACATAAATCTTGGAGACTGGCAGGATTAGGTAGAAGCTCACAAAAGCAGTATAACAGGTTGATATGATGTCCTGATGTCAGGAGTGTAGGGCACATTACTTTGTATTTCTCAGTCCACCCATCCATTCATCCACATACTTTATATCTCAGGTTAGGCAGCAAACTATGAGAAGAGATTCAGATGACCACTGCAAAGTTAATTATGCTTTTATTTGATAACATTGAGGACTTGGTATATATTTCTCTGTGCTTTTTTCATGTTGTTCTCCCCCTGTTCCTTGAGGAATGCCATTATTATAGCTTATGTGTGTGCGTTCCAGCCTCAGGCTGGCCCTTGAGGTATAAAACCAGGTGTTCAACTACCTTGTGTGCAATTTTGTCCCTGCGCCTCATAGGAATCTCTACCCAAGATGTCACACTCAGTACATTATTTGATTATTCCTCTACCTCCCATACTGTGTCTGTCCTCCTCGTCCGGAATTACTTCTCTCCTAGATTACCTTTGCCTGATGGGGGCACTGAAGGTGAGAACCAATGAGATAGTCTTGATTCCTCTTTTCTTTTAGGGTCTGAGAACGAGGCCAAGTTGTCAACACAATCTAGGTCATCATTCCTCCCTCTCTTCCTCACACTTGTGGATTTTCTGGACACATTGGACCTGAACTATGATAGTGTGTATAAGTTTGTCTAGATCATGATCTTACTTGAGCTCAGATCTATATAGGGCAGAAAAATGAACCGTGGAAGGAAAAGATAAAAAGTCCAGTGCAAAAGGCTTTGCTATTCATAACCCTGTTAAATGGCCGGCCATTGCTGGTGTGTGGACCCGAGTTATGGAGGGTAGATTTGAGGAATTTGGTGCATGTATCTGAATTCGCTCACAGACCAAGTGGACACTGACCTGTATGTATCAAGAGTGCCGAGATGGTAGTTAGGCAACTTTAAATTTTTGCATCGATTTTACCTTAAATGTTCCCCTCCAACCCTTTTTGTTGGAATGTGGTGGCACTGATCACATACTTCCGAGTGGTTTGGTTGACACAGGTTGTGTGGTCTGGCTTCCTAACAAGACTCCTTGGTACCAGCGACAATGTTCTAGCCCTTCTCTGAATCACTCTCACCCAGGAGAGAACTTGCACCTGGTAGAAACATGGTGTTTGCTGCTTGATTGATGACCCTGTATTTCTTTAGTGTTTTGACATCCCCAGTGAATGTGTGTGTGTTAGGATCCACTGAAGTATCAGACTGAGAAAAATGGACATCATAAAACAGCCTGCAACAGACGTGAAGCAGAATTGACAGTGAATGTCATGAAATATGGACCATAAATTTATTCTCAAAGAACATACTTCAAGTGTGCCGTGTTCTTTTATGAAATGTAAGAGTGAGAAGCGGTCTCCCGAAAATGCTCTTGCATTTCTGAATTTTCCAGAAGACATGGGAAGCAATACCTAGAAGATGCACTGAACCAAAGATACTGAGATTGGGTTTTTAAAGCCCCAACTTTAACTACAACAGTCATCATAGAAAGTTGAACAGCAGCCACCAAAGGAAAAATAAGTGATAGAAGGTCAGATATCAGGATACTTGCTGAATTAGGGGAAGGGTTGAAGTCTTTCCTGGTGTCAACATAGCAAAAACACATGATGGCTAAACTAAGGCTAGAAGTATGTGGCCCAGATGGACAGAAACAGGTGTGTCTGACTCGTGAACTTATTCAAGAAGCCATATTCCTCCCATCTAGTTATGCTGCCCTCCTCAGGGCATGGTTGAGTTGGTTTTCTGTCTCACGTGGGTTCTGGTCTAGAACAACTGAAAAGCAGGTGAGCAGTTTCTTACTTAGCCAGGGCTGCAGAAGCTGCACACCTCATGTCCATCCCATTGTACTGGTGAGTACGAGGGTCCCAGCTGATTGATGCAGTCATTGTTTATATAAAAAAAGGACATCCACAATGTGCAGTTTTAGAAAATGTGACTTACTTCTTTTGTCTTATCATTCCTTGACTACTTAAGGCTTGTTTTTAAAATTGGTGTCTGCTTTACCCATTAGTTGAAGGCATGCGATCCCACAGCTACTGTGTTATGGCGTAAAGTTCTAAAATGTTCTGGATCTCTGGAAGAAAAGCCCACAGAAATACCTTTTAACCATTTGCTGTTGCTCATTTATTTTCATCTGAAAACAAATACTTTTGATAGGTCTATAGCCTATTCTTTTTCAGTGAGAGAGGCAGAGAGAGAGAGAGAGAGAAAGAGACAGAGAGAGGGGCAGACAGACTGGAAGAGAGAGAGATGAGAAGCATCAGTTCTTTGTTGTGGCTTCTTAGTTGTTCATTGATCGCTTTCTCATGTATGCCTTGACTGGCAGTGGGGGGGGGGGAGCTACAGCAGGGTAAGTGACCCCCTTGCTCAAGCCAGCAACCTTGGGCTTCAAGCCAGCAATCTTTGGGCTCAAGCCAGTAACCAAGGGATCATGTCTATGATCCTATGCTCAAGCCAGTGACACCGTGCTCAAGCTGGTTGAGCCCGCACTCAAGTTGGTGACCTTGGGGTTTTGAACCTGGGTCTTCTGATTCCCAGTCCAGTGCTTTATCTGCTGCACCACTGCCTGGTCAGGCTATAACCTGTTCTTTTTGTTTGTTTGTTTCTTTTATGTATAAAATATTTTTGGTTTTTGATGAGTTTTAAAGTTTAAGAAGTTCTTATTGACATAATATATGCATTGATATTAGATTTTCTATCATGAGTACTTAGGATTGGTCAGAAATGCTGATTGTTTATCGATATGTAGTTGTATTAAGCTCAAAGGGGAATAACAGTGAATATTTAATAGTTCAGTTGACATAGGTATAATCATGCCTTTGGCTCTGGTGTCTGCAATATTTAAAATAATTGTATATGGGTTTTTCCTACTAAGGAAATCTGTATTTATAACTAGAAATAAATTATATGTGTAACTTTTATCAGTTGAATTTCTTTTGTATTTTAAAAGTTATTTGGTGAGGTAAGTCATCTTATCATGTAAGAACATCATAAAACTAATCTAAGTATTTTTGACAGAGGCATTTGAAAATGTAGAGAACGTCTAGTAGATTTGCAAAGTTTGGCTGTGGGTCTGGAGGGATTCCAGGGTAAATGTCCTCTGATTGATGATTTAAGAAACTAAAGTGAAGATAAAGGCGAGACATGGCCTTCAGTATATAATGTTTCTTAACTTATTTTGTTACTTGAGTTTAAATTTACAGGCTAATAGAACAAGCTGAAGAAGATAGCCTTGGGCTCACAGTAAGAGAGTATCCCACCACTTATATCACGGTCTAATGAGGTTGTAGGAAATAAAGCAGGAATGGAATGGCATTTAGCCAGGAACACCCTAGAGAGATAATGGCTCGGGAAGTAATCCTAGACATCCCTGCTATTCCTTATAACCGTCAGTGTCTAGGAGGACTCAGCACACCTGGGCTGCTGTAGAGAGTTTCTTTGTTGTGTTAGGTGAGGCGAGGAGGCCCAGAAGCAAATTCAAGTAGTTTGTGAATAACCATAGTGATAACAAAGGGAAAGTAACCTTGGGGACAGAAGTGCCACTCCAGTTGGAGGTCTCATCCTACAGTTATTTTTGAGAAAGGCAGGCTGAAATAAGGCTAACTGGCAGAAGCTAGGTTGTAAGAACACTTCTCTAGCATCTCAAAGAAAAATCAAAGGCAGTCCTGATGTAGCCAGTGGTTTGACCAAATGTCTAAACACTTTAGTGCGTGAAGCTCTACATTGACTTGACAAAACAACACCCAGAAACAGACTTCCACGTGCCAGTAAGAACAAGGTCATCCTCAGACACTTTTTTATCTTCATCATCAGAGGAAGTGTCAATGCCTGTGAAAGCCCCAGGGGGCCTAATCGATGGAAAGATGTAGTTTAGAGTGTAATTCTTTTATTTAGAATATGTAGTTATATTCAAAAGTTTTGTTTCTTTAAGAAAAATTTATTTCTGATGTGTCATTTTACAGAAAGAATTTAGATAACAAGACAAAAGGCTTTATTGTCAAAGATGTTTGTGAATGAACGAAGCCTTATCTTTAGCGCACCTCATTGAGCTCCTGTCTTCATTTATACAATAAATATAAATAAATCTTTGAAATTAAAAATAATTCCATTGCTTTGAGAGAGAGAGAAGCATCAACTTGTTCTTCCACTTAGTTGTTCCACTTAGTTGTACACTCATTGCTTCTTATACATGCCCTGACCGGGAATTGCACACACAATTTCAGCACACTGGGACAGTGCTCTATCCACTTAGTTATCTGGCCAGGGCAAGATAAATAACTCTTAAATGAAGAACCAGTTTTTACCAGTACTTGTCAAACTGACCTTATGATCTTATGAATGATAGTGTTACTCCACCCCCTCCCCCCACTCCCATGACCCAGAAGTACATTAGCAGAATTAAATATTCAGTTATATCTAACGGCATAAAACATTTGATAGGATATACTTGTTAAAATAAGTGTTTTGAAAGCAGTCTGCATCCTCCCCTTGCTATGAGTAAGAAAGTCCTTTCTCTCTGACACAGGAACTTGTGTCTTCTCTCTGCTTCCGTGGGGTTGGCAGACTCACTTGTTACGTAGCAAAGGAGGTGAACTCTTAGGTGCTCCACAGTTCTGACAGACCAGGACAGGCAAAATCATCACAGATGTCATCAGTACTTTTCCAGGAGTTGAAGAAAACACTTTACAGCTCTGAACTGAGAGAGAAAAATTCTGCGAGGTTGTGCAAGAAGCCACGGTTCATAAGTCCTGTTTGTGACAGATCTCAGAAGTAGTCTTGAGAGGGTATCAGGGTGGCCGAGTGTAAGACTGGTCCTCCTTCCTGGAGGCTGCACGAGGAAATGGACGTGGACAGGACCTTCATGTAGCGCAGTGGAAAGAACTTGTCTGAGAAGTTGTCCAAGCCCAAATGATTCTGTAGGAAGCATGTGCCTTAGCAAAGAGACTGGGTTCTCTCCCTGTTCTCACCACTTTGATGTGGTATGCTGTCTCCTTGAACCCTAAGCAGGTTTTATTCTTAACTTTTTCATAAATCCTGTATCAATGAGATATATAACTTTTTCACCAGTAGGATTTCAACATCATAAAACTTGTCATGGATATAGGTGTACATCCATAAATTAAGCAAAACCATAAGGCAAATGTGAATAAGAAAAATCTTAGTCTTTGGCTAAAAGAGTAAAGGTGACTAAATTATAATTTCATTTGATAGTATTTTACATTAATTGCTAAACCAGGTTTTATTATTTGTAATAAATTATTATGATTAAGTATTTTATTTTTAAATCTAGAGGAGTCTTTTTTCCCAATAAACTTATATTTTTAAGATTTCTTTTTTATATGATGACTCTCCTTGAATTTTCTGTGAAAAGGCCACAGCAACATCTTTCAGGCATTTCTAAGGATCTAGTGGTGTAAACCATCTTTTCAGTTGCTCTTGAGTCAAAGATTATACTGTTCTATGTGGTCTTCTCCTAAAAATGGAGTTATTTTGAAGGGATCGTTTCAGAAAGAACATTGTGGTATTTACTCACATTGTAAGGGAAAGGAAAGAGTGGTTGTGAAACTACTTTTTCCTATTACGTCTTCACAGAAATGAACATTGATTAATAACAGTTTATGTTTTAAAAGCCATTTATCTAGTCATTCAGTCTACAACAAATGTTGAGTAGCACCACTGTGCAGAGCAGGATGCCACCGGGGATGGGAAGAAAATGCATGGCGACATTCCGTAGGAGAGGGAGGAGTCAGCAAACTGCTTTATACAGGACAAATCCAGCGGGCAGCCTATTTTTGCAAATAAAGTTTTCTCAAAGCATAGCCATGCTCATTCATTTGCATGTGGTCCCTGCCATTTGAACAACAAAGAACAGACTTGCGTAGTTGACAGAGACCGTGTAGACCATCAAAGCTAAAATACTGATTACTTGCCTCGACAGAAAAGGTTTCCTGACTTCTGATAAAGAATGTATTTCAGCATAGCATAAAAAAAAAAAAAGTCTAGTAGAGATGCTATCCACATGATACCTCATGAAATGATCAGATTAAGGAAAAAGTACTTTTTGGATATGTAAAAAACAAAAATTAACTACCTGGTCGGCTTACACAGGGAATGCAGTGAAAGCTAACCTTTCACTGTCTTGAGGAATGCTGAAGTCATTTCTTGTTAGTCCCGTTACTCGCTGCTTCCTATTAATTCCGTGGCAATCATCCAAGTGGGACTTTTCCACGGAGTTGCCTCTAACATCTGGTGAACTCCCAGGAGGGTGATGATAAAGCAATCATCCGCTCCCGGTAGGTCTGCCTCCAGGGGCAACAGGTAATAGGAAATGTCTGCTCTCCCCTGACAATTCACAGTCCTGCATCGGGTTGTTAGGAAATCCAAAATAAGCCTTTTCTTTGGGTTGCCATTTTTACTTATCATTTACATTTCAATTGCTTTCACCTGGCCTTTTCCCAGTGTTAAAAAAAAAAGTCTAGGACTCTGTAAGTCCCAACAGGACATTGAAGAAACCTGTGGGTTTAGCACAGTTCCCTGATGAATTTCCAGTTGAAGACACACGTTGAGCAATAAAGGGCTGTCAGTCTGAGAATGCCAGTCAATCAGGTACACTCTTTCCACAACACATCCTCGTTCTGGGCTTCGTGCCAAATTATACAGATGAGGCAGTCCCAGATGCAGTGTGAGTGTGATGGCAAAGAGAGTCCCACCTGCCTCCCTCATTGTCTGCCCCTGGGTAGCCTGCAGTCCATGAAAGTCTCCCAATGCTCGGTCACGGGGTATAGCGAGTGCCTCCACAGGGGACATGAACATGGTAATTCACAGTCAGCGATGTGAAGTTCATCTTACCTAAACCACGAGGGCTTTGGTTCAGTCAGCTCATCAGATGAGCTAGCAGAGTCCGGAGGTGAAGGCTACATTCTGATGATGGAGATGAGAATACAGCCAATTATGATAACGTGGGAAGGATCAGTCTCTTGGGCAGGAACACGGAGCCACGAGAGTCGAGTGCCATCCTAGGTCACCGGGCACTTGGATAGGAGTCTGGAGGCATTGACAACGAGAAGGGGGCAATGCAGGAGTAAGCAGCCCTGTTTCTCTGTTTCGTCCCAGAGCTTGTTCATAACAGATGCTGAAAAGTGACTTTAGCATCAGCCCAGACATTCGCCACAGGGCTGATGGGAACAGACGCTTTCACAGTGGGTCATGGGGAGCCAGCATGGCCGTGCTATCTTACGATTCTCTGAGGTTTCAATTGCCTGCATCTGTACGGCTGTGGCTTTCAGGTTGCTGCTGACATGAGTTCTTCCTGCTGGGGTGTTAGGTTTCCCATTTCAAGCAATGGCTTAGCTTTTTTTTAAATTCAATTTATCTGAGAACCTTTGACTGGGAAGTGGCCACTCTCGAAGATGTGTTGAACCTAATATCTAGTGTGAATGCTAGAGCTTCATGTGACTGCCTCTATCTGTATCCCAATGATGAATCTAACAACCCCTCCCTATATTTTTCTTTGACAGACAGGTGCGGTTGGTTGTGACTAACCACACAGCTGAGTTCAGACTAAGCTGTTCTATCATGGAGCGCTGCACATCACCCATCTGCAGCAATTGAAAATCTAACTAAAACATTAGTTCAGTTACTTTTTTATTAGAGAACCAACCCTTTGAAAAAATTTTAGGTATTTACTCTTGACCATTGTTACCACAGTTATGCTTTGTTGCCTTCCCTCTGAAAGTTGTCATTTATTTTCACTTCTTATTTGCTCATTAAAAAAAATTTCACACTTCCAACTATTTTTTCCCCCTTGGGTTATTTTCTTTTTGAAATAATAGACTCTCTTTAAATTCAAGTTCTTCTACTTGCAGATTGTTGGTTCTTGTAGGGGATTAAAGGAAAATCTTTCCCTGTGTGTGGCTCTATGTCCCGTAGTCACCCCTGCCTTTTGTAGGATGCGGATTCCCTTGGGCTTTGAGAATGCAATGGAAAATTTTACAACTGCAGACCAAGCTGACGCTCCAGTTAGTACTGACTGACCCGAGGAAGATTGTGGGACACAGTTCAGATTAATAAAGCTAATAACTCCTGGATGGTACAGCCATATTTATTTAGTGTCCCTGTCCTTTGTCCGTGAAATGGTCTTAGGAATATTTTGCGATTAATTGACCACTGGTCTAATGCTTTGAGTCTTCCCTAACCTTGATTCAGCAAAAGCTGCTATAACCTTCGTGCAACAACAACAAAAACCGTGAAAATTATGATTGCAAAATTAGATAATGTTATAGAACATCCAGAAGATTGTTCTGCATTGATGTCAAGAATCCACTAGCTTTAACAAATATGTGTTAAGTAACTTATGAGCCTGGTCTTTCTTGCTCGGACATGTTGGGAAAACTCTCTTGTGTGAATATGGAAAAGGCGATGGGTCATCTTACCGTTTACATCTCCTAATTTTAGTTCTGTGTGAAAAGGCTCCTTGGCCTCACCGTGTGCTCCCAGCATGAGGATGCACACTCCTGGTGTTGCATGGTTCACGGGGGCCCCACCCGGTGTGCTCCTGGCATGTGGACTCATACTCCTGGTGCTGCATGGTTCACAGGGGGCCCCACCTGGTGTGCTCCCGGCATGTGCACGTGCACTCCTGGTGTTGCACAGCTTATGGGGACCTCATTGTGTGTTCCTGGCATGTGGACGCATACTTCTGGTGTTGCACAGTTCACGGGGCCTCACCATGTGCTCCCAGCATGTGGACACACACTCCTGCTGTTGCACAGTTCACAGGGCCTCACCATGTGCTCCCGGCACGTGGACACACACTCCTGGTGTTGCACAATTCACGGGGCCTCACCGTGTGCTCCTGGCACATGGACACACACTCTTGGTGTTGCATGGTTCACGAGGGCCTCACCATGTGTTCTCAGCACATGGATGCACTCTCCTGGTGCTGCACAGTTCACGGGGCCTCACCATGTGCTCCTGGCACGTGGACACACACTCCTGGTGTTGCACGGCTCACGGGGCCTCACTGTGTGTTCTTGGCATGTGGACGCACTCTCCTGGTGTTGCACGGTTTGTGTGGGACGTGATGAGTCCTCTCCAGCTATGGTCTGGCAGTGACCACAGGGTAAGGGCATGGAGTAATCATACCCCTGGAGTCAGGATCTGAGAAAGAGCTGGCTCCTCGGGCTGGGAGCAAACTTCTGGAGGAGAAGGGAGAAGGAACTGAAAGCTATCTTCCTGAGTTGGGAAACTGGAGAGGGCCGCTGTGGAGACGGTGGTGAGAGCTCTTTCAGAGTCAAGGCTGAGGGGTGAATAAGAGAGTGGAATGGGGTCTGAGACCTTGTGGAGAAGCCGCGTTGAGATTTATGTTCCTCTTGACCTTTATGGCTGTGGTAACATCTTGTTTAAGGTTTCAGGGTTGTTCCATCTAAGATGAGGGGAGTATCAAGGAAGGGCCCCTGGGTCACAGTTTTAAAGGCAGCGAGTGCATGGTGTTGTGAGCAATAAAAGGGAAGCTCTCAGGGGGATGATAAAATTCAAGAGAAGAGTTGTGATTTTGAGGTATGGCTTCATTCCTCCCACAGAGATTCACTTTCTGTTGCCAATCTTAGTAAATCTTGTTCTATTTTATGGCAGAAGTTTTTTTTTCTTTTAAACTCTTAACCTTGGTTGTTTATAAAGGATATCTGCCCCACCAAACCATAGAAACATGCAATGCCGCTTTAAGAAAAATAGCATATCAGGAATTGGGAATACAAAGTCAAAACTACGTGTCTTGCCCTGAGGACTTGTGGTCGATTGAAAGGAGTTCTTTACAGCATCCCTCCAGGAGAGGTGGGTGGGCTCTGTTTCCCAGCCCACACACTCTGCCCTGGGACCTGCTGTGACCGATAGAAAGGAGCAAAAAACGATTTGGCGGTTCTGAGTCTTAAGAGACCTTCACCTCCATCCACACTCTGGGGGGGATCAGAGGCGGCCATGTGCCAGGAGCACACCGGGTAGGGCCCCCCGTGAACCGGGCAACACCAGGAGTGCACATGCACATGCCGGGAGCACACAGTGGGGCCCCCATAATCTGTACAACACCAGGAGTGCGTGTGCACCTTCCGAGAGCACATGGTGAGGCCCTGTGAACCATACAGAATCTATGATCGTCACCCTCACAGGACCAGTAAAATGGAGGTAGCCAGGGGCTGGACGGCAGAGGGGATGGTGGTCTAAAGGTATAGATGTTCATTTGTGCAAGAAGAGCAAGTTCCAGAGAGCAAATGTATAAAACTGTGAATAGAGGCCCTTGATGGGTGCCTCAGTGGGTAAGGTGCTGTCCCAGTGTGCCAGAGGTCATGGGTGGATACCTGGTCAGGAAACATGCCAGAAGCAATTAATGAGTGCACAACAGAATGGGACAACTAAGTGAAATGAGTTAATGCCTCTATCTGCCTTCCTCCTCCCCCCCTTTCATATAGTTAGAAGACTATTGCATACTTGAAATTTGCTGATAAAGTAGGCCTTTATCACACACACACACACACACACACACACACACACACACACACACACACACACGTTGAGCACATTTCGTCAGAGACTAGTAGATCTGCCCAGCCCAGCCCAACCTAAAACGGGGCACGCATTTGCACATGGGAGCCAATGTTTTTTTGTGTTTAGTGTTTAGTTACTCAGTTTGGGGATGGTTTGTTATGGTCACTAACTATCTGGTACAGAAGATTATTTTCTGAAATGGAAGGCAACCTTGTAAAACAGGTGCTTGTGTTATAAATCCACATGCTTTCTAACAGAAACACGGGAATGTTCGAATGCCGGCTGAAGCCAAGGTGGCTCTCCTCTCCGTGGACTCTCAGGGGTCTCTCAGAGGCTGGCTCTCTGCTCCTTAATGCCAGGCTGCTGAGTCAGCCTGATGTTCCCGGTTTCTGCACTCAGTCCGTTCCTAGGATCCTGGTTACCTCCATCCTTTGTAGGGCTCTCACTTGCTCTCTTCTGCCTCGGAAAGTTGTTGGCCTCTCCCAAAATTGCATGCTCACCTGTTGTGTTTTCATTCTGGAATTTTCTAGGTTGGTCTGGGAGCTTCATCCACTGCTTCTATGCTGAGGACTATAAATTCTCTACAGCCTGTTACTTATCCAGTAATAGACATTGTAATTGGATGGCTTCAAAGTTGTGCTACATTCAAGGTAGCTAAAAAGTAATACTCCATTGTATTTAGTGAATGCTTGCTCTGAGCCCGCAGGTTTTAATGCATTTGTAAATCTTAACTTGTCCAATCCTCACAGCATCCTTATGAAGTAGGTGTCAGAATTATCTCTGTTTAGACATGAGTGTCAAGGAGTCATGTCACATGCTCAAGGTTGGGCTGCCCTCAGGTGGCAGAGAGACCTTTTGAACCTAAGCATCATAGCTCTCTCCATTTTATGCACTCTCCCAAGTCAGAAAACAAGGACTAAATGAGTTACACTTAATCAGTCAATGAGTACTTCTATTTAAAAAAATTTTTTAAATTAAGTGAGAGGTGGGGAGGCAGAGAGACAGACTCCCCTATGCTCCCTGACTGGGATTCACCCAGTAAGGCCTCTATCAGGTGATGCTTTGCCCATCTGGGGCTATTGCCCCATTGCTCTGGAACTGTGCTATTTTTAGTGCCTGAGGTGGAGGCCATGGAGCCATCCTCAGCGCCCAGGGGCCAACTCACTCAAGCCATTGAGCCATGATAGCGGGAGGAGAGAAAAGGGGTCGGGGTGGGGGGAGAATCAGATGGTCACTTCTCCTGTGTGCCCTGACCAGGTATCAAACCTAGGACATCCACAGGCCAGGTGATGCTCTACCACTGAGAAAACCAGCCAGGGCTCACTGAGTAGTTTTATAGTCTCCCTCCTAAATACCTCTCATCTATTTTGCACTGCCACATGTCCACAGTCATTATCCAATTTCAGCCTCTGTCCTGTTACCGGACTCTCTCAGTGGTCACCTTGTGGGTCCCCCTGCCTTTAGTAGCAGCCCTTGGAGTTCAGCCTCCTAACACAATAACCTTGCCAGTGCCCTTTGAATCGCACACTTTGTGTGTGTCTCCAGCATGCAGCCTGTAGGAGCAGATTTGAAGTGCCTTTTCTGACATCTGTACCAAGGCTTGTGCAAGTTTATTGCTGCCTCAGAGGAGGAGCCATGCGTCTCTGACTCATTACCTGCATGACCGTTTCCCCCAGGGTTGTCAGCCAGGCTGTGAGCACCGTCCTCGGGTTCTCTCCCTTTCCGCCTATTGGGTACCCCCCCCTCACTACTGCTCTCTCCCCCCACACACCCCTGCACTCTTGCTCTCTGCTCTGCCGGGAGAGGCATCAACCCTATAGGCATGTGTTTCCCTTTCTCTGAAGTCTTTCCTGGGTCTTTCAGCTGGTGATGTTCCTTCTCTGTGACCACCAAGTGTTTCTGCACAGCTGTTACGGGACACACATCTGCTGGCACTAACACTTCGGTCTGTCTGTCGTCTGTGCTCTGTATTTCCTGAAGAAGGGACAGATCGTGGCTTAGCATATCTGTATCCACAGCACAAATGGCAGCACCTGTCACAGAGTCAGTGCTTGCTGGGCACACCAGGACCAAGGTGAGATAAAAGCACCCTGCTGCGACTTCGCGGCGATGAAGACTCCCTAGGTCCTTTCTGCTGACTCAGATGTTAATGCTCCTTGCACAGGTTTCTGTAACTCCATAGGCAGTTTGCACACACACGTGTGTGTGTGTATGCATGCACACGATTGCATGCATGCAGGGTGGACAGTAATTCGCTGAGGCAGTGGCTGTCACATTGTCATGAAACGTAAGTATGGCAGTTTTATGCAGGGCAAAGGCAATTTGCAGTGTTTCAAGGATACAGTTCTCATAAAAAGCACTGTGATCATTTTTGCAGGAAATGGTGAGGTTTTCTCTCTGGGCTTTTCTACTTTGACCCGAGGGTTCACCCCATGGGATAAAATGTAGTAAAAGGGCAGGCTTTGAAATCATCTCAATTCAGGGATGTGAGGAGATGAATAGCGGGCCGTGTCCTGAGCAGGAGGTTAATTGCTGAAACACAACACAACCCTGGGAGCACGCTGCCTGTGGGTGTGATCCTCTAACCCTGGGGCACTAATACCCTGTTCTGGTCATCAGATATTCTAATTACATGCTCTGCACAAGCACTTCTTGATCATGACGAATTTGAAATGCTCTCATTACTGAGGATTTAAAAAGCAAACAGAAAATGGAAATGTCAAAGGTCAGTACAAATAAAAAGCAAGACTATCGGAGCCTGGATGAAGAGGAAGCAGGAACCAGAGCATCGGAGAAGGACTAATGAGCAAAGTCCAGTCTTTCAGTTATTAGCACGGGCAGCCAGGAGAAATAATGACAGTGACTGCAGCTTCAGGGCTGCGAGGGTTTAAACCAGCGTGGCTTGGTGTTTCAGCTAGTAATTTCAACATGCTTGAAAATTAGGACATTAGAAATTATGAAGCTGAATCTTGGCTTTTTTGTTGTTGTTATGTTTATAAACATAATTTTTATATTAAAGTAGCTTGCATTAAAAAAATAGTTCTTAATGCTTGTGGATTCTTCACGGTGGTCAGTAGAAACTTTTTTAGGCTCTAGGACCCCATGGATTCAGCATCACCGTCAACGCTTTGTAGGAGTTCTTCAGACTGTGTGACCAGGCTCTTGTGCCGTTCTGTCCAGCAGCTGCGTCTGTGTGGTGTCTGTCTCTGGCGAGAATACCAGTGAACACCTACTTTAGAAGGCTGTTTAAAGAGGACAACAGAACATTCCCAAGATCATGTACTACCTTCCTAACAGGACTGCTTATATTCAGCTTCCTGCACATTCTCTTGCAACCAGAGATTTTATGGACATCTTCACCTAACACCTTTAGAAAGCTTCTATCAACTGTCTTTAGCATGAGGAGCAGCAAGCCAGCATGCTGTCCTTCTCTTAGATAATTCCTACTGCCCTTTTTGACTTTATGTTGTGGCAAACTTTTGATGTTTTCACATTTGAGTTTAAGTGACTTATTTTTTGGGAGGGGGAGGTGGTTTCCCTTGCTCTATCAGGATGATTATTTATTTTTGTGTATTACCATTTAATCTATAGACAACCATTATAATTTGTTCTATACATAGGCATACCTCAATTATAACAATAGCACATTATAACTGTGTTCATGCCTATTACCACTGGGGATTTAACTTCTTGAGGTCAAAAGAATCATCGTTTTATTTCTTAATGTCAAAAGTCTAATATAATGCTGGGCAGCAGCGTATCTTTAATCCCTGCTAAATTACCGCGTGCAGCATGTGGTCTGGGTTGTTATGAAGGTGAGTCATTGAGTTACATTGAGTGCACTTAGCTTTCGCTTATGTGATGAGAGGAAACCTAGAACCATCTACATGGTATTCTCATTGCAGTGGAAACTTAGGGCTACGGAGTGAATTGGAAGGGGGTTCTTCTGCATGCCAGACTAGTTGCCTTTACAGTCGTGCTCAGAGCCTGCTCTGGATTCTCGTCTTTGGCACTGTGGCTTTCCTGTCCCACATTGATCCCACTCCTTCACATTCAGTGCCAACACCTGCTCTTAAACAGGCATAAAACCCATCAGTGGTGATTTGACAAAGTGCTATCTCAGTCACATGAATTTTCTTTGTAAGAATTCTCACATTACAAAAAAAGATTTTTTTCCCCTTATTAAAGAAAGTTCAAGTACAAAAAGGAAGTGATTTGGTGTGTAGAGGGGGTATGTTCTATATTCCACTAACTTTTATGGCTTCTGGGCCGATAGTTAGAATTATATCTCAATCTGTAAATCATAGACAGTTAGTACAAGGCCTGTTCCAAGGAGAGAACGGTTGTATAACCAGAGAGGCTACCGCTGATATGTGTTACCAGGTGATTCTGAACTTTCTGGTGTAAAGACGCTTTGAAACTGATAGAAACCAGCCTTGGTTCTCTGACCCCTGGGATATAAGCTATTATGACAGAAGAGTACATGAAATTGCCCTTCGATATGTTTTCATTTTTTATCAACAATAAGCCAGAAATAATACCATGTCCCCAAGGGAAAGGAAGAGATTGATACCATTGTCAAAGCCTTCAGGAATGCAGGGTGGCCCTCCCTACCACGTCCCCATTTTAAATCTATTGTCTGATCACGGCAAAAGCCAGATGGACCAAGGAGAATGACAGGCAATTATTGCAAGCTTAATCAGATGGTGTTATCCATTGTGACTGGGTGTCTGGACATGCTATCTGTATTCTAGCAAGTCAGCACAGCCCGGGCACCTGCTGTTCTGCTCTTTATTCGGCTAACACGTCTCTTCCACTGTTTCTGGTGAAGGAGGCTGGCACAGTTTGCTCCTGAAGGGACAGAGTTGTGGCTGAACAGCCTCAGAGCGGTGTCTGCCCTTCCACTCCCAGTCAGAATAAAGTCCAGGGATATTTTGATTATTTTGGGTTATCGCCAAACATGTACTTTTTTTGTGTGTAATAACATGAAGCCAATTGGACCCCAGTGAGCAGGAAGTAGAAAGTACCACGGATGCCTAAACAAGATGGATGCAAAATAAACCCTAGGACGTTGGAGGCTCTCGCCTCCTTAGCGGAATTGCTAGGGTTTGTCAATCTCTCTCTCTTGGGCAAGAGACAAATGGCTGATCACTCACACCAAACAGGATCCGTCTACCCCAAGGCCCCATAGGTTGAGTAGCGATGAACTCCAAGCCTGAGGTGTATGCTGTCCCTACACCTAGGCTATAGAATAGGACTGTGATGGAGAAGCAATACAGACATCTGGAAAAAAAACCCATTTTGTCAATAAGTGGATAATACAGTGTGTCCGTAAAGTCATGGTGCACTTTTGACCCGGTCACTGGTCAAAGGTGCACCATGACTTTACGGGCACACTGTAGGTACAGACCCCTAGGGTTTGAACATAGGGCCATGCCCTACAGTCTATTTGAAAAGTGTCTCTTGGCTGGTCACTGAGCACTGGTGGAGACCAAACAGTGACGTTAAAATACCAAAGATGTATGCCACTTATGTCAGTGCAGGTCCTCCGAGAAGCAGATGCCAAGAAGTTAGACATGCAAAAGGTTCACTGGGGGAAACACACGTGACAGAAAGCAGGTTTGGGGGGAGGAAGAAGGATTGACACCTTTCAGGCCACTTTAGAGGTGTGACAGCTCAGAGGAGATAGAAGTGGGAGATGGGGCGACAGCCCCGACTGCCACACGGCTTTGAGAAAGAGGAGGTCAGGCTAATGGGAGGCCCCGGGCAAGGCTTCCCTGTTAGAGGAGTCCAACACTGGGCAGAACCGGCTCTGTTCCAGAACTTGTGCTGTGCCCGGTCATTGGTTAGGACCAGCCCAGAGAGAGTGAAGAAGTATGGCCTGGACATGGACGCTGCCATATATCCCAAAGGCATGGCATAACAGGCTGTGGTGTTCCTCACATTTATCGTCTCTCATGGAGGGAGCTCTGAGGGGGAACATTGCATGGCTGCCACACCACCCAAGCCTCTTTTCACGCCTAGGGTTCCTCTGACCTAGCAAAACCTGCACTTTCCACTATAAACAAGAAGTGGTGTGTATGAGACTGTCTCCTAGCAGGTCCGGAAGGCACAAGTAACCTTTAAGAGCAGGTGGCTCGGATGTCCACGGTGCTCACTCATTCTGTTTCATGACCCCCCCTCTCGCCTCCATCAGTCAACACAGATGAACCTTTAGGGACGTTCCTAGAACCTAAGAATGGCCAACTAATGCTTTTTCCTGGGATGCTGCCACCAGTTAAAACTGGAATGCTACGGAATTACATCCTCACTCGGGTGAGTCCTATAAGACGTGGCTGAAGAGAAGCCTCATGGGTAGAACTTTGGTCCATCTTGTGTGGAATTATCTTCTCCCTTAAAAAGACAGTGTTCTGATGTGGTGGGTCACACCTCTTCAGATACTCTGCTTTATTTGTATTCCCAATATTGATTTTTAAGGGTAAAAGTGTTGGCATTTTTTTTCCTGTGTAGGTGTTTTAGAAGGCGGCATGCAGTTGTAGTCTTGGTGGAGTAAGGTTCTTTCATGCAGTGTTTTGTGAGGGACAGTTGGTGAATCTAGCAAAGAACACACTACCGTCCCTGAAGCCATGAATAGGGAGCAGGCAAGACTTAACAATTCCCATTACGATGAGTTGAAATAGATGACAACCCACCGCTTTAATATCAGTCAGTCGTATTTACTGTACCGTTAACATTTGCAGAGCGGTGAACTAGCATGTTTAAAATGACATTGATCAAGTGTGTTCATTAGGTGTTGAAAAATTTAAGCAGGTTGCTTCGTCAAAAGGCAACGTTGACTTCATGGTCGTTGTGTGCTCTTCACTGTGGAGGCAGCAGTCCCTGTGTGGATTCCTCCGGAGGAAGGTAATATGTAGAGAAGCTGGCTGTGAACGCATGTTGGCCAGAGATGCCGTTATTTTATATGGACTGGCCTTTCTGAGGGCTGATGAAGCAATTTACACTGAGCCCATGTATGTGATTGGCAAGCTGTTTACGAGCTGGGCTCGAGGTCATGAGAGGGGGTGACGTACAGCACTGGCGTGCGTTGGGTTGTGCATGTGGAAAAATTAAAAGAGAAAGCACAGGTCACACAGAGAGTTCCCCACTGAATCCACTGAAAACTCTTCCTGTGGAATATCTTGACGTGTTGGTATCAGCTGACGGTCACTACTTACTCATAAACACAAGAGTGCTTAGTTGCTGCTTGAGATAATTCATTTGTCGTGTGTTCTCTGACCCTGATGAAAGGAATATTCCTTAGAGAATAATTTAAAAAAAAAGTGTTCTAAAGGCCTGAATCTGAAGACCAGCCTAAGTTTAGAAGATGCTAACAGGTGGACATGGATTTTCAGAGTGTAGGGCAGAGCATAAAGTGGAAGAATGCTGCAGGATGAGGAATTTCGCTGTCAGTTTGATGACCAGTGGGTTGAGTCTGCAGAGAGGCCCCAGTGGTTTGACTGGTGCTCTAGGATCACTCCTTTCCATTTCTGCGAGCTCTTATCCTCTGAGAGGCCTATGCTGATGCTGACCGTGTCAGCCCTGGACTGTAGGCTAGTTTTAGTTCTGCTGGTCAGCCACAGCAGCTAGTAAGCAAAAAAATATTCTCTCTGAATACTTTCTATCTTGACCTTGTGAGAGACTATGATTTCTAGTTGTATGGGGTGTCAGTGTCAAACATTAAATTATGCATGGATATTTAAAAAGAATTTATAATATTTTATAATTTTGGAAGTTTTAGTTTGGTGATTTTGTAAACATTTATAATGATGAGTTGATATTTTATAATCTATTCTCCATGAGAAGTTTTTGACAACATTTATTAAATGTATTTTTAGATTTTATATATATATATAGGGGATATTTCAAAATGAATATGAAGCAATAAAGTATTCCCTAGTTTTTGTAATATTTTAAACCATATATTTACTCATTTTCAAACACATATATATGCATGTGTATATGTAGATAGATGATATAGATTTAGATGTAGAAGCCCTGGCTGGTTGTCTCAGTGGTAGAGTGTCAGCTGTCGGCCCAGTGTGTGGAAGTCCTGGGTTTGATTCCCAGTCAGGGCACACAGGAGAAGCGACCATTTGCTTCTCCATCCCTCCCCCTCTCACTTCTCTCTCTCTCTTTATCTCTCTCTCTTCTTCTCCCTCTTCTGCAGCAGTGACTTGATTGGAGTGAGTTGGCCCTGGGCACTGAGGATGGCTCCAGGGCCTCTGCCTCAGGCACTAAGAAGAGCTTGGTTGCTGAGCAACAGAGCAATGCCTCAGATAGTCAAAGTTGACAGAAAACATTGCTGTACATTACCCCAGGTTGCAGGGAGCACTGTTGCTGGGCTTCTCGAAACCTAGATGTCACAACCCACAGGGAACTAGAGCTTTCCTTCATGGACTTTCTACCTTCTGTCCAGGTCCAGCCTCTCCCCACATGGGGTGAGCTGAGAGTTGTGCTGCCCTTCAATCACAGTACCTGTCCCCAGGACATCTTTCCCTGCCTGCCCCTGGCCCTCTTGCTGGTTTCTTTTTCTTCTTCTTTTATTTAAGTGAGAGGAGTGGCGATAGTGAGACAGACTCCTACATGCTCTCTGAATGGGATGTAACCAGCAACCCAGTGTGGGGCTAATCCTTGAATCAACTGAGCTATATTTAGCCACTGAGGATGACATGCTCAGACCAACCGAGCCATACTCAGTGCCTGCAGCCTACACTTAACCCAAACTGAGCCACTGGCTGCGGGAGTGGAAGAGGGAGAAAAGGGGGAGGGGTGGAGGGAGAAGCAGATGGTCGCTTCTCTCGTATGCCCTGATCAGGAATCAAACCTGGGACATACACATGCCAGGCTGACGCTCTATCCACTGAGCTGTCAGACAGGACCTGATTTCTTTTTTCGTATCAGACTTTATATCTTAAATTCTTCCACAGGATTCCTCCAGGATCATACTGAACTCCATATTCTCTTTACTGTTTCCTGATCCCAGACACGGTTCCTTCAAGTGTCTGCTTCCAACCCTCAGACAGCCAGGAGGTTGAATAAAATGGAATAATCACCATGCCGGGCATGTTCACCGGTGCTCAAGTACCTGTTCTGGCAGAGAACCAACACATTATTTGTATGTTTTTAATCATAATGTAAACTTTCGCAATGAAAGGGGCAGACTTGACTCAGTCCGGTTCAGTTCTCTCTCTAGGCCGGACCCTATGATTTCCCCTGATTTTCCAGTTTTGGAAACACTATTGATGTGTATGTAAATAGCCCCCTTCCCACCTCAGTCCTCCACAGTCAGCCATCTTTTTTAGCCATGCCACGTGACTGCTAATCCATCTGAAAATAAATGAGTCAATTACATTTTGATTTTCAGCTTGGACACAGCACGGCAAATAGGTTCAAGTTAAAGAATTCTTCCTTGGACATTGGAAGTTAAATATAATGGAACCTGCCCACTAGACTTAAAGTCCTAGGACCTGGATTAAACAGAATGTTAAAGGATAGAGAATGCAAACCTGAGACTTCAAAAATAAATTTTTTTGTTGTTGTTGTCGCGAGTAGAATATCAAAATAACAAATTTCACCAGAACCACCCTGAGCAGTTTGTTCTAAATGTTCTGGCTGTCTCTCAGAAACACATCTCAGTTGAAGGCCAGTCACAAATACAGTTCTTTTTATTTCCTTTTACCTAAACGTACAGCTGATGCCGAAAATGAGGTACATTTCTTGTTTTTATCCCATATCATTTACATTAGATATACGGTTATGACAGACCACAATGGTTTCTGGGACCTCTCCATTACTATAACCACGTGAAGTGTGACCAACCTCAGAGAGGTGAACTTTGGACAGTTTTAACAGACCCTTAGAAACAGATAGGTTCCATGTAAATGATCAAGAGCCTCAAAAACTAAATGCAAAGTTGGCCAAATTCTTTGTTTTCCCTAATTTCTAACAACAACAAAAACAACAACAGAAAGATCTAGAAGAGTTATGAAAATGAGCAGCAAGACATTAGGAAAAGGACTTTTAATCCACTACCTAGTGCTCTCAGCACTGCGATGATGTCTCACTGAGAACGATCTCCTTCCTTTTGTTAGCAAAAGTGCAAAACCACGTGTTTAAAGAGATTCCCTACAGTTCTACCCTCCGGTCTACCTACTTTTCCACTATATATATTTTCATAAAGATCAATAAGCCCATATACTTTCTAGTAGATTTTAAAACTTGTAAATTGTATAGAAAAGTTAATAGTGTAGAGGTTTTCCATATACCCCTCCACCAGGGTTTCCCTATTATTAACATCTTACATTAATATGGTATATCGGTTGTTATTCACGAACCAATATTGATGTGTTATCATTTCAATAAGCTCTGAAAAAGTCCGTATCGGTCTCTCCTCTGAGAAGCTTTCCATGAAGTCTCCAGGACAGATGACTGTCCCTCTGCCCTCCACTGTCCCTGTGGATGTTACAGAGCTCTGATACTTCAATGTGACCTTATAGTTTCACGAGTATTTTCAGCTTACTTAGGTCACAGTCTTTGTCACATTGGTTTTCCCCTTCTAGACTAGTGGTCTTTTCAAAGTGACAAGTCAGTAAAGCTTACGCAGGTCTGGACGGCCACTTTCTGTGTGTAATCATTGTCTGCTCATGAGCTCCAGCCCTGAATCTAAATACACTTTGTGATTAAGTTCTCCACTCCCACCTCTGTCTACCTTCACCATCACACTGTAGACTCTTGGTATTTGAGTCAAGCTCATCTAGAGACAGAAACTGCTCAATCTTTTCTTGAGACGGGATTGGTGTTTTATTTTATTTTATTTTTGGTTAGGAGTCCAAAACCTCAGCAAATCTGTTTTAGCCAGAACCTTGGGACATTCACCTGACACCCCAGGGTGTTTTCTTTGGCTGATGTCATGTCATTCCTGGAACTACAGAAGGTGGCTTGAGATGAGCTGCTTTTTTTGACTGTTTCAAAAGTGTGTGTGTGTGTGTGTGTGTGTGTGTGTGTGTGTGTGTTGTGTGTATTTAAATTGTCATTTACAGGGAATCCTGTCTTCCATTCATTCATTTGGTTAAAGTGTTGCTTAGCTGGCTGCTGTGCTTAGCATGTGCTCTGCCGGCTGGGGGTGTGGCGTCAGTGAGGGGGCGCATTTTCATCTCTGGGGCATCTGTTCCAGGAACACTCTCCAGCACCCTACTCTCCTTGCGACTCCCAAATTATTTCCTGAGTGCGGACCTTTTTAGTCATTTTTACACCAGTTACCCGCCTTCATTCATTTTGGTGTTTCTCGTCAAAGGGGCTGAACAGGAGGCATCTACAATGCAAGTCTTTCCAGCGTGACGAGCATGCATGGCTGAGACTCCGGCATGCCACGTGCGTGGGTTGCAGCGTGCACCTTTCTTTACGTTTTCTGTTTAGTTTTGAACATAACATTAAGAGGCCGTACAATTAGGAAGGACGGCTGGTATGGGAAGTGTGGTGAGTCATGCAAAACACTTGGCCCGCAGCCAGACTAGGACTCAAATCCCAGCCAGTCAATACTTAGCTAGGAGTCTCCTTCTGACCTCTACTTTTTCCCCATGATGAAGATTAGCCTGAAATAAAAGTAGGCTGACTCATTCTTCACACTGTTTCTGAAATAGACGGGATACTCTGGAACCCACTCTGAAAGGCCTACAGGTTTTTAACCCATTGAACTTCAAAGTCTCAAATGCTTTAAGGATTTTCTTAAGGTAGAAAAGAAAGCCTGAGTTTCCTTAAGTACTTATTGATACTAGCTGTACTTTGTAGTAAATATACTGGTATCCCTGTGCGTTTTTATTACTATGAGATTTACTCAAAAACTCATTTATGTTTCTACCACATTTGTTACCGATTATAGTTAAATAATTCATGCATTTCTATTTTCCTTCTGGGAGCAGTTAGATAGAGCAAGTCATCTCTACACAGTGCTCTCAAATAGCTCCATACCTTGTTTTAAATAAAAGCCAAAGTCCTGACAATTTCTTACACATAGAAATGTCATTTAAATCAATAAGTCCAGAGCATCCCCCCAGCTTATGCCTGTTATGTCAGCATAATGGTTGCTAGTACCCCTGCATCCTCTGAAGTGTCCTGTTTGAACAGGAAACAATGGTCATCCTATTTATGAGCATTTTATAATCCAGCTCTGTTCACCGTCAACTCTTGGCTTCCACTTCCCCACTGTTGCTTACTCTTCTTTCAAAAGTGCAGGCTTCCTTGCTCTTTGTCACCAACACCAGGGTCGCATCCACCTCAGGGCCTTTGCACTTGCTGTTGACTCTGCCCTGCCCGCCTTACCCTCTGTGTTTACATGCTTGCTACTTCGATTTACTCAGTGGAATCTTTGTTGTTCATTGCACAGTCACACTACTCACGAGAGAAAGCTCACATAGGGTTTCTAAAGAGAAAATGTAATAGAAAAACAGGTAAGGATAAAGGTTTGTGAGGTAGGTGATGGAGGAAGGCACAGGAGCACTCAGGCATCACAGAGCTAGCAGCTGTAGGCAATGGCCGCCATCCCAGCATTTGAAGGATAAAGGAGTGAGGGTCCTTGAAATGTAGAAACTTGGAGGATGAGCCTTGTGAAGCTTGGTCGCAGATGCTCAAGGGAAGGGTGCTATTTAACTGGGAGTGTCTCTGAGCTTGGAGGAAGGATACAGGAAGCAAGGACTAGGGCAGTTGGGGAGGAGCTACCAGCCTCTTGGTGCATGTAGAATTCTCTGTGGGTGTGATGGGACTGAGACACTGATGGGACCAGGAATCAGGCAGGAAGTGAACAGGAAGTCAAAGTTTCTTCTTTCTCCACCTGCCTTAGTTTCCTTCTAGCACCCTCTATTGGCAGGGTCTTGCAAGGAGCCTGCTAAACAGAGAGATGGTTTGCCAAGTTCAGCCCCAGCATTACTGAGTACCCTGTATGAGACACAATGCTAAATACGTGACACAGCTGTCCTTTCTTAAATGTCAGTACATTCCAGCATTCCCTATTTCCCATCCTACTTTATTTTTCTCCTTAATGGTTCTCATTTAAGCACTATATATACTGCTCACAAAAATTAGGGGATATTTCAAAATGAATATGAAGCTATAAAATATCCCCTAATTTTTGTGAACAGTATATTTTCCTTATATTCAGTGTTTATTGTTCACCTATTAAACAGTAAACTCCACAAGGACAGCAATATATATATATATATTTCTGTTTAATGCTTTATCTAACCTGGTAAAATTCTAGGCAGAAAAGTAGCCCTCAACAAAGAGTCTAAATATTAATAACAACACATACAGTCATTATTATGAACTAGGTTCTGTTCTATCTACTTAACGTATATTTAGCTTCAAAATAGAATGATGTACTAATCTGTTATCACCTTTATATAGATAAGGAAAATCAATGTGTAAAAATAATGAGCACTTTTGTCCTAGGTCACATAGCTAATAAGTTGAAGAACCATAGTTTGAATTAAGGCAGCTGACTGTAGCTAAATTGAAAATACAAATGAAAACACTAAATGACCTGTTTCTATTATTCATACTTTGCAAAGTCTAACTATAAAATCCAGAAGCATTATGTTATGTCAACTATCTGAACAGGTTTCGTGATTAAAA
The DNA here is from genome assembly GCA_037038555.1 of Rhynchonycteris naso. NCBI lineage: Eukaryota > Metazoa > Chordata > Mammalia > Chiroptera > Emballonuridae > Rhynchonycteris > Rhynchonycteris naso. Next base: position 135,073,524 of record CM072999.1, on the reverse strand, counting down.
AGAAATATTGCTGTTGGAACTTATTCTTAAAATTCTAGCCTTAAAATAAAGGTTAACTATAATTGGCGATAGTGTGTCCTTTGAAAGATGTTGCTAACATTAATGGGAACAGACTTCTCTGGCTTAAATAGGCTTGCCAGGGTCTAAATTTTTTGCAACTGAGCCTTTGCCTAGTTCAGTAAAACAAAAATTCAGCTCACAACAATAGTGTCTTCATTAATATGATGTCAAATTGATGTCAAATTGTTTGCGTTATTAGCCCTCTCTGCTCAGTGTGATGCACAAAGAATCCTGACCCAAACCTCCCTCTTTTGTGATTAATATTTTATTAAGCATTAATAAATGCAAAGAAAAGAGTATTCCTAAAAGGAATACAATACTATTCATCTCCGCAGTTACCGAGGGAGATAATCTTTCTTGATGTGTGACATATACACACTACTGCAATATTTATCTTGGAGATTTTTCCTCAAATTATAAAGCTGTCTTAGGATAATGAATTTATTTAAAAAGAGAGTACGCTTTATTAAGCACATGGAGAAAATAATTTAGTTTCAAATGACTTGAAATATTTTTATAATCTGTTAAATGTTTTTTCATCTCTAAGGTGAGGACAGAGTTGTCCCCATGGTTGTGTCTACACACACATGAGTCCAAACAGGGCTCTGCTAACTGAGGAGCAGAGTGTAGCGAGAGCCCCACTGTGGTTCTGATGTCTTCCTGGGGACATGTAAGTGCTTTAATCTCCCAGCATCTTTACTTATACTTGGACATTTCCACAGAATTTTTCCAGGCTATAGAAATTTGTAAAATGGGCGTCAAGCTAACAAATTATAGGCTCACAGATTACTGTGGCCGTTGGAGGAGGAATTACCCCTCTCCTTATTTGAGGAGAAGGCCCATGTTAAGTGTACCTATTTTACATTTAAACTTCCTGACCAATCTGTGATGGAAGCACTCTGAGCATGTTGGAGGAAAATAAGGTGCCGGTTTATGGGGTTGAAGTAAGGGGCTCAGGCTGTCTAGATAGTTGTTGATGTTGACGGAGGGTGTGAGAAGGGCGTGGCTGATTCCATGGCTTTGCTCTTAACCTCTGGGCTGAATTCTAAGTCCAAGGGCATCTGGCTGGAGAACAGCTGAAAGAAGTGAAATGATTTCTCCTTCCAAATTCAGTGGTATTGGTGACTTCAGGAAAGGTATTCAGTATCACTCATGTAAAGACTGCAGAATGGGAGTATTCTCTAATAGGGACCCAGGGTGAGCAAACTCATGGGCAGAGGAAGCAGATGGGATTATTCTGTGGCCTCTGCTATTATTTCTCTGAGGGGCGGTCCACACAGTCAAGCATCCCCTGCCAGTGCTCCCAGAGTGTGGGGTGAACCTTACCACCCCCTTTCCAGAAGGTGCCACCACTGAAAATTTATGAACTCTGGCTTTAATAATGGGATTCCGAATGACTAATGTAACATATAGCGATATCCCTACGTGGGGGTCACATCCAGAAAGATAATGTGCTCTGTGGAAGAAGCCCTTATTTGTTTTGGACATTCTCAGCTACAGGGTCTAGGAGGAAACCAGGGGCATGCGGTCATGGAGATGCTCGGGAGAAGGGAGAAAGAGACAGAATGTGATTTTAAAACTCTGAGGATAAAATGACTTACTCTACAGAACTGAACTCACCAAAATGCATATATTATTTTCCCAAAATTTAGATGCAGTGAATATAGCCTTAAATGTCATCACTCGTCAGCGTGCTGTGTTCACTTCTCATTAACCCTCACGAGGAAGCTGGGGCAGAACCTTCTTCAGTGGTTGAGCCTCTGTCTTTGTTTAAATCGCAGCCTTCCACCTAGAGAATTGTCCCGCATGTGCCGAGCCTCTATGATTTGTCCCAGGGTGGGCTCAACTGGGATTGAACAAGTTTTCATGTGGGTCCAGTTATTATTAAGTTCTCTGTCATTGGAACTGCTCAAAGCTCACTTTATATTGGCCTTGACTTCTTTCTGAAATGCTGAGTAGCAGCCCGGTAGCTTGTTTGACTTCTTAGCCGTGGGAACAATGTGCCTGTTCCTTTGTGTTCAGCTCTCTATCAATCCCAATTTATTTTTTCTGGTGTGTGTGTGTGTGTGTGTGTGTGTGTGTGTGTGTGTGCGCTTGCGCTCTACACTGTGGAGAATTGTGTTGACATTAGTGACGGTTTATTTTGCCCCCCCCCCCCCCCCCCGTTACTTGTTAGAATGATTTGTCAGTGTTGAACCTGGAAAATCCTGACTTGTTCTATAAAAATTCATTGAAATCAGTATCCTGGGAGCAGCTGTATGCTTGTCCTAAAGACAGCGTTACACTGTGTAATTTATTTTTTGTAAAAAAATTTTTGGGGAGGGCATACCCTCATGTAGAGTTTTCAGAATTCCTAAACAGTGAAATTAAAGCAACAATTTGTTTCCTTAGATATAAAGTAAGCTTTAATGAATGTTATGGCGACTGGGATATCATAAGAAAACCCAAAGACTAAAAAAATTTCAGTTACCTCTACATCATTCAGTTTCCATTCTTTGCAGGGTAACGCCTAATATGGATGAAATTATTGTAAATGCTTTGAACTTTTTATTTTGGTCAGGGAGAAGTTTTGTGTTTGTCAGTTGTAGCTTCTCAGCCAGACTCAGTGACTCTCCATTGGCAGGTGTTGACTATCTGCCTGAGGTGTCAGGCTGCGCAGTAAGGTGGCACAGGAGGTGATGTCTGTGACTTATTTCATGTCTACTCCACCCACCTGCCCCTTAAGAAAAGAATGTGTGGAGGACTGTAAAAGTTCTAATGGCTTACTCAGTTTAATCACAATGAATAGACTTCGTAGTATTTCATTTCAATCTTGCTCTGTTGTGATTGACAGAAGAGCACAGGGGTCACTCCCGAGTCTGGTCTGTTTTATTAGTGGCGTTCCCTTAGTGGCCTCAGGTCTTACAGTGGGTCTCAGGACTCATGCTGGGCAGCTGTTGTGATCTTGAAGTGGAGAGGATGTCACCCCTGCCATAAAACAAGGGGTCCATTCTCACCCCCAGAGTGTATGTATAAGTAATGAGGATGTGAAAGAGCCTCACATATTGATGTGCCTAACTTTTCATTGGAGGGCGAACCTCGGTTTGTTAAGAACGATCCTCTAGTCTGACCAGGCGGTGGCGCAGTGGATAGAGCATCGGACTGGGATGAGGAGGACCCAGGTTCGAGATGCCAAGGTTGCCAGCTTGAGCGCGGGCCTGTCTGGCTTGAACAAAAGCTCACCAGCTTGGACCCAAGGTTGCTGGCTCCAGCAAGGGGTTGCTGAAGGTCCACGGTCAAGGCACATATGAGAAAGCAATCAATGAACAACTAAGGTGTTGCAACGAAAAACTGATGATTGATGCTTCTCATCTCTCTCTGTTCCTGTCTGTCTGTCCCTGTCTATTCATCTCTCTGACTCTCTCTCTGTCCCTGTAAAAAAAAAAAAAAAAAAAAAGAAAAAAAGGAACGATCCTCTCCAGTTATATGGGCACACCTGGTTGGCATTGCTGGATAGCAACACAGTAAAAGAACATGTAGAAGAGAAAATAAAAAGACCCAGGATTTCTGATAATGTTCAAATGTATGCCCTGATGTATTATATTGGAGCCTCAAATGCAATCTGCTGCCAAAACGCATTTGGTATCTCCTTGCTGTATATGCTAGCCTCCCATAGGCGGCTGCCTTCACAGACGGTTTTGTGTACATTGCCGAACACACCTCAGCACTATGCTAAAAATGTTCAGCTCGAGAGTCTGTTTATCCATAATTGATGCCCCCTTACTAGAACATTTTGTTTAACATTTTAGAAATCTGATAAGCTTGAACATTCAAATGAATATTTCAGTCAGTTTCTGTCTTGATTTTAAATTCTGTTCCATACATTTCACATTCACTGAGACCACCATTACATCTGAACTGTCTGTTAAGTCAAAAGGTGCAAAAAAAAAAATTAGGGGGTTGTTGGTAAACAAGCTCCCATGTCTAATTACATATAAAATATTTCCTCCTAGATTGGACATTTTTTGATGGATAAAAATGTCATACTTTCAAACGATGCAATAGATACTATTTATTTTCATGATACTTGTGGTCATTTGTGCATGCCAATACATATTCGGACAGTTCAATAGAAGGAAAAAGATAATCAGTCAAGAGTGTAAATGTTGTGTAAACCTTATCAACATTGTTATAAGTCTTTCAACTGTTTGGGGAATAATCATGCTCCTGGAAGTTGATGAGGAAGGGCATCAGGAAAAATACCTGTCACGATGGAACATAGCCTGTTCTTCAATAGATTATTGGCTATTTTATGTCACAACCTTTATGGTTGACTCACAACCTTCTCTTAAATGGTATTTGGATAGACAGTTTCTTCAATGAACCAGGAAGTAGGCATTGGAAATATATTGAGCATGCTGTTCAAGGTGTCTTGTTCCAAAGAAACAATAATTCCTCTGTTAATATTTTATAGCTTCATGCTAATGAGGAGAGTCTTCAATTGGCAAGGGAGCAATTTGGGCCACAGAGTAAGAAGTTACTTTGTAACGAGCAGAAAAGAAACAGCACTGAAATCTTTGCTGGTATGTTTTGGCATTTATTTATTTATTTATTTATTTATTTATTTATTTTTCATGTTTTCTGTCCACACTAATAAGGCTCCCTGTTTAGTTATCAATCTTTCTGGCCCTCACTAGCTCAGGGCTTGATTTTAAAGCCTAAAAATCTTCCTTAGTTAAAGGCGAGTTGGGCTAAGGCAGAGGAACATTAAAGGAAACAGTACAAATGAGGTCTGTTAGCCATGATCAAAAGCAGAATGTGAGGCAGCGTTACCAGGAAGAGGATGGTTATCCTTTTCCAACTCAGGCTAATGATTTTTTTTTCCTCCCTTTGGATTCAACTAAGGATCAAAACCCCCGAGTGGGAGGTTTTTATTCTTGTTTTGGTTTTAAATGTTATCCTCAAAATCAAGTTTCTAACCTATATTAGCCGTGTGGAAAGAGCAGGGAATAAGAATTCGAAAGGATGAGCCTCTTTTTTCCGAGCCGTGCCCCAGACTAGCAGTGTGACTTTTGGGAAGTGACCTGACGTCACCCACATAATTAACGTCATTCCTAGAATGAAAGCCTGGGCACTAGGTCTCTTATCAATAACACGATTTCCTAGTTCCTTGGAACCCTATTGCCCCATTAGCTGTGCTGTGATGGTGTCTTTTCTGTCTGGAGGGTTTGTTTACTTATGCTTGCCTGGCTTGGCACCATGATAGAGGATCACTGTGCCTTCCATTTCCGTGAATATTTCTCTTTTTATCAAAGGGCTAGTAACTCTTCAGCAGTCCTGATTGGTCTTATGAGCCATGTAGCGGATGCACCTGTCATCGGCCACACTTCATATGAAAGGCAAATGTTGCTGTTTTCCCCACAGCCATGACCTTGAAGAGGACTAATGTGATATCATTTTCACATGCTGGATATTGACCTTGAGTAACCAAACACACAAAGGATTTACGTGACTTTCTTGAGGATGCTTTCACTACTCCCCCACACCACCTCCACCCAATGTCATCTTGTTATGTTGTTGCACAAGAATTCATGCAAACATAACTGAACGTTTGGGTAAGGGGTGCTATCATTAACACTTTTTGTGGGATATCAAGATACAGGACTGCTAGAATAGTGCCAAGTGTGAAACAATATTGATACCATGTTGTTGATCAATTGAATTGGTTCATACTTGAAAATTCTTTCTATATTGGATATTATTATTTGAAGATTCTGACAAATTTTATAAAAAGGATTTTTTTTAAACTGAGGTTCTTGTAGCTCTGAGAGTAGATCGAGAAGTTCCAAAGAATACATGAATGAGGGTAGTTTTAAGAGAAAACATTTTTAGATCAAATGATAGGTGATGTCAAACAAGCACACACACCTCAGTTCAATTCCACAGGAAGAGTCTTATTTTATCTCTGTGCCCAGGAACAGAAGGTAATGGTGGTTGCTTAATTGTTATTGTTCTTAATGATATTGTCCTTAAGGGCAATGCATTTTAAAATAGACAGCTAAGGTATAAGATAGCCACTGAGTGTATATTATTATTATTATTATTATCAATTTATTATTTAGCACACAACACAGATTATAGAGAACATTTTATAAACCATCTAGCTATTTCTTGGAAATTGGGTCATTTTAATGGCCAAGCATGACATTAGATAAGTCATATTCAGGGGACTCACTCAGTTTATTGTGCAAATAGGAGCATCTTTGACCAAGTTGTACAATTTTTTTGCTCCTGTCTCTCCCTATGGCTCTCATCCTGAATAAAAGACGCTGTAGGCAGAACGGAGGTTTCAATATCACCTCGGTTTATCACTTCAGAGAAAACATCATCTTAAGTGTGGTCACTATCAAGTCCCTTTCTTGGTCGGGAGGCCTGGCATCGAGGTAGGTGACAGGATAACCACATTAACTCAAGGAGCCAGAGGACAGTATTGAATTATGTTCAGAAGGGGGTGATGTCAGAGGAGTGTGGGCGCCTGGTAATAGGACAAAGCTGGGGACCTGGTCACACTTGGGAATGGAGGTTTAGGGTCCGAGAGGCTGGAGGCTACTGATTGCAGGAACTTGAGGCTGTTCACAGTGGACAAGAAGGATGGAATCCCTGCGCAGCCTCTTATAACCTGGCCCCTTCGGGGCGTATCCAGTGACTGGGCCCTGGGCTGGCTGAGCAGCTGTCCTTAGAAAATCATCCCCTAAGAATCTGAAGGCCAGAGGTTAGTTTGATAGCTTCTTTACTATTGAGTTGACTTGTTAACAAGGTTGATGGGCCTCTGAGATGCTGTTGTCTTTGGGCCTTCACTATGGAAAATTGAAATGAAGATACATAGTAGTTACATTCTGAGCGAATGAAAGTATAGAAATAATATTTATCTTTGTTTATATTGACTGTGAGTTAATTTGTTAACTGGAGTACATTCTTTTTTTTTATATATATTTTATTATTATTAATTCTAATGGGGGTAACATCAATAAATCAGGGTACATATGTACAATGAAAACATCTCCAGGTTATCTTATCATTCAGTTGTGTTGCATACCCGTCACCAAAAGTCAAATTGTCCTCTGTCACCTTCTATCTGGTTTTCCTTGTGTCCCTGCCTCCTCCCTATCCCACCCACCCCTCCCTCCCCCCACCCCGTAACCACCACTCTCTAGTCCATGTCTCTTATTCTCACTTTTATGTCCCACCTATGTATGAAATCATGCTGTTCTCAGTTATTATTTTTTCTGATTTACTTATTTCACTCCGTATAATGTTATCAAGGTACATCCATTTTGTTATAAATGATCCGATGTCATCATTTCTTATGGCTGAATAGTGTTCCATAGTATATATGTACCATAGCTTTTTAATCCACTCGTCTTCTGAGGGACACTTGGGTTGGTTCCAGATTTTAGCTATTGTGAACAATGCTGCAACAAACATAAGGGCACATTTCTTCTTTTCAAACAGTGCTATGGTGTTCTTAGGGTATATTCCTATAAGTGGGATAGCCGAGTCAAAAGGCAGGGTGATTTTTAATTTTCTGAGGAATCTCCAAACTGTTTTCCACAGTGTCTGCACCAGTCTGCATTCCCACCAGCAGTGCAGAAGGGTTCCCTTTTCTCCACATCCTCGCCAGCACTTATTCTGTGTTGTTTTGCTGATGAGTGCCATTCTGACTGATGTGAGGTGATATCTCATTGTGGTTTTAATTTGCATTTCACTAATGATTAGTGATGTTGAGCATTTTTTCATATGCCTATTGGCCATCTGTATGTCCTCTTTGGAGAAATTTCTATTCATTTCTTTTGCCCATTTTTTGATTGGATTGTTTGTCTTCCTGTTGTTGAGTTTTATAAGTTCTTTATAAATTTTAGTTATTAACCCCTTATCAGATGTGCTGTCGAATATGTTCTCCCATTGTGTGGTTTGTCTTTTTATTCTGTTCCTATTGTCTTTAGCTGTGCAAAAACTTTTTAGTTTGATAAAGTCCCATTTGTTTATCTTGCCTTTTATTTCAGTTGCCCGTGGAGATAAATCGTCAAATATACTGCTGCTACAGATGTCAGAGAGCTTGCTGCCTATGTTTTCTTCTAAGATGCTTATGGTTTCACAGCTTACATTTAAGTCTTTTATCCATTTTGAGTTTGTTTTTGTGAATGGTGTAAGTTGATTTTCTAGTTTCATTTTTTTGCAGGTAGATGTCCAATTTTCCCAACACCATTTGTTAAAGAGGCTGTCTTTACTCCATTGTATGTTCTTTCCTCCTTTGTCAAATATCAGTTGTCCATAAAGCTGTGGGTTTATTTCTGGGTCCTCTGTTCTGTTCCATTGATCTATGTGCCTGTTCTTATGTCAGTACCAGGCTGTCTTGAGTATAATGGCCTTATAGTAAATCATGGTATCTGGAAGAGTGATACCTCCTGCTTTTACTTTTTCTTTTTAAGATTGCTGAGGCTATTCATGTTCTTTTTTGGTTCCATATAAATTTTTGGAATATGTGTTCTATATCTTTGAAGTATGTCATTGGTATTTTAATTGGTATTGCATTGAATTTATAAATTGCTTTGAGTAATATAAACATTTTACTGATGTTTATTCTTCCTAGCCATGAGCACGGTATAACTTCCACTTGTTTGTATCTTCTTTGATTTCTTTTATCAATGTTTTATACTTTTCCGAGTACAAGTCCTTAACCTCCTTGGTTAAATTTACTCCTAGGTACTTTATTTTTTTGGCTGCAATAGTGAAGGGGATTATTTCCTTAATTTCTTTTGCTGACAGTTCATTGTTGGTATATAGAAATGCCTCTAATTTCTGAGTATTAATTTTATATCCTACAACCTTGCTGAATTTATTTATAAGCTCCAGGAGTTTTTTGACTGAGACTTTAGGGTTTTCAATATACAATATCATATCATCTGCAAATAGTGACAGTTTTACTTCTTCTTTTCCAATTTGGATGCCTTTTATTTCTTCTTCTTGTCTGATTGCTGTAGCTAGGACTTCCAGAACTATGTTGAATAAGAGTGGTGAAAGGGGACATCCCTGCCTGGTTCCTGATCTTAAGGGGATTGCTTTTAATTTTTGCCCATTTAGTATGATGTTTGCTGTGGGTTTATCGTAGATGGCCTTTATCATGTTAAGGAATGATCCCTGTATTCCCACTTTACTTATAGTTTTGAGCAAGAATGGGTGCTGGATTTTATCAAATGCCTTTTCTGCATCTATTGAAATTATCATGTGATTTTTGTCCTTCCTTTTGTTTATGTGATGAATCACATTGATTGATTTGTGAATATTGAACCAGCCTTGTCTCTCCAGAACAAATCCCACTTGATCATGGTGTATGATTTTTTTCATATATTGCTGGATCCAGTTGGCTAATATTTTGTTGAGAATTTTAGCGTCTAAATTCATCAGGGATATAGGCCTATAATTTTCTTTCTTTGTGTTGTCTTTGCCTGGTTCTGGGATCAGAACTATGCTCGCCTCATAAAAGGAGTTAGGAAGTCTTTCTTCCTCTTGAATTTTTTGAAATAGCTTGAGGAGGATAGGAGTTAGTTCTTCTTTGAATTTTTGATAGAATTCACTTGTGAAGCCATCAGGCCCAGGACGTTCCTTTTTTGGGAGTTTTTTGATAACTGTTTCGACCTCATTTGTTGTAATTGGTCTGTTTAGGTGTTCTGATTCTTCCAGATTGATTTTTGGAAGGTTATATGATTCAAAAAATTTGTCCATTTCACCAAGATTGTCTAATATTTTGGCATAGAGTTCTTCATAGTATTTTCTGACAATGCTTTGTATTTCTGTTGTGTCAGGTGTTATTTCTCCACTCTCCTTTCTAATTTTATTTATTTGAGTTCTCTCTCTTTTTTTCTTGTTGAGTCTAGTTAAAGGTTCATCAATCTTGTTTACCTTTTCAAAGAACCAGCTTCTGGTTTCATTGATCCTCTGTATTGTTTCCTTAGCCTCTATGTCATTTATTTCCGCTCTGATCTTTATTATTTCCTTCCTTCTACTTGTCCTGGGTTTTATTTGTTGTTGTTTTTCTAGTTCTTTTAGAGACAGGGTCAGGTTGCTTATTTGAACTCTTTTCTAGCTTCTTATGATATGCCTGTAGTGCAATAAACTTCCCTCTCAGAACTGCTTTTGCTGTGTCCCATACATTTTGAGTTGATGTATGCTCATTATCATTTGTTTCTAGAAACTTTGTTATTTCTTCTTTGATCTCATTGTTAATCCATTCATTATTTAATTTCATGCTATTTAGTTTCCAAGTGTTTGAGTATTTTTTAGGTTTTCTTTTGTGGTTAATTTCTAGTTTCATGGCATTATGATCAGAGAAAATGCTTGATATGATTTCAATCTTCTTAAATTTATTGAGGCCATTTTTGTGTCCTAACATATGGTCTATCCTAGAAAACGTACCATGAGCACTTGAGAAGAATGTATATTCTACTTCTTTAGAATGAAAAGTTCTGAAGATATCTATTAAATTAAGTTGATGTAGTGTCTCCTTTAAGTCTGCTGTTTCTTTATTAATTTTCTTTCTTGAGGATCTATCCAGTGTTGTTAGAGGGGTATTGAAATCCCCCACTATTATAGTATTGCTGATAATCTCTCCCTTTATATCCATCAAAGTCTGTTTTTATGTATGTCAGGGCTCCTATATTTGGTGCATAGATATTTATAATAGTTATATCTTCCTGTTGAATTGTTCCCTTTATCATTATGTAGTGTCCTTCTTTATCTCTTACTACAGCCTTTGTTTTAAAGTCCATTTTGTCAGATATAAGTATTGCTACCCCTGCTTTTTTTCATTTCCATTTGCATGAAATATGTTTTTCCATCCTTTTACCTTCACTCTATGAGCATCTTTTGTTTTAAGGTGTGACTCTTATAGACAGCATATTTATGGGTTCTGTTTCTTTATCCATGCCGCTACCCTATGTCTTTTGATTGGATCATTTAATCCATTTACATTTAAGGTTATTATTGATTAGTAGTTGTTTATTGCCATTTTATTCTTTAAAGCTCTATTCTTCTTTTGCTCTATTCTTTTCTCCCTTTAAACTGTTCACCACAGGCCCCTTAGTATCTCTTGCAGAATTGGTTTGGTTTTTATGAATTCCTTCAGGCTTTCATTTTCTGGGAAGCTCTTTATTTCTCCTTCAATTTTAAACATTAGCCTTGCTGGATAAAGTAGTCTTGGTTGTAGGTTCTTGTTCTGCATTACTTTGATTATATCTTGCCATTCCCTTCTGGCCTCAAGTGTTTCTGTTGAGAAGTCCAATGTCATCCTTATGGGGGCTTCTTTGTAGGTGATAGCTTTTTTTTCACTAGCATCTTTTAAAATTTTTTCTTTATCCATTAGCTTTGGGATTTTAACTATGATGTGTCTTGGTGTAGAAATTTTTGGGTTTCTCTTTAATGGAGTTCTGTGTGCTTCTTGAACGTGTGAATTGTTTCCCAGCCTTAATTTAGGGAAGTTTTCTGCTATGATTTGTTTGAATATAGTTTCCATTTCCTGTCCTCTCTCCACTTCTTCAGGCACCCCTATGATGCAAATGTTGTTTCTCTTCAGGTTGTCACAGAGCTCCCTTAGAGTTTCCTCACATTTTTTGAGTCTCTTTTCCTTTTTCTTCTCTGCCTCTGTGCCTTTGTTTATTGTGTCCTCTAACTCGCTGATTTGATCCTCAGCGTGATTCATCCTGCTTTTAATTCCTTCCATTGTGGTCTTCAGTTCTGATACTGTATTTGTCATTTCTGTCTGATTCTTTTTTATTATTTCAATTTTGTTTTTTATACTTGTTATCTTTTTATTTAGGTGTTCATAATGACTATCCATTGTTGCTCTAATTTCTTTTAACATCCTAACTATCATTATTCTAATTTCTGCTTCTGGTAATTTGGTTATATCTAGTTCATTCAGGTCTTTCTCTGGGCATTTCTCTTGATTCATTTGGTTTGTATTCCTCTGCCTGCCCATTTTGTTTGTGTATAAACAAGTTGTGGCCACTGGAGTCCAGTAGGTGTTGCCTTTGTGTTCTCTAGGTGTGGTCTGTCTGCAGGTCCGCCACCCCCTCTGCTGTTGCCTGGGGCGGTTGGGTATGGGCGTTGCCAGCGCCTACCCACTGTGGCTTTTGCTGTGATTTCTGCCTTTCCTGCGCCGGCGGGGCTGTCACTGAAGCCACTAGCCTTAGCACCAAGGGTAGAGGTGAGCACCTTTGCTCAGCTCTGGACCCAGCCTCTTTCCCGACTTCTGCCCAGAACCCGCAGTCAGAGCCTGCTCGCCACAGTTTTTCAGGTTTGGCGGGGCTTTTGACGTGCTCTCAGCTGTGAGCCTTTGCCCGTCCGGATCTTTAGCCCCACCCTCGAAGCCAGGGCCCTTCTGTGCAGGGTCTCAAACCAAGGTTTATTGGGCCGGGCGTGTTTGCTGGCTTCCACTCAGCTGCGAACTTCCGCTCGTCCCGGACTCTACCCCTCCCCCACATTTGGAGCCCGCTTGTGCACATAGGATGGCAATTCGCGGTTTCTCCTGCCGGGCGGGGATAGTAGTGTGGGCTCAGCTGTGAACTTCCACTTGTTTCGGGGTCTACCCCGTCCCTGCTCTCGGAGCTTGCTTGCGCACGTAGAATGGCAAACCGCGGTTTCTCCCGCTGGGCGGGGCTGGTAGCGTGAGCTCAGCACGAGCCCCCCACCCGTCCCTGGTCCTAGCCCGGTCCTGCGTTCAGGGTTGTCTTGCGCAGAGTCGCAGAGCAGATTTTTGCCCGTTCCTGGCCTCTCGCTTTGTCCCCGTAGCTTTCACGCGTCCCCTCCCTCCCTGCTGGGCTAGACCGAGCTCACACCGGCTTGGCCTCTGCCTACCATGACAGAAATGCGTTTCAGTGTTCTGCTGCCACCAAACCCTTCAGCAACCCTCAGCAGAGTAGAAAGGGACCTAATACTCCACACTGTAGGCCTGGGAGCTCCCTCACTTGTTTCATAGCTCAAAACTGTCCAAACAACTCTTCTAGGCTCTGGGACTGCAGGCTGGGGCTTGGTTCCTGGGACCCAGGTCCCTCCTTCTCCGCCAAACTTTCCTCCCGCCACGCGGGTCTCTCCTGGCTGCTGTTTGCTCCGGGGAGCTGGGCAGCCCTTTTCGCGTTTTTGCTATTCCTATCAGTCTCAATGTGGCTTCTTCTGTGTTCCTTGGTTGAAGAGTCCACTTAGTTTAGTTCAAAGTTGGTTTATCTAGATGATGGTTCTTAAAATTGAGTTATAATCTACTTTGGTTCTGGGAGTTGGAAGTTGGTACGTCTGCCTACTCCGTCGCCATCTTGCTCCTCCCATTTCGCCAGTGCTGGACTCCTAGAAGACACTCTTTCTGCTTCTTTCCTCAATAAAAGTGCAGTATAAAGTTCTGAGTACAAATTCCTTTAAGAGTGATCTTGTGAGTTCTGGGAGATCAAGAAGAGCCCTGGTGTGCTGCTCCTTCCTGGGCCGCTACTGGCGCCTCCGGGACTCCCACAGCTTCAACCTTCCGACTGCAGGGGGCCGAGGGCTGGCTCCAATGTTCAATCACTCAGCTGGGAGGGAGGGGAACTGTGCAGACCCTCCGAGCCTTTCTTTATCAAGCAATCAATCATTGGAGACCCTCTGATAAGTGTGTTTTCAGGTCTGTTTAGCAAGTGCTTCATCTATACTCTGGAGTACATTCTTGCTGAGATTAGGTCCCATGGTTAGTGCAAGCGATTGACAATGGTGCATTGATACTTTCTGGCTATGATACAGTTGAGTATCACTGACAGTGACACTTTTCAACTTTATCTCTAGTCCTCCTTTTCATGAGAGTGCACTGAAGTTGTTTCTTAATTTACCTTAGCTCTGCTCTTTGAAGATGAAGACTTCTCACAAACATCATGTCCTGCATCTTTTTTGTTTAATTGTTGAATAGTTCTCTTTCCTCTCTCATTTTGTCATGTATAGCGAGAAAAAAAACCAATGTGGCACCTTCTGCATTTGCTCAGAAATCTGCTGAAGTGTATTGTTAAGTTCATGAGGCACGTTTTGTTTTTCACAGTTTTAGATGAGAGAATAACCTTTCTGCCGTTACATACAAGGACCCATTTTCCTCTGGTTTGCGATAGTACATCCCTCAGGTTTTTGTCAGAAGCAAGTCAGTCTGTCTGGCCTAATACAAAAACCTGCATATCATGAGCCCTGGATCATGGGAAGCTCTTTCTCAAAGCTGCTTACCATATGTATTTTTAAAATCTGGGTTAAGATACTTCTTTTTATCACTGGTTTTGAGCAATTTGACTATTGTGTGATTTGTGTGTGGTTTTACTTATGCTTCTTATTTTGGGGTTTGTTAAGATTCACATATAGGGCGATTTGTAGATTTTCGTACATTTGGAAAGCTTTTGGCCATTGTTTCCTCCCGTAATTTTTTGCTCCCCCCCCCATACTGTTCCTCTTCGGGGACTCCAAGTACGTATATAGTAGAGCTCTTGAAGTTTTGCTGTTCAAAGAAGCTTTGTTCATTTAAAGAAGTTTTATCTCTATGTATTTTACTTGAATTTAGCTTGCCATATCTGCAAGTTCAATAATTTTTTTTCTACATGCCTCATTTGCCATTAAACACACTCAGTGTGTTTCTCACCTTATGTATTATAATGTTCATCTCATCTATTATACTTTTTCATCTCTACAAGTCCACTTTGGGTCATTTCTGTCTTTCATGTCTTGGTTTGTTGAACATCTAACGTACAGTGGTGGTTTTAACATCCTCAGTCGTTAATTCTCTCATCTGTGTTGCTCTTGGTCCATTTTGGTTGTTTGATTTCCCTCCTCACCACGAGACATTTTCTCTGTTTCTTTGCATGTCTGGTAATATTTTCCTGGATTCCAAAGATTGTGAATTTTATATCATTGAATGCTGGAAACTTTGTATTCATCTGAAGATTTTGAGATTTGTTCTAAGGCACAGTTGAATGGCTTAGAAACAATTTGGGTTGTTGGGGGTCTGATTTTTAAGATGTGTTAAGTATGGGACTTATTATTGCCCAGCTTCAAAGCAAGACTTACCTTAGGACTGTACCAGATGTCTTGAGACTTAACAATTTTCTACAAGGTTGGTAGGAATAAGCATTATTCCAGTTTCTATGTGAGCACTGAGCACTGTGACCCTAATCCTTTCATCTGGTTCTTTCTCTGACCTCATGTATTTTTTCCTTATGCATGCGCTGACCATCACTTCACTGAATCCTTGAAGGACTTCTTAGTTGATCCTTGGAATTCTCTCTGGTGTTGCTCTCCAGAAGCCTATTCTACAGTCTCTCGCCATCTTGGTATCTCTGTTTTCTCAACATTATCATCTCAAGTCTTCAACTTTTCAAGAGCATTCTTCAAAAGTATTTGTATGCATAACTGGCTTTGCTTATTTTGGTACCTGTGTCATTGCTAGGAAACATGCCAGGTAGATAAAAAACTTTTGACACAGCTGAGTCATTCTAGTCACCAAGTTTGGACAGTAAGAACAGCACTGTCTAGGGCCCATTAATTCAGCACAGACCAGGGAGCAGTAAAGACTTATTGCTGAGTGTCATATGGCTGTACGATTATGGGGGGCTGTGTGGCATTACTGTTGCCATCAATTTCTGATAGACTCTGCAAGAGGACAGAGTATTTAGTTGAAGTAAAGTACTATGTTCAAAGTTCCTATGAAGCAGAATCCAATTCTTAGTATGCCTTTTGGCAAATTTGAGATAACATATTAGGGGTTTAGATAAAATCTTAGTCACAACTATTTTATAAAGTAAGGGGAACCACAAATTGATATTTCTCTCTCTCTCTCTAAAAAAAAATCAATGAATAAATAAAAATTTAAAAAAATATGTGAAGATCTACCCTTTATCATTTAAGTATATGTTTACTTGCATGGATTTGATAATCAATAATGCTAAGTTACCGTAAATAGTTACCTGTTATAAATTAATACAGAATCATGTGCCGCCAAATGGTTAAATTAAAATATTATTTACATAGTAAGTAATCTGATGTTTATATGGGGTGATAGTCTCCTTACCTCCAGTGGAATTGCTACTTTTCACCTTGTTAGTAGTGTTAGCTCATGACAATTTTTTTGTCATCACAGGAAAATCTATACCATATTGCCCTTGCATTTAAAATAGGACCGTGGCATTATGACCATAAAGGAATATGATTATCAAGTTGATTTAGTGACTTGCTCCGGGTTCATTTCCAACTTGGTGATCAAGTCATTGCAACCATGTTTTTGTTTGTTTGTTTTATTTGGCTTTCCTACTCTTCCTTGTTCCAGCATTTCTTTTCTTTCCTTCTGGTATGAGCATTTAGGAGCAGTGCCTTTATCAGACAGTATTTAGCTTTGGGTAATGCTTTGTTTTTAATATATTCTTTAGAAACACTTGGCAAGTTTTCTTTATTTGCATAGAATCTTATTACGTTACTCCCACACCCCCATTAAATCGAAATTCTTTATGTATTCATTGAATTGCCAAGAATGTCAGTAATATTTTGCAAATGTTTTCATTGTCTGTAGCAAATTTACTTTTTCTCTAATTTTCACTGCCATGTGAATACCTCCATTACTGCAACTCACAACTAAAATGATTTTAAAATACTGGTGCCTGCTATGTATTTATTTAAAAGCAGTTAAAGAACAAAATTAATATACGATGCAGTAAAAATTGAATAGATTCTAATGAATATTCTTTTTTCACATCCTTGTGTTCAATTACATTTTATAGTAGAAAGCACTTAAAATTTTATTTTGGGAAAAGATGCTATAAAATTTATAAAAAGTGATGGATAATACAGGATAAATGTTATTTGAAAGCTATAAATGAACTAGCGAAAAAGCCAATGCAATTTCTCAGGGCCAGCAGCGAGGAGGAGCTGTGACCTCAGCTTCCCTAGGGGCGCTGCTGATGTCAGTGTCAGAGTAGCTGTCTGTAATTGTCAGATGAGGGCAGGGCAAGAGACAGACTTTGAACTCGTTGAAAACAAAGCATCAGTTTTCTCTGAAATTCTATCAAACAGCCAGTCCTATTAAAGGGCTACAACTTCAGTGAGAGGAAAAAAAACCAAAATATACAATTGAAAACAATTTTGGCTACTGTCAAAGAGAGACAATATGAAATCTTTTCTATCTTCACCTGACTGATGAACAGGCTAAAAATCACACCTAAGAATTGGTAAGAACAGGCTTCCTTGCAATTTAATGTGGACAGCTACAGTTTCTGTGTGGTGCAGGGAGCTTCAAGCAAAAAAAAAATACCAAGAAAAACAAAACCTGTTACGAGGGGTGCTGGGTTTAAAATCGCCCTAGGATACCCGGCAAAACAAATATAAAATTGTGTAGAGAGACACACACTAAGATGCTTTCACATCTAATTCAAATCACATGGGAAGAAAGCCCCCAGGGGGCGGAGCAACAAATCAACCCATGTTCTCAGTCAACCAATGAGCATTCGTAGACATTCATTCATAGGTTCCAATTATCAAAGAAATCAAAATGGAACTCGCCCCATTGGGAATATGCAAGGATAAAAACAGTCAAGGCAAATTTAAAGGAAAATGTACATTTTTAAATAAAATAATTTTAGCCTGACCTGTGGTGGCGCAGTGGATAAGGTGTCAACCTGGAACACTGAGGTCACCGGTTCAAAACTCTGGACTTGCCTGGTCAAGGCACATATGGGAGTTGATACTTCCTGCTCCTCCCCCCTTCTCTCTCTTCCTTTCCCCTCTCTAAAATACTCATTCAATAAACAAAAAACAGAATAATTATATAATATAGTTAGGTAAGTTATATCATTATAATTATATAATTCTTATTTATATCTATTTATACCCTTTGGAAGATAGACTCTTTCAAACGCAGTGGCTGGAATAAACAGCAGATTAGATAGTACCCACACCTAAAAAGTGAATTGGTAGATCAGAATATAAAGACATAAGAAATAGAAAAATGAGATTAAAAAATGAGTATACATTTAAGAGTTGCAGAAAGGGAGGTAGGAGTCAAATAGATAAAGCATGGAGTTTCTCTAGCAGCGATAAAAGATGTGAATAGGACTCAAGTTTTAAACATTCCACAAGTGAAATGTTCAGAGATACACACAATATTCATGTATAAGATGCCAAAGTGCGCATACCTATAATGATATGTACATAATATTGTATATACATACATAAATGTATATATGTGTACATTTACATATTTATACATATTTATATGTGTATACATATTAATATTCATGTATATGTATTAACTATCCTTCAAAAGGTGAAGGGATTATAACTAATGACACCAATAAAAATAGCTTTAAAATTAATTAGTAATAATTTTTCTCTTCAAATTACTCTAGTGAACTGAATTATAAAGCTATCATAGATCCCGACAAAGGAAGTTTTAAATTAAAACCTAAAAGTCATTTAAGCAATCACACACAAAATATTTAAATTGTCAATTTTTTTGTTATTTTCAAAATAAATTGTTATGATTTGTTTGGATAGCCTTATAGTTTTAGTATATGAAACCACTTTAAATGCTAATTCAAGTGACTATGTGCCCTTGTTTGTATGTATTCATTCATTGCTATTCAATATATAAATATAAGGAAACTTGAAAATAAATATTAAGTTCTGCTTTTTAAAATACTTTTTCTCACTTTCTGATATTTAAAAAGATATGACCTGTGAATTTAACTCAGGGTTTGAGAAGGAAAAAAAATGTGACCATACTAAATTTGCTCACATTTACAAGGGCATCAGAGAAAAATCAAATCCAATACTTATGTGAACATACTTTGGCTAGAAATGCTAGCTATTCAAAGGGCATTTGGCTGAACACAACTGAGAAATGAACTTGTTAGATGTACTGTCAACACTGACTTTGACATTCACTTGAATACAAATCCCTCCCAGGAGTTTTCTAAGGAAAGGCAAAGGCATTTGGGTTGGGTGTGTTCATCCCTCATTTTTTATTTTTATTTTTACTCAGAATTTCAATATTATAATACATTGTAAGCATCTTAGGAACTTCAATTCTTTTCATTCTGGGCTCATATTTAACATGAAAATTGGCTACCTCCAATTTCTGACTCAATATATTAACGAATTATGTAATGTTCATTTTAGTCCGGTTTTTCCTCCAAATCATTAACATAATTGACAGCACCTTTTCTACGCCGTGCTGTTCTCTTCTGGGAAACATACACAAAAGAATGTCAGGAAAATGAGAAGCTTGAAAAGTTCAATGGTGTCTTAAACTCACTGTACCAAAACTGACCATTGATAGAGAACAAGGTATTTCTGCAGTTAATATCATGCATGTGGCATAAAATTCAGATTCTATTAATAATGGGAGGTAAATGTCTTTATTGAACCAAATGCCATTTAGGAGAGTGTGATTTATGTGCCTGGTGTTGAAAGGACACTTTGAATGAATACCGTATGTATTATAAGAGTTGAGAACAACCTGAGCTTATTTCTCAGAGATGATGCCAAACAAGTTGTAATTCTTTTTCAGGAATTTCTTGTGGAAGTTCAGAGAAGGTCTCCTAAACAAGAACCTAGAACTAGTGAGATTCAGGAAGGTGCTCTGTCCTTGCTAGCTACTGGAAACCCCAGCGTTGTCCCCAGGAATAAAAGGCACATCATGATTTTTGATGACTCCCCACGTAAGGCTATTTAAGCAGGAACTCTGGTCACTGAAATTGTTTGCAGTGGTTTCTTTAAACCAGGGGCTAAAGACATCAAACAATATTCCATTGATCGGAAACATGTTTCTATGTGGTCCTTCAGAGCATCTATACCTAGCTACCACTGGTCTCCACTTCTCTAGATTTTTTCTTAACAGGGATTCTGGAAGAGGTGAGACCAGTCGGAACACATGACACCCAAACACCCTCCCTTGTGGTTTTGAAGTTCTGGGTAGAAAACAAAAGACTTGGCAGTGGGTGGTCCTTTCTTACCACAATCTAGAGCAGCGGTTCTTAACCTGGGTTCTATCAAACCTTAGGGGTTCAATGAGTCGGTCTCAGGGGTTTGGAGAAGCCTCTGTCGTGGAGGCCAGAATACAGTAATACTGTGATTTGTTGTGAGTTCATGCACTTTGTTGGTTTTGTTCTTTGAGCAAGGTGATGGTCATGCACGGCTCATTTTGTGCACTAGTAAAAAACATATATCTATGTCTTGAATTTGGAAAAAGAAATCATATTTTATTTATCACTAAAGAAGGGTTCGGTGAATGCGCATATGAAACTGGTGGGTTTGATACCTCAAAAAAGGTTAAGAACCACTGATCTAGAGGAAGGTTGAATTGTAGAAAATCCATAAGAAAACTTGCTTTTGTAAATGGTGTAAAGTGTCAGCACTTGGTTTGCAGGAACAAACTCATTTTATGCAGTGAGAGAGAAGAAAGAGCCTATTGCTGTAATACCAAATACCCTGCGAGATATCGAGGTATATCACTATTCCCATCCCATGGACCCCTCAACTGAAGTGATTACTAAGGCGTGGGAGACAACTGAACTTGTCAGTATTCAGAAAAAGATGAAAACACAAATTTTGGGGGGGATGTTTACTCAAATACATGACACCTAGGGGACAGTTGTACTTAAATCTGTAAACACATAAGACATGGTGATTCCCTGATGTAACGGGAGTGTGTCCTTTATTTGTAGTTATACTATACATTTATTTGGTCCTACTATACATTTATTAGGATTTTAAAACGTTTGGGTTTAGCGTTTGGAAAGCAAGAGGCTGTTATTACCGTTTGGGAATAGGTGTGTTTCATAAGCAGTGGCAGAATTGAAGGTATTTTATCTTGACTGTGGCTGAGGCTGTACTTCCCTTCCATCTCCACCAGGAAGAAGTGTTTCAGCTCTAAAAGTTACAGAGACATAGACAAAATTCATGGTGACATGTTTTGCCCAATTATCTCTAGGATTTTCAGATTATAGTTTCAAGACAGAGGGGCGCACACACAAGGAAAGAATTCTTTGGAGTAAGTCCCTCAGAAGCTTTCTTTTCTGGCATGGACAATTAATTATCGCTTCTCTTCAGACCGATTCCCTTAAGCAGATCAAGGTGACCTCGTGGCCTCTTACTTCTAATCTCTGACATAAATCCTTGATTTATTTAATTGCGAGAGTTGTGTTTTCCCTTTTCCCTCGGCAACGGAGGTGGTGTTTATATTTGCATGTTTACAGCGTTGAGGATTTCAAAAGTAGACCGGGGTGTTCTCATGCAGCCTAGTGGAAGATCCTGCACAGACATTTCAAAAGCAACGGTGACAGGTAATGAACGTCTCCAGACGTTCCACATCCATGTCCACCCCCTCCAGCGGAGGTGCAGGCCTTGTTGCTGCTCACAGGGAGGGTCCAGAATGGCTTCACGAACACGGTTGAGTTGAACCACGCCAACTTCCCCTGCGGTTCTTTCTTCCTGGCCGATGACGTCTGACGCCTGTCGTGTGTGTGTGTGGGACGTACCCTAGGGTGGGTCCAGTCGGCGCTGAATCGGTGGATTCACGTGATGCCGTGGCTGGTTTACCGGGCTTCTCTTTTTAGCGTCACTGTTTTCATCATTTCATTTTTGCATCCTCTCCTGAAAACAATCTTCACCTGTAAAATCATTTTTAAATATGCTTGTTGACGTTCCTTTAGAGCCGACGTCCTTTTATTCTTGCTGGGAAACACGCGTTGTGTTTTACCGCCTTGCTGGCCTGCAGCAGCCTGTGGTTAGGCTGTAGCTCGTTCTGCCCCCAGTGAGGGTGTCCGTGTTGACTCTGTGTAGCTCTTCCGTCTGGCCTGGGAGGAACACTCCCCACCTCTCCAGGCAGAGGAAGGTGCTGGAGAAGGACAGGGTGGGTGGGTCTAGTCAACATATTGCCCTGTGATAGTGCAGGTCAGTGAGCACACTGGAAATCAATTGTCCTCCTTGCCTCAGTTTCCCCTTCTCAGGGCTTTTAAAATTTTACTTATTGATTTCAGAGAGAGAAGAAGGGAGGGAGAGAGACAAACAGATGACAGAAGCATCGATCCATTCCTCTACGTGCCCTGGCCAGGGATTGAACCTGCAGCCTTGACATATCGGGATGATGATGCTCTAACCAACTGAGCTGTCCAGCCAGGGCAGGTTTTTGTTCTCAGAGTAAATATAAAGGCTTATGAGCCTGAAAAATTATTTAGTAAGGTATTTGGTATCACGTTGACAATGCAAAGAATAACAGATGAGCAAGGGGGTCAGATCTGTGGCAATGGATGGACAGTAGACTTTGGGTGGTGAGCACACTAGTGTGGACAGAGGGTGAATTGTAATGATGTACACCTGAAACGTATGTTATTCATCAGTGTTACTTAAAATAAAGGAAAAGAAAAACAAACAACGACAACAAGACCTTAAGACACTGAGAGGGATAATACCAGTCCTGGGGCCAGTGGCGTGTTCTCTGATGGCAGGAAAGCAGGTCAGTCTGTGCCCTGCATCAGCACATCCATGTCCACCCCCTCCAGCTGTCTTCCCATTGGCTGCGCCCGTTCTGTGCTTCCTCATGGACACGTTGTGCGGCACGTTCATGTCCAGTGCCATCTGCACCCTCCGGCTCACCCAGCACCCCCCCTCCCGTTCCCCACCTCCCCTCTGACCTGCCCCCTCCTCACTGCCTGATTCTCTCACATTGGGGAAAGACCGAGAGGCACAAGCTAAATCCATGCAGCCATAGTCTGCTTCTACGGCTTGTGGCTTGTTGGGAACAGTGGGGACCCACAGCAGCTGGGACTTGCAATTGTTGAATAGAGCTTTCTATTCTACTTATGACCTGCCATATACCACGTGTTGTCTTCTTAACAGATTCAAAACCAGGTCAGATGCTTTGTTTCTTAATAAAGTTTGCTGAATATCATCGATCCATTCATTCATTGATCCACACCAGCAACACACATGATCAAGAGCAGACCACCGGCCAGGCTGTGTGGTAGGTGCTGAAGACAGAACACATGTGTGTGTATCCTTGCCTTCAAGGGTTTTACCATATGCTAGGGGTGGGGTGGGGTTGTCCAATATATGTCAGCTCCTGCAGTCTTGTGCCTCACTGCCCCATTAACACCCAAGTCTATGTCCCTGGAGGCATTTTTCCAGGAAAAAAATGACCAAGGAAACTATTCTTTGCTTTACATGGGCTACCCTCTGCCTTCCATGTTGCCGCCTTTGCAGCAGGTTAGTCTAATATGAGAATGATATAAGAGAGGCATATGTGGGGTTCTATGGGACACCAGAGTGGGCGTCTGCTTCAGATGGAGCAGTTTTCGTGAAGATCTAATGAGGAGTGTTTGGGCTAAGACTCGCAGCACTATGCAAAGTCTGGGACACCGGTAGGAGAATGATCCTTGCCCATGAAGAGAAGCTCTCCCTTGGGAATGGAAATGACAACCCATAGATAGAGCCATTACTGAACTCTCAGATGTGCAGGTGAGCAGAGAGGCCCTGGGCTATGCTGAACTTGATGGGGTGGGGGCCCTGCCATCAGATGGTGCCCCTTGCTGGTCTCTCTTTTGTTTCTGGATTTAAAGTGTTTGTTTCATTTGTCTTGGCTTCTGAGTCTGGAGTCCAGGTGTTGGTCCTGGCCACTTACCACATGAAACTCTTCCATCTTTTGATTGCATTTCTCAAGGGACTGAATACTCTGTCCCTCACAGCCCCCATTCTCTGTGAAACACTAGTCTCAAGTGATGGTGGGACTTTCTTCCTCTGGATGGAGACCACGTCCATGGGTGTGTCCTCAGTAGCTCTCTCCAGCTCTCAAAAATGGGTCAAGGCAAGCCTAGACTTGACTGGACAAATGAAAGAGGAGATAGGCAAAGGAGAGACAGGAAACAAACCACAGCCAGGAAGTTAAATAAAGTCCTGTCTTTTCTCTTCGCCACAATGTTTCTCCACTGCCTCAGCACTGGAAGCCTGGACCCTCGCCTTTCCTAATAGGGAATCCAGGTGGATACCTTCTCACCCCTTCCTCCGGAAAGTCTCTCCAGACTGTTAGGATTCTTCATACCTGTTTGCAGAACAGTGCCCTCTCTTTCCTGAAGCCCGGGGGCTGTCTTGAAACCCGGGCTCTCACAAACACATCTTGTGTTGCAATCTCAGATTCAGAAATTATCTCAGAGACCATGAATTCTTGTACATAAGCTGTGTGTCGAGGTACTTTTTCCGCTTTGAATATTAACTTGTATTCAATTTTTTTCTCCAAGGTCTTACACATGAACTTGCTAATATTTAAAAGGCCAAAGACATAATTGGTTGATCATGTCTGCCCTATCTGAAGATGATGTCATTATTTTAGTATCCCAGGAACATGGACTTTGGGCTGTTTTTATAGGAACTGAAATATGACGTGAAAATAGAATAAGCATGACAAAGAATTAAATTTGCACTATTTAATAGCATCACATTTACTTATATTTTATAGCTATTAGAGTGCATATTTAATGATCAAATAACTTAAAGGACTGTTGCCTTTGTGAGCACCGGTATCATGTTTAGTATGTAGCAGTTGATGGATAATTTGCAGAGGGAACCCAGCCTCATTCTGGGTCCAGAATCGACTGGCATGTACTCTTAACAAAAATGCTTCTTCTCTTCTCCTCAGTTTCCCCATGTTTAGAAATTGGAGTTCACTCATTATTTCAGAGTACATTCTAGGTAGAGTCTTAACCTAATTTATCTCCAGTTCTTCATCAATCAAGGAGGACCTACCATCAACTCACTGGTTGTTGATTGGATGACGATGTGTAGTGCTCAGCTAAGTGCATCCCCGAAGAGCATGGTAGATGCTTCAGAACTTTGCAAACATGTCCCCCTCCCCCCAGCCTCTTCTCCCTCCTCCACTCTGCCCCAGCCCTGCAGGCACGTCCCATGTTTTGAGGAAAGCTGGGGGTGGATGAGGTGTGGATGAATGGCGTGGGCACTGGGTTTTCAGGAGGCACACAAGCACTCTTCAGATGTAATTACCATGCTTCCCGACGGGCTTGCTCAGCGACTCGTGTAATACATGGAGCGCCGTATTTTTTCTGTTTGATGATTGTTTTTTTCTTTCTCTTTTTTCCTCATCTTTAATCAGTCCCATCAAGATGCACGGGGAACGGTTGTGCAGACTTCCCTGATGATCCCGAGGGCGCCAGAGAATTAAATGTAAAATAGAATTGCTATTTTCACCTTTTCACACAAGAGCCATCCATCCGACCGAGCGTGAAGCGGACGCGTCCCCCTGAGCACCGTGGCGTGTGGTGAAATATTGCTATTCGAATTAGAGCCTAATCAGGAAAAGTGGAGCAAGTGACGTGTCTCAGCCTTTTCTTTTCTGTCGCCAATTACTCCGGACTCCTTGTGTGCATGCCTCCCATGCACTTTCTTTAATTAGCACTTTAATAGCTCTGCTTCAGAGAGTTGGTCCGGGAGAGAACTTTCCCAAAGCTGCCAAATGGTCCCAAGCAGGAGGTGATTAAATTTAGTCTGAAGCATGATTCTTTGTGTCACGGTGTACTTTCCAGGATGTGTTCCCAATAACTCCTATAAAAAAAAGATATTGATTGATTTAAGAGAAAGAGGAAGGGAGACAGAGAGAAAGAGAGAGAGAGAGAAAGAGAGAAACAACAACTTGTTGCACTTACTTATGCATTCATTGGTTGAGTCCTGAATGTGCCCTGACTGGGGATGGAACCTGCAAAGTTGGCCCATCAGGATGACACTCCCTCCAACTAAGCAACCAGGCCTGAGCCCAGGAACTCCTGACCAGAGGGATGTGACCACTCTGTAAGTGTGCCAGAGAAAGCTGCCTGGGATCATTAACTGCTGTCTGGAAAGTATTGATTTAGATCAATTTTCATAATAAGGGTATTGACTCTTCATGAAGCACTGGTTTATGTTGGATGCGGAAGAAAAGTATTTGTGCAGAGATGATGGTTTTATTAGACTTCAACCAGGAGGAAGAAGAAGAAGAAAAACACTCTGCTTCAACTTTTTATTAGCCCTTCACATTTTAATTATGGATGGGGCTCACTGGAATACACTTAGCTTAGAGAGTTAGCCTTTCCCCTCATATACAATGATTTGATTTTATGCAAGTTGTGTTGATAGCCAATAATTAACACAAGAAGAAAACCTCACTTCAGTGCATCTCACAGGATTTGCTGTGGTGACTTCCATAATGCAATTTTAGGAAACAGAGTCAAACTGGGAAATTTGTGCTTTGTTCTTCTAAAACTGGGTAGGTTTCTTTCTTTCCTTTTCTTTCTTTCTTTCTTTGTTTCATTCTATTTCTTTTTATTTTATTTTTTATGTATTTAACATCTCTGGGGTTAGACCGTATATTATAATAAATGTGACAGGGATTGCTTTTGCCGGTTTTCCTTGAAGGACATAAGGTAATGGTGCACCTCACCATCATGCCATCTTATGGAAAGTGTAGAGTTTTCTATTTAATTACTTTCCTTTCCATAAAATACAACTTGCATTAAACACTGTGTTACTTCTGTGATTTAATGCACCTGCTCTACCTTCCTTCTTTGAGCCACATGTTTTTCTCTTGGTATGTACAAACAGCATGAACAATTTTTTTATTTTAATAAGTGAAAGCCTTATTCATATACTAAAATCCTCTCATGCAAAGTCCAAATAATCCAATGAAGATTTTTAAAGATGAATTAAATTCAGCAACTGCTTAAAACAGATCAATGACTTGCTGGAACAGAAGGAGCCTGCAATGTGGCTGACCGAGGGCTGCTGTCATTGGGGACTGTCCCTGCCTCATAGCAGCTGTGACAGGCTGTGTGTGCCCTCCTGTACTGTTGGGCAGTAACTGTGTGGAATGAGGTTAAGATGGAGGGGAGGGGTTAAGTCTTGGTCCCAGCAGTTTTGTAAATGTAAGTGACACTCTCGTTTTTCCTGATTGTGAAAATACAATCTGTTCACTCAGAATAAAGCAACAACAACAGAAAGATTTAACAAAAAACACGACTATGATGTGTTAATATTGAAAGTGTCGCCCAGAAAATATTTCCATGGACACTTACACACACACAAGTCTGTGTTACTATATTAGTTTATTGTTTGGGGGAAGCATTCTAGAATCTATGGAGAATAATTTCCCTTTCATATTTGAATGTTCCTATGCAGTGTACATGAAGACATTGTCTTAGCATAACCGCTGCATACTTACGTAACATACCCAATCAGGACAGTATCAGAGGATCTACAGATCCTACACAGATTCCACCTACTGTCCCAAGAGGGTCCTTCACAGCAAAATTCTGGATCATTCTCGCATGCCATTTTTGGGTCCTTTTAATCTTTTGAAATCGGAATCAGCTCTTTAGTCATTTTAAAGAGTACCAGTGATGGACCATCACTTGGTAGCAAACCTTTCAGTTTAATTGCCTTTTTGGCAAGAATGTGCAGAAGGGATCTTTAGTGTGTGTGTTCTTGTCAGTGTGTGAGGCCAACCACCTCCACAACTGGTGAGGTCAGCTTTGACCCAGGCGCTGTAGGTAGGTCAGGCCTGTCTGTGGAAAAGTGGACGTGTTTTCTTTGTAAATCCTAAGTCAGTTGTGGGATGATTTAATATATCCTTTTAGTCCTCAGAATTTCCTCTGCCTTTCTCACCATTCATTTAAGGATTCTTGCTTTCTTATTAGAACATTCTATTACACCTCTGATATTGATTAGTTTGCATTTTACGATAAAAAAGAGGCTTCTATTCCCTCTTCTGCAGGTGACAGGCCCTGCCCCATTCAGTGTGCTAAGTCACTATGTGCGGGGGCATGGGTCCTCATTTTGGGGTGCTCCTGGCAACACAGTCAGTCTGGCTCTGGCACCGTTGGGATGTGTTTCCATTTGCCTGTTCCCCACACTAGGTTCTAGAATCAGCTTGGGTTTCCCCATCGTAGCTGAAATTAGTCATTTCCTCGAGGTGCTATCAGTGGAGAATGGGATTAAGAAATCAAGACGGGGCCATGGATTGATCATTCTACTTAGGCATAATTGCGTCTCAGCCCCTTAAATTGCTGGCACATCTAGAAAATAGGTCTATGTCTCTCTATCCATGGAAATGACCATTTACCTACATATTTGTATATTAATGTGTTTCTGCAGCACACAACTGCAGTCCTTTACTGACTGATGTTGAAAACTGAATTCATACGGATAGCTCTAATTCCAGTTCAACACAACCACATTTATTAGAGAATTCTACAGAGGTGTTTGAGTAACACCCTTCCCTGATCGCGAGCGGGAACCTTGCTCCCAGTGTGAACACTATATGTACGCAGCTGCCTAATCTCAGAATACACGGGGAAGTCATTTTAGGATTGCTTCCAAAGATTGGGTTGGTAGTCCATACCTCTGCAAAATTAATATACAGTCACTATTTTTAAGATTTTTTTATTTATTCATTTTTTAGAGAGAGGAGACAGAGAGAGAGAAAGAGAGAAACAGAGAGAGAAGGGGGGAGGAGCAGGAAGCATCAACTCCCATATGTGCCTTGACCAGGCAAGCTCGGGGTTTTGAACCAGTGACCTCAGCGCTCCAGGTCAGTGCTTTTACCCACTGTACCACCGCAGGTCAGGCTACAGTCACTATTTTTAAAAAATGTATTTATCGTCTCACATTGTCATAAAATTACTATATCGTGAAACAAAGAATGTGGAATAGGAAAGAAGACTCGATGTTTCTCCAGGGAAGAAACAAAGTCTCACGTGATTTTTATTCCCTCTATGTACCATCAGAATGTTGTGTAATTAATAGAATTTGTAGAAGACACTGGCCTAAGTGAAAATTTAGTGACTGCATTAAAGTTGTTTAGAGAATGGGATTATGGCAAAGCAAATCGGCAGGCAGAGTTGAAGGATCCACGAGAAATGCACAGCCCCAGGGAGGGCTCCTCACACCTGCCGTTTGTATATTTACCCATATGCTGGCGCGTGACAGCAAAATATTTGCTACAGCAGAGCCCCCCTGTTGTGATAATTTTAGGAGAGCAAAATAAGTGTCTAGAGAAATGGATATCATTTTCCAATTTGTACAAAGGTAGGTTGGAAGTGCCCTGACCGGTGAGCGTGGAACCCATTAATTGATACGCCCACAGAACACCCCACTGTGCTCTGAGGCAAACAGCACACTCACCTAATTAAAATTACTGCCTGGGTCTCTTTTCAAGTGACTCTAATTCAGAGAAACTCCACATGAAGATCTAGAAAAAAATATATAATTAGGAAAGTCTACAGTAGGAGTCAGAGTAGATGTTGAATTATAAGCAGAGAAAGAGAGAGAAAAAAAGAGAAAATGGAATAAACATGGATATTTATTAAAATTAGAAAGTAGGGCCAAAAAATGTAAAATTCCAGCCCCCCCCCTCTGTTTTCAGAAAAAGCATTATATTAGTGAAAATATTTTTCACCTCATATAGCATTCTTTTTCTCTTTCCGTGAAAGCCTGGCTGAATGTTTTATTCTTAAATATAGCTATTTACTGTCAAAGAAGAAAAACATGTCCTCTCACTGAATAAAACAAAAAAGAAGAAGCCAGACCTTATTTTTTGGGGACATGGCCCTTGACTAGATGTCTCAATAAATGGGGAAAGAAGGAGACTTGACTACAGGTGGTGAGCACACGGTGCGGTGTGCAGATGATATATTATTGAGTTGTACGCATGAAACTTGTATGGTTTTGTGAGTCAAGGTCACCCCAATAAATTCAATTTAAAGAAAGATCTGGGTTAACGAGGAAAGCCACCATTTTAACCTGGTCCTTCAAATGCGGCTCGCACAGGGAGGGCGTTAGGGAATGCATGTGTGGGAGAAACAAATGTCACAGCCACAGCATTAATATATAAGGTGTCCACGAGGTGAGTGAGTTTAACCCCATTCTAATGAATTTTCTGTCATTTGATGAAAGGTGTCCCGGTTAAACAGCCTTTATCCCCAGCCCACACCAACATTCAGTTTGCTATGTGGGTCAACAAAATAGCAAGCTGAAAGGCTCCCATTAAGTTACATTCTCAAAGTTTATTGAAGTCGGTTCTCTGAAATAGATTTTAATCTCTCTCAAGTGCCTTTGCCACTGGTAGGGATAGCCTATGTATTAGGTCACATAGCGAAACAGTTCATATAAAACAATACAACAGGGCTCGTCAAATATGAGGTGTTTTCTTGATCAATCAAGTCAGTCCTCACTGCTTTGTTTGAATATGGTTAGGAGCGTTCCGGAGCATCGTGTCAGAGTATGAAGCACATGGCGTGAAATGGGTGGGGATGTCGAGACTGACACTGGAGAGAGCACCGTCGTTTCAACTCAGGTGTTGTCATCGGCGCTGAGCCAGGATTCTCCCACACAGTGAAGCGCCATCCCCTGGTCCCCTGCATCTGACAGTGTTGCTGCTACCCTAGGGAAGATGTTTCTCCCAATGTCACTCATGTCATAGACCGGCTCCTAATGGGCTAAATGAGAAAGGAGGGTAAATAGAAACTGACATAGTCGCTCCCGGAGTACTAACTGTCTCAAATATAGTGTGTCTGTAAAGTCATGGTGTACTTTTGCATGGTGACCAGTCAAAAGTGCACCATGGCTTTACGGACACACTGTAGTTTCCAGGCACATTTCCTGCTGCTGGAGAGGAAAAATATATTGTCCTGTCTTCAAGCATCTGTGTGGACCTAAAAACCAAAATGTCCCTTTGTTTCTTCTTATGCATTAAATAGGTGCGTCCCTCAAGCTAGGCAAGTCAACGCTCTTCACGTGCAGAAGGGGTCTGTGGTGCTTTCCACAGTGTTGACTGCCAAAGTGAGTCAACTGAGGTTCCTTCCATAGGCTGAACTTGACTTGATGCTAAAGCACTAGAAGGTGTATTCTGGAAAAAGAGGTCCTTACTTTCACATGGCATTTCCTTCCATGATAGCAAATGATTTTTCTCTTTCCAAGTGTTTCCCGACAGCACTGAAATCATTAATCCTGTATCACTTAAATGTGTGGGTGGAATTGAGCATCTCCCACCACTCCATTCCTCCTCTCAAACTCATTGCTGAAAGACATGGAACTAACAATCCTCACATTAAATGCTACAATGCACATTTCAGTCGGTGATGAAACTAGGCTACTTGTAAGTTAACTATTTTACCGACATGCACAATAATAAGACAAGTGAACTGTAATATACAAGGGCGATGCCTTTCATTCGGCTACTGTGTACTTTGAAATATTCCCATCTTTTTATTCTTTGAATAGTTCATTACTTTCTGATGCTACAAGATCATTTGGGGGTTATCTTGTATATTCCCTGCCCCAGTCCTGGAATCCACCATTACCTCTAAAAACTCTGATTCCTTGTATTGGCGAGTGGTATTAGCAAGCAGTGTATGGGGACTGGATTCCCTTGCTTCTAATGAGATATCACTGCTTCTTGGGCCTTTCGAAGAAAAGAGCTGGGTAATGTATCTATGTCTACTAACTCATATATACACAGACATCTATACTTTTTTTCTCTATTTACCTATCCATCTGTAGGTATATTAAGCTAAACTGCTGTTTAGAAATGGTCCCTGTTTGTAGTAGTTTAAGATTTCTCAAGTTGACGATGGTGCAAAAGCAACACGTGTTCAGTAGACCCCCATACTTAAGAATTTTGCGTTTTGCCCTTTTCAGCGGCTAGTGATGTGCAGTAGAGTCTCTCATGGTGCTGGGCAGGGACTCCATGATGCCTCCAAAATGCCCAGTTGTGTCTCCTGCTCCGGTGAGAAGCAGAAGAAGGAGCTCAGGACGACTGCCCAACTCTAGACTAATGTAAGTGGTCCACTCAAATTCAAGGGAGGCTGGGCTGAGCTATGGTGATGGGTGGGTTATGTGTATTAACTGACATGGGTTGATGGTGTTGCACCTCCATCCTAAGTCAAGGAGTGGCTGTCTACTGCCTTTGACTCCAAGGCAGGCCACAGGGCTCAGTCCAGCTTTTTCTTCTTGCCAATCTGTGACTTCCCGCTCCTAATGTGTGAAACTATTTTTTTAATAGATATTTCAGGATTTTTTACATACGTAATCATGTCATTGCAAATAATATTTTTATTTCCCCCTATATATTAGTTTATATTGTTTCCCTGCTTATGCATTAGTCAGGATTTCTAGTAAGATGCTTAGTGGGAGCGGTGAGAGCCTTTGTCTTCTTCCAGATTTTGGGAGGAAAGTATCAGTTTTTCACTGCTAATGATGGTAGCTATAGGAGTTTAATAGACACCCTATCAGGTCCAGAAATTTCCCTTATATTCTGGTTGGCGGAGACTTTTATAAAGAACAAATATTGATTTTTTCAATGTATTTATTAGACCTGTTGATATTACCATAAGCTTTTACATATTAGACTAATAATAGGTTGAATTGCATTGATTTATTTTTAATGTATTTTTTGATGCATTATCCTTTTTTATATATTGCTTAACTGTAGTCCATAATATTTTGGTAAGGACTTTTGCATCCATACTTACGAGAGATTGATCTGGAGTTATATTTTATTTTGAAGTCTTTGAATGGTTGCTTTTGTGTTAGGATAATACTGGTCTTATAAAATGAGTTTCAATGCATTCCTTTTTTGGGGCTATTTGAAAAGAGATTGAACAGAATAGTTGCTACTTTCCTGAAATATCTAGTAGGTTCTACTAGTGAAACCATTTGGACCTGGAATTTTCTTTATTGGAAGGTGTTTTTTTTAAACTGCATATTATATTACTTACATGTAAACATTTTATCCCCCTTCTTTTGCCTGAAGTCTTTATTTCTCTTCCAGTTTTGAGACTTGAGTTTGCCCCTGAAGATGAAGCCTTTGGCTGTTAAGGGATACAAGTCTGAGAGGGTGACTTGTGGCGTGTCTCCCTGTTTTCCTGCCCGCGTCACAGGGACACTTTCTCCAGTTCTCCCTGTGGGAGCGTGGCGGGTTTCTGCAGGAAAATCCTGTGGAGATGTAACTGATCTCCGTGAGCTCCTCTCTCACCCCTTCCTGACCCTGCGTATCGAGCAGCTCATCACAATTACTGGATAGGAGTTTTCCTACTGGCTAATGGCATCTTGTAGCTTCTGCTTCAAGTAAGCAAATCTCTGGTGCTGAATCTCCCTGCATTCATTCACCTGTATTATTGAATTATTAATTTAACTTTCTTAATAATTATAAAAATATTTAACTTTTTTAAATGTTGGGTGAATATTTCATATTTTTGCTAAATGGAATGTTCTATAAGGTCAGTTAGGTCAAAGTAGTTGATAGTGATGTTTGGGTCATTTAGTATCCTTACTGATTTTCTCTCTACTTAGTCCGGTAGTTATTGAGGGAGAGGTGGTGATGTCTCCAAATGAAATGGAGGATGTGTCTGTTTATCCTCTTCAATCCATCAACTCTTTGCCTCATTTACATATTTCCCCATGTATAAGACGCACCGTTTTCAAAAAATTTGGAGTCTAAAAATTGGGTGCATCTTATACAGTGGTTGTGGCATTTCAAATGCCATAGAGGAAACTGAGGATGAGGCAATATATGAAGATAGTGATTTGTCATCAGACATAGATGATGACAAGCTAATGGATGGGACTTTTTGACAGTGATGAGGAGTTGTATGAATTTTATGATGAATAAAACTTGAGTTCAATAACTTTATTTAATACTTTTTTCCCTCAAATTTTGGCCCCCAAAATTAAGGTGTGTCTTATACATGGGAGTGTCTTATACATGGGGAGATATGGGATATTGAAGTTCCATTTTAAGTATGGAGCATACTTGTCAGGTAAGATTGTCAGGTGTCTTGGAGAATTGACTCATCATCATTATGTAATGTCTTTTTTTTACTGCTGATCAAGTTTCCTGTTCTGAAATGTCTGTGTCTGAAATTAAGATAGCTACTCCAGTTTACTTTGGTTAGTTTTGGTTTATTTTGCTGTATAGATTTATCTGTCCATTTACTTCTCATCATCTGAATCCTTACGTACATGGTATGTTTCTTGTGCACAGAATATAAATGGGTCTTGCTTTTGTAGCTGATCTCACTGTCTCTATATGTTAGCTTGTTTGCTTAGCATAATGTGTATTTAATACGATTAGTGATAAAGCTGGCTTTGAATCTTGCTACCTATTTTCTGTTCCTTGCATCATTTTACCTCTTCTGTCCTCTTAAGTGAGTTTTTATTTTATTTTTTAACTTTTTGCAACAGAGACAGAGAGAGGGACAGATAGGGACAGACAGACAGGAAGGGAGAGAGATGAGAAGCATCAAGTCTTCATTGCGGCACCTTAGTTGTTCATTGATTGCTTTCTCCTGTGTGTCTTGATGGGGGGGGGGGACTCTAGCAGAGCGAATGACTCCTGGCTCAAGCCAGCCACCTTAGCCTTCAAGCCAGTGAGCCTGCACTTAAGCCATAAACCTTGGGCTTTTGAACCTGAGTCCTCTGTATCCCAGTCTGATGCTTTATCCAGTGTGCCACTGACTGGTCAGGCTTAAGCAAGTTTTTAAATGACTCCAATTAATCTCTTTTGTTGATTTATTCTTTATACCTCTATTATGAGTCTTTTAAAATTATTGCTATAAGGCTGCAACATATATTTTTAAATAATCTGAGAACTCCTTTATAACATTGCATACACTTCACAGTAGTGAGGCTTTACAGTGGTGTGCCAACCGCATCCCTCTTTCCCACCTCCTTCACGTGGTGGGCATGGACTTCGGTTTATAGATGCTCAGGTTATGACCGGGCTACAGGTGCTGGTCCCTCCTCCCAGTATAGCACAACCACTTCCGGCATCCTGGGTTCTTTCTATAATGGAGTCAGGGAAGTTGGTTGATTTTGTTTTTGCCGACTTCTTTTTGCTGTGATCCTGGTGGCCGGGACATATTTGCAGTGCTCTGTATCTTTCAGCTCAGACTGGAACTTAGATCTTACTTTACATGTCAAGTCTGAGGCATCATGGCGTTCTACACGTGGGTTTGATGACCACAGATCCTTGTGCCTCTAAAATATCTCTATTTGCCTCCTCTGATCTTCAGAGGGGCTGTCCTTCACCTCCTTTTGGATATCTCAGAGACACCACAGGTGCGTTACATTTCAATACAGAACTCATATCTCTTCTTAAAAATGTCCATATCTCAGTTAACAATCTGTCTAGCTATGCAGCCTGAATTAACCCTAGACTCTTTGGTGTATCTGGTACTCCAGATGCAGCCATTCCTAAGTACCTTACTTACTTTTGACTCACAACCCATATTATTATTGCTCTAGTTAAGTGCTTCTCTCCTCTCTCTTACTCACACACATTTCAAACATTACCGCTCTCTAGTCTTAAAATATTAAGGATCTCTTTCTTCCAAAATGCAGATCTTTTCATTTTGCCTGTCCAACACCATCAAGCTTTAGCTAGTTTTACATCCCTTTCTTAAAACACCCTAACTCTTTGAAAGGAGAAATTACCTTTCTAATAAGTTCCTAAGTGGCTTCAAATCATTCTCCAACATTTTTCTAAGCCTTTTCCCTCCAGGAATACTTTGCAAAGCTCCATGGCTAAGGTGAGTGCTGACCTGGGGCCTTCAGAACACCAGATCTATTCTTATAATGAGGTTACATAGCTTCAAAACACCTGTACGTAGGTCCTTTTCTTGACAGTACATCCCCTCTCTTCAGCTCAAGTCATTGTGACATTTGTCTTTGTATCTCCAGCATTTGAATAGACTTTTTCCCTCTTTTCACATGAAGGTGGAGTGAATAGAAAGAGATAGAGACAGTTGTTTCTACTGAGTCCCAACTGTATTGCTCCAAAGAATATGACAGACTCAGAGACATGGACAAGAGTGTGGTGGTTACTTGGGGTGGGGAGAGAGGAAGAGAGGGGCACAAAGAAAACCAGATAGAAGGTGACGGAAAACAATTTGACTTTGGGTGATGGGCATAAACATAATCAAATATCAAAATAACTTGAAGATGTTTTCTCTGAACATATGTACCCTGATTTATCAATGTCACCCCATTAAAATTAATAATAATAATAATAATAATAAAGAATATGACAGAAATTTTTTTTACTTGAGTTTACAAAATTGTGGTCACAGGATTTAGTTGTTTTTGTCTGGGTCTTTTTTAGTTTGGACTTTTTTAATGCTTACATATTCCAACATAGAGGGCATGGCACATCTGCGCAAAGGAAGTTCATTTCTTCTTCCACATTCTAACACACAGCAGGATGCCGATGCCGCAGCTCTGGCCACCAGAGATGAGTGACAGGCAGAAGCCAGCGCACTTCGCCACGCGGCTCCGCTCTGACCCACGAAGCTGGCCCCTGCTCTCTACACTAATGATGCTGACTGGGCGCTGGTGGACCCATCCCGACCACTGCCACCTGGGAGCTGAGGCATCAGAGGGCATTCCCTGGTGGCTGTTCTGCAGCACACACACTCAGCAGCCTTTCCGGAAGCAGACGTCTCGCTCTATTACTTACTATTGAAAGCATTTCGCATTTACTTAATTTTTCCCACTGTGTCACACTTTGTCATTAAAGAAACTTGAATCATCTATTTAGACGTCAGTCTCAGAAATGATTTTTGCATGATGCTTTTTCAAACAATGTTGAGAAGGGCACATTTCAAGAGGAGAGGAAATGTCACATCAGAGTCAGGTCCTGGGCAGGCAGCCACTGGAAAGGTGTCGCGATCAGTGTGCTGCGATGGTGACAGATCATTTTTCCATCCCCGGTCGCTTTCTTGAGCAGAAGCTGCCCATCCCCGACTTAGCCGAGAGTCTGTTGTATCACATTGCAGCAAGAAATGTCATCAGACCTTTCTCTGTGAGTCGGACAGACCTCAGCACCTGGTCTAAATGTGAGAACATATTGCTGTGCCCACCTGATTCTCTGTCGTGTGTCTTGATTCATGTCCATAACACAATCGAAGGAAAATTAAAAATGACACCACTCAGCTAATGTGGCTTCCCTCTCACCTGTAGGTAAGCAAGAAACCATTGATGTCTGTCAGGTGACAGAAAATAAATACAAGAAAAAGGGACACATGCATAGAGATGACTTGGAAGGTATTGCAAACATCCTATTTTAAAATCAGTTCTACACCCACATCTGCACGGTTTTTTTCTGGGGGGGATATTAAATAATCACATCTAACTTAAGGGCTCATTTGCTAGATGACACTCTATTATCTGATCCATGAGAGAAAAGGGAATGTGAAACTCAGTTCTGAGTCAGTCAACTGAGTCAGTATTTTAAAATCTCCGGTGCGGTTCATTTCAAACCTGGACTGAGATCTTGTGATGGACTCGTTAGGTTCTAGGTTACCATGGCAACAAGTCATTATTTCCAGAAGTAATCTGACACATCTCAAGATTTTGGACCTTTTCTATTCCTGTATGGTGCTACAAAGACAAAGTGTTAGTTAACTTTAGAACTGTTCCTAGGAGAGGCAACAAGGGAAAAATGACAATATTTGCCTTCAAAACCGTGGGCCCTGGAGGAAGCTTAATTGAGATTTTTAGGAAAAGTAGTCTGCTGGGGCATAAATCATACTGAAGTCATATTTATTTTTGTTAATTTTTCAGCCTTTGTGGAAAAAGACATATATGATCAATTGCATTCATTTTTTTTTAAAAATGAAAACTGAACACAATTAAATGTACACCGTAAACCCACCTAAAACTTCATCCTATAGTTACAATGACAAATCCTATTACTGCCTATTGTGTGACGTGTCAGCTAGAGAGTTTTACCTATACTGCCTCCTCTTACAATCTACCCTTCACCTTAAAGGCTTAGAGGTAAAGATTGGAATAAATATTGCATAAGGGATCATTTTGATGATGCACCGATAAGTTTACTTGGAAATGATCTTCTAGTTACCAAGGCACCAAGGATAGTTACCATTTTCTTAAGCGTCAGGAAGTGAAAATGACAGCTCAAATCCATTCTAGTATCTAAATAAGTTAACTCACTAATCCACCATGTGGAAGGCTTTGTTTTTTAGATAATTTCTTTTTAACAGTATTAATTTAATTGGATTTCATCCAGAATCCTGTGATGCTGATAGTTTCTTATCTGTTGTATCAATTTGTCTGTTTAGACTCAGTATGTTACATGCATGTTTGCTTATTAATAGGAGAGAGCTAGAATTTTAATATTGTTCTTTATGATGGAAGTGTTGGGATTGTTGCCATGGTAATGTGCAGTCCATGCCTCCCTTTATTTACTCTGATTAATTATGTTGTCACCTCATGATTCTGTGAGAATGAAATCTTAGGCAGGTGTATTTTGCTGAGTGGAGAAAGAAAAAGGAATGTTTAAAGAAAAAAAATGGGGCTCATTTTGAATAGAGTGCTCTAATGGGGGTTATTACTGGTCACCGGTCAACAGCTAACTGGGCTCTTGAAAAGCAGACTTTATAGAGGGGCAAAGGTGACGAGAGAAGAGGAGTCTGCCATGGAGTGTTTTATACCTACAGCAAGCAATTTTAACCTATTAACAAGTTAACAAGACTAAGCACAACCATTGCAGAGAATTGTTACACTTTTGAAAGCTGTGTATGACCTACATGAAATATATATATATATATATATATATTTTAACACAGGAATCATTATGACAATTCCCCAACAAGTCATTATATTATTAGAATGAATCTTATTTGTAACAGAGGTTAAATTATTTTCACGCTAGATTGTAAACTTTATGAGGTCAACATCCATTTTTATATTCTTATAGGTACCTGGCACATAACAGAGGCTCAGTGACTTAGTCAGTGGAGTGAGTTGGCAAATTTTCTTGGTCCTTTTCTAGGTGATAGATTTCAGTAGCAAAAGAAGAGGAGTGAACCCACAATACTTGTTCCTATTTGTACGTGTCTTGTCACATATGTCATGTCACGTTCTTGGGTGTTTCTCCGTCCTGCCTTGCAAGCTGCTTTAGGGACAGGGTGAAACTTATTCTTTGCTGCACCATCAAAGGCAAGAAAATCACAGTACGGTTCTAAATGGTCATGGGATCAATTGATAAGTAATTTTATTTTGTTGTGTATGACTTGAACAAGAAGGGAAATATTTTAAATAAGAGACACTATTGATTATCCTATGCCACAGTTTGGTGTGTAGTTTACTAGTGTTTAGGCAAATAAACAAAACGAGATGGAAGATAAGAACATGAATCAAAGGCTGACTCAGTTGGAAAACATACTAGTTTATAGGTGCATATTGAAGATTTCTTTATCAGCTCTTAGATAAAATATATACTTCATTCAAAAAAGGTAGGGAAAAAAACCCTAAAGACCTAAGGAGTCTACCTAACAAATGAATAATCAATCTCTGAATGAGTACAAGTCAGATATTTTTCCTTGCCATTCGTTTTTAAATCAAGAATGTGTTGGAAATTATTTATTGTGACTTTGTTCTTCTTTAAACTATATTCCATCATCTATCATCTATCTATAAATCGACTGTACACATGTAGCATGTATGTATTCCTGATATCAGAGCATGACATAAAATTTAATACTCTCCAAACTATAATAGACAAAACATGGGTGATATTTTAAGGAGTTTTTTACTTTCCTTAAGGGAAAAATATATATTTTAATTTTAGTTACTATTTTAGTTTTTATTGAAAATAATATAATTTTGTAAAAATTTTAATGGTGTATCTGTCTTTGAGGCTGTGATGATTAGTAATGCATAGCAGATAATGCTACATATGTAGAAAGTTAGTAAAATGGACAAATGCACCAAAAATTTAGGAAATGCTCTGAAACATTGGTGGTTTTACAATACATAAACTTTCCAATGAGTGGCATAGTTTAATTTTCTGTTTTACTGTAGATACACATCTTTTTATCAAGTGAAAAATTAAGGTGGCAATCATATCAAGTAGCAATTTAATGCAAAATAAGAGAAACTTTAACCTGTGAACTGAAAATAAATGGGGGAAATTAATGTAGCTGACGTTGGTGTGATTTCTAGCTAGTTGATACCCGTTTACAAATACATTAATGGGTAGAAAGGACAGAAGGGGATTGGTTATATTTGTGAAGAATAAAATATTAATCTAGCAAAGTACACTCTTGTCAGCAGGGGTACCTCATGAGTGCACAGCAAGAACCCATTGCATTTAATCAGTTTTCTACATAAAACTCAAATTTGTGCTCTGTGTGGGTACATCTCCTTCCGAATATGGCTGCTTATGAGGAGAGATGGCAGTAGGGCCTGTAGCAAGAGTCTTCTCCCCCTCTGCTGTTGTTAGGCGTAAACTATAATTTCCCTGAGTTAATAATTTTCACATTTTTAAGAAACATAGATTCCCTGAATAGAGCATTGAGCAAAAATTGACCAAATGCTCTTCTAGTATGAATTTTGTCATACTCTTTTGGGAAGTGCTATATTATATTAAATACACTTCATTTAAATGATGCAACTTGCAAAAGGGCTTTGTCTTCCCATCTGTGCCTGCTGGAAGCGCTCCCCTGAATGCTGAGTAACAGATGCTTCCCATAATCTTTGCCGATAAAATCAACTCTTGATTACCATTGCAGCGGAGCATATTCTTTGTGTCCAAACGCTCTATAATTAGATGTTCTGTATGTGAGATTGAGGGAATAGATTCTTTGACGCCACCATCAGTTTTCTGTGAAGATGTCCCCCAAAGTTAGATGACTGCCACGCACTTGCTCCCCGGTGACCATCCAGGCCTGCTCCAGCTGGTGCGGAGCTGCATCCTGAAATGGGGGTTCTGCAGGAGCTTGGTCAACTGCTCAGCGACGGGAAGCGGCAGTCATTTGAGATGCATGAGTGGCTATCTTCACGAACAGTGCCGTTATTTCAGACAGTATCTTGCTCTAATTATGCTGAATATAGACTTTACTTTTAGTCAAATAGCAGCCTCCCACAGTCTCCCAAAGGGCTTCCCGCGCGGGACGTGGAAGTGCATCTGGACTCCAACAGGTGCCACCCCTAGTGTCACAGGAAAAGCCGTGGCACTGGCGTGACTGAGTGTGTCTTTGTCATCTACGCTCTGTTCCCACTTGTCACTGTTGTCTGCAGAGGCCAGTAGGGGAACGTGTCTCTGATGTGCAGAGTGTCTTCAGATGTGACTGTCCCAGAGAAGCCCAAGGGTGTCTTGTGTTGTCCTGTGGAGAGGAGCCATTCTCTCTCTGGAAGGACGTCACTGCAAGGCCCTGGCTTCACTGTTGGGAGCAGGCTGGGTGGGGTGATGTATGAGAGGACACAAGAAACAGGCTCTGCAGATGTAAAAGGAGAGTGTTCAGAGAATACCCCCTTTTTCGGTATTTAAGAGCAGCAAGTGGGGAAAAAAGATGTGCAGATTTCTGTGAGTGTCTGTCCACTTGCTCTGTGCTGGCCCGTGGTCTTTCTCAGCCTGAGCCCCTGGGTGACCAGATCTGTCGAATGGCCAGGAACGGAAGGGTGAGATGCAGGCTCGGTCTCTGGGAGCCGTCATGCCGGCATGCACAGATCCAGTCCCCCAACACCCGCCCAAATCTCTCTCTTAGGGGGAGGACTCCAGGGAGGGGGGTCCCACATCTCCTGACCCACCTCCCTGAGTCTGGTTTTGTGACTGACTTGCAGAAGGCAGAAGAAACCTTTCAGGGACTTTCTGGATTTCCCACAGAGGGAATTTGTCTTTGTATTTTTGCTGAACTTGTGTGTTTTGGGGAAGAAAGGAGGGTTTCTGTATCAAATTGCTGATGTCACTCTGAAGCGGAAGTATTTCTAATCAACTTAAAACTGTGTCGAATGAAGACCAGATGACTGTAGGAAATGGGACTTGCAGCATATATTTTTTTAATAGAGCAATGGTTCTCACCTTGATCTCTCAACAACTGAAGCTTCGCTTTCCCTTCCCACCATGAGGCCATGGCAATATTTTCTCGACACAGTGGCTTCCTCCATCCTGGCTTCAGTGATGTTGAATGTAATGGATTTTCCTCTCTTTTAAATATAAATCTTGAAGGGTTGATTTGCTATTCTCTTCCTGTCTCTGCAAAGTCATTAGATACCACGTGGGTTTATTTCTGGGGTTTCACATATCATTTAGAAACATTCTCAGGCATCTCAAAAAATTTTCACCAAAAGAAAAGCTTTTTTAAAAACATATATAAATGTATTTCATCAGATGATAGTGCCCATTTACAAAAAAACAAACAAACAAAAACAGAAAACACACACGCATAAATGACCAGACCCTGACAGCTTGAAATCTCGCCAAGCTTCTCATCGTCCCTGGTAATTGCTGCCATTGCAAATAAATGGAAGCCTTTTAAATCTCTTGACAGTGGTAATGCAACTTTCTGCAGATAGCAAACTCCAGGCAGAAGATAACAGATGTGATCATTAATATGCAGCTGCATAGGCTTCAAAGCTCTCAGTTTCGTGAGTCTTTCCCTGCCTCATTATATGTCTCATTGCCAGAAGATCAATGAGTCTTCCATCTAAGAAACAATGGAATGGTCCACTTTAAATCAGTCTTAGTCCGTCTATCAAAACTTGAAGATGTATTCTCTCAGAAACCATTCTGATTTTCATAAAACATATGGTTTAATTATTATGATAAGCTCCGGGCCTAAAATTATTTTACTTTTTTATTCTTGCTAAAAGTAAACACATACTGAGAGTTTTCCTAAGCTGTCTCCAACAAGCAGCATCTGGCCTCAGTGCGCACCAGACCTCTTGCTAAATGGCCCTGGGCCCGGTACTAGCCGCAGTGCCCTAGGTTTGCAGCTTGGCCTCGCCTGGGCACCTCCAAGCTCAGCACAAGTAGCAGCCCTCTGCAGGCAGCTTTGTAGCTCATGCTGGGTGGCCCCGGGCAGAAGACAGGCCATTGGCCTGTGCTTCCTGGGAGCCCCTGAGCCAGCACACTCAGGGCCAGCTTCAGATCATGTTGGAGCACCACCCAGCCACCTCCACAAGTGCCATACTCAAGGGGCAGAATCAGCAGGCATCAGAGCCCTGCTGAAGTGAGTCTTACTCTGGAGGGTGGGCCCCTGCCCAGCTGATCCTCTGTGGTGATCAAAGGTCATTGGTTGGTGGTTGCAGCCCAAGTTCCTGTAGTTGATCAGCATGAGGATAAATTTCTCTCACTGATGTGTCAACAGTAATCAGGACTCTACTACAAGAGGAGTGTGCGTACAGACAATATGCTGGTGGCATACCTCACATGCACAACTTGGGTGATTGGTGAGGCTGTTTCACTAGACCCTACAGAACACCTACATTAGTCTACTCTACCAAGCCTGGGACACATAGCAGCTCTCTCTAATCCGTGGAAACACAAGGAGGCTGACTAAATGAGTAGAATAAGAACCACATACCAAATGAAAGAATAGATCAAAGCTCCAGAAGAAGAACTAAAGAAAATAGAGACAAGCAATCTACCAGACACAGAGTTCAAAACACCGCTGATAAAGATGTTCGATGAAATTGGGAAGAACTTCAGCAGCGTAAAAAAGGACCAGTCAGATATGAAGAGCACCCTAACTGAAATGAACAACAAGTTATAGAGTATCACCAGGAGAGTGAAGGAAGCCAAGAAAAATCAGCCATTTGGAACATAAAGAAGCAAAAAACAGTCAATCAGAACAGCGAAGAAAAGGATCCAAAAAATGGGGATCATGAAAGGAGCCTCTAGTCTAGGACAACTTCAAGTATATCAATGTTCGCATCGCATGTCTGCCGGGAGGAAAAGAGAGCAAGAAATTGAAAACCTTTGTGTGTGGGGGTATTGGAGGGGAGGACAGGGGAAGTCTTTATGGATAAATATGTTACAATGAAATACATGGAGGGATATCTTGTTGAATAAAATCTCAAGAAGAATCCAGTCTGTGTGCACCAGAGCCTCTACCTCTAGCTCATACCTTCTTGCCAAACACGTTGGACCATGAATCCTTGGTGGGTGTGCCAGGCCTCCTTGGTCCCTTGGGGACTTATGTCTTCCTGGCCGGTTGTGCAGTCACCAACTAGGTAGGAAGGGATGATCGATGATTGGTAAATTTGAATTTACATATTCTTGAGTCCTGTAACTATGTATAATCATAATACTTGAAACTTGGGACTCTTGTCTGACTTCCTACTATTTTTGAATAGCATAATTTATCCATTCTCCTTAGGTAGATAATTTTAAGGAATCAAAATTCTATGGAGGAAGGTTGAT
Organism: Rhynchonycteris naso; assembly: GCA_037038555.1. Lineage (NCBI taxonomy): Eukaryota > Metazoa > Chordata > Mammalia > Chiroptera > Emballonuridae > Rhynchonycteris > Rhynchonycteris naso. The sequence continues at coordinate 135,029,192 of CM072999.1, read as the reverse complement.
ATTCAATGTATTTCCTATTTAGTTTTCCTAAATGGAAATAGTATATAATTTTAAACAATTTTATAAAGGGAACACTATCAAAATATGAACTAAAGAGTTTTCATATATACCTGTTTAGTGACCAATTTCAAAACCTGTTTTAAGATTTGGGAAGCCTAAATTATATGCTCGTCGATATGGTGGGGTATCTCATTTGCACAGAGGAAAGAACTGTCGTGTCTCAGATTAGCAAAGTAAAAATGAGTTTGAATTTTATTATTTGCTCTTAAATAGCACTTATGTGATGACTCAGAATTCTGTATCAAATAACATAGACAATATTATTTATAACATAGACAATATTATTTATAACATAGACAATATTATTTTGACAGGAATGTATATTGAAGTATGAGCCTTTCCTGTAAGAGAACCGTAGTATGACCTTGCAGACTCGCCAGCACAGGTCTGATTCACAAAGAACAGGTGTCCAAATAACTGCGGAATCAAGGGGTTGGATTCTTTGATCATTGTTGTAAAACCAAATGTTAGAGAAAAAAAGTGAGTTTAGAATCAATGCACATACTTTCTGAAATGTGTATCAGAGTTTATTTTCTGACAAGTTCAAATGTGCTTTTGATAACAATGGACCTGAGTCTTTGAAATGGGGACTCTCCTAGATTTTCTGGCACCTGTAGTCATCTTAGGAATAATTGGAGTCAAACTTTTCTTCCTGGCAAAAACTGGTTTTGTGTCAGGGAAAAATTGTCACCTTGATTTCTAGAACTGAAAAATTTATAGCTAACCCACTGGTGGGTGAAACTAATTTTATAGAGATATTAAAAATTCCCAACTATTTACCAACTCTTTAGGATAATTCAAAGACTGCCATTAGCCAATGCTAGGGTTCAAACAGGGCTCCCTTCCTTTTGTCAAAAGACACACTTCTATGCTTTGATCCTGTCCTGGTGTCTGCTGGGATGACTGTCCATGTCAAGTGCAGAATTCTACAAGGGACCAGCACTCCCCACGTGCCTGACTAGCACAGAGAAAGTAGCTGGGACTACCAGCCTCTCAATCATACGGAGTCATGCACATGGGGCACAGTCTAAACAAAGATGACAAAAGAAAATGTCAAGCAAAATATTTAATATTAAAAGTAATAGGAACAGTCTGTAAAGAGCCCTCACAAATTGAGGAGGAAGACTCATATGAATCAACAAGAAATTAGGAAAGTTACGGGAACAGTAAATATACTAAAGTTTAAGTCCAACTATTAGTAGAGTAGCTCTAATTAGAAATTTATATGATGTTAGATATTAAATATAATCAGAGGTAGCGTTATTAACTGCAATATATACAAAAATGTGTTTTGACATTGGTAGGTTAAAGATTAGCTGTGACAGTTTTATTTACATGCAACACAAAGTATCTATTTCAATAAAACTATCTTAATCAGCAATTTCACTTCTGCAAATCTCATCTATACTGGAGCACCATTATTTAAAGATACAAGTATAAGTATTGTAGCACAATTAAAAAAACTATCCTGAACAGTGAATAGGTAGATGGTTCTGGAAAACATATGATAAAATATTATGAAGAAAATAAAATAAATTAGAACTAGAACTATAATCTTGTTTTGGAGGGATTTCTCTTATATACTAATAATTGAGAAAAGCAGATATATAATTGTGAAAATAATGGGATTCTATTTCTATAAAACATGACAAAACCTACATGTGTGCATGTTTTCAGGATAGAACACACAATTATGGAAGGGTGTTCACCTGGTTGTTGGCGCTGGTTACTTGTACAGTGTATGAAAGAGATAAGGAAGGTAGCAGATGAGTCAAATAAAACAAAGGTGTTTGCGATTACCAGAGAAGCAACATTACATTTAAATAAAATTATATGTTAAAAGCCATTTGTTAAGGTTTACTTTTACTAAGTGCTAATAACCCCGCTTCCTATATTGTACTTTCATGAGATGAAGTCTGTGTCTGCTTATTTTTCCTGCTCCTTTCTGGAGATGAAGTCTGTGTCTGCTTATCTTTCCTGTCCTTCTGATCCACTGTCCAATTTCTGGAGGTCTGTTCCTGATCTTCTTAACCAAACACACCTTCTCAAGAATGTGAAGCAGAAAAAAGTACAATATATTTTTAACTCATGGTAAGACGGACAGTTTTCTAAAGCAACGTTAATTTGTGACGTACATCTCTGCCTTCAGCATCAACGTTCACATTTCTTTTCCCAAAAGCAGTTATGTTCTTGTATCCATAGCAAGTAAATAATCTTTCAGATCTTTGCTTTTTACTGGCCAGTCTTTTAAGTGGTATGAATAGACTCAAATTATGCAACAAAGTAGATCCATTCTACTTTGAGTTTCCTTTACCTGTTACTTGTTCTTTTAATAAGCTTGTTATTGTTGTTTGCAATGTCTAATGCAAATATAGTTGGAAAAATCTCATTGTTTGAATAAAAGACACCCCATTACCTTTTAATGTTGGCTTAAACCAGTTTGTGGTAATTTATTTCAGCAACACTAGGAAATTGACACATTCTTCTTTGCTTTCATTACAAAAACTAACTATAGTGAAGCTCTGGTATTGCCTTTTATAATAGTAAATCAATCCATTATCCTAATCATAGGGTTATGTAAAAGAAAGATTCATAATTTAGACCCCACATAATTTCTCCAAATAGCTATATATGTTAACAATTAATATTGGAGAAATGTACTCCCGAATTATAATACTTGAAGAACCACATTTCTCAATCCATGCTGTGGAACATTTGGAAAATTTTATTTAGAATTCCACATTCAAGAATTGACTTTTTAATTCATGATAAAAAACTGCATTTCTTTGGAAATCCTTTTATTTTGTTTAAAGTTGGCTTATTTGTAACTCTAATGAGTATAAGATTTAATAACAAATATTACAGCAAGTTGTTTTTAGATGCTTGGAATAGATGAGTCATCCAAACAAGTGAAGTCCACACTTGAATATGGAAAAACAGATGGGAAACTAACAAACAAGAAAAAGTCAAATACAAACCCAGCAGATGATAAGATTTTTTGGAGGCTGTGTCTGATTTTTGTTAGTGAAATTGGGTCAGGACGGGATGTTTCAGGAAGCAAACAACTGAGAAAAAATTCAGAATTTTTTAGTTTAAGCAACATAATGGATGATAATGCCATTTACTAATGTGTAGAAGAGCTTGTCTAGAAACTGCAGTCTTACAAGGTGTGCATTTATGAATCCTCCTTAGAGTATAGACATTTAGGCCAAGAAAAGACCCTGAGGTAAACTGTGGGATCAATTTGGAAAAGATACATCTGTATTTTCATAGCTACCCCCGCCCCCAGAGATCCAGAGATTCTCGACGTGTTTTTGTTTGTATTTTCCACATCAGGGAAATACTTCTTCATGCGTATTAACATATACTTAAGAGATATTATGGCTACAATACATTGACGCTATTAAATAGTACCATCCGTGGGAAAAATAAAATGTCTCGCTAAAGGCTAAAGAAGAGTACTTGGCTAACCTCACAACCCAAATCTGCTGGCTGGTCCCCTAAGGCAATTTAGGAGATTAAACAAAAATTCTTCTCTGAGAACAAACTTCCAAAGAGGAGGGTTATAGGTCGGACACCCTGGTTGGAGCTTAAAGGTCATTCACTTGACAAGTTCCCAGTATTTATGGAGGTCAGTGAGACACAGTAGAGAACACTTAGATTGTAGCCCAAGGGCAGTGGCTCACCCCTTGTGCAGGAGGAGACTAGGCCAGCTTTCCTCAGCAGACCCTGACTCTGCGCCCCGCCCCGGGCCCCTGCATGCTTCCTTAGTTAGTGAACTCTTCCCATTTCTGAAAAATGCCTGCGGCCACCCATCTGTTGTTCTATACCCTGTAAAATGGCCTCATGCCCACATGTAGAAAGGACTCTGGTTGATTAGTACAGGATCATGAAATGGTACTCTTTTAATTACAACTGAATGACAACTTAAGCCTTACATTTATGTCATCAACTATGAGATCCTTTTGTTCTAGAATTAACACAGACTACCAAACCCTAGCTGATGTATCAGACAAGGTCCTAGATGTTAGGGGAAGCCTTCATCTTTGTCACTTATAACTTGTGATCCTAATGACAGGGGCTAACATGGAGAGGCTACACATTGCTGCATAAATATTTCTAATATCTGCATGGAAGAATATATAGACAATGTCTAAATCCTAATATTAAAGTACAAGATGTTTTTGTAATTTAAAGGGTAAACAAAACGTTAATATCCTTAATAAATGAAGTACTTTTCAAAACAAAATAGATAAATTCTGAAAGAATAAGACAGAGATAAGAAATTTAACAGGCAGTTCATTTGCATGAGATTCAAAAAGTCGGTAAGTATATATTTTCGAAAAGTATATCCAATTTGTAAGGGGAGAAATAGAAGATAAAATAGTAGTGATATACTACTATATTTTACCTAGAGATTCAGTGCAGACTGATAACCCTTCAATAAGGTGTACAGGCATTTCTGTGTGTAACTGATTATTTGCAACATCAAATGTAAGGACCTTAAGAAATGTCCTTCTGTTCCACTGTCCAATCTCTAAAAATTTATATAAAGTAAATATCCACAAATATTCAGAACCATGAGCACAATCACAGTCCTCATAACATTTTTAACCTCCGATTATGGAAATTTTCAAACACGTGCAAAATTAGAAAGAATACTACAATGAACCCGCATGTCCCCATCACACAGCTGCATCGGTAGCCATATTTTGCTAAATTTTATCTACGCATGTTCATCTTTTTTATTCTGTAATAATTTGGAGCAAATCCCAGACAACACATCATTGAACCGTTTCAATGTGCGTGCCTCTAAGTTGTTTGTAAGGTCTTTGAAAAATAAGCTTTTCTATCGTAGGAATGATAAAATGTCTGGTTGTATCACATTTAATGATGCTGACATTGGTTAGTGTTTCCAAGTGCCATTCAGCCATTGGTTCAACAATATGTGACATAATGACTTAGTATTTTTAGTAATCACTATCTAGATCCATATGTTATTCCAATGTGATATTTATTTAAAAATTTAAATGGAAAACAACTAAATTAGCAATACAAATAGAATATTAAATAACAAAATATGTCAAATATTGAATAAATTAATTGATGTCCAAAATAGTGGAGCACTATAAGACTTATTTTAAAATTTCCATATAGGATATAGAAATAGTCAACATTTTTGGATAAAATTTTTAAAAAGTCAGAAAAGCTTTTAACGTAATTCAGTTTCTTGGAAAATATGGCTTTAAGTGCCTCTGAATTTCTAATATGAATTTTTATGTTGCAGTTTATTCTACAAAATATTAATAGTTGTGTCTATAGTGATTATATTTATTATTAATTTCCTATAAAGGATATAATCAAATACCATTTAAAATAAACAGTAAATAAAGGTAAATTGCTATTTTCTTTTAGTACAGTCTGACAAATCTATTTTAATATGTTGCTTTTTATCTCATCATTATAGTGTACCTTTTTTATTATGGTGCTTTCTAAAGTGAGGATAATTTGGTTGAATTTAATACATAAATAATACAGTGATAATGACATTATATAGAATTACGTTTTCTTAGCAGCTGTCCACTAAAATCTGTTGAGGATTTATTTCTCAGATGTTAAATTTCCTTGTCCACCACTGGCCCTGCGGCTCTGACTAGGCATCACCCGTGACTTCCAGGAGTTGCTAGGTGGAAGGAGCACTGGCTGAAAGTACCTTCCTTAATCCCAACTGGTGTGTCTTCCTCAAGTCACCATCTGACCACTGAGTTTGATGATGGGACTCAGGCGGTCCAGGCCCCCGAGACTGTTTCTGCTACGTTCTCTCTTGACCCCTAAGGAAAGATCAGGCTCAAGCCAGCCCTTAGCTTCCCAACCAGGAGACTCAAGGAACACCTAGCCATTTACTGACCATCACAGTTCTGTTTACAATTCGTCCTAGGCTGGTTGGAGGGGCATGCGATACAAAGCTCTCTTCTAAAGTCCATGATGGCCTGGGAGAGTGGGGCTGAAACTGACCCTACCCCTATCTTCCATGAAGTAACACCAAGCGGACACCATTGCCTGCTATCCGGATCTTCAGTCTAGATCATTGCTTTATGTTGAATTCCTTGCACTTTGGAGCCAAAAGCTCTTGATATTCAACGTTGGTCAAATGTCACAGCAGTTAGCCATCTTTTCACTAAAGTAATGTTGGAAAGGAAATGTCACTGACACAGTGAATATTAAATGAATGCCAAATAAACAGTGTCACATATTGTGATGTACCTGAGCCCTGCCAAGTGTTTATTTTGCACTTTACTACCACCTACTAGAAGCTCATTATTTTAACTTAGAGTTTGCAGAATGCATAATAATGTTAAATGGGGCTTTCTAGTAGTAGGTAGAAATAACAAGAGTGAATAATCATCGTAGTAATGGCTCTTTGTAAGAAACTGCTGAATATTGCATGAACATAGTTGTAGATGTGTAAGTTTAATGCCATTTGATGAGGGCGTAAGTCTCAATTACACTTCCTAATGATTCAAGAAGTAAAGTTGAATATTATTCTTGGAAACAACATCTCCTTGAGAATAAGAGTGTATAACAAATAATTTAATTGTAGTATTTGGTATAACATTCATTGCTAGGAATATAGAATCAAAAAAACTGTAGCTGTGTTGCCAAGTGTAGTGGAAAAATCCACAGTGGTCACTATGGATTACCTGTTTACTTCTATGTAAACCGATTACTTTTAACGACACAGAGCTGAGGAGTTGATATCTTAAAGTGATCAACAAAGTAATTGCTTTCTTAGAGTAAAATTGAAACAAATCTTGTCACTTTTGAAAGGAGAAATGGCAACTCTTCCTGACTTAAGAGCTTGAATACCTACTGTCCCCTCAAAAACTTGGAGACAGAAGAAGTGTCAGTCCATAGGTTTGTACTCTTGGAGAGCTTTATTCAATCTGAAGAGAATCTTCTTGGCAACAGAAGCAAAAAAATAAACAGGTACTGACAAAGACAAACTGTATTCTGACTGTGAATGCAAGGTTCTAGAGATAAATGCATTTAAACACTTAGTTTTTCAAACAACTCCGTATCTTCTGATTTCATGCTTCTTGGGAAATGTATTATAATTTTGTTTTCTTTCTGCACTTTTCTCACGGGCAGAAACCACACAAATCAGAAAGTTGCAAGACCTGGCTAGATGGTAACTCAGGGTGCTCTCTCCCACGCATGGGACTTTCAAACCCAAGGTCTAGGGATGACTGAATCATGTCACACCCCATCTCCTCCCAGAATGAGAGCTCCAGGATCAGCGCGGACTGATTACCAATGCCTTACTTTCTTTTTTACTCTTGTTCCTCTGTATTTTTCCTTATTATACTTGATCAAGCTATCTTAGATGTAGAAGGATTGCTTTCTTGGGGTGGGGAGAGGCGGGTTCAGTTCTGCCATATGAATTGAAATGAAAGTCTCTCACTGTTTATGTTTTAATGGAAAAGTACATCAGTTATCACATTGCAGTACAAATTTTCAATGATTTCATAAGCTGTGTTTACTGTAACTATAGGTATGATATCATTGTGCTTCTTATATGCTACCCTGAAAAAGAAATAATAAAGATTATTTTTATATATATTTTATTATTATAAATTCTAATGGGGTAACACCAATAAATCAGGGTGCATATGTACAATGAAAACATATCCAGATAACTTATCATTCAATTGTGTTGCATACCCATCACCAAAAGTCAAATTGTCCTCTGTCACCCTCCATCTGGTTTTCCCTGTGTCCCTCCCCTCCTTCCTATCCCACTCTTTCCTCCCTCCCCCCATCCCATAACCACCACTCTCTTGTCCATGTCTCATATTCTCACTTTTATGTCCCTCCAATGTATGTAATCATGCTGTTCTCAGTTTTTCTTTTTTTCTGATTTACTTATTTCACTCCGTATAATGTTATCAAGGTACATCCATTTTGTTATAAATGATCCGATGTCATTGTTTCTTATGGCTGAGTAGTATTCCATAGTATATATGTACCATAGCTTTTTAATCCACTCGTCTTCTGACGGACACTTGGGCTGGTTCCAGATCTTCGCTATTGTGAACAATGCTGCCACGAGCATGGGGGCGCATTTCTTCTTTTCGAACAGTGCTATGGTGTTCTTAGGGTATATTCCTATAAGTGGGATAGCTGGGTCAAAAGCCAGTTCGATTTTTAATTTTCTGAGGTATCTCCAAACGGTTTTCCACAGTGGCTGCACCAGTCTGCATTCCCACCAGCAGTGCAGAAGGGTTCTCTTCTCCACATCCTCGCCAGCACTTATTCTGTGTTGTTTTGCTGATGAGTGCCATTCTGACTGATGTGAGGTGATATCTCATTGTGGTTTTAATTTGCATTTCTCTAATGATTAGTGATGTTGAGCATCTTTTCATATGCCTATTGGCCATCTGTATGTCCTCTTTGGAGAAATTTCTATTCATTTCTTTTGCCCATTTTTTGATTGGATTGTTTGTCTTCCTGGTGTTGAATTTTATAAGTTCTTTATAAATTTTAGTTATTAACCCCTTATCAGATGTGCTGTTGAATATGTTCTCCCACTGTGTGGTTTGTCTTTTTATTCTGTTCATATTGTCTTTAGCTGTGCAAAAACATTTTAGTTTGATAAAGTCCCATTTGTTTATCTTGCCTTTTATTTCAGTTGCCCGTGGAGATAAATCGTCAAATATACTGCTGCTACAGAGGTCGGAGAGCTTGCTGCCTATGCTTTCTTCTAAGATGCTTATGGTTTCACGGCTTACATTTAAGTCTTTTATCCATTTTGAGTTTGTTTTTGTGCATGGTGTAAGCTGATGGTCTAGTTTCATTTTTTTGCAGGTAGATGTCCAATTTTCCCAACACCATTTGTTAAAGAGGCTGTCTTTACTCCATTGTATGTTCTTTTCTCCTTTGTCAAATATCAGTTGTCCATAAAGCTGTGGATTTATTTCTGGGTCTTCTGTTCTGTTCCATTGATCTATGTGCCTGTTCTTATGCCAGTACCAGGCTGTCTTGAGTATAATGGCCTTATAGTAAACGTTGATATCAGGAAGGGTGATACCTCCTGCTTTATTTTTTCTTTTTAAGATTGCTGAGGCTGTTCTTGTTCTTTGTTGGTTCCATATAAATTTTTGGAATATGTGTTCTATATCTTTGAAGTATGTCATTGGTATTTTAATTGGTATTGCATTGAATTTATAAATTGCTTTGGGTAATATAGACATTTTAATGATGTTTATTCTTCCTAGCCATGAGCACGGTATATGCTTCCACTTGTTTGTATCTCCCTGATTTCTTTTATCAATGTTCTATAATTTTCCGAGTAAAAGTCCTTAACCTCCTTGGTTAAATATACTCCTAGGTACTTTACTTTTTGGCTGCAATAGTGAAGGGGATTGTTTCCTTAATTTCTTTTGCTGACAGTTCATTGTTGGTATATAGAAATGCCTCTGATTTCTGAGTATTAATTTTATATCCTGCCACCTTGCTGAATTCATTTATAAGGTCCAGTAATTTTTTGACTGAGACTTTAGGGTTTTTAATATACAATATCATATCATCTGCAAATAGTGACAGTTTTACTTCTTCTTTTCCAATTTGGATGCCTTTTATTTTGTCTTCTTGTCTGATGGCTGTAGCTAGGACTTCCAGAACTATGTTGAATAAGAGTGGTGAAAGGGGGCATCCCTGCCTGGTTCCTGATCTTAAGGGGATTGCTTTTAATTTTTGCCCATGTAGTATGATGTTTGCTCTGGGTTTATCGTAGATAGCCTTTATCATGTTAAGGAATGATCCCTGTATTCCCACTTTACTGATAGTTTAGAGCATGAATGGGTGCTGGATTTTATCAAATGCCTTTTCTGCGTCTATTGAAATTATCATGTGATTTTTGTCCTTCCTTTTGTTTATGTGATGAATCACATTGATTGATTTGCTAATATTAAACCAGCCTTGACTCTCCAGAATAAATCCCACTTGATCATGGTGTATGATTTTTTTCATATATTGCTGGATCCAGTTGGCTAATATTTTGTTGAGAATTTTAGCGTCTAAATTCATCAGGGATATAGGCCTATAATTTTCTTTCTTTGTGTTGTCTTCACTTGGTTTTGGGATCAGAATTATGCTCGCCTCATAAAAGGAGTTTGGAAGTCTTCCTTCCTCTTGAATTTTTTGAAATAGCTTGAGGAGGATAGGAGTTAGTTCTTCTTTGAATTTTTGATAGAATTCACTTGTGAAGACATTAGGCCCAGGACTTTTCTTTTTTGGGAGTTTTTTGATAACTGTTTCGATCTCATTTGTTGTAATTGGTCTGTTTAGGTGTTCTGATTCTTCCAGATTGATTTTTGGAAGGTTATATGATTCAAGAAATTTGTCCATTTCACCAAGATTGTCTAATTTTTGGGCATATAGTTCTTCATAGTATTTTCTTACAATGCTTTGTATTTCTGTTGTGTCAGTTGTTATTTCTCCACTGTCCTTTCTAATTTTATTTATTTGAGTCCTCTCTCTTTTTTTCTTGGTGAGTCTAGTTAAAGGTTCATCAATCTTGTTTACCTTTTCAAAGAACCAGCTTCTGGTTTCATTGATCCTCTGTATTGTTTCCTTCGCCTCTATGTCATTTATTTCTGCTCTGATCTTTATTATTTCCTTCCTTCTACTTGTCTTGGGTTTTATTTGTTGTTGTTTTTCTAGTTCTTTTAGATGCAGGGTCAGGTTGCTTATTTGAGCTATTTCTAGCTTCTTATGATATGCCTGTAGTGCAATAAACTTCCCTCTCAGTACTGCTTTTGCTGTGTCCCATACATTTTGAGTTGATGTATGCTCATTATCATTTGTTTCTATAAACTTTCTTATTTCTTCTTTGATCTCATTGTTAATCCATTCATTATTTAATAACATGCTATTTAGTTTCCAAGTGTTTGAGTATTTTTCAGTTTTTCTTTTGTGGTTAATTTCTAGTTTCATGGCATTGTGATCAGAGAAAATGCTTGATATGATTTCAATCTTCTTAAATTTATTGAGACCATTTTTGTGTCCTAACATGTGGTCTATTCTAGAAAATGTACCATGAGCGCTTGAGAAGAATGTATATTCTACTGCTTTGGGGTGAAAAGTTCTGAATATATCTATTAAATCAAGTTGATCTAGTGTCTCCTTTATGTCTGCTGTTTCTTTATTAATTTTCTTTCTTGAGGATCTATCCAGTGTAGTTAGTGGGGTATTGAAATCCCCTACTATGATAGTATTGCTGTTAATCTCGCCCTTTATATCCATCAAAGTCTGCTTTATGTATGTCAGGGCTCCTATATTTGGTGCATAGATATTTATAATAGTTACATCTTCCTGTTGAATTGTTCCCTTTATCATTATGTAGTGCCCTTCTTTATTTCTTACTACAGCCTTTGTTTTAAAGTTCATTTTGTCTGATATAAGTATTGCTACCCCTGCTTTTTTTTTCATTTCCACTTGCATGAAATATTTTTTCCATCCTTTTACCTTCAGTCTATGTGCATCTTTTGTTTTAAGGTGTGTCTCTTGTAGACAGCATATGTATGGGTCCTGTTTCTTTATCCATGCAGCTACTCTATGTCTTTTGTATGGATCATTTAATGCATTTACATTTAAGGTTATTATTGATATGTAGTTGTTTATTGTCATTTTATTCTTTAAAGCTGTATTCTTCTTTTGCTCTATTCATTCCTCCCTTTAAACTGTTCACAAGAGGCCCCTTAGTATCTCTTGCAGAATTGGTTTGGTTTTAATGAATTCCTTCAGGCTTTCTTTTTCTGGGAAGCTCTTTATTTCTCCTTCAATTTTAAACGTTAGCCTTGCTGGATAGAGTAGTCTTGGTTGTAGGTCCTTTTTCTGCATTACTTTGATTATATCTTGCCATTCCCTTCTGGCCTCAAGTGTTTCTGTTGAGAAGTCCGATGTCATCCTTATGGGGGCTCCTTTGTATGTGATAGTCTTTTTTTCTCTAGCAGCTTTAAAAATTTTTTCTTTATTCATTAGCTTTGGTATTTTAACTATGATGTGTCTTGGTGTAGATCTTTTTGGGTTTCTCTTTAATGGAGTTCTGTGTGCTTCTTTAACGTGCGGAGTGTTTCCCAGCCTTAATTTAGGAAAGTTTTCTGCTCTGATTTGTTTGAACAAAGTTTTCATTTCCTGTCCTCTCTCCTCTTTTTCAGGCACCCCTATAATGCGAATGTTGTTTCTCTTCATGTTGTCACAAAGCTCCCTTAGAGTTTCCTCACATTTTTTGAGTCTCTTTTCCTTTTTCTTTTCTGCTTCTGTGCCTTTGTTTATTGTGTCCTCTAACTTGCTGATTCGATCTTCAGCGTGATTCATCCTGCTTTTAATTCCTTCCATTTTGATCTTCTGTTCTGATACTGTATTTGTCATTTCTGTCTGATTCTTTTTTATTATTTCAATTTCATTTTTTATACTTGTTATCTCTCTTTTTAGGTGTTTATAGTGACTATCCATTGTTGCTCTAATTTCTTTGAACATCCTAACTATCATTATTCTAAATTCTGCTTCTGGTAATTTGCTTATATCTGGTTCATTCAGTTCCTTCTCTGGGGATTTCTCTTGATTCATGTGGTTTGCATTCCTCTGCCTGCCCATTTTGTCTGTGTATAAGCTAGTTGTGACCACTGGAGTCTAGTAGTTGTTGCCTTTGTGTTCTCCAGGTGTGGTCTGTCTGCAGGCCCGTCACTTCCTCTGCCGCTCTCTAGGGCGGTTGGGCATGGGCGTTGCCAGCGCCTGCCCCCTGCGGCTGTTGCTGTGATTTCTGCCTCTCCTCCGCGGGAGGGGCTGTCACTCAAGCCACAAACCTCAGTTCCAAGGGTAGAGGTGAGCACCTTTGCTCAGCTCTGGACCCAGCCTGTTTCTGGGCTTCTGCCCAGCACCCATGATTAGAGCCTGTGCGCCACACTTTCGCGGGTTGGACGGGGCTTCTGACGTGCTCTCAGCTGTGAGCCTTTGCCCGTCGTAATCTTTAGCCTCACCTTTGAGTCCAGGGCCCTCCTGCACAGGGTCGCAAACCAAGGTTTATTGGGCCAGGCGTGGCTGCTGGTGTGCGCTCAGCTGCGAACTTCTGCTCGTCGCCCCTGGCCTTACCCCACCCCCACGTTCAGTGCCAACTTGTGCACAGAGGATGGCAAACCATGGTTTCTCCGGCTGGGTGGGGCTGCTGGCACGAGCCCCCACCCGTCCCTGGTTCTAGCCCAGTCCCCAAGGTCAGCGCCGGCTTGCGCAGGGTCACAGAGCAGATCTCTGCCCATTCCTGGCCTCCCGCTTTTCCCTCCCAGGTGGGGTTACGGGCGGGCCCGTAGCTGCCGGACCGCTTTCGCGCGTCCCCTCTGCTCCTGCTGGGTTAGACTGAGTTCATACCGACTGGGCCTCCGCCCCCGCCGACAGAACTGCATTTCAGCTTCCTGCCACCACCATCCCTCCAGCAACCCTCAGAAGAGTAGGAAGGGCCCTAATAGTCCATACTGTAGACCTGGGAGCTCCCTTCCTCTAAGCAGCTCTGCTCTAATTGCCGCAGGAGAGCTTGTTTGGTTGTTGTCCTGTCTCCCTTTGCTGGTATTGCTAGTTCCAGGGGAAATACTCGTTTTTGATTAGGGAAGTGACTTAACCCAGGGGTTAGGGTGGCTGTCCCTCAGAGTGTTTGTTTCTGTGCCTTCAGTCCACACTCTCTTCCCGCTGCTCTGGTCCTCTCCTCTGTCCCCGTTCCCCGGAGCCCCAGTTGCGTGGTTGTGAGGGAGGTTTTCTGTTTTCTGTGCTGTCCCTTTAAAAAGAATCTTGGGTGTGAGAAAACTGTCTCTTCCTCACAAACAGCATCCTCACTTGCTTCACAGCTCAATACTGTCCAAATGCCTCTTCTAGGCTCTGCGACTGCAGGCTGGGACTTTGTTCCTGGGAACCAGCTTCCTCCCTCTCCGCCAAACTCTCCTCCCGCTATGCGGGTCTCTCTGGGCTGCCGTTCGCTCCGGGGAGCTGGGCAGCCCTCTTCGCATTTTCGCTATTCCTACCAGTCTCAATGTGGCTTCTTCTGTGACCCTTGGTTGAAGAGTCCACTTAGTTTAGTTCAAAGTTGGTTTATCCAGATGATGGTTCTTAAAATTAAGTTATAATCCACTTTGGTTCTGGGAATTGGAAGTTGGTACGTCCGCCTACTCCCTTGCCATCTTGCTCCTCCTTCAAGTGATGCTTTATAAGTGATGGGAGAAGTGGGCTCAGAGGAGCCATTATTTAAATGCTAACCTTTATATATATACAAACACACATAACAAAGTGGTATGCACAAATAGGCAATGATTCAGTGTTCAAATATATTTTGAAAGTTCTCTAACTCTAGCACTTCTCACTTGTGGCTAGCCTCCAGCATCATATCTTATTTTACACAGTTGCTAAAGATAAATGATTTTTCCTGATCAAATTATTTGAGGATGAATAATTTTCTACTATATAATTGGTGAGTTGGATAATTCAATAAGTCCATTTGGCACGGCTGATGTCTTTTCACAAGTAGGATTTCTAGGATGAGGAAGACAGTTTTGTCAAAACAGCTGCTAAATAGCAGTAGCATTCAAAAACTGATCAGCAAATTAATTAAACATTCTACGGGTGTAAAATAGGCTACGTACTGGAAAATGTAAGCAGTTTGACAACATTTGTAATGTTTCCATCAAAGGAAACTTCCTATTAAAAAGTTCTCTTTTTGTTTTTATGAATTACAGCTTTTTATTGTTCTTATCAAAACTATACAAATGTTTTCAATGATACTGTCAATTAAACTACTAAGACTATTTTATCCAAGCACACACCCCCTTTACAATTTTACGTTTAATATCCCTTTCACATACTATTACTGAGGTTTTCCAGATGTGTATCCAAGAAATGTAGTTAAGATAACTGTTTTTATTGATTTGTGAATATAATCACACACACACACACACACACACATGTATGCACATGGATGCAATGATTACATTTATTATATAATTACAGATACTGATTCATACTTGTATATCACTCACACATGATTGCATTTTTCCCTCTTTCGTAAGTAAAATCTAGCAGGCCCAACGGCCCTCTATTGTACAACCTTAATTTTATATATATATATATATATATTTTATTATTATTAATTCTAATGGGGTAACACCAATAAATCAGGGTACATATGTACAATAAAAACATCTCCAGGTTATCTTATCATTCAATTGTGTTGCATACCCATCACCAAAAGTCAAATTGTCCTCTGTCACCTTCAATCTGGTTTTCCCTGTGTCCCTCCCCTCCTCCCTATCCCACTCTTCCCTCCCTCCCCCCATCCCATAACCACCACTCTCTTGTCCATGTCTCATATTCTCACTTTTATGTCCCACCTATGTATGAAATCGTGCTGTTCTCAATTTATCTTTTTTTCTGATTTACTTATTTCACTCCGTATAATGTTATCAAGGTACATCCATTTTGTTATAAATGATCCGATGTCATTGTTTCTTATGGCTGAGTAGTATTCCATAGTATATATGTACCATAGCTTTTTAATCCACTTGTCTTCTGATGGACACTTGGGCTGGTTCCAGATCTTCGCTATTGTGAACAATGCTGCCACGAACATGGGGGCGCATTTCTTCTTTTCGAACAGTGCTATGGTGATCTTAGGGTATATTCCTAAAAGTGGGATAGCTGGATCAAAAGGAAGTTCGATTTTTAATTTTTTGAGGAATCTCCAAACTGTTTTCCACAGTGGCTGCACCAGTCTGCATTCCCACCAGCAGTGCAGAAGGGTTCCCTTTTCTCCACATCCTCGCCAGCACTTACTCTGTGTTGTTTTGCTGATGAGTGCCATTCTGACTGGTGTGAGGTGATATCTCATTGTGGTTTTAATTTGCATTTCTCTAATGATTAGTGATGTTGAGCATTTTTACATATGCCTATTGGCCATCTGTATGACCTCTTTGGAGAAATTTCTATTAATTTCTTTTGCCCATTTTTTGATTGGGTTGTTTGTCTTCCTGGTGTTGAATTTTATAAGTTCTTTATAAATTTTGGTTATTAAACCCTTATCAGATATGCTGTCAAATATGTTCTCCCATTGTGTGGTTTGTCTTTTTATTCTGTTCCTATTGTCTTTAGCTGTGCAAAAACTTTTTAGTTTGATATAGTCCCATTTTTTTATCTTGCCTTTTATTTCAGTTGCCCGTGGGGATAAATCGGCAAATATACTGCTGCTACAGATGTTGGAGAGCTTGCTGCCTATGTTTTCTTCTAAGATGCTTATGGTTTCACAGCTTACATTTAAGTCTTTTATCAATTTTGAGTTTGTTTTTGTGCATGGTGTAAGCTGATGGTCTAGTTTCATTTTTTTGCAGGTAGATGTCCAATTTTCCCAACACCATTTGTTAAAGAGGCTGTCTTTACTCCATTGTATGTTCTTTTCTCCTTTGTCAAATATCAGTTGTCCATAAAGCTGTGGGTTTATTTCTGGGTCCACTGTTCTGTTCCATTGATCAATGTGCCTGTTCTTATGCCAGTACCAGGCTGTCTTGAGTATAATGGCCTTATAGTAAACCTTGATATCTGGAAGAGTGATACCTCCTGCTTTATTTTTTCTTTTTAAGATTGCTGAGGCTATTCGTGTTCTTTTTTGGTTCCATATAAATTTTTGGAATATGTGTTCTATATCTTTGAAGTATGTCATTGGTATTTTAATTGGTATTGCATTGAATTTATAAATTGCTTTGGGTAATATAGACATTTTAATGATGTTTATTCTTCCTAGCCATGAGCACGGTATTTGCTTCCACTTGTTTGTATCTTCCTTGATTTCTTTTATCAATTTTCTATAATTTTCTGAGTACAAGTCCTTAACCTCCTTGGTTAAATTTACTCCTAGGTACTTTATTTTTTTGGCTGCAATAGTGAAGGGGATTGTTTCCTTAATTTCTTTTGCTGATATTTCATTGTTGGTGTATAGAAATGCCTCTGATTTCTGAGTATTAATTTTATATCCTGCCACCTTGCTGAATTCATTTATAAGGTCCAGTAGTTTTTTGACTGAGACTTTAGGGTTTTCAATATACAATATCATATCATCTGCAAATAGTGACAGTTTTACTTCTTCTTTTCCAATTTGGATGCCTTTTATTTCTTCTTCTTGTCTGATTGCTATAGCTAGGACTTCCAGAACTATGTTGAATAAGAGTGGTGAAAGTGGGCAACCCTGCCTGGTTCCTGATCTTAAGGGGATTGCTTTTAATCTTTGTCCATTTAGTATGATGTTTGCTGTGGGTTTATCGTAGATAGCCTTTATCATGTTAAGGAATGATCCCTGTATTCCCACTTTACTGAGAGTTTTGAGCATGAATGGGTGCTGAATTTTATCAAATGCCTTTTCTGCATCTATTGAAATTATCATGTGATTTTTGTCCTTCCTTTTGTTTATGTGATGAATCACATTGATTGATTTGCGAATATTGAACCAGCCTTGCACCTCCAAAATAAATCCCACTTGATTGTGGTGTATGATTTTTTTCATATATTGCTGGATGCGGTTGGCTAATATTTTGTTGAGAATTTTAGCGTCTAAATTCATCAGGGATATAGGCCTATAATTTTCTTTCTTTGTGTTGTCTTTGCCCGGTTTGGGGATCAGAATTATGCTCGCCTCATAAAAGGAGTTTGGAAGTCTGCCTTCCTCTTGAATTTTTTGAAATAGCTTGAGAAGGATAGGAGTTAGTTCTTCTTTGAATTTTTGATAGAATTCACTTGTGAAGCCATCAGGCCCAGGACTTTTCTTTTTTGGGAGTTTTTTGATAACTGTTTTGATCTCATTTGTAGTTTTTGGTCTGTTTAGGTGTTCTGATTCTTCCAGATTGATTTTTGGGAGGTTATATGATTCAAGAAATTTGTCCATTTCACCAAGATTGTCTAATTTTTTGGCATATAGTTCTTCATAGTATTTTCTTACAATGCTTTGTATTTCTGTTGTATCAGTTGTTATTTCTCCACTGTCCTTTTTAATTTTATTTATTTGAGTCCTTTCTCTTTTTTTCTTGGTGAGTCTAGTTAAAGGTTCATCAATCTTGTTTACCTTTTCAAAGAACCAGCTTCTGGTTTCATTGATCTTCTGTATTGTTTCCTTAGACTCTATGTCATTTATTTCTTCTCTGACCTTTATTATTTCCTTCCTTCCACTTGTCTTGGGTTTTATTTGTTGTTGTTTTTCTAGTTCTTTTAGATGCAGGGTCAGGTTGCTTATTTGAGTTTTTTCTAGCTTCTTATGATATGCCTGTAGTGCAATAAACTTCCCTCTCAGAACTGCTTTTTGCTGTGTCCCATAAATTTTGAGTTGATGTATGCTCATTATCATTTGTTTCTAGAAACTTTCTTATTTCTTCTTTGATCTCATTGTTAATCCATTCATTATTTAATAACATGCTATTTAGTTTCCAAGTGTTTGAGTATTTTTCAGTTTTTCTTTTGTGGTTAATTTCTATTTTCATGGCCTTCTGATCAGAGAAAATGCTTGATATGATTTCAATCTTCTTAAATTTATTGAGACCATTATTGTGTCCTAACATGTGGTCTATCCTAGAAAACGTACCATGAGCACTTGAGAAGAATGTATATTCTACTGCTTTAGGGTGAAATGTTCTGAAGATATCTATTAAATCAAGTTGATCTAGTGTCTCCTTTAAGTCTGCTGTTTCTTTATCAATTTCCTTTCTTGAGGATCTATCCAGTATTGTTAGAGGGGTATTGAAATCCCCTACTATGATAGTATTGCTGTTAATCTCGCCCTTTATATCCATCAAAGTCTGCTTTATGTATGTCGGGGCTCCTATATTTGGTGCGTAGATATTTACAATAGTTATATCTTCCTGTTGAATTGTTCCCTTTATCATTATGTAGTGTCCTTTTTTATCTCTTACTACAGCCTTTGTTTTAAAGTCCATTTTGTCTGATATAAGTATTGCTACCCCTGCTTTTTTTTCATTTCCATTTGCATGAAATATTTTTTTCCATCCTTTTACCTTCAGTCTATGAGCATCTTTTGTTTTAAGGTGTGTCTCTTGTAGACAGCATATGTATGGGTCCTGTTTCTTTATCCATGCAGCTACCCTATGTCTTTTGATTGGATCATTTAATCCATTTACATTTAAGGTTATTATTGATATGTAGTTGTTTATTGCCATTTTATTCTTTAAAGCTGTATTCCTCTTTTGCTCTATTCATTCCTCCCTTTAAACTGTTCACAAGAGGCCCCTTAGTATCTCTTGCAGAATTGGTTTGGTTTTTATGAATTCCTTCAAGCTTTCTTTTTCTGGGAAGCTCTTTATTTCTCCTTCAATTTTAAACGTTAGCCTTGCTGGATAGAGTAGTCTTGGTTGTAGGTTCTTGTTCTGCATTACTTTGATTATATCTTGCCATTCCCTTCTGGCCTCAAGTGTTTCTGTTGAGAAGTCCGATGTCATCCTTATGGGGGCTCCTTTGTAGGTTATAGCCTTTTTTTCTCTAGCAGCTTTTAAAATTTTTTCTTTATCCATTAGCTTTGGTATTTTAACTATGATGTGTCTTGGTGTAGAACCTTTTGTGTTTCTCTTTAATGGAGTTCTGTGTGCTTCTTGAATGTGTGGAGTGTTTCCCAGCCTTAATTTAGGAAAGTTTTCTGCTATGAGTTGATTGAACATAGTTTCCATTTCCTGTCCTCTCTCCTCTTTTTCAGGCACCCCTATGATGCGAATGTTGTTTCTCTTCATGTTGTCACAAAGCTCCCTTAGAGTTTCCTCACATTTTTTAAGTCTCTTTTTCTTTTTTTTCTCTGCTTCTGTGCCTTTGTTTATTGTGTCCTCTAACTTGCTTATTCGATCCTCAGCGTCATTCATCCTGCTTTTAATTCCTTCCTTTGTGGTCTTCAGTTCTGATACTGTATTTGTCATTTCTGTCTGATTCTTTTTAATATTTCAATTTCATTTTTTATACTTGTTATCTCTTTATTTAGGTGTTCATAATGACTATCCATTGTTGCTCTAATTTCTTTGAACATCCTAACTATCATTATTCTAAATTCTGCTTCTGGTAATTTGGTTATATCTGGTTCATTCAGGTCCTTCTCTGGGGATTTCTCTTGATTCATTTGGTTTGCATTCCTCTGCATGCCCATTTTTTCTGTGTATAAGCAAGTTGTGGCCACTGGAGTCCAGTAGGTGTTGCCTTTGTGTTCTCTAGGTGTGGTCTGTCTGCCGGCCTTCCACCCCCTCTGCCGGTGCCTAGGGTGGTTGGGTATGAGCGTTGCCAGCGCCGGCCCACTGTGGCTTTTGCTGTGATTTCTGCCTCTCCTCCGTGAGAGGGGCTGTCACTGAAGCCACAAGACTTAGCACCAAGGGTAGAGGTGAGCACCTTTGCTCAGCTGCGGACCCAGCCTATTTCCGGGCTTCCGCCCAGAACCAGCAGTCGGAGCCTGCTTGCTACAGTTCCGCGGGTTAGGCAGGGCTTTTGACGTGCTCTCAGCTGTAAGCTTTTGCCCGTAGGGAGCTTTAGCCCCGCCCTCGAGGCCTGGGCCGTTCTGCGCAGGGTCAGAAACCAAGGTTTATTGGGGCGGGCGTGTTTGCTGGTTTCCGTTCAGCTGCGTACTTTTGCTCGTCCGGGACTCTACCCCGCCCCCGCGTTCGGAGCCCACTCGTGCACGTGGGATGGCAAATCACAGTTTTTTCCGGCCGGGCGGGGATATTAGCGTGGGCTCACCTGTGAGCTTCCACTTTTCTTGGGGTGTACCCCGTTCCCGCACTCGGAGCCTGCTCGCGCACGTATACTGGCCAACCGCGGCTTCTCCGGCCTGGGGGGTGGGTGGCTGGTAGCGTCAGCTCAGCCGCGAGCCCCCGCCCGTCCCTGGTCCTAGCCCGGTCCCCGCGGTCAGGGCCGGCTTGCGCAGGGCCTGCCCGTACCTGGCCTCCCGCTTTGTCCCCGTAAGTGGGATCAAAGGCGGGCCCGCAGCTTCCGGACCGCTCTCGCGCGTCCCCTCCGACCCTCTGGGCTAGACCGATCTCCCACCGGCTGGGCCTCTGCCCACGCCGACAGAACCGCGCCTCAGCGTTCTGTTGCCCCAATCCCTTAAGCAGCCCTCAGCAGAGTAGGAAGGGACCTAATACTCCACACTGTAGGCCTGGGAGCTCCCTCACTTGTTTCTCAGCTCAAAACTGTCCAAACGCCTCTTCTAGGCTCTGGGACTGCAGGCTGGGGCTTGGTTCCTGGGACCCAGGTCCCTCCCTCTCCACCAAACTTTCCTCCCGCCGGTCTGTCGTTTGCTCCGGGGAGCTGGGCAGCCCTTTTCGCATTTTCCCTATTCCTACCAGTCTCAGAGTGGCTTCTGCAGTGTTCCTTGGTTGAAGAGTCCACTTAGTTTAGTTCATAGTTGGTTTATCCAGATGATGGTTCTTTAAATTGAGTTATAATCCACTTTGGTTCTGGGAGTTGGAAGTTGGTACGTCCTCCTTCTCCATTGCCATCTTGCTACCTCTCCAGCCTTAATTTTTAATGGGAATGACTCACGGCTAGCCTTCATATAGTTCTGTGAATGACATGGTCTAGAACTATCTTTAGGCTGTTTTTACTAGTTTCTAAGATTTGTTTGCTTCTAAGTTTATTGAGTCACATAACATTGCAAATTTAGAGATAGAGACCAATGGTTGTCTCTCAGCCTTTTGACTAAATAATGTTTATTCATCGGAGCCTTTTGTTTTTTTCAGGCCCCATTCCATGTTAGGCATGTGTGAAAACTGTAGCGCATAAAGATTACTGGAGATACTCTAAATCAAGTTACCCTGTTTGGCAGATTAAAATATACTTGGCCAGTTTTCTTCCTTCCCTGATCTGCTCCATGAATGTTAACTTTGGCTGCGAGACTTGCTTTGGCCGATAGATGTTAGCAGCTTTAATCCAAGCAGAGGTCTGCAGTGTCCTGGCCTGTCGACTTGCCCTTTTGTCATTCTGCCCTGCAATGGAAAGAGCTTCTTCTCAGGAATCTAGGCCCTGGAATAAACACTGAAAATAAACAATGCAGACTACTGAACTCTAGAGGGTAGTAAATGTAGTAAAATTGAGGGTCCTTTGCCCGGCTAGATTTTAAGAAAGAGGACAAAAATGCAATCATGTGTGGGTGATGGGCAAGTATGAATCAATATCTGTAAATATATAATAAGCATAATCATTGTATCTATCTACCTCGGTCTCGCTCTATACACACACACACATTTGCAAGTAAATACAAATAGCTGCTTTTATAAATGCATTTCTTTCTTGGGTATCCTTTTGGAAAAACTTAGTGTAGTATAACTATTATTGAATATATCTGATCCTTTTGATAAGGACAATAGAAACAGTAATAGACTTAAGGGCACCTGCAAAGAAGGACCAAGTCTACCATAGTCCAGCCGAGCTCAGCCAGTCTCCAGCCTGGCCACCCACCCATGACTGAGAATAAGCACTTGTTTGGTTCTAAACCCCAGGGTGTTGTGAGGGTTTGTTATGAAGTGGTTTCACAGAAATACTTGACCTGTAACACCCTGACTCTGGCTCCCCTGGTTACAAAGTAAATTCAGCATCCTTGTCTCCCCTACTTATGTGTACTATTAGAATTTCTGAGAATCCACTGAGGAGGTGTCAAAAGTGTTCACAGGTCTTTCTGCCAGGTGCTAATGTCTATGCATAGATAGACTTGGTCTATTACGTAGGCTGCCCCTCTCCCCAGAGAACCTGATTCTTGTGTTTGTCCTTTGGGTCTTCCTTACATTTCATGGAGCTAACACTTTTATCAGCCTGAGTCTTTCTAGCAGCCTCCCATTATTTTATACTTTCTGTCCCTTTCAGTCCAAGATGGTGATACCTCTGCTAAGACTATTTTCTCAAGAACACTGTAGATTTTACTGTGTTAGATATAAGCTGTATCACTCCCCCCAATCTCTTTGAGGTTCTCTCTTCTCCTGCTGAGATGGCTGAGGGACATCACCCTTAGGCACCCTCGGGCACCTCTGGTTTGTAGAGTTCTCAAGTACCTTCCAAAATCTTTTCAGAATCTAGCAGTTTTTGGCATATAATATATTACCAGTAAATATTTGGGAAATAAATTAAGAAGTCCAGCTTGGTGAAGTACATTGTGCATACAGGCTGTGTGTTTTTAGCTTTCTTAGAATTTTAGACAATAGTTCAGTTTTTGATTTCTATCAATTGTAGAGCCAATAAGAGCATTATTTTTTGTTTAAATGATGAATGAAAATCAAATATTAAAGGCACCTTATTCCTTTTTGAATTTATAGAACTCAGCACCCCATATATGTAATGTAGTTCAAGCTCAGAAAGTACTAATTAATACCTTCAAGACATAGTGAAAAGAGTCAGATGGAAGAATGGGCCAGCCCAGTGCTGCATCGGAACGAGTTAAAACATTCTGTAAAGCCTTGTCTTGAGTGTGGGGACCTATCAGCCCTGGTTCAAGTACAGGTTCACTGATTGCTAACTGTGTGATTCAGAGTCAGACCACTCGTTCTGATGTGCTTTCGTTTCTTTTTGCTGTTTTTAGAATGAGGATGATGGTGCATTCTTAGTTCATGTGTTGTGGAGGGGTAGGGAGATCAAATGAATGAATACAAGAAAGCAGCTTAGAATCACCCCCAACCTGCAGAAGTACAACATAAGGGTCAGCGATGTCTGCTGGCATTGCCAGCTCCCTGTGCAGAGGGGGACGCTGTTCCCCTAACAGCCAGTACAGTTGAGCCACTCTTCTCATGGACATACATTTCCTGTTGCTGATGCTACTTGTGCTAACTCTGTCTCTACTAATCAGAGGCAAGTAAAGAACTATGTACTTCATTAAAGAAAAGTTACAGTAAATCTTAGGTGATTCTTTTTCTTTTTACCTTAAATTGCCTCTAAAGGGCTTATAGGGACACTATGATTTATTAGAGCAACAGTTTTCAAACGGGCAACACAGGAAGTCATTAAGGGGATTAACTTCTTTCTCCTTGACTCTGTGTACATCATTTCCTTTACCATTTCCTTAAATCTGCCTAGGATGTCCCTGAGGTCTTCTAATTTTTCCTTTCACCTCCTTTCTTCAACAATCTGATTCATCCTACTTCATAAAAGAAAAGCACAGCGTTTTTCTCTTCTGAATCTTACAATAGTGCATTGTCTTGGAGGGTGACATTCTCCAGGAACCAACAAAACATTATATGAGAATGCTTTATTCTTAAATCTTGAAAGCAAAACAGGAAACTTCATAGGGGATAGCACTCATCTCTTTAGGCAAAAGATACTGGAAAGACTCTCTTCTTTCTAAACTATCAATTAATTTCCCTTCCTTTCTCCCTCTCTTCCTCTCTTCCTTCCTTCCACTTTCCCTTCTTCTCTTCCTTCCTTCCTTCCTTACTCCCTGCCTCCCTCCCTTCTGCTGGCCTCCCTCCTTTCCTCTTTGCCTCCCTCCTCCCTCCCTCTCTCCCTCCTTCCTCCCATCTTTCCTCCCATCCACCCATCCACCCATCCTCCCCTCCACCCATTCTCCCATCCACCTATCCCCCATCCCCCATCTCCCAATTCCCCCAATCCCCATTCCCCAACCCCCCTATCCACCCTATTTGTCATGTTTCTTCTATCTATGTATGTACATATCTAAGATTTAGATATTAAGATGAATGGTAGGCTGAATAATGGCCTCCATACACACCCAGAACAAAGTCCCAAGGCAGTGAAGTTGATGATGGTGAGTTAAGGTTGTAGATGGAAGCAACATTGCTCACCAGTTGTCCTTAAATGAAAGAGATCGCCCTGGACTCTCTGGACTCAATTTAATCACATAATTCTTTCAGAAGGGAGGCAGAAGAGAAGGCAGGATATATAGAGAGATTTGAAGGCACACTGCTGGCATTAAACACAGAGGCTGGGGCCACCAGTGTGAGAACGTGGGAAACCTCTAAAAGCTGAGAGGAGTCAGGAAAAGGATGTTTCTCTGGAGTCCCTAGGGAAGCACAGCCCGGCTGACTTCTTGATTTTAGTCCAGTGAGACCCCATTTTGCTGTTTTGACATCCAGAAATGGAAGATAATAAATCTGCAGTACGTTAAGTCATTAAATATACGGCAATTTGTCAAAGCAGCAAAAAGAAACTAATACAACATACTTACTGGAACTGAAAGTAAAGGCATGTGTTGTTTGCTTTAATGGTCAATTAAATCAAATGTTTGTCCGTAAGAAAATACATTTTCAACAAACTCATAAAAATCATACCCAAACAAAATAAAGAGCTCCCTCATATATATATGTATGTATGTAAGATGCCCAGCACTGTGTCCCCCAAGGCGAGTGGTCATAATTAGCATTTTTATGCATCTAATCTGGGAAGGGGAATTGTCACATTTCAGCAGAGCATCTATTAATGTCTAGTCTCCTCAGTTTAGCAATTTCACGTCCCTGGATTTTTTCTTATACCACGATAGTAAAATAAGTGTTGACTAAACTGTTTGAAGTAAACGTGAAAAATAATCTAAATACACAAGAGTGGAATAAATCTATTATTATTATTTAGTTCTAGAAACATGTTGAAGCCATGCTATTTCACACTTGAAAACATATTTGGGTAGTTACAGGTTTTATGTTCCAAAAACCAAATTGCTTCCTTTGTAGGAAGAGCTCCCCACCGCCGGCTGTTTTCTGGGCGGGTGGACGCATGTGTCTCCTGGTTTCTTTTCTGCTGTTGCGTCTTCTACTTATTTCTTCCTCTGGTCTCTGATCACTTCTGCATCCGTGGATGCCTACGGGGAGAAGGAGAGGAAGGCAGACATTTCCCTTTCTTGTGATTATTTGATTTGTCTGGAGTGCCCTTTCTCTATTGTGTGAGAAGGGGCCTCGTGAGAAGGCATTTGTCGCTGTACCATCTTGCCTCCCGGACTGGCCTGGGAAGAGGGCTGTGGGGATGGAAGAGGGTGTGCATGCGTGCCATCCCTGGCAACATCATGTTTTCCAGTGGTGGCGGCATTCACGACCTCTCCCAGGAAGTCTGTGACCGAGGAACCCGGGCCTCAGCAAAGACCCTGAGACAGATGGCGCTGTGAATTTAGGGAACTAGGACTTTCAGGAGAAACCAGTGGGAGAGCAGGTGCCAAACCGTTTATGGAAGACCAGGATCACAATATCTGAAAATACACTGGGGCGTGTTCAAGAAGGATGATGGTTGGCAGGAGTGCATAACAGATGAGATCTACCAGGAGAACAGGGCCATGTGGAAACCATGTGGCGGAAGAAGTAGCAAACGACCCTAGGTGCCCCCCCCCCCTACACACACCTGTTCTTCCCATTTCACTTCGCCCATCAGCGCCTGGACTCCTGACCTTGTCTGAGATTCTGCCTGCTTTTTAACTTGAGATAAGTGCCATCAGGCACTAAGTTTTCTTTCTCTCTTTGTCTTCTTTTGCTTTATACTAAGTTTGTGAGGGGTATCCATGATGTTGCATAAGTCTCTTCATATATATGATGTCCCAATTGCGACATGCATGTAACAGAGATTGATTTTTTTTTTGTATTTTGTAACTATATTAATATTCGTTATACTTTTTTGTATTAAGATTAATTGAAACTATCAGGGAAGCAGAGAGGTATGTGAAGAATACTGAAATAATACAGAGGACCTAGATGACCTTTGTGACTTGACACCTTCCTAGCGATGCGATGAAGGAGAACCGTAGCATCAAGTCTCCATTATTATTTCCAGTTTGATTTATTTTTTATTCTAACTCTGCCAGAAAGATCAGATTATGTCCAGAGCTCACTGTGCTGTAAATATTTTCTATCTTTGTTCTGTGGTTCTAGGAACTTTCAATCTAAATTAATCTTTCTCGGTTTGCATTTTTATCCTATATCCCAGTGGTTCTTAACCTTTTTTGAGGTACTGAACCCACCAGTTTCATATGCACATTCACCGAACTCTTCTTTAGTGATAAATAAAATATGATTTTTTTTTCCAAATTCAAGACATAGGTATATGTTTTTTTAATGGTGCACAAAATGAGCCATGCATGAACATCACCTTGCTCAAAGAACAAAACCAACAAAGTGCATGAACTCACAACAAATTACGGTATTAATTTATTCTGGCCTCCATGGCAGATGCTTCTCCAAACCCCTGAGACCGACTCATCGAACCCCTAAGGTTCGATAGAACCCAGGTTAAGAACCACTGGATTAGATCAAGATTTTAAGACAGTCAAATAATCAGTCAATGTAGTTAAATATACAATTTGATTCCTAATTTAATTCACTGTGATTGATTTGTAACTTAATAAAAACAATCACATGAAATGCTCTCATTAGCAAAATTTAGGCCATAGGAACGTGGTCTTGCCTCATTGTCCTCTGCGTAGTATGGCAGCTGTTGTAGCATTCAAGTTGCATAGCTCACTCTAAACCCGATAACGTGGAGCCCCCACAAAATGTTTCTCTGTGTGTAGATGGACAATTTTCTGGACTGGGAATCCAAAATTTTCTCCAATGAGATTTTACAAATGCCTATCTTCTAACTGTTCCTTAGAGGCTGCTATCTAGTCTCTTTCCAGCATCTAAAGTATGTATCAACCTGTTACTATAACAAAATGAAAGATAAATTATTCTTAAAATACCATGTTGTTTGTTGCAGATGTGCATCCTTCTTGGTAAGCTTTATAGATGAAAATTTAGAGACCTAGAGTGTTTCAAAAATGTGTCAGTGGCCAAAAATAAAAAATAAAAAAAGAAAAACATGGCAGAAGGAAGCTTTCTTCAGCCATGACTTGTTACTGATTGTGCTTATGAATTAAGAGGAGAAACTGTTTTCACTATTTCTGTCAGTAAGGTCTTTGTTCATTATACTAGTTGCCATATATTTTATTAGACCACTGAAATGCGACTGCAATTTTTATATCTTTAGGTATAAGATGAGGTTATCATGGGTGGTAGTTATTTTTGTGACAGAGAGAGGAACAGACAGTGACAGAGAAGAAGAGAGAGAGATGAGAAGCATCAATTCTTTGTTGCAGCTCCTTAGTTTCCTTAATTGTTCACTGGTTGCTTTCTCATATGTTCCTTAACCAGGGGCTACAGCAGTGCGAGTGACCCCTTACTTAAAGTCAGCAACCTTGGGCTTCAAGCCGGTGACCATGGGGTCATGTCTATGATTCCACACTCAAGCTAGCGACCACATGCTCAAGCCAGATAAGCTCGTGCTCAAGTCAGCGACCTTGGGGTTTTGAACTTGGGTCCTCTGTGTCCCAGTCCGATGCTCTATCCACTGCACTATCACCTGGTCATGTGTGGGTGGTAGTTATAATTCAGGAAATAGAGGCCTGAGAATCTGAAGGAACTTTCAAGCCATGTGTAGAGAAGGCAGGGCAGTAAAGCAATGATTGACAAGAATACCTATGGTAGACACACATATACTTTAAAAAATTGTCAAATTAATGCTGGACTTACAGAAAAGTTGCAAAACCAAAATGTAAATTTGCCTTATATCCCTTATTGTACCCCCTCAGTGACACTATTTTACATAACCATAGAAGAGTTAACAGGAATCTTGACAGTGGTACATTTTCATTGACTCTAATACGACCTCATTCTAATTTCATGTTATCTAATTTCTAATTTCGTGCAAAAAAATATTGACTTCCCTGAGGTCAGGTGAAAGCCACATCACTTTCAGTTCAAATGCTGTCCATTCTTGTCATGGGCAGGAAGGCCGCTGGGTTTTGGAACTTAGATCATGAGTGGGCCAGAAGCTGGAGTTTTAGGGGTAGAAAGAGAAACAGCATAATGTCATGGTGTGTGATCTTAAATTTGAGTCACTTGTCACAGTAGGAAAGGGAGCAAAAAGCTTCAGTTTAAGCTGGACTCTTAGAACAAAGTGATAGCATACAGTTTTCTTAAAAGTGGCAAAGTCTCCCTAGACCATCAGTCCATTAGCCATGAGTCAGGTCCTGGTGCATCCTGGGAAATCACAGTTACCAGATTTTCTGTCCCGCACTGAAGTTGAGTCCAGCACATAAAAGGAAGTATAAGACCAAGGATGAGATTGTGCCAGTGGAGAAGAACCCCAAGATGGCAAGAGGGGCAGGAGCCCCCATCTTCTCTGAAACCCCTCTAATCCTGTATTTCCTACCTGACATCCCGTTTTATTTTATTGTATCTATTTTCAATTGAATACATTGAATAAATTGGGGTGACATTGTTTCGCACAATCATTCAGGTTTCAAGTGTACAACTCAGCAAAACAACATCATGACCCAATGTCCCAAGCAAAGTCTCCTTCCACTCCCTACCCCTGCTTTGCACATCTCCATCTCCACCCCCAATCTCTTCATCTTCTTTCATGTAATCCCCTCATCTCCCTCCCCTCTGACAGCTGTCAGTCTGTTTCACGCCCCGGTTTCTATTTTGTTCATCAGATTACTGCGTCAGTTAGATTCTGCAAAGAAGTGAGATAATAAAGACCATGTCTTTTTCTGCCAGGCTTATTTCACTTAGCATAATAGCCTCCAGTACAGGGAGTGGTTCAGAATTGTCTTCTCTGAACAGGGTCTTTCAGTGACTCTTGAGAGGGAGGGCACAAGGTTGAGCATTTAGGTTGAAGCACAGAGCCCTGTCTGTTAATGTCTGTTGTTGGTAGACAACATGTTAATCTTAGGAACCAGCATTCTTGAACAAGATATCTGGTGTTCCTGTTCAGTGACAGCATTCCTAAGAGGACTTATGAGACATTGTCCCATAATTACATATTTTCTTTTACTTATTTGCACTCCTCCCTCTGAGTCATGTATTTCTACACCGCTTTGTATCTTTTTTAACTTGGGAAGTCAGCTTCCTCTTCCTTTTTGTTTTTAATGTTTAAATGATATTGGCCTTTCATTGGTAAAATTCCATTTGTATATATTCTCCACAAAGTTAATTGATAAAATGCCAGACATTTTATTTCTTGTACAGGGATTCCTTTGTGTGTTGTTATGTAAAAGCTGAAGCAATTTATTTTTTATCCATTTTAAAATAATTCTTCCTGCAAATTATTTGGAACTTACACTCCTGTGAATCATTGGCTTCAAGTTCAATCCTGTATCTCCCTTAGTGTATGTATTTTATTTTATGTGTATATATTTCCTACTCAAGAAAATTCAGCAGCTTGAATTACTAGTTTAGTGTTTGTGTCTATTTTGTAGATTGTGATTTTAATATTCTACAATATAATTGGCTGGACATAGCATTTTTAGAGCTGAATGAGTCAAATAATATATAATAGCTCCATGTTCTGATAATCACCATGAATACTGAAGTAATTATCAAAATGCATCATCAAGAATGGAACTCATTCTCAGAACTTTCTATTTTTTGAAGATGTTTCACAAGTTTTTCTCTTGTGATATCCAAAGAATGCCCTCATGTTCATGTTCTCCCCATGTCTAAACAATGCAGAGCCCAGAAAGTGAACGGGAAATGTTCCAGACACTAAGGGTGTGAAATTATTAACATTAATTATTAAGATTTAAAAATAACCTTCTGGAAGAGGGAAGATGGCGATGGAGTAGGCAGACATACCAACTTCCAACTCCCAGAACCAAAGTGGATTATAACTCAATTTTAAGAACCATCATCTGGATAAACCAACTTTGAGCAAAACTAAGTGGACTCTTCAACCAAGGAACACTGCAGAAGCCACATTGAGACTGGTAGGAATAGCGAAAACGTGAAGAGGGCTGCCCAGCTCCCCGGAGCAAATGGCAGCCCGGAGAGATCCACGTGGTGGGAGGAGAGTTTGGCGGAGAGGGAGGGACCTGGGTCCCAGGAGCCAAGCCCCAAACTGCAGTCCCAGAGCCTAGAAGAGGCGTTTGGACAGTATTGAGCTGTGAAGCAAGTGAGGATACTATTTGTGAAAAAGAGAGAGTCTTCTCAGACCCAAAAATCTTTTTAAAGGGACAGCTCAGAAAGCCTCTCTCACAACCATGCACCCGGG
The DNA here is from genome assembly GCA_037038555.1 of Rhynchonycteris naso. Classification (NCBI taxonomy): domain Eukaryota; kingdom Metazoa; phylum Chordata; class Mammalia; order Chiroptera; family Emballonuridae; genus Rhynchonycteris; species Rhynchonycteris naso. Next base: position 134,998,067 of record CM072999.1, on the reverse strand, counting down.
GCTCCGGGGAACTGGGACAGAGGAGAGGAACAGAGCAGCAGGAACAAAGAGTGGACTGAAGGCATGGAGACACTCTGAGGGACAGCCACCCCGACCCATGGGCTAAGTCACTTCCCTAAATGAAAACGAATATTTCCCCTGGAACTAGCAATACCAGCAAAGGGAGACAAGACACTAGCCAAACAAGCTCTCCCGCGGCAATTAGAACAGACCTGATTAGAGGGAGGGAGCTCCCAAGCCTACAGTGTGGAGACTTAGGGCACTTCTAGCCCCCTGAGGTTGTTGAAGCCTATGGTTGGGACAGGACGCCGAAACGCGGTCCTGTCGGTGTGGGCGGGCGTAACAGTGTGAGCTCAGGCTAGCTAAGCAGGGGCGGAGGTGACGCGCAAAAGCTGTCTGGCAGCTGCGGGCCGCCTGTGACCCCACTTGTGGGGAAAAATACAGGCAGAGATCAGCCCTGCGACCCTGCGCTAGCCGGCCCTGACCGCGGGCACCGGGCTAAGACCAGGGATGGGCGAGGGGCCCGAGCTCACGCTGCCAACCCCGCCCAGAAGGAGAAACCGCGGTGTGCCATCTGTGGGCGCGAGCGGGCTCCTAAGACGGGGGCGAGGGAGACACTGAGACCAGCGGAAGTTCCCTGCTGAGCTCATGCTGCTCTCCCCACCCGGCCAGAGAAACTGTGGAGTACCACTCTACGTGCCCAAGCTTGCTCCGAGCGTGAGGGCAGGGTAGGAGCCGGAAAGACTGGAAGCTAGCCGCTGTGCGCACGCCAGCAAACACGCCCGGCCCAATAATCCCCGGTTTTCGGTTTCAGTCCCTGCGCAGGAGGGCCCTGGCCTCGAGGGCGGGGCTAAATTCTGGAGGGGCAAAGGCTCACAGCTGAGAGCACGTCAAAAGCCCCGCCCAACCCACAAAACGGTGGCGTGCAGGCTCTGACTGAGGGGGCTGGGCGTAAGCCTTCCGGAAAAAGGCCGGTTCCGCAGCTGAGCAAAGGTGCTCACCTCTGCCCCGGGTGCTAATGCTAGTGACTTGAGTGACAGCCCCTCCCGCAAAGGAAAAGCAGAAACCACAGCAATAGCTGCAGTGAGCCGGCGCTGGCAACGCCCACACCCAACCGCCCTAGGCAGCGACAAAGGGGGTGGCAAGCCTGCAGACAGACCACACCTAGAGAACACAAAGGCAACACATACTGGACTCCAGTGGCCACAACTTGCTTACACTCAGATAAAATGGGCAGGCAGAGGAATGCAAACCAAATCAACCAAGAGAAATTCCCAGAGAAGGACCTGAAAACCAGATATAACCAAACTACCAGAAGCAGAATTTAGAATAATGATAGTTAGGATGTTCAAAGAAATTAGAGCAACAATGGATAGTCACTATGAGCACCTAAATAAAGAGATAACAAGTATAAAAAATGAAATTGAAATAATAAAAAAGAACCAGACAGAAATGACAAATTCAGTATCAGAACTGAAGACCACAATAGAAGGAATTAAAAGCAGGATGAATCACGCTGAGGATCGAATCAGTGAGTTAGAGGACACAATAAACATAGTTACAGAAGCAAAGAAAAAAAAGGAAAAGAGATTCAAAAAATGTGAGGAAACTCTAAGGGAGCTCCGTGACAACCTGAAGAGAAACAACATTCGCATCATAGGGGTACCTGAAGAAGAGGAAAGAGGACAGGAAATGGAAACTATGTTCAATCAAATCATAGCAGAAAACTTCCCTAAATTAAGGCAGGGGAACATTCTACATGTCCAAGAGGCACACAGAACCCCATTAAAGAGAAACCCAAAAAGATCTACACCAAGACACATCATAGTTAAAATACCAAAGCTAATAGATAAAGAAAAAATCTTAAAAGCTGCTAGAGAAAAAAAGACTCTCACCTACAAAGGAGCCCCCATAAGGATGACATCGGACTTCTCAACAGAAACACTTGAGGCCAGAAGGGAATGGCAAGATATAATCAAAGTAATGCAGAACAAGAACCTACAACCAAGACTACTCTATCCAGCAAGGCTAACGTTTAAAATTGAAGGAGAAATAAAGAGCTTTCCAGACAAAGAAAACCTCAAGGAATTCATTAAAACCAAACCAATCTTGCAAGAGATTCTAAGAGGCCTAGTATGAACAGTTCAAAGGGAGAAAAGAATATAGCAAAAAAAAAAAAAAAAAAATACAGCTTTAAAGAATAAAATGGCAATAAACAACTACATAGCAATAATAACCTTAAATGTAAATGGATTAAATGATCCAATCAAAAGACATAGGGTAGCAGCGTGGATAAAGAAACAGGACCCATACATATGCTGTCTACAAGAGACACACCTTAAAACAAAAGATGCACATAAACTGAAGGTAAAAGGGTGGAAAAAAATATTTCATGCAAATGGAAATGAAAAAAAAAGCCGGGGTAGCAGTACTTATATCTGACAAAATGGACTTTAAAACAAAGACTGTAGTAAGAGATAAAGAAGGACACTACATAATGATAAAGGGAACAATTCAACAGGAAGATATAACTATTATAAATATCTACGCACCAAATATAGGAGCCCCGACATACATAAAGCAGACTTTGATGGACATTAAGGGAGAGATTAACAGTAATACTATCATAGTAGGGGATTTCAATACCCCACTAACAACACTGGATAGATCCACAAGAAAGAAAATCAATAAAGAAACAGCAGACTTAAAGGATATACTAGATCAACTTGATTTAATAGATATCTTCAGAACTTTTCACCCTAAAGCAGTAGAATATACATTCTTCTCAAGCGCTCATGGTACGTTTTCTAGGATAGACCACATGTTAGGACACAAAAAAGGCCTCAACAAATTTAAGAAGATTGAAATTATATCAAGCATTTTCTCTGATCACAATGCCATGAAACTAGAAATTAACCACAAAAGAAAAACTGAAAAATACTCAAACACTTGGAAACTAAATAGCATGTTATTAAACAATGAATGGATTAACAATGAGATCAAAGAAGAAATAACAAAGTTTCTAGAAACAAATGATAATGAGCATACATCAACTCAAAATCTATGGGACACAGCAAAAGCAATTCTGAGAGGGAAGTTTATTGCACTACAGGCATATCATAAGAAGCTAGAAAAAGAACATATAAGCAACTTAACCCTGCAGCTAAAAGAAATTGAAAAACAATAAAAAATAAAATGCAGGACAAGTAGAAGGAAGGAAATAATAAAGATCAGAGAAGAAATAAATGACATAGAGGCTAAGGAAACAATACAGAGGATCAATGAAACCAGAAGCTGGTTCTTTGAAAAGGTAAACAAGATTGATGAACCCTTAACTAGACTCACCAAGAAAAAAAGAGAGAGGTCTCAAATAGATAAAATTAGAAAGGACAGTGGAGAAATTACAACTAATACAACAGAGATACAAAGCATTGTAAGAAAATACTATGAAGAACTCTATGCCAAAAAATTAGACAATCTAGATGAAATGGACAAATTTCTTGAATCATATAAACTTCCAAAAATCAATCTGGAAGAATCAGAGCACCTAAACAGACCAATTACAACAGAGGAGATTGAAACAGTTATTAAAAAACTCCCCCCCAAAAGAAATCCTGGGCCTGATGGCTTCACAAGTGAATTCTATCAAAAATTCAAAGAAGAACTAACTCCTATCCTCCTCAAGCTATTTCAAAAAATTCAAGAGGAAGGCAGACTTCCAAACTCCTTTTATGAGGCGAGCATAATTCTGATCCCCAAACCGGGCAAAGACAACACAAAGAAAGAAAATTATAGGCCTATATCCCTGATGAATTTAGACGCTAAAATTCTCAACAAAATATTAGCCAACCGGATTCAGCAATATATGAAAAAAATCATACAGCATGACCAAGTGGGATTTATTCTGGAGAGGCAAGGCTGGTTCAATATTCGCAAATCAATCAATGTGATTAATCACATAAACAAAAGGAAGGACAAAAATCACATGATAATTTCAATAGATGCAGAAAAGGCATTTGATAAAATCCAGCACCCATTCATGCTTAAAACTCTCAATAAAGTGGGAATACAAGGAACATTCCTTAACATGATAAAGGCCATCTACGACAAACCCACAGCAAACATCATACTAAATGGACAAAAATTAAAAGCAATCCCCTTAAGATCAGGAACCAGGCAGGGTTGCCCACTTTCACCACTTTTATTCAACATAGTTCTGGAAGTCCTAGCTACAGCAATCAGACAAAAAGAAGAAATAAAAGGCATCCAAATTGGAAAAGAAGAAGTAAAACTGTCACTATTTGTAGATGATATGATATTGTACATAGAAAACCCTAAAGTCTCAGTTAAAAAACTACTGGACCTTATAAATGAATTCAGCAAGGTGGCAGAATATAAAATTAATACCCAGAAATCAGAGGCATTTCTATATTCAAAAAATGAACTGTCAGCAAAAGAAATTAAGGAATCAATCCCCTTCACTATAGCAGCCAAAAAAATAAAATACCTAGGAGTAAATTTAACCAAGGAGATTAAGGACTTGTATTCGGAAAATTATAAAACATTGATAAAAGAAATCAAGGAAGATACCAACAAGTGGAAGCATATACCGTGCTCATGGCTAGGAAGAATAAACATCATTAAAATATCTATATTACCCAAAGCAATTTATAAATTCAATGCAATACCAATTAAAATACCAATGACATACTTCAAAGATATAGAACACATATTCCAAAAATTTATATGGAACCAACAAAGAACAAGAACAGCCTCAGCAATCTTAAAAAGAAAAAATAAAGCAGGAGCTATCACCCTTCCTGATATCAACGTTTACTATAAGGCCATTATACTCAAGACAGCCTGGTACTGGCATAAGAACAGGCACATTGATCAATGGAACAGAACAGTGGACCCAGAAATAAACCCACAGCTTTATGGACAACTGATATTTGACAAAGGAGAAAAGAACATACAATGGAGTAAAGACAGCCTCTTTAACAAATGGTGTTGGGAAAATTGGACATCTACCGCAAAAAAATGAAACTAGACCATCAACTTACACCATGCACAAAAACAAATTCAAAATGGATAAAGGACTTAAACATAAGCCGTGAAACTATAAGCATCTTAGAAGAAAACATAGGCAGCAAGCTCTCCGACATCTGTAGCAGCAATTTATTTGCCGATTTATCTCCATGGGCAACTGAAATAAAAGGCAAGATAAACAAATGGGACTACATCAAACTAAAAAGCTTTTGCACAGCTAAAAACAATAAGAACAGAATAAAAAGACAAACTACACAATGGGAGAACATATTCGACAGCACGTCTGATAAGGGGTTAATAACCAAAATTTATAAAGAACTTATAAAACTCAACACCAGGAAGACAAACAATCCAATCAAAAAATGGGCAAAAGAAATGAATAGAAATTTCTCCAAAGAAGACATACAGATGGCCAAAAGACATATGAAAAAATGCTCAACATCACTAATTATTAGAGAAATGCAAATTAAAACCACAATGAGATATCACCTCACACCAGTCAGAATGGCACTCATCAGCAAAACAACACAGAACAAGTGCTGGCGAGGATGTGGAGAAAAGGGAACCCTTCTGCACTGCTGGTGGGAATGCAGACTGGTGCAGTCACTGTGGAAAACAGTTTGGAGATTCCTCAAAAAATTAAAAGTCGAACTGCCTTTTGACCCAGCTATCCCACTTTTAGGAATATACCCTAAGAACACCATAACACTGTTCGAAAAGGAGAAATGCGCCCCCATGTTCGTGGCAGCATTGTTCACAATAGCGAAGAGCTGGAAAGAGCCCAAGTGTCCGTCAGAAGACAAATGGATTAAAAAGTTTTGGTATATATATACTATGGAACAATATTCAGCCATAAGAAATGATGACATCGGATCATTTACAACAAAATGGATGTACCTTGATAACATTATACGGAGTGAAATAAGTAAATCAGAAAAAAAAAACAACTGAGAACAGCATGATTTCATACATAGGTGGGACATTTTAGTGAGACTATGAGACATGGACAAGAGTGTGGTGGTTACGGGAAGGGGGGAGGGAGGGGAGGGTGGGATAGGGAGAAGGGGAGGGGCCACAGGGAAAACCAGATAGAAGGTGACAGAGGACAATTTGACTTTGGGTAATGGGTATGCAGCACAATTGAATGATAAGATAATCTGGAGATGTTTTCATTGTACATACGTACCCTGATTTATTGGTGTCACCCCATTAAAGTTAATAAAAAATAAATTAAAAAAAATAACCTTCTGCTTCTATAATTATTTCTAATTAATACAGTGATCAACAATTTGTGTATTTACTTGTACCTATCCTATCATTACATAATCATTATTTCCATTAATTCAACAATACAATGAATTATCCAAAGGCATGAGCATCAAAAACCCATGTATGTTACTTTGTCAGATTTCTAATAATGAATAAACAAGCATAACGGAATATTCTGATCAGATCAGTACTGAAATAGATCTCATGTTTAAAGTATAGATACAGTATGAGTCAAACTTCTCTATATGTGAATTCTCAACCCTGTATCTTTGGGTACTTTTTCAATACAGATTCAGACAGAATTTCCGTAGAATTTTATAAGCATGTGAGTTATGTAATCAAAATAGAAATTCTAATAAGTGCTTTAAACATGATTTTTTGTTCTAGCCATTGTTTTGCAACTATAGAAAAGAGTATTTTACTTACAATTTAAAATAAGTAAAATTAATTCATATTTTTACCTTCTACACAAGTGACTTTAAATATATCAGCAAATTTTGTACTGAATATTGCTTAGTTTAAAACTATATATGATTTCTATCATTTTTTCTTATTTAGTTCTGTAATTTAATTATAGGGTGACATTATCATAAGGGCCTGCCAATAGCCTTAAATCTATAATAATGTGATATTCAGAATCAATTAGCAGTCATTGATATATCATGTTTCATATATTTTTTACAGATTTTTTAATTTAATAAAACAAGTATATAAACCTACAACTATGAGACCATCTCTGTTGTAGATTTACATTGTAATGTTTTCTTTATTAGTTAATATTTACTCTACTGTCATATTTTTCATTTTAAGAAATGAATTGATAGGAATTTATAAGTGTATGTTAAAGAACTTTTACAGAGGTTAGAAATGCAATGCTTATTTTTGGAACAGTGAGTGGATGAACTGGATTCTTTGAACTAACTCATTAGTAAGAAATACAATCACAGTAGCAATTTGGAAAAGCTGTAATGAATCTTAAAATTCAAAGACATTATTTTTAAATTTTATCCTGAAAAGCTATGGGAATTAATGAAAACTGTTGAGTAGGAGTAGTGGGCAAAGGTTTGTTTTAGGAAGTTTAACTGGGTAGGCAATGGAGAATGGGTGTTCTGAGACTGGGGGCAGGTAATACATTTAAGAAAAGAATTTAAAAGTCTCATATGAGGCAAAGGCACTTCCTCTTGAGGATTAGAAAGAAGAGGTTGGTAGTATATAATGTAGGCAGGTTTTGAAGAAAGAATAAATGAGAATTTCTAAACTGAATTCACAAACATGCTGAGATGTTGCACATGGATTGCTAGACAAATATGTGTGCCGTCCTAGAAATATCAAGGCAGGAGAGGGACAAGGATTTGGTGCTAGTAAAACAATAGGTAAGGTTCACACGTGTCTCTGCACTCCCTAAAGTTCATGTCAGAAATCAAAGCTATTCGTCTTGAAGAATAAGGTTCAGACCTCCAAATAGTCTAAAGTCAGAATAGAATAATTTTATAAAATGTTTGAACTTCGTAAAAATATGATCTCCTGCTTAATCAAAAATTTGTTAAGGCAAATTAATGATACATTTCTCTAATCTGTTAACATATTTAACTCTTTTCCCTCAAATATCCAGAGGTTTACATCTAGGTCAATGTTGACATTTTGTAAGAGGATGATAATTTTTATATTCTAACTTCAAAATTTACTTAAAGACTCCAATGTATGGTTTTTTTTAATCTGGGGAGGGGTGAAGGCACAATTAAACCCTAACAAAGAGTACTTACACAGTGCTAGAAAGAAAGTTAGAAAAAACGGGTCTGTCTCTAAGGGGAAGAAGCAGTGTACCAAGAGGAGGCAGAGGTAGGGGTGAGAGTCTGTCAGATGCAGCAAATCCCCTTCCTAGAGGCAGAGAGATTAGAAACAGTATAAAATGTCACCCCAAAAGCACCTGTTGCACCATTTGCCTCATGATTAAATCTCCATAAAATATATTCTCTTTTCTTTTTTTACCCTTTTCCTTCCCTTATTTTATTATTATTATTATTATTTGCATATCATACATATTTCTTGATGAGAGTGTGGAATCAGCCTGGGAAATAAACTCGTTTTCTCTTTAAATTTCTGAAGCCACTCATCTCTGACCATTCCTCTAATGTGTCCACATCGTCTCTATGTCCCCAGAGTCTGAATTGATCATATCTTTTGCAGCTAGAATACTAGTCTGTATTCACCCTTTGTTTCAAAGAATTCAGTTTCAAAACAAAAAAAACAAACAAACAAAAACTGCCTTTTTACTGTGGAGAGGGACAGAGTTCAAAGCCGTGAAATTAGGTTTGATCTTCAGAGAGCGTCTCATTACCTCCTCCTTGGCTCTGCCTCAGTGCCCACACTTCTACCCAAACAGTCTTTTCAGTCTGTTCCTTGCTCACTGGTTTGCCCTTACCGGTTCCTTTGTTCTGTTTAGCCACATTGTGAAATGATAATAAAAACAGTTTACTGAAGACTTCAATAAGTTGCTACTGTGCTTTGAGTTACGTCGGTAAACTCTGAATTGTGTTTGATAGGTTTTGATTTGGGACCATGACAGAAATTGTACAATCCTCATTATCAGTTTTGTCGCTCGTTAACTTTTTTTAGACTTCTAATCAGAGGATTGTACAAATCAATCAACTGACTTTTCACTTGGACCTATTTTATCACATAGAGTAAAACATGTTTTTTTTTAAAGTCAAAACATTTCACACATACTAAGCCCCTCACATCTCTGTTGCACAGAAGCAATGCAGTTGTCTAAAGCTATGATTCACCTCTGTGACGCTGCCATTATCTCTTCCACTTGTCCTTAATTATCTGCACAAAGTTTGGTATTTGGCCGGCATTTGAGGAAGGGAGAGCTCTCATGGAAAATTAGAAAAGACTTTTTTTTTTCATCCCAGAGATATTTGTGTGATTATAATTCATGTATCTCAATCATTTTTCGGGGATCATTTTGAGATAAAATGCAGTGAAGTAATTTGAACCTAGAGAAAATTTTTAAAAGTTTAAACACTGGAGGATTGCAAGTAACCTTTAGTGAAAGTGAAACGTTATAAAACTATATCCACATATGAATTAACTTGCCTAAGGATATTACAGAAAAGAAAGTTTCTATTCCCTGTACCCTCTAGCTGGTGTGCTTCCATAAGAATTGTGTTGAAAAGTCCTTGAAAAATTCCAACTTTGCTCTCTCCTAGATATGGGCAGAAGGTAGACTATTGAAAATTAGTTCCTTTCTGCTGAAGGAGAGAGAGAGCCAAACAATAACCTTACTGCTATTAGTGGTTGTCTTTCAATCAATATGTTGGGTAGCATTCAAAGATGTCATGTTCACATGTGTTATTTCTAGAGTACAAATTGTCATAGACGGTTATGGAAACTGGAGAGTATAAAAGTAAAGAGATGGGCCATTTTGGTGACAAACTATCACAACTGCCCAGTGAAACTTGGCTCTCCCTGATTCTCCTGTTCAGTAACAAAGGGAATAGAACCTGGAAGCCACAGATGAATTGGAGGACCGTTCAGGAGTACCTGTTTATTCTCAGGAGGGTACCATTTTTTTTCTAAATCAGCTGTTCCTTTTGTAATGGGTGAAAACATGGGTGGGGCGTGGAGTGTAAGTACGAGAACTGCACGTGTGACGCACCTTCCAGAGGTAGTATGCCCACACTCTACTGCCACAATTTAGATAGATCATCTGATGATCACACCTGAGCAGCCCCCGATGATATGCCTCTGAGCCCGAACATGTCGACATCCTGCTCCAAGGAGTCCTTCATGCCTGCAGGCTTCATTTAGCTTTCTGTTTGGAGGATGAAAGGACATAAACTGTAACCTACTTGCTTTTACAACTGCCATATATAAACTTTCATGGTGAGAAAAATCTCTGAGCTGTCCTAAAAGAGGAGAGCCAGTAGCATGAGTAAGGACTGCTGAGTAGACTTGTTCAGGTAGTACATAAAACCGGAGCGAGGAAGATGATGGGATTGCTACCAAAACCTAGCCAGGTACTGCCTGTTGGAAAAGGGAATATGCCCTGGGGTCAGTGACTGCTTTGGGAAGGGTGTTTGTCACACCCTCTCCATTTACCCCAGCTTGGAGAAATTAAAATGCAGAGCTGAAGAAGATTGAGAGGTATTAGTCCATCTGGGAAGATAGGGACAGTTTGAAAGTATAGAGCTCCATGCATTAAATGACACACATAGTCATGCTTAATTCATTGGAAAGAGTACCAGTACATTCTATAGATATAGCTGCTGCATTTACAAGGCCAGCCGGTTGCATAGGTGAAGTCATCGGTAAAGCTAGAGATGGGATCAATTGATTTTCTTTGAAATTCCTTATGGAAAGGCAAATGAACCATCCTCTTGTTTATATGCCCTAATTTGCTCTGAAATAGCCGAAGTACTTCTCATCACTTCATCTCTCATTGAATATAATGCTCTCAATTTTTATCTGAAATGTATGACTATAGAAATAAACACCAGGTATATATAGGACTTAAAATTATCCTATATCTAAATATTTTTTAAAGATTTTATTGATTTTTAAAGAGAGAAAGGGGAAGGGAGAAAGAAGACGAGAAACATCAGCTCATAATTGCTTCACTTTAGTTGTTCATTGATTGCTTCTCACATGTGTCTTGACCAGGCAAGCCCAGGGCTTTGAACTGGCAACCTCAGTGTTCCAAGTTGATGCTCATCATCTGCGCCACCACAGGTCAGGCTCCTATATCTAAATCTTTCATCCATCTGGCTCTATGGCTAGCTATAGTTAGTGGCTGGCTCAAATTTAGATTTTTTTTCCTCCCTAGTTGCAGGTAGTATACTTAAAAATAAATTCCAATTAGCCTAGTACTCATATTTACTGGATTTGGAATATTTTAATTTTCATCTTATGTTGTAATAGCTACTTTAATTAACAGTTTAAAACAACAAAATAGATAAAGGGTAACTGAAAATGCACAGCAGCATGATTGCTATACAGTGTTTCATTGAAAATGATAATCGTTTGTTTAACCAACATTACTCTTTCGAATTTGCCTGTTAGCTTGCTATTAAAAACAAGATTCTAAAGATGCACACTCTATTTCTAAATTCCAGATACAGAGAAAAAGGAACAAAATTCAATTAGTATATAATTTTATTTTAGTATACCTCTTTAAAGTAATAAGACATTTTAATTATTATTTTAATTACCCGAATCCATGTTCCTCTGCAAAGTTTATGTAGTCAAGGTTTTCCTAGACATTAAGGGGGAAATGGCCACATTAATAATATTTACTTTTAATACTTTTGCTTTTATTTAACTGCAATTAAAAAGGTCTGTCACTGACATAAGCATTCTAAAAAAATACTTTAGGAGAGCTAGAGAAAAATGTTTATCATTAAATATATGATTTACTCTTCTTGATAAAAAATAACATACTCAAATTATCAAAATGTCCACTTGATTACTGGTAAGTTGATGGCCCTATCATCTTGGTGACTTTGTTTTCATATGCAACAGCAATAGCAAACTTAGCCACTCAGTCACTGACATGGCTGAAAATGGCGTCAGCAGAGTGTCTCATGCTGGCTGCTGGCTCCTTAAAAAGAAAAAAAAGCAATAAGGATTGAAGATAAGCATCAAACTCTTTCACTCAGACGCCTCAAACAAAGAGGGCATTTCCTGTATCCTGTGATGGAGTGAGGGAGAGAAGAGAACTGCTACTCTAGCGGACAGTTTTCTCAGGGGAGGACACATTGGGAATGTGCAATACACCTTCTTCTCCTGTGGTTTAAAGGTCAAAATAACTGACGAACAGTGCTTTAATGTGACCACCACTCTTTTTTCCAAGAGACAGCAATTTTATGAATGGAAACAAAGTCTCTCTTTTCAAAAAAAAAAGAGCATATGGCATAGCATTTTCCTTTCAGAGAGAATTGTGGGCAGGTAAAAATTGTAATGTCTCACAGTTAGGTATGATATTTCTTTTTGACAGAAAAATGAATGACATTTTGAAGTACAGATGCATTTTAGGAACATCATAAACAAAAATTGTTAGCTTTTTTTTTTTGTAAAAAGCTTAAGGTTCCAAAAGTATGTTATTTAATATTTTTTGAGGCAAATTCTGAAAGCTTCATCTTTAAGCACATCTTGAAGAATTCACGATTATGGTCATAAAAAGCTAATGACATATTGTTGATCAAATAAGTTTGTAAAATATGATTTTTTTTGTGACAGAGAGGGACAGAGAGAGGGACGGATAGGGACAGACAGACAGGAAGGAAGAGAGATAAGAAGCATCAATTCTTCGCCAAGGCACCTTAGTTGTTCATGTGCCTTGACCTGGGGGCTACAGCAGACGGAGTGACCCCTTGCTCAAGCCAGTGACCTTGGGCTCAAGCTGGTGAGCCTTGCTCAAACCAGATGAGCCCGTGCTTAAGCTGGTTACTCTGGGACCTCGAACCTGGGTCTTCCACGTCCCAGTCTGATGCTCTATCCACTGAGCCACCACCTGGGCAGGCTGTAAAAGATAATTTTTATATTTGTTCACTTATAGTTTGCATTGGGGGCTGAGCAGCACCAGGTATAAGTGGAACTGTGAAATTGCAAATTACCTTCCTGCTTGGGAAGGGCCATTGTCTTGCTAATGTTTGTGAGGGAAGGGTTGGGAGAGGTTTTTGCACCAGAAAGTTTTGAAAAGAGCAGAGAAGGAGAAAAAGAGAGAAGGCATGTTTGCAGAGTAAGAGTATGCAGATGGGGAACCAGAGCTGAGGGGCTTTGCAAGCTCTGCTGAGACTGGTGGGACAGTGATTCTAGGAGGAACTGGAGAAGATTCTCCTGGTTGTGGAACTGGGGAATGTGTCAGTGGCTTTGGAGCCCTTAGTGTGTTGCTCGTCAGCTGGTATGAGACTTGAATAAAGGAATGGCCCACCATATTTTGACTCCAGTGTTTCTTTACCGTCTGCCTGAATTTAATGAGAACCTGTATGTGAATGGCAGTGACTACTGGCCGTACACATATGATTTAACCTTTTCCAGATTCCTGATAGAACACGGTTGAGAGGAAACAACAAACTAGAATAATGTGATGTTTCACCAGGCCCGGAAACTTAAAGAAATGTTCCCATTAGTGTTACGTGATAATAGTTCATAGAATGTGTTTCAAGCAAATTATAAGGCACACAATGTATAGTTGCTGTAAAGCCAGTAGCCACAGCCACTATCATGGCCACCTGGCTCATGCAGGTTTGCATTAGATTCAGACAGACAGTAAAGAAACAACGGAGCCAAGAACTGGTGGGCCATCATCTTTAATCTTAGCTTGCACCCGGCAGGGAAACAAAAATACACACTGGGCTCCAAAACCCACTCATTCAGTGCTCACAAAGCTACTGACTTATCCGAGTTTCCTAAAATCAAAGGTTTCTAGCTCACCAGACTTATTCACCTCTGTTCCCCATCTCCTTATCCAGCACAAACTCTGCTCAAACTGGCTTCTCTCTCAGTACTCCACCATCTTGGCTGTTTCTCCTCTCCTCCATGTGGCCTATTCTCTGCTCTTCTACAGCATGAACTCCTCCTAGAATGTAATCACTCTTCTCTCAGAACAATGTGATCTCTCTTCCTTTTAAAACCTTTTGGCGTGAAAGACCTCCCACATATTAACATAATCATGCCCATTCCCAAGCAGGAAGGGCAACTAGTGTGGTCACCTGGGCGACAGCCTTCCACGTGGGCAGTGCCATCTTTAACAAAGTGAACATAATATATTTTATCTGCCCAATAGTTGCTAATTTAATTATTCACTCATCATGGAGGTAAATGTGGACCTAAGAAAGTTCTGTCACATTCAGATCGTTAAGTATATGAATCTATTTCCTGAAATACTATTGCAGACTAAAGCTATTCACATGCTCTGAGATTATAATGCTTAAAAAAAATAAAGTATTTTTTCTAAAACACATACTTATGGTTTTAAGTGTTAACATTTGATTATTTGTGGTTCTTCATAGTATGTTAAAATGCCAGGTGTATTATTTATATTTGAAAGAGTTTATGTAAACAAGTTGCATCTTTGAAAAGAGTTTATATAAATAGTTTGACCAAAGGATCTAAAACATCCACTTGGATGACTGTTTTTAATCAAAGAAGTTCTACCCGTATCACCAAGAGACATAAATGAAGATCTTGGACATAATCCTACCACTCTTTTTTTTTTATGGTGTGCATTAGAAAACCAGTGAGACAGCAACTAACATAAAATAATTTAAAACATTTCTCTGAATTGTCCTAGAAATATCACAGCGTGCCTTCTCATTGGTTTCTTCTTTAATTTGCACATTATTCATATGTTCTTGGAGGGGGTGTCATGCAGCTACATTTTTTTGCAAGCTAGCCATTAACGATGAGTCCTCATTGCGCTCCCTTCCTCCGTGGCACTTTAATGATGGCGGCCCAGCCTGTGTCATCACAGGGCAGCCCGGCGCTCTACAGCCTAATGTTGCTGCTTCTGAAAAGGGTAAATTCCCACATTTATTTTCCCTTCTGTTCCTAAATAATTCAAGCAGTATGGCTAGGAGTGTATTAAATATTCATACAAAAATATTAATTATTAAGTCGAATTAAGCAAAACCAATTTAATATGTTCTGTCTGTCCCCTTTTGCCTCACAATGGTGGGCTGTTCCGGGGATGGGTCCTCGTTCTCTGTGCTTTCTCAGTCACCTCAAAGGTGGTTCTAGCTGTGTGTCATGAGCTCTGTGTCACACCCGTCAGGAGCCCCCCGAAACCATGTTTAAACCTGCCCACTGTGCATTCTCTCTCTTGCTCCTTCACAGGGGCCTCGGAGTCAGCATATCTACCAATAAACTCTTCATTTCCCAATTCTCTTCAAACTTGCACCCATGGCATCCTTCTTGGTCTTGGTCAGCATCTTTGATATCCACACTCAAAATAAAAAAAAAAAAAAAATCCAGGAATCTCAGAATCACCTTTAATGCTTTGAATAGTGAATTTTTTTTCATGCTCCCTGACCCCCAGGAGTGAGTTTCTTTTCAAAAAATGAGATTAGTTCCAGTTTCAGTTTTATTAACTTAAAATTCTGTTTATTCAATAATCAATTTGTGGAAACAAGAAGCACATACATTTGCCATTTTTTGATGTTGCCTTATACATTTTTAAAATAAAAGTTTTTGTTACTATCATACTCTGGATGATCAGGAGGCAAGAGGACATACATGAACGTGTGTACAACTCAAAGGGTTAATAACTTCTCCTCTATCAACCCCTATCCAGTTGGTTGTTAAATTCCACCCTGTGAACACCTCTGCCTGCCATCCTCCACCATAATCCTATTTTGGCATCTCTTACTTCTTACTGTGATGGCACTAATAGCTCCTATACTGACTGCTTTTTTGTACTTGCCTGATGGTAGGTTGCTTGCTTTCCTGTTATTTGAGGGTGTTTCTGAAAACGTTTCTGTGCTCTTATGGCTGTTATGGCAGGGCCAGCACGGGTGTTGTGGTGGGTGCCACACTGTAAAGGGTTCCTTCCCCATCCAGGGCAGATCTGGAAGAAGGAGAGACTCGTACGAATGTGTGCTCCCTTCCCTTGACCCCAACAACAAAGCAGTATTTTCTGCTTATTTCAGAAGGAGATGGTTTATAAGGTATAAAAAAAAAAAAAAAAAAAGGAATGTAATCCTCAACATTTTGTGTAGTTTTGTTCTGATAGCCTTCTAATAGTTTTTTGACATCCAGTATTTCCTAGAGAAAAAGATCTCAGTAGGCCACTGGATTGAGTGATGCCCCAGCAGTTAGGTAGTCTCTGCCACACGAAAGAAATACAAAGGGGACCTGAGAAGAGGCGTTCATGTGGGGGTAGAGATTGAAGGAAGTATTTGTAAAATAATACTATCTTTTATGCATTTCTCCCACCCACCTTGACGGGAAGGGCATGGGTAGTAACCCTTGTTTCTTCTGGAACTCATGTTGTCTGCCAGAGCACGGTGTGGCATTCTTATTTGCTGACCAGCAGTACCCACAGACCTACAGGGAAGCCATCAGTACAAGGGGAAAGAGCTCCAGGGACTTGAGACACTCCGTGGTGGGTAGGACAGGAAAATATGCTCTTTGCAGTTACTACTAAGCAGGCAAAGCAGTCCTTTATAGACTGAACGCCAGAAATATAAATGCAGTAGGGATTGGAGTGTCCCTCCAAGATACCTCTAATCTGATTAAGGTGACAGAGATTAGGATGATGGGTGATAAAGTTGTACTTCCCTCCAAGAAAACCTTTGAAGAGGCATCAGGTGAGTACCTGGAGTCCACATCTGATGTGTCACCTGGAAGAATTTGCAGCATGGTGAATTTGCAGCATGGTGGAACTTAGTACCATACGGTATCAGAACAGGAGCAGCAGCAGAAAAGGGGATCCCAGCCTGCCACTGATGGGCGGTACTTACAGAAATCGTGGGCATGGGTGAAAAGAAGGGCGGTGGGAGGGAAGAGGAGAGAAGGAAGTATGCTGCATGTTTCTCAGGCCTCTTCTTAGAAGAGAGGGTTGTTTAACATATCACTCATCAGCCCTTTCCTGACTTCTAACTTGGGCTGGTTTTTGAATACCTGGTTTCCACAGCATCAAGCCATTGAGTTTTGGTAAATCATGTGTTCTGTGAACTTGAGAGAGCATCTCATAGCAGTTACTTACTGAGGTGATTTCTCCAGATAAGTCATCAGACTTTACCCTGTAGATAAAATGCCATTATACAAAACTGAATTTTTCCAAGAAGTGTGGCACGTGAGGGAACAAATTGGATGTTATAGTTGTATTTCAACTAGTGATTGTAAACTATTCTCTTCACCTTTCAATGAGTAATAGGATTGTTCTTCTGTTTTCTGGTGCAAGTTCAACTCACATTTTGGTACTACTCTCAGTTTGACTGCAACCAGCTTCCTAGTCTAATCGTGGTAGCTAAGAAGTTGACTGACAGTGGGCTGTTAAGCAATCGTGTGCCATATTAACCAAACAATTCAGGAATACATCGCGGGGAGATAGGAAAGGAGAGGGAGGATCTACATATCTGATCATGATCTTTGTATCATTCTTTTTCTAGATATCAAGAACCTATAAAAGGTCCTGGGATCTAAGTGGGTTTAACTCTACTCTTAGGTGATAGTGATGGGACCAATGAATTTAATTTTTGAGTTTATTATCTAAAGAAACTCTACTAAGCAAAGTACCTCGCTGGTTGTAGGAATGAGTTCCATTAGTTAAAATTAATTTTCCTACAACTCATTTCTTACTTGGGTATAATTTCTCTTGTTCTCTGCAGGGTAGAAGGGTAACTCCATCGGCCACCTTGCCTCTCTTGGCCATCTGTCTTATTACCTGATTTTGTGTGAAAGCCTCACTGCCAACTTTGGCAACATACCACACTTCTCCCGTGTCCCGTCCCACTCCCCTCTCCCCACTCCAGACTCCCCACTCCCCAATTCTCAATTCCCAATCCTCAATCTTTAATCCCTATCCATTCTGGACAAAGTTCAGTTGAATATAGATACAAGTTACCCATTTATTTCTATTTTGTGGACTTTTCTACTGTCTGTCAAGTAACTCAGACACCAAACAATAGCATGCTTGTCTTAGACTTAAATGAATAGATCATTATGGTAAGGATTTATAGCTATACTCCTACTTCTGCATTCTGACCATTTTAAATCGCATTTTCACATTAGCTATCATAGCTTATAAACTTTTGTATTATATCTGAAGTCTTCTCCAGAATAATAAGCAGAATAAATCAAAATAAATGAAAGGTCCTCTTTTCCCCCAAATGCAGTTCATTATTTTTTTCTGCCTTTGAATTAAACTAATTATTTGACTAAATTGACCAGTTTTGTGAGTGATGAAAAGGTCTGTTTCATCATTCCCAAACCAAAGTCCAACTAGAAATAACAAAAGGCATAATCATTGGACATCATCAAATCCTGTGTTCAGAGCTTGCCCTTGAATGTGACTGATATTAACACTGTGGTAGTTAAATTTGAATTTTAGATACTGAATCACTTAAGAGGTTGGAATGACCACCAGCTTAAACATATCAGTATGATTCCTGCTTGTAAGTAACCTTGAGAGCTGGAATTTTCTGAAATTTAGAGAGGTAGATATTTGAAATTCTGTTATTTTTTTAAAAAAGAGGTGTGTGTGTGTGTGTGTGTGTGTGTGTGTGCAACTGTACTTTTACAAATATGCAAAATATGCTATGAAGAAAGCCAATGATCAATTTAAATAATTTAATTTGTTTTTTTATTCTTTCAATAAAAATATGTTGGAAGTCAGTTATGTGCTTTCATTTTGAGAGATTAGAACAAATCCTTACTTGGAACATTTTGCTGTCATTGTGTTTTCACCCATTGTGTTTGAAAAATAGGAAAATAATTAGTTCTGTCAGAAGATATTCCTTCTTTTGTGTGTGTGTGTGTGTGTGTGTGTGTGGCAGAGACAGGGAGAGTCAGAGAGAGGGACAGATAGGGATAGACAGACAGGAAGGGAGAGAGATGAGAAACATCAATTCTTTATTGTGGTTCAGTAGTTGTTCATTGATTGATTTTTCTTGTGCCTTGATGGCGGGGGTGGGGGGCTACAGCAGACCAAGTGACCCCTTGCTTGAATCAGCGACCTTGGGCTCAAGCTGGTGAGCCTCCCTCAAACCAGATGAGCCTGCACTCAAGCTGGCGACCTCAGGGTCTCGAACCTGGGTCCTCCATGTCCCAGTCCTACACTCTATCCACTGTGCCACCACCTGGTCAGGCAGAAGAGATTCCTTCTTATGTTCTTCCATCCCATCCCTAATGTCTGAGGGCAGATAGGTATCAGCTTGGGTCTGTCTGTCTCACATTTCTGCTTGATTTCTTCTTCCATTAGGTCACCTGTGTCCACTCCCAGCTAATGAACCCCCAAAGAACCATCTGTTAACACCTGTGATGACATCAGGACATAATAAAGTGCTTCCCTTCTTTTCTTGATTTAACTTATTTGGGGATTTGCCTACACCCTCCACACAGCTGGATAATATATTTTGTTGGGCATATGTAATTTACTGAGCTTTGTCATCATGATGAAACCCAATTATTGTAGGAAAAGAAAGATTGCTCTCATGAATACCCTTGTGTTAATCTTGTTTTAGACCTGCATTGTAGGGACAGGGCCAGGCATCAGGCACCCAGCAGGTGCGGGAAAGGTAGCGTTCAGGCTGCTGGAAGAGGTGCTGATACTGCCAGGGCAATTCAGGAAGCAGATTGTGGCTTCTTTTTAACTGTTCACTGTTTGTTTTGATTTTCCTGGTTTATGAAAAGCTTGGAGTAATGGGAACAGCTGCATATTTATGAAATAAGAAGGGTGGATGTGGCCATTTCGAAAATACATTTTAAATGGTAGGCTTCTGAACCCAATACTTTGAAAAGCTATGCAGCTAGAGAGAGTTGAAATTTATTTGTATGTTTCTAGGCAGAGACTGGTATTTAAGAGTATCTTAACATTTGTGAGCACACTTTCTAATTATTTATTTATTCGACTACTTTGTCACCAGCATGTGTGACTGTGTGGAATAGTGTACCTTCCTTGAAATTTTCAAGTGACTTGCTTTTTTATACTCTTAATTAAAGCAATTCAGGTATGTGTTTTTATATATAGCCACTCTCTGATGATATACATTAGTTGCAGCAATACAAGAGTAAAAACTGCTGTAGGATTTAGATATATAGGTATATTTGAATATACCACAGGAACCTATGATCTGGTAAACATTTCTTCTTGTAAAGTCAAACTTCAATATAAGTAGGAGCCATTGCACCAAGCTTGGCCCTCTCAAGTTTCCTCCAATAGTGAACTGTTTTTCTTTAAAGGTAAAATGTTCTAAGTCTGTAAATAAATTTATTCCATTACCTTTTTTTTACTATATTCACCTCCATCATCCCAAAGCAAAGAGTTGCTCTAATTACTTTATATTTGCAGGCGATTCGTGTGTTTGTATAATTTCTGCAATTGTTCTAGGAAAAGAAATGAATATTCCTATACCCCTCAGGTAGGGTGGACACAAGTGACCCATATCAGTTAAAGACAGAAATGATAATGGAAGTGTATCCCTTTCTAGTAAAAGAAAAAGAGGGAGCAGATGGGAACGGTAAGATTTCTGAGAGTAGAAAACCATACAAATATTTCTGCAGCTGCTTACCTATTTGTCCAGAATACTGTGACGTGGTGAGACTCATTTCATGTTGTGGAATAACCCTGAACAGTGAGGCATGCCTTTCCAGACCGCTGCTGTCAAACTACCAGTTATGACTTTGAGGGCAGATATCCTTTGTCCCAAAGACAGTAATTAGGAGAGTTTTGTCTTAGAAAAAAAGGATATATTTTTGTTGGAAGGGATGAAGAGACAAGGTAAACTTCACAGGGTATGGTTAGCCCTAGCAGGGTAGCTCAGTTGGTTGGGGGCATCATCCTGATACACCAAAGTTGCCAGTTCGATCCCTGGTCAGGGCACATACAAGAATCAACAGATGAATGCATAAGTCATATAAGAAATCAATGTTCCTCTCTCTCCACCTCCCTCTCTCTAAAAAAAAAATAAATAAAAAATAGGATATGGCTGTAAGTAGCCAGAACTGGTGCTTAGCTTAAAAAAAAAATGTTTTCTTTTTTAAAAAGCTTTGGTACATATATACTATGAAATGCTACTCAGCCATAAGAAATGATGACATCAGATTATTTACAACAAAATGGATGGACCTTGATAACATTATACAGAGTGAAATAAGTAAAACAGAAAAAAACTGAGGACAGCATGATTTCATACATAGGTGGGACATAAAAGTGAGACTATGAGACATGGACAAGAGTGTGTTGGTTACGGGGTGGGGGGAGGGAAGAGAGGGTGGGAGAGGGGGGAGGGGAGGAGCACAAAGAAAACCAGATAGAAGGTGACAGAGGACAATTTAACTTTGGGTAATGGGTATGCAACATAATTGAATGATAAGATAACCTGGAGATGTTTTCTTTGAACATATGTACCCTGATTTATTAATGTCACCCCAATAAATTAATAAAAAAATGTTTTCTGAGATATTTATTTTGTAAGAATAGAGCTAGAACTCTGATGGACCCTTGGTCTTAGCACCCATGGCCCTGGGAGCCATGCCCTAGGAGTCCCATGCTAGCCTCTGTGTACGAGACCACATAGGGCCAGGTGTGGGCACCCTGTACAGAGGACATGATGTGCTGAAGACTGACAGTTCTTCCTCTGATTTCTGAGCCATGTGGATCCCTTTCCTTAGATTTAGAATGAATTTAGTGCTCAAACATGGTTCAGACTGCATTTTTTTTCACCCAAACGAGGCCTTGAAATCAGAATTAACTTGGTTTAGATAAATAAACTAATATATTTTTCCTTAATATTTGGCCTAATAAATATCAATTATAAGTTTTATAAGACTTTGGCCAGGAAGTATTATCTTATGAATGACATACAATCAGCACTTGATCATAGGAGTGGACTTTTTGTGATGGTGGGCTGGTTGACTCGTCCATGCAGAGCTCTTGACTCTGCATCCCGTGTGCAGCCTGGAGTTGCTCTCGGTATGCTGAGCTGGCGGTTGAGGCAGGCAGTGGGGATGAACAGTTACCTGGTGGAACCCGTGAGGACCAGTGGGCACCTCCACTTGTTTCCTACCATCTCCAAACCAGATCATGTGGGAGAAATTGTTGGTAGGGCGCAGAGCATTTACCTGGCAGCTGTGGCTGATGCTATGCTGTGAGAACACTCCAGCAAGTTAAATCCCTCCTGGGAACACCCAGGAAGGGAGCTTGTCCACTATATAGAAAAGACTCAGCACCAGCCAGGCAGTCTCTTGACCTTTCTTGGCCATTTGCCCGGCTATAACATCCTATTGGCTGAACCTATTCATATAAGCTAGTTTATTTCCTGAATAAAGTGTATTTGCCTCACTGAACCTGGTCCCCGGAGTCGGGTCTCGTGCGTCTCTGTCGTCCCCACCCCCGGGTGTGCCTTGTTCACAAGAAGTTGGCACCTTCTCCCACAGAGTTGGGCACATGCCTGGCTCAGGACACGAAGTGAAAAGATACTTAGTGGGGAATGGAGAAGCTGTAGGCATCAATGATGTTCTGACAATCGAGGGGAGTGAGCAGACCACAGAAGGGCGTCTGAGCTGGGATGGGCCCCAGTCCCCTACACTGAACTTGGGGCCGAGAAATGGCTGCTTCTTTGGATGGCCTTAAAATATAACACACATGCTTCTCTTGTAGTCAACCCTCATCGGACATTGTGTGAGGAAGAGGTTCTGGTGCACGTAGTTTCAGCTTGGCAGAGTTGTCTGGGACAAAACCACCTTTGCCAACTTGGCATCGTGCACACTGCTTTTACCCTTATTGAATTTCCAAATAAACAGAAAAACAAAAGCATGCTCCTACCTAAGGTGATGCAGTATCCCCCATACAGCTTAGAAACATGTTCATTATCTTCCTGAGAGAGATTAAACAATCCCTTTATTCGTCGTGGGTGTTGATCATGTCTCTGCTAGCTGACTGTTACTCCCCACTTTGATAACCTATATCTTAAATGTGAAGATATAAGGTTAAATATTATTAGTGTATTTTAAATTTCAGGGTTGTGAACAGAAGAGAGAAAGGAAATAATTGGGCAATCTGTATACAAAAATATGTATATCAGAGCAAGGATGAAGTCTTTATCACAGCCCGCATTTCTGCACCTCATTGTACATACCATCCTAAGCAGTGCTTGTAAGGATCTGTTCACAGTGTATTCTGTTTACCTTTGCCCTTAGCAAGCACATCTGCCACTTTGGTCCTCTGTCTGGTAAGGTGACCAAATCCTCCACAGCCGAGGAGCCTGGTTCATTCAGCATCCTGCCTGTATTGGAATGTTGTTACTCTCCATTGCCTTTTATCATAGGACACGAGTGTACCTAGAGTCACCCAAAGATATTTCTTGCCTTCTATTTATACTTCTTATTGCCACCCGGTTTCCCTATGAGAGTCAGGGGTTCTAACTCCAGCCTACAGAGCACTTTCCTTTGCCTGCTGACTCACTGATGCGAGGACCCCCAGTGGCCCTCCCAGTGTCCAGTCTCACAGGGTGATGGCTGCGTTTCCTGTGTCCTGGAGAAAGCATCCCTCCCTTGGGAGCTAGCTTGACCAGCAGAGGCCCAAGCAGCAACTCTGCGAATGGACTCCTCAAGGTAACAGAAGGAGTGCTTGCTGTCGCTCTGTCGTCATTCTTGAATCCATGGATCATGGCTGTGTAAGGAACAGTGCTGGATCGTTCTTGCTGATTGAGAGCATACCTCACAGCCTAGAGAACATTACGTTTGGTTCACTAGCAGGTTCTGCCACTAGCAGGTTTTCAGAAGTCCATTCCACTATATTGGGTCCCTGTGTTGGGGCTCTTTGATTGGAAACATGCAAAGACCAATGAGCCTTCTGAGCAAAGACCCATTGTTTTACTTCATTTGCTGTCAAATCAGTTTCTCAGTCAGAAGCAATGCTGTGTGTGCTACGAAGGCCGAAACCTCTTTAATTGTATGGATATTGGTTTCGACAGAAGCATAGTCAACAGAGCGGGCAGGTCCACATCCAGAGAAAGTGTCTATGCTAAGGAGAGCAAAGACGTGTCCCTTCTCTGATGGAAATGGTTCACTGTGATCAACCCGCTACCATGGGCTGGCTGACCCTCAGGGAGAAATGTTGCCTTAAAAGGGCTTCACGTTGATTACTCTTACTGGTGAGTTAGGCTCCCCACAGTGAGTGTAACAAGACTGGCAGCATTAGGGGAAGTCCGTGTTGCTGAGTTTATGTGTAACCTTGATACCTATCACAATGGCCACTTTTATCATCACCCTAATAGGCAAAGATGGGTGAGGCTAGGGGGGAAAATGGCATTTAAAAAATGGATCAGCTGGTCCATCTATTTATCATGCAGTCTCTCTGCTGTGGTTTCTCTTTGGTGAGCATTACCATGGGGTGCCCCTTGTTTCATGTTTTCTACCAGTTTTGAGAGAGCTATTCCCATCCCTCTTCCCTGGGCTTTTTTGACATTCATTTTCTGATAATGGTTCTTCTTTCTCTTTCCATCCATTACCTAACTCTTTGCTCTTGCACATTAATTCACACCAATCGTTCCTTTGACCATCCCCCTACAGGCGTGTAAAGGGCAGGGTGCTCTGCTCAAAGTTGTGCCCAGTGGTAGTATTTTATTTACATCTGTGATGAGAGCTGCCTGGGGTGGGGCTGGAGGCACCATGCACTTCCAGGTACTGTCGGCGTAGCTTGTAGAGTCTTCTGTTAAGCAGGCCCATACATTTCTCTCCTTCTGTAAACTGTTCATGCAACACCAAGGTCAGGGGAATTGGAATCATTTACTCATGTACCTTGTGCCTTTAGAACACGCTAGGGGTGGGTCTTGCATATTTTACTTACATTTGATGAGGTATCTAGGGGGTCTTTCTCCACGGAACCATGTCATACCGAGCCCAAGACACAAAGCTTCAGTGGTCAGGTTGCGAGCGTGGGAGGTGCCGGGCTCCTGGAGCTGCCGGAGCCAGCAGGGTGCGTGGGCAGATCAGTAACAAGTCCACGCGCTACCTGGTGCTTTGTGTAGTTTGTCACAGGATTGCAAAAACAAAAACAAAAACTGGTTTGTATGTTTATTCTCTTTTATTTCTTTGACATATCACTTCAAAGTTTTTCCTGTAATAGTTTCTTTTAAAATAGCCTCTTCATAAAATCATTCCACTTTCCAAGAAAAGGCCAATATCATAGGCAAAAGAACTTAGCTTCCATTCTCAGTTATCCTGACAGATTGCAGGGCCCAGCATCTTACAGAATGTTGTAACATAAAAACACCACACACCACACAGCACCTCCCAAAAGATTAATGCTACTCTTTATCTAGCTGAAAGCAAAGGGGAGGGGGTTAGAGAGCCAGAAATAACACCCCAAGCCTTGAACAGAATAAATTTCTCCAAGGCAATAAATATTGTAGTACATTTCAGCCATGCTGAATACCAAAGTGCGATCTCTCCCAGGAACTTAAGCCTGTTTGGTAGTTGTCAGCAGCGAATAGGTCCTCACTACTTTCTGATACATATTTGATATGGCCAGACCGTCAGCCAAACACCTGCCTGCCGTCCACAAAGAATTTCAGCATTGGGAGGAATGGGGGAATTTTTCACCCCCAACGCTCATTTTACAGTTGAGAAATGGACACTCATCCACGTGAAGTGATAGATACCCTCCATGTCAGCTAGTACAAGAAATATGCCTAGACCCCAGATGGCTGTGACTCTTAGGCCAAGTTCACTGTCAGGACTTTCACATGTCCCCAAATGAATCTTGCCCTATTATATCAATTATATGGTCATATTTAGAAATAAAGTGAAAAAGAAAATCTTTTATTGGGAGAATAGAAATGAATAATAACCATGTCTTAGGGCAGAAAATAGCATTCCGTTGTTCTTCTGAAGTTAGACAGGTTCCATGGATTGTCCTGGCCAGTGCATTGTGAGGGAAGGGACATGTGTTGCATTCAGGTGGAGCAGTAAAGGCTGCCTCCAGCTTTGTTCTTCCCCCATTGCAGCGAGTGTGGAAGCCTTCTGCGGAGGTTATATAACTTTATGACTGAATCCATGTGGGTCGCTGAGCGTCCACCCAGAACAATCACCCAGCCTCCTGTAGATATCTCATGAGTGCGACATGATGGTGGTGGTGGTTCTAACACAGAGATTGGGGGGCGGGTTATTTCTTAAAGAACTACAGTCTAGCCTACCTTGACTAACATAGTCTAAAGTATATGTCTTTAAAATTAAGTGCTAGGTAGCCCTTTAGAGGAGTCAGTAATAAGGCGTTGGTTTTCATCTGGTCAATGTATTAAGTGCTCTGGGCACATGGGGTATATGGCCCCTCATCACACATAAAGGAAATAACATTTATTTAGTGACTATGTCGTTAGACTTGCTGGGAGTTTGGGAAATGAATTTGAATGATGATAATTTAGAATTTGTAAGTGCTGAATAGTAAAATTTTAATTCTAGTCATCCAACTTACCTCTTTGCATATGGGTTTCGATGACTTACCTTCACCTGCTTCTGGATGACACAGGGACCCAGGACCCATCTCCATCTCTAGACTTAGGCAAATCATAACTCTGACTATTCTCTTTGGGATCTTAATTTTTCTTATGGGCCTGCTGCTAATCCCCTAGAGAAATTCTCTAACACAAATATACACACTGGAATGATAAGGAATAATCGAGATTCGGTGAAGAATCATTAGAGCCTATCAATATACAGTTATTATTTTTTATTTTTGAAGGCAAACAGCTCAATAAAATAAAAACTATAGTTTATGTGGTATAAGTCTGAAATTTAAAGATATGTTTTAGTGTTGTTATGCAGAGTATATTAGTTTTGAAGCTATATTTCTAGTCTGAATTGTGAATTCCTAATCAAAGTGAGGTGGAACATCTATCTGTCTATAAAATGTCTCACACTGCTTTACATATCTGTAAATTATCTTATTGATGCATTTCTTGTAAGACATATGGAAATCAAAAAAATGCCTCTCTATTTTAAAGACCCAAGTGTCATTGATATCAAACTCCTGGGTTTCTTCTGTGTATATGCACAGCTACTGCTGCTAGATTTTGTCCACAAAGGTCTTGTTCATTTTCCAAATTTGAAACTTTACAGTCTGGCCTATAATGACTTTTTTTAAGTGATGGTAAGTCTACAGGCAGTTTGTCCATGATTCCCTTGTCTTTCAGCACAGCTGTGGTTAGTGTTCCTCCAAACCATCACTTTAATGGTGCTCTGACTCCAGCATGCCAATCATATTCTGGACAGGATGAAGGAGAAGCACAACATTTCAGCCAGCAGAGCCTGTTTACAGATAAAGGGCTCCCTCCCTCAGAGCCACCAAGTGCTGCTTGATGTCTTATTTATGGCAGATCATGTTACTACAGTTCCTACTCACTGCAACACCAGCTGTCATTCTCTTGTGTTGATAAGAAAGCATGAGAGTATATAGTGTGGACATTTGTGGGCAGCCAGACGACCTTACCAGTTGAGTCTGAAATGCCTAAATATTACTGGTGCAATGTATACTCTAAAGAGAACAGACCCGTGTCTTTGGTATTATATTTCAGACAACTCAGAGAATTGTAGCAGACTCATTGTAGGAAGTAGGTATGTTTTTGCAGAAAGAAAGAGCCAAGGAATGAACATTTGTTCTAAAGTAAAATGGCTTCAGTTTCTAACAAGGAATCATCCTATTGTTCTTCATTTTTCCTCTGTTTACAGTACAATCATGATGCACAATATGGTGAAGGTTGGTAATGATGGATTTCTGCTTCCACTTCAAGTGGGAGAATTGGAAGCAGGTATCCAAATGTATTCAGCATGCCTATATTTTGGGATGTCGAGATGAATGTTTTTGGATCAAAATCAGTGCTGATTCCCTTGGCTCTCAGGAATTTGAATTGGTTTGGTCATAGAAAGGCAGTTGAATATTAATAAGTTAACTGTATTTATGTGCTAGAGTCATTAAATATCAGTACGGAAAACGACATTAGAGTTCACTGAGGCTGCTTTTCCAAGATGAAAAAATAGACTCAAATTTCATAATCACATGTTTTGTTTTACCTGGAAGAAGTTTCTGGTTATTGCTTTGGGAGTACCTTACTTATTCCTGTCTAAAGAGTCCTAACTAGCATGGCAGAGTGTACTCATCTTGCTCAACAAAGGCCAGGTGATGTGTATAGAAT
Organism: Rhynchonycteris naso; assembly: GCA_037038555.1. NCBI lineage: Eukaryota > Metazoa > Chordata > Mammalia > Chiroptera > Emballonuridae > Rhynchonycteris > Rhynchonycteris naso. The sequence goes on along the minus strand of CM072999.1, from coordinate 134,969,892 downwards.
CCCAATGTACAGAATTGCTAATGTAAGCTGGGTCTCCCACGCTGGGTGTAGTCTCCTCCCTCCGTCTCGTACTGGCTCTATAAAGCAAGCACTTCTGAAAAAAGATGATAGATGAAGTTCCCATTGAGAGTTTGTTGAAAATTCCAAGGTCTCCAGGCATACCCCAATGGAAGTGTGAGTCAGTGTCTGGATATGGCCTGTGAAAAGGCACTTTTAGCCAGTACCCTGGACGACCTCAAGGCATGTGGTGCACAGAAATTACAAACTGAAAAAGAGTAAAATAAGTGTAGTGAGGCTTCACTTTCACAGCTCCTGAAAATTCTCAGCCAGAAGAAACCTGGAGAATACATGGCTCCATGAAGTTGAAGACAGGTGTTTTCTTGGTGGAAAATGTCAACAGCACAGTGTTTCAATGTGAATACAATCCTGCTCGTGCTCGCTGAGGTAGTGCCTGTGCTGTGTGCTTCATTAGGACAGACATTTCATCCCCTCTGTCCCACTTGCACGGATAATTTATGTAAGCTAATTGCGCTGGACCCAGAGTCCTCGCTGCAGAAACCCAGCTGCGGCTGCTGTTCAAAGGAGAGCCCATTCCAACAGCTCAGCATTTGCTGCTTTATTTCATGTAGCGTTTACTTGGTCGCTCAAGAATATTTGCATCAAGCATAATTGGCTTTTAAATATTCGCCTTAACTTTTTAAATTCAATCTGAATTTTTATTTTGATGAAAATGAGAAACAAAACAACACAAAAACAAAAACTTAAAACTTGAAGAGATAGCTAAAAACCAGAGAAGGGTCTATTTGTGTCAAAGCAATACAAATAGGCTGCCAAGAATCACTTTGGTTGCTTTAGATATAGAGTATCTTTAATTTTCAGGTTAACCCTATGGGACATATTATCTCCATTTGATACAATATAAAATTGAGACTCAGGGAAACAAATGAATAAATCTGCATTCCATTGAAAGTAAGAATTGAAAACTATGAATACCTCTTAACAGATTGTGGCCTCTCTTTATCTCTCAGCCTCTCTCCCTCTCTCTATTGAACCCCTATTTATCCACCCACCTATCTACCCATCCATCCACCTATCCACCTATCCATCCACCTATCCACCCATCCATCCACCTATCCACCCATCCATCCACCTATCCACCCACCTACCCATCTATCCACCTACCCATCTACCTTTTATTTCTATCTACCTAATTCTCTACTTTTCTCCCACTCACCTGTCTAGAATTCTCCTTTAATGGAAAATGGGTTTGATAGCCAGTGTCCTGAGATTTTATTGTACTAGAAGTTCTATCTTACAAAGTCCTAGATTTTCAGAGTGGGATTGTTACTTTCACAAGCTGCCAGAATCTCTCCGATTCCACATGAGGAAGCTCAGGCCCCCCAAAAATCAACAGCTTCTTTACTTCTTCATCTGGGCACATTAAATTGTTGGCAGAGCTTGGATATAATTAAGTCTTTTGACTCAGAATGCATTTTTGTCCTGGAACTTTAGGTTGAAGACTACTAGAAAAATATTGAATGAACTTAATGATATCACTTCTAGGTGACGAAAAGAAGAAAAAAAAATCTATTCACAGAGTCAGTTTGTTTCATGAGATTAAGTTGGAAGTGGTTTTGCTGATTATGTGCACTAGTAGATTCCAGGTTTAAAGGATGCTTTCTGAGATTGAGACTTTTTTTTTTTTTTTTTTTTACAGGGACAGAGAGAGAGAGAGTCAGAGAGAGGATAGATAGGGACAGACATACAGGAACGGAGAAAGGTGAGAAGCATCAATCATTAGTTTTTCATTGCTGTTGCAGCACCTTAGTTGTTCACTACTGATTGCTTTCTCACATGTGCCTCGACCACGGGCCTTTAACAGACTGAGCAACCCCTTGCTGGAACCAGCAACCTTGGGTCCAAACTGGTGAGCTTTTTGCTCAAACCAGATGGGCCCGCACTCAAGCTGGCGAGCTCGGGGTCTCAAACCTGGGTCCTCCGCATCCCAGTCCGACGCTCTATTCACTGCGCCACCGCCTGGTCAGGCTGAGATTGAGACTTTTACGTAGTACAATGGGATGCAAATTTTGAATGGAATTGGCTCAGTTATGAGGTATCTCTCTGACAGCTTTTGCTAAGACAGTTTTCTTTAGTGTTATATTTGGATGAACCAATCCAAATTGTGTCTAATAGTTTAGAAGAAGTGTAACAATACATTAAAACATGTCTAGGGTTATTGAATGGTCTGAAAATCAGGGCACCTAATATTGCCAGTGTACATTGATTAGTCTTTAAAAATGATATAAATTTCACTCTTTGATACCATTGGCTAATTAAATGTATTTTAGTAATTTTAAAAATATTTTATTATTTTCCAGTAGTGACTTCATTTTACCAATTTATAATCTAAGATTGGAAGGGGTAATGGACAGAACTTCATAAGATATGTTACCCCAATGAGCAAAATGTATTTCATTTTAGCATGAATCAAAGTATGGCAGATGACTGCAGGAAGCACATTCATCACAAAAAAGAGAATGGTTCAAGTCATAGTTAATAACTGACAAAATTGTTACATTAACCATTTTTAAATGATGGGTATGTGTATTCTTCCAGAAAATACTTCTTAACCTTTGTTAAAATATTCAGACTTATACAAAATTCAGATGTTTGCTAAACTTTTAAAGTAGCTCATCCTGTTTAACAATATAGTTGCTGTGGATTTTTTTAGAAAGAGCATGGAGCTCAGGCTTTTAATTTCAGATAGTTTGCAAAATTATATGGAATCGTCTCTCCTAATCTATTGAAAAATTTCATGAAAGTGGGTTAGTATTACTATATTTAAAACATCGCTTGTGGGAGGGTTCTCCAGAGATAGAGGACCAGTAATATTACATTTACTTATATATATATTTATATATATGTGTGTGTGTGTGTGTGTGTGGACACACACGCACATGCACACACAGGTTTTGGGGACTCATTTCTGTGTGGAAGGGGAGAGATTTGAGTTAGGATAGAAAGGAAACTTTCCCTTTTATTCTCGTGGCAATGTTCAATCTTGTCCTAATTAAAATGAATGTTGATCATCACATGCCCACTCGACATACAAACCATGGAATAATATAAGGAGAGCTGAGAGATGCAGGTAATTAACTTGCCCCTGGCAATGCTCTCCACCTGCAAACAAACACAGCCCTGGAGACGAGAGAGCCCTGGGCATTTTCCCAACCTGAGTCAGGGCTTCCCCTAAACCTGGAAGATCCCGTGACAACACGTGCTGTTCTAGCCTACAGGTCCCATCACCTCCCCTGGGAACTTCCTCGGCCATTGAATCCATCTGACTGTGGGCACTGAAATTTAATTTAAAAACAGAAATTTAATTTAACTTTATGGAAGAGAAATTTACACTTCTGCCTAAAACTCTTAGCGGTAATGGGATAAATGTTCTATAATTGCAGAGTCCTAATTTATATTTTCAACAAGTAGGATGGTATTATCAATATTTAATGTATATCCTTTTATCATTCACTACAACCAGTCCTTTATTCATAAAATATATTTATTACATGCCTACTATGTGCCAAGAATTATGATGCTCTTTTCATACCTTTTCTATTCCCCAGAGGCTACGACTTTGGTTATGTCTTTTTTTTTTAACCTTTCCTGCAGATAAATTCCACCAATATTAATAATAGTCTGTAGCTTTATTTGTTAACTACTAAAGTAAGATATCATATATAGGTATATAGGTTTGCTATCATGAAACATAAGAATATAACTCAATGAACTGAGAAAAAGTAGTTCCTTGTCAGATGATTTAGCTCATTTGGGCATTATTTGATATTTGACTTTCTATTTCAATTTGGATATAAAATATTATTCTGATTTTTTGTAATTACATGACTTTGTGATTTTCTTTCCAATGAAAATAAGTGATATTCTGTGGAATCAACAGCCACATTAAAATATCTGAACAAACCTATTTCTTGTCTCAACTGACCTGTAGTGTCACAGGGACCTGTTGGCACTACTCACCCCTGCTTCCTTCCTGCAGTGTGGTTAACTTCTTCACAAAACTTTCCATTGATGCCAGCCTTTACTATTTTGGGGGAGAGGATGAAGAGGTTTATAAATCAGTAACTTGATTTACCCAATATATAAATGCAATAACCATCTCACAATGTAAGTTATATTATTGGTCCTTTCTGCCTTAGTTTTTGCTTTATTATTATAAATGGATATATTTAAGACTGGTGTCCTTAAAAGGAGGGAAGAGAAATAAAGACCTATGCAGAGAGAGATTTCTTAGAGAAGCTACCCAAACCTAAATAAGAAAATTTGTTCAATTAGACTTCTTCAAATTTAAATGTGTACACTTTTCAAAAGACACTGCTAAGAGATTAATGGCTAAGACAAGCAAAAAGAAGAATAGGAGAATATATTTATAAATTATATACACTATTAAAGACTTGTATCTAGAATGTATAAATATCTATCAGGATGCAATAATAAGAAAACAAAGAGCCCAATTCAAATATGGACAAAAGAAATGAATGAAAACTAGAGCAAAGGAGAAATAAAGTGACAACAAGCATGTAAAAAGATGCTCTATATCGTTATTCAGTTGGGGAAATGCACGTTGAAACCATAATGAGATACAGCCAGATATCTATGAAAATGGGTCAAATTAAAAAGACTGACCATGCCAAGTGTTTGTGAGGATTCGGGGAGCTGGAATTCTCATGCAGTGCAGGTGGGCATGAAGGATGGCACAGCTTCTGTAGAAGGAATTAAATGTATGGCTTCTATATAAATCTAGCTGATTCATTCTTATGTAGTTGCTCGAGTAATCAAAGGCTATTACTAGATGAAGTACTGTGCACAGGTGTTCAAGGAGCTTTATAGGAAATAACAAAGTTGGATACAACCCAGTGTCTATTAGCAGGTGAATTAATAAGTTCTGGTTCAGCCTCACAATAGAATATGACTCAACCACGAAGCATTATAACTATCGATAAATGCTACAACATGGATCTATCGCAAAATAATTATGCTGAGTGAAAAAGTTAGATAAAATGAGTATAAATACACTCTATTTACATAAAATTTTTGAAATAGAAGAAGCTAATCTAAAATGAGAAAACAGATCACTAACAACCAAGGGGCAATGTGGCCATGTGACAAAGGATCAGAAAGACGAATACAGAATAGGTTAGAAGGAAATTTTGGGAGAGATTTATATGTTATCTTGATTCACTGATGGATTTCTGTTGTTATACATAGATCAAAATTTATGTACCCACTTTAAATTTGTGCAGTTGATTGTACGTTAATTATACATCAATAAAGTGGTTGACGAGTACATGAATTTGAAACTTTTCTGTTTCTACTTTAAGGTGAAGAGATAATCTGGAAATACAAATAAATATATAGTTAGCAAGTCATATTTAGGTTAGTAGGGAGGATTACATTTTAGAGGAAAGCATTGATTAATAATTCATTTTTGGAGTCAATCCTTTGCACCTGTTATGCCATTAAAGTTGGCATCCCACATGTCAAAGCATTTGGCATTCCACAGGCATGATCAGTATGAATTCATGAAACATAATTGTATACATGTTCAAACTGTAAACAGTATTTGGACAAGTGGTGGATAGCCTACACAGTGTCACTTTTAATTCTGTATTTCATAGTACTGTAATTTGTTGAGACTTGTTGAAATTGTAAAAAGGCAAGAATTAACTTTTATTAGGGGGAATTGGCCAGCCACAAAGACAAGCTGAAAGCGAATATTGATATAATCCTTTTCACTGATTGTTATTCTTAGGGTTATTATTACTCTTACAGAATTCCTGTTGAAAAAAAATAGGCTATCCATTGACATGAATTGTGACTGTTGCTGTCACAATTTAATTTCTTTTTTCCTTTTATGTGTCTAGTTCTGTTGTCTAAGACCAATAGAAAATGTAAAATCTCTCCTCTGCCACGCTGATTGTGTTTGTCTTTTTCTTTCTGTGAGAGGTAGCATTTCTTTCTTTCTTTTTTCTGATATGTATGTTCTTTGTAACTCATGTCATTTTTTCTGATTCCACATCAAGAGGCCTTATGTTCATGAACTTGAATTTTTCCCCTCACTTATTCAAACACTTAAGTGCAAGTTGTCATAAAGACATCACTTTACCTTTTTTTTTTTCCTGTTAGCCTATTTGCCTTTTGAAATATATGCATCTTGTATTTTTATTATAAGTCTCAGATTTCACCGTTGGTCCAGCCCATTCAATACTGCCACCTTATCATGTCTCCTTATTTTCACAATCTGATATGCAAAACATAAACATATGACAGGTGTTTCAAATTTGCCTAATTTGATTTGGGAAAAGAAATTGGTTCATTTATCTTGGTGGATTCAAAATATAGTTTCAGTTAAGTTTTTTTTTTCTCTGTAAACATTAAAAAAATTGAGACAAGCCCCGATGGCCCAGCTTGTCACAGCCTACCCCATAACTCTACGACCACATAATTAGGGAGGCTCTCTGCAGTCAACAGTGTTGCTCACATTATTGGATTAGATTTATATTGATCATTAGGTCTTTGTTATATATAACAGTTACAGAGACTGGTGCATTATAAGGCCAATTAGGTGCACTGATTTTCTTTTTACAAAATTGGCATTGTTTCTGAACCTCTCTAAAGGGCTGATTGCTTAAAATTCATCGTGACTGCATGTTTATTATTTCTTATGTAGTTTAATACCTATTGACGGGAGTGGGGAGGATGTCAGAGCTGGGGCATGGAACCAGCGCTGTGTCCACATCTCCCAGAACACCATCGGTACCTAGAGAGGTTGTTCAGAGTTAATCCCCCCCCCCCAGAATCCTGTTACAGACTTTAGACATTGTTATGAACTTTACAGATAATACCCAAGGTCAATAATGAGGGCCAAACACGAAGGGCACTAAGGACCAAAAATCCAGGTATCAGTCTGGGTCCTTGTAATTGGTCATCATGCTGGGGGTTGTGACTGACTCTGGGGAGAGGGTGCAGCCGCAGTGAGACAGCTCCCTGTGACCAAGGTCAGTTCCCCGGGAGTCGGTGTGGGGAGAGGAAGTAGGACCCAGTGTTGCTGCCTGACAGGCAAAGGAGGTTGGGTTCTGAAGGGGAAACTCGGTGATTCACCAGGTCCTGCCCTGTGGTTGTCACACCAACCAGCATGGCCTCTTTTGTCCCTGGGGCCGACCTGGAATCTTTTGTCTGGGTCTCCATGGAGGGTCTTCCCACTGCAGCTGCTGTCATTCTTGAACTGTTTGCTCGCTGAGGGGCAGGTGAAAACTAGTCTTAAAACCTCGTGCATTCCCTCTCTGAGGAAATGCTTACTGGCCTGTCATCTCAAATGAGATGTGGAAAGTGACAGACCAATCAAAAGCCATGACCTCAAGCCTTCATTGAAACCTTGCAACCTGAGGACAGGAAAAGTTGACTGTTCGGAGGGAGCACATAGATTGAAGGGTTTATAAGATAGGATCAAGGGGCGTTAGTCATGGTTTTAGTTTTATTCCAAGAATCATTCACTGTTCAAAATATTATAAACTGTGAGGAAACAGAAGTTGAGGCATATCAGGGGCTGAGGTGTCGAGACAGCACATGTGGGGACCAGGTAAGCAGCTCTCGGTTGGTCAGTTTGGAGTTAGCGAAAGATGTGGAAAGGACTGTTTGAAGCTAAGGTGTTGCAAGGGTCACAGTGCCACATCCTAAACTCTTTAGTTATTCCTTGTGGCCAGCATTAGCTTACGGGTTAGTATGTTCAGGCCAATTGTCCCAGTCCAGGTTGTCATCTCTCTCTGAGATTTCTATTAGCACCATCCACGACCTTCGGAGCTTGTTGAATGTTTGGATGATTTTAGGATTTCTTGGACCACTGTAATCATTGCCCAAGGGATGGTTGTGAAGTGATGCTTAGGGCTCTGAGTACTATTCTCGGTAGGGTGGGAAGCCTGCGAACATGAGAAAGAGTCACTGATTGGTGAGGAAAGGCTGTCCATTGGTCCCACTGTTTCATCTGGTTCAAAACATAGAAACACATTCCAGGCTCCAGTAGATGCCCTGATGCAGAGGACTCACAGCGTTGTCACACTGTGACAAGGTCCACATTGTCAAGGTTTGTCTCTTGTGTCTCATTCGGTCTCCTATCAGTGACATCTTGTCAAACTAGCAAAGCTTGCCTCTGAGAAACAAAAGCATTGGGATTAAAAAGGAAAAAAAAATTAAAGGTTTGAATCCTTAATAATAATCTAGACTTTTAACCTAAATGAAGGGAATACGAGAACTAGAGAAAAAACAGAGATTAGGTTCTTCAGAAAACTGTCCTCTTTCTGATTTGTTTCTAAAGACTCCTGACAGATCCTGTTTTCTGTCTGTCGTGTGTATGGAGGTACAAGAGATGGATAGATAATGTCTTCTAGCTGAGACATGACAGGAAGATCAATTCTTGGGAGTTTTCATGATTATAGTAATTGTGATTAAGCCATTAAGCCAGGTGGGTACTTGGGATATTGGGGAAATCACTTTGTAAATTAGATAATTGTCTAACCCCTATGCTTTACACCTGAACTAATATAAAATAATTGTGAATGTCAACTGTGATTGAAAAATGAAGTTGAAAAACAAAAGAGTGCCTGGTAAAGTCTTTTTTTGGTGGGGTCCAAGAGCATGCTTGGTAGTGTTATTTTCAGCAAACCAGTCATCAGGCAGAAGCTGACTACAACTGATCAAAGACTTTGGATACACCACATGAAATCTCTACAGTAAATTATGCAAACTCTCAGCTAATTATGCAAACTTTAATTCTGGGATAATATTCTTTCAATTTCCATTGATGATTGAGAATGACAAGCAGTATCTTGTAAAATTCTTTAATTATAGTTTCTGTAATTATGTCCCAAGCTGGAAATATATAGTCTTAAAGGAAAAGTAATATATTGTTAAGGCTGTTATTTTTCTACCAGGAAAAGTTACTAGCCATCCAGAAAATAGATAGATAATAGTGAGAAGATATTTATAGCCATTTGAATGTGACCACTCTATAAAATTCACTACAAGGGTTCAAGAGTACATTGAGGATTCCATCCCTGCCTCTCTTCTACCTTTACGGTTTTGCTAGGGTTATTAGTTTGGCAGGTTGGACTCTATGCCAGAAACATCCTCAACAATTTTGGGTAAAATTGCTGATGTAGATTTAAGCTTGCAGCCAACTTTCCTCTAAGCATTCTGGCCAATGAACTACAGGACCAGCATTTAGCAAAATGGAAGAGAGAGAAATCTTCTCCTCTGGGGTAGCAGCCCAGAATTGATTGATGAGATTGTCTTTCATGATTAGGAAAAGAAAACAGCTTGTAAACAGTGAGACCACTGATAACTCTCCATGGGCTTTAGATTTATATCATGAAGCATTCTGTTTTTCCATGGATTGGCCCCAATAAAGAGGAACATGAAAATTCAGGAACAAGTCTTAATAGGTAGAGTTATGTACCAGCCTTTGTGCTTGGACGGGAGTATTTTTCGTCGAGAGGTAGGTCACGGAAGCAATCTCTTGTGCAAATGCATTTTATTGGTAGGCAGTGAGTCTATGAAAACTTAATTTCTCTTGATTCATCAGGTCACCTTTTTCCCATTGTGAGTTTGATATACACAGAGGTCTCATCATAGTTATGAGTTAATTAAAAATTGGACAATGCCAGCAAACTATTTTTTATTCTTCTATTTTGAAAGGAAACGAGTGAATTGTTATTATGTGATTTGATGTAAATCCAAAGATAGTTTTATAGTTTTGTTGTTTTATCATTCTCATTACTCTAAGAAGTCATACATTATTTTTTCCCGGAATATGACATGAACTTGTAATATTCTAATACAATTTATAAATCTGTAAATTCATAAAATAAAATTTAAAGACATAAATTTATCTCTCTAAGTTTTTCTCTATTGACTTGATGGGCAGAGCTCATCTTGTAAGTAGTGAGCAAGACTATAAGTGGATTGCATTTCTCATTGCAGTTTGATTTTTGTTTTTACATAGCTCATATTTTTTAAGCAAAAGAAATGCAATATATGGTTTTTTTTTTACTTCTATCCCCACCCCATTTTTTTTTAGTTTGAAACTGTGATTGCTAATCTGAGCTTGATAGTCTTAGAGTAAAAACATAGTTACAGAAAACACGAATTTGATCAGGAGGGTTCCAGAACATCCCCAGAGGAGAGACGAGTGGAAGACAGAGAACATCAAAGTAACAGATGACGTGTGTAGGAGCGGCCCTCAGACGAACGGTGCATTATAGTTGGGAACATCCAGTTATGTGCCCTCTTCTGGGAGCAGAGAGGATGAGATGCAGACCTGCTCTCACGTATACAAACACATACACACTCATATGGACAAACATGGGGTTGACATATGTGTGGCTGTGACCCATGTTAGAGCTGATGAATTAATGTGATCTCTCTCTTACATGTGCTCTCTCTCCTAAACAGGGGGAAAAATACCCTCATGAGGGCTTTTTTCTTGTATGCCCCTGAATAAACAATTGTGTTTTTTTTTCTGTTTTTTTTTTTTTTTTGTCAAAATTCTTTAACATGATTATGGCAATTCTAAGTTGTCCTTGGGAAGTGGTGTGGACTGAATGCTTGTGTCCTTGTAAAATTCTTGTGCTGAAACCTTCTAGCCAATGTGACTGTATCTGGACATGCATTCTCCAAGGGAGGAAGAAAGGTTAACTGAGGTTTGAAGGGTGGGGCCCTGATCTAGAGAATTAGTGGTTTTCTAAGGAGAAACAGCAGAGAACCATGAAGGTCTCGCTCACAACCAATGCATGCATAAAGAGGAAGCCAGGTGAGCCAACAGTGAGGTGGTGGCCACCTATTAGCCAAGAGGAGAGGCTGCCAAATGAAATTGAACCTGTTGTCACCTTGATCTTGGGTTTCCCAGACTCTGGAACTGTGAGAAAAACATTGTTGTTGTGTAGGCCGCCCAGTCTGTGGAATTTCGCTGTGGCATCCCTAGAGAACCAGTGCAGTGAGATCCACCCAGTATCCAGTAGTTAGTGCTATTAACTCCAGTGCAAACTGTAGGTAGTCAGAGGGGCCACTGGGTTTGTTATCTCTAGTCATTCTACTGGTGAAGGTAAACAAGACAAGAGCCACTGAGCCCCATTTACAAGCAATGATAGATCTTTACCTCACACCTAAAAGTCACTCTCAGTGACAGTAATCCTAATGGAAAGAGGCACTCTAACACAAATGGTCAGGTTTCTGAAGAGATTGACAACTTTCCTGGTTGTCTGATCACGTGAGTCCCTAAGAGGGGAAATAATGGTATTGTTCCCACCTGTGCCTTCCCTGAAGTGTCCCTGTCTGGGCAGTGGGGACTCCGAGCCAGATCCAGATTACCCAGAAAAAGCAGAAAGAACCACCTAAGCCAGTAGCTCAAAACTTTAAGAAATCTGTCCCAGTGAAAATGGGGGTGCAAGGGGCTCATAGGCCTCATCTTGCAGAGTGAGAAAGAGTGAAGTTCAGTTTTATCCAAAAGCCGTTCTGTGTTTGAGTTCTGGAGAGTTTTGGGAAACTGCGTTTGTTAGTTATGGGACAGAAACCAGGGCAGCGAGTCCAGGGGGCGTTGCTGAGCAGCCATGATTGGTCAACTGGATTTAGGAAAAGTAGAGGGAGATAGAGTTGAGGAAAAGATATCATGAACATCAATAAAGTCTCTTTTTTTCTTTTAATTCATCTATAAGAATCTTTCAAAGACACATGTCCCTCAATGAACTCTTGATTTCCCATTTCAGGGTCTACTCAGATTTCCGCACCACAGCTAACAGGAATCCCGTGTTTCAACTGGACACGGCAGCAATGATCTCAACAGGACATTTGGTTTTATTGGTTCTCTCGCTGCCTCAGTCCAATGCCTGAGTGGCTTCTGTCATCTCTGCTCTCAAGCTTCCCGTATCCACTTTTACCTCCAAATCCAGCTCTCCATCGTTTCTTGTTCAGAATATTTCGAGAGCTTCCTGACTGGCTGGGATTTAATTTCCATCAAGTAGCCGAGTAGCTGGGGAAGTCCTGTTAAAATGTGTGCTAGTTCTTACCATTTCTTGTTCAAAATCCTGTAGCGGTTAGCAATCTCATTAAATTCCACACCTTACTTTGCTTCTGAGTTAACGCGTGATCAGAAACTTCTTGCACTTCAACAATTTCTAACCCTGGCTTTTGCTTCTTGAGATCTGGCATAATGTTTTTCTTCAAATAGCCTGGAAACATTATCTTTTTGTTTATTTTCTAAACTAATAATTGAGTGTCTAGCATGAAACAATAGTAGATAAGCTCCTGAATTTGTCATGAGAAAACAGTTACCACTATAATAATAATGATTTGAGACTACACCCAGGCCCTTAAATATAAATGCTAATTCATGTTCAAGAAGCCTACAGCCAACCATATCCATAGATACCGTTTTACGGAGAATACTGATGTTCAAAGGATTTAATTAATGTGCACAAGTTTATCTGACTAATAATTAAGGATTCAGGCTTCCACAATATCTTGTTTTTACCTAACCCATGTTGCAAAATGACTAAACAGCTACCTGTGGTACAAGCAAGCTGAGCGAACTGCCAAGGACATCTAAATGTAACTCTCAGGAATTTAGAAACTTTTTAGAAAAGTACATATAAACTCACGTGATCTGAGCACCTTCTTTGTCATTGTTTCTGTGCTTCAAGTCAGTGCCCTCGTACACCTTCACTGGCTTTGTGGCTTCGTTAGCTTTGTGGTAGTGTCCCTGCAGCATCATTGTTTCTGTGCTTCAAGTCAGTTTCTGTGCTTCAAGTCAGTGCCCTCGTACACCTTCACTGGCTTTGTGGCTTCGTTAGCTTTGTGGTAGTGTCCCTGCAGCGTCCTGTAGGTCAGCTTTGTGGTCATGTCCCTGCAGTGTCCCATAGGTCAGTTTTGTGGTCATATACCTGTAGCATCCTGTTCAGCAGATAAATGCATGTTATTACATTTTGCAACTTATATATATCATTAGGACTTTATGGGAACCTAGATATGGACCTCTATGAGCTGAATTTACACACGTACTTTCTCCTGTTGGAATCTGTCTCTTTCTGAACAGTGAGCACATTTACCAAGACTGTTCTAAAACCAGCAAGGATGGTTAGGGCTCACCATGGACAGAGAGAAGAAACCCACTTTCCTATAACCTACTCCTTCCACTACCCCGCTACCCTGCTGCCCCGCTGTCCCGCTGCCCCACTGAACCTTGACCCTCCTTTCCTGGGTCTTCCTAGTTGGGAGGGGCTGGTCCTCTCACAGGCACACAAATGTTCTATAGTTTTTCTTACATTCTCTTCCATCAATGTTGATCTTTGGACTTTCTCATCTGTGATTTACTTGTTCAAATCTTTTATATATATTTTCCTTAATGAGCTGTCTTTGTTTTATTTATTTTATACTATAATTAATCATGAATTTATTTATATGTGCATATATATATATATATAAAGGGAAGAGGGAGGATACACACACATACACACATGTATATCTTTTTGCTAGGTAGTTTTTGTTATAATTTTGCTTGTATTTTTTTTCTTAAGTTTATTTCTTTTAATATTGGTAAGTCCATGTCATAAGTCTTGTTTGTTGCTTGTACTTTGTCTCTGGTTTGCAGGCTGACTCAGTGAAGAGGAGAGAGCTCACCTGTACCTGTGGTTTACTGCACATCACATACCACACCCTGGTTGTCTTTTCCTTCACACACAGTTATTCTTCCTCTTAAAATTATTAGTTTCATTTCCCTCCGCCCTTTATATTCACATTTCTGAGATACCACCATGCTTTTATTTTTTCCAATTCTTAAACTTAATTATTTGTTTAGCAATCATATTTTTAGTTTCTAAGAATTCTGTCTTCTTAATTTATGATACAATTATATTTCTAATTTGGAGAGTTTCTCTCCACAGCCTTGTGTCTCCTGATAGAATACATTAAGTTCCTCTGAGATACTCATTAGATATTATTTGTTTGTTTGACTTAGTTTTTTTATTAAACATATTTTCTTTGAGTCATTATCATTAGTGTTTATTTTTAATTTTTTAAACTGAATTTATTGGAATGACTTTTGTTAATAAAATTATATAGTGTTCAGGCTCACAGTTCTATAATCCATCATCTGCATATCGTTGTGTTTATCACCCCAAGTCAACTCTTCCTCCATCACCATCTATCCCCCCTCTGCCCTCCGCCACCTCCTCTACCCCCTTTCCCTCCTGCAGTCCCCATCACTGTTGTCTGTGTCTGTAAGTTATTTTTCTAAACACCTTCACATTTTATCCCCAGCCCCCCAACCCCCATCCCCTCTAACAGCTGTCAGTCTCTTCTCTGTCTCTATGAGTCTGTTTCTAGTTTGTTTATTCTGTTCATTAGATTCCATGTATGAGTGAGATCATATGGTTCTTATCTTTCTCTGACTAGCTTATTTCACTTAATGTAATACTCTCCAGGTCCATCCATGTTGTTGCAAAAGGTAAGATTTCCTTATATGACTGAGTAGTTTTCTATTGGGTCAGTGTACCTCCACTCATTCACTGATGGGCACTTGGGCTATTTCCATATCTTGGCCATTGTAAATAATGCTGCAGTGAAAGAGTGCATGTATTCTTTTGAATTAGTATTTCTAGTTTCTTTGGATATATTCCCTGAGTGGAATTGCTGGGCCATAAGGCAGTTCTATTTTTAATTGTTTGAGGCAACTCCATATTGCTTTCCATAGTGGCTACACAAATCTACATTCCCACCAATAGTGCAGGAGGGTTCCCTTTTCTCCACATCCTCGCCAATACCTATTGTTTGTTCATTTATTGATGAAAGCCATTCTGACAGGTATGAAGTGATGTCTTACTAGGGTTTTAATTTGCATTTCTGTGATGATTATTGATCTTGAACATCTTTTCATTTGTCTATTAGCCATCTGTATGTCCTCTTTGAAGAAGTGTCTATTCAGGTCCTTTTGCCATTTTTTAATTGGATTGTTTATTTTTTTGGTGTTGAGTTTTGTAAGTTCCTTGTAAATTTTGGATATCAACCCTTATCAGATGTATCAATGAACATGTTCTCCCATTCAGTGGGTTGTCTTTTCATTTTGTTGATGGTTTCCTTTGCTGTGGAAAAAATTTTAATCTCTTTTCTGGTAGGTTAAGAGAATATGTTTCTTACATGTTATAAGCTTTCCTCAAATGGTCTAACATCCTTCTTTGCCCATTCATATTTAAGCACATGGCAATGGATGGTTGACTATGAGTTAAGCATACAGGTCATTCTGATTGATTTATGGGCTTTTCTTTGGGTGAAGATTTGGAGAAAGACCTATATACTAGTGTTTACTCATATAGAAAATAATTGCATATTTCTCCCTATGCATTATTTCTTGAAAAAGTAATTTTCTGATTCTCACCCAGGTTGGAAGATGTCTAGTTATTACATATTTTGTGAAGACATGACAAATACTATTTCTTTGACAAATTTTTAAACTTCTCCCTCAACTCTATAAGCCTGGTGCCCACCATTTTCTAACTCCATGGTGTCTCAGCCCTGCAGTCCTGTCTGCGAGCTCTCTGGGCTCTCTTCCTCCTGCTAATTTCATCAATTATCTTCCTCCATTTCTTTGTCACATTTCAGATATGGGTTCAACTATCTTATACCCTGATGGTCTCCAACTTCTTCTCTGTATCATGAATTTATATAAAATATAACAAATAATTTTACATAATCCCTGTGGTATCGTGAAGAAATACTCTCATGTGTGATCAATCTGGCATCGTGAATTGGAAGAGTAAATAGAGAAAAGAAAGAAAGAGGGAGAAAGAAAAGATGGAAGGAAAGAAAGTCTCTCTGTGTAGTACCTGTGATAAATAAATAAGTCGTGCATCTGCTCCCAGGGTTTGATGTTTCTACCCTGAAGATTATTTTGTTATTCAAGGACACTGAGCAATGGATGTATTATGTTTCCACTAATCTCCATGGTCTTGCTCTTCAACCCTAATTGTTTTCCTCCTCTATCCTTTTAAGTATTTGTCTTTTTATAGCTATATGGTGACTGTTAGTGGGGAGGATATGGAAGAGACATGAATTGGAGGTTGGAAAACCCCATGTTTGTGTCTCTATGAAATGCAGCCACTATTCATGAACTTCAAGGGACAAACAACCCAATGACATAATTAATACAGACCCCCCATATTTGCATCAAGAAGAGCCACACAAAGGATATAATTATTGCCTCTGTTTCTGTCATTTTTTATTTTTCACTTAATTTTTTAGTTACCATCCTGTGATGGAACCAGGGTAAGCCATTTCTTACAGAGTCACTGGGTAAGTGGCCCTGTAGCTGTCAGACTAAGTGTCATTTAGAATAGTCTTAGACCTTGGTGTATGAGCATACTTGATAATAATTCCGACTTGCTCTTCTAGCTCTAGAAATTCCTGGGTTGAACATAAATATTCAATACCCATTTCTACCTTCTTCAAAGTTGTCAGTTTCAACTCATCCCATACCTTTAAAAGTTTAATAACTTAGGTTTGTATAGCATTTAGGTATTTTCAAGCCTTCTTCAGAAATAAAATTTCATTTCCTTCCCAAACAACCCCTCAGATGTCAAAGTTAATCTCCCATTTTAGAGACAAAGGAAGTGAAGCCCAAAGAGATAACCTGACTTTTCTTGGGTTACCTAGGAGAAACCAGCAGGAATGAGCTCACAGCTCAACTTTTCTAATGCCTAATGTTAGTTAAATGAAGGCCAGTTCTGTTGTGCTGTACTTCTCATGTTCTGAGACAGTGCTCCAAGTCAGGTGTCTATGGGGGCCAAACTGATGTCTCTGAGCTCTTCTCCTCCTTCTAAATGCATGGGGCTTGTGAGGGGTCAGGCCCACTGTAATTATTCCTCTAGGTGCCCTCAGAAGAGGAATCTGTTCTCTGTCTTTCCGCTCTGAAGAAAGAGTTCAACTTACAGTAGAACCTCCTGTTGGAAAAGGATGCTGGCCATGAAGGGAACATGGTCACACTTCCATTCCAGAATGGTATTTCTTGAGGTCTCCTCTGAGTAGTCAGATACATTTTGAAGTTTTGAAATCAATTTCCTTTTCATGTGACTCCTCCCTATTTTTGACTCATGCATGAATTGGCTCATTCAAATGTATTTGTGGAACTGCTTGTTCTTGCTGGGGACACACGAGGCCTCCAACCCCCTAGCTGAGAATTAGTCATGTGGCACCCGCAAATTGCGGGAAGACACGCTGCCAAATGATGAGACACATTTATTTTTTCTGAAATAAAACTAAAACTGAAAAGAAAATGGTGAAAACCGGAAAGACAAGGAACAATGTATTACATAACCCTTAACAATACTTGGACCAGGGGAGAAGATGGCTCGTAAGAAATGATTGAATTCTCATCCCAATTTGTGAGACGTGCCTGCATCTTCCCTTTGGTTGGGGCTTTCTGGTGATAAAGGATTTTGACTTCTACATGCCTGGGTAGTTAGGCTGTTTTTGTTAAATGATTCATTAAACTCGATAAATCCAGAAAGAAGGGCTAGTTAGAGGAAATACAGTATTTCTTGCAGGCTTGCAAAAGATCTTTCTTCACATAATGAGCCGAGTTTCAAAACTTTTAACAATACTGCCACTAACAATAAAATACTTTCTTGAGAGCCGAATGGCACAGCTCTCTGTTTCTGGAACATGTCCGTTGTGAATGGAGAAAGCTGGGAAAGGACCAAGTTGTCACGTAGGCTTCCATTGTTTCGAGTGGACACATCTGGAGCGTCAGAATGTGCCCCTTATTTTATTCTGGTGACGTCACTATTTTTTTCTTACCCCTATAGTTGTTGGTAAATCCATTGTGTTACAATATTCAACCTTTTAAAAAATATATTAGTTTGCAAGGAACCTTAAGAATGACTTCTACTTTTTGAGAGGGGACAGCGTATGCCCCGTCCTTACATCTGCATGGGCGTTTGTGGGTTGCTGCTTTACACTAATCTGTATTCCTGTGAAATACACAGTCAATTTTAGCATAGAAATTACTTTTTGGAAATCACATATTTATAATATATGTAATATATATTTTGGATATTTTTTTACATCAGCTTTTAACATATATTTAGAAAATACTGAGGATGAAATACAGGAAGTAATGAATGATGTCTTCACAAACTATAATGGAGTTTGACCGGCTCCTGAGGTTGCAATCTCATATATGGCTCTACTGCTAATTTAATCAAGGGTTTTAGCAAAGTTAAGTATAATTATTACTCTGAGTTTTTCTATTGACAAAGGAGGCAAATTGTCCACTAATATACCATGGGGTTATTCCCACAGGTAATTATTTCTTTTGATTAATGTACTATAATCTGTATTTACATACTCAATAAAATTATATCTACAAACATGATTTTCATGCTTGTAACAATGAGATCACTCTGTTCTCTAAAGAGATGCACATTATTATCTAACATAGCCTACGAAGTTAAACATTTTAGAGAATAGGAAATATCTTCTACCTTGAAAGACTGTGTTAGTTGCAACATTGGAAGCTCCAACCTTTTACAATATGAGATTCTAAGCCTTGTTTATTTTGTCTTAAATATAACCAAAGGATGTTTTTATGACTGAATATTAATTTCCATGATTCACCTTCTGAATTCAGGTACTCTGTACTAAGGTAAAAACTTATGGCTAATCTTAGCAAACTTGTAGATTTTCTCACAATATAAATTTTTTTCTTATATTTTAAATGTTTTTTCCTTAACAGTTATGCTTTATGAATTCTTTTTGTTTTCTGCTTGCATAAACACATCTTTTAACTATCTGAAAAAACAAGAAATACAATCCTTGGTATATTTTTTAATATAAACAACCCAGAAGAAGTTGCTTTCTTTTATATTAATTATTTGGAAGTTTATTCATTTACCAAGTACTTTCCTCTCCGTCTCTGTCTCTCTCTGTCTCCTCCACTCCCACCGCCAACCAATTATGGGAAGTCTTTTAGGTCCTAGCTTTGTAATGTTGAGGGAAGGCATTGGGGATTCTCTCTATCCTTTTGTTAGTGATTAGATAGAGATGTCAACATAACTTTCACTTATCACGTTGATGCATGTGGGCACTGCAGGGGAGGTTCTCTGATGCATGTGGGCACTGCAGGGGAGGGTCTGATTGCCAGCAGGTATCCGGTCTGATGCCCGGAGCATTAGATTAGCAGTCAGGCCACCTGACTCATCACCATGCACCTGTGTCTGGGACCATGATGTGTCTGTTCTGTGTGCATTAATTATCTCATCTGGAATGGAAAGGGTTTGGAAACAATTGACTGCCTCCCTTTAACTCAAGATTGTAGAGTTTCTTGAGGGTATTCTAAGGACAACTATCAGTTTAGTGTGGCTAGTGGGAGTCCTCAAACTGAATGTGACTAGGAGTTGAGCTTTCAAAGCAACAGCTAAGTTTCTAACACAAGATCTCCCGGGTCCTCTTGAGAGAGAAGGAGCTTTGCCCAGCCAGCCTGGACATTCCTCACACCGATGGGCATGCTTTCAGGTCCTCAGTCCTTTGCTGGAGAGAGTGGACAAGGCGGGTAGCATGAAGCCACTGATCTTCAGAGTTTTCTGTTGTCCCAGACAAGAGAGTCTAGAGTAATTGAAATGTTTTGAGTGCAGCCACCTAGGGTGGGTTCAGTGTGCTTTAGGGAGGTCAACAACAACAAAATCTGATGCACGCACACAGGCCAGGTGAGTGTGCACGTGAGATAAACATCTTACCCATTATCTTACTGAAATCCTGCTTCTCACACACACTTCTGCCCTGAGTGTGGTTCCTTGGTCCATCTCTCCTTCCACAACCCTGTCCTTCCCAGTCCCTGAGCTTGTCTGCACCCAGTGACCCCTGGGCGCTGTGTCTGAGCCACACTTCTGAAGATACCTCGTCCTCCACCTCTGATAACGTGATGTCAAAGAAACATACCTGCTTTTCTTACTTAGATTGATGAGGCTTTGAATTAACTATTCCCCAGGGATCACAATCTGGTCTGAGTCAATTCGAGTGCAAAAACTGTTCACAAAATAAGATTTGGAGAGCACTGGGGTCCCTGAGACCCCTTTAAGATGTATTATGGAAATCAAAGTTATTTTCAATATAATACTAATACTATATCTGGCTTCTTTGATCTCTCTTGTGGGTATAACATTAAATTTTGCAGAAAGTACCTGAGAAGTGACATGGCAAACAAATTAAATGCAGAAGCCAATGTGAATATATACTGGTATTAAAGGGATATTACAAAATGGGAAATGAGGACACGGTCTTCAAAGTGTATTTCTGGAAACTATAGCTGTGTGGTTTTATTTTTTTATAAAAAATATTACTTAGGTTAACATGCTGCCTTTTTATTGTTATTTCAGATTATTTCATAAATTAGACTTTTAAAATGTTTGTTTTAATTTTAATGCAGTAAATAATGATACCCATAAACCACACACACACACACACACACACACACACACACACACACACACACACACACAATCCCCATAGGAGTGTTCCTCATTTTTAAGGGTAGAAAGAGGTTCTTGAGGATTACTGAAACCCAGAAGAAAAGTGTTTTATAAACTAGTGGTTTGCTGTTGTTTTCTTAGTTTTTGGCTCCATTTTCATGTTTCAGTTTGTTAAACTGACTTAAAAGTTGATGGACATAAAAGGCCAATGATACATAGTAAGAGTAAATAAATATGTTGTGTTTTTTTTTAATTATTAATAGAAGACACCATTAACTTTAAGGATGAGGAGAATAAAGTGATCATTGTCCTGAACAATGGACTATTTTCCCTTCACAGAAAGAAAAGAGTGGATGATTAATAAAAGATATGCATCTTTATATGTATCAGATATAATATTTGTAAAATGTATACATATACCTGTATATAAATATAGAAGCTATATGCTCTATATTATGCATATGTAAATCTATATTTTAGAAACTTCTAGAACTGAGATGACACATATGTGAATAAAATGTATTACTCCTGTAACTGTCAAGTTCACATGTTTTACAAGGTTCCAAAACGGGTCTCGAGGAAGATGATATGTATTTTGTCCAGACAGGCATTAATCAGATCATTGACTTCTGAGGCCCAGTATACAAGCCAGCCCCTGTGCATACTGCTGGAGCCGACACTAAGCAAAAAATAACTGTTATGAGATCTGCACGAATCTCACACATTTTCAGTTTTTAAAAAATAATAAACACCCTTATAGCTAATATTTCTATTTCAGAAGCGAAGCATTAAAGAAGTTAGAACTGATTTTTATGAGTTATGCATATGAGCATAGGTAGATATAAAAGTTTGTGATCAGTTCATCATCATATACACTTGAATCTTTCCTATCTCTGAGTGTCTAAGGTAGCCGAGTGTCAGAAATAACACCTGCCTTTTGTTTGACATGCATAAAACTTCACCTGAAGGGCTCTTTGTGGCAATGGTGACGCATCATTTTACATTTTGCTTTTAAACAGGTCATGCTTCCATTCTCTGGTTAGAGTCTGTTTTGGGCAGTGCCAGTTATACTTAGCTCTCATTAATGCTCATGTCTCCACAGTGTCACCAAGGGCTAACATGGTTACATTATTTGTAATGATTTAATAGGTAATTGTTATCAACAAGAAGCACTGCCTCTATTTATTTTATGAATGCATTTAAATGGCTGAGGCTTTCGTTGTCCAAATTATGGTGATTAGTGAAATTATACCAGAAGATAAAGATCACTATGTATGATTTGCTTGATTGCGGGGTCAATGTCACCTGTATCTGAAATCATATGCACACTTTGTAGTTCAAATATTCAGTATAAATGACAACCTTCTGTGAAATTCTATTTTTTCTGTGCTCAATTTTACATGGACTTTTAAATAAATATAAATCATGAAGGTATTTTAACTATTACTATTCTAGAACTATTAAGTATATATTACATACTAAACAAATGTTTATTAATGTATTTCTATATATTATGTAAATATAAATGTTTTCCAAACACATTTATATTTATTTGCTTACTACTATTCTGTCTAAAAGAAACAAAATAGTCTTTGTTGATACCTTGTAGCAATCAATATAATTTAGAAGATGTATGAGGCATTTTAAATAGAAAACTCCTTCTGTGTTGGCATCGTGAAATACCAGAAAAGACCAGGTTGTCTTGTCAGGCTCATAGGAACCAGATATCTTACTTAGCATTAAGCGTTACTTATAATTTCGTATCCACAGGGAATCATGACGGGCCCACCGAAGCAGAAAGTGGTCCAGGTCTACTCCCACCCCAGCTAATTCTTTCTTAATTTCTGGGCCTGCATTTAACATACAAGGTTTGTAAGTTTTCACGTCTGAAGTCTGCAAGTAATGTATGTAGGAACATCGCTTACCCTGAAGGGATATATGTTATAAATCAACATCATTTTAGAGTAAGGTAGTTATATAGCTTACTTAATATTTTTCAGGGAGCCATCCCCATTAAATCCATAATTTTGAGGTTTCATTACGGTAAGGAACCAATACAAACCAGGTACATCCTGTCAGAAGTGTTCCTACAACACGGGCTCTGCCACCAGTGTGCACTGTGGACTCACTGACAAGTGGGCTGTCCTTAGTATGTCTACAAAGAAATCAGGTTGGGGCACCTTACTTCTTTTCCAAGGTTGTCACTTTGGTAAAATGCGAGAATGCATTTCAAAATGATGCTAACCATATCCTTCTGGTTTCTATTCATTTTAAAATTCCTTTGCTTTTGGTCAAATAATATTTAATTACTCATAATAGCATTAATATGATTATTAAAAGATCTTAGATGTTTCCCAGTTTCTCAGATATTGTGCCCATTGTGATCTGAGTAGTAACTATTTGAGTCAGGAAACCTCCCTATTTATGCAATTGTGACCCAGATTATAGAAGTTTAGACTTAGACAGTAAGAAATTGAAAACCCGGAGAACTTGGGACAATTTCCTAAGGTTTCCACATATGCTCAGTGGAAATGCTTTGTTTACGTATAAGTTTACAAGTCAGTATTTGTCCACTCAACGAGCATACATCTTCAATTTGTTGAATTATTTTGACTTTCCATCATTTATTTGTTTCCCCTGAGTTGTGACATTACTAGCTCTTTTATATTTTAGCAGAGAATTAGGTTTTCTATAAAATAAATTTATTGGCATAGAAGATTCAAGAGAAAGCTGAACCAAAAGTAACACATAAGATCATTATATAAAAAAAGAAAACTGTAATGGTATAAAATAACTTCTTCATAATTATATACTGCTCACAAAATTTAGGAGATATTTCAAAATGAATATGAAGTTATAGAATATCCCCTAAATTTTGTGAACAGTATACTTGACTTAATTTTAGCTTCAGATAACCATAACATTTATTCTGAATTACTTCAGATATCCTTAACATGCTTTCTAATAAAATACAGAGTGCTGTGTCACAGAAGAGCATTATTATTCTTTATAGATGATTAAGAATAGTATTGGAATATAACAATTTAGAAATACCTTGACTGACATGACTGATCGTGAAATTTATCAACAAAATTCTCAGAAATGTTTGCCAGTCTACATCTTTTTCGCTAGGAGAAGGGGCTCTTTTAGCAAATGAGTCACAGAAGACTTTCATACACAAGCGGCTTAACGCTTTAATAGACATAATTTGAGATGTTTGTAAATCTGTTAGGACAATGGCAAGGCAATGTGACCATGGCATTGATAAAAAGTAAGTGAAAGATAGGAGATTAAACTTTGTATCTACAATTAAAATTATGAGGCTGATTCTGCCACACCATTCCTGTCAAAAGTAGCTGCCAATTTTTCCAGAGAGAGAAAAGAAATTTTGTATTAGTAAGTCTGCTTATTATTAAGATGTTGAGCAGAGCATTTTGTGAAACCATAATGAGCAGTTATCAAAATAGGAAACTGTAGTCATTGTTGCTACAATGTGCCACTCAAAGATGCCAATCATTTATTATTGTGTGGAGAGGCATGTAACCTTTTTAGAGTAGAAATAAAGAGGGAATGTTTTATTCATTCCACATGTAGCATTTTTTTTTTTTTTTGGTTTTGGATTACTATGATAAAATTCATTGTTTGTAGTCTATGCAGATCAAGATGAAAACTCCCTCAAACACTTCCCATTCTCAAAAGCTGCTCTTAAACCCTTAGACTATTTTCAGTACCGAAAGAGGGTTGGACATGGGGAGGTGAAGTCCAGCAAGCTCACTGAGAAAGAGCTTTATTTTCATTCTATCTTGTTCTTGTTACAGTGTGAGGGTGACATTTTTAGGAAATGTTCTAGGGCAATGTTCTGCAGATTTTGTTGAACCAATGCCTCTTGGTGTGTTGTAGGCAAGCCCTTTGATCAGTCTCCAGAGACTTTGAATGGCTGTCCTTACTAATTTTGACCAAGTAAATTCTAGGTTGCCCATGGGGAGAGCTTTTCTGGGCTCCCTATACCACCTTCCATAAGCCCTGCCTGGCCAGGGTGGCTTTGATCCTTTACCAGCTTTGAGTGCCATCATTCCCCACCAAGCTCCTGTGTTTTACAGACTGTCTACACCTGCAGTCTCTTTTTGGGGGGTAACAGGTGACCAGACCCCCCTATCCCAGGTAGAGGGTTGGATGTGCATAGGGTTCCATGTCACCTCTGCTCTGGCAGATGCCAGGGGCTGAGGTTACCTGCAGGGCACACACCTGGCTCCTTTGTCTCAGACAGGGCAGAGCATGCTCCCAGCTGTGGTTTACAGTGCAGAGCTCTGCACGATGCATAGTGTCAGGCAGGACAGGCTTCCCTTACTTCCCTCTCCTGGCCCCCATTCTCTGGCTAGCACCTCCTGGGAGTACTTTCTTAATGAGTCAGTGATGCTTGAGTGCTTGGATCAGTATCTGCTCTGAGAGGACCTGAAATAAGAAAAGCATTTTATAACATGGTTATGACTTTGCAAGAGCCACACCTGACGAATCAGCAAGTCTAAGGAGAAAATGGGCTGTGACAATGGAAAGAGCAGATGGCAGTATTGATTTCTCAGTCAGGGGTTTCACTCAAGAGGTAATAAACAGGTAACAGAAATGCATGAAATGATTTGACTGAAAGCCAAGTTGGGGTCTACAGGAAGTCAGTGTTGTTATAGAACAAAGAAATGGTAACTGGACATTGAACATGATTTAAAGACAGACAGGGGAGCCCTGAGCATAACTAAATTCAGATCATTCTGGTTTAGATGTTCCCGGTTCAACAACAAACCAAATAAATTCAGGCAATAATTCTATATGATGAACCTTCCCTAGAAGTTTAGGAGAGTAATCTCTCAGTTATAAAGGTAGTGTAGTGCTGTATGTCCATTTCCAGAACAGGGTCGCAGGTACTACATATAACAGAGTTTCTGGACATTGGTCAATCAAAAAAGGGAGGAAAATTCCCCTTAACTTCCATACATGTTTGTTTATGCTCATTGTTAATATACCAACTTAGGAGACTTCTGTCCATTAAAATTTGGATCCATATTTTGTGTGTGTGTGTGTGTGTGTGTGTGTGTGTGTGTACCTATGTTAGTCTGCATAGTTTAAATGAAGGTTCTGTAAACATTGATACAACAGATTTTATAACAAAAACCTTCTGTTAGGAAAGGGGGCTCAGAAAGAATGGTCCAATATTTTCAGGGGGTAGTCAGGGAGGAGCTTGGATGGGACAGTAGCCTATGGATCCGATACAAATAAAGTACATCAGACAGGTCTTTCAGCCACAATGTAGGTGGGGACACCAGTGAAAATAGGGCCACACCAGACAGAACCAAAGACTCCAGGGATTTTGTGCTCTGCTGATTTTTTTAAAAGAAATAAACTTATCAGAAGTTGCTCTTTGTCAGCGGAAACCTTGGGGAGGGTCTGCAACCCCTTCCACCGCCATACGCAGAGAAGAAATAATAAGCCCATCCAGAATACTCGCGAGCAGTTGCAACAAGAACATTACTCAGATTAGACAGTGGAAAAGAAATGTGGTTTCAACAAAGAGGCACCAAAAAGGACAGTACCTCTGAGCCTACTGTTGATGAGGAACTAATAGAAGAGTTTAAATTTTGAATAATTGCATATAATTGTAAGTCTCTGTTGTCAGGATGTCAGAACATCCTGTCGGATTTGAGTAATAATCACGCATTCTTGCGTGACTTTCCCCAGGTATTGATTCTCCAAGAAGACACCCCGGGATTATTTTAATGAGTTTAATTAACATACTTCATCATCAACTCCCTCGTTAGTATGAGGATTTTGTATATTTCTCCCCAGTTATTACAAAGTTCTTCATTTTGTGTGGGCTTGACCTAGTTTCCGGTTGCTTAGTGTTGAAGAATCATGCCATTTTTGCTTCCTCATTTCCCCTGTAGCTTTCCCCGATGCTTTCCCTACAATCTCCTGGGGATTTCTTGCTTATCCCCAACCACAACACCGGGCACTGGCTGTCTCAGCAATTAGCTGGCAAGATGTGCTTACTCAGAAGGCTGTGGTTCACCCACCGATCAATCACTAGGGGAAGAAAATATATTTCTTATCACTTGCAGTCACACTCTTCTTCATCTTGTTTTCCTGCACTGTCTCCTTTCTTTTCCCCCTGACGCCTCATACATTCTCCCTTCAATACAAGCAAAGTATCCTTCCAGTCCCCAGTGGAAACATTTGTTCTTCAACCGGTTCCTAGGACCCTTTCTTTTTGGATCTTCCAGAATATATCATCAGCCAGTCCTCCTTTACTGAAAGGTTATATAAGAAAGTGACAACTTGACGTTGATCACCGCGCTGCATAGCAGAGCCGGAACACCCCTGGAGGAGCAGTAAATGACACCACCGAGTTTGACTCAGAGAGAACAGAGGCTCTGTATGCAGCTCTGGTCAAGGTCTTCCCCAGGGTGGTTCTACTCAGTCTTCCATTAATTTCCTAATAAGGAGAGTTTGTCATTAATCTGACACGTAACTTTAATGTGAATCGTTGTTAACGTAGTTTATGTTTAGTATGTATACATGCATCTGTGGAAGTGGATTTATGCTTCAAGTAACTATTTTGGTGAACTGTGTATACATTTCAATCAGAAATTAATCAGTAAGTTTCCATCCTTTGTATATGCCCTTGTAATGTACTGTGTGAGGACTCTCATCACGTCTTGGTAAACTAGGTACATAACTAGATGGGCCCAAAGACCAACTGTAGGAAAGTTGCCATCTGGTTCCTGCACCTGAAATTGAGTTGGCCGATTTGGGCATCATTTTTTCTATTGCCATAAAAGAAACTTTTCATCAAGTCTCATGTCCCTTGAGCAGACAACACTGTTGACCATGTCTTTTAAAAAATGTTTCTCCATCAAATTCTGCAAAATCACTCCATCCTGGTATCTTTTACCTTCCTGGCTTCTTTTTCCTTCTGTGTCATATTATTCTGATTCCACTTTAAATTATTGTATTCCCCATGATTCTTTATTCACAGCTCTTTTTCGGATAGATTTTCTTTCAGTGGAAAATAGCTTTACAACAGGCTTGTGCAAAAAAGAAAATGTATTGGCTCAAGTAACAGGTCTAGGCTAGGCATCTGGTGGGCTCTAACTATATCACTGAGGTCCAGTTATGCTTTTTCTTCAAGTTCAACTCAATTCTCTTCCTCCATGTGGAGGATTCTTTCTCTTTTTCCTTTTATACAAAAACTCGCTAGTGAAAAGGTAGGAGCAGAGCCAAGCTGAGCTTTCAAATGCAAACCTAAGGAAAAACTTACTGGTGAATATTTCTGAAGCCCATTGTAAATCTTTAGAAACATGTTGGCTCCAATGGTTCAAATTTTTATCCAGAAGACCATGAAAATGAGTGGAGTGTACTGACTAGCATAGATCAGTGTCTGGCAATGGACATTTTGAGTAGGACAACTTTTTGTCCAGGAATATCTGGTCACTAGATGGTGTTTAGCATCTCTTACCCTAGGGAAATGAATACCAGCAGCATCCCCTCCTCCAAACAGCCCCATGCATTGCCAGTTGTCTTCAATGATCAGTAGGAGTACCACTCAGGATGGAGAGCTTCTGGTTTGGCCAATCAGAGCCCATCTCTGAATGAGGTGGGATCTATTTGACCTAATGCCATGAGCTCAGAGTAAAGGAATATAGATTTCTTATAGGAAATTGATGTTTACTCTTTAATGAGAAAGCTATAAATAAGGTTTGCTGTGAATGGATGTTACTATGGGCTTTTTCAATTTTAATACAATCTTCCTAGGTAATATCATCATTAAGATATTATCTCTCAACATCAGGCTAATGGCCTTTAACTCAGCCAATACAGCAAGATTTGTCTGCTGAGATCCAAGCCATTATGTATAACACAAATTCATCTGTTACCGTAATCTCTATAGGGTGCCCTCCTGAGTTTATCAGTCCCTTTTTATTTCAAACTTGGGCTCCCATTTTCATTCATTTTCTATGAACTATCCCATAGTTTCTGCACACTGTACCTTCCTCTATAAATTAAACACCAAGTTGTATTGATTATGCGTCCTAAAAAATGTTACAATACATTATTTCCACTTGTTATTGCAATACACTGAGTTACCAAAAAATATGTAAATGTATTACTGAAAAAATGATTTCTCTGACTAATTCTGGTGTCTTTCTGTTCATCCACAATAAAACTACTTAATGGAACTACTAATGTGTATTCTTTCACAAATCAAGTCTGCTTATTTCAGTACGTTCAGTGATTCCTGACCCATTATAGGGGGAGTTGACCAACAACACCCTGGGGATTAAATCCATCTCACTGTCTGTTTTTGTAAATGCTCTCACTGAGACCCAGTTTTCCAGATCACTTACTCATTGTCTATGGCTGCATTCATGCAGCTAGAGGAGAGTTGGAGTTGATGATGGGATAAAATCGCAGATTCGGCATGCCATGTGACACCCTGTGACATTTTGCTTCTGTTATCACATCATCCGCTGTACATGTCTTGAGAACCATCTTGTGCTGCTTTTACAAACCCGACCTGACAAGTTCATTGGACTCAGGATACTCCTCTACAAGATCATATCCAGCACATGCTGTTTGCTCCATGCAGCCTAATGGATACATTTCCCATCTGGTCCAACTACCCCTCCACTTCCTTCCTGAAAAGTTACCGTCAAATAACTTTTTATATAAAGTCTTCAGTGATACTAGGCAGATAGAACTAATGATGCCTTCCTGCATTGCTTCTCCACTCTAAACTTATTCTCCTTTAAGTATATTTCATGTTTATATGTCCACTTTTGTGTGTGTGTGCTGTGTAACTTTAAAGATAGAGATTATGCCTTGCTAATGAATATCATTACCTTAACCCTCCAAAACATTCTCCTTCATGTGCTCAGCTTGTAAGAAAATTTTGGTGAATACATCACTGATTCAATTTTCAGTCCTGATTGGGGACATCAAATAAACAGGATTATTTATACAGTGATGAGGTAATATAGCCTAATGAAGTCTGCGCATATCTTGTTTTACACTGAGTGTTCCCTCCGGAGTTCCACGTGGCACATGGTATTACTACAAGTGCATGCAGCTCTGGTATTGGCAATAGTCACTGCCACGTAATAGACTTAGTCCGAGTAGGAGAAGGGGCAGGTGGATTGATGCTCAGCAGTTGCTGCTCCCTGTCTCAGAAAGCTGAATCAATTCTAGATTGGTTTTGTCCCAAGGAGATGCAGTTAGGACTTCTGTAGAAGTGATCTTAGCCATCCAAACCCTATCGATAGTAATTTAATAAAATAGCAGCTGAGGATCATGACTTCTAATTACAATATTGATAAAAACACTAACATGTAAAAATCTTTTGGAAAGCACCAGAATTTCTCAGTCATGACTTACTCATCCCGTCGTCGCAGAGCAGCCCTGGCAGCCCCTACCATGCCTATCAGGGCGGCCCCCGCTGTCTCCGAGGGTGTGTGCTGTGCAGAGTCACTCACACCTGGAGCCTTTCCTGGCATGGGAAGGTACAACTTCTCTCTACCATGTCGAGTCGGTTGCACCCAGCATACTCACCAGGATGACGGGAAAGTGTGTGCTCAGGGATAATCTCTTCTGTGTGGACCAGGCCTGGAAGGAGGGCAGTCCTGGCTGCATCTGCTGCCCCAGGAAGGAGGGCAGTCCTGGCTGCATCTGCTGCCCCAGGAAGGAGGGCAGTCCTGGCTGCGTCTGCTGCCCCAGGAAGCAGAGGCAGCTCCTCCCCCTCTGCCTGCTATGTTTGGGCCAGTCCATAAAACATGGCATTCTGACATTGTTCCTATTCTGTGTGGATTACTGTTCTTGTGACTTTGCTAGCAGACTGGAGAGCCGCCCTGACTCCAGTCCTGTCTCCTTGGGGTCCTGTTCTCTTTCATGGTTCTTTGGATGGGATTGTTCCATTGTCTCCAGTCTTTGTTGGCACATTGATGATTGTGCACAGAGATCTGTAGATGATTCCCCGTACCTTTGGGATGTCAATATTAGATTCCCCAAATCTAGGCTTGTCCAGTCATGATACTTTCATTTTCTAAATGTTCATTAAATTATTTTGGAGGCTTGCTAGGCCAGCTGACACAATGTCAAATATCCTCGAGTAAGTCGCATGTCACCTGATGGTGTAACCCTGTCAGTTCCCTGAACTGAATTTATAAGAATTCAGGCTGCACCTTCGGACTAAAAGCCAAGTCCTTTGGAGATTTCTTGTAACACCTGGAAACGTAAGCCCAAGATTTGTGAAGATACTGCAAGACAAATGAGGGGAAGTTAAAAAGATGAGTCATACCTAGTGTCTGTCCACAAAATATGTTCATCCTAATAGAAAAAGTAGTTATGGAAACAATCATGTGGGCGTGACCTGTGGTGGCACAGTGGATAAAGCATCGACCTGGAATGTTCCTTTACTTGTACTTGACTCTCAAAGTAAAGAGACATTTGCCCCAAGTTTAATGCCTCCAGCTACTCAGACTGAATTGTATCAACATATAAAAACCAGTTACTTGCATTGGTCAATGAGTAGACTTCAGTATTCACCAGTTTTTTTTTTTTTTTTTTTTTTTTTTTTTTAAGAAAGCGAGTATTTTAGTTGGAAATGAAATTTTTAGTGGATTCTAACATCCTTTGGGATGTTCCAGCCTGCAGTTTTCTGCTGTTGTAGCCCTTTGGGGAACCACTGATTCTAGAAGGTAACTTGACTGCCACATGGGTGGGTACTCAGTGTGACAGATGTTCTAAATCTCAAATAACTGTGTTTTTAATACTGGTGAGTGTGTATGTGTTGGAATAACCCAACACACTATTTCCTGTGAGGTATGCCATTCCTTGTAGAAGCCGCCGAAAGTGTTTGGGGCTGGTGCTGACCCCTTAGGATGGATGCTATGGACTCTAGTGAGCAGAACATTGCTGTCTTTCTCGGAACATTTTTACGATTTCTCTTCTGATAGTGGTTCACTCCTGAGGTGTAAAAATTCAAAGATGCGCTGTATCTACCTGAGGGATGAGAATATTGCTACTTCTAGGTGAACAGGAGATTCTCGGGCAGACGAGGTCCTTTGCGGATGGAACTAAAAGCAGTCTCTCTGGAAACATTTCTATGACTAATTGTCCGGTGTCATTTTTCATTTTCAGTCATGTAGCCAATTTATTGAGCAACTACAGGGTACCAGACATTGTTCTAGAATCTAGGGAAAAAAGCATGCAAAAATTGTTTTCCCTGTGCAGCTTAGGAAACTGACGTATTCAGAGCCTGGTTTTCATTATAGAGAGAAATCAGCTTGTCCTGGAAGTCATCATTACAACTTTCCAAACATTTAAAATACACTATTAAAAATGGCATTGCGTCTTTCTGACAAAATAATGCTCCCAGTGTTCCTAAAACAGAGGCGAAGATGTCACCTAATCATAATGAAAGACATGTGATTAGGTTTAGTGGCTCCTAGCAATATAAAAGTGAATCAATCCACTTTATGATATTGCAAGTTCAAAATTAAAAGCACAGTTTAGGAAAGCACTTCAGTTATACATATATTTTGGAAGCATTCAACTCTAAGTAAGCTAGCAATTTTGTTTTTAAAACAATTTCTCAATATAAATATGAACATATAATATGGATAATGAAATGAATCCCAAGGAGTATCATTGACATCCAAAAATCGATGGAGCCTAATGACAATGAAGAAGAAGCTCATTTAAACAGTTGATGCTCTGAAAAAGAAAAAAAGGTGAAGATAAAAGTTGTACTTCCTAGGTAATAATATTGATGCAAGCAAGGTAGGCAGTTTAATTCATGTAATTACTAATGAGCATATTGCATTGCAAATGATAGTCTTGCATTCTCTGGAAGCTGAATTAAGCAGAGCTGTGCACGTTGGTTCCTATTGGAATAAGTAGTTTCTACTCTGGATCCTTCACAGAATGGCTATCCTCTGGAAAAAAAATATAAAGATTTATGTGAGTTATTTCACACAGAAAATAAAGATTCTACTTAAGGCGTTCAAGTTGGAAAGAAAAATAGGGCAGATAAGTGAGCTCGTTCTATTTTTCGCTTTACTTTTTTTCCATGTGTTGTTAAACAAATCACTTGATCTCTTTGCATCCTAGTAGGTTAGAAAGTTTGGATAATAAGCAAAGAAGAAGAGGGGATTTTCAGGAGTGCATGTCAGGTACAGTGAGCTGGGTTGAAGAGAGTGATCAGAGTAACCTCAACAAGAATTTGCAATTAGAACAAAGACCCAATAGAGGTAAGGACGACTGTCAGCAGAATTTTAAACAATGCTAAAACAGAAATAAATAATCGGGGTCAACATTTAATTTAGGAAGGAGAGGATGTGGGAAAGAAACCAATGGGAAAATGGGAGATGAAATATGCAAAGATCAATGACTGCGTGATACCGGCGCAAGCTCTACAGAGCCCAGTTGGTGGCAGGGCTCAGCACTCCTGTGGCTGTAGTCGCAGGAACGCCCTCCCCGGTCTCCTGGCAAGGATGCCTTTTCTCTCTGCGTCCCATTGCCATCTCACCATTTAAACATGGGGTGTTTGGGTTTTCAAATGGCTTTTCTTTTAAATTAATTAGATTCCTGGGCTAAATAGTTAGCTGTTTCCTCATCTGCGCTACCTTCCACAACATTTAACAGTATGTGTCCTTTGTGGCCCCGTGAGTCACTTTCAGCCTCCCGTGACCTGCCTTTGAACAGGGTGATGCTGCTCACGGTCCACGTTTCTGTGTTGAACTTGCACTCCACCCCCCTTCATCAAGAGGTTCCCTTGTCCTCTAGACATGTCCTCTGAAAGCAACAATCCTCGCTGCAAATCTGCAAAAACAGACAAAAATGTAAGAGGCCAGTGGTCTGCTGGTGGGCTGCCATGTGGAACAGCGCCCTCTGATGTTGCCAGCTCCCTATGTGCTGTTTGCATTACCATTTCTGTTGGGTGGCTTTTTACCATTTCTGGAGGAACAAAAGTCTGCCGGTCAAGATGTGCGATAATTAATTGGCTGTCCCTCAAATCTGTTCAAAGGCAGATCCAGGTGTGGGAGGCCCGAAGCTTGTGCAGTCTGGGCACTATCTCTGAACAGTGCATGCACCATTCCTGGAACTCAATTAGGTCCAGGGCCCCGCAAGGAGCCTGTGCAGTCGGAAGGCCCTGAAGCTTAATCTTCATTAACTTCCAGGAAGTCTGCCTCTGTGCAGAATTGCTCTTTCCTTATTAGCAAGCAGGGAAGGAACGGTGACATCCGTGGGGGTGGGGGTCTGGGGGCAGCAAGGAGTGGCAGGATCAGCTGTAGCCATGGGCCACCAGGTTGCTCCCACAGGTTGGGGCTAAGGATATTATCGCTAAAATATCAGTTAAAGAGCAGAAGAGGTCTAGGGAGCAACACATCTCAAATCTTTACTCTTTAATGTGATGCTCCCTGCTGTCTTCGCATTGCATGCCTTTTATTTTTAACGGCTCACTCTTCCTGACAAACAACAGCAGCTAGCTCTGCCTTTCAGTTGTTCAAAACGGAGATGGCAAATTGTTTGTGTGTCTGCATGCATTGTATTAACTACATATTTTAAATGGGCCCTGAGATACTGCTGCATCATTAATCCGACTATTAATTATTTAAGGATCTGGAGTAGGTTTAATTGCATCCTCCCGAAAGATAATGTTGAAGTCCGAATGCCCAGAACCACAAACTGTGATATTATTTGGAAACAAGGTCATTGAAGATATAAGTGGTGAAATTAAGATCAGGTCATACTTGGCTAGGATGGGTCCTTAATTCGATATGATAGGTGTCCTTATAAGAAGAAAGACATGGAGCCACCAGGTGTGAAATAAACCATGTGACCACAGAGGTAGAGATTGGAGCTGCAGGTGAAGGGGCCCCAAGGGCTGCTGACAACCCAAGATGAGGTAAGAAAGGGCTGTCCTCTACAGGTTTCATAGGGAGGTGGCTGTGATGACCTTGATTTCAGACATCTGGCCTCCATCCACACTGTGAGCGTCAGGTTTGATTGTTATAACCTACCCACCCTATGTCCAGTACATCATTGTGGCAGCCCTACAAAACCAATATGGTAGCCAATACCCATTCTGAGGGTTAGGTGCTGGGCACATCACAGAGAAGAAGAGGACATGCATGCTCCCTGTCCTTGTGCAGTTAACCCCCTGAGGAATAGCAACTCTCCACAATGCCTGTCTCTCTACCTGTTCATCTCTAACATGTGGATGAAGCGTCGAACATGTGGATATTTCTCTGATTATTAAATAAAATAATATATATACAACTTATCCTGTAAACTAGAAAGCATCCCCAATAATGGCTGGAAGTCAGTGCAGCTGAGTTGAAGAACTGGATGAGACAAAATGCTATGACTGCTAATGATAGAACCTGACCCAACAATATGCATTAGGCTAAAAAAAGTAATGAAAGTAAAACTTAAAAAAAAATAGGATTTGACAGGAGGCTTGAGTGGCCCCATGAATGACAACCAGTTCCGGAAAATGATCTGTGACCCATTGGTAAAGAATCATGGAAGAACATGTTGCCACAGAGTAGAATTATTGGGCTAGAGCTCTAGAAGAGTATTTTATGGGACGACCAAGAAATGTTGGGTAGAAAAAACATTAACTAAAAAGCATGTCACTTTAGACTCTCCACTTACTACTAGATCTGAGGCCAGTTCACATGTGAGCCTCAGTGTATTATTTTCAAAACTGAGATAAAGATAACGTCTTGAAGAGTTGTTTGTAAAAGATTAATTCAGGTAATATACATAAAACATATCACGTTATCGGAGTAGATAACCAGATTGGATCTGTGTATCACTGCATGTGGCATAACATTCCTCCCTACCCCTCATGTCTTCATGTCTCATTTTACTTTAGCTAGTACTTTAAATTAGAGGCTCCCATGAATTGTTTCAGCAGTGGTTGAAAATATCTCACTATGTTTCTAATTTCCTAAAACTGGAAATTAAGCTAATCAATCATATTCATAGGACAGTTAAGTCATCATGTGTCATTTGTCTTGATTGGATTAAGAGTTAAGAGTCTGAATCAAGAAAGAATGCTGTTTAATTTCAAAATTTAATCTGAGACCAAGAACAACCCTCTACCCAAAAACCTACTCAAAGAAAGAGAAATGTAGATATGGAACATACTTGTAACAGATTAGCCTTTTAGGTAAAATAGGGGTAGTCAACCTTTTATACCTACCGCCCACTTTTGTATCTCTGTTAGTAGTAAAATTTTCTAACTGCCCACTGGTTCCACAGTAATGGTGATTTATAAAATAGAGAAGTAACTTTACTTTATAAAATTTATAAAGCAGAGTTACAGCAAGTTAAAGCATATAATAATAATTACTTACCAAGTACTTTATGTCAGATTTTTGCTAAATTTGGCAGAATAAATCTTTATAAAACAACTTACTATGGTTAAATCTATCTTTTTATTTATACTTTGCATGCATAGAAATTACATGAGTTAATTGAATTATTGGTAGGATCCCTGAGGCTGATGCTGGGAAACTAAATATTGAATATCCGGTTCAATTTTTATGAGGAACAAACAAAGGTCTCCTCTTACGGAAATATTCAGGCGGTTTCTTTCTTTCATCATAATATGATTAACAGCACTAAATCCTGATTCCACAAGATATGAGGTAGGGAAAGGTATCAATAAACTGAATAGCAATTTCCACTTATTTGGATATAAGACTGGCATTTTTTTTTATTTTGCCATAGGTTTTTATATCCACCACTGTCAAATTTATGTTTACTTTCTTCATCATATCTAATTTCTAACAGTTCTTAGCAAGTTGTATCAGCCTCTTCAATATTTGCAGTAAAAAGATTTTTCATCCAGTCATATACCTTCAACTTCAAAATATCTTCATATTGTTTTTCCATGTCCCATTTAAGTTTGTTGAGGTGGCTACTGAATCTGGCAATATCCTCTGGAGTTACATCGTCTTTTATAGATGAAAATTGAGGAAACTGAGGAAATTCTCTCTTCAATAGATTATGATGAAGTAGTTTAAGTTTGTCAATAAATAATAGCACAATACTTTGGCAACCTATAAGAGTTTTATAAGCTCCTTGAAGCTGAAAATTGACATCGTTAAATCTCTTGAAAATATCTGCCCAATAAAAGGCATCATTCTTTACTGTTTTTAACTGTTGACACAGATTGGTTTCATTATTACTTACAAAAAATTGTATGACACTATCATATAATGCTACAAATTTAGCCAAAGATGTACCCTTTGACAGCCACTGAACTTCTGTGTACAAAAGTAACTTAATAAAATCTTCATTATTGTCCTGGCAAAGCTGCCAAAACATTCTATCATTCTTTGCATTGGATTTGATCTTGTTTATGGCTTGAATTATTATAGTTAATGATGAATGTAGACTTGCACTTAGATGTTTTCCTACAAGATGTTGTCTGTGCACCACACAATGAATACATAAAACACTTGGCACTTCCTGCTTCAAATAAGCAACAAATCCATGATAGCGACCTACCATTGATGGTGCTTCTTCAGTAGGGCATGCAACAATATTATTCAAAGGAATATTATTTTTTGTGAAGTATGTTCTCACAGAATTAAATATAGATAATCCTTTTGTATCTGTGATGAAGTTTATTGCGAATAGCATTTCTTCTCGTAATATATTGTTTTCATCAAAATAGCATACATATGCGATCAGCAAAGCATCATTATCTGCAATGGTAGATTCGTCCAATTGCATGGAAAATAAAGAGTTTTGGAGAATACTTATAAATTTGTTTTCAACATTAACTGCCATTTCATCAATTCGTCGCTTTACTGTGCTATCGCTTAGGGGCAACATTTTTAAAATTTGAGGTATATCCTGATGCATTACTGTTGAGATAAATTCTTTTATAGAGGGTATTATTACAGTTCCTCCAATATTATAACTTTTACCACTTTTTGCAATTATTTGTGAAATGCAGTAAGTGGCAATTAATCCATCTTCGTTCATTGTATGTTGTTTATTAAATGATGCAACAATAGTTGAACAATTTTGAAATTTTTTATATTTTTCCTGAAAATATTCAATGGGCTTGTCCTTGTCATTTGGATGCTTTGTAGAAAGATGTTCTCGCAATCGACTTGGTTTCATTGCCTCATTGGCTAATGTTTTATGGCACAATAAACATATTGGATGTTGTTTATTTGCAACAGATTCTATGAAACCCATCTTCAGATACTCTGGTGAATAGCCGCATGCGTATTTTTCTTTTTTTGGACATGGGCTCACGATATTTCACAATATTTTGTTTGAAGCTGTAAGCACGTGCTTGCTCTCAGAAATCTAACTACATACTTACTTTAGTTTTGATTACGTAACAATTTAGCTTCACTTACATAAAGTGAACAAAACCTATGCGCTTGAAGTCTGTTGCGTGGTCACGACATTACAAGTGTCCGTGGTTGAGCAAGAGTTTGTCGAGATGAGACTAAGTTAGTGAGTATCCATGGTTGTGCATTTTATAAAATTTTATGTAAAGGATGTTGGCCAATGGCATCACTTCTTTGCGATCGGGGCGAAGTAACGAGACTTGGCTAGTTTTGGCAGTCTAAGGGTGGGGTTCCTAGAATGTTATCCTATTACCCTAAAATCCGGGAAGCGAGACAAAAATATGAGTTTATTGGTGTCTCCATTGTCCGGCAGTTTCTGTCATAGAAAGAAGCATTGAACCATGGAGTTCTTTGTCTACAGGGTAATAAAACAATGAACTGCTAGTTTTTGGGCGACAATAGTGGTCATAAACTGCCCGCCGGATCCGTTGGCGGGTGTGGACTCAGGGCCAGGTACCTGGCCGCTTGTGGATGTAGGCCAGGTGGTCGTGAAAGAGGTCGGGTGCGGTCCCAATACAAATTCCCTGTAACAGAGTCTGACTGCTGTCCTGATCTTGACTGGTCAACAGTTAGTCGATTAGTATGTAATTGTGGCACCGTTTGGTTGCTCCGCTACTGCCCACCATGAATGCTGGAATGCCCACTAATGGGAAGTAGGGACCAGGTTGACTACCACTGAGGTAAAAGGACATTTGATTGGTGTCTTTGTGTGTGTAGGTTATATACTGAGTACAATTGTCAAATCATTTTATGTTGGGTTGGTTCTTTATTTTTTAATTAATGGAGAAGTTTTAATTAAGGGAGAAGTTTAATCAAGCTATATTTCTTAAGGAAATACAGCAATAGGCAAGACAACCAAATCCTAGTGGAATATGACTTGATTTGTAGAGTACATTGTCTCAGGACACTAAATTGTTTTGCTTTCTGGACATTTTGGATTAGAGTGAGTTAGAAAAGCAGGTGTGCCTTTGTCTGATCTTCACCTCTATTCCTCACTGGAGATTGGCACTCTTTAGACTACTTTCCCATCATGCTTATCATTGTGATAATGCGTTAGCCAGAATGGGCTCCTGTATTATGAACAGAGATGAAAGAGTGAATCATCATCTAGAATAGCATTATTAGCTATATTACATTTTTTTTAATCATAAAAGTGGCCATTTTGTAATATTGCACCTTCTATGTGTGGATAAGGATGCAAGTTTAAGCCTATTATCGAAACATGACTTTGACATCGGTTCTTTCTCTATGCCACGGTCACATAATGAATTTTTTTCTTCATGTTACAACTTTATATTTTCTTGAGGGATCAGCCACAGACTCATGAGGCAGCGTAGACCCTCACTTGTTCTTTGGTGGGACCCTGGCAGCTTTCTGTACTAATAGCAGCCAATTTTAGTTGTGGCAGGAAAGTCAAGGAACAGGATTTGAAGCGTAGGCAATGGGAACAGAAATGAGTGAGCAATGTGGGATGTTGGCTCTGGCCCCTCTGGGACACAGGCTACCTTGGCAAATTTGCCCATGCTCAGTCATGCCACAGAGAAGGAGTGGCTTCTCCGTATTAGGTTCTAACCCAACTTCAGGTCTGGAAGTTGTAACACCAAGGGCAGGTCAGTTGATACTCTCACAGTCAGATTCCAGTATGCAATGGGTAAGAATAGCTTGCCAATCCCTGCAACCTTGGGGGAAATTATAGAAAAGAAAAGAAAAGAATATTCATATTTTTCTAATGTTCCTCTTTAGCTCCCCTTTTCAAATAAAATTATTTTGTGGGAATTTATTCTCCAAAGACTAAACAAATATTATTTAACTCTTTAGTGGGTCAGTAAATTATTTTTAAATTTTCAGATATTTTACATCAAGCAATCTTCACAGAAAGGTGGACATCACATTTCTTGTGACACTAAGGGTGTATGAAGATGTCTGATATCAAATTTTTACTCTATTTTTATCTTTAATTACCTTAATAATATTTTTAGAATGAAAAAATATTTTAATTTAAACTAGAAGTTGTTAAAAAATAAATTTAAATGGGTAACTATTTTTTTTTTACAGGGACAGAGAGTCAGAAAGAGGGATAGATAGGGACAGACAGACAGGAACAGAGAGAGGTAAGAAGCATCAATCATTAGTTTTTCATTGCCATCGCGACACCTTAATTGTTTGCGACACCTTAGTTGTTCATTGATTGCTTTCTCACATGTGCCTTGACCGTGGGCCTTCAGCAAACCGAGCAACCCCTTGCTGGAGCCAGTGACCTTGGGTCCAAGCTGACGGGCTTTTGCTGAAGCCAGATGGGCCTGTGCTCAAGCTGGCGAGCTCGGGGTCTCGAACCTGGGTCCTCCACATCCCAGTCTGACGCTTTATCCACTGCGCCACCGCCAGGTCAGGCTAAATGGGTAACTATTAAAAAAAATTTTGTGGCCTTGGCCAGTGGCACAGTGGATAGAGTGTCAGCCTGGTATTCGAATGTCCCAGGATCGATTCCCGGTCAGGGCACACAAGACCGGTGACCATCTGCTTCTCTTCCCCTCCGTCTTGCTAATGTGGGTTAAATTATGTTTTAAATCTAATTAGACATGTTAGAGAGGCATTTAGAGAAAAAGTGATATTATCATGAGCATTCTATTCTATATATTGCAGATAATAATTTTGCCATTGAAGGATATTTCAAAAATAAGCAAGTGAAAAGAAAAGACACAATACTTTTGATTTTGTTCGCTTTGATTTAGAAAGTTTGTATGTTTTGACCATATGTGCTTTATTATAGTCAGATAATTAACCGTGCCCGATAATGAGGCTGAGTGTGGACAGTGGCTTTGAAGTCATAGTAAATGTCTTTATATTGCTTCTGGTTCTGGAAGGACTGATAATGAGGTCTTTTGGAATATGTGTCTTTACACCAGACAAGGCGAAAGCCAGCACTGATTTGTACGCTGTTTGCTGTGCTCCGTGACACGAAGGCACACACAGTTCACTGCCTTCCTGGGACCCAAAGCTTCTCTTTCTGAGCCCTTCACCCCATTGACAACAGCCTCTAGGGCAGTGATGGGCAATCTTTTGAGCTTGGTGTGTCAAAATTTGCCAAAAAACTGAGCATAACTCGGGTAGTGTGTCACTTTGAGGAAAACGGCCTAACCGGAAGTCCCAGAACTAGATGCTCTGTGCCTGAGTTCTGTTGTTTTGGCCTACAGACCTCCGGCACAGAGTGTCTACACTACAGCAAATGTTTTATCCTTGCTACTGCACCTGGCCGTGCAGGAGCCGAGGATGAAACGTCCTTCTCGGCATGCAGCCCCATAGTTCTCTGGTATGCAGACGCGTGTCATCGAAAATGGCTATGTGTGTCAGTGCTGACACGCCTGTCATAGGTTTGCCATCATGGCTCTAGGGAGACTGAAGGTCCAGGGACTTGTTGGTTAATGATATGAACTTTAAACGATCATTAGCGTTCAGAGTTCCTTATCTTCTAACCCCTGGAGCAAGGAGCAGACAAGATAGAATGAAGGAAAAGTCCAGAACATCTCTTAGGCATGTCAGGACCCCTGGAGATCAGGGTCCATCTGAAGACCCACCATCAGGAGGGCTCAAGCAGGGACAGGAAGGTTGGCTTCTCCAGATACAAGTCATGCAAGTAAATGCTTCGGTGTCTTTTCAGTAAGGCAGCGTTTGATTTCTCATGAGACTCTAAAAGCTGCCTAAAAGCGGCTTTTAATTAAGAGTATAAATAATAGCACCCCTCAGGAGGGCTGCGAAAACCACCTCCGGTGTCAGGATATTAACGTTCACCATCTTCCCCTTTCCCGATGACTCTTTACATCCTAATTCCTACATCATAAGCCAAATTTCTAATGAAACATCCATGCTTTCTGAATCTGGTCGTATTCAAAATTAAACCAAATGTTGAGTTTCTGGAATCAGCAACACCTGTGACCTCATGGAAGTGTGGAGGGCTGTGTATCTTCTGTGAAACTCCCAGTTTTAGTTCATAATAGAAGAAATGCCTGAAAACTTTTCTTTTCTTTTTTTTAAATACTGAGTCAGATTGGCCATTTTTAGGTAGAAAAAATAGTTATACAATTTGGGTTTCTTAATTACAGCAGATTTTGTGTTGAAAAAAAATATACCCCAGGAATAGGTTTCTGATTGTGTGGATATAGTTTCAGAAGAATTAAAATATGTATTTTAAATCCCAAATAAAGATAAAAATAACTACATCAAGGTATAGGTATCAATGGCATATCAGAATTCCTAGGATTTAATTCTATCAAAAAGTCTTGAGGAATAATATCTTGTTTGTTCTGGAACCAGTGTTTCATGCCCTGGCCAGTTGGCTTAGTGGTGGAGTGTTGACCCAGCATGTGAAGTCCTGGGTTCAGGTGTCTGTGGCCATACCACCCTGAACGTGCCTGATCTCAGAAGTTCTGTGTTTGATTTCTAGTCAGGACACACATCTCTATCTCTTTCTTCCCCTCCCACAGCCATTGCTCATTTGGAGCAAGTTGGCCCCAGGTGCTGAGAATGGTTGCATGGCCTTGCCTCAGGCACTAAAATAGCTCAGTTGCAATGGCCCCAGATGGGTAGAGCATTGGCCTCTAGTGGGCTTGCTCAGTGGATCCTAGTTGGGGCCTATGTGGGAGTCTGTCTCTGCCTTCCAGCTTCTCACTTAAGAAGAACAACAACAAAAAAAGAAAAACCCAATAAACTTAGACTACATGATTTTAAAAGTCTCTATATGAAACCCAAGAAACTTGACATTATTTGTTTTATTATGAAATATTTATTTTTGGTCTTTATTTGAGTTGTTCATTCTAATTATTAATATTAGTAAAGTAAAAACTGAAAATAATGAATGTAGGTCTGGTATTTTGCAAAAGAGCAGTTTTGTTGATGTTTGGATTTTATTTCATTTACTATTCTGATCATTGTGAAGATGTATAAATAGTTTTATTTGTTTCTATTTTCTTTGTTTCAAATCAAGCAAAGCATTCTGTTATTGACAGTATATTTAAAACCCACACATGTACAAATAAGAAAAGCAATCTCCAGTTGAATCATGTAAAAATGTAATAATTGGTATCTAAATGATCTGAAAACCCCTGGATATAGGGTAGTGGTTATAAACACATCCATTTTTATCTCATTTTCTTTAATAAAGTAAATATTAACTGCATAAATAACCTCAAAAACTTTTGATCTTATTTAAATGCTAGAAGAATAGGGTATTTGGAGAGAATAAGTAATGTATTTTGGGAGAAAAGATTTGCACATTTGACTTTCTTGTGAGGTACAATAAAATGTTATTTGCCCCATTAAACGTGATACATTCTTCTTGTAAAGAAAAAAAAATCCCTTGACTGTTTCATTTTTATGTGATTTAAATAATTATTTCTAAGAAAACAAGTATATTCTAGTCCAGAATTTTTTTGACAGCGTTCACGTAAAACTCAGAGGACCTGCATTACTTACATGAGATTAATTATTTCGAAGTTGAGATATTATTTCCACCAATAAACTACCACATGTTTTGGTAGTCATTTCACTTCTTTGGGTTTAGAAATTTTTGTGTATTCTCTCAGGAAAGTAAGTATGTTTTTTAACTAAAAGGTACTATATGCTTTCTACTGTCTGGTACTTCGAGTTCAGGGCCCAATTATATTGTGAGTCCCCTGAGATGGTGACTGCTGAGCCCCGAGCTGCAGAATGACTTTCCTACCCAGGCCCCGGCCTGGAGGAGCTGCAGACAGTGTAGGCTGGGAGAGAGAGAGACTGACTATAGTGATTACCCTACTCTCATAAACACCATGTATCCAGAAAGGTCTGTGTACATGTTACTCCATATTTCTGTACTGCCAGTTTTTCTTTTAGAACAAGGAAGTTACAACCATGCCTTCAAACTGTACTAAATTTGAGAAAAAACAATCTTAATTGCTATTTTAAAATTCACAGAGACATGCAGCTGGTACTTGTCAGTATTCTGTCCGACTTGACTAATGAGACTAATGGGGCTATTATTACTTATTAACTCTCATACATTCATATATACATTTAAGTGAATTTGTGGATAATAGTATAAAGTACTTTTTGGTAGAAATAATAATTACTTTTATAACAATAACTGCTAACCATGTAGAACACTAGTAATGAAGATGGATGCAGACTGACATGTATTTTTATATGAGAAAAAATATATATATTAAGTTTTTTTTTTAATTTAAGAAGCCCTATTATTTACATTAAAACTAAAATGAATTTTTGCTAGTGCTTGAATCAAGTTAAGGTAATAGGATAGGATGAGTAGATGACAAAGATGGCAGACTGACTGAATTTTATACACTATGCATAGTTATCTGAAAATATCAGAGTAAAAGAGACAAGTGTATATACAGTTGTTTATCAGTGACTTTAATGAACCTCGTCTGAGTTCATCCTGACTCCAAGCTTATCCTATGTGCACCACCTTGAGTGACCTGTTGGCCTCTCATATCATAAGTGTTATCATCTGGAATATGGCAGAAACAACCACCACCACCACCACAACACTATCCGCCAAATTGTGTGGTTCTAAGAATGGAAAGAGATCTATTATGTAAAGTCTTTAATATATTGTCAAACTCACAGAAAGATTTCAATAACTTTGAACTATTGTTAATAGTCATC
Organism: Rhynchonycteris naso; assembly: GCA_037038555.1. Classification (NCBI taxonomy): domain Eukaryota; kingdom Metazoa; phylum Chordata; class Mammalia; order Chiroptera; family Emballonuridae; genus Rhynchonycteris; species Rhynchonycteris naso. Next base: position 134,925,218 of record CM072999.1, on the reverse strand, counting down.
AGTCTAATGGGAACTATTATTGTTAATAGCACAGATAATGATAACCTGGAGAGAATTATCACAACACATAAAGATGAAGGTGAGTTTGCAGAACCTCTGTCAACCAATAGGACTAAACTCACTCTCTTAGTTTGATAAGAATATCTGGTTTCTGAACCCTATGACTCATTTGTTTTCCAGTGGGATCTTACAAACCAGGATTTGCTAATATTAAGGGCCGTCATTGCAAAATCAGACATTTCCAGATAGCTATCTGCCTCACCTCCATAAATCAAGACAAGAGAGAACATACAGTAATATATAATCAAGTTTCCCAAGCCAGTCTCAACATCTAGGAGAGAGGGAGCAGTCTAGTGTTTATACCAGCTATAAAACCAGTGGTATATCTTTCTTCTCTCTCTCTCTCTCTCTCTCTCTCTCTCTCCCTATGTCCCTCTACCCCACACTCTTGCTTTCTCTCCTCCCTTGCTTCCTCCTTCCCTCCCTCCATCTTTTTCTAAATCTAGAGCTGCCTATCTAAATAAGAACTATTTATTTAAGGGTGAGAGTGTGTCCCTCTGGAACAGTGCTTCATAATGTCCAATGATACAGTGTCTCAAACCTTTCTCTGTAAAATATCTTACTTTTCATAACTGAATTTCATTACTGGAAGTTTTCCCTGTTTAGTCTTTAAGCTGGATTCTTAAATATGCTTTAATCCTTTGCATTATGTAGCCTTTAGGAAGTAAGGGCAGTGTCACCAGGTGCCATCATCGCTCAGCTCCAGTGTGGATCAGTTATGAGAATAAATGAGCTTTTGTTGCAAATTGTACCTGTTTCACTTTGAAATGAATAGAATATTTTAAAATGTTCCCATTTAATGATTGTTTGCTTAATTTATACCATGAATGCAGCATAAAAATTTACATAAAACCCCAAAGGGTGAAATGACTATAATCACAAAAATCAGGACAATAAACCTATGGATGAAGAAAGAATTAATCAGAGAGAAGAGTAACATAGACACGTGCAAAGCATGTGGTCCCACATGATAAAGGAGGTTCTGTTTGGCTTTCAGCTTCTAGTGGGCAGGTCAAGGTCAGAACATGATGCTTCGCAAAATTCATTGCAACCACTGATGAGAAAAGAACAAGTATAGGATTCTTGTTTCAGGATGAATACCATGTGAGATGTTCTTAGTACACTTTACAATCAAGATTTACTCTTGTTGTTATTTAAAAATTGATTATTAGCTAGAATTTAGAAGAGCAACTTACATGATTTAAGGTTATTATCATAGGAAATGTTGTATAGTAATAAGTGCTGTAATTCCTTTAAAATACAGTTTTAGGTAAAATAATCGAAGTATAACCTGACCAAGAATTAAGATCAATACAAATAAAATTGTTTTTGTTTTTAAAGATTTTATTGATTTTACAGAGAGAGGAGTGGGGGAGAGAGAAGTATCACTCATAGTCGCTTCACTTAAGTTGTTGATTGATTGATTAATGTATGTGCCTTGACTGGGCAATCCCAGGGCCTCGAACCAGGGACCTCAGCATTCCAGGTTGATGCTTCATTCATTGTGTGCACCACCACAGGCCAGGCTTTTGTAATTTAGCAGAGGATCTGAGATAGACTTCTACGCCTTATGGACACATATGGCAAGTAATGCTAATAAAAATCTGCATTATGCGCTAGCACTCATGGTATTTATCAAGCAAACAAGCTGATTTCTGGAAAACTGTGGAACAGTCTGCCCCCAAATTATTGCCTTTTCATTTTAAATAGAAAATAAATGCTTTTAGGAGGTCATGTCACATGTGCCATTGGCTGTATATGCGTTAACCCATAGTTTATATGGTCTTACATTGTTGTGTTTTCTTTTTGTTATTAAAAATGTTGCAGGTATATATGGTTCTTACAAGTTATAAGCTGCATTCTTTTGTGTTGAGTACTTGTAGAGAACATCACCGCACACCTGTGAGTCCCTCCACTTGCCCTGCAGACTGAGTTCAAGTCCCCTACCCCGACCTGTGGTATCAGTGCATTTGCAGGCCCCCTTCCCCTCGCTCCTGAGATTTTATTTTGCTGTTTCCTGCAGGGAACAATCGCCAGTCCAAATTTTAGAAATGCTAAACATCTTCCAAGATAATTAAGGACCATTGCCCGTTCCTTATTTCTACTTATTCCATCAACAATACACATCCTGTCGACTTGTGTCAAAATTAGAAAAATGGAAATTGTTTCTTCTCCAAAGGAGGATGCTCTTCCTCCCTCCCAGCATTCCACGCTTCTCAACCATGATGACACCGACGATTCCCAGTGAATCACTGAGCTGGACTTGGAAAACAGAGGTGACGTGCTGGCTTAGGCCAATGCAGGTCATCTCTACTCAGTGTCACATGTTATTGTCCCGAAGAGAGGCCAGAGCCAAAGCCCCATCCTCCGCTGTCTGAATGTTTGACTAGCTGGAGACGCCGGTACCAGCCAACAACTTCATTATGGATTTGGAAAATTGGCATTCATCTCTCCTCTTCCCTGTGTATATTCTCTTCAAATGCCACAAGTCACAGTAAATTGCTCATTAAACTTCAAGCAATGCGATGGAATGCTTGCTACCATTTATAGGCAACACTCTCCAAAGCACAATTAGAGGGGGTATTATGACACTGAACAATGGAGACAATTATTTCTGAAGTTTATTAATGCTAATTAGCATATGGCATGGAAAACAGCTGCTGACGTTTCATGGCTAAATACTGGGGAATTAATTAGTGTTTGATGTTAATTAGCTTCTTCTGCATGTGCTTTGCCCCAGTCGCATAGACACCGTCATCCCCGAGCTATTAAAAGTCTGGCCCTGTACTCTGCGAGAACGCCATGTGGTATTTAGGAGTCCTTGTCCAGTGCGTGGCATTCTTCTCTGATGTATATGCCCTTAATAGAGTCCACGAAAGCCTTAATAATTAGTGGTTATTCCACTCTTCCTTGAAAATCTACTAATAAGTCATGGATTCTTAAGTGCTAAAGCAAAGACAATCCTCTAATTTATCTTACAGTTCTCCTTATCCTCTGGTACAGAAATGACTTCAAATACTAGCTGTCGCTGGTATAAAGATTATTTGGCTTTAATTTTATTTAAAAATCAAACTGATTTTGCTCATGCCTATCAATTTACACTTAATCTTTTATTTATGATGAAAATTCATTATTAAGTGAATATATCAAATATGCACACTTTGCCTGTTAACCAAAATAGTAACTCCTTTGGGCTGTAATTTCTTTTTTTTTCCCCCCTCCTTGAACTGAAGCAAAATAATTTCTTCTTTCTCTTAGAACCCGAGATAAGAAATTCAGCTGTAAAAATCTCCTTTTTGAAGACATCCAAGGTTAGGTTAAGCCAGTGATCGAGAAAGAGTTCATGTTAGTCCTAAAAGCTTTCAAGAGCTCTGTTAAGTTGCCTCCTTTTCCAGGGGTTTGGTGGGTTAGTGGGGTGACTAATATTAACCATCTGCTCAAAAATCTTTGTGACAATCAGCATTACACACATGTTGAGTAACTACTTTTGGGCAGAAATTTCTCTGTAATTAGTGAACTTAACAATTCGGTTTAGAGTATGAAGCTCTATGAAGAGTAGCCACAAAGGCATATCATGGTTTAAAATGTAACAAATAATTTCTGAGTGGGGGATTATTAATTGCTTTTATGATGCCATAGATGAATGTTTTGAATAATTATTAAAAATAGTTAGCGCTAATAATAATGACCCAACCATTTCTGCACATTATTTTATAGCTTTCAGATGCTTTGATGCTTATTCTATTGGTCTAAATAGACAGGTTGGGGCAAAATTAGGTTTATAGTTGTGAGTACACAAAACAGTTTATTTTTGTATTATTTATTAGTTATTATCTTATCTTCCATATGAATAACTGTAAATCTACTATTACACCACCCTGTATTATGGTTCATGGCATTAAAAATAAAAGAATGAAAACAAGCTATCCACGGTGGAAATTGTACAATCACTTGTCAAAGTTATAAACCACTGTATATTTAATACCTAATTGGCCAGAAAACATGCAAAAGAAGGATATAGAAGGAAGAAGAAATAACAAAAGAAAAAAATCACTTATTAATACATTTAACACGTCTCTGCCTGAATGTAAGTTGATCAGTTACTCTAACGAGGGAACACTCCCAGGACTGGTGTGAGAGAAGCAATGGCCAGATAATCCTTTGGGATGTTACCACTGGTCACCACAGGCAGAGAAGAGTGACCCGTTCTTTGGAATGACTGTGCAGCTTTTTGCCCTCGACAACTTAGTTGCCATCAAGACTTTTAGTTTATATGCTTTCTCCACCTAGACATTTATCTCGGTAGCTGTCCAGGAAGGGCAGATAAAGCCTGCTCGTGGACTGAAGCAGAGGTCATCGATACCTCTGAGAGTGCAGCTAAGGCTATGAAACACCACCGAGAGGTGAATGTGTCCATCTGGCATGGGGAGTCACTGGGTATTAACTCTTGACTTGTCCAAATTTTTAACCAGGACATGATATCATTCCTAGATGGAATATTCCAAGAGGATTCATTCAGCCTCAAATGAAAATTAGTGATTTATGCTATCTTGCTAAACTCTGAGCTTACTTTGAAGCACTGAATGATTACCCTGAAGTCCCTAATGTAGTGCTCACCTGTACAAACACTAATGACTATTACAAGGCCCTCCATTTTTGAAAGCTTTTAATAACTACATGACAAGCAGCGAGAGTGAAGGCACTGTGGATGTCCCAGCACAGTGTCCATCTCCAGACTCGAGAGGTGTCCGGCACATAGTTTGTCCATTGCAGTGTTCATTGAATGATAAAAACAACCAACCAATTACTCAAAATAAATTAATTACTTTAACAAAAAGGAATTTCAATCCACAATAGATTATTCAACAACATGTGGACATTGTGCACATGTGCTCATGTATATGTTTGATATACATATGGGCATATAGGATACTTGGTTTTATAAAGTCATTAATTTGTAAATTTAATAAAACATATTTGTCCTTTAATGATATTTAAGGGCTACCCTAGCTTCCTAATTCAAATATCATTTTGAAATCGTGTACTCCTGGTATATTATTTAACCTGATTGTTTAAAATGCGTTTTATTGCTTAATATTAACTTCTATTACACTTTCTATTTAAACATGAAAAACCTTAGAAATGAGCATAAATGTTTCGTTGTAATAGATTTACAGTGTATTAGAAGTAAATATGTTCAATAAGCGTAGACTCAATGACTCCCATTCTTGCTAGTCAGAGCATGACTAAAATTCAAATCTCATATGAAAGAAATAGGGTATTTGTAAATGGTAATAGTGAGGCTTATTTTAATATTACAGGTATGTACGTGATGGTGATGGTCAAGGTTAAAACAACTATCAGTTTTAACTTTCTTTGCTCAGGGAGCAATAATGTTAAAACTTTTCTTACATATATTTGCTACTCACAACTCTTCTTTGATGGATGTCTTTTCAAAAATATTGTTGGGAATTGTTTGCTTTCTTATTGAGTTGTGAGATTTCTTTATATATTCTGAGTACAAGTCTTTAATCTGACAAATATCTTGCAACTATTCTATGTCTGTGGCTTTTTATTTTCATCACAATGTCTTTTGAAGGGTAGTAGTTTAAACAGATGAAATACAATTGATCGATAGTTATGTCGTAAGATTTTCATATCTCCTTTAAGGAATCTTTGCTTAAATCAGGATATCTCCTCACATTTGTTTGATATTAGCATTGTATTCAGGGAAAATTAAAATTTGATAACAATGCTTAAAATTATATGTGCTGGTATACGTGTTTGCTTTTATTATAAAGGTGTCATATCCACGTAGTACTAAAAATGTCAGTCATGCAGCCAGTGCACACTTTTATTAAGAGAAAATATATTGTTATAATAAAGCTTGAAAGTAACACTTGGAATAACATAAAATGAGGCTGCCAGATAATATTTAAATCAAATCACTTTATTATTTTTAGTTTTAAAATGTAAATGAATATATAAGATATGAGTGAGGCTCTTTTGCTTTTCAATGTCAAAAATTATTTGGTTTCTAAATATTTTTATGAAATACATACTACCTTTTCAATAGAGTATTATATATATTTACTTAAGCACTAAAATTGAACACAAAAGGAGGCTTCTAACATTTGTCAAATCTGAAATTAATGCATTTTTAATTTTACTTTTTTTAAAAAAACATTTATTTTATCTGTACATATACCATAAACTTCACAATATATTCTCTTATTTTTGCTTTAAATGTCAATAGTGTAGATAGGTATTTGTGTATGCATGTGTGTAAAATGCGTACATACTTTACATCAAATGTTGTGGATAAAATTTTGACATACGAGGCACAAGAGGAGAAAGGAAATTATGGCTTGTGCATTTTCCACAAACATGTACAACTTTTGAATCTGGGTCATATCTTACTGCTTCTTGTGTTTCATATATCTAAGTTCTAATCAGGACATTATTGAAAACACTACTGGGGGGGTGCTAATCTAATACATAACTGAGTTGGTTCCCAGTTTTGCTGATGAATCTAGAACTTCATTTCATTGAGATATGGTCTCCGAGCAGGGGGACACCAGTGTACCCTGCACAGCTGGGCTAGGAGAGGAGGATTTCTTCCCGGCTGACGCCATTGGATGGTTGTGTGTTGTCTGCTCCAGGAGGCCTCTTCTGGGAAGTGGTGGGGTGTGCAGGTACAGGCTTGTCTGCAGCCCTTCGGGCCTCTGTTCTCTCAGCTCAGCCTACACCGGGCTATTGTCATTTATTAAACGTAGGTGACTTTAGCTTTCCCTCTTTGTTTTACAATACCCTTCCATCCCCATGATTTCAGAGTAAAGAAAGCAGTGATGGTTTCTTTTCTCCTAGCAAAGCCTTCACATATTTCTGCAATTTAGATTTTATATATATATTCATAGTGTCAGCCCTATGATGGGTAGGAAAAGCTTGTATGACTTTGTAACTTACCCATTTTCTTGTTCTTAGGGTGACTGTAGCGGCCTCCTGTAACTTATATAACCTAATTGAAATTAGAGGGATGTATGTTTTTTTTTCTTTTCAACCAGAGCCTGAAAGAGGCAGGGTTATCAGCAACTAGAGTTTTACTCTCTCACATCACATCATTTTAATTAGACACACATTGCAGAATTGTAAGGCATTTCCCATTTGTAGCAGTGTCATCATTCGTAAAAATCTCTGCATCGAGTGACAATGTTGAGTCGCTCTTATTTTATGCAGGCGTCAATTACTTGTGGTCTGTGTTTTACCTACACCTGCCAGGATGTCTCTGAGATGGAGGGATAATGGGCCATGCAGTGGGGAGACAGCGAGACAGCTGCAGGTGCTTGCTAGCTGCCAGGAGTCTTCCTGGGGACTATGGCCGTTCTCTTGTGTGAATTCTGTGTGGGCGCTCATCAGCTGCTGGAATGACAGAGTTAATAAATGGAACCAGGAGCATTGAAGTAGTCCCAACCTAACCTGTTTGCTAGATGAATAAACACTTACTTCTTTCAATGAACAGCCCATACGCTGAAAATAATTAGACACAGTCAACATCTTCCTTAGAGAAGAAGAGCTAGCCTTTCTCTGTCTTGTTTTAGTGAACGTCATGCATGTGACATCTTTGACAGCTCACCCATGGGTACGTTTCCATAGGCTCATTGAAAGAGTGCTTACTGCAATTAGTGTCTTCTCTCTGTACTTTGCCATTTGTGGGTAAATTTGTTTGCTTCACAGAATCTGGTGTTTTGAAATCTTAGCCAAACAAGTGTCAACACATTTATATTTTAAGCAGTTCTTTTTCCACTTTAGAAGAGTCAATTTATTCAAATAATACCTTCATTAAAAGTGTACTTTTTACAGTTACGTTTTCATTACTTGACCTTGGTTGCTTGAAAACCTTGACCTTGGTAACTTTTATTTTCATTCTTCTAATTGTTACAATTAACTGTGGAGTTTTAAAAATTTCAGCATTGAAGAGCATAATTGTGTTTTCCAAGGAAGATCCTAGATTATGGGCATCAAAATGAAATGAGTCATTTTTGCCTATGCAAAATTCATCTCATGTTACGTATGCATGAACAAACAGCTTAAATACTAGGTTATTAATTAGCCAGAGCATTTAATGCTAATTTTGTAACAATAAAAAGAATAGCTCAGTGACAGAGCAAAAAAAATGACTATTTACTGCTCACATGACAGTCACAGTGTGTCTGTTCTAAGCAATACCTCAAGGAAAGAAATTGCTTTAGTCTTGTGTATTCTTAACATACAACACTTAAATTAGTCTGGAATAAACAAAGTGTCCCTGGAAGCTCTGGGATGTCTCATTAGGGAAAAGCTAAAGATTTCTCCTTTCATATTCTGTTGAACACATCTAATTATATAATGATCTACTTGGAAAATAAGTTAGGGTATTGAGGAGGACGACATGATGAGTTTCTAGAATTACTGACTCAAATTCATAGCCAAGGCCAAAGCGAAGTCTGAGAAGTCGTGAGTGTGGGGCCATTCTGTGTTGTGCCTGTATTCTTTCCTAAGAATCCATGTGGAAATGGCACACATTTGTTAAAAACCTGTTGGGACAAGCTATGGTCCATTTTCCCATTTAGTCATTGCAAACACTCTCAATGTGGCATTGATTCTGTGTTTTGGAGATGGAGACAATGAATTTTAGATATAAAGTGACTTCTAAGGCCCTGGCTGATTGGCTCAGCAGTACAGCGTTGGCCGGCATGTGGAAGTCCTAGGTTCAATTCCCAGCCAGGGCACACAGGAGAAGTACCCATCTGCTTCTCCACCCTTCCCCCTCTCCTCTCTCTCTCTCTGTCTCTCTCTTCCCCTCCTGCAGCCAAGGCTCCATTGGAGCAAAGTTGGCCCAAACACTGAGGATGGCTCCATGGCCTTCATCTCAGGTGTTAGAATGGCTCCGATTACAACGGAGCAATGGCCCAGATGGACAGAGCATCACCCCATGGTGGGCATGCCAGGTGGATCCCTGTCAGGCTCATGAGGGAGTCTATCTGACTGCCTCCCCGCTTCTCACTTCAGAAAAATACAAAAAAAAGGGGGGGGACTTCTAAGCCAAAGAGTGAGTGAATACCAGACAGCATAGAAAAATATTCATGTTTTTTCTTTGAATCTATATTATATGCTTCTTCAAACACTTTATGTTGCTTCTAAATAGTGTTCATAGTAGATCCTTGTTAGGAAATTCCATATTATTTTTTTCCTGTTTCATTACACTTGTTAAAAAATAATTAGCAAGGTGTTTACATACAAAATCCAGTGTCTAAATTTTAAAGAAAACATACACCTTGATCCTCAGTACATTCATATATCACAGACTTATTGCCATCCTTAATTCCATCTTAACATGACCTGCGGGGAAGAAAAAGTTGTTCAATGTTGGAAATACTTTAAAAATTAATATAAAATTTTGTTTAAATGGGAGATATTTATTTGTTTCCTAAACTATCTAAAATGAGTACAATAGCTAGCTATTAAAATAGTTACTAACAGCCTGACTAGGCGGTGGTGCAGTGAATAGAGCGTTGGACTGGGATGCGGAAGACCCAGGTTTGAGACCCCAAGGTCGCCAGCTTGAGCGTGGGCCAATCTGGCTTGAGCAAAAGCTTGCCAGCTTGGACCCAAGGTTGCTTACTCCAGCAAGGGGTGGCTTAGTCTGCTGAAGGCCCGCGGTCAAGGCACATGTGAGAAAGCAATCAATGAACAACTAAGGTGCTGCAACGGCAATGAAAAATTAATGATTGATGCTTCTCACCTCTCTCCGTTCCTGTCTGTCTGTCCCTATCCAACTCTCTCTCTGTCCCTGTAAAAAAAAAATCTTTAAAATAGTTAAACTATTAAAATAGCTACTAATCATATATATTTATATATTTAATATATATAATATATAATATATATTATATATATAATATATATATGATTTTGTGCATACATTATCAGCAATGTCATCTTTATTGTTGATGATGATTTTTATTTGTTTTAAAACTAGGTTGGGATGAACAGTTCAGTTTTCTTGTGAGTGGAAGACAGAAAGGACTTACGATAGTGTATAATCATTCATTTTAAATCATAAGAATAGATTAGAGAACACAGAGGAGAACATTTACCACCTTCTCTATGCCGTGAAATAAAGACAATGATGTATCGCTCTGCATGTCCATTTGCACACATAAACGTGGCTTTGAGAGAGAGAGAGCTAGATTGCATTTGGCTTTGCTCTCGCTCTCAGGCACACCACAGTGCCGGGTCCAGGACTTCAAGGAGTGCCGGAATATAGGCTATCGGATCGATGTGCAGGTGTTAAAATGTATACCAGCTTACAACAAATACACTGTCCTAAATAGTCACTCAGGAAAGGCAGAGAAAAAGACAAAACAGGGAAGATGCTTTGTAGATACCCACTATCGTGCTGGAAGATATGATAAAAGTTATAAAAATTAAAAGAGCAAATTTAGGTGAAAGTATCAGAGCAGTCTTCATGACACAGGTGAACTTTGAAAGATGGGAAGGAAAATGTATCAAGTGGAAATGGAGCCAGGGAGGGGTGGGTTGAGTGTGTTCTCTCAGCAAAAGGAAAAAATTAGAAGCAAAAACATCTACTATTCAGCCAATAATGTGGAAACAGATTGAAATTTCAACCTGTTGATAAGAAGACTGTGAGATCAAAGTGGGAAAGCGAGGTTGAGTTGTGTGACAGACAGAAGGCCTGAGCTGAAATATTTGTCAAATGTGCACTGAGGGCCTGACATTCTTCCAAGCACTGGTAGGACCAGGTTCCCTTTGACAGGAGCCCTGTGCTAGAGGCACAGGGAAGGGAGGAAGAGAGAGGGAAAGACAGAAACGAAAAGGGTAGCATCTGTGCCACTGAGGACAAAACTCTGTGCTGATAATACATCCTGAAAGGAAAATGGGATGTTCGAGTCCAGGGGTGAGAGGTTGGTCGTTTCAAGGGTGGTGGGTGAGGGATTAGGCAAAGTGTTACTATAAATGTTTTGTCTGAGCAGAGACTCAAAAGAGCTGAGAGAGAGAGAGAGAACCATGCAGCCATCCACGAGAAAAGTGTCCAAAGCCAGACTGGCAAATTTAGGGTCCTTGAGGTGGGAGCCGGCTTGATAGGTCAAGGGACAGCACGGGCCAGCCTGTCTGGAATGAAGTCAGTGCGTGTGGGGGGGGGGGGCTAGGCAGGAGAAGCTGTGCAGGGACACTGTACGAGGCTGATCTTTTAGTCACATGCAGCAAGAGGGCATTGAAGTGTTTATAGAAAGAAGTCTTGTGATCCACTTTATGTTTTTAAAGAATCCCTCTGGTTGATGTGTATGCAATCAACCTGGGAGGAAGGGAGGGAGGGTGGGAGAAGACAGGGCCAGAAGCAAAGGGACTATGTAGGAGGCAATGAAAACGAACGAGATGAAAAACATCGCTTGTGTCAAGATGGCGCCTAATGACGAAGTTCTGCGTATACGACGCACGTTGAACTTCACACGGATGGCTGCGCTTGGGATAGATAAAACGGGTTCCGTGGGGACGGATTATGGGGGTAACAGGTGATGCGCAACGACTTGACTTGGGGGGTGAACACACAATACGGCGTACAGAGACGTGTTGTAGAATTGGGCACCAGTAACCTGTATGATTTTGTTAACCTGTGTCACCCCGATAAATTAAAAAAGAAAAAAGAAAAAAGGTGGAGCTGCCTTAGACTGAGATGAAGAAGACTGAAAAACGAAACACAAGATCAGTACTGCTGAGGGGGAATTTAGTAAGTCTGAAATGTCTGAGGAGAGAGTGAGTATAGAATACAGAGTTCAGGTAGGTCCAGGTTGCAGGTGTAATCTGAAACCTTGAGCATCATTGAACGGCTGGTGATAGAGGTGCTCAGCAGGGACGTGAGTGAACAGGAGTTAAAGAAGGTGGCCAGGAGTGACCCTGTGCGCTCGCTCTAAAGGCTTTCAGAGATGCGGTGAGCACACCCAAGGGTGCGGGGGGGGGGGATGTGGGGGTGAGAGAAATAACAAGCACTGAGAGGTCGGAATGGGGAAGCTGTTCACTTGGCAAATGATCAAAGTATTTATAGGAAAAAAATACCTCAGTTGATCGGTTCCAGTTCTGCTAGGGATGTCATAATACGAAGACTTAGGATATAGCACCAATGTAGCAATTTAGGTCACTGGCCATTCTGAGGAGACCCACTCTAATGGATTGAGGAGGAGACTACCTCATGGAACAGGGTTTCGGGAGACAATAGAAGGCAGGGAAAGCAGGCCACGGGCCCAGGTAACTCTTGATACATTGCCGGTTTACATATAACCCGAGAGGGGACCATAAAGGCCCCGGCAGGTAGGGAGGACAACCCTGAGAGAGACGGCCATGCTGAGGTCAGATGTAATAAAGTAGTGCTCCACGTGGAGCTCTTATAGGAGAGCCAGGGCTCGGAGGAAGAAGGCAAAGGGGATATTAGAAGGAGAACAGATGTTGTGGGGGTTTTTTTCTTTCTCATCTCTGGAGAACCATAGCTTTGGAGGGCGCAGAGGAAGGTGTCAGACATTGCACAAGATGGAATGGGGTCACATGCAATGAGAAGTGAGAGGTGACTGGACATCCTGGGCTCCTTGTAGAGTCCAGAAAGAGGGGGAAATCCTCAGATGGGGTTACTTCCAATGGTCTAAATGCCCAGGATGTGGAGGCTTGGGGCTGAGTGCTCGGGCTTGGGGCAGGACCGTGGGAGCTGGCACTAGAATTAAGAGAAAAGGAAGCCTTCAGGTCATGCTTTTCTTACAGTGGGCTGATCACAAGAAGTACAGACGTGAGACTGGTGGGGATTTGTCTCATCTCTATTCTTTGCCTGGGAAGCTGCAAGGTTCAAGGACTAGAACTTCAGGTGTCATTGGAGGAGATCCATTGAAATTACTTAAACAGCAGTTTCAATGGCTGAATGTCTCATATGTCAACATAAGAAACCTCCCAACCTATAAGAATTTTTATGAGTTAATTTGAGACAAACTGTCAACAACTGCCAGGAAGCAAAGTCTCAAGGGACTGAGAAAATCAGAATTTACACATCAGAAGCAAAGGGAAAGACAGCAGGCTCTGTGAAATTGATAGGTGATAGGTTAGGGAGGCAGGAGAGAGCAAAGTGAGGAAGTCTCTGGAGTTGAGTAAAAGTAAAGATGTATATGCTGAAACTTCCATTACATAGGCAGGCAGAAGATAGTTAGCAATTCACATGATACTAATGACAATGAGGGGGTTTGTGGTTTCTGCCCTGGGGGGTTGGCTGCACCCTGAAGGGGCAGGAAAAGATTGCTCTCACATTACATAGGTATGTTATCAAGTATTTTATTGTAGATGCAAAAGACAACAAACAGGTTTGGTCAAGGAACATGGACCTTTGTTAGAGAAAAATACCACCCCAGGACATGACCACCCACCATGAACTGGTGTTAGTTAGAAAGTGTGCATGGCAGACCATCCTGCGCAGTCACTATTGATCTCTGAGTCTGCGAGGCTACCAGGCAGCCCCCCCCCCCAGCTTGTCAGGATCCGCATGGGGCCCCTTTTTCATCCACACCGAAGATGTAATGATTCTTTGGATGGTGAGATATTCCTCCCAACTCTCCCACGGATAGAAAGCAGAACTCTTTCTCACTGTTCTGGGAGGGAAAGCTGCCCTGCAGGCCCCCTGGGAGTAGCATGGGGACAAGGTAAGAACACAGTGGAGCTATCGGAGGTGCTTGGGTATGGCAAGCAGGGTGCCGTTTGCTGGTGTAACTGAGATCCCCGTGCATCAATAACTTCAACACTTTTGAGGATTCTAAGGCTAAAGGGCTATTTCTGTTACCTGGAACCAGAGTGACTGGGGCTGGTGCCTAGTGGACCCAGAAGGTGAAATCCCAACAGCTGGGTGGTTGGAGTATGGACTTAAACACCTGTTCAGGAGGAGGTACTGACCAGATTCTAGCCAGGACTAGTAAGTTAAAGCAGCATTATGTAAGATACCTCTACTGCTTCCAGTAAAGACAAGTGCCAATCAAGGGAGTTATGACTTTTTCATCTTTTACCTCAAAAACTGACCTATTTAAAACTGCAAGTTTTTCTAAAGCCACATTCTCCCCCCCTTTCATCACCCTGTATAAGTGTCATGGAGCATTTCATGGTGGTAGATCCCAACGTACTGGTCCTTACAAGATTTCAGATTAAACAGTAAAATGTTCCAATATTAAAGTTAAATATTTTTAAAACAATTATTTCTCTCCAAATTCTTATGCATTAGATTCCAGGTGTAGAAACGCCAGGTGAGGAATTTACTCAGGATTTATTTCAGCACCACCTACCAGATGTTCTCAGCCATATCAAGAGCCACTCTTTCCACTAATTCCATGTCAAGAACTGACAGGCCTTGAGTTTTACTATGACAAGTTCCTGGGTGCGACAGTTGTGCATTGTAATGCATCAAAAGTCATGCTTACAGAGTGAGAGTGTGCAAATAGCATTTCATTTCAAATGCCTTGTCTAACAGGTGTTTTTCAAAGTGACACTTGAGTGCTGCACCTACAGAACTCTTTAGCTTGTATCATCTGGTGATCCAGTGTTCCTAATTTTTGTTTCTCAGTGGCACACTTGGCAAGCACCTGAGTGGCTGTCTTCAGGTGAACGTGGCCCTTGTGTCAAAATAAAAGTTCAGGCTGTAGAAAATTACAAAATTATGAAGCTCTTTACATAAAACTGGTATTTGCCTGTTTTTTGTTTTGTTTTTGCAATGCAGATACAGAAAGTAATCTTGGTGTAATTTATCTGTATTCGCAATCCCCTTACATTGCAGCAAAGTGTTCTGTAATTGACTGGTAAATCATTATATGATCAGTTTAGCAAATTATGTTTCTCTCTCTCTCTCTCTCTCTCTCTCTCTCTCTTTTTCCTGTGCTGACTCTGGGGAGCATTGGGCTGTTTTATGGCAACTGTTCTTTTATTGTCTTCAACTGAACTACCATAACCTCTTCATGAGATAAACAAGCCCAAAAGGAGAAATAGTGAGTTCGTGTGTGAGAATTCAGATGCTTCTGGAATTAAGTGAATATAACATCTCTCCCATGGTATGATGGAATTCAAGACTTCTTATTAGCAACTGAAAAAAAAAAAGTCAGGCATTCAGAAAGTCTGATTCTTTCCAGAAACTTAAAAATAAAAGGTGTGCAAATAGCCAAGTCTAGCTTTCTAGTATTACCTGGGGACAGACCAGGGGGCTACCATGGTCCTGCACCACCATGAAGTCTGTTTATTGTGTAAAGTCAGGTATAGTAAGTACACTGATGACACTAGTAAGAGAATATGCTTCAGGCTTTTTAACATATGATTGTGTCATTTGGTAGTCATGGCTACAGCGTATGTTATTTTAAAGCTCTAGATCCAGTTGTGTCTGTGATGTTTCTCTTTGACTAGCTTCTCTCTCCATTTTTATCCTCTGCTTCCTGTACTGAGACTTTTACCAAGTACTCACTCAGGCATGTCCTGTGCCTGTCTTTCTAGAGTGGCTTTGCTTTCAGCCCATTGTGATTTGATTCTTCTTCTCTCATTGTGTCATCAATTATGGGCAGTTTCTCCTTGAGATCTTGGAAGTTCCTCAAAACCTTCCAAAGTCCATAGCAACTTATCATTGTGTACACCCTGCAGGGATTTGCATTTGGGCAGAAAAGCCTTCAAATCACGTTATTTAAGCAACTTCTATCTGTTCTCTGTGAAAAAGCAATTCAAGTCTTTTGTTGGGGCTTTTCAACGTTTTCTCTCCTCCAGATTGGCTTTATCATCAGGCACATGTCTGGTTCCAAATGATTAAAAATTCCTATTTTTTATACCAGTTCTATATATTTTTTTAAGATAGGAGGGGAAATAGACAGATTCCCACATACTCCCTGACCAAGATCTACCTAGCAACCCCCATCTGGGGTGATGCTCAAGTATCGATCTATTTTTAGCACCTGAGGTGGAGTTTCCATGGAGCCATCTTCAGTGTCTGGGGCCGATGTGCTTGAGTCAATTGAGCTATGGCTGTGAGAGGAGAAGAGAAAGAGAGAAGGGAAGGTGAAGGGGAGGAAAAGCAGATGGGTGCTTCTCCTGTGTGTCCTGACTGGGAATCAAACCCATGACATCCACATGCTGGGCCGACACTCTACCACTGAGCCATATGGCCAGAGCCCACACCAATACTATAAGTTTGCCAAAGGCATCAGATGTGGCAGACGGCACTGCTTCACTGTTCCAGCCTTCACATCCTTTATGTGCCTTTTCCCCAGATTCTTCTTTTTTTTCACTTAATACTCCCTGTTTGAAGAATGGCGCTGCAGGAGCTGTTGGTATGAATGAAGCATAATAAAATTTTACTGCATTTTATGACAGCATAACCATTATGCCAATAAACATATTGAAAGAAAACTATTGGTGTTTAATATGTAACAAATTCCCAATGTAATGTTATCTGAAACCTTCATTTAATGCATGGCTGAACCTTGTTTCATCCACAGAGTAGATTTGAATGAAAACCAGTTCGATTTTACGCATGATGAGAAAGAGGCTCTCATAAAAGGAAGATGTTCAATGTACTACTTGGACTCATATTTGTCATCAAAGTGAAAATAAGAGGTTCATGCATTAAAAAACAACAACAACAACAACAAAAAACCAGAAGAGAGTAAAGCCCCAGCAGGGCTATTAAATGTCATAGGATGAAAATTCATGTTATTTTGGTATCCTTAAATAGGTGATGTTATGTTTCATTTTTCCCTGCCTGACTTAGTTCACCCAAATGAGAAAGTCTTTATCGGATTCACTGGGAAGTCCTAGTTCTCTATTATTTTCCATTTGCTTCGAGATCACTGATCTCAGCTCACTTTACTATCAGCCTTTTGTGTTGGGAATAAAAGAGGTGCCATTCAGTGATTGATGTCTGAGAAGCAAAGCTCTTTACCGAGAACCAAGTATTTCGAGAGGCCTACAGACATTGATCATAGTGATCTTGGTACTACTAATGACAAAGGGGCAGGGAAATTCAGACGAGTGTAGCAAAGGCGTCTCCACTAAAGCAAACCTAATTAATATCCAACTCACCTTTTATGAAATGTTACCTTGGCTGCTCTTCCTTTGAATACTCCATTACAAAGTTGGTGTTTTGAAATTTGGACACGCCAGTTAATCACAAGACCCCTGTGGGTACATTTTGAGAGGTTGTTATAACTCTGAAGATAGTTTTATTTATTTATTTATTTATTTACTTACTTATAGCAGAGAGGATACGTAATTTTAATACATATTTACATGATTTTCTCTCTAGTTTCTTTAATCAGGCACTTTTCTGGAAGGTGAAATATGCCTAGTGGTGTAGCATGTGATCATGTAGTCCAGGTTTTCATTTTCTGAGGACGGCTTATCATTTAAATATGGTATTCTGATACTTTGCAAGGACTGTGGGTACAATGTACTTTACCCTGGTTTGAGTATGTGGGCAAGGAGGAATGTTTCCCTTCAATTAAATGCATTTGAAAAATGAATAGACATTTTCAATCAGTTGTTAGTATAAGGGGATACTTTTCTATTCCATTTAAAATGTGTATATATATATATATATATATATATATATATATATATATATTATTGTAAAATGCAGGGGAAACTATAATTTATATTTTTAGAACATCTAAACATATCCATAGTTATAAAGGTTTACATTTCTGTTCTTGGGTTTTCTAGGTATTTTATCTACAGATAATGACATGTTATTCCTACTTGCCCATACTTTGATTTTTGAATACTTACCTTTACACATTTGCTGGTCAACTACCTGTCTTCTTTAAGTGCCTATCTTTACATTCTTGCATGTGATCTTTACATGTGAAGAGTAGGAAAATAAAAATTGATATTTAAAAGCCACCTGGTATATTTTAATTGACAAATGATAATAATTACAGTAATATATTTTTCAAGATATTAGAAAATGTACCCCTATCTCCTCATATTTAATTTTTTGTTACTTTATATATGAATATATGTAGTTTGATTATATTTAAATAGAATGGGATAGTTACTTATTTTTATTTGTATATGGTTATAGAAGCTCTTACCTTTTTTCCACTGTAAAAGTTCTTAAATCTTCTATTAAGTAAAAAAATAAAAATACTAATATTTATCTTTTAGATAGAAATATATAGCATTTATAGGCAAGTAAAGTATGAATATTTCGACCAGGTATGCTAATAAATTAGAAAAAATATAGTATTTAAATGAATTTTTTGGAAACAGAATAGTTTTCTTATTTATACATTTGGAACCATAATTTCTACTCATATAGCAACTGGGAGTCATGAGCCTGGAAAAATGCCAACCTTTTGTCTGAATGTGCTGTCACATACACTAATCTCTGTAATTGAGAAGTTATCCTCAGAAATCTTCGCATAACCTTATCTTGTTTCAGATTTCCTATAAATGCTGTCTTCCCAGAAAGTTATCCTCACAAGTGTATGGAGTTCTTCTTCCCACCCTCTTTACTGTCTTTCTAGTATGCAGTTATAAACCAGGGTTGGTAGTATAAGGGGTTACTTTGCTTATTACCCAAGATCTTTGTTTGTTATGTGTATTTTCCTCATATTTTGTAGCTCAAGCTTTTGATTTCCAGTTTTCCCCAAATCACTTATTGAGTAGACTACCCTTTGCTTATGGTATATTTTTGGCACCTTCATCAAAGATCTGCTCAATGTAGTTAGCTTGTTTCCAGGCTCTCTATTTGGCTCCATTGCCCCATGTTTCTGTCTTACTAGTGCCATATCTTTTTAGTACTGTAATTTTGTAATATATTTTTAAATCAGGAAATGTGATGTTTCCAGCTTTGTTCATTCTGAGATTGCTTTCACATATCTTATGTGGTTTCATGTGAATTTTAGGATTTACTTATCTACTTGTGTAATAAATGTCATTGGGAATTTTATGAAATAATCATTGAATCTGTACATTACTTTAGATAATAGGGACATTTTAATAATATTAACTCTTTCAATGACAGTATTTGAAAATAAAAACAGCAACCCATAATAAATATAAAATAATTAAATATTGTGATGTGAAAATTCAAAATTACCTATAATTTTTTATAATCTTTATGTGCAAATAAGTGCTTCTTATGACATTGTACTTTTCAGAAATTTTTTTATATTTTAATTTATAAAATACAGAATATGCATTTTTTCACAAGTTTATTATAAATTATTAATACAAAGAAAATGCATATGTATTGCTGAAAGGCTAAAAAGCATAGTAAAAAATTTGATGAAGAAATTAAAACTCCTCATTTTACAATCCAGGGATAATCAGACAATCATTGTTGATAGTGCAATCATTCAGAGAGAGAACATGGTGTACACATTTTATATTTACATTATTTGGACATATTGGAAACACAAATTTGTATAAAATGTATACTGTATTTTTTTATCTCTAATATTTGAATTAAAAATTTATCTGTATATAAAGTATAAGATATCTCTTACATTTAGGATTTTTTTTGTTAAATCTCTGTTTATAGGGACAAAGGAAGTTAGTTATAGAAGACCTTCTGGTGAAACTTAGTAAGAGATTAGTTTTAGTCAGACAGATGGAAATGATTTCATATCTGCAAGATTAAATTTGGTACCTTTGCAATAAAACAACCAGAAAAAGCAATAGCTTTTTAAAAAGTGCAAAAGAATTCACTTGACAGTTTATAGATTATATGGCAGGTGTATAAAGGAAAATATATACATCCTTTAAAAAAATCTGAAACTAATCAGGAAAAATGGCCATCTCACAAAAAAATACATTATTTGAAAAATGACGTGTTGAGACAGTTTAGTTCTTAAACATAATTGAAAAATCCTTGATGGTTGCTTATTTTAATGATAATGCTGATGAAAATAGTAATTATGATAACAAAAAAAGGAAAATTGAGGAGAAAGAGGAGGAGAAAAGAAGAAACAGCAAATATATTGGCACTATTAAGGGAGAGTTTTTTTCTAGGAGTAGATTTTTGAAAAGTAAAACCAGCTTTTGTCATTTTATCTTAGTCACTAATTTTAATAATTTCTGAGTCAGTGAGTAGTCAACTTGTCAGGTGTTCAAAGTAAGCTGCTGATGCTGTCTAGGAGGAGTCTAAATATAAAATCACCACGTTATCATATTGCAAATGGGAATCGCTGAATAATTCAACACCAATAATAATAAGAAATAAAAATCTGTCCTATATTTCTTTATTATGATTCAGGGCAGTAATTTATTTCTAATAACCAAGGTGAATGCCTTTTATTTTTCTCAACAATATATATATATATATATATATATTTTTTTTTCTACAGGGACAGAGAGAGAGTCAGAGAGAGGGATAGACAGGGACAGAGAGACAGGAACGGAGAGAGGTGAGAAGCATCAACCATCAGCCCTTCGTTGCCATTGCGACACGTTAGTTGTTCATCGATTGCTTTCCCACATGTGCCCCGACCACGGGCCTTCAGCAGACCGAGCAACCCCCCGCTGGAGCCAGCGACCCTGGGTCCAAGCCGGCGAGCTTTTGCTCAAGCCAGATGGGCCCGCGCCCAAGCTGGCGAGCTCGGGGTCTCGAACCTGGGTCCTCCACACCCCAGTCCGACGCTCTATCCACTGCTCCACCGCCTGGTCAGGCTCAACAATATATTTTTTAAAAGCTTGTTTTTTGCTTCCCTCAGCATGTCAGAGGAGGGAGAAAGAAGGTGCAGGTAGATAGCAGGAAGGGACTGAAGTGAGAAGATCAGGATGTATCAAGTGGTTGGAGCTATGTGTCATTCAATTTCAGGAGAGGGTCATGGATTTGACATCGAGAGAGCTTAATGTTAATTTTCTATTATTGATATAGAAGCTAGAAGATGAAAAAAATAGCTTGGACAGAAGATGACAGAATTCTTAGATAGTCACAACTGTTTTTTCCCGTTCCTGTGATTTTGTTTTACTTTAGCCCATAACAGGGATTAATTAGGGTGAGAAGGAAGAGAAAAAAAAGTCACAGTAAAATTTTGCTAAGTTATCATTTCAAAGGTCTCTACCAGAAAGCAAAAATTATCCTAAAGGCAGTATTTAGAATTCCCTGAACAATCTGTCAGTTAAACCTCATTGTTGTAAATATAATTTTTGGTTTCTATATAAAGGACATTGATATGGCTGTATATATTTTTTAGGTCTTTGATCCATTCTGAGTTATTCTTTTCCACATGATAACAAATAGCAAACCAAAGCAACTAAAGCAATTGAGCAAACTTACTTTGGCCAAAAAAGAAGAAAAAGGAGAAGAATGTGAATGAAAAAGCCAAGGAGAAAAGGAGGGAAAGAGGAGAAGATTTTAAAAAAGGAAAAGGAAAAGACAAAACAGAAAAAAAAGAAAGTTTATTAATAGAGCAATTGAAGAAAAAGGGCATGCCCCTTAAAATGTTATGATTATTAAGAAACAAGTAAAGTTATACACATTGAACTTTAGAAAGAATTATGCTTAAATAATTTAACTGAAACACAGGAGATATATGTGACATGTACCTTTTGTAGTGTTTTTCTAATTATAGTACTTGCTGATTTTTAGTTCTGAAAGAAATGTGTGTATAATAATTATCCACCCTAGTTATTAAAGGCAAACTAAGTAGACCCAAAGACGTGAGTCTTCTTGTGTACTGGCCTCATGTACCTCCAAGAACCCAAAGAAGGAAGGTGTTAATTTTCACTTCACCCTCAAGGAGCATAATTCTTCTTAGCTATAGCAGGACATTCTAGTAAAAAAAAAAAGTCATATTCCCAACAACAAGATTTGCTCATGTTTATCTTCCCTTGTTATGAATTAGTCAAGGGTACACTGTGATATGCTAGAAAGCACGATATGAACTTTCACACATATGAACAAGAGCCATAATGTGTCGTGACCCTCTGGTGGGTTCTGTCAGATGTTACAGATTAATGTTAAGTTGCCTCATTCGACAAGTTGACAGTTAACTAGAGTCAGAAATGTGAATCAATGTCATCGGTATTCTGCAAAGCCCATGAAATGTTGTGAGTCTAACACCCTGCATGAGGGAAGTTCAGCTCACACCCTGGTTTTCAGTACTACTGCAGGCTTCATCTGATTTCACACAGTTAAAAAGGCCTCAGCATTGTCTATATGGCATTGTCCATAGACGTCCCAAATCTCTCTCAATGTCTCACATGACCTGACTCTTACTTTGGAACTGTGTTGAAATGGTAACTCTCCCTCGTAACAATTCACGGGCTGACCATTCTACCTGGATACCTTATCACCCAATGTCTAGCTCAGCCATAGTTAGCATAGTTAACAAAACCTCATTTTCTTTAATTTTGTTTTCCTTTGGTGAGCACTTCTAGACAAACCCAGGGAGAGAGATGGTCACCCCTTGTGTAACGACAAAACTCAGCTCATAGACTCATTGTGGAATACTGAAAGCATGTGATGGTACATTTTTCTTCTCAGTTACTTGTGAGATCTTGGTTCCCAGAAAACATTCCCTGTGTCTGTTTCTGTTCGAATGCCTAGCATATAGGGTCAGTCAACAACTAGCCATTCAACTACTGACTAGTTCAACAGTCCTCGTGTTTGTTAAATCAACGATTGTATCATTAGAAAAACCTGGTGAGATTTTAATTAAATATAAATCAACTTTTTAATATATTTTCTGTGATAATTTAAATTTATACGATGGGAAATGCAGACATGTTTAAAGAGAAATTTTTCTTCAACAAGTGGCATTGCTTCATTCTGTATTTAGGAGAAATGATATCACATTCACACTGAGAAGTCTGAAGCCAAAGACAAAACAAAAATTTTAAGAAGCTATGTATCATGACATATAATTATTTAAACTAATTTTTGCTTCTTATGTTTAAAAATATGTAGTTTTCTTGGAATACAGACCATGTCATTATATTCTTTTGTTGTTGTTTTTTTCCTGAATCAAAGACTTTATACTGAATGTTAAGATTTCAGCTAGTATGGGTACAGCATCATTATGTCAAAATATAAATAATAAGTTCTGGTAATAGAACGTCTCTGGCTGAAACGCTAAAATCCTTGGGCTCGAGTAGAAAATATAGGTTTGAGTTTTGAGATGAGTCTATGCAAGATCTCAGGCATATAATTTGAAAAAATGGAATGACAGAAATAAAGAAACTCGTTGTAAGGATCTAAAATAGGAAAAAGAAAAATGCCCTATTTTTTTTTCTAACAGAAATGTATAAGTATCTATGCATTCACACGCACAAAAAACATATTTAAAGTAATTGTGTTGCTTTCTAAGGTGAGTATCTATAAATAAGAAACTGCCATCTGAACTTCTAAATTTAGATTTTTTTAATTGAGGCATATTTGACAAGTAGCATTATATTCGTTTTATGAGTGCAACAAAATGATTTGGTTTAGCTTATAAATCTTTTATCCTAAAACACTGTGCATCCCCTTTCAGGTTGAATAGGGCAGGAGAATATGGAGATGCATATTCCCAGAGAATTATACCTTTAGTTGATATGGAGAAAAGATAACACCAATGGAAGTGGGCAGGAAGAGATTTCCTTGTCAGCTCTCCCATACTCAGCAATAAATATAAAATGCTGGTAAGTGCATCCTTCTTCTCATATTATGTTGTAGACATTGGGAACAAGCACGTGAATAAGGATTATTTGCTTTCCTAATAATATCTGACCTTTGAATAATAAGAAGGCATCCAGTCTGAAACTTATTTTTTTTAGTGTTATATGAGCGCCAAAGGAACGGGGCAGTGTCTGCCTGCACCTCCATTCCACATGTGCACACTGTAAGCCAGCACTTGCCACCAGATGTTGATTAAAATGAACTGGCCAATATATAAATGAGTGAAACTTAGGACAGATGTTTCTAATTGGATGTTGATAAGGTACCCCAAATCATTATTTAGAACTATAAATAAGAATAGTCAGGTTTCTTTTTATTTAAATTCTCCACTTATTACCACAAATAAGCCATGGTTTTAACTTGCTATATACTAGGAAATTATTTTATAGAGTTTGAGATATTCCTGAAGTTTCTGATATCCTCATAATTGATATATTATTTTGGGGCAGAGAAGTATACACATATTATTAAACTATACTCTTTTAACAATTGTCACTTTTTTTTTTACATATCTGATTTGGAGATATAGCTCCATTGAAAAGCTGTTGCCCAAGAATTCTCTTAATTAATATAACACTGAAGAAAAATTTTTTTCATTTAACGTTGCATGAGGTTTTAGAATTTTCCTATATATCTCTGCATTGCTGATTCCAAATCTGAAATCTGTTTTTCAATGTATGTACTAGTTTTTATGCAATTTTAATTTCTTTTTGTTACAGTTAATGGCATGCATTGGTTTTTAAATTGGAGTTAAAGGGCAATGACTCTTGGATTGAACATGACCACAAGGCAATTAATGTTTTACAAAAATCACTTTTACATAATTGTAGTTGTTTTTAAGTGTAAAAAATAATTATCTGATCAAAACACCCTCTTATTTTCTTTTAAGATTGAATTACGGCTTCTTCGAGTAGGCGTAAATGTAAGAATAGTCCTGACACCTTCTGTTATATAAGTGACTGTTACACACTTCAATGTCAAAGGTGCAATATTTCATTATTAGTGACACATGCATATATCGCCTATTTTCAAGTTCCCCTTGGCGATCAAGACAAGAATTAGGCTCCTCATGTTGTGTGTCATAATTGTGAGGAAATGCTTCGTGACTAGATAAAAAGAAAACGCAAAGGAGTGCTTTTTGGTATTCCCATGGTTTGGCGTGAACCTAAGAACTACAGCAGTGACTGTTATTTCTGTCTGATCCATACAAAAAGCATCAGCAAGAAAGAACGGCATATGATTGCACATCCTAATTTTCCTTCAGCAATACAACCTATCCCACACTCTGAGACACTCCCAGTTCCAATTTTCAATGGTTTTATTTCTTTTAAGGAAAAAGAAAGAGAACATGGTGATCAAGTGTATTTTGATAAGATGCATGAGGAAATGGTTGTAGAATCTGAAGGGTCTTCTGATGCCAAACAGTCATTAACCCCTCAGGAGTTTAGCCAACACAAATTAAATGACTTAGTAAGAGATTTGGGCCTATCAAAGAAAGCACTTGAGTTGATAAACTCCAGGTTTCAATAAAAGAATGTACTTCATTGGTCAGCTAAAGTAACCCATTCCAGGAAGCGTGAACAAATTTTCGTGAACATTTTTCCCCTAAGACAAACACTTTGTTTACTGTCATGATATCAGTAGTCTTCTCAGCTAGCTAGATGTTACCACTTACAGTCCAACAGAATGGCGGCTATTTCTTGACAGCTCTAAACGGAGTCTAAAATGTGTTCTCCCACACAATGGTAATGTTTATGCAGCGGTTCCAACTGGTTATTCAACTCATCTGTGAGAAGATTATAGTGACATAAAAATTGTCCTCAACTTTCTGAAGTATGTGGAGCATAACTGGATCATTTGTGTGGATCTTAAAATGGTCAATTTCCTGCTAGGACAACAGAGAGGTTTCACGAAGTGTCCTTGCTTTCTGTGTTTGTGGGACAGCCGAGCTCAGGAGAAACACTGGACACAGAAGGAGTGGCTGAAACATTAAGCTCTGGAAGTAGGGATGCAAAATATTGTGAATGAACCTGTAGTTAATCGACACAGGATCATTTTCCCCCACTTCACATCAAACTTGGCTTAATGAAGCAGTTTGTTCAAGCTTTGACTAGAGAAAGTGAGTGCTTTCAACATATTATTTCTGCTTTTCCTGCCTTTTCTTTTTCTGCCTTTTCTTTCGAGAAGATAAAAGCAAGAGTATTCGATGAACCTCCAATTTGAACCCTCATACATGACAAAGAATTTTGCTGGAAGATAAATAAGGAGGAGAAAACAGCATGGCAGTATTTTGTGGCAGTTACAATAAACTTACGTTTGTTTTGGCAACAAAAAATTAGAGAACTATGAACTTCTGGTTCAAAGAATGCTGTTGGCTTTCTGCGACATTGGATGTAACATGAGCGGTAAGATTCACTCCCTTAACTGTCACCTTGATAAGTTTTCTGAAAATCTTGGAGCTGTTAGTGATAAGCAGACTTCTGGAGCATCAAAGGAGTTTGTCCTCAACAAGTACACAAATGCAAGAGCTACAAATGCAAATTTTTGCCTGAATAGAACTTAAATAAGTTTTGCACAAATTTCATGATTAAAATAACTGTTTTAATATGTTCTGTTTCAAAATTTTAGACAAATTTTGATGCAATTATATGTTTTAGTGTATTAGAGTATTTACTGCATTATATAAATTATTATATTTTCACAAAGATGATGCCCAAGAAAACATTCTACTTCATTATGTTAAACTAAATGTTGAAAATTTTACAATAAGATGAAAACCTAAAATCTTGAATTGCAACGGAACTGTAGCTTACAGAGAAAAAATAATATCAGATTTGAGATCAGCACACTTGATTTAGGTAAGAACAAGTGTTTTTGTGGGTGCAACAAAAATTTTGTTCTTCTGTATAATGGCTTAGTACCACTATCCCTTGGCTACAATATCCTGCTCTGTTTCAAATTATTTTTATTAAGCTTCAAACAATCTCTTCAGAGAGTGTTTTGAAAATTTTGCGATCTTGAACATGTTTTTCTGATATATAGAATTTGGGACAATAGTATATCATGCATAATCATACTGTTTATTATGGTCTTGGGTTTATCTTATGAAAAAATTAGCAAGAGAATAAACCTCTGAATCAGAAGAACAGTTGAAATGCTATTTGCCACATCATGAAGCCTTGGCCATATTGGCATTAAAAAAAAGAGTTATAGCATGCATAAAACATTAAAGATCACCTAGGTCAAATATCCTACAATTGGATTCTATGACTGCTGTAGAATTTTAGAGGGTAGGTTATACTGCCTGATATGTAAATTAGATGAAGTGATTTTTCTTTTCATGGTTTCAAAAACTTTTATAGCTTCCATTGTATCTCGGGGATCGGCATTGTCCCAGGTTTGAGTCATTACTATAGATAAATCACGGTAAGATACAGACCTAATTCTAAACAATATCTATGGTATAACTGAGACCTATTTAAAAAGTCACTTGTCTTAAACTAGTATTTATATTGTCTACAATAACTTGTTTACTCAAAAGTCACTTGTCGGGGGGGGGAGCAAGATGGCGACGGAGTAGGCGGACGTACCAGCTTCCAACTCCCAGAACCAAAGTGGATTACAACTCAATTTTAAGAACCATCACCGAGATAAACCAACTTTGAACAAAACTAAGTGGACTCTCCAACCAAGGAACACAGAAGAAGCCACATTGAGACTGGTAGGAATAGCGAAAACGCGAAGAGGGCTGCCCAGCTCCCCGGAGCAAACGGCAGCCCAGAGAGACCCGTGTGGTGGGAGGAGAGTTTGGCGGAGAGGGAGGGACCTGGGTCCCAGGAACCAAGCCCCAGCCTGCAGTCCCAGAGCCTAGAAGAGGCACTTGGACAGTATTGAGTTGTGAAACAAGTGAGGGAGCTCCCAGGCCTACAGTGTGGAGTATTAGGTCCCTTCCTACTCTGCTGAGGGCTGCTTGGGGTTTTGGGGCGGCAGGACGCTGAAAGGCGGTTCTGTCGGCGTGGGCAGAGGCCAAGCCGGTGGGAGATCGGTCTAGCCCAGAGGGTCGGAGGGGAAGCGCGAGAGCGGTCCGGAAGCTGCGGCCCGCCTTTGGTCCCACTTACGGGGACAAAGCGGGAGGCCAGGAACGGGCAGGCCCTGCGCAAGCCGGCCCTGACCGCGGGGACCAGGCTAGGACCAGGGACGGGCAGGGGCTGTGGCTGAGCTGACGCTAACAGTCCCCCACCCCCCCACCCGGGCCGGAGAAACCGCGGTTGGCCAGTATACGTGCGCGAGCGGACTCCGAGCGCGGGAACGGGGTGGACCCTGAGACAAGTGGAGGCTCGCAGCTGAGCCCATGCTATTATCCCCATCCAGCCGGAGAAACCCCAGATAAAATTCATACGTGCACGAGCGGGCTCCGAACGCGAACGCGGGGGCGGGGTAGAGTCCGGGACGAGCGGAAGTACGCAGCTCGGCGGAAGCCAGCAAACACGCCCGCCCCAATAAACCTTGGTTTCCGACCCTGCGCAGAAGGGCCATGGCCTCGAGGGCGGGGCTAAAGCTCCGGACGGGCAAAAGCTTATAGCTGAGAGCACGTCAAAAGCCCCGCCTAACCCGCGGAACTGTAGCGAGCAGGCTCCGACTGCTGGTTCTGGGCGGAAGTCCGGAAATAGGCTGGGTCCGCAGCTGAGGAAAGGTGCTCACCTCTACCCTTGGTGCTAATCTTGTGGCTTCAGTCACAGCCCCTCCCACGGAGGAGAGGCAGAAATCATAGCAAAAGCCACAGTGGGCCGGCGCTGGCAACGCTCATACCCAAACACCCTAGGCACCAGCAGAGGGGGCGGGGGGCCTGCAGATAGACCACACCTAGAGATCACAAAGGCAACACCTACTGGACGCCAGTGGCCACAACTTGCTTATACACAGAAAAAATGGGCAGGCAGAGGAATGCAAATCAAATGAACCAAGAGAAATCCCCAGAGAAGGACCTGAATGAACCAGATATAACCAAATTACCAGAAGCAGAATTTAGAATAATGATAGTTAGGATGCTCAAAGAAATTAGAGCAACAATGGATAGTCATTATGAACAGCTAAACAAAGAGATAACAAGTATAAAAAATGAAATTGAAATAATAAAAAAGAATCAGACAGAAATGACAAATACAGTATCAGAACTGAAGACCACAATGGAAGGAATTAAAAGTAGGATGGATGACGCTGAGGATCGAATAAGCGAGTTAGAGGACAAAATAAACAAAGGCACAGAAGCAGAGAAGAAAAAGGAAAAGAGACTTAAAAAATGTGAGGAAACTCTAAGGGAGCTTTGTGACAACATGAAGAGAAACAACATTCACATCATAGGGGTGCCTGAAGAAGAGGAGAGAGGACAGGAAATGGAAACTTTGTTCAATCAAATCATAGCAGAAAACTTTCCTAAATTAAGGCTGGGAAACACTCCACACATTCAAGAAGCACACAGAACTCCATTAAGGAGAAACCCAAAAAAATCTACACCAAGACACATCATAGTTAAAATACCAAAGCTAATGGATAAAGAAAAAATTTTAAAAGCTGCTAGAGAAAAAAAGACTATCACCTACAAAGGAGCCCCCATAAGGATGACATCGGACTTCTCAACAGAAACACTTGAGGCCAGAAGGGAATGGCAAGAAATAATCAAAGTAATGCAGAACAAGAACCTACAACCAAGACTACTTTATCCAGCAAGGCTAACGTTTAAAATTGAAGGAGAAATAAAGAGCTTCCCAGAAAAAGAAAGCCTCAAGGAATTCATAAAAACCAAACCAATTCTGCAAGAGATACTAAGGGGCCTCTTGTGAACAGTTTAAAGGGAGGAATGAATAGAGCAAAAGAAGAATACAGCTTTAAAGGATAAAATGGCAATAAACAACTACATATCAATAATAACCTTAAATGTAAATGGATTAAATGATCCAATCAAAAGACATAGGGTAGCTGCATGGATAAAGAAACAGGACCCATACATATGCTGTCTACAAGAGACACACCTTAAAACAAAAGATGCTCATAGACTGAAGGTAAAAGGATGGAAAAAAATATTTCATGCAAATGGAAATGAAAAAAAAGCAGGGGTAGCAATACTTATATCAGACAAAATGGACTTTAAAACAAAGGCTGTAGTAAGAGATAAAGAAGGACACTACATAATGATAAAGGGAACAATTCAACAGGAAGATATAACTATTGTAAATATCTATGCACCAAATATAGGAGCCCCGACATACATAAAGCAGACTTTGATGGATATAAAGGGCGAGATTAACAGCAATACTATCATAGTAGGGGATTTCAATACCCCTCTAACAACACTGGATAGATCCTCAAGAAAGAAAATTAATAAAGAAACAGCAGACTTAAAGGATATACTAGATCAACTTGATTTAATAGATATCTTCAGAACTTTTCACCCTAAAGCAGTAGAATATACATTCTTCTCAAGCGCTCATGGTACGTTTTCTAGGATAGACCACATGTTAGGACACAAAAATGGTCTCAATAAATTTAAGAAGATTGAAATCATATCAAGCATTTTCTCTGATCACAATGCCATGAAACTAGAAATTAACCACAAAAGAAAAAATGAAAAATACTCAAACACTTGGAAACTAAATAGCATGTTATTAAATAATGAATGGATTAACAATGAGATCAAAGAAGAAATAAAAAAGTTTCTAGAAACAAATGATAATGAGCATACATCAGCTCAAAATTTATGGGACACAGCAAAAGCAGTTCTGAGAGGGAAGTTTATTGCACTACAGGCATATCATAAGAAGCTAGAAAAAGCTCAAATAAGCAACCTGACCCTGCATCTAAAAGAACTAGAAAAACAACAACAAATAAAACCCCAGACAAGCAGAAGGAAGGAAATAATAAAGGTCAGAGCAGAAATAAATGACATAGACGCTAAGGAAACAATACAGAGGATCAATGAAACAAGAAGCTGGTTCTTTGAAAAGGTAAACAAGATTGATGAACCTTTAACTAGACTCACCAAGAAAAAAAGAGAGAGGACTGAAATAAATAAAATTAGAAAGGACAGTGGAGAAATAACAACTGACACAACAGAAATACAAAGCATTGTAAGAAAATACTATGAAGAACTATATGCCAAAAAATTAGACAATCTTGGTGAAATGGACAAATTTCTTGAATCATATAACCTTCCAAAAATCAATCTGGAAGAATCAGAACACCTAAACAGACCAATTACAGCAAATGAGATCGAAACAGTTATCAAAAAACTCCCAAAAAAGAAAAGTCCTGGGCCTGATGGCTTCACAAGTGAATTCTATCAAAAATTCAAAGAAGAACTAACTCCTATTCTCCTCAAGCTATTTCAAAAAATTCAAGAGGAAGGAAGACTTCCAAACTCCTTTTATGAGGCAAGCATAATTCTGATCCCAAAACCGGGCAAAGACAACACAAAGAAAGAAAATTATAGGCCTATATCCCTGATGAATTTAGACGCTAAAATTCTCAACAAAATATTAGCCAACCGGATCCAGCAATATATGAAAAAAATCATACACCACGATCAAGTGGGATTTATTCTGGAGAGGCAAGGCTGGTTCAATATTCGCAAATCAATCAATGTGATTCACCACATAAACAAAAGGAAGGACAAAAATCACATGATAATTTCAATAGATGCAGAAAAGGCATTTGATAAAATCCAACACCCATTCATGCTCAAAACTCTCAGTAAAGTGGGAATACAGGGATCATTCCTTAACATGATAAAGGCCATCTACGATAAACCGACAGCAAACATCATACTAAATGGACAAAGATTAAAAGCAATCCCCTTAAGATCAGGAACCAGGCAGGGTTGCCCACTTTCACCACTCTTATTCAACATAGTTCTGGAAGTACTAGCTACAGCAATCAGACAAGAAGAAGAAATAAAAGGCATACAAATTGGAAAAGAAGAAGTAAAACTGTCATTATTTGCAGATGATATGATATTGTATATTGAAAACCCTAAAGTCTCAGTCAAAAAACTACTGGACCTTATAAATGATTTCAGCAAGGTGGCAGGATATAAAATTAATACTCAGAAATCAGAGGCATTTCTATACACCAACAATGAAATATCAGCAAAAGAAATTAAGGAAACAATCCCCTTCACTATTGCAGCCAAAAAAATAAAGTACCTAGGAGTAAATTTAACCAAGGAGGTTAAGGACTTGTACTCGGAAAATTATAGAACATTGATAAAAGAAATCAAGGAAGATACAAACAAGTGGAAGCACATACCGTGCTCATGGCTAGGAAGAATAAACATCATTAAAATGTCTATATTACCCAAAGCAATTTATAAATTCAATGCAATACCAATTAAAATACCAATGACATACTTCAAAGATATAGAACACATATTCCAAAAATTTATATGGAACCAAAAAAGAACACGAATAGCCTCAGCAATCTTAAAAAGAAAAAATAAAGCAGGAGGTATCACTCTTCCTGATATCAAGGTTTACTACAAGGCCATTGTACTCAAGACAGCCTGGTACTGGCATAAGAACAGGCACATAGATCAATGGAACAGAACAGAGGACCCAGAAATAAACCCACAGCTTTATGGACAACTGATATTTGACAAAGGAGGAAAAAACATACAATGGAGTAAAGACAGCCTCTTTAACAAATGGTGTTGGGAAAATTGGACATCTACCTGCAAAAAAATGAAACTAGACCATCAACTTACACCATTCACAAAAACAAACTCAAAATGGATAAAAGACTTAAATGTAAGCCGTGAAACCATAAGCATCTTAGAAGAAAACATAGGCAGCAAGCTCTCCGACATCTGTAGCAGCGGTATATTTGCCGATTTATCTTCATGGGCAACTGAAATAAAAGGCAAGATAAACAAATGGGACTATATCAAACTAAAAAGTTTTTGCACAGCTAAAGACAATAGGAACAGAATAAAAAGACAAACCACACAATGGGAGAACATATTCGACAGCACATCTGATAAGGGGTTAATAACTAAAATTTATAAAGAACTTATAAAACGCAACACCAGGAAGACAAACATCCCAATCAAAAAATGGGCAAAAGAAATGAATAGAAATTTCTCCAAAGAGTACATACAGATGGCCAATAGGCATATGAAAAAATGCTCAACATCACTAATCATTAGAGAAATGCAAATTAAAACCATAATGAGATATCACCTTACACCAGTCAGAATGGCACTTATCAGCAAAACAACACAGAATAAGTGCTGGCGAGGATGTGGAGAAAAGGGAACCCTTCTGCACTGCTGGTGGGAATGCAGACTGGTGCAGCCACTGTGGAAAACAGTTTGGAGATTCCTCAGAAAATTAAAAATCGAACTGCCTTTTGACCCAGCTATCCCACTTTTAGGAATATACCCTAAGAACACCATAGCACTGTTCGAAAAGAAGAAATGCGCCCCCATGTTCGTGGCAGCATTGTTCACAATAGCGAAGATCTGGAAACAGCCCAAGTGTCCCTCAGAAGACGAGTGGATTAAAAAGCTATGGTACATATATACTATGGAATACTACTCAGCCATAAGAAACGATGACATCGGATCATTTATAACAAAATGGATGTACCTTGATAACATTATACGGAGTGAAATAAGTAAATCAGAAAAAAAGAAAAACTGAGAACAGCATGATTTCATACATAGGTGGGACATGAAAGTGAGACTATGAGACATGGACAAGAGAGTGGTGGTTACGGGGTGGGAGGAGGGAGGGGATGGTGGGATAGGGAGGAGGGGAGGGACGCAGGGAAAACCAGATTGAAGGTGACAGAGGACAATTTGACTTTTGGTGATGGGTATGCAACACAATTGAATGATAGGATAACCTGGAGATGTTTTCATTGTACATATGTACCCTGATTTATTGATGTCACCCCATTAGAATTAATAATAATAAAATATATATATATTTAAAAAAAAAAAAAAAAAAAAAAAAGAATTTTATAAAAATGTAAACAACCCAGTTAAAAAAATGAGTAAAAGATCTGAATGGCCACTTTTCTAAAGAGGACATACAGATAGCCCAGGGGTGCCCACACTTTTTCAGCTTGGGAGCTACTTATAAGATGACCAAGTCAAAATGATCTACCTACAATAAAAATGCAAAACATAAAAAAAAAAAAAAAAAAAAAAAAAAAGTCACTTGTCTTAAACTAGTATTTATATTGTCTACAATTAACCCGTTTACTCATTTAGAAAAAAACATGGTAGAAACACAGTTTTTAGTCTACAAATAATTTTTTTCTACTGAAGTATTTTAAAAATTATGCTTTTATTTGGAAGTATTATCTTCTCCCAATTTTGTCCTGTGAATCTTTGAACTTTGACTTCATTTCGTGGGGTTTCAACCTAGCACCATTTTGATTATGTTTTTCTAAATACAGGCCAATTTTTCATTCCCCACCTCAGGACGGGGCCCTTCAGGAGGGGCTGGGTGCTCACACAAGAAGTTATGTCTGTCACCTCATGCATTCTCTCTGACTTGAGCATTGAAAAGGAGAAAATTTCTTTTTGGTGCTGGTCGATATTCTTGGCTTATGTTGAGCCAGTAAATGACTAAAAACAGTACTTTCTTTCCCTCCACATTCTGTTGTTTAAAAGCTTAACAATTCCTTAATATGTTCTATATACCTGGGCCTTACTTTTATAGATAGT
Source organism: Rhynchonycteris naso (assembly GCA_037038555.1). Classification (NCBI taxonomy): domain Eukaryota; kingdom Metazoa; phylum Chordata; class Mammalia; order Chiroptera; family Emballonuridae; genus Rhynchonycteris; species Rhynchonycteris naso. Next base: position 134,890,722 of record CM072999.1, on the reverse strand, counting down.
ATCTCTTTTATTGCAAAAAGTAACCCAATGAAGAGAACTGTTACTGGTTCCACTTACGGCAATGGAGATGTACACGGATTCTCAGGGAGGAATCGTTTTCCTCCCAGGACCCTTATACTTCCTCATTTGAGAACTTGGACACAGGTCCAGCCATTTATACTCATAGCCACATAACTTCATCTTGATCGATTAGCTTTATAATTTCTAATCATCATCTATTTTCCGATTCTGGCTATGTTTTCTATTGTATATAATTAAATAACTTAATTACCGTGGTTTATTATCAAATAACCCACAGATTAAAAAAAAAACATATTGATAACATGGCAGAATACGATTAAGGGCAGGATTGATAAAACACAGCAGGATGGACTAATGACTCAAGTCATTAATAGTTTTACTCTCATTAATATTAATTCACTAATCATCCTTAGGGTATGGCTGTATAATTAGGTATGAATTAACTAATCAAATTACCCTTTATTCCATGTATTTCTATTTTATTCACAAAAATATTCTGAAATAATTTTTCTTCTTTTTGATTTTCTTATTCTGAAACTGTTTTTCTAGAAAGTAACTTTGCTAGTGTCCTTGGTATTTTATTTGGCACATATTAATTTCTTCTGACACTTTACCTGCCTCATTCTACCTATTATTTTCTTTTGAAAGCTTTATACTCTCTTGAGCAGTGATTATTGTTGAAACATATATATATATATATATATATATATATATATATATATATATATATACCTAAAGTGGGAATTTTTATGCCAAAAAATCTTTTGCTAAATTTTCTTGTGCCTATAAAGTTCAGCTGGAGATGCTTAGGATTAATGATTCTGTCCTTTCTGGAAACTGATAGATATTTTATTCTGTATTAAACTACACTACTAATATAGAAAATCAGAATTAGTGTTTGTTGAAAGAAAATTGGTGCCTGACAAGACATCTTTATATGAATTATCTTATTTAATTGACCGTATGAATTGAATACAAGTATCATCCCCATTTTATAGCTAACCTGAGGGAATACAAGAGAGATCTTTACCGTATTAGTGTGAATCTAGGAGGCCTTGATGTTGAAGAAGCCATATAGATGAGAACACACATGCAGATTGGTGAGCTTTATGATTGTGTCTCTTTTTATCTTTATTTTCCATCACTCACTCTTGCTTCCTGGTAAATTCTGTGTGAATGGATGAATATAAAGCACAATATCCTGTTAGTTACAGGTTTTGCTTTAGGCTCATCTTTTTTGTGTGTGTTTTGGAACACTCCATTTATAAACGGACTCAAACAACATTATTCTCCTACAGTTCACAGGGCAGAGCATCCCCTAGTGATCGTCCATACTCCATGGATGGCGTTGGGGACCTTGTTCTAATGGTTATTTTTATGTGACTCACGTAGAAAAAGAGTCGAGTCCATCTGTTCTGATTTGCGGAGTGCCGTGACCTGTTGGATCCATGCTGTTGAGATCAGTGCCCTGCGGGTCCGTCCTTCCTTCCTTCCTTCCTTCCTTCCTTCCTTCCTTCCTTCCTTCCTTCCTTCCTTCCTTCCCTCCTTCCTTCCTTCCTCCCTCCCTCCCTCCCTCCCTCCCTCCCTCCCTTTCTCCCTCTCGTTCTTTTCTTTCTTTCTTTCTTTCTTTCTTTCTTTCTTTCTTTCTTTCTTTCTTTCTTTCTTTCCCTCTTTCTTTCTCTCTCTCTCTCTCTCCCTCCCTCCCTCCCTCCCTTCCCCCTCTCTCTCCTTTTTCTTTCCTTTTTTTTTTTTTTTTTTTTTACCTAAAATGTCTTAGGTTTTGCGATCTAAGCGAGTTAGTTGCCTGTGACTATTTTCTAGCCCATTTGTTTCATCAGCTGTAATAAATGTCCCCGTTTGGTGATTCTCGGTAATAAAATGTGTGTATAAGCATGTAAGACATTTAGATCGGGGGAAGGACTCTTTCGCGTGTTCTGTGTCACCCCTTGAACACATGTGCACTGGTATTACTATACCCCGGGTGTTAATAGGTTTCATTTATGAGAGTCCTGCCCTAAATAAAAAAATAATTAAAAAAATAAAAAACCCAGCAAGAGAAATAAATGTGTTGTGAGTTCTGAAGGTTCCTATGACCATTTTTATTAGCTTCCCAGCCTTGCAGCCAGGTGTATTTTATAACAGAAGCAAGTGCTCACAATAACCTGCCATCTGGAACGATGGGTTTTAGCTTCTCTTCCTTTGGACGCCTGATCATCCTCGTTAAAGCCCAGCTCTGACAATGCCACTGTCTCCAATGTGCTTCTGAGGGCTCTGGCCCCTGATGTAGCCTGCTATAAAATTTGCAAGGAATAGTTTTAATGACATTGGGGTAGATGGTAGCATTTGTGTGAATTAATGTTATAAAAAGCAAATAGCATTGTCTGACCTCAGATTTCTTTTTTAAAAGAATGCTCTCTGGGTGATAATAAAAGGCCAATTTTGTAGTACTGTGAGAAGTATGCCAACTTTGTTGTTTACTCTTTTTACGAGCAATAACATTCTCGTCTGAGTTTTCTTTGGCATGCTGCTTCTTGGTTATTTTGGTGGTCCAGGGAACATAGCAATCTTGACTTTCTGTCATTTAAACTGTATCAGATTGAAGTGTATATATCAATATCTTTTCATGTATCTATGTCTATAAAAGTATGAAAATAACAGTCAATTTGAACTCATTATTTTTAGGGGAATTCCAGAAATTTAAATATTTCTCTTATGTGCCCAGAAAGCTGTAATCATGTTCTTTCTCTTGCTATTTCTTGAAAGGAAGACGTTAATTTTGGATATGTTAATTTTTAACTACAGAGAACCTTTCAAAGTGTTTCACCCAGAGGTAGAGGGAAATGTGTGAGCTCTCCTTCCCACTTTTGTCGAGGGATATTTAAGGGAAGGGTTCAGATTAAAGTTCTTTCATCCTTTCACACCTCTAGAAAATCTCTATTCTCAGAAATCTATGAAGCTATATGATATATAATCTGTAAAGTCTTCAGGAAAATGTTTGTTTAGGAATATGTCATTTGAAAAAGGTAGAAATTCCAGTATTAGTTATTAATAAGAATAAAAATAAATCCCCAAAAAGCCTGAGAAAATTATTTAAGTTAAAACGTAATCATTTTATTTATTTATTTATTTGAGAGGGGAGGAGATAGAGAAACAGACTCCCACATGTGCCCTGACTAGGGTCCACCTGGCTACCTGTCTGGGACCGATGTTTGAATCAGCAGAAGTATCCTTAGCGCCTGGGCAGATGCTCTAACCAACTGAGCCACTGGCTGTGGCAGGGGAAGAGAGAGAGAGAAAGGGGAGAGGGTGAGAAGAGAAGCAGATGGCCCCTCCTCTTGTGTGCCCTGACTGGGAATTGAACCAAGGATGTCCATACCCTGGGCTGACACTGTAGCCACTGAGCTAACCTGCCACTGCCATTTTATTATTTATTTTTATTTTTGCACTTTATTAGTTTCATAGATGAATGAAATTAAAATAATATTAATGAGGAAAAGTAAGGTACACACACATATTCTTGTTTTAACTACTTTAACTAATGCCCATTTTTCTATCAGTGATTGCTATTTAAATAGCATTTAAAAGGGACAGCCAAGTGTCTAATTACAGGATTCAGAAATCAGGTTTTGCTTTGGAAGATGTAAAATTGTTATAAATGGCTGATAATAATAATCCAATAGCAAACATTTCTTTTTGAAGCAAATGTACTATAAAATATAAGACACAGAGAGAAAAGTACATAAATCATGCCCATACCGACAGAATGTTTTTTCACAAAACTGACACATGCCTGTAGCAGGGCAGGAATCAGGAAATACAACTCTGTCCCTGTTCCCTAAAATCACCCATGGCCATTTCCCAGTCAGGCATTCCTGAAAGGCAATAACTGTCCTCATTTGTAACATGAAAAATGTGTGTTACAGTTTTAAATTTATATAAATGAAATCATTAGATGCCTGGCCTTTTTTGTTCCAAGTTTGGAAAATTGTCCATGCTCCTCTATATAAGTATGGTTAATACATTACACTGTGGAACAAAATTTTTGTTGCACCCACAAAAACGCTTGTTCTTACCTAATTCAAGTGTGCTGATCTCAAATCTGACATTAGTTTTTCTCTGTAAGCTACAGATATTTTTGCAATTTAAAATTTTAGGTTTTCATCTTATAAAATTTTCAACATTTAGTTTAACGTAATGAAATAGAATGTCTTCTTGGGCATCATCTTTGTGAAAATATAATTTATACAATGCAGTAAATAGATTAATACACTGAAAGATATGATTGCATCAGAATTTGACTACAATTTCAAAATAGAACACACTAAAACACTTATTATAATCACAAAATTTGCGCAAAACTTATTTAAATTCTATTCAGGCAAAAATTTGCGTTTTTAGCTCTTGCGTTTGTGTACTTGTTGAGGACAATCTCTTTTGATGCTCCAGCGGTAGTCTGCTCATCACTAACAGCTCCAAGATTTTCGGGAAACTTATCAAGGTTCAGGAAGTAAACCTTAACACTCATGTTCCATCCAATATTGCAGAAAGTCAGCAGCATCCTTTGAACCAGAAGTTCATAGTTTACTGCTTTTTTGTTGACAAGGAAGTTCTTTGTAACTGCCACAAAAGACTGCCATGCTGCTTTCTCCTCTTATTCATCTTCCTGGCAAATTCTTTGTCACGTTTGAGGGTTCTACTTTGAGGTCCATCGAATACACCTGCTTTTATCTTATTGAAAGACAAGGCAGGCAAAGCCTTGAAATAATATGTTGAAAGCACTCACTTTCTCTAGTCAAAGCCTGAACAAACTGCTTCATTAAGCCAAGTTTGATGTGAAGTAGGGGAAAAATGATCCTGTGTCGATTAACTACAGGTTCATTCACAATATTTTGCATCCCTACTTCCAGAGCTTCACGTTTCAGCCACTCCTTCTGTGTCCAGTGTTTCTCCCAAGCTCAGCTGTCCCACAAACACAGAAAGCAAGGACACTTCGTGAAACCTCTCTGTTGTCCTAGCAGGAAATTGACCATTTTAAGATCCACACAAATGATCCAGTTATGCTCCACATACTTCAGAAAGTTAAGGACGATTTTTATGTCACTATAATCTTCTCGCAGATGAGTTGAATAACCAATTGGAACCGCTGCATAAACATTACCATTGTGTGGGAGAACACATTTCAGACTCCTTTTAGAGCTGTCAAGAAATAGCCACCATTCTGTTGGACTGTAAGTGGTAACATCTAGCTAGCTGAGAAGACTACTGATATCATGACAGTAAACAAAGTGTTTGTCTTTGGAAAAAGTCCACGAAAACTTGTTCACGCTTCCTGAAATGGGATACTTTAGCTGACCGGTGAAGTACATTCTTTTCTTGAAGCCTGGAGGCTAATTACTCAGCTGCTTTCTCTGATAGGCCCAACTCTCTTACTAAGTCATTCAACTTGGGTTGGCTAAACTGCTGAGGGGTTAATGACTGCTTGGCATCAGAAGACCCTTCAGATTCTACAACCATTTCCTCATGCATCTTATCAAAATACACTTGATCACCATGTTCACTTTCTTTTTTCTTAGAAGAAATAAAACCATTGAAAACTGGAACCGGGAGTGTCTCAGAGTGTGGGATTGTATTGCTGAAGGAATATTAGGATGTGCAATCATATGCCGTTCTTTCTTGCTGATGCTCTTTGTATGGATCAGACAGAAATAATAGTCACTGCTGTGTTCCTTAGGTTCACGCCAAACCATGGAAATACCAAAAGGCATTCCTTTGCATTTTTCTTTTGTCCAGTCATGAAGGATTTCCTCACAATTATGACACACAATATGAGGAGCCCAATTCTTGTCTTGATCACCAAGGGGAACCTGAAAATATGCAATATGTGCACTTGCCACAAATGATGAATATTGCACCTTTGATGTTGAAGTGTGTAACAGCCACATATATAACAGAAGGTGTCAGGGCTATTCTTACATTTATGCGTACTCGAAGAAGCCATGAATTAATCTTAAAACAAAATAAGAGAGTGTTTTGATCAGATAATAAATTTTTACATTTATAAACAACTATACTTATGTAAAAGTGATGTTTGTAAAACATTAATTGCCTTGTGGTTCTGTTCAATCCAAGAGTCGTTGCCCTTTAACTCCAGTTTAAAAACCAATATATGCCATTAACTGTAACAAAAAGAAATTAAAATTGCATAAAAAGTAGAGCATGCACCATAAAATGGATTTCAGATTTTGAATCAGCGATACAGAGATATATAGGAAAAGTTCTAAAATCTCATGCAACAGAAAATGAAAAGTATTGTTCTCCAGTGTTATCATTGGTTAATTGTATTCCCATCAAAGAATATACACTACTATATAGTCACTCTACTATGGAGGGATATTGGGTTATATCTAACCCCCCTTTCTTTGCTCTTGAAAATATAATACTACATTGTTGTAATGGTTGCATAAGTTTGAATATACTAAACACCACTAGACTGTACACTTTAAATGAGATAATTTTACATTGTTTGAATGTGATCTTAAATAAAGCTTGTTAAAGATAATAGTTCTGTTATGAGGATTTCCATGTACATCTCTTCCTTCTCTTTTTTTCATTTAGGTTGTGGCATGTACTCTAGAATGCAGGGTGTTTCTATCACCACGTGTATATCACCACATTTGGTAAAGACTGACTGGGAATGGTAGACCACTGTCCTTGTGCACTGTCAGCTTGTGAGATTTTTGTGTTCTGTAGACTTTTGTTTTAAACACTCTGATAGGTGTGTGATGAAATCTCACGTTGACTTTAACTTGTATTTGCAGAGAAAGAAAGTGGGCTCATTCCTTTAGTGAGGTATACGTATCTTCTTTTGTGAATGAACTCTTTAAGTGTTTTACCCACTTCTCACTGGATGGCTGATCTTTCTCTTTATTGAATTGTATAACACTCTCCATTATTTTTTTATTTCAAAATAATTTTTATTGGCACATGCTTTTTAATTTTCGGGATATTTTTTTCAGGCCAATTTCTGATGATAAGGAGGACATTCTTTTGTGTGCATCTCTTACCATTTTGATTGCAGAAAATGTAATAATAATAGAGGTATTTTATGGTGATTTCAAACATATGAATAAATGAAAATCAGTAGAAATGTCTTTCACCGCATAGTACACAACAGCACTTAATTAGGCTCTAAGAGTGGTCTCATTAATAATACTGTGTCACCCACAACAGGTCTTTTTGTCTCTCTGGCCTTGGTTTCCAACATTTTTAAAAATGAGGTGGTCACAAATAGATCATTGAAAGAAATCCTTCACATGTAAAAATTACCAACATTTTTACTTTTCTAGGAACTCTTATTTAGAAAAAAGCTTATTATGGTTTGGGAAATGCATACACAAACCAGAAATATCAAGGCTCTCCAAATTTCTGATTTTGGTAGGCTGATGACTTCCATTTCCAGTACTATGCTTTTTTTAAACCACTTTATGGATGTATGATTGAGTCACAAAATGCTGTACATATTTAGTAATAACAATTTGGTGAGTTTGGAGATAAGTGTACAACTTTGAGGTCAATATCACAATCTATGCCATAAAATACCCATCACCTCCAAAAGTTTCCTCCTACACTTTTGATTATATTTCTTCCTATTTCTCATACTATTATTATTATTACTATTATTATTATTTTGTGATAAAACAGTTAACATAAGCTATCTGTTTTGGGCACATTTTTGGGGATATGATATGTGATTGTTAACTATAGGCACTATGCTCTAGGACCTACTCATCTTGTATAATTAAAATTTTGTATCCTTTGACAATATCTCCACATTTTCCCCTCCCCCAGGCCCTAAAACCACGATTTTACTCAGTTTCTATGATTTGGACTGTTTTGTAGTCCTCGTATAAGTGGTATCATGTGACATTTCTCCTTCTGTGCCAGGGTTATTTCATTTATCAAGATTACCCCCTGGTCGACTCATGTTGTCAATAGCATAGACCTCCTCTTTTTTTTTATAAATCTAGCACGTTTTCTTCATCCATTCATTTGTTCATGGGCATAAGATTTCAATATATAATTTAGGGGGACACACATGGACCATAGCAGATTTGATGATTCTTTTATATACTTTATTTTGTCATACACACTTTGATTTTTTTCTTTCTCTTTTTTTTATTTACTATTGATTTTTCCTTTGTGGTTACCATGATATTTGCATGCAAACTCTATCTTTGAGAATTCATTTATAATTCAGCTATAAAAATCAAGACCTTGATAGTTAACTAATCATTACTATTATTTTGTTGTATAAGTTTAAAAGTTTTTTATTACTCACTTATGACATTCCAAAAATATATTTATTTATTATGTTCTTCTTTTGTGTTACATTATATTTCACTGGCCAGGATATCCAATAAAATGATAAAAAGAAATAATAATAGTTTGCACTGTTTTCTTTTAAGAGAAAAGGATTTCAATAGTCCTTCATTGTGTATGATTGCTAACTTTGTATTTTTGTTTTGTTTTGTTTTAGATGCTTGTTTATTGAAAAAGTTCCCCACAAGGACTACCATCAGCAGTACTTCTACTAAGGTAATGACTACATATATTTCTTCTTTTTCCCTGGCTATGTGGTACATTATCATCGATAGATTTTCAGATGTTAAAGCATCTCTTCATTCCTGCAGTCCTAATTTCCCAGTGTCAATTTTGATTTTCTACTTTACTGAATTTGAATAGCTGGATGTTGGTCGAGATTTTAATATGTACATTTATAGCAAGGATGGAGCTAGGGATTGTTGTCCTTGTTGTAGTGTCTCTGGCAGGATTGGGTATTAAGGTTACAATTGTGACATAACATGAGTTGGAAAATGTTTCTCTCTTGTTCTATCTTCTTCACATATGTGTATATTAGAGGTGTTTTTTTGCTTTTGGAAATATTTAATATAATTCTCTAAAGGAGTGGTTTGGATTTGAAGTGTTCACTGTAAGAAAGCTTTAACCAGTTTAATTTGATTAAGATGCTAGATTATTTAGTATTTTATTTATTCTTTTGTTATAACCTGTGTTTTTTTTAATATATTTGCAGTATTTTTTTAAATTTTTATTTTATTTTATTTTATTCATTTTAGAGAGGAGACACAGAGTGAGAGAGAGAGAGAGAGAGAGAGAGAGAGAGAGAAAGAGGGAAGGAGCTGGAAGCATCAACTCCCATATGTGCCTTGACCAGACCAGTACAGGGTTTTGAACTGGTGACCTCAGTGTTCCCAGGTCGACGCTTTATCCACTGCGCCACCACAGGTCAGGCTTAACCTGTGTTTTTAAGGCAGTGTTCATTTCACTTGTACTTTCAAAGTTGTTAATCAAAGTCGGCAATACTATTTTCTTAGTGTGTGTTGTGATGCTGTCTTTTGAAGATTGACATTTCTATTTTAAGGGTGTCATGCTTTTTCTACTGAGCTAGCTGAGTGCTCTTGGTTTTCTTTCTATTTTATATTTGAATAGTATTAGTTGAGTTTATGGAGTTAATATTTACAGCAACAATTCTGGACTATATTTTTGTTTTCTGTTTTATAATTTTAATGTTATTGGTTTCTGCTCTTTATTATTTTGCTTTATTGCTTAGATACTGCTCTCTTGTTCTTTTTTGAGCTTCCTGAAATAAAATGTTGGGTTATTTAAGTTATTGCTTTAAAGATTTCTAATATTAAGGCTATGAATTTCCCTCTAAGAAACACTTCAGCTGCATGATGTATTTTTTTCCCAAATGTAGAATTTATTATCAGAAATTGAGATAAAAGAATATTTTCCCCCTTTTCTTGCTCAGTCATAATATGTAGTATGCTTTTGTTAAAGTTTGGGTTAAAATATTTTCTAATTTCATCTGTGACTGCTTTTTAATTTTGATCTACTTATTATTTAGAAATAATTTGCTTCATTTCCAAGTTGTTGATGTACCTCTCCCCACTACAACGTTTTGTAAATTGGTGCATCTTTTTCTCTCAAATGCCAGAAAGCTTACATTGAATGATATCAATTTTTTTGTAAATTATTAAGGCTTGCTTTGTAAACCAACTTATTGCCAATTGTGAAAAAAATTACATATATTCTTGAAAATTATGTGCACTCTGTTTTTAAAATTATTTTGATAACCATTGGGATTATATTTAGGACTACATTGTCCATATTATTAATAGTTTTATATTATTGTTTCTTATTTTTTGTTTTATGTATTGTATGTCTTTGTATATCTTGCTATTAAGATTTTTTTATTTTTCTACTTTTCAATATATTCATTATATAATAAACACATTTACCATTTTTAAGTGATTAAGAATATATTCTTGACTTAGCCTAGTTTTTGGGAGATGGGCTATATATTCAATATCTATATTTATATTTAATTACTTGCTACTGGTAGCTTAGTTAGAACTGCTCTAAAATTTTGAAGGCTAGCTAATAAACTTTATACATGAATTTTGCAGAGTACACATTGACTACTATCAAATTTGACTTCTTGCTTTCAAGTGTTTTGTGGTCTTTAAATAATGATTATAATGATTTCTTAGATTTTGTAAAGTTTATTGCAATAATAGAAACCCACCCTGAGTACCTGCACTTAAACTGGAGGTGATGACAAGAGGTAAGTTGCAGAAACTGATGAGTGTCTAGGAAGTTACTCTCTGAGGATCACATCTCTGCTTATTTTTTTAAAGTTGAGTTACACCATAAGGTTTCCTCTGCACACCAATGTGCTTGCCATACTTGGCGGGAATGCAGTATCCAAAGTATATTGCAACCAACATGACCAAAATTGGCCCAAAGTCTTGAAGTCATTTCATGTTGCACCCTAATCATCAACTAATCACAGGGTGTCTGGATCCATTAGCTTAGTGTATGGTGGGCTCTCTATATAATCCATGATGACAGGAGGTGAAATTCACCTGGAATGTGCAAGGCTTTCTGATGTTACAGAATCTTAGAACAAATTGTGACAAAGGTGGCCATGAGGACTTTGCATTTGACCCTGTGAAGTGTTAGATGTTATTTTATTTAACATTATTTTTACACTCAAGGGTTTAGAACATCTTACTTTTGGCCGTCATCTCATTTACATCATATATTTGAGCATGATGGCACCTACGTGTTTGCAACAGAAAATCATATTGGATACATAATGGAATATTATTTAATAGAGAGTAATTTATTCTTATAGTCAACCAAAACATTCTATTGTATGCATCAATGAGAAGACGAATTTAAGGAGTATCCTGTAAATGAAAATAAATGTTCTTAATATTTTCCATAGCTAGTCTACTATGTTTTTTCTCTGAGGATGTTCACTTTAATATCTTATGTATTGCTCTTAGTGTCATCACTAAAGGGAGTAGGACAATTTAGTTGATTTAATAAAAATGTTATGCATGTAATATATACTTGTATATACTAAAGATCAAGAATGTCATACTCATTAAAGGCTTATTATTTATATAAACTTTTGAAACAGTAAGATTATAGGTGAGAAATGTCTAGCTGTAGAGGCAGCTCAAATACTTCATTTTTTATATGAATTGAAATACACTTTGGTAACCTATAATTTTCTAGGTCAGACATCTAACTTCTAATCTTTAAGTTCAGTCCCTATATATGACCATTTCATATATTATAATGAGTGAAGCATTTGAGAAAAGGTAAATAATAAATATTACTGGGAAAACGTTTGCTGATAAAGTCTATATTGTGTCTATTGTGTTAAACTGAGTTGAGGGAAGTGATTATTCTTCAAAATAGTCAATGTTTGCTTTCGTTGTTTCCAATATTGAATTTTCTTTGAAGCTCTCCTCTGGGCGTTAGAAGATTTCATCCGGTAAGTAAATAGTAATAACTATAATTGATGCTATTTGTTCAAAAGTATTTCTGCTTAGGCTGACAGCTGTTTGAGTAAAGAACCTGGATAGAAAAACAAAAACAAAGAACCTGGATAGAGAGAGGTATTACTTATGTACAAGCACTGGTCCCAAAGTGGAAAGTAAGCAGAGTGTGTCTTCAGCATTCAGTCATCCTTATGTTGTGGACTCTTGGATCCTTTTCAGAATTACAACTTCCTAAAACTCAATTCCTGTCCACTTTTCTCTTATCTGTAAGTCAGTCTAGGGTGCAAAGCACAGAATGCGATCGTACAGGGACCTGGCCTTAAGGAGGCAACTATGCCAAAGTCAGTTTCCACAGCAATGGGAAATCAATTTCTTGGAAGACTATTTTAGCTCTCTGATGTACATTTGTAAAGCAGATGTGTTCATAGTACTAAGCACACAATGTTGTAATGAGAGTGAAATGAGATAATGTGTATAAAGATTTTAACATAGCACCTGAAACAAAATAACTAGTCACTGAGTGTTAATTGCTATTTTGTTGCAGTGAGAAAATGGCTCTAACCAATGACTTTAATAGAGTAACTGTTCGAACACAGGATAAATTTGTTCTCTCAAATAACAGTGCCCCGTGGATGTCTTGGTCCCAAGGGGGCTTTGCTTCTTGAAGTCATTCAATGATCCAGCCTCCTTGCCTCCTCTCCTTTTCCTTCACCCCCCCATCAGTCCTCCCATCCCTGTCCTCCTCCCCACCACCCTCCTCCTCCCCCTCCTCCTATCTTCCTAATGATGATGATGGTAGTGGTGATGATGAGGTATTATTGTAATTTACTCAGTAGAGTCTCTTTCCTTTACAGAATTCTCTTTGCAGAACCTACTAATCCGATAATACTGTCAAGCTGTTGATAGGGGTTAGAATGGCACCAGGTGTTGGATGGGTGGAGTCAGACTGGACCTCAATTCAGCACCCTGGGTACTTCAGTTCTGGCTAGGAAAGAACTCAGAGCCAAGACTCAAACTATCAGAGAAAGTTTATTTAGAATGTTACAGAGGCATAAAATATGGGTTTTAGGAAACAAGTTACAGAGGCAAAAGAGGTCCTTAGAGGTTAGGAAAGAGAAGGAGAAAGGTAATGTGCCTGCAGGAGGGGGTGTGTGGGGGAGCTGTGGGCATATTCCTGGGAGGGGGTCCCTGAGGAAGGGCTGTGGGAGGGAGGCATGGGCATGGTCCTGGGAAGGGGGTGCCTGAGCAGGGGGTGGGTGGGGGAGCCGTGGGCATGCTCCCGGGAGGGCCCCGGGGGAGTGAGGGAACAGGGAACGGTGTGGGCATGCTTTCTAGAGGAGCCGCACTGGGACCTCCAGCTTGGGTGGGTTTATCTGGGGGTCTCAGGGGAGGATCCCAGTGGAATACTCGTCAGCTTTTTGGTGTGCCCTTGCAGGGCTATGGTCTCCACTGATTGGTCTGCACCAGGGCAGTGGTTGTTAGGCAGGGCAGCTGGTCGTGAGGTCATCCGCGGCATCACTTATCTGGTTTTGCTGTTTTCTGGGCCTGCAGCTTAAACACAACAGAGGCCTAGATGTATTTGATGTGGGTCAGAATCCTCCCTTGGGGGAACCAGAGGGGTCTAGCCCATGTGACCAGCCATCGGCCAAAAGAAGGAGAGGTCTGAGGAGGGTCCCAGCTGCCAACAGTGCAATGGGGAGTCAGTGGGTCTGAATCACATGATCAGGGATGTGCTAGGGAAGGAGAGGTAACCCTGGGAACAAGGTCCTTACTTTCCCTACTTTGTCTGTTGCTAGGCACCCAGGGCTTTCCATGTTGGTGACTTTCGCAGCCTGGTCCACCATCCTTGCTCTATTCATGTCTATCTCACTGCTGACCACAAAACTAATTTGGGTGTGCTTTATAATAATTATATGTCATATCCTTCAGTGTTCACCTTTAAATGAAGCTTAATTGTCTCTATACAAATGAATGAACGATAGGTTGAACATCACCTGGGAAGTGCCCCCTAGAGAGACATGTTAAAAGAGAAATGCTCCCACAGTCTGATAATGTTAGCAGCTCCTTATCAGTCTGGCCTATATTTTTGATTCTAGTACTTTATCAAGATGTATATACAACTATTTAGTCATTCTTTCCTATTCTTAATTGACTCTAATAATAGCACAAAGTGAAGATTTGAAGTAGATATTAATTTGTTAAGAAAGCTGTAAAAACTCAGTATGTTATTGATTAGTAATTCATCTTCTAATTCTTTCATTTTCAAATGAAAAACTGAGACATTCAGAAACAACCTCCACGGGTTTGTAACTACCACATCTGTTCACCTATCTGCGGATTTGCCCACATATTTGGCCTTCTCCCTGTTTCAACAGGTGAACGCCCTACAATCCTACCTAATGTCTCTTCCACACTTGCGTCCAGCTCCCTTCTGAGGCAGATGTGCTCATGAGCTCTTGAAGCCCTCCTGTGTATGTGCGTTTGCAATACAAGGGAACCCCTGCCCTGAGCTCTCAAAGCATAGGAGCTCAGGGCAGGGGTTCCCTTTCCCAAGTGCCCAAGGGAGGTATTGACTGCATAATCAGATTGTTTTGACTTAATTTAAATCAGTTTCATCAGCATAAAAAATTGATCTAATTTCTCTCTTTTTAACTCACAGTAAAACCAACCCTTTCTTTTACATTTAACTTTTAGGATACAACTCTTGTTTTTGTTGGATTACTTTGTATTTTTTTTCTTCTCCTTTCTTAGTGGATAATTCTTCTCAGTTGCCTTGTCTTCTTGCTGGGCTCATCTTCTGGTGCATTCTTTAATTTTAGCCTGGGTGCATGAAATGATTTCTTGGTCCTTTTCTGAAAGGCCAACATAGAGGTTGGTGGTATGAAGACAGTGCATACTGCAAATGATTGTCAAATCCATGGCTAGACCACTGTTACTTAAATAGGAATCATCTGAACAGATTTTAAAATTGACTGTTATCTGTGTGTCTCTTTCAGAGACTAAACTCGGGCACTACTGCTGCCCAGGTATAGATACATATTAAAGACCACCGGGTGACTCTAACTTACAGTAAGGGTTGTTGACCAATGGATTTGATATAAGACATATACTCATGATTAGTTTTGTATATAATATGGAAAAGTAGGTTGCAATGTCCTGAAAATTCTTCTCCTTAAAAGGAAAACCAAACAGAAAACACTAAAACCGCAGTAATAATAAAAAACTACTAATTCTACCAACGGGTAAACCCTCAAATTTCCATCATTGGCTGGAAGGGAGCCACCCTGAAGTTTTCACATTTAAGCAATCAGCAGAGACAGCATTCTATTTTCAAATACTTGGAGAAATTACATGATTGGTCTAGTATAGGTCAGAGACACATCACTGTTTAATGAGGTTGGTAGAAAGTCAAGTGCAAAAATTAAAACATGAACCTTGTGTGTAACTCATGAAGAAAATATTTTACATGAAAAGACTTTTGAAAATATCCAACACATAATTCTAAAGAAACTGATCTCGGTTTATTATTTCATAGAATGACCAAAAAAAAGTATGTGTTAGTTGCTTTATGAGAATTTTTAAATATTTAAAATTGACGTATGGCTTCGTGCAACATTCCTACATGGTGTCTGCTATGTGCAAGTTAAAAACTAAAGAAATAGTTATATTTCTTTAGATTAAGAGCTTATTATTCTCATTAACACACTCCATTGCCCTATATTATCGCATCAAAATAGTATATGGTCTTACAAGTAAAAATGAGTTTCTCCTTTTAGGTGTAAAATCTACTAGCACAGTAGCATGTAAAAGACATTTCAGAACTGCTGTTTCTCTTTGATCAAGGTTATGTAATTGCCAATTATTTTATGATTAGATATAATTCTAAAACTCCTGCTATTTCAGGGCTTTTTCAAATATATTTTGGGATATTTTTCACTTTCTTATGCATTATTTACACAAGATAAAATTAAGGGAGGATCAAATTCAATTCTGAATACAGCCTTGTTTCCTAAGTTCAATGTATACATAACAATCTGTCAGCGGTGTTTCTTTAGTCCATCATTTCTCAATGAGATAGATAGAAGAGAAATTATATATATTTGTGACAGAGACAGAGAGAGTCAGAGAGAGGGACAGATAGGGACAGACACAAAGGGAGAGAGAAGAGAAGTATCAATTCCTCCTTGTAGCACCTTAGTTGTATTGATTGCCTTCTCAGATGTGCCTTGACTGGGGGGGATACAGCAGAGTGAGTGACCCCTTGCTCGAGCCAGCAACCTTGGGCTCAAGCTGTTGAGCTTTGCTCAAACCAGATGAGCCCGCGCTCAAGCTGGCGACCTCAGGGTCTCAAACCTGGGTCCTTGGCATCCCAATCCGACCCTCTATCCATTGTGCCACCACCTGGTCAGGCCAAAATATACTTTAAAGAGCACTTCTGTTATAGAAAGCACCCCATGGGCTTCCTCACTAAATGCCAACCACAATATTTAAAAGTTAGAGAACAGTTTGCTTTCAGACAAGGGGGTTGTTAGTATAAATGCATATCCCAAGTACGGTTGAACATATTGTCCCTGATACAACAGAATTTAAAAAGAAAAATATAAGCTCTTATAGAGGATTTTTTTATCTCTGACAGTGAGCCATCTTCACATTTCTCAGGTCTACCCATTCCTCTGGCCAAATACAGAAAAATCTTGTGTTGAGACCGTACGTGAAATTTCTGTTTGCTCTGTTAGACTGAGAATCAAAAGTCCTGAAACTAGAAATGATGTAGGTGACCAGAGGCTTAAGGGAATTGCCTCTCTGTATGTATTCTCATTTCAGCTCCTGAGCAGTGTTTATAAATCAAAGTCATTGGAAAAATATTTTAAAATTTAATATCCCAATGGAAATCTATGAAGACTTTTAATTAAGCCTTTTTTTTACATGAGGAAACATAAGTCTAACTGCAGAGTCAGGCTCATTCACAGGTTCTATGTATACCATTTATTCTTGTAGGTGAGATCTATATGGCATTTCAGGTCTCTCAGTATTTTGATTGAAAAATGTTCTGGATTTATAGATGAAATTGGGATTAATTGGCATTTTCAAAATATCATGTCTTTCAACATTGGCTTATAGTATATCTCTATATTTGGGTCTTCCTTAATATTTTGCAATGTTTAGTGGTTTTATTTTTATGTAAAGGACTTATATACCCTATACTAATGTTGTTCTGAAATTATTTATTATTATGCTATTATAAAATGATTTAGTCTTGCCACAGGATGGCATCAAATTTTGAAGCAAATTGAAGTAAATTTAACAAATTGTATTAAATCAAACTATTTTTATCTTTATATGTAGAAATAGATAGCCAGTATACAATGCTATATTTAGATAGCATATAATATACATATATATGTATACATATAACATTATGCACATGTATAATACATAATACATGCATATGATGTACACCTATTAAAATGTGTATATATATATATAGTTACAATATTTTGTACAAAATATTATATATTATTGCTTTGTTTTGTTCCTTTTCCCCAGTGCATTGAATTTATTTCTCATATTTCTATATCTGGCAGTGAAGATGGGGAGGTGATTATTGATATTTCAACAGTTCGGAGTTATCAGGGACCAGCCTACTTCTTTTCTAAGACTGAGTTTATCTAAGTTTTGCGGCTCCCAACCCACCGTGACACAAGGCTGATCGCTTTGATTAGTCAGATTTTGAGTTCAGAGAGAATAAGGTCTTGCATTCAAATCTGGATTCAGCCACTGCAAATTTACATTCTAGGAGAATTTATGAGACTGAGTGTTTTCTGTATTTCGGTGATGGGTGAACAGCACAGTTCTCATGTACATTGTGTATGTGCGTGTGTGTTCGGGGGAAATGGATGTCCGGGGGCCTTGTCAGGCAGAGGAAGTAATAGATGCATTCAGGGAACTTCCAGGTTCTGACCCTTCCTCCCATATACAGTGCAGTGCATCCTGTGACTGGCCTGTCCCCAGTGGGCCAAGTCTCCGGTTCTCAGGCAGGTCCAGTGTGTGATCCTGAGACATATGTACACGCACAGGAAGTTCTCCACTCTCGGAGGCCCGAGGTCTTGGGCTTCCTTCCCTCCTCTGCTCTGCAACAGTTGCATGGATGTGGATGGCATTTAACGCATCCCCGTTGTATCAGTGTTTTTCAGAA
Source organism: Rhynchonycteris naso (assembly GCA_037038555.1). NCBI lineage: Eukaryota > Metazoa > Chordata > Mammalia > Chiroptera > Emballonuridae > Rhynchonycteris > Rhynchonycteris naso. The sequence continues at coordinate 134,872,629 of CM072999.1, read as the reverse complement.
GTAATTCATTCTTTTACATGGTATTGATAAACTATCCCATTTCTTTGAAGTTTTTCTTTTTTTTTTTTTAATTAACTTTAATGTGGTGACAACAATAAATCAGGGTACATATGTACAATGAAAACATCTCCAGATTATCTTATCATTCAATTGTGTTGCATACCCATCACCAAAAGTCAAATTGTCCTCCGTCACCTTCTATCTGGTTTTCCTTGTGCCCCTACCCTTCTCCCTATCCCACCCTCCCTTCCCTCCGCCCACCCCGTAACCACCACTCTCTTGTCCATGTCTCCTAGTCTCACTTTTATGTCCCACCAATGTATGAGTTCATGCTGTTCTCAGTTTTTTTTTTTCTGATTTACTTATTTCACTTCGTATAATGTTATCAAGGTACCACCATTGTGTTGTAAATGATCCGATGTCATCATTTCTTATGGCCGAGTAGTATTCCATAGTATATATGTACCATTGCTTTTTAATCCACTCGTCTTCTGACGGACACTTGGGCTGTTTCCAGCTCTTCGCTATTGTGAACAATGCTGCCACAAACATGGGGGCGCATTTCTCCTTTTCAAACAGTGTTATGGTGTTCTTAGGGTATATTCCTAAAAGTGGGGTAGCCGGGTCAAAAGGCAGTTCGATGTTTAATTTTTTGAGGAATCTCCATACTGTTTTCCACAGTGGCTGCACCAGACTGCATTCCCACCAGCAGTGCAGGAGGGTTCCATTTTCTCCGCATCCTCGCCAGCACTTATTCTGTGTTGTTTTGCTGATGAGTGCCATTCTGACTGGTGTGAGGTGATATCTCATTGTGGTTTTAATTTGCATTTCTCTAAAAATTAGTGATGTTGAGCATTTTTTCATATGTCTTTTGGCCATCTGTATGTCCTCTTTGGAGAAATTTCTATTCATTTCTTTTGCCCATTTTTTCATTGGATTGTTTGTCTTCCTGGTGTTGAGTTTTAGAAGTTCTTTATAAATTTTGGTTATTAACCCCTTATCCGACGTGCTGTTGAATATGTTCTCCCATTGTGTGGTTTGTCTTTTTATTCTGTTCTTATTGTCTTTAGCGGGGCAAAAACTTTTTAGTTTGATATAGTCCCATTTGTTTATCTTGCCTTTTATTTCATTTGCCGATGTAGATAAATCAGCAAATATATTGCTGTTACAGATGTCGGAAAGCTTGCTGCCTATGTTTTCTTCTAAGATGCTTATAGTTTCACAGCTTATGTTTAAGTCTTTTATCCATTTTGAATTTGTTTTTGTGAATGGTGTAAGTTGATGTTCTAGTTTCATTTTTTTGCAGGTAGATGTCCAATTTTCCCAACACCATTTGTTAAAGAGGCTGTCTTTACTCCATTGTATGTTCTTTCCTCCTTTGTGAAATATCAGTTGTCCATAAAGCGGTGGGTTTATTTCTGGGTTCTCTGTTCTGTTCCATTGATCAATGTGTCTGTTCTTATGCCACTACCAAGCTGTCTTGAGTATTATGGCCTTGTAGTATACCTTGATATCCGGAAGAGTGATACCTCCTGCTTTATTTTTTCTTTTTAGGATTGCTGAGGCTATTCGTGTTCTTTTTTGGTTCCATATAAATTTTTGGAATATGTGTTCTATATCTTTGAAGTATGTCATTGGTATTTTAATTGGTATTGCATTGAATTTATAAATTGCTTTGGGTAATATAGACATTTTAATGATGTTTATTCTTCCTAGCCATGAGCACGGTATATGCTTCCACTTGTTGGTATCTTCCTTGATTTCCTTTATCAATGTTTTATAATTTTCTGAGTACAAGTCCTTAACCTCCTTGGTTAAATTTACTCGTAGGTATTTTATTTCTTTGGCTGCAATAGTGAAGGGGATTGTTTCCTTCAGTTCTTTTGCTGACAGTTCATTGTTTGTATACAGAAATGCCTCTGATTTCTGCGTATTAATTTTATATCCTGCCACCTTGCTGAATTCATTTATAAGGTCCAGAAGTTTTTTGACTGAGACTTTAGGGTTTTCAATGTACAATATCATATCATCTACAAATAGTGACAGTTTTCTTCTTTTCCAATTTGGATGCCTTTTATTTCTTCTTCTTGTCTGATTGCTATAGCTAGTACTTCCAGAACTATGTTGAATAAGAGTGGTGAAAGTGGGCAACCCTGCCTGGTTCCTGATCTTAAGGGGATTGCTTTTAATTTTTGTCCACTTAGTATGATGTTTGCTGTGGGTTTGTCGTAGATGGCCTTTATCATGTTAAGGAATTATCTTTGTATTCCCACTTTACTGAGAGTTTTGAGCATGAATGGGTGCTGGATTTTATCAAATGCCTTATCTGCATCTATTGAAATTATCATGTGATTTTTGTCTTTCCTTTTGTTTATGTGATGAATCACATTGATTGATTTGCGAATATTAAACCAACCTTGCCTCTCCAGAATAAATCCCACTTGATCATGGTGTATGATTTTTTTCATATATTGCTGGATCCGGTTGGCTAATACTTTTTTGAGAATTTTAGTGTCTAAATTCATCAGGGATATAGGCCTATAATTTTCTTTCTTTGTGTTGTCTTCACTTGGTTTTGGGATCAGAATTATGCTCGCCTCATAAAAGGAGTTTGGAAGTCTTCCTTCCTCTTGAATTTTTTGAAATAGCTTGATGAGGATAGGAGTTAGTTCTTCTTTGAATTTTTGATAGAATTCACTTTTGAAGCCATCAGGCCCAGGACTTTTCTTTTTTGGGAGGTTTTTTATAACTGTTTCGATCTCATTTGTTGTAATTGGTCTGTTTACGTGTTCTGATTTATCCAGATTGATTTTTGGAAGTTTATATAATTCAAGAAATTTGTCCATTTCATCTAGATTGTCTAATTTTTTGGCATAGAGTGCTTCATAGTATTTTCTTACAATGCTTTGTATTTCTGTTTTATCAGTTGTTATTTCTCCACTGTCCTTTTTAATATTATTTATTTGAAACCTCTCTCTTTTTTTCTTGGTGAGTCTAGTTAAAGCTTCATCAATCTTGTTTACCTTTTCAAAGAACCAGCTTCTGGTTTCATTGAACCTCTGTATTGTTTCCTTAGCCTTTATGTCATTTATTTCTGCTCTGTTCTTTATTATTTCCTTCCTTCTGCTTGTCCTGGGTTTTATTTGTTGTTGTTTTTCTAGTTCTTTTAGCTGCAGGGTCAGGTTGCTTATCTGAGCTTTTTCTAGCTTCCTATGATATGCCTGTAGTGCAATGAACTTCCCTCTCAGTACTGTTTTTGCTGTGTCCCATAAATTTTGAGTTGATGTATGCTCATTATCATTTGTTTCTAGAAACTTTTTTATTTCTCCTTTAATCTCATTGTTAATCCATTCATTATTTAATATCATGCTATTTAGTTTCCAAGTGTTTGAGTATTTTTCAGTTTTTCTTTTGTGGTTAATTTCTAGTTTCATGGCATTGTGATCAGAGAAAATGCTTGATGTGATTTCAATCTTCTTAAATTTATTGAGACTATTTTTGTGTCCTATCATGTGGTCTATCCTAGAAAACGTACCATGAGCGCTTGAGAAGATTGTATATTCTACTGCTTTATGGTGAAAAGTTCGAAAGATATCTATTAAATCAAGTTGATCTAGTGTATCCTTTAAGTCTGCTGTTTCTTTATTGATTTTCTTTCTTGTGGATCTATCCAGTGTTGTTAGAGGGGTATTGAAATCCCCTACTATGATAATATTGCTGTTAATCTCGCCCTCTATGTCCATCAAAGTCTGCTTTATGTATGTCGGGACTCCTATATTTGGTGCATAGATATTTATAATAGTTATATCTTCCTGTTGAATTGTTCCTTTTATTATTATGTAGTGTCCTTCTTTATCTCTTACTACAGCCTTTGTTTTAAAGGCTATAAGTACGGCTACCCCAACTTTTTTTTCATTTCCATTTGCATGAAATATTTTTTTCCATCCTTTTACCTTCAGTCAATGTCAGCTATAAGTACGGCTACCCCAACTTTTTTTTCATTTCCATTTGCATGAAATATTTTTTTCCATCCTTTTACCTTCAGTCAATGTGCACCTTTTGTTTTAAGGTGTGTCTCTTGTAGACAGCATATGTATGGGTCTTGTTTCTTTATCCACACAACTACCCTATGTCTTTTGATTGGATCATTTAATCCATTTACATTTAAGGTTATTATTGCTATGTAGTTGTTTGTTGCCATTTTATTCTTTAAAGCTCTATTCTTCTTTTGCTACAATCTTTCCTCCCTTTGAACTGTTTACAACAGGCCCCATTGTATCTCTTGCAGAATTGGTTTGGTTTTAATGAATTCCTTGAGGCTTTCTTTGTCTGGAAAGCTCTTTATTTCTCCTTCAATTTTAAATGTTAGCCTTGCTGGATAGAGTCGTTTTGGTTGCAGGTTCTTGTTCTGCATTACTTTGATTATAGCTTGCCATTCCCTTCTGGCCTCAAGTGTTTCTGTTGAGAAGTCCGATGTCATCCTTATGGGGGCTCCTTTGTAGGTGATAGCTTTTTTTTCTCTAGCAGCTATTAAGATTTTTTCTTTATCCATTAGCTTTGGTATTTTAACTATGATGTGTCTTGGTGTAGATCTTTTTGGGTTTCTCTTTAATGGAATTCTGTGTGCTTCTTGAACATGTGGAATGTTTCCCTGCCTTAATTTAGGGAAGTTTTCTGCTATGATTTGATTGAACAAAGTTTCCATTTCCTGTCCTCTCTCCTCTTCTTCAGGCACCCCTATGATGCGAATGTTGTTTCTCTTCATGTTGTCTCAGAGCTCCCTTAGAGTTTCCTCACATTTTTTGAGTCTCTTTTCCTTTTTCTTCTCTGCTTCTGTGCCTTTGTTTATTGTGTCCTCTAACTCGCTGATTCCATCCTCAGCGTGATTCATCCTGCTTTTAATTCCTTCCATTGTTGTCTTCAGTGCTGATACTGTATTTGTCATTTCTGTCTGATTCTTTTATATTATTTCAATTTTGTTCTTTATACGTGTTATCTCTTTATTTAGGTGTTCATAGTGACTATCCATTGTTGCTCTAATTTCTTTGAACATCCTAACTATCATTATTCTAAATTCTGCTTCTCGTATTTTGGTTATATCTGGTTCATTCAGGTCCTTCTCTGGGGATTTCTCTTGATTCATTTGGTTTGCATTCCTCTGTCTGCCCATTTTATCTGTGTATAGGCAAGTTGTGGGCACTGGAGTCCACTAGGTGTTCCCTTTGTGTTCTCTAGGTGTGGTCTGTCTGCAGTCCTGCCACCCCCTCTGTTGCTGCCTAGGGTGGTTGGGTATGGGCGTTGCCAGCGACAGCTTACTGCAGCTGTTGCTGTGATTTCCAACCCTCCTCCGCGGGAAGGGCTGTCACTCAAGCCACAAGCATTAGTACCAAGGGTAGAGGTGAGCACCTTTGCTCAGCTGCGGAACCAGCCTTTTTCCGGAAGGCCTACGCCCAGCCCCCGCAGTCAAAGCCTGCTTGCCACAGTTTTGCGAGTTGGGCGGGGCTTTTGACGTGCTCTTAGCTGTTAGCCTTTGCCCATCCAGAATTTAGCCCTGCCCTCGAGGCCAGGGCCCTCCTGCGTAGGGTCGCAAACTGTGGTTTATTGGGCCGGGCGTGTTTGCTGGCGTTAGCTCAGCTGCTAGCTTCCGATCGATCAGAACTCTACCACGCTCCCACGTTTGGCGCCAGCTCGCGCACGTAGGGTGGCCAGCCGCCGGGATTTCTCTGGCCAGGAGGGGCTAGTAGCGTGAGCTCAGCCGCGAAAGCCAGCTCGCGCGCACAAAGGATTTCAAACCACCGCGGTTTCTCCGTCCGGGCGGGGTTGGCAGCGTGAGCTCAGCCGCGAGCCCCTCGTCCGTCCCTGGACCTAGCCCCGTCCCCATGGTCAGGGCTGCTTGCGCAGGGTCGCAGAGCCATTCTCTGCCCGTATTTTTCCCCACAAGTGGGATCATAGGCGGCCCGCAGCTGCCGGACCGCTTTCGCGCGTCCCCTCCGCCCCTGCTGGGCTAGACCGAGCTCACATCAGTTGTGCCTCCGCCCACACCGACAGGACCACTTTTCAGCGTCCTGCCGCCCCAAACCTTTCAGCAACCCTCAGAGAGATAGCAGTGTCTTAAGTCTCCATACTGTAGGTTTGGGAGCTCCCTCCCTCTAAGCAGCTCTGCTCTAATTGCCGCGCGAGAGCTTGTTTGGCTAGTGTCATGTCTCCCTTTGCTGGTATTGCTAGTTCCAGGGCAAATATTCATTTTCGATTAAGGAAATGACTTAGCCCAGGGGTCAGGATGGCTGTCCCTCAGAGTGTCCTCGTGCCTTCAGTCCACACTCTCTTCCCGCTGCTCTGGTCCTCTCCTCTGTCCCCGTTCCCCGGAGCCCTGGGTGCGTGGTTGTGAGAGAGGGTTTCTGCGCTGTCCCTTTGAAAAGATTCTTGGGTCTGAGAAAACTATCTCTTTTTCACAAACAGTATCCTCACTTGCTTCACAGCTCAATACTGTCCATACACCTCGTCTAGGCTCTGGGACTGCAGTCTGGGTCTTGGTTCCTGGGACCCAGGTCCCTCCCTCTCCGCCAAACTCTCCTCCCACCACGCGGGTCTCTCCGGGCTACCGTTTGCTCCAGGGAGCTGGGAAGCCCTCTTCGCGTTTTCGCTATTCCTACCAGTCTCAATGTGGCTTCTGCAGTGTTCCTTGGTTGAAGAGTCCACTTAGTTTAGTTCAAAGTTGGTTTATCCAGGTGATGGTTCTTAAAATTGAGTTATAATCCACTTTGGTTCTGGGAGTTGGAAGTTGGTACGTCCGCCTACTCCATCACCATCTTCCAAAAAACCTGAAGTCTTTCTTTTAATAGCAAGGTCTTACTATGTTTTTATTTGAATACATAGGGAAGCATAAATGGAGACAATGGAGAAAATGTCCACAAGTTCAAGTGTTAATTTTTTTCCATGTTCCCAAAAGCCACTAGGTGATTAAAACACTTTTCTGTGCCCCTCTCTGTCTCGCATTCATTGTCTTTCATAAAGCAAAACTTCTATGAACACTTTACCCTGGCTTTTCTAGATGGGGAAACCGACGTACTAGTAATTAGAAAACTTTCTCAGAATTGGATAGCTAGAAACTGTCAGATCTAGGAGTAACACTCAGATGGCCGACATCATGACCAGTGACCTAAAGGCAAGGAGGCTCACTCTTCTCTCTTCACAGTTACGTTATTTCTTCTTTCTTGAGAGTTTCCCATATTGGTCTCCTTAAAACACACTACAAATAAGCCTCATTCTTGGGTTCGCGGTGATCTCCTATAGGTGAGCATTGTGGAGTCTTCTCTGTGGATGTAAAATTCATGAAATATCATTACACATTGAAAAAAACTGGTTCTCAATTCCTTATAAATAATATTTCCTTTCAAGCTTGTAATTCTGAATGAAAATTGTCCAACTACAGCTTGTGGTGTTCTCCAGTTGTTTGTCGGGCATTCCAGAGATTCAGGGACATATTATATTTAGTGAGTTCATTTATTTTTTTCAGTTCCTAAAAACCTTTATTTAGGGGGAAATATTAGTATTTCCAAATTTGGATAAGACCAAACACCATTCACTTGCTCAGTCTGAGAAGTGAGGAGTTTCACTCACAACACCTGCACCTTTTAGCAGTGGACAAACAGAAAGAACCTGATGTGACCACTCCAAATTTAAGACCTTACCCAGTTTACTAAGATGAAAGTGGCACTGTGGACGCTGCCCATCAGGAAGCATTACTGGACACCACAGGAGGTGGAAATCATCAATATCATTGATTTGGGCATCAATAATAATTGGGGCAGAAAATGTTAAGAGCTCCTGTCTGATAATGCCAATGGAGTAACCAACGTTTCTGTAATCCACAGAGACAGCAGTATCATATCTGTCATTGAGTGAAGGCCACCTCTTGGAAGTCAGGCTTCTTTTCCCTCCCCGTGCTGCGTTCTTTCTTATGAATGAAGTCGATCGTGGGATTGGTTTGATTGTGTCAGTGCATTCAGGGACCTGCCTTTTACACAATTGAAGCCCTATTTCTTTTTTCCTGTGAAGCATTTATTTAATGTGAGGTAATCACTGCACTTCCACTGTGAGGTCTCTCAAACGTATAATCCACCATTGAAACATTTAGTCACTGGAGAAAGTATGTTTGAAAGGAACATACATCAAAAACATGTACACACAAATATTTTAAAAGACAGTTTTTTGTTTTGTATTTTTTTTACTTTAATCTACCTATGCACTGCCATCAATGGTATAAAAGATGGAGAAACACTTAGAAATATCTTCAGCCTAGAAATGAATTTGCAAAAGAATTATGCCCTTAATTTAACATAGAGAAACAATTTTCATTTTCATGAAATGCATAAATTGGGGATCCAGGTGCACAACATTGTATTCATATAAAACTATTAAAAAATCAAGACTTTGAATTCTTGTTTAATAATTAAAAATATTTATGTCACATCAATGAATAATTGAACACTAGATAAGCATTTACAAGTTAAAATTTAAAAATTTTATTACTAATAGCAGTGATATTTCTTGTTTAAGTATTGTTTTCTTTCTAAAAGTCCAGTTGTTTTTAGCAAATGTATCTTTTTAGTAGAAAAATAAATGATTTTGCTATAAATAATTTATTGTTGTTTATAAGAGATAGTTTGCCGTAGTTTCCCAGAGTAACGTACAAACTCTGGATATTGTAATATTTAATTGTAGATGCTACTATAATTTATTTTAATTGTAATTTAATATTTAATGGAGTTTCTATGTAATACAATCCAATACCTTGATGCAGCTTATATAATATTTTTAAGTGAGTTCTCAAACTAGTCAGTTTATATGCCAGTCATGATTCTCTCTTAAAAATAAGAGTTACTTATCCTCACTAACTAAACAGATAAAAGAAAATTTCGAGATATATTAGTGAGCTTACAGAATCAATCAGGAACTAGAGAACTGAGCTTGAATACCAGAAAGAAAGAGGAAGGATGGAAGAGAGGGGGAGAGAGAGGGAGGAAGAAGGAAGAAGGAAGGGAGGAAGGAAGGAAAGAAGGAAGGAAGGAAGGAAGGAAGGAAGGAAGGAAGGAAGGAAGGAAGGAAGGAAGGAAATAAAAAAGCAAAGGAAAGGAAGACAGCCAGTCTTGTCACAACACATGGCCTGAAACAAAGTCAAGACCCAAGAACTCTAGTTAAATGCCTTCTACAGACAATAATAGTTAACTCTGCAAATGTCCGGTGAGTAATCACTAACCATGCTGACCTTTGCTTCTCCCATCAACGTTCAAAGTTCTGTGAAGAATTTTCAGTTCTTAAGGATTAGATCACATTTGAATCTCCTAGCTACCAATGCACCAAGATTTACAAAGAATTTCCCCAAATCAGAAAAGATGGTCAGGTAAATAGCTTCCTTGAAAAGAAATGGTTTACCCTAATTTAGATTTTGAAGAATATTTTTTAATGAATCAGTAAATATATCTGTACATATATATTTACAACCCACAAATTTCCTAAACACCATGTTATTCTGTCGAGTCTCTAATTCAGGAGACACATGCCAGTGTGGAAAGAGTTGATAAATTAATTCCATTGTTGCTGCGGACACTGTAGTGGCTGGCAGGCTAGCGAGAACATTTTACAAGGTGGGAGTCCAGTTCTCTAGAATAACCGCTCCGGAACTCACCACGCACCCTTAGCAAGTCGCACGAGGAAAAGGCTGCAGCTTCTTTTTTCTACAATTAGGGGGTTGGGTTAAGTGAATCCAAAGTCCCTCCTGGAGCTTGAACATCCTGCCCTATGCTACAGATACTCCAGTCTAGTATTCTCCCCTCACCCCCAGCATTCCTGGTGAGTAACTGTGTATTAATTTGCTCGGGCTGCTACACTAGAGCGCTACTGCTGGGGCTCAGGCAACAGAGAATTGTTTTCTCACAAATCTGGAGGCTGGAAGTTTGAGTGTTAGGTGTCAGCAGGGTGAGTTTCTCCTGAAGGCTGTGAGGAGCAGAACGGCTTCTCTCCCTGATCTACAGACAGTTGTTTTTTTCCCTAGGACTTCATTTTTCTCCTATACATGTCTATGTCCATATTTTCTTGTCTTGTAGAACTAGCTTAACTCTTGTCAACCTGGATTGGAGCTCACCCTAGAGACCTCATTTCAATTTAGGCACCTCCATGAAGACCCTCTCCAAATGCAGCCACATTCTGAGACCCTGGGGCTAGAACTTCCAAGTGTGAAGTTTGTGGGGGACCTGATGTAATCCATAACATCCACTGAGCCACCAGCACCCACTTGTCAGGCACCGCGTACTTAGGTACGTGGAGACCGTGCCCCTGCGCTCTGCTTGTGTTGAATACCATCGGGTCAAAACGATCTTCTACTTTTGATAGCTGTATAGCAAGTCTCAATATTCATCATGGAAGGTCTTTATTCTTTTTTCAAAGGTATCTTAACTATTCATGTAGCCACATGGCAAGATCCGAGCCATAGGTGAGAGAATATGGGAAGTGAAAATCCTGGTTTGTGCTACTTACAAGGGATTCATTGGTACACATTTAGAGGTACATTAAAAATGAGGCTGTTTGATCTATGTAGAAATAGTGAGAATTGATAGGACCAGACAAACCATATGTTTTTGAATTGAATGACCTATAGTAGGGGGAGGAAGAGAAATCTTGAAATCAACTCAGGAGAAGTTAAAGAAATACTTCAACTCAAAATATAGTATTAGTAGAAATTTAACTCTTGGATTTCTCAGTTTGCAACTCTACATGGCATGGGAAGTTCAGCTAATTTCCCAGGAAATTACTTGGAAAGATTTTTGGTCAAGGAGGCTGTTTTCTTTCTTGAACAATAAGGCAGACACATACCTGATTTGCCACAAAGCATCCTTTTTGTGCTACATTCTAACAAATTGTAAAATCCTAAGCCATTTCTTACATACGGCTTAATGTTCTGCTCACCTGCTAATTCTTGTTGTCTGTCCTTTTACAGAAAGGATTGAGGCTGCATGTTCCCTCTTTCTGTGACACACTTATTTCTGTGTGTTTTTAACCGTGCCATTCTCTGGTGAGGTGTCTCTGTAAAAATGGTGTCCTTTTTAAGAGTTTGTTTGTTTGATGTGTTTTCTTTTTTCTGAGATGTTTGAGATTTTATTTATTTAATTTTTTGGCCCTGGCCATCCTGGCAGAGAGTATCTTTACTGGAGCGTCCTGGCTGGGAGAGAAATGACAGGAAGTTAAGTGCTTCTTGAGAACCCAAGATTAAAAGCGTGGCTCACAGTGTGATGCTTTTTTCAGATAAAAGGAGTTTGGTGAGGAAGATGACACGGACCGTGGTGGAGGTGCGGGCGTGGGAAGAAAAAGCTCAATGATTTAAGATCCTTTTTATTTTGAAATTTTCATTACAGGCACAAATCTCAATTTTGTGTGCTAAAAATAAAGAAAAAAATGTACTGTAGTCCAAAACAACAAAACTGCTACCATAAGACAGTTGAGTCTATGAATATACAAGTAAAAATTAATAGTGAACACATTAAAAATATTGTTTTTAAATTGAAAGCCACTGTACTTATAACACAGTGGTTATTAACCTTTTTTGAGGTACCGAACCCACCAGTTTCATATGCACATTCACCGAACCCTTCTTTAGTAATAAATAAAATATGATTTTTTTCCCCAAATTTAGTTTTGCCGGTGCAAGACTAGAGTTGCTCAACTTGACATTGCATATCATGCAGATAGGATGCTGACTCCCATCCTGTTCCGTGATACATGTGAATCCATGTTGTACATATTCGTCTGACCACTTTCTTTTTTTGCTCGACATATTTAGTATGGATTAAAATATTAAGAAAGAAACCACACGACGTGCAACTACGACAGCCGTTGACTACTGTGCGCACTAAATTCCCCGCAGCACTGGTTGGCCAAGCAATGTAACGTGATCCTCTGCAGCAAGTGATGGCCAAGCAGGGCGTGTCATCATGACTTTACACAAGTGTGTCTTTACCTCTGTGGCAGAGGCTTCTCCGAACCCCTGAGACCGACTCATCGAACCCCTAGGGTTCGATAGAACCCAGGTTAAGAACTACTGTTGTAACATAAGAAGAAAGGCATCCAATCATCATATCGCTATATATGAAGATTATAAATGTCCATCTAGAAACTATTATGATTATCGATGATGTCATTGCTTCTGGTGGTGCTTTTTTGTTTGTTTTTATCCTGTCTCCTTAGGGACTGTCACAGCCTCCCCTCAGCTTTTTTTTTTTTTTTTTGGTGTGTGTGTGTGTGTGCCCAAACTCACAGTAATTCTGATGTATACGTTTTCTGTTACTGTCTTCTATTCCTGTATTTCACTCCACACCCCCCTCTCAGTCGAAGGCTGTGCCACGCTACAATTAGCTGCTGAGGATTATATAATTTCTCACTCCTTTATTATCCCTCAGTTATCAGAGCCGCACCTGGCACCTTCTGTCCGTGTTCTAATTTCATCTCCTCAACCGTCATGTCTTGTGAGGTGGCGCTTCTCCCTTTTGACAGAGGTAAAATTTTCACCCATGTAGGAATTTTATAAAGAAACATGTTTTATCGTGTCACAAAGGTAGCAGGTAGATTGAAAGTAGGGACTTTGTTCACTCTGCTGGCCTTTTCTTAGGTTACATTTGAAAGTTTCCTTTGCCCCACCATGAACATCATTCCTGTTGCGATGTCTCAAATTTCCCCTCTTCCAGTTTTAAGCTTGCATAAGTAGTTAAGTGTGTAATCTTCTGTAATTACCCATTGATTTAGGAAACTGGGTGAATATAAACACATATATATTTTCCATAAAACTGGGTGAGTTTAAATGAATGGAACAATTAGGGAATTAAAAGACACAGATAGGGTCTTTACTAGCAGACTTTGTACTTATGGGCACTTTAACTAAATATGTTGAACTACGCATTTTCCCACTAATCAAAATAGACTTTAAAATACTTGCATTTGTAGGCATATTTGCACTCTTGTCAGGTCCTTTTAAAATAATAAAATGCAAAGGTAGATGACCCAGATATTCTTCATGGTCAGCCTCCAGAAAACTCAGGGGATTTGTCATGTCTTCCAAATGAAATTTCCAGGCACTGTTTCTCTCTGCAGTCAAGTCTGTGTCCTGTGACACCAAGAGCCAATCATTCACAAGAGGTAAATAATTTGGATGAATCAAAGAACATCCTTTGTTACATGTGTTTATCACTCCTGTAGTCATTTAGCTGTGGTGGTCAAACTGATTTTTTAAAGTATAGTTGATATGCTAAGAAAAATGAATTCTATAAAATGCTCAGTTGCAACCAAAGGGGCTGGAAGGAGAGGGTAAGCTACAAAGGTGTGAGAGTAAGTGTACCACTGGGAAAATGCTTGGAATAGGGTGGCTCTTGGTCCAGTGTTATGAATAAGCACTCCTAAATATTGGATAAAGGAATCATTAAAGGTGGATTCAGACCAATAAGGCATCTAAAAGCCAGTGAAAGAAACAGAATAGATATATAGTCACCATAGAATAACATCTTTTTGGTTTTGGAGGCATAGAAATCTAATTACAAATTAAGTCCTATCATTATGCAATTAATCTGGTGATATAAAGATGCATCTTAGAGAATGAAGATGAAGAAGGTAGTTGGATGACTGTTCATTGTAGTCATGACTGTATGGTTGAGTTCTGTGAAATAAGTTGAAACATTGAACCGGAAAGAAGTTTTCATTGGTTATGAAGATTTTTCCAGCTTACAATTTCCCTCATTATAAAGACATTTTGACATTAAATTGTCTTCTCAAGTCACCCATAATAATTTTCAGTGCATAAAATCCTTCTTTGGCTGTTAATTTATCTAAATGTTACATTTACATACTGCCAAAAATAAAATATATTGTTTTTATACACATACATGGGCCTTGGTTTCTTCCTTCAGTATAAAGAAGCATGTATCTGTTGCTCTATTTATCGTCTGTTTCATGCTATTTTTCTTCGCATTGTTATACTTAGTGAATATTAAATAATAATATTTTTGAAATATTCTAATTTTCCCTATACGGTCCATGTGATTCGATGGAATATGTATGAAAACATGCAGCAAATGTGAGGGTGGATAATCAATGTGTCTATTAGTTTGCATTATTAAGATATATTTTAAATGCATTTTTTGCAGATACATTGTAGACAATTCATGACTTTGACATTGATTTTGCATTTTCTGTCATACTCGGGCACGAGTCTTTTCAGGCTGCTTGTTGTGGCTGAATCTGTGCACCCCGGAGGCTCAGGGGGAGCCGGGAGGCTGAGGCTCTGTGGCCACTTGGTCTGAGTTGCCTGTTGATCTCTTTGTCAATAGTGCCATGCGGTCCTGATGTTGTCATGGTGGCTCTCATTTAATCTAGTGGGAATAAGCCTGTGTGTCTGCCTCCGTGGCTGGGTTGGACTCAAACTCCCAGTCCAGGTCTCCTTCTTCTGTGGGTGCAGTGGTAAGAGGGCTGCCCCTGTGCTTTGTCCTCAGGCCTAGGGTTCTAGACCAATTTGCATCCTCCTTACTGCCTTTCAGAGTCCTCCTGGGGTCTCCTCTCCTTTTAGGGACTGTGGTTGAGTTTAGCAGAGTGGTATGGAGCTGCTGTATTCTTCCTCTTGGCGGGCAGGGGGGAAGAACCAACAACCTTTTTTTAAAAAACTACAGTTTGTAGGTGTGTATGTCTGTGTGTGCGGGTGCATTTATAACCGAGCATCTTATGGAAACTCATTCATTCCTCTTGCATTTACACATTTTTCTCATGATATTCCCAGTAAAGTTGGACCTGCCTGGGTTGATGAACAGCAATTTGGATCATGAAGGTTCACAACCCTCATCATTCCTGGAATGGAGACATTTCACAGCACATTCTTTGAGTGGAAACCTTTAACCACGTGTGATCTTTCCTGCGTTACACTTTAACTCTGAAATCACTTGGCTTCTATATTTCTGTCAAGTTCCACTTCCATCAATGTGTTGTCCATGTGATCTTGGATCGCGCGCTCTATCTTTTAATGTTTCAGTTTGTAATAGGACAGTGTTGAGACTGTGGAACCAGTGACATCCGGGATAAAATGCTGCCGTCTTCCCACGTTGACTGTGATGTTGGCAGTAGGCTCCACCGCTCTCCACCCCCACTCGTCTTATTTAAAGTAGAGGCTATGATAGAACCTGCCTCGTAGGTTTCTATGAGGAGCACACATGTGAACATGCTAGTCACATGGTGGGTATCTGTGTATATATATATGTATGTATATGTTAGTGGGTTATTATTAACATTGTTACTGGTAATACAAAATAACTACTATTAATTTTAACTTCGTGCTTGCTTGTTTGGCTTTAGTCAGCCCCTGGGATAAAAAGTAATTCTGGTTTGTGGGTCATAACATTTTATTTGTTGATGTGTTTATAGGAAACTACATAAAAATCCTCTTTCATAGATACTACAGTACTTAAAGAGGGGGCCATGTTTTATATTTACTCAGCTCTGTTTTAATTTATGACCAGTCTTTATAATTCACGATACACCTCATTCTTCATTTTGCTCTTTATTCTGTAATTCATTTTAGCCATAAGACCTTTTGTCTTCTAAATTTAAGAAGCCTAGGCTCTGTGAATATGTGAGCAAGAAGCACTACCACTCGGGTGCCCAGGCTTGAAGTCTGACTTAACACTGAAAAAGAATCCAGGCGTGAGGTGTCGGGAAAAATGAGCATTTCTAGTTGTAAATTGGAACACTGAGTACTAAATTACTAAACATGTACTAGGCATTGTGCTAACAGAGTATTTTGTGTATTTCTCAGAAGACTTCTGTGGTAAGTAGTATCATTGCTAAGCATCCAGTGTTCATCGTGCTTCCCTGCTCTGCGAATCACCTAAGGGACTTGTAGAAGGTCCACCTGCCAGGTCGGTCCTGGTTCTTCCTGCGACGCTTTCTCCCACTTCGTGCTGGGAGCGTCTTGGATGCTGTGCCTGTGCCAGTTAGATGTTTCTATCCTGGGCTTACCGCACACATTTAGTTAAATGAGTAAGTTAATAAATGGTCTGCCCCTTGAAATAAGGGCAACTCTCAGTAACCCTGCTAGTGGAAATTTCTCACCGAGACTGAATATTTTAATCCATGAAAGCAAGCCATGGTTGCTGAGATTCGGTTTAAATGTGGCATCCGCTTGAGTCATAAACTCATTAGCATCACCAAGCTGCTGTACCTAGGAGGGCATGAAGACACTCCATTGAGACCCAAGCCCACGAGACTAATGGATTTGACTCTTGTGGTGCTCACGATCAATAGGCACAGGATGGAAAAGGGAAAAACACCATGTGCGTGGGAGAATGAATGTGTGCAGGTGTTGGCATGTCTTTCTTCTTTGGGGAAGGAAGGAGAGATGTCGTAGGATTGGATTGAGGGTGCGGGAGAGGAGAGGGTGGCACTGTGAACATACGTAAACCTTATGCTTTGGGTTGACGCCAAGTCTCCAATTCCCTGGCCTCGAGATTACCTTGTGCCTTTGGATTCCATATTCTGACACCATACACTGCATGAAAATTTCACTGAGAGACTCCTCTGTAACATTTCCATTTTAATTTTATACGCAATAGGAGAATTTCAGAAAGCATTTAATTCACCCAAGCAGACATATTTCATTCCGCGGGTTTTTGCAGTCATCTCGAAGAACATATATGGATGATGCTTTTATTTATTTCCAATGAAACCTTCCTGATATGTTTCCATCCTAAGTGTCTGTGACAAACACTTCATTAGGGGTAACGTAAATGTCTATGTGCAGAGAAATTTTGAAACACAGAACCTGAAAGTCACTTATTTTAACAACAAAAGAATCGATATAAATTTATGCTTTGGGTAAGGAATTCCACATGGATAAGTTTTTATTTGTACAGAGACTATCTGGTAGGGTGTTCTATAAGAAGTGATACATTTTAGTCTTTATGAAGATTTCTAGTTTCTGAATTTTCACTTTGAGAATATTATTTGTTTAATTTAAGTTTGTGTTGGCTGTTTTAAGGGCTATCTATCTACTTTACATAGAAATGATGACTTTTGTGGTATATGAAAAACTGTAAAGATGTCAGTCTTGGAAAAAAATATACAGATCCTGGAAAATTTGATGTTAAATATGCACATTTAGGGAAAATTAACAACCTGGTGTGCTTTGTATAGAATAAGTTAATCAGTCCATAGATTTAAGTGTAAACATATTCCTGCTTTGCTTTAGACAGATGAAGCAACAGAGACAAATTTAATCATTTACAAATGTTAAAGTGGGCTCCACCACTTGGCAATTTAATTAAGACTGGGACACCCATTTCTGAAATCAGAGATGGTAGAGCAAGTGAGGAATAGGTCATGTTAAGTCATTTTATTAGTGTTGCATATTTAAAATATCTTCCTACTGGTACTTTATCCTACTTATCATCAGAATATAAGTAGACATTGCTACATAGCCTGGATTGCAAACTCAGGACTTTACTTGGTCCTGCGTTCTTCAGAGCTAAGTGAGAAAATCTGTGTTATATTGGGTGGCATTTTAGCTGTATAGTTTTAATTTTCTTTTGCTATTGCATACATAGGTTTCAATAGGTAAGCATATTTCCATGACTAAACCCCATGGTTTTAGAGAATTTAAAAATTTTTTCCATTGATATTTGAGAGAGAAAGAAAGAGAGAAATAGAAAGAGGGGACAGGAGAAGGGGAAAGAGAAAGAGAGGGAGAGAAAGAGAAAGAGAGACACATAAACTCATTGTTCCACTTAGTTTTTTTCCCATCAATGGCTTTTTCCTCAATTCCCTGCCTGGGAATTGAACCTGTGACCTCAGCATACATTATCCACTGAGCTACCCAACTAGGGACCTGTTGTCTTCTTATTTTAAACCCTAATGCATAATATGTTATGATTTATTACTAATATTTTGTTAAGTATTACTCTAAAGAAACTGGTACTCTAGAGAAAACAGAAGAGAAACATGCCACTGACATGATACATATCTTTCCAGAAATATGAAACATGGATAATGATAATTAGGGCAAAATGTTAGACTTCCCTTTCATTTTGTTTATATTGGATGCAGAAAGCTATCTTTTTAAAAAGCAGAAATATCAGGAAATTGAGAAAAGGAAATGTGACAGAGTCACATGCCTTCTTAGGTAAAGAATACAGGGAAAACATATATGAAACAATTCTGTTAGCTAACTTCAATAGGAAAAAATGGATTTCTACTCAGCATGTCTATTGTCCAACCTAATCAGTTCTACTTTCATACCCACAATTGAATTTGTACATAATATGAAAATCAATTCATTAATTTATTCTATTAATAACAGTTCATGCCATTATATAGATATTTCTCACTCTAATCTGTGATCTGGATTACCTAAGGAACATTTTTGCGATCTGTCTATTTTACAATCTGGAGAGTTAAACAGAATAATATAAAAGATACATATGCTGTGTGCATATCCACATGTTTTTCTTATTTTTTTAAACAAAACCATATTTTTTTTGGTGTGTCAAGGGTTCAAAAGTCATTTTATAGAATATTTATAATTTCTAAGTGTTTGTTGAAGGAAGAGTGAATGTTTCTGGATGAGGTTGCAAAATGGAGCCTTCTCTTTTTCCTAGAATAAGATGAATCTCACATGGAAGGTTAAAAGATGACTTCACACCACCCTGGGATTGCGGACATTGTCTATTTTCTCAAGTATAGGGAAGCCCCCACAAAGGTGTTGTGTGGGGTTCAGTTCTGTCTGTCCGGAGGCGTTACCAGGGGACAGGCGCACACACTGCCTCTCTGCAGACCACCGTCGAGTGGCTAAGGGTCTAGCTGACCCCTGAAATGCAGAAGGAGCTAATGTTTCCTATGTGTACCTTTTCAAGTTATGTGACAGTGTGTGGGCAACAAATGTGGGTCAGAATACAGGTTATAGGGAGTGGAGGTCATGGTCCCGCTTTCTGTCTAGGGTTCTGCCCTATTTCTGTAGGAAATGTCTTAAGAAAGCCCAAGAAAATATGGAGTCTTGGACAGACTTCCCCCGGAGTGATAAAGTGGGCCACCGTGAAGACGAGGAAGTCCCCGAGTAATGGTCGATTCTGCCTATGGCCTTCTGTTCTAGCCAGGTGCTCAGGTAGCAGCCGAGGCTGAGGCTGCCCAGCTCATGGGGTGATGCATGTGGCAGCCAATGTGGCCGTAATGGCCCAGTGTTGATGGGAGCCCTGGGTGTCACTGTGGTGTCTGCCAGAAAACTTTGCCTGTCCTAGAACCCACGCACACCAGCTCAGCCAAAAAGGAAGGTATCTCCCACAGGGCAACTTGTCAGTTTTCGCAGTCTGATATGTTATCTTCGCTCTTCTGTAATTTCCTTGTCACTTCCTATCTCGGGACAGTTTTGCATTTTGGGAGTGGAAAAGCAAATAATAAAAAAAAAATCCAC
The DNA here is from genome assembly GCA_037038555.1 of Rhynchonycteris naso. Classification (NCBI taxonomy): domain Eukaryota; kingdom Metazoa; phylum Chordata; class Mammalia; order Chiroptera; family Emballonuridae; genus Rhynchonycteris; species Rhynchonycteris naso. The sequence continues at coordinate 134,853,143 of CM072999.1, read as the reverse complement.
TGACAAAAACTTGGTGCAATTTTTGAGAAGCCCTTCTAGTGACTTCTAGTTTCTTTCTAGCAGCCAGAACTGTAACAATCCACTTCTAGATACAAGTGGTTCTGGAAGCATTTTATTCTAGGGACAACACTGCTCCCCCAAAAACCAGACACACTGGGATTCTATCAAAAAGAAAGGGGTGTAGACATTTGTAGACAACCAGCAACATCTGCCAAATTCTTATCAAGACCTGGATGCATGAGAGCCTCTCTTTAGTCAGAAGTAAGACCAGTCCATGAATATGCAATTGATTTATATCTGACCACATCCCTGGTTTACACACTAATGAGAGAAAATACAATGTGCTTTAATTGTCTCCTCCACATTGGAACTGAAGGAGTTGTTACAAAATGATAAAAAAAAAATAACAATCTTGTTATATTAGACAAATACCTCAACATCAACTGGCATTTTATATTCAGTAACATAAACATTGGTAACACTTAGTTTTATAGACCAGGCAATTAGAGTCTTAAAATAGAATTTATTGGAATGACTATTACAGAAGGGTTTATTATTAAAGAGATCTGAAACATGAGTGCATTAAGGGACTTAAAAATTGCCTGAGGTTTCAGAGGATTCCAGTTTTCGGGTCTTCACGTTCTTTGTTATTCTGGTGTTATAAGACTGGTGGCATATGCCTAGCTGTGGATTCAAGGTCTGAAAGTATAATGATGTCCTTTCTTGTTTAATGCAGCTGTGACAGCTGGCTTGCAATCATGAGGAAGAACAATGTGAAAGACTTTCAAAGAAAACGGTTTGGTCATCAGCTGATGTCATTTATTGTCTAGAGATTTTATTCTTGATAAAAGAATGCCTATGGAAATGATAGGAATCAATTTATTTTGCTTGGAGTTATATGTATACAAATAATTGCATACTTAGAAAATGAGATGCACTTATTAAGAGCTTACCAGATAAAATCTACTTGTTTAAGAAAATGATCATTGAAAACATTATGTGATTAAGAAAACTATCAGTTATGAAATAAGGTGGCCATTAGAAAGGATGCATTATTTTTTTATTTACAATCTCACTCTAATCTGCACCTACCTTTGGGTGATGTATTAAATATTTAGGACAGTAACCATTTGGGTTTGGATCCATAAAATTTGAAGACACCTTTGGCCACTGTGCTATTCCAGCTTAAAAAAAAACACCAATAGCATTATTGGTATTTTCTAAATTTAAACCAATCTAATAAGAGTCTAAGCATTTAGATCATTACTAGTCCTGAGAATTTATATGTTGAGTATACAGTTTAAATGACCTTCCTTATTATTCAAATTTTTATTCAATGACAACTTTTCTTTAACCTTGAGCTCTTTGCTTGTCCTGCATTGTATCGTGGAAACACTTTCACTGTCAAATGGCCTGTTAGTTTCTAGAGAGAAAGACGGAATAGTGGCATTTCCTTAGCTCTGCTTACATGACCACACAGTGTCCTGCATGTAGTATATTTTGGGGACTCTCCTGTGTTGAATGAGATTACCTAAACTTCACCAGTTCCAGAAATATTTCCACCTGAGAGCCACACCCCGGCTAAGACCAGGGGTGTGAGTCTTTGTCTTCTGTTTCCGTTGGGCAGGGACGTGTGCAGCAGGGGCCACATCAGAGAAAAGGAGCATTGCAGATGGGGGGGACCTATGTTGTTAACGGCATCTTTTTGGCTCCTCTGAGATACTGTGGATGGATACTTGGGATATCTGTAAACTCTGAGAAGCATGACCCATCGCTGACACTTAGCCCTTTTGAGTACAATTTCTATATTTTGAGAAAAATTTCTATATTGTTATCATATTCTCAAAACCCTCTGACCCAGTAAAATGACCCTGAATCAGTAAAAGGCCAAGCTGGGACCTTGAAGCCCAACTTCTGAGTTAGTTCAGGGTGTCTCCATTAACCACGCCACCTCTGGTGTGGCAAAAGGTAATTTTTCTCCCGTGAAGGAATATTATTTTCCAGAGAGGTAGGGAATATCTGTCTTCCTTCGACAAGTTTGCGAGCTTTTGCTATGTATCATAAGAGAAAAACAATATCACTGGGCAAAGGAAAAAGCAAATGAAAACTGTTTGTTGAGAGAGAGAGAGTGTGTGTGTGTGTATGTGTGTTATATATGTGCACGAATGTGTATATGAGCATATGTGTACATGTATGTGTGTTTGTTCATGTGTGTGTGTGCTCTCCTTGTGGGACTTATGCTGCTGCTCTGAATGTGTCCTTAGGGACCGAGTTGTCCTGTTGCTGAGACTCTCAATTACAGACAGCTAATCTTCCTAGAGAACAAATGAGACCATTTGCTCACTAATCTCCCCAGATGGATTGAAATCATCAAGAAAGCAAAGACGGTCTTTGCACAGAAATATCCAAACGGCTCATCCTCTGCGTCAGCCATGGACGACTCTCACTTTCCATCAGACATTGAGTAAAAAATAAGCATGCATATGATTGTCTGAACAGATAACAGATCTTACAACCTTGATACTGTAACCAAGCCACGTTTATTTCCATACCCCCTTCCCATGTTTTCACACAGCTTGAATGCAGTGTAAATTCATTTTATGCAAAAACAGAAATTTAATAAATGGATATCCATGCAGATTTGAGCCGACTGAGTAGTGGTATCAATCATTTGTCATTTTACCTTTTAATACATAAACCATTCTTTAAAGCTAGTTGTTTTCCTAAATAATTGACTCCAATTGAGTTATAGACTCTAAAAACAAATGTTTTATCTGAGATGTCCCCATTTGTGCTTGTGCTAGTCTGAGAAGTGCTGTAAAATCCTGTTTGGCCCTGGCCAGTTGGCTTTGTGGTAGAGCATCGGCCTGGTGTGTGGAAGTCTCAGGTTCGATTCCTGGTAAGGGCACACAGGAGAAGTGACCCTTTGCTGCTCCACCCCAAAGCCCCCGACTCCAAATAACACATGTTGGGGTTAGGACTTCAACATATGAACAGAGAGAAGGAGGACACAAACATTTTGTCCGTGTCAGGCCGTTAACTTTTTTGAAGTTGGTCTGCCCCTGGCAGGACATTTGGTCCAGCCCAAAAACGTCTACAGAGATATATTTGGTCCAGTCCAAAAATATCCTTAATATTAAGTTCTATCTAAAATATCCTTGCTTAAAAAAGTCCCTGAATTTAAATAGCCCATAATGTTTATTTATAGTTTAGGTTTGCAGGCTTCATACATAAAAAATATTATTATTATTTTTTTGGTCCAGTAAGAGTGTTCTGGCTGTATTGTTAATAGTGACCATTCTTGCTTCAGTAGCTGGGCTGGTCATAGCCCATGGCTTTGGGCGTGAACCAAATGTCTCCACGGACATTTTGGACAGGACCCAACGTCTGCTCATTCAACCTATCACTCTCCTTCTACAAGCACTCAAAGTTTGATGATAATATTCATTATTTAATTCTCCTCTCAGTAGGGGAGGGTTGAGTTCATTTTTCCCACCTGTGTCCATATTCTCTGTTTAGAGTTTGATACTGTTACATTATTTCATACATCATATCTTATCAGCTATCCGTCACAACTCCAATGTAGGTCACTCCACGGGAGCACAGACTTGAATCTGGCTCGCAGTTGCCTCTCCTCTCTGGTGTGCTGGACCCAGGGACAACTGGCCCCACACTAGACGAGGGTACAGGTGGGTGTGGGGTGTGTCAGGCTGTTGTGAGCAGGCCCACGTTCTTTCCCTCGGCTGGTTTGGAGAAGCAATCTGCCATGGATCTTCCTGTCACATCCAGGTGACTTCTGCCAACAGCCAGCCCATAGGAACTTGGATGTGAACCCTTCTCCAGTTGAGTGTCTTATCAAATCACAGCCCAGCTGCCACCTGGATGCAGCTCAGTGGGTCCCCAGCCAAGGTGCACCCCGATGCCTGACCCATGGAAACCTGTAGAGAAAAAAAAATGCGGGTTGTTTTAAGCTGCTAAGTTTGTAGTGACGCTTACACAGCAATGGCAAACCAATGCATACCCATCTCACTATACCCATTTTCAGTACAGGAATCCATCTCCCTACAGCTAGATGTCAGACCCAAGAAAACAATGAGACTATTGACTGAAGAAATAGAGATAACTAGTTCCCTCCAACCCCAGGCTAAAACAGTTATGGTGTTTCACAATCACTGTTTTTCTTTTACCCTGATCGCCTCCTAGCGCCAGAAAGCTACTTTTTCTGGGGGGTATGTAGGTGTATTCTTTAATTCCCTGTGTAAGGTGATGATTTTCTAATATTTACAGGAGTGTAGGTATGTGCTTCCTGAGAAGAAGTCACAGAAATGCTGGTCCTACCTCTGGGAAAAGGGGCTAAACCTGAGTACCCCTGTGGGTCCTGAGCATGGAGGGCAGCTGTGGGGCTGGTATTGCTCCATCTCTCTCTGCTTGTGCCTCTAAAGAGACAGTGAGTGCTTAGGAACAAACGCTGATAACAGCATATAACTACTTACAGTGTAAACATATCTAGAAAACACAGTGACCCAAACATATCCTTATGAACAGAAGATCTGTGTTTGGAACTTGACCTCTGAAAGAGGGGAGACCAGGGGTGGATTTACATCATAAATGAAATGAGTCAGACACGGCAATTTTGAGATGAAGTGCCTTTCTGTGATTCGACATTTCTCAGAGAGAAAATGAGAAAACAGTCAACCTTCAGAGGGTGTATCTCCCGTTTATTTTCCAACAAAATATCACAAGTCTTCACATGAGTCTCTGATACTGATCTGTATAGCAAGTTTTAGTTCCTGAGGTTCTTGAGAAAGCAAAAACGAAAGTGTTTAACCTCCTTTCCTTAAATGCCATCTCCCCTCCTGTTCTGAGCTGCTGCCTCATTCCTTGGCTGAGTTTCTTCATTGTCTGGTAGACTCAAGGTGGGGGAGGAGAATTCTTCAATTCCCCTTGGCCTGTGGGTCGGCCAAGAGCTCCAGAGCAAAGGGCTTTTTTTTTTTTTTTTTTTTTTTTCTTTACAGGGATAGAGAGAGAGAGAGAGGGATAGATAGAGACAGACAGACAGGAACGGAGAGAGGTGAGAAGCATCAATCATTAGTTTTTTTTTTTCATTGCCATTGAGACACCATAATTGTTCATTGATTGCTTTCTCACATGTGCCTTGACCGCGGGCCTTCAGCAGACCGAGCCACCTCTTGCTGGAGCCAACGACCTTGAGTCTAAGCTGGTGAGCTTTTTGCTCAAGCCAGATGTGCCCGTGCTCAAGCTGGCGAGCTCGAGGTCTCGAACCTGGGGCTTCCGCATCCCATTCCTATGTTCTATCCACCGTGCCACTGCCTGGTCAGGCAGCAAAGGGCATTTTAAAAGCAACAACTCCAGTAATTCAAGATCGCTTACAACCTCTTGCGTAATTATGTCTCCAAATACTGATGAACTCCAGAATCGTTGTTCTGAGACATACAGAGAAGTGATGGATGGAGTGGCTTTCACGACCCTGCTGAAGACGAAAGCAGGTTCCCTGGTATGGGGCACTGGTGTTCGTTATCAGTCACAAAGTAACCATAAACTAGGTTGAGAATAAGGGTGAGGAAAAAGAAAGCAAGCCAAAGGGAGAGGAAGGGCTGTTCCACTTGCTTTTTTGCCTTTCGGATCTGTGATGTATAGTCTGACTCTCCATTACACAATCAAAGCTGGCTGGTGCTACAGGAAATCAACTCGCCTCTCCCTGGGTCACGTTGGGGAACACTGTGGTTCTCTGCAGCAGAAGTTTCACATCTTGCCATTTTCCCTGCTCTTCTAATCATCTTCTCAGGAATCTGTGCTGCATAATAACTGTGTGCAAAAACCTGAGCATATGGTGCAGAAGCTAATTACTGTATCAATATTTCACTCTGTTGTCAGGGATGGGATCTTTATGGCAATTCTACTACAGCAGCCAAGGAGCAATGCCCACGCACTGAACACTGTCGGTGGTGATTTACGGGCTCTGTGGAGCCTTGTCTCATTGCAATGTCTTGGGGAGTTTTGCTTTTGCATTCTTTATGAAGTAGCTGCGAACTGACCTCTTAAATGGTCATCCTCCATCACTATCAGGCCTAATTAGCAGCCATGTGCTCCCATGGTTTGCACACCATGTATATCCATCTCAAAATAAAACCTGCTCAGCATCCCAGCTCTTAGTGAATTATTACTTGGTAATGTAAAGGGACTCTTGTCACTCCAACCAAGCTCTGAGGATGACAGGTAGTTAGATTGTGGGTGCAGATGAATATTGGGTGATGATGGTGATGGTGAGTAAGGTGCTGCTGCTGCTGATGGTGATGGTGGTGATTATGGTGATGGTGGTGATTATGGTGATGGTGGTGATTATGGTGATGGTGGTGATGATGGTAATGAGGGTGATAGTGGTGATAATGGTGATGGTGGTGATGATGGTGATGATGATGATGGTAATGATGGTGATGATGGTGGTGATGGTGGTGATGGTGATGATGATTGTGATGGTGATGATGATGGTGATGATGATGATGATGGTGGTGGTGATGATGATTGTGATGGTGGTGATGATGGTGATGATGATGATAGTGGTAGCTGTTCTCCTTTATTTGAGCACTTATTATAAAATGCAGTGTTTTTTGAAAACTTTCAGGAAAGATCATCTCATTGAACACTTAAAAGAATACATTGGCTTGGGATTATTCCTAGCATCTATTTAACAAGTGATGGTGACTGTAGCAAGGGAATTGAAATCTCTTACCCCAACTCAATCAACTACCAAATTGCGAAGGTGGGATTTTAAAGTGATTCCAAAGATAGAGCCCGTGCGGTGAAGCCATTCTATGCTGCCTTCCTTCAGCTGCTGTGGCTGCAGTTCTCGTCCACATGACACATTCTGTCTTACTGGGAAAACTCATCATAGGTTATGATTGACACAATTTGGAGAGAATAATGGAAATGCTCCTAAATTTTAATCCAGAAATTCTGTTTTTGGACATATTTCCAACTGAGGTATACATGGATGCATACATAGCATGGTCAGAGCAAAACACAGGAGACAATGTAAGATTCTCACAGTCTGTTGGCAGGTAGATTATTATAATAAACCAGAGTTATAAAATACAGCATGTCCACTCAGAAGAAAAGGTACATTTATCACGTTGGATATGGTGAGAAAGCTATGATGTATGTATTAGTGGAGTCATAAATGAAGCTATCAAACAATGCTCATCGGTGCAAAAATATGCTGAATAGGTAATGTTTTAGGATGGGAATTTGGGAGACTGAGAGTTTAGGATGTAAAGGAGACTGATTTTCATATTACACATGTCCTTTTGGATCTCTGACATAAGGAACATTAAATAAGACCCATGACAGAAGCAGTAAATTTGCAGAAAGAACAGGACAGCAGGCGCCAGCTGCAGAGCTGTGAATTACTGCTGCAGGTTGGGTGGTACGTCCTGTCCCGCCGCTCAGAGTGTTACCGGGGAAGAGAGGCCAACGAGGACAGAGGCCAGTGAGGACACAGGGCAGCTAGCTGGAGACGGGGCTGCAGCCGAAAGTGCCAGCTCTGTAGCATGTCACCAATCAGCTGGCCCCTCCCAGAACAATCTCTTTGTCCCTGATTTTCTGCTGCCCGCAGTTTCTCCAGGTGACTGGCCTCTAGTTTACTCCGAGGATAGAAGTGCGTCCTAGTCACATCCGATGCAGAAAATGGAGAAAACCACCTCCCCCATGACACTGCGGGGTTGTGGCAAAGATGGAACAAAGCTCCTGGTTTCCTGTTGCCAAATCAGTTCTCTTCACGCTACCCATAGGAGCAGGTGTCTGTGCGTGCCACACAGGGACAGAGAGCAGTGAGCTGGATGTAACCCCTGGATCATGTCCCCCATGGAATATTTTGGAAATGAAACTGCTTTCAGCAGGAAAACAACAACAACAACAACACAGTCCCAGCTAAGGATGCCCCAGGGTTTTATGGATACTTGCTGCATGTTGATGGTGTATGCATGAAATGTGCTGATAAGTTTCCAAGTGCATAGAGGCCATCTACGGCAGTGACAGGTCCCAGCATTCACTGTGTGAGACAAGCCGGGGGACGCTTGGTCAGGCTTTGCTGAGAGCAGCTGAGGGAAAGGCGAGGGTTCAGAAAGAAGGCCACCTGCCTGGGCTTTTATAATGAGCTTCTACTCCCCGACCGACATGTTTCCTGCCGTGAATCATGTGGGATGCGTACCTGGGACTTGACGCTTTTCATGGGCAGGATGTGACTAAACTGACCCTTTACAGACAATCACTCTTGTGTCCTCTCCCCTTTTCTTTTGCTAAACTGCAGTAGAACCACATGTCATGTGCACGTGTGTGTGTGTGTGTAAATGTATACATTTATAACTCTATATTTATCCTTAAAGTAGCACAGAGCCTGAAATCATAAAGCCTTTTTATTGCTAGTTTCCATCGTATTCTCTCATCACAGAGGCATTATTAACCCTCTGAGAGCAGTTGCAGTAAACCTGGAATAGTTCTACCTGTATTTGAGGACTATTGTGTGGTTACACACTGGCCTGCAGGTTCCTAGCATCTCTGTTCGCAGGTCAGGGAGGGTCTCATACTTCTGTTCTTCTTTGTTTCTCTCGCCCCCTCCTTCCCAATGCTCTGAAGGTAGAACAAGTCTGATCAGGGACTCGGTAGGAGGGGAAAGGGAAAAGGTGAGGGCCACCTGAACAGGTGGCCACTGGGTGCTGTTGTGAATGACACATGGAAAGAAGGTCTAAAAAATACGGATCTCAGAAGGAGACATTCAGCCAGCACTCTGAACAGAGAGGGGAACTCGTGAAGTCAAAGTGAAAGGAAGCTGCCCTGTTGCTCCTGTTTCTCTCAGGACTGTTGTTTTATGTGCCTTCTGCTTGGGGTCCGGAGTCAGACTGGTCCAGGTCCCACTGATGGCTGCATGATGGGCCGGGGGATATCGCTATCATTTATCAAAACACAGTTCCGGAAGAAAGTGTGAACGGTAGACCATTGAAGGGTCTTTTAAATGAGAAACTGCTGCCCATGGAGGACTGTCTGCACTTGTCTCTGTAATTTTCACCACTTACACCCCACTTTTCTGTTTTATCATTCCTTGGTGGTCTGACATATTATACTTTGGATAATGTAGTATATAGGATCCCCAGCTTGTTACCTCACCCCATTTCATTTCTGGATATCGCTACATACTTATTAATTCCATGTAATTATTTTCTCTTTGTGATACAGAAAGTTATTTCTATAAGGTTATAAGAATAAAATAGTCTATCATTTCATTAAACTTGGAGAAAACGTATTAGCTATAACATGAATGGTGTTTCAAAAATATATATTTTTATGAAATTGTTAACTACCATTCAACATTTCCTCTTTACAAATGTTATTTTGACTAGAGAGAGTTTCCTGTTATATACTTGTGTCTGTTGCATCTGATAGGACTGCCAATCTTCAAACATGCATGTAAACATATGATTAAGGGAGAATAAAAACTTTTATTAAAATTATTGAGCTTGACAGGGCAAGAATTCTGTTTTAATAAAATATTGTTTTGAATCATAGGTACTCCAGGCTAAATCAATATTAAATCCTTCAATAGAACCAGTTCAGTAACAATTGAAACTTGCAATTAACCTCGTTCTGTGCTGGTAGAGACCTGAGCCGCCAGCCATATCCTACCAAAGATAACTTTCTAAATTACCCCGATCATGAGCTTTGCTTGAATGCATTTTTTCCCCTGTGAGTGGCAAAATCACCTCCTCTCTGGATTAATCATCTCTGGTAATGAATTCACAGCTTTCTCTTCACTGAAGAATTTTGAGAGGTTATAAGCACAGCAGAGACATCTCCATCGAGGATGCTCTGGGAGGAAAAACAACAACAAGCAATATTGCTTCCTCCTGAGCCTCCTGAGTCAGAGGAGGTACTGGAGAGGTCATCCTGACCGCATGTGTCAGTACATGGTGCGCTCCAGGGAATTTCTAACGTGGGAAACACCGAATATCAGTGGTCCCTGGCATCTGACCCCTGCCTTAGGCTAGAAAAGCACAGTAGCGATGATTCTTTTCTGGGTTTTCGTACAGATATTTTCCTTTGGTGGCTTAGCTGATGTGTAGAAGTTAAAAGGTTTTGCCGCTTAGGAAAATAATATATATTTAGCTCTCCTCCCCCAATCCCCAGTTTTTCAATTAAACTTCGAAACTGAAAAATAGAGAACAGTATTTCTCAGATGTTGCATTTCAGAGACCTCATCAATAAAATATGAACGGGGCACCATAAAGTCATTAGAGGCAGGGACGGAAGGAGGGACAAAGGCTGGGAAAGTCACACAGGTTCCCTGTCCCTAGATGTTATCTGGCGGGTTCATCGAAGTCCGAGGACTAACTCTAGCGTTGGCAGCTGCAGACTTGGTCAGGATTGCTTCCCATAGTCAGGGGTGGGAAAGACATGTCAAAGGGTCCTGCCTTCCGGCCTGCCTCTAGTGGCTTCGTCCTAGGGAACACTGTAACAATCTGATGGGCGCTTCATAGATGCTGGGAGGGCCGAATCCTGAGCTGCGTCTTGAAATAAACACTTGAGTACTATTCAGACTCCCAAGGAGTCAGGACTTTATCAAATAAACTAGCGAGTAATTATTTCCCACTTACTTGATTAGCAATGCTTTAAAAGGGAAAATACTACCAAGGGGGAACTCAATAATTTTAATAAAAATGTTCAGTCTCCCTAATCATATGTTTACACACATACTTGAAGATGGGCCGTTTTGTCCTCCTCCCCACCCAACCCAACTGTGAGTCTTTGCTGCACCTGGACACCCTCCCCTGAGCTCCAGAGGGAGCAAATCACTCTTCTTTCCTTATTTGTTATGTGTTCGCCTTCTTCAGTGCCCTTGGTCAAGACCTTTGAGCATGTGAGGCAGCAAGCATGAGCACGCAGAACAGCAGAAGGAAAGGGGATGGCGGACACTCTCACCACAGGATAGCCGGAAGCGATGATTGCTGCTGTTAATCAGTGTTTCTGTCATCGCTGTTCTTCTTATTATTTTACTTCAAAACTCAATTGTCCTGATAATGATTTCACCCTACTGGGAAAGGTATAACGTAGACAACGACAGGGAAAATGCGAATCACATAAAATTTAGAGACGGTAGGCAAAAATAAATAAATAAATACATAAATAAATAAATAAATAAATAAGATAAAAATAAATCTGTACAAAAACAACATCTGTCCTGTAGAAAGAGACGGGTCTGGCATCCTGCAGAAATGGGTTAAGCAGGTTATGCCAGCCTGAAACCCAAGGCAGACATAAAGGAGACTGTCACCGGCACAGCTCAGTTCTGCATCTCGAAAAATGGGTAGAGCCCTTCCCCCTTCGCTTCAGCTATATGGTTCCTTTCGCAAACAGTTCATCTTGAATTAGGTGAAAATGAACCCATCCACAGTGTCCTACCATTTTACCATTGTCCCTGTGGTTCTCTCCCTCCATGTGGCTGACGTGCTTTTCCTGCTGAGAGCAGGACTCGGCTTAAGTGACAAGGAAGTGTCTGGTGCTCTCTGTGAAGGGAGTACGTGCCCTGAGATTGGTGCTTATTCTGTTGACTTCAAGAAACCTTGCCCTCCGAAGTCATGGGCTTTCTCGCCTTTCATTCAGGCTGTTTTTAGGTACTTCCTTTGTCCAACTGCATCTTCAAATCTACACTTCTCACTTCGGTAGACTAAGGCATCCAAGATCAAAGTGTCATTCACTTATTCATAAAGGGCTCAATAAACTCGTGTACGCTCTTGGATAGATTTTAAGATTATTTATGTGGGGGAAATCATTCCACTCCGAGCTCTTCATACTCATACTATAATGCCAGTTTTAATTGTATTTCAATTTACCTGATAATGCATGAGGGTGAGCTCTTGGCCATTTGGACATTTCCTTCTTAACGTACTTTTTTGAGTCTGCTGCTTACTTCTTTATTTTTTTTCAAAAAGTATTTTCTTTATTAATTTTAAGGAAACCATTATATATTCTGGGTAACAACTTCAGCTGTGTGCATGTACATATATTTCTCCAACTAACGTCTTAGCATTATCACCCTCTTACTGGTCACTTTCAATGAGCAGAAGTTCTTAGTTTCATTATACTCCGAATTATCAATATTTCCCTTATACTGGTAGAAGTGTACAATATTTAAAAAGTCTTAGTCCAAGAAATTATTCTGCTGTATTTTTTAAAGGACTTTTGAAATTTAAACCTACAGTGAACTTGAAATAAATATTACGTATGGTTTAAAGAAAGCATTCAAAATTATTATTTCAATTAATTCGTACCAATTAATGAAGATTATCTTTTCCTTTTTGTTCTGTGGAGCCACATTGGTCAAGATGAAGTCCCAATGTATGTGAGCCTCCATCTGGAATCTCTTCGGCTATTCTTTTCTCTTCTACCCTTGTATCAGTATCACAGGCTTTTTAAAAAATATATTGAATTTATTGGGGTGACATTGGTTAATAAAATTATACAGGTTAATAAAAATATACATCATCTGTGTATTGCACTGTCTGTTCAGAGCCCCAAGTTGTCTCTCTTCAAAACCACCTCTCTTTTTCTGTCCTCCTCCCCCACCTCCCCTTTCCCCTTCAGTCCCTGCAGGAGAAATTAAACTTTTGATATCTAGAAAAAAAAATGTTTCCACTTTAATTATATCTTGCCAAATGTTGGTTCCTTTCATGGCCGTGTAAATGTTGCATTCTGCCTGGGGAAAATAACCTGTGGGATGTATATTGGGTATTTAGTATAACGTTAAATCTCTAGTGTTTTTCTTTCTTCTAATAATGGATTGTTCAAAACATGGAGTCTTCCTTTTTTGATTACAATACTTTCTGACATTTATTTGTCTTTTTCTCCCTACACAATTGACTAGATTTGTGTGCAGAAGTTTTACATATATTTTATGGGTCTATTCCTAGGAATTTGATTTTTGATGGTGTTATAAATTGGGCAATTATATTTTCTTATGAGTTAATGATATTATCTGACTACTGTGCTTCTATTTGTAGCATTATTTATCTTGGTTTTCAATGATACTTTGTGTGTATATGTTCATTGTATATGTATAACATACATGCATACTTTATGTGTGCATATATTGTAAATTGTGTTAGGCTTGGATATAGAAACATAAATAGGCATCAGTAATTACCAACAAAAATTTAAAAATAATTTACAATGATGGATGCTGTTATGTTTTTCTCCAAAAGGGTTTACATATTCTCATATGGGTTGCAGAATGCACTAGAAAATTTGTGTCTTTGTTTATAAACAGGGAATGAGATGTCCTTTAGGAGAGAGTCCAGCAGCTGTGCCATGTAAGCCACAGACAATTTACCGTTTACACTAGCTCCAAGTTGTAAGCCTTTGGAGTTTCATCTAAAGCATGAGACAGCACCATGCATTTCATCCCACGAATGAGTCAAATTTCCCTGTTCAGCTGAAATTGCTACTCTGCTGTTCAACTGTTCCAGCCTCTTTTTGAATAGACACCCCAGGGGAAATGAAGAAACTGTCGAAACCCAAAGTCCCGAACTTAAAGTTGTGGGGTTTTTTTTTCCCCTTATATTTTATTCCTACAACTCCTTCTGGCCTTGTAGCATTTTGAAGCTGCATATGTGTGTTGTGTATTGTGTATGTATTTATATCTCTCTAGATATAATAAGCATCTCTGGTTTCCTTAGTGAGAGGGTTGCTCCTGGTTACTTCATACACTATTAATAGAGGCCAGGTTTCAACCTGTTCTGTGAATATGAATTCCTGAGTGAATGGGGGTGAGATCACAGCACGCCGGAACTACCTGCAAGTTCCCTCACTATTATTACAATCAGGATTTGTTGATTTTCCTAATGGACTTCTTGGTAACTTCAAAATGACATGTGAGAAAGTAGGTCCGCTTGTCTCTGAGGATTCAGACTTTTCTGGTATATTTTTGATACTTTCTGCTCCTGCTCTTCCTCGGATCACACTGTGCAGGCTTCTGTGTGGCTCCATCTGCCTTAGCCTCTCATTCCAGGCTCTTCCTTCATGGTCAATGTTCTGTCTGTCTGTTTCCTTTCGGAAAGCATCGATCTTTGTCTCCCTCGTGTTCTTGATAGAAGCATGATGCTGTTCTTGTTGACTTCCTTGCTGATACACTGTACTAATGACATGAATGATTCCGGGATTCTTCGGAAAATTGCTGGTGGCCACCTCGGCTGACCGCAACAGGGCCGGGGTAGTCTAAAAGCCAATTCCTAAAAATAAATTAAAAGTCATTATGAAAGACCAGGTGACGACTTTTCATCACAGAAACCCCCCAACTTCCTCTGCAAATTAACAAAAATATAGTGTATTTATATCAGTAAAAAGCATCCTGTCAATAAATAAAATCGGTTACATGTTTAAATGTATACCTATAATGCCCCTATATATAATCCTCTGGTTAGCATTGTAGCAGAAAAAGACAGCCATGCATTTTGACTTCATGTAACTACCCTTCAACACTCAACTCTTTTCTCTGTTTCCCTGAACAGCATGGATCTAGTGAATCATTCTAGTGGGATCCACTATACAATATCCCAAACAGAAAGGAATGGTCCCCCACATGTTACTGTGAACATGGTCAGTTCTTAGTTTAGCTCCTTGTTGCAATATTTTAAAACCTGTAGACTATTTTAGCATTTCATTGAAAGCTGTGTTCACACACATGTGTGTGTGTGTGTGTGTGTGTGTGTGAGAGAGAGAGAGAGAGAGAGAGAGAGCATGTTTTCTTCTGCCTAACATCCTATGGAGAAATTACCTTCAGATCATTAAGGGAAAGTCAACTTTCTAAACTGTAGTCACCATCACAGATCAATAAACTCAATTCCCATTGTTCAAAACAGATTTCCCAAGAACCTTTCCTTTCTTTCTTTTTTAATTTTTATTATGTGTCAGTGTCTGATGAGTTGCTGAACTTGCAGGAGCTGTAGCTTTTTTGCCCTCAAAATCAATCCAGTTAAATTCAATTCAATATTTACTGAGTGCTTACTTTAAAGCCTAAGTCAGCGGATGTCATTTCTCTGTTCGGGACACATCGATATTTCTCATCTCACTCGGAGTGAACACCAGAACCACAACCCCTCCTGGAAGGCCCCGAGCTCTTGCTGCCTTCTCTGTCCCTGCTCAGCCCTCCTCCCCCGCCCCCCATCCTGGGGGCCACTGAAGTCCTTGCCACCCTGCCAACCTACGTTCCCCACCTCAGGTCTACCCTCTTCCTTCCCGGGACTCATCCTCAAGATCTGCCTCGCTCACCTTTTCAGTTCTCCAAAGTAACTTCCCAAATATCACCTTCTCAGTGACCCTGTGCTGAGCATTGTGCTGGAAAGTTCCACTCTGAGGACATCCGCCTCCAGAATGTCAGGATAGGAATGAAGAACATAGCTCAGGACCCCTGCTTTCTCAGAACTCACAGAGGGGGGTGGTGATCGGGTAGACAACAGGTGAGGGACACTGTCACTAAGAAAACATTACAGCATGTTAGCATGAGGCTGTGCCACGGATATGAGGTACACAGTCAAAGAAGATGTTGAACCCTACACGTGATTCAGAGACTACTGGGATGAGCTGGCGGATCATTTGCACTAATGTATCACGCTTGATTAAGCAGCGTGTCACGTAGCTTTCGTTCAATAAAAAAGATGATGCCTAATTTTGACAATCTATATTCAATTTAAATTTCTTTACTCATTTTTATGTTTTGATTGTCATCACTCAATGTGATGTCCTTCATTTAGCTGTCCCCTGAGGATGGGTGTTGTTTAGATTTTGTCTGCTGCAGCATGTGGTGTTTTGACACCCAGACCTGTGAGTGCACGTGCTGAAGACTTACACGGAAGAGGTTTCCTGAAGTGCAATCACTGGATTGAAATAAATACATTTTTAGTTGTAAAGTGCATTATTGAAAAACAGTTTACAAAGTTTCACACTTTACATCTCCAAGATAAGGTTTCAAGTCCCTGGATGCCAACATCCCCAGGTGGTTTTGCTGATGACCCTCTAACAGGACAATGAAGATGCATTCTCTTTGACCACCTTCACCAAGGTCACTTCCTATTGTTCTAATTGTCCCTTGTATATACTCCTGTCTCATCTAGACCCATGTTCTGTATGGCATACATTTTATGACTTTCATACTATTTTGAGAATCATTGATATATCAGTTTTATAAGATGTCGACAGAGGAGTGGATACATTTTTTTCAGAGACCGTTCAAAATTTTGGAATTAAGGATAAAGACTTTTTACTTCTGATGTGGTATCAACATGCTATAAAAAAATCTTAGAATAGTGGCAAGGATCATGTTATAGAGATACTATTCAATTTCTTCAAAATTGAATCATGAATTTTTAAAATCATAGAAAAAGCCATCACAATTTATGGCCTAAAGCATGCATAAAAGGTAAGAGATAATCACATTGGCTTTTTATAGTAAAAAGATCTGTATTTCATAGTCTCCACAGCGATGTTTTTTGCTTGTTTTTATTCCTGATTTAATTTAAATGGCAAGGTAAAAATTTTCAAAAATTTCTCTCTCGCTCTCTCTTTTTTTCCTACATCATAGAAAGCACATTCTCTTTAATTCATCATTTCACTGAGGCTGATGTGTCTCCTGACTGCATACTTGGCATGTGTATACCTACCTCCCTTTCAGTGAGAGCCCAGGAACATCTTTCAAAAAAAGACAAAGTATTTTTTCAAAAGCGAGATTGCCAATCAAGAAGGCCAGCCTGAATTATTGATGGGCTCTCTCGTTCCAAAGGGCTGAGCAGGGTGACTGGCCACTGTGAGCCTTTCTCTGTGTGCTGCCATGGGCGCAGCTCGGCCAGGTGTCCCCAGTCTGCCACGGACACCAGACTGGCTCTCTGCTCCTTGTTCCTGTAGGGTGACTTTTGAAAGCTTGACTGTTTCCTGGTACAAAGCAGTAGCCAGGGTAGAGCACAAAACCCAGTGAAAATCGTCAAGGAGGGGATCTGGCCAGGGGTGTAATGTTGACTGAAGGATGGCGGGGGGCGGGGGAAGGACAAAGGGCCTCTGTTAATGGGAAGCCACAGTAAGGGCAGCAGAATGTTCTAGGAGTGAGGAGAGGGAGAGAAAGAGAGAGAGAGAGAGAGAGAGAGAGAGAGAGAGAGAGAGAGAGAGAGGCGTGCAATGGTTATGCTTAGGACAAGTCAAGTGCTGGAACCTCTTAGGAACCTGCTCTGTGCCGGGTGAGGACCACATAAAGACTTGGATGGGCAGTAAAGTACCAAAAGTAACAAAATGAGGCACACAGCCTCATTTTTTTTCTTATTTTTTTAAGAAAATGAGTTTCTAGCAGAAAAATTTTCTGATGTTTTGGTCTATTTCTGCTTCGTAGGCAAAGTTAGATGTCGGGACAGGATGAAAGACTCTGTCACTTTTTAAAAAAAATATTATTATTTTCCCAAAATGTTCATCAACTGGGTTTTTGTGATTTTCCCCGACCACCATGGAGGAAAGAGAAGGGCATCACACTCCTGTCAGAGAATGGGTGACAAGAGTGACCTCTCATTTTGCTGTCATCTGAAACCAGGAGGCCGGGGGGCGGGGGGGGGGGAGAGAAGCCAAAATCACTCATTTGTCAGAGAGAGACATATTTAATTTATTCTTCATGTCCTTCTAAAGATACCTAGAAATGATTAACCATCTTTATTGCTGTGAAGCCAAACCCATGATAATTACCTCTCCCTTGGTGTTCCGAATGTTCTCTTATTCCTCCCTACCTGGAATGAAGTATGTTCAGCAAGTAATAGAATTCTCTGAAAATGAGAAGGCTGTTACATTTGCTTTGCTATTATTTCCTTTAGGACATTTGTGACCCTGTTCATCTAAACTGTGAAAATATTACCCATATTAAAAGTTTCAGCTTTCCCAAGGAATTCTAACTTCATGTTAACTGAGTGTAAGAAGAAATATTGGGCTCGAGTTTATAACATCCATGATAAAGTAGGAAGCAGTCTGGCGTGACTCTCTTAAAGGTAAGAAGTATGAGCGGATGGATGTAGGATGGGACAGATATGTAGGCAATAAAAGAGAATGAAGTATTTATTGTGGATGTGAAGTAGTGTCCGTATTCCCATTCGCTGTACACTTCTTGCAACTTCTCTGTGTTTCAAATTTTTGTAATGAAATGTTGGAAACCTTTCAAGTGTAACCCGTACTACATAAATGACATATGGCTTCATTATATATTCTGACACATGAGACAATATATTTTTTGAGTTGTCATAAATGAGTGACTTTCTATAACCTCCTCTACCAATATTTTATCTAACAACTCAGAACCCCAGTGAGATCACGGCTTTCTTCATGACCACCTTAGAAACTGAAGATGGGCCCTTGTATATGTAGAGTCTTGCTGCCAAAGAACTTTATCTGGTGTCTAAAGAGAAGACTTTAATTATACAGGAGTCACCATCCTGAGCAAATTTCCTAATAGCATTTGGGAGCAAAACCCTTGCCTAGGAACATGCGGACTCTGATTCACAAAAAGCTCCCTGGATTTCTGGTCCAACCCAGTTTGGAAGCAGAAGTGGGAAAGTACTGAACCCTGGAACTACCATTCATTGGCCTCCGGCAGAGCTGCCAGAGTGATCTGAAAAGACAATATATATTTTAAATATTGCCTCCCTGTCTTACCCACGAAAAACAGAGCTTTGCTTAGATAGAATGTAAACCTGTCTCACTTTAATTGCCTGCGATCTCCAAAAGAGCTTATGAGCTAAGAAGGTGGAAAATGCATATTTGGGTATTAGAAGCAAGGTCTAAACACTATGCATGTTCTGTGGTTACATAAACCATCTTTCTCAAAGGCAAGGGGATGGAGAGGGTGCCCGCCCTGGGCTGTCTTGCACGTGGCTGGAAATGGATAAGCTCTGGATGCTGTTTGCATCCTGGGAGACACCCACTGAAACCTTGCACTGCCATCTCACAGGGCTGTTAAGAGAAATGTCATTCCTCATGGCAAGTGATGAGATTTGACATATGGCATCAAAGCATTATTAAAATCACAGTGCTGCTGAAGAGGCTGTGTCTTTCCAGAGATGTCCAAGCAGAATAGGTTACACTGAAAATCCAAAAGGCTAGGACTTCCTTTCTCTGCAGACAATTAGATGCTCTAAAGAGAAAAGGTAAATTACACATATCTAGGTAAGAAAAGTATCTGCTCCTGCAGCAGACTGGTTTTTTTAAACATTTTATAAATATAACACTTTTTTTTTTTTGTATCTTGAGAACATACAATAGAATTCCGTACAACATATTCACAGTTATTGATTTCTGTGAAAAAAATTTGATTTTGAAACACAGCACATCAGATCACTGGAAGTACCATAGCTTTGCTATTTGGTCAAAATCTGCTTTTTAAGAATTTTTTTTTCATCTGTGTTCTATATAGAATGCTTTTAATTATAAAAGGGAAGGTGATGTGGTCTATTACATCTATTTACAAACTATTTAGCCATGGTTTACATATTTCATCTTCTCTTCTTTCCTGGTGATGTATTTAGCGGAAGGCACTGTGCCAGGGCGATGACAATTTCTCTGAGCTTGTACTACCAAAGGGGCAGAGTTGGAATTTAAGTCCAGGTGGGCCAGGGGCAAAAATGTTTCTTTTCTGATTCTACACACTATGCTGCCCACCCTGCTCAAGGTTGGACTGGATCTATCCAATGAAGGAGAGTAAGTGTTGGTCTTTAAGCTCAGATAGGTCGCAGTAGAGTTTGTGAGATGGGGTTTATTCATCGAAGGAACAGAGAAACAGGGTGCGGCGACGTCTGTCGCTGCAGGATACAGCCGGGACTGGCAACGTGTTTTGCCCCCAGCTGACCAAGAAGCAGCTCAGCCATGTGGCGATCAGGAACGTCTCCTGCAGGACACAGAGCCGGACATGACCTGAGGTGGGACAGATACAAAAGACTCGAGTGAAGAGCCTGAGGATTACAATGTTGACAGAAATACTATGAGCAACCTACATGGACATTTTTTATCTTTAATAGGAATGGTTTCCTGAGCTCCACATGGCTTGTGCTTTGGCCACAATAGACCCAAATCTTTCTCCATGTCTCCAAGGCAGACAAACTGTCATTGTATCCATCTGTGCCATCTCGATGCATGAGTTACGGAAATAATGAATACTTTTGTAGTGAAACTTTCACGTGATTATCTGGATTTCATCCCCGTTAAGGAATATTGATATGTCAATAAGGTAAAAGCACTTCCTACAAACAAACAAACAAAAAAATAATGTTCCATGTGAAATCAAGTTTTAATGTCCCTACACCCCAGGGAGAAGGAAGAATGGCTTTAAAAATATTTTCAAAGAGCAAATGACAGGCTGTGGAATAAAAGGATAAATTTAAATAGCAGCCAGTGACATGCACACTTCAACCCCTATGTTTCAGAACACGTTTGGAGGAGACACTATCGTTGAATCATTTAAAGTCGAATGAAGACACACACCGTTCAGTTTTACGATGCATTCCACCATTTAGAAAGATGTCAAGAATACTTGTTCTGTGCAGATAATATGCTAACTCTTAGACATAAAATGACTGAAAATGGACACAAGCTTTGCTGACTGGGGACACGAAGGTGGGGGTAGCTATGTTCAAATCTTGTAAGTATATGTAACACTTAAGAATGTGACCGTTTTCAGAAGCATTATGAGAGCACACAAGAGTGGGTGGTCCCGAATCAATGTGGGTCCTACTGAATGGGAACAAACTAAAATTAATGAAAAATGACTCCGGGGAGAGAAAGCACACATCAGTTCCCTGATTCATGATGGAGAATGATGAAGAACTGGGTGATTAGGAAGGGAAGCCAGTCATTGTGGATGAGGAGAGAAGGAGGGGGCAGGGGTGGCCACTCAGCTCCAGAAACCATTGGGGACAGGAGCCTTATCAGGTAGGAAAAATGTTATGATGTCATTATACTCTGAAATGAGTAGTCGATATAATGTAATCACAGTTTATTTTGCTTTTCAAGAAATCCCTCCTGGCTCCAGTATGAAGCGTGGATGAGGGTGTGGGAAAAGGGTACTTTTGGGGTTGGGGGGTGAGAGGGAATACCTCCATGGGATGTGAGGGGTGGTGGTTTTGGGAAGAAGGTGGTGGGTTCAGGGCTGGACACAAGGGACTGCAGCTTCCTGAGAAGACGGCAGAGCCCCTCAGTCTGAAACCCTCTCGATCCATCCATGCTGTTGCAAAGAGTAAGATTTCATTCTTTTCTGATGGCCGAGTTCTATGCAGCTATATTCTGTACCACAGCATTTTTACCCACTTGATGGGCTCTAGAGGCCATTATGCTCAGTGAAACAAGTCAGATAAAGTCAAATACCATAGGATTTCACTCCTGTGTTGAATAGAAAGAACACAATAATGAAACAAAACAGAAATAGACTCAGAAATACAGGGAGCAGACTGACAGCTCTGGATGGGGGTGGGAGGAGGGAACTGGGTGAGAGGTGAGGGAGTGAGACGGACAGACGAACTGTTACAGAGTTGTCACGGGGATGGACAGTACAGTGTAGGGAGTATAGTCAGTAGTATTGTAATACTATGTATGCTGCAGGTGGGTGCGGGGGTATCGGGGAGGGGGAGACCACTCTGTAAAGTGCATGTTTGTCTAATGACCACTCTGTCCACCAGGAATGAATGCAGGATGGTACTGAATGTCAGTTGTAATCGCCAAAGACAAAATGACAGAAGTGCACACACCTCTGCTTCCCTCTCAGTCCAACTGCTGATGCCATGGATGTGGGTTGGGGGCGCAGAGCTGAGGGGGGGGACGCGGAGAAACCCTGGGGAAGATAAAGATTCCATGCCCCATGTGGGCAGGATGCTGGGGGCAGCTGGGGGCAGAGAGGGTTCAGCCACAGGCAAGAGACGGCTTTGAGAGGAGAGTTTGCCCAGCTAGTGTACCCACTTCCTCTCCCGGTCATCATCCTGGAACGTTGCCTGTTGTTGTTGCAGCAACAAAACAGCAGCATCCCAGCCAGCTGGCCGGGTCCCTGCTTTAACGTGACAGCTGCTCCCAGAGGCCCGTGCGGATGGATGGATGCCGAGGCCCCTGAGCGCTCTGTTCTTTCCCCCACCTGCCTCTCTGTGCAGACTTGACAGAAGACAGGGCCTGCCGCTGCATGGGTGAGCAGCTGTGTGTTGGTGCAGGGACATGACATGGCCTGCTGACCGTCTCCAGTTCCAGTGACACCTGGATGGAGGACTAAAGATCTAAGTCGTTAAACCTTGGCAGAGGGGCTGTGACCTCCCCTCCCTGGGACACCATATTCCTAGGCTCTTAAATTCATCAAAAATGACAAAATAGAGAGAATGAGACTTGTCTTTTCTCATCTCCCCAGGCATTGTGAATTCTTCATTGGCCAATATGCCTGATTCCTAAAAGGGAAAAATAATTCACACACACACAGAGACACTTGCACGCACATGCACACACTTGCACGCATGCACACACACACTATTCAAAGCCTGCTTTAAGGTATATGATAGAAGCTCAGAGAATTTAGCTGAGATTTAATTGAAAACACTACCTTATCTCGTGACAAAAGAAACACAATGGGGTAATTAAAAAGAAATATTAAAGGAAAAACAAAATTCAGAGAATTGGCCGTTCTCATAAGCAGTATTTGCAGATAAGGAAGGGAATAGTCTGGTGACAGAGATGAATTTCTCTCGCCAGGAGACAATTATATTTAGGTATGTTAGCCTGATGCCTTGTTAAGTGAATTAGCCCCTTTCCCATTCCATGTTTAAAGTCACGAGACAGAACAATGGTCATTTGTCTACGTATGTTGCCATCCCAGAGAGAAGGTGCTGTGGACAGAGCATGACTGGCTGGTTGCTGGGTCTATCTGTCTTCGGAACAGATTGAAAGGCGTTTTCAAGGTGGACATCAATCTCCGAGTCTCAGCTAATGTGACTCCCTCCTTCAGAGACAAGGCGAAGGTGCAGACGCCCGCCGACTCCATCAAGTCCTGTGTCCTCTGAGACAAGGCTGGGGTGGAGCTCCCGGCCAATTAATTAGGTGATTGCCTCGCTGCGGTTCTCTCTTGGGGACAACCCTCCTTTATTTTTCCTTCCGTCTCTCGGCTGAGTCACTGGCACCAGAATGTGTCTCACTCACATCTTCCTTTTCTTCCTTCAAGGAGTCATGCCTGAGAGATACCTATGGAACAGACATGCCTGCTAAAGAAGTTATTCCACCTAAAATTATTTAGACTCTTGCAGCAGATATCATTTGGGAAGAGTAATTAAAAGGAAATGAGATTACCTACTTGATTCATCTCATACGTTAATTGCTCTACTATAAAGAAAATAGCTTTGAGTTCACTAGTTGTTTTATTATTATTATTATTATTATTGTTTGTTTGTTTTTAATCATTGAGAAACATGTCAGTGAATTTTGACTCTGGCCCATATGCAGTGGTAGAGGATGGATGTGCAGTTCTACCCAAAGCAACCTAAAGCAAAGAAAGAGAATGAATAGAGTAAATGAAACACCATATACTTTTTCCCTCTTCATCTTTTTCAATTGAGAAGAGGGAAGATAGTGAGGCAGACTCCCACATGCGCCCTGACTGAGACCCCCGCCCCCCCCGCAGCAATCCCTGTCTGGAGGTCAATGCTCTCTGCCCATCTGGAGCCATGCTCACAACCAAGCTCTTCTCAGCATCTGAGGTGGAGACTCCACGGAGCCATCCTCAGCACCTGGGGCTGATGTGCTTGAAACAATTGAGCCATGGCTGTGGGAGAAGAAGAGAGAGAGATAGAGGGAGAGAGAAGGGGGAGGGTGAGGGATGGAGAAGCAGATGGTCACTTCTGTATGCCCTGACTGAAAATCAAACTCGACACATCTACATGCTGGGCCAATCAGGCAACAAAGGACTATTATTCTTGAGACGCAGGCAATAAAGAAGGCAAACCCTAGGGACGCCTGAGGTGGTAGCCTTTAGAGAGTGCCCCGTTGTTGGGGTGCAGGGCAAATGAGTTTCCTGTGGCCGTGGCAACATGTCAGCATAGAATGAATGGCTAAGGACAAGCCAAATTTATTATTTTGTTACTCGATGTGTTAGAAGATCAAACCAGGTCTTGATGAGCTATAATCAAGCTGGCAACTGAAATGCAGTTTTCCCAGCAGCTATGGCACAGGATTCGTCTCCTGACTTTTCCAGCTTCTAGAAGCTTCCAGCATGCTTGGCAGTTGCCTCTTGTTCTCCACCTTCAAAGTCAGCCGCAGTGGTCAAGTTCCCTACACTGCATCGGTCTTGCCCTCTTTTCTGCCTTTATCTCTAAGGACCTCGTCAGGACACAGGTCTACTCCAGATAACCCAGAGTAATCCCACTGTGATGAGGGCAGGTGTTTCCCTAACTTACTTCCTTCTGCAAACCCTAAATCTCCTTGTGTGAGTAATGACTAAGGGCACAGGTAATTATGTACTTCTGTTATTTATATATTTCAAATGGTAATTAACTGTTGAATCAAAAATAATGTTAGCAATGGGCTGTGGGTTTTATAATCTATGTAAGATAAAATATGGGTACAGTAGGAGGACTAATAAGAGTGTTGATTCCGTTGTAAGTAAGTTATCTTGTAAGAGTCTTTCAATGTGTACATCGTATAAACATTTGAAGGTAGACTGATAAAGATGTATACTCTAACCTCTGTCTGCAAAGAAAGACCATAAGGTAATACATCAACCTTTTACATGTATTAATAAATTTAATTTTATGTTACACTAATGACTTTTTTTTAGTTTCTCCATCTCTCATCAGTGCATCTATTCTTGGCAAGATAGTGCCATAAATATGAATTTGTCAAGGGAACAAATATCCAACCTATTTCTCAGGCAGCTATGTTCTTTATCCTTCTTTTTCTACTTTCCAGGTTATTATTTTTGTTATTAAGATAGATTGGATCTCTCCCCTGGTGGGTAATCACCCTCTGAACAGGAGTGTATTGATTTTGTTTTCTGATGTGTCCCCACAACCACCTGTCACATTGCCTGGCTTCTAATCGTGTTTCAATCAATATTTAAATTGAATTTATATCTGCACTTTATTACTTCCAGGGTTATAACTTATTATGCCCCTTTATTTTAAAATATGATAGTCTGGTTGTTGAAAATGTGGAGGTTATGGCAATCAGTTCTATTCTTTTTACCACTTAGCTATATCTCTTCATCAGTGACAGGGTGTTCCGTAGTGCTTCTGATAGAGAAGTGTGGGGAAAGAGTTCTCCATTTTTTATAAAGACATTCACATAACAATGGTTCCCAGAGGTCCTTTTGTCAAAGCCCAGCTGATAGCAGCAGACTTGTTGGTGGAATGTAAATAATGATACACACAGCTTAGCAGCCTCTCCCCTTTACAACCGTGGTGATGTCAGGAACATCCAAACCTACAGAGAATTTCTGTAAGTTTCTTTGAACTAAACTGATGATGTTTGAAGCTGTAAGCACGTGCTTGCTCTCAGAAATCTAACTAGGTACTTACTTTAGTTTCGATTACATAACAGTTTAGCTTCACTTACCTAACGTGAGCACAATTTATGCGCTTGAAGTCTGTTGCATGGTCGCGATGTTACAAGTGTCGTGGTTGAGTGAGAGTTTGTTGAGATGAGACTAAGTGAGTATCTATCTGGTTGTGCGTTTTATAAAATTTTATGTAGTGGGTGTTGGCTAATGGCATCACTTCTTTGCAATCAGGTGAAGTAGCGAGACATCGGGTAGTTTTGGCAGTCCAAGGGGGGTTCCTAGAATGTCACCCTATTACCCTAAAATCCGGGAATCGAGACGAAAATATGAGTTAATTGGTGTTTCCATTGTCCGGCAGTTTCTGTCATAGAAAGAAGCCTCGAACCATGTTTATTTTATGCATTTAAATTAAGGAGCAAATGTGAGGAAGTTTCCGTGGAGGGGGGAGAAAGCAATTTGGGGGTCGGATTACAGGGGAGTTAACCAGGTCACTTGCTCTCTTGAGGGTGGCCATGCCTTCTAGAGGGATGGCTTCTGTTATTTCAAAGGTGTGCTAACCTAGATGCCCAGATACTATGGACAGGGCTGGCTTAAAACCTTTCACTAAAAGAAGTTACAGGCCAGGGTGTGACTTCCCACCACGTCCCACCCAGTTAAGAAGTTATGACTTATTATAACACTGCTTTCTTCATCAAAGCTTCTCCACCAAAATCTTCTAACTGATGCTTACAGCTGCCACTTCCTCTCCTGAAGCTAATCTCTCTCCTCTTCCCATGCTCTCTCTTTCTTTTTGCTGTTTTGCCTTTGCTGAGGTTCCTTTTAGACTTGAAAACAGAATTCTACAGTGGATCACGGGAGTTCTCATTAGTTTCAAGTTCACTCTACAGAGGGACGTATGAGCGTTAGACGAAAAGAAAGACGGGAATGTAACAAGCCTCCCATCATGGATATTAATACTTTTTTCTACAGTGTCTTAAAATAATAGATGTATTTATAATTTAATGGCATCATTTTCACGTCCGGGCTGTATGCCTGTTGTTCCTCTGATGTTATTCCTTATTGGGGTCTGAGTAAAATGTCCAAGTCTGTGCTTACTAAATTGGTGATCGAGGCTATAAGCTCAGTCAGTCCTTGACCATCTTGGGTTTGTCCCATGGCTGCAGGGCGTACAATTAGAGACAGTGTTGCTGCAGAGGAAAGATAGTGTTCAGACTCCCTTCACCTTCATTCCATGATTTCAAAACACTTTGTGAGCATTAGTACCGACCATGTTTTCTTACATTTGCTGGGATATTTTTCTTTCTTTCCCCACGTGTAAAATAGACCTAATTTTATGCCTTTTTCTATGTGCTCCCCAAATCTATTTTTTTAAGAATGACTTTTTACCCCCTGTAACAGTATTTCATTATGGACTTCCAATCCCAATGAGTCTGCATTGTAGCGATGTTGGATTTCTGCACACTCTGCCTGGTTGAGCCGTGAGTTCCCTTTGTGACCCACTCACTCTTTCCTCTGGTCTCTCCCAGGAATGCCCCCTTTATTGGTTTGTTTCTTTGGTGTTCATGATTGAACCTGACTTTGGGTGCTCATTTGAAAAGACAAGGATCTCAACCCAGGCACCATGTAGTCCGTAATGTATTTTTTCCCCTGGAATGTTACAATGTTCTCTTAACCAAGCATAGCTACTTGGCCCCAGGTGTCCTAAGAAACAGAATGAGACTCAGTGATGACATCCGTCATCACTGCAAAGCAAAAAAAGGAGATAAAGATAGAAAGATATTTTAGGTTGTATTTTGTCTTACATAATATGTAAATACATTTTGGGTCATTAAACACAGTGTATCTGAATATGTTCTGAAGATAAATGTTTCTATGCATTTAAAATTCTGTCAATGTAAAGATAATAGAGGCCAACAGCATGGATATAATGCCTCCAACTCCATCCCAGTCATTTTATTAACATAATTTCTTTCCCTTTCAGATATTAATTACCATTGAAAAGAAAATGAATGGGGGGCAGGTGTTTGTCCCTAATTGTCCCAGGCTCCTTTGTTATTCCAGCTGAGAGATCTAAATGTGTCAGCTCTGCCGGGGCAAAGTGGAAAATCATGCTGCACCTACTTGCAAGGTGCCTGGTGAAGACTCACATTTACATTTCGCCACCCTCCGAGTCAAATAAATTGATGAAATGCAGCTCAGAAATGCAACGTGTTGCCTCTCTAATAGCTTTTAAAGTGGAAATATTTTCTCTTCCAATTTTAATGCAAAAGGATCATTCCTTATTCTATTCAGTAAAAACAGGGGCCACTTCGCTGTTCAATTTAATTTGGAAGATGGTGCTGAAAAGTATTAAAAGAAGATGTATGCACTTGCCCAGACAAAGTTTCTCTAATCTGCTTTAGGATTGCTTACTGATGTCACAGGGTGTGCTAGGCCAACTCAGCTTTCCTCCTTTACTAATACTCCAGCCTGCTAATATTTCCGCTGGTCCATGCAATTTGCATGAAAGCTGCATGCGTAGAGCTTTAAGTGATGTCAGAAGGGAGCATCCGCACATTGACATATGCTGATGGCGCTGAGCTCTGGCTTTCAGTGTCAAGAAGACTTTTACTTACATGTCACCTGAATTACTAGGCATCTCACCTCAACCTGCGTTCGTGTAACAAATGCATATTCATCCATTCATCCGAATCACAAGAGAAAAAAATGGACTTTGTAAAATTGATACTTCTTGATAATAATAATACATGGGTTTCTATAAACTGATGAGCGAGATGACAATGAGGTGAATTCAGTGCACATCCTGATGGTGTGTGAGAGCAGACAAGCCATAGTGCTCTCTTGCATCTTGAAAGTGCAGGGTGCTGACTCTGGTTTTCTTGGTTGGGAAAAGTGCCCATTGAGTTCATGATGTTTGCCTGCCTATGGAGAAGAGTCGATGGGATTGTGGTCCACGAGGTGCTTGTGAATGCATTAAAAATAGGAGTTAGCTGCTTGTTGACTGCTTCATAAAAATCACATGTAAGCATCAGTCAGAAGGGGACACTGAGTAGAGACTGGAAGGGTCTTCAGCGGTCCACTCAGTGGGCATAGAGAAGACGAGCCTCCCAGGGAGAAGACAGACGCAGAGGCTAGTGGGAGACCACAGGGTGAGAGTGGGGGGTGTCACAGTGAATGTCGAGAAGGCTCGCGTTGCTGGAGTGCAGTGTGTGTGTGTGTGTGTATGTGTCTAGGTCACCGGGGTATCATAGGACGTTGGGATATGATGGCATTTACTTTGCACAAAACAGGGAGGTATTGCAGAGTTTGGGGCTGAAAAGGGATGTAATTGAAATTTATTTTGAGGTATTACTTTGCTATTTCTCTAAAGTAGACTATACATGAGTGAGCATTCAAATAATGGGACAGCCATTAGCATGTAATTGCCGTAAAACTAGATGAGAAGAGATGGTGACCCAGGTTAATCTGGTAGCTATGCAAATGGAAAAAGGGGTTAAATTCCAGACATATATCCTGAAAATAGTGCTAGCAGGATTTCCTGAAGGATGTGTATAGCGTATAGAGAAAAGCAGAGGAGATTGAAAGGTATGAAAGGTCCTCAGGTAGAACTGATGTAGGGAAGTCCTATTTTCACCATGTTGATTGGATGTTTGTGGGTGAGTTGAGTATTTGACCATAAAAAACAAACAAACCAAAGTGAGATAGATAGTGGTCCCCATAGAGATTTGTCTGGAGGATATTTCAGGCATAAGGGAGAGCAAGCACGGAGCATGGGATGTGGACTGGTGTGTCTAGAGTAGCCGCGTGTGAGAGATCCCAGGGATCGAGCTTGGGGAAGAGTAGTGAAAGGAAGCCTCGGGCAGATGATAGGAGAAACCTTGACAGTCACGTTGATGGGGCCAAGGGTTCGCAAGCCATCAGGTGTGATGGGTCGGTCGGAGATCTGGCCAGTCAGCAAACATCAACACAGGGAAAGTGGACAAGGCAGAGAGCAGAGAGATGGGAGGACGACTCAGGAGATGTAATAGCCACACAAAACAAAACCGAAACCGAAACCCCCTAACCCTATTTGGACTCATCTGGAGCTCACTCTTTTAACCTCTGGACTCTGCACTGCTGGGCTCTTCTTCTCTGTTAGTTGATAACTGGTCTGGGGCAATCTGTAACCATTTAAATAAGGCTAGTTTGAGGCTCAAATGAAGTTCTGAGATGAAAGGCGATTTGTTGATGAATTTCATTTCCGTTGCCTGATTGCCCACCTTCCCCGGTGACACAGGCTTCAGAGTGAATAGTAGGGTCACAGAGATGGTGCACAGCTACAGTGTTTTCCTTCCTAATGTTGCCCATTATTTTCCCATTAAACACAAACACATGGCAGGCCAATTGTATTAATCATAACGAACAGTAATATTTTCTTGATCAGACATGGAAAATAAAAGAAAACAATGCCGAAGGAATGCAGGTGGCTAATTGATGTGATTCTGTGATTTATTTATTCCCAATGAGAAGCCAGCTATCTGCTTTCTCTACCCATGCTGATTTGAGTAGCCTGTGTCAGAAGATAGCAGACAAAATGATATGGCTTCATATTAAAAATGCCATCACCCGGAGACCTTCAAAGAATGTGTAATTATATCCTTTTCCTTATCAGATAAAGGATACAGTCACCCAACGTGAAGCCTCTGAACCCAAGATTACAATGATTTCTCCGAAAATATGACTTCACTCAAGAGGCCCTCATATTGAAACAAGCGTACGATGAAAGTGATTTCAGTACTTCTTAATTATACTTAAAATTCTAAAAAATCTTTTACAGTCACTGTGCAAATAAGCACCTTGACCATTTTTATATTCATAGTAATAACATAAATTGAGACATATAGTTTTTGAAATTTTCCTTCCTTCCTTCCTTCCTTCCTTCCTTCCTTCCTCTTTCCTCTCTTCCTCCTTCCCTTCCTCCCTTCCTGCCTTCCTTCTTTTCTTCTTTCTCTTTCTTTCTTCCTAAACTATTTTGGAATTGGTACTCTCTTGTGTGTAATGCTTTTAACTGAAGATACAGAGCCAGCCCTCAGAGCTCCTGGACTTGTCTTTAATGAGGAAATCGTCCTTACTGTTGACTCTGGCCCGCCATGGCAGCCCACCCCACCCCCCATCACTAGACTATTCCCTGACCTCAGCTATACTGATGTTTCGTGAACACTCCAGGTGCACCTCTTTCATTTCATCCATCATTGATGCCTTCCTCCTGGCCATCTGTCTCTGCATGTTGATGGGTCTCTGCTTGTTCTTAGGTTTCAGCATAATGGCTGTCCCCTGCGGAAGGCCAGCTCAAACCAATGAGCAGTAGATACCACCCTTTCTCAAAACATGCTTAACCATGCCTTGTCCCATTTTGTTGATAACATAGCACTTAGCTTATCTAAAATCATCTAGTTTATTAACTGGCAGTACCTCTTAAACTCCAAGAGTATTATCAGTATATGACAAAAACAGTGACCTACACATAGTAGGTGCACAATAAGTATTTCTTGAAAGAATGAAGAACAGTTTATTGAGCACCACTGTGTTATACACACTGTTTTTGGTGCTGAGGTGCAGTGGTGAGCAAAATAGTAATAGCAGTTGATTAAAAACCACGGTGAAAGAACTGTAATGAAGAGAAAATGCATCACCCAGAACAGGTGATTTCTGTTGTTTTTTAAACTGAGGACTGACCCTGCTCACACTTCATTGATGCTGGCCAGCTGCCAGAAAGGAGGGAAAAATAAAGAAATACCCTTAATCATTAAAGCAGATAGAAATGTGTAGGTAGCTAAAGATATTTGCACATGTTAAACCAATAGGTTTGTTGAAAGAAAATATAGAGTAACATATGAATTAATGAAAATATGACCTAGGAATTTGTATCTGTTACTAGTTTTTTGTATTAAAATATTATTTGAAATAATGCATTATTTAAATTCAGCAGCTACTGATAAATTTATCCAAGAAGAGCTGTGTAAATGTATCTAGTGCTTGCCACTATGGTTCTTTACTTGTTCCATTTTTTTTGTATGTGCTCACACACCTGCATGTGTGTGTGTGTGTGTGTGTGTGTGTGTGTGTAACAGTAGCTTGATCAGAAATGAAATTGTTGCTGTCCACAAATTGATTGTTCTTGCATGGTCAAGGCCTCAGACATTAGACATCTAGAAAAGTATCAATTATAAAAGGGGGTAGATAATTTCAAGCAGCCCAAGTAGTAGAGATGACTCTTTCTTAGTAATTAGACTGAAAAGGTAGATTGTTAATAAGATAAAAGTCTAATCCATATAGGAAAGCTGATGCTCCCACAGGGACATCTATTATTACTTTCTGAGAAAAAAAGTCTACACTTTATATGTTCTGCTGTCTTAAATTACATACACCCACTCTTTCTTATTCACCTTTCTTTAGCCTTTACTATCCTCTGCTCTAATTTTCTGTTTGGTCGTCCTAGTTGCTTAATGGCTAGACTCCCTGAGGATGAGGGATATGTCTAATGCCCTTTGCGCCTCAGGACCTAGTCCATAACTTGGTGAGAGGTATACAGTATTTTCAGTTATTTTTAAGTGAAAAAATAACACTCAGCTTGCTATTGAATGTGCCTATGGCGCCTAGCGGGGAGCAATGGCATTCCTACATTACTACCCTGTTACCCCAAAACCCTCTCATCTTTCTGTCACAGTTCTTTCCTAACAATACAGAAAAGTGGCTTTTTGGTTTTGTTATTTTTTTTGAAACTTGGGGGTCTGATCTCTTCTAACCACCTGATGATGTTATCTCCAAGCGAGTTACTTGTAAGAGGATTAGTTGGGACATTGCGTTAGCAATGTGGAACTTTCCAAAGCTGAACTCAGGCCCCCAGGAATTGAAAATAGTGAGTAGATATGGCATACTTTCAATTTCTGATTAATTATGACCCAGACGATCCTGGGTAGACCAGTTCCTTCTGAATGGAAGTGCGATTTACATTTTTTCTGCATTTCTCGGTATCTTAGCTGATAGTTATGGAGGAAATAAATAATTTCTTTATTTGGCGGTTGAGTTGAGATAACAACAAACATCAATGAATTCTTTACTCTGGGCAGAGGCGGCAACCGGGTGTGCGGCCGGATTTGTGAGACGCGTTTTTCTTATAAACCTGAGAATGCACACGCAGAACGTTCTCAAATACACTCTAATGGACTGACGGATCGCATCTCCTTGAAACACCGCAGCAGGCTGCACTGGGAGGAGAAACTGCAATCCCTGTTTAATGTCAATGGTTATTAGTACAGAATGACTTTTTCATTCATTCCTTAAAATTGTGGTTGATCTTGCATAGCAGGTGCTAATTGTCGGTCCATTTAATCAAGAGGGGCACGTCCCACGTTCTCCCGTGGGGCACGCGGTCGTAAGTTCCAGCCAGCCGACCACAAAAACCCAAAGCAGCACCATCCAGAGCACGGCATGTTTAAAACTCAGATACTTATGCAGAAGCAGCAGGTGTGAAGCAGGAAACACACCTGACCCATTTTCTGCATGCCGTGTGCAGGTGTTCCATCAAATGTCCTCTTTAAACTAGGAAATTGGTGTTTTAGAATGCTAAAACACTAAATAATGTGTATCAGCAAGACAGTTGTCACTTTTTAACCAAATGAGATCATTAATATAAAAGAGTTTTTGAAATCTGTGAAGAAGGAATACAGTTAGTGTCATTTCTCAAATTGAATAATTGAATTTATATGTAAGATATATATCTATAAATATGCTATAGGCTCAGGCCTAGACAGCCGCCAGGTTTCTTGGAAGGACAAGTACTCTATAACTTTAGAGTACTGTATTTATCATCTCACCTGTTAAAATTTATTCAGTACATATTAAAAACAACGCCTGTCAGAATGTCCCCTTACCTAGGGTCACATGATCACATATCTGGGGACGAACTATATCTGTTTATAACAGTTCATGCAGGCAAAGCAAGGCTGTTCTGTTGATACAGCCCAGGGCTGGGTTTTTCATCATTTGAAAAGTGAAAACCTGTGATGATTTTACACACACACACACGCGTGCATGTGCACACACACACATACCACGTGTGTGGCCAAAGTAGGTGTATAGTTGTTCATATGAAACAATAATACAATAATGAATATACAATAATGCAAAAATAATCTCTGTGTTTTGTGTATTCACAACTATAAATGTACTTTTGCCCCACCCACCCTGTACATGTAACCTTGTATATATCATAACATCATATATATATGTAAACACTGTTGAGCAAACAAACACTGTAATCTCTGGGTGTGCAGGCAAAATGGGTATGTTGCAGTTTAGTAAGCACTTTCTCCAGCACGGTGTGTCTGTTTAAGTGCAATTGGTCTCCCGCACTCCACACCCCTGAGGAGCAAGTTAATGTTCATTTAATCCTGCATTTTACTTGTTGTTGGTAAAGTGCTGTGCAGTGACTACGGGCACAGAAAGTACCACTGTAATGAACATAACCCGTCATTCGCTGTAATTGAATTCATTTGTTATGTGAAATAGGATGATCATCCAGTGCATTTAAGTCCTTTATTATTCCTGCATGTTTATTCACAAGGCTTGGAATGCCTATATTATTTTATCAAATAATTAAATTTGAATATTTTAATGTAATTTATTCCACACTATTTTGTTAGAAAGAGTACATTTTTTTTCTAAGACGGCTTATTGAGAGTTGAATAAATGAAAGAAAATGACTAGAACTTACATTTGATATAGTTTTTAAAATTTAACACAGCAGTTATATAATTGCATGTATATCTTTTCTCTTTCTGTACACACACCCAACCATCTGTCCAGTTACCTAATTATTGAAATTACTCTGAAAAGATTATGTTCCTCTGTTATATGCTTGTAGCCCCACAAATCCCTTAAAGTCGATGAAACCTATACTTAATAGATGATAGATTTAAACATTATTACTGCATTATTTTTAATAATGCACTCTAATTAAAAGTAAAGCAAATGAAATACAAAGGGTTCATTGAGTTACAAAAAAATAAATTTCAAAAGAAAATTTTAACTTTTCTGTTGCAGTTGAGATACAAAACTATATTAATTTTTGGTGTACAATATAGTAATGAGACATTTATGTAACTTATGAGGTGATCACTGGGTAAGTCTAGTACCAATCTGACACTGTACATAGTTATAATATTATCTACTACCGTATTTTTTACTCCATAAGACACACTTTTTTCGCCCCAAAAGTGGAGGGGAAGTGCCTGTGCGTCTCATGGCGCAAAAAATCCGATATATTCCCCATGTTGCACTTTATGTGCCCATGACAGTTTTTATCTCTGGCGTTTGTACGTCTCAGTCCCTTCACTTTCTTTTCCCATATACCCAACTTGTCTCCCATCAGTTTGTTCTTTTCTATCTATGATTTTTTTCCTGTTTATTTTTGTTATTTGTTTTAGATTTTGTATATAAGTGAAATCATATGGTATTTTTCTCTCTCTTGCTGACTTACTTCACTTGGCATAATGTCCCCTGGGTCCCTTCATGTTGTTGCAAATGGCACAATGCCATTCTTTTTAATGGAATGGTATGCCATTCTTTATCCACTCATCTATCGATGGGCACCTGGGTTGCTTTAGTATCTTGGTTGTAAATAGTGTGCAATGAACATAGAGGCACATATAGCTTTTTGAATTAATGTTTTGTATTTCTTTGGATAAATACCCAGAAGTAGAATTGCTGGGTCATATGGTAGTTTTATTTTTAAGTTTTGAGGAACCTCCATGCTATTTTTTCACAGTGGCTGTACCAATTTACAATCCCACCAACAGAGTATGAGAGTTCCCTTTTTCCCACATCCGCACTAGCTTTGAGAACTTTTATACAGTGTCTAAAGATGACTTTTTTTGGTTTGTCTCTCTTTAGTTGTAAGAGTTCAGGTGTTTATGAAAGTTTCCTCGGAGAAATAATCAAAATGGTTTCAGTGACATTTATGTAAAACTGATGAATCCTTGGACTCCTGCCCAACTTCGGCAGTCTCTTCTGACTAGACCTTTCTTAGGGTGTGGTGTTCTCCAGTCCTGATTATGGATATAAAATACTACTACAAAGTTTTTCCATGTGTCACATATCTGTTCTCTTTATCATAATGGTAACTTCAGCTCATTGGCAATCTGGTCCTATCAGATATCACTCATTTTCTTATTCTCTCCCCGTGTCTGGTGTTGCTTTCTGCAGGAGACTTTGATGAGCTATGTAAACCTATGTCAGGAGTTCAATAAGAAGCATCACCAAAGAGTTTTCATTCCTGTGTTATGTAGATCACAGTGTTGATTGAATAAGCTTGTTCTTTAGAGTAAGTATATGCTATGATGTGGTTTTGTAATAGAGACACAGATAAAATATTATGTGACTCCCAAGATGAAATAATTACTTGATTTAAAAACAATGAGGGGTTCCAATGATAATGTAGTACCTGGGAGGAGTCTGTGAAGAGCTCAGCACGGATCAGCCCCAGACACCGCCCACCTTAACGGTAAGCACGGCTGCTCTGTTGCTATCACCTTAACGTCCTCACTGACACCACCATCCATTTACAACTGAAGCCCACTTACAGGTCTGGCTTCACATTAGGATGATGTCTAATCTGACTCCAGAATCTTAAGAAGGCACTAGAGATTCATATCTCCCATGATTAGTAGTTCTATCATTATCAAAAGATGTGAACAGCAAGAACATGCCAGTGTCATCAACTTCCTCAGTATAGCCACAGGATGAAATCTGTTCTCTTCGGTGGCAAGTGGCATCTTCAGACATGGAGCTTCTCTGCAATGAGAAAAGTGTCTCCATTTTGTTCTGCACCACGCGATGCTTGAACAAAAAGCGTCACCCAGATTCTAACCTTTATTCCAGCATTACTAGGTTTGAAGGGACAAAATTCGATGCATTGTACATGCATGGGAAGAAAAGATAGGACAGAGTAACTGTGAGGTAAGAAGAGAGGGAACGCTGTAGTCAAATTTCATCTTGAATGAATCAGAGATTTATAAGGGGTTAGACCAAGGCCTTGTGGGGCTCAGGGCAAAACAAAAATGGACAGTCCTTGGTGAAAAATTATTAAATTTCGAAATGATGACAAGAGAACATGGGACCAGGTTGGGGGCCCTGTTGAGCTGGAGTCCTGAGTGAACTACACAGCTCCCCAGCCCAGGAAACATTTAGAATTAGACTAAGGATACCAGAGAGCAATTGTAAGAAGAACGTTAGAACAAGCTTTATCTAACATAGTAAACAAGGGTCCATATTCATTCTCCAAATGCCCAAATGAAGGGGAAGGGCAGTCCAACAATATGTGCCATAAAGTGTGGGTGTTCATGAGGAGGAGGTTCTGACTTTATTCTGATGGGATTCAGAGTCTCTGAGGTGAAAAAAGGCTCTTCATACATCTAGAACAGGGGTTCCCAAACTACGGCCAACGGGCCGCATGTGGCCCCTTGAGGCCATTTATCCGCCCCCCCCACCACACTTCTGGAAGGGGCACCTCTTTCCTTGGTGGTCAGTGAGAGGAGCACAGGATGCATCCACACCCATAGTTCCCATTGAAATACTGGTCAGTTTGTTGATTTAAATTTACTTGTTCTTTATTTTAAATATTGTATTTATTCCCGTTTTGTTTTTTTACTTTAAAATAAGATATGTGCAGTGTGCATAGGGATTTGTTCATAGTAGTCCAGCCCTCCAATGGTCTGAGGGACAGTGAACTGGCCCCCTGTGTAAAAAGTTTGAGGACCCCTGATCTAGATCATGAAGTGCTTGTGGGCCAACACTAGTGTTTTCTTAATCACAAAATTTTAGTAAAATTTGACCCCTAAGAAAGTATATTCACAGTCATATAACTGAAAACCTAATTGCTTTATTTTTAAAAGTGCAATGACCCTACAGATAAACTGTTTCATTGCACAATATAAGAAATTATTTTATTTCTTTCAACACGTGGGAGAACGAAAATTTTAATGGTTTGTTGTGGTGGTTGTTTTTGTAACACTTGAGCTAAATCATTGAGCCAGTGAAAACGGTAGACCTTAATTAGCTGTTTAGATAGAAAATATTATCATATTGTAATATGAAGTAAAAGTCTGAAAATGGGGTCTTTAAGTAATAATCTCCGAGAGCATGAAGCATTCAGGGAGCCTAATTAGCTGTTCCCTGTCTGAGATGCTCTAGTGAAGAATGTCAGAGCAGTTATGTGAGTGGAGTAAAGATTTTCCTAGTGTCTATAATAAAAACTATTACAGAAAGTGAATAACATTGAGCAGTAGAATATTTAATCAGGGCTTTATTGTTATGCAAAAGGTTACCGGAAGGTGTGTTATTAAACACACACCTTTCTTCAAGACACTCAACATGCAAGAGGAAGCAGCATTTTACCCACCAATTAACAAATGTGCAGTGAGTCTAACAGAAACCCAGTTTGGTTTCATTGCTTGTATTCTTATTGCCATCCTTAAGGTCATTATAGGCTTACTATATTTCATTTTCCCTGAGGCCGTTAGGGGGCTAAACTGTTACAGTGCTAGAAGTCAAAAGCGTTATTGTGAAATATAGAGGAAGCAAAATTATGATGTTGTAGTGTTATCATTTTGGAAGGCAGACTGAACCACAAGAGAGGTTGCTTTAGTTAATCCTAACTGATGATCTCTTAACTCCATGAGAACAGTGTTGGTCAAATAAGTTTGTAAATATATATATATGTTTGCTTGCTTATAGTTTGCATTGGGTGTGGGGGACAGGCTGTAAAACAGGCAGGGTCGTTATAGCCTAAGGCTTAGTTTTAAGACTAAGCTTTTCCCACCCTAAGTGACTTTGTATCAGAGACTTCCTTGTTTGTATATTGGATTAAAGGTTTTGATTTCTACACTATAAATGGGGCAGAGGAGCCCATGCTGAAGGAGGGCAGAGAAAGGTCACATGGAGGAGAGGAAAAGCAGCCAAGTTGGCAGAGTGCTGAAGAAGAAGCCAGTTTGTGCAGAGTTTGTGCAGAGAGAAGGAGATGGGGAACAGAGGTGAATAAGGCTGGTGAGGTACAAACCTTTGATTTTAGGAAACTTGGATAAGTCAGTGGTTTTGGGAGCCCTGAATGGAAAGGGAAGTGTTTTCCCATTGTGTGTATTTCTTGACCGCCGGGTGCAAACTAGGATTAAAGCTAATGGCCCACCAGTTCTTGGCTCCTTTGTTTCATTACCATTTTTCTGAATCTAATGAGGACCTACACGGGCCAGGCAACTGTGATGGTGGCCATGGCTACTGGCTTTACAAACAGGTTGTTTTCTTTTAACACCAAGTGTTAAATGAACCCACCCCTTTATGCTGTAAGGTAAATAAAATCCCCTGTGAATGCTGTTTGACTTTTTAAAAATATGATACTTATTTCTATGGGAGTTTAAATAAAAAATAAGCTATTGTGGGAAGTAAAGGAAAAGGACACAAGTAACTGGAAATGGCGGTTCTGATCTCAGATCTTCCATGGACAAAAGCTTTTTACTTTGATGAATGAATGAATGAGTGAATGAATGAATTTTGAATGACTTTGGATTATTTCAGAAAATAAGAATAAAACAGGCCAAACTGAACACAATAAAGTTGTTCTATGCCTCATGTCTAGCATCTACTATTGTTAAAAGCAAACAAGATGTAATTGTTCATCTTCTTTATTAATATGCTCTGCCCATGAAATATTCTCCACATTTTTGTGTCTGTAAATGTTTATCCATTACCCAGATGTCTTCATATTTTCCTAATTGATTTAAGCATATTATCAGATAGTTTCTCCAGCTTACACATTTATTTCATTTAATTTTTCTCTCTTACATTTCTTAATTTTAAGATTTATATTTTGGTACTACCTTTTTTATTTTTACTAAACAACTCATTATATTTTTACTGTTTTTTTTTTTAGTTTTATGACCATGTAATGGACAAATAACAATTGTACATATTTAACACATACAATGTCTTGTTTTGATTTATGAGTACATTTTTAAATGACTACCACAATCAAGCTTGTTAATGTGTTCAGCATCTTACATAGTTCCCGTTGTGTTGGTGGTGATATTCACATGTGTGTCCCCAAGAACCCACCTTGTGCAGCACAGACCTGGAGTGGAAGAGGTGGGGAGAAGCCAGAGCAATGAGGGGCCTCCTGCATCAGGTCTTGGAAAGGTTCTGTAAGGAATGACCAAGGCTGGATTCTATTCCCACTTTGTAGGTCATTGTGAGATATAATATATATATCTCCCAAGCTTTTCTTCCAGTTGACATGGAGAATTTATTTTGTAGAAAAGCAACATATATAAGAATGCTACAAATAGCCCTGCTGGGTCTAAAATATTGTATATAAAAATGACAGTTGCTCATCATGACAACACTGAGACATTAGAAGATATGCTGAAAGTCTACGCTAATGTATTCTGTCAAACCATTAGCTCAGTTGACGACATTTAGATTGGTATGCATACACTATATGGAGCTCTTTTTATTCTCTGTCTCTGTCATGTACAGTTTAGGCACAGTCCTGGTCTGTTATGTGTTTAACATACCGCACATAAACATGAACAGGACCGCAGAAGTAACCCCTTGACGTGAAAACAGGTAGGAAACAGAAGACACATACCAGTCACAGGTCTGAAAATAATCTGAAATTCCACTGGGGAAACATGGCAAGGTTTATCTACTGTGATGGTTACCCCCACGAGTCAACATGATGGGGCTCACGGAGGTCCACATAGCGAGCAGGACAATCTTTCCATGCATGTCTATGACGAGTGCAAAACAAACCTGTAACTAATTGACAGTGCTTATTAGTTCTAAGTAGAGTGAAAGGAGAGATATGAGAATAACATAGAACCATGCATGGCATTTAAAACACCTACATATATGATGTAAATTAGGGCATGTTCACAATATTGCGTATCTTATTAAAGACTTGCTGCTCTTATAAATTACCTAAATGAATTGCCTAAATGGAAGCCGACATGTATACTTTTACTCTTTGAGCTTATTGCCCAAGTCTGGAAATATAAACAGACTAGCACTTGAAAGAAAGAGCCTATGATTAGCAAGGAGGAAACTTACTGCCAATCCAGGCTGGCATGGTTTTAATGTCTGTTTCCCGGAAGCATGGATAAACTGGGAAGTATGCTGGAGTGAAAGTCATTCTTGTCCCCAGATCTGGAAGTTCAAGGAGCCATCTCATTGCACAGAGAAGAAAACACTGAGCAAATATTCTTCCTGAGTCTGTTGACTGCAGGTGTTTTTTTTTAAGTTCACCTTTATAAATATTTATCCACGTCCTTTAAATCCTGCAGTTTCTGAAATTCTCCACTATTTTCTGTCATGGAAATTTACA
Organism: Rhynchonycteris naso; assembly: GCA_037038555.1. NCBI lineage: Eukaryota > Metazoa > Chordata > Mammalia > Chiroptera > Emballonuridae > Rhynchonycteris > Rhynchonycteris naso. The sequence goes on along the minus strand of CM072999.1, from coordinate 134,812,140 downwards.
GTTCAGGCTTTCCCTACGTGTCTGTGTGGGTTGGTGCTTTCAATAAAATGCGAGTTGGCAGTCACAGGGTACTTAGGTAGAGACCAGGATGGCGGATAAATGGGGCAATGCCTCTTTCCTTCTCTGTTATTGTTCATAATCCTCAATGGAATAGGGCAGGAGCACCGATCAGTCACCATGCTTCCAAAGCTGCATTTGTTAACAGGACGAATATACCATGCTAAGCTCCGCTGTTTCATACATCAAAGTGTTGTGTTCAGAAAAAAAAATGATTGTTTTAAAAATTGTTAGCTTTATTAAACCATCCTTTGTTCCCTCTGCTTCTTAATAGATTAAAAGATACTTTTTTTTGTAACTTTTTTTTATTAATTTTAATGGGGTGACATTAATAAATCAGGGTACATATGTTCAAAGAAAACATCTCCAGGTTATCTTATCATTCAATTATGTTGCATACCTATCACCCAAAGTTAAATTGTCCTTTGTCACCTTCTATCTGGTTTTCTTTGTGCTCCTCCCCTCTCCCTTTCCCCTCCCTCTCCCCCATCCCACCACCCTGTAACCACCACACTCTTGTCCATGTCTCATAGTCTCACTTATACTTGCCGCCTATGTAGGAAATCATGCTGTTCTCAGATTTTTTCTGTTTTACTTATTTCACTCCATATAATGTTATCAAGGTCCATCCATTTTGTTGTAAATGATCCGATGTCATCATTTCTTATGGCCGAGTAGTATTCCATAGTATATATGTACCAAAGCTTTTTAATCCACTCGTCCTCTGACACACACTTGGGCTGTTTCCAGATCTTCGCTATTGTGACCAATGCTGCCATGAACATGGGGGCGCATTTCTTCTTTTCGAACAGTGCTATGGTGTTCTTAAGGTATATTCCTAAAAGTGGGATAGCTGGGTCAAAAGGCAGTTCGATTTTTAATTTTTTGAGGAATCTCCATACTGTTTTCCACGGTGGCTGCACCAGTCTGCATTCCCACCAGCAATAAAGGAGGGTTCCCTTACCTCCACATCCTCACCAGCACTTAACACTGTGTTGTTTTGCTGATGAGTGCCATTCTGACTGGTGTAGGTGATATCTCCTTGTGGTTTTAATTTGCATTTCTCTAATGATTAGTGATGTTGAACATTTTTTCATATGCCTATTGGCCATCTGTATGTCCTCTTTGGAGAAATTTCTACTCATTTCTTTTGCCCATTTTTTGATTGGATTGTTTGTCTACCTGGTGTTGAGTTTTATAAGTTCTTTATAAATTTTGGTAATTAACCCCTTATCAGATGTGTTGTCGAATATGTTCTCCCATTGTGTGGTTTGTCTTTTTATTCTGTTCTTATTGTCTTTAGCGGTGCAAAAACTTTTTAGTTTGATATAGTCCCATTTGTTTATCTTGCCTTTTATTTCATTTGCCCGTGGACATAAATCTGCAAATATATTGCTGCTACAGATGTTTGAGAGCTTGCTGCCTATGCTTTCGTCTAAGATGCTTATGGTTTCATGGCTTACATTTAAGTCTTTTATCCATTTTGAGTTTGTTTTTGTGATGGTGTAAGTTGATGGTCTAGTTTCATTTTTTTGCAGGTAGATGTCCAATTTTCCCAACATCATTTGTAAAAGAAGCTGTCTTTACACCATTGTATGTTCTTTCCTCCTTTGTCAAATATCAGTTGTCCATAAAGGTGTGGGTTTATTTCTGGGTTCTCTGTTCTGTTCCTTTGATCAATGTGCCTGTTCTTATGCCAGTACCAGGCTGTCTTGAGGACAATGACCTTCTAGTAAATGTTGATATGCAGAAGAGTGATACCTCCTGCTTCATTTTTTCTTTTTAAGATTGCTGAGGCTATTCGTGTTCTTTTTTGGTTCCATATAAATTTTTGGAATATGTGTTCTATATCTTTGAAGTGTGTCATTGGAATTTTAATTGGTATTGCACTGAATTTATAAATTGCTTTGGGTAATATAGACATTTTAATGATGTTTATTCTTCTTAACCATGAGCACGGTATATGCTTCCACTTGTTTGTATCTTCCTTAATTTCTTTTATCAATGTTTTATAATTTTCCGAGTACAAGTCCTTAACCTCCTTGGTTAAATTTACTCCTAGGTACTTTATTTTTTTTGGCTGCAATAGTGAAGGGAATTGTTTCCTTAATTTCTTTGTTGACAGTTCATTGTAGGTAAATAAAAATGCCTCTGATTTCTGAGTATTAATTTTATATTCTTCCACCTTGCTGAATTCATTTATCAGGTCCAATAGTTTTTTGACTGAGACTTTAGGGTTTTCTATATACAATATCATATCAACTGCAAATAATGACAGTTTTACTTCTTTTTTTCCAATTGGGATGCCTTTTATTTCTTCTTCTTGTCTGATTGCTGTAGCTAGGACTTTCAGAACTATGTGAAAGGGGGCACCCCCGCCTGGTTCCTGATCTTAAGGGCATTGCTTTTAATTTTTGCCCATTTAGTATGATGTTTGCTGTGGGTTTGTCATAGATGGCCTTTATCATGTTAAAGAATGTTCCCTGTATTCCCACTTTTCTGAGAATTTTGAGCATAAATGGGTGCTGGATTTTATCAAATGCCTTTTCTGCATCTATTGAAATTACCATGTGATTTTTGTCCTTCCTTTTGTTTATGTGATGAATCACATTGATTGATTTGCGACTATTGAACTAACCTTGCCTCTCCAGAATAAATCCCACTTGATCATGGTGTATGATTGTTTCATATAATGCTGGATCCAGTTGGCTAATATTTTGTTGAGAATTTAATTGTCTAAATTCATCAGGGATATTGGCCTATAATTTTCTTTTTTTGTGTTGTCTTTGCCCAGTTTTGGGATCAAATTATCCTTGCCTCATAAAAAAATTTGGAAGTCTTCCTTCCTCTTGAATTTTTTGAAATAGCTTGAGGAGGATAGGAGTTAGTTCTTTGAATTTTTGATAGAATTCACTTGTGAAGCCATCAGGCCCAGGACTTTTCTTTATTGGGATTTTCTTTATAACTGTTTCCATCTCATTTGTTGTAATTGGTCTGTTTAGGTGTTCTGATTCTTCCAGATTGATTTTTGCAAGATTATAAGATTAAGAAATTTGTCCGTTTCACCTAGGTTTCCTAATTTTTTGGCAGAGAGTTCTCCATAGTATTTTCTTATGATACTTTGTATTTCTGTTGTGTCAGTTGTTATTTCCCCACTGTCATTTCTAATTTTATATATTTGGGTCCTCTCTCTTTTTTTCTTGGTGAGTCTAGTTAAAGGTTCATTGATCTTGTTTACCTTTTCAAAGAACCAGCTTCTGGTTTCATTGATCCTCTGTATTGTTTCCTTAGCCTTTATGTCATTTATTTCTGCTCTGATCTTTATTATTTTCTTCCTTCTACTAGTCCTGGGCTTTATTTGCTGTTGTTTTTCTAGTTCTTTTAGATGCAGGGTCAGGTTGCTTATTTGATCTTTTTCTAGCTTCTTATGGTATGCCTGTAGTACAATGAACTTCCCTCTCAGTACTGCTTTTGCTGTGTCCCATAAATTTTGAGTTGATGTATGCTCATTATCATTCGTTTCTAGAAATGTTTTTATTTCTTCTTTGATCTTATTGTTAATTCATTCATTATTTAATAACATGCTATTTAGTTTCCAAGTGTTGAAGTATTTTTCAGTTTTTCTTTTGTGGTTAATTTCTAGTTTCATGGCATTGTGATCAGAGCAAATGCTTGATATGATTTCAATCTTCTTAAATTTATTGAGACCATTTTTGTGTCGTAACATGTGGTCTATCCTTGAAAATGTACGATGAGCACTTGAGAAGAATGTATATTCTACTGCTTTAGGGTGAAAAGTTCTGAAGATATCTAATAAATCAAGTTGATCTAGTGTCTCCTTTAAGTCTGTTATTTCTTTATTAATTTTCTTTCTTGAGGATCTATCCATTGATCTTAGTAGGGTATTGACATCTTCTACTATTATAGTATTGCTGTTAATCTCGCCCTTTATATCCATCGAAGTCTGCTTTTTGTATGTCGGGACTCCTATATTTGGTGCGTAGATATTTATAATAGTTATATCTTCCTGTTGAATTGTTCCCTTTATCCTTATGTAGTGCTCTTCTTTATCTCTTACTACAGCCTTGTTTTAAGTAGTCTTTATTGTAGGTTCTTGTTCTGCATTACTTTGAATATATCTTGCCATTTCCTTCTGGCCTCAAATGTTTCTGTTGAGAAGTCAGATGTCATCCTTATGGGGGTTTCTTTGTAGATGACAGCCTTTTTTACTCTAGCAGCTTTTAAAATTATCTCTTTATTCCTTAGCTTTGGTATTTTAACTATGATGTGTCTTGGTGTAGATTTCTTTGGGTTTCTCTTTAATGGAGTTCTCTGTGCTTCTTGAACGTGTGAAATGTTTTCCAGCCTTAATTTAGGGAAGTTTTCTGCTATGATTTAATTGAAAAAAGTTTCTATTTTTTGTTCTCTCTCCACTTCTTTAGGAACCCCTATGATGAGAATGTTATTTCTCTTCATATTGTCACATTGCTTCCTTAGAGTTTCGTCACATAGTTTGAGTCTCTTTTCTTTTTTCTTCTCTGCTTCTGTGTCTTTGTTTATTGTGCCCTCTAACTCACTGATTTGATCCAATGTATCATCCATTCTGCTTTTAATTCCTTCCATTGTGGTCTTCAGTTCTGATACTCTATTTGTCATTTCTGTCTGATTCTTTTTTATTATTTCAATTTCCTTTTTTATATTCGTTATCTCTTTATTTAGTTATTTATAATGACTATACATTGTTGCTCTAGTTTCTTTGAACATCCTAACTGTCATTATTTTAAATTCTGCTTCTGGTAGTTTGGTTATATTTGGTTCATTCAGGTCCTTCTCTGGAGATTTCTCTTGATTCATTTGGTTTGCATTCCTCTGCCTGCCCATTTTGTCTGTGTATAAGAAGGTTGTAGCCACTGTAGCCCAATTGTTGTTGCCTTTGTGTTCTCTAGGTGTGGTCTGTCTGCAGGCCCACCACCCCCTCTGCCGCTGCCTAGGGCAGTTGGGTATGGGCATTGCCAGTGCCGGCCCACTGTGGCTGTTGCTGTGATTTCTGCCTCTCCTCCAAGGGAGAGGTTGTGTTCTGGTGCATGGCTCTACAAGCCTCAGCCTGCCTTGGCCTTCGTCTCACCCCCATAGGTTGGGTTGCGCACTGCACTCAAGCCACAAGCCTCAGTACCAAGGGTAGAGGTGAGCACCTTTGCTCAGCTGTGGACCCAGCCTGTTCCCAGGCTTCTGCCCAGCCCCTGCGGTCAGAGCCTGCTCCCCACAGTTTCTTGGGTTGGACGTTGCTGCCGTGCACTCAGCTGTGAGCCTCTGCACATCCAGAGCTATAGCCCCTCCCCTGAGGCCAGGGCCCACCTGTGCAGGATCACAAACCACGGTTTATCGGCCCGGGCAGGGTTGCTGGCGTGCGCTCAGCTGCGAGCCTCCACTCTTCCGGGGCTCTAGCCCTGCCCCCGCGTTCAGAGCCAACTCACACAGGCAGGATGGCAAACCGCGGTTTCTCGGGCTGGGTAGGGCTCCTGGCGTGTGCTCAACCTCAAGCCTCTGCCTGTCCTTGTTCCTAGCCCCGCCTCGCGGTCAGGACCGGCTTGCACAAGGTCCAGGGTTGCAGAACAGATCTCTGCCCATTCCTGGCCTTTCCCTTTTCCCCTGCAGGTGGGGCTGCAGGCGGGTCCGCAGCTGCCAGACCGCTTTCGCGCGTCCCTTCCACCCCTGCTGAGCTTGACCAGCTCACACCGGCTGGGCCTTTGACCCCACCGACAGAACCTCGTTTCAGCGTCCCGCTGCCACCGTCCCTCCAGCAAGCCCTCAGCAGTGTGGGTGGGTGCACTGGAGCTCAGACCCTAACACTCCATACTGCAGTCCTGGAAGCTCCCTCCATCTAAGCAGCTCTGCTCTAACTGCCGTGGGAGAGCTTGTTTGGCTGGTGTCCTGTCTCCCTTTGCTGGTATTGCTAGTTCCAGGGGAAATATTTGTTTTTGATTAGGGAAATGACTTAGCTCAGGGGTTAGGGTGGCTGTCCCTTAGAGTATTTCTCCCTGTGCCTTCCAGTCTACACTCTGTTCCCACTGCTCTGGTCCTCTCCTCTGTCCCCGTTCCACGGAGCCTGGGTGAGTGGTTGTGAGAGAGGTGTTCTGCGCTGTCCCTTTAGGAAGAATCTTGGGTTGAGAAAACTGTCTCTTTCTCACAAACAGTATCCTCACTTGTTTCACAGCTCAATACTATCCAAATGCCTCTTCTAGGCTCTGGGACGCAGGCTGGGGCTTTGTTCCTGGGACCGAGGTTCCTCCCTCTCCGCCAAACTCTCCTCCCACCACACGGGTCTCTCTGGGCAGCCATTTGCTCCAAGGACCTGGGCAGCCCTCTTCGCGTTTTTGCTTTTCCTACCAGTCTCAATGTGGCTTCTTCTGTGTTCCTTGGTTGAAGAGTCCACTTAGTTTAGTTTAAAGTTGGTTTATCCGATGATGGTTCTTAAAATCAAGTTATAATCCACTTTGGTTCTGGGAGTTGGAAGTTGGTACGTGCGCCTACTCCATCGCCATCTTACCGTCTCTGAAAGATACTTTTGAATACCCAATTTCAGAATCCTTTCCCCCTGCACAGTCTTATAAGTTTGCTCTGAAGTTTTCAGTCATTTATTTAACAAACACAGACAGAACATCTTTCAAGGGCCCGCTGCCTTGGTGGGCAATGAAGCTAAAGCCGGAGAGGAAAGGGAGTTATGGAATTTTTAGCATTGACAAGCTTGGGTTCAATATGGAGAAATAAACACTAATCAAAACATCATGTTGAATTTGCTTTCATTTTTAAAAAAGTGTTGTGTATCTCTGGAAATTGCTTAATAATTGGTAGATGTGGATTCTTTGAAAGTCTATATTTTTTTGAGGAAAACCAGTGACTTGGGGAGGAAGGGGTCCTTATTGTAATTTTACACACTATTATACCTTTGATATTTCTTATATGTATATGTATTGTTAATCCACGTTAAATAACTGTGAATAATACAAACTAAGACAAAAATACAACTTTGAAGATGCCATGGCTGCAGATGTATGAGTTCCCCTTGAAACACATTTAGTCAGACAGATTTCTTTCTTTCTTTCTTTCTTTTTTCAGGGACAGAGAGAGAGTCAGAGAAAGGAATAGATAGGGACAGACAGACAGAAGCAGAGAGAGGTGAGAAGCATCAATCATTAGTTTTTTGTTGCCGTCGCAACACCTTAGTTGTTCATTGATTGCTTTCTCACATGTGCCTTGACCACGGGCCTTCAGCAGACCGAGCAACCCCTTGCTGGAGCCAGCGACTTTGGGTCCAAGCTGACAAGCTTTTTTGCTCAAGCCAGATGGGCCCCGCGCTCAAGCTGGCGAGCTCGGGGACTCAAACCTGGGTCTTCCGCATCCCAGTCTGACCCTCTATCCACTGCGCCACAGCCTGGTCAGGGTAGTCAGACAGATTTCTTAGAGAAAAAGCTATCTTGTGTGTAAGATAAAATTGTAATGCATGCTTAGGAGATGGGAAAGGTACAGAATATGAAGAATGAATTGTTGGAGGCTAGGGAGAAGGGCCAGGAAAGAGAAGAATTCCTGCAGCGCCAAGACCTGCAGGCTGTGGGATAGGAGGAAATAAAAGAATGAGGCAATGAGGCAGGTCCAATGGGAAATTGAATAATACGCCAAATGTGCAGTGCATGCACAGTGCAAAGAAAAATTACAGACGAATGGCCTTCATGAGATTAGACGCAATGACCTTCATGAGCTTAGATGCGGAAATTCTTAACAAAGTATTCATAAACAGAATTCAGCGACATATGAATAGAATCCTGCATCCCAGCTAATTGTGGTGTGTCTTTCAAATGCAAGGCTGGTTCAATATTTGACAGTAAGTCCATGTGATACACTGTATTAATATGCCTAAGGAGAAAAATCACATTAGCATATCACTACTGCAGAAAATGCACTTGAAAAATTCAGCAGATAATTTGGACTAAAGCTCTACAAAGGAGGAATACTTTTTCAATGGAATACGTAGTACCTACAGAAAATTCTGCGGTTAACACCATACATAACTTGAGAGACTGAATGTGTATGGTGTATAAAATGCATCTTTTACTTTCTAAACAGTGACTTTTTAAAAAATAAAACATTCTCTTTGACATTTTTAAACCACTAGGAAATCATATTTGCAGCAATTACTTTCTGGCCCTTATGAGGAATCATTTGAAATTTATAAAAACAGTGGCCTTGGTTTGAGAGTTGATCAGACATTCAGGAAAGAAGGTCCTGCTTTCTGAAGACCCAACCTCCTCCTTTGGTGTTGCCATACTGTCTGCCCATGTGGCACACTGTTCCCCAGGGCCATAGGTGCCTATCAGTACTTCTGACAAATAAGGGGGAAATTTTGCTCTGACAAATGGTGAGCTATATTACAAGTCTATTGGCATGAGTACAGACAAGTAAATGGCTGTGGGACCTGGGTAGAACTCAGGAAGAATACATAAATATTTGGCAATTTAATGTACAATACATTTAGTATCATAAATCATGGGAGAAATGCATTGTTGGTTAGGGGAAGGATGTTAGTTGAAAGGTGTTATTAATACCCTTCCTACTAAGAGCTACAGGGATGGATTCTCCATGCGCCTAAGATCAAAACATGATGGACCAAATAAGTTTAGTAAAAGACTAGAAGACAATAGTATGTATTTGTGAGCCAAGTGGGGAAAATAGCATCTTGAACACAACTTCAATCCCAGAGCACATGGCAGAAATTGGTGAATGTGCTTAAAACAAAGTCACAGCTTCATTATATTCTACAGAAGGTGTGGAAATTATCAAAGATGCCTACCTACACACGAAGGTTATATGCAACGTTTTAGGGACCCGACCACATTATTCATAAATACTCTGCTAATCTCTTCTGAACCCACTCTGCAGATTCTGATCCTTGTCCAGACAACGGCCCACACAACTATAAAATGACAGAGCTGGACTAAGTACCTTAGAAGCTCTCATCTGTTCCCACAGTGACAGAGCCTAGGACTCCAACGTTAATTTCCCAGAAAGCGTTTTTATTAACGTAATTTAAAATTTTTAAATGATGAATTTCTACTTAAATAAAACCAACTAGCCAAAGGATATTATTTATTTTTATTTAATATTTTTCAAAGGATATTAACACAAAGGCCATACTTCAAATATACATATTGAAATGGAGATACAGCAATAGAAACAGTTATAACACATAAGCAATAGAATGAATGAAGGGAGCTCAGCTGAATGAGCTTATTATATTAGCTATCTCACAGAGATGGCATGGGGCACATTGTCTTTTTTCTCACACAGGCATTTTGTTGTTGATGTTCATTGGTATAGCAGGGATTCTCCATATTGACACTATTGCATTTTGGGCTGGACAGTTTTGCTGTTGTGGGGATTGTCCTATTAAATATAGACAATTTACTAGTATCCCCGGCCTCTACTCATTAGATTCCAATAAGTCTTTCCCCCGTTGTGACAACCAAAAATGATCCTGGATATTGATCACCAAATGTTCTCACAGGACACAGAACAGCCCTTTATTCTTGATTATTTGAGTGCACACACATATACATGATTATAGATATAGACATTCTGTGTCTAAAAAGCCTTCACCAATAGTTTCTTTAGAGTCCTGTGTTCAGTATTACTCTACATCGTTTTTATTGCACATATTAGTTATGCTCTAACAGATATGTATAGGAACAGGAGATTATTCTAGCTTATACAGTTTTCCTTCTTGTCCGTTCATGACATCGCCTTCTGTCCTGTACGCTAAGAGTTATCGATCTCTGGAATAAATTCAGAGATGCTGACAAACCCCAAACTTAAGGAATAAACACACCACCCTGCGTGTGCGGGGGCTTTTCTGCCACTGCGGATGAGAGCATGAGGTGTGATGGCCCCTCGATTATGCCTTCTCAGAGATGTGGCTTCTAACCCGTGAGGGAGGGAGAAACGCAGCCATGGTGACCCTTCCTGCTGCTTCACCTTGAGTGACAGGTGACCTGTCATACCATCCTGTTCTACATCCCCTTCCAGACTTCAGGGGCATTACCAGTTAGATTCTATTTAAATAGACTGTTAGCAACCTACCCTCCTGTGGCTCCTGAGTCCTCTTTCTCGGCCTATGTCTTGTCTTGGCAGTAGAACCTGCTCACTGACCTGAGGTAGGAGCACGCTCTGTGGTAAAGTAAATATTTCTTACCATTTTAGGATTATTTTATAGCAAATTACTTCTGCCTGTGTTCTGACACATTTACCATATATTCTGACAGACTGAATTAACTAAAATTTCTTTTCAACGTTATGGGTATATTACTCTCCTTTCTCCAAGGGCTGCGTTCTTCTCACCTATACAAAATGATTACTCTTGGAGAATTCTCCTGCTAGTGCCACAAACACTACAATTTTCCTGGGAATCTCAGCACGAGCCATAGACAGTATGATCTGGAATTTATTTATAGACATATACTACTGTGCTCTCTCCATACCTAAATTTTGAGAGATGTAACATGCATTGTTATGTAAATATAAATTAGAAATAAAAGTAATGCTTTTTTAACATATTAAGTTTACTTATTTTTCAAAAGTCTTAAATGTGTTGTAAAATATTAGAATAATAAAAAACTACAAAAAAATTATAATATCCAGCTCTCCAGAGGTAAACCCTGTTAACCAACAGGGTTTGTTAACAAGTTGGTTACAAGTTTTTTCAGACTTATAACATATACACACATATGCTCACCTATTTTTCAGAAATAGGTGCATAATGCACATTTTGTTATACAAATTTATTTTTAAAAATTCAACAATAAAACACAGTCTACTGTCCATACCAGGCATAGAGATTTCACCCATTAAGTTAAATAGCTTTATAAGTATTCTGTGGTTGAATTTTTTTTCACTTTTGACATATGGGAGAAAAATAAGAGGTTATAAATGGTTCTAAATATTCTTAACTGAGCCTACATTTCTCAAAATCTTTTTAAGGCGAGGTTGACTGTAGACTTTTTTTTCAAAGGGGTTGTTTTCCGATGGATAGCACCCAAGGGACAGTGAGCAGAGACGCCCCAGGTGAAGTAGTGGCTGCCTTCTCTGACCTGCAGTTGATGGATGGGCCGGAACCCCAGGGAGTCCCTGTGAGAACAGCATAACCTCAAGGAGGGAGCCATTATTCTTTGCTCTTGTGACTGCTTTTTTTTCTTACTAAAAAACTTCCAAACTATCTGGTTACTGAAACATGACTTTAAACAGCGTATATTTGATTCAGATAAGATGTAGATAGATATATGATTGGCCCTTTCTAAATCCCTATCAATGAATATTACATAATTTACATAAATGAAAAGTTAAGATATGACTTAATATCCTAAATATCCTATGCAATCATGTGTTTTCCTTTTGTAAAAGTCTGTGAACATCTTATTTATATTTCGTGAGATAAGAACAGAATCAACAGGGTTTTCAGTATAACCAAAGACCATTTATTATTTCTGATTTCTTCCCTTTATATAATAAGAAGGGCAATCATGTCCTTGTTTTCTGCTGGATGTCTTCATATTTCCCCATCTTATGGAGATTTATCCATTGCCTCTGTTTTGTACTGAAATCTGTCACCTTTCATTTCCTTACGCTCTTTTCAAATTCGACTCTTCATGATAAAAAAATATTATTAAAAAATATATATGTATGACTTGAGTCTACTGAACTACAGTCATTGGAGCAACAATTTAAGACTATCACATGCCTAATTGCTAAGACAATTGCTCTGATAGCCTGTGAGTAAAGCAAAAAAACACATAAACAAACAAGCAAAATGTGAAAACCCAGACCTCCAGTCCCTGAGAGCTTACAGGGGTGTGGTGAAGGGACAGAGCTGAAACAGCCGCACAGAAATATCCCGGGAAAAATGGTGCCACCCAGGGCCCTGATTTTTACTGTCTCAGTCAGTTTTAATATTGTTTGTACCAACCTAAGCTAGTCTCTGACTACTGCCAGAAAAAGGAAGTTTTGTGCCAGAGGAAAACAGCATTGCCCCCTAGAACCCACACCTGTCCCAAGTTTGAGATGACTATAAAAAGAAAATAAAAGGGCAGGGGTATTATATCAGTTGTATGGTTTCACTAAGTACTTTGACATGTGGGCAGATGTTCGATAGCAATTTTTAACAGCAGAAGGATGGAAACAACCAATAGTTATTTTAATGTGGCAGTAGGAGGAGTCATTTTTAAAATGAGGAGCTAAGGACAAAAAGCTACACATAGGACATGACGTGTATGGTGGACAACTGGCTGGTTCTAAGGACATAGGCTGGCACTGTGTCTTGTCTCTGGGGAGGGTCAGGGAGTGGAAGTGATGAGCGAGGTAGACCCAGAACTGGCCTGAAGCCGCCCCGGGGAGGGAGTGGCCTGACCTGGACATCACCCCGGGGTCTCCTCGGGAGGCTTCTCAGGGGCTCCCTTGTTCCCATCACCAGAGCATCATGGTGATTGGAAGGCGTTCAGAAGGAACCTTCCCCAAGGTGCCACCATAGCAGGCAGGCAGGCAGGCAGGCAGGCAGGCAGGCAGGAAGGAAGGAAGGAAGGGCACAGGAAATGCTGTTGAAGTCCCCCCCCCCCACGGAGGTAGTCACCCTGCCGCTGTCACCTCCCTTCACCCAATGGAACATGACAGCAGGTGTGTCTCACTGCTTCCTTGGTCATTTCTTCCTCATGGGGGACTCTACAGTGTCGCATAGAACTCATACTGAACACGTTAGCAGGCTTTTCTCCTGTTCACCAGCTCTATGTCACTTTAATTCTGCAGCCCAGGGACAGAGAACCCTCAGAGGGCCAAGGGGAAAGTGTGTCCCCACCTGCAGGTTATTTCACTCCACCCCACGTCTCGCACTCCACACCCATCTATAGTGTTCTCCTCCATGGGAGGGGGCCAGGGCCTTCCACGCCAGGGTCCAGGGTGGTTAGCAAGTTGACGCCAAGCTCGGGCACACGAGAAAGAATAGGTGCTTAGAGGGTGAGGTGTTGGAGAAAGGCTCAGTCTGTCTACATATTCAATGGGGGGACAGAAAGAACTGCATCTGAAAAACTGGGCTGAGGGCTGGGCATGTCCTGCTCTCTGGCAGGTGAGAGTCTAAGGACAGTGTGGCCTCAAGAACTGGGTAGCGAGAATGTGGAATGCAGTGGGTTAATGAGATTCCAGTGTTGGGTTCTACACAACTTGCCCTTTTAGGGGCTAGAGTCAATAACCTTAGTCTTTCTCAATTTGCAGTCATTTTGAAATGCATCATTCTTTTTTCTTCCCATTGAGTTACAATTCACTTATGACATTGTGTAAGTTCAAGCTGTAGAAAGTATCGTTTTGATGCCTATTGCAATATGATCACCACCATAGCGTGGCTTCCACCTCCACCACGTCCCGTAACTATCATTTCTCATTTGTGGTGAGTACATGTGTGATCTAGGATCTTGGGGATTTGGAGGTGTTTAATGTTGTATCGTTAACTGTGGTCACAATGCTGTGCATTGATCTCCAGAACTTACTCATCTTCTACCTGCAAGTTTACACCCTTTGACCTTCATAGATTAGAACCCAGCCTCTGCAATAAACCTTTACAGAAGCAGAGGCTTTGAAGAAGTTCTCTTCTTAAGCACCTGTGTGCTAGAAACAACCCAGGCCCAAGACTTCTAGCTGTGCAGCCTGTGTCCTCATGTGTCGTGGGACGCTGAGAACTTACGTTGGACTTAATTATAGTTGGAAGGGAATGTCACTCCCTCAGAAAGTCCAAGCTGTCAGAATGAATGGATGCAGGCAGAGGAACTCGTGTTCAAGGCACTCTGCAGGCGCAGTTCTTGTTGCTGCTTACAGAGACCCCGAGAAAGCTCCCAGTGCGCCCATCTGCAGGCTGCCGGAGGGGCCACTGGGTGAGGCCAGGCCTGCAACTAGGTGAGAAGCAGTGGTGGCCAGCCTCCTGCTTGGGAAAGGAACAGCTTGTGGATTGTTTTTGGCTTTCAAAGGTCCAGAAAGGTTAGTTGAGTCAATGGAGAGAGAGCTGACGGAGGAAGACAGGGAGTCCAGGGTATGTGAGCTTAAGAATGAACATTAAACCATGTGGTGACACTTGGGCCAGTAGTGACAGTCAGGCCAGTGTTGACAGCAGCCTCAGCCGCCTCTGAGGAGAGGGGGGACTTCTTACTGCAGCCTGAGGAGGGGGGTGGGAAGGAGAGGCAGAGACAGCTATGGTCCGATTCGGTAAAACTCAGCAGTAATCCAGGTGGCTGAAGGGAGAGAGAGAGAGAGAGAGAGAGAAGAGAGAGAGAGAGAGAGAGAGAGAGAGAGAGAAAGAAAGGGAGAATAGGGGAGGGAAAAAAATGAGAAAAATACAGGCAAGAAAGAATAGCAGTATCTCCGACAGAGGCAGACGTAAAAGGGCACATATCCTGGCGACGGCATCTGTGGTTGTTGCGTGGTTTGTAGTCTTGTCGATTTGGTATTTTTGGAGCTAACTCATTAGAGCAGCCGATGTTTCCGGGGAAGAAGGCTCAGCTCAGTGGAAGTTCAGGTCACAGGGAAAACCCTGGAAGATAAAACAGCCTCAGCTTATCGTCTCGAGTCCCGCACATGCCGGACAAGTTCCAGGACGAGAGAAGAAAAGGGAAGAGAGTCTTATCTACTTGTCTCTGAACTAATAGCTCATGTTTCTCATTGAGATTATTAACTAAAAGTATGTGTACTTGCTGTCTAGGGCTGCTGTAGTAAATGACCATACAGCTGGTAGTCTAAAGGGCACATATTTATTGTCTTACAGTTTCATCGGTCAGGAGTTCAGCAGGAATCAGTTGGCAGGGCTGGGTTCCTTCTTGAGTCTCAAAGGGAATATCGGTCTCCTTGTCTTTTCCAGCCTCTAGAGGCTCTGACATTCCTCTGTTCCTGTCACTCAAAGTCAGCAAGGTGGCATTTTTTTACTGTTCTTTCATAGTGACATTTCCCTGTGACTTGTTCTCAGCAGGGATTGGTTCTTTAAAAACAATGAACTTGGCCCCCCAGGATAATTCAGGCTAAACTCCTCTGCATCCTTAACCTTATTCACATCTGCAATGCCTCATCTATGATACAGTGTAATACTTTTACCTTTTTTCTGGGATGAGGACTGGACTTTCCTTGGGCAGGAGCGGTGGGTATGATTCTGCCTCCTTCACTTTGTAATAAGAACTTTTTCTCACTCATAAATGGAGGAGGAGAAAATGATATTATTACAAATTGTTCTACCTTAAGTGTCTTGATACATGAAAAACGACATATATTAAAAGATTCAAATTTTATAACGAACCTGCAGGAAGGAGAACCGGGAATCACAGAACACAATAATGGGATCAAGAGGAAATGGTCTCTGTAGTCACAAATACGTATTTCACGCTCAATTAAGTGAATAAATTTCTCCTCTGAGTCTATCAGATAGGCAGTTCAGAAATGGAAGTCAGTGATGAATTTCATTTCCATAAATTTCATACAAGTGATGGCTCCTCTTTGCGTTGAGAACATTTCTAGGTGAGCAGTCACCATCTTCACTGGACTCATTCTTTCCATCCTTATCAGGCAATTAAGCCTCGGGAATAGAATTTAAAACCAATAGCATCCCCTTCACTCTGTCCTTAGTCTCTAATCAGGAGGCTTCTGTATATAGAATGCACTATTTTTTTTTGACAGTGTAGCATCTGTTTGTCTTTATGTTCAGATAAAATAATGATTGGAGGGCGACTGCATTTAAAGAGTTCACTGGGACATTGAGCATCTTTACAATTAAGTGTCGGTGGGTACAGGTTCAGGGTTGTGCAGTGGTGAGTTCTAGATTTCTAGGATGTCAGACAAGGCCTGTAACAAAATCTCCATTGTAGCAACAACAACAACAAACTGTGATTCTTGACTGCTTTAGCAAAGTCCCTGATTTGGGCTTGAAATTTAACGTGACACCAAGAACCTGAGATTGAGAAAATGGTGTGATGTCAAGGTTAAAATTCTTCATTTGGATTGATGGCCACTTGCACATACAAGCATGTTTTCCATGAAAATAAATTAATTAACCGAATTATTACAGCAAAATAAGAAAGCTTCTCTCTTTCATTAGCAATGAAGAAAAACTGTGTATTTCAGCAAATGCCACTGAATCTGTAGTTGTAATAACACTGTTTGCTCCTTTGTTGGCTTAAGAGTTTTATAAAATAGGAAGATAATGTGGATGATGATTTGAGCACATATACACTGAGGAAATAGGAAGATAAATTTGAATCTATTAAATGAAGAAAATGCTGTTTAAAAAGTAAAAACAAAATATGTTCTTCCTTTAGTATTCAAAGTTATTTGCTGACATTTTATAGAAATAAAAAAGAACTAATCTTTATTTATATAAATTAGGAAATAGACCTCCATTGATCTGTCCAACAATAACATATTCAGATAATAAGAGATTGGTACGCACCCTTACTAATATCTAATTGAAAATTTTATTTGGTTTATCCCATAAAGCTAATAATTTTGGACTCAAAATGATTCTCCATTTCTCTGGGAATGCCCCTTTGTGACTTCCCTGTATTTGGGAAGTTATACTAATAAAAATAACAGAAAGCAA
Organism: Rhynchonycteris naso; assembly: GCA_037038555.1. Classification (NCBI taxonomy): domain Eukaryota; kingdom Metazoa; phylum Chordata; class Mammalia; order Chiroptera; family Emballonuridae; genus Rhynchonycteris; species Rhynchonycteris naso. Next base: position 134,795,423 of record CM072999.1, on the reverse strand, counting down.
CGTTTTTCAGTCAAGCTTTGAATTTGTTGAGACGACAGGTGTTAGAGGAAATTAAAGAAGGTATCAAGGGGAGAAAAGAGAGATTCAAGTTTATTCATCATATATCTCTACATTGTGTTTCATAATTAATTCATATTTAATTGTTGTTAGAAAAATATCATTTGAAATAATGAGGATTAGTAGTTCTCTTTTCCCAAGTGCAGGAAAGTTGTGGTTGAATTTTTAGTTCAAAACCCTTCACACATAATTATATTTATGTTACATCATATATCTAAGTTACTGAGTAAATTTATTTGATGATTTCTGGTTCCCCTGCATTATATACTGCTTATTCTGACCTCATTGCAAATGGAGTCATTCAGAGAATGAACTTTAAAAAAATTCTGTCCTACAATCCAGCATGATCTCATTCTTCACTGGGTATGTGGCTGTCCAGAATTGTTTCTTCTCCTGGAGTCCCAATGGACTTCTCCATGGAAACAGGTCGACTCGTGTCCCTATCTCACATATGTGGGGATTAAATAAACTAACTGTGCATGAAAATCCCCTGAAAATAAGTAGTCAAAAAGTCACTCAATTTCAAAGATGAATTTCAGTAAACAGCAATGAGATACCACTACGTACCTATTGAATACCCAAAATCTGAATACTCACATATCACCACTATAGAGTGAAGTGATAAAGAAATAAAAATTCTCATTCATTGGTGGTTGGAATGCAAAATGGTACCTCCAGTTTAGAAGGCAGTTTCTTACAAAACTAAACATACTAGTTCCATAAGATCTATCAGTCAAGCTCCTTGGTGTTCACCCAAAGGAGTTGAAAGTTACATCCACAGAAAACCTTCACACTGATATTTATAGCAGATCTATTCATAATTGCAAAAACTAGGAAGAAACTAAAATATTCTCTAAGAGGTGAATAGATAAACATTGCTACATCTAGACCATAGAATAACATTCAGCAGAGAGAAGGGGGGGGGCGGCTACCAGAGCTACCAGTTCATGAAAAGACACACAGGATATTTAAATGAATATTGCTAAGTAAAAGAAGTCAATCATAAACCACTATATACTATGTAATTCCAACTATATGACATTCTAGAAAAGGCAAAACTATGGGGAAAGTAATATGATCAGTGATTCTAAGAAGGATGAGAAGGTGAAGGACAGAGACTTTTCAGGGAAGTGAAAATAATCTTTATAATACTGTCATGATTGATGCATGGCATTATACATTTGTCCAAAGCCATAGAACATCCACCACCAAGCCTGGACCCCAAGCAAACTGTAGATTTGGGGAGATCATGATGTGTCCATGTAGGTTTGTAAATAGTAACAAATGTACCATCTGGTGGGGATGTTGATATTGAACTAATTTACTTGCTAGGCATATGTAGGGCCAAGGAGTATAGAAGAAATCTCTGTTCCTTCCCCTCAATTTTGCTGTGAACCTAAAACTGCTCCAGAAAAAGTAAATCTTAAAAAATGTAAACATCACAAGATTTAAAATCTCTCTAGACTTTCTAAATCATATGAGAGTATTTTTGATTAGCCATCATACCCACATACCTCCAAATACAAATGCCATTAACCTAAAAATGAATTAAGAATTTGTGTTAGGCTGAGTAATTTGTGAATATTGATTTACTTTATTTCAATGACTGTCCCAAATTATTTCTATACTTCCTCTTGAAAGATTTTCTGTTAGTAGTAGCATATTACCATAAAAACACAGAAATTGTGCTAGATTACACAGATCAGTTTTAGTGTGCGTAGGTTAACTGCACATTAATCCGTATTTTCCAGTTATGCCTACAGGAGAGATGTGTGCATTTTCCTCTGCCACTGATCGGTTATGACTGGCTGCATTTTTACAGTGAGCTTCCTGTGGTTTAAGATATGCACTAACATGTTGTTGTATCCTTCCCCTCAATCGTCTGTTCTTCCCTTCTCCCAGTGAAACCCTGAATTCTAAATGACCATCTGTCTAGAGAAACTTGTGTTGTAGGAAGAACTGATTTATCTGCAAGGCACATCTTGGCAAGCATTCTTAGAATTCACCCAAAGTTTTAGGTAAACCAGGGACTCTTTTATCATTCAGAGGATCAAAGGAAAGTACTTCACGTCACCTTGGGTCAATAACAAGGAGCATATAAAATATTTAAGCTAGATGATAGAGCTTCAAACCCTGCCTTGTTCAGTTCTCCCCACTCTCTCCCATGCATTGGCTAGAGGAGATGAGAACAGCGCCCCCTATCTGTATGCCCCATGTCAAAACCTTCTTAAGGAAACCAATTGATGCTGTGAACATTCAGACCTACAGACACAATAACAAACACACACATGGCTAATTCGCTGAATACAATTGTGTGGAATAAGTACCGTTTTAAAGGAAAACAGTAGCACACTCATATTAACCATGTAAAGGATATTTTAAAACTATTCTGCCAGTATCACACCTTGGACTCAGAATGAAAAGAAAACTATAGCAATAGTCAGTTTGTGTTTCGGGTCATGTCTGTACTGGATACAGATATGACATCCCTACTTTACTTTATTAAAACAAACAAACAAACAAACCATGTCAATATTTAGATGCTAAAAATATGTTGGTTTAAAATATATACAGTTTTAAGGTAGTTCTGTAATACCTAGTGATGTTATTAGGGTAGGTAATTACCCAACTATGTAAAGTAGGTTAGCTAATAAAAGGCAAATAATGCAGCCTCTTTTCTCTGTTTTGATATAAAGTTTTGGGTGGTGAGGACCAGAAAAGAGGTATTTACAGTGTGATAGCAGAGCTAGAGATGGGCATTAGAAGAGGGCTAGGATCAGGCACTGAGATGCCCTGGTACCTGGTTTGGGTCATGTTTCAACCTTCAATATGCAGCCATATAAAAGAAATCCATCCAACCCAAGTGTTTCAGCACTAATAACTGAGTCTTGATCCAAAAGGACTGAGTAACAGTGCATTGTTAGCAACTGTAGTCTATTAGAGGAAGAAATTTTGGTTCACAAGTACTTTTTCCCTTTGGGCAAAAAGAGATAGATTAAAAGAGGAACAAAATTTACTTTTATCTTTTTTTATTTTTATTTGCTGCACCCAATGAATCACTCATTAGAAAGAAAATACACTAACCTTTGTGTTTCACTAAAATTGCTTACTCCCATTGACTTGCATCATGCCTAGGGATATTTAAAATAGGTTTTTCATTAATCAAATATTCTGGAAACCGTTTTTGCAATAATTCATTATCAGGAGATTAATTTAACAAAATTAGTGTTTTTCCATTGGGATACCAGTTAGGGAAAACTTAACTACCTTCAAAAACTAGTATGAGGCGTAGGAATTGTGACGATCCAGGAAGTGTCCAGTTTTCTTGTCCCCTCTCACACTTCTCAGAAATGAAAACGCCAGTCACACTCAGATTTTCTACTTCTGCCTTTATGAAAATGATTTCCATCCAGGCTTCATTTCCATTCTCATTGGCACAACTTCTATATTCGTATATATTTAATTTCTTCCTGGACATTTTGAGATGCTCTATTTCACCATCAATGTGTTAGGAAGCCAGTTTTTTTACCTGGGTAGAAATAATCATAATAATAAACAAGATTACTAAATTTATATGACATTTCATTACATATGTCTATTTTACATATTACCCCATAAGGCAAAACATCCATTAATAACATGTTAATAATTATATCATTAAGTGACACAACTAAAATATAAAACTCCATCCCTTGTTACATGCAATGCATTCATTCAACCTGTATTGACTTCGTACTAGAAAACTTTATCATTTCCAGGGATACGAGGATGACATGGAACACTTCCTTCCTTTGTAGAGTTTATGTGACATTTGGATACTATATTAATTTCTTAGTAGCTTCCTAATTCTGTGGTTCTTATTGCTTTTAGAGATAGAGTAAGGAAGAGAGAGAGGAAGGGAGAGAGAATGGGAGAGAGAGAGAGAGAAACACTGATTTGTTGTTCTATTTACTTATGCATTCATTGGTTGAATCATGTATGTGCCCTGATCGGGGATCAAACCCACAACCTTGTATTCGTTTCTTTTTTCACATGCTCTTACTCTATATTGACAGAATCTACATGTAAGACTATTATAGGACATACATTCCACAACAACCCAATAATATAAATGACTGTTTTTAACCACAAACTGAAGTTCATCTGTCTTAGCTCAACATGAACAATGCATGCTGTTTTCAATATTTCCATCAACCTTTTTGCCTACTAATATTGGTGCATTCATTATTGTTGTAAAGTATTTCATTTGTATATTGCCTGATATCAATTATCTATACTAACCTTGTCAATTTATCTATTTGAGAGAAACCACCAAATCTCAGCTGAGTCTTTAAATGTATTTAAATTCTTCCCTGACATCCTGACTCTCGGTGAAGCTCTCATTTTCTAATATGCCATCGCAATTATGATTGCATGATTGCTGGTACTTACCATAGTTCTTAGCATTGTGTTTCTTTGAGATATGTCTGTGTCTCCTCAAACAGGTGGATAATTCAAACAAGATTTTTTACTATATTTCAACACAAGTTGTTTTGAAATATGATTTACTAAATAACAGGAAAACAACAGTACTTGTTTAATTGAATAATTCATTGATTTCTCAATTCTGTTATTTACTATGGCATGAGGTAGATGAGGTGCTAGAAGCTAGGTTCAGATGGGGAACAAAACAAATGATTCCCAATGATAAAATAACACTGGAGTAAATGTTTAAGGTTTGTGTGCTTATTATTGATGTGACTTATTGTATTTGTCTAATGTGTTCACTTTTATCTAATAATCAAACTAAATAAATATTTTAATGAAATAGAATTGTTCTTAAATCCTATTATCTTACTTATCAATATATTACAAATCTTTTTTAAAGTAACCTAAATCTGAATGTAATCATTGTACTAATAGTTCTTGTTCTATCTGAGTCATTCTATCTTTATTCTCTCTCTGTATCAATCAATAATCTATCAAAAGTGAGGAAATATCAAAATATAGGAGGAGTTTATGAAGCTATATACTCAGGGGAAATTCAAGTTATGACAGACCAAACAATGCAATTATGAAAGGAAAATAATTTAGCAGAAATCCAATAAAACCTCCGTAGTGGTTTTGGAATTATCTTGGGAATGTTATCAGGTAGAAAGAAAACCAGTATTTAGTAGTTATATTAAAATCCATTCAGTAATAAAAAGAACATGCCTCAAACAAATGAAAAAGAAAAAAGCTACTAACTTTGAGTCAATTAGAGTGATTAAATGGCGTTGGGAAGAAAACAAGAGCCTGAATGACCAACTTTACCCCATGACTGAGCAAAATCGGTATCATATTTTGTCTCTCAAACCCTTTTCTCTTATATTCTTGTCTTTTCACCTTTTTCCCTTCAATTTAAAAATATGTCATGGTAAATTGCAATTTAATATTTCTCTTCAGTGATTTTCCCTGACATATTTATTAGATTAATTTATTACCTCTGACTCAGTCCAGTTAAAGTAAAGGGGGAAATTCTATCATCACTTGCCTTGAGTGCCTCCTACGTGAAAAGCACTGTTCCAGTCCAGTCTTTTCTGCTATTAGCCATGGGTTTTCCAGGATGCACCGTAAGTTAGAGTAAAAAAGACAACATAGAAGCTATTGAATAAATACATACCTTTAAAGATAATGAAGAGCTGAACTTAACTGAATAAAGTCCAGATGTTTCAACAATCAGGAAGTGAGTTGGTCAGTATAATCAGGTCTTCTAACAGGATACAGACCTGATGCATATAAATTATTGTTTTAATTAACATACCACAACATTGTCAGCAAGTCCATGCAATGGTTCTAAAACTTCAGAGACCAGAAAAAGTACATTGTTCCGTTGTTCAGAATTGTTTTGTTGTTAAGAATATTTATGGAAGGACAGGTCTATGGAAGGAGACTTTACCTCCAATGGTGAACACACAGTGCAATCAATGTACAGAGGACGTATCATAGAATTGTACACTTGAAACCTATATGGTTTTATTAACCAATGTCATCCCAATAAATTCAATTTAAAAAGCTAGAAAAATGATGTATACATATTCTCCAGATATATATAAATTCCTCAGTCAATAAAAATTTACTTTCTGTAAAAAATATTTAAGGATTTAAAAAATATTTAAAATGCATGATGTGGATATTTTATTATAATCAATCAACCAACAAATTTATTTCTATCCAGTTACTTGGTAATATTTTCCTGCTTGCCTGGAATTTGAAATTCCCTTATTTTATTCTTCCTCTTTCTAATAATCTGAAAAGAAGGTAGGATAAAAATAATATAGTTAAAACAATTGATACAGAAATACAAAACCCATTTCTAATAGCCAGTGAAGGAAGCATGTGTAAAAATAGGTTCCCTTAGTTGTTAGAAATTCATTTTCCCAGTGTTTCCCTCGATAACAAATAACTGCAGATCTTAAGTTTCACTGAGATAAAACTGTGTGTATATTCTCTGCAATAAAAGTATGAAACAAAAAGGCATAGGTAATATCTAAAGATCCCTCGACATTGAACTTTCCTTCTTCAGCGTATTCCCACTAACGTGTAAACTCAATAATCCTACAGCAGAAGCTCAGTGTGTGCTGCTCACTCCGTATTCCCAGTCGTTGATGAAACGGACCTATCAGGTCTAAGGATTTGAATGAAGAAAGGAGATCATGATTTCAAACGAATCCCTTAGTTTTAAATTTCATTTTCAGTTTTTCTCTTCTCTTGTGTTATGAATTGTAAAATACTAGCACTTTCTTTTTTTGAGGTCAGGAATGTCAAGGCTAGCATAAGACAGAAGCTTCTAGCAGGGGTGGTGAGCCCATCAGATGTCCCCCTGCTTAGCATGAGGGCCCTTTGGCTGGAGAAGTGTTACGAATCAACTGTGGAATTTCCCCAGCAGGCTATCAGCTACTGGTGCAGTGGCTGCATCATGAAACCTCTGTGCAGTGAAATTGTCAATACAAGTAACTTTTAAAATATAAAATAGATGTTTATTAAAACTATAAAAGTCACATATCCTAGTAATAAGACAGACGGTAAAAAATAAGGTAGGCATACTTGGTAATGTGCAGTTTGCTTTGTGCTTACAAAATTATATTACATATTTATTCGAGGCTTTTTTTCCTGAATGTTTGTTTATTCTAAAGAGAAATAAAAAGCATACACACACAGATATACTTTATATAATTATGTGTATATATATATATATATATATATATATACATATATATATATATATACACACACACATATATAATGTTAATTTTTTTACTATTTTTTTTATAGGGACAGAGAGAGAGTCAGAGAGAGGGATAGATAGGGACAAACAGACAGGAGCAGAGAGAGGTGAGAAGCATCAATCATTAGTTTTTCATTGCCATCGCAACACCTTAGTTGTTCATTGATTGCTTTCTCACATGTGCCTTGACCACGGGCCTTCAGCAGACCGAGCAACCCCGTGCTGGAGCCAGCGACCTTGAGTCCAAGCTGGCGAGCTTTTGCTCAAGCCAGATGGGACCCGTGCTCAAGCTGGTGAGCTCGGGGTCTTGAACCTGGGTCTTCCACATCCCAGTCCGACGCTCTATCCACTGCGCCACCGCCTGGTCAGGCTATAATGTTAATTTTTTATAAAGCAATTCCTTACCTTCTTATTAAAATATTATATATTCATAGCAGTTTATTAATGCAGAGGTTCATGTTGAATTGTGGTAGGTTTCACTTTGAATAAATCATCGATACTATCAATACTGACTTGAAACTGAGACATTTGGGAATTTCCTATTATATAAAAGTACTTATTTTTCTTTATTATGCTTTTCCTTATCTTCACTCATCCTGAATGTGGCATTTAATTTCAATCAAATTGACATATCAGAGAAATGGTTTAAAATGTCAATAAAATTAGATTACCAGAAAAATTAAGCTTCTTCATGATTATAAATTGTATGTGCCCTGGTTTGGTATCTATACGTTTTGATAGTGTATATTTTTAATAGAAGTGATTGTTAGCTTGTTCTCACATAACAATTTAGATGTTTTACGTAGGAATTTTATTTTTTACCAACATTGAAATTAAATTATAATTTGGCTAGAATGAATCTCAGTGTAGTTAGTTGGCCATGTAATGTAACAATGTATTTTTTATACCGCACAATAATAATCTCCTTTATGAATAAGAAAAGTGTATCAACCCCCCCCCCCCCCAAAAAAAAGGAAAGGGCAGTCTTGTACTTAAAGGACATTGCAAATATGTAAGTTGTTTGTTAAAATTAAGGTTGAATAATGTTGGAGGGATGTCAGAGGGATACAAAAGCCAACTGAAATGTCTCCCGTTGGCCAGCGCTGGGTCATTTGAGCAGCAAGGTAAAGATTGGGGTGGCAGCTCAAAGTATAAGTTTAATAGTCATGAGTCCATACTGATTTAAGTTAATGATTGAGTAAATAAATAAGTAAATAAATGTGAGAGAATGGGTAAATCTCCTCTGCAGGAGATCCCAAAGGATGTGTGTAGCAGATAGTCTGCTGTCAAGGAGGTAACGCATTACTCCGTATGGGTGGGTGGTGCCTAGCAGCCTCCTCCCAAGGACTGTAACCTAGAAAGGGAGAGGATGGAGTGATTTTCCAGTGGAGAAATTGGATAAATGCTACTGTATTCAATGTTTAACTTAGCCAGGTCATCATGTTTGACATCAATAGAGATAAATCATGTTGATAGCCCATTTGTGCATTTGACATGATGTGGAGAGAATGAAACTAGTTTTCTATCATCTTCCCCAAACCCAGAGTGCCAGTCCAGTTGTGGGACAAACATCGGACCAATTTCAACCGAGGCTCATCTCACAGAATGGCTGCCTACCTCTCCTCAAAAACAGTCATGACCTTCAAAAACTAGAGAGGTTCAAGAAACTGTCACAGTCAAGGGACATGGCAAGTAATGCAACATGGTATCTTGTGTGAGTTCCTAAAACAGAAGAAAGAACACATTAGACCCAAACCAAGAAAACCAGACTACAGGTGGGACACCAGTTCTAATGTATTAATAGTGGTTTGCACATGTAGCAAATGCTCCTCAGTGATGTAAGGTCACCGATAGGGGGAACCGATGTGGTGTTGTGAGTACCTCCACACTATCTTCATGCTTTTCTTCAAGTTGGTGTGTTTCGAGAGTGTTTTCTTGTGCTTGAGTTCATTTAATCCTTAGAATAATTCTATGGTGTCGGCATTACTTAATTTTATTGCCTTTGGATAGAAAACTGAGGCTTAAAATATTTTGCATCTTTCTTGACATCATGCAAGTCTTATGTTGTACTGAAAGGGACCTGAGTCCATATGATGACTTGTAAATCTTTGCTGTAGCCACACAAATCATGAGATGCCACTGCCATGGAGACACCTGATACCAGGGCAACATCTTTGAAACATTTATTTAAGTTCCTCGGTGATACGAACAGCATTCTGTATTAGACCCATTCTTTTTAAAAAAGTTTCTATTGAATTGCCAGGGTTAATGGATGGAATCTTTACAAGATGTTGTTGGGTTTCTGAACATGAAAATATGAGATTGAGGTTAGATGTTTGGGTGTGAGAGAAAATTGCCTTGACCTGAATCTCACTGTCACTCTTAGGTGCCTGGCCAAATTCTCTGTGGCTTATTTATTTTCTCTCATAAAATTATAATAATACAGTGGCATACATTTCAAAAAGCGGTTGAGGGAATTAAATTTTATATATGTTAAGTGTTTAAAACAACTCCAAGACAATAATAAACCAGTAATAAATATCCGATATGGACAATTATTTGTAAAAATGCCTTCAGGAAGACACAGCCCCAAAAGATAGCCATCCAATTGATTCAGACCCTTTTAAGTGTATCAGTTTGAAAATCTTGTGAAAGAGCTGTATCGATGGTATAATAGATAAACAAATGTGATTAAAAATCACAGTTACAGAATTAACCTGTCCTAATGAATGTGGTAACACATGCCAGTTTCTGCCTCCATTATATGTAGCTGTTGCTGTCCTCTGGGGTGGGACCGAGAATTCTTTGACTTCTTTTTTTTTTTTTTTTTTTTAATTTTTTTAATTTTTATTTTATTCATTTTAGAGAGGAGACAGAGTGAGAGAGAGAGAAAGAAAGAGAGAGAAAGGGGGGGAGGAGCTGGAAGCTCAACTCCCATATGTGCCTTGACCAGACCAGTGCAGGGTTTTGAACTGGCGACCTCAGTGTTCCCAGGTCGACGCTTTATCCACTGCGCCACCACAGGTCAGGCCTCTTTGACTTCTTATAGAAATACATTTCCCTTTTGAAATTGCATAATAACCCCATAGAGTAAAATTTCAATTGTGATCTCTTCCTTTCAAAATTATTTAGTATTTAATATTGCCTTAGATGATAGTTGACCATCTGTTATTTTCAATAAAGAAGTTTTCCAGGAGTTTTATGACTATCGCAGATGGTTAGCATTTATTCTAATAAATTCTACGGTATCTGCAGAGTTTATTCCAGTGACTTTACATGCTGTTAAGTAGCGTTTGGGGCACAAGTTGTCAGGCATTTAGTGAATTAGCTTGTGGTCCTAACTGAGCCATAGACGATGCTACCATGGCACTCCCACCTGTGGGCGGTGCTTCTCTGAGTCGGAAATAGCCTCCCGCTGTGGGACTAATGGAGACAATGTCCCAGGAATTTAGAGTTTGGGTGAATTATGCCTGATTACTTTAAACACGATGCTAATTATTTGTGCTTTTGTTAGCAATGTGTGACACTGTTTCTCTTCTATTGTCTTGTTCTGTTTGATTTCTGTGTTTAATCACCATCTCCTTTCCTTCGTTTACAATCAGTTTCCTTGTTGCAAAAGTATATCATGAAAACTCTAATATTTCACCCCAGTACTGGTTTGGTCACTTTTCATATTTTTAAACATAATTTGGACACATTTTCTTTGTGTCCAAACATATGGGTAGTAATTTGTTTTGTAATTTTCCCTTGAGTTTTAGTTAAATTCTCTATCAACTACCTGCAGCGGAAAGTGCTTTTTACTTTAGATGCAAAGCACTGCATGCACCTCCCCCATTAACAGCTGCAGAAGCAACACACACACACACACACACACACACTCACACGCACACCAGTGTTTCAGTTTCAAAGTATCTATATCTAAACAGTGAAGGGGTCTGTGTTATAGAATACAAGGAGAAAGAAAAGCGTTCTAAATCTTCCTCTCATGCTTAGAGCACTGTTCCGTTTTGTATATAAAGCTTTCCTTTACCTAATGTGAGATACAGAATACAAACCTGTGCTGTTAGAATAGTACCTATATATAGCGATAAAGGCTAATTATTCTAGTAAAACGCTTGGCTGTTAAAGGTTTGATATGTGTGCAGACATATTGTAAAACACCACTTAAGAGGACATTGACATGCTTTTACCTTCATCTGTTTACATTTAATAGAGGCTGATTTTACTTTACAAGTGTGTGCGTGTGTGTGTGTGTGTGTGTGTGTGTGTGTGTGTGAGAAAGAGAGAGAGAGAGAGAGAGAGAGAGAGAGGGAGAGAGCATCTCCCCAAAGAGAAACATTCGTATTAGCTATGAATTTACACATGAAAAGGAGCACAGACATGGCAGACTGTATTGAAAGTGTTATGTTCTCTTCTCATTTCAATAAAAGTATAGTAGTTATGTGTGGCATCAGTGACTATGTCCGGACTAAGGAACCTCTCCAAAACAGGATGCAGAGTTCTAGCTTGCGCCATTACCATTTTTCAATACTGCATACCAGATCATTACATGATCCATGGAGCAGGGAAGAAAATCTACTGGGGAGAGTTGTCCTCTAACTAGCTCCATAGTTGTCAATATTTGGAGGAATGAGGAGACTTGAAGGAAAATTTCATTCTAAATTTTTTCCAGCGAGTCCCCTATTTTTCATGCCAAGAGGAGTGTGAAGGATAAGTCTGCCCCAGCAACTCTATTACTCTGAGTTGGGTTTTTATTATCACCGTTCCTTGGTGGGTTCCCGGTTGAACATCAATCAAGAAAGGGGTTCAATGGGTTGGTGAGAGAACGGATTTACCAGCCGTATTTATTGCCATCCTGGCGCTATGGAAATTGTATGTGCATCACAGGAGATAGAATCGTTCTGCTGAGGTGAGAAGACATAGGGAACAGATAGACCATAAATTGTGTAGACATTTCCTCCTATGGATTCATGACTCACCTTTGAGACTCATTTGATTTCTTTCATAACATTGTCCTTAGTGAACTTAATTTTTTTTCAGAAACACGCAAAGTGAATAAACATTAAGTTGTCACAGATCCATAACTCTTTAGAATTTGGGTAGCTGCATATGTGTAGATGAGTAGATCATTTCCGGACTATGTCTCCAAAGGGTTTCTGAATCTTACTCCACTTAGAAACACTGTCTAGACTTTTATTGGTTTTGTAGTTTGGGTTCCTGTTTGAAATCACTCTGGTGTGGTCAACTTAGGACCGTCTGCTGATACACAGCTTCTGTCACAAGAAAGAGGTCAGCAAACATCATGGAAGGGAAGAAACAAGTAGAAAATTATTCAAGAAAATTATTCAACTCCACAAACTCTCTTGAGTACTGGATTAGTTTCCTATATCTTGGTGTATCAAATTGCTACCCATTTGGTGGTTTAAATAACAGAAATGTATCTTAGAGTTCTGGAGGTCAAAAGTTCAAAATGGCTCTTATGGAATAAGGCAAGGTGTTTGAAGGCTGCTACCTTCTGGAGTCTTTTAGGGGTAAAAAAATATTTTTATCACCCTTTTCAGCTACTAAAGACTATCTCTACATCTAGCTTCCTTGTCTCTTACTTATCATACCACCTCCATCTTCGCATCAAATTTTGACTCTGGCCCTTTTGTCTCTCTTTAACAATGTCCCATCTGATTCAGCTGCACCCACCTAAATAACTCCCTTCATCGGGTCTGAATGGAGTCACATCTGCAAAGTCCTCTTTGCTCTCTAAGGTGACATTCGCAGGTTCCACAAATGGTGATGTGGACACTATGGAATGATGTTCACTTGTTCACATGTTCAGTCTAGATGCCTGCATGACTTCTGCAATTAGGTGTCATCTAAATATTTCAAATTTAACATAGAAAAAATAAACATTTTAATTAATTACCACCCTTCCCCACTATGACTCTTATTCACGGTATATCTGGCAAGTATGTTCTTTCATTGGTTCTGAGAAAACATTTTGAAAATTCCCTTATCTTCTCTTTTTCTTTCACCCCACAACTAAGCCAGCAGCAAACTGTGGCATCTCGACCTCTATTCGATTTTCAGAATGTGATCAGTGCTCCAGACTTTCACCAGGACCAACCTGGTTCACAGTATTAATGTATCTTAGTTGACTTGTTGCAATTGGGTGTTTATGGGTGTTTGTGCTTTGAACTTCGCTTTCTTCTTTCCATTCATAGTCAAGGAAAGAGGCAGATTCTTCTAAAATATAAGGTAGGTCTTGCAATTTTTCTGCTCAACATACTCCTGTGGCTTCTTATTCCTCTCAGAGCAAAAGCCAGGTTTTTATTGACGAATGCAACTGTTGTTTCCTTGCAGCTGAAGTCTCTCATCACATCCACAGAATGCGGTTAATTTAATCAAAGTATAAGCAAATAGAAGGTTTCTGTAAGCTTCATGTATCTAGAGCATGATCATGATAAAGATTATTTGAGGCACACAGTAAAGGATGTGTGTAGATTTAAGGATTAGCTGACCACTGGGCACATAGACTTCTAAGTACAGTAAATACATGTTCATCTGTGCCCTCTATTTTGTAAGCTGCTAACTCTGCAAATTGGTAAGACTAACCATAAACAAAGTCACCCACCATGCAGTCTTTGAAAGTAATAAATTGAAATATATTTTACTGTAAATAACAATAATTTACTGCTGAGTAATCACTAATAAGCAACAACAGCAATTACTGCCAAATTGTTATATTTTAGGGCCAGGATTTGACTGTTATTCTAAATTAGAGTCAAAGACTATTTCACAGTTTTGTTGTGCAAATTATTTTATCATCGAGTGACATTTAATGGAATAAAATGGAGAAAAATTTTTATAAAGTTATTTGACTATTTTATCCATTTGATTATTCCTTAATTTATAGCCATAAAAACTACTGAATTATTATCACTCAATCTCTCAGGTACAAAAATGCTATACAATATTGAACCCTGACAAATGTATAAAGAAAATATTGAATAAATAAAGCAAAAGGTCTACTAAAATTATCTTATGTTTACAGTCAAGGGACACATACATTTTGTACTGCCCATTTTCTGTTTTTCCAGGGGAAAAATACTTAGTGCAGCAGTATAAACTATGTTCTTAGAAAGCAGAGATAAAATTGCTAAAATGGCTTAGAGCGGTAAATACTTTAGGGGATATTTAAAGGAAGTAATTTGGAATAGTTTTCCTCCAGGTTGTATCACAGTATTATTATGTAGCTGAGAAGTAAGACAGGAATGACAAATAATTTAGAGAAGAAAAATTGTGCATGGGTGTGAAAACTAAAACGACCTGATGAATCCCCATGCCATACAATTAATATAAGTGGATATATTTATGCAGTCACTGTTTCAAATCTGTAATTAAATAATAGGCCATTCCAGAACAGGCTCTCTGCTAGAAACTGTTGACTGAATGTTAGTGTGGCTGACACACCTCTGCTTTCATACACATGGCAGCAAAGGATGAAAGACAAAAATTATTAGACTCTGGGATTAAGAATAGTGTGCTATGGAGAGGGTTTCTGACCCTAAGTTAACCCAAAAAAGGGAAAAGAAAAGGGAGTTTGGGGAGAAGAAGCAGGGGTCAACACTCCAGGTCTTGATATGTCAAGGACTCAGAAGAAATATAATCTGCATGGAGAGTAGAGGGAAGACTGAGAGTCAAGACCAAAGCTACATGAACAGTGGTCATGAAGGTTCTAGAACGTGTGCCAGGAAACTTAATTATTTCCCCAGAGTGATGGAAAGCCAGTGGAAGTTCTTTGGTTCACAGTTTTAAATGATTTGGTTTTTGATTTCAGAAAGGACAGCCTGGTAGAATATGGGGGTGGGGGTGGGGACAGAATGGAGAAGGGTGGGCAGAAGTTTGGAGGAATTGATTGTGCTGAGACTAGATTAGGAAAACATTCGATAGGTTTGCAAACCTCCCTGAACCCAGAGGACAATTGGGAATACTGTTCTCTCCAAAGTCTCCACTGAATCATAAACTACATGAAGTAAATCTTCCATCTCCAAGTTTTACAAAACTGCACATATTTAAAGCTTACAAAATGATAGAAACATGTTACCAATAATGAAAAACTAACAATAGTTCTATTGCCTATGCTAGTTCTGAGTATATAGGGATCAATGAGTGTTTCTAAGTAAAGTAAATAATGATTTGATAGTTCTTTGTAACACCTGCACTTCCCAGAATGTGAAGAAAAATATTCTAATGACTGTATAGCAAATCTTATTGCAAATATAATGCTAAACTATTTTGTTTTTAGTAATTTTGAAGAAGTATCTAAATGACTCATCAGCATTCCAATAACATTAAGCGATTTTGTTATATTAACTAAAATTTTTTTAAAGAAATTGTTGCTACAAAAGTCTTTTTATTCTACTTATTTACGTAAATAAATTTTCTCAACATTCTAAACAATATTCAAAACTAGAGGTATAATTGGTGCTGAGACCTGTCTCATTCTCAGTAATAAACAAATTGAGGCAACAAAAAAAATCTGTCTTATTGAAAAATGCATTTCAAATTAAATTTCTCTTTTATGTTTCATAATTTTCAAAATGTGTACTACATATTAGAGAAAGATATCAATGGCAAATAGAAGATGAAACAGAAGAAAGACTAATGTAGTAGTTGGACTTTTAAATGTGTGTGTGTATGAATATATATCAATGGTGTGTATGAATATTTATCAATGGTGGTGGTGATCACATTGCTGTTGTATATGAAAAATCGAGATTGATAAAAATGTTGCATTATTTTATTTAAATATGCCAAAATTTATTATATCCAGCAATTATATAATATGATCATATTAACTACTTAAATGAAATATTTAGGTTTCTAATATAAATATTGGAGGATTTCTATCATTTTTTCAAAAATCTTATGGGTTAAGAGAATAAAATAAGCTAACATCAATAGCTCTAGATGGTTGTTTGAGTCTCCCAGGTTCAAGTATTTCCGAGTCACTATTGTCTGAAATTTAAATTTTGCTAACTATAGGATAAAATAGTTAACAAAAATGAAATAACATAAATTATTTTAAACATTTTCTAAAATATGTATTAAAACTATCTTTAAACCCCTGTGGAAGATTGTCTCAAAAAAAAAAAAAGTGACACAGTCATGGAAACATTGTCCCACAAATTTAGCTTTTTGAGCAGTGTGGGATTTGAATTCCCACATTGGACTGTCCCATTTTCCCACTAGGACTGGGACCAGACAAGTTGCCTCTACACAATGCCAACAATATGTTTGATTGGTTAATGGATATAGTTCATTCGTCATGTGGTCTAACAAATCAATTAATTTATTAAGACAATCAAATTAACTTTAATTATATACACAGTCAAAAAAAATGACAGGACCATTGGAGGGCATATTTGAATTTTCTAGCAAAATATTTCAGCTATCAATTCAGAGGAAACTCATGAGCCTTTGTATTCAGTAAAAATTATATATCATTTGTTAAATTCCAATTAAGTTGGAAAATTCAATAACAAAAATATGTGTCTAATTACACAGTTTTATTATTGCTCATAATCTTGCAATACTAATTAGTACCTGTATGCTGTTAAGAAATACTGAGATAGTTGACTTGAGGAAGAACTAGAATGTAGTTTATTATTTAAGTTTTCAGCAAGAATTTTGTGGATGATAAAAAAAAAAGAATTTTGTCGATGATATTAATTGCATAGCTTTTATTCAACTTGATTCTTATATTTCCATCCCCAGGTCATAATGACATTGTTGTAACCAGGGGCAGGGCTAATAAGTGCAATGCAGATTTAAACATTTAAGTTTAACAAGGGTCACCGGCAGCCTTGGCATTGAGACTCAGATTCATAATTTATTATTATCTGTTATAGGCATTGACCTGGAGTCATGTCTTACCATGTCAAATGGAAAGATAATGATAACACTATTCTTAAAACCGAAGCAATAGAAATAACGGTTTTTGGTTAGGCAGCTGAAGATCAACTCACTCAACTCCAAAATCGCAAGTTCTGTTACAAGAAATGAATAATGCATCCTTTAGAAAATATATACTCTTTTATCCTTTACCTCATTCTCTGCATCTAGTGCCCCAGAAAAGTATTGCATGCTTGTTAAGTGACTGGATTTTGCCTTTGTCAACAAACTTTTGAGTATTGAACATCATTGACTTCAGTGATTTTTCATGGTGCCATGTACAGTGTCCTATAACCTAATTTGTATTCGGATGCTCTTGGCAGGAAATGAATGGATAATTTCCTAGAGGAGTGATTGGAGAGAGATTGGAAAAGAGATTATTTGAAGAGTTTGCGTAGGAATAAGGGAAACATTAGAGTTCAACTAAGGACTCTGGGACTACTAAGAGAAGAAAGCCTGGGGCATGCCTCGGTCTGAGGGACAAGGGCATGGAGTGCAGGAGCTCAGGAAAGCCTCAGCGGGGACAGGACTGCCAGCTGGCCTCCCCTAGAATAGTCGTGTGGGAACTGACCCCTCACAGAGCAGGAGACAGATCACACATCCGCAAGTCCCTCTCCTTCTGGTCTTGACTCCCTTGCAATTCTAATGGACTAAAAAGCCATATATTCACATATATTTTCTAGAGGTAAGCGAAAAAACACTTTCATTTAATTTTTGTTAAAGAATATACTTTCAAACCTTGCCAATCATCACCAGTCTTAATGATTACAAATTGTCTTAGACCAGCGATTTTTAACCTTTTTCACCTCAGGGTACACATCAACTAATTACTGCGGCACACCAAATATATATATATATATATATATATTATTCTGATAAAGAAAATTATAATTTTGATTCATTCACACTGGAAAACTTATTTTGGCTGTTGTCATTTATTTTAAATCTGACCATCTAAGGGCAAAGAGGTCAGTGCCCCTGACTGAATAGTCAGGTATTACACATTTTAAAAATTCTTGCAGCACACCGATTGAAAACTGCTGTCTTAAACCATTTCTGAACAATTTTACAAAGCCACTGATAGTGATCGTAGGCTGGAATATTTTGAGATTAACACTACTCATTTTAAATCCCTCAGAAACACAAAATAGCCTATTTCCTCTAGAAACAGAAAAATCAATTCATTATTTCCTTTGAACGTGCATTTCCTATTGCATGTGTCTGTCAGAGAGAATTCTTGGTCCTCTCAGTGGGCTGAGTCTCAGAAACTTGCAAAATTTGGAAGCTTCTTGTGTAAGGCCTTCCAAGGGCTTTTAGAAAGCTGGCAAAGAAGCAATCCAAACCAGCATTTGTTGTTTTGTTTTGTTTTTAACATTTTCAAATTATTTTACATGAAGTGCAATGATATTAAACTAGGATATATGTGACTCCATAGACAGAGATAGATGATCCCCAAGGCACTCCCGCACAGTTCAAAGGGCCCAAGCAATTTCCTGTCTGAGAAATGGAGCGAGTGTTTCTTCTCCTTTTCATCTGGTTCATGCCCGTGAGCTGAAGGAAGGGAGAGAGGTTTCAGGGGCAGACCTCTGACACACGTCTGCCATGTGTCCTCACCAGCCATGTGTCCTCACCATTGCAGGGCTGGTGTATTTATTTCTATTTTCTTTTGAACAAGAGAGTTTAGAAAGTTCTATGATGGGTACTGAACATAAGGATGTCAATTACCACACTTCCAGAAAGTGCACATTGTAGACATGTCATCATAAAAGATGAAACCTGATCCATGTGTGAAGAAGGTTAACAGCTGCCATATTTACCCCGCCTTATTTCTGAGACAGTAAATGATCTGATCTCTGCCTTTTCTGTGCAAATTCATTTCAACATTTAAAGGAACAGAAAATCAAGTCATAGTTTAAATAATGCCTCATGTAAGTTTATATAAACAAGCCATGTTTATGTGAAAGAGCAAAGAAGTGTTTGGTTATAACCAATTAACATCTTTCAGGGCAAGGCTAGTTTTTCTTACTTAATTTGCATATAAAGAAGCTCATGTTTGAACGTTAGGAAAATAAAGAAGTGATTTTAATACATAAACAAATCGTTCTATTTATAGAATCATAAATAAACATATATTCAAAAAAATGTTAAGGTGCTGTATACCATATTAATTGATCAAAAGAAACACGAATATGCATTTTTCTTCAGAGAATATTTCACTGCTTGGGGAGGTATCTCTAATTAAGACAACAACTCTGCTGATGAAAAACACCTGAGTCCTCTATGTTTAACATTATAACTATGATACAGTGATTTATAAACTATGGATGGTTTCACAAAGTACCAACTGTCTTATCCTTCATGGCAGGTGAACTGTGAAGTCTTGTTTTTACAATTTATTTCCCAAAGCTCTGTGCGTAACCAGGTATGTACCTCTGTTAGCGTGAGCTCACACAAGAAACGCTTACGATCATTTCCCTAGGTTTGAATGACATTAATGTAACATTAAAAGCTTACATGACTCGTCATGATGAACATAGATTATTTTCACCTATTTGAATATACATAGATACAGGTAGATACAAACATACACTTGTGTATTTTTCCTCAGGGTGGGGCAGGAAGGGCAGAGCACAGTCAAGTAGGAAGCCAACCTCAACTTTGGGGATGAAAAATAGAACACGAAAATACACCATTAAATTAGAAGTCTAGAGACTGTATAAATGATAGAATCTGCCTTGTGATTAACATATAAATAAATCCATCCTCAGAAAATGTATGAAACCACATGTATGTAGTTATTTACTCTATTTACGGAGTGGCTCCTCTTCACTAAGCGTAATAAAAACAGACACAGGAGCTGCTCATGTATGTTCCCAGCTGCAGCCACAAGGCAAAGGAGGGCTGCATCTGGAAGGGGCCGGCACACTAGAGATGTAGGAAGTGGGACAGAGAATGATACATTAGATAGGTGTGATGAGGCCAGTTACCACGGACAATGTCAGAACTGAAGACTGGGGGGGGGGTGGAGGGGGAATTCTGAGGTGTGCCTAAAACGGCTGCCTGAGTTATTTCGCGCGAGGGGCAGAGAAAGGCAGGGGTACTTCTGCACCTACTGCCTAGCGCTGTTGTTTGAGGACATCTCCCAGCCTGTCTCAGGCCTTTGGCGTTTGGGCCTCGGTCCAGGTGGGCATAGCATAGCAGTTTTTGTGATAGTCACGGAAACTTGGAGACGGACAGGAGGTTGTCTTTGGACAGACGGCTAGGTCCTAGGGAAATGTAAGGGCCCCCCCATCTGGAATCACTCACACAGATGTTTACCTATGTCTGAGGCCGAATGCCTGTGTTTATATTTGTATGTAAATCATAAATACATTTACATCTGTGTATCGACTAAGCATGTCAACAGTTAACATCTGATCTAAATTATTTTTTAGAATAATAGAACAAAACTTTCGTGATAACGGGATACAGAATGCTGTGCATTATTAAAATGTTCAGAAGGGCTGGGATTCATTTTGAAAACTTGATGGTGACAATGAACACAGTGTCCTTTTCTCCCCCCGCATATAATATTCTGTGGAATTTTAGCATACAAATATTCATTTTAGAACCTTTATCCCAAAAGGGCAAAATCTTTTGGGGGAATATATGTACATTTTATCTGTCACTTCTGAATATTATTAATGATCAATAAATGGTATTTAAATTTGCTCTTTTAAGGTTAAAAGAAAAAGTCAAATTGTACTTTCCCATTCTCTCAGTTTCATGGAAACTGAAGAGTGATGTGACTATAAAAGAAGAAAAATAACTTTTCTACATTCTTTACATAGTATTTTTTCTATTTTTATTTCAGACAAAACAGAAAATATTCAATCTCTCTTATTATAGGTTTGTAAGAGATAACCTTTAGTTTAAAGGGGTCATTCATACAGAGGGAAATGTCTTGTTTTAATCTTTGAATTTCATTTCCCAAGTAAAACTTTTTCCCCAAATAAAAGTTAGTATCTAGACAGGTCATCTGATTTGGTACTTTTGCCAAACTACCTATTTATAAATATTTAGAAATAAATTACTTTCATCATATAAGATTTTCAAAATTATATTTTATGATATTATTGATCATTCTTGAAAGTAGTTCTCTGATTGCATATTGACCATATTGAGAAAATTAAATGTTGATATTTTTAATATTGTTTGGAGAAATCAGAATGCATGCACACATATGTTCAATACTCTGTCAGTATAGAAATGCATATAATAAGCTGTGACTTTTAAAATGAAATACACTCTTTAGGGTAAAACATTTTAGTCCAAATGCAGAAATTAAATGTGAATGTAAAAAAAATCAAAGGAAAAAGTATTCAATAAAAAAATTTATTTTGGGGAGTATGATCATATATTGGTTCTTCATTATACAATTTCTCTGCTGTAAACTTACAGCACTTTTATACCATAAACATAGTCAAATTATTTTAAATATATAAGAAATGTCATTAAATAAATTTGAATATAATTACTAATTTTACAAAAGAGAAAATACTACTTCTTGATATTACTTCTTAATTTGACCTGAAAGATTCTGTTTCCAAAATATATGTACATGTTTTTAAAACTAATAAAATTACATTTTTATTCTATTCTTTCAAGTTTCACGAGAATTTTTAAAAATTTAATGCTAGTTGTCAGTCAATCTGGTCTTTCTTTCCCTAAACTGTTGCCATGGGGACATTGGCCGAATGACATCAGTACTAGTGTCTCTGAATATGAGTGAGCATTGACGATGGAAGAAATTATCAATTACTATAACACATGATAGAGAGAACTTGGAGCCTCTTAGCTAAGAATAGTGTTATTGTTATACATCATCACTTCCCGGCATTCCTGTCCCCTGTTTCATGCTGTTTCTCCCAATTCCATTACCTCCCTGACTCCCATAATCTACATTCCCAAAAAGGTGAGTGACATTGAGCTCCTAGGTCATACCAAGTTCTTTCACCCCAATGGATGGTGCACAGATGGTGCCAGGTCTGAGAAGTCTGTTCTTTCCTCTCACCATCCCTTCCTCTGCAACGTCACCTGGCTAACAGATATTCTCAAATATCCCTCATCTTCTCCCCGGTCTGACCTTGCGCTTGGCATCCTCAGAGACGCCTCTCCTTGTTCTCAGGAACCTGACATTTCTCCACTTTACCCTGTATCTCACCCCATTGGAATTTTTTTGTTTTCATTGTTTGCTTTCCCTGTTAATGAGTAAACACCATGAGTCTGAGCCCAGTAAAGGATGCGCCCACAGCTCAACAGTTCGCTTTATTCTTGCAGTTAGCGTCTCATTATAACTGAGAGAGAGAAGCTTGCCGGAGATTTTAGATCTTGACTCATTTCTTTCTTCTTTACATGTGCCTAAAAATACACCCCCCTAATTTGCATTAAGTTTTTTCTTCTTTCTTTCATTTGTTTCTTTTTCTTTTTTTAAAATAAGCAGCCTAGAACAAAAATGTACCAGTGCCTAGCTTCTCACATCTTTTCTTTAATAACAGGACAAGTCAACACTTTCAGGTTCATATTTCAAAAAGCTTTTTCAGAGACAGATATCTTAGAATGCAAGTACAATGTGTTTCAATGTCACTAGCATATTACAATTAAATCCGTAAAACAACATGCTACTGATGCTGTTGATCTCTATGTCTCTGTGTTAGAGTAAGTATCTTCTAGACAAGTGGCAAATAGCAATGACAACCTCAGGAAATGGTGTGTTTTCAATGACTATATGTTTGATATAAATTAATAAAGAAGTTGAGCTATTGTTTCCTACACCAAATTTCAACTTTAGGTGATGGTCTACTGAGAGAAAATTTGTATTAGTGTCCCGTGGTTGCTGTGACAAATGACCAAAAACGTAGTGGTGACAACAGCAGAAACTTGCTACCTCATAGTTCTAGAGGCTGATATTCAGACCGGGCAACTCAGAGCTAACCTCAATGTCCGCGGGGCTGGGTTGCTCTCCAGGGAGTCCAGCATCTTACTCCACCTTCAAGCCAACAGTGTAGCATCTTCAAATATCAATCTCTCTGACTAGGACTTCTCATTTCTTAACCATAGATCTTCCCTCTTACAACACCCAGTGATTACATTACGGTTACCAGATCTCCACCGTAATGTCTCAAACTCAGGACCCTTAAACATCATCACATCGTCAGAGTCCCTTTGCCCACAGAAGGTGGCACATCTCAGGGACCCGGACATGCACATCTTTTGGAGGAGGCATTGTTTAGCCTAACACAGTCTCCCACTGGTGCATACAGCTTCTTTTTGAAGAGAAAGAAAAGGGACCAGCTATATACTGCTTTGGTATGCTTAATGTTTGATGCCGTTGGGATGTCAATTTATTTATCAATTACTAGCCTTGTTACAATTGCTTCAAATTCATTTTTCTTTTTTTGCACAAGAAAAGCATTTTTTATTATATTCAGGACTCAACACATTAGATGGGACTGTAGGAACCACCAGAAGATGGCTTTCTGCAATCTTAGAAAACTGCTGCTCAAGAATATTTGGTTTTAAATGGAATTATTCTTTTTATTTATCCCTCTGGGGACTCCAGGGAAAGAGGCTCTCTCTCTCATTAAGGTGCTAATTTTATCAGCAGCTGAGCCGAGATCTGTCTTTCTATGTGTATCAGAAATGAATAGAGGTTATACACACATCCTCCCAAGCTAGATATATTGGATTATCTCTGGCAGGTGTCTCCGTGTAAATTGACATACTTAATTAAAGCATACTAATACTTATGAAGCTACTGCACTAAATAGGACAATGTAACATATAGGATAGGCATTTTGTAATAATAGTTATATTGTTCTTCAATGGACTGTGGCAACAATTTAATCAAGTGGATGAGTGTTTTGAACTTCATCTACAAATGGAAGTAGAAATTCTTTAGAGAACAAGGACTCTAGAATGGCTGTATGTGCATTAGAAAGACATATACATTCAACATAACCTTTCCCTCTAGAGGGCACGGTGTCACATCAGTCACATTTTTATTGTATGCAATTTTGTTGCAGCACAAATAATAGCTTCATTGCTTGTGAACAGGTTGTCTGTTCTGGAAATAGTGCATAATTTCAGTGCTTTATAAGTTGTCACTGAATGACATGAAGGACAGTGATGTGAGGTACAAATCTCTCTCCTTATTAACACTGAAGTTTTCTTAATGAGGGTATGGTACCCTGGAGGAGAAAGTTGTCTACCTTGTCCTTTGATCTCAGGAGCATTTTCAGTGTGATGACTTTGTAACAAAATATGAGAATTTGTCTTAAATATCATGAAAAACTTTAAAGGTTGTTTTTATCATTCACATTTTTAGGTTTTAATTTTAGTATGCAGACTTTCCTTAAATTTAAATTTCTCTTTGCAATACAATGGGCAGATGAATGTCATACCTGTTTGTCAGATTTGGATAGTGATGTTCAAAGTATATCCATCTTCAGTTATGGTGATTTCAAATATTTTTTTTTATCTATCAAGTCATTCATTGTATGCAGTGAAGGTTTTTGAAAATGTTGGACTCAAATTTAGTGCAAGCGTGCAAGGCTAGATGAGCCAACACTGTGCATTCTGAGGTGAGTTGCTTGTTTAACAGAAAATATGTGTCATGTTGCTTGAATATTATACTCAGAAAATTCAAATACAACATGTAACAATTTTATTTTCCTTTAAGTAAGCAATGGTTTAACTGAGTAAGTCACTGTTTCAGAAATGTTAACTATTTTATGAGTTTAGAAGGTGTTCCATCCAATAAATGAAATGAAAATCCCATGTGCATTTTGTATACACTCAGATACCATAAACATTCAAGAATACTCCGAGCGTTCATTAATTCTTGGAATGTGATATAAGTTTGGAGATATACAGTGTGTGTGTGTGTGTGTGTGTGTGTGTAATGACAGAAACAGACAGAGAAAGAGACAGATAGGGACAGACAGGAATGGAGAGAGATGAGAAACATCAATTATTTGTTGCAGCTTCTTAGTTGTTCATTGATTGCTTTCTCATATGTGTCTTGACCGGGGGCTACAGCAAAACAAGTGACCCCATGCTCAAGCCAGTGACCCTGGGTTCAAGCTAGTGACCTTGAGTTCAAGCCAGTGATCTTTGTGCTCAAACCAGTGACCCTGGGCTCAAGTTTGTGAGCCCACACTCAAGCTGGTGACCATAAGGTTTCAAACCTGGGTCCTCTGCTTCCCAGTCATACACTTTATTCACTGCACCACCTCCTGGTCAGGCTGCATATACTTTGAAGATTAATAGTAAATGAGTTCTGCCCTAGTTGTTGGGAGGGAAGATGGGAATATCAGTAAAGGAGGGAAGCAGTAAAGAGAAAGAGGTGAAGGTATGAGAGAAAGGAGATGTGATCACAGTTTGGAGCCTTTGAGAGGAATGGAACTGCTAAAATGAAGACCTTTTCTCTGGAAAAAAAAAGTGGGGTGTGTGTATATGTTTGTGGGTGTGTGTGCATGTTTGTGTGTATGTGTTTGTGACATCATGTGAAATTATATTCCTCCTCCTACCCACCCCTCCTTCTTCATCTATGCCTTCTTTTTCCTTTCCTTTAGACATTCTAGAAAGGTGAAAGGAATAGTGACACCATGAAGATGCAATGTAAGAAATATGATTTAAATTGAGTGAGAGCTCGTTGAACGGTCTTGACCTTCCCTGGGAAGTGAAGAGAAAGGGCGCCTGACCAGGACAGAGGGAAACCAGCCTGTCCTTCAGGCCTAGCAGAACTAAGGAGATTTGCAGGTAGCCCTCGGGAGAGATTTGCTAGTGGGACTTGGGAAAAGAACAATGAGAGGTAATTTAAAAAAATAAAAAGAGTTGTAGAACCTCCTGTGTTCAGTTTATTAACGTTGGGCCAATTTATGAGGACATTTGGGTTTACAGTGAAGTGGGGGGGTGGATTTTCACAAATTCTGACATATTGGAAGCAGTGGGGATAAGGTGAACAGGGTGGTCTGCTATAGTCAGCAGCAGTGGCACATCCAGTAAGCAGGATGGGGGACATCTGTTAAAAGCGCATCCGTTTGTGCATCAGGAAGCCATTCAGGTAGAGGAGTGGACGCGCTGGGAGGGGAGCAAACAGGCAGAAATGGTATCAGCCTGCAGATCGCATACCCTGATGAACTGGAAGGACAAAAGGCTCGTGAGCGCAGGGTGCATGGGCAGTGGTGACGCCGTATTGCTCATACAACTCATCGCCTACACTTAGTCCGAAACACGAAATGACATTTACCCGCCTTTTCGAAGCATATAAAAGAATCTCAGGGGCAGAAGGTCTGTTTTCAGAGATAAAAAAGGAGCGATCTTATAATAAGGTAGAGCTGTAAACTACTGGTATTTCTTTTCTACACCTGTCGATGTCCGACTAGAGAGAGATGTCTGATTTCTTTAGCAATATTCCAGGGTGTTTTTTCTTTTCTGTTGGGTATACCTTTTCATAAAAGAAATTGAAAATATTGTCTTGGTTCCGTTGTGTTCTCGAGTGTAAATAATTTAGAACATTTTTTGCTCTTGATATATTAAGTATTAGTTATGTGAATGCATAATAAACATCATTTACCCATAATTATATTGCCATGTAAAATAGAAATATGGACTCCTTTTATAGAACACCATTGACAGTAGATAAGACATATAAAACAATTTTCAATTGTGTTGGTGCAGATGTGCATTGGTCTTTATACAAGTTTTCTTACAGAATATAATGCAATAACAACTATAAACTATCTAGTGAAATAGTATTTTCTGATAGAAACACTGTGTCTGGCTTATTTAATGTGTATAGTGTAAGAACTACACAGGGCTGGACAAAAGTAGGTTTATTGCTGTGAGCACATGAGACACAGTTTATTGTTGTATTTATTAATTATTGCATGATATATTTGTATTATAACCATAAACCTACTTTGACCCCCACTTGTATATTCAAAACTGAAGTACCTATGTCTTAAATTGCTAATGTGTCAAAAAGATTGTCAGTCTTTTATTTGTCTTTTATCCAGAGTTAACTGAGCAATTGTTTTTAAGTTTTTGATTTATTTTTAGATTTTATTTATTTTTAGAGAGGGGTAAGAGAGAGAGAAAGAGGAGGGAGAAGCAGGAAGCATCAACTCATAGCACTTGCTTCTTGTATGTGCCTTGACGAGGCAAACACCAGGGCTTCAAACTCAGTGTTTCAGATCGACACTTCATCCGCTGCGCCACCACAGGTCAGGCTAGGTTCTCTTAGCTCATCTAATTTCCAGTGATGATTGTGGTCTCATTTAAATTCACTTGTTGGTAGAAATGCAGATTGGTGCAGCCACTGTAGAAAATGGTATGGAATTACCTCAAAAAATTAAAAATGGAACTGCCTTGTGACCCAGCAATTTCATTTCTGGGAATTTATCCACAGAACCCCATGACACTAAGATGAAAGAATACATGAATCCTGTGTTCACTGCAGCCTTATATATAACAGTCAATATTTAGAAGCAGCCCATCAGTAGATGAGTGGATAAAAAATTATGTTATGTTTACAAAATGGAATACTACTCAAGTGTAGAAGAAGAAAATAAAAGAAGGAAATCTTACATTTTGGAACAGCATGGATGAAATAAATCCGACAGAGAAAGGCAAATACCCTATGTTTTCACTTATATGTGGAATCTAATGAACAAAATAAACTAATAAAATAGAAACAGACTCATAGAGACAGAAAATAGACTGACAGCGGACAGAGGGGAGGGGTTGTGGTGCTAAGTGAAAAGGGTGAAGGGGTTAAAGAAATAAACAGGCAGAAAGAAACCTCAGAGACACAGACAACAAACAGCATGATGGTTACCAGAGAAACAGGGAGCTGGGGGAGGTCAAAGGAGGGAGGGGAAAGAAGGGAAAGATGATGACAGGAGGGGACTTGAGTTTGGATTAAGAACAAGCAATACAGTGTATTGATCATGTGTTATAGAATTGTACACCTGAAACCAATATAATTTTATTAACCAATGTCACCCCAATAGATTCAATAAAAATGAAATATAGTTTACATAATAATATAAATAAGAAATATAGAGATTTATATTTGAAACTCCACATTGAAACCCTATGGCACTTGAGCAGAACATGTGAATCATGTGTTTTTATGCAGACATCATTTAAAATATAATGCACATATATAGATAATATGCATATACTTATAAGTCTATGTGGAAGTATCTATGATAAATATAGTATGCATTTTTACTCAATTATCATAGATAGATATTGATAGAGATTCAGATAAGATAGAGAAAAAGAGACAGAAACAGATTCAGATGAGGTAGAGACAGAGAACCTGTCCAACACAGTTTAAAAAATGACCCATATCATGTTTTGAGGAGTTGAGCTGAATTAATAATACCATGTCCATAATCAAGGAAGCACTCCTTGGCCTGAAGGTGAGATATGTTTAGTTTTTGCTAAACCAATAATAAAGTAAACACCAAAGAGTGACAAATCTTGATGATGAAATAAGAATCTATACTTGTAACAAGTAGCAAAAAGTACATTGTATTACATTGTGAAAATATTCCTTAAATTGTTAAATTCTGGTAATGTCTACTGAATATTTTGGTGCAACCGGATTTATATTTGCTTTCAAAACCACAAATAAAGGGAGATCAATACCGGTAATAAATCTTTAAATGCTTTTTAACCTTACAAGTTCTTTATATGCTGAAGGCTAATCAATAAGCAAGGCTGCAAAACAGGGTGTGATTCATCTTTTAAGGCAGTATTATTCTATGACATAATGCCAATAACTCTGAATGTAAATGCCAGGATCAATTCTTCTTCTGAAAAATTATTTGAACAAATAGAGCAGTATGAAATAATTACTGTGATTTATAAATATACTAGATTTATTTTAAATGAATATAATACTTTATTTTATCTGGTATATTTTATTGTATGATTTTACTGATTGCTTCTATTGAATTTGTTGGAGTGGCATTGGTTCACAAACCTACAGAGGTTTCGAGTGAACAAGTCAATAAAAGATCTCCTGCACACTGTATCATGTGCCCATTGCCCCAAAGTCTCTTTCCTCCCCATTTCCCCATCCTTGTCCACCTCCACCTACCCCCAACTGCTTTTCCCTCTGGCTCTCACCACACCATTGTCTGTCTGTATGTTATATGTATAAGTTTTTCTGTCTAATCTTTTCTCCTTCCATCCAGCTGCCCGAGGGGCACGTATCCATGCCTCTGTTTCTGTTTTGTTCATGAAATTAATTTGTTCAGTAGGTTCCACATATAAGTGAGATCATAGGCTATGTGTTCTTCTCTTGACCGGCTTATTTCACTTAGCGTAATACTCTGTAGCTTCATCCATATTTGAAAAGAAACGTAACATTATTACACTACAAGTTTCTTCTCTTGAGAAAATAATTATCAGGGTGAGTCTGTAAAACTGGTATCAATTCAAATATGAATTTTCCACTTACTTAGAATATGGTAATTCATGCAAACTTAATATAAGTGTATCTGCTTCAATTTCTTTAAAAAATTCTTTATTTTTCAGACTCAAGAGAAATCTCAAAGACAACCAAGACTTTTTAGTATTTTTTTCTCAATGAGCTCATATTTTATGTCACTTTGACAACTTAGTACAAGTTAATTTTATAGTTATATTTGATTATACTTATGTATATGAAATACATAACAGAATCTTTCAGTGACTAGTTACAGTGAGGCAAATAACAATTTGTGTATGCTTTTCTTCTGAATATAGCAATAATTTGGATAATTGAGTTATGGTTTCATATTTCATTTTGTTATTATTTCCCAATAGATGAAGAGCAAACCCAGCAGTATACAGATACAACTATTTAGGAGGTTGGGCAGGTATAGCACCAACTGTAGGTGTTGAGAGCATAATCTAGCTGTGTTACAAATATATCCAATTACCTTACTGTTGAAGGTGAGGGGAAACATTGTTGACCTAAGCAACTTTGGCAACAAGTGGCTTCTGTGAAATTAAAGGCAAAAGGCACTGTACAGGGACACAGCACTGGATAAGTAATGTCGTTTCCTGTAGAAATATGTGTTAATTCTAAATCCACAGACATGTTTACTGGAATTGAAAAGTGAGTGAGTGAATGACAGACGATGAGAGTCAGGTGTCTCATTGTCATTGCGGGAGGTCGCAGGCCAGTGAAGGGAATAAGGAGAGGATAGCAAAGATGGTGTAGGATTAGATGTGGTGACATCAGTATGAATTCATGCTACTTAATATAGGTGAAGGCATTCCGTGTCACAATATTAGATCCATCCCACTAATGACTACTACTACAGATGAAACAGAAAATAAAAAAATTGACAAAAATATGTAGGAAGAAAAATTCCCTTGGTGTACACACATAAGAGAATTCGAGCGTACCAGGCAAATAATGAGAAAGAGTGAAGACATGGCCTTTTGAAAAAATGGTGGTGCATTGAGAAAGAGAAAAAACAAATTTACAAGTATGTAATTTGGGAAACAAGATATTATGAATGGGATTAAGGAAAAATACCTTTCTGTAACTTTGAAAAGTTATACATAAATAAAATACTATATATAGATATATAAATGATATAAAATAATTTTATTAATATCATACCTTTCTTTTAACTACTATGATTCTTGTTCTTTTAGCAATAGTGTAATAAATAGGGGAGAAAAAATGCATTTCCCTTCGCAGTTTATAAGGTGGCAGTTAATAACTTCCTTTCTCATTTATAGTAAATGCAGATAAATTGATTCTCAAAATTATATTTTTATTATTAAATTATATAAATTATGTGCTGATATATCCATCTAGGAAAATATCTACAAACATATTGACTTAAATAATAATGTTATTTCTAGGTTGTAATAGTTCAATTAAAGATTATTTCACACATCATTCTAATTTATTTTTCAAATTATTATAATACAAATACATACTTTATCTATTAAAAAGTAAAATACATGTGGTTAAGTGTTAGATGGCTATTGCTTTCTAAATATTTGTAAATAGGCGATGCTCAAAAACTCTATTAAATGAACAGAGTCAAGACAGCAGATGATGTGTTAAGTAATTCTTAACTGAAACTTTTTGTGAAGATCTATACTATATCAGAATTTCCCTGAATACAAATTTGATCAAGCTTTAAAATTCTGAGTAGTTTTAGTGTCTACATGTGTGTATATAATCTTTTGGCAACAAAATACATCATATGAAGATTTCATAGCAATTCTCTGAAAAAAACCCATGGTTGCATGTAGTACAATTTGACGAGTATCTGATCATTATGCATTCAAATCATTTAGTTGAATAGCCGGACCATTGAATATTGTATTACATAGATTAACAAAGGTGTATAGGTATACTTGGCACTGCAAGTTTCAAATGAACAAAGACCAAAGTTTGAAAAATCAATACAATATCCTTGTTACAGTGTGGCAAGTACTTATTGATTTTAGACATTGCTACTTTTTCCTGGAGCTCCATGCTCTCCGCATTTTTCATTTTTATATTACACCTAATGGCCAGATGCCACACTGGCTTTCTCGGGTAATGCCCTTTGCTTTCTCTTTCCTTCAGTGTTTTGGGGATACTTTAATTAATGCATTTTTTGTAATGTTTAGCCTTCTCCAAACTGGAAAAGAAAATCAGGTAAAAATATTAGTCTGGGTCCTGTTTCTTATCACCATTTTTATTTTTTATGGACAAGTTTTATATAAAATCGTGTGTGACCCCCCCTTTCATAGGAAGTATGTGAAAATCTGCACACTTATAACGAGGTTCTTTAAGGGACCTGCCAGCTCCCTTTTGTTCCGGAGGAAATAGATCTCCTCTTCCCATGGAAGGCACAGCCTAGTGTGGATGTTAGGTGACATACAAATGTGCATAAAAATATAAACTGGGGTAACTGCCAAAAATACAGAAACCTGCAACATATAATGGGTTTAAATGAAAGGAAGACTTTCTTTTGTATACCAAAGTGCGTCTATGCTATTTCTGAGTGAAAATTGCACTGCAGCGACTTTGATCTGTTGGTGCCATACCTCTGTGACTCATGAGTCTATAAAAGGCTGGGCACTTCTCTCGGGAGACATTGACAGTCACCTGTGCACAGAGGAGTCCCTCCCTGCAGGGCCTTTCCTGGCAGTGCCGTCTGTCTGGACGCCCATGCCTCCCGTCCTACCAGCCGGGCATCCTTGAGGCGTTCACCTGCCATGGTAGCCTCACTTTCCATCCAGCTTTGCCGAGCAAGGGGTCAGGGGGTCTTGACTTGTATATGTTGTTCATCGTCAAGTTATATTCTCAGATAATCTGATTTTGTCCAAAAACATGAACCAAGCATATGAGCGGCCCTGTTCCAGAAATGCTGTCAGGTGAAACTCGTGGAACATAAAATTAACAATTTTAAATTGTTCTTGTCCTGTGGCATTGAGCACACTCCCAATGTTGTGCAAGCAGCACCTCCATCTGGTTTCAGAAAACTTTTAGTATTGATTTCAGAAAGACAAGGAAGGGAGAGAGAGACGTCAATTTATTGTTCCATTTAGTTATACATACATTGTTTAAT
Source organism: Rhynchonycteris naso (assembly GCA_037038555.1). NCBI lineage: Eukaryota > Metazoa > Chordata > Mammalia > Chiroptera > Emballonuridae > Rhynchonycteris > Rhynchonycteris naso. The sequence goes on along the minus strand of CM072999.1, from coordinate 134,762,543 downwards.
TCTTTTATGTGATCTGACCAGTGACTGAACTTGAACATAATGGGACTGCACTCTAACCTACTAAACAACCCAGCCAAGGTCTCAGAACACTTCTATCACCCCAAAGGGACCCCCAAACCCTGTAAATAGTCAGTTCCCATTTCCTTCCACCCTCCCCCTAGTAACCACTAACCTGAGTTCTGTCCGTATAGAGTTTTCTATTCTGGACACTTCACATACGTGGATTATGCAACATGTAGACCTTTGTGCCCGGCTTCTCTCGCTTGAAACGCTTGCGAGATTTATTCGTGTTGCTTCATGTGTCAGAGTGTCATTCCTCTTTATGGCTGAGTAATGAGCCATGGTGCAGGTGGACCACCCACCACGGAACACAATTCCATTCATACACAGAACATCCTTTCATCCGCTCATCATGGGCGGACACTTCCCTGTATTGCTACAATGAACAGTGAAGACCTCTGTAAGGAGGACGTGCATCGCCATGACCAGACCACTTCTAGGCAAGCTGTTTGCGGCCCCAGGCCAGCCTGTCCCGGCCGGATTACCTGCACTCGGCTCCCTTCTCTCCCCGCCTCCCCACCCCCCCCAAGTCCCACACTCTCACAGGCTTCACCATGGGAAGTGTCAGGATCTGCAAGAGGAGGTGTGGCAGTGGGTAGTTAGGGTTTTTGTGAACACACCGGAACAAGGGCTCACGTCCTGCTCTGGGCTCTTCCAGTCCACTGCAGTGATGACTTGTCCATGCCTATATTCATTGTTCAAAAGGCAGGTTTCATGTTGTTTCACAGTCTGTTGCCTCTGGGCCTCTACATACTCTGTTCCTCTGCCTGGAACTGCATACTCCCCTCTGTCCACATCCCCAAACCCTCCCATCCTTGGGATTACAGTGCAGACATCATCTGCCCTAGCCTGGCTGGGCCTGAAGGCATCTCCATTCTCCACACCCCCTTGAATACTTGCCTGGAGGTTTAGGAGCATGCATCTTCCTTGCTAGGTGCAAACTTCTCTTCTTCCGTGCCACTGCTTGATGATTTTTTCTGCTATTGCCCCTTACCTTCCATGAAAACTGTTCGACAGAAGTATATTGGTCCTGATTGGCACAGGTGTTGTGATAGATTAGAATTCTTTCTAGGCTCATCTTTCTATCTCTTACCCTACCCTCCTCCAGGGTAAACTTGAGAAGGTATACAATTCTACACCATACCTTTTAATGGTCCGTTCTCTCATTTGGGTGCCTGGTCTTCTCAGAAGGAGCTCTCTTATAATTCAGATTTTGTTGTGCTTGTTGCTTTGTTGTGCTTAAGTGTTTCTCTGCTTTGAATAAGGAGATTCGGATAGAATAATTTGGAATTCAAGTATGAAAAAAATTAACAGGGGATACATTAGTATAAATTTGCGGAAGAGCAGAGTTAAGTATCTGTATATTTTCTACATTTGTAATGGGTGGGTAAGAGTTAAACAAGAGAGAATATACAACAGAGATTGTCTGTGGCGTGCAAAGCCTGAAATACCTACCGGGTGTTGCTTTACCGATTAGTTGCTGATCCTTGACCTTTTAGACTTGAAAAGCCACATCTGATGGCAGGTGCACATTTGAGTTCTTTTGGCAACAGAAAAATAAATAAAAAAGCTGAAATGTAAAACCATGAACAATAATAATAGTTATTGTTTTCAACTACTGAATTTGAGGTAGTATGTTTGAGAGTAATGGCTGGCAATTATAATAGAAACTTCCATTCAGAAAATAGAATAAAAACAGTAGAAAGCATTCATGCATCTGCAGCAGATGTTTGCTTTTTTTTTTTTTTTTTGTATAAGGGTCATAGAGTTCATGTTTTTAGGCTTGTGGGCTATGGGATCTCTGTCACTACAACTTAACTCACTTGTCATGCATGAAAGCAGCTGAGGGCATCAGTAAGTGAATTGGTATGGGTCTGTCCCAGTAAAACTTTATTTGCAAAAACAGATAACATTATACAGAGTGAAATAAGTAAATCAGAAAAAACTAAGAACTGCATGATTCCATACATAGGTGGGACAATAAAAACGAGACTATGAGACATGGACAAGACTGTGGTGGTTACTGGGGGGGGGGGAGGAAGGAGAGGGAGGGAGAGAGGGGGAGGGGAGAGGCACAAAGAAAACCAGATAGAAGGTGACAGAGGACAATTTGACTTTGGGTGATGGGTATGCAACATAACTGAATAACAAGATAATCTGGACATGTTTTCTTTGAACATATGTACCCTGATTTATTAATGCCACCCCATTAAAATTAATAGTAAAAAAACCCAGCATCCCTGCAGTATCTAGCCTATAGTTTGCATTTTCCCAAACCCTGAACTGAAGGCTCTCTTGTGAATTTAGATAACATTCCCAATAGAATGAATAACAAATATTGCTATGAAGGAGGTACTTCCCTAGAACCAGTTTTATTTATCTAGGAAAGAATGCCAAAGCATAGGTGCTTCGAGAGAGATTAGACTTTAGTTTGTGGTTTCCATCTTATCTTCCCATATGCTGTCCCACATACCATACTTTAGTTTCTCTCTCCAAACGTATGAAGCCATACTAAGAGCTACAGGAAATAGTCAAATGATCCCAAAATTATGTTGTTTATCTCCACTTATAAACTGCATCCATAAGTTCAGCATTAGTAATTCAGGTAACAGTGATTATGTTTTACCCAAATATTTTATAACCTTGTCACAAATTTACATAACTTTCTGTTTGGGAAGGAGGTGACTTCAGGGCCTTCCCTCTATTTCCTTTGATCAACCAAGTCTTCCACATAGACAGCATTTTTAGTCCCCTATGCTCAGTACCAAATTCTATTCCATCACTGTCCTCTCCCCTCTCACAATATTTTCCTGCATGATATTATTCATCTATATTCACCAAAAGGGCACTACTTCTGAAACTGTCTTGTTGAATGGCTGAATGACATGAAGTTTGATATTTCTACTAAATAGGTTTAATCTGAAAAGAATTTTGTTTTTAGACACACAAATAGAGATGTAGATTGCTAGATAAATCTATTTCTTTCTAAACGAGCCAGTATAGTATATGGAAATTAGGACTGATTTACTTAGGTTTACAAATGAGTCAGTTGTTACAATTAGGTAACAGTTGTTAACATCGAGCATAGTGTATTTTGTCTTGAAAAATTCTCCCTAGTCTTATTTCTTTTTTGTTAAGAAAGGCAACACAAGATAGAATATTATTTGTTCAGCTAAATGACTATATACATGAATGCGTTTTTGCTCAAGTGGTCTAAAGATTCATTATTCACCACTGTAATTCTGCTTATTGTGAGAACCCCAACTAATTTATTTCCTTTGCTGTTGACTATCAAACTTTCCTAGGTGAAAATGAACTTAATTTAGGAAAAAATGCTTCACACACATAAAACACTCTGTATTACTCTTAATTTCCTCTGACTTGTCTATAATGTGCTGCAGCTGAGCAAGGAAAGGAATAAAATGTTCCAGGGATATTGTTGTGTTTTAATGAATACAATTTGATTTCTTGGATTTTAATCATCCTCCTTTATCTTTCAGAAAAAGAAAAAAGAAATAAAACGTCTAATTAAATTTTCCCTATTCTTTGAGAACCAGGGGAGTACAGCTCAGAAAGAAGCAAACTATCTCTTTCTCCTTCTCACACAAGGAAACAGCACACAGACATGGATCGATGGCAACAGCAGGTGTTAAAAGAGCACTGCGTATATCACCTGAAGAGCATTTACACTACGCTCCTCTGAGATATTTATTAATGCGGTTAAGGCCAATACGTTTCACTGAGTTAGATTTACAATACATGTATAAACTCAGATAAAAATATAAAACAAACAAAAGACATCGTCTATCCTGACCAACTCACTCTTTGAACTGAGTCATGTAGGTTGGGAGTGCTTTGTGTATACTAGCCTGTAAGACTTTCAGGAAATCATTATCAGAATATACCAAGCTGATTATTTTGAGTTCTTGGTTTTGAGCAAGGATTAAAAAGAAAAAAAGAAATATAATTTCAGTTGGTATGTTTAAGCACAGAGTTTCTATGGTAACTGTGTTGGAGGCAGAGCTTAGCAGGACAGTAACAGTGAAATTAGTACAAAAGCCTTATGCACTATTGTCACTTGGGCCACACCCCTACCTCTCCTGTGATTTCCGTCATTAATACCAAGCCTACTGTAATGAATGAAAACTTTGAAATAAAGCACCTTATAAAGAAATAAAGCAAAAAGAACGAGGCAGATATTCTAAACTTGTATTTCACATACCAAAGTTTGAGACAGGTGCATGGGTAGATTTTTGTTTTTTTGTATTTCCAGTTTGTGTAATAGAATATATAATTTGAGAAATCTTTTCCAAAGCATGCGAAACTCTAAGGAATAAGTAAAACAATATAACTGTTGCTGGAATGCAAACATGTGACCATGCTTCCCAGGCTATTAAACTGAAGGGTGAATGGAAAAGTCTTATAGTCACAGCACATCTGTAAGGTATCATTTGACAAGGAATTCACTGTCAATTTATTCTGAGAAAAATTAAATGAATGCTTATGCAAGAGTAAATCACTCTCATGATAAAAACATTTCCATTAAAGGTACTGTCCTAAGATATAGTCACATTAAGAGAAAAAGAAATATTATGTCATTACCAAGTTTGAGACCATATTTTTATAATAAATTTAAAAATATTTCCAGGGAAGTTGACTAAAGCAAAATGAGAAGGAGATAATAAGAACCTGTGGTTATATATTTTAGACTCACTGTGGGCCAGTTCAGGACCATCTGACGTCCAGTGTGTTCATTGGAGATGATGTCATTGAAGCAGAAGGCGTCACAATCAAACACTTCATTTCAGCCACTTATATTACACTGTCGGGCTTTTACGCTATAGCATGACTTATCTTTAAAGAATTTAAAGTTTAGTAGATGACAAAACCAGTAAACATCAATAAGACAACTAAACAGTCAGGCAGAAAAGATATTAATAAACTACAGAGATATTAATAACAGGCTAGCTAGCCTATGAAAGACAGGGAGCAAGAATTAATCATTTGAGGCCCTGGCCAGTTGGCTCAATGGTGGAGCATCAGCCTGGCATGTAGATGTTCCAGGTTCGATTCCCAGGCAGGGCACACAGGAGAAGTGCTCATCTGCTTCTCTGCCCTTCCCCCTCTCCTTCCTCTCTGTCTCTCTCTTCCCCTCCTGTAGTCAAGGCTCCATTGGAGCAAAGTTGGCCTGGGTACTGAGGATGGTTCCATGGCCTCAGCCTCAGGTGCTAGAATAGCTCCAGTTGCAATGGAGCAACGTCCTAGATGGGCAGATCATTGCCCCCTGGTGGGCATGCTGAGTGGACCCTGGTCTGGCGCATGCGGGAGTTTATCTCTCGCCTCCCTGCTTCTCACTTCATAAAAACATATCTATATATAAAACAAGAATTAGTCATTTGCATGAGGCATGAGAATTCCCAAGGGTAAAAATTGTTGGGGAAATTCTTTGAAATTGCAGGAGTTACCAGATACCATAATAAAAGGTAAAATACGCAGAAAGATTTTTGGAAGTGGGTAATGCATTATGAGAGGAAAGAGAACAAAATCTTGAAATATTATCTGAGTAATACAGGTTATGGCAAAAGTAGGTTTACAATTTTGAGAATGTGAAACACAGAATTTACTCTTGTATTATTAGTTATTAATCCCTGTGTTGTTTTCCTTACAAACAACTGTATGCCTACTTGTGCCACACCCTGTATTGTGAAGGGTGTTGAGCCATAGGGCCTGAAATTTGTGTAAGACTTGGTGTTCCAGTGAATTCATGAAGTATCTGAGCAATCATACAGCTGAATTACAAACACATATTTGAAGATTAATATGGCATATAGAAACACAACTGATTTTTATGTATTACGTATCATGCAACATTTCCGATCTCCTTAGTACTAGCAATTTGTGTGTGTGTTTGTGGAGTCTTTAGGCTTTTCTACCTATAGGATTATGTCTAGTACAGAGATAATTTTACTTCTTCCTTCCTGATCGATATGCATTTTACTTCCTCTTCTTGTTCCTGTTTTCAATGCGATGTTGAATAGAAATGTCAAAAATAGTCATCCTTGTCTTGTTCCTGATGTAACAGAAAAGGTTTCAGTTTTTTCTCCATTGAGGATGCTGGAGCTGTGGAACCTCTAGAAAAAAACATAGCAAAATCCTTCTAGACCTTGACCTTGTCCATATATGCAATTCTTCTTATGGCAATGATGCATCAATAAAGCTGTTCAAAACTATTAAGATGGCTAAAGAATGAATGATCAGATATGAATCAGAGATAAGAAATGCATATCCAAAGGCCTGAAAAGGGGCTGAAAATAAGTACAGTGGTTTGGAATGAGATAAGGAGGAAGAAATAAATGGCAGAAATGTCTCAAGATTACATTCTAGATAATAGCAATATATTAGAGGGGTAGTGCAAGGAGACTAAACGGAAGAGTGATGTGATGCTTTTGAAGTTAAGTGTCTGAGGATATTATGCACTTTCATAGAAAGTCAGAAGAAATAGTTGATTGGGAGGTGGACAGATAAATATTGCTATGGTGTTTCTTTTCATTTGTTTTGACTAACACAGAATTTACTAGGAAAGTTTTCTCTAAGAACGTACAGTCTCAGACTTTGACACTTTCAGGTTGAAAAGAAGCTTTCCTTACCACTTAAGTCCAGATATCAGAAAGACAAATAGCTGTCAGCTGTGGAAGTATGCAGTCCTCCGGCTGGCGTGCTCCCTCCAGTGTACCTCAGAGAGGCATCCTCAATGCGTGCAAGAGGGCTGTGCTCACCCAAAGAAGAATCCGGTAATGCGGGCTCATTTATAATAACTTCACGCTATGTATTGAGTCTCTAGAGGGAAAATCAGCCAACAATCACAAATTTACTTTGATTCAATGACAGCCTGTGATAGATTCAATGTAGTGTAAAATCCATGAAGGCACTTCCTTTTTGTACTCATTCGTGTGAATAATAACCTGCACCTCATCCATCACGTTGCATTATGATTGTTAGGTAGTGTCTTTAACACACTGTTAATGCAATGTGGAGAGTTTCGCGTCCATTCATCAAGTTGCATTAGCATTGTATTTTGTTATTATTGTGTTAAGCCAATGTAATATGGTTCTTGATATATCATCAAAGTCGATACTGAGCAGTAACGTTAATATTAGAAAATTTTCAGGTGCATTTCCAGGCTGCTTGTGAATCTTTCATGTGCCAAGATGTAATAAGAGGCTTGGCAATGTCTGTTGAGACTGTAAGAATATTTGTGGAGGGACATTATGAATGCGTTATTTTTAGTATTCTGAAGGCTGTCCCATAGAAGCATGTCCCGCATGAGCTTGGAAACCTACTTTAAGAGTTAACAACAACTCTCATATAAAGAAGGGATTTCACTTTACAAAAAAAGCAGGGCAGTGTTTATCCTCTGAGTATGTGTTTGGTTTTTCGGTCACTATTTACCATGTAAGAAATGACTATCCAGTTTAGGAGATTAAATATTCAAACATAAGCAGTTAAATAGGAGTCTAGTTACCAAACTGTTCATGCTAATGACTTATAGCTCCAACAGTGTCTGAGATGGTTGGAGCTATCAAAACATGGGTTTTAATATTAAGGAGTCTATATAATTATATGTGAAAAGATAGCCGAGGAATCACTAAAATAATGGGTGAAACAATTTATACTTAAAAAACCCAATGATGTCTTGCAGATGAGAAATGGAAAGTTACATGAGAGAACATTCTGGACAGAAAAAGCAGGAGGAAGAACTTGATAGATTTGGGATGCTTAGCTATGGAAAGAGACAAGCTTGCTTCTAGACAGGACCCATATTGTTAGAAATGGGCATAATAAGGAAATAGGAAATACAGATCCAGAATATATTTTTAAAATTGAGCCTCTAGAAATTTCTGAGGCTATTTGAGGACTGTTTTTATGATATATCATGGACAAATTATAATTTCAGGATGACAAAGACATCAGCAAGGAGGGAAGGAGGTAGAGGGCATTTGGAACGAACAATTGATAAGACTCTAGTTGTGGGTCAATAACTGAATAGGGAGAGAGATGAAAGTTATTTCAGAAAAGTGACCAAGGAGTCATATATCTGAGTTAGGAGACACTTCACAAACTTCTAGTTTACATTTGAATTTCTTGTTTCTGTAGAAGGCAATGTTGGCACAATTTGTATACAGCCGATGAAGATTATGAGACACTAATGGAAAAAAATATATAGAAATGAATGAAGTCGGGAAACAAAAATGAGGATTCAGGGAGGGAGTGTGCATTCTCCTATGAAACACTGACTGGATCACACCAGGTCGACCAAATGGAAATAAACTCATGAAGTAAATTATGGTTTAAGTGTTGATCTTGAATCCACAGTGACTAGATCTGTAAGATAGAATCAACTCAATAAAAAGAGGATATAGAAAATCATCCAAGCAGAAGATGAAGGACCCTCTCCTCACATTTGTGATTTAGCAATGATGTTTTCTGATGCAAAATAGAATTAAAGGAAAAGACCCCACTCTGCAGATTAGGATAGTTTAACCTGTAGAGTTCACACAGATTCCCTAAGGCGGGTGCAGAAAGTGCCCGGTCCAATTTCAATATCATAAACTCGCCAAGCTCCTGTGGCCGAGAAGAATCACCATATTTTATCTCCACCATTTTCAATATCGACCTAACTAGAAAATAAAGGGAAGAAATCCCTATTTATAGCCCCCATGTCTATCGGCGGGGAAGACTTTATTGCATTTTTGACAATTATTTAGATCAAGACTTTACATGAAATAGGATTTCTCTTCCCCCTCCTACACGGTCCACTGGATAAAGTGCCATTTCTAATGTCAGAAAGCATGGTATATTTAATCCGCTCTGCCTTTAGGAGAGCAGGCGCAGGTGGGTGGCGGGAGCACCCCGTCTGGGTGAATGCACAGAGAGCTTCACACCGAGCCCGCACAGGGTGCCTGCAGGGCTTACCAGACACAGAACATGTGCCACTGGGGCTTTCTGTCATTTAAACTTGGAAATGTTACCCTGGAAGCAACGGACTAAGAATTTTATAACTCTAAAGGTTTTCATAACTTTATGTAAATTTATATTTTTGTGTGTATGTGTGGAGATTTTTTCTAAAAAGTTTGTAAAGTTGAACTACTTTGCACTGGAGAAAGAATACTTCATGACACCTTGCACCTTCACTGTGAGCAAATCATCATGGAGGTATAATTCCCTACTGGACCATTGAGGTCATTCTTTTTTATAGTTTTTTAATGTGTCTTATTTTATTTTTTTTAAAGTTTTCAATCACAGTTATATTCAATATCAGTCTGTATTAGTTTCAGATGTGCATAGCGGTTAGACAGTCACACACTTTACAGTGTTCCCCCAATGGACCCCTGACTCCTTACATAGAACCTCAGAACTCTCCTCCAAAGGGCAAGGTTGTTTTAAATGAGCTGACCAGCTCTGCTACACAGTGCTTAAAAACCACAGTACCTTGTATGAATTTATTACATATGCTTAGCTTACACAATGCAAAGCATTTGTGAAAAGGTAGTCATATTTCTGTTAGTAACAGGGTCTCCCCAGGCGGTCTAGATTGAGTTGAGACTAGTTGAACCCCGAGGGCAGTGTATATTTTTATTTGATTCTGAATTAGGAAGCATATGGCTAGCATTCCAATGCCTCACTGAAAATGTGCTAAAAAGAAAAATAGAAGTTATGGGAAAATGGAAGGATTTGAACATTTTTAAGCTGCTTTGATTGCTTCATACCCCTTCATAAAAAATGGCAACTGACTGTAGTCGTCTCGCATTACATACTGGAAGGTTTTTCTCTGGATCAACGCAAATTTTCTACATATTTAATAAATCAGGTTGATAACAAAATAATTGTTTTGCATACTGAACTCATTGCATTTCAAAGAGCCTCCGTCAAGTACTGGCAAGCTCAGTCCAGCATAACAGAGAGGAACGGGGTCCAGTCAGATATTGTAGCTGTGCTGAGAGATGAAATGCGAGGGGCCTGCCCCCTTCCCCTTAGCTGGAGACTTCCAATAAACTTCAGTAATTCCTTGGGTTTTATTTGGGGTGTTTTCCTGATGCCCGGGTTTGCTGTGTTATAGTGACAGCTTCCTTGTCCCTGGATGGATACATCACACGCTGAGATGTTTACAGACAGAAAAAACGCAGAAACTCTTGGGCAGAGTGTAGCTTTTCTGCACCTAGCTATCTTTTTTTTTTATCTTTCTGTTTTGCATACTGAACTGATATTAAACTAAAAAGAACATAGGTGAGAACGTTTCTTTTGAATATATGCTAATAACTGCCATTCAGCCCCAACATGTTGCTGTTCCTACATAACACTTTGACACTGCCTGGAATACGTTTTCCTAAGTGGTTTTAGGGTTAATTATCATCCTCTCTACACCTTAATGTGGATTCCGTACTACCATCCAATGCCTCTGTCAGACTTCCAATACCTAGCAGACTCACTCATGGTTTTATCACCTATCACTAAAAAGATTTGGAAAATAAATTAAGAGCAATTTTCTTTTCAGCTGATCTTCATGCCTTGGAAAACATTTCAGAGAACATTAGAATTTCTAATCTCTCATTCCATTACCTTGAAAATTGGGAATTTTAAATAGAAGCCTAGAATTTGAATAAACCTAATGGTATTTAGCCTAAATCTCAACCAATTAGAAGTGGATGAATGAGATTTTTAAACATGAATAATTATTAGGACACTTTGAAATTATAAAACTTAAGGGTAGCATTAAATATTTGCTTCACAGCTATTGTAAGAACTCAGATAGAAACTTAAAAATATATATATGGTCTGACCAGGTAGTTGTACAGTGGATAGAGCATTGGACTGGGATGCAGACAGCTCAGGTTCAAAGCCCTTAGGTCACCGGCTTGAGCATGGGCTCACCAGATTGAGCGCGGGATCATTAGCTTCAGTGTGCGATCATAGACTTGATCCTATGGTTGCTGGCTTGAGGCCAAAGGTCACTGGCTTGATTGAGCCCAAGGTTGCTGGCTTGAGCAAGGGATCTCTCACTCTGCTGTAGCCCCCTGGTCAAGGCACATATGAGAAAGCAATCAATGAATAACTAAGGAGCTGCAATGAAGAATTGATGCTCTCATCTCTCTACCTTCCTGTCTGTTTCTATCTCTCTTTCTATCTCTGTCAAAAAATAAAAATTATATATATATATGAAGAAAAACAGTTTTAGCTGATTTCTCCTGTTCCTTGTGTTTCTTATTGTTGCTATGAAACTGGGAATGAAATAGGCCCATAGAATCCATGTGCAGAAGAATTGTCTGTAACTGTCTTTGAAGCCGTAGTGCCATGCTGACTACATCAGTTAGTAACCAATTCCTAAATTTGCTCAGTAAGCCCGCTCTGCCACTGACTAGTATTGTGATTTCAAGAAGATATTTAACTTCTCGGGCCTCGAGAGTTAAAAGTTTTTCTGTGTCAAATGGGGAGAGCCCAGGTTTGCTGTGTTATAGAGGGGAGGAGATGTAGGAGGAAAGTGGGAGAAAGGAAGAGTTTCCTCCAAAATACTGAAATTTAATGACTGTGAATCCAAGTTGTCATATCGTGCTTTGAAATATTTTCTAATACATTGTTGTTTGCACCTCCTAAGAGAAAAGGGTGCTTCTGTGTACTGTCGCCCATAAAGCAAACTGATCTTGAAGACTTCTGTGTCCCCTGGACAAATACTGAAGGAACATTTGTTATTGAGACACAAAACATAATACACTGAGGCTCTGGAGACTTCCGGGCTCTGCAGCAATGTCTGACCTTCCTGCCTACCTTCAAAGATAGCTTTTCTAATCACGAGCTTATGGCCCCCACTGTGTCCCTGCATCCATGTGGTGCTTCCCCACACCAGATTCTGTGTCACTCCTTCTGGAGTGACAGAGAAGAATGACAGCCACAAGTGACAGAACCACGCTAAAGCAGGTGGCACATCTGTCCCACTCCACGTGAAGAACACAGAATTTTCCAGCCATCTTGACACTCCTGGTAGAACTTTGGGGTTTTCTGTCTAAAAAAATAATGATGAGGGTAATGATGATGATGATGTCAAGGATATCTTTTTAGACCAATAGTATTTAAGATGTAAAGATAACGGCAAATAGACGTTGGGTTGCTAAGAGTAACTTAGGCACAGCCTAGAGCCTCATGAAAACAGATCATGTGCTAATGAAAGGAAATCATGTATATTAAAATGTCCAAAATATTTTAAAATCTCTCATATTAAAAGAGATCCCTCCCCCCAAGTCTGTGTCTTAGTTATCACAGAATAAACCGGGGAATCAGGTTCCTTGGAAAGGGAGGTCAGAAAGTAGCTCCTGATGATTGTATTGTAGATACTTTCTCCCTTCTTCTGTATCTATAACCCATAAGCTCATCTCATATGACAGTGAAAAGCATGTTGGATGATTCTAAGTTATTTGGATGTTATAAATGTGAGGCTGGATTCCTATAAAAGGATCAATGTTTTGTTTTTTAACTTAATTCATTCCTGTCCTTCAACAGAGCCAACAGTCAAAAGAAATGGTTATATTAAATCGAGTGGTTATTTGAGGAAGAGTTAGTCAGAGGGCATGAGTGTTGGGCAACTTAGGTTACCATCTAGCAGCCTAAAGCATTTTCCTAAAAAGGGACCATTGAAACATGAACAATTTTTAAGATGAACTATTCAAAACCACTCATTTCCACTGACAACAGAGAGCCTGCAGACAGAACCAAACCCATTTTATTTCATTGTTCCGGGGAAACACACATCCAGGTCTCAAGTAAAATTCTTTGAAACTGAATAAGGAGCAATAACAAGGTGATATACCAAATAGTATTTTCTAATAAGGATTATGAATACATGGAGACTTTAGTATTATAATGCATAGCCCTTTAGTGACTTAGGAAACTGTTTAGGTAGATGCAAAATAAAAAAGAATACTATTATTATACTTAGCTCACGAATCAAGTAAGTGACTTTTAATTTGATGCAGCTGTGTATAAAGGGAACACCCCCCCCCATCACCAAACTGACTTTTAATTTGATGCAGCTGTGTATAAAGGGAACAGCCCCCATCACCAAACTGTTAATGCTACCTTTTATCCTTTATCATTTTCTTTATGAGCTAAGAGATTGTTCATTCGTATTCTTCTAATCCCCATAATACCTGAGCCATTATTAGAAATCCTCGCTTTTCGAATAGCATCCAATTTCTTAGGAATCTCATGAGTCTTAAAGAAATCTTGTTAAATAAAAATGGAAGTATCCCATCTTGCCTGGAATTTCATTTGCAATTCAGTAGTTTAAGTGCTAACATAAAGAGAAGGTTCACTAGAAACTCACCCTGGTGTCTTTTTTTTTTTTTCTCTGTCTGTGGGCATTCTCCATTTAGAAGACTCTCTTTTATTCTATATGCAACATTCAGAAAACTATTACATATGAGCCCTTTCTTTGATGCGGGTCAGACCGTAAACTGGAAAGTGGAGGAAGATGGAGAGGGCTCAAAAGGGTGATGATTCTAAGAGATGGACGCATCTGTACTCATTGCAGCAGTAACATGTGGAGTCCTCTTTAGGATAAATATACTTACTGCAGTCATCACCTTGCTAGTGTTGCATTCCTCTTGTAACCAAGCACAGAGCTTAGAATATCTCTGCCCGTTTTTTAGATTTACTCCTTTCTTACTTATTAAATACATTTGTAACCCTGTGGTGTACCATTTTTATTTTTGTCATTAAATACAACCGAACATTGCTAAGTCTTTGAATTTTTTTCTAGCTTTATTAAAGTATAAATAATATGCAAAACCTGCAGCTATTTAATGTATAAATTTGATGAGTGGGACATATGCCTACCTCTGTGAAATGATCAGCACAGTCAGGTTCGTAGGCTGATCTCTTTGTTTCCTGTGTCCTTTTGTGCATGTATGTGTGTGTGCGTGTGGTAGGAACACTTAGCATCAGATCAAAACCCACAGGGCGATATCACCTCTCACCAGTTTGGATAGCTATTACCAAAACAAAGAAATAAAGAAAGAGAGAGAGAGAGAGAGAGAAAGAAAGAAAGAAAGAAAGAAAGAAAGAAAGAAAGAAAGAAGGAAAGAAAGAAAGAAAAAATCTGTGAATAAGTGTCATCTAGGATGTGGAGGAACCAGGACCCTCCTAGCCTTCTACACTGAGGGTGGGAATGCCAAATGGGGCAGCCACTCTGGCAATAGGTAAGGAGACTCCTCAGAATTTAAAAATAGAACAACCATGTGATCTAGCCATCTCCTGTCCGGGTATATGTTCAGATTAATTGAAATCAGGACCTCAAAGAGGTCTTGCAGCATTATTCACAGTAGTCACGGTATAAAACCTGAATGCCCATTGATAAATGAATAGATTTTTTAGTGGTCTACAGCAATCCCCCTTTATTCATGGGCATAGGTTCCACTGCAAAGACCCCCTCACCGCATGTCACCCCTGCCAACACCCTGGACTCTGCCTTGTCTTAGAGAAGCTTCTGTGTCTGCTGAGAACACTTTGCTGCTTTCATTAAGATCTTTGAGGACATCGAATAATTTGAGTCTGATAATTTCTGACATTTCTTCCAGTAAATTTTTCACTTGTCTTTTCAGAGCCAAGTGTAATAGATGATCTTATGGATTCAATTTGGCTTCCCCTTTGTTTTGAGAAAAGGTGAAGTCTGGATCTGAGAGAACACAGGCACGCTGGTGTCCTCAGCTTGTAGAAATTCTTTGTGGGTTGCAGTGAGGCGGTTAATGGCACCTGACGGGGCACGCGTCTGTGCGATTATATTTGTATCTATCTCAGCCCAGACAAGTCTGTTGCTATGAGAGTTCTCGCAGGAAAACTCTAAGGTGCTGTGTTATTTTCTGAAAGGTTTCTGCGGGCATAGAGAATTGGACATTTTACCGTCAGTTGTACGTTGCGTTCCAGTTCATGGCATAGGCGGCACCAAGTGCGGGTCCAGGGGCCTTTTCCGTCGCCGCAAGCCCACTGTTTGACTTAGGTGGCTTCGCCCAGGTAGTCCACCTGCGTTTTTATGTTTTTATTTTATATATTTTTTAAAATATTTCCTTTGATTTGAGAGAGAGAGAGAGAAGCATCAACTCGTTGTTCCATTTAGTTGTGCACTCATTGATTGCTTCTTGTTTGTGCCCTGACTGGGGATCAAACACAACCTTGATAAGTGGGGATGGCACTCTATCCACTGACCCACCTGCCCACGGCCTCCACTTGCTTGTAAGAAATGAATTTTGATGTTTTGTTTGAGAGGTTCAGTGACTGTCTTTTTTCCTGCTGATACTCTTCCCTCTCTCTGAGTGAGCCTCCATGACCATGGCAGGGCCGGTGCTTTATACAGGTGACTAGGGTTACTAACGTCGGCACATTTTATTGAAAGTACAGTTGCTCCCGTCTCTTATTTGGAATTGGTTTCCTAGCAAATATATGCTCTTTATTCTAATACATACTACTCAAATAGCCTACTTCTTTCCTAAATTATAGTTCTACCTCCAGTCTCAGTAATCTATGTAGAGCCAGCATGCAGTAGATGAAAATAACTGAAATTATATTTCAAACTCATTAAAGCACCTGGTTGAATAGTGTCAACATTTATTGGTAACCAAATTGACTTTAACTATTAGTAAAATATCTTAGCAAGAAAATATATTTAAAACCCTTTTTAATACATTGAACTGAGCCTTGGGAAAAAAAAATACTCTAAACTATAAAACAACAATGGGAGACAATTCTAATTTATATTTGCTAACAGAGTTCTATTTTTTTGCCCACTTTCAGTTATCATTGGCACTATAGTTCCATTCACTACAGCTCAACCTGCTTGACATTGTAATTACTTGAATTAATAATTAAGTATGTCCTCTTAGTACCTGGGAGGAACGGACAGGAGCCGTCCTTCTCTCTCACTCTGGGCTACAGATATGAGATGCAATCACTTGAATGTGCCCCTCGGGCCACAGATTTCAAAAGTGGGCATGAGTGGAGACATAACAGATCCATGCTTTGTATGTGGTAGCTGTCCAGTAATTATGTGTTGAATCAAATGTAATTACAGTAGTTCTGACATATCTTCCTGGATATTAGAATGTGATCATATTGCAGCATGGCTGAAATGAGTGTCGCCTCCCAGGGAAGGCTGCACAGTCTCATTACTGGGTGCCGAAGGGAAGCACTCAGTTTGACTGCCAACAGGCGGTCCTTACATGCGGGCCAGGTCATGGGGTGGGAAGCATTTTGCTTGAAGAGAATGAATGAGGTTAGCCGTTGAGTTGAGTAAAAAATGAGAAAAGTATAACAGTTTGTTGCACCTTGGTAAAGAGTTTATCGATGAAACAAAATTTAGTTTTGATTTATAGGGAAATGTCAAAAATATCCGGTTTTAACAGTAAGAAGTTGGCTCATCAAAGTTGCAAGAGAAAAAAGAAAGCTTTGCAAGTTCAATTCAGATTCCAGGGAAGGAAGAATAACTCCTTGGACTTGTATAGTGCTTTTGTCACATACAAAATATAGGGCATGAAGTAATTAAAAATTAATGTCCTTTAGCTGATGTTTCCAGGAGAATATTTTATTATAAAAGAAGTGTTATTGTACAGCACAGTTGGAGATAGGCTCAGTGAGACAAAAATATTTGGCAGGAATTAAGATGCTGATCATTTGTATACAGTAATAAGTGGACCTTAACTAAACAAGCAAAATAACTTTATGAAAATTTTTCAAGTGTGTTATTTTGAGTAGTCTAAAAACACTTTTTAAAATAACACATACATTTCCATTATGTAATACCAACAGTTGTGTTCACATCAAGTCTAGCTCTAACTATGGCAAAAAAAACCCCTTACGTTTTGTGAGTTAAAATACAAAGTACGCCTGACCTGTGGTGGCGCAGTGGATAAAGCGTCGACCTGGGAACACTGAGGTCGCCAGTACAAAACCCTGCACTGGTCTGGTCACAGCACATATGGGAGTTGATGCTTCCAGCTCCTCCTCTCTTTCTCTCTCTCTCTCTCTCACTCTGTGTCTCCTCTCTAAAATGAATAAAAGAAAAAAATACAAAGTACAAGGTATTTGGAACAGAGCACATTTCAAAAAATGTGTCTAAGGATGCTCGATCAGGAATGTGGTTAGTTCCTCGATCTCTCTTGGGTCTGTGAGCTCCATGTGTTTGATTGTATGACAGAAGATCAGGTTTATTGGTCAATGGTTTTTTGTATTATTGGGTGCCAAAGACGAACCCCCAGAGGAGGCAGAAGGCATACTCTTGCAGACACCAGAAAGGAGATTTCTATCATTGTTAAGGAGAAGACACTCTGGTGCCACACAGATTTTGTGATGGAGGTCATGTCCCCAAGGGTCACAGCGCTCTGGTTTTTAGGATAATTGGCACAACAAAACATCCCAAGTCCTTATGTCCTATGAGTTTCACGTGGAATGACGCAAGTATACCTTGTCACAGACACACCTCATGTCCTCACTTCTCATGCCACTTTGAATAACCTTCCAGGCACCAATATGTGCTCTTCTGCTAAAGTACACAAAACTCAAACACAGGTGGGTTAACAAAGGGGGAAGTAGATAGTTAATATTTTTAAAAGACAGAGGTGTTAAATCAAGCTTATAAAATAGAAGAGAAAAAATACTTGATAGTTTTTACTACATTAAGAGTGACAATGTCTCTTAAAGAAAATATACTACCAACCTTCTTGACAAACTGCTTTCAGTGCATTTGAATGTCAAAACCTTGATTACCCAACATATTAAGTGGGACGAAAGAGTTCAGTCAACATCAGGTCCTTGTGGGACACAGACGGAATGATAAACATAAAAGCATGTGACATTAGCAGAATGATATCTGCTCACAAACTTTAAACAGAAAGAAAAATAATACTTTTTAAAATATAATATCTGGTCTGACTAGATTATCTATTGTAAAAAAATAAATAAACAACCAACCCTAGAATTTATAGATTTAGAAAAGGAGTATCTGAATGAAAATCAGATACTTAGTAACTTATCTGTTCTCTGTTTAAATGATGTAGTGTAAAATGAGGAAGCCCCCAAAACCAAACACAATTTCTCTACCAAGAGTTTCCAACCAGTACTAAGTGTTACTCAAAAATCAAAAGGTATCACAGCTTGGAGAGAAAAGGACATTATTTGGAAGCACTGTCTGATGGATTGGAACTCTTTTGGAGAAGGGTGCTTGGACTATGTTTGCTCCTGGTTTATTGCCCATGACTCATTAGTAACATTTAGATTGAAAAAGATCTATGGTTCACTTGAGTGTGCTTTAACAATTCATCTCATTGAGGCATTGGACATCTGCTCACAAACAATAACCATCTCCTATAAATCAATAGGAATAAAAAAGTACCCCCTGTGCACACACACACACACCAAAAAAGGAGAATTAATAATTCAAGAAAAATATATACAGACTTGAGCAGATGTTCAGTTTTATTAACTGATAAAGTACAAATTCTACTAAATATGGGCAAACAATTCGTATGCGTTAATTTTTCAAACATATCAATGGGAGGTTGAAATAAGATAATGACAAATTAAGGAGAAAACGTAACATTTGCATTAGAGGTAAAAAGCATAAAAACAAGCAAAGTCAGAGATAGGATGTTGCAATAAGAAACACACCTAGCCAAACTATTAGGAAATGCAAGAGAATAGTAAAGACAAACATGGAAGAATGATTCTGGGTGGAAGGATTATGTGATTATAGAATGCTATCCTGCTAACTAATGAATGGTAATAGTTCTTCCTTCGGTGTGGTACAGGGTCAAAGTTGTCACGGTGTTCTTTATACCTTATATTTACTTACTACGTATGTCTTATTTCCTAAAATCATATTTGCGATACATTTTATTCTGGATTCCTTCAGTTTGTAAAGTTACCAAAACAGAGGATATTTGACAAATTTGGTATTTTTATTTTACTTTTTAACAACTTTCCCTGCTTCTAATTGCTTTTCCTTTTAGGTGTATACACTTCTAGGACAAAAGACAATTTTGTTTGCAAGAACTATTTTGTGCCCTTGTTAAAATTTATGGTAGAAATGACAAACTTTTCACATTTTATAAATCTCACAAAAATATTTCTAATAAGAATGAAAACACGTTTTTTCTCCTTTCTCTTGCAGCTGTCACTAGACATTTTCAAGTCACCAGACATACTATTCCTTATCTCAGTATAAATGTTTAGGAATAACATAAAATAATTTTAAAATGCTTACCAATTTGAAAGGGTTGCTTTTATGGATAGAATATACATTATTATATGGTTGCTTGCAAAGCATATATCTATATGCCTGAGATGCGATAGAATTTTTAGGTTTAATAACACAGAAAGCTCACATTCTGAAAAGTAAAAGTGATATTGACATAAGAGTGCTTTTACCACATTTTAAAGTTACTTTTATCTATTTTTAGGATTAAGCATAGTGAAAACTGATTTTTATACAAATTGTGAAACTTCTTTTTTTTTACTTTCTGTGAATAGAAATAATTATGTAACGCAAGTTAGTTATTTTAAAAAATTTACATAAAATTATAATTTCAGCATATCATTCCACAATTATATATATATATATATATATATATATATATATATATATATATTTTTTTTTTTTTTTTTTCAGGGACAGAGAGAGAGTCAGAGAGGGGGATAGATAGGGACAGACAGACAGGAACGGAGAGAGGTGAGAAGCATCAATCATTAGTTTTTCGTTTTCATCGCAATACCTTAGTTGTTCATTTATTGCTTTCTCACATGTGCCTTGACCGCAGGCCTTCAGCAGACCGAGCAACCCCTTGCTGGAGCCAGTGACCTTGGGTTCAATCTGACGAGCTTTTGCTCAAGCCAGATGGGCCTGCGCTCAAGCTGGCAAGCTCAGGGTCTCGAACCTGGGTCTTCCGCATCCCAGTTCGACGCTCTATCCACTGCGCCACCGCCTGGTCAGGCGATATAGATATTTTTGCAAAATATCTTCAGTAACACTTAGTCTAGAGATGGTTTTTAAGTACTGCTTACTAAATGAGATCATTTTTACTTAATCAATAGCAGTTGCTTAATAAGATGTTTTTCATCATTTTTAGTCACAAAGTAAAATTCCAATTTTAGTTTTGTGATTGGGCTGAGTCTTTGGTCTTCCCATCACTAACCATTGTTGTTGAGAATTGCAATATTCAGGCCTTAACTTTTGGAAAATTCTTTGCAGATACCTTAAGTTTATTTTGATTTTCTTGTTTTTTTTTTTGTTTTGTTTTTTGATTTTATTCATTTTAGACAGGAGACACAGAGTGAGAGAGAGAGAGAGAGAAAGGGGGGAGGAGCTGGAAGCATCAACTCCCATGTGTGCCTCGACCAGACCAGTGCAGGGTTTTGAACTGGCGACCTCAGTGTTCCCAGGTCGACGCTTTACCACTGCGCCACCACAGGTCAGGCCTTGATTTTCTTCTTTTGCTTTCTATTCCTATTTACTTCTTATTGCAACATTTGATTATATGTTGGCCAATTTCATTGAGTGATTACATTAATTCTAAACACAAAGTTACACTATATTTAACATCCTATATGCATCGATCCCTTGACAACTAAACCTCTGTCATAAGCTCAGGTTTGTGGTGGTCCATTTGGAAAGTTGATCTAAACACATTTGTAATAGTGGATGTGGTGAGGAGGGTGTTCAAGGTGTTCACCATTATCGGGGTGAATAATTAAAAAAAGAATAAACAATACTTTATTATTTTTACTTGATTTAATGTGCTATACGGTTTATTCCCTCTCTGAAACTGAGTGCCCCCACTTCAGTGACATTCTTGTCAGTTTTGGGGAGCTCTAGCGACCCTGTCGATAACCATTTACTTGGAACATTGTCTAGAAGGCGTCCTAGCCTCTGTTACACATGAGGAGTGCTTGAGTTAGAGACATAGTTTCCAAACTGCATCCTATTGCGTTAGTGTTGATATGGTGTGGGAAAGACTAAGGTGAGCCATATTTGATTATTTGTTATTGTTTGTGACCTTTTCACAACCTTTGTTTCTATTAATAAAAAAGTTTTCACAGGTTAAGCGCAACTTGGTAAACGCCGACTCCTACTAATTTTATCACGGACCCTGAAATACTTCTGCAGAATTCTCAACCAGTAGGGAGAATATTTTAACACACAGTTGAGAATTGCAGAGGGCCGTGTTCTGTTCCAATTTTTCTTCCTCTGTCCGGCACTGTCATTTCCTTTCGGAGGTGGTGGCTGCACTGTTCTTTCTCTTTCCAACCACATTATTATTTTTATCATCTTCACAAGTTCCAGACATAGAATTTTCACATAGGTATGGAGTGAAAACAGCCCTTTGCCAAGCAATCTGTGTAACCAGGAGAACTCAAGAGAAATGATTCAACACCAACCATTGTGAAAGTTAAAAGTATTATTTTTAGACCCTGGTAACTTTTAACTGAATTCCAAACTCTAAAACCTTAAAATATTACACCGTAAACTTTTCTTGCAAAAAGATAATTTTTTTTCCCCCCTGGAGGATCCGGCAAGAACTTGCACTATCCCAAGCTAAGCAGCCTTTGTGTGGTTTATTTTGGATGGGATCTAACTGTGGTTTGAGACAGATGTCTGATTCTTCCTGCTCACGATGAAGTTGACATACATTTTCTGGACAGATGCAAAGGAAGCTAATTCTGCGATGTACATATGCAATAACAAAAATATAGAACACATAAATAAAACACATCTTGACCTATTTGAAGTTTGTTGGGTGTTCTCACACACATTATATTTTTCTTTTTATTTCTCATAACAAACAATGCAATTTATAGGGCTGGTATTTTTGCTCTTCTAAAATTTAGGGATGAGAAAAGTGACAGGCAGAAATGTTGCCAATGTACAGTCACTAAGAATCTTGTTCAATTAAAATCTGCTTGCTTTTGTGAATTAATTCCACAGTTATTCTTCGCAGACTGAAGGAACATATTTTATTTATACTGTGATGTAAGAAAATAAACCAAGTGACACAAATCTTATATAAAAAATATTTCCAAAATAACCTGGCAGAAAAGCTTTCTCATAGATATTGCAGATTTCCCTGGCATAATTCTTTTTCCCTTTTCCCCAGCAATTTTTCAAAAGAAAACTGTAGGAAAAAATAGTCTCTCTTTTGATGTTTGGAAACTAAATAATTTTAAAGTCATTTAGAAAATCTGCTTTTTAAATATCATGTTGAATAGCTTGACATCTGTTATCGACATGTTCTAGCATAAAAACCTTTGTCTCTTGAAATCTGTGTTGATTGGTTGCTCCTTTATTTTAAAGTGTTTAGTTACACTTAAAGGACTTTAATTCTCAACTCAATTATAGGACACGTCACATTAATTTTACTTTTGGGGGATTGTATATGCTTTATCACTCCTGTCTTCCTAGTTTCCAACATCTTTGAATTGTGTTTTCATCGCTTTTTTTTCTTTTTCATTCTTACCTCTTTATTAAGTGTAAGCAGGTGATTTTTCTGGACTTTGTTTAAAATATAACAAAAAACATTGGATCAAATATTTTCATTTTGAATGAAAAGTAAACTTATCAAACTTATCAGGCTCATTCTTTTGTCCTTTTCTTTTATTAAAATTTAATTAATGATATTTTTTGAATGTGTCTTTTTGAAGTCAATTAAAAGGGAAATTATCTCAAAGACAAAATTCACAGCTTTTATGGAAGTGAGTTCTTGGCAAGTTGCAACACAAATCTGTAACAAAGGAAGAAAAGTACATGGATGACATCTGCAAGTCAACTGAAACTGAAAACAGTGACTATTTCCCATTTCTTTTTCATAAGTGTATGATAAGCTCCTAATACCTAGTTTATTTTCCAAGATTCAACATTTATAATGAAAAACACTCATTCTGTGGTGGAAATTTTCAAAAGCAACCTGAATCTAATCCAAACACTGATTGAAGAAAATCAGAAGAAAAATAAATTAATCCTGTTTTCTTAGATAGCTGAGAATTGGGGTATTAGCTACGTAAGTATGCATGGAAAATGGTTTGAATAATTTTACTAAGATATTACGTTTTCTGTACTTATCATTGGTTTTATGTCTTTCAAGAACACGTAAATATTACGTACATGTAGTTTTGACTTTTTTTATCACCTAAATGTTGTATATTTTTATTTATTTATGTAATGGGTTCACTTTTTCTAGCTCTCTGGCTGCTATTTTAACTGATTATACATTAAAACTGACAGAAAAGTTTCACAACATGAAATTTGTGTTATTCAGACTCAGCAAATTGTTTACTCTAAAATTATATAAGCGTTAAGACTTTTTTTGAAATGTTAAATCAGCTTGCACCAAAATTTTCTCATGTTATTTTTATAAAGGTTGCCAATTACATTTGGCTTTATTATTTTACTCAAAGTTTTTTTTTTTAAATAAGATAATTTGTAATGATATGACCTGTTTTGCCTTTTTCTTTTTTTTTCTTTTCCTGGTACTGACCCTTCCTAAATTTTATGGCATACTTCCATTTTAAGGTACTTTAAACACAACAATTATTTCAGAGAAGAAAAAAAAGAAGAAAAATAAAAAAAGAAATCTCTTTCTCTTGAAAGTGAATATAAATTAATTCACTTAAGAGTACTTTCAAAATAATATTTTTAAACCAATATGTTGACCACATCACAGCGTATTATAAATAACAAAAGTCAGGAATAATGATTTTATAATTTTTAATACAATAACAATATTCAACATGGACCATACACAGCTATATTTTCAAAGCCAAAATAAACATTTTTTATCTGCAAATTCCATAGTAATTTGGTAAGCGTGCCATGATGAACTCTTTTAGAATATTTTCCCTAACATGTGGAAATACCAGCTTTGACTGCTCATGCAACCCAATACTAATACTGATCAGTAATTCTCAACACTGAATGAGTGTAAGAATCACCTTTTCTTTTTTGCCTTTTTTAAAATTAAGTGAAAGGCAGGGAGGCAGACAGAACAGACTACCACATGCACCCTGACCAGGATCCACGGGGCAAGTCCCCTACTGAGCAATGGTCTGCTCACATAGCATTGCTGCTCCATTGCTGGTCTAGAGATCATGGAGCCATCCTCAGAGTCCAGGGCCAATTTGCTCAAATCATTTGAGCCATGACTGTGGGAGGGGAAGAGAGGGAGAGAGTAAAAGAGAGAGAGAGAGAGAGAGAGAGAGAGAGAGAGAGAGAGAGAGGAGTGGAAAAGCAGATGGTTGCTTCTTCTCTGTGCCCTGGCCAGGAACCGAACCCAGGGCTTCCACATGCTGAACTGACGTTCTACCACTGAACCAACCAGCCAGGGAAAGAATCACCTTTTCAAAACCCTGATTCAGATTTGGGATGGGGTCTGAAATTTTCATTTCTAATAATTTCCCAATAGGCTCTGATGATGCTGGTCTCCAGGCTCCATTTTTAGTAATATGGTCCTTGACAACCCTTTTTGGGATGCTTTGGACTTCTTTCCATTTTACTAGATACATTATGTTGTTATCATTAAGTTTATGCAGATGACCAGATAGTTAAAATGTGTTTTTTTGGTATTGTTTTTAATTTATGATTTTAATTTGTGTTTACATAGATTCAAGTGTCCCATCGAATATATCTCCCCCCACCCCCTTATACCCCCTCGGTCCTCACATGCCCCCGCCCCCACAATGCCTTCCCCCCTTCCCTTCAGGATTTGCTGTCCTGCTCTCTATAATGCTGTGATATATATATATATATATTTTTTAATAAATAAAATAATTTATAAAAATAATAAAAACTATTTTAATAAAATAATATTTATTTTTAATTCTATATATATAATTTCATTAATCTCTTCCCTTTCTCTGATCCCATCTTCTCTTCTACTTTCCCTCTGACCGCTTTCCCTTTGGTCCCTTTGATCCCGCCTCTGCCTCTGTTTCATTGCTCAGTTCACATTGTTCATTGGATTCATCAAATGAGTGAGGTCATATGGCATTTTTCTTTCTCTGCCTGGCTTATCTCACTTAACATAATAGTTTCCAGATCCATCCATGTTGTCACGAAAAGTAAGATTTCTTTCTTTTTCACGGCTAGGTAGTATTCCATTGTGTATATGTACCACAGCTTTTTAATCTACTCATTCACTGACAGACACTTGGGCTGTTTCCAGATCTTTGCTATTGTGAACAATGCTGCCATAAACATGAGGGTGCATTTCTCCTTTTGAATCAGTGATTTGGTATTCATAGTATATATTCCTAAAAGTGGGATAGCTGGGTCAAAGCACAGTTCCATTTTTAATTTTCTGAGGAATCTCCATACTATTTTCCACAGTAGCTGTTTTATATTTTAGAGAAAATCCTTTGGTATTAAACTGACCTCTTTACCTTTTATTTTTCAACCTTGTATTTTGGGTTTTGTCTCATATTATTTCTTTTGATACATTTCTGTTTGCCACAGATAGTTGAGTTTTTTATTTTTAATTCTGTTACCCCTAGATTTACCACTTATTTTTTAGCCTATAAAATAAAAACAAAATTTTGAAATAATAGGAATCATTAGAATTTTATACATTCTAGAAGCTAATATATTGAAACACTTTAAATCACAGGCAACTAATGATCACCTATGTATTTGAATGTGATTTGCAGTTATCCACAGCAAACTAAGTGGTGTACATAGCTATGTAGTTTTAAATAATATTTTTTACATTAGACCAACATTTAGTAGTGCTTTATTATCATTTAGAACTCATAGCCCTGACTGTCACTAAACTATAGAGCTAGAAATCATCTCTTTATTTTATTAATGGCAGAACTGAAACTCAAGGAGTTTAATCATTCCGCAAATGTCCTTTCTATATTATGTAACATGCGAGATATTAATGTATTTGTTTATTACTGCTATTTGATTATGATGTTACTCCTATTGTTAACAATTTGAGATAAAGTAGACCAACCAGAATTATATAAATATCAAGCTCAAGTGTCTTTTAATAATCAATGACCAAATAATTATTTCATAAAATGGACGCAATAAATTTTTCTCTTTTTCTTCTTTCATGGCAAAATGCATAATATTTGATAGTTGATATATATCAAAATATTAATTTTTAATGCATTAAATTAACATAGTTGACTCTGTACACTAAAATGTAAATTTTCAAACTATAGTGTTATGTTTATTTCTAAAAAAAATCCTCTATTAATATGATCTATTTCTCTATCAATTAATTATCCTCTATGAACCACATTTTATTTTTTTAAATAACAACACCAGTTGGTACTTGACCTTTTATAAAATCTATTAAGTCTACCTAACAATGCTTTAGGATACAGTTTCTTTGATGGTTGTTGAAAAAGAGTCTTCTTTCCTTTCATTTAAAATTTATTTGTCTCCCAGGTCATATCCTGGAAATGTTCTTAGCATAAAAACCACAAAATGTCATCTATAATTGCACATTAAACATCCTTGCATTCATTTAATATTTCTTAAATTCCATCTGTCCTATATTCCATTCTTCCTGATATAATTAGAATGATTATGGTGATTATAGAAAACTATAGTGTACCCAATCACTGTGAATTATTGACAGTTTAACACCTGGGTGATGTCCAGTTAGAAATATCAGATGATACATAAACACATGAAATCAATGATTTCCATAGCTGAATAAATCCATCAGCAACTCGTCCCACTGCCACATGGTAAAAGCAGTGCTTACCATGAATGATTCAACAAATCATTCATGGTAATATGCTAAAATATGACTCATAAGAAAATCAAATCAAAATATTTTATTTATTATATAATTAGATTAGAGGAATCTTTTAACTTGTCTTCTGATTTGTAGAAATGGAACTACTTCATTGAATAAAAAAGCAAAGGTTGGGAAAAAATTGGAAATAACTAAAAGTAAAAAAAAATCTTTGTACGATGATAATATAATCACAAAATCAAATCCTAGATTATATACACAATATTCTTTCACAAACTGAAATTTGTGAGGGGTTTGGAAATACAGTGTAATTAATATGCTACATACAATTGGAATTACAATGTCACTATAGGGGTATATTTCACAATAACTTGAAAGTTTGTTTAAAGCAATTCTAGAATATAAATTATATAGTGTAAAATATTCAAGATATTTTTAATGCAAGGTATACGGAAAGAATTCTTTCTTTGAACAGATTTAATCCTTTATTTCCCTCAGATATGTCTATGAGCAAGTCTCCCAGCATTCTTTTTACCACAGTTATGCAGTTTAAAAAAAAAGACATTCTTTACTCATCAGCCTGAAAGTACTCTTCAGGAATTATGCCAAGCAAGTTTTTGATTAAATATTAAATGTAAATGACTTTGTCATAAGAGTAACATTAGTAAGTGCTTTGTGGACTTTAATGATTACTTGCTACAAAACAAAAAAAAAGATGCATAAATAGTGTTACCAAGAGTTCAATAAAAACTATTTCTGTCATTTATCATCACTACAGTGCTTCAAAAATGTATCCCAACTCCAGCTTTCTAAATCGCACCCTTGTAATTTCTCCATATTCAAGGAGGTTGGTGTCCTTTGGGATGGTTCTGAGCAGGACTTCTGTCTTCACCTTGATTCCCAGTGTCATCCCGTTACAGCCGTCACAGAAGCCTCTTGTCATGCTCTGTCTCACACCAACATGACTGAGGAACTCGAATTCCTCTGATAACCCCCACAGAAGGTCAACTACAACAGTGAACAAACAAAATCATGAACTGAAACTGGGTGTTAGTTTAGTTATTATTAGTATTATTAGTTATTATTAATACATTTCTTAGTGACATTTTTCGCAAGTAATATACTAATATCTTACTGAAGTGAAAATAAAATCAATAGTAATGAATTTCCATAAACATGCACACTACTAAAATCTACATTCTTTGAATGATGGCTGGACTAACCCAAATTTTCTGTAAAACAAAATTTAAAAAATAAATCAGTATATGTTATCCTAATAGAATAAAATGGGTTTCAGTCTTCAATCTAAATAATCATATACACTCTTTTGGGAAAAAAGTTTTAAAGATTATTTTTTTCTATGGTGATACTATCCTACTGCATGAGTTATTTAAAGTGTAAAGCATAATGCATTTATCTCAGAAAGGGATTGCTAACGTAGGTACTGTAAATTAATTGTATCATGCAGCTTAAAGTATTACAGGGGAATTATCTTTGGAGGTATGGTGTAATGTCCCACGGAGGGCCAGCAAGCAAGAAGTTGCAATTTAATAAAGGGTATGTCACACGCAAATTGCAACTTGCCCAAATATTTGTTTAAAATCCAAACCTAACTAGATACATGAGAAGTATCTAAGCACATGCAATTTTATGTCTAATTTGCCCAAATTAGGGGACAAACTAGGTTGTTAATAGTGATGTGACAAATGTTATGTCAATAAAATTAGGATGGCCAATTCAAATATCTGTACTCTAGACATTCTGTCCTTGAAGTCACCTCCTGTTTTTGCAGTGCGAATATACTCATATGATACTAATCCATTTAAATCTTAAAATTCAATGGTTGTCATTTCATCAGAACTCTGAGAGAAATCTTGTCTCTGCCACGATTCAGATCTTTGTGGTCCCTTTGCTCCTATAGGTCATCCTATACATCATAACCTTGTGCTCCTACAAGGTCAGAAAGAAAGTGCCTCTTTCTTCAGAAGGGGCCAATTCCTGTTTTAAAATTTTAACCTAATGAAGTCAGGCCCACTTGGTATAATCTCCCTTTGATTAGCTCAAAATCCACTGACTTGGAGCACTCACTATGTCTAAAAATATCCCTTCACCTTTGACATATAGCTTACCTCCTCACAGAAGAGACTTCTGCTCACATGTCCTCTCTTTGTGGGCACTTGTCCTGTATTGTATACCATTTGGGGGCAGAAATGAGAACTAAAAAGGATGTTATTCTCCAAGCATAGTGTTTGAATTTCTTGTAGATTAAAAAGAAAAAATTCTCTGTGTGCGTGTACATTAATCAGTGAACTCACTTTATTTGTTTTTCAATTTACCGTATTTACATATGAACCACACTGCACCAATTCCAAAATGAACAGAGAGAAGATGAGAAAAATGAGATGAGATATAGCAAAGCAAAAAAAAAAGCAAGATTAAGAGTGACAAGCCAAAGAAACACAATAAAAAAATGAAGCAGAAGGCTAGGAGAAGATGAACCACGCAGACCAGGTGCTCACAGAATGGAATTAAACACCTGGCAGATACAAGGGTGGGCACACTCACATCTGTCACAGTTTTGGCAAGAGTGCATTGCAGATGCTTTCTGCACGTGAGTGACAAGTGTTCTTACCAGTGTCTTGAAGCCCTTCCACACGTCTCTCGACAGTTTGTAAAGAGAGCGAGTGCACCATGGAAACCCCTCCTAAATGAGTGAGAAAGCTGCAGTTGCTACCTTGTAATCAACCCTAGGACACACAGCAGTTGTTCTTGTGGATACCAGAAAATTATAAGTAACCACATCAATTGCTCAGACTTGAAAGCTCAGTCCAACAGGTTTCCATCATCTAGATGTTAGTGAGAGAAAGCTGACTTGTATTTCAAAATATTGAGCAGACATTAAAAAGGTACGAGCATGGTGCCTATTCAATAAAATAAAAAGATACAGGCATTATTTAAAATAAATACCCCTTCATTCCTTGTTATCCATGGCATCTTAGAGCTAATGCCACAACAAGTTCCATTTATATATAAAGCAACTTCATACTCTCACAACCAGAAGAGACTCGGCTTTATTTAATCTGCATATTGTTTATATTGGCTTTGGATATAATTAACTCAGATCTATTTCCCTGGTTAGTCTAAATCCTTTTGTCACATCCTTTGCATTTTTCCAGTCAATATAGAACTGCATCCCCTCAACGAAGTCAAATTGGTATTACTTTCACCTAACCAACCATAACAAATGTTCCCCATCCACCAGTACTACTCTTACACATCAACAGTCCTCCTATTTTTATTGCTCAGGGGTGTATTTCTATCACTGTTGTTCACGCTCTGTATCAAGCCCACTGTTTTACAACAGTTTTATAGCAAAGATATGCATCTATCTGTACTTTTCTAATTTTAACTATAAAACATTTTCTATCATTTTATGAATGTATAAAATATTTATTGATGGACTTGTTTCCAGTGTTTGGCTGCTGTGATTATGTGAACAATCATTTGGAAATAATTTGTCTTGTTTATAGTAGTGAGGCGTAGAAGGAGTGAAATATAGGGGAGGTGTTTATATACCATTATTAACAATTGCTAAATTGTTTTCTGAACACAGCGTACCGTTCAAACCCCTACAAGCAATGTCTGAGAGTTCTAGTTTCTTTTCATTCTCTTCAACTTCCAATTTTAGCCATTGTGGTGGGCAGACAGTGAACTTGAAGTTGTAATTAGCATTTCCCTGATAAGTAATGATCTTCAAGGTATTTTTCTTATGTAAACGCCGCTTGGATAGCCTCATTTCTGAAATTTCTGTTCAGGTCTCTAGCTCTTCTTATAAGCATACAGTTTTCCATAGTCATCTCTCATGGCCCAAGAAGAGGAGACTGGAAATTCTTCCCAAGTGCACTGGGTACATTCTCTAAGATAAGTTGCATGTTAGGCCACAAAATGAGTCTTAACAAATTTTAAAAAGATTAAAATCATGCAAAATATCCTTTCTGACCACAATGGATAGAAACTAGAAATCAGTAAGCTAAAGAAAATTGGAAAATGCAGAAATTAAACAACACATTCTTGAACCAATGAGGGGATCAAAGGAGAACCCAAAAGGGGAATTTGAAAATATCTTGGGGCAATGAAATAAAATATAACAAACCCAGACTATGAGCCGCAGCATGAACAATGTTAAGAGGGAAGTTTATGGGAATAAACATCTATAAAACAAGGAAGATCTTAAATAAACAACCTGTCTTACACTTCTGGAAAGTAGAAAAGGAACTAACTAAGCCCAATGTTAACAGGTAAGAAATAATAAAGGTCAGAGAAGAAATAATTAAAGTCTGGAGAACAGAAAAACTACACAAAAATTGACCACAACTAAATATTGTGTTTTTCTTCCAAATATTCTCAACCCATCCTTAACCATTAGGGAAATGGAAATTAAAATCGAAAGCAGACACCACTTTACAATACTTGCACGCCTGAAGTTCAAGTTTTTACGATAAGAATGCTGAAGAGGGTTTGGGGAAGTCAAACTCTTAAAAATGCTGTTGGGAATGCAAAATCATACAGCCAACTTGAAAACCAGTCTGGACATTTCTTAAAAATTTAAATTGTCTGACCAGGCAGTAGCGCAGTGGATAGAGCTTGGGACTTGGACATGGAGGACCCAGGTTCAAAACCTCAAATTTGCTGGCTTGAGTGCGGGCTCATCTGATTTGAGCAAGGCTCACCAGTTTGAGCCTAAGGTCGCTGGCTTGAGCAAAGGGTCACTCGCTCTACTGTAGGCCCCCGGTCAAGGAACATATGAGAAATCAATCAATGAACAACTAAAGTGCTACAAAAAGAATTGATGTTTCTCATCTCTCTCTCTGTTCCTGTCAGTCTGTCCCTATCTTTCCCTCTCTCTGTCTCTGTTTCTCTCTCTGTCAAACACACACACACACACACACACACACACACACACACACACACACACACAATTTAAATACATGCTTGCCATGTGACCTCACTCCGAGATAGTTACCCACAAGAGGTTAAAACATACGTTCCCACACACAAAAAATAAACTTTTATTGTTTCAGTTCTCCATACATAAGCTCCCCAAAATAGAAGTAACCCAAATGCCCTTTCACTTGTAAGTGGGTAGATTCACTGTGATATTTACAGTGGAATACTACTTGCCAACCTAAAGGTCAAGTTACTGATGCTGCAAGGATTAGCACCTGATGGACTGCACTAAGTAGACATGACAGATTAAAAATGACCACAAGGTACATTTGCATTACATTTTGGAAAAGGAGAAACTGTATGGACAGAATATGGGTCCGTGCTTGCTAGAACATGGGGACAGAAGGAGGCGATTAAGGCAAAGGGATATGGGTGACACAGTTGTAAAAGTTCCAAATCTTGACCGTTGTTAGTTACGTGCCTCTGTGAGTTTCTACAGTCAGGGCCGCTAGACATTAAAAAGTGAGTGTCACTGTATTTGCGTGATGACCCCAGTAAAGAAGTATAAATCACAAAAAAGTGTGGTGACGTCCCTCTTCAGTTGCTCCTCTGTAGTTAGAGAAAGACGGTCACAGTTTCAGACCAGAAGAGACTATCTCATTCATAAATATGGACTCTCTGTTGTCTTGTTTCTTTGTTCAGCTGTGTGCTTTTATGCCTATGTCCATGCATTGTTGCATAATCCTGAAAATATAATGTACCAAGAATAAGGTGAGGCACCAGATACAAACTTTTAATGAAAAAACATCTGACTTACCAGGAAGTACCAGAAGACTCCCCTCACCAAAATCAACTATAAAACTTGGCAAAATGGATGACTCGATGGGTGTTAAGTAGTGGCTAATATTAGCACATGTCAGTAGTCCTTGCAAGAACACCACTCAGTTCTCCACTTCAGAATGCCTTCCTGCCCTAATACCTTCCTGCCCAGGGAAAGAGAGGACAGGAAACCAGTATCTGAGCCAAGCAGAGGAGTCCTGCTGAGCAGAGGGAGCAGAGATTAGATCAAAGTCAAAGTCGGGGCCAGCTGAAGCTATAGGAGCACCTGTGGTGGGCACCGGAGAGGAATCCTCTGGGGGGCAAAGCAGCTGGCTGAGAAGGTTAACTGCCCATGGGTTCCTGGCTACAGGCTGGGTCTGAATGAGCGGCACAACCTCCCAGGACTTAGCAGATAGCACCGCAAGCAGACCGGGAGTGCCTGTAACTGGGCAGAACTGGTAAAGCCCCTTCTCGAGGGATCTGTAACGGGGCAGAGCTGGTGAAGCCCCTTGTCGGGAGATGGTGCTTTTCTCTCTTTCTCCTTCTCTTTCTCTTTCTCTTTCTCTCTTTCTCTTTCTCTTTCTCTTTCTCTTTCTCTGTCTCTTCCCTTCTCTCTCTCTCTCTCTCTCTCTCTCTCTCTCTCTCTCTCTCTCTCTCTCTATTGGTCCAGGAGACACTCATCAACACACACCTCACAACAGCATATAACCGCGACATGAAGAGGTGCCTTGTTCAAAATTATCACAGACACATTTCAGTTACTTATTAATCCATTTAAAATAGTACACTGAATAGAAAGGTAAACAATATCACTTTACAAACATAGTTACATTTTTTGAAACAAAACCAAGGATAATGAGAAGAAGAGTATTTTGTTCTATTTTTCAACGGGACTTCAATAGGAGTCGACTGAATTCTCACTTCTCCCTTCTTTGTTTAGTCTGATTTGAGATACTGTTTGGTAGAAATAGATAAGAAAAGCATGGCTTCCTGCAGACATGTGGTTTTAAAGGGGAGGAATATTATTATACTTCTTGGATAATATTGGATATTCATTTTTAGTTCTACATCCCCATTAGAAAATGTTTCTTGGAGACTAGCTATGAAGGGGAAGTTGTGACCATATCAGTAAATAATTACTTTCCCCATACGTGCTTGTATATTACTGAGCAAGTATTGCCCATTAATAAAATATTGGCTCAGTGAGTTCTGAAGGTCTTTCAAATGTTATACAGTGTGAAAAACTCACATTCCCACTATCTCCCTAGCTCTCAGAAGAAGCATTTTAAGTTTTGGAAAGGTGTCAAACTTCTGGTTGAAGATAAAAGTTCTCTGAAATTCTCTTTCTCCTTTTTATTTTATATATATTTGCTTTAGAGATCTCACGTTACATCAGTGAAAGCAAACACTGTCAGTTACTTTCTTTGGAGTGACAGCATAGATTCAGTCGGTTCATTCTTTGAGGAACTCTGCAAAATACCCGTCTGAACAAATCTAATTTGTCTTTCAGTCACTTTCACTCATAATGATATTTCATGAAAAAAAAAGAGAAAAGAAAGTGCCTGGTTCAGCTTTAAACTCAGTCTCCAAGTGTCTTCTACACTTGAACTCTTGCCCTAAATTAGACTTAACTCCATGTCCACCAAACTCAGCCCAGTCAGGACCTGCTGGGGACACACCATGGTGTTCGCTCCCCCAAAATCAGAGCCGCTTCTGAGTTGTCTCAGGGTTTCCCTCAATCTTCCCTACACATCCACCTGACGCATCTCACATTGTTCAAAAAGCCACTGAATTCCGGAAAGACAGAAATAATCTCCTTTGAGGGTGAAACACAATATGGAATACCTCAGTATCTAATCTCACATCTCTAGGCATGTAAATTTAATAATGCAATTCAGACGAATCCAGTGGTCAGTAGAAATCATTCATTATTATATTATTATCTATATGAACAACTGCAAACCTATTTTTGCCCCACCCTGTATACGATTACATTTTCCAATCAATTTATCACCACAAATTATTATGTGAGAGGCTACTCTTTTCTTAGGTATTGCTTATTAGAGACATGTCTAAGCATCAGCAAAGGAGCTTGATTTTTTCTATAGCGCGGAGTATTTTCATTGCCCAGAATCTGCATGGGAAACACACAAAGCTCTTTGCAGGATCAAGACTTGTGTCTTACATCACACGGCTGGAGCAGCCCCACAATATGTCATTTTAAATACTCCAACCATCACTCCTCAGAGTGCATGTAAGAAAGTTGTAAACTGAAATAACCCTTCTTAAAATTACAATCAAGTGCCCTGAATTACAGTGCTCCTCTAACCTGATGATTGATGAAATAAAGAAATAAAGAAACTCACATCTCTTTTATTTGGTTCTCATTAGCTTGGAAAAGCTTCCCTTAGTTATGCAATTTTGGATACAACATTAATAATAAACAATCACAAACCAATTTATGTGAACCATGTCTCCGCTGGAGAAACAAGTCCAATACGGGCTCGTTCACATATCACAATGAATGTGTGTTAGAACTGAGACGTACTGAGGAACTCAAGTGAGACATGAATTTGGGCCAATCCAACATTTAAACACTGCACATCTTTAAGTCTCAGTTAATTATAATGTTGGTGCTTAATTTATAATACCTTAGTAGATCACATAGACTTTTGACCTGGAAACATGGAACATACAGGTTGAAGACATTTCTGTACACTAGAAGTGCTTATGAAACATGTTACAAAGTTCATTTTTATGGAGGGCTACCTCTGGGTAGCGTTTCAGTAGGTCTGGAGTACTTCCAGAGATCTATATATTGTTAAAAGCTAATGCTCAGGCATAACAATATTAAAAACTTCTGTAATAGCTATCATGATACATTTTTAAATAAAAATGGAAATATTCAAACTTCTTTTTCCCCTTAAAACAAACATAGAAGACCAGAATATAATTTTATATTCAATTCTTTCACTTCTTTTTTTCCTATAAGGGGCAAGAGCTCTCTAAGCTAGTTAAGGAGATAGAGACTGCTTCTACCAAAAAAATTAGTATCCAATAATTAAACTGTATTTTGAAACCCCTGCTAGTGTGCTGTTCTAATGTAAACACAACTCAGGGTAGTCCATAACAAGGTGGGTGACTTCTGCTGTGCAGGAAGCACGCAGACCTGGTGAGCTCATGCTGGGATTATCCTTTGATCTGTGGGCTTAACTTGCTTTCTGCCTTTCCCTACAGAGTCAAAGTACATGGATAACACTCTCTGTGCATTAGGCATGGACTCCACTTCAAAAATCCCAGCAAGGGTCACCGGCCGGGGTCCTCATGCATCAGATGTTCTGCCAGAACACACTGAAAGGGAAGCCCATACAAGTGTATTCTTTCCTTTAACATTACCAACTAGGACCAAAACTTAGTTTCTTTTCAAAAAGTCTTATCCATGACTTGCAAGAAATCTCTAATTTTTCATATATACTCATGTCATAAAATGGAGGTTTCACTGCTTTGAGTAAGACATGACGATGGGCCCTTTAGATTCCTGGCTGTGGAGACAGGGGTCTGTTAGGTTCATGGTCATGAGTCAAGTGTGAGGGCAGAAATCTGTCATCAGAATGGCAGTCGGAAGAACGGCAAGATGGTGATGGAGTAGATGGACGTACCAACTTCCAACTCCCAGATCCAAAGTGGATTATAACTTAATTTTAAGAACCATCATCTGGATAAACCAACTTTGAACTAAACTAAGTGGACTCTTCAATCCAGGAATACTGAAGAAGCCACATTGAGAATGGCAGGAAAAGCAAAAACGCAGAGAGGGCTGCCCAGCTCCCCGGAGCTAACGGCAGCCCGGAGAGACTCGCGTGGTGGGAGGAGAGTTTGGAGGAGAGGGACCTGAGTCCCAGGAACAAAGCCCCAGCCTGCAGCCCCGGAGCCTAGAAGAGGTTCGTGGATAGTATTGAGCTGTGAAACAAGTGAGGATACTGTTTGTGAGAAAGAGACAGTTTTCTCAGACCCAGGATTCTTCTTAAAGGGACAGCGCAGAAAACCTCTCTCACAACCACTCATCTGGGGCTCCACGGAATGGGGACAGAGGATAGGACCAGAGCAGTGGGAAGAAAGTGTGGACTGGAAGGCACAGGGAGAAACACTGAGGGACAGCCACCCTAACCCCTGGACTGAGTCACTTCCCTAATTGAAAACGAATATTTCCCCTGGAACTAGCAATACCAGCAAAGGGAGACAGGACACCAGCCAAACAAGATCTCCCGTGGCACTTAGAGCAGAGCTGCTTAGATGGAGGGATTCTCCAGGACTACAGTATGGAGTGTTAGGGTCTGAGCTGCAGTGCCCCTACCCACACTGCTGAGGGCTTGCTGGAGAAACTGTGGCGGCGGGATGCTGAAACGTGGTTCTGTTGGCAGGGGTGGAGGCCCAGCTAGTGTGAGCTCGATCTAGCCCAGCAGGGGTGGAGGGGATGCGCAAAAGCGGTCCAGCAGCTGCGGGCCCGCCTGCAGCCCCACCTGCGGAGAAAAAGTGGGAGGCCAAGAACAGGCAGAGATCGGCTCTGGGATCCTGCGCAAGCCAGTCCTGACTACAGGGGCAGGGCTAAAGCCAGGGACAGTCAGTGGCTCTCAGCTGAGCACATGCCAGCAGCCCCGTCTGACCTGAGAAACTGCGGCGAACAGGCTCTGACTGTGGGGGCTGGGCGGAAGCCCAGGAACAGGCTGGGTCCACAGCTGAGCAAAGGTGCTCACCCCTACCATTGGTGTTGAGGCTTGTGGCTTGAATGCACTGCACAACCCCACCTGTGGGGGGTGAGGTGAAGTCCCAGACAGGCTGAGGCTTGTAGAGCCGGGCACGAAAACACAGCCCCTACCAGAGGAGAGGCAGAAATCACACCAAAAGCCACAGTGGGACAGCGCTGGCAATGCCCATACCCAAATGCCCTAGACACTGGCAGAGGGGGTGGCGGGCCTGCAGACAGACCACACCTAGTGAACACAAAGGCAACACCCAGTGAACTCCAGTGGCCACACCCTTCTTATACACAGACAAAATGGGCAGGCAGAGAAATGCAAGCCCAATGAAACAAGAGAAATCCCCAGAGAAGGACTTGAATGAACCAAATATAACCAAATTACCAGATGCAGAGTTTAAATTAATGATAGTTAGGATGTTCAAAGAGATTAGAGCAACAATGGATAGTCATTACGATCACCTAAATAAAGAAATAACAAGTATAAAAAAGGAAATTGAAATAATAAAAAAGAGTCAGACAGAAATGACAAATACAGTATCAGAACTAAAGACCACAATGAAAGGAATTTAAAGCAGGATGGATGAAGCTGAGGATCGAATTAGCAAGTTAGAGGACACAATAAACAAAAGCACAGAAGCAGAGAAGAAAAAAGAAAAGAGACTCAAAAAATGTGAGGAAACTCTAAGGGAGCTCTGTGACAACATGAAGAGAAATAACATCCGCATCATAGGGGTTCCTGAAGAAGAAGAGAAAGAACAAGAAATAGACACTTTGTTCAATCAAATCATAGCTGAAAACATCCCTAAATTAAGGCTGGAAAACGTTTAACAGATTCAAGAAGCACACAGAACTCCACTAAAGAGAAACCCAAAGAAATCTACACCAAGACACATCATAGTTAAAATACCAAAGCTAAGGGATAAAGAGAAAATTTTAAGAGCTGCTAGAGAAACAATGGCTGTCACCTACAAAGGAGCCCCCATAAGGATGACATCCGACTTCTCAGCAGAAACACTTGAGACCAGAAGGGAATGGCAAGATATATTCAAAGTAATGCAGAACAAGAACCTACAACCAAGATTACTCTATCCAACAAGGCTAACGTTTAAAAATGAAGGAGAAATAAAGAGCTTCCCAGACAAAAAAAGCCTCAAGGAATTCATTAAAACCAAACCAATTTTGCAAGAGATGCTAAAGGACCTGTTGTGAACAGTTCAAAGGGGAAAATAAATATAGCAAAGGAAGAATCCAGCTTTAAAGAATAAAATGGCAATAAACAACTACATATCAATAATAACCTTAAATGTAAATGGATTAAATGATCCGATCAAAAGAAATAGGGTAGGTGCGTGGATAAAGAAACAGGACCCATACATATGCTGTCTACAAGAGACACACCTTAAAACAAAGGATGCACATAGGCTGAAGGTAAGAGGATAAAAAAAAATATTTCACGCAAATGGAAATAAAAAAAAAGCCAGGGAAGCAATACTTATATCTGACAAAATGGACTTTAAAACAAAGGCTGTAGTAAGAGATAAAGAAGGACAATACATAATGATAAAAGGAACAATTCAACAGGAAGATATAATTATTATAAAGATCTATGCACCAAACATAGGAGCCCCGACATACATAAAGCAGACTTCGATGGATATAAAGAGTGAGATTAACAGCAATACTATAATAGTAAGGGATTTCAATATCCCACTAACATCACTGGATAGATCCTCAAGAAAGAAAATTAATGAAGAAACAGCAGACTTAAAGGATACACTAGATCAACTTGATTTAATAGATATCTTCAGAAGTTTTTAACCTAAAGTAGTAGAATATACATTCTTTCAAGCACTCATGGTACTTTCTCAAGGATAGACCACATGTTAGGACACAAAAATGGTCTCAACAAATTTAAGAAGATTGAAATCATATCAAGCATATTCTCTGATCACAATGCCATGAAACTAGAAATTAACCACAAGAGAAACACTGGAAAATACTCCAACACTTGGAAACTAAACAGCATGTTATTAAATAATGAATGGATTAACAATGAGATCAAAGAAGAAATAAAAACGTTTCTAGAAACTAATGATAATGAGCATACATCAACTCAAAATTTATGGGACACAGCATAAGTAGTACTGAGACTGAAGTTCATTGTACTACAGGCATACCATAAGAAGCTAGAAAAAGCTCAAATAAGCAACCTGACCCTGCATCTAAAAGAACTAGAAAAACAACAGCAAATTAAGCCCAGGACTAGTAGAAAGAAGGAAGGAAATAATAAAGGTCAGAGAAGAAATAAATGACATAGAGGCTAAGGAAACAATACACAGGATTAATAAAACCAAGCGCTGATTCTTTGAAAAGGTAAACAAGATCGACGAACCTTTAACTAGACTCACCAAGAAAAAAAGAGAAAGGACTCAAATAAATAAAATTAGAAATGAGAGAGGAGAAATAACAACTGACACAACAGAAATACAAAGTATTGTAAGAAAATACTATGAAGAACTCTATACCAAAAAATTAGGATACCTAGGTGAAATGGACAAATTTCTTGAATCATATAATGTTCCTAAAATCAATCTGGAAGAATGAGAACACCAAATCAGACCAATTACAACAAATGAGATCAGAACAGTTATCAAAAAACTCCCAAAAAAGAAAAGTCCTGGGTCTGATGGCTTCAAAAGTGAATTCTACCAAAAATTGAA
Organism: Rhynchonycteris naso; assembly: GCA_037038555.1. Taxonomy (NCBI): domain Eukaryota; kingdom Metazoa; phylum Chordata; class Mammalia; order Chiroptera; family Emballonuridae; genus Rhynchonycteris; species Rhynchonycteris naso. The sequence goes on along the minus strand of CM072999.1, from coordinate 134,722,446 downwards.
AGAAGAACTAACTCCTATCCTCCTCAAGATATTTCAAAAAATTCAAGAGGAAGGAAGACTTCCAAAGTCCTTTTATGAGGCTGGCATATTTCTGATCCCGAAACCGGGCAAGGACAACACAAAGAAAGAAAATTATAGGCCAATATCCCTGATGAATTTAGATGCTAAAATTCTCAACAAAATGTTAGCCAACTGGATCCAGCAATATATGACAAAAATCACCATGATCAAGTGGGATTTATTCTGGAGAGGCAAGGCTGGTTCAATATTCGCAAATCAATCAATGTGAATCATCACAAAAACAAAAGGAAGGACAAAAATCACATGATGATTTCAATAGATGCAGAAAAAGCATTTGATAAAATCCAGCACCCATTCATGCTCAAAACTCCTTAGGAAACATTCCTTAACATGAGAAAGGCCGTCTATGACAAACCCACAGCAAACATCATACTAAATGGGCAAAAATTAAAAGCAATCCCCTTAAGATCAGGAACCAGGCAGGGGTGCCCCCTTTCACCACTCTTATTCAACATAGTTCTGGAAGTCCTAGCTAAAGCAATCAGACAAGAAGAAGAAATAAAAGGCATACAAATTGGAAAAGAAGTAAAACTGTCATTATTTGCAGATGATATGATATTATATATAGAAAACCCTAAAGTCTCAGTCAAAAAACTACTGGACCTGATAAATGAATTCAGCAAGGTGGCAGTATATAAAATTAATACTCGGAAATCAGAGGCATTTTTATATGCCAACAGTGAACTGTCAGCAAAAGAAATTAAGGTAACAATCCCCTTCACTATTGCAACCAAAAAAATAAAGTACCTAGGAGTAAATTTAACCAAGGAGGTTAAGGACTTGTACTCGGAAAATTATAAAACACTGATAAAAGAAATCAAGGAAGATACAAACAAGTGGAAGCATATACCATGCTCATGGCTAGGAAGAATAAACATCATTAAAATGTCTATATTACCCAAAGCAATTTATAAATTCAATGCAATACCAATTAAAATACCAATGACATACTTCAAAGATATAGAACACATATTCTAAGAATTTATATGGAACCAAAAAAGAACACGGATAGCCTCAGCAATCTTAAAAAAATAAAGCAGGAGGTATCACTCTTCTGCATATCAAGGTATACCACAAGGTCATTGTACTCAAGACAGCCTGGTACTGGCATAAGAACAGGCACATAGATCAATGGAACAAAACAGAGAACCCAGAAATAAACCCACACCTTTATGGACAACTGATATTTGACACAGGAGGAAAGAACATACAATGGTGTAAAGACAGCCTCTTTTACAAATGGTGTTGGGAAAATTGGACATCTATTTGCAAAAAAATGAAACTGGACCATCAACTTACACCATTCACAAAAACAAACTCAAAATGGATAAAAGACTTAAATGTAAGCTGTGAAACCATAAGCATCTTAGAAGAAAACATAGGTAGCAAGCTCTCCGACATCTGTTGCAGCAATATATTTGCCAATATATCTCCACGGGCAAATGAAATAAAAGGCAAGATAAACAAATGGGACTATATCAAACTAAAAACTTTTTGCACAGCTAAAGACAATAAGAACAGAATATAAAGACAAACCACACAATGAGAGAACATATTCGGCAACACGTCTGATAAGGGGTTAATAACCAAAATTTATAAAGAACTTAAAAAACTCAACACCAGGAAGACAAACAATCCAATCAAAAAATGGGCAAAAGAAATGAGTAGAAATTTCTTCAAAGAGGACATACAGATGGCAAAGTAAAACCCCAATGAGATGTCATCACCTCACATCAGTCAGAATGGCGCTCATCAGGAAAACAACCCAGAATAAGTGCTGGCGAGGATGTGGAGGTAAGGAAATCCTCCTTTATTGCTGGTGGGAATGCAGACTGGTGCAGCCACTGTGGAAAACAGTATGGAGATTCCTCAAAAAATTAAAAATCGAACTGCCTTTTGACCCAGCTATCCCACTTATAGGAATATAACCTAAGAACACCATAGCACTGTTCGAAAAGAAGAAATGCGCCCCCATGTTTGTGGCAGCATTGTTCACAATAGCGAAGATCTGGTATCAGCCCAAGTGTCCGTCAGAGGACGAGTGGATTAAAAAGCTTTGGTACATATATACTATGGAATAGTACTCAGCCATAAGAAATGATGACATCGGATCATTTACAACAATATGGATGGACCTTGGTAACATTATGCGGAGTGAAATAAGTAAAACAGAAAAAACTGAGAACAACATGATTTCATACATAGGTGGGACATAAAAGCGAGACTATGAGAAATGGACAAGAGTGTGGTGGTTATGGGGTGGGGGGAGTGAGGAGAGGGTCGGAGAGGGGAGAGGGGACGGGCACAAAGAAAACCAGATAGAAGATGACAGAGGACAATTTGACTTTGGGTGATGGGTATGCAACATAATTGAATGATAAGATAACCTGTAGATGTTTTCTTTGAATATATGTACCCTGATTTATTAATGTCACCCCATTAAAATTAATAAAAAATTAAAAAAAAATAGAATGGTGGTCGGGAGGTGGGCTGGGATGGATGTCTGCTAGGCAGTGAGGTGAGTAATGCCGCGGGGGAAATGGAGTGCTTTTCTATGACCTGATTCTGCTTCCAAGGACCATGTCCCTGCAAAGGTCACCTCAGCTTCCTGCCCCTCCCAGACCCCGAACGCTACACACACAAACTTTGTTTCACAAATTGTCCTGTTTCATTTTTTTCCTACAGTTGCTTCCTCCCAGCTTTGTTTTGCTATATTTGTCACTGAATTTGGGCTTAGATAAAGAGTGACACCTTTAGAGAGCTGCCCCCCTGTGCACTCAAGCTAATAAGGCCCTGGTGTCCCTCCCCTTCTGTCCTACACTGCCTTAATTTAACCCTTTGTAGTTCTCACCGCCAGTGACATCATCTGAGAAACACTCTCTCTCTTTATTTTTTTATAACTTTCTTCTGTTCACATTTGGAACACAATAATACTTTTTTTTCTTTTTATCAGAAATAAATCTCTTACACTGGCTTGATTCAATCATAGTCCATTTCAATTTAGCATTATGTCTTCATTTTTTCAACAAAAATATTCAAAAAGCCTCCCCTTTCAACTTCAATGTATTTTTACTAAACGTTTAGCTGAATGAAGAATAAAGATGGATATAAATAGGAGATTTACCTATATTGGTATATATCAACAGCTCTCTTTTTCTGCTGTGATCCTGAAACTAAATTGGCCCCAAGGGAAGCAAAGCACTCGTGTTTTCAGACAGCTTGGGGGAAGGGTTCAGAAAAGACATTGAGGGTGGTGGAACTATTCCGTCAGATACTTTCTTTGTGAATACATTGCACTGTTCATTTGCCAGAACTTGCCAAAATTTGCATTTCATAGCACACAAAGGGAACCTTAACCGTTTGCAATTAAAACTTATTTAGCGCCCCCAGGATCACTGCAGCCTTATTTCCAATGGCCAAGATGTGGGAGCAGCCCAAGTGCCCATCAGTTGATGAGTCTATGCAAAAGCTGTGATCCATTGATACCGCGGAATGCTATGTGGCCATAAAAGAAGGAGAAAATCTTGCCTTTCATGACAGCATGGATGGACCTGGAGTACATTATTCTCAGTACCATGTGATTTCACTCCTATGTGGAATCTAATGAACAAAATGAACTAACAAGCAAAGTAGAGACGGACTCATCGATAGAGAGCAGATGGACAGCTGTTGGGTGGGTGGGTGGGCTGGGTTAGGAGAAAGAAGGGATTGAGCAAAAAAGGACTAAAAAATGAGAGAGAAATCATAGACAGGGACAACAATGTGCTGATTGCAGTGGGCAGGGGGAGGATCTGGGGCATAAATGGTGAGGGACAGAGACATGACGGAGGGCGCGGGGGTAAACACACAATGAGGTGCACAGAGCTGTGTTGTAGAATTGGGCACCTGAAAGCTGTGTAGTTATGTTAACCAGTGCCACCCCGATATATTCGATTAAATGAAAACTTTTATTTAGATAGTTACAGTGTTGATACAGATATGTAACAAATGAATCACCATAAAAAAAACCCTTCTGACAGGCATGAGGGTAAGACGCTGACCTCAATAACTTTGGACATGAGTAGTATCTGTACAAGCTGATGAGAAGACAACCTCTCCATGAGCACTGTACTCTAGCCAATAGTCCAGTGTCCGTGGGCGCATGGGTCAGTGTCCCCTGTGTACACTGGGAGGGACAATGACGTAAATGGATGGCTTGTAGGGGAAGCCAGGTGTCTCACTGTTGGGCTGGAAGGTTGGTGATGAACCTGGGGAAGTGGCTAGAATGGCTGTAATGATGGAGAAGAGTTGAAAACATCAGCATGAGCCCGTGTGTCGCTTATTACAGATACAGTTAGACTATAGAAATAAGTGTGCTTGTGTGTGCGTATGTGTGCGTGTGTGCACATGGTTCATAAAGGAGCCTATATCATGTTTCTCCCAGCAGTATGGTGTTCAGGAAATCATATGAGTAGTCCTTTAAACCAGTATAAAAATGATAGTGTTATTAGGAAGCCTTTCACTTACTGCCAAAATAATGCTTATTTTGCTTGTCTCATAAAACCATACCTTTTATGTAACAAGTGGAAAATTAAAAAAAATTTTGTTTTGGTATGTTATCCAATGTGCTCCACTGAATTAAGCTACTGTGTACAATTAATTTTGGTGCCTTTCTACTCACCCCTCCTCTTTTATGCATTCATACACATTGTCTCTCACTAAGATGTCCCTGTTACAAAATTGTTCTCATGCAGTTGTTGAGAGATAAACATACTCCTTTGCAGGGCACACAGAAAAGACAAAACATCTTTCAGGAGTTTAAAGAACACAGGCTTCATGCAGGAAGCCAGGCACTGGTGTTTAGGCAACATGGTAAATGCAGAGGATATATTTTGGCTGCTGGATATTGACATGACATTTTAGTGGCTAGTTTTTAGTTGAACCTACACTTGTGAATAAAATTTTTAAACTGATGCTCATGCCTAGTGGATACTCTGTATTAAAAAGAAATAATTCTATTAAAAATAAAAGAAAATAAAGGAATCATTTTATTGGGTCTAACTAGGTATTAAAGGCATTCAGAGTATGTTCTGAAGGACCCACGCAAAGAGCCAGGAGATTGGAAGCATGGAGAACAGCTGATTCTAGGGTCTGGCTGAAGGGAAGGGAGAAGTCAATGCCAACCCTCAAGCCAGGAAACCAGTGACTAGGCCTAGGAATTAGTGTTATTTATTGTTACAAACAACCTTTGACTTGAAGTTGACTTACATTAGCTCTCTTCCCCTCGTTGCACTATTTATTACATACAAGAAGTTATCTTCACTGAAAAATAAAATTTCTACATTAAGAATTCTGTAGTGGCCCCATGGCCAGTTGGCTCAGTGGTAGAGTGTCCAGCCCGGCACGTGGAAGTCCTGGGTTCGATTCCTGGTCAGGGCACACAGGAGAAGCGACCTTCTGCTTCTCTACCACTGCCCGTTCACATCTCTCTCTCTCTCTCTCTCTCTCTCTCTCCCCCTCCCAGAGCCATGGCTCAATTGGTTCAAGCAAATTGGCCCCTGGAACTGAGGATGGCTCCATGACCTCGCCTCAGGGGCTGAAATAGCTCGGTTGCCCAAGCAACAGAGCAACGCCCAATATGGGCAGAGCATCACCCAGTACTGGGGCTTACCTGGTGGATTCTGGTCCGGGTGCATGCAGGACTCTGTCTCTCTGCCTGCCCACCTCTCACTTAACAACAACAAAAAAAGAATTCTGTAGAAATATACCTTTCATAGCAAGCTCTTCTGAGTCTCATATTGGGAAATAAGAAAATGTGTTGAAAAGTAAAAACACTTTGAACTTACTCTTGGTGAAAACACAAAGTTTTTGAAACATCAAGGAATTCTATTTATTTACTCTCCTAGAAATGCATTAATTTATATAAAAGCTCTCTGCTTGAGATAAACAATAAAATTGACATGCAGAAATAGGGCACCATTTCTTTCCTTACCAACTCTCGGGAAAATACATTCTCATAATAAGCATGTGAGCTCTGTGACACTCTGGCTCCTGAAACCTGGGCCGTTTGTCATCCTGTTACAGGTTGGTGTATTTGCTGTCAAAAAAGTATTGATTTGTGAATCCTTGTAAGGCATTAGTTTCTTCCTGATACCTTTCTGGGGATTATATAAATCATTATTATTTGAACCAACTCAGCGTTTTTTGTTGCCTCATCAGTCTGAGCAGATGTAGGCACTCTCTTGTGAAGTCAGGTAACTCTTACTGTGTGACCTCACTTCTGCATGCTCACACAATCTGTAAGGCCTGCCCAGCTGTGCAAGCTTGGCATTTAATCTTAACTGTCCATGCCTGCCTCCCTTTGAGCTGAATGTTGGCTGAAACTTGTCTTTTCCTTCTAGGATCTCTGAGCCCACGTTTCACCCAGACATGCTTTTAACTGTCCTGTTGTTTGCACACTCGTTACCATTTGAAAGCACAACCTACACCTAACACTGACCCCTGTTTTCCTACTCAGGTCAAATATCGGGCCAGAAGCAGAAACGCTGCAGGGTAGAGTTTGGTAGGTATGGATCATATATTGTGTATAACACTGGAGAACAATTTTTTTTAAAATTTTCTGTTGCATGAGGTTTTAGAACTTTTTTTTATATATGTCTGTATTGCTGATTCCAAATCTGAAATCCATTTTTTGGTGCATGCTCTAGTTTTATGCAATTTTAATTTATTTTTGTTACAGTTAATGGCATGCATTGGTTTTTAAATTGGAGTTAAAGGGCAACGACTCTTGGATTGAACATAACCACAAGGCAATTAATGTTTTACAAACATCACTTTTACATCATTGTAGTTGTTTTAAAATGTAAAAAATTATCTGATAAAAACACCCTCTTATTTTGTTTTAAGATTGAATCATGGCTTCTTCGAGTAGGCATAAATGTAATAATAGTCCTGACTACTTCTGTTATATATGTGGCTGTTACACACTTCAACGTCAAAGACGCAATACTTTATCATTTGTGGCACGTGCATATATTGCCTATTTTCAAGTTTCCCTTGGCAATCAAGAAAAGAATTGGGCTCCTCATCTTGTGTGTCATAATTGTGAGGAAATGCTTTGTGACTGGACAAAAGGAAAATGCAAAGGAATGCCTTTTGGTATTCCCATGGTTTGGTGTGAACATAAGGACCACAGCAGTGGCTGTTATTTCTGTCTGATGCATACAAAAAGCATCAGCAAGAAAGAACGGCATATGATTGCACATCTTAATATTCCTTCAGCAATACGACCTATCGCACACTCTGAGACACTCCTGGTTCCAGTTTTCAATGGTCTTATTTCTTCTAAGGATAAAGAAAGTGAACATGGTGATCAAATGTATTTTGATAAGATGCATGAGGAAATGGTTATAGAATCTGAAAGGTCTTCTTCTGATGCCAAGCAGTCATTAAACCCTCAGCAGTTTAGCCAATCCGAATTGAATGACTTAGTAAGAGATGTGGGCCTATCAAAGAAAGCGGCTGAGTTCTTAGCCTCCAGCCTTCAAGAAAAGAATGTACTTCACTGGTCAGCTAAAGTATCCCATTTCAGGAAGCGTGAACAAATTTTTGTGGACTTTTTTCCAAACAAACCTTTTGTTTATTGTCATGATATCAGTAGTCTTTTCAGCCAGCTAGGTGCTACCACTTACAGTCCAACAGAATGGCAGCTATTTCTTGACAGCTCTAAACAGAGTCTGAAATGTGTTCTCCCACACAACAGTAATGTTCATGCACTGGTTCCAATTGGTTATTCAACTCATCTGCGAGAAGATTATAATGACATAAAAATTGTCCTCGACTTACTGAAGCATGAGGAGCATAACTGGATCATTTGTGTGGATCGTAGAATGGTATATTTCCTGCTAGGACAACAGAGAGGTTTCACGAAGTATCCTTGCTTTCTGTGTTTGTGGAACAGCCGAGCTTGGGAGAAACACTGGACTCAGAAGGAGTGACTGAAACGTGAAGCTCTGGAAATAAGGATGCAACATATCATGAATGAACCTGTAGTTAATCAAGACAGGATCATTTTCCCCCACTTCACATCAAACTTGGCTTAATAAAGCAGTTTGTTCAGGCTTTGAATAGAGAAAGTGAATGCTTTCAACATATTATTTCTGATTTTCCTGCCTTCTTTTTTGAGAAGATAAAAGCAGGTGTATTTGATGGACCTCAAATTCAAACCCTCATTTGTGATGGAGAATTTGCCAGGAAGATGAATAAGGAGGAGAAAGCAGCATGGCAGTCTTTTGTGGCAGTTACAAAGAACTTCCTTTAGTTCTGGCAACAAAAAAGCAGAAAACTATGAACTTCTGGTTCAAAGGATGCTGTTGTCTCTCCACGACATTGGATGTAGCATGAGCGTTAAGATTCACTTTCTGAACAGTAACCTTGATAAGATTCCCCAAAATCTTGGAGCTGTTAGTGATGAGTAGACTACTGCTGGAGCATCAAATGGATCGTCCTCAACTGGTACACAAATGCAAGAGCTACAAACACAAATTTTTGCCTGACTAGAATTTAAATAAGTTTTGTGCAAATTTTATGATTAAAATAGGTGTTTTATATGTTGTATTTCAAAATTGTAGACAAATTCTGATGCAATCATATCTTTTAGTGTATTTACTGCATTATATAAATTATTATATTTTCACAAAGATGATGCCCAAGAAGACATTCTACTTCATTATGTTAAACTAAATGTTGAAAATCTTACAATAAGATGAAAACCTACAATCTTGAATTTCCAAAAGAACTGTAGCTTACAGAGAAAAACTAATGTCAGATTTGAGATCAGCACACTCGAATTAGGCAAGAACAAGTGTTATTGTGGATGCGACAAAAATTTTGTTCCCCAGTGTTATTAATAGCGCTAATGTATAAAGATATCCGACGTAACTGTGCATGTGTGGTACTCAGTGTAAGTACACAGTGTCCTAGAAAAAAATGGGAAATAGCTTACTCTTGAATTCAGAGACTAGGGCACAGTGTTTGTAGGCTTGTGGGAAAACATCACTAGATGCCTGTCATTTTCTTTCAGATATATCATAGGTTTTCACGGAGAAAGAGAGAATTGTAAACAAATGAAGAGTGGGAAGGATGAGAAAAAATAATGCAAAAATAGGAAAAAGTAAAATACTAACTGAACAAATAAACACACATCAATGGTATTATCATGCTTGTTTTACTGATGGTTTTAAATATCCCCAGAGAATGGATAACAGAAGTGACTTGCAGGGATTAACTCTTCATTAATAGATTGAACTAGGATGGTAGGCAAAGCACACCCCGCCCTGTCCGTTTTCTTCAGGAGACATTTTCACTCCCTTTCTTAATTTTGCCTTCAGACTTTGTGTGTAGAGAAAACATTTATCCATTTTGTTTTTGAGTTTTAAAGATTTTTTGGCATACCTTCCCAAGGGGGAAACTTCCATCCATAATACCTTCTTCCTATGATAAATATTTTATCATACTTGAGATAGAAAACATTAGCTCACCTCAAAGCACATAAAGATTTAATTGGAACATTTCAGCCAAGATAGGCAACTTGGAATGAATATCCTCTGACCAAGAAGGACTGAATGTCTCCCAATGGCTTGACTAAATTTATCCAGCTGCTTTCTGCCCCTAGGTCCCTAGGCCTCCCTCTCACACTGGTCCTAAACAATCTAGATTGTCTACTCCACCTCCGGTCCTCAAGAAAAAATTTATTTTGTTGTATTTATCTTTTCATTAACTTCAGTTCTAAAGGGTAGAGACTATACTTGAGAAAACTTGCAACTGTGAGATATTTTTTTCTGCCCTTTTGTGATAAGAATCTTTTCAGAATCCTCTTGCCTGTGTCACAACCAAGAAACGTTGTCTCCAAGGACGCTGGAGGTCATCACCCTGAAACAAAATCATGAAGGAAGACAGTGTCCCCTGTTCCTGGTTTCTGTGGGAACACAGCAGCCTAACTGCATGGGTGCCTGCTCCTAGTTTTGAAACTTCCTCCTGTCATGAGAAAGTTGACTCTTCATCTGGGTAGAGCCACAGAAGCACAAGTAGCCTAGGCTCACCCAGGTTGCCTTCTCTACTCTCCCCCCATTTTGCTGCCATGCACTGGCATCAGTTTGAGAAATGTAGCAACTGGTTGTTCTCTAATACTTTGCTTGTCTTAATGTTACAAAATGTCAGTCTGTGTGTCTATATCAGTAAGCTGTTGAAATATAACTGACCACACTGAGCTCTACAACTTACTACAATGGGGTGTGTTTCTCATTAACCTGTAGCCTGGCTATGTATGTCCTCCATACTCCTCTGGGGTTATTCATACACCCATGACCAGCTCTCCATTGGCCTGGCAGTTGTACTGACATGGCTGGGCTCTTTCCTGTGAGTCAGAGGTGTAGGATGAGCATGACTCATTGGTTTCACACAGATGTTTACATTCCCATAAGGAATCCCACAAGTTCTCTGGTTTGTCCAGAGATGTTCTCACGAACACAGAGCAGGAACAGAAAGAGGAAGCCATCATGAACTCATGCAGAAAGGGCCAACCAAAACATGAATGTTTATTTGAATGCTATAAGTTAAGCAATTTGTATAAGCAGCTTTGGTCAAATCAAGTTAATCACAAAGTCAGAGCGCAATGGACTACACCTTGCTGGGCGAAGCCAGGAACATAAGAAAGTCATGCAGTCGTTATCAATTGGCCACCAAGGAGGTTGCCCCTCCAACTTTAGGATCTGTCAGCTTCTTGATTCACTCTCTTTCAATGACTTGGTCTTTGTCCTATGTCTACGAGTTACAATCAAAATTGTATCTGAGGCCTGACCTGTAGTGGCGCAGTGGATAAAGCGTCGACCTGGGAACACTGAGGTCGTCAGTTCAAAACCCTGCACTGGTCTGGTCAAGGCACATATGGGAGTTGATGCTTCCAGCTCCTCCCCCCTTTCTCTTTCTCTCTCTCTCTCTCTCACTCTGTGTCTCCTATCTAAAAATGAATAAAATAAAAAGAAATTAAAATTTAATAGCAACAGTCTTTGGGAAACAGATGCCAAAGAAAAAAAGCCAATTAAAAAAAAATTGTATCTGAGATTTTCTTATAAAAACTAGAACAACCTGTCTGGTTCCTTTAATTGCATGAATCCCAATTCTCTTGTGTCGGAAACCAAACTCCAAGACATTTCTTTAGGCCATTGAAGCCATCAATTCCATCAGCTTTTTCCTGTGTCTCACTACATTACTGTGTCCACCCCATCCTGACCCTGCTCAAACTCCATGGTTGAGCATGGTAATCACATCCTCGTGTACGTGCTAAGTCTGCTGTCTCTGTCTCTCTTGGCTCTGAGTTTGACAACCATCCTCCTCCTCGTTAAATATGTCCATGTAATTGAAGATGGTTGAGGGAATTATAGGCACACTGATTGATTTTGTTTTAAGTATATGGTCACAAAAGGCAAGAGGGCTGTGGTGGGTAGAGTGTCGACCTAGAACGCTGAGGTACCTGGTTCAAAACCCTGGGTTGGCCAGTCAAGGCACACACAACCAACAACAAGCAAGCAATGAACAACTGAAGTGAAGCAACTCTACTTGCTACTTCCTCCACCCTCCTCTCTCTGTAAAATCAGTCAATAATTTTTTTTTTTAAATAATCAAGAGGGTTGTTAATGCTGTCAGGGAGACAGTCCTATTGCACTTGCTGAGTCCATTCACATGGGCCGTGTCCTGGAATCCAAGAGCCGGATGTCGGACTGTGCTCTCTCCTCTCTCCCTCAGCCCCCCGACCCCCATCTCCAACCTCAGTTGACAGCAGTTGGATCCCAGTTCAAGCTCTATGATTCAGATTATCCTGATTCTTTCTCTCTCTTGTCTCCATCCCACTTTCCTGAACATTCATCAAGTACATGTACCCTTGATGTGACCATTTTTCTCTCCCGTTGTGACCCAGGTCGGAGCCATAGCCCTCTCTCACCTAGATGACCACAGTTCCCGGCTAACAGATTGTCCTGTCTCTACTTCTTCTTTATGCCCTTTTCTCACAACAGGACACTTGTGCTGAGCAACATTGTATCCAAATACTCAATGCTGCTCTCTGCTCTCTGTAAAAGGATACTACTTCCTAGTAGAGAAGCAGGAAATAATCAAAGGGATTCTTCTTTGATCAGAAGATATGCTTTGGAAAATAAGCTGTGAAAAGTGATTCATGTCCCAGCCAATACTTTTTTTTTTTTATGAGGCAAACTGTCACTCAACTAGTCCTCTTTTTGTTCTACAAAAGAGAATGGCAAATCTCAGATAGCCACTGCCGCTTATCTTGTGTGCTGTAAAGAACAAAACGTAGAGAAGAATAGGAGTGGACCTGCAAAGGGAGTGTGACATAAAGGTAGGAGGATCATTGTCAAGGCTTATTTGCTGCCACAAAAGTAGGTGATCTCATTAAACCCCGCTAGCAGCCCTCTTGCTACTGGCCAGTGTCTGCTGGTTTTCTGTTCGTCCTCCTTCTGAATGGGGACATCCTCTGTTGTCTTCCTCTTTCTGATACACATTGCATGTTGAGACTGTCCCAGTGGTGATTAAAATGATCTGATAGGACACATAGTTTAAGTTACCTAGAATGTATAGCAAATACAAGATAAAGTACTATACAAAAATTAATATATATAAACATGCAAGTGACCATAATGGTGTGAGGGAATAAGTGAATGGTACTGAGGATCAACTTTGGTCTTGGAACCAGAGATGGGTAGTCAGTTTTGGGGAACAGTAATGCAAGTACAAGGAATTGGTTTAATTATTTGCTTTCAAGTGAAACTTACTCATTTTTTTTCTACATAGAATGACAAAGAATTTATTGTAATGATTTAGAACTGATTAACCAGAGTATATTATGTAAAAACTAAATAGGCAGCCTCTTCAATTAAAAACTTGAAATTGAATTTTTTCGTGTGTGTGTGTGTGTGTGTGTGTGTGTGCAATACAAGGGTTAGATGAAATGAATTGCTGATATTAAAAAAAGAGAGCAAATGAGTTTTACTCTTAAATGATTCGTTTAACAGTGATAATCTTTTTCTACTACGTCAGTTGATTAGGCAATACTGTGACTGTCTCCAGAGACCCTGAAAAAATATCACATCAGAATTAATTACATGTGAGTTTAGCTCAAATTGACTACTAATTGATCAACTTTTATAAGCATGTGATTAATTTTTTCATCTCTTAATTATTTATATGGGAGTCATATTTTGGAGGAACTATGACATAACACACAAAATTTTTTCTCTCGTACCAAGTTCCAGTTTAGATGACAATAAAATGGCTTTCCAGGAACTAAATTGGCCCTCAGCCTCTGATTGCCTATTATGACATTCTGATTTATTAATTGAATTTGAATGATGTTAGTAAGGATGTAATCTTTTCATTTTACCTAATGATCTCCTTACACCTTCTACTATCAATATATATATATATATATATATATGTATTTATTATTTATGCATATATATATATATATATATATATATATATATATATATATATATATATATATGGAGCCCTCCTCTTTGTAAATTTAGACCTTCTCAAAACACAAAGAATTTTGTTTTTTCATCCCTGGTTCAGGCTGTCTAAATTTACCTTTAAGAACTGTCCGCTGGTATTCAGGCACATGTAATTTATAGCTCGTATTCAGAACTATCTGTACAATCTCCTGAATCAAATTTGAGGAGCCCCCAAGAGTGAGTCATCGATCAGAAACAGCTGTCTAGGAAACAGAGGGACCTAGTGGTATGATAGCAGATTCCCTTAGCGTGAGTGACAGGACTGTATAGGCCAGGGAAGCCACCTCTTCTTTGACCGCTGGCCCAGATGTCACCAAATCGCACCATATCCTGTTTTCTTCCTTGTCCCTGCACTCCTGCAAGCAATGTTCTGAGTGACGACATCTGTCTTATCTATGATCTTATCTATGACCAGGGTCCGTCAGCAAGGCAAAGGCAAATATCTAGAGAGCGATCCTGGAATTTGCAGAATGGTTAGATTATGTTCTCATCATTTCGGTTCGACACAAAAGTGTGGCAATTCTGAAGGCTGCCAAATATGATCTCACCAGATGAGAGTAAAATAAGGAATTTCCCAACTGAACACCGCACTTGAGAGTCCTGATGTCATCTAGTTCTAAACTTAGATTCGCCATAACCGAAGATAATATATAAAAAGTTAAATTGCACAGTACTACTTGACCTGTCAGAAAATGAGATTAAAACAGTCCCTGCTGAATAGATCTGCCCAGAAACAAAATAGAGGGAAGAAAGTGCTCTAGTAAAATCTACAAAAACCTGCCGCTACACTGTAATCTAATTGGTATTGATTGAATGGAAACTTAGAATTCATGGATGTTCTTCAAAACCTGTTTTCTATTTTTAACTGGGTATTAAGAAGTTAGGAGAGTGAAATAAAATAGAAAATCAACATTGCTTATTTTTGTGGTAAAGTTCAGTTCCTTAAAAGAAAGTTTTCACTGCACTGTGGCTTTTTCTGCTTTTTGTCTCTGCTTTGACAGTGCTCAGGACAGAACTTCCCCAGTTCAAGGGCCAAGTTAGGATTCAGCTTTTATTTTCATCAGTATCTTGTGCACGTTCATGGGGGAACAGAAAGACATTTGTTGCAATATGTGAGTGTGATTCCTACTATTCTTCAAATTAACACCGTTTTCCACATATCAAAATGGGTCACTTTAGCCTAGGAACATTCTGTTAGATCATCATGTGCTGTTTTTTTTTTCTTAGTTATAGTCATTCGGAATTTTATTATGTGGTAATATGTCGAAAACACCTCTTTTCCTTTATGTCGTCTTTCAGTATACTTCCGTGTCAAGGGTGCTTGATTGTCAACTTAGCAGAATTAGACCAAATCATTAATATAGATAGACAATGGCTATGTAGATAGAGCGATACAATTATCTCTATCCAAATAACCTCATGTAATTTATAGAACCTAAAGTGATTTCAATGGCAAGAAATAATGCATGGGTGAATTCTTTTGGGGACTGATTTAGATGGCTGATTCTGTTACTTAGTAACGATCATGCTATCTGCAGGAAATATTTGTATGAAAGTCCCCCAGGTGGTGACATTTTGTTATTTCAGCCATGATGTACTAGGTGTCCTTAAGCTTTATGCATGGGCAGTATACAGACAGAAAAGAAAAACGAGTTTGGAAATGTAATAGCCAGGAGCTAGCATGAAATATTCTGTGTGTGTGTGTGTGTGTGTGTGTGTGTGTGACAGAGAGTCAGAGAGAGGGACAGGAAGGGAGAGAGATGAATAGCATCAATTCTTTATTAATTGCTTTCTCATGTGTACCTTGACTAGGGGGCTACAGCAGACCGAGTGACCCCTTGCTCAAACCAGTGAACTTAGGCTCAAGCTGGTGAGCCTTGCTCAAACCAGATGAGCCTACACTCAAGCTGGCAACCTCGGGGTTTTGAACCTGGTCCTCTGTGTCCCAGTCTGATGCTCTATCCACTGCGCCACTGCCTGGAGAGGCTAGCATGAAATATTCCTAATGATCAAGCACACAGCAGTGGCATCCAGCGAAGGGAGTCAGGCCCAGTGCCTGCAGGGGAACAGCCTGAGGGTCTTGTCGCTGGTGAGCCCAATTGTCCAAGTCAGGGACAAGTAGACAAGGCAGAAACTGGACCCAAAAGTGCTATGGGAGCCCTGTGCATCACGTGGTGACCCTGGCTGCATCCCCCCAACCCCCGCCCAGGATCATGGCCATGAAGGCTGATCCAGGGAAGGTGCCAGGGGTTCAGGTGCACAGCTTGAGGGTTAGCTACAGGTGTGCCGGGAATGCAGGCCAGGAACTGGAGGCAGGGCTGGTTCTAGGTCCGCCAGCAGTGTGGGGCTGTGGCTGACTGACAGTCTGTACTCCTGTGGCTGAACGATCACCATGATGAAGTCACGTGCACACGGGGGGGCGGGGCTAGCCCCACGCATGTGACCGGGATGGCAGTCAGCCAAGGTTGTGCAGGCTGGTGTCATGCATGCAGGTAGCTGCGGAGGCCTCGGAGAGCAGTTGGTGTGGATCCTAGGCTGGGCTATGGCTGGTGGGGCAGGGGCAGAGGGTGGCGAGGGCAGGGAGCAGCTCAGGAACTGGCATCTGCAGACATTTGTATCTGTGAAGCTAAACCCCCTGAAGTCTGCAGCGGTCGGTGACAGTTCTGGCTTCTTCAGTGGCCAAAGCTGCTGGTGTTTTCCTCAGAGCAGGGTGCTGGGAGCCATGTGCACGCAGCTGTGAGGCTGCGGGCAGCCCCACTGCCCTCCGTGTTCCTAGCCATCTGTGTACGTCTCAGCTTTGCCCATTTCTGGGCCGGGTGCCACCAAAGTGGGTCTCTCGTGCGTGTCCTCTGAATGCCTGGCAAAGCTAGTCGCTCACCTGCTGCCCCTTTTCCCCTAAGGACATCTCTTTCCACCCTGGGAGGTTCCATTAGGTGCCTGGAGCCAGCTTGGGAGAGGGATGGTACAGGCAAAGTGAGGCTGTTCGTTCTTCCTCCCTCGGTAATGTCATCCCAAGGATTTTTGTTCCACGGTGTTGCTGCTGATCTTTCTCCAGTGAACTCCTGAACTGCTTTTGTGCCCGGATAGCTGCCTAATTATTGATCTCTGGGGGAGCAGAGGCTGCATCTCCCACTTGGCCACCGTGGTGACCTCTTGAAAATCGGAGGGATGATATATTGGAAAGCAAAGGAAAAAATAATACTTGCAGTGTTGAACTGAGAGGATAAGTGACTACTTTAGGGTGTATGTACACATCTATGAATTGTAACTTGCTGAGGCTTCCAGCTGATTTAGGAAATAGGCTTTCCTATGGTAACTGCAGCACGGGAGAACCCGGCATGCGGAGCTCATTTCAGACAACCTAGGTCTGTGTGTGGAAAACTCCGGCGACCTGTTCCAGCACTATGTCCATTCTGGACTGACGCCCGCTTTCTCCCTTTCTCTGGATCCCCCAGTCTACCCAGACACAGTGATTGTTTAAAAAGTCATTCCCACCCCTGGCCGTTTGGCTCAGCGGTAGAGCGTCGGGCTGGCGTGTGGAAGTCCCAGGTTCGATTCGCTGCCAGGTCACACAGGAGAATGCCCGTCTGCTTCTCCACACTTCCCCCTCTCCTTCCTCTCTATCTCTCTCTTCTCCCACAGCCAAGGCTCCATTGGAGCAGAGCTGGCCTGGTTGCTGAGGACGGCTCCATGGCCTCGGCCTCAGGTACTAGAATAGCTCTGGCCCCAATGGAGCAACACCCCAGTTGGGCAGAGCATCACCCTTTGGTGGACATGCCAGGTGGATCCTGGTCGGGCGCATGTGGGAGTCTGTCTCTCTGCCTCCCCACTTCTAACTTAAGAAAAATTAAAAAAAAAATCATTCCCCGTATGGTCTCGCCAGCAATAAAATACATTGCTTCTAGTTATCTTTTAAAGGTTATTTGAACACTCTCATTATCTTGTATCCACTACTTATCACACCTGTCCTGTAAGTCAGTGTATACTTCATCAACACCAGCAGAGCTGGCACATAAGGCTTATGAGTCTTAAGTGATAATTACCCCAATGTAATGAATTGCATAAATCATTTATAATGAAGGGAAATAAGTATGCCAAGATGAGCACATTAATAACGGGTATTTTTTCAAAAGCAATGAGTTATTTAATTTATATGGCATGTCCATCGACAGTAACAACTTAAATTTTATTTGTGAAATAATTAGCAGTTAATCCACAGGGATATAAGTTGTCTACTAGCAATACATCACACCAAGAAGTAAAGATTAATTTTACCTTCAGTGGAAATTATTCTGATAATATCCCATGATTTGAAAGTCAATATAAAGAGGGAAAGAGGAAGATTGATTTTAAGTTCACACTGACAAACCTAGAATTTATTCCAAAATATGCATTATCATACTTTACAAATCCAACTAATTGGTGATATGCTGTAATTTTTAGTGATTCACTCAGTTAAGTGATAATTGGATTTTATTTATTTTTTATATATTTACGAGGGAAGGGAGTGAGTTTGTAATTTCTGTCTTTAACCTTTTAATTAGGATTATGAAAAGGACATTATTCATCCTTCAGGTTCAATTTTATTGGTTAAAAACACATTCTCTTAGGTAACAGAAAAGTTAAATATATTAGTAAGACTGCTTTTTTATTCCAAGTAGCATGAATATTAGAGAGAGAAAGAGAGAGAGAGATTTGTTGTTCCACTTATTTCTGCATTCATTGGTTGATTCTTTCTTGTAGGTGCCCTGACTGGGGATTGAACCTACAACCTTGGTGTATAGGGATGATGCTCTAACCAACTGAGCCACCTGGCCAGGGCCAATTCAGTCAGCTTTCAATTTATTCCTCTCTTGAAAGATAAATAACGTCACAGTAGTATCGTCTCACGTTTGAAATCTATACATTTGCCCTCATTTCGGTTCATTCAACATCTGAGCACCACACTTTGTCCTTAGATTGGTTTATTCAAATGACCAAGATATGATCTTCATTTCAAAGAGTTTCCAGCTGGTGACAGAAAAGAATTATATTAATAAGTAATCACAATTTAATGTAAATGCCATTTTTGTGTGATGTATGCCTAGAACTTAATTCTGAAGGAAGACTCATGCTCCAGATAGGCTCCTGGAATTTTGATCCACGAAAAAGTTTCCCAAATGAGTGAATGGGAAATTGTCAAAACCAGAGATATAAATGAAACCTAGAGTCATTTCAGAAACCGATTATATCATGCTCCATCCCAATACATGCACACACACAGAACTCCAACAGCAAAAGCACAGTCGGCTTCAGGAACTCACTGGCTACCAGAAGTAAGTCTGAATTGTTAGGTAAGGAGGCAAAAAGCAGATGCCAGAGCAAGAATGCATATATGAATAACAACATCACAAAGTAAGGATGACTATCGTTTAAAACATTATTACTGTTTGCGGCTTACCCTTTTAAGCTAACCTAATTATAGAGGTGAACTAGTTAGACCTAAAGATCTGAAACAGAATTAGACACATTTTAATATCTGGAGATTCAGGAAGAACTGACATGTCATAGTGTTGTTTCTAACAAGTGCTTCTAACAGTACAGATAATCTGGGCATCAAATTATTGGCTTCAATGTTATGCAAGCTGGAAGGGATAAACAGATGCATATTCCTAGTTCTGTTTTTTTTATGTTTTCCCATAGAATAATTGATCAAATGAAAGGATAGTTGCCTTTCCTGATGAATTTTAGGTATACAGTATTTTTTAAAATCCTTTCATGAGTAGAGCTCTAGGGACTCTTATCTCTGACCGCCTTTCTTCCAAATGTGTTGAAATGAAGACATGTTACTCCAAAATCTTACAGTTGTATATTCCAGTGAACACAATGAATAAAGTCTCTAGGAATTGGTGGTATAACAAAACAATGCAGTTTTGGTCTTTGTCACTAGTTCTTGGCACAGAGCTTCTAAAACTCTTGGCTTTTCTTAAGTGATAGGAGTGTCTTTTATTTTTATTATTCATAATTAACTCCTTCTGACCATGTGTTACTGAAATGGCTCTTGGTGGACCCCTAGATGGCTTCAAAATAGGGGCTGGTCATCAGAGAAATTGACCATGTGGTTAGTGGCTTGAAACTTTCGTCTCCACCCCCTAACTTCTGGGGGTTGGAGTTTGAGTTCAATCACCATAGACCAATACTTAAATTAATCATGTTTACATAATTAAACAGATTAAAAATCTGAAACAGTGAGGCTGAGGAAGCTTCTGGGTTGGAGAATAAATCCGTCTGCCAGATAGGTGACGCGTGGCCATGCCCAGGGGGCAGAGGGCTCTTGTGTGGGTGATGCTTCTGGATTTTCCTGAGTTCTGTGCGTCAGTCTAGCAAATTGTTAAACCTGAGGGGAGGGTCATGGAAACTCCCAAATGTATAGTTGTCCAGATAGAACTATGGTAGCCTGCAGACCCCAGCATCTGAAGTGAGGGAAGTTTTGTCCTATTGTGTCCAGGTGGCCTGGCTTCTAGCCCCACCCAGTCCCTTCCACTGAGAACACAGAATGTGTGTCCATCAACAGTCTTTCAGTAGGTTGGACTCAGTATACCAGATGTACCATTTACTTCCTGCTTTCACCTCATTGCTTAAAGTGAAACCCTTTGTCTGTCCCTTGCTGATGTGTTTGGCCAGCAGCCACACTAAGCCCTGAGCAGTCAGGGTGGGGCCCCCATCTATGGAGATGAACAGAGAATGAGAACCGTTCATTGTCTTATCCATGCCTCCACTCCCTATCGCCCTTCTTATTTTCTCTGCAATATTTTCAAAGAAACCTTGATATACTTAAGCATTCAACTAATGAGGTTATATTTTATTAAAGCTCTTTTCCTTCACAGAGTGTCCTATTCCTGTTCTAATCTATAAATGTGATAGGTGAAATAGATGTGAAGTGAAAAGGGGCATTGCAGGAGAAAGAAAGCCATCTCTCTCTCTCTCTCTCTCTCTCTCTCTCACACACACACACACACACACACACACACTCATGTGCGTGCAAAGAGATTCCCTCCATTTGTAGGCTTATTATACAGTTGAGATAAAGTGAACCTTCTGAGAAGAATTTGGGGTAATTTTGCAGAAGATGATTTCCAGGGCTTAGATCTTTTCTAGTTTCATTTTGCTGGAAATTTTTATTCAAACAGTTTTCACAGTAAAATAAGAGGCAATCTCAGGTGACTGTGGTAAAAATGAGACTATGGAATACTCTTGTAGAATTTCTTAAACGATACCACTTCAAGCTAAACAAGTAGACTGTAATGCATGAAAATGCCATTTTTATTTGGCATGCTGAGAGACAGAGAGTTATTTTACTGTATGATCAGATTTTCACCACACACACACACACTCACACACACAAATTATTCTACTAACTGGTAGTCTTTCCATATCAGCTTTTTGAAAATATTACATCAGAAATATTGTTTTCGTTCCTCCTTTCATGCATGACCAGCAAAAGAAAAAGGTCTCTCTACCTTTCAACAGAGAGGAGCATATGGCTCCCTGTCAGTTTCAGATCTATTCTCCTTGAATTGCTCCCAAAAACCAATCAGTAAAAGACCACAACCCTATTCATGATTTTATTTCCCCCTTTATTAACCCACTTTCAGACACAGAAATGTTCTTGTGGGATTCACACAATCAAAATGTACCCACATATTCATTTACATATTCAATATTAAAAGGAATTTTCTGGCAGAATAAGTTTAGAAGCCTTAAATGGCATGTTTATTAACAATGAAAACTTGAAGCGCCTCATTCTCATAGAGAGAAGGTACTGTCTACACCTCGATGAATTCATTCATTAACTTAAATATGTACTGACTCCTATTCTGTACTTAAATATGTACTGACACTGAGCATCCTGGATCCCCTCCTTTTTTTTTCTAAAGTGGATCATCTCATCTCTCATGGCTTCCGCCTCCGAAATACTAAGAATGAAATGCTGATCAACTCAGAGATCCGTAAACAGGTTCTGGCTCACTGTTAAATAGGGAAACCTTTAGAACAATAAAATCTTAAATATGCAAATGAGCAAATACATTTCACAGTTTTGTCCAACCCTACTTGGATAGTTATTTTCTTTTTAGAAATTTGTGTATGTTGTCAAGTCACTTCATACATTATTTTAGATTTTTTTATTATTATTATAACTTGCTTTAAAAAGATTATCTTTACCAAAGAATAATTTAGCGATTCTTCAGCATTTTCTTTGAATAGTTGACTGTATTATTTTTTATACTACTTTAAAAATATTGACCCTCATCTGAGTTATTACAGGATAATTATGACAATGCTTTTTTCTTCTTTTAATTATCCTTTTCTCCACTAAATTGAGTATTTTTTGTTACATATTAAGTTCCCAGTAAAGGTGGCTCTGTATTTGGAAATAGTTATTTACTGACCTTTTTGCTTATTGTGAAATTCATCCTGTATGTTACAGAACATCTTTATAATACATTTTACACCCCACACAATCTCCAAATTCTTATGTTTAAAATTATTGGCAAATCATATATAGATTTTGAAGTTAACCAGTTCCTACTACAAAATATTAGGTTCTCCGGATATGTAAACAAATGTTGTTTCAGTGAAAGTCACTTTAATTTTTTGCTACTTAAAGGATACAGGAGCCAACCCAAGTGTGTGCCGTTGACCAGAGCTGGCTGTAGGAAGTTGCAAAGATAGCGCAGAAAAATCTCATATAGCCTTCACCCACCTTCCCCTAATAGTATTCCTACATAACAATGATACATTTGGCACAATTAGAAATGAATGGTGGTGCGAAACTGTTAACTAAACTACAGATTCTCTTCAGCTGCCAGGAGCCTTTTCACAGATGATCAATGCGTGTGCTGGGTCATTATCCCATCAAGGATGCCATGTTGTATTTGGTCACTGTGTCTTGTTCCTGGAAGCTTCTCAGGTTTTCAATGGTTTGACACTTTCTGAGTACTGATTAGTTATTTTGTAGAATTGGCTTCTTTTGGATTTGTCTAAAGTTTTCTCAAGATTAGTCTAGAATTTGGGATGTGAAGTGCCCTTCTGATAAGATTATCATGGTAGGGGAGACATAACATAATCATAAGTTTTTTTGGTGATCTTAACATTTACTACTTAGCTGGTGTGTGTGCTAAATATCTCTGCTATTAATATATTATATATTTTTGTTCCAAATACTGTTTCAGTCACAGAGCTGGCCCAGAAGTATCAAAGACATATATGTCTATCCTATTGTTAAATATTTTGAACTAGTTATTTGGGGTCTATGCAAATAACCTGTTTCTCTTTATAGTTCCAACCACTAATTTTAACAGTCATAATTATTTTTCTGCCTGTAACAATTATTACTGCTTAATTATAATGGTAATTTTATTTCACTCATTATATAGATATATAAATATATATATGAGAAAGAAATATATAATTTGAAATATTTGAAATTCTTCTGTATAGAATATTTGTACCTAATCCTCCCAATTTATTTTATTCAATTAGTATCAATGAGAATTTATAAAGTCATTACATTCTTATAGTTAAGAAGCAATACTATCATATATTTTTTGCTCAAATTGGGGAAAAAAGAACAATTTGGACAAAAGATAGCCATGAGGTAGAACTTAAATTACCAGATTTTAAAATATATAAATTATATTATATTGACATTCTGGGAGTAAAACCACAATTGACAGATATAGCATTGAAAATCGAAAGAAAAAGTAAATTTATACAAACTTTTTATATAATAACACTTCCAGTGAATATTCAAATGAAAGGTAATTTTAAAATAGTATTGCTTATATTGACTAAATTTTGAGAATCTAATCATTTCCCTATTGCATATTTCCATCAAAATTAATTACAGATAGCCAAATTCTTAGATTGCTAAAGTTGAAATGAAATAAAATATATATTTACATGCACTGCAAAGAGATACAGGCACCATAACATCATCATGTTGCTGGATAAAATTTTATCTGATATAAGCCATAATGTAAAAAAATAAGACAAAGATGAAAAACAAGCAGTTAATTAAAAACCATTTTAGTAGAAGGATTAACAATTACACTTAATTATAAAAATATGCATAGGTAATAAACAATTCAACATAAAAGTCAAAAATAGCAGAAAAATTTATTCTTACTATTAAAGAAACACCAAGTAAGACAGTTAAATATCAAGAATTTGCTGTTCTTTTGATTATATTTCCAAAGAGTAGAAACAATGATAATATTCAACAATGATAAGTAGAAAGTAGTACCCATTAGCTTATTTTAAATACTGTAAAATTTCTGCAATAGTGCCATATGTATAAATTTTATATATGTTTCATACAGATATATGTGTTTCAGAAATTTTAAGCATATATATGTTTTTAGACTAGTTAAATCAGTACCAGGAACTTTATCACACACATGCCTAAAGATAAATGTGCAATGTGTCAAAAGTTTTAAAATCTCTTTGTCCAAAAGTATGGGGCTTATTAAATAAAACAGTGTGCCTGTGAGTTCTTTATGTTGTTGTTGGCTCTGTTTTTCTATATTTATGCCAGAAATGGTCATATCAATTTATCAGTTTTTTAGCTAAAGTCAGGCAGTGCATTACCTATTAATAGAACAACAAAACTTGTAGTTGGCATCCTGCTCACTGTTAGGTAAACAAAAAGCAAGTCTGTTAAAGGTTCTTCTTGTAGATGTTCCCTGGCAAGTGTGCAGGTTGTCTGTGCTCTGTTACCTTTGGGAGGATGTTGACCAATTTTCATAAGTTTCACAGGCTCATTCTGGGTAGGAATCACCCTGCTCCTTTACCTCCTCCCAGAGATTCAGAGCTGGGCAACCTTTGGGGGCAGTGGCTGTGCTGGTGGAAGCCTAAGGACATGCAACGCCAAGAAGGAACAAGGTCTGGAAGTGGCCTTCATGAGAGGGAAAGAAGTCAAGGAAGTGGTGAGGGAGGAAGGGAAAGAGAGAGGGACGGGGAGAGGGAGCAGGAAGAGACAGAGAAAAGGCAGTTCCACTCTAAGGATGGTAAATAAAGAATTTCAGTGAAGGGATTGACGGAGAGTTGTAGGTGGCTTGTGCAAATAAGACTTGTGCTCAGGACTGAGATCTCTCTCTGATGAATCTTTCTACAGAGATGCTGACCTAAGCAGGAAAAATATGTGCAAAGAGATACACACTTTTTAACAAAATTGTTTGCCTTTGCTTAATCAGGGCAAAGCCATTTATATTAAACAATAAGAGAAGACAAAGATTATTTAACTCAGAGTATATCCAGCCTCCCATATAGTTTATGTGACTTATATTTGTCTCTGTCCTGTTGTCTTCCCACTCAGAAACCTTCACTCACTATTAGTACTGGGTTTATTATTCACTAATTTCCCACTCTTTTATCCAACCTCTATATTTTTAGCTGATATCTGAGCTCAATATACTATTTTTAATACAAGGTTTTTTTTTGTTTTTTGTCTTTTTCTGAAGTTAGAAGCGGTCGACATCCAGCATGTGCCTGACCGGGATCCACCCAGCATGTCCACCAGGGGGCGTTTCTCTGCCACAACTAGAGCCATTCTAGAGCCTGAAGTGGAGGCCATGGAGCCATCCTCAGTGCCCAGGGCCAACTTTGCTCCAGTGGAGTCTTGGCTGTGGGAGGGGAAAAGAGAGATAGAGAGAAAGTAGAGAGGAGGGGTGGAGAAGAAGATGGGTGCTTCTCCTGTGTGCCCTGGCCAGGAATCAAACCTGGAACCTCCACATGCTGGGCTGATGCTCTACTGCTGAGCCAACAGGCCAGGGTCAATACAAGTTTATTTTAATTCAAGGAAAAATTTGCTAAGAACTTACTGAGTTACTGGTATTTTTGAAAATAAAAATGTAAGCAAGATACTTTCCATATTCTCCAAGATTCAACAGTAGAGAAAATACAAGGCAGACATTTGCATCATTGTCACCGATGCTAAAGAAACATTCCTACAAATTCACATGACCGTAAAGATACTGAAGAACTTGTTCCGACGTACAATCACAAAGAACACTAGGTTGTTAAATACATGCATCCTTCATTGAATAGATATAGAATACTCAAAGACCATAATATATAGAAGACTAGCACAAAACCCAGTATTTTCATTTTGACAAATGAATACCACTGTCGGTTTTTGGTGTGTTTTTTGTGATGTAGTATAGGCAAGATCAGTGAAAATAGTCGTTGCTGTTAGGAATGCTTTAACTAATAATGACCTTGAAAACCATGAGCATGAATTTTTATATTACTATTGGTATTACTGGAAAATTGATGGTGAAATGAGTATTGAGCACCACACTCTCTGTGTTAGTAATTTAACTGGGTAGAATGGGTTGGATGGTGGTATAATTTATAGATGCCAATCATTGTAATGAAAGATTTTTGAGGAGAAAAAGTGGAACTGGATCCAAATTATTAAAAGCCAAAATAGAGGGGCAGACTAGAGCTAAGCCAAAGAAGATAATTGTTGTTAACAAAATAATAAATTAAGAGACTGCAGTAATACACAATGGTCATCTCATAGCAAGAAATCAATAGAGTTAACGTACAGCTGACTTACAGTTCACATGACTCTAAAGGTCACTTGTGGAAGATAGGACCAGTGGCCATCCCCCACTTTCCCCAAGTCCCGGCACCCACCCCCAACTGCTGCCCTTGTCCTAGACTCATCAAGAATCACAGCTCTCATCTTCTCCTGATGGGCTCTTGACCAAAGGGGGGCAGCCTCCTCCCATGGGCTACATCCCCTGGGGGGAATGCTTCCCACATGACTAGCTGAGCAAAGGGTTCATAGCCTTGGTCCTCACCCCTGTTTCAAGTTGCAGCAGGCTGTGAGTCATGCTTTATCCTTAGTCCTTCTCCAGCAGAGATAGTGGCTTCCTGAACTTTCTTGCCTTTGCACAATCCTCTTCCTCTTCTGAGAAAACCCCTAAAAATCACCTACAGAATCATCTCCATATCAGGAACTTCTCCCAGTAAACACTACCCACACTCCACTGATCTCTAAATTTTTCAGGGCATACCGGAAGCCTCCCTTTTCTTTCACTGTAAAGCTTTCCCACTGTGCTATGGGTAGTTGGTCTCTGCCAAGTGCATGTGATGGCACTGACTGCCTTGGTCTAGGAGGCTCTGAATAAGTAGCCTCTGCTTCTTCTCATTTGGGTGGGTTTTGTTTCTTTCCACAATGGTCATGAAAGCAAGGGAATCCATGAACGTCTATTCTATGTCTAAGTCAATGCATAGAATGCATCATTTTTTTAAGATAGCAGTTTTGAGAAAAAGAATGAAATAATTGCAAGATTATGAGTAATTAAAATATCTCACCACTCTTCTGAATACAGAGTTCCCCAGAGGCATTTTTACGGTAATATAGTTGATATGCTAAGGTTGAATAAGCCAAATTAAGGTCCCAACTGTGCTTCATTGGAAGCACGGTTTATATTTTCTCTACTTCAAAGAGCTAATGCTTACTTCACAATGTATTTATTAGAGATGTAGACTCTGGTCTTTTCTAGTGTTCCCCAAATCTGAATGATTTTCATGTGAACTGATAAGAACGCAGTCCACCACCCTCATTGTGTTGTGCTCTCCTATTATGGAATCCTGAGACGTCAAAGTATATTAGCTGCAGATGCAATAGCTACATTTAGAGATAGGGAACTATTATTTTGTGCATATTGTAGGGAACACAAACTCAAGTATTAAAATTTCCAGTTTGACCCATCTGAATTTTTTTTTTCCTAAAATAAAAAAGGGTTCACGTTACAAACACAAAAATTCATTTTGCCTTTTTTAAGAAGAATTTAGTGATGATGATAGTCTATGGCAGTTGGCATCAGATGTCCAGATAGCCTTGTTTGGGCACCTGTCTGTTACCGGAGCTCCATAAGACTCACTAGGATGACCAGGTTAGTAAACAGATGCTCAGAGTTTCTAACTGTGACTCTGATCAAGTGCTCTGTTGGCACCAGGGATTGCATCCTCCTGACCACTGAGAGGGACCCCAAGCAGTTGCTGCATTTGCTTCTTCAAGACATAATTACTTCTTATGATTCTTTCCCTCCTTGGTTGAGTGCATGATTTACAGCCTGACGCTCATATAAAATCTCTGTGGTCTACCTCGATGCTCACCTGGGTCCTTTTATCTGACAAAAATGGAAAAACATTGGGAATCTTTCTCAAACTATTACTTCGTGATTGGGTCTCCTTTTAGATATAGTTGGAGGTTGTGGATCACTAAATATAATGATTGAAATATTATGAATTTGAAGACATTTATAATTTTTAGAAAACCGGCATATACTTTCTAAGTCTTTCCATCCAAAAGTTATCAGTATATGAACACTTATTCTTCAACAGAAAACAGTAATATAGTTTTTGGAAAGTAAATTCCATGCTCGAAAAAAATGCGTATATAAGTAAATATATTTTATTTTTAAGGAAATTTTATCCAAAAAGTGTCTTAATATTTTGATGGGCTTTAAAAAGACAATTTTGTGGTCATAAACTATTACTAATGTATATTCTACCAAAGAATTTATTTATACTGCTTTTGGAATAAGTAAAATAAGTTTGATATGTGTGACAACTAAGGAAAATTTGTACTACATTCAATTCCCATGTATTACTTGAAAAGTTTTACCAAGGATTATGAAATATGTGAGTCCCTGGATGATTCTACTGTCATTTAAAAACTATTAAAATCGCAGTTATTTAAATGTAATTTTTAAAAATCTCATTTATTTAAACAGCTCTTTATAAAATATTCCATGCAATGAAGCAACACTTTCAAAGGTAATTCATCTCAGCCCCATTGACTCCAAATCAGATTGATGCATTATATTTTCCTGGCAAATGTTGACTTGAAATACTCTAGTAAATTGTCATAATTCTATTTTCAAAAAGCTTTAGAAATATAGTCACTGATAATAAACATATGTGAATCTGGTGAATTCACGGGTCTCTTAGTATAGTATCAGAAAATATATGATCTATTAGGGTAAAATCTCTGTTTGAAATGAAAAATGTAGATCCCTGCTCTGTGAACCCTAAATTAAATAATTAATTTGTGATAATTTTTTTATTTTTTTTCTTTTAAGTTGCCAAAACACATAGTGTGAGAATTTATGATATTTCAACTGGTAACGTCAAAAACATGTGACAGGTTCAATCACCTGTATCAGATATTAGAATGCTGTGTGTTTTATTCCAGTATACTGTATATATTTTTTCAGTAAAAAGGAAGCAGAAACGAAACTTAAACTTGCCTTTTTCATTGCTGTATTATTTAACCCCACCTTGATTTCAGTAAAAATTTTCACAGAAACATCTGGCTTTGGCAATCCTATTGCCCAAATGTCCACTTTCCCCTGCTTCTTCAAAACTTCAAAGTTGTTTTTCCTAAAACTTGTATACCGCATATACTTTCTAAGTCATATTTTTAGGACACTACACTGGAAGAAATTTTCTTTTGAATTTTAATGGCAAATGTGTGTATTAAAAAAATGAGAAAAAAAAGAACTGTGTATACTTACAAGCCAAGGAATGAATTAAAATTTATCTCACCCTCATCCTTGTACATTTTTATATACATGTAGGAGTCAACTAGTTACCTTTTTTTAAAAAAAAATCTTTTTATAAAGTCAGAATGTATACTACATTATATTATTATTACTATTATTTAGAGTTTTGCTCTTCTCCCATTACTTATTGATGCAAGCAACTATGTATTTCTATCACTATGGGCATATGAGTATTCACTTTGTACTTTGGGTTATGAACCAACACCATTTTGTTTAACCTGTAGCTCTAGCTTGTCCCGATGCGACCCATGGAAGTAGTTCCGGTTGGCGTCGGCACCTCTGTGACATGCTTCCATCTGGGTGGGTGTGCGTCTGTGTTAGCGGTTTCTCACTTTCCAGCGCTGCCACGGGCTCTGGGCTTTTCTTGGAAGTTCCCTGCTCACGTCCTGGAATCAGCACTTGCTCCAGAGCGGGGTCATGTCTCTGGAGAATGGTGTGGAGAGCTCCTTGCTCCGGGCTGTTGTCGGTAGACTCTGCGCTGACGGGTAAGGAAACATGGATGCTAACCCTCCCCACACTTGTCTGTAGATAGTATAATGTGGAATAACTTAGATCTATCTATCTGTACTGAGCAAAATACGCATTTGTCAAGTTTGTGAGCATACAGTTCATAGTTTTTGCTTTGTTTGGTTGTTTTTGTAATGTCCATGAAAACATTAGCGATGGCATCCTCTTTCATTTCTGATGTCAGTCATTTCTGCCCCCCTCCCATACTCCCTAACCCCCTGTGAGCCTGGATACAGAGCTTTCCAGGACACAGCCTTTAGTTTGGGGCTTTTTGTTACTTTTTCAATTACACCGATTCCACTCTAATTTTTACTATTCTTTGTGATGCTTCCTTTTAGGCTTCAGTTGCTTTTACTTCTCTCGAGTTTGCTTGGGTGGGCAGTGAGACTTTGATTAGGCACATCGTGTTCTCCAGCACAGGGGTTTGACGAAGTTCCTTCCGTCCCCATCAGAGCCAGAGGGAGACTCTGGAGGCGCTCACTGAGATGAGGCCACGGCAGAGGGTGGCCACCCTAAGACTGAATGAAATACCTACCTGCTCTTGCCAAAACTTCTCACTAAAATGCTCGTGTGCTTTGACATTGGTCCCATCCCCAAAGCCATCAGTCCCACTAGTAAATCCTGCTCAGCTTTCCCCAGGTCTCCCCTGATGCAATGAATATATGTATTCTCCAGGCATGTGCTTCTTCTCACATACCTATGACCCAAACTATTTATATACTGTCTGTTCCAACAGACAAATCTCTGGTCAGTAGAGAAAACCACCCCCACAGCGGTACCATCTCCTAGATGGTGGGTAGACTTATTTTCTCTTTTGACCTCTGACCTTCTCTCTTTCCTTTGCACTCACGTAAATCTCAGTTGTTGTTGTTTAAGTGAAAATGATCAGTAGTGTACCGATTTTTGCCTTTGTGTGGCCTCGGAGAACAGGAGAGACTCCCATTTAGCCTCTCAAGGGTTTTGCATGTGTCTGAGTGAATAGATGATGGCCAGTGACATGTCCGTCTGTTTATCTCTCTCTTTCTTCCTTCTTGCCTACTGTGTCTGAACTCAGTAATGGCGTGCTCATTATTATGCCTACGGTATTAACAACAATGATATGGAGAGCAGACTCAAGAGTGTCTGTTCATTTTATGCTTCATTTAGTAAGTAATAGACTTGTGGGTAGATTCGTGC
This sequence comes from Rhynchonycteris naso, assembly GCA_037038555.1. Lineage (NCBI taxonomy): Eukaryota > Metazoa > Chordata > Mammalia > Chiroptera > Emballonuridae > Rhynchonycteris > Rhynchonycteris naso. The sequence goes on along the minus strand of CM072999.1, from coordinate 134,691,497 downwards.
TGCTTAAAAATCCTCCCGTGGTTTCCAAGCCTGCACTGTACCATCATATATCATGAGAAACACCTCGTTGAAGGATGGTAATTGAGTTTTCATTTACCAACTTTCCTTGGGAAGTAGATAAGTTAAAAGCAAACATTTATACCTACTTTCAATATTGGAAACACAGTCCGTAAAGTAATTTTTGGAGACTGAAAAACAAAGATAATAGAGCCATGGATTGTGCATGATGGATAACTCTATTACCCACGTGATGTGAGCAAGTCTCAGATAGTTTTTAGGATGAAATCCTTGCTGGAAGCCTTGTTAAAAGCTTTCCCTTTTTCCAGAGACTTGCATGTCTGAAAAGGATTACACAAAAATACTACCCAGTACATCAGACCCATATGGCATGAAAAATCAGAACAACGAACTTCCTCTTCTTTATTATTCTGAGAACACCCTCCGATGCGAACAACACTTATCACCAGGTAGAGAACATGTCTTTCGATCATCTTACATGTTTCATACTGTTAGAGCTTGTGACTTTTTAGGGGAACTAGCTGAATATGTTTTTCAATTTGTAAACACTTTATATAGACAGACAGACAGATAATTAGAGTGAAAAATATAGCAGTTTGAAAATGATGGCCCACTTTCTTTATTTCTCTCTTATAATCCAAAATAAAAATGCAAAGCAGTGCTAAAATTCTTTGCATTGTTACTTTGATGTCTTTCTGTGTTGGTTGTATTACTGTATTAATTGGATAGGCTACATCATGAGATGAAATCAAAGGCACCCAGATCTCAGTAACCTAACACACACTTAAAAAAAAGGGCTTTTTTGTTTGGTTGGTTTTTCTGTTTTGTTTTGTTTTATGTTTTGCCGTGAAGACCTAAGCTTTGGAGCATCCATGTCTGTGAGGGGAGGGGCTGATGACTCAGTGTCCACCCTGGAGGCCCTCCACCTACATGGAATGCCTCTTGCTTCTGTTCATACTCATTTGGCCAAAGTCCTTCTGGCTTCCCCTAACATTAAGGGGACAATACGAGGTAAAATGCAACCCTACCACGTGTCTGGGAGGAGAAAAGCTGATATGTTTGTGAATGCCGTAACAATTCCTACCTTTGGGGGAATTAGAGCCCCAAATGAACCCACCCTCATTATTTTTTCAAATTCCATGGCTTCCCCGATGAAGGAGAAAAGTAAAAAGAATACAGTGCTACCACAACCAAGGTCCACCGCCATCGCCAGTGGCCACCGAGTCACTGGAACGAAGTGTTTTCAGAGATTTCTGTGTAAAGATCCCCAGGTGAATGGGTGGGCATATCCCGTTAGCCCAGTTTGTCTGAAAAGTGCACACTCTCCACCGCTGCTTTATCTCACCCAGGTAGGACCATTTTTGCTTCTTTCTCCACTGTCTTCACCGAGGCTCCTGTAGCCTACGTTCATTCTCCTAATGTGCCACTGCTCATGTGTTCTGCCTTCTAAAGGTAAAGCCACGTGCTACAGGAAACTTTTTCTAATGGCTTTCGTTCACAGTTGAAATTTCCTTGGATTTATTTTGTGACACACTTTGTTTTAATAATCCTCCTACCCGGGGTATTTCTGGTAAAGCTATCTGCTATGTTCAGTAAATAAAGCCTAAAGCAATATTAGATATTTCAACTATCTGTAATTATTTAAAAGTTGAAATTCTTTGTCAAATAAATAGTAAATATCTGAAAAAGGAATGTCCAACTTTTGATCTTCATTATCTAATGGTAGTGATGAATTAATTCTTCCATTACTTTATCTTTATAGAAATTTAATATTTGTAACATAATTTTGGTTTCAGTCAGTAGAGATCGTCAAAGGCATGATGAGTTTTATAGTTTAAAAAATTTAGCGATAGATTCCCGATTGACAAGTTTTACTTTCTGTGACCTTAAGTCAATTATATAGCCTTTTAAAATCTCATTTGTCCTCACCATAATAAAAATAAAACTCTGATATCTAAAACATAGGGTAAGGGAGAACACTAAATAAGATCCTACGTGGAAAAAAATGAGCACCATGTCAGAAACATCGTAAACGGTCATTAAAGTTACTGCTATTTTCATCCTTTTCTTTCTGGTATTTTAACAAGAATAGTGTGTATTATCAACCAAGAAAATTTGAGAGATTTCTCCACAGAGCACTTGTTATTATATCCTTCCCAGAAAACAAGCCACTCGCATCACAGACCTCCCCACAAGTTCATACCTTTGAAATTTCTAAAAGAAGAAAAAGTAGAATATATGAGCTGAATTTAAAATCAACCACTAGGTAACTGCTAGGTGGTCCATGCTCTCTAGATATAGGATGACCATGGTTTCCTGTAATGGTAGAGTCTAGTTTATCAGCTTTCAGAAAATTAGAGTCAGCTTAAAATTAATTTCCCTGATTTATTCCTCCATGACTTTTCTGGATTCTAAAGGGGGGCACAGCAGCAGCTGCATTCATTAGTGTTTTAGGTGGTTTGTCCTAGTGAGTCTTCAAATACAATAATTCTAATAATTCTCATTCGAATAAAATCAGCTCTGTTCCAGGCAAGCCATCCCAAGGAACCCAATCTCTAAAACTCATGCTGATAATAAATCATTGTTCTACGAAGATAATTGCCATTTGCTTGTTGTGTTCTTAGTGCTTCCGTCTGCTTGAGACAGTCAAAGGATGGAGGAATAGCAATGCTGATAGTTACCCAGGTGACGGAGGCTGGTATGGCGCCCACAGAAAGAAAAGGTGGCGGGACCTGATGCACCCATGAGGGCTGGACCACCTAGGTGTACAGTCAATCCACTTTTTGACACTTTCTCTCCTCCCTTTTATCCTAAAGGAAAGAATAAAGTGGCAGATCACAAAGCAAGAGCTAGATGGATGCTTTGGCTAAATAAAAAATGTATACAGAGCCTCCTGTATGATTTTCAGTGAGACCCTGGGAAAGTTCTGTGTAAATGAGAATGAGATCATGAATAGACCTCTCTTCCAATAAAAGCTCCAGAGTCCAGGAAACGGACATTGTGATCAGCGGACTGCCTATAGGATTTAACCTTGACATTTCATAAACACAGACGTTCAAATAAAATTATGCCATAGTGAAATGAGCTCATCAGCTTAAGCTCAAAATGGCCAGTTTTGATGAAAGAAATGCACTTTGTTACATACAGACAGGTTAAGTTCTAGAAAGCAGTTTTGACCCTGTTCGTATCTGATGCCAAAGTGACACAGTACAGATGACCGTGAATGTCATCCCTTGCTGGTGGGCACAGTTGACCTTTTGTTCTGCTGTGTAGTTCTCATATCAATGCAATTTCATAAGAAAAGGAGTTTCTATCATGTATTACATGCCAAGGATACTGACAGGACTCATTGGGCTTCATGCTAAAATAATCAAGACATGACGGTGAGTTTTAGAGTAAACATTTTAGTCCTATTTGCATTGGGTTGAAGCAAGGTATGCTCTTGAGCACTGAGCAACAGACATCACCAGCCATCTGATTACAGATGTTCTTAGCAACTATTTTTGTTTTAAACTTTGACCAAGCTAGATGAAATTGCTCCTGGAGTTCAAATATGTTTTCTGTTCCCATTCAAAGCAAAATGATGAAAAAGAAAGCATTATCCTATACAAACGTGGCCACCTGCAGTGGAGGTAATTGCAGGGGAGTCAGCAGGTTGTTGCCAGGGAAAAAGAGGACAAGCTTCATGGTTCATTGCTGCGCTTGCTTCTGGCAGAAGCAGGTACGAGAGGGAAAAAGTAAGGCCAGGTACTCACATTGTGAGTGAGCATGAATGGAAACTGAGATGTATAATAATCATCTTTGAAGATTTTGAAGAATGGCGTGCCAGCAGTGTGTTCAAGATATACTCTGAACACAACCCATATATGTGTTATTTAAAGAACACTATTTTAAACTTTTTATGTTTATTATTGCCTAGTAATGTTCACATTTGATTGATTTGGTAAGTCCAAACCATCATCATATCTTGTGCTGCCAGGCAATCCCCAAACATGGAGTTGATAATACCCCATTGAGCCCCTTTCTCCCCCTGATTAAATGTTGTCATTCCATCCTGCTTTTGAGTTTTGCTGAGGCTGCAGTCTGGGGGACACCAGAGGGACAAGTTGCTATTGCTTTTAGTTCATAGATCAGTTTGTTCTTACATTACTGATATTATATTAATGTGTGAGTGTTATGTATGCATGTGTTATGTATACATGTATAAGACATATACATAATACATATGTTACTGACATTGTTATTTTTATTCATTTTTTAATGTATTGGGTCGACAAGGTTCAACAAACCACACAGGTTTCAAGCATACAACTCAATAGAAAACCATCTACACCCTAATATCATTAAGAAGGGCTTTTAGAAGTAGTCATCTTTTAAATAAACTTTATATTTTAGGGAGGGTTAGCTTTATAGAAAAAAATGAGAAATTTATACAGAAATTAACTTTATACCTCATGCTGTTACCTCTATTATTGACATCTTAACTCAGCATGGTCAACATGTTATAATGGATGGAACAATGTTGGTATATTATTATCAACCAAAGTGCAGTTTATTCACTTTTCCTCAGATTGCAACTGATGTTCTTTCTCTCTTCCCAGGTGAGGTCCCATTCGACAACCCCACTGCATTTATTCATCAGGTCCCCCTCCTCCACTCTTTTTGGTTGTACCAGCTTCTAAGATTTTCTTTGTTTTGTTGACAATGACAGTTATGAGGAACGCTGGTCAGTGTTTGGTAGAATATCCGTCTAATGAAATTTGTCATATTTTCTTTATAATCAGACTGGGTGATGGGTTTTGGGAGGGAGAACCCAGTCAAGAGACAGGTTAATTGCATTATAAGAAGGGTACATACTGTCAGTATGAGTCATTGGTGTTGGTGTTGAGTTTGATCCCCAACTGGATAGTAATTGGCTAGATTCTCCACCTTTGAATATAGAAAAACAAAATCTTTGGGAAACAGCTCACTCATATCTCTAGGCAAGAGATCATGCCTTGTAAGAGAGTGAATAATTTGGTTTTCCATCTGTGGAAAGTGTCTGTTCATATCATACATGACATATCACAGTTGACCGGAGTCATTAAGGAAGAAATAAACACAAGTGTTAAGAAATGTTTCTAGGTACATTCTATGTCTGGCTTCAAGATTGCAGCTTTGCTGAGGGAACAGTCTTTGTTTTGCAGTGATTCAAAGCATGAAATGGATTATCATAATATCACAGGTAAGCATATTTTTAATCTAAGGTATCTAATATTTCAAAGAATATATGGTGCCAACTTGCTTCTGATGTTCTACAGGCTAAAGTGATGATCTTTCTATGACTTTGACCTATAGACAATGATGTGAGCACAAAAACAATGTACTTTTTTTCTTTGGAGACAAGTTAATTTAAGAGAGAAGATAAATATTTTGTTAAATACCAATACAACTTTCTTCTAGTAGATTCCATAATATTAGAAATTCTTTATTCTATATTCTGTCTACTAACCCTGAGAGAATCAAATGTAAGGGAATGAAAATACTAAGTACAATATTCAGCAAAAAAAAGTTGAACATTTTTTCCAATTGGTTTTTGATAGAAGTAAAAATAGTTTAAAAAATTATTTTTGCATGAATACCATCACTTGAACCAAAAGAAATGAGTTTTTAATTGTAGGCTTGACAGAATGAGAACACAACTATCAAGTGTGCACTGACATTATAATCAAACATTTGATCGTAAGTTCTATACTAAGGACTTACCATATAGTATATTTACTGTAAATTTCTTTCTTTCCAAATGGATGTGACATACTTTGAGAGAAGTCTTTTGTCATAGTGATCTTTTCATTTCCACCAATCAGCATAAAGTTTAGTATAAATTCTGAACACAATATATATTTGTCAGGCTTAAGTTTTAATTTGGATCACAAAAAAAGTATATTGTAGCAGTCAGAATATATGAAATCAAATGTATTGGTTATTGAGCATACTGACAATACACAAGCTTTATAGGTATTTCACAATCAGACCATAGAAGGGTATTTTATTGTATAAAAAATATATAATTCAAAACAAAGCTTTAGTATGGAGATAAAACAAAGGAAATTTCAAATTTCTAGAATATTTTGCTTTATGAGAGCTGATAGAGAAGTATTCATATTTCCATTTCTGGTTTAATTTTTTTTTCTATTTAATGTATCATAAACCACATTAACTTCAATTTCAATTATTTATTTAATTGGCAGATTTCATAGAAAAGTTCCCCAAGTCCCCACCAACTTTCAGTTCTATCCTGCAAATGAAGACAGCAGCATTTTGCAAAATGTCAAACTGAGAAAATGCAGCACAGCTAAGAATTCTTGGAGAACAATGTTACAGAATATTATTCTCAGAATTCTCTTCCTGGAGGATGTCAGTCAAAGTTTACACGTTGGCTGAAGCAGCAATAGAGACATCCCAGTGACCTAATGATAAAAATAAAAGAGAGTCAGCAATACTTCCTAAAATGTTATATCTAAATAGCTTATATAATTACAGTGTTACAAATTTACAATTTTTAAGTCACCTTCTGTGATCCTTCTAAATTAGACATTAAAGGCTAATGAAAAGAGATTTTTCATTTTGTTCCTATCTTAGTTGTAAGGCAAACCGTATTGGTCTGTGGGAACACGTTGGGAGAGGACTGCATTTTTTATTTATTTTTATATAATATTGGTTTACTTTTATTTTTTAGAGAATGTTTTCAATTTGACTATGTTTTTTAAAATCTACTTTTAATCAATATGGGCATAAATTGGTATTGAAAAGTAAGATAAAAGAAGGTTTAATTACATTATTTATTATGGCTGTTACATCAAGTTGTCTGAAAATGGAAGTATAAAGCTAGAGATACGATTTCATGATTAAGATCTAAAATGTGGACGGAAAAACACTTTTACTTGAGTACTATTTTTTATATGTAGCTCATGATTCTTACACAGTCTATTTAGTGAGTAGGACTAAATTATATTATTACTTCAATGAGCATCATTCATTTGATAGGGCAAGTTTTTGTAAAGAAATTTATCACTGTGAGGACTTGGTTCATTATTTACCTTTTTACATATTTGTGCAAGGTATAATGTAGTATTTACTATTATAATAAAGTAATATATTATTGCAATATATTTAGGTTATTCAGGTGGTAGTAAATTTATACATAAGTTAAAATAAAATTTAAAAAGACAAAGATGAATGTTTGCTAATGAAAAGAACCTCAGGCAGTTTTAACATACGCCGGGGTTAAGGTCACCTCATGAGTTCGTGTTCACTGAACGTGGTTGTGTTGGTATATCCAGCAGCATTTTGACCACAGTGTTTGAGGTAGCAAAGTATAGTTTTGCCTAACATTGATCAATTAAATGTTAGTAAAATTATATTTTTTATATCTTATTGTAAAATAATTATAAAGAGAATTGTATCCTGTGCCCACTGATGAGCATAAATGTATCTTTTGTTCACACTTTTTAAAAAACTGTAAAGCTGTGAAAGTAAGATTTTAAAATTAATGTATTTGAAATATACTATTGACAGCTACATTAGTAAGTATGTATTTTCTTACTGAAAAATAGGTCAAGGAGCTCTAGCTTTCCATTTGGGAGTTAAAAATCAGAGTTTTAGGCATAATTGGGTATATAACCATACCCCAGGCTAACTGCTACAGCCAAGTTCTCATCTCACTGTGTGAAGAGTTAATTGGTAACAGTTCTCTAAATAGGTCAAAAATAAGTTTAAACTTCCTAACTACCTGTATGTAATACAAATTTAAGTAAAAAGGTACAACTAAAAATGACAAGTACTTTACATTTTTTACTAATAAAGCATCTTAATGTCAAAAAGTGTTATTTAAAAAGAACAGTGTATCTCATTGTTGATGTTTATTAATGAATGCAAAGATATCAAGAATATTGCTATGCATGTAAAAATTGGTGATTGTTTTTCTCACTTAAAACAAGATTTCCTTACATGTGAATGAAACAAAAAAGTTATTTACCTAGATTCCAAATCCTAAACCTAGCTTTCCACCATTAAGTTTATTTAGTAACATCTGTAGTATCTTTAAGTTAAAACACTGCAATAGTGTTTGATGGTAATATGCCTGGAGGTTCAAAATATCACTTCTTGAATCACATGAATTTTAATATAAACCAGAATATAAACATGTAAAGATAAAATTAACTTATCTTCTTACAACCAAAGAGAGTAAAGTTAATTAATTAACAATACCTCAATTAATATTTTGGGAAATACTTCCATGAAGACTTTCAATATTGATGTATAATTAAAATAAGATCCTTCATAATCCTTTTCCCTAACTTAATCTAATAAGTTTATATCTGTGTTCCAAAACACTATTATGTTTTAATCAGCCATGCATAGAAATGAGCATTTATCATCAGAGCCACTGTGGTGGTGAGAACCATTCTTATTCTGGTTTCTAGGCAGATTTTGTAAGACTTCAGAAAGCAAACAATAGCACATGCTTAAAGGGTTTTAAACAGGATTTATGTGTAGAAAGCACTTATATCTCCTAACAGGAATTAACTCCAAGAAAACATTGTCTGATCAGACTTTATTTTCACGATTGCCATTTCAATCAATTAATCGTTCGTCGTCTGATATTTTACCGAGCATCTGACACGTACTAGAAGTGCGCTAGTTCCTAAGGACACTGAGTGCAGTGATGTTTTTTCTCTTGGGATATAGGAGTCAGGGGGTAGAAGGGTGAGAAATCTTAAAAAAAATTTCCCACAAACTTATAATGCAATTGATGAAAATGGATGAATAAGTGGGGCACAGGGTGATTTCAGGGCTTGAAATCTTCGCTTTATTCATTTTTCAAAACCAATAGAACTGTGTAACACACAGAGTGAATCCTGGTGTGCACTGGTGACTTGAGTCAGTAATATGGCATCAGTGTTGATTCATTGATGGTAACAAAGGTGTACACTATTGCGAGAACTCAATAACAGCAGACATACTGATCAAGGGAAAGGGGGACATATAGGAATGTCATCTTATCTGCTCATTTCTCTGCAAACATAACACTTCTCTTAAAATAAAACCTATTTACAAGTATCATAATAAGGAGGGCTAGATTACCTGACATAATCATATTAAATGTCATTGGTAGTGACTTTACTCTCAACTTGAAAATCTCATGTCCTGGGGTGAAATGTTTTCTTTATCTCCACTAATGACTTGAAAGCCTCCTGCTTTAACATGGAACCACCTTTCCTTCAGCTTCCTGTTTCCACAATGAGGGTACTCCCCTGTAGTAACACCCGTCATTTCCTCACTTAATGCTCTTTGGCAAAGTCTGCCTGGTGTGCCCCAAAATCAACATGGCGAACAGACACAGTGGAATGACAAAGAAAACAAGGGGTGGCTGGCGCCAGACTGTGAATCAGAACCCATGGAAAGGTGGCCCCAGACACTGCTATCATGAAGGAGAGTCATAGCTAGGCTTGTGGCAAGCCAATGCTGTTATCTGATTTACACTGCAAGGGGGCCAGACTCTTAAGTGACACTGTAGGAGTAATGAGGAGAGGCAGAGTAATTAAAAGTCAAGTCCGGTAGTTCACAAAACAGGTAATGATGACCTAGATTAGAATGGTATGCCAGCCTAGGTCTCAAAAGGTAGACAGATATAAAAATAAGAAAAAGAATTTGCTGGAGGATCAAGTGTGGGAAGTAAGAAAATACCATGAATTAAAGTTCTTTAAAGGGTTTCAGGTAAGAAAATAGAACGGTTATTTATTGGTTGGACAACATTGGGCCTTAGCAAGGGTAAGACTTATATTAAGAGAGCAGACCAAGGATAGATGTCCTAAATTAATAAACTAATCTAATGGAAACTTATACTTGTAGGGTATATATAAGAAAATAAAAGGAGTGGAGGTCTGAAAGATACGTTGTTTCTGCATTATACTTTCCCCAAGGCGATCCTTGCTTTCATTGGGTTAAAGAATATAAACAAGAATCAATACTCAATGATTTTCTCTCTGAATATATGTATAAGTAAGAAATGTGTTTAACTGCAAGTTATTATTAAAACAAAGAAAAACCTGCCTGGAAGTGGAGTAAACACATAGGTGTCCCCCCACTCCCTTCTCAGGACCCAGGAGTAAGGCAGTTTCCACATTGGTTGAGCTACTCAATATGGACATCAGAAGGTCAGACTCTTTTTCATTGTGTTTTATTAAACTTACTGAGTTGGCTTTTTTCCTCATATTTATTGTTTTATGATTGCAGGGAAGTTATTGCATCTCTAGGTATATGTGTGCATTCTTGGTAGGTAAAAAGAGGCAGTATAAAGACATAAATCTCTTTTTCTTTCCATGAGAAAAGTAAAAAGTGGCATTGAATACTTCAGAGCACACTTACGTTACACCTCATTGACCCCCCACCCCCATAAAAAAGTGTGTCATTGCCTTCTTTGATGAGAATAAGACTGACCAATCTGTACCTTAGTGGTGCATATTCTTTTGTGGATAAAGGCAGAAAGAAACAGATCGCCCATCACTGTTATTCAAGCCAACACGCTGTGTTTTGGATACCTCTGTTTCTGCACCGCTGACTGTGTCTCTATCTCTTTGTCTCTGTCTTTGTCTTTTTGTTTCTCTTACATGCATTTGAATATTTTATTTATTTTAATTCTTATTTTTCATTAAATATATTCTGGTATTTTTTTCATTGCTGCCAGGATTAGCTAAAATATAAGGCAAGTGTTCTTTGAACCTTTTTAGGACATTGAGAAGTAAGTTAAAAACACAGTGTGACAAGTATGTGGAATTTTAAAATGGCATACAATACTTAGAATTTCAGGGAAAATGTTAACTTAAATTTTTTATGTTGTATTTACACACTGTGGGGGCAAAAGCTGCTTTACAGTTAGTTGTAAGTACATGAACACAGAGTTTATTCTTGTATTATTATTTATTAATTATTGTATTATTGTTCATATACCAACTGTAAACCTGCCTTTGCCCACTCTGAATTTGTGAATAAAAGCAAAATATTTACAACATGTATTTCCTAAAAACCTACTACATGACCTTTATCTTGGAGAAAAGGTTTCTATTGGACCAGTGAGATCTGAACAAAATATCAAAGTTATCTGCCTCCAGACAGCAGGAACAGGAACAATAAAAGGTGCATAAACACTTTCTTGCCTGACCAGGCAGTGGTGCAGTGGATAGACCGTTGGACTGGGATGCGGAAGACCCAGGTTTGAGACCCCAAGCTCGCCAACTTGAGTGCGGGCTCATCTGGCTTGAGCAGAAGCTCGTCAGCTTGGACCCAAGGTCGCTGGCTCCAGCAAGGGATTGCTTGGTATGCTGAAGGCCTGTGGTCAAGGCACATGAGAGAAAGCAATCAATGAACAACTAAGGTGTCGCAACAGCAACGAAAAGTTAATGATTGATGCTTCTCACCTCTCTCTGTTCCTGTCTGTCTGTCCCTATCTATCCCTCTCTCTGACTCTCTGTCTGTCTCTGTAAAAAAAAAGAATAAAAAAAAGGTGTATAAACACTTTCTTTAAAATAAATAAATAAATAAGAGACACATACCAATCACTGACCTATAGCAATTTTGAAATATAATTAGGTACCTGTTTCCAGAACTCTGTATTCTCGAGAGAGATAATTATTTATGTCCAAACCTATTAAAGGATTGATTCTTCTCTATGGGAGAAGGCATATCCAAAAATTTATTGTTAACAGCAATGTCAAAGACTTTACTGCTTATGTTTTCTTCTAGACGTTTTATGATTTATGGACTTAAATTTAAATTTTTAATTTATTATGAGTTTAATTTTGTACATGGTATTAGAAAGATGTCTAATTTCATTTTTTGCATGTATCTATTCAATTTTTTCAACAACACTTATTGAAGAGACTGTCTATACCTCAATTGTATATCTTTGCCTCCTTTGTCATAGATTAATTGACTATATAAGTGAGGATTCATTTCTGGGCAAGCTATTCTCTGTCATTGATCTATATATTTGTTTTATTTCTATATTAAACTGTTTTGATTAATGTAGCTTTATAGTATAGTTTGAAATTGGGGGTCATGATACCTCTGACTTTGTTCTTGTTTTATTATTGAATTTATTAGGGTAAAATTGGTTAATATTATTATGCAGTTTTCAGGTGGCCAGTTGTACAACACATCTCTTTACACTGCATTATGTGTTTGCCCTTTTGCTCCCCCCCCCCAAGCATGTCTTTGGCTATTTGAGGTCTTTTGTGCTTCCATATAAATATTAAAATTAGTTGCTCTAGTTCTAAGAAGAATGTCATTGGTGTTTTAATATACATTGTATTAAATCTGTATATTGCTTTACATAGTAAAGACAGCTGAACAATATTAATCCTTCCAATCCATGAACATAGTATATCCTTCTATTTATTTGTATTCTCTTTATTTTCTGTTTTCAGTGTTTCATAATTTTCTGAGTATATCTTTTACCTATTTGGTTAAAATTTATTTCTAGGTATTTTATGCTTTTACATGCAATTACATATAGGATTATTTTCTTATTTTTATCCTAATGACTATTTATTATTGATGTACAGAAATGCAACAGATTTCTGTATATTGATTTTGTATCATGCTACTTTACTGAATTCCTTTATTAGTTCTAATAGTTTTGGTAGAGTTTGTGGACTGCATATAGTTTCTATTTTTCTATTTTTTAGAACTTCCTTAAAAATACAAAATCATACAAAAATAGCCAATCACCTCCTCACATCTTTGCTCTGCTCTCTGAGATCTTAAAGCTCAGATCTCAGGAGGCATAGACGCTGGCATTTCTTTCTTATTACTCAACAAATTTGCCATCAATGCTCATATATGAAAAACAATTCCTCTTGCTTGTTGCCCATGAACATATTGGAGACCCTAACAATGTTCATTTTTTAAATTTTGAAGTCTGTCAGTCTCTTAGTCCAATCAGGTGTTGGTAGTCTCTCTAGTAGAACAAACCTAAATCCTTTTCCAGCACTGCATGAATCTGAATTGGATTCACTTCACCTGTATGGCTCCAAATACACATTCATTATTCTTTGCAAGGTAGGCAGGTATGTAATAACCACTTTAGTCATGCTTGGTCTTTGTAGATAAGACCCTGAAGAATTGGAACAGTTCTGTTGCCTGAAAAGTTCAACCAGGTTCTGCTTACATGTTTCAAAAGTCTTAGAAAAAGATTTTCAAGCCTCATACCACACATTTTATTTAATTTCTATGTCTAGGTTATACTTAACTTTGAGGATCTTTTACCAGTATAGGGGTTGAGGATGAGAAAAAAAAGTTTTTCATATCTCACCTGAACAAATCTCATTAATTTTATGTTTCCATTATATTTGGTGTGCACATGGAGCCATTTTTAAATTGATGTCTCTCTTCTTTTACCTTATTGCACAGAGCTACACTAAATCAACAGCATTCTCAACGTTTTGCTAGGAGCTATCCATGGGCAAATCAACAAATTATTTAGTCACTCTTCCCAGATTGTTGGGGGAAACAGTTGGGTCAATCATATTGTTATTAGGTACAAAGCTTACTTCTTCTGCCAGCTTGCAAAGGTTTTTTGTTTGTTTGTTTGTTTTTTACTATTTTTCTAGCTTTTTCTAACAGTTTATTCACCTTTTTCAAGCCTCTACCGTGCCTGGCTACAGGACCCATGCTATCTATTATTCTCTTATGATGTCAGCACATTTATGGGTATCAATTTTCATGACAAGAGCATATATTTAGCAAGTCAATTTGTATTAAATTCTATGGTTCTTCTACTGTTGTTGGCTGAGCTCAGTGACAACAGGTCTGTGAGGTCACAGACCTCTATTACTCTAACTGCTTAAGTGTGTTTTTACCTATAAATGTACCAGTAGATATGTATGCTGTTTTTATAAGGTATAAACTTTCTTTTTTTTCCTGTTTTCACTGAGAGGACGAGATGTAGAGACAGAGTCCCACATACTCCCTGTCTGGGGTCCACCTGGCAAGCCCAATAGGGGGCAATGCTCGGCCCATCTGAGGCATTACTCTGTTGCTCAGCAGCAGAGCTCTTCTTAGCACCTGAGGCATAGACCATGGAGCCATCCTGAGCTCCCAGGGCCAACTCACTCCAATTGAGCCATGCTATGGGAGAAAAGAGGGAGAGAGAGAGAAAAGTGAGAGGGGGAGGGGTGGAAAGCAGATGAGTTTTTCTCCTGTGTGCCCTGGCTGGGAATCAAAACCAGGACATCAAAACACTGGGCCGATGCTCTACCACTGAGCCAACTGACCAGTGCCTGAAATTTATTTACTCTCACCCTTCCAGTACTTTTCAAATGAGCATTAATTAATATTTACAACATTTGCATACTATTGTGCATTTACATTATCCTATGTGCTATATATAAAGTGAGTTGCTTTAAATGATTTCTATGGTGTAATAAATTGTTAGTTTTTAATTTATTCTAATGACTCCAGGACAATGTCAATTCATTTATTTGGTTTGTGCAGACACTTTTATTGAACACTACAATTTGAAAAAACAAAACTATTTGTAACAATTTAACCATTGGGGCTTTGCAGCAATAAACTTGTCTTTATAATATAAATGATACACTATAAAATTCATTAATAAGAGACATATTTACATAACTTTCATTAGGAATCTTTTACTACTGTAGTGTAACTATATACAACTTATCTGTAAACATAATTTATATTTACTACCAAGGCAATGTGTTTCATTTGGGAATTGGTCATTATAATTATACAATTATAGAAACTATGTGGAGATCCCTAGTGCCTGAAATTAACTATCTATAGATATTGAGGGAAATTTTGTAGATATATTCAAATTATATGCATACTCATTATTTGTTAGTGTTATTAGAGAATATGTCTTTTATCCACACCTTTTTAAAATGGTTGTATTATTGTTTAGAGTTAGTTTTAATTTCAATAAATTAGTTGAGGTCATTGTCTTAATTTCCTAAGGCTGCTGTCACAAAATACCATAAACTGGTTAGCTTAGGACAACAGGATGTGATCTTCTTCTCATTCTGAAGGCTAGAAGTTTGAAATCAACTTATCATCTGGGTCATGCTCTCTCTTTAAGCATCAAGGAAAGGACCCTGTCCTTGCTTTTCCCTTAGCTTCTTGTGATGCCTGCAGTCCTCAGGTTCCTTGGCTTGTAGGCACCTCAGTCCAGTCTCTGCCTCCATCATCATGTAGTGCTCTCCCTGGGCCTGTCTCTGTGTCTCTTCTTCTCCTCTTCTTAGAAGGAAGCAGCTCTATTGGATTAAGGATGACCCAACATCAGAATAGCCTCACCTTAGTTAATTACATCAGCAATAATACTGTTTCCAAATAACAGAACATTCTGGGGCTGTAGAGTTGAGAACTACAGAATATTTTGGGGGGGACACAATTGAACCCTCAATGTGCATATAGGTGGGAACCCAGCAGGCCTGCTTTCAGGTTTAGGATTTGCTACTTTCTTGAGCTGTAATCTCCATTTGTAATGTAGAAAATATAAAAGAATTTTAGCTTCTGTATCTGTTTTTTGTTTGCTTGCTTGTTGTTTTGCTGTTTTCTGTCTCACTTAAAGGTTTCACATTTTTTGTGTTTATTTATATGTTGAATAAGCTTGATTATCTCCCATATTGTGTGCATGCCATATTGTGGATGTGGAGATAATTCAGACAGGGGTGGAGAATGATTCTTCTCCTTGAGGAGATAAATAGATTTTTAAAATAGTTTATTATCAATAAACAAGAATTGCTTTCTGGTTGCAAGCATATTCACAGAAAGCCCAGAGAAAGGAACGATTAAGTCTGCTCTGATGGAGAAGTAAATTAGGAGCTTTTCCATCCAATTGTTCTTAGTTCATTCATTTATAGTACATTTTTATTTCTTACAGAAAATTGTTTTAAGTATTTATGTATTTGTGTTTTTCTAACACTTGCCTCCTTGATCAGACTTCAAGCTTCAGTAAAGAGAACATTTCTTATTTGTATCCCATTGGATACATAGCAAAGAGGAATGGCTCACTAATGTTGGATTCACTTCATGAATTGGAATTGGATCTTGGAATGATAATGGCAGCCTTTGTGAAACAGTTTGGGTGTGACTGAGAGGAAAAGAATTGTATTGGTTTAGAAAAAGCAATAGTGTTCAGGCAGAAGTTGGTCAATACAAACACCACTTTTAGGAGATATGGACTGAAGGTGAGAAGAGGAATGGGTTAGTTACAACGCAGGGCTGTGTTAGGGAGAGTTTGTTAGGAGTCATGAAAATTGAAGCATGTTGGCAAGCTGCCCTACCTGTGTGAGCGAGTGCCTTAGTATCAAGGTTCCATGCTGTTTATTTGGAAACGCATAAAATTGCCCTTTTTGAGACGGATGGAAGAAGTTGGGGATATGTGATATGAAGTTGTGTTCTGAGAGGTGACTGACAATCGCATGTCTCATGGATGCCTCTACTGCCTTGCTAAGTGGAGAATTTGCGAACCTCTGGCTGACAGGGGTGAGAAGGAGGGATGGTGTGTATGGAAGAGGGGTACATTTGTGTTTCAGTCAGTGAGGGACGGGGGATCGCTGTTCACTTTTAGAAAATACTGAACGTGTAAAGGAGGTCAGGCAGTGAAGGGGCAGAATAGGACGGGAGGAATAAAACCATTCTGTGGAACAGACAGGACAAATGTGTTAACAGAAGGATAGATGTATTTTTAGGAGGGAGAATGAAGGAGACCATGCTTTGAAAAAAGAAGAAAGTTAGACAACAGGGGAGGAGAGATGAACAGGAAGGACTAGAATAACTGTCTCTTAGATAATCATTCCATGCAATGATTTTACACGTACGCCTTTCGTAATGTAGTTCAGAGACTTATTTGCATTTTGGCCTCTTCCTTCAAAAATAAACATTTCTCATGTTATTCTGTTATTTTTTATTCTTCTAACCTTAAAATTTTTTATAAATCAGAATATATAAAAATTGGTGGATAGGGCGCAACCCAACAGAAGTTTTAGTTTATCATAATACCAAATGAGTGTCTGTTACATCACTAGGCTATGACTTACGTTATCATTTATGCCTCAACGAACTGTTTTATAGGTTGTATATTATAAATTCTCTGCAGTCATTATGAGTTATTCTCTAAACTCATTGAAGGAGTGGTTATAAAAAATATGCATCTCAATTAGATGATCCCAACTGCGAGTTGTTGTGCTCAAATGATGAAGTGAAAGCAACATATGAAAAATACTACCTTTTCAGAGGCACGAATGGTTACTAAAGTGTCTTATAAATTATGTAATTTAGATCTCGGGTGGTCTTCAAAAAATCCTACTCTAGACATAAACATTCATAATATTAGAGAATCAGGGTTGGCCTCGATGCCACTGTTTTCCAAAAGGAGTTTTGTAACTCCCAGAGTAGGTCTCCTCAGTCTGTGTTTTTGTTTATTGGGGCTTTTAAAAATTGATTCGTAGCACATTACACGTGCATTTATTTTAATGCTTCTGATCATATGCTTTCTGTCACACAGAAAGCACACTCAATGAAGAAATATAATTGTTGTTTTCTGTTCAGGTCCACACAATTTTCTTTAGTGATTTAGTGGATCTGTACTGAAGCTGAAATAACTCCAGAGGGAAGTCCTCGGACACTCAGCGAGGGCCAGGGAGTAGAACCACTTAAAGATGATGTGTTCATGGCGGCCATGAGGGTGGTGAGAAGGTGTCACGGAACATATAGGAACCCTTTCAAAATGTTGCTACGTTCCTGTTTTTGGCAGATTGCTTGTTCCCAATGCAACTCCTTAGATAAACTGGAGGTTTTAGTTTACATTATTGCTGTTCCTAAAGACAATTTTTTAAATTATTGAATGCTGTAGAGAGAATAAAGGTGCCACTTAACCATGAGATATGTAAATAATTTTTTTTTTGATAAATGTAATTCTGAAGGAATGATAAAGTACAAGGAAAAGGAAAGAAGGAAAAGAAAAAACTCAGAAAAAGAGAAGACAGGAATAAAATTTAGATATAAATGAATACAAATAATAAAAACTTGGCCCCTGCAAAATTGTGCATTGTGTAGTGGCACAGTCAATAAAACATCTCCTAAGGATGATTTCCATCAAGTTAACTTGACCTAGAGGCTGCCAGTCATGAGGTCACATTTATAGTGCCCTGTTTATTATACTGCAAGGTGTTAAAAAAATACTGCATGCAAAATAAAGACCTTACAAATCAATACACACAACTGTTCTAAAATCCCCAGTGGCTATTTTTAAATGTCATTGTTTTAACTCATCAAATCTCTCATTAATACAGAATATCTCCTTATGTCAGAATGTCTTCTTGTCAAAAGAGAGTTATTGTTGCTCTTGCTGTCATACCCTGGTCACCAATGTCTCGTTGAAGCACCCTTCCCGGTGCCCTTTAACCCTAAGCCACTGTGGGTAATGGACAATAACATTTAAAAATCCATTGGAAAAAAATATATTGACTGTTTATCAAGTATTTCAATGAACTGAAATTATGTCTTATCTTTGTGAATTCAATTTTTAATTGATCAACCACTACGGCCTGAAATGACTGATGGTGTAGGATTTTCTGTGCCTCTCAGGAAATTAAATACAAATCTATGTCAGTCATCGACTAGCAAAGGCTGCTATTTGGAGTCCGTGGGAATACCAACGGAACGCCCTGCAGCAGAATTAGTCGCTTTTCTTTCTTTCTTTATTTCTTAATAACCCCTTGTAGAAGACGCCCATTTGATTTTCCTCTGACTTCTCTCCCTTGCAAAGGAAATCTGATTCAACAGTAATACATCAAGGGCTTAACTCTGATAACAAATTAGAGGTTCGTCTTTTTCTTTTCTTGTACCAGTTTCTGGTGGATAGGATGGCTCTGAGCAGCCTTAGGACAGAAGGAGCCCCACACGCTCAGCTCTCTGGAACTTCAAGGACAAGAGGGATTCTTCCTTTGAGATGTGTCCTCTCCAGTGCCTCGTGGTAGTAACACTCCATTTTAAGTAAATACACTGCTCACAAAAATGAGGGAATCAGCGAACGCGCAGATACTCTGGCACTAGTGCATTTTCACCAGTGGAATAAAAATAGATTTTGCATCTCATCTGAATAGTTGAACAACTTTGTTTGACTTGTCGTTTGCTTTTCTGATATTCTTGTTTAATAAAAAAATATCAAATGCTTTATTTTATTGTTATTGCTTCATATTCATTTTGAAATATCCCCTAATTTTTGTGAGCAGTATATTTTGGCAACAAAAACTAAAATACAAAATATTTAAATTATTTTTATTTATTTATTCATTTTTAGAGAAGACGGGGGGGGGGGGGGGGACAGGAAGCTTCAACTCCCATATGTGCCTTGACCGGGCAAGTCCAAGGTTTTGAACCAGTGACCTCAGCATTCCAGGTCAACACTTTTAATCCACTGCGCCACCACAGGTCAGGCTAAGATACAAAATATTTAAATATTTAATTTAATTGATACATATTGAACAAAACCTTGTTCACACTACCACATCATATCATATCTTATCCAATTAGTTCTGGTACACACATTTCCTCTTCTCTGCGCAACTGATAATTTAAAGAGATTTGCAGGGAACAAATTTCTCTTTCATCCATCCATCCACTCATCCACCCATCCACCCATCCATCTATCCATCTATCCATTCATTCAAAATATTTACTAAGGTGTCAGACTATTATTTTAAGGGGAAAAATGTTGAAAACCATCAGAGCTCTGCTGTTTGTGAACCAGCAGTCCATTGGGGAAAACGCAATAATTATTCAAGGGTTACTGCATGTCAAGGGTTACTCCTGACAACACCTCAGCCAGGAATCCCTGAGTTGAAAATGTTCCAGCCATTTTTTTTGACAACTTTACATTTCCTGTTAATATGTAGGTAAATCCTTTCTGAAATCTCAGATGAAAAAAAAATACAGAAGAGCCCAATTATTCTGACAGAATCATCATTCTTTTTTATCTGTGAATCATCTTGGACTCTATGCTCCTAATGCCTCACATAAGATTACCACGTTTTACAGGTTCTGCTCTTAAACACTGCTAATATTTTGTGACTCTTGCTTCTCTCTGTATCCAATAAAAGTTTATGAACTCTAAAACTCCACTGCCTGCACCTTTCTTCGTCACTGTATTTAAATCAAGTGTCTACTTATCCAAGTTAATGTCATATCTCAAACCTGAGGTCTCTCCCTGTCACTCATTGACAAATACTGTTAACACCAATATCTGCATGGTTTTCTTTCTACCTCATTATTTTTCTACTCCAGGAGAGTTAATGTTCATTGCCATGACCCAATGACTGAGCACCTCAGCCTCTTAGCATCCTTACCTCCTCTGACCTTTACTTGAACCCAAACATCACCGTGACCACATTTGAGGACTTTTAGTTCTGGTAACATCTAAAATGTTCTTAAATACCTAGTCTCTGTCGATACCCTTATTTTCACAATCCCTTAGGATTATTAATCTCACTATATCTGTTCTTAAACAAGTTGACCCTTCCAGTCCAATGAACACTTTAACTTCTTTTCATATTACCCATTTCTTTCTTCATTGTACCTGGCCATATAATTTCATTTTTTAATCTAACATCAAATTAGATTTTGTCAGATTACCTCTATGTTTTGTGTTTGTGATGTTGGCTGCTTAGATGAAAAACTCATCCACACTGAGTCTAAGAGCTTCTTCTGTCTGTGTTGAAAAAAGTTCTGCTGGGGAAAGATCCTATAACACAGCCAAATAGATCAACTATTGATTCATGGTTTCCACTCATCCTCTTTCTTAACTGATGAATTAAGTAAACTGGAAATAGAGGCATTAGCAGGTCAGTTTGGGAACTTGCTATTATTACCCAACTAAAAGCTTGCCAACACAGTATTTATTCTTGCCTACTGTCCCCTGGATGACGCTGGTCTGTGGGGAGCTCTCCACCAGCTATTTGAATGCTGTGTCCCTTAAAAGCTGTGGAGTGAGCATGGGTTTGTATCTTGGTTCTGGGCACTGGCCATTTGGCTCAGTGGTAGAGTGTCAGCCTATAGTGTGAATGTCCTGGATTCAATTCCCAGTCAGATTACACAGGGGAAGCACCCATCTGCTTCACAACTCCTCCCCCTCTATCACTTTCTACCCCTCCCCCCCTGCAGCCAGGGCTTGATTGGAGCGAGTTGGCCTCAGCCACTGAAGATGCTCCATAGCTCCACCTCAGGTGCTAAAAGGAGCTCAGTTGCTGAGCAACAGAGCAGCACTTCAAATGAGCAGCACATCACCCCCTAGTGTGGGCTTGCTGGGTGGATACTGGTTGGGTTACATGCAGGAGTCTGTGTCTGCCTCCCCTCCACTCACTGAATGGAAAAAAGAAAGAAAGAAAAGAATCTTGGTTCTGCTACTTAATATCTGTCTGATTTTAAATAATAGTTCTCTATACATCTGCTTTGTCATCTTTAACTAAAGGTGAGTGATAAATGTCATTGTTATTGCCCTTGCTGCTGTTCTTGAAGTTCACTGATGACTTGTTCTGATAGAAACAAACACCTTTCAAGTACCTTTCTCTTTCTTAATTCTCCCTGTCTGGGCAGACTGACTGCTATGACTACTTCTCAATTTAAAAGACGTTGATCTGTTTCCTCGACAACCTCAGTGCCAGTTTCTGGACTATTGATTTGTACTTCTGGCTACAATAACTTGTGTGGTTTTGTAGAGACAGTTCTGTGAGCACTGAAGTATGTTGTCTCGAAGACTTAGCACAGCTTATAAATACTTTCCCACTTGAGACAGTTTCAAATGGGTATTTATTCAAATAAAACATAAATGGACTAAATCCTCCTTCAGATAATTAGTATTGAAAAAGGCAATGGAAAAATCACTTTCATCATGTCAGATGAGATTATACAGGGAATGTAGTTGAACCTAACATTATCTCACCGCTTTCTGATGGGAACTGTGTTTTGACAGAAAGTTCACTTTGGATTGCTTCGAATGAAAGATGAACTCTTTCTACCTGTACCTTTGTGGAGCTCTACCATTAACTTGTAAGATCCCGGGTTCAGCGGACAAGAAAGCTATTTATTCTTAAATGGTATTTTAATCCCCTTCTCTCTCATTCCATTCCTGCATTGTCCTTTAATTTAAATCTCATCACAAGAATAATCTCCTTTATCCATTTCAAGATTTCCCCAACTATAACTACATTTACTTCCAAACATTGACTTGATGGCTACAGAATAGAATTATTCTAGGGAGGTGGCATAGAGAAAATGGAAGATAAGAACAGAGAAGTGCAGGCTCCTTCCGCACTTGATATGTGTCAAATATGCAGATAACCCCGGAATACTTGCTGGTTTCCTTTCCTGGTCAATTTCCGACGCAAACAAGCTAAGGATGTTGTTCAGAGAGGCTGGAAAATAGAGCATTCCTTTATTTTGATGGGTTCATCTTGGATGATACATACACAAGATTTTACTCCAGAGAAAGATACACATTGCACCCATTATTTAGGGTAACATATACTTAATAAGTACTCAATATAGTTCTAAGGACTTTATAAATAATAACTAGTTTAAGCTTCATCAGCCTAGGCGGTAACAACTATTAATTTATTTTCCTTTTATGCATAAGAAATTGAAAACCAGAAATGTTAATGACTTTCCTAAGGGGCCACCTATCACTGATGGTGTCTCCAGAGTGGTGGCTCATGCTCTTTGATATAGTTCTGCCCAGCAATCACTCGTCACCTTGAAAGACCTGCCTCAATTACAAAGGATGCTTTGTCATATGGTATTTCAAGTATAGATTTTAATTTAAATCTTCCATCTCATCCTACACAGATTGTTCACTATAGTTCAACTGTCAACCATCTGTATCGACCTCAAGAATGCCATGTTTATAATTAATGATCACTAGGGATACATGCAAGTTTAATGGCGGGTCTCCACAACTTGTAGATCCATTGCTGTCACCACCCTAGTTTTCAGAGAGTGACATGTTTATCTGAGGAGGAAGTTCCCCTCTGATACTTTGCAATAATATAATACAAATATTAAAGAGATCATCATTTTGTCATCTCATCAGCCGGAGTTGTGCCTGTGGGCATCTGCTCACTCATTCTCCTGCGGGCAAATCTGAGAAGGCCAGTTGAATGGCAACCAGGAACTCAGAATAGAACCCACTCCTTTCTGGGGTGTGTTCCACACAGCGTCTCCCAAGGACCCCAGAGAGATTAAACCCCAGGTGTCCACAGGCGTGCCTATTTTGATAATAACTCTAGATTTCTTTCTGTTTGTCTATCACGCTCTCCCCTGGGGTCCACACCTTTCCCTTGACATTGTTTTTCAGAATAGCAACCCCCCCGCTCACCGACATGCCCAATGTATTAGTTATTTAGTTAAGAATTCAATAAATGGCCATTTTTAGTATTATTAATATACCTTAAGGAAAAATGGTTAAATTCTATGTACATGAAAAATCTGGACTCGAGAAAATCATAAGTAGAGAAACAAACAGATATTGATAGAAAGGTTCTGCCAAATGATAGTAAGGTCACATCACTGTTAGGAGATAGAAATGAAATTTAGATGCCCAAGCCCATTTGTCTTTTCCCTTAGGCCGATAACTTTATAAGAAACTAGGCATCCAAACCATTAAATATATGAAGAGACACAGAAGTCAAATGTGGTAAAGATTTTGTTTCCCTCGTACTTTTTTTTTTTAAAGTAGTGCAATTTAGCTTTTTATTGGTCTTTGTATCAGATCATGGTTCTAATCTGAGACCCAAAAGGAACTTGTTCTAGAACTAAAAATAGGAGCCCTGTTTCAAGAAAACCACAAGTGGGAATGGGTAAAAGAAAACATGAATAACAGAGCAGAATATTAGCTGGAAAGTGGATGATGAAAACCGGAATACAGACAAATAAGGACAAATGTCTGGCTAAGGCTTATTACCATCTCTCTCATAAATAAGAATTCAGAATCGATAGAATGACATCCTTAAGTTTTATTAAGTTTTATCTGGTGTGTATAATGCTGTTTAAATTCTCTATTAAGTGAAAGTATTTGAATCTCACCCCAGGGGATACGTCTAGGGGCATAAGGCCATGTACTAGTTCTGCAATTATTTTTGTGAACATTAATTTAATGTCTCTTTTTTCAACTAGGATGTGTATTGTGAAGCCAAGGGTTGTACTGACTTTTTTCACGAGCAGATCTTCAGAGTGTGTGTGCGTATTATGTGTGTGTGTGTGTAATAGTAGACACTAAGTAAATGTATTTACAGAGAAATATAAGTTTTGCCCTCACAAGTAAATTCTACTTTAAAAAAAATTTTAAGTTCTATAAATTTCTCACAGAGGAGTAATTATTGGCTATTTTTTCTAAATTGATATTTAAAAATTAAGATTGTAGTGCCAATCTTAGGAAAAATTAGAAAATAGGTTTTGATATCAATTCTACATGTGTGTGTTTGTGTGTGTGTGTGTTGGGGGGATCCCCCATCAACAAGCCATTCTCAGGGTACCAGCTGGTGTCCTACATTTCACCTCAGTTCTGACACTGTCTACCTAGAGATAGCATCCGATTGGACATGAAGTGAAGGGGTCTGTCCTATTAGACTGACCCCACCCAAACCCCTTCAGATGCTGGCGAAAAGTCTAGATTGCTACCTGCACTTCTGACCAACTGACAATAAATCCAGAGTTTCCAAGACCCCCTTCTTGGATCTGATTAATTTTCTATAGCAGTTTACAGAAGTCAGAAAAATGTTTTACTTACTAGATTACTGGTTTGTTGGAAAATGATTGGGAGATAACAGAAAATATTGGTCTCCATCCCAGGTTCCTGGTGCAGAGTTCCTAAAACCCTTGCATTTTCCTAAGTGATAAGAGCACAGGGAGCATCTTTTATTCTAATATTTGATCTTTGACCTTAGCCCCTTATCCAAGACTACTGAAACCTCTGTGATTTCCTGGGTGATAGGAGTCTTTTGTTCTAATGAGGCCATTCTGTGTGGTGTCCGAATGGCTCTGGGTGAGGGGTGGTCAATGGAAAGAGTAAGCCAGGAAGAGAAGCTTGGTATGTCTAGCCCTGCCTCTCATTCTCTTGAGAAGAGAGATGTGCTGAAAGTGGAGTTAATGCCAGCCATGCCTACCCTACAAATGTCCCACAGAACCCTACAAGCGTCAGGGTCCTGGGTGAATATGCCGTGGTTCTGGGAGGGTGGCATGTCCTGAGAGGCCAGGGAAGCTCCATGATTTTTCCAAATACTTGATGTTAATGCATCTTTTCCCTTTTGGCTGTTCCTGACACTGTTCCTGACAGGATTTCATTGTAGCAACTCTTCTCTGAAATATTGTTAAAAATATTGTTACCTTATTCCTTATTCCCATCCCTGGGACCACCTCCTTGTGAATCATGACATTAAGCACTGATTGGGGTGGGATTCTCAGCAAGGCATAGGGGTTGCCTGATGGCACAGTGCATCCACCCTGATCCTTCCAGTGGCTACATTTTACCAGATTTACATATACTATATAAAATGAATCTATTTCCTTCCAGTGGCTACATTTTACCACATTTACACATATCTAGATAAAATGAATCTATCAGCCTACTACAGTAATAAAATTATGGAAATATGAAAGGGTACATTAAGTCAATGACCAGGTGAATTCTGAAGGGAGTCAGGGTAGAGAATAGCCATCATACAGAGAGGAAATCTCAGAAGAGTCCCATTTTGAATCCTAATAAATGCAGCTGAAGGAAGATCAGATAAAAACGCTTTATGTGCAGGTCTGTCTCAGCTCTAAAACTTGGAACAAAAGTATTTGTATCTTAAATATGATAGGCTGACTGAAAGAAAATCTTAAAAAAATTTATCAATATTTTCTATCAGTGAGAACCTAACTTATAAATATTTATTACATTTTAGATAATAAATGAGTTTAAATAAAAAGCAATATGAGGGCTCCATTGCTATGGACTAAGTTAATAATATGTGAATTATAAGTAGCCATTTAAAACATGTCATGTATTTTCAATGGATACATAATTAAAATGGTTTTAAAGGTGAATCAGTTTGGTATACAAATAATTAAAGTGATGGTCTTGTGCACTCATTAGCAAAGATTGTTTCTGAGCCTTTAATGAATTTCTGGAATACACACGTACATCAAGATGGTAAAGACTGGATGATTCAACCACAAGATATTAGTCAGGCAGGCACCTGTTAGACACCACTCATTGTTAAGGTCAGGGATAAAATAATCAGTTAGACACAGCCAGACACAGCCTTGCTCTTGAAGAAACTAACTGTTCCTTAGCAGAACTCAAGACAATCATAATCATCATTTTTTTTTCAGCAAAAACCCATTCACACAAAATAAACCCAGATGCAAAAAACGGCCCTAATTTTTCAGATAAGTCTTCTCAATATCAGCAGTGTTGTTGATCAGATAGATCTCAGTAACATGGAAACACACACAGAGCCAAATCGCATTGTGAACCTAACAAAGTTACAAAGACAGGTTATTTTCTGCACCAACCATTGCTGATAGTAAAGCTTCAAATGTAAAAGGGGATAATTGGGTCACATAGATTTTTTTGGCAAATTTGGATCAGAGCAGTCAGCTCAAGGCTTGAGCTTGGATCATTTTCTTCTAACATCGGTTCTTTGTCAATATGTATGTTTTAGTGTTTCATATAGCAATTCAAAGCACAAACCGCTATTACCACACATCTAAATAAAATCTGTCATAAAACAACTGATGAAAAAGCCTCTTTTTAATTTTAGGCTGTTTATTAAAGTAGATTAATGTATTTTTTAAAAATTAAAAATTTGGGGTACATTTTGGGGTAGCATTGGTTAATAATATTATATAAACTTCAGGTGCACAACTTTATAATATGGCACCTGTATACTCCTTTGTGTGCTCACCACGCGAAGACTAGTCTCATTCTATGACCATGTATTTGACCATCCTTCCCCTCTTCCTCCTCTCCCCTGTCCCCTTCCCCTCTGGTAACCACCATTTTGTCTGTATCTGTGAGTTTGGTTTTTTTGTTACTCTGATCTGTATTCATGATCATCTCATTCCTACCCCAACATACGGTGATTTGTTTCTTTGCTATAGAAATTATGTCAAGGTGTGACTCTTTTCCCAATTGTCCCATGATCCTGCAAAACACATTGTGATCCTAGGAAACACATTGTGTCCTTCACAGTGTTAGTAGGTCACTTTGCTCTGCGTCCTTTCCTGACCCTGATTCATGGAGGCTAACTTTACCTTTGAATAATGCCCTTCTCTTCCCAAAATCCTGTCGTGATACCTACCGTAGTCAGTTTTACCGAGTTGATTAAATATTAGTTTCTCCTTTCTAAACTGCAGCTAAGGCAGGGGTAACCTCAAGTCCAGTGCTGAGAGTCCACTCTGCGGTGCTGTGCTTGGTAGGGTTGAAGTCCTCGAGAGCCATTGAATGAGTTGACAATAATATGAAGATGAGTAAGTAGGTTGTGAGTAGAGTACGTGGCTGAGAGCTGGAACTCTGGATTCAGAGATCTATGAGTTCAAGCAGGTGTGCTCCTAGAAAGTTAGACTCTCCTTCAAGCATGTGCACTGTCCGTATTGACGTAATGTGTGCGGAATGGTTGGTAGAGAACATTGCATAGAGTGGGCTTTGAGTGATAGTATATATTATGACACTTTAGGAATTAGTAGTTTTAACAGTCTTCACTATTCCCATAAACTAGATTGCCAAATTGGCAACCAAGGTTTAGGAAGACATAAGGTGGTTAAGATTCTTGATACACACACTGCAAGCAGCAATGGTCTGACCACTGCTGCCATAGCCACCACTGGGACTCAGGGCTGACTCTCCCTGTTTTCAGGACAATTCTTCATGTAGCTGCTGCTGTAGCCACGGCTGGGCACACCTGTGTTCCCCAGAAGCTGTCATAAGGAATCACCTGCTGTCCCCACGGTTCATTGACAAAGGAGGGCAAGTAGAATGAATGTGCCCCAAACCACACAAAATCAGAGAGAAATAATTTCCTCCAAATGCAAAAGATATTGCCATGAAATCTGTATCTATTCCTGTCTTACACTATCCAAAATTTAATTCAAGGTTAGTTATATTTCTTACAACAGAGAACATCTTTAAGGCTATTTGACATCCATAGCAGGAAAATGTGAGCAGCTCTTTTCAAAGACCTGGGTAGCATGTATTTCCCAAACTCAGAACAAATAAAGGAGGGAAACTGCTCTTTACTTTGGAGATATTTCTGAGTCCTTGACAACGAAAAGTGCAATTAAACCTTATTTAAAAGTTAATTTTCATGAGATTAGAAAAGTCAGATGAGAGACACTCACCTCATCACTGCTGACAAGAGAAAGCTCATAAACAGAGCATTTAATTCGGCGTAATGAAATTGGAGGGAACAGTGCTTCAGAATGGAGAGAGATACACAGAAGACAGAGTGCTTCCATTAGGTTTCCTTGTTCCGTTAGAGGAAATTATATGGTGACCTTTTCTTCTGCGCTGCCTTGGTTTTTCCATTCTTAATCATTATGCAAGATTCTGTAGGCATCCTTGCTGACACTGTGCTCCTCAGGGGGCAATTAAGAGAGTAGTGAATTCTCTGGAAACTGTAAGTCATTTCACTTGACTATTGAAAATGACAGGAGAAAGACCCTGACCTAGCTGGACTGTCAAAGCTCTCTTCCAGGGTGGACTCGAAACACCATGCCTGTGTGCTTAAGGAAAACTACACATCCGAAGGAAAACGATGAAATGTGCATCACAAACGGGTCAGTTACAAGTCATGCCACATTGCACAAAATGTAGACTCACAGTTCTATAGTCATCATTTTGGACATATATATGGATATATGCGTTTTCAGAAAATCCTCTGTTTTTTGGTTTTTGCCTTTTGCTCTTTTTAGTTTATATTTATTTCTGAGTTATGTTTCTTGGGTAAAAATTTTATTTTTGAAAGTTGAAAATAAATCCTGACCTGGCAGGGGCATAGTGGATAGAGTGTCAGACTGGGTTATACAGGACCCAGGTTCGAGACTCCAAGGGCATTGGCTTATGCACGGGCTCATCTGGTTTGAGCATAGCTCACCAGCTTGAACCCAAGGTCGCTGGCTTGAGCAAGAGGTCAGTTGGTCTGCTGTAACCCCCCCATCCTCCCACCCCATCAAGGCACATATGAGAAAGCAATCAATGAACCACTAAGGTGCTGCAGCAAAGAATTCATGGTTCTCATCTCTTTCTTCCTATTTGTCTGTCCCTATCTATCCCTCTCTCTGTCTCTGACACACGCACACACACACACACACACACACACACACACACACACACCAAAGCAAGTTGAAAAAAAAAGATATCAAAGGTGTTTTTGTTTTACCCAAATCAAATTAATTTAAACCGAACAATGATTTTGAGTGTTTGTGAAATATTTATGCATATGTATATATATTTAGGAAAAAAATCCTCAGAGTCAAATGTAATGTCAGAGGCTCATTATTCAGGGCATGGACCACCTTATGTAGTATCAAACAGATCCCTAAGTTTTGGGTCTATTGTAGGTTTATCCCTGTCAATGAGGATGGCCAGCAGGTTTCTTTTTCTTCTTATGGATTCTTTGTCCCTTAGAGACTCTGATTTCTCCACTGTAACCTCTGGGAGAGAGATCTCATGCACAGCAGGGTGTGAGAGACCAGGCCCGGTGCCCTGTTCTCTGTTTCACCATCCAGGATCAGAACTGTAGTTTCCACGTGACTCTCGGGGGTTGGTAATGTGGTCCTGACACATTTCCCAGGAATGACATGAAGAAAGATCCTGGTAGTCGTTAGTATTCTCTGTAAGAATAAGTTTCCTTTGAAAATGATTCAGTCAATTTCAACTTGAGTCATTCATCTTCTTTGAAGAAGATACTTATTATTTGAAGGTATAATCATCATGGCCACATCTTGCTTAACTATTAAGAGGAGACAGAAATAAAATACAGTTGTATTTATAACTCCTATATATCGACATCCCAAATTCATACCAGCCTACACCTCTGTGAACTCCAGACTGTACAGCTAATCGCCAATGGCGTGTTCACTTTCATGACCAGTCTCAGTGAACGACAGTCTGTTCTTGTGAATGCTTCTCTCCCCTCCTTCCTAACCACCTTGCTTCCCTCAGCATGACTGTCGCAGGCGTCACTGTCAAAATATATCACCCAAATCTGGCCACTGAAACCTCCTGGCTCAGTCCAATGGCATCTCTCACTAGCTTTAAAAAATAACCTTGCAACGATTATCTTCTTCTGTGCTTGACAATTGCATTTTATTTGCAAAGAGGCCTACGTGATTAAGTGTAAAAAAACCAAACCTTTGAATTCCATAAATTGATCTACAGGCCCCTACCACCTGCCCCGCACAACTGGGCTGCCTGTTGACTTTCCGTCCGGTGTCCTCTCCCTCTCTCAATCCACTTCCTGGGCACTGGGCAGTTGGCAGTGGGAAGTGGGCAGTGGATAGGGTCCCTGCAGGATGGCTCTTTCTACAGCCCGTCCCTCGGTTCACACCCTCATTCCACCAGGCCAAAGCTCCCTGGCTGCCCCGTGAGACTCCTCTATGTCATATTTCATGTCACAGACCCTGGCTGCGGGCGCGCCTCAGGCCTGGGCTCTGTTCCCTTGCTCTGTAGTGGTCATCCTCTATACAGACTGCCATGACTACATGTGACTACATGTAACTACATGAGAGCACTCACATGGAATTGTGTGACCATCAGCCACCGAGATCTCTTCTTTTTAAATTTGTTCTTGTTTGTGTGTTATTGTTTGTGACTGAAGCCTTCTGCCAAAGCTGCCTAAGAGAGATGAAATAACCTCTATTTAATTAATTTAAAAAATCACCTATCTCTCTGCACTAGACTGCATTTTTCACCGGAGAAATAACTTTTTATATTTTAGGCTCTGATTTATCCCTATGACAAAGTGGGCTGTATCTCAGAAAACCTTTTAAGAAATGAATATGGAAGGTGGAGTCTCTCCCCATTTTGACTGGGGAGAAACTTACAGTAGGAAAACTGGCTTAAAAATTATTCTGAGTCCAAGTTTACTAAACAATCGAGTTAAAATGTCATGAATTATTTCTTGTGAAACAGTAGGACACTTTATCCCAAATCAGTCATCTGGGAATAAGTTACTAGCATGGAGACAGGGAGATAGTCTCTTCCACATACACATATTAGACCGAAATTCTCAGTAAAGGAGACTGTCATTCATGACACCTCAAGATGCCTGATAACTGAAGTAGATAATTACTAAGATTTTTTAGGAGGGGTCATAACCTGTGATTTCATGATGCTCTGTCTTTTCCAAAACCTGTCTGTTTATCCTCTTTTTGCCAAGAAATGTTGCAGAAATTCAGTTATCATTTCTAAATGCTAAAGTGAAAAAAAAATACTTTCAGGAATCTTGTCCCTTGAGAAGAATTATCTCCTTATAGTTGTTGAAAGATCTTGCTATGTTCAAATGTTCTGTATGGAAGTTGAGAGGTATAGAAAGTCACCCTCTGAACTCCTCATCTTTTACAGAAAGATATTTCACGGGTGCATGAGATGAAAAAAGCAACATTCTCTGACTGCTGCTATAAATATTGCTGAACGCTGTGAGGTGTTTAATACACGTTTTAAGTATATACAGAAGGGAGAATGAGATCTTTATGGACCCTAGAACAGGGCAATCACACTAAACCACCCTCTCGGACTAGGTTCCTTTCTGAGATTATATGAAATTTTGACATTCTGAGCTTGTTTGTGACTGAATAGGTTAGAATGTAGACTTCTCCTAGGAAGATGGGATCATTTTCTTTCTTTTTCTTAACAGAGAACTGAAGGACTGACAAACCTATGTACATAAAATGGTTCAGTTTGCTGGCACCAGGTGGGGAGACTTCCTAAAAGTAAGATAAGTTACTAAGGAGTGAAAGTAATTATTGAATAATTAAAAGGGAGAGAGAAAAGATAGTTAACCTACTGCATTTTACAGATAACAAAGATGATACAAAGGTAAACAAGCAGAAAAATAAAGATGTAGTTAATTCAATTGTTAAAATGGATTAAATGCTGGAGACAGTTTTTTTTTTTTTGTAACTATGAAATTTATTAGGAAGTAGAGTGAGTTCTCAGGAGAATGGATGCAGATTCTGTACTCTAAGTCATTTAAAATATAGCTTCCATTCATAATGCTTCTGATGTTATCAATGTGTGACTAAAAAATATACAAAGCTAATAGCATCCTGATATAAGGAGTTAGAACATTTTAGAGAGAAAAGTTGATTTTGCTCATTAAAGCACAGATTAAAGGTCCTGGCTGGTTAGCTCAGCCAGTTAGAGCATCATCCCGAAAAACCAAGGTTTGAGTTTGATCCCCACTCAGGGCACATATGGGAACCAATGAATGTATGAACAGCTAAGTGGAACATTAAATGAATGCTTCTTTCTCTTGCTCTCATCAATCAATAATACCAAAATATAAAATGTAGATTGAATATTCAATGCTAAATTTTAGACTTATAGTAAAATATATTTTCTATGGTCAAGTTCTTGGAGGTAAATCTCACAATAGTGTGGGGACACCCTTGGACTCATCCCCTGGAGTTTCTGACTCAGACTTGTCCACAGCCCTTGTACCTGCCTGTCTGTCCCCCTAAGCTCTCTGAATAGCTGTTGACCTTATGTTTCCTTCTCTTCTATGGATTCAGAAGGAGTTGTTCATCTTCTGTCTGCTCAGCTTTCTGCTTGTTGTTAAGACAGAGCTGAGACTTCAAGCTCCTTGCACGCAGAAGCAGACACTGGCAGCCTAGTATCAGTGCCCCCTCATGGGTGACTTTCCTCCTGTGGCAAAATCAATTGCTGCAAGCCCCTTTCTTCACCAGAAAATTGGCCTGTAATATCTTCCTCCTGTGTTGGCAGGAATTCCATTAGAATAGAGAGGCCCTTTCCTCAAATATTCATTTTTCAGAATAAGTAAAATGAAAGCCTTTTTTATTAGAGTGGATTGCAGTGTCTTAAGGAAATAGAAAAAGTTAAAAACATTCAATAAGCTGCAACCACTCTGGAAACAACAGGCTAGAGCCGAATGCTGTAAGCACGTATAATTCTGTAATTAATCCCCTGGAATCCTCCTATCAACATGCAGTCAGTACAGCAAAGTGAGGATAGGAGTGAGTTCCACGTTGACCTTTCTTGATACAAGTTTTACATGTGCTACTTTTTTTTATTTCCATAATAATACTGTAAGATTTTTAGTATTATTTACAGATTGCACATCATGCACCATGGACTCTTAAAGAATCCTAGAGCGCCTACATAATACAAGTTTAGAAATGAATTTTAAACCCAGATTTACATCTTATTTATTGACTTCAATTCACAATATTACAGAAATTATCCCCTAAAATATATAATCAGTTTTATAGGACAAATTTGGGGGAAAAAGAACCTCTTCTTCACCAAAGTTGATGAAAATATTCTAGGCTTATTTAAAATTCCTCCCTTTGGATAAACACTCTCCTTGGCTTAACGTCTGAGAGGTTGAAAATATAATCTAAGTGTAAATCAAATTTTAATTTAGTGTTTATCAAGCCTGATATATGATGCAAAACTTCTTCCAGAGGGCCTTGTTAACTGAGTGTAGCAGTGAAACATGATATTAACAACAGGATTCAAACATGTACTGCTTTTAATTTCTCAGGGATTCGTCATCTTCAACACTCGTCCTTAAATTTTCATGCTTTAAAGGAAACATTCAATGGGGATTTCTTTCCCCTGACAGCCAGTAACTCCACATGAAGACATTAAGGTGTTTGCCTCTCTTTTAAAAGTATCCATCGAATACGTTTCAATTCAACCAGCAACACGCATGCTCCGTGCGGCCACCTTAAAAATAGAGAAAGCCCATTCCAACACTAATCTGCCCTTCTATCTTCTGTGAGTGGCTTTGTTTTGTTGATGGATGTTACTGAGGGCACAAAAAGTCAGACTATTTTCTGGTGGTGTGAAGAGGAGAGGGAGTATCACAAACCCCCAGAGGGACAACCCTGGTCTCCCTGAAGAGATTCACAGGTAGGAAAAAGGTGTTTTCCTCTTTTTAGGAAAAAGGTGTTTTCCTCTTTTTAGCTGAGATATCAGAGTAGAGATGTCTGCCCTTCAAACAACACTGCTGTTCAAATTGAGCAGAGCAGTGTAGAGGGTAGCTCCTTGCCAATTAAGAGACTACACGAGTATGAAAGAGTAAAAGAGGGTTTCTGTTTGTTTGTTTGTTTGAGTTTACTGTTGAAAAAAATGTCCAGTATTTTCAAAGACTGTCCAGTGAGAATACTTTCTCTTGTTTTTAATTGAGTTATAGGGGCCACC
Source organism: Rhynchonycteris naso (assembly GCA_037038555.1). Taxonomy (NCBI): domain Eukaryota; kingdom Metazoa; phylum Chordata; class Mammalia; order Chiroptera; family Emballonuridae; genus Rhynchonycteris; species Rhynchonycteris naso. The sequence continues at coordinate 134,656,993 of CM072999.1, read as the reverse complement.
TCCCTCAAACAGAAAACAAAGATAAAAGCTTGTCATTCGTTCCTTATAGCATCATCTGTCTCATGCTATTTCTCATAGCATCATCTGTCTCGTGCTATTTCTCAATTAAAAAGTAGAGTATAAAACAAACTTAATAACATGAGCATTGAATAACAGACATATTTTCAGTCATTTCTTTTTTCTACACCATTGCCCACTCAGACACAGAGAAAACACAATTCTTCTCATTACCTCATCCCACACTCCTACGTGCTTAGGAAAATATTCCTTTCAAATGAACACATTGATCTGGCTTAAACAGTATCCAGTGGACAATGGACAAAGTTCTTTCTAGCTATATAGTCATCATGTAGAAATCACTGGCAACATTATCCGAAGAATACTTTTATGTTAATAAACACAGTCCCTATGGTGCATAGTTTCATGTCTAGTTTTGAATAGATATATAGTGTAACCTAAAGCATATTTCATTATTGTGTTTGGTCCACTTGAAGGAAAATGACAGAACATAACTCTAGTGTGTGGAAATGATCCAAAATTAAAAACAACTTTTAGCAAACACATGCATATGGTTCAGTTGGGTTCTGTGGTAAAAACGGTTCAGTACATTTGTCCTACCTAAGGTGTCTTAAGACAAACGATCCTATGAACTCTTCAAAAGAATTTTAATGATTTTTTGTAAGTTGAAAATAGGGTTGAAAGACAGGAGGCCATGCACAAAAACCAAATGAGTAATTCCTTGGAAACTGAACTAACACCTAGCTTACATTCTGCCCAAAATAATAATACAATAAAATTTAAGGACGTGGGCAGATCTCCCTCATCTGAAAGGTGTACACATCTGATTTCTTTGGGAGTAAAGAAAAAAAAACTATTTCCTTACCCACTTCCTCCTGGGCACAAACCCACGAAGCAGCTGTGGTGAGTGGCACAGCTCAGCAGAGAGGTTGTAGAAAGCCCAAGACTAAAATTGTAACAGACATGAGAACAAGATTGTTATGTGATGCCTGGCTCTGTCAGACCCAGTTAGCTCATTACAGAATTTCCAAGTAGTGATTTCAGTATTACATTTTTATTTGCTTCATCCTGTAGTTTTAACAGGATAAAGGTTTCATATTAGCTTACTTGTGTGGACATAAAAGTGAGTATTTTACAAAAAAAAACTAACAAACAATATAATGTGTCAAAATGGAGAAAACTCCTCATTGACAAAATATTCCTATCAAATTGTTAACGGAGCTGAATTTTGATTTCTACCTTCTATATAGTCAATTTATGTATGACTCACTTCCTGTAGGCTGCTCTGTCTCACTTACAAAATTAGCTTTCCCTACATTTAAGCTTTCTTTTCAATTCCCATCCTACAGAATGGTGTGAGGATAATTTCATTTTTGGTGCCTTTGTTCTACAGTAAAATAAGTCTGGAATCTCCTTTTAAGGTCTTCAAATCCAGATGGATGCAGACAAAGACAGTAGGTCCTTCGGACAGTGTTTCATTCAGCATCGGTTTGTTTTGACATCTATGAGATGCCTCAGAACCTAGCTCTTGTTTCCATCAGGTAGCCTGTTGTCAAATTGGTTTCGTTACACGCTGTTTTGCTTCAAGTCCCTGAACCTCTGGAAGATGTTAAGTGAGTACTTACTGTACAGATATTTTTGATAGCTAATAAAGTGTGCTATGAAGAATAAATAAGAAACAGATCTAAATAGAAATAGTTTTCATAGACGAGATTGTTTGTCTGAACAATATGAATTCATGGAGTTTGGGTAAGAGATAAACAAGAAAATGTCATTTCAGGTGGATGAAATCGTTTGAGCAAGTCATGGAAACTAAAACATCAGACACATTTTTTTTTTTAAGAAATGTCCCTAATTGTTGTACAGTTGTATGGGTGGAATGAAAATTATTAAATAGGATATGAGAAGGAGGACAAGGAATGAAGCCAAATAAAAAAGATCAGGAGGTGTAACTTGGCCTATTTTATAATTAGGGTTACTGTTTTCAATAAAACCAGCCTCGAAAGAGATGATAGTAGACCAGGGTTGCTTATAAGACTTTCCAGAAGTACAAATATATGGTTTTCAAACTTAAGGTATAACCTTTAATAAACATAAAAGTGCACTCATAGATGCATATATTTTTAAAAGTTGGCATCCAGTAGATAAGTGAATGAAAAGTCAACCCAACATCAACAAGATACCTTCAGCTGCCAGCATGTTGAATATTCTGTATTCCCCACACCTTTTCCCTTTTTCTGAATTTGCCATAGCCCGTCAAGGCCCCCATCCTGAGGGTCACTCTCCCATCCCTGTGCTCTTTCCCACTGATGAGCACAATGGCCACATCCCTCAGATGTCGCTTTGATGGCTGGCTGTCTGCCTTGGGCATGTGATCATGACCTCATTCTATTTTGGTATGTCTTTTTTATAATCAGTCTAGGTTAATAATTTCTCCTTCCCGATGGGATCCTCGGAGTCACGGTAAAAGGAAAAACTCAGAAACATGTCCTTTCTATGGGAAGACTTTCTCAGCACCCCTTTCACATCAACATAATTCACCCATGGAGGGAGCCCAGTCTCCCCATTTGGACAGAAAAGCCAGATAATCAAGTGTGTCTCTGGAGACAGAGACAGGTCTCTGTCTCCTTTTTGGAGTTGAGCCTGTTAGTTAATTTTTCTGTCATGTTCTCAGCCATGACTAGAAATCATAACACTACAAATGGACACAGTGAGGAAAATGCATGGGACGTTTTATAGCATCTGAGAACAGATGTTAACTATCATCAGCACGGTTGTCACGTCAGGTTGAAGAGCAATTAACAGCTCATGTTATTTTACATAGAAAAATAGGGCTTGACCTGTGGTGGTGCATTGGATAAATTGTAGACCTGGAATGCTGAGGTTGCTGGTTCAAAACCCCAAGCTTGCCTGGTCAAGGTACATTTGGGAGTTGATGCTTCCTGCTCCTCCCCCTGATCTCTTTCTCTTTTTCCTCTCTCTCTAATAAAAATGAATAAATAAAATCTAAGAAGAAAAATTGGTTTTCTGCTTTTTGGTAAGCATTTCCAGTAAAAACAAACAAACAACTGATATTAAAGCTAGCGTAATGTAACATGTATTATACTTCACTTTTATCATGAGGATTTGGTTTCCTCACCAACACCTCGGACTTGTCTGTGGAAGGGAAGAGGTCTACAGACTTCGTCACATACCGGCTTGGAACCTTAGTAGTTCGGAACGGGAGCCGCTATGTCATCTGTGAGAAAAGTAGATAGGACAGTAACTTCTTCACTTTAGAGGACATGACTGTCATAAACTAAGTTCTTGTTTTTGTTTTATTTCAATCTACATAGCTCATGCATTATTTTCATGTAACCCTTTGAATCTTTCACCCAGAGAAAACATTTTAATGCTTTATATCAGTTCGTGGAAGAAGAATATGTACCATGTTATGGCTTTATGTATCCTTCAGCACAAAGGAGAACTTTTATGAGGTGTTTCCATGAATGTGCTTGTTCTAGGAGTGCTAGCATTCTGTAGCCATTATTCTTCCTTCCTTGGTTCACAGACTCTCCAGAGGCCCATGGCTCTTCATGCAGGGTGCATTGATATACTGATTTGACATAGGAATAGCCCAGTGGTTCTTAAACTGGGTTCTATTGAACCCTAGGGGTTCCATGAGTTGGTTTCAGGGGTTTGGAGAAGCTTCTGCCATGGAGGCCAGAATAAAGTAATACCATAATTTGTTGTGAGTTCATGCACTTTGTTGGTTTTGTTCTTTAAGCAAGGTGATGTTCATGCACAACTCATTTTGTGCACCAGTAAAAATACATATACCTATGTCTTGAATTTGAAAAAAAATCATATTTTATTTATCACTAAAGAAGGGTTCGGTGAATGCGCATATGAAACTGGTGGGTTCGGTACCTCAAAAATGGTTAAGAACCACTGGAATAGCCCTTACTATCACCTCTCCCGTGACACCGGGAAGGATGGACCAGATAAGACACTTGCAATATTAAAATCAATTAAAATCCAAAAAACACATGTTCCATTGCATGGTTGCGGTAGGATCTGTCTGATGAGTTGGCTACTGAGCAACCAGGGAGAAAAGGAGAGTGAGCTTTCTTATTTCTCTTGCTCTTACAGCCGAGGGTTGGGGGTGCCCCTGCGGAGGCCTCATGAAGGTCTTTCTAAAAGGAATGGCTTTGACCCCAACTACTACGTCTGTGCTTGTTTCTACCTACAGTTCTCACGTTGTAAGTCATCTAATTCAGTCTCTATTGATAATTCAATATCTTAGAAAGTCACATTGACATTTTGTGGCACTAAAGTACCAAGGTACTTACTGTTTAATGCATTGGTAAGAGAGAGAAGGAGAACTGCTCTCCACTCAATTATTGATGGCTTTTACAGGAGCAAGCCTCAGCATGGTAGGGACAGTCCCCATTCACGTCTCCATTCCTTTAACAACATTCAACATAGTTTGTAATATGAAGGTTGCGCTATAATATCTTTAAGCCATTGCTTAGTAGTATAATGTATTGGAATGTTAACTAAGGGAGATGAAACATGAAAAAAACAAGGCCATTTAAGGACAGAGTGCCTAAAAAATCTATGGAAAACCGGAGAGTCCCTGAGATTCCAAACTAGTATGAAAAGCTGTGGAGGTCCATAAGAACTATAAAATTTTTACTGTAGGTGGGACGTGTTAGGATTGTTACCATAAGGCATTTAGACCTCTGGTTTGCTGTCTGCTTTTGAAGTAACCGCACACTGGTTGATGTATCACATCAAATTTTTAATTATCTTAAAATTGATTTGCAAATTATGTTCAAAAGTTAAAATACAATTTATTTCCAAGTTTGTTTTTTATTTTGCTCTACATTTTTTTCCCCCAATATACTCTTAACAATTAGGAATGTAAAGCCGTTGTATTTGAAATATAGGTCAGGTTTGAAAGATCTTTATAATGTGATTTGGAAAGAATTCATTTATTAAATTTTGAGGATTTTAGTGTATATACTTTATAAAGCGTTTCTATTTTTTTAATCCATTTTTATTCTGTTGCTCAATACATTTTATAGAACACTTCGTAGTAACTGTATATCTGTGACAGTCCATAGTCACACCTTTCCATTCAAATCCACAAAGAAAACACAGCATGCCTCCTTTCCAGTGACTCACTGGCTCTTGCTTCTAAGCTCATACACCCTCAATTGAGAGATACCTGAAGTTGCTCGTGGTATTCTTCTCCTAAAATTTGTCACTTTTGGTGATGAGTCTATCACATCATCACATCATCATGTGTACGTCATTTATATGAAATCATCTCTCTCCCTACCTATCTACCTGTCTACCTACGGACGTACTTACCTCTCTATATGCCTTTGGATAACTCCATGTCTCTCTTGTAAAATACTGAATTTTTTTGTATTACTTCGTCCTCTCCTTCTGACCTGTGGTGGCTTCAGAGTGTGAAGTGTGATGTGACAACAGCGGGACAATGGTGTGGGCTAGGTAAAGAGCCACTAGGCTACAAGGTGTCTTCTGGACTGGGACTGATTTTAGCTTAGTGCATTGTGATAGAGTTTCTGGACTGTCACTGCAATGCCCCCATGCTGGTTTGGCCTCTTCCATCGCTGTGGTACAGCATGCTACCTATGGATCCAGTGATTGCATCCAGGTGCAAATCCCCTGCTGCTTGGTGCTCTCCTTGCAGACCCTAGGAGCTGTCCCACCCAGCATGACCCCTTTCACGGCACTCACATCCCTGAATTTGATGAAACACACCCATCTACATAGCTAAGTAACTTCACTGACTCCAGGTAGAATAAAAATTCACATCCAGAGTTGTCCGGAAAAATGTTCACAGCCAGAGACACAGAGAAAACACCGAAAGCATTAAAAGAAAAATTACAGGCCACATTAAAGAGAACCCCAGCAAGATTAATAGTTAACTTCTCATCAGAAGCAGGGGGGACATAGAGCCAGTGCTATACTTCCAAAAAAGAAGGCGAAATAAAGACATTCCGAGATAAATAAAACTGCTAGAAGACCTGTCTTATAAGAAATAATAAAATAAGTTCTTCAGGCAGAAAACAGGGAGGCAGGCAGTAATTTGCAGACTCATGAATAAGCAAGGGCACCCGTATAAGTAACTGTGGCCATACCACTGGGCCAGAAAAGGTCATGCTGTACTTTTATTTCTCTTCATCCACCTTCTTGCTGTCTGTATTCCACTGTAAAATCCATTTGCAGAGGTGAGATGTCTTACCCACCCTTCTCACATGGCCCGTCAGATGCAACATAGTGTAAGCACTTACTTGACATGCTTACTTGGTGGAGAAAGGGCAGGAGGGGAGGGAACTGTCAGCAAGCAGCATCGCAGGTAAACACCAGCCCCCTCCTTATCGAATCCCTGGCCCTTGAAGTCCAAGGAAAGAGACACCTACTTATATGAACTTCATTAGTTATAACCATATGGCTTAACGTGACAATCACTTAATGGGCCTTATTTATCATTTATATTTTATGATGAACAATTATCGTAAAACTTCAGAGAAGCTTAATCCATTTTTATAAATCCATTTTATAAAATGAAAAACAAAGAAATAAAGAAGTGAAGCCCACTAAATCCTGTCGTCACAAGTGAATTGCTCGTGGATGCTCAATGGTGTCCATTACTTAATCCGTCTGTACACCTGCCAGGAAACTGATCAATTTTCTTGTTCTCACCTGAGGGACGTACACTCTCATACATCATTGCTATGTTTGAAAAAATGGAAGTGACAAGTAACTGCTTAAAAAGTAATGTTTTATAAACCTATGTATTAACCACTGTTGGCAAATCTAATATTTCATTGTGTGCTAAACAATCTATTGCAAAGTCATTAACGTATTTGTAAGACTGTTACAAAATGCCAGTGAAAATACTTCGCTTAAGTTAAAATTAAATTCAGAGTTTAATATAAACCTTCACAATTTCTCAGACTTTCCCTAAGTTACTGAATTACTATGCTATAATGGCTTAATATAGTGAATGCCATTGCCAAATGTTTAACACACTCTGGAACTTTTAGCACTTTTTTTTTTTTTTTTGCACAAATCAACCTTCACGTTATTTTAGGTGGAAGTATTTGCAGAAAACTTTACTTTTAAAAATCAATTTAAGGGGGAGGAACAAGATGGCGACGGAGTAGGCGGACTTACCAACTTCCAAATCCCAGAACCAAAGTGGATTATAACTCAATTTTAAGAACCATCATTTAGATAAACCAACTTTGAACTAAACTAAATGGACTCTTCAACCAAGGAACACAGAAGAAGCCACATTGAGACTGGTAGGAATAGCAAAAACGCGAAGAGGGCCGCCCAGCTCCCCGGAGCAAACGATAGCCCGGAGAGACCCATGTGGCGGGAGGAGAGTTTGGCGGAGAGGGAGGGACCTGGGTCCCAGGAACCAAGCCCCAGTCTGCAGTCCCAGAGCTTAGAAGAGGCGTTTGGACAGTTTTGAGCTGTGAAACAAGTGAGGGAGCTCCCAGGCCTACAGTGTGGAGTATTAGGTCCCTTCCTACTCTGCTGAGGGTTGCTTAAGGGTTTGGGGCGACAGGACGCTGAAACGCGTTTCTGTCAGCGTGGGCAGAGGCCAAGCCGGAGTGAGCTCGGTCTAGCCCAGCAGGGTCGGAGGGGATGCGTGAAAGCTACGGGGACAAAGCGAGAGGCCAGAAACGGGCAGAAATCTGCTCTGCGACCCTACGCAAGCCGGCCCTGACCGCGGGGACGGGGTAAACCCCAAGACAAGTGAAAGGTCACAGCTGAGCCCACACTACTATCCCCGCCCGGCCGGAGAAACCGCGGTTTGCCATCCTACGTGCGCGAGCGGGCTCCGAACGCGGGAGCAGGGTAGAGTCTGGGACGAGCGGAAGTCCGCAGCTAAGCAGAAGCCAGCAAACACGCCTGGCCAAATGAAACCTTGGTTTGCAACCCTGCACAGAAGGGCCCTGGCCTCGAGGGCGGGGCTAAAGCTCCGGATGGGCAAAGGTTCACAGCTTAGAGCACGTCAAAAGCCCCACCCAACCCACAAAATTGTGGCGAGCAGGCTCTGACTGCGGATTCCGGCTGGAAGTCCAGAAACAGGCTGGGTCTGCAGCTGAGCAAAGGTGCTCACCTCTACCCTTGGTGCTGAGGCTTGTGGCTTGAGTGACAGTCCCTCCCACGGAGGAGACGCAGAAATCACAGCAAAAGCCACAGTGGGCCTGCGCTGGCAACACCAATACCCAACCACCCTAGGCAGCGGCAGAGGAGGTGGCGGGCCTGCAGACAGACCACAGCTAGAGAACACAAAGGCAACACCTACTGGACTCCAGTGGCCACAATTTGCTTATACACAGACAAAATGGGCAGGCAGAGGAATGCAAACCAAATGAATCAAGAGAAATCCCCAGAGAAGGACCTGAATGAACCAGATATAACCAAATTACCAGAAGCAGAATTTAGAATAATGATAGTTAGGATGTTCAAAGAAATAAGAGCAACAATGGATAGTCACTATGAACACCTAAATAAAGAGATAACAAGTATAAAAAACGAAATTGAAATAATAAAAAAGAATCAGACAGAAATGACAAATACAGTATCAGAACTGAAGAACACAATGGAAGGAATTAAAAGCAGGATGAATCACGGTGAGGATCGAATCAGCCAATTAGAGGACACAATAAACAAAGGCACAGAAGCAGAGAAGAAAAAGGAAAAGAGACTAAAAAAATGTGAGGAAACTCTACAGGAGCTCTGTGACAACATAAAGAGAAACAACATTCGCATCATAGGGGTGCCTGAAGAAGAGGAAAGAGGACAGAAAATCATAGCAGAAAACTTCCCTAAATTAGGGCTGGGAAACATTCCACACGTTCAAGAAGCACACAGAACTCCATTAAAGAGAAACCCAAAAAAATATCTACACCAAGAAACATCATAGTTAAAATACCAAACCTAATGGATAAAGAAAAAATCTTAAAAGCTGCTAGGGAAAAAAAGGCTATCACCTACAAAGGAGGCCCCATAAGGATGACATCGGACTTCTCAACAGAAACACTTTAGGCCAGAAGGGAATGGCAAGATATAATCAATGTAATGCAGAACAAGAACCTACAACCAAGACTACATTGTCGAGCAAGGCTAATGTTTAAAATTGAAGGAGAAATAAAGAGCTTCCCAGAAAAGGAAAGCCTCAAGGAATTCATAAAAACCAAACCAATTCTGCAAGACATACTAAGGGGCCTGTTGTGAACAGTTTAAAGGGAGGAAAGAATATAGAAAAAGAAGAATACAGCTTTAAAGAATAAAATGGCAATAAACAACTACATATCAATAATAACCTTAAATGTAAATGGATTAAATGATCCAATTAAAAGAGAGGGTAGGTGCGTGGATAAAGAAACAGGACCCATACATATGCTGTCTACAAAAGACACACCTTAAAACAAAAGATGCACATAGACTGAAGGTAAAAAAGACGGAAAAAAAAATTTCATGCAAATGGAAATGAAAAAAAAGATGGGGTAGCAGTACTTATATCTGACAATATGGACTTTAAAACAAAGGCTGTAGTAAGAGATAAAGAAGGACACAACATAATGATAAAGGGAACAATTCAACAGGAAAATATAACTATTATAAATATCTATGCACCAAATATAGGAGCCCCGACATACATAAAGCAGACTTTGATGGATATAAAGGGCGAGATTAACAGCAATACTATAATAGTAGGGGATTTCAATACCCCTCTAACAACACTGGATACATCCTAAAGAAAGAAAATTAATAAAGGAACAGCAGACTTAAAGGAGACACTAGATCAACTTGATTTAATAGATATCTTTAGAACTTTTCACCTTAAAGCAGTAGAATATACATTCTTCTCAAGTGCTCATGTTACGTTTTTTTAGGATAGACCACATGTTAGGACACAAAAATGGTCTCAATAAATTCAAGAAGATTGAAATCATATCAAGCATTTTCTCTGATCACAATGCCATGAAAGTTGAAATTAACCACGAAAGAAAAACTGAAAATACTCAAACACTTGAAAACTAAATAGCATGTTATTAAATAATGAATGGATTAACAATGAGATGAAAGAAGAAATAAAAAAGTTTCTAGAAACAAATGATAATGAGCATAAATCAACTCAAAATTTAGGGGACACAGCAAAAGGAGTTCTGAGAGGGAAGTTTATTGCACTACAGGCATATCATAAAAAGCTAGAAAAAGCTCAAATAAGCAACCTGACCCTGCATCTAAAAGAACTAGATAAACAAGAAGAAATAAAACCCAAGACAAGTAGAAGGAAGGAAATAATAAAGATCAGAGCAGAAATAAATGACATAGAGGCTAAGGAAACAATACAGAGTTTCAATGAAACCAGAAGCTGGTTCTTTGAAAAGGTAAACAAGATTTATGAACCTTTAACTAGACTCACCAAGAAAAAAAGAAAGAGGATTCAAATAAATAAAATTAGAAAGGACAGTGGAGAAATAACACCTGACACAACAGAAATACAAAGATTTGTCAAAAAATACTATGAAGAACTCTATGCCAAAATATTAGACAATCTTGGTGAAATGGACAAATTTCTTGAATCATATAACCTTCCAAAAATCAATCTGGAAGACTCAGAACACCTAAACAGACCAATTACAACAAATGAGATCGAAACAGTTATCAAAAAACTCCCCAAAAAGAAAAGTCCTTAATGGCTTCACATGTGAATTCTATCAAAAATTTAAAGAACTAACTCCTATCCTCCTCAAGCTATTTCAAAAAATTCAAGAGGAAGGAAGACTTTCAAACTCCTTTTATGAGGTGAGAATAATTCTGATCGCAAAATCAGGCAAAGACAACACAAAGAAAGAAAATTATAGGCCTATATCCCTGATGAATTTAGATGCTAAAATTCTCAACAAAATATTAGCCAACCAGATCAAGCAATATATGACAAAAATCATACACCAAGATCAAGTGGGATTTATTCTGGAGAGGCAAGGCTGGTTCAATATTCGCAAATCAATCAATGTGATTCATCACATAAACAAAAGGAAGGACAAGAATCACATGATAATTTCAATAGATGCAGAAAAGGCATTTGATAAAATCCAGCACCCATTCATGCTCAAAACTCTCAGTAAAGTGGGAATACAGGAAACATTCCATAACATGATAAAGGCCATCTACGACAAACCCACAGGCAACATCATACTAATTGGTCAAAAATTAAAAGCAATCCCCTTAAGATCAGGAACCAGGCAGTGGTGCCCACTTTCACCACTTTTATTCAACAAAGTTCTGGAAGTCCTAGCTCCAGCAATCAGACAAGAAGAAGAAATAAAAGGCATCCAAATTGGAAAAGAAGAAGTAAAACTGTCACTATTTGCAGATGATATGATATTGTATATAGAAAACCCTAAAGTCTCAGTCAAAAAACTACTGCACCTTATAAATGAATTCAGCAAAGTGGCAGGATATAAAATTAATACTCAGAAATCAGAGGCATTTCTATATACCAATAATGAACTGTCAGCAAAAGAAATTAAGGAAACTATCCCCTTCACTATTGCAGTAAAAATAATAAAGTACCTAGGAGTAAATTTAACCAAGGAGGTTAAGGACTTGTACTCGGAAAATTATAAAACATTGATAAGAGAAATCAAGGAAGATACAAACAAGTGGAAGCATATACCGTGCTCATGGCTAGGAAGAATAAACATCATTAAAATGTCTATATTACCCAAAGCAATTTATAAATTCAATGCAATACCAATTAAAATACCAATGACATACTTCAAAGATATAGAACACATATTCCAAAAATTTATATGGAACCAAAAAAGAACACGAATAGCCTCAACAATCTTAAAAAGAAAAAATAAAGCAGGAGGTATCACTCTTCCAGATATCAAGATTTACTACAAGGCCATTATACTCAAGACAGCCTGGTACTGGCATAAGAAGAGGCACATAGATCAATGAAACAGAACAGAGGACCCAGAAATAAACCCACAGCTTTATAGACAACTGATATTTGACAAAGGAGGAAAGAGCATAGAGTGGAGTAAAGACAGCCTCTTTAACAAATGGTGTTGGGAAAATTGGACATCTACTTGCAAAAAAATGAAACTAGACCATCAACTTACAGCATTCACAAAAACAAACTCAAAATGGATAAAAGACTTAAACTTAAGCCATGAAACCATAAGCATCTTAGAAGAAAACATAGGCAGCCAGCTCTCCAACATCTGTAGCAGCAGTATATTTGCCGAGTTATCTCCACGGGCAACTGAAATAAAAGGCAAGATAAACAAATGGGACTATATAAACTAAAAAGTTTTTGCACAGCTAAAGACAATAAGAACAGCATAAAAAGACAAACCACACAATGGGAGAACATATTCGACAGCGCATCTGATAAGGGGTTAATAACTAAAATTTATAAAGAACTTATAAAACTCAACAACAGGAAGACAAACAATCCAATCAAAAAATGGGCAAAAGAAATGAATAGAAATTTCTCCAAAGAGGACATACAGATGGCCAATAGACATATGAAAAAATGCTCAACATCAGTAATTATTAGGGATATGCAAATTAAATCCACAATGAGATATCACCTCACACCAGTCAGAATGACACTCATCAGCAAAATAACACAGAACAAGTGCTGGCGAGGATGTGGAGAAAAGGGGACCCTTCCACACTGCTGGTGGGATTGCAGACTGGTGCAGCCACTGTGGAAAACAGTTTGGAGATTCCTCAGAAAATTAAAAATCGAACTGCCTTTTGACCCAGCTATCCCACTTTTAGGAATATACCCTAGGAACACCATAGCACTGTTTGAAAAGAAGCAATGCGCCCCCTTGTTCGTGGCAGCATTGTTCACAATAGCGAATATCTGGAACCAGCCCAAGTGTCCATCAGAAGACGAGTGGATTTAAAAGCTTTGGTACATATATACTATAGAATACTACTCAGCCATAAGAAATGATGACATCGGATCATTTATAACAAAATGGATGTACCTTGATAACATTATACGGTGTGAAATAAGTAAATCAGAAAAAAAGAAAAACTGAGAACAGCATGGTTTCATACATAGGTGGGACGTAAAAGTGAGAACATGAGACATGGACAAGAGAGTGGTGGTTATGGGATGGGGGGAGGGAGGGAAGAGTGGGATAGAGAGGAGGGGAGGGACACAGGGAAAACCATATAGAAGGTGACAGAGGACAGTTTGACTTTTGGTGATGGGTATGCAACACAATTGAATGATAAGATAACCTGGAGATGTTTTCATTGTACATGTGTACCCTGATTTATTGGTGCCACCCCATTAGAATTAATAATAATAAAATATATAAAAAAATCAATTTAAGGAGGCTGCTCTTGTGGGATGAGAATGTTGAGCTAGTTATCCCATTTTTCTCCCCTCACACTTAATGAATAACATAACCAAAAAAACCCCGTAATCAAAAATAGATTACATCAATTCATCAGAGGAAAGGCATGACACATTGCCGCACCTAAAACTTTTAGAATTAATGTGACATGGGGGGGGGCACTATCAGCGTGTTTTAGTTTTTGAAATTATCGAATATTATGGTGAAAGGAGTTGGGACATACCAAGATAACAATTAGTCTAATAATTGAACCTCCTTTCTAACCTGATTTGGCAGAGCAAGACTCTAAAACCCACTTAAAGAAGGTACTGACTCTATTTTTTAATCTATTTTTATAAATTTTATTCATTTTAAACAGGTGGGGTGGGGTGGGGGAGAGAGAGAAAGAGAAAGAGAGAAGGGGGAGGAGCAGGAATCATCAACTCCCATATGTGCCTTGACCAGGCAAGCCCAGGGTTTTGAACTGGCGACCTCAGCGTTCCAGGTGGACTCATTACTCACTGAGCCCCCACAGGTCAAGCGGTATTGATGCTATAATTAAGCAACAACCGAAACAAGGAAATTCCACTATATTCAATATTTTGTTTTTGTTTTATTTTTCCCAGCTGGAAAGAAAGCGTGAAAGGGAAGATCAGATAAACATAATTATCAAGAATTAATTATCTTTCGACTTAAACAGAGATGAACTAGGATGCAGATAGATAATGAGGAAGTTAAAACCCTCTGTAGGAGCTGGCTCTCCGTGGGGGAGATATTTTCCAGCCTGTGCCAGTAGTATTTCTGCTCCTCTACATTTAGAGCTAATGACAAACTTGGCCAAATATTTACATAATTTGCCTTGTTTCTTTGGCAGACATTTTAGATGGAATATCTCCCACTGTGTAGCCAAATGACGGGGATCGCTGTCTATGTAAATGATGTGTGAGCACAGAAATGAAGCCAGAATGGAATGCTCACAAAACAAAAACAAACAAGTAAGCCAACAGGTAGTGCCTTGAATAGGTGGACTATTTGACAGAGGATGCTCTTTTTAAATGTGTAGGGGGCAGTTCAACAAATACATAATGCCAAGAAACCACGCTTAGCAGGACAAGAAGTCTCCAGCGTGTACAACCCCTCATTTCGATGACAACCCTTGTGGTGAAGCTATCGCCCTGCGGTGGGTAGCCTCTGCTTTTAGGACTCCATCGATAATGACCTTGAAAAGAGAAAGTTTGTCCCTGATCCCATGTTCTTCATTCTGTCATTCAGGGTCCCATTTTTGTGGTATTTATTTTTTTTCTATTGTTGGTTTAATTCTTAAAAAAGTTGTATCTGATAAAAACGTTAAAAAAATTTATTTTTCAACTGAGGAGCTACAGAAGGTGTATTTTCTTTTACAAAGCACCATAGAATCTGGCCCACGGGAATTTTCTGGACTGATCTTCTACCCTTCCCCTAAAAGCACATGCCATGCTCCGCCCACACCCAATGTATTCCATATTCCCAGCCTCGCTCCAAACTTGGTTTACATTGGAGACTGGCCCTTGCTTTTCCTCCTACCAGAAATAGTCTTTCCACAAACTCACGTCAATGTAAGAAACTTCCAGACCTGTAAAGAATTGGTATAAGATTTTATTTGAGGTAAACTGAGGACAGTTGACGTGAAGCGAGGTCCCGCATGCTCAGGAGAATGACAGTTTATGGTGTCTTTTTTGCATCTGAATATAAGGCCAATTCCCTGAGGGTGGGAGGGAGTAAAGTGGATGGATGACTGGTTTGTTAAGATTCTGTGCTCTCTTGAAGGTGGTCCAGCTTTAGAACAAAGGTTCTGAAAGGGCACCTTCCAAAGATGTGTTAACCTAGAAGCACAAAAACAATGTGCAGGGCTTGCTCAAGGCAAAGTTAATCCTTTTAGGAAACAATTTATGTGTCTTGGGCTTGACCACCCACCATGACTGGGAAGGATAATTGACAGTTCGGTCAGTCTATCAGGTTACTTTTCATAGAAACTCTTCTTCATCCACACTCATCACTTTTCAGTGGAGGTTATTTTCATCTTCCCTTACTTACAGTTCTTCTTTTCACCACATTCTGTAGTCTGTCATTCAGTACTTGATTTCATTGTCATTCTTTTCTCATGGGTTTAATGTCTATAACTCTGCACTCAAAAGCAACCTCTGTGGAGAAGGAGGAGGCCGTGTCTGCTCTTCCAGGGTCATGTCTCTAACCCCAGAACACAAAGTACACATTCTCCACTGGCCTCAACAAACATGCATTCAGGGCCTGGAAAAATAAGTGCATGCAGGACTGGATGAATAAATGCAGTATAGCCTGGGAGATGTAGGATTTAACTTCCAAACACAGACACTGCAGAGAGTTAAATGGAAGTGTTATTGAATAATTTCACCATTTTGCAAGACATGAAGTTGAGACTGTTGCAGGTTAACCTATTGGTTTTGGGGAAATTGGTAAATATGATCATCATACTTGTCAGTTTTGGAATACTTTAACTCCAGATGTCAAGATAACTCTGCAAAAAGTTTATAACACATGACATTTTCAAGCATTTGATAAAAATGGATGGTTTTGTAAAGGGCTGGTGTGTGTGTGTGTGTGTGTGTGTGTGTGTGTGTGTGTGTGTATATATATATATGTATACATATACATTCAGAGATAGTTTTTTTTTTCGTGAATTAATGCAAAAGACCATTTTGAGACATTCAAAACTCATCAGTTCAGGCACAACACAGAACCTGAAAAAACAGGTGTCTTACATATACACATCAACTACTTTATGGTTCACACTTTGTGCTTATTTTGAAGCCTTTTTGTCAGATCATTTCAGAGCTCAGCTGGTATCACAGTTTGGAATTCATACTTTTAAAAGGAGTCCAGAATTAATTTCGCTGGTCTGATGACCTGAGGGGCAGACTGAAGACAAGTAATGAACACTCTTCTGGGAAGTTCTTCAACACCAGATTCAATCTGTAACCTTAACTGCAATTGAGATTTAGTTTAATGAAAACGAAAGAAAGAAAAAATGATTGCACACAATTTGCTGCCAGGGTACTCAGACATCAGAAATAAAGAGGAAAAACAAAAAGAAGTCAAGGGACCTGCAGGCATTTTTATATATAGCAGCTGATTGACAATGGCCACTTCTGGATTTGCTCATCACTGACAGACTTTCAGGCCAAAATTGAAAACTCAATTGATATTGACAGGTGCTGGCCGGGGAAGGGAACCATGCTGCTTGCAATAAGTGATGATCGTATTCACCAATTTCCCCAAAACCAATAGGTTAGCCTGCACATGATGATCGTATTCACCAATTTCCCCAAAACCAATAGGTTAGCCTGCACAGCCCTCTAGCAGCATTGCCATACCACCCTCTGTCGTGATGGGCACAGCTCTACAGAGAAGTTCTCCCTGGACGTTATGTAGTACGTAGGATCTTTCACACACGACAAAACAAAAGTATCAAACTCAATATTTCCTTTTCAAAAGCCTTGTAATGTGTGTAAATTTCAAAGGAAGACTACCGAGACATGTAACTCAGCAAGTAGGCTACACTGAGGAACAATTTTTTCTTTCATTTTCTGATGCATGAGGTTTTAGAACTTTTTCTCTATATATCTGCATTGCTGATTCCAAATCTGAAATCTATTTCTTGGTACATGCGCTAGTTCTTTTGCAATTTTAATTTCTTTTTGTTATAGTTAATGGCATGCATTGGATTTTAAATTGGAGTTAAAGGGCAACGACTCTTGGATTGAACACAACCACAAGGCAATTAATGTTTTACAAACATCACTTTTACATAATTGTAGTTGTTTTTAAATGTAAAGAATTATTATCTGATAAAAACATCCTCTTATTTTGAGATTAAATCATGGCTTCTTCAAGTAGGTATAAATGTAATAGTCCTGACACCTTCTGTTATATACGTGGCTGTTACACATTTCAATGCCAAAGGCACAATATTTCATCATTTGTGACCTGTGCACATATTGCCTATTTTCAAATTCCCCTTGGCGATCAAGACAAGATTTGGGCTCCTCACATTGTGTGTCATAATTGTGAGGAAATGCTTCATGGCTGGTAAAAAAGGAAAACACAAAGGAATGCCTTTTGGTATTCCCATGTTTTGTCATGAACCTAAGGACCACAGCAGTGACTGTTATTTCTGTCTGATCCATACAAAGGGCATCGGCAAGAAAAAACAGTATATGATCGCATATCCTAATATTCCTTCAGCAATACGACCTATCCCACACTCTGAGACACTCCCAGTTCCAGTTTTCAATGGTTTTCTTTCTTCTAAGGACAAAGAAAGTGAACATGGTGATCAAGTGTATTTTGATAAGATGCATGAGGAAATGATTGTAGATCTGAAGGGTCTTCTTCTGATGCCGAGCAGTCATTAACCCCTCAGCAGTTTAGCCAACCCAAATTGAATGACTTAGTAAGAGATTTGGGCCTATCAAAGAAAGCAGCTGAGTTATTAGCCTCCAGGCTTCAATAAAAGAATGTATTTCACCGGTCAGCTAAAGTATTCCATTTCAGGAAACGTGAACAAATTTTTGTGAACTTTTTCTAAAGACAAACACTTTGTTTACTGTCATGACATCAGTAGTCTTCTCAGTCAGCTAGGTGTTACCACTTACAGTCCAACAGAATGGCGGCTATTTCTTGACAGCTCTAAACAGAGTCTGAAATGTGTTCTCCTACACAACGGTAATGTTTATGTAGCAGTTCCAATTGGTTATTCAACTCATCTGTGAGAAGATGGTAAAGACATAAAAATTGTCCTCAGCTTTCTGAAGTATGAGGAGCATAACTGGATCATTTGTGTGGATTGTAAAATGGTAAATTTCCTGCTAGGACAACAGAGAGGTTTCACAAAGTATCCTTGCATTCTGTGTTTGTGGAACAGCTGAGCTCGGGAGAAACACTGGACATAGAAGGAGTGGTCGAAACATGAAACTCTGGAAGTAGGGATGCAAAATATTGTGAATGAACCTGTAGTTAATTGAGAGAGGATTATTTTTCCCCTACTTCACATCAAACTTGGCTTAATGATGCAGTTTGTTCAGGCTTTGAATAGAGAAAGTGAATGCTGTCAACATATTATTTCTGGTTTTCCTGCCTTGTCTTTCAAGAAGATAAAAGCAGGTGTATTCAATGGACCTCAAATTTGAACCCTCATATGTGATGAAGAATTTGCCAGGAAGATGAATAAGAAGGAGAAAGCAGAATGGCAGTCTTTTGTGGCAGTTACAAAGAACTTCCTTGACAACAAAAAAGCAGAAAACTGAACTTCTGGTTCAAAGGATGCTGTTGGCTTTCTGCGACATTGGATGTAACGTGAGTGTTAAGATTCACTTCCTGAACTGTCACCTTGATAAGTTTCCCAAAAATCTTGGAGCTGTTAGTGATGAGCAGACTACTGCTGGAGCATCAACAGAGATTGTCCTCAATGAGTACACAAACACAAGAGGTACAAATGCAAATTTTTGCCTGAGTAGAATTTAAATAAGTTTTGCTCAAATTTTATGATTAAAATAAGTGTTTTAAAATTTTCTATTTCAAGACTATACTTTCAGGGATCATTTCTATAGTTTGTTAATATGTTCTATTTTGAAATTGTAGACAAATTCTGATGCAATTATATCTTTTAGAGTATTAGTGTATTTACTGTATTATATAAATTATTATATTTTCACAAAGATTATGCTCAAGAAGACATTCTACTTCATTATGTTAAACTAAATTGAAAATTTTACTATAAAATAAAAACCTAAAATCTTTAATTCCAAATAAACTGTAGCTTACAGAGAAAAACTAATGTCAGATTTGAGATCAGCACACTCGAAATAGGTAGTAACCCAAATTGAAGTAACAAGTGTTCTTGTGGATGCAACAACAATTTTGTCTCTTAGTACTATTTATAAGCTAATGAGAATTATGATTAGGAAACAAGAAAACATGCTGCCACATGGAATGACATGGAAGTGATCTATAGTAGTACATTCTCAAAGCAACTAAAGCTAGAGAGGGGACCTTACTCTCAGGGACAGAGAGAACAGTGGGGTCCATTCTCACAAGCAAGTAGTCTCTTTTTCTAGGGTCCATGCTAGAGAGGCTTCCTGGGGACTGAGAGTGCAGGCCTTGAGTGTAGACATAGTGGTGCATAAACAAAATGCACACGCCACCCTGGTGTCCACATAGGGAAAGAAAGAAATAAGCAAGTCATTAAAATAGAGAGTGTCACCCCTATTGTTCATGCTGTGGGGGAACACAAAACCAGGAATGGCCATATGGTGTCATGTTGGGAAGCACATATAAGGTGAGGTCACAGACATTTTAAGAAGAGCCAGCCGTCAGGAATGGCTTCACTAAAGGGAAACAAGGAGAATAAAAATTTTCACCTACTGAGAGCAAGGGAAGGTGTTCCCAGGCAAAGGGAACAAGGGAAATACCCACGGGGTAGGCTGTGGTTGGTGCCAGTCACCTTGCCTTTATGACATTGGAGAGGAAAGGAAGAAAAACACATTTCCCACTAGAACCAACATATTTTTTCTTTCAGTTTTATAGTCAAAGCCAATGGTACGACCTTAGTAAACTCTAGAGCTGAGAAATATTTTTTCTTGATTAAAGCTTTGCAGTTTTAGTTATGGCTATGGCCGATTGCAAGTTAATGTATGTAGATGGGCTGATGTTGTGTAATATTTGGGCCCCTCCAACAGTCATTTATTGAAATCCTAATGGCCAGTGGTATCAGGAGATGGGGTCTATGGGAGGTGATTAGGAGCGGAGCCCTCATAGATAGGGTTAGTGCCCTGAAAAGAGACCCCCCGCCCCAGGGTTCCCTAGCCCTTTCAACCAGATGAAGTTACAAGACCTAGGCAGTCTTCAGCCCATAGAGGGATCTCACCTGCCAGGAACATTCTGGAACCTTGGTTCAGTCTCTAAAGATGTGAGAAATACATTTCCACTGTTTATAAGCAACCCAATCTATGGTATTTTGTTATAACAGCCTAAATGGTTAAGACATGAGCCAAGGTAGAAAATGAAGTTGTTTTTTTTAAAATGTACATGGACACACAGTAGCATTGTTAAAAAGACAACCTCTCTCATTGCACTTTAGTCAAAATCAATGATCCTTATCAGTGTTAGTCCAGGTCTGAGTTTTCTATCTTGTTCTATTGATCCATTCATCTATCTTGATACCAGTTTTCTTCTTTTTTGATTATAAAAAAAATTATAAATCTTGAAATCAGGTAGTATCATTCTTCATTTATTTCTTATTCTTTAAATTTCTTTTTTAAAAGTCAAAAACTTCTTTTGACGAACCTTGGTCCTTTATATTTCCATATGGATTATAGAATCAGTTAGTCAATCTCTGCACAGAAAAAAAGGCCTACAGAATTTTTATTGCATTGAGAATATAGATCAATGTGGGGGAAAATGACATCTTTATGATCGTAAGTTTTTTAACCCCTATTAGTTCTTTAATTTCTCTCAGCACTGATAAATCTCTCCCTAATTTCAGAGATTTATCTCCATTTTTATATTTTTGATGCTATGCTGAAAGGTAATTTTTTATTTCAATATTTGGTTGATTCTAGCTAATATACAAAAAGAAAATTACTGTCCTGTATTCAATTCAATCATTCTAGATTCACTCACTAGTAATAGTGGTATTGTAAGTTCTATCATTTAAAAATTTTTATGAACACATTGTCAGTAAACAATTTTTTTTTCCTTCTTGACATGCCAATAGAAGTTTTCAGGTTGACCTTAATCAGGATAAGTATGAGCCCTTCTATTTCTAATTTTCTTAAAGTTTTTAGTGAGAATTAATATTACAGTTAATAGTTTGGCATCTACGTTGACAAAAAGTGACATGGTTCCTTTTGGGAAACTACTGAGATTTTGGTATTGTCTATTATATCAGAACAATCCAGATTATGTTGACTAACACATCAGATATTTCATGTATTTATTGTTTTAATAGTACTGCATAAATATTTTTCTGTCGCACGTCCAGGGTATACCGACTTTCTCACTGGATAGATTAAAATTCAGCCAGTACTGGTCTGTATATACTATTTAATTTAGAGTAATTTCTTTTTGTTTACTCAAATTGTTTTTGGAAAGCATGGTTCTTCCACTGTGTCTATCGATACTTGCACATAAAGTCTATGCTTTAACAGCAGCTATTCGGTCTCCTTGAATTCCCCACGCTTTTAGTTCCCAGTGTTAATCAAACTCAAGAAAACATCAAAATAATAATAATAATGGTATTAATAATTATAATACTGGCAATGATAGCTAACTCGAAATATGCTATCTCAGAATGTGTGATCTACATCCACTTGAGCGAGATCTCTAATAAATATCTCCTATAGGATATTCAAAGACATATAGTTTATTCTTTCCCTGCAAGTGAGATGTTTTACGATTCAAAACATTATTCTGTGAACTTTAAATAAGATGATAAAAGTCAAATTTAAACCCATAAAAGTCACTCAAGTCTATTGATGAGGCCAGGTACTAAAAATGCATTGTGTTGATCCTATCCAAGTTCAAGACTACAGATTCTGCATCCTTAAAAAGAAAGGAACACTGACATTTTAAAAGTTATGTTTGGTCCTGTTAAATACAGAAACAGCAGTGTCTTGTGATGCTGTATGAGTGATAGCTTATTCTCTAAGGCTCCTACTTCTCCATGAAAAAAAAAAGTGATATGAAAAGACTGCTAGTCTCAGACCTCCTGAAAATTGCAGATAAGGGTAAAAGAGTTCACTGTGCTGTGAAATCAAATCCACTCTCAATGGGCAAAGTCTGGTGAATGGACTCTGTCCTTTCCCCCATCTGTCCCTGCATCACCCTCAAAAAAATCGGTCCTGGGGAAAGCACCCAGCACCAAGGATGTCCATGGACAGCCAATCACATCTGAATAACATCGTCTAAAATATCTGGTCTGTTAGTCAGAAGGGACACTATTTTAAGAGCGTCACCATTTGGTCCTGACACTTTGGTCTTTGTGCAACAAGGCATTGAAGGACAGGGAGCGCGCATGCTCTGCTCACAGCTGCGCTTCTCTGCACCGCCACCGGCAAAAAGCAAAGAGCTTGCATGCAGCCTGATTACCTAAGAGGGCAAGCCTAAATGGCATCCAAAGCTTTTAAGCTAACGAGATGGGTCCATAATAATAAGAAACATATTTCACATCTGCTGCAGAGTTCAGGGCTTTTAACAAGGAGCAGGCGGACATGTTGTAAAGGGCTGTACCCTCCCCACCCCCCTCCTTACATCATTGTCAGGGGGACCGCTGTCTCAGAAGAAGCTCTTATCTGATACACTTAATTGCTTGATAGCTTGCTGATTGCTTTTACAAAGCAATAAATTGATGCCCTGATTCAGTACTGACAGTAGGTTGTGTTCATTTTCAGTGATTGATGTGCTGAATTAGAACTCTTGTATTCTTCCCCGTTTAGGAATATGAAATTCTAAACAGGTCTGTCTGATGTCACCTATAAAGCAAGATAACTGGTGCCAAATGAGCCATCTTTATTCCTTTAAATAAAAACTGGCTTTTCCCTTTAATAACATTTCCATAATTTATGTTTTAATGTCTTTGTTTCCAATTAAATTGTCCAGCCAAATTAAAAGAAACTTGAAAAAAAAAAAGGTGTTGTATATCTTAAAATTTGCAGTTAAAAGCAGACACAATCAAGAATACAAAATCAGAATATGTAAATGATTAATAAAGCAATTCGATAAATATAATGATTTAACTGCTTTTCAAATTTAAGGCAATTTCTTTATATTATTTTCCATTAACTAGAGTTTTGTTTGATTTGGTAACTTTAAAATAGGAATAAAATAGAAAGGTAAAAATAATTAAAATAATTGAAAAGCAAAGCTATTCTTTCTGTTTGATGTTTATACTCTTTTTTAATTCAATAGGACAACCTTGAGTGAAATAACATTAATATTAACCACATTTCCATGGAAGCTAGCAAAGTCAGTGCTAAGATCTTTCATAGTTTAAGAAAATCAAGTAGCAAGTGTATCTGCAACCCAGTATATCAAATGACAGACAGTCTGATGCATAATTAAATGATCTCGCTAGCCCAGTGTTTCTCAACTAAGCATGGGTTTGCCCCCCGGGAACTTTTAGAAATGTACGGAGACAAATTTGATTGTCACAACAAGGGTGTTGCTGCTGACATTTAGTCGGTGGCAGCCAGGATTGATGCTAAACACCTTACAGTACAGAGAACAAGAGTTGTCGGGCCCCAAATGACCAATGTGCTGAGGTCGAGAACACTTGCTCTAGATACATAAAGGGAGCAAGGAGATACCGTGGGGGGGTCTGTGTATGCCTGCATGGCAAGTACTGACAGTACCCTTATCCTGTTAAACTATCCTAACAAGAGAGATACACGTGGTCTGCTTAGTGGTGTCCTGTACCGCTATGTCTCATTCCTCTGACCCATTAATACATTAACAGAATAAATTTGAGCTGATGACCGTGGATATGTTACAGGCAGGTGAATAGGGAATAGATTAAAATGGATAGTTTCCATCATGTTTAGTCTAGCAAACTGGGTATTACTGGACAGCCAAATCCAATCAGTTAATTATAAAAGAAGAGTGTGGTTGTCAGTAGTCAATGAAGAGTTGTGTTATGATAATGTTGATTTGATGATGAGAGTTAGAATTCGTGGACAACTAGCTCATATTTTAGGAAAGCCTTTCAGCACATATGTTAACCTGCAGCTAACTGTGACAATGCTATTTAGAGTGCCATCTTCTTACATTTTTTTATTGTATCATAGATTTGTATGGGTTTAGAGTAAGTACTGTGTGTATAAGAGAGAGAGAGAATGTGACTAAACATAGCATTATTTGTTCTATGTTAGACTTTTATTATTTATGGAAATACAAAGTAAGATAGAACTAAAAATTAAATAATCAATATTTCTATTATAGCAGAGTTGAGTCCTGGTCAGGTAGTTCAGTTGGTTAGAGCATCCTCCCAATCAGCCCAGTTTGTGGGTTCCATCCCTGGTCAGGGCACATACAGGGAGCAACCAATGACAATATGAATAAGTGGAACAACAAGTTGTTGTCTCTCTCTCTCTCACACACACACACTCTCTTTTCCCCTCTTCCACTCTCTCTCTCTAAATATATATATATATATATATATATATATATATATATATTTTTTTTTTTAAAAAGCAGAGTCAAAAAACAATTTTATTTTACAGAAAGACTAAAAATAGCATTCAGTGGACACAGTTGACATGAGTCTTTGTTAGGTATACATGGCTGAGGATTTCTTCAATTACGCAATAAAATGTAGTGAAGTGCAGAAAACAGTACCCACCAAGGCAAAGTTGAGAGGGTCGAAGATGCTGCCTTTGCAGTATTGAATATGACCCTGTCAGTGACCCCAGATGCAGAGACCAGTGGACACTACCCCTGGAGTCTCCCATTGTTTTGAACACCACAGACTGGGAGCACCTGTGGGTGGGGGACACTAGCGTTCTCTACCTGGAACTACCTCTAGGGGGCGGCCTTTGAATTTTTCATCATTTTACTTCCTCAGTCTTTGGGGGAAGGCATTTTGGCCAAGGTGGGTACTTAATCAGCACTGGTTGAATAAGTGAAGGATAAGGAAGAATGGAATGGATGGGAAGGTTTATACTCAAAACATTTGAATGTTTGGAGAAGCTGAGAGTCTGCTCCCAAGTCTTAGAATTTATCTGTGTTTTGATGTGCCTCTCCCATTCTGAACTCTTCACAGAGCTCAAATGCTTACATTCTGTATGTCCAGGAACCCATGAATTAGATTTCTGAACATTGTCTAAAAACAGAAAAATGATACACCTAACTTGTGTGCCTGGTACAGGCTTAAATCCAGTATTTCATAAACAGATACATAGAACACACAGTAAGATAAAGGACATATAAAGGTAGGCCGGTAGTCTTTAAATCTGTTTAATGAGATTAATGAGGTCATTAGCATTATCTTAATGCATTTAAAACTATTTAATTGCTGCTCTATTTTAATAAATATGCATAATGCACATCTGGCTAGGTTTCAAACAAGGATCTCTAACAGTCAAGGAATGTGCTGTAAAATAGATGAATTGTATTATCAGATGTAATTCACGGCATCCCAGTTATGGAGGGTTGGTGGTGAGCTGCAAATGTTTGAGGAACGTAGTGGAAACATTTTGATATTATAAAGACCTGTGTCAATGTGTGTGAAAGTGAGACGTTCATCTACCTGAAATTATTATAGAAAAAAGATCACAATTATCTTGTAAATGCAAGGATTTGAACCTTTTTGAAATCTTTTTATCAAGTATCCACATTATAACCTGAATTTATTTTGCTCAGCGCAGATTTGAAAAATATCAAAGCGGTTCCTTCTAATTATATCTGTCAAACAGTTACCAAAGAAAAGCAATGTAAGGGAGTGGCTTCCACTCTTCTCTTTTCTTAAGGAGTAACAATTATTTACTCAATTTCTGAAAATCATTTTGTGGTAATTCATAAATAGGTATTTAATTTAACCAGTCAGTACCAATATGAATAGGAAAAAGTTTTTTTACACAATATAGAATATTCTAATCAAAGAAAGGGCATTTTGAGTTCAATCTTGTATATCCAAATATTTTGTTAACATAAGCTTTAGTTTTAAAGGAAATTAGTAAGCAAAACTTAAATATCAAAATTAAGGAATAAATGCAAAAAGGCGTAAGTGTTTTTCAGAAATTATGAATAAGGACTTGCTTAACGAAAATGAAAAGCAGATGCTATTAAGATAGACCATTAATGAGCTTCATCTGTCAATGTCCTCAAAGCCATAAAAGAGAAGAACAATGAGAGAAAACATGACAAAAAAGGAAATAACCAAAGAATGTGACACAACATGGCTACAGCCATGTGTTTTATAGGATTGATAGAGTTTCTCATTACTAGAATGTATTCCTAATATCCAACAAATTCACATAGCATTCCATGTTCTTCGAACTCATTCTGTTTTGTTATTTTGTTTTTTCCAAGAGCCTATAAATTATTTTATTCACAATCTTCTTCACTCAACCTCATGTCCATCTCTTTACACATCTAATGATTCAATTTTTCAGTTAAGGATAAAAGACAAGTGACTCCTGAGTTTATTGTTTTATCCCCTGGATTCAGTACTTTCCTTTCTGTGTAACTTTGATTACATACATGTAAATTAATGTTATCTATTCCCTAACACATTCTGGAGCTGGGTTGTTGCAAGGAGTCCATGTGGCAGTTTTGGCTTGATGATTTTCTAGCCACTAAAAATTACATGTATGCATCTACTCTCTATATTTTTGACTGTATGATAAAATTACTAAAAAATAAGTGAAAGATGTTTTGACCACCTTTCTTCCATAATTATGAAGAATGCCATTTTTGTTGCATAAGATTCCTTAGATACCTTTGTCATAACCTGCCATAACCCTAACACACACACACACACACACACACTTACACACACACACACACACACACACTTCCTGTAGTACTTAGTACTTAAGGTCTTATGTGAACAGTCTTCTGTCCCCATGGGAGGCTAAGAGACTAAATCATACACTTGTCCCTGAAGTCACAGTAATAAAACATTATAGAAGCAGAAAAGAAGCAAAGACTTAAGAAATATATTATGAATGCATTAGAAAATGAGAATTCTGCCCTTGTTCTCCAAATTGAAAAGAAATATTTATTTCCCACTGGGTGTTTGTCAGCAATAAGAAAGTTTATATATCACTTCTATCATTTAATAATTTTCAGAAATTGAGTAAAATAAGAAAAGTAAATTACATCTTTATTTTTTTATTCAGAACAAAATATTGCCTTACCTTAAAGCAAAGTAATTATCAGAAGTCTAAAATGTAAAAAAAAAGAGAAGTCTAAAATGTGTTACAAAAATTACCAAAAAGAAATCTATAAGTTAATAAATACTGGCAATAACAAGACAATATATACAGCACCAGAATGTTCTCATTAATATCAAAAACATTTTAAAATATTTTAATAATTTTTAAATTATATATTTTTGATTTTCAGAAAAAAATATGAATACTTCAAATGTACACAACTCTAAAACATCTTTATATATATATATTAGATTTAAGGGATTGAATTGCTTTCCTAATAGGAATAAAGATAATATGTGTGCAGGATCTATATAAAAAGAAATATTGTGTACCAAAATGAATTCTAAAATCAAGTAATTTTTTTTACTGTTTTTCTTTTTAATCCATCATGCCCAAACATTTTCCAAGACTCAGGGTATTTTTCACAATTTTGTCTGTTGGCCAGCTCTTGACTCCTAAGTCTCTCATAATTGAATAGGTTTTGAGAAGATAATGGTAGATAACTACTAATACCCAAGATAGAATCACAGATATGGTAAAGAGTTAATATTTCTTTCTCAGTTTTCTCTTTTAGGGTTACAGGCAGTGAAGGGAACATAGCATAAGAGAACTAAAAATGAGGAAAATGATACCTTTGTGGTGTGTGTGTGTGTGTGTGTATTTATCCATGGGGGAGGGGAAAAACAGAGTAATGGAGAACATAATCTAATTACATATATACATACAAGGGTCCCATTAGAATCTGGGGCCCAAGGTAAAACCAGGTAATTAAGACTTATATGCCATCTTGCTCTTAAGAGGAAGACAGAGAGGGTTGTGGTTTGGGGATTTGGGGGGGTGGAGCCAGCATTTGGTAAATACACGTTAGCAGCGTCATCTTTCACAAGGGTACTGTGGAGAAGACTTTGATCTGGTCTTGGTAGGCTCCTCCCTGGCTATTACCTGCTAGTTTATATTAAACTGTGTTATCTGCAGAGGGAAGACAGCTACTCCCTGGGAGCAGGCCCTCCATCTAAATCCTTATAGGCAGGTGGAGAACAAGTCAAAGGATCTTCCTGTGTCTCGTGTGTCTTAAAAATCACCATCTTAAAATAATCAAGATCCCAAAAAGTATCCTATTTGGGGGTGACAGGCTTCCCCCGCTTCAGATCTGAACCAGAAGGCTTTTGTGTTTTTCTCTGTTCTCATTAAGGTTGGTGTTACAACAATTATTTTAAGAGAGAACATGTTGTACATTTTTACTTAGGGAACTTTATATTTTCTCATTTCCCTCTTACCTGTGGGAACATTGCAAAATTCCATGAATAGAAATGGGAGGGGGGTTGGTAGTTTGAGGTTATTTATAACCCTTGCATTGCAACAGGAACACAAATGAGGTTCAAAGTTTACAAGCCCCTCCAGGGATAAAAAAGGATTTTAATAAATGTCCGAAGAATTGAAAACATCTCCAAGGCATAGAGTGTGCTTCTCGTCTCCCAAACCCATTCTTTCTCCTCCGCTGGGCATACAGAACAATCAATGACTCATCTGGCATCTGACAGAAAGCTCCGTTTCTCTTTCACTATTCGGAAATGCCAGGCAAAGTGAGTCCTGGGGTGGGAGGCACTGGAACATCTAAGCAACTTTGGTTCAATTATGCCTCCATGCTCCATGCCCTAAATAACCACGAGGAAATAAGTAAGTCAGCACCCACCTCTGCCCTCTAAGAATGGGTAAGGAAATAATATGACTATTAATCTCCTCAAAAGCGTTGCCACGGTACAACCTATACATCGATCCATCCTCAGCCATCCCTTTGGGGCAGGGATCTGTTCATAAAAACTCCATTTGAATTCACCCCTCTATGTTAATCCTTAAAATCCTGTCTCCCTTTGCCCCTCTGCACACGTACCCACAAACACATGAAATGAGCTTGAGTCTCCATAGGCATGCAGAGATGAAAGCTATAATACAATCCAACCAGACACCTTTGTGCAAAAGTTGGGCACGGCAGGGAAGAAGCAGTTTTCTTTTGTTGCAAATGTTTTACATTTATCAAAATGCATGCGGTGGAAAATATCATAGGAGATCTATTAAGAGATGATTGATGAATTGTTTTGCAGTGGCGAAGCTCAGAGCATTTCCTTTGATCCAAGGAAGACATTATCCAAAGGGCACTAGGTTTAGCTAAATAAACAATAAAAAAACAACACAATGTCTTGAGTCTCTGGCAGGGTATTGGCAAGTAATACCTCCCTGGCTTACGAGTTTTAGGGCCGCAGCTACAGAAACTGCCCTCACCCAGCCTCACATCCTCACCTCGTGGTTTATGATGAAGGGCTGCTCTAAGTAAACCTGGAAATCCCCCCTAAGCTGGCAAGAAACTCAAAGCAACTTAAAGATGATTCATTGCTCAGAACATCATTTTTTATTTGCAAGAGAGTGAAGAGCCAAGGCTGAAAATGAATAGCTGTGGGAATAAGAGGAAAAGAAGACAAGATAAGGAGGAAGAAGCAGATCATACATGATAGTAGCCTTCCTTCATTCTTTATTTCCTTCTTTCCTTCCTTCTTCCTTCCTTCCTTCCTTCTTTATTTCCTTCCTTCTTTATTTCCTTCCTTCCTTCCTTCCTTCCTTCCTTCCTTCCTTCCTTCTTTATTTCCTTCCTTCCTTCCCTTCCTTCCTTCCTTCCTTCCTTCCCTCCTTTCTTCCTTTAGTTTTCTTTCCACATTTTTTAAATTTATTTTTAAATTTATTGTTATTATTATTATTAAGCAAGAACATGGATCCTGAGTAGGATCCACCTGGCAAGCCCGTTACTGGGCAATGCTCTGCCCATCTAGGACCACTGCTTCGTTGCTCAGCAACTGAACTATTTTAGTGCCTGAAGTGAGGTAATGGAGCCATCCTCAGCACCCTGGGCCAACTTTCCCAAACCATTCAAGCCATGACTGCAGGAGGGGGAGAGACAGAGAGAGAGAGAGAGAGAGAGAGAGAGAAGAGAGAGAGAGAACATAAAGGGGTAGAGAAGCAGATGGGTGCTTCTCCTGTGTGCTCTGACTGAGAATCGAACCTGGGACTTCCACACACTGGGTCAATGCTCTACTGCTGAGCCAACCGGCCAGGGTGGTACTTTCCACAATTTTCTTAAGGGTAAAATTGTAATTATATTGCAGAGGAATGAAAAGTCTCTCTGCACTGTTTGATATTTGATGGCCAGAGGTTGTAAGCCCCAGGCCTCCCCCTTCCCTTTGTGCTCACATCTGGACAAGAAGAGGGACAGCCTGCTCGCTCCCTCTCTGGCTGCAGTGGAGGTCAAGCTCAGTCCTCTGATGGGTTCAAGCAAAGTGATTGGGTTTTAGTACATCTGGCATATTATTATTATTGCAATTGCTGGAATGATGACTTTGAAACTCTTTACATGTGGGAGATCCTGAAATCTGACTTTTAGAGCTACTTTTCACATTAAAACCACCGTTGTAATCTCTACTTCCCCTCACTTCTTTTATGTTGACTCTTCTCAAGGGCAATGATCTTCAGCATTAAGGACTGTGTTTAATGGTGTAAATGATAGGTAAATTGAAGTATAGAAAGAGGATTGAAATTTGCAAAAACAGATCAGATAGTACATTAAAATTACATAATTCTACTGCCTGATGTTACTGCTCTCATGACCTAACTGATTGATAGGAGGTATATGGAAATTACTATTCCTGTGCAATACCATTTGATGCACACTTTGCTGTTCATGGTTGTGGTGATGGACTCAGAGGAGAAATCAGGAGAGAAAGTCTCAAGGAAGTGATTCTACAGTAAAGGCTGGCATTGCCAAGGAAAGGCAGAGAGAAATCTCTGGACAGAGATCGCAAAGTATGCCAATGACCAGAGCATTGAGAGGCTTTAGGGTAAAATTAGCATAGGAGATAATCTTAAGGAAAATATAGCTCACCAATCAGTCATGTATATGTGAGATATATCCAAATGTTTTAACATATATATCCTAATATTTTAAAAAGTTTCAGTAGAGGAGTGACCATTTTAAGTCCCGGTACCCATAAAATTATTCCATGGGTAAGACAATTTTTGTGATCAAATAAATACATTTTTGTATAAGAGGATGAGAACACATCTCATCAATCATCAACCTATAATTTTTATTTGTTTGGTAGAATTTGCATTCAATGTTTTTTAACTAAAGGAAAATCAAACTAATAGTGTCCATATAAAACATATGTATCCCAAGCATCCAGCTATAAATTGTTAAAGAAAAAAGAAAAACAAATAGAAGGGCACAGTTCCCACGCTTGTGGAGTTCCAAAACACTTCGCAACAATAATTTATCAAATGTTGACTTTCTGTAAAGCAAGTAGTTTGGCAAAATCAGTGAGGCAAATATACCTTACAGATAAGTCATTATGACAAAGTTTGTATTCTCAAGGAATATTAATTTTATTTAGAGAAACAGCCTAGACCAAAGCCATACACACACACACACACACACACACACACACAGTCACACACATGTACATAGGATTCATAATCTTTATATGTATTCATTAAAAGTAACTAACTCTACTTAAGAAATTTAAAAGTAGTTTCTCTATGGAAAATATAAAGGTGTATAAAAATTTCTAAAGAAATTTAAAAAATTAAATAGTTGATGGGAGACTATTTGAGTCCTTTATGTTTAGATTGTGTGTGTGTGTGTGTGTGTGTGTGTGTGTGAGAGAGAGAGAGAGAGAGAGAGAGAGAGAGAGAGGGAGTTGATGCTTGCTATGTTGTATCCTCATAGGTTTCCTTCTGATGGTGATTCTGAGCCATCTTATCCAGCAATGATGAAATCTACCTCTTTTGTTAGTAACTCATTTCAGATATAATCAAAGAAGCTTCCACTCATTCGATCACCACCAACTAGTGAAAACTACAATTTAAAAGTGAGGAAACAGACAGCTTTTAAAAGGTTAGTCTTCAAAAAATCGTTAGTAAAAAATGGATACTAATAATGACAACGCTTGTCTTTCATTGGGTACTGATGACACAGAGAAGACTGTGCCTTAAATTCATTATCTTTTGTTGGCTTCACCTAGAATTGTCAAAGTGGTGATCATTATTCCCATTTCAGAGTTGATGAAATTGAGAACAGGTGAGCCCTCTAAAGTTACTTAGTGAGGCAACAAGAAGATAGGAAATTTTACATCTAGATATGTCAAACTCCACATCATGTTTTTATTTTATTTATTTTATTATTTTGTTTTGATTTTTCTGAAGTGAGAAGCAGGGAGGCAGAGAGACAGACTCCCGCATGCGCCTGACCAGGATCCACCCAACATCCCTACTATGGGGCAATGTTCTGCCCATCTGGGGTGTTGTTCCATTTGCAGAGGTCATGAAGCTGTTCTCAGCACCCGGGCCAACTTTGCTCCAATGGACCTTGACTGCAGGAGGGGAAGAGAGAGAGAGGAAGGAGAGGAGGAATGGTGGAGAAGCAGATGGGTGCTTCTCCTGTGTGCCCTGGCCGGGAATCGAACCCAGGACTTCCACATGCGAGCCCGAAGCTCTACCACTGAGCCAACTGGCTAGGGCAGATGGAATTTTTAACCCACATGTTGCAGTGCCCCTTAGAGGGAAGACAGGAGAAACTTGGAGTTTGGTGGCCTTAGCAATAGAAAGGGAGACAAGGCAGCACTGCCATGCATGCCTCATTTTACCCATCCCTGCCTGGCCAAATATATTTGTTCTTGTGTAGCACCTGTTTAAACTCTTATTGATTGCTCAAGTACAAAAGCAATACATTATTTTTTCATCCCTTTTCCTGCTTTCTTCAGGTGGCAATCTCTGACACCAGGTTTCTCCAGAGATGCCACAGGGGGAGGCCAACAGAACTTTTAATCTGAGAAGCTTACCTCACAGGAATCTTATAAGTTAGATCACGTGCCATCTTGTTACAAATAAACAAAAATTGCACGACAAAAAATTTATGTCACAAACATAAGTGCATCCCTTGTTTAAAAGCAATTCACACTAAGCAATGTGACATGTGACAATAACAAACGTGTCCCGGGGTATTTTTTTTGGGGGGGGCGGGTTTCACCAAGTTATTTTTAAAACTCCTGAATATTTTGAAATGTCCTAGCCTGGAGTGAGGGCAGTCTGCGGGAGATAGTCACACATTGAGTCAGCAATGGGCAGGGAAGGGTGTTCTTTGTCCACGGGAAGCTCATTTTCTCAGGTGGGATGCTTTTCATTCTTTTGCCTACTCCCAACAACCAAGGACGTAAGTGTGCTTCCCCAACGCATTTCTGTACACTGACCTTCCCTACCTGGAGGCAGACACCCTTGCTGGCTACAGCCTGTCCCATCTGGGTGGATCTGTGAAGACTTTGGGGATCAGTTTCCTTGTATAGTTGTAGCCTCTGACCCTGGCCGCGTTCTTCTCCAGGCTTCGAGGAATTCTGCCCCCCCCCCATTTCTTTCTTGTTGGGAAGGCAGCCTATTCCTCTAGACACTTGTGAGCTGTTTTCTTCTCCAGGCTAACCCTGCCTGTTCTCTTTCAACAATTTCTTTAGGCTATGGACCTCACATTATTTTTAACAAAGACCTTACATAACTATGTATCTTTTTGACTATTTTCAGGTTTGTATAGACGTTAGAGCCAATGCCACCTTAACTTAATCAGCTCTTGTTTGCCTGATTAATTCCCACGCCTCCTCTCAAGGTTTTCCAACTTTGATGTATTTTGAAATCTGTAGTTAATTTCTGATACTCCCTGCCCCTATAGTACTCTTGGCTTATCTTTTAACAAGGTGGAATGCTCAGACCAAAGATCTGCAAAGGTGATGAAGCCTGATGTAGACCCACACGCCTTTTCGTCCAGCCCCGGCAAGGGGTTTCTCCATGGTCCCTCTTAAAGGTAACTGTTATCGGTATGATCATAATCCTTGTACTTTTCTTCTGTTCACTCTTTAAAAATATAATTAAAAATAAACTTTTAGCCAATAATATTTCAAATACTTGAAATATTATCTTTTCAAAAAGAGACGGAAGAAAGAATGGAATAGAATGGAACGGAACGGAATGGAATGGAATGGAATGAAATAGAATCCAGAATATACCTCAAATTGATGCAGCACTTCTTTCCAGAAGCAGAGATGATGGTGTGGATTACTGGCCCAGAAATTGAAGAGATCAAGGTGCTTGTCAACGTGGCAGAGAGTTCTTGACTTTTAAAATTCTAGATATCAGTCCAAAATAGACTCATGGCCAGTACCAAAAGCTGTCAAAGGTAAATAAAAGACCACAACAAATAAGAAACCAAAAGACAGGCACTGTGAAGAAAAAGAATAGTGAATCCCAAATTAGATTGCAACGCAAGGCAGGAAGTTACAACCACCATTTTGTTTTTACCAGATTTTATTTTTCTCATTTAAAACTCTGAGAGTTTTACTTAAATTTACTGCTTGAAAGTGGTCCATAGAAGTTTTACTTTCCCCTTTTCAGCATCTTGAAAGATATCATATTGTATGCTGAAAATTGTACTGAAGGAACATAGAAAATTGTCTGTAGCAAAAATTAATTTAGAATTAAAATGCAAATCACATGAGAGTCTTCAAGCACATGAAGCTAACAATGGTAGAGGCAGCACTGTCTACTCCTTCCTCTCACCTACAATGAGAACATGGTAATACATGTCTGTAGATTGTCCTGCACAGGACATGTGGCTGGTGTGTAGATGCGGCTCCAGGAATAACTTTTAGCTACATTGCTTTGACTCTAAGAGGAGAATAGTTGAAATCAGTGGAGACTTTTCCCAGAAGGGTGTCATCAATGCAAGCAGAAAAGCTTGCTCTCATTTTAGATACGAAATTGAATTGATCTTGAAAGTCTTTCTGCGCAATGAAGTAAAATCCATTTGGGATTAACATATGGCTGAAATTAAGATCTACTCCTCCCAGGTGGGCCAAGCACCAGAGCTTCTGTGCTCCAGAAACACCAGTGTGAGTGAGGCCAGGAGCAATGAGAAGGGACCAGGCAGTGGGCGATGACAGATGCCATCAGTGGTCTGTTCCACAGGTCCTGTGTCACTCCACTATAAGATGCTATACTTGCTAATTTAAAATGGGGTAATATTTTCTAATTAGGATGAAGTTATATGAAACTAATAACATGTTGAGTTGAAGATACCAGTAATGCACTGGGTTTTTAGGTTCACTTTACATCAAAACCTTATAACAAAATGAAGACTGTAAGGATCCATCCACAACAAATACCCAAACAAAACTTAAAGTGCATCTTTTTTATTTTTTTTCTGCTAAAAGTTAGTACTTTCCAGAACAGTAAGTCTTCTTTTACTTAATTTTTTTTCTATTAATCTGGAGAGTGGTCAGAGTGTTAACTTAAGAAAGGGGGGGGGGAGAGAGGAAAAGAAACATCAGTTTGTTTTTCCACTTGTCCATGCATCCATTTGCTGATTCTTACATGTGCCAAGATCAGGGATTGAACCCACAACTTTGGCATATCAGGACAATGCTCTAACCAATTGAGCTACTAGGTCAGGGATTAAAAATTTTACATAAGTTTAATAACATGCTCACTGATAAACAAGGCACTACATCTATAAATCTTATAGAAGTTGCTAAAATAAATTTTTTATCTTATTTTTAAGTCTTTTTGGTAATTTCTTGCTGAAAAAAGTTAGTCAACCAAATATTCTAGTAAATAATAACCATGCTAACAATTATAGAACTAAATCTTATGATACTCATATACTATGTATTTCCTATGTTATTAGAAAGAAATATACTAGTGTAATAATTGGGAATAATTGGGCCTGCTCACATGATTTATTCATTTGAATAGTAAAGTTCTCAATGCAGAAGAAAATTATTTGTTTTTCCTGTCACTTGCCCTCAAACAAGTGACCTTTGGAAAACAAACAAATCATTTATCTCAAAAGTTATTTTTCCCATTTTAAATGTAACCTTGTTGGAAAGATGTCTTAATTTATGGGATATTTTAAATTTCATTTTTACCCCCAAAATGATGTTAGTAAATCTGTGTATGTGTGTGTGTGTGTGTGTGTTATTAACCAATGTTATGGCAATAAATTTTATTATAATAAGAATAAAATAAAAATTTAAAAAGTTATAAATAAATTGCATAGCTACAAACATTTATTTAACATAAAGTAAAATGAATGTGGACATCTCTATATCTATCAATAAAAATTAAACTAGCCCTGGACAGTTGGCTCAGCGGTAAAGCATCAGCCCAGCATATGGAAGTTCCAGATTCGATTCCTGGCCAGGGCAAGCATCCATCTGCTTCTTCACCCTTTTCCCTCTCCTTTCTCTCTGTCTCTCTCTTCCCCTCCCACAGCCAAGGCTCCATTGGAGCAAAGTTGGCCCCCGGGCACTGAGGATGGCTCCATGGGCTCTGCCTCAGGCACTAAAATGGCTCCAGTTGCAAACGAGCAATGCCCCAGATGGGCAGAGCATCGCCCCCTGGTGGGTTTGCTGGGTGGATCTTGGTTGGGTGCATGCAGGAGTCTGTCTGCCTTCCGGCTTCTCACTTCAGAAAAACACACACACAAAAAAAATTGAACTAAATTTTACTGTATAATTGACAGACTTTATAGCATTAAATTATGCTTTTAAAAATATGTAGTTTGATATAAAGTATATTTAAAAGGATAACTATGCAGTTAAGCCTGGAAAAGTGAATTCTGTTTTGGGTAATGAATCATATTCAAAATAGTGAACAGAATAGCTCACCCTGTGCTTATGCTGTAGGCCATGTTAAGAAAAAGTTAGGTGACAAGTTTGACTTTTGTGTTAGGAGTTAGAAGTTTAAGAAACTTGTATAACTTACTCAAACCACGCATTGATGAATGACAGTTATGTAGACCAGCTATCTTGACAACCATTGCAAGTATATGTCCAATATGTTGCATCCTGTCAATACCCAAGCAATATATGCATATATATAAACACACACACACACATATATATAAACACACACACATACATACACACACACATATATAAAAAGAAGAATTGCACTGGAAGGAGTTAGACAAGGAAGAATTTTAGACTATTGCAATAGGGAGAGATTGACATCAACTCTACTGAAAGAGAGGACAGGTTTTGTAACCAATGGATTTCAACTGTCACAACTTGTCCCCAGCTGCACATCAGCCCCGATTCTAGGGAAGATAATTCAGACATAAACTTGTAAGTAAATCATTTGTATTAACTCCTAAGGAAGGATCTAAAAATACGTAACTGATGAAATTTACATCCTAAAACTATAATCATAAATTTACAGAGATAAGCTGGATACATGACAAAAAAAAATAAATACTACAAGGGAGTGATACTTAAAAATAAAATGTGTTTCAAATGGAAGGATATAAAATGAAGATTTCAGGAAGGAGAGAAAATTTGGTCAAGTTTGAATATTTCTATTAACTCAAAAGTAGCTTTATGAAGACATAAAAACAATGTTATTTATAGATATAGTATGTACTTCAATATTTATGTCTTCCTTGGAATGAAATAATCTTTGAAAACGTCATGAATTGACTGTCTGGTGTTCCTTTATACAGATTTAAACAAAAAAAACTTTACCCCAATTATTTAGAAATACCCATGTTATATATAAACATCTATTTCATGGTGAAGGATGAATACTGACTGAGCAGTTCTGTCAAACATAATTGCAAGATTATTTCTTCAGCATAGAAAACAATACTGACTCTCTTCTTCCTTGTTGGTTGAAAAGTACTTTTTCCTTCTACTTGAGTGATTTTATATATATATATATTTCATCATAACTTGTAGGAAAGCCATAAAAACCATGCCTGAGTCTTTGTTTCTTTAATCATTTAAGGAATTTTCCCCCCAGAAAACCATTTCATTTCAACCAATTATGATTATAATGATCCAATTTTAATGCAATGTTTAAGAACTTAAAATTTTTAACTATGTTAAGCTAATATGATTTTTAAAACATTATGTTCTTGATACAATTGTAGACCTTCACAAAACAACGGATGCTATGGAGCTGACTTGATCACTGTCTACAAATTGGAATGATGCGCAAATCCTTCCTAATTCTCACAGAGTGTATAAGTATGAAAGACCCTTGTTTACAATTTGATTAGGAAAAATCCAACCCTGAACTTTGAAGAAACATACAAACGTTAGCTAATGCATGATCCTAGCCTTTATCATGCCAGCGCCCTGGTGGCTTCCTTTGTCCAACCCTCCCTGGGCCTCAGACATTGTGGAAGAGAGGATGCTGAAGAGAGGATCTCTGAATCCTCGTGCTTATCAGACTGCTCAGGGACCTGTGCAGCCCTGGACGTGTTTACAGCGTGATTATCAGAGTCATCTTCTTTCTGTCACTCTTCTGCTGTGCACAAAGTGTTCACTGGCACAGAGTGGTGCCCAGCTAGGTGGACTGAATTTATTTTATTGTGAAGCTTTAAAAGGTATCTGATTGTCTTAGTCGTCGTGCTAAATCTTTGGTCATATCGCAACAAGACTTTTGCAAAGGTTGGGTTGACAGCCAGGAGAGGAATCATCAGCTTTCTGATAGCATAAAATTAGATAAAAAATTCCTTTTCAAAAGTCCAGCCAAAGGGAGTGTGACATGTATTACAAACACATTTCTTAAATAAATAAAATGGGAAAATGTTTTAATCAGATGATGGGATGAACCATTAAGCTGTTTGCTTATGATATGGGTAGTTTTCTACATATGTTTTAATTTAATGAAAACAAATATGTATTTATGAATAATGTTCAAATACATATTTCTAATATTATGCTAAAATTTTTTTTCTAATTGGAGAAAAATTAAAATGTCCTCAGATATTCCTCTTTTGACAAATAATCGAGGCCCTGTCTGGTAGCTCAGTTGGTTAGATTGTTGTCCCACCATGTCATGTTGTGTGTTTGATCCCTGGTCAGGACACATACAGGAGTCAACCAATGACAGCATAAATAAGTGGAACAACAAATCTATGTTTCTCTCTCTCTCTCTTTTCTTCCTTCCCTCCCTCCTTTCTTCCTTCCCTGCCTCTCTCTATAAAAATCAATAGTAAAAAAAGAGATGTTGAGAGAGGATACACAGAGCTTAAACTTAAGTTTGAGATACACAATAGCAATACCAATTCTTTCTCATGTTATAACATGTATGGAGGTACATTGTAGGTATACAGAATCTGAGAGGGGATACCTCCTATTTATTAATCATAGGAAAAATATAAACAAAGAACACTCAAATATGTATTCTTAATCGATAAAAGATCACTGTATATACATACAATATTTGAAAATTTCAAGTACATAACCACTGATTTTCAACAATGGCATTTACGTGTCTAATAAAATCAGTTTGGGTACACAAATTAGAGCACCTCTGTAAAATAATATAATATTTTAATTTCAAAATATTAAAAAATAATATTCAATTAGTAACATGCATGATATAGTGTTAGGAACTGTACTTGGTTAATCTCAATTCATGGTGAAACATATAAATGTATGGATATGTTCTTAGTCAGATTTAGGTATACTCATTTTTCACACTGTCTCTTATGTATAGATACTGCTTTGGTTATGTATAAAAATAAAATAAATATCCATTTGAAAGGGAATATGCAACGAGATGAATCAACTTGTATTGCTATATACATTTGATTTGAGAAAATGTTGAAAACAAGGAACCTAAAAAAAACAAGCTATTAATTTTATTTTCAGATCTTTAAAGCGCTTTGTAAGATGCAGATGTTTTTGGATTTACATATTTTAATTTCCTGTGTATTGCAATTCATCAACTTACTTTCCAACTTACCCAGATGCCCACATATTACATTGTGTTACTCTCAATTTTATTTTCTCCAATTTGTATTGAATCACAAATCAAAAAGTTTGCAACATAGTTGTGTGATTAATTTAAGACTCCATAGGAGCTGTTTCCTGTTTTATGTTTGACAATAATTTAGCATAATATAAAATAGTGTGACATTAAACAATGTTCCGGAACAGAATTTGGTTTCATTAACAAGCTCTATTAGAGAAGCATAGGTACCTACAAATCAACAATTTTGTGTCAGTTTCTGTAATTACTGTTTGGGGATAATTCCTTTTATTACACATTTTGAATTGTCTGGCAAGGCAAGGGAAAGGGAAGGCATAGCATTGAAAAAAGTGGAACATAAATGCACTTGTAAGTTAATTGTATCAGAGTCTGTAGCTCTGAGACAAGACTAGTCATTTACTTCATAAAATTTGTGAATGGCATTTTAATTTTGAGTGAATAATGTATTAACAGGTAATTCAAGGTATATTTGTCATTTATAAATGCATAATAGTATTAACAAAGGCTCATCGTACCTAAAGTATGCCCATTTTCAATGTAATGTTGTATCCCATTAAGAAAAGCAGATACTTGTGCTTGTGCTATTGCTTCGAAGTGTACTTTTTTATCCACCAGATAAAATATATATGTAGATGACAGAGATAGATAATGTGCCTTCCTAAAAATTAATTTATTACCAAAATTAATACAAACTACTATTGATTAATATTTACATCACAGAGAACAGTTATCTACTAATTCTTATTTGTAAAATAATATTCTTTGGTGGATAGAAACTTCTTTACATAAATTTTATGGTTGGCAAATTTTAATTAAAAAATTTTTGTGTTGTATTTCTAGCTTTTGTCCAAAATATATTTTTAAAAATCACATATTGAAAATAAAATAAAATAAATAATTTGTTAATTTCAAATTCAGATCTATCCCTTTTCCCTTTACATATCTTCCTATTTTAATAGCTATATAATCACTTCCTGGCCAAAATAATTATAAATAAATTAGTTCCAATATTACTGTACTTTGTACTCCTGTCAGCAATTGACTGTGCAATATAGAATTGATATGACTATGCTAAGTCCCCCTAGTAACTAAAACTTAAGTTACCATTAATTAAAGATGCATAATTTTGTGTACAAAGAAGGAATAAAACTAAGACACTAATTAAAATATAATATCTATCAAGGTCTTAGGAAAAGACAGAAACCACTGTAGTTACTTGAACAGAAAAAATATAGTTGTCTTCAAGGTATTAAGTAAGTATAATTTAGATTATAATTGAATATATATACCTAAATCTGAAAAAAATGGCCAAGAATCAATGGGAAAAAGTTAGAATTATTAAAATTTAGAAATTTAGACAAAGACGCTCAACAGGGCTACAACTCACATTTCTGAAGAGAAGACTCCTTTTGGTTTCTCAGACATAAGGTTTTGGATCAGAAGACATGTTGTACATGATACTATGACCGTAAATAAGACACTCCTCACATCTGCGGATGGTACATGCTGGCAGAGCGCATCATTGGAAGGGGAAGCAACTCCAGGTACAGATTACCTGCCTATTTCATTACGTACAAATCCCTGCCTCCTCCAGGGTGGAAGTGTCCCAATGTTATTTATCAACAGTGTCTGTCTGTCCCCAACGTAGGATATCATAGTGGGAGCTCAGTGTTAGTCTCTGCTGTGGACCTATTAGGTACTAAGCATGAGCCAGATAGTCCTTGGTGAGGGGCAGCTTTGCTATTGTTCCCCTGTATGGTCTTTGTTTTCACCCCCATGGCCACTTTGCACATGGACTATGAGCACACACGAGGTGGCTGGTAATAGAGACGGACACATCCACAGAATAGGCTTCTTGCCATCCTGGCTGCTGAGAGTATCTTCAGGGTGGATGTCCTTTAGTGTTATTCATGTTGGATGCAAACATTGTGCTCCCTGCATATGCTGAGGCAGCTGACCAGACAACTCTACCCCAGATCTCTTAGTCACCAATCAAACCTCATTTTTCCCCAACACACAACATTGAGCCTGAGAGTTAACAACCTCACAGGAATCAATGTAGATCATTCTTTCTGGCAGTTTCTAAGTCCAGGAAGGACCAGACATCCAAAGTACTTCCCACCTGAAGAATGTACTTTGAAGTTACCGTTCTTTCTCAGGCCACTGCCAAGTCACACTGTGAAGACCCAGCCTTCCTTTCTTAGGTTAATGCTAGCATATTTGGTCAACCATCTCTGAACTAGACCTAAATATTTTTGAGGTGTTTTTTACACTCCTACATCAACTGCTTGTAGAGAAGGGGACCATGAGACTACAGATAGGACTTTCAATGCCACAAGAGTCACTGTAGGAGTTTGAACAACCTGGTTGCGTAACTGACTTGTGCCCTAGACGTTCTAGAACCCAATTTTATTATATGCTATTTCCATTGATGCTATAATACTTACTAAGCTTACCCAATATTATAATTTTGTGGATTAGATACACACAGTCTATGATGTAAGCTCAAATCATCAATGTGCTATGGTACCCACCAATGGTTTTCAAAAGATAATATTGATCTCTAGGAGAGAACATAAACTTGCCCCCAAATTCTAGTTAGTGTACAAGTTTCTTCTATGTCATCCTATTGACAAATCATAATATGACATGACTTATAAAACAACAATGTGGTTTAAAGAGCCCTTATTTTAATATAAAGCAGAAACAGGACAGGTTTGGAGTTGAGAGAATGGAACTTAGCAACTGGCCACATATCATGTCATCCATTGTTAGACCATCCTGATTTCAGGTAGGTTAAATGGGAAACAAAATAAAGGATTTGATTTACTTAAAAATGTGCTTATTTATTTAGTAACTTATTTTAACACTTTTCTGAAGTACAATTAGCATAAAATAAACTGCATATATTGGAAGTTCGCAGTTTCAAATGTTTATACACCTGCACCATCATCACAAAGTAGAAACAACTTACATGTCCATCACCCTCAAAAGTGTTCCATCACCCCAGAATAGATCACCACCCCCAGTCACCAGTTCAGCATTGCTTTCCCTCTGATGCAACACACTGTATTTCCTAGAATTTTATCAAAATACTATGTGGTGGAATCTATTGTCCCGGCTTCTTTCTCTAACCATATTTGCTTTCGTTCATGTTTCAACCTGATAAGTACTTCACTCTTTTTATTGCTAAGTAGGATTGATTGTATGGACTCAGCATAGTGTACTTATTACCATTGACCCCCGATGGGATTTTGAATGGCTTCCGGTTGCCTGGTACACAGATTCTTCGCATCCTCCTAGGAGAATACCTCGGCATGTAACCCCTAACTGTTACACTTCATTTTCATTTCCACGAATGTTTTGATAACTTGACTGTTAAACCTTCTCTTTGATCTGTGAGTCTTTTAAAAGTGTGTGATTTAATTTTCATATATTTGGAGCTTTTCTGGTTATCTTGCTGTTACTAATTTCATCATACTCTGAGAACATAACTTGCATGGTTTTTCTTCTTTTAAATTAGCCTTTCTTTTTTATTTTTATTTTTTTTTGTCAAAAATGTGTTTTCTTGGTAGATATTCCAGCCGTAAGTGATAAGAATGTGTGTTCTGTGTTGTGGGTTGGCTTACTCCAACCCTGGGAGAAATGTCAAGGTGGCCAGTAGTCTATTCAGGTCATTATACACTTACACATTTTTGTCTGAATGACTGTACCAGTTGCTGAAAGTAACATATTGTAAACTATTTGTGGATTTGTCTATCTCTCCGTTCATCTCGAACAGCATTTGTTTTGTGTGTTTCAATTCTCTGTGGGATGCATTCACGGTGAAGACTGCTATGTCT
Source organism: Rhynchonycteris naso (assembly GCA_037038555.1). Classification (NCBI taxonomy): domain Eukaryota; kingdom Metazoa; phylum Chordata; class Mammalia; order Chiroptera; family Emballonuridae; genus Rhynchonycteris; species Rhynchonycteris naso. The sequence goes on along the minus strand of CM072999.1, from coordinate 134,612,905 downwards.
TCTTTGAGAATGGCTAGCTTTTCAGTTATGCAACTTCTACCTTTCTCGCTGTGGATGCTGCCTGTTCCGAGGTCTGCTTTGTCGGACGTGACTGTGAATGTGTCAGCTTCCTTTGGTTGCACTTTGTGTTGCCCTTCTGCCTTCATTAATTTTTCATCCATCCTCATCTTTGAAGCATGTTTCTTACAGATAGCACATTGAAATGTATGACCTTACTAGTTATTGCGTATTTTTCGATTTGTCCTTTGTTTCTTTTTGTTGTTGTTATTTAATTCTGTTGGTTAATTGAAAGTGTTGCTGTTTGTTGTTAAGAGAAAAACTTCTCTGTGTCTCTTGTATTTCTGCAGATCTTATAAACAAGAGATCTTTGCCGTCCTTTCAAGCATGTTTGTATAGGAGGACAGATAAAGTAGCTTCCATTGTGCCCACATTATCCAGCATAATAAGAATATTCTTTTCTCTCAACACGGAGTTTGGGTTGTTTAGACTGTAGCCTTCTTTTAGCAAATGGGGCTTAAATGACACTTAACACCTTGCCCTGTGGACATTGGGGATTGAAGGATAGTGCTATAGACTGAATGTCTGTGTCTCCCCAAAATCCGTGTGTTAAAACCCTAATCCCCAAGGTGCTGGTATTTATAGATGGGCTGTCAGGAGGTAATCAGGTCAATGAGGGCAGAGCCCACTGATGCATTGGTGTCCCTGGAAGAAGAGATACCAGAGAGCTTTGTCTCTTCCTACATGTGAGGACACAAAGAGAAGGTGACTGTCCATGACCCAAGAAGGGGGCTCTTACCAGACACTTTCACCAGTGCTTGCATCTTGGACTTCCCAGTTTTCAATACGGTGAGAAAAAAGCCAACTACTCTAGTGTTATAAATTATATGAGCTAAACATTGCCCTTTGCCTCTGCCTTCTACCAGATCCCAAACACTGGCTGGCAAACTTATTAGTTTACAAGTATGATAAAATCTCACTCAGATTCTTTAACATTCTAGACATGTTTTTTTTTTAATTCAGCTGTAACTGGCTTTTGATAAATTATATTGAAAACTTTTAGTGGTTAACCTATGGCTTACAATGCACACTATTTTTTTTTTTTTTTGGTATTTTTCTGAAGTGAGAAACCGGGAGGCAGAGAGACAGACTCCCATATTTGCCGACCAGAATCCACCCAGCAGGCCCACCAGGGGGCGATGCTCTGCCCATCTGGGGCATTGCTCCATTGCAACCAGAGCCATTATAGATTCTGAGGAGGAGGCCATGGAGCTGTCCCTCAGAGTCCAGGCCACCTTTGTTCCAATGGAGCCTTGGCTGCAAGAATGGAAGAGAGAGATAGAGAGAAAGGAGAGCAGAAAGATGGGAGAAGTTGATGGGCACTTCTTCTTTGTGCCCTGGTCGGGAATTAAACCCAGGACCACATGCTGGGCTGATGCTCTACGACTATGCCAATCAGCCAGGGCCAACACACATTCTTAATTAATGTCAGTCTTTCTCTAAGTACTATTATGTTATGTGAGGTAACATTAAAAAAAAAACTCTAATAGAGTTTGTTTCTAATATTTCTTTTCTGCCTTTTGTTCTATTGTTAGCATATACATTATTTTTACATATGTTATAAATTTAAAGTACTTTGTTATACCATTCTTTAGCCATCTCCTCTTGGAGCTATTAGCGAGAAAGAAAATTTATTTTATCCTCATTTTCACATTTTCCAACAATCTTTGTTGCTTTGTGTAAATCCGGACATCTGATTGATATGATACAGCTTCTTCCTGATTAGTCTGCGAACAATAAATCTCCGTGTATTTGTTTGTCTGAAAAGCTGATTTTTCATTAATTTGGTGGGAAGTGTTTTTGCTGCATATAGATCTTGGTTTGACAGTCTTATTTCATTTCAGACTCCTGTGTAGCTCATCATTCTTCTTGAATGTTTGTGGAAAGCCTGTTTATTCTCAGCCTCCCTGTGCTGCAGGTATTGCAGTAGAAATCCTCCATTCTATTATTTTTGTATTTTTAAATTTTCTCTTTGTCTTTGGTTTGTGAGGTGTGAATTGGGTATGTCTAAATGTATGCATCTGGGGGCGTGGTGTTTTGTTTCGGAGAGATAAGGAGTATTGGGGGAATTTTTTGGTATTGTCTGAGGTTCTTATGTCTGTGGTTTCGTAGTTGTCATTAATTGGGAAACTTCTCACTTGGTATTCCTCCATGTGCTTCTCCTGGCCTGTTTTAAAGTTCTTCTCCTTCTGAGACTGAATACTGTGTGTCCATTTGTTATTGTACAAATGGTGGTATATGAGTTCCATTTTTTCCCCACTCTTTTTTTATTTCTTTTTACTTAATGCTTTAGTTTAGATACTTTCTATAGACTGTTTTTCAAGTTTAGAGATGGTTCCCTTAACTGTACCTAGTTTACTAATCAATCACTTTAAAAGTTAATTCATCTTTATTGTGTATGTGTACTTGTATGTTTGTGCATGTGTGTGTCATTTATTTGTATCACTAACATCTGATTTTTTTAGTTTATTGTGGAAATGATCACATGATGTCTATCTTTCCATCAGAACTTTAAATAAATAAGCTATAGCTATTAAAATTTGGTAATAGATATTTCCAACATTTGTGTCATTGCCAAGTCTGGTTCTGCAAACTGCTTTGTCTCTGCATAGTTGTTTTTTTGTTTTGTTTTCATATGCCTCATAGTCTGTGATGGAAGATTGGGTAATTTCCAAGAGAGAGCAGATATTAAGGTAGCATTTTATATCCTAGCAAATGTACATGCCCTTTTTTTACCTCTTTGGAATAGGGATTTGCATTAATTTAGATGGACTTGCATTGTCTTAAAGGTTCGTTGCTACTTTGGTTCCATCAGGGTGTCACTGGTTTCAAATTCCTCCAGTAGGGCGTGGACTCATACGGTTCCTGCTTCAGAAGCCATCACCAGTCCATGTCAATGGACACCATGTGCCCCTTCATTTGAAATGACCTGAAAAATGCCCTCCTTAAGCTGTGCACCCTGCAGGGAAATGTGGTCCTTGTGGCCAACCCCTTTGCCCCATTCTTGCGTGGTGGCTTTGATCACACTCTTACATGAGTGCCCTGCATACTCAGGGCTCAGGTTCTGATGCCCAACATGGGGCAACTCATCCATGCATACATCTTCTTCACCCTACCTCACTAGTCACACCGACCCTTGTCCCTTTCATGCAAATGTGATCCCCACACAGTTTTCAGTGGCTGATGATGACTCTGTGTTTCAGAGCTTGCAGGAGGGACCTCTGGGGACACAGTCCAGATCCTTGAGTGATGGGCATTAGCTAGATTCAGCATAAAGTGAAAATGATGGGCTGTTTTGTTAATAATTAATAATCATTTTGCAATAACATCCTATTATGTGCACTATTTTCTTGGCATACTTAATTTTCATTTAGCTCCAGAAGCATAATGATACATTTCCATCTATTGATGACTAACCCAGTATAGTCACTGCTATATAAATCTATATTAGTTATAATAGATTGATCACTTGATAAATTTATATCCTTATATTTGAGTAAGATGCTATTTTCTCTATTAGTTTAATAACTTGCAAAATTTCTCATGAGAAATTGTGAAAATTTATAATTTTAAAATTCAATCTGATATAAAACAAATTTTCAGACTTCTTAAAATATAGGAAATCACTTAAGTACTGTGTATTTAGAACTTGTTGTAAGCTTAGCTCTTCTTCCTTTTATTCCTAGTTATTTTTATGTATTATTTCTCTTAATATAAATTTTAATTCTTGGAATTTAGAATGAATTTGGTCTTGTTTTAATAAACGGGCCGCTTTTAAATGAATGTATTTATCATCTGTATTTGTTAAGAAATCATTAATATCCTGAAAACAATTTAGAAAAATTATTCTGCAGGATATAGTAAACAAGCCTTAAATTCAATGAATTTTTCCAGTTAATCTATTATCACTTTAACTGGAGAGCTCATGCTACTTTGCATGGCATTCCAGCATGGCATATATGAGCTTGATGGGAAAGAGATTTGCTTTTCCTCCAGGTTAAAAAAATAAAAATAAACAGATGTGAAAATAATTATTCAAGAGATAGTTACTGTAGTTACTAATCATAATTATTGTCAACAATTTCGTTTTAGAGTGTATTGTAAAAAATGATTCAATACAGAGGTAGATTCAACTGGGCCAGTGGTTGACAATTTGCTTGCCAGGGTCACCTTCCCGGGAAGCAATTTTCTCCAGTGTGTGACAACAGGCATTCAGATCTGACCTCTGGGACGGGAAACAGAGGGGCCACTCCTGGGGAAGCTCCCACACAGTGGGCTCTGCAGGGGATGAGGTCCAGCTGCCCAAGGGGCACGTTTTTGCTGGTACCTACTGTCAGGGTCCTGTTACATTGATGATTACATCCACTGCAGGACGACACCTGGACTCCCTGTTTCCTGAATCCAGGAGGCAAAGACGAGGGCTAAGCCTCCTGTCCGGGGTGATCGACCCTGAACTGACATAGCAGCTGTGCTGCTTTTGAATTGCAGGAGCAGAGTGGGACAAAGACAGAGCCCGAGTCCTCCACGGCCACGCCCGTTCCAGCCTGTCTTTCACGCGCCCCGTGCGCACGCTGGACCCCGACCCACCTGCGCAGGGCTGCGAGACCCTCCTCAGTATGAAGGGCAGGGAGCGGGTCTGCCCTGCTCGGAATAGGAAAAGAAGCCTTGGAGCATAAATTCTTGTTTCTTATTTTAGAACTTGGTGACAACACTCCATCTCCTCCTTGGCTAAAAGCTAATTTTGCATAAGAGTGACACAGAAATAGGTTTTGATACACATGCCATTCATCAACCTATCAACAACACCTTTAACATAAAACAAAACCCCTTTATTCGCATGCGCTACCTTGCCAAGACTCTCAGAGCCTATTATAAGATTTATGGCGGCTCTCACAGCGTTCCTGTTTCAGGCATCCACTCGAGTGCACTAACTTTGCAGAGGACCTGTCGACCTCGGTGTGAAGATTACTTCACACCGTCAAAGCCAGGGGAGCTGTCCTGCAGCCCCTTTCTCCGCCATCGGTACACAACGTACACACATTGCACCCCGACTCCCTGTTTCCGCATACCTGCAGGCTCACGTCAAGTTCAGGGGACACGCTAAGAGGCCTGCCTGCTAATATGGAGTGAGTCAATTGTGAAACACTGGTTGAGAGGGTAGCAAAAACCTGGAACAAAGAACCCAAGGGGATATCTTTATTACATAGAATGAAAAGTGGATCCTACATCTGGTGAGTATTGGCAGAGGTCAGACTGAATGACATCATGAGTGGGGAGGTCAGTATATGATTGGTAAGGAGATGATTCATACAGATATTTCCAAAATGATGAAAGCGTTACATTCATGTGTGTTCAGCAGAAAGAGATACCCGTGGAACAGAGCTAGACGCCCTGAAATGTGGTTTGGCTTCTGTGACAATGTCACATCATACATGTCATTTAAATTCCCTGGCCCAAATATTAGTTATCTAAAAATAGAAAATGATTTCATTTTCTTTGACTGTTTTGCAGTGTGATTCTGTTGTTCATTCAGTAACTGCATGAGGAAGAAAACTAAAAAAGAAAAGTAGGCTTCTTTGTCCAATAAATTGACTCATTTTCAGAGCCGGGTACTGGATTCTAAAATGATTAGGAAGTTTAGATTAAAGTATTGGGCCTAATTATTGTTCAGTATTATAGCAATCGTTCACAACTCTAAAATATCATTATGAATCTTCATAATAATGGCATAGGGTAGGCACTGTTTCTCCTCATTTTCTCATCTGTGGAAACCAAATCTGGGCTGAAATAAATTAATCAGGTTTACAATAGTTTGAAGTTCTGACAATGGGGATAAAATGCTGATCAGTATGATCCAAATCTATGGTTTAAACACAATGATACATTGTAAATTCTAAATTAACATTTTAAGACAATAAAATGCTTGAGTGGATTAGAAGAAAAGGAAGCTTTTCAACTTGAACAGACAGATCTTAAAACATATACAGAATATTTAAAATGGGTAGCATTAACCAACAAATTTGGAGGATGATTTTAAAGCTATCAGTCCTTGGTTTGACATTAATATTACCTAGTCAGTTTTGTTGAGAAAATTAGGCCACGTAAGCCTAATTTAACAAAATAAGCTACCATTGCAATTTTTGCTACCATTGAACTTTGTGCTTCAAGGAACATAATGTTACCTTGCCTTCCAACATGATAAACTCTGTGGGGAGATTAGCATATTGTATTATCTCCTTTGTCCTGGTCTGGCTCGATGCTTGTAATCTAGTAGTTGTTCAACAAACACTTGCATAAACTAAGCTGATACTGTGCTTAAAGAATATAATCATAGATAAATGTGTAAATTAATCATGGTTTGGTTTACCTAAGGTGATAATAATATATCAACATTGGTTCATTAATTGTGGCAAATGCCCCATACTTCTGTGAGATGTTAATAATAACTGAATAGAGTGTGGGTGTATAATGTAGTTTTATAAATTATTTTTTATTTATTGAATGTTCTTTTTTTAAGAGAGATGAAGGGGGAAGAGAGAGAGAGAAGTGTCGATTTGTTGTCCCACTTATTTATGGATTCCTTGACTGATTCTTATATGTGTCCTGAACAGGGATGGAGCCTGCAAACTTGGTGTATCAGGATGATACTCTAACCAACTAAGCCACCCCACCAGGGCTACAGTTTTTTTTAACAAAGAATATTCCTAAAGAGTTTATTAAATAATCTAGTTATCCAGAAAGATTTTTATCAAGCTATACAAGATTATTCTAAAATGTATATGTAGTATTAAAGTAACTATAACACCTAAAACAACTTTGAAGAAAAAATATATCTATATATTAAGGGAAGAATCAGTCTACCTGATTTCAAGCCTTATCACATAGCCAAAGCAATCAAAAGTATTTCCAGAGGGGATAGACACATAGATCAATGCAGCAAAGTAGAGAACTCAGAAATAGAACCACAAAAATATGCCCAATTGATTTTTGACAAAGTTGCAAAAGCAGTTTAATGGAGAAAAGATAGCCTTTTTAACAAATGATCCTGTAAAACTGAATATCCATAGCCAAAATAATAAACTTCAGCCTTGGTTGTACATCTTACACAATAATTAACACAAATGGATAATGGATTTAAATATAAAACCATAAAATCTGTACAAAAAATACAGGACAATTTTGGAAACTAGGGCTCAGCAAGAAGTTCTCAGACTTGACACTAAAAGTAAGATTCGTAGGCCCTGGCCAGTTGTCTCAGTGATAGAGTGTCAGCCTGGCATGTAAAAGTCTTGGGTTCAATTCCCAGCCAGGGCACACAGGAGAAGTGCCCATCTGCTTCTTCACTCTTTGCCCTTTCCATTCTCTTTGTCTCTCTCTTCCCCTCCTGTAGCCAAGGCTCCATGGAAGCAAAGTTGGCCCGTGCTCTGAGGACGGCTCCATGGCCTCTGCTTCAGGAACTAGAATGGCCCGGGTTGCAAAAAAGCAACGTCCCAGATGGGCAGAGCATCGCCCCCTGGTGGGCATGCTGGGTGGATCCCAGTTGGGCACATGAAGGAGTCTGTCTCTGCCTCCCTGCTTCTCACTTCAGAAAAATACAAAAAAATAATAATAATAATAATAAGATTCATAAAAGAAACGACTTGATATATTGGATGTCATCACATTTCTTAAAAACTGCTCAGCAGGCCTGACCAGGTGGTGGCGCAGTGAATAGAGCGTCGGACTGGGATGCAGAAGATCCAAGTTTGAGACCCCGAGGTCTCCAGCTTGAGCACAGGCCCATCTGGCTTGAGCAAAAGCTCACCAGCTTGGACCCAAGGTCGCTGGCTCCAGCAAGGGATTGCTCGGTCTGCTGAAGGCCCGCGGTCAAGACACTTGTGAGAAAGCAATCAATGAACAACTATGGTGTTGCAACGGCAATGAAAAACTAAGGATTGATGCTTCTCATTTCTCTCCTTTCCTGTCTGTCTGTCCCTATCAATCCGTCTCCCTGACTCTCTTTCTCTCTCTGTCCCTGTAACCCCCCCCCAAAAAAAAAAACTGCTCAGCAAAGACCGTTTTAAGAAGATAAAAATAAATGCTACAGAATAGGAGAAAACATTTGAATCCTTGTAGTCAACAATCAATGAGGATATAGAAAATATAAAGAACTCTGAAAATTCAACAGCAGAAAAACAAACAAATTAGCAAGTGAGTAAAAGACTTGAGATGTTTCACCGAGGAGGCTATACAGATGGCAAGTACACACATGACAAGATGTTTGCCATCATTAGCCACTACTCCTATTTTCTCTCTGCATCAATTTTGTGGGAAAGAAGAGACACTTAATGCAAGTGATGGAATAATTCTATAATGATGATGAGTAGCATTCTGTCAGATAGTCATGAAGCAGAAAATTTTAAGATGTTAACAATCTTTTAATAGTTTACCTATTCAGAGCAAGGTATAACAAGATCATGTAGGACTTAATATTAATATCCTCAATGTGAAAGGAACCGAGAAAATAGATTTGTTTCTTAAGGAGCACATCGGGTCAGATTGTCTAACGTGATCCAAACCAGAGATCTTTTTATCAAGCTTTCTTCAGCAAGTTCAAAGACATCAGCAATTATATACACTGTCCTTCTGAAGCCCAAGGTCTAATGGAGAAAACAAATAAAACTATAGATGTATTTACTTCCATTTCTTAGTTTCACGTTAATATATTGGTCTCTTCTATGCATCCTTTCTATAAACCACCTTCTGAACTGGAAAAGCAGTGACTTTTTTATTTAGGATGAGAAATCCAGGAAGAAAAAATGTGTTTAGTTCTAGGGAATTCAGCATCCATTCTCAAAATAAAGTTTCATGAAGTAGTAGTGAACAGCTTTAAAATAAGTTTTAAATAGAAACACTAGTTAAAGTATGTGATAACTTGATAACAGAGTGAATAACGTTAGTTCTGTCCATCAGAGACGGTCTCAATACTTATAACTTAGACCTCGTTTTATCCTCTTAATCCCTTGTGGGAAGCACCACAGTCCTTAATGACCTGTGGGTCAGTAACCCAGGATGGAACATACCTTCCTCACCTATCTCAATTGTGGGGCAAGAGTGGACATAACAGTTTTTTATAATAGAATTAAAATTTGATTATAACCATAATCATGCACATATTTGCATTAACTGCTGACACATTTCCCTTGTTCAAGATGGCTAAAAATTCACACTACACATCACAACTCCAACTGCATCTGCTGGCAGAACCAATAAATTCACTCAGAGTGGAGAGTGTGTACGTGACATTTAAACACAACTTTTAAAGTTTCCATGTTCCTTCAGAGTGAATCACTAGGAGATGCTAAGTTTCACTTTAATGTTTCTTAATCACTGTAGTCATGATCTTGACCTACATTTGTGTGACTGACATGAGGTGGAGTTTGAAATGATAGAAGGAAGAAAGAGAGAACAGAAGAAGAGAATAGAGTAAGGAAAAGGTTTTCTAATGGGTTATATTTAACCCGTCACCACCACCCCCTCCCAAAAAAAATTGTTATTAAAGCAATGAAAATCTTTGGGAAAAGGGTGCATAAAGTTAGTTGTTACTTTGAGATCACTCCTGTCTATGCTGAGGGACTGTTGAGTCTAAGAGGAACACTACATCAAAAAGATGTTTCTAAACAGCAAGGCTGGTGATTGAGTTTGAAAGAGACACAGGGAGATCACATCCTATGGACATTTATTTTGGTGAGCAGGTGTGAAAAACATTCCAGGGAACTGAGTGTGGAGAGTGAGACTATCTCAGGCCCTGACTCCTTGTAAAGATGCCGTCTTCCCCTCTGGGCTCACTTGTTTATCTGTCTGTTGTTCATGGCCTGAGCTTTGTAAATTAAAATTTTGATGAAAAGAAAGTGCCTGACTCAAAACCATACTTCGCCATCTTCCAAAGGACCCCAGAGAACAATGTTAAGGTTTTTATGAAGGTATTTTTAAAAATCAGTTTTAGTCTTATTATGCATTTTATTTTTCTCTTTGCTCTGTTATAGTTAGGAGAAAATTAATTTAGAAAATACAAGTGGCCCCCAAAGCCTCCTAAATTGTTTGCATTATGCTTTATTCCAATCAAATCCGGTGAACTTGACGGTGGTCATTTAGCGGTGTGTAAAGATAAGTCAGGGCTGGAGAGATGGCAAGATGGGGATGAAGTAGGTAGACGTACCAACTTCCAACTCCCAGAACCAAAGTGGATTATAACTTAATTTTAAGAACCATCATCTGGATAAACCAACTTTGAACTAAACTAAGTGGACTCTTCAACCAAGGAACACAGAAGAAGCCACATTGAGACTGGTAGGAAAAGTGAAAACGCAGAGGGCTGCCCAGCTCCCTGGAGCAAACGGCAGCCTGGAGAGACTTGCGTGGTGGGAGAAAAGTTTGGCGGAGAGGGAGGGACCTGGGTCCCGGGAACAAAGTCCCAGCCTGCAGCCCCAGAGCCTAGAAGAGGCATTTGGACAGTATTGACCTGTGAGAAAAGTGAGGATACTGTTTGTTGAGAAAGAGACAGTTTTCTCAGACCCAGGATTCTTCTTAAAGGGACAGCGCAGAAAACCTCTCTCACAACCACTCACCCGGGGCTCCAGGGAACGGGGACAGAGGAGAGGACCAGAGCACCGGGAAGAGAGTATGGAGTGGAAGGCACAGGGAGAAACACTCTGAGGGACAGCCACCCTAACCCCTGGGCTGAGTCACTTCCCTAATTGAGAACAAATATTTCCCCTGGAACTACCAATACCAGCAAAGGGAGACAGGACACCAGCCAAACAAGCTTTCCCGTGGCACTTAGAGCAGAGCTGCTTAGATGGAGGAAGCTTCCAGAACTACAGTATGGAGTGTTAGGGTCTGAGCTGCAGTGCACCCACCCACACTGCTGAGGGCTTGCTGGAGGGATGGTGGCAGCGGGATGCTGAAATGTGGTTCTGTCAGCAGGGGCGGAGACCCAGCAGGTGTGAGCTCAGTCTAGCCCAGTATGGTTGGAGGTGATACGCAAAAGCGGTCTGGCAACTACAGGCCAATCTGCAGCCCCACCTGCAGGGGGAAAGCGGGAGGCCAGGAACGGGCAAAGATCTGCTCTGCAACACTGCGCCCATACACAACTGCCTTAGGCAGTGGCAGAGGGGGACCGACCACATCTAGAGAACACAAAGGCAACACCCATTGGCCTCCAGTGGCCACACCCTTCTTATACACAGAAAAAATGGACAGGCAGAGAAATGCAACCCAAATGAATCAAGAAAATTCCCCAGAGAAGGACTTGAATGAAACAGATATAACCAAGTTACCAGATACAGAGTTTAAAATAATGATAGTTAGGATGTTCAAAGAGATTAGAGCAACAATGGATAGTCATTATTAACACCTAAATAAAGAAATAACAAGTATAAAAAAGGAAATTAAATAATAAAAAGGAATCAGACAGAAATGACAAATACAGTATCAGAACTGAAGACCACAATGGAAGGAATTAAAAGCAGGATTGATGAAGCTGAGGATCGAATCAGCGAGTTAGAGGACACAACAAACAAAGGCACAGAAGTAGAGCAGAATAAAGAAAAGAGAATCAAAATATCTGAGGAAACTCTAAGGAAGCTCTGTGACAACATGAAGAGAAATAACATCCACATCATAGGGGTTCCTGAAGACGAGGAGAAAGAACAAGAAATAGAAACTTTCAATTAAATCATAGCAGAAAACTTCCCTAAACTAAGGCTGGAAAACATTTCACACGTTCAAGAAGCACAGAGAACTACATTAGAGAGAAACCCAAATAAATCTACACCAAGACACATTATAGTTAAAATACCAAAGCTAAGGGATAAAGAGAAAATTTTATAGCTGCTAGAGAAAAAAAGGCTATCACGTACAAAGCAGCCCCCATAAGGATGACATCCGACTTCTCAACAGAAATGCTTGAGGCCAGAAGAGAATGGGAAGATATATTAAAAGTAATGCAGAACAATAACCTACAATCAACACTACTTAAAACAAAGGCTGTAGTAAGAGATAAAGAAGGACACTACATAATGATAAAGGGAACAATTCAACAGGAAAATATAACTATTATAAATATCTACGCACCAAACATAGGAGCCCTGACATACATAAAGCAGACTTTGATGGATATAGAGGGCGAGATTAACAGCAATACTATAATAGTAGGGGATTTCAACACCCCACTAACATCACTGGATAGATCCTCAAAAAAGAAAATTGATAAAGAAACTGCTGATTTAAGGATAAACTAGATCAACTCGATTTAATAGATATCTTCAGAACTTTTAACCCTATAGCAGTAGAATATAATTTCTTTTCAAACGCTCATGGTACATTCTCTAGGATAGACCACATGTCAGGACACAAAAGTGGTCTCAACAAATTTAAGAAGATTGAAATCATATCAAGCATTTTCTCTGATCACAATGCTAGGAAACTAGAAAATAACCACAAAAGAAAAACTGAAAAATACTCAAACACTTGGAAACTAAACAGCATGTTATTAAATAATGAATGGATTAAAAATGAGATAAAAGAAGAAATAAAAAAGTTTCTTGAAACGAATTATAATGAGCATATATCAACTCAAAATTTATGGGATACAGCAAAAGCAGTACTGAGAGGGAAGTTCATTGCACTACAGGGATACCATAAGAAGTTAGAAAAAGCTCAAATAAGCAACCTGAACATGCATCTAAAAAAAACTAGAAAAACAACAGCAAATAAAACCCAGGACTAGTAGAAGGAAGGTAATAATAAAGAACAGAGCAGAAATAAATGGCATAGAGGCTAAGGAAACAATACAGAGGTTCAATGAAACCAGGAGCTGGTTCTTTGAAAAGGTAAACAAGATTGATGAACCTTTAACTAGACTCACCAAGAAACAAAGAGAGAGGACTCAAATAAATAAAGTGAGAAATGAGAGTGAAGAAATAACAACTGACACAACAGAAATACAAAGAATTGTAAGAAAATACTATGAAGAAATCTATGTCAAAAAATTAGACAACCTAGGTGAAATGGACAAATTTCTTGAATCATATAATCTTCCAAAATTCAATCTGGAAGAATCAGAACACCTAAACAGACCAATTACAACAAATGAGATCGAAACAGTTATCAAAAATCTCTCAAAAAAGAAAAGTCCTGGGCCTGATGGCTTCACAAGTGAATTCTATCAAAAATTCAAAGAAGAACTAACTCCTGTCCTCCTCAAGCTATTTCAAAAAATTCAAGAGGAAGACCTCCAAACTCCTTTTCTGAGGCAAGTATAATTCTGATCCCGAAACTCGGCAAAGACAACACAAAGAAAGAAAATTATAGGCCAATATCCCCCGTGAATTTAGCTGCTAAAATTCTCAACAAAATATTAGCCAACCTGATTCAGCAGTATATGAAAAAAATCATACACCATGATCAAGTGGGATTTATTCGGGAGAGGCAAGGCTGGTTCAATATACGCAAATCAATCAATGTGATTCATCACATAAACAAAAGGAAGGACAAAAATCACATGATGATTTCAATAGATGCAGAAAAAGCATTTGATAAAATCCAGCACCCATTCATGTTCAAAACTTTCAGTAAAGTGGGAATACAGGGAACATTCCTTAACATAATAGCCATCTATGACAAACCCACAGCAAACATTATACTAAATGGACAAAAATTAAAAGCAATCCCCTTAAGATCAGGAACCAGGCAGGGGTTCCCCCTTTCACCACTCTTTTTCAACATAGTTCTGGAAGTCCTAGCTAAAGCAATCAGACAAGAAGAAGAAATAAAAGGCATCCAAACTGGAAAAGAAGAAGTAAACCTGTCATTATTTGCAGATGATATGATATTTTTTATAGAAAATCCTAAAGTCTCAGTCAAAAAACTACTGGACCTTATAAATGAATTCAGCAAGGTGGCAGGACATAAAATTAATACTCAGAAATCAGAGGCATTTTTATATACCAACAGTGAACTGTCAGGAAATGAATTGAGGAAACAATCCCCTTCACTATTGCAGTCAAAAAAATAAAGTACCTAGGAGTAAATTTAACCAAGGAGGTTAAAAACTTGTACTCAGAAAATTATAAAACATTGATAAAAGAAACCAAAGAAGATACAAACAAGTAGAAGCATATACCGTGCTCATGGCTAGGAAGAATAAACATCAGTAAAATGTTTATATTGCCCAAAGCAATTTATAAATTCAATGCAATACAATTTAAATTCCAATGACATACTTCAAAAATATAGAACACATATTTCAAAAATTTATATGGAACCAAAAAAGAACACGAATAGCCTCAACAATCTTAAAAAAAAAAATAGCAGAAGGTATCACTCTTCCGGATATCAAGGTTTACTACAAGGCCATTGTACTCAAGACGGCCTGGTACTGGCATAAGAACAAGCACATAGATCAATGGAACAAAACAGAGAACCCAGAAATAAACCCATACCTTTATGAACAACTGATATTTGACAAAGGAGGAAAGAACATACAATGGAGTAATGACAGCCTCTTTTACAAATGGTGTTGGGAAAATTGGACATCTACCTGCAAAAAAATGAAACTAGACCATCACCTTACACCATTCACAAAAACAAACTCAAAATGAATAAAAGACTTAAACTTAAGTCGTGAAACCATAAGCATCTTAGAAGAAAACATAGGCAGCAAGCTCTCTGACAACTGTTTCAGCAATGTATTTGCTGATTTATCTCCACGGGCAAATCAAATAAAAGGCAAGATAAAAAAATGGGACTATATCAAACTAAAAAGTTTTTGCACAGCTAAAGACAATAAGAACAGAATAAAAAGACAAACCACACAATGGGAGAACATATTCGACAGCACATCTGATAAGGGGTTAATAACTAAAATTTAAAAAGAACTTATAAAACTCAACACCAGAAAGACAAACAATCCAATCAAAAAATGGGCAAACGAAACGAATAGAAATTTCTCCAAAGAGGACATACAGATGGCCAATAGGCATACAATAAAATGCTCAACATCACTAATCATTAGAGAAATTCAAATTAAAACCACAATGAGATATCACCTCACACCAGTCAGAATGGTGCTCATAAGCAAAACAATACAGAATAAGTGTTGGCGAGGATGTGCAGAAAAGGGAACCCTCCTGCACTGCTGGTGGGAATGAAGACTGGTCCAGCCACTGTGGAAAACCGTCTGGAGATTCCTCAAATAATTAAAAATTGAACTGCCTTTTGACCCAGCTACCCCACTTTTACAGATATACCATAAGAACACCATAGCACTGTTTGAAAAGAAGAAATGTGCCCCCATGTTTGTGGCAGTATTGTTCACAATATGAAAGATCTGGAAACAGCCCTAGTGTCCATCAGAGGATGGACTTTGATACATATGTACTATGGAATATTACTCAACCATAAGAAATGATGACATTGGATCATTTACAACAATATGGATGGACCTTGATAACATTATACGGAGTGAAATAAGTAAAACAGAAAAAAACTGAGAACAGCATGATTTCATACATAGGTGGGACATAAAAGTGAGACTATGAGACATGGACAAGAGAGTGGTGGTTATGGGGTGGGGAAAGGGACGAGAGGGAGTTGAGGGGCACACAAAAAACCAGATAGAAGGAGACAGAGGACAATTTGACTTTGGGTGATGAGTATGCAACATAATTGAATGATAAGATAACCTGGAGATGTTTTCTTTGAACGTATGTACCCTGATTTATTAATGTCACCCCATTAAAAATAATAATAATTTAAAAGTAATAATTACTTAAAACTTAAAATAAAAATAAGTAAAGATAAGTCAGGGCTGGAAGTATGTGTTAATTTTTATTGTTTATAGGGAGTAGTAAATGAATTGTCTCAAGACTCCCTTCTGTTTATTAAGAGCTATTTTTTTCCATGAAAATACCGTTCTTACGAATAGGATAATGCAGAATTAAAGAAAATAAGGTTCTAGCACTAGACACCCTATATTCTTAGATTTGAAACACATTTGAAAATGTAAATGCAGTACAGAAAAAAAAAATATGGGAAACAGAAAAGTCCATGTTGCAGAAAAATCATGTAAACAAACTCCATAAAATGAGGGGCTACCGATGATTGTACAAGAAACTTTGGTTAACTGGAATTTTAACTTGCAGTCTTGTCTGACATTTATTCGGTCTCTCCGGCTGAAAATATCTAAATACTTCTAAATATCCATGTTATGTTTGTCATGAACAATGTGTAATGCATCACTATATAGGTAGCTGCAATTTTCCATCAAAATCATAAAGATGATTATGTATTTCAATTCCCTACCCTGAAGCAAATTAAAGAGGAAATTGCCACAAATGATTTTTAATTGCTGTTTGAGAGGGAGTGGATGGGAGAGAGAGAGACAGAGAGAGCAATTGATGTGTTCTACTTATTCAGGCCATCACTGATTCTTATTCCCTGACCAGGGATTGAACTCTCATCTTTGGTATTTCAGGATGATACTCTTAGCCAGCTGACTTAGCTGGCTAGGGCCTACCATAAATTCTTTAAGTTCTAAAACATCATGGATTTAATAAATTGAGACATAAAAATATATATTATTCAGATTCCAAGATGACATAAAAGGGGAGGTTTCATACTTAAAAGCATAAAGTGGATTAAAAATATAAGCTTGTTATATTAATAATTTAAAAAAATGCAATGAGAGGAAAGGCCTAAATTATTCACAGAAAATGCAGAGGAATAGGGTAAGGTGAGTAAAGCACCATGGGAGAAGTTACCATACATAATATAGATAAAAATTATTTGAGATAAGTTTAAATATTCCACTAATAATTTAAAGAACACATGTTAGCAGATGAGACAAAATATTCCTCAATCTGATAATGTGTATTCATAAGGAGCACCTACAGCTAATATTATATTTCATGGTGGCAGTTTGAATATTTTCTTCCTAAGATGACTAACAAGCTTTAAAATATCAGCTCGCATCCTTTCTGTCAGCACCATTGTGGAAGAAAGAGCGAGTTAAAGATGGTAGAGGGAAGTTTAAAAATAAATGACACACATATTGAAAAATACAAAAAGTAAAGCTTATTCTTATTTGCAGATGACATGTTGGTTTAGGTAGAAAATAGCCAATCATCCGCAACAAATCTAATATAGATAATATATGAGTTTAGCAACATTTTAGGCTATAGCATCCATATGAAAATTTTGTATGACTACATACTACTAACAATTGATGACTAAAATTTACAAAAAAAAGCACCATTTGCAATCAAATAAAAAACATGAAATACATAGGGATGAATCTAAGAAATATATAAAATATATGTACTCTTAAAATCTTTTAAATATAATAAAATACACCTAAGAACTAAATTAATGGAGAGGTATACTATGTTTAAGAATTCAAGACTTAATCTCTTAAGACATATCTTATTTCAAAATGATCCATAGGTTTAATGTCATCAATATTAAGTCTTTTATTCAAATTTTCAAGCAGATTTTACAAAAATGCAAATAAATAAATAAATAAAACCCAAATAGCAGAAATATATATATATCTGGCACTAGGTTCAAGAGTAGAATAAACTTACAGAAATCACATTTGAGAAAGAATACACTGGGGAACAAAATTTTTGTTGCATCCACAAAAATACTTGTTCTTACCTAATTTGAGTGTTCTGATCTCAAATCTGACATTAGTTTTCCTCTATAAGCTACAGGTTTTTTTACAATTCAAGATTTTAGGTTTTCATCTTATTGTAAAATTTTCAACATTTAGTTTAACATAATGAAGTAGAATGTCTTCTTGGGCATCATCTTTGTGAAAATATAATAATTTATATAATGCAGTAAATACACTAATACTCTAAAAAATATGATTGCATCAGAATTTGTCTACAATTTTGATATAGAACATATTAAAACACATAATCATAAAATTTGCGCAAAACTTATTTATTACATTCAGGCAAAAATTTGCGTTTGTAGCTCTTGCATTTGTGTACATGTTGAGGACAATCTCATTTGATGCTCCAGCAGTAGTCTGCCATCATATTTCTGTCCCATCACCCTGATAACGCTCTTACATCATCTTCAGATCTTGATGAAAGCGTTTTCCCTGCTCATCACTAACAGCTCCAAGATTTTTGGGAAACTTATCAAGGTGACTGTTAAGGAAGTAAATCTTAACACTCATGTTACATCCAATGTCACAGAAAACCAGCAGCATCCTTTGAACCAGAAGTTCATAATTTTCTGCATTTTTGTTGCCAGGGAAGATCTTTGTACCTGCCACAAAAGACTACCATGCTGTTTTCTCCTCCTTATTCATCTTTCTGGCAAATTCTTTTTCAAGTATGGGGGTTTGAATTTGAGGTCCATCAAATACACCTGCTTTTATCTTCTCAAAAGACAAAGCAGGAAAAGCAGAAACAATATGTTGAAAGTATTCACTTCCTCTATTCAAAGCCTGAACAAACTGCTTCATTAAGCCAAGTTTGATGTGAAGTGGGGGAAAAATGATCCTGTCTCAATTACTACAGGTTCATTCACAATATTTTGCTTCCCTACTTCCAGAGTTTCATGTTTCGGCCACTGATTTTGTGTCCGGTGTTTCTCCCAAGCTCGGCAGTCCCACAAACACAGAAAGCAAGTATACTTTGTGAATCCTCTCTGTTGTCCTAGCAGGAAATTGACCATTTATGATCCACACAAATGATCCAGTTATGCTCCTCATACTTCAGAAACTCTAGGATAATTTTTATGTCATAATCTTCTCACTGGTGAGTTGAATAACCAGTTGGAACCAGTTGAAATTGTTGTGTAGGAAAACACATTTCAGACTCCTTTAGAGCTGTCAAGAAATAGTCATATTCTGTTGGACTGTAAGTGGTAACACCTAGCTGGCGAAGAATATTAATGATATCTTGACAGTAAACAAAGTGTTTGTCTTTGGAAAAAAAGTCCACAAAAATTCGTTCATGCTTCCTGAAATAGGATACTTTAGTTGACTGGTGAAGTCCATTCTTTTCTTGAAGCCTGGAAGCTAATAACTCATCTGCTTTCATTGATAGGCCGAAATCTCTTACTAAGTCATTCAATTCGGGTTGGCTAAACTGCTTAGGGGTTAATGACTGCTTGGAATCAGAAGAAGACCCTTCAGATTCTATGACCATTTTCCTTATGCATCTTATCAAAATATACTTGATCACCATGTATACTTTCTTCATCTTTAGAAGGAAGAAAACAATTGAAAACTGGAACTGGGAGTATCTCAGAGTGTGGGATAGGTCATATTGCTGAAGGAATATTAGGATATGCGGTCGTATGCCATTTTTTCTTGCCAATGCCCTTTGAATGGATCAGACAGAAATAATAGTCACTGCTGTGGTCCTTAGGTTCAAGACAAACTATGGGAGTACCAAAAGGCATTCCTTTGCATTTTCCTATTGTCCAGTCATGAAGCATTTTCTCACAATTATGACACACAATAGGAGGAGCCCAATTCTTGTCTTGATCGCCAAAGGAATTTGAAAATAGGCAATATATGCACGTGTCACAAATGATGAAATATTGTGCCTTTGATGTTGAAGTGTGTAACAGCCACATATATAACAAGATGTGTCAGGACTATTCTTACATTTACGCCTACTTGAAGAAGCCATGATTCAATTATAAAACAAAATAAGAAGATGTTTTATCAGATAATAATTTTTTACATTTAAAAACCACTACAATTATGTAAAAGTGATGTTTGTAAAACATTAATTGCCTTGTGGTTCTGTTCAATCCAAGAGTCATTGCCCTTTAACTCCAATTTAAAAACCAATGCATGCCATTAACTATAACAAAAAGGAATTAATATTGCATAAAAACTAGACCATGAACCATAAAAAACATTTCAGATTTGGAATCAGCAATGCAGCCATATATAGAAAACGTTTTAAAACCTCATGCAACAGAAAATGAAAAAATACTTGTTTCCCAGAGATATTCATATTGATAAGTAGAAAATAAACAGAACACAGAAAAAGACCCACATCAATGGAATTAATCATTTTTAAAAGGTACATTAATGTTAAGATATATTTGCAACAACATCTACTAGAACAAATTGACTTTTATATAGAAATAAAACTTCATTTATATTTCATATCATTAAAAATCAACTTGAAATGGATCATAGAAGAAAATCAACATGTAATGTGACAGACATGTTATAAGAAAACAAAGAAAATCTTTGTTTAAACTAGGAAAAGGCACAAATTTTATAGATCATATATTAAAATAAAAACCCCTCAAATTTGGGTCATTGTACTTTATCAGAATTTTTTTTTTTATTTTTAGTGTCTTTCAAATCACTATTTCGTGTCTTAAGACACTGAAAATAAAATAAAAAAACAATCCATAAAATGTGAGAAAATGCATGTACCATACATGTGAAAAAAACATTTGTGTCCGTGATATGTAAAGAACTAATATATATTTGAACAGATGCATAATTAAAGGATTTTAGACCAAAAACAATGAAGATGCTCTTTATCAGTATTCATTAGGAAAATTTATATTAAATTCACCATAAGAAAGCACTGCCTAGACTACTAAATATCTAAAATCAAACAAAGAATTGGTGATATCAAATGCTGAACGCGTGCAGAGCAACTGGCTCTCTCATGCACTCTTGATGGAATTACAATGGTGCAGACTCTCTGACTATTCTTGGATAGTAACACAAGAACAATGTAAAATATGCCCATACACAGGTCTGTTAATGAAAGTATGTAACAGCTTTGTTCATAATAGGCAAAGCTAGAAATGACCCAAACATCCACCCATTTATGAAGGGATAAACAAATCAGCACACATGATATAAAAGGACTATGTGCTGAGCGGTAAAATGGAACAGACTGCTCAACATATGAAAAGCATGGATTAATCTCAAGAGTATTTTGCATGTGAAAAAAGCCACGTTGTATAGAGGACGTTCTAGGAAAGGGAAAACGAGCTCCAGAACCCAGATCCGGGTTTGTCAGACCCTGGGGTGTGGCATTGACTCCGGGAGGCAGGCGTGCACATGTTGGAGTTGTGGAAATGTTTGGTATCTCAGTCGTGGTGGTGGTGGTGATCCTTTTTATATATTTTGTAATTCCTCCATTTTCACAGTCAAATGGGTTAACTTTACAGTTGGTAAATTTAAACTCATTAAAACTGAGCTAGAATTTAACTATAGAAAAGGGTAGCACCATACATTAACAGACATGCAGAAAGTCATTGAGTTCCTTTTCTTGAGCTAGGAAAAGTGTTTTGAATTGTTTCATTAATTCTCTCCTCTTCCTTCTTAGAAATTCCCCATCTCTTTTATGCTTTTTTTTAAATACATAATTTAAGTTTGGGGCTTTTCATTTATCATAAAATAAAAATAATCTGCTTACTGCTAGGCTTATGCCTGTCTCAAAGCAGAGTGGCTGGGTGTCCATATCTGCAGGAGTACAGGCAGTGTGCGTCCAATCTTCTCTCCATTGGAGGCCACATTTGATGTCTTTCTCACCACAGCAGGTGTGAGCTGGAGAGACCTACAGTGGAGTGCCTCCAAGTTCTAACAGCTGGACTTTCTACAGAGGTGGCCTTTGAGGTCTGTGGTTGCCATGACAACTGCCATCACCAAATTTGAGTACACCGCTGCTTTAAAACAGTCAAAGAATTTTAAAACAGAGTTGATCGTATTAGATTGAAACATGGATTATAGTAAGCAGTCTTCACATAAGAGAACGTGACATTTTCCCTGCGATGCAAATTTTATATGGAGAGGACCAGTAAGTTTAAACATGTCACCATTTGTATTTTAAAATGGTCTTTCATTTCACTGAGGAGAAAATGAAGAAATGTGTCCCCGACGATAAAGCATTGGCATTGATTGATGGAGAACCAAAGTGTTAACGTGGTCACCCCATTTCTGTGGGCCCAGGCAGACTCCTCACTAGAATGTGGCTCACAGTAGTTCCGCATGTCCGCAGTGACTCCTTGGCCATTTCTCCAGTACCCAAGTGTGAATTTGGAACTGATATGTCTAACAGTTGCCGTGATCTTCGGTTTCTTGTCCCATCAGTGTGAGAAAGCTCCAAAATGGCAGTCAGATCAAGACGGGAAGGGAACACTAAATACTACGTTATAACCTGGAGGGTGGAGGTTAGTGTCACCACTCACATTTAGGGGATGCATAATATCTCACTTTTATTCACCAGTCTGGCCCCTGGTAGGGTGGATGGGAGCGTGGAGCAGATGAAGCCCAGAGAATGGCTACAGAAGACTGAGTCATCAGAAGCGGTTGGCTTCCTCGAATGCTGGAATGGACTTCTAAAGGAAGGTTTAAACGACCAGTTCAGAGGCCATACTCTGAGCAGATGTGGTCATATCCTTTAGCGTACCATATTTGTTTGTATATGTCAGAGATTTCCATATGGTTTTTAGCTCAATAGTGAGAAACCAGAGACTAGGGACTAGAAGTAGACACTTGAATGGCTGTACTCAACCATTACCACCAGGGATTTTGTTTCTCATCCCACATCTCTGGGCTCCACACAATTGTAGTTCCCATCCCCAAGGAGACACCTTCTTGTCAGGGAGGGGACATACCAAGGACCCCATTCATCTAAAGTTATAGCTACTGCCAGGGACCATGGATGAGTAGTAGTTCCCATATTGGCAGTAGTTATTGACTCTGATCAGAAGGAGCAGGAGCGGTGAATTTTATACCATGCATTCAGGGAAGAAAACATCTAGAACAGAGATGATTGACTTGGGTTCTCCTGGAACTCTCTTCTCCATCAAACTGTGAAAGGACATATGGAGCAACCCCAGGCAGAGATAGACTCTGAATGTTCAGACAATTAGTTCCTATGATAGCTGTGGGTATGGGAAAATGCTGCAGAAATAGTGGAGGAAAGAGAAGATGAGTTCCAGTAGAGGCCCCAAGGTAAACTTCAGAGACGGTGACTATAATAAACCTGTCCTTTTAACATCCCTCTTCTAAGTGCCCCAGCGTGTGTAGAGAAACAGATAGGTATGGCACAAGA
Organism: Rhynchonycteris naso; assembly: GCA_037038555.1. Lineage (NCBI taxonomy): Eukaryota > Metazoa > Chordata > Mammalia > Chiroptera > Emballonuridae > Rhynchonycteris > Rhynchonycteris naso. The sequence goes on along the minus strand of CM072999.1, from coordinate 134,589,743 downwards.
GGAGGTGCAATTAGTGGTGACCAGGGAAAATGCAGCACTCGGATCTGGTCTATATGGCATAATTGACACGCAGCGACAGACACTTTGCTGGGAGCCCACCACCATGTTAACACCTAGACTCTGCATCCTATGGACTACTCTGCTAATGACTCAGGGCAGTGATTCTAAGATGGCTTCCTCCTGCAGTATGAGGGACCCCTGTGACAGGCAACTTATGCTCAACCATACTGTATAGGGTTGGAACTGATATCCTGCTGTTCTGTCAAAGCAACTTTCCTTTTTTTCCCAGCCTCCTCCTCAGAAGGCCATTGTTTTCGGAAGATGTCCCTCAGTATCTCTGGCCCCTCCTGTTTATTCCTTCCCTACCCACATGTTCACCACACACACACAAGACTCTTCCATGTCTTATTGCGTCTTGACATCTGCATCTTGAAGGTCCGCGAAGCATGCAATAATTTTAAGCATTAACCTTGTCATGTTTTTTTTTTTTGTGTGTGTGTGTGTGTGTGTGTGTTACTTACTCATTATCATAGTGGTATTGCAGCATGGGAGCATATTTTCAAACCCGATTCCGTGAAACACCTACTTGTATTTCTAACTTTCTCATCATCAAGGAGTCTAAAAAGCAGAGAACCAAGGCTACAGAAATTTAAGTTGGAGAAAAGAACAAGTGCATTTTCCAACTAGAGCAAATATATGCAGAATATATTCAAGGGCACATTTTAATTCATTCCCAAATTTAATATAATCATTTTCCCTACTCAGCCCCCAGTGGAGTTGGGAGAAGAGCAGGTCAGCATTCTCTCAGAAGCCAACTTTCCAGAAAGTTTGTATGAGAATATTTAACATTTCCTGAAGCTCACAAAACCCTTAACAAGTAGGATACTGTGTTTGGAACTTCCCTTAAAATTAAGATTTAAAGAATAACACAAAAAAATCTATATTTCATGTCTTCCTTTGGGCCACTTTAATTATGTGCTATTATATTTCTGAGTGCTTTTGAAAGAAGATACTTAAAACAGTAAATAGCACGAATGAATTCTCCTTATAAAAAAGAAGGTTATGTAGTATGTATCAATATTTAAAGCAAGCACGATACTCATGATTCCTTTTAACTATATCACTTATAATAGAGAATGTCTAGGCCTTTCAAAATATTATATTCAAGTCATAAACATTCTTTCTCTTCTTCTCCCTCTTTGAACCCCAAGTCATGTAAATACACCATGGGAAAAAAAAACAACAACATCTAAATGAAATTTATCAAGAGATGCTCTTAGTAATACCTTTCATTTCCTCTCACTCTATCGTATCATTTTCTCTGTTGATTGAGTCGATGTCCAAGGGAAGATGCATGGCTTTTGTTCTTAGAAAACCTGGTACCCCCCACCCCATCCACATCTAGCATCTTCCTCACTGTCTGCACTTTCATGGGGTTAAGCCACTAAATTGAATGTTGTCTGAACATTTGTTTTTGTAGGATTATCAAGTTCCACTCATCAACACCCCCCACTAGAGAAGGAGCCTCATAATGGGCACAAAGTGACTGTCCCTGAAAGGCCAGAGAAGAGATGTGATTAGCATGCAGGGATGTTCTGAGCATTTGACCATAAAATTTGGGATAGAAAACGCTGATTAGGACATCATCATCTATCCTAGGGCATTCTTAGTTTTAATTCTGTTATAATTGAAGTAGTCATTCTAGTTTTAAATTAACAAGAATAGAGAGGCACAGTTTTCAGCAGCCCCCTTTCGGCAGCTGGCTAGGTTACACTGCACGTTCAGCTCTGTGAGCTGTCCTGAAATATATACCAGCTGTTAATTAAAACCACAGGCTGGAAGAAAAGATGAGGCCAATTTAATAAGGATAAAGTTGGGAAATTAATGTCTCAGCCTAATGCTATCGCATACTCCCCATCTCCTCTAAGACCTGTGTGTGGCCCCTAATTAACTGGTCACTAGTGACATCAGTCCACTGCTCATTTCAATCAAGATTCAAACACACAGCATGTGGAACACTAAGTATTCTCCAACGTACACACATCACCTCAACGTTTTCCTCTCCAGGTGGGGGCTGGGAAAGGCACTCAATGGTTCATTGTCTTGCTGAACCCAAGAGGACACATGGAGGGATACCCAAGGTCACCCGTCAGTACCTGGCAGTTACCAAGGGGCAATCATATCAGGTAATGAAGTCAGTCAAGTTTACTGCCGACAATTCACTGTTGTATATTGAGAAATGAAATGCTGACCTGAGGAAGGAAATGCAGGTAAATAAAATCATTAATCAGGTCACCGGAAGAAAAACAAAACACAACAAAACTCGTCCATGTTACATTTTAACATGTCTTAGTGCATGACAAGGAAAATCATGCGTGTGTCATCAGTGATCGGGTTATCCAGGTAGACTAGTAACTGGAACATAGATGGGCTCTTGTAACGTGTTTCTCATCACCGAGTTTTATATCATTTTCACTATTTTGAGCCTCTGCTGCTCATTTATTTTCACCAATACAGAATTTTCATATAGAACATGATGAAAATTAATTATGAACCCTTGAATTCTGAAGCAATCACTTGAATACCTTTAAAATATGTTAATTTGGGGCCCTGGCTGGGTAGTTCAGTTGGTTAGAGAATCATCCCAATAATCAAGCTGGCGGGTTCGATCCCTGGCCAGGGAACATACAAGAGTCAACCAGTGAGTACTTAAATAAGCGGAACAACAAATTGATGTTTCTCCTCTCTCTCTCTGTCTCTCAAATCAATCTTAAAACACCAGCATATCCCCTCTGCCTCTCACTCAGCCTCTCACTAACTGATCATACTTGCAAAATACACTGCAGTGATATAAGTACTGTTTTACATTCATTTCTGGTTGTCAAGAATTTTGAAGAGTCCTAGATGTCACCTTTCTGCATGCTAACAAATGAGATTACGATGATTTTATGGATGCTGGGAGAAGACACAAGACTTCTACTCTAGAGATCAAAGATCGTTAGTCATTGCAAGAGCAGTTGCAAAAGCGTCCAAGTGGCCACATCAGTTCCTTATCTCCCGGTTACCACCTGGGCAATGCATCCTCTAAAATGGAGTCCTACAGTGGGTTTCATTTCCTCAGAGTAATATGTGAGCCTTACTGTGGTTTTCAGGCTGGTTCTGTGGTGAGAGAGGTCATCCCATCTCCCAGGAGTGTTCACTGAAATAACCTAAACAAAGGAAGTCACATTTTTGCATCTTGATTTGCCCACTCAATACCCTTTTGTATTACATATTTTGAGAGCTAATTGTGTGTGTACGTAAAATTCTAGAATACAAAACTATCTTGTCTATTAAATGACAACATCTTTGAAACCACGTATATTCAATAAGCCCTTGCAAATTTCATTAATTTAGATAATACTTTAGGTGACATTAGATTTATTAAGGAAAGATACATCCTTTGGGAAACATTAAAGATATATATTAAGTATTTTCTATTTAATAGAATTATATATAAATTTTAATGTTTTAAAATTTCAAAATATATGAGAGATACCCCAAATATAAATTGTCTTACCATGTCTGATGTGATTTGAGGTATATAATTAAGCTAAAAATTTATATATTGTATATTATTCTGAAAAGTGTTTAAAAGTCTAATAGTCTATATTGGGAAATCTCCGGATATCTAATTTGTATATTTATATCAACAGAATACAATTAAATAATTTGAAAAGCCAAATTAAATTTCTCTATCCAATGTTCCCACTCTCTAAATTTCTTGTTTATTGATTTATCTATCTAACGATTTAACTCATTTAGGAGATTATATCAGGAATCAAAAAGTAAGACTGATCTTGTTTTGACCTAAGCACATGAGTCTTATTAAATTTTCTACCTGGTTACATTCACTTTTTTAAAAAAAAACAAAACAAAAACAACAACTTTGTCTTTAAAAAGGAAAGGACATTATAAAAAGTGGCTTCGATGTATTGTTCTGCCTTTAATTACTGTGTTTCTGAAAAGTCTAAATATGTGTGAGCATCCAGAGACTGGAGATACAGTACTAGTCAGTCAGAAGGTCTCTACTCTGAAAGAACAAGTTACCCAGACTTATACATCATTCATTCCATTGCTTCTCATTGGCTTCTTGTGCCTGCACATGATCTCTTCATTTCTTTCATGTGAATAAATGCTGTTTTATTTTTTCCAGAAAATGATTAAGCCGCATTAAAAATTTATCCAGACTCTTAATATGTCTCAGATTGAAAAGCGACTGAAGTCTCTCCTTTCTCGGTACCTTGCTGGAGTTCTAGATTAATACCACTACTCATTCACGTCTAAATGGCCTTAAGATTGTTTTATATACCTTTTCAATGACATGAAATATTGGCCTAAACTTTACCTTCCAGTTGATTCTGTACCCCTCCCTGTTTTCTTTCCACCCTCCAAAACCCATCCACCCAAATGGGGATCCCACTTTTGGGTTTCTTTGAAGAATCAACCTTTCTGTGACTGAGGAAGCCCCGGGCTGCCATCTTAGGAGTGTCGATTAGCAAATCTGCACCTGCCCTGAGATGGAGAGAGGCGTGAGAATTTCTTGTTGCTGATTTTACATCAGATAGCTTAACGACACCCTCTCATCTTACGCTGGCATTCCATAAATGTGGAATCTTTATGTCCTGCACCTCTCAGCGGGACAGCAGTGTTTTTCCATAAAAATAAAACATTGCCAATCACTTATAAAACTATTTCTTTAAAGCATATTTTCTGTATTTGTCAAGCAATACAGGAAAATGAAGATTTAGAGCCTGATTTAAAGCAAACTTACAAAGCTTCTGGGACCCATGACGGTACTGAGAGCCAGTCAGCACTCAGACTGTGCAACATTAACCAGCAAGACCTGAGGTACCAGGCTGTGGGGTTGTGGGGGTGGTGGACACATCAGGTGCCACAAATAAGAAGCCATTCCAAATACAGCACTGGCTGAAACTAGTGTACTCAAGCATATTGGAAAATTAATTCTTTTATTTTAGTAACCAAAATACTTATTAACAAAATGGTTGTTTTATTATTAGCACTTGTGTTATTATTAAAGTAATTGCTTTAAAAATATTTTATATAAAAAAGGTCACATTAGTCTTTGTTAAATAATGTAAAGGGACCAATTACTTAAATGCTCAAGTAGAATTAAATGTATTAATATTTTATTGTACTAGTCACACATTTTATCTCATTAATAAAATAATAGTATTAGTGGATTGAAATATTTTCTTCTGCTGAGCTTTAAACTCATTTCTTCTTGTTTACCACTCAAGCAATCCTATGAACTTGAGAGATTTTAATCAGCACATTTCTGCATTAATCACATTCACACACGGCATGCTGTCACAAGGGTAGACATTGTGACACTCACTGCTGGTGATGTTCCAGTGTCTGATCACTCCTCCGCTGTCTCTGATTTCATGAGCGTACACCAATACCCACTTAGAAACTACTATGTCTTGCTTCCTTTGAAATTTGCTGTGATCAAATAACTAATTTTGTCTCTTAGGACCTGAGCAGAAATGTTGCCATCGACTCAATCTTTTCCCCCTCCTCTTGCCTGGGGAATAAATTCATCTGGAGCAAAGCTCTTGAACCCACAGAAGGGAGTCACATGTGGGCAGTGGCCGAGCCTCCATCAGGCTGGGAAACTGAAGGTCCTGAGAGGCCCCACACAGAGTGTTACGGGGGGGGGGGCTATTGTCTTCTGTGAGCCACTGTCTTTTGAGCTCATTTTGTTGCAACAACAAATTTTATACCATAATTAATAATAGCCCTATCTCATCATTACTTTTGATTGGTGTTGTTATATTTTGTAATAACTTGGTCGTCAACTTTCTCACCTGCTGACTGCTAGGCTTCTCCCTTGTCAATCACTGGACTTCTCTGTGTGTGCATGTGTGAGGAGTTGAACAAATACCACCTACATCATTTCCAGTGTTTACAGAAAGCTCACCATAGTTTCCTCTTCCTCTTGACTCATTCCTCAATTTCTCCTCCTCGACTTCCTTATCCCACTTCTCCACTACAGTATCACATCCCAAGTCACACAGCCCCAGACACTTTCTTCTCTTTTCTTTCTTTCTTTTTTTAACTATTGGTGATGTCATGCTACATAGTCAATTTTGTCATGCATGTTTTCTCATGCATTTTATTCTATTTTCAGTAAACATCTCTACATTTTTACCTTTCCCCTAAATAGTTCTACTAACGTGTTGCCTTAAAGATAGTTGGAATTCCTCTCTGATATCAGGTTGCTATGAAGCGATCTCTTGAAGTCATAGTCTAACCTATAGAGTTCCAGAGTTTTGTTTTGTTTTCAATTTAATGGATTATCTTTTCTTTTTTTCCTCCTAATATACCTGGTACCAACCATCATAGTCCTGAATTATAAGAGTAAAACCCTTGTCCTAAATACTGTGACCTATAAACAGATATGGTCTTGGAATAAAAATTAGAGAATAAGCTGACAGAAGTGTAAATCAACTCAATGAAAGTAGGGAATAAGTAAGAGAATAATGGCTGCATTTAAGTCAGTAATGGTAGCCACTCACTGGGATCGATGCCATGCCAATTGTAAGGTGAAACAGCAGTGTTTTTCTGAATCAGTTATAGACAGAAACATGGAGGTGGTGGGAGGTCAGGTAAGACAAGTAGACTAGGATGGATCTCAAGGAAGTACACGCGTGGGGAAGGGCTTAGCTCACAAGGACACTTTTCATTGCTGCATCTCTCCTATGTCTCACTATGTAGCTTACCCTGCTCAGTACCTTCTAATAGTCAATGACCTCAACACTCACCATGGTCCTAGGGTAAAGGGATGATGTGTTTCTTATAACATTAGACCTTCTCTTGACTCCTTGGCCCCTCCTCTCCCTGTCTCTACCCTTCCTCCCCCCCGCCACACTACACACCAAGTGAGTCCTCCTGTGAGAAGCAGGGTGTACTATTCTGACTGGGAAGTTGGGGTAGACAAAACGAGGCCTTCCTCCTTGGGTTTTCAGGAATGGCATAGCACAGAGACCCTGTACTTTCTAAGACCTTTGCCTGTTCAGTCTTTGTGGCAGGAGCATTTCCTGCCACAATCTTCAAAGTCAATAGAAGGTTAGTGAACAGAAGCGATAAGACAGCGTCTACTTGCTCGCATATTACTGTTGTTCTCGTTGGTTCATGACACAACTGGGGAGGCTCCACAATCTTCATTGGATTCAAAACTAGGTTGCCTCAAGAAATCTCTAGTTTATGAATTTCTTTCTATTTTCTGATTGAGGAATCTTTGCTCTCATTTTCCTTCCATCAGTCATAGACATAGGCCTGGGACCATCAGTATTTATTGGGCACATGCAGCAGGCCAGCTTCTGTTCTAAGTACATTACACACATCAACCCTCAACAATCCTATGAGGTCAATGCTATCATTTCCATCCCCGTTTTAGAAATTAGGATAGGAGGCACAAGGTGACCTGTGACATTCCGCTCTCACACTGTCCCTAAGGAACAAAGCGGGAGCCAGCAGCCAGGCGGCCTGAGACCGAGGATCGAGCCTTTCATTAACCGCTCCCTAGGGTCTGCAGCTCTGATACACAGAGCTTCTGTCCCTCTCCTCATCTCTCGTCTCTAAGGACATCAGTCCCGATGACAGAGGATCTCATCCTGCGATGGCACTGAAAGTCACTTTGTGACTTCCTCAGCCCCACATGTCCTTTCCCTGTGCTAAAGGCCACTGCACATCAAATTCCAGGATGAGCAGAGGCGGCAAGCAGCAGTCAGGGAGATCTGATTGTATTGGGTGATGTGTGCACTTCCTGCCCCAGTGGAAGCAGATCAGGGTTCCTGGCTTTTCAGAAGGCAGAAGAGAGAAGATGATTTCAGGAGTTAAGCCAAGGTTGTAGCCACATGGAAGAGTCAAAATGAGCTCAAGAGCAGTCTTATGGCAATCAAACTGTTGGCCTCCGCCTGACCAGGCGATGGCGCAGCAGATAGAGCGTCGGACTGGGATGCGGAAGACCCAGGTTCAAGACCCCGAGGTAGCCAGCTTGAGCGTGGGCCCATCTGACTTGAGCAAAAGCTCACCAACTTGGACCCAAGGTCACTGGCTCCAGCAAGGGGTGGCTTGGTCTACTGAAGGCCCGCGGTCAAGGCACATGTGAGAAAGCAATCAATGAACAACTAAGGTGTTGCGACGGCAACGAAAAACTAATGATTGATGATTCTCACCTCTCTCCACTCCTGTCTGTCTGTCCCTATCTATCTCTCCCTCTGTCCCTGTAAAAAAAAAAACAAAAACAAAAAACTGTTGGCCTCCTTTGTGAGTCGCGCATGCACAGTATTTTTCTGAAAATGCATGGAGATAGAACAGCAACACGCATGTACCCTTAACTTCCTAGAGAAGTGAAAGTCACTTTGGGAACATCTATAAGTAGTGTAGTTGTGACCTGTCATAGGTAAGGGTGACTATATCATTTGTCATGCAATATGGGGACTCTGTTGAGACTGAAAGGTGGTAGTATAAAAATTATACCAGGACAACAGCCTGGTACTGACCCAAACTAAACAGGATGTAGAGTTTCTATTTGTGTAAGTCTTGGAATTTTTTTATATTTCTATAGTTTAGTTTTCCTTTATATTTAATATTTAGAAACTGAATTAGGGTTTGAACCAGCACATGTTTTATTTTTGTGGAATATGAGGGAGAGCTTCAATTAATGGTTTCAAATCTTATTTTCTAGCTGAAGGTTTTCCTTTTTTGCTGTTATCATTCTATATGTTTGGTCCTTTACTTCAATACTCTATAAACTCATTATAGTATAATTTGTTCATTTTCATTTCAGTTAACTCACTAACATTCTCGTCTCAATCCCTAGTAATCTATATACATGTCATGTCTATTTTTTTTAAAAAAACTTGCTCTCACTTCTTGAAATGAATCTCTTAAATTGAAGTATAGTATAGATACAGAAAGGTACATTAATCCTGACTATATTTTTGTGGATTTTTTATAGTAAACACATCCATAATATCCAGGAAGATCAAGAAATAGACCCTTAGCAACATCCCAGAGGCCTCCCACGTGCTTTCTCCCAGGGTTTGCTGCCATGATTACCATAAGCTGACTTGCAGCCATATTGAGTATTTCTGTCTTCCTCTGAGCCATATACCAACAGACTCTTACCACAGACCCACATTTCTGTGTCTACCTTCTTTCACTCTATGTTGTGTTTGTGTGATTCTTTTATATTGAAGCATATAATAACAGTTTGTTCACTGTCATAGCTATACTGCATGCAATCGTATTGAGCATATCACCCATTGTTTTTCCATTCTCCTGTGGATGCGATTTAGAATGTTTCCACATTTTGCGATACATGTCTTGTAATATTTTTGAGGATAAATCCTACAATGATGTTCCTTGGTCTGGTCATGTCAGGGTTACATTTAAGAAGTGAATATGTAGATACTTTTTACCCTAATTGTATAAAAGAAGAAAATGTACACTATTTTAAAATCATCCTGCATTGCTCAATGGCACACCCAGTATGGAGTTCTCTTTGTATAAAACTCATATTAACAACAACAGAAAAATCTTTGCCATTTGAAATTCTTATAGTGGTTACCTTTGAGGTTTAGGGGATGAAAGCGGAGTTTCTGAGTTGTTAGTAATTCTCTGTGTCTTGATTCGAGTTTTAATGACAGAGGGGCATGTGGTTTCTGAAAATTCATTATGATTTCTGGTTTTTTTTCCTGAGTCTAAAAAGCAGTTATATGGAGTGGATCAGATATTATCCCTATGTTAAAACCTTAGGGCAATTACCTTTTATTTCAATGGATGTTTTTCTTAACAAAAGCATAAAAATAGATCTTTTCATGTCTCCCTGGAAAATAACTTGGAAGGGCATTTGGAAATAAGGGAACCATATCCACTTGAGATTCTGTGCACTGATCCACACATCATCGCTGTGTACACATGGTCAATAATTATCCACTCACTTCCATGTGATTTGATTTGTTAATTTTACAAAAAAAAGTGTGTATGTATGTATGTATATATATACATATATACATACATACATACACACTTTTGCTGTAGTATGAATGACTTTAATAACATTTTTAACCAACTCAAACAACCCTATTAGGAGGAACAGCTAGGATGAAAATGATGAGAATAGGGTTAGCTCTCAATCATCCTACTTAAGTAGATAACCAACTTCCAACTTGAAACAGTTTCTGAGGTGCCAGAGGTAACACAGAAGTCTATAGGGCTGGAGATGTTTAAAACATTTGTCACATTGATAATAAAACCCTGGGTCAGAGCACTATTTATCATAGCATACAGAGATGGCAGTTTGCTTGCATGCATTGTTCACAGATATATATTATTCATAGCTAAACTTTTATTAGTTGGTCATGTATTTTTGTCCTTGAATTCTCTCGAGGAGAGTAATGTTACATAACTGCCCATTAGAGTTAGCTCTGCCTGTGTCCCGAGGCCACTCCAAAGGGCTGGCTGACTCTTTCACTTTGAGCTAGTGTATTATTAACTCCTTTAAATACTCAACTTGAATATGTATGAATATATATATTATAGACTGAATGTTTATGTCTCCATCCAAATTTATATGTTGGCCTAGCTTCCCAGTGTGATGGTATTAGAAGGTGGGGTCCCCATGATGAGATTAGTATACTTACACTGATAAGAAAAGAAAGAACCCAGAGTGGCCTCTTGTGATAATCTCTCTCTGTCTCTCTCTCTGTCTCTCTCTGTCTCTCTCTCTCTCACACACACACACACACTTATCATATGTGCATAAACAAAAGGTCCTGTGAGGACGTAGTAAAATGGTGGCTATCCACAAGCCAGAAAGAGAGCTCTCATCAAGAACCAAACCTTTAGCTCCTTGACCTTGAACTTCACAACCTTCAGAGCCATGAGAAATGAACATCTATTGTTTAAGTCATCCAGCCCATGGCATTGTCTTTTAGCAGCTTGAGCTAAGACACTATCTTCAAAAGCCAAACAGAAAGAGGCTCCTTTCATGAGACTTGTTTTAAATGATGGACCAAAACAACTGATAAGAATTATTCTATTTTTATTGAAAGCTCTTTTGTTTCACGAGTTAAAATTTGGTTCCTATAAAAAATAAAATGTCTCATTCTAGTAAAATGATTTTTTAATCATGTGTTCTAACAGCTATTTAATGAGAAAAATGAATAAAAGCCAGTTAAGTAGTTTCAGACATGTGTTAAAAGTCAAAGAAATAGGCAGAGTGCCGTAGGGGATTTAAGAGTATTTGGACTCTCAGGTTAGAAATGAAGAAAGCTAGAAAGAGTCTTGCTCCTTCTCTCTGTATTCATACAAACAGAAAAAACTCTGAAAAACAGGAAAATTAAGAGTTTTTCTTAATCCCTCAGAGACCTGAGATGCAGGCAAATCACGTACCCTGACCCTGCAGGGAGATGGGTGCCCGTGTGGACTAAACGACACATATTTGATGAGCTTCAGAACTTGCCAGGCATAGTGCAAAATGAAAACACAGGCACCTCTGTCTGTGAAGTATTAAGAATTTCCAGACAGCACCTGCAGGGATGAAATTGGGCCTGGGCCTTTCCAAACAAGAGCTGCCATGTCTGCACGGGTCCCACAGTCACACGGGCAGCCTGGTTGCCAAGGCAGAAGCAGCTGGAGACAAGATAAAACTGGCATTCTGAAAGAATGGCTAAGGGCTCGGTGAGGGACGGTGTAGGAGAGTGACCCTCCTGGGGGCACAGGTGCAGGGGGTTGTGTGTGCTCGCAGGGTGTGCCCCCACCATCCACAGCAGGTCCTCACAAGGAAGGTGGGAGGCAGTGCTGGAAAGAGCTTTTCCTCCTGGTGCAGTGTAGCTCGAGGTCGACCCAGGCACTGGGGAGACTTCATCTAGACCAGTGGCTTCCTCCCCCAATGGAACAAAACATTTCATGCTCAGGAGGAATAAGAACCAAGTCTGTCATCAAACCACACTGGTGAAAACCTCAGAGTGCAGGAAGATACAAACAAACTGACAGATCCAAAGAGCCCAAGCAGAGTTCAGTGCGCAGATGCTGCCTGTCCCATTGAAGGAGAAATGGGGACTTTCTCAGACCAACACAGAAACGAGGGAATCCCTTTAGAGAATGCTTAATCTTTAGCAAATGTTGGAGAAGTGTTTGCAGGCATGGGGGTGGGGAAAACATATCAACCAGAAATGTGGAAGGGCAGAAACTACAAAGAGTGTTGGGAAGAGAAAATATGAAGTTAAAATTAAATTCAGTTTTTTAAAATTGCTTTAAAATATTACCTACTGTCTAAATACTAAAACAGAACAATATGTTATACACACACACACACACACACACACACACACAACATATGCAGTGGTAAACTATGTGACAATAATAGAGAAAAATGGGAGGACTTGGAAATATACTCTTGTAAAGTTCAGTTCTACTGGTGAAGTAGTTGTGGTTTGATTTAAATATAGAGTAAAAAAATTAACAATGTATATTTTAACTCAAAGGGGAATGAATAGAATATTTTGAACTAATAGACAATAGAAGAGGTAAATCTGAGTCTAAAACTACTCAATTAACCATAGAGAAGGAAAAAATAAACAACAAAGATAAAAAGGAACAAAGAGAAGAAACTGCTTTTGTCTAGCAAATAAGAAATGGTGTTCTAACCATGTCAATAATTATAATAAATGCAATTATTCTCAAGACATCATTTAAAGGAGATTGTCAATTTTATAAACTTTAAAGACTAACTATATTTTTATTCCCAAGAAACTTACATTAGCAATAAAAACATAGAAAGAAAGTATAAAAATGGAGATATATTGTGTAAATACTAACTAAAGAAAATCAGAGTAGCTATTTAAATTTCAGACATATTAGACTTCAGAACCAGTAATACCACCAAGGATAAAAGCAATATTGTGAAAAAGTTGAGGGATCAGTTTCCAAGAAGTTGTATGCCATTGAATGTGTATGTACCTAACAACAGAGCTCAAAATACATAAGGCAAAATCTGGTATATCTGAAAGGAGCAGTAGACAAATACATAATTTATACTAAAAATCTCAACATTTTTCTCTCAATACTTGATGGAATACATAGGTAGGATACTAGGAAAATATAGAAAAGTGAATCATATATTATGAACAAGCACTTCACTAAAAAAGACACACAGATATCATATATGAAATGATGCACAACATCATTAAACATTTATCCAAATGCAAATTAAAACCTAAATTAATTAATGCAAACTAAAATCAAAGTAAAACATCTATTATATTGGCTAAAAAATATGACAATGCAAAATGCTGACAATATCACAGAGCAACTGAAACTCTTACACATTACTGGCAGGAACACAAATGCTGCAGAAACATTAGAAGAGAGTTAGTCAGTTCCACAAAGTTAGTGATAGACTTATCAGTGACCCAGAAATCTCACTTCTAGCTAGCCACCAAATGTGCTGAAAACATATTTTTTCACAAAGACTTGTGAGAATGTTTATTGCAACTCTGTAATTACCAACTACTGGGAGTAATCCCGATGTCTGTTGACAAGGGAGTGCATGAGCAAACTATTGTGCGTCCTTACAGTTAAATATGCTCAGAATTGCAAAGTGTTACCTCCTGATTCATACAATTTGGGAGAATCCTAAATACATATGGCTAAGTGAAAGAAGCCAGGCCCAGAATAGGACATAGTACATAGTTGCATTTATATAATTCCCCCTCTTATCTAACTGCTAAGTGACAAAACATCTCTCATGAAAGAATAAAATGAATAACTAGAGAGCCCAGAATATTGGCTTTCTGAATTTTGCTCACCGGTTTTCAACTTGGTTTGCATATGTCTGTGATGCCCGGGGCAGCATAAGAGAGCATATTAAATAGTAGAAATTGTAAAGATACATCTTTGTTTTTATTCTCTGCCTGATGCTCATGTTTTAGGTCTCTTTCCTGCCTTTAAATGATTTAAGATTGTGTTTTCTTTATCTGAAGAAAACGATAGAAAGTTTCAGCATACATATGGGTTTGCTAATAGATGACATTGAACCACTAGCTTAACTAAACAAAACTTGGTTTTATATCCAACTCTTAGCTTGGTATTTATCATTAGTTAACTGTACTCACTTTATTCAGCCCTTTGACAATCAATCTTGAGATATTTACCATTTTTACTCAAAGTCATTGTGTTAGTTAACTGTATTTACAAAAGATCATGAAAGTCTTATTATTCCCAATAAATAAAATCTAAGGAGACCTTTTGGGATGAGTGTGTGTTTTTGGTCCTCATAAATTAGGCCTTTTTAAAGACAATATTTCATCCCCAAAATTGATATGTTTCTGTCAGTGAAATAAAAAAAAAAAAACACCTTATGGCAGTTTTATTATGAATGCTCTAATATCTGTCAACTCTAAGCAATGAGAGAGCAGATTCTGTTTGAAACGCACAACTCTCTTGAGTCTAAAAGTATTTGATAGCTTACTCAGCTTGAACAATTTATTATTTTGCAACCCACTTCATAAAATGACAGGATTAAATTATTCAATCAATATCGCAGTGTTAGATTTTATCATGAATATATTTAATTTAATAAAAATATTGAATGACCCATTTGTCATAGAGTTACTGTCTTAACCTTGCATTTGCTGCCACTGCCTCACTTTTTCTTGACATTAAGAACACTGATTAATTCATGCCTATGATACATTATCTACTGTATGTGCCCCTGGTGCTCGGCCATGTTAAAAAACTGGTCAACTATCCATCTACTAATAACATTTATCTTTGTACTTAAGGATAGTACATGTGATGAATAGGGATTCTCCAATAGGAAGTGTCTATGGAACAATTTATTTTATGATTTATTCTTTTCCATGGGTTACCAGTTGCTATGTGTCCACGCCATTTTTCAAGATCTGTTCCATGTCCAACCCTGGGTCTGGGAAAGAATTACTTCCCAATTTCAAGTTATAATATCTAATACAGACACACGCAAATTTAGAAAAACTTTTTGTGGTGCTCTCTGCATTTTGGAAAAAATAAAAATCAATTGTCTAGGTCTACATTTTATTTCTTAATTGGTGCATTTTTAAAATGCATCTTGAATGATTCCTATCAAATGGTTTGCCAACACTGAGCATTGCAGCTGGGTCCCAGTGACATAATATAGCAGATGGTAACAGGTGATACCAGCTGAGATTTGGAGGTACCACTGGATGGTAACTAGCAATGGCCAACTATATTGAAGCCTAGAAAAAGCCACTTTTTCCAACTCATTGATCGTATTTTATTTTGCTTTCATATTTTTCCCAGTTAACTGTAATCTGCTGCATTAGGAAATTGACTATTAAGTGTAATAAAATGGGGTGATTTTGGGGACTATAACGACTTGAAATGATTTTCTAAAATGGATTTCTTACTTCAAAGGCACATTTCCATTATTTCTCATTGAATACACAAAAGCAAGAATACTTTTCTCTTGTTTTCAAATGCACATGAACATCTTAACCCCATTCTTTTTGGGCTTTGTAGAAGGAAATCAATAAAAAGATAGATAAAAAGTCAAACTCACCTGCCATCAAGATGCAGCATTGCCCTCTTTGAGTAAATACTTAAGTTGTGGCATAAACTGGGTCATAAAACTTTGGGTGCCTTACTTATATGGAGACAGCTTTTCTGTCCTGTAAATGGTTACTCTGCAGTGGGAAACAGAAAAGCAGAGTAGAGACAGTAAGAGGAATTGAGAAAGAGTGCTCACTGATGAAAACTAAATTTTCTAAAGTCCATTTTGGTCATGACTCAGTGCTGTGCCTCAGATTGGGCTGGTTTGGGGTAGGGAGGTGACCCTACGGGATAAGTCCTGGCCTCCCTACTGGCCAGAGGGGTTTAGCATTACCTAACAAAGTGACAGACATTGATCACATCACATAGAAAAGTAGCTCCAGCAATGGGTTGTTGAAGACCATTGATGTTTAGCCATCTGTGCCAGCTCAAGGCATTAACCATTCGGGTGAATGGTTTTCATCAAATACTGTATCATTTCAAAAACAGTCCTTATCATCACCAACGAGCACATCAGAAAGTTGGAATGTTATCTGTTAGAGAAGTGGGAAAAATGGGAATATCTTCCCAGGTCTAATTTTGACCTATTACTTATGTTCATAAGTATCAGTTATGTCAGAACTGGCAAAACCTCACCTACCTTTCTTCATGAATCTTTCATATATCTCAGAGTTGGTAGACTTCAGAAATAACAGCTCAATTGCAAAGTTTCAGCCTAATCAGTCTACAGAGTTTCCATATGAAGTCCAATTCAGTTTCTTAAATCAGATACTTTTGATAAAACAATCATAGTTTAGAAAGATTAGTCAAAACCTTCAATGCCGTACTGAAAGTTGCTTAAAATTCCAGATGTTTTTAAGTGGGATTAATTTAAATATAAATGTTGCTTCTTAATGGAACATTAGCAAGAGTTTTATTATATGTCTTGTGAAATCAATGAATTATCTAATATTAAAATTCTTTGAGCCTGACCAGGCGGTGGCGCAGTAGATAGAGCGTCAGACTGGGATGCGGAAGACCCAGTTCGAGACCCCGAGCTCACCAGCTTGAGCAAAAGCTCACCAGCTTGGACCCAAGGTCGCTGTCTCCAGCAGGGGGTTGCTCAGTCTGCTAAAGACCCATGGTCAAGGCACATGTGAGAAAGCAATCAATGAACAACTAAGGTGTTGCGATGGCAATGAAAAACTAATGATTGATGCTTCTCACCTCTCTCCGTTCCTGTCTGTCTGTCCCTATCTATCCCTCTCTCTGACTCTCTCTCTGCCCTGTAAAATAAAAAATTTAAAGAAATTCTTTGAGTATGGATAGATAGATGGGTAGATCAATAGGTAGTGGGATACTATATGATCCCCTAGAATTCTAAAGGGAATGACTGTTTAAAGTACTTAGTTAATTTATTCAATATTGCAATTTGAAATTTATCTCTACCCTCTTTTAAAAAAGAGAAGAAAACAAAGCTTTAAAAATTAAACAAAAAGTTTTTCCTATTGATTTTAATCAAAGAGAGATGTATCTGTACTTTGAAAGATATTTCTATATTCAGTCATGCAAGTTCAGATATTTTATGCAATAATGAATCTCAACTATCAAGCTGCTGTTAATTGTTGTTAACTTCTGAGCAGTTTATTAGCAAATTACACTCAATGACTAAGTAATAAATGTGGATGGGTCCATTTGACCTTGCAGGGGAGGGAGTGAGAGGTCACAGGACATTCCTAACACATTGCTTCCTGTCTGCCCCGTACAGGAGCAGAGCTGGGCAGGCAAAGGTGCAAGAGAGCTTTCCACTTGAATTCTTCCACCTTATTTGTTTTGTACTTATCAATAAAAGTGTCAAAAATTTCAGGAAGTTGCAAAATTAGAAAAAAAGATGCTTGAGCTTGATAAAAAGTTATTTAAACAACTTGAAAGAAAAATCCATTTTGCTGTCTAAAACTCATGGCTTCATCAAAATAAATTCACAGGTTCAAACCATACGAGGTCTAGTTTAGCTGATGGTATAAATCTCATTTTCAGGGAGGTAAGGATTTGATCAATCTTCATAATATTTTCAGAAGTATATAGTATATTTCCTCTTATGCAAATGTTGATGATTCAGTTACTGACACATATATGCTTTTATCTTTTTCTCTTTAATTCATTTGTAATCCCAGTTTGGGTTATTGCCTTGTCTGAGAGAATAGTGGACATATTCAAAAGATCAAAATAAAGGAACCAATGTTGTTGCTGAAGCAATCAATGACTAGGAGGTTCTAAAAGAATGAATAAAGCTATATATATGAATTAAGATTAGTGATTTCTTTTTGGAAGTTTGTAGAAAGTAAAAATAAAGCCAGGAAAGGAAAGAATTCCTGGTTTTCTTAGTTATTTGTCTATTTGGTCATTCCATAAACATTTATTGGCTACTACTCAATGGCATACTAGCTGATGAACATATTGAAACAAACAAACTGTAACAATCTCATAATGGCCACAAAACAGTTAGTGGTTGTCAACTCATAGGACAGAAAGGGAGGAAGCTCCTTCTCTAAATCCCTTTTCTAAGGGCACAGTTCCCACTCGTGAGGGTTCTTCCCTCATGCACCAATCACCATCCAAATAGCAACACCTCCAGCTTAGTGTTGGGAGGGTGGAGGGAACACAAACATTCAGTCTATAATAATAGGTGACTATAGTAAGCTCTGAATAAGTAGCCTCTGTTCCCTTTTTTAAATTATTTATTTATTTATTCATTTTAGAGAAGAGAGAGAAAGAGAGATAGAGAGAAGTGGGAAGGAGAAGGAAACATCAACTCCCATATGTACCTTGACCAGGCAAGCGTAGGGTTTAGAACCGCTGACCTCGGTGTTCCAGGTCGATGCTTTATCCCACTGTGCCACCACAGGTCAGGCCCCTCTGTTCTCTTTGGAGCCCTCCATTTCCACAAAACTGAATATACAGTGTTGCATACTAAAATATAAATGAGAAGTGTTGCATTTTGTTTTGTCTATATCTTTAATTTTTGTATATAAGATAGATATACATATAGTAAAATAATGAAATTATTTTAAATGAAGGTGATACATACACAATATACAATTATTTTTGTTTCATTTTTATTTTTATGGAACAAAACAAGATTAAGTTCATCGTGGCCTTGCAGCTAGGACAAGTGAGGAAATTTTCCTCTGAGTCAGTTCCAGTGTTAATTTCTGAAATACGTTTTAAGCAGGAATAGGAAACAGCACCACACAAGAATCAAGAGAGGAGGTTCAAGTAAGACCTCATGTCCAGTCAAAATCAGAGAAAGCAGAGGCTTAATTCAAAGGCCAACACTTTGAAATTTTGGAAGTCAAAAAAGAACCTCAAATGAGTATTCCTGTCAACATTCCCAGCTATCCAACATTATCTTTGATGAATTGGAACACCCTCTGACTTATTCTTCTGGGTGGATTGTTAAAACATGGTTGTAAAAATTAAAGTCTAACTTAACAATTCACAATTTCCTGTAAACCACCCGAACAGAACATAGCTCCTATCACTGCATATAGGTATTTGATAACGGGGTACCTCTCCCAAAGTATATGTGTATTGTTGACATATAACCTATACTGTGGAGTCACTTAATAAACACTTTATTCATATATTCTAATATATATTCATATATATCCATACACATATGTGAGATTTATTTCTACTTAATATATGCTTTCTTAATTATTAATTCACAGTTAACTTTTATTTATTTCATGCTAGTAGACATTTAAAATGTATTTCTCATAAGATATATAATTTGGAGACAGATTGTATATTTTATAGATGATTTTATTGATCTTTGACCCTGGATTTTATTGATCTTTGACAATTATGTAAAATTGCGTTAGCATCTAGAAGATGGGCATAACAATAGAAATGACTTAGTGTTAGGTAAGTACTAGATGTAAGAATAATTGGAGAAAGAATGCATGTTTATTAAAACGTACTACTGTCTAAACCGCAAAAATAATGAAAAGAATTAAGAAAATGGATGAATAACAGTGTAAACATTTGTGTCAGCTAATAATTTGCCACATCTGGTTTTATTTTATAGCACATGACATTAAATGTTCAGTTTCCAGTCAGCAGGTGAGAAATGTTATCGCAGAATAAAATTTTCCCTTTTCACCCTTCTGGTTAAGTGATAATTAATATTTTAAATCCAGATGGATATCTAAATATATGACCTCCAATACTTTTTTTATAGTAATGGAGATATAAATATTTACTATGAAAACAATACACTGGTATTTATTTCAAATCCTCGTAAGGTACTTCAAAAATCAGAAATCTCCTCTCTGCTCTTTCACGTATCAACAACTTATCTACTTATCTAGTTAAAAAATATGTAAATGAAGTGGAAATGGGCATTGAGTGGAATTAAAATAAGTCATTTGTAGGAGATAAAAAATAATTTTCCTCTACCTTTCTATTTTCTTGTCTGAGACCACCTCTGTTAGGAAAGACAGGTCCACATGGGAAAATCAAACAGTTTATGAACATATCTACCTCCTGTACACATGGAAGGGACGCCGTGAAACTGAGTGACTCCCCAAAATGACCCAGCCCACCACCTTCAATGCCATCTCCAGCTAACGACAAAAGAACGATGTTGGGTTGGGTGGAGTCGGCTCTGGGAGGAGACCAGGAAAAGCACAACCAGGGTCAGGTGGTTATGCAGGTTTAAGTCAGTGCCCTCTCCTTTGAAAAGAGTTTCTCGAGATTCACTCATTATCTTCTTACTCCCACAGAGAGAAAGACACCTGACAAATAGGGACCTCCCGTGTACTTGGAAATGTCTCTTGCAAAAGTCTTATGTCCAGTAGGTTTTTGGGGCTCCTCCGGTGTTTGCTGTTTCTGAAAAACAGTCAGGTCACAATAATCTGAGGGCAAAGAAGCTTCTTTTGGGATAACTATTTCTGCTCCTTTTCAGTTTGGAGAATAATAATTACATCATTCAGTTACAATGATCTATACATAGAGAAATTGCATGAATTTATTATTCTATGCATTGCTTAGTACAATGAAGACTTGGACTTACCATTTCAATATCTATATGATTATTGTGTGATTTGGTGATAGATCTCAGCTTCTGCTGTGTGAATCTCACTGCACTAACAACATACCCTGTGGCAGTATCCCTCACATCAGATCATCATACAAATGAGAATAAGGCAATATGCCATAATAGAAGGTCAACAGGGCTATGCTCTTATTTTGCATATTATTTGATAGTCATCAAAGAATGATGTATTAACATTCATTCAACTCCCTTGAAAATATTTTCTTGGTCAACAAAGGTATAACCTACTGAAAAAAGTAGCTTGTTAATAAAACCATTCAGATTATAGTGTATATAAGGGGAAAAAAAGCAATACACTCATTACTGTTGCTGATAGATTCTCACTACCACTTCCCAAAACAAGAATCTGTTTTCCTGGGCAGCACAGTCCTGTGGGAATGGAGAGTAGGAGAAGTCGGCATTTCTTAGGGGAGTCTCAAGACTTAGCACCTTCCCAGGAATGTCACTTGACTTAGATGTCAGGTCGCCTTTAGAGCACCCCTGTGGCTGGCTCTTCATTTATTCGAATGTAAACCAATGTTAATGCTGCCCCAGGGATCCATAAAGAATTGTGCAATATTTCTCACACTTCAGTGTGCATACAAATCAAGAGGAGATCTAGTTAAAATGCAGAAGCTGATACAGTGGGTCTGGAGTTCAGCATCAAATTCCAAATATTTATACAAACTCCTGGGTGCTCTCCTTCTTGCTGTGAAATAGCCCCAATCCGGAGAAGCAATGCTTCCTGCACAGCGCCCGTGGACTGCAGACTGCTGGGGACTCTCCTTGTGTCCCGCTGTCTCTTCTGAGCCCTTTGGGTGGTCATCGTGATGCCACGCTGAGATGTGCATCCGCTTTGTCACGCTCGGGAGACAGTATTTCTGCTTCTTGCCTTCTTGCTTCTCCTGGCGGAGGTCAGGGGTGAAGGGAAGTTTGCCAACTGAGGATGCTTTTGCGTTCAGCTGTTGCCCAAGCTTTGTGCATCTACTTGTTCCTTTCACCAACTCCCTGGTACCCATTCCCTTCCACCTTCTTCCTCTGTTCCTGTTCTGTTTTCTCTCTTTTTTCCTCTCACATCTTCCCTTTCATTCCCCTTTTGGAAGCCCTGTCCAATCATTCATTTCCCCTTTTTCTTTTGTTGTTAAGCCATCCTTCCCAGGAACTCACTTGACTCAAAATCTGGCTCTGTGGACCTTTTTATATGAATATGCAGAGTTTGGAAACACAAATGCACACTCCCACACGTAGCTTCTCAGCTCTCATTGTAACCCTTGAGAAGGTTGTTTAGGACCCCCAAAGATCATCTATGGTTTAATGCATCCAGAGACAACTACTACTGATAGACCAGGCTTATTCTGAACTACCTTCTTTCAATTACTTTTTTTCGTGTGTGTGTGTGTGTGTGTGTGTGTGTGTGTGTGTGTGTGTGTGTGAAAGAGGCAGAGAGAGGGACAAATAGGGACAGACAGGAAGGGAGAGAGATGAGAAGCATCAATTCTTCGTTGCAGCACCTTAGTTGTTGGGCAAATGAGTTTGTAAAATTTGTATTCTTTGAGTTTAGTGATTTGTATTGTTACAAAATGGCACTGGGTAGCCACCTGTGTGCTTGCCCTCAAAGCAGGGCAGTTGATTACTAATTGATTATTGCATTCCTGCTTGGGAGGGACTCCTGTTTTGCTAATATTTGCTGGAGGAGGGTTCTTGGTGAGCCCAGCCAGTTTTGCAAAGAGTGGGAAGGTGTGCAGATGGGGAACCAGAGCTGAGGGGCTTTGGGAGCTCTACTGAGGCTTGTGGGGGCCTTTGATTCTAGGAGGAACAGGAGAAGATTCTCCTGGTTGTGGAACCTGAGAATGTGTCCGTGGCTTTGGGAGCCCTGAGTGAGAGGGAAGTGTTTTCCCTGCCTGTTTGCTCTTTGGCCAGTGTGAGACTTTAATAAACTAATGGCACACTATTTTTGGTCTCCACTGTTTTTTTACCATCTCTCTGAATTCAATGAGAACCTGCATGGCTATGATGGCGGCGGCCGCAGGCCTTACAGTTGTTCATTGATTGCTTTCTCACATGAGCCTTGACCATGGGCTTTCAGCAGACCAAGTGACCCCTTGCTCAAGCCAGTGACCTTGAATTCAAGCTGGTGAGCCTTGCTCAAACCGGATGAGCCCGCACTCAAGCCGGCGACCTTGGGGTTTCGAACCTGGGTCTTCCACATCCCAGTCTGACACTCCATCCACTGCACCACCACCTGGTCAGGCTCAACTTCCTTTTATGTTAACTAGTGACTTGCTTTCAGTTGTGTCCTTCACCTTTAGGTTCTAGTGGACTATTTTAATCTAGCCCATTTCATTTTAATATTTTTTTCAGTGTAAACATAAATAGTTCCCAGTGGTTTTAATATATGCATATATATTGTACATTTCAGTTGTCCGAACTCCAAGACTCTGAGGTCTTTGGCTAAACATAAATGACAGAGATTTATTCAAGGGTTTTAGAGTTTGTAAACTGGAATAACTGCAAGGTAAGGAACCAGAATGTATTCTAATGAAAAAGAAAGTGAAAGGTTCTTAGAGTAAAACACTCCATTCCTGAGAATGATCAGTCCTAGAATGTGCCCACACAGGGGTGACCTCCAGTGAGTCACACCCTCACGGTTTTCACCCCAAGGATAGGGCAGAGGTCATGGAGCAGCCAATGCCCTGCGGGGTGGAGTTTTAGTATGACAATGACAGCACAGGCAGTGCTTGACTCACCTGAATTACATCATGTGACAAGGAAAATGGGGTTCTACCACCATGACCGTCAGATTTGAGAGGTCCCCATTGCCTGGCACTAAGGTTGGCTTCCGGACGTTGTAGACAACACTCCAGCCACCTAGGCAGCATGAAATGAGGACCTTGGTTCTACACCTGCACTGATCTGAGCTCCACCAGCGTCACTATGAGCTGAGGAGAGAGAGAGCCCAGAGCTGCAGGATGGGGCTCTGGGGGGGGGGCAGCATGTGGAAAAGTCTTAAGGGATCTTAACAAAGGACCCGGCTAAGTCAGGCCCAGGCCACTGACCTACAGAACCGTTTGGATAATAAATGTGCATTGTTCAAGGCACTAAGTCTGGGATTCTTATGCAGCACCTTAGAACAGATATACCAATGCTGATAACCATCTCTCATAATTCAAATTTAAAACAAATTAAAACACAGGAAAACAAGAACAGAATTTGCCCAACAATAAAGTCTTGATTATAAAATTATTGGTCAGAAATAATGGAGGGAAAAAATTTTTCTCTTCTTTGTTGGATTAAAAAATCCAATCATAGTGTATATAGCTAGAGGCATTTGTTACAAATTCATGGCAACTGTATATTTGAACTAAATAGTTTAAATTTCTGGTTATATGTGTGTATCTTGGAGAACAGATTAGGTCAAAGGATATGCACGGAGTTCTTTTGTCAAAAATAATTTCTGTTTTCTTTTGCGGGAATGAAAATAAAAGCTGACTGAACCATTTAAACAGTTATACTGAGATTTTAGACATCTAAATTGTTTTTTTTCTGCTTCAGGCAGTAACAAACAAGTTAAACTCTGGACTTTGAAAAATATTGGAGAGGGGACCTATGCATTTTATTCTGTTTTTGTTTTTAATTGATCTTGAAAACCTCCAGGACAATGCAACCACAGTTATTCATAGCATTGGGGCGATGGTGATCTTGGCCTCGGCCTGGTACACATCCGTGTCTGCCATTGTGTGATCTTAAGTCTCCTACCACATTTCCATAGAAACCTTTGTGAGCCAGCACTCAATCCTCTGGCCTCCACTGTGTTAGGTACACAATAGCATCTATCTATATGAGAGAAACATTGTCAAGTGTATACCTACAAAGACAGGATGGGAGGCTTTTTAATTAAAAATACCAGTTCCATAATGGTATTGGAAAATTAAAATACAATAAGAACTGTACTCTTATTTTTAAAACCCAGGCTACAAGTAATTCTTGCAAAGGAGAATATGTAACTTGAACTTCATCATCGTGAAGGTAATAAAATGGAAATAATAGATTGCATGGCCTCATTGTTAATAAAAAGAAAGCATGCCGTTTATCGTATCAGTGTTTAAAGAAAACTATGCTATTGAATTATTCAACTTTTCATCGTGAAACGGATCTTGGCATTTTTATGATTCGTTGTAGCTCATTTTATTTCTGAAACCTTACAGCAACAGGAGGGAATTGCTGGAAAATATTCACTTTTCTATATTTTGCAGTCCGTTCCTTCACTCTTCTTTATGAAGGCCTTTCCATGTTTGTTGTAGGTTGGGGGATAGTGTTAAAATAAACTGACATTGCTCTAGCTAGGAGAATGAAAACCAACATGTGAGCCAATAGAAAAATGCTACAATTGCAGAAGGTAGGAAGGGCGTCCCGCAGGAAACACAGCAAGTATGGGAGAGATTGTGGGGGGAGTCAGGGCCAAGGAATCACACACACACACACACACACACACACACACACACACACACACACACAAACCAGTAAGATGGTGGGAGGAGAAAGGATTTTGTTTTGTACTCAGTGATTTTGAAATTTTGAAATGCCTGTATTTCATGTTGGTTGGTAGCATTACTGATTTTCTGTTTACTTTTTCTATCATTTACCGAAGGAGGAAGAAAGTGTCTATTTCTCCTCCGTTTTTATTAATTTTTATTGCATGTACTTTGAAGCTCTGTGGTCGGTCCTGTACACATTTATTTTGTTTTGTGCCCCTGTTAAATTGGCCGAGCTAGGCTGATGGGATGTCTCTCCCTACCCCAGATAGTACCACCGGTTCTGCCACCTGCCTGGTCTGACATGAACACAGTGTCCTTTTCTTTCTATGAATGTGTGGGTGGTATATCTTTTTCACCCTGTTGTTTTAAACATACATTTATGTCTTAATATATAAAATTGGTTTATTGGAGAGAACAAAAAATTGAGTCATTTTTAAAAAATCTATTCTAACAATCTATATTTGTAATATGTTTAGACCATTTCGTTTTAATATAGTTACTGATATGGTTGAATATAAATCTGCCATCTTTCCAGTTGTTTTTTACTTAATAAATTTATTCTTTATTTTCTTCTTTTTTTGTTGTTGTTGTTGCTTTTGGAATACTGAATGTTTAATATATTTTCCATGCATGTATTCTGTTAGCTTCTGATTTATATCTATTAAAACACCATGCTTGCCTTTGGCTTTCTAATACTCATGTTTAGTCTATGGCTGTCAATCATCAACAAGATACATTTAGAACAAATCTTACAGCAGTTTGCAACCAAACATGTCCTCTTAATCTTTGTGCTCATATACTTTTATAAATATTTGAAAGTCTCCACACATTGTTACTCTTTGGATAGTCAAATAGCTTTCAGAAACTAAAAAATAAGATTATTGTTTAAAATTTTTCTTTCATTTTAACCATTTCTCAGTCTCTTAATTTCTTTGTGTAGTTCCAAATGTCTATCTTCTATGGCATTCTTCTGTATAAATATTTCGTTTAAAATCTGTAATAGGGAAAACACTATTTTTTTCTGGGGAAAAATATCCTTATTCTTTATTTTCAAAAGACATTCTCACTGGGTATAAAAGCTTGTTCTGCCATTATTTTACTCCCCTGCATTTTCAGTAAATCACTGTATTGCTTTCTGGTATATATATTATCTGATGAGAATTTTACTGTCTTTTCTCTGTGGCTACTTGTCAACTGTTTTTCTTTGGTTTTCAGCCATTTAAACATGATTTTTCTGTGTGTGTTTAATTAATATTTATTTTGCTTGTGGTTCTATGAGTATCTTGAATCTGTAGTTTGATATTATTTATAAAAAATTATTTAGTTTTTATTTTCTCTATACTCTTTTTCTTTCTCTTTTCATTTTGGTTCAGTTGCACCTATTCCTAATTTCCCTGTGTACCTGTTCACCACATGTGGTTTTTCCACACCTTTATCCCCCTTATGTGACAAACAGCAAACGCTTACTGCCCCATGTTTGCAGATTTGGCGAGAAAGGCAAGACCACTTTCTATTGTTGCAATCTAACGTCAGTGTTATGTGGGCTCAGGTGTGCCTGGAACCACATGGTTTAGCTTTTGCTGTTGTGCTCTTCTTTCTCCCCCAGGAGAACAAAGTGGTGTCTTCTACATTTGGTGATCATGTGGGAGAACACGCCTGCCCCTCCCTTAATGGTGGGAGCCCAATAACGCCATGAATCAGTAGCAGTAGTATGGATTCGGCATTCTCTGTCTTTCCTCTGGTGGTAGATGCTGTTTTCTTTCCTTTTTTACCCCTGGTCATAATGGAGTTTTGCCTCTGCCCTGGGGATGGAGGATCACTGACCCTCCCCTGTGGTTCAAGCATTTTGTCCTGTTAAGGAGAAGGCTTGGTGGGGTTTTGTGATTGGCACTCAACAGCTCCTCCATTGCTCACCACAGATGACCCAGAGTTTATGATCCAACTCTCCATAGAGCGTCTCTGTCTTTCTTTCTATATCTAACTAATTGGCTATGTTGCAACCTCAGTCCTCTAAGGACCTGAAGAAAAGTTATTATCTTATACTTTATCTACAGCTTTTTTAAAATGTCAAGTTAGGAACAATGTGTTTCCCAGCTCTCAGTATTGTAGGTAAAGAAATACACCAAAGTGCCTTATAAAAACCAGTGAAGCGGTGCCCAGACAATAGAAAGGTGGTTCCCAGAGGCTGGGGAGAAGAGGAGGATGGGAAGCGGCTATTCAACAGGTACAAACTGAGTGAGTTTTAGAAATCTTCTGTACAACGTAGTGCCTATTATTAACAATACTGTATTATGAACTTAAAAATATGTTAAAAGAGTAGATTTGATGTTATGTGTTCCTACCATGATTAAATTATATAAAGAAAAAAACAAAACTATAGAATTCTAAGGTTATAATCAGCTGTTTTACACACCATTCCTTTTGTAATTCATTTTAAATACTTCTTACCAGTGGATTAGCCTTGAGCCAGAAACTCATTGAGGCTTTGTAAATAAATGTTCTTTTCATGAGCCAAAACATATTGCCCAATAAGCAGTGGAGGATATCATCAAGAGGTCAAAAAATCATAAGCATTTCAGAAGTAACAGTATGCATTTTCCTCGACCCTCTTGTGTCTTCTGCAACACAGTGCTTTGAGGTTAGTGTTTGTTTGGACCCACATTCGCCAGGAAAGAAACCGGAGCAAAGGGGAGTAAAGGTCTTGTCTGAGGTCGCAGCATTAGAAAGAGTAAAATCTGGGTTCAGACTTGAAATTTGTGCTTATCCAGGTCCTAACAGTGATACCAAGATATTCTCGGGAAGCAGAGACACATAATACTCTCATCAGCTCTGTCATGTACTTTTTACGTAAACAACCAAAAGGGGTAGGAAATAGATTTCTGCAGCTGATGTTGCCCATTGCTTACTAAGGAAAGGAAATCCTAACAGCCTGGGAGGAGACTGACAACTCAAAGCGGATGCTGTCACCTGTGGAACATCTAAGTATTTGGTAATTTCAAAGCCTAAGTCTAGAAGCTTAGCATGGAGAATCACAGCTCTGGCTTTAGAATGAACTGATAAGAGAATATTTATATGTCACACACATGTGTGTGTGTGTGTTTATTAATCATAATAAGGGCACTTAGAAGATATAGACGTATTTGCTTCTACTATAAGAGTAGACATTATCTGAGTAATGTAAAGAAAGGAAAGCATTTTTCAACTAATAGTTTCTCTCTATAATACTCTGAGGACAAAATACTGAAAGGAAGAGAAGTTTATTGATGAGAATGAAAGAAAGGCATTATAACTGTGGCTGGAGGCTACGTTAAGAAGTACATCAGGTAAGACGGAAGATGGCGATGGAGAGGGCGGACGTACCAACTTCCAACTCCCAGAACCAAAGGGGATTATAACTCAATTTTAAGAACCATCATATGGATAAACCAACTTTGAACTAAACTAAGCGGACTCTTCAACCAAGGAACACTGCAGAAGCCACATTGAGACTGGTAGGAATAGCGAAAACGCGAAGAGGGCTTCCCAGCTCCCTGGAGCAAACGGCAGCCCGGAGAGACCCGCGTAGCGGGAGGAGAGTTTGGCGGAGAGGGAGGGACCTGGGTCCCAGGAACCAAGCCCCAGCTTGCAGTCCCAGAGCCTAGAAGAGACGTATGGACAGTATTGAGCTGTGAAGCAAGTGAGGATAATGTTTGTGAAAAAGAGATAGTTTTCTCAGACCCAAGAATCTTTTCAAAGGGACAGCGCAGAAACCCTCCCTCACAACCACTCACCCGGGGCTCCGGCGAATGGGGACAGAGGAGAGGAACAGAGCAGCGGGAACAGAAAGTGGACTGAAGGCACAAGGACACTCTGAGGGTCAGCCACCCTGACCCCTGGGCTAAGTCATTTCCTTAATCGAAAACGAATATTTCCCCTGGAACTAGCAATACCAGCGAAGGGAGACAGGACACTAGCCAAACAAGCTCTCCCGCGGCAATTAGAGCAGAGCTGCTTAGAGGGAGGGAGCTCCGAAGCCTACAGTGTGGAGACTTAAGATACTGCCATCTCTCTGAGGGTTACTGAAGGGATGTTGGCGGCAGGACACTGAAACTCGGTCCTCTCGGCGTGGGCAGAGGCACAACCGACGTGAGCTCGGTCTAGCCCAGCAGAGGCGGAGGGGACGCGCGAAAGCGATCCGGCAGCTGTGGGCCCGCTTGTGACCCCACTTGAGGGGAAAAATACGGGCAGAGATTGGCTCTGCGACCCTGCACAAGCCGGCCCTGACCGCGGGGACAGGGCTAGGACCAGGGACGGGTGAGGGGCTCACGGCTGAGCTCACGCTGGCAACCCCGCCCGGAAGGAGAAACTGCGGTTAGCCATTCTTTGTGCGAAAGCGGGCTCCTAACGCAGAGAAGGGGTAGACCTCGAGAGGAGCAGTCTACGTGTGCGCGACTGGCTTTCGCGGTTGAGCTCACGCTACTAGCCCCGCCGGGCCAGAGAAACCCTGGTGGTTTGCAATCCTACGTGTGCGCAAGCTGGCTTTCGGGGCTGAGCTCACGCTACTAGCCTCGCCGGGCCAGAGAAACCCCAGTGGTTAGCCATCCTACGTGCTTGAGCTGGTGCCGAACGTGGGGGCGTGGTAGAGTCCGGATCGATCGGAAGCTAGCAGCTGAGCTCAGGCCAGCAAACACGCCCAGCTCAATAAACCCTGGTTTGTGACCCTGCGCAGGAGGGCCCTGGCCTCCAGGGTGGGGTTAAAATCTGGATGGGCAAAGGCTCACAGCTGAGAGCACGTCAAAAGCCCCGCCCAACCCGCAAAACTGTGGCGAGCAGGCTCTGACTGCGGGGGCTGGGCGTAAGCCTTCCGGAAAAGGGCTGGGTCCGCAGCTGAACAAAGGTGCTCACCTCTGCCCTTGGTGCTAAGGCTTGTGGCTACAATGACAGCCTATACTGTGGAGGAGAGGCGGAAATCACAGCAACAGCCCCAGTAGACTGTTGCTGGCAATGCCCATAACCAACCACCCTAGGCAGCAGCAGAGGGGGTGGCAGGCCTGAAGACAGACCACACATAGAGAACACAAAGGGAACACCTACTGGACTCCAGTGGCCACAACTTGCTTATACACAGATAAAATGGGCAGGCAGAGGAATGCAAACCAAATGAAACAAGAGAAATCCCTAGAGAAGGACCTGAATGAACCAGATATAACCAAACTACCAGAAGCAGAATTTAGAATAATGATAGGATGTTCAAAGAAATTAGAGTAACAATGGATAGTCACTATGAACACCTAAATAAAGAGATAACAAGTATAAAAAATGAAATTGAAATAATAAAAAAGAATCAGACAGAAATGACAAATACAGTATCAGAACTGAAGAACACAATGGAAGGAATTAAAAGCAGGATGAATCACGCTGAGGATTGAATCAGCGAGTTAGAGGACACAATAAACAAAGGCACAGAAGCAGAGTAGAAAAAGGAAAAGAGACTCAAAAAATGTGAGGAAACTCTAAGGGAGCTCATGACAACATGAAGAGAAACAACATTCGCATCATAGGGGTGCCTGAAGAAGAGGAGAGAGGACAGGAAATGGAAACTTTGTTCAATCAAATCATAGCAGAAAACTTCCCTAAATTAAGGTTGGGAAACATTCCACATGTTCAAGAAGCACACAGAACTCCATTAAAGAGAAACGCAAAAAAATCTACACCAAGACACACCATAGTTAAAATACCAAAGCTAATGGATAAAGAAAAAAGTCGTAAAAGCTGCTAGAGAAAAAAAGGATATCACCTACAAAGGAGCCCCCATAAGGATGACATCTGACTTCTCAACAGAAATACTTGAGGCCAGATGGGAATGGCAAGATTAAAGTAATGCAGAACAAGAACCTACAACCAAGACCACTCTATTTTGCAAGCCTAACATTTAAAATTAAACAAGAAATAAAGAGCTTTCCAGACAAAGAAAGCCTCAAGGAATTCATTAAAACTAAACCAATTCTGCAAGAGATACTAAGGGGCCTGTTGTGAACAGTTCAAAGGGAGGAAACAATATAGCAATAGAAGAATACAGCTTTAGAGAATAAAATGGAAATAAACAACTACATACCAATAATAACCTTAAATGTAAATGGATTAAATGATCCAATCAAAAGACATAGGGTAGCTGTGTGGATAAAGAAATATGACCCATACATATGCTGTCTACAAGAGACACACCTTAAAACAAAACATGCACACAGACTGAAGGTAAAAGGATGGAAAAAAATATTTCATGCAAATGGAAAGGAAAAAAAAGCCAGGGTAGCAGAACTTATATCTGACAAAATGGACTTTAAAACAAAAGCTGTAGTAACAGATAAAGAAGGACACTACATAATGATAAACGAAACAATTTAACAGGAAGATATAACTATTATAAATATCTACGAACCAAATATAGGAGCCCCGACATACATAAAGCAGACTTTGATGGACATAAAGGGCGAGATTAACAGCAATACTATCATAGTAGGGGATTTCAATACCCCACTAACAACACTGGATAGATCACCAAGAAAGAAAATCAATAAAGAAACAGCAGACTTAAAGGATACACTAGATCAACTTGATTTAATAGATATCTTCAGAACTTTTCACCCTAAAGCAGTAGAATATACATTCCTCTCAAGCGCTCATGGTACGTTTTCTAGGATAGACCACAAGTTAGGACACAAAAATGGTCTCAATAAATTTAAGAAGATTGAAATCATATCAAGCATTTTCTCTGATTACAATGCCATGAAACTAGAAATTAACCACAAAAGGAAAACTGAAAAATACTCAAACACTTGGAAACTAAATAGCATGATATTAAATAATGAATGGATTAACAATGAGATCAAAGAAGAAATAAAAATGTTTCTAGAAACAATAGATAATAAGTATACATCAACTCAAAATTTATGGGATACAGCAAAAGCAGTACTGAGAGGGAAGTTCATTGCACTACAGGCATATCATAAGAAGCTAGAAAAAGCTCAAACAAGCAACCTGAACATGCATCTAAAAGAACTAGAAAAACAACAACAAATAAAACCCAGGACAAGTAGAAGGAAGGAAATAATAAAGATCAGAGCAGAAATAAATGACATAGAGGCTAAGGAAACAATACAGAGGATCAATGAAACCAGAAGCTGGTTCTTTGAAAAGGTAAACAGGATTGATGAACCTTTAACTAGACTCACCAAGAAAAAGAGAGAGGTCTCAAATAAATAAAATAAAAAAGGACAGTGGGGAAATAACAACTGATACAACAGAGATACTAAGCATTGTAAGAAAATACTATGAAAAACTCTATGCCAAAAAATTAGACAATCTAGATGAAATGGACAAATTTCTTGAATCATATAAACTTCCAAAAATCAATCTGGAAGAATCAGAACAGCTAAACAGACCAATTACAACAAATGAGATCAAAACAGTTATCAAAAAACTCCCAAAAAAGAAAAGTCCTGGGCCTGATGGCTTCACAAGTGAATTCTATCAAAAATTCAAAGAACTAACTCCTATCCTCCTCAAGCTATTTCAAAAAATTCAAGAGGAAGGAAGACTTCCGAAGTCCTTTTATGAGGCAGGCATAATTCTGATCCCCAAACTGGGCAAAGACAACACAAAGAACGAAAATTATAAGCTTATATCCCTGATGAATTTAGACGCTAAAATTTTCAACAAAATATTAGCCAACCGGATCCAGCAATATATGAAAAAAATCATACACCATGATCAAGTGGGATTTAATCTGGAGAGGCAAGGCTGGTTTAATATTCGCAAATCAATCAATGTGATTCATCACATAAACAAAAGGAAGGACAAAAATCACATGATAATTTCAATAGATGCAGAAAAAGCATTTGATAAAATTCAGAACCCATTCATGCTCAAAACTCTCAGTAAAGTGGGAATACAGGGAACATTCCTTAACATGATAGAGGCCATCTACGACAAACCCACAGCAAACATTATACTAAATGGACAAAAATTAAAAGCAATCCCCTTAAGATCAGGAACCAGACAGGGATGTCCCCTTTCACCACTCTTATTCAACATAGTTCTGGAAGTCCTAGCTACAGCAATCAGACAAGAAGAAGAAATAAAAGGCATCCAAATTGGAAAAGAAGAAGTAAAACTGTCACTATTTGCAGATGATATGATATTGTATATTGAAAACCCTAAAGTCTCAGTCAAAAAACTACTGGACCTTATAAATGA
The DNA here is from genome assembly GCA_037038555.1 of Rhynchonycteris naso. NCBI lineage: Eukaryota > Metazoa > Chordata > Mammalia > Chiroptera > Emballonuridae > Rhynchonycteris > Rhynchonycteris naso. The sequence continues at coordinate 134,556,272 of CM072999.1, read as the reverse complement.
ATTCAGCAAGGTGGCAGGATATAAAATTAATACTCAGAAATCAGAGGCATTTCTATACACCAACAATAAACTGTCAACAAAAGAAATTAAGGAAACAATCCCCTTCACTATTGCAGCCAAAAAAATAAAATACCTAGGAGTAAATTTAACCAAGGAGGTTAAGGACTTGTACTCAGAAAATTATAAAACATTGATAAAGGAAATCAAGGAAGATACAAACAAGTGGAAGCATATACCGTGCTCATGGCTAGGAAGAATAAACATCATTAAAATGTCTATACTACCAAAGCAATTTATAAATTCAATGCAATACCAATTAAAATACCAATGACATACTTCAAAGATATAGAAATCATATTTCAAAAATTTATATGGAACCAATAAAGAACACAAATAGCCTCAGCAATCCTAAAAAGAAAAAATAAAGCAGGAGGTATCACTCTTCCGGATATCAATGTCTACTATAAGGCCATTATACTCAAGACAGCTTGGTACTGGCATAAGAACAGACCCATTGACCAATGGAACAGAACGGAGAACCCAGAAATAAACCCACAGTTTTATGGACAACTGATATTTGACAAAGGAGGAAAGAACATACAATGGAGTAAAGACAGCCTCTTTAACAAATGGTGCTGGGAAAATTGGACATCTACCTGCAAAAAAATGAAACTAGACCATCAACTTACACCATGCACAAAAACAAATTCAAAATGGATAAAAGACTTAAACATAAGCCGTGAAACTATAAGCATCTTAGAAGAAAACATAGGCAGCAAGCTTTCCGACATCTGTAGCAGCAATATATTTGCCGATTTATCTCCACAGGCAAATGAAGTAAAAGGCAAGATAAACAAATCGGACTATATCAAACTAAAATGTTTTTGCACAGCTAAAGATAATAAGAACAGAATAAAAAGACAAACCACACAATGGGAGAACATATTCGACAGCACATCGGATAAGGGGTTAATAACCAAAATTTATAAAGAACTTATAAAACTCAACACCAGGAAGACAAACAATCCAATCAAAAAATGGGCAAAAGAAATGAATAGAAATTTCTCCAAAGAAGACATACAAATGGCCAAAAGACATATGAGAAAATGCTCAACATCACTAATTATTAGAGAAATGCAAATTAAAACCACAATGAGGTATCACTTCACACCAGTCAGAATGGCACTCATCAGCAAAACAACACAGAATAAGTGCTGGCGAGGATGCGGAGAAATGGGAACCCTTCTCCACTGCTGGTGGGAATGCAGACTGGTGCAGCCACTGTGGAAAACAGTTTGGAGATTCCTCAAAAAATTAAAACTCGAACTGCCTTTTGACCTGGCTACCCCACTTTTATTTCATATGTCTCATATTTCATAAGAACACCATAACACTGTTTGAAAAGAAGAAATGCACCCCCGTGTTTGTGGCAGCATTGTTCACAATAGCGAAGATCTGGAACCAGCCCAAGTGTCCGTCAGAAGACGAGTAGATTAAAAAGCTTTGGTACATATATACTATGGAATACTACTCGGCCATAAGAAATGATGATATCGGATCATTTACAACAAAATGGTTGTACCTTGATAACATTATACGAAATGAAATAAGTAAATCAGAAAAAAAAAACTGAGAACAGCATGATTTCATACATAGGTGGGACATAAAAGTGAGACTATGAGACATGGACAAGAGTGTGGTGGTTACTGGGTGGGGGGAGGGAGGGGAGGGTGGGAAAGGGAGAAGGGTAGGGGCACAGGGAAAACCAGATAGAAGGTGACAGAGGACAATTTGACTTTGGGTGATGGGTATGCAACACAATTGAATGATAAGATAATCTGGAGATGTTTTCATTGTACATATGTACCCTGATTTATTGGTGTCACCACATTAAAGTTAATAATATATATATATATATATGTATATTTTTCACTAAGAATTTGTTAAATTATATTTCACACATAAAATGGCTTTCAAAGTCTCAAAAAAAAAAAGAAAAGAAAGAAGTACATCAGGTAATTGCTGGAAACCATGTATAAATTCATACCAAACCAGCATTAGATATTGGAAATAAATACTTAATTTAGAAATTTGATTTGATTTGCTACATCATGAAAATGTGATGGAAAGCGTTTAATATAAATATATTCATAATATACAACTAAATTAAGCATCCATATTAAGCATTTTATAGCAAAAGTAAGCCAATAGTTATGTGTCTTAGAAGTTTCTCAACAAGTAGGTCCACATAGTTTGCTGGTAGATGAGCAGCCACAAAACCTCAAATGAGAAGACTAATGGAGGAGACGTTTGAGAGAGTACATGAGTCACATTGTCTGAGTAAATCATTTTAGAATAGAAAGTGGTACCCACCAAACCAGCTAATGCTATCAGCTACAAGCTCTTCTTGTTAAATTTGAGTATACATTAATTCACTGGAAAAGTTTGTTATCTTAGATGATTGACATACTTTAGAGATGCATGGTATGTCACACTGAGGGGATGAGTATTGCTGGAAGAACATTGGGAAGCTAAGAATAATGTGTATCTGTCTGTTTTTTGTTTGTATCCTTTAATAACCCTTAGTAAAGACTGCTGCTGTGTAAGATCTGTGATTCACATGGATTTGCTTTGACAAGCCAACCCTTTGTGATAATGTAATCCTTGATACCTTGTTGAAAAAAAAAAAGAACCTAATTATTATATGTTCTATCAGAATATATTCCCAGCAGCTGATTTTCATGATACACTCTACATAAGTCATCTCAGAAATCTCAGAAAAAGGGTTATTAACTTTATATAAATGTAAAATTAATTTATATTTAACTATTAATATTAGTATTAAAACTAATATTAGTATTCAGTAAATACTAATAAACTATTGGTATTAAATTATTTATATGAAAACTAATATTATAGTTAAATATAAATGAATTATTATCTTAGAAGTGATTTGCCATATTTTCTTTATGTCTATTGTTACAACACAGTAAAAGGAATCACTGAACAATGATAAATATTTGTACATTATATAAACACCTCAAAATTTTGTGCTTAAAAAGTGATTTTATCCATGATTAAATTTAAAGAGTTTTATCTATCTATATGATCAAATTTTCATTTATATTTTATATGAGAAGATTAGGGAGAGCCACTAACTGATCCTATTCAACCCCAGACAAAAATCAGAAATACCTACATATTTTTTTAAAATGATAGAAAGGGTTGATTGAAATAATGCAGTGATCAAGACATCTGAAATTGTTGTAACCTGGATAAATGGACTATCAACTGTTATTCAAAAAAGGTTGAGAAGCAGAAATATTTGTGTTGGGAACATATAATAAATTTACCTTTTTTTCAATTACATTTAACATAAAATATTATATTAATTTCAGGTTTATAACATAGCGATAAGACATTTATATAACTTATGAAGTGATTACTCCAATGAGTCTAGTAACCATCTATCACCATAGATAGTTACTACTACATTAATGACTATATTCCCTATACTGTACTTTACATCCAAGTGATGGTTTTTATATGTAGCAATTTGTACTTTTTAAACTTTTCTCCCCAACACCCTTCCCATCAGGCAACTGACAATTTGTTCTCCTCATCTTTCAGTTTATTTCTGTTTTGTTTGTTCACTTACTTTGTGTTTCAGAGTCCACATATAAATGAAATCATGTGGTACTTGTCTTTTTCTGTCTGACTTATTTCACTGAGCAGAAAACCCTCTGGGTCCATCCATGTTGTTGCAAGTGGCAAGACTCCACTCATTTTTAGAGTTGAGTAATAATCCATTGTATATATGTACCACAAATTGTTTATTTCATCATTTATTTTAAGTGAGTTTCCTGAAAAACAGATGAGTAAAGGTGTCCAATGATCAACTTTATATATAAAATGTATATATATATATATATATATATATATATATATATATATATATATATATATATATATATATATAAATAATGAATTTTCTCAATGTGAAATTGGATTGAAAACTACATATGTGAATAACTCATGTCATGATGTATAATGATATGAAATAGGAAAAAAATGTTGAACAATAAAGAAATAGAATAAAAATAGAAGCCAGAGAATGTAAATATTTAAGACCTAAGAAAGAACAAAAGTCCAGCAAACATAGAAGATCCAATATGGTCCAGGTACTTGAGGGAAAATATTAAGCAAAATGTCACAGAAATCCCTGAAGAGACAGAAGAAATCAGAAACAGTAGATGTCATTAATGCCTGTAAACAAATTGAGTTTGAAGCCTGTCAGGACTCAGACATTCACTGGCAACCTTTCCCACGACCTTTCCCATGATGGGTCCAATAGTATGAAGACACATCGTGGGAAATGGGTAGGTGAAAATGCAGAGGCAAAAATGAGCAGTGAAAACAACATGAGCTTGAAAATAGAACACATTGGAGAAAAATTTCCAACTGATTAGAACATAAATTTAAGATGAGAGATTGTGGGAGCCTAAATGTGTAGGTGTTTTGTTGGATATCACAATGAATTATAGAGGCTCTATAGTTAAAACAGAATAGCTTTTTGCAGTTTAACAGACACATGGAATAGAATAAAGAGTCCTTGAATAGAAGCAATAGTTTAATTTAGGATTAAGATGACACTGCAAATTAATACAGACAAGCGATGTCTTCGACATATGATGATAGCCCAATTGGGGAAGTATCTTGTCAAAATAAATATGAATCCATAGTTCATACCACAAAACAAGAACAGTTACAAACAAATCAAACATTTACAATTGTTCAATTTGAATGGAAAATGAGAGAGTGAAAAAGAACAGGCAGAAAATATGGTAGAATTCTTCTCCTTTTTTTATTTTTATTTTTTGATGTGAGGAAGTTGTATCAGCTGTTGCAGAATACCAAAGTGTTGCTAGTTTGTCTATCAGAAATTAGAAAACAAAACAGTCTACAGTGCGCGCACACACACATGTATACAAAGGGAAAATAAAGATCAAAATCTGGGAAAATACATACAAGTGATATCAAATATTTCTTCTTAGTGAGAAGCTTCTTGAATTAATACCAATAAAGGGCCAATATAAAATAAAAAGATGAACCCCCCAAAATAATAATAACCCCCACACACATCCTCCTTAAATGAATGAAAAATGTGCAAACTTATTTAAATAAAAACTACTCAAATTAAAATTCCATGAAAATCTTAAACTTTGAGTGCACTGTATGTAGGCATGGCCTGACATGGGTAGGAATTTACTGGCATTACTGATAGAGCAGGAGAATCACTACTAGAGGAATAACTTGTAATATTTACTGAAGGTACCAGTGTGGATCCTTACTGCTCTTCAAGAGGTAGAAAGATGCAAGAGGACATGTCTCAAGTCCGAATAATGAAAACAAGACAGCTAATTTTTCTTCCTAGTCCTTTCCCCAATACCACTGGACGCCTTTCTCTTGCTTCCCCAGTCAGGCAACCTCCTGCTAACAACCTCCATCTTGGCTGTTGCTAATGCTTTGAACATTCTTCCAAATATTCCCAAAAGGAAGTCCTTCCCCTTCCGGCTGTCGCTCACGTGTCACTTTGTAACCAGGGCATGCTCCGAGCACTTTGGCACATTTGTGTGGTGCGATGGACCGGGCCAGAATCTCTTCATGGGTCAAACACAGAGAGAGACGGACTCCGTGAGTGAAAACTCAAGGCGGCATTCCTATAGAAGGATTGCTTATTTACACTAAGCTAGGGAAGTGTTTTCAGACAAGCGTTTGGTTCTCTTAAAGGGGCTCTTTAGTCAAGTCAGTGAAACCTGCATGTTTTCCCTGAATTCACGACGTCACAGTCTGCACACCTTGGTTCAAACTGCTCTTCATTTTTTGACAAAGGGCTGCTCTGTAATCCTATCATTCCTCAGTGAGCTTGGTTTTTTCTACATTCTTGACTTTTTGTTATAATTCAACAGTAGAACACAACAGACACTGGGTACCTGGATGATAATTTTTTTTTTTTTTGCATAAAGAATAAGTGACTTTTGGAACCCTGGGGAGTTAATATTTTTTACAAATGTCCAAATACCTTACTGCTTAATAAAATAAAAAGTATGTTATCAGATGAATAAAATGGGTTTGAGGTCCAAAATTGTTTTCACCAAATACACCCCAGCGCACACAACATTCCCAGTCCGTTTTATCATTTTTGTACTGTAGAATTTTGGGAAATTGCATGTCCTGAGGCCATTTGAGCTCTACCAGAAAAGCTTTCAATAATGGTTGCAGCTTCTGAAGGCTATAGTTACAGTGACCTTTGCTTTGACCGACAAATGGCCCTGAGCACCTGCACGCTGTTCCCAGGAAGGAGATGGAGCCAGACAGTTCTCCTGTCTGCTCCCCTGTTGAACCTGAAAGATAGCAGCAACATCAAAGAAAATGTTCTGGAATGCTTTCCGAGTAAACAGACAGTTTACAACTCAAGTTTTGGCAATGAAGGGAGCATGTCTTCCCTTTTCTCCTATTTTACTTCCATTACTCGTCAAGTTACACAGACACAGAGACAGAAATATGTCCGAGGGAAATCAAGAATACTTACAGCTCCCAGCTCCTTGTTCAAGTTCACGTTTAGCAGTGGCGAGGTAAAATATGATTGTATTGTGTTTTCCCCTAAAAGGAATATACGTAGTATTTCTTGGTGAAAAAACATATCCACTTTTATCAGTTAGGAGGTTGTCTGCAAGGAAGTGGACATCTTTCTGAAACTGGAAGACTGTGTAAGGAAAATCAGTTCTTTTATATAGAAACACGTCCAGAGGACAGTATGTTACGGCACAATTTCCTTCTGCTGCTCTGTGATTCCTCCCCTCTTCCCCTCAGCTCTGCCTTGCAGCTTGTGTGTACTTGTCCTCAGACACACGTGATTGCCTATTTCCAGGTGTTAACCCTGAAGCCTGAATTCCATAGGAAAGACCCTGGTCCCCATGATGAGGTGTTGTATGAATGGACATGAGATATATTGGCTATGTAATTCCTTGGCTTCCCTGTGTACCTTGTTGTCTTCTGGGGTTAAGGGAAGGTTCAGAACTAGCTGGGTTCTTCAGAGGCTTTTCAGTGACCTCTTCAGACAGTACCTACTGCCTGAGACCCAGAGGGAGGTGTTTCTGTGGTTAGAATCCTCCTTTATTTTTATTTTTATTTTTTACAGGGACAGAGAAAGAGTCAGAGAGAGGGATAGACAGACAGAAACGGAGAGAGATGAGAAGCATCAATCATTAGTGTTTCCTTGCCCTTGCGACATCTTAGTTGTTCATTGATTGCTTTCTCACACGTGCCTTGACCATGGGCCTTCAGCAGACTGAGCAACTCCTTGCTGGAGCCAGCAACCGTGGGTCCAAGCTGACGAGCTTTTGCTCAAGCCAGATGGGCCCCTGCGCTCAAGCTGGCGACCTCAGGATCTCAAACCTGGGTCTTCCGCATCCCAGTCCGACGCCCCATCCACTGCGCCACCACCTGTTCAGGCCAACTCTATGTATAATAGTGATATATATATATATATATATTACTATAATTATACATACATGCATGTATGTATGGTGTGTGTGTATATATATCTAGATATAGATAGATAGATAGATAGATAGATAGATAGATAGATAGATAGATATTTGAATCTCAGGTTGCTTGTGAATTGAGATAAATCTACTTATAATTTTCTTTTTCTCTCACCATCCTACTGACAGCATCTGACAGAGTATGGCATTTCTGGGGAATTTCAGGTGGCATATTTGGGAGAGTGAAGTCAGTCCCTTAGTAATTAGTGTGGGTTCTGTTCCCTAAGGGCAGAGAATAACAAGTCTTTGTCATTTCCTCATCCTACAGCATTTCATGAGCAATAGCCATGAGACTATATCCATATTTAGCAGTTGGGTACACTCGGTTTGTCATTCGAAAACCCCATTGCTACAACCCTCAGCCTCAGCAAATGGTGGTGTTATGTCCTATTGAGGTTCTGTAAGGCCAGAGCAGCTAGGGCCCCTCACAGAGCCAGGCACCTGCATGCCCCACTCTTGTTCCTCTTGTAATTTGAGAGCATGTGCTCAGTGAGTATAATGCACTATGTCACATGAGGCAGAGCGGGCCTAAAAAAAAATCTCATTACCCAACACTTGAATTCATAACTAGTGTGCCTGTGGCATAGCACCTTTTACACTCTGCGATTACATTTCGATTTCACTTAAATTAAATGGAGAATATATTCATGCTTTTCCCCCAAAGAGAATAGAAGAAGATAGATTTGTTTTGTTGTGATAACGTCAAAGAAATTGTGTGGTGGATTAAATATTTTGATTTCTTAGACTGTTCTTTAAATATGTATTTCTCCTTTCATGGAATAGGCTCACCTTCTTAGCAAGAAGGCAAGGAGGCTGAGTTTGAATGTGTCACTGCCCCAGTTTGTTCTAACAGAAACAGTATCCACCAGAAGATTTGGGATTTGCTTCAGAAAGGATGAATGGTAGGGATGGAGAGTTCAATCCCAAATTACATCAAGGTAGTTTTTGCACTTTGATCAATCACAATGCAGAATGTTGCATCTTTGTCATCAATGGAATATTACTGTTGATTATGATCTGCTATGAGAATGGCTATAAAAATTTGGATGCAAACATTAACATGAAAATTGGCCTGCAAAGCTATTGACATCTTGCTTATTTAAAAAAATGCATTACTTGATATGAAGGTGAACGTATGTTTCCTTTTTGTATAGAAATGCTTAACATTTTGTCACGCTAACATTTAACTATTTTATTGGGCTTTTGTTACAACATATTTCAGCATGCATTTTTCATTTCTAGAAAGCAATATTAAAAAGTATTTAAAGGGCATGATCTACAACCGTGATGGCGAACCTATGACACGTGTGTCAGCACTGACACATGTAGCCATTTTCGATGACACGTGGCCGCATACCAGAGAAGTATGGGGCCGCATGCCGAGAAGGACGTTTCCTACGCGGCAAGGTACAGTGGCTAAGGATAAAACATTTGCTGTAATGTAGACACTCTGTGCCGGAGGTCTGTAGGCCAAAACAACAGAAGGCCGGCACAGAGTGTCTAGTTCTGGGACTTCCGGTTAGGCCGTTTTTCTCGAAGTGACACACCACCTGAGTTATGCTTGGTGTTTTGGCGAATTTTGACACACCAAGCTCAAAAGATTGCCCATCACTGTGCTATAATATTGTTGCTGTAAAGGTATTTACTGTTGATGTTATGATCATGTCTTTTATTTATTTATTTTATTTTAGATCCATTTACCTCTGCTGTAAGTTGCTATTAATGGGCTTCCTGACATTCTCTCTAAGGTTTATAAACTACATTTGTAAATATGTCTCAATCATATTTCAATACTAGTTTAATATGAATGGTTTAATACCTTCAAGAAAATTATCATGACCGTAAACTTTGTTGTGTTATATTATTCATTAAATATGGATATTTCATAATGTATTTATTATAAAAATTAAAGCAGATAATCCATAATCACCAGCTGAATGTTTTGTTTTCCCAATTTTTAACGTTCAACATATTTTTTAAGTAATATAGATTTATTGAAATGTCGGGCAGTCAACTTAAATATACATTGTCAATTTACTTAGTTTGCCATATTTGATGGAATTGTCTTAATCTTTTCCTTGAATATGAAATAGTACTAGAAATTTGATAAAAATTGTTGTCCTCTTGAGGATAAGATGTACTTAAAAATATTCCATAAGAACTGATACCATTTGGAATTATAAAGTTGTATTTTATGCTTAGAAAAACCATAAGGCTTCGTCTCCTGTATGTATGTGTGTATGCATGTATGCATATGTCTATGCATGTGTGTGTATGTATGTGCATAATGCTTACAGTAGCATCAGAAACATAGAGATGAGAAAAAGAAACATGAATTTAAGCATCCTATATTTGTGCACTGTCTCATCAGATTGCAAAATGTTTATTGCAGTCTGACATCTCTATCCCATCTGCTATGGGCCCATGGTTGATCTTCTCTTTTTCCAACTAAAAATCTTAATTTTGTAGATCTATATAAGCAATTGACTTTTAAAGGAACCATAGAATTCTGTATTTAAGCCGGGTTCAGGAAACCCCCAGTGGTGTTATAATACTGGTTTTATTTTATGCATTAATATATCCTGATGGCAAGATGAAGAATATCAAATGACCGTATGTGGTAAATATTGCAGTTATGTAGAACAGGTCATCCTAATGCGGTGAGTTGTCGTGCAATTGGTGGAGCACACAACGACAGGAAGTGATAGAACATTCAAACAGACGCCACGTGGGTGCTAGGGAGAGGGATCTGTGGGGACACAGTGGGAATTAGCAGCAGATAGGATTTTCTAAGAACAGACTGAAGTAGTGTGGGGTGTTCAGGAACCAGTGCAGTCAGTCCTAGTCCCTAAATGAACCCTTACACAGGCTGACGTACCAGATTTGAAGTAAGACACAGGACTAGGATAATGCACTTATCAATATACAAATATCATCAGCACCAATTTTACTCACACAGTTGCAAAAATACGGCCACCATGCACACAATTTTGAATTGCAATCTAAAACTACAATACCTGCTGAAAGCACCTATCATAATGACCTAAGCTGTATACAGTTTTTGATGCGTTCAAAACCAGTTTTTCTGTTCTGTTGACAGTAAACAAAAGTCAACTAGGTATTTTGTCACCAAAAAGAAAATATTGCAATGTAGGTCACACTGCGGGGGCAAGACTCAGGCGCACCCTGGACAATGGACAGAAAGTCCCGATCCATGGAGGGAAAGACCAGAGGCTGCTACAACCTGGGAGCGCTGTTGTGAACCCAGTCTCTCTGGAGCCCAGGGTGTGAGAGACCCTCCCAAAAGCCCTCCCGATTTCAAAGTTAAGGTCTCTGTCATACATTCCAACAGTTCTTAACCATACATGTATGTCCGCTGGACTCTATTGATTGATGGTGTCATTCAGGTGTTCTGCTGTAGTCTCTCTGATTTATAGAAGGGTGGTAGAAGTTGCAGTGTTCGTCATGGTGGACATACCTGTTTCTCCTTGTAGCTCTACCAGTGTTTGCTGCACTTCTGAAGAAGCAAACCAGTATTGGTTTGATAGGTACACATTTAGGGTCATTGTACCTGTTGGATTGATCCTTTTATTGTTACCTTTTATCACTATTTCAATACTTCTCCCACATGCACCCCCACTGCGATCCATCCACTTGGTGACACCCATCTAGGGCCGATGCTCTGCCATCTTGGGCTGATGCTGGTGACTGAGGTATTTTTAACACCTGAGGCAGTGGCTCCACAGAGCCATCCTTAGTGCCTGGGGCCAACAGGCTCAAACCAATTGAACCATGGCTGCGGGATGGAAAGAGAAAGAGACAGAGAGAGAAAAGGGTGAGGGGGAGGGTGGAGAAGCAGATGGTTGCTTCTCTCATGTACCCTGACTGGGAATCGGGCAGGGACTTCCATATTCCGGGTTGACACTCTACCACTGAGCCAACCAGCCAGGGCAAAATGGTGAATTTTAAGGTTGAGAAGAATTGCTGCTACTTTAGAATTCCTTGGCAAGTGCTAATGAGTCTACAATTTTGACATACATTGAGTTAAATTTCTAGCTTCTGTTAACAGCAAGCACTTGTCAATCCATGGGGTTTGTGTCTCATCACAGGCTCAGAAACAGAGCACTTAACCTTTTACTCTAGGGGAGGCAGTCATATTCAATCATCTCATAAATTTATTTTCAATATTTGTCACAAAATAAATACATTAGGATAATAGAGAAAAGGAAATCACTTTTTTCATTGAATTTACTGTGGTGACACTGGTTAACATAATTATACAGATTTCAGGTGCCCAGTTCTGCAACACATTTCTATACTCTGTTTTGTGTGTTTACCCCCCAACTCAAGTCCATCAAAATGTATCCCCCCTAAACCCACCTCCATCTCCCTCCTCTACTTCCCCCTCCCCTGCCCCAGCAGTCACCACACTGTTGTCTGTATCCACAAGTCTTTCTCTGATGTTTTTTATTTTTGTTTTTGGTTCTTTTTTTGAGAAAAAGGTATTCTTTTAAATCAGCATATATAATTTATAAAATGTATGATAAACTCAAGCTCTCTTATTTTAAATGTGATTAAAATGTTTCTGGAAAAGCCAACATTCTCAAGAAGAGATCAGACTCCATCCCTTAACGTTGTTACAGCTCATTGTGATATGCTAAACAGCATATCAGAATACATTCTGTTTGCACAAACTCTGTTTTCTGAGAGATTATGAAGCAAATCCAATTTCTAACCTTCTAAAAAAGGGGGAGAGGAATCTTGCACATGACATTTCTATCCCTTGCTGTTTTTAAACATGACACAAATTTTGATATCAGCATTATGAGCCCATTATTTGTTACAGCTTCAGAAATGTGCCTGCTCTCTGCTGGCTGTCTGGGAAGCAGCCAGTTCAGGATGAGGTGTTATGCAATTTAAAATAGCCCCAGGGAAGCCTCCTGGCAATGCTTGCGGTTAGTTCTGTGTTTATATGTATATTATTTTTTCTAGTTATATTTTATTTTTAAAAATCTACATCACAAGAGAGTGAGATAGAGTTGTCCTTTGGAGTCATGAAGGCTGCACTTACTATATAGAATTGATGGAACGAGAGCTGTTGTCCTCTCCACTGCCGGTCTGCAGGCAAATAGGAATCTGAACACTAGTGAGTGGCCTTCTTCGTCATGAGGGGGTACAAGTGACAAAGCGCCATAACAACGATGCCACCTCAAGAGAAATAGCTTCCATGTGCGGCTTATGAGTAAAGAACATCCTGAGGGATGAGCACGCGCGTGTGTGTCTGTATATGTGTACCGCCTCTTCCGTGACAGTCACTGTCTTGTTGTAGAAGATCTGTCAGTGGAAATGCTATTCACCACATTATTAAATTGTCCAATCTCTGTAGTCAAAGCTAGTTGTAAAAAAATAAAATAAAATTTAAAAAAGAAAACTTTTAGCTGATTTTAAAAACATCCCAGTTAATTCTGCTTTTGGTGTCATTCCAGCAAATTTCATGGAGAAATACTCCAGACAGAGAACGATAATGAAAACATATAAAACAATAGAAAATTAATGGTTGCTGATGGAAGTGTGACCTGCGGTACGTGTGCATGTGCTTAAAACCCTGCACAAATATTATTATTTAACAAGAATGAAGACCCGGAGCTCTCTCTCTCTCCCTTGCTCTCTCTCCCCCTCCCTTTGAATTTGCTACTGGAATAGAAGTGATAATTAACTGGCTTATAAATCTGCATATACTAATCCCTTTGAATATTTAAAATAGCGTTTAATGGATATAAAAATACTAACTGAAATAATAATGCACCATCTTCTTCACAGGGAAAATATTTAGTGAAAAAAGCAGGTGTATGGGTTATGTAAATTGCGTGGATATTAAATGATAAATATTAACTTAAGAGGGAAGGAGTAAAGAGGGACAAAGAAAATATTAGCTTAAGAACACCGTTTCACACACAGCGGAAATTAATACCGTACTTGTTGCTCCATAAGACGCACTTGTCCATAAGACACACCTAGGGTTTTAAGGAGGAAAATAAGAAAAAAAAAAATTCTGAACCAAATGATGTGTTAAAATATTTAATAAAATACTGTATTTTTCATTCCATAAGATGCACGGGCATTTTCCCTTCCACTTTCTTTGGGGGAAAAAATGTGTCTTATGGAGCAAAAAATAGGATATATTAAACTACTCTAACATCTGAATTTGTGTTGTATCTTTTTAAAATATAGCCTTCTACCAAAATCTATTTCTAAGAACAAACTCTCAAGTACTTACACAGACTCTCAGGTGATAAATTCAATATCTTGATAAAATACCTCAACACAGTTTCCATCAAGTAGGGATATTATATGGGGAAAAAAAAAACCTTATTTTTGTCTATAATCAAGAATAGTAAATGTCAGACCTTGTTCAAGGTAAGTTAGTGAAATAAACCTTTAGATAATAAAGCAAATAAAGATTTAAACAATAACTATTCCATTTAAAATTTCCTATGATCTACTTACACAGTGATTAAATCTGTTGTTAATGTCTACATTGCATTTGGCAAATAACTCTATTGAAAATATTTGTTTTGTTTTATATATTATGATAATTATTAAGTGAACTTAATGTCGATTAATAAATTAAATGTTTTCTTATTTTTTCTAATTTTAGATGTAAAATTAAAACAACTCTCTAATATTTTAATAAATACATTTATGTTTTGATAGCTATTTAGTTCATCATGCAATGGCATATACAATGATATGAGTAATACCAGGGATTCTATAGACAATCATTTTAAAATAATTTTGTGAGAGATAAAAATAAAAAAAAGATACATGGCCACACAAAGTAATTAGAGTCACCATATTTCTCTATAACATTATGGAAGCTAACATATCAGCCAAGGCAACAGGTCTTTGAAATTCCTAAGAGGTTCCTCTCCCAACCTAGAATTTTATTCTTAGGCATAGTATCAATTGTTATAATCAAATCAATGTATTTCCAGAAATTACATTCCTGGTGTTAGAATACAATTAGAAAGAAAAAAAACAAAAAATGTATTGGTGGTTGTTAACGAGTTCATCAATTACTGGGAAATTTTACAATTCATTCTAGTGAACATTGTATAGACTCTCAGGATATGGTCAGACAACATGTCATCCTCTCTCCGCTGAAATGCTTTATGACATGTAACAGTTAGGATTAGGGAAATGGATAGGACAGCTGTTCTTTTCTTAATGGTCAGTCAGTAGTGTAAGTTGTCCCTTGAATACTTTCATTATAAAGGTAGACTGAGAAGAGTCAAGGCTAGCCACTGCTCAGCAAAGAGCTAATCTTGACCATAAATTAATCATCATTTACTACACAAGCCTTCCCTTGGAAATCATAAACCTTCAACAGACTGCAGAGTCCAAAATAGTGGCCATGAGACAGATTCTGCCAGTTCCGTGGTTGTGTGGGTGGGAGACAGGTTCCTTGGGCTTCCACCCCTGCCATCTTCCTGTAATCATTTTTTTTAAATGTTTATGTATTTTTGAAGTCCTTGGAAGTTTCAGGGTTGTGTATAATTATCCACTTAGACAGATATTTTCTCTAATTTTATATTTCCTTTTCTATAGCTCCCAGGAGGACATTATAAAATAAATTTCTTTTTTTCTGTCTTTAACCAGCAAAGAAAATGGAGCTCTTTGGAGATTTGTTTATTTTCATTCAGATCATTTCTATAGAAAGACTTTATGTCAGGGATTCCGTAGATGAAAGAGACCTGCCTATGGACCAGCATGACATAGAAGGGATTGAAATGGAAGACAGAAGCTGCCCTTTGTTACATTGCACTTGATCAAAATCATGCTCTCTCTCTAAAAGCCCAAATTTGTACTGGACATAAGTCAAACTATGAGTTTCTGCATGTAGGTATTTATTTAGGTAAGGGATATTGATGGTCATTGTGTTCAGTATTTTTACAAAAGACTCCTTAGGCTTGCAAGGAAAAGGATTTGATTACAGGATTAAATATAAATTTCTAAACTCACAGGTATTGGGAGAAAAGAAAAATTTAAGTCACCATTTATTATATTTATTGTCCCATCTTGTGTTCCCTTGATTCACCTTTGTCTACCTCTGTCATCATGACTGTGGTTGAGGGGTCCCTACTGGCCTCTGAGGGAGACAAGATAAACAAGAAGAGGCTGGAAGCTCATACTGGAACTAAACCATGTTAAGTCCAAAGCGTTTCATCTTGTGTGTGTGAATGCCTTTGAATCATTTCCGCCATGACTTTGCCTTTTCATTCTTATTGTTCCCACCAGTCCCCGCCCACACCTAAGTACACACCTACTCCCTTTTCCAACTCGTCCTCCTTAATGTATTAAATGGTCACGGGCAATGAGATCTCATTTTTACTTTTTATTTTGACAACTTTCATTAATTTTTTTAAAAAATCTGAGTCCATCCCAAAATGTCCTCAAATCATTAAACATAGATACGTTTCATTTATTGGTTCAGTGTTTTGGAGTGTGAACAATGTGTCACAAGCTGCCTAATGGTGTAAGAGTTTTAAACAACATCTGGAACACTGACCTCCAGTGTCTAACCCTTTGCTGCATACAATGGATAATGTAAGGATAGATCATTAATGGATTAATTGATGTCAGAAGAGGGAGTGACCTCTTGTGAGGGTGCCCCATGCCAGGGACTCTGGGCAGGAAAGAATGAAGATGATCATGAGGATAATGTTAGTACTAATAACAGCTAATCTTTGTTTGTATAATGCTTATGCTATGTCTGGCTCTCTAACCTTCATCTATGTGTGCAGCAAAAGGCCAGGATAAATTCATTTCAGAGGTGATATGTGTGATCCATACTTGCCGTTGTCCTTTATCTCCAATCCATTAGCACTGCTCACCCCAAGCCGTCCTTTCCTCCTACTGCTCTGTCAGAAACAACAGATTAAAGTCCTTATTTCCTAGTGAAAATTTGTAAATTATACACAGAGGTAAGGGCGTACCAAGTGAAATGGGTGGGAACTAGACCGGGTGGAACAGCGAAGCAGCCAAGTGACCCAGAGTCCATCCCGAGAACATATTAACCCAGAGTTGACCACGGACACTGGCATTTGGGGGTGGGTTTTCCTGGCAAAGTGACAGGTTTGGAAGAATCCAGCTAAACACTGGATTTTAAGGGTAGCTGGCTGCCCTTCTCTGGCCATTTCATAAATCTGATGACAGTGTCGTCCCCCACATACTACACTCTGGTGGCGATACAATGTGTCATCTCATGTAGCCCTGACAGTGGTCCTCCACGGTGGGTACTCATAGTACCCCTTCTACTTTCGTGCTGGAGGGAATAGAGTCACAGAAAAGTAAAACAGTGATTCCCTGAAAAAGCAGGTTTCAAAATTCAGACTCCTTAGCTCTGTGCTCCAGTGACCTCTGAGGAAAATGCTCACATAAATTACAATGTGAAGGAACAAAGTAGGGGAAGTTACATGCAGAAGAAATTAGGGACTGTGAGGAAAAGGTTATTGAATCCTCCTTTTGATATGAATCCAGGTGGATAATTTAATAAGAATCCAGACTCAAAACTCATCTGATAATTTGGGTGCCTTCAAATCTACAGGCAAATGATAGCTCAAGACATCAAATGGTAACAATCATTATTTAAAATCAAATACCATAGACTGTCACACATTAGAAGTGAGAATGATGGATACTAAAAAAGAAAGCAGAGGTTTTCCCTCTTATACCACAATATGGACCCTCATGACCATTTGACTTTCTAGATGTGAAATACCATGTTAGGGAAAGACTCAAGGCTCAACTTTGCCAGGTATATAAGCAGCAGGCGATCCAAGAGGACATTACTGATGGACTTGCCTGAAAAATATCCAAGAGCCAACACTGGGCTGAGTCTCAGCGCAGAGCCTTGAGTCCTCCTGGATCAGCACTTTGAAGAAGACCGAAGCAGAAGGAGACTGTCAGACACTGGGATGGGCTAAGCAGCACCTCATCTTAGGTTAGTGGTTCTCAGACGTTTTGAAGTCGAGGCACATTTAAAATCCTACAAATAATTGTAGGCATACTATATATAAATTTCTGAGAAATATGTTATAATAATTAAGTCAAATATTAAAGAAAAATAATATAAAGTCCAAATGTGCTTTTATGGTAATTAAACAAAATAAATACGACAAAATTAAATTTATTCTGACATTATAAAACATTTTTATGTTACATTTTTTGAGTTATGCTTTTTAGAATTCGTAAAAAAGAGGGGTTAAAATATTAAAAAACGACAAAAACGTTATCTTTTTTGTATCTATATATAGATACATTCTTAGTACGATTTAGTAAATTCGGCAGGTCCTGGCACGAATGTGTTAAGCTTTTTCATTCTTGTGTTTATGAGAAACACAAACCTGATGAGTCCTAGTGATTTCTTCAATGTTTCGACATATATTTGAAAGGCAAACTCTCATTTCCTCATCAATACATTGAAGAATTCCTCTCTTTTCACTCTTAATTGTGATGAGTGCAGAAAACCCCCACCGTACCTATCATCTTAACTTGACACCAAACAAAGGATAGAAGATATATGCCTCCAGTCTTTCCAGGGAACATGGGGGGTAGTGTAAATAATTCAGCACCACAATTAAACAGCCTTTTGCAACCTAATCAATCAGGTAAGTGAGGTGGGGGGTTGGGCAGACTGTCAGTTTACAGCCAATTCCCCACACCTCTGTCCCCCAAAAATCTAAACTCCAAAACCCTGTTGGTTTTTTGGTCCCGAACAGGCACATATTTATCTAGAATACCATAGGGCGCACCTGGAAATCTTCCAGGACACACACTTCGAGAACCAGTGCCTTAGACAATGGGAAGTCTGACCTCGTAGGAGAATTTTGTGATGTATCAGTATAACAGTTAGAGGGATAATTAAACTTGGAGGATGCACTTCCTCCTCCCTGCCATCAGCCCTGAACTTAAACGTGAGACACCGCAGAAGCGAGCATTATAAAAGACAGATGGGGGGGGGGATGTGCAAACTCATAGGCTGGAGGAAGTATCCATCTATGACTGTCTCAGCCAAGAGGACTGGGAGCAGTGGCTTGCTGATTCTCAAGCCGAAATGATTGAGGTTTCTCTTTCATTATGAGTTTTGAGGGCCTGGGGAAATTCTTTCTTTCTTTTATTTTTCCCTTTTGTTTTCCTCCACAGGAAATAAGAATGCTGTTTCACACATGCGGCTTTGAAAACAATGCCCTTTCTAAAGTATAACAGAGCATTTTCCAGACTCCAAGATTCTTCTGATAAATTCCTACCACACCATCATCCTAACTTAGTTCAGGGGGGAAAACAAAATTTAAAATGCTGCCATGCAAGCTTATGTATGCTGTGGAAGGACCTCTGGCCAGATGCTGGACCTGCATACGGCTCACCTTAATGCAGTCACTTTATCGTAAGGAAAGCCCTTGACCTGGGCTTCCTGTCACTGCCTTAAGGAACTGTTAGCAGATCATATTAAGAGGCAAGATAAACCTGGTGTGCGCCGTGGCTCTTTGGGGGTCACTAGTTCAAGCTCTGCATTGTATCCTGAAGACACGGAGGGGAAGGGGTTCACCTCCCAGCACATAGTGAGTCAGAACTGAGCAAGCATGCAGACCTGCCTTCTGACCTCAAGCCCCGTCAGTCATTTCCAAAACGTGCTTTCCTGGGAACATAAACGAGATATCACGTGGAGCCCAAGCTTCGTGCAACTAGATGTTTTCTCATGGGTCAAATTAGTCATTTCTGTTTTTCAAAACCTGTCAACAAGTAGATGAAATGGTGGCAATGAAATGAAGAATCAGGTCTATTGAGTGAACTGAGTAGATCCACAAACTACATACTAAAATGGTACTTATTTGAAATGAAACATTATATAAAAAGGAAAGAAAATTAAACACCTGAGAAATAAATGACCGTTTCTAAAACTTGCAGGCTTTTTTTTTTTTTTTACAAGGACAGAGAGAGAGTCAAAGAGAGAGAGAGATAGGTACAGACAGACAGGAACGGAGAGAGGTGAGAAGCATCAATCATTAGTTTTTTGTTGCTGTCGCAACATCTTAGTTGTTCATTGATTGCTTTCTCACATGTGCCTTGACCGCGGGCCTTCAGCAGACAGAGCAGCCCCTTGCTGGAGCCAGCGACCTTGGGTCCAAGCTGACGAGCTTTTGCTCAAGCCAGATGGGCCCACGCTTAAGCTGGCGACCTTGGGGTGTTGAACCTGGGTCCTCCACATCCCAGTTCGACGCTCTAGCCACTGCGCTACCGCCTGGTCAGGCAAAACTTGCAGGTTTGACAACACTGCACAACATAGCACTTGCTCTGTCCTGAAGGAAATCTTAACATGAGTCAAGGTGACAAACAAGAATAAAGTAATCTCCCCCTTTTTCCCTTGAACCTATCCTCTGTGCCAAGCATATTCTTGACTATGTCATTAGTTCTGTAACTTTTGATGATTAGCATGGTAATAAGGAGGAAATATTCGGAGAATAACTAGGTTTAAAATTGTGACAAACCCTAGTTCTGTCACCAGTGATTGAACCATTGATGATAGCTTCTCAATAAGACGCAGAAATATTTGCTGTAAGGTTGTTTCAAAAGAAATTTTGAACCAAGGAATAGCATCCTTGGGCATAGCATGTGCAAGACAGGAAATGACTAACACTAGGCTCTTCAGTCTTGAGGATGTTAAACTGCACCGAGGTGATACTGGAAAAGTCGTCAGCAGTTAGAAACAATGACACAAATTCTTAGGCTGCATTTTTGAGATTTTTTTTTTGCATATCATAGGAACCATGTATCACTTTTATGAATATTCATTTATACTCGTTCTGAAAGATTGTTTTATTTGAACGGCTACACTCTTAGGTGGCCATGACATTGAGGAATCTAGAATCACTAACTAGTCCCACGGCAGAGAACTAGCGGGGAAACTCTCTAGTTTTGGAAAACAAATCCATCTACATTCACAGCCTTCTTACTACATACCCAACAAGGTCATCATGCTTGTTTCCAAGCTGAAAATGTATTTACTGAATCTTCTGACAGGCACAAGACAGACCCTATGATATTTGCTCATGGAAAATTATAAAAACAATTGAAGAATAGCAGGAGAATGTCAAATTCTATAAATAGAATAGATATCTGTTTCTAACAGATGCCAAAAGATGTGTGCTACCACAGCCTGTTTAAATCCCCCACCAAACCACAGACGGAGGGACCCTACCTGACCCAGACCCAGGGCAGTCTTGCATATATTGCAATGCCCCCATGATGATGCTCACCTTGATGATTTTTTCTTTAAGATATGTTTCTGCATTAAAGAAAAATATTATAATCAGCAAAAGAATCTATACCTGACAGCTAGAAAGGGAGGGGAACACTAGAGAGGACCACTCAGTTTTTCATTATACATAATCAATACATTATAAATAGAACCATAACTCCACTGCTGGGAAGAGGAAAACAAAAAAGTTGTGGTTGTTACTCTCATGAGATTCTGAGAATGTCACTCCTGCTAAGTGACAAGGAAGGTTTTGGGTTGCTTGCTTATTTATTTTCTACTTGAAGTCAATAGTTTCTTTTTTTTAATATTTTATTATTATTAATTTTAATGGGGTGACACCAATAAATCAGGGTACATATGTATAACGAAAACATCTCCAGGTTATCTTATCATTCAATTGTGTTGCATACCCGTCACCCAAAGTCAAATTGTCCTCTGTCACCTTCTATCTGGTTTTCCCTGTGTCCCTCCCCTCCTCCCTATCACACCCTTCCCTCTCTCCCCCCACCCCATAACCACCACTCTCTTGTCCATGTCTCATAGTCTCACTTTTATGTCCCACCTATGTATGAAATCATGCTGTTCTCAGTTTTTCTATTTTTCTGATTTACTTATTTCACTCCATGTAATGTTATCAAGGACCATCCATTTTGTTATAAATGATCCGATGTCATCATTTCTTATGGCTGAGTAGTATTCCATAGTATATATGTACCATAGCTTTTTAATCTACTCATCTTCTGATGGACACTTGGGCTGTTTCCAGATCTTCGCTATTGTGAACAATGCTGCCACAAACATGGGGGCGCAAGTCAATAGTTTCTTAAAGCAACTTTTATCAGGAGAACTGAGACCCTTCTCACAGTTGTGTCTGTTTCCACAGACTGTCGTATTTGTTGAGCAAGAGCTAACATTTAGGAAGGTGATGCCCAAAATATATGTCTATGTTTTAATCCCCAGAACCAGCAATGAGAGGAGATTATCCTGGATTATTCCATTGGGTCCTAGATCCAATCATGAGTGTTCCCCTGAGAATGGGCACATGGTGATTGGACACACAGGGAGCTGGCAGAGAGGTGGCCCTAAAAAGGGGAGCCAGCAGCAGCCACCGGACGTTACAAAAGGCAAGAAACAAATTGTCCCCTAGAACCTCTCAAAGAAGGACAGCCCTGCGATGCCTTGATTTTGGGCCTCCAGCCTCTAGGATTATGAGAGAATAAATTTCTGTCACTTTAAGCCACCAAGTTTTTGGCAATTTGTTATGGAAGCCCAAGGAGAGGAGTCTAAAAAGGCAGCAAAAGAAATAGAATTCCTTTATTAGTAAAAATAGTTGTGAAAATGCTCCCAGTGACTGAAGGAGTTGCAAACAAATATTCAACAATGTGGTTTCTAATAGAAATACAAACATTAGAATTCTCGAACTCACAATTCTGTTCACTTTCCATGTGGTTGCAGACAAATAGATGTATCATTTTTATACTTTAACAAATGGTCTTATATCCATGTTCAGAGCTGGGATCTGTGATATGCAATCATTTACATCCTATCCCACAGAATAAAATATGTCCTTCAGACTTGTACAGCATGCTTGGTAGAGTCGTAGTCAATATGTTTTCTCAGCTTGTACAATAATTAATGTGACTGAGAGAGAAGCATCCTACACCAACCAGATAGAAATATCCTTCCTGCTGACTTAGTTCTACTTGTGGAAGTGAAAACCTTATTTATGTTCAGGTTTGTTTGTTACAGTGTAAGAATTCCACTGGGCTGAGCCATCTAATTGGTTATTTAATGCAACAATTGAGGGATATTTTTTCTTTTTTTTCAAGAGAAAGTATCCAGTGTTAAGCAGGTAGTTTTCTAAGAAAAAGAACACATTAGTCGGAGATTTTAATACACTGAAGAAATACACATTTGGCTCATAATTCCCTAACAAAATTCAATTATCTGATATAAACTTAGACTCCAGCTTCTTGTCATTTTTGCCGTTTGCTGTTTACTTTAATATATACATTTCCCTCCCATGTTCAGTGCCAAGGGAAGATGATATCCACTGAAATATTACATATTTTACTGGGAAAACTACTCCATATCACTTGTTATTTTCAATCACAATAATAATATCATTTTCTAACTTGTTTGTTGTATCCTAACACTCAAGATGACATACAAGTATGAAAATCTCTGCGTGTTTTTTGGCTCAATGCATTAGTGTATCCCAAGCATCTTAGGGCAGCTTCTGGCTTAATGAATTGTTTAATAATAAATATTTATGTTACTTCTGAAAGAACAGTCAACTGGAATTAAGATTGCCTAAAAGGTCATACTATCATTATTATATTTGTGTTAGATATAAATTACTGTAGATATCTGTATTAATTGATACACTGGATAAAAATGCACTAAGCATATGATTTTTTTAAATGGATAACAATTAATAGGACATACGCCCTGTCTTAAAAATATGGTAGTTCAGAATACATTTTCTTTCGATATTCAGCAGACTAACATCTACTCAATGATGAGGTATAAACTATCAAAACTACTAGGAATATGAAATTATATACCTTCAGTATAACAAAGAAAGTAACATTCTTTATTAGTATTTAGCAGGATGATTAGAAGGAATTTTATAAGAAATGTCATGACTGTACAGTTTATAATGAATATACCAGGATCAGTAAGCTGTGGAAACTCTTCACAGAGTATATTCTGTTTTTATTTTAGCATGAGTTTTATAGTTGTGGTTTGTTTAGTAATAGAGACAGAAAATGCATTATTATCACATTTTTAGAGATCTATGCTGCTCACATTTGTTTAGCACATACAGGTTGAGTTCATTTGATTTTAGACCATGACACATTTTCCAATTTATGAAAAGTATGGGCTTTGTATGGCCCCATGTGTTGGGAGACCCTTGAAAAGTCTCTTACGGTAATGTGTCAATTAGGAGTTCACCATAAAAAGTGTTAACGTCACATGTAGCCACAAAGAGACACCCCGGTTCTTGAGTTACCTTTACATTTGTTTTGTTATTACAGTTTTTTGAAAGAAACTACATTTATGTGTTTTAGGAGCTGATTTAGGTATAAATCATAATAGGAATTGGCTGTTTAAGCAGGAAACCAGGGGAAAAAAACTATGTTAGAAGAACTGACTCTAGTTCATACTTGAGAGCAATTGGAAAGACTCCTTTTCTTCTTATATACTTTTTTCCAAAGTCTCCGGAACTAATAGTGTGTAAGAAATATGTTCAGATAGTAACTCATTGGTGTCTGGTGAGGACTGTCTTCCAGCAGTAACCTCACTAGGTGTAGGAGGCTAAGGAACTCTGTGGGTCTTTTTCTGTAAGACTGATGCCAGCTGTCAGAGCCCCACTGTCACAACCCAATCACCTCCAACAGACCCGCCTTCCAAAACCGTCACTTTGGGGACCAGGACTTCAGCATATGTATTTTTGGGACCCGAACACTCAAACCATTGCCAGCCCTGATCCTCTCATGAGGGCTGTATCTTCATGCCTTAATTAATTACCTTCTAAAAGCTCCGCCTCCAAATACAATGACATTGAGGTGTTAGAGTTTCTACCTATGTATTGGAGGACATAAACATAGATTGCAAAATAGAAAGTTTCCCAGTTTTGTAAACAACAGATTTGGGGTTCTGGTAGTGGTTTTCCTCCTGAGTCCAGGCTGGTCCCTGCATGTTTTTGGAACAGCAAGTTGAATCGATATTATCAAGTGGACATGGAGATGCCAATATGAGCCATTGGTACTACGTATTAAAATTCCCTGTAAGAGTTTGGAATCACAAAATGACAAGTTGTGATCTTGTTTTAAAATTAATAATTCTGGAAGTAGCACAAAGGATTGAAGGGAATTGAACTTGAAGTCAGCTTCCTAGAAGGACACCGGGGAATTTACTGAGGCTAGACGTGGCTGAATCATGCTTGAGGGAGAATGTGGTGAACAGTGGCAGAGGAGTTTGAGGCTGTGTGGAAGGTAGCTTGCATTTGGATGAATTTAAGGCATATTAATTTAAATGTTTCATGAAATTTGAACTGATGGACTACTTAATATTTGTAAAACTTTCATTAATATTATATAGGTTCTACCAGTTCAATTTTTTCCAGTGAATGGATAGATAAAAAGATATTAGCATGTACTTTTTACTTGTGGCATTTTTTTTCAAAGCTACTTTCATCTAAGGTGCATACAATAAATTTATTTGCTGATTAGCTGCTATAGTTTTTCTATCTGAAACCAGCCTCTCATCCAAGTGCAGTTCCTTGCTTATCAGGCTGATGTATTCAGAAAAATAATACCAATAAAATTCACAATTATAGGAATCTAATAGATGAAATGTGCTCCTGATAACATCAGGGATAATTTTTTAATAAAGATTATTAAAAGACAGTGCATTTCTGATGAGAGATTAACTACCCAATTCAGCACGGAAATGATCCCCCACGTCTGATATAAGTGTGTAAGAGATTGTAAGTGTTGTAATTGTAGCCATAAGTAAAAAAAAAGGAATTGGATACAATAACATCCCAGAGAGATGCAACATGAACTTTACTGACTTTGCTTCATATTGATTTCTTCCTGTATTCTTTACAGTACATTATTTCCTTGAAAATGCTACTTTGCAAGTAGCATTTTACTGGGACCAAACACTCACTAGAAAACTGCCTTTGGAAATGACTTAGGGTAGGCTATTAAGGAAACTGCACGTGAGGACTAAGCTATGCAAATGCAGATCTCTGCTCATCCCATGAAAGACAAGCATTGTAGAAAGATCTGAGAGGGGAGAATGTGCTATTCCATGGTCTATCATGAGTGTTTTTCTTTCAGTAAACCTTCTATATAGACCTATCCAGGAATGAAATAAAACATTGCAATGGCATAAACCCACAAACCAAAGAAAGAACATTAAGAATTAGTTCAGCCTGACCGGGCGGTGGCGCAGTGGATACAGCATCGGGCTGGGATGTGGTAGACCCAGGTTCCAGACCCCGAGTTCGCCGGCTTGAGCGTGGGCCCATCTGTTTTGAGCAAAAGCTCGCCAGTTTGGACCCAAGGTCGCTGGCTCCAGCAAGGGTTTGTTCGGTCTGCTGAAGGCCCGCAGTCAAGGCACATGTGAGAAAGCAGTCAATGAACAACTAAGGTGTCGCGACGGCAAAGAAAAACTAATGATTGATGCTTCTCACCTCTCTCCATTCCTGTCTGTCTGTCCCTATCTATCCCTCTCTCTGTCCTTGTAAATAATAAAAAT
Source organism: Rhynchonycteris naso (assembly GCA_037038555.1). Classification (NCBI taxonomy): domain Eukaryota; kingdom Metazoa; phylum Chordata; class Mammalia; order Chiroptera; family Emballonuridae; genus Rhynchonycteris; species Rhynchonycteris naso. Next base: position 134,530,073 of record CM072999.1, on the reverse strand, counting down.
AATAATAATAAAAAAAAGAATTAGTTCAGTATGAATTAAAATGGTATTAGGGACAATTGTTATACAACAGTAAATATAAGGGACCAAGCATTCTCACACCAGCAGATTAGGATAAAATATTAATTATAGTAAGACCAAGTTGAAAGTATTATTTCAATACTTAAAGTGTATTTTTTTAAATTATGATTATCCTGTTAATTGGTCAGAAAGGTGGTATACTCATCAAAGAAGTCTGTGAATTAAAACCGGCAACCCAATATGGAACATAAAATTAAAGTCACAATTACTTTTCTTTTTCAGTAGTACCCATTTATAAATCTGGCAGACTTTGTGCTAGAAGAAAAAGATACTTGGCATCATAAGGCAAATATTGTCAGAGCTATTGGGGTATTTAAAAAAATACTGAATTAGTCAAAGGGCCCGCTTGTGGTTGGAGAAGAACATTTTAAATAAGGGTAGTGTATATGGGAACACATGAAAAAGCATATTTTTTTTAAGTCATGGGGAGAATGTAGGGTATTTTCAGTGAAAACAAAAGGTTGTTATGACATACCTAAGTCGAAATCATATTTGCTTTACAAGATCACAGCCGGGGTCAAACGAGAGAAGCTCTGCAACCCCCTTCGGCATGGATTGTGTCCCTCGGTCCACGTCCGTTCTCTGCCACAGGGAAAACCCCTACTCCGAACACTGCATACAGGCAAGTTAATGGGAACGTGTGGGTAAGTGCATGCCCCCAAACCATGGGGTCAGGGCACAGAATAGTGAGATGGATGATGCACCATCATCTTGGTTTTCTCCCTCCCCTTCTCCCTCTCTCGCCAGCTCTCTTCTCCTGAGATCTCTGCAATCTGCTACCTGCATAGAGCCCTTGTCTCGGCCTCTATCTCCCGGGAAACCTAAAAGAACACACTGACTCTTACCAGGTGCGCAAACCACCTTTCTGCTCCTTCTAACGCCTTTAAACTCCCCCCCCCGCCCCCCCCCCCCCCCGTCGCCCACCAAACTCGGTGCAATGTTCCCACTCTGGCAGTTAAGGTCATCCACACAATGGCCGCCCACATTTTCTGTGTGAAGCACATTAGGAGACGCTATTTCCCCTCGGGAAAATGACTTTAGCCACCGACTGTTCCTTAATGTACTTCCTGTTACTCACAGCTGTGTTTCTTACTCCACCTCTCAGCGGCTCCGGGTGTCCGTAATCCCATTACCGCACATCCGGACTTGATAGACTTGCTCGGAGTCTCATCAAATACTGTCAGCTCCGCAAAAAGCCTTATCAAGTCCTACCCTAGCAATGTTCTATTCCCTGTAGGGTTCAGCTGAACCCCAACGGCACTTTATCTGTGGCTCTTATTTGCCTTTAAATTTAATAATAAACTAGGATGTACCTGTTTCCTAAACTCTAACTCAGTGGTTCTTAACCTGGGTTCTATTGAACCCTAGGGGTTCGATGAGTCGGTCTCAGGGATTCGGAGAAGCCTCTGCCACGGAGGCCAGAATAAAGTAATACCGTAATTTGTTGTGAGTTCATGCACTTTGTTGGTTTTGTTCTTTGAGCAAGGTGATGTTCATGCACGGCTCATTTTGTGCACCAGTAAAAAAACATATACCTATGTCTTGAATTTGGAAAAAAAATCATATTTTATTTATCATTAAAGAAGGGTTCAGTGAATGCGCATATGAAACTGGTGGGTTCGGTACCTCAAAAAAGGTTAAGAACCACTGCACTAGGGCAAACTTGGCCGGGGTACTGAGGACGGCTCCATGACCTCTGTCTCAGGCGCTTGAATGGCTCCAGTTGCCACAGAGGAACGCCCCAGATGTGCAGAACATCGCCCCCTGGTGGTCATGCTGGGTGGATCACAGTTGGGTGCAGGCAGGAGTTTGTCTGACTGCCTGCCTGCCTGCCTCCCTGCTTCTAACTTCAGAAAAATACAAATAATAATAATTAATAATAATAATAAATAGCAGTAAAACATTTCTTGAAAACGAGAAGCCCACAATTAAAAGTGATGGTAGTATTTCAGTAATCAAAAAGCAATTTTCAGGGGGTTCTTAATTAACTGGTTATCAAACCAAATCCATAGTGAAAACAAATAAAAATCCTGATAAGCTCAAATAGGAAACTATACAACATGACAACTATTTTTTCCTAATATCTGGGCGGCCTGCCCTGGGCCCTGACAGTGGAAACAACTAACTACTTTAAACGATACACCTCAGTAGATATTTATTTACCAATCATGAATTAAGGGAAGAATGTAAAAAGTGCCCTCGAAATCATCTATCTTAAACCTCAGTGACAGATATAACGGTGTGAAGTACACATGGTTCTTAGGGAAAGTGTGACCCCCAAATGTCAGTACAGATTGATAGTGTCCTTGAGTTTTAAAGGCAGTGGGCAAGGAGCACCCACATGAAATACTAGGGAACACAACAGGCGCATCTTCTTCTATCAAGAATAAAGAGAAATGGAGCCATTTGTGTCATACTTTCATATTATCCTGGGAGTCTACACCTTCCAAAATATGAACTCCTGTGGGAGAGTTTAGTGGTATAAGGGTGACCCAGGTAAATTAATTTAGCTTATGGATATTTATAACACCTTCATAAAGTGGGGTTTTTTGTTTGTTTGTTTGTATTTATGTGTCATATATACAGATGAGAACAATTTACTTGGCATGGGATCTGTCATCGTATTTTAGTATCACACACCTGTGCTGTACCCTAATAACCCTGAACTTTTGGAGAAAACCAGTGGGAGAGGGGGCTTGGCTCTGCGGGGTATCTGTGTCTTAGCTGATAACTTGGAGGAGACAGGTGAAAATAAAGCCACTTTTCCTTGAAAGCCTAAAACAAGCTTTCCCTAAACGGACCACTTCATGCTCTGTCTTGCTTGAATTTTAATCTTGTCTTCCAAGAAGTGAGAAGTGGATGGTATCCCTGGGCTGTTTTAGAAAGTATGAGCCCCGTAGAAACCGCAAGAAGCTACAGAGAAGCACTGTCCTTAAGAAGAGCTCTTTCTTCCTTCTTCTGTAAATATTTTATTATGTCAGCAAAATGTTGTGTTTATGATTACTTAAATGGGCCTGTAACCCATATCGAAGCTCAGCGTGGATAAGAGACAATGTTGAATTCATACTCATGGCTTGAACTTGTGGCCACCAGTGACCAGGGAGATTAGTCAAATTAAATGACTTGACCCACCTCTTGAATTTTGACTGTAAATTTTAACTGTGCCTCTTACGTTCACTCATCTCTTCTTATCACTATTAATAATATTATTTACACTCAAAAATGTATACAGACTCAACGGAGTTTATGGGTCTATGCAGTGTAATAAATAAAACAGGGTTTACTATTAGTCAACATAAACAAACCCTGGATTTACGACCATGATTGGTTCCAACAGACCAGTCGTAACACAATTTGGTTATAAGTTGAGTAGGCTATATGTACAGTACTGTGAAATGATGTTATAAAAATCTTTAAGTCATATTTTATCATAATTTTCTTTTATTATTGTTATATATCATAATTTTCTTTGTTCATTTTATGCCATTTGTATCATCTCTACACCATTTTGTTTCTTATTTTTACATTCGTCAGGTTTAAGTGAAACACTGCATTACTGGTACAACTGATTTAATATTTGCATAACATACAAAATTATAAAATACAGGTGCATACAAAAACTGCTCCAGATGCGGAGCAGTCGTGGCTAGTGATTGTGGTCGTAAAGTCGAATGGTCGTAAGTTGCATAGGTCATATGTTGATCAATACCTTGTAATCAGGGTGTGCCACATAGTGGTTAAAATTAATTTTTTCAATAGTAGGTAGCTAATGCAGACTTACTGTAGCATTTAAATGAAATATTCCATTACTACTAAAAACAAAAAGCATTAAAACTTCATTTACTAAACAGAGTATATTTTCCTTATAAAATTTGAACAATTTTCCTTGAGATAGAGTAAATTAAACTAGCACACAGAAAAATATTGAAACTGGTAATTGAAACTGATAACTAGATAAAATAAATAGTATCTTGTCTTTGCTTAATATTGTCTCAAATTCTGTCTTATGGACGTGGAGATATTGCTTTTATATGTAAGAGGTTAATTTGCCAGTGTTATTAAGTTACTCCAAAGCTGGATACCATCAACTCAAATGGTATTTCACAATCTGCGGCAAGATATTTTCAAAGTTTCAAATATAGTTTTCATAACTATTGCATGCTAAAGAGGTAATGTAGCCAAGGCTTCTACTGTTTATGGAGCAAGAAATGCCTGATGTTCAAGCTGGAATCAGAAAAGGGAGAGGCATTGGACCTCATTCTGAGCATTAGCTGGATATTAGAATGCTCCAGACTTTCAGAAGAATAGTCTCTGTTTTATAGACTGCGTAGATAATGAGAACCTATGGGTTACTTTGAAAGAAATGGGCATGTCAGGATGCGTAGCATGTGCTGTGGACAGAAAGCCACTATCAGGACAGAATAAGAAGACACAGAATGGTTTCCAATAGATAATAGTGTCATAGAAGGATGCACTGTATCTCCCTATTTGTTTAATCTGTACATAGACATCCCATACAAAAAAACTGAAGTAAACTCAGAGGGAGGAAGAATAAAGATTTGTGAAAGAAATAGCAACACCTTAAGATATGCAGATCATGTCATTATACTGGTAGAAAGTGGCAATGATTTGAAATAACTTCTGATGAGAGTGAAAAAAGAAAATGACAAAAGCAGGATGCATTTTAATCATCGAAAGGACAAACATCATGGCTATGGAGGGAAGACATAACTTTAACCTACACAATGAAGATGTTGAAATTCTTAAATATGTTGCTTGTCTTGGTTCAGCCATAGATTCCAGTTGAGACTGCAGCCAATAAATCAAGAAATTGGTGAGACTAAGAAGGAAGAATTAGAAAAGATCACCAAGAACAAAGAGCTGTCATTAGAGACCAAGGCAAAGAACATCCACACCTTCGTGTTCCTAATTACAGTTGACCCTTGAACAACAACACGGTTTGAACTTGCTGGTTCTGTTTATACATGGATTTTTTTTTTCCCCCCCGCTAAAGAGTTGGCCCTTTGTATCTGTGTGTTTTGCATCTGTAGCTTCAACCAGCCACAGATTGAAAACAGCATTTTCACATTCCCAGCCCTGGTTTCCTAACTGCTGATTCCCAATTGTGGACTGAAAATATGGCTTTCAATCTGCAGTCAGTTGAATCTAAGGATGAGAGGGAGTGAAGGTGCAGTCAAAGGTTACACCTGGATTTTGCCTGGGCAGGGTTCAGCACTGCCCACTCCATTGTTCCAGGGTCAACTGCACCGAGGACAGATGGGAACATGGGACAGTGAAGCAGACTGACAGGGAAAACTGACTTACTTGAAACATGGTGCCAGAGGAGAGCTCTCCAGATACCCAGAACTGTCAGAAAGACAAATAAGTGGGCCGACAGAAAATTAAGCCCGAAACAAGCCTCGAGGAGAAAATGGCAAAACTGAAGCGGACCTAATTTGAACACATCATGAGAAGTCAGGGTTCTTTGGGAAAAGCAACAATGTTGGGAAAAATAAAATGCACCAGGAAAAGAGGAAGATCAAACATGAGATGGATTGACCCCACAAAAGAAACCCTAAGTGTCACTCTACAGGAGCTGAGCAGAGCTGTTGAGGACAGGACATGATGGACATCACTCCTTCATTGGATCTGAGGGAGTCAGAGAGGACTCAACAGCTTGCAGCACACACGGGATTGCAGAAGATTTGAGTAACTGGAAATGGATACACAGGGAAGGCAAATGTATTTACTGTTCTCACTAGTCATTAAATCTCAATGAACTCCCAATAATACAGGGAAAGGGTTACTTTTTTTCAACTTCTATTCTGATACTTGTGTCTATAGTCATTTTTTCTGAACCTGAAGCCAGAAAGCACAGACTACTCTGTCCTTGATGTGCTTAAACTTTCCCTTTTTCTTACACAATTTAAATATATAGCAAGGGCTTCCTGGACTTACTTATCCTTAGGTCAGCCACTTGTAAGACCTGATAATGGGACATTTTCTCTCCTTCATACATCACACTCCCATTTCTTTGTTCCATTTTTTTTTCCTCTGACCAATCTGAGGACCTGAGCCGTATAAAAGCATGGCTTTCTCTCTGACTATTTCTGCTCCTAGCAGTGAATAAAGACTTTCTCTTTGTTGCTCTTCTTCTCTGGTCTCTATGTCAGAATGCTTCTCTCTCACATGAGTTCTACCTAAACTGATTCAGTTTTACACAGAGAAGATGGCAGCGAAGCCAGCTTAGTGAATACTCTCTGAATTCTTCCTTTCTTATTTTAGAATTTATTCTCAACAATTACTCATTGTTGGCCTGTTAGCAAGTCATTCAAACTTTCTAAACCCCAGACCCCTCACTGGTAAAATCATACTTACCATTATGGGAGTAATCAAAGAATCAATAAAAAGGGTGATAAGACAATTAGATTCAAGTCTGGGACACGGTGACCACTCAAGACTCAAAAACCATTACCAATTATAATCTTCAGGAAAGATACATAGTATTTTATGATTCTTATATAAAGGAAGTAGGTTTTCTAATGTGAAACTAATACCTGGAACTTTTTGAAAATTACTGATATATCTCATTAAGAAGCATTTACATTTTACATAGGAACAGGAAGAATCATGTCGCAATTATGGAGATGTAACATAGGCATTATGTTAAAATAGCTATTGTGTATCCTTAGTGTCATATTAGCCCAAATGTACTTTGTAAGTGGATTGAGAAATTCTAAATATGGGTTGTTTTATATTGCCACTGCTCATAAGAAACATATTATATGAGAGGAAATATTCACTAGTGGCTAAAGTTGCCTTCCAGCAACAAATAAGTCTACCTCATTATTTAAATGATTTAAAAATTCTAGTTGTTAGAAATAGCATGACATTAGACTGAAATGAAAAAACGCTATGACATATTTGGTAGAGGCATTGTTTATAAGGAAGGCACCAAATGTGTCCATGGTTCTTGCATATATTTAAAATTTGACCTTACCAGTCACGTTTAATTTTATCTCTAGCTTGAACTTGACTAATGTATCCAATTCATCCTCTGCACTGGAATGCTCCATTGGCTGCCTAAGCATCACCCCTTCTCATTCGCAGATGACTCCCTCTGTCCATTGCTCACGCTACAACACATGCAGTCACATGGGCTCCTGTCATTCCTGCACACCATATCCAGATCAGACCATGCCTGCAAATCCTCCTCCTTTCACTGGGAGCAAAGCTATAGACCATCCAATGCTGAGTCCCTGTATGGTCTGGCTCCCAAACCACAGATGTCTTTCTTCTGTTCCTCCACCCACACTGTACTAGCTGGTTATGCCTACAATAGGCATTTCCTCATTTCAAAGCTTCGTGTTTAATGTCTGTTCAGTTCATCTTCTATCAGGTATCTACATGACTCCATGCCTCATTTGAGTCACTCTTTGCTCAGATAATACCAATTCCATGAGGTCTTTCCTGATTACCGATTAAAAATATCAGTCTGCATCAAAATTCCCATTGCCCTCTATGCTTTATTTTTCTCCTATCACTTATCAACATCCAACTCAGTTTTTAAATTATTTATTGCATCTTTATTGAAACATAAATTCCAAGAAAATGGGACTTTTGATTTATTTTATTAGTTGCTAGATACTCTCTGACTGGAAAGGTGAAAATAGTTGTCCAATGAATAAAAATAGCTATTCTTTGCAGACAGGAGGATACAGATGTATGGAAAAGCTATAGCGATTTTCCCTTTTAGAGAGCTCAGGAAAAAATGGTGACCTGTCAGGCTGACATTGTCAGCTGAGACATACAGGTCTTTCCCACAAGAGGAAGACTGTACAAGTAATTATGTTATCTCCCTGTCACTCCCATCAGTTGGCATGGCAAGTCCTAGGGCATGGTCTCATCCAAAGTAGATAAGGTCAATATTTAACCATGTATGTTTCATGAAGAGTTATGAATGGCTCCTCTTTTAAATCTCTGAATGGAATGATATGTTTGATTATAAAATTGTGATTGTATGTGGTTTGAAATTAAAGATACTTCATGCTCATATGCAACACCCTATCAAGCAGAAGAATGATATATAACATTGCTGTGTGCTTTATGAAGGTTCAATAAGATGTCTGTATATGCGCATTGTAGAATATACACTCTTAAGATATTTGGTTAACAGATGTTTGTTTCTGTAAATGTATGTTTGTTTTATCTGAAAGCCTGCCAGCTTTTTGAAAAGAATTAAGTGTGTTCATGTGTGTAGTTATGGGTTACATGTCAAAAGAAGACATAGATCAGACACCCCTTAACCCCCAAAGGTTGTGATTTCCAGAGTCAAGCTGGATTGAAATGAAAGACATTAAATACTCTCATCTAAAGTTTTTAGGAAGTGCACAATTTTGTTTAATTTTAGTATTAGTAAAGATCAAATAGGAAATTCTAATTCATTTACAACTGCTTACAAAAATTAGGGGATCAGGAAACGTGCAGATTCTTCAGTACTTTCTGAAGTACACTTTGTATGGTACATTTTCACCAATGAAATAAAAGATGGTTTTGCATCTCATTTGCATAAATAACTTTGACTTGTTTGATTTTCTGATGTTCTTGTTTAATAATAATAATAAACCAACCAAATTATTATTTTTTTATCACTTCATATTTATTTTGGAATATCCTCTAATTTTTATAAGCAGTATATATGGTGACCTGTATATTCTGTGAATAGGATTTCAGACCGAGTTTTTGAATTTAAGGGCTTAGTTAGAGATAACTCAAAGAAGGAAAATAATTTCTTCCTGTTTGCAAGTTCGGAGGATTAAAGAAAGTAGCCAAAAAAAGCCTTTGATGTTCCAATATCAGCTTTATACTTTTAGGACGGGTCAGTGGGTTTGATTGATCTTTCAAGAACTGTACAGCCAAAAAGGAATTCTAGCAGATCTTGCTCTAATTTTTATGCCCAGGACAGCGAGCCACAATGAATGAGGCATACCAACTCTGACCTGGCAAAGACAGGGAGGTGTAGTAGCTTACCTGAGTCTAGGAGCATGACAGAGTAATGTCACCTGCCAGTCCCTTTCTCACTGGTAGAGAGCTGACTTGGACTTCTCTGCCAGGACTGCCTTGCAATGTTCTCTGCTTTTTGTTCTTACAGTTGCAAATTCCAGATGTTAATATACAGTAAGAGAAACACCTCTAATACTATGTTCAAATATTTTGGAAAGCATTACGGTGAGAGGTTACTTGTCTCTCTAGAAGAAACATAACTTGGCCAGAAAAAGGATGTAACTTTTTTCTTTTTTTCCTGTTTGGAACCACGTGACCCAATTATTACATAGCTGGAGGTATTTTGACTTTTGCATGGAAATCTCTGACATTTCGGGAAAGACCACTGAGTTTCTTTTCAGTGGGAAAGTTTCCTGAAAGTTTGTGAACAACTGAAGGTCTCATTCAAGGTCTTCGTATATCACTTTAATCATCTGTAATTATTTTTGTCTGTTGCTTATTATATCTGAGGCTAATTTGTATTACTCTACATTTGTCAACATTAAATTTCATTTGCCACATGTCAGCCTATTTAAGGCATAAATTCCAAGTGTGTTAAAATGTACTAGATGTAAATTTGAGCATCACTGTTTAATAATGCCTCCTAATCTCTCAACTGAAGAGGCTAAATGTCTAATTTACTTAATTACAACGAAATGAAAAACTGGAAAGAATAAATTATTGGAATAATCTTTGATGGGAGACTATTTACATTTTTAGATTTTTAAAAGCACATCCCCAGTTGCTAAAATTTCAATTTAGCAGCAGTTTCAAAATGTTAGGTCTGAGAAAAGACATTACAAGGAGTTAATATTTACCAATGGCATTAAAGTAACTGGAAAAAATGAACAGACTCATCTGTGTACTAGAAAATATCTAGCCAATATATACTTCATTCACTATATAGACCATTTTCTCTTAATATGCATTATCTAGTTAGTTCAAATAAAACTCTTAGCTGTCATTTGCCTCATTATAGCTTTTTCTCTATTCATCATCCCTTCTTTTTATTTTCTAATTTATTAATTTTACTATGCTTCCCTTCACTTAAAATTTTCCTGTGTTTTGTCTCTTTCTTCTGACAGAATTATGTTATGTCATTGATGATTATTGAGTTATGAAACAAGAAAATCTAGAGATATTTCTATATAGAATTTTTGGTCAAACTTTCTTTTTCTATTGGAAGTTTTATTTTTTTATTAGTAAATAGACAGATAGATAGGCAGGCTAGACCCATTTTATTTAGGCATTTATATGCATTGGTACACCCTCATTTGATATGCTGTTTAATGTCTAGATTTTATGATTATGTCCCTTTTGCCAGTTCTTATATTTTGTATTTTCTTTGACCACTCTCAACATTTCTTTTTAATGTTTAGAGATGATCTTATTATTTTTTGTTGATTATTTTTAGAAGACCCATGCATTTATTATTATTTTCATTTTTTTATTTATTACATTACGTGAACTAATCATATACTGAGATAAAGATCAGCTCTAAAAGTAAAAAATAAATAAAATAAAAAGGATTACATATTTTATGAGTTTATAAATTAAATCTGACAGTTTTATGTGATGTTTAAGATTATACATATACATATATATATATATTTGTTTGAACTTCCTTTATATATTAATGTCTTTTTTATATATAGAAGATCTTTGTGCTGTTATAAGTAATGTAATTTTCTATTTTATATTACAAATATATTAATAATTTCAAAGTAACAGTACATTAATTGAATGAATTTTATAGTATGAAATTGTTTTCTTGTTCTTTTTGCACTCAAAATCCCACAAGGAATAGTAACAAAAACATTGTATGGTAAAAGTAACTTAAATAAATTACTTCTTCTGTGTGTATTATGCACCGACTTAATATATGGTTGGATACAGTTCTTTCAGCTTATTTTTGAACCATAGGATATTGACTGATTATTTGATTTTGAAACAATGAATAAAACAAAACCATATATTATCACAAGTAAAATTACAATAAATGACAAACATTTGCTAGCTCTAATCTACTAAAAAACTACTTAGAAGAAAGTTATTTCAAAGACAACAGCCACACACCAACATTTCAGGTTCAATCTCTCCCAATAAGGGTATATACAAGAATCAAGCAATGAATGCATAAATAAGTAGAACAAAAATTGATGTTTTCCTCCCTTTCTCTCTCTCTCTCTTTCTCTCCCTCTCTCCCTTCTTCTCTCTGTAAAATAAATAAAATTATTTTTTTTTAAATATGACAGCTGCACTGAATGGAAAATAATGTCATTTTCATCTGTTTTATGGATATTAGTTAATCCCCAGGCATAAGAATATACAAAAAGAAGGAGAGTTGTAAATTGATTATCTGGTGTATTAGGTGATTGATATATCCAGGTTATATGAAATATGTTCCAAATATGCTGTTATCTCGTATGTCCCTTTAGGGTGAGATTTGTTGAGTGATACTTAATATGGCCAAGTGACATTCAGTCCCGGACGCCACAGAATGTACCTGTGACGCACTGTGTCCTCAAGGCAATGACTTCTTGTTTTGGAGCTAAAAGGCGCAGTAATGTCACATGTCCGGGAGTGACCAGTATGGGGCAATTGAGAAGAGGCCCCTGGATCTCCGCTGACAAGGGAGGCTCTCCCAGGCGGTTTTCCGGCTGCACGTCTGCAGCACTGTTCAAACATTTCAATAGAAAACTCTGGCAAATGCAGCAAAAGAAGGAAGAGAAAGAATAAGAAAAAAATAGAAACCACATGTTAAAAAGTAAAAGTAACAATGCCTGTGAACTCTCTGACCTGAAATCAAAGGAAAAAATAATGTACAAAGTATGGTTTTGAACAAAGCCGAGTGGGAGAAAGGAAACGATTTAGTTCACTTCCTTGGCAGGCTGCTTTAATCCACCAGATTTCACTGTGGGTACCTTTTTTCAGGAAGTTCTTTACTTCACTGTAATTTTAGGACCACAATCAACTTCACCAGATACCATACAGAGTTTTCGAATCAATTAGATATACCCAAGAATTGGCTCGTCCTCTAAAGCACATACTGTACTCGAACACTGGGGGATGAAAATACATCGTAAATTCCAAATCACAAGTTCCAATGCATTCACATAGAATGAAAACATTGAAGATCGTTCACAAAGAAATGCAATAAGAAAAGAATTGTTTACTCTCAGGAATTAATAAATTTTTATTTGCCCAGCTCTATTTAATATTATTTCCCTGATTAGGTTTGCATTTGATGCCCCTGAATTATGAGACTTCTGCACTGTGAGAATCTCCCCTCTGGGTTTGGGGGACACATGCCCTCCTGAGCCCTATGAAAGCTTAGGGTTCTTTGGGTGAGGCTCTGCGCAGCACTGTGCACTTCCGCCATCATGTGTTGGGTGCAGTACTCCACTGAGGTCCCAATGAGGATACACAGGTTGACAGAGAGCTCTCCTTGCTCTGCCCCGGGGAATGTCACCCACCTTTTCTCCCTGTAGTCCCAGCTTCATCTTCTAAAACCAGGGACACAGCAAGTCTGAGTGGGTTTCAGCTCCCAGCCACACGCACAGGTGGAAACTTCCCCAGGAATAACCCACAGCTACCTCGGTTCTTTCTTGGAGATAATTTTTCTTCCCTAACTGATACTTCTTTCTTCGATACTGATTCTTGATGACTCCTTTTCTTTTCCCAAGTACCCCCCCCCCGCCCCGCCAAGGACCATGTCATGACTCTGGAAAACCTGAGCACACAAGGGGAATGCCACTGTGAGATGGAACTGTCCCTTCCCCCTCCTCTATCAAGGGTGGCTGTTTAAAACCCTACCGATAACCTTCTCCAGATACTCCAATTCTCCAGCTCGATATGACCAATGGGAAGCTTTCATTACATCCTTTCATCACCTCAGAGTGGGATTATATTTGCATTTCTGTTAGGGCTTTTTGCTGTAATTCTCTTTGAAAATTCTTTCTACGTGGAATGATTAGTAAAACTTGGGCATGTTCTGCAGTGGCTCAGGAAGAGATGGGCACCATCCACCATGTTTAGTGTATTCCCTTGTTGTGCCCTTTCCTGTGTAACATTCTGGGTATTCCCCAAGGGTCCTGGCACAGGGGAGGGTGGAGAGGCGCCCGGGGCTCCAAGCCTTCCACAACAGCTGGATTAAACCATGCTTTTATGTCACGGCCTATGGCTGTTGCTGGAGCCTACAGATTATCAAGCCCAAAATACAATTAAACGGTAATTAAAAAGCTCACCACGTGGACCTGACACAAGAGTGTGGCAGCTTTGTGACTATTCACAAAGACAGATGCAACACTTTACATGAATTGGGATTCTTTACAAAAAGCAGTTAGTTTATTCACTTTTTTGATAACTTGATGAGGAAAATAAGAAGTCAAAACTAAGAGTTCTTTAATGATTTACTCTGAGAAATACCTGACTGGGATAACCAGAAATGCTCATTACTCTCATGTCTGCCATGATCTACACATTTTCTTTTCTTGGCTTGACCTAACGTTGCACTGGAAACTCGCTGAATGAAGAAAGATAAGATGTTAGTAAAAATACTAATATTTATTGTTATCAGGCTAAAATATTCACAATCCATTATTAACTTCGGCCAACACCCACACACATGCACACTTTAATACTGGGGAGAATGTTGATTAGGAACCTGAAAATCACAGATTCTGTAGGGTTAATGCTCTATTGTTCCACAATAAATCAGGCACAAATTGGTAACATCAAACAATAAACTTTTTTTTTTTTAATCTCATCATCGGTGTGGACTCCAAGCGTGCCTTAGCTGGACTGTCTGCGTCGACGTCTCTCAAAGGTCTGCAGCCAAATGTCCTTCAGGACTAATACTGCGTTAGATCTGCTTCTGAGACGATTCGTGTGGGTGTGACAGGATTCTGTTCACGGAGGGCCATACTCCCCCTCCCATGGAGGATAGAAGCTACCCTCAGTTCTTTGTCCTGTGGACCTTTCTCACACAGCAGCTTGGTTTCTCAAAGCCAGAGGGAGTGAGTGTGCAGGCCAGATGGAATCATAATCTTGTGTAATGTTCCCGCCACTCTGCCTTACCGAGTTTGATAAGAAAGCAGTCGCTAGTGCCAGCCCACAACCTGGAGCAACGTGCCCAGGAAGCCACCCCCTTATCTAAAATAACCCAGGAAGCCAGCTTGCTATATCAGGTTTGCCAGACACGAGACTGCTCTCTCTAGTGACAATCCAGGAAGCTATTAGCTACCTTCTCTAACAGTCATCCCCAAACGACCAGGATTGGATAAAAAATTGACAACTTTTCCAAAACTCTGACTCCATGTTCCACTCAGGACCAACCAGAGAAAGTCAGATGTGCCCTCTCATGCAGTCACAGAGCATGCCCTGGCCCCCTGCTTCCCCAGGTTGATAGCCTCCTGGGGTCTCCCTTTTAACCACTAGAGAACTTCCTCCTCCTCTTCCCGCTTTTGAATCTCTGCCACAATCCCAACATGGGTGGCTGACTCCCTTGCCAGATAGAAAGCTCCTAATAAAAACCCTTTTCTTTGTCTCATTTGGCTGGTCTTCATTAAAGTCCACACTATAAGCAGGGGCAGCCGTAAGTACACAGGGTGTCCACACAGGGATGCAGGGACACGGCAGCCGGCATCTTAGATATGAGAATACGACTACGTTTGCACGGGCATTCTCACGGGGTTTCTCTTTGCTTCCATTGATGCCGGTCAGTAGTGTTTCTGAGTGATGTACTCTATCTTTAGAATTTATTAGTTAAAAAAAAGGAAAAGAAGAAACAGCCCAGGGGTTCTGCTGCATCATGCCAGTCCAGGATGTGTAAGTGCCTGCCCTGCTGTGAGAGGAGACAAGGCTGAGCTATTACCGCCCTGGGTCTCAGTACCCACGTCTGCTTTAGTGCCTGGCTTTTACCGCACGGATTATGATAGCTTGACAATGTCTTCTAAAAGCATGTCTCTCCTCTCTCTCTCTTTTCTCCTTTTCATTTGTGGTTCAGCAAAGGATCTATTTCAAAACTGAGAGATTTGATCACTTGGTCTAGTTTCAGTTTTCTCATTGCGTATTGAGTTAGACTCTCACTTAGGAAATATATTTTCTCGGTTTGAATAATCACACAGCCATAACTCATATATAGTATTGCCCTCAAGAGATAAAATCAAACAGTAATTTGATCCATTCATTTACCCGGCCCTTTATAATTCTTATCTACATGAATAGTATGGTATCCACTAAGATGCTTATTAGCCCTCTCTCGTCGTCTTCATACCAATGTATCAATGGTAAATCATTGAGCAGTGGTTCCTCGTACATGCCATCAATCACACTTTGTGACTCTATTTGAGGTGACCAGGGTACAAATGACTGTCATGAAACTACACTTGCTCTAAAGAGAAGTTTGAGGTTAAGGTGTGGAGAAAGAGAACACATGTGAAGTAGAATAGGCAGAAACTAAGTTCCACAAAGAAGGATGTCCTTAAGCAGAGTGTGTGGTGTAGAGGGCACACTGAGGCAGGCAGCCATTTTGTCACAGTAGTAACCAGAGAAGGGCAAATGTCTACTCGAAGAGGCAATGAATGTGGAACGTGGGATCCTGAGGTACAACTGTGATGATTACCTTCGGTTCACTAGGGCTGTCTTAATACCATTGTGTCCACATGAACATTTAGTTTCATGAGATGTGGACAGGTAATTACAAAGTCAGGATTATATTTCTTATTTCTTCCCCAGATGCCATTATAATGAAACATCATCACTCAGAGATGGCTGACCATGTTTCTTTTTCTTCAAATTTGCAGTAGCCTCACCAAATGGTCAACTGACAGGGAACAAAGAGGAGAAAGTGACCAAAAAAAGTGACAAAAACTTAGCACCTACCCAACCCAATTAATTACATTTGGTAATATTTTAGGTTGAATGTGCAAATGAGGCAATAGCCATACCTTTGTATACGCTATATCATTGCGGGTATATTTTAGCTACTTTAATTATTAGACCTTTCTTTGTCTCTGAGAATTATGCAGCTATTGGTGAAATCTATGCATCTACATATCATGGAATGTTTTTTCTCCTAGCATATCCTGATGAGAATATATTAGAGTGAATAATAATACTAGGAAGCAAATATGTCAGAAATAAGTCTCTCCAAAATATCCCTACTTTTATTTTTGTACATAAAATCTCTCACTATATCATTTTTAATTGACTAAATGAATCTCATTTCATGGAAAGAGCAAAATTTAACTTTCTTGTTGACTAAGTTGAAAACTAATTAACTACAATAGCATACTTTTCTCCAATAAAAATATTTTAGTAATTTTTATACATGCATTATTATTTTCTTTTGGAGAAGTGGATTTATTGATATAAAGCTAAGATACATTTTTAGTTTTTGAGAAATATGGGTGGATTAGCACCAACAGTTTATTACTCCAAAATACTTAGACCAATTTATATTTTTACTAAGGTTTTTAAATCACATTTTTATTATTATTTGATGTTATATTTTTATCCATTTTTACTTTTTACCTTTTCATAGGCAAAATATTTATTAATTTTTACTTTTATTTCATGTTTTATTACTGAGAATGAATATTTTTGTCTTGTAATTCAAACAGCCATTTCTTCTTCATGAATGCTTACATCTTCCAATAATTTTCTGTGATTTTTATCTTTACTGATTAACAATTAAGAGATTGTTTTAAAATGTTCCAAAAATATAAAGCTTATGCCTGCCTCTAATCTTCCTTTTATTCTTTTCCATCATACATTTTCCTTTACATATTTCAACGTGGATTTATAGAACAACAGAATGTGTGCATTTAAGCTTCTTTTGCAGTGAAATGTGTCAGTCATTGCATAGTACATGGGGCTGTTGATGATATTGTTAGTTTTGTTTTACATCTGATGCCATGCTTGCAATTTCCAATTCCAGTGATCCTTTCCAAACTATATTTGCCTCTATCACCATAGGCTGAGGTTCTATCTGTTTACAAAATATTCAGAATGCATTAGTGAATAGCAACAAAAGTGTCTTTATCTACCTTATTTTTTAGGTCCTAAGTTAACTGCCATTTATTCTTTATTTTAACCATGAAAACACTGCGTTGGCCTCTCCTGGGACCTATTTCCATACACAGAACCAATAACACTGGCCATGGGGTTTGACTTCAATGCCTGAACACTATGGAACTTGAGACTATCTTTCCACCAAGGAGAGCAGTTTTCCATATTGGCAAGTCTCACTTACATTAGAGGGAGTCAGTAAAGGACAGAGCCCTAACAGGTCAAAACAAAAATAACTAGGCAGACTAAATACATGTGCTGACCCTGCTTAGCCACTTCTTCCGGGCCCTGGCCCCACCCTAATTTACGCCTGTATGTATTTGTTTTACTTGCAATGTTTTGGCAGCTCCTAAAAGGCCCTCACTGCTTTCCATCATTTCCACTCTAGTTGGTCTAAGATGCTAGTGTCGGCTTGATAGTTCTAAGAGCATACATCTAGTACTGTTGCTTATGCGATTCACGTTATTTTGTGCACTGCCATCGTGTTTTGAATAATATGTCAATTCTTTTATTGGAAATAGAAGTTTAGATATTAACTCAATTCATTCCTTTTTAATTTTTTTTTACCTCTCCTGTATTCAATCTCAGAATCAAGCTATGTAAACATCCCTGAACTAATCAGAGAAGACCCAGGGGCCTTTCACTGATGGGCAGATAGATGCGTGTGGTTCTCCACAGAAATGTACTTGACACACACTTTGTTTTTCCTCCCACAGCATCCCGGGTTGACCTTAGTTACAGTATTTCTCACAATATACCACGGTGACGTTGACCTGGTTTATCGTTCACTTGAGAATTTAAGTTTCCTGAGGGCAGGGACTTTCTTGATCATCCTTGGGATGGATTCTGAATGGCGGTCATAGAGGAAGGACACAGGAGACGTTGTCGAGGGAATGTGCATGCGCCCGGGAATGAAGAGAGGGCACTGGGATCAGGGAGAGCGTTCCATCCCTAGTCCCACGTTACTTTGAGGCCCCTCTTCTAAACCCCTGGACGTCTCCCCTCCCCTTCATTCTCCACCACTAAGAAGAAAAACTTATCCGAGAGGAGACATCGAAAGGAGATGCTCGACCAGTGTGCACTGTCTCTTCTCAAAATCGCTGTACCTCTCCGTTCACGATCCAGATGCCAACCCAGAGTGTGCTCTCTCTCTCTCGCCCGCTCTCCACAGTCCCCGCAGTAACTCTCCGCCTCAGAGGGGTCCATCCGAGGTTCTCCTAGGAGGGTGAAAACTGAAGCATCTTGGAACTGAGCATGTATCTGCTCAGTTAAAGCTGACTTTCTTTTTTGTTTTTGTTTTTTTTTTTGTTTGTTTGTTTGTTTTGGTTTTGGTTTTTTTTTGCATCTGATTCATGTGCAGGTCTTTCTTCAAAAATTTTTGTGAACTCAATATGAAAAAAAAAAAAAAGATTATTTTATAGGACTCCTGAACCCAAATGCTTATGTCAAAGTGTTCTTGGCATTTGATAAAATTTTTCAAATATTCCAACAAAACATCTACATGTAAGATTATCTCGGGTGATATACTTTTGCGGGCATGTTTGTGTTCCAAAGACAGACAGAAATCAATTAGGGGTTAGTGGAAAATCTAACTGTAGAAAAGACAATCTGCTCATTAGACGAAGTCTGGGAGTTACTTAAGTAATCGCATTATCCAGTTTGGCAAAAGAAAAAGCTGACACACAAAGAGGAAAGTGACAAATTAGTATAATGAGCCAACAGCAAATTCACTTACTTTGCTTGATTCTCTTGTTTGTAAAGGGGTTCTCTGAGCAACATTTTCTGCTGATTTCTTCCACGTTTGTACCACACGTTTACCCTCTCGTGTAATATATAAATTGTACTCATAATGTAGAATTATAAAAAATTGTGTTGTAATGTTTTTTTATTATTTCAAAATGTTTTATTTTGTGAAAATGGTACAAAAGTGACACCCTTGCCCACAAAGGAATGAATATAAATCTCAATCCTTATATTACATTTTCTAACATAAAGAACAAAAAACAAAGATGAATAATTAATCTAGTATCCCTGCATATGTTTCTAAATATGGATAATGAAAAAAAAACATTCACAATAACACTGTAAATGATAACTTGTAATATGTTTGTGTTTACATAATTTATGGGCACACACCCAGCAAGATATTTGAAAAGATAGTCAAAAAAATCTCAAGAGGAGATGTATTTGTATTTGTCAGTTCTTGCTGTTTAATGGTCTCAAAATCTTAGTGTTTTATCAACAACCTGTTTTTTTTTTATCTCACCAATCTTCAATTGGCTGGAGTTTGGTCGATTTTGTCTGAGCGTGGCTGGGCTTGTCTATCACTGCAAGTTGTGGTCAGGTCTGCTTAACCTGTGCCCTCTGACACTGGCTAGTGGCTCTCTGTGTCTCCAGGGCATATCCTTCTTGTAGCTGCTAGCAGAAGTACAAGAAGGCAGCAAAATAGCACAAACATATTTAAATCCACTCTTTGTTTATGTCATGTCTCTTAATATTACATTGGTCAAAGAAAATCACATGTCCAACCTCTAACCGAAGTGGGAGGTACTACGAAGTTACATGACAAGCAAGAAAAGAATTAGAAAAAAATGTACTCTACTACATGGGATATAGCTGCAGTGGTAGGAATTCAGATAATTAAATTTTTGCATATTTATTTAAAAAAAGAGAAAGAACACATTGATTGGTAACTATGACAACATCAAAATATACAGCAAGCAGTTGAGCTATACCTCAATCCATATTTTTTGATCCCAAATTACAGGCTTTCACTTCTTGTACATATTTTTATCTAAGTAAATCTTTATTTATATTTAATAATGTACCTTTCTTCTTCTATTTCTAATATAATTGGAACTTTAATGCATTCTACTTTGTGAACTTTCTGTGGTATTCTTTGGAAAGATTTTAGTATATTCAATTTTTCATACTTGTTCTTACTTTGCTGCTAATGTAAATGTTTTGAGAGTATGGTCTCAATTGCACTTTGTACATCTTAGGATCTGGCCTTTAATTTAAAATCACAGTGTAGGGAAGACAGACCTGAGAGATATCTCAGACCCCTCCTTGAAAAATGCTTGACATTCCTCCACTATAAACCCAACGCGTATCAATTCAGCTTTGGTTTGAGTGGCTAAAAGTCTCCACACATTTCTTTTTACTGTTCTCCTAACACAAAGGTCCTAAGTTACTCACATCCACTTCTTTACAGAATGGGTGCGTCATGGCGGTTTCTGCGAACAGGATCAGAGGCACCAAATTTAAACCCCAACACGTGGGGACGACACTACTCAGATGCCTCATGATCTCTGTCCTATGACACGTGTAAAGCACGTATGCTAAAGCTCACTCCAAACCACTTCCCGTGACAACTGTCTGAGATCTCCTATGCAAAGTATCTGGGAGATCACACCTAATTGGTCATGTTAATATTAAACCAAAATTATCTTCAATGCTTAGGACAAATATGAAAGTTGAAATTCAGAAAGATCTTGCCCACAGAGTTATGTATTTATACTGAGGTTATTCCACTTGAATTTATTGCTGACTATTACACTGTACCCAGTAAATAACTCAATGCTCCAAATAAGTGAGGGGAATAAAGAGTAAGCCATCCATACTCAAAAGAAATGAGTGTTTTCAGAAAAAAAAATATGACAGTCAACATGCAGTCATTGGATATCCATGCTCAATTTTTATTCAATTACTTATATTTTATTTATATACTAATTATATTTATAGACTACACACAGGACAAATACAAAATCAAAACATAGAAATAGGAATTTTGAGTGTATTGCATCTATCAATTAAAAGTAGTCACATTTTTTAACACAGGAAAAAATATCTTATTTGAAAATAATTATTAAATTACTAAAATAAATAGAATAAAATTTCAAATAATGTAACTTAAAACCAATATCAGAACAAATCAAATCTAGTCTTTTAAATTTGTGTTGTGAATTAAAGAAGTATTGATCTTTTAAATGGTCAATATTGTTTGAAATATTAAAATATATTAATACACATATGCATCTATGGTTGCTGAATCACCTTAGAAATTTTCTTTTTAACTCAAGATTTCATGTGTGTATACTCAGATTCTGTTAAACGGTACAAAATGCATTATCACACTTGGTCACTTGCTGCTATCTGGAGTTATTTTTGTCATAATAACTAACAACAGGCCAATGATTCTAGCACCATTTTTATTTTTCCACTAATATAAAGTTGAGGTATTACAATACAAAATTTGTATACTCCTAAGTCTAACTTTTTGCTATTTAATATATGTTTTTCATTTATTTGATTCATGACTCCTTTGTTTGTGTTGTTGGAAATTTTTAATGTTTTCATACAAGTAGAATAAGTTCGCTCCTACTATATCTTATCTTTCCTAATTACTGATTTGATATTCTTCAAAATAATGAAGTCTTCAGCTATTTTTAATTATGTGGTTTTTATTAGAATCTATTTCAATTTAATATAAATAATGCACTTAGCATATTGCATCATTCAAAGAAAACTATTTTTTATCCATTTATGCAATTTTTTCACTACTTTGCCTATTTTCACATGAGGGTGTATATGGAGTATGTAGTGTGCTAAGTTTATTTTCATTCATACTGTGTTTATTCTTGCAAATGGAATTTTTCCTGTTGACCCATGTTTCACTACATATGAGACAGCTATTGATCTAGATTACTTTATAAGTAGAATACTTACTAAATTCTCTTATGTTCATATTATTGTATCAATTTTTTATCATTTCAAAATATACGTGTTTTTTTAATTTTATGGATTTGTCTGATTGAAATGGTTACATATTTCAGAGCACCATTAAATTATTTAACTACAGAAAGCTTTGTCTCCCTCCTGTTTCCTAATTAGCATGCCGCTGATGCATCACCTTCCAGAGTTCTGCACTTTAATCTCTGCTTCCCATCACTCTAAGAAGATATTCCTCTATTCACACTTTCGTGGGCCATTTCACCAGGGATTCCTTTTTGTCATCAGTAAATATTTTTTGGCTTTCCTTACTTTTGACCAGTTAATATTGTGAAGTATATTTAGTTAATTTCTTAGCTCTGAATTATTCCTACCTTTCCAAAATAAATTCTATTTGAGTATATTATTCATGTGATGTTTTATTTGATTCTCTGCATTAATGTTTTATTCATCACTTGGAATCAATATTTATAAGTAAGATATTCTCTATTATCCATTCTCAGCATAGCACAGTTTTGCGAATATATTGTGGAGCTATCCTTCTCCTGCATATAAATAGCATCAGACTTATCTATTCCAAATTTGCAGTAATTCACCCATAAAACTATCTGGATGGAGAGTCTATGGGGAGAATCTGTTTGAACAAGTTCTATTTTATTTTTCACATATCTTGCTCTGCTTAGGTTTCCTGAGTCATTTCCTTCTGATTCCATTTTATCCTGTGCATTTATTACAAAGCTAATATGTTACTACTTGTTCTTGACCAATAAGAATATTTTTTAATTTTTGGTTTTTTGAAATCAATACTTTCTGAGCTCTAACTGTCCATCGTTGTGCTGAATACCACAGAGGGAGTGCGGATGAAGGGAAATAAGCTTCCTGATGTCACAGGGCTTCCATGCTCGGCCTGAGCACCCAGAGGAATCCCTGGGCAGTGCCAGGGAGTGATGGACACTCTAGTGGGGTGGGTGGTCAGGGAAGCTTCTCCAGCGATGTCATGTTTGAGCCAATAGGTCAAAGTTAGGTGTGAAAAACAGTGAAAGAAAAGGAGTGCTATATATAATCCCCAATGAAGAAAACAGTTGAACATTTTCAAAATGTAGGGAAAAAAATCTACTTGATTCCTAAGCAAATGGTCCATGGTGACGTGATTATCAATATGAACCACCAGCCAAGTAAGGAGCCTCTGTTATTTGACCAACTCCGTCCCACTAAACACTCCAGGTGTTCTTAACCTCCACTTCTCATCATCCCACCTTTTAAACTAGTGCTTACTTGTTACTACTCCGGCTCCAGAGTTACAGAGTATGTACACTATCCTTCGACTTCATGGAGCTTTCCTGCATGTATGTGTGAACACACCAGCATAACCAGTTTTCAGCCATTTGGGTTATTGCAGACTAACCATTGCACTAATTTCTACACTTCTCCCTTACCCAACTTAGATTTCTTAGGAGTAAGTCAGGTCATTCTCAGGTATAATATTTAGAGGGTAACAAGCTACCAGATGTTGGGTAATTCCTTGTTCTATTGATAATCTCATGGATTTGCATCATGATGACAATACCTGGAGTGCTGTTTGCCCTGGACCATGGGGCCACCACAGAAGGTCAATGTAGATGTTGAAATTTGAAGGTCATCGCCTTTTAGAAACCTCACTTTTTTTTTTTTTTACTAATTTCTACAATACTATTAACATTAACCACCCTCCACAGTAAGAATTGGAAGAGAAGGCACTTCTTCATTGACATTTTAAAAAGAAATGTAAACCTCTGGGTTGCATGCTTTTTTTCTTTCTTACAACTGATTTATATCTTTGGAGATTTTTATGGGAAGGTCTCTGCGGACTTTTATATTTTTGAAACTCTTCAAATTCTTTTTGGATTAAATGTATTCGTGGACCATATTTTAGTGTTCTTCCTTTCCTTTGTGTTTGAGACATGTTGAAAGAGCCCTTTCATAGTTTTAGGGAGAAAAGAAGAGCCTTCAGTCTTCTTTAGAGGATCAACTATTCTTTAATAGAAATAGATTTAAGACCAATGCAGAACACATTGAACCATTATACTTTAGATTGTTCTTGGAACTCAAGGCAAGATATATTTAATCTGATTTAAATGTGATCACTCCTGATAAGCAATTATTCATTAATAAACTCAACAGGATTTCTACTGTCATAGCCGACTAAATTAATGAATTAGTCATTAGGTGCGAACACATCTTTCCACCTCTAATGATAAAGAAGGAGCAATTGCGATCTAATATAGCAATTGCTGAGGAAACGCACTGTCTTCAAGCCTGAGATGTAAATTCACAAAATACAAAAAAAGGGGGGGGGGAAGAGCAGGTACAAAGAATGCTTCTACCTGTGTCTTCCCGCTTGACAAATGCTATCCCCAGGTCCACTTTCTCTCTGGAGTGATTACCTGGCTGCTGTACTTGATTAGAAGGAGCAGAGCTTTCCCAGCAGTGTCCTGGGGACACAGAGTGAGGCTCACAGCAGATGGAGGCAGCCAACACCTGTCCCCTGGATGCCATCACCGTCAGCAATGTTAACAAAGAATTATTTCTGACCAATTCCTTTTCTAGAAAGACTCTTTTATTAATTACTTTTTCTTTGTCTTGCAACAAAATACAAGTGTTTAAAGATGGCCTTGAAAGGTACTCACAGTTAATTAAAGTAGACCTGACTCCTGAGTGAGTTTCTTTTCTTTTTTTCCCCCTACCTGCTCCAGGCCAGATGTTGTTATAAAAGGCACCCGAAGGAGGAACTCTGATTCACACCCAAAATCAATCAAGTCTTTTTTTCTCATTTTCATGAGAAAAGCTATTGTTTCTCAATAGAGCAGAATTAACGATAAATTGATCAATTGTTACCTTTCTTTCTATTTTGAGGAATCTTTAAATATGTGTGGCTAAATTCAGAATGGTGTTTACTTTCAGACAGTTGGGTATTTTTCAAAGTATGGTTGTGTTTATAATACTTGTAAACCTGAATTTCTTTTTGTCTGAGTGACTCTCTTTATTAACTTCATTGTATATGAAAAGGGCTTATTTATTTTGTTTATTCTTTCATATTTTTTCTATAAAGACTGCTAAGTGGAGCCAGGTATATTTGCTCAATAAGCATGTGGTTGCATAATAAATAACTCTCCGATATATTCTCTATCAAAATGAAATTAAATATAAGTAACTGAATATTGTTAGTCTTCCTTACAGAAAGAAAACTTTTCTCTTTATACTTTTCTGTGTAGGATTGGACAGAGGACCATTGAACCAATAGAGATAAGAAGAATATTTCTTTTGTCATTCAGAGAGTGATGGGGCTATTCTTGTGAAACTCAATGCAACTCACTGGTAGCACAGAATTTTCTTACAAGTCTTCAAATACTATCAACAGAGGGCTTTGTTATGATGTGACAGATTGTTACATGAGGGTTCACTGGCGATAACTGACTCAAGAGATGAAGAGAGCTGGAGGCCAGGCGTTGGCTGGAAGAATGGTGGAGGGGGCCAGTCCAGAAAGACTTGAGACCAGTCCAACTGATGGAAGGGTGACTTATCTGTGACAAGTCCTTGCTTTGTGTTGGGTTACAGAGTGCATAAAAATGATATCTAAGACATTTGGGATGGGGAGAAGTGTGTATTGTAGGGATGAGGTGTAAACGTGAGGAGATTTTGAAAGAGTGCACTCATTTGGGGGCATAATTCAGTGCTCTAGGCGGAAAAGGCAGCCATTTTATCTCCATCAGAAATTTGCATGTGTTATACTGTCTGCTTGTTTCCAAAGACTGCCTCCTCCTTGCTCCTCTGAGAGGAATATCGAGGCTGGCCTGCTGGTGATCTGGGGACAGAAGCCTGTGGAACCATGCGCTGTCCCAGTATTAGCTCTTTTCTCCTGCCAAGTGGCAGGTGTCTCTGTGGTCTGTTCTCTGAACAGCCCTAGCCGGATGGTTTGGGGTGAGGTGTAGGCACCACGGGCGGGCAGGGTGGGTAACTGCCTCCCCCCCCTGCCATAACAGCTGCTTATTCAGCCTGGCCAGGGCTTCACCCATCTTCCAGAGGACGCTGTCCACCAGGACTTCTTGCCAGCTGTTGAGCCGGGAGCCACCATGGGCTTCTCTGGTGTTCTTGTTAGCATCTTCTCTTATGTTTCCTCCCTCACTCCTTCTACCTTCCTGCCAAGACTATGCTACACAGCAGCTCGAGAAATTTGAAAAGTCTTTCAATTTGAAAGCCTAGGTTTCTAACTCCACTAATGTTATTATTTATTAAGATTCAAAAAATGAGCTCTGAGAATCTAAACTAATCTGCGATGGTTTTTTATTTTTTTTGCGGGGGGGGGGAGGTTGAGCCAGTTTCAGGTAATCCCTACTCTCTCATTGTCTGTGTGAAGACTTACCAAACTTATCAATAATATTTACAACCAGGACACATTTTTCTCTCTCAATCCTATACAGGAATACCCCTTCACCTAAATCACACCAGCTCATTGCTGAGCCACTAAATCCAGGGTAGATTCTTCACACCACTTTCTTCCCAAGTCTACTTGGTGCCCGCTGTCTGCCCGGCTTCTGACACATTGGCAGAGCACTTCTGGGTCATTTCCGTCTCAATCTGTGGTCCCAATGCTTCCTGGTTGGAGGGTGTCCCAGTCAGTTTTCACGGCTCACCCTGCTCCCACAATCGTAGCACCACATCTGATCCCTACACAACAGCCAACATCATTCTGTAAAGAAATATAAATCTGATGTTATGATTAAATGAATCTATGCTTTACAAAGCCTCCCATCACACAAGGGGATAACAACCAGGGTTTATAAAGGATTACAAAACCCAAGTCTGGCTGACTCCCACACTGCCATCTTCCTGGTCCCCAGTGTCAGAGCCACATTCTCCTCATCCTGTTCTCTGGTCCCACCAATCAGTTATCCACTCAACATCAAGTGCTTTCACAATGTGAATTATATGAAGGAACTCCCCTGTTAAAAACCCTACTAAGGCTTGAGTTGCTTTTAAAATATGAAATAATTCCATTGCAATTGCCTATAAATAAAAGTGCCTACCTCATTTAACATCTGAAATCAAGTCACTTTTAAGACCAAAAGGAATGGTTAATACACTGGAACAACAGGCATAAAACTAGATTGCCTTGAGCACCTGGGTTTATGCTTTCCTACTTTCTAAGCCTGATTTTATTTTTGGTCTTTCCCTCGTATCCCTCTGTGAACCATTTCTGCAGGAATCCCTAACCACTCTTGTTAATTTAATTACCATGTGTATGCTAATCACTTGCACTTTCCTCTTTTTGTTTAAATCTTCCTACTGAACTCCAGACCGACTTCCTGTTGGCATGTGCTGAGTACCGGAATTCTCATTAATAATCACTGCTCTATTGCCTTTCTGTTGTGTGTATTGTTTGACTATCCTCAAGTAAGTTTTAGAGGCTCATGGAGACATAGGTTGGTTTCACCTTGCAAGCAGAAGAACTATGGTGAGGTTGGCTGTCTGACAATCAGAAGCCAGACTGCACGGCTGAGTCTCCTCAGTTCAATACCTGGGGTTGAGACAGAGTCTGTCGTCCTCAGGTGAGAAGTCTCTGAAACTCCCTGTTATGACCACCAGAAATCGGTACGTGAATTATCTAAGCTGCTTAGCATGTTAGCTAATTGAACTAGTTACTTTCTGTAAATGATGTTTCTAGGAGAATTACTGAGAGATTTCCCCATGCAAAATTGTAAATGACGTTTGAAAAGGAGTATGTCTACCTTTTTTTTTTTTTCCTGGAAAGATTGGTACAATTTCTCTGCTCTGCATGCATTTTTTTTTGCCTCTGCTGCTCTTGTTCCTGGTGTTAACTGATTTGAAACGATCTCATTCTTTCCAAAGCCAAAATAAGCTTCAACGACAGAAACAACAACAACAAAAAAGAGTCCTATCATTTTTCTGGTATTGGAAAGCACTTATTTACATAGAATTGTGGATACTCTCAGTGAGTAACCATTATATTCCAAAGTAGGCAAAAAAAATAAAATAAAAAAAGAAAAGTACTGCACGCAAATTTGTTGCAGCTTAAAATTACTTTTGGATGTTGGTAAAAGAGGTAGAACTGAGGAAACAAATAAGCCAGTATTAGATCCTGCAATAGCCCACTTCATGAGGTAAAGTGGTTTCTTCATGAATAAAGATGGAGGAAACCACACTGGTAGCATAATAAGAAAAGGTAATTAGTGTCATCTGTTCACCACTGTTAGAATTTGACTAGAGAAATTTGATTACATTTATCACATTTTAAACTTTGAGAAAGTTTTTTCAGCTCTGTAATTCAGTTAGTGCCGGAGTGTGGAGAATATCAGTCAGCCTCCCGGTATGATTGATGCGTGTGAATGCAGAGGGATAGGAATGCAAAATAATAATAATAGAGAGAAAGGAAGGAAGAAAGGAAGAAAGAAAGAAAGAAAGAAAGAGCCCCAATACCCAGATATTGTAATAGAAATACTGCTTATCTGCTTTAAAATAAACCTTTTCTAAATCAGTGTGATTCTTACCTAAAGGACCTCTTCCCAAACAAATCCACAATGGAATAAAGTGGGCTGGGAGGTCTCTATGTGTCTACACACAATAAAAGGAAATAATTTTCAGAATAATAAGTATTTAACCTTGTTATAATAGACAGTTACCATAGGAAATTTCTCATTTTCACTTACACTCAACTAAGATGTTTCAAAATATATTACTAAGAAATTGATAGAAACAATGCTAAGAGTTTCTTTTCGGTAGTGCTCAAGACGGAATAATGAATAATGTGTATGGTTTCGGCCACAGACATTAACGCTTTCTAGCTGACGCGTCTTTTAATGTGGGTGCTCTTAGTTTTATTTTCTCCACAGTTGACATAACCTCTTTCATCTTGCTCAGGGATGTTTTGAGAGTCGATAAAATACAGTTAGAAGTAGAAGCTGTCACAACAGGAAGGAACACCGGCCATTCAGAGTTATCTGTGGGAATCCAAAGGGAGGAGGACGAGGACAGATTTGAGGTAGGAGGTGTCTGAAGCCGTAGCGTTCTGGAAGGGAGCTGAGGAAGCCCAGCCCAGGTAAAGTAAAGAATAAACAACAGGGAGATGCAAATCAAAACCAATGAGCTATCAACTCACACCTGTTGGGTTACCAGAAAAGGCAACAGATACATGTTGGCCAGGATGTAGAGAGAAAGAATACATCTTCCTGGCTTGTAGGGGTATAAATTGGAGCAGCCACTGTAGGAAACAGTTTGGCTAAGGTGACCAGATGTCCCGCTTTTGGCGGGACAGTACCAAGATATGGAAGGAAAAGCTAGGGAATGGCAGGAGAACGGGAAGGGAAAATACAGTTTTCGGCGGGGAAACCCTGCCTCAACCTGGAAGTGCCCGCAATGCCGCAAAAGCTGGCTGCCCTGTGCGGGGCCCCGAAACAAAGAACTTCAGACGGGATGTACCAGCTGGGGCGGTGGCTGTCAAGTCCCCTAACTACCCATAGGCACGCGTCCTGGACGCTGACGTGAGGCTCCCGACTCCACAAGGCACAAGCCGCTGGGTCTCCAGCAGACGCTGGGGCTGGATGCAAGGAACATGGCCTCCGCAAGGACGAGTCCAGGCGGGGAGTGTGCGCTACCGCTAGTGTGTGAGCGCACTGGCCGCGCTGCCCTGCCTGCTCCCGCCCACTGATGCAGCTCCCGCATGGGTTTCGAGACTGTGCAACCCTATCCCTCTGACTCACTCAAAATTTCCCATATAGGAATATTTCCAAAAAATGATCTTTTTAATGAGGTATCATTATTAAAAATATATATTGATAAGGAAAAAGTTAAATCTTAAGCATCAGCAAAAATCACAATAGACAACAAATGCTTAGAAATATTTCATCATTTTGAAACAAACCATGTTCCATACAATAATGCACTAAAAATTGTGGAATATGCTCTGTCTTTACCAGGAACTAATGCTGCGACTGAACGCATTTTTTCTACGGTAAATAAAGTGTGGACATCAGAAAACTCACAATTAAGTGTTGAGACTTTGAAAGCCATTTTTTTGTGTGAAATATAATTTAACAAATTCTTGTGAAAAATTTCATGACCTTTTAAACAACGACAGCAATCTACTAAAAGAAGTTCACTCAAATGAGAAATATGCCAAAGAATAAAATACGATACATAATTTCTTAATGTATTATATTTGTAAATTGTACTTATGTTGAAATTTAAAAATATATTACAATACTATTTTTGCATTCTATGACATTTTTTTTTTGCTCCATATAGACCAAATTTTTAATCAAGACCCCCCACCACCCATCAATGGTGTCCCACTTTACCAATTTTAAAATCTGGTCACCTTAAGTATGGAGGTACCTCCAGAAAGTCAAAGCAGAACTATTGTAGTACCTAGTGACTTGCCCTTCTGGGCTCAAATGCAAAGGAAATGGAGCCAGGGTCTTGAAGAGCTGTCTGCATTTCCTGTGCTGTAACTGACCATGACCAGCGACACCCAAGCTCTCAAGTCTCATGCATAAGGTCTCAAGCTTTGACCGCACAAAACTTATAAAAGTGCATCTGGTCTCAAAAGAAGAACAATTCTAGCTCTAACAAGAACTCCGTGTTTGTGTGTGGTGGGGGAACAGAGAAATGAAGTGCTTTGAAAATCTGGAGACAGGCAAATGTGCAAAGTAAATCCTCTGAGGGCATCTGGGAAAAAAAATGCAAGGGAGAGATGAAGGCGTTTCCTTTCTTGCTCCCATAGACCCACCTCTGACAGCCAGCTTCTTTCTTCCCGCCAACCTCAAGGGGAAGAGAAACATTCCTCTTTTCAGTAATTCCTACTGTACTTTCTCAGATGACTTAGACAATAGCTCTGTGGGGGACTCACGTGACAATGTGCCCGTGTTTGAAGGGAGACCTTCGCCTGTGACGGCATTTCCGGACAGGCTATCATACTGCCTGGCGCTGGCCGAAGGCCTCTGCAGCTGGTGGGCAGTAATTCGTGGGTTCCTCCAGGAGAAGTAGATTGTCAGAAACATTCCAACCTGTGTCATGTGCTTCTCGGAACCATTTGCAATTACAGTAAGGCAAGCGTTTGAAATCAAACACGCTCACGTCCAGGCACACACACGCACAACTCTACAAACTTTCAGAAAATGAACTATCTATTTAAAGAGTACATAGGTCTTGCGTTCACACAATAGGAGATGGGGTGGACTTCTACCAAAGGTTTTCAATTTTCCTCTTTTCTGTTCTATATAAAGAAAAAACATGATGTGGCTTTGCTGGTTATTTAAAATTTCTGTGTACTAGCCCTACCCTGTTTGTTAACCTGTTATTTTTTTAAAAAATTAATTTGTCCCAGTGTAAATAAATAAATAATCCAGACACCGCATTTCCAAATATTTATGGCAATATGTGGGGTGTGGGGAATATATATATATATATATATATATATATATAATACACACACATACATATATATGTACATTTAGAATAAATATGAATTTTAATTTTGTGTTGTTTTACTTTCTATGTATGATTTACCTTTCTTTTTTATTATTATTTGAATTTATTGAGATGACACTAGCTAACATAATTGTACAGGTATCAGGTGCCCAATCCTACACGTCCCCTCTGTGCACCATACTATGTGCTCATCCCCTTGACCCCCAAAGAAGATTCCATCCATTACCATTTAGCCCTGTGTACTCTTCTCCAAGACTGTAAATAAGGTAGGAAATCTTCCCTTTTGCAGAAGCATGGATGGTCCTGGAGAGCATTAGACTAAGTGAAATAAGCCAATTAGAGAAAGATAGGTACCATATGATCTCACTCCTATGTGGAATCTAATCAATAAGATGAACTAACAAACAAAATAGAGACAGACCCATACAGAGGGAGCAACCCAGCATGTGGGGGGAATTGATGAGGGAGTTGGAGGGGTAGAGAAAAATGAACCAAAAAAATAAATTCATGGATTTGCATTTCTATTATCTGTTGCATATTTATTGAGCACCTGCTAGATACTAATTGATCTAGGAAAGCGCCAAGATGTTTAGTATGACGTTTCTTTCCTCAGACACTGTAGAGAAGGCACACCCCACAGAACAAGGGTTCCCATGAACTTGTATTATACGGGTTTGGTAACGGAGATTCATAGACACAGATAGTCTATTAGGATGGCTGGAGTCTGGGGCTGACAGCCATGGGGTACAGGGTGTCTTTCTGGGGAGTGATAAACACATCCTGGAATGAGATAGTGATGACGAGATGTACAACTTTGTGCAGTCACTAAAATCACTGAATTTTACACTTAACAATGGTGAATTGTGTGGCATATTAGTTAGATCTTAATTAAGCTGTTTAAAAAGTAAAGTGGTTGATACAATCATGGAGCTATAAAGTGTGTCTCATTTTTCAGTCTATGATCTAAGAATATCAGTGGCTGTCAGCTCCCTACCTAACCTGGAAAACAGTCAGCGTATTTTCCTGTGTTTCAAAATTGCATCATATAAATGTTGGTCAAAGTTTTGATTTCTGTATTTCTTCAATATTTACAATAAAATATAAAGTTAATTGAATACTAAAATTTTAATGTGTTTCCTCTTTTTTGATAAATAGATGTAAATAAATAAAATAAAATATATTTTAATACTATACCATATATTTCTATTATAAGCCTTTACCCTTATTAATTATATGGATAAAAATGTATATTTTATGAGACATCAAAAATATTATTTTGCCTGACCAGGTGGTGGCGCAGTGGATAGAGCGTTGGACTGGGATGCAGAAGACCCAGGTTCGAGACCCTGAGCTCGCCAGCTTGAGCATGGGCCCATCTGGCTTGAGCAAAACCTCATCAGCTTGGACCCAAGGTCGCTGGCTCCAGCAAGGGGTTGCTCGGTCTGCTGAAGGCCCACGATCAAGGCACATGTGAGAAAGCAATCAATGAACAACTAAGGTGTTGCGACAGCAACGAAAAACTAATGATTGATGCTTCTCACCTCTCTCCGTTCCTGTCTGTCTGTCCCTATCTATCCCTCTCTCTGACTCTCTGTCTCTGAAAAAAAAAAATTTATATATATATATATATATATATATATATATATATATATATATATATATATATTTTTTTTTTTTTTTTACAGTGAAAAGACAGGGAGATAATATATGAAAAAAAGCTATGCTATCAGAGTATTACATTCCATAATAAACTTTTTTAAACTTTTATTCTAATTTAAAATGATTGGAAACTCACAACCTCTGTGTGAATTTGAAAAAAAGTAAATTATTCATTAAAATATTATTTTCTTTGTCAAATGCCATTCCCACTATAGAATATTTTAAACAGTAATAAACTTCATTCATTTTGAGACTGATGAGATATACCATATTTTTCGCTCCATAAGATACACCTGACCATAAGACACACCTAGGTTTTTAGGAGGAAAATGAGAAAAAAAATATTCTGAACCAAATGATGTGTTAAAATATTTAATCATGTAACATATTTTTCACTCCATAAGACGCACGGACATTTTCCCCTCCACTTTTTGGGAGAAAAAGTGCATCTTATAGAGCGAATAAAACCATATTAAATGTTCTAACTTGATGCTTATTATTTTATCTAGTACTTTACTAAATGGAATTTAGTGATATAGTTATTACATAAACTTGTCATGTAAAAATTCTTTCCAAACATAAATTATGATCAATTTTGAAACTTGCTCAGAGCATAACTTTCTTCTGCTGAGATATTTGTTCTCTATTTTCCTTGGGGTTTCCTTAGGCCTTCCCTTAATTGGCTGTTATTTAAAGATGCTGAATGCTCAGCTCTCAGTAATAAAGTGAGTTTCAAGTGAGGTCTGAAATACTGTAGAATCCCTGGCTAGGAACTATCTCTTGACACTTTCTAATCAATGCTCTTGAGTTCCCAGACTATTTTCTGGAAAGCCTACCTCCTTGACAAAGACACCTTTGTGACAGCCAGAAGGGACAGGCAGGTCTGGAAACAAGATTGTCAAATTAGGAGAGCACACTCAAAGCTTCAGGTGATTGCTGACCTGCCTCAAACACACAGGTACACAATCATCATACCCCCACGTATACCCACCAGCGACGCCAAAACATGATGTCCTTTGGTTCAGTCCAATCACTATATATCAAAATGGTTTCCAAGTACATACTGAATTCCAGGGGTTTTGACAGTAAAACTGTAATGTTCAAGAAAGTGATAGAAATGTGAAATATTACATTTAATTTTTGCGCTTGATTTCCCATTCAACTTGTCTTTCCATTCAGTCACCCAGTTTCTCTGTCCTTCTCTTTCCTCCTACCCTGAGTTAAAGGAAAATTGGAGTCATGGGGGGGGATATAATTAACAATAACATTTGAACAAGAGAAAGAAATAAGATAGACAATATGAAAAACAGGCAAGTAATGAAATCGCACATCAGTTAAGGGAAGAAAAGGAGCAGAGCCATTTACCCTAAAGTATAGTAAATGCAAGGAGATTCTCCCATCCAGAAAGGTTATTTTAGAAGCTCTGAATCAATTTCTTTCCTGCAAGAACAGTGCCTCTCAGACCTAAAAGCCAGTTGCTGTACTTTCTTCATTTTGATTGTGATGTGTTGTTTTTTTTAATAGGCTGCGAGCAAGCAAATTCATAAGGATCTGTCAGCCAATTCTTTCCTTAAAATTGTCGTGAGCCCTTTTCAAATATTACACTTGTCTTTACTCGTGCTTTTAAGGCTACAAAGATAGTCAGTGTGGATTCATTTCCTCAGTGACAAATTAATGCAGAGATGTCAGAAACCAGGGAGAGAGCAAGAAAATGCCTTATTGTCACTATTCTATAGCAATATTCCATTTCTTCCAAGACTGAGCAAACAGAAGTTTGCTCTTGTCTCGGAAAAGTGGCCCACACTGTAGTCAATATATTCTCTCTCCTGTAAGACACATATACTTCCCAAAATGAAAACTTGATTTTTGTTTGTTTGTGTAAAATCACTTAGCAAGCAGGACTTCTTGGGGAGGCAGTGCAGAAATTGAAACTATAAAACTCTAAGCTTTGGAGTAAGTTACAACTCCGTAAAGATCTTGTCTTGAGAACATCAGAGGTGTCGTGGGGGTCAAGGAGCACAGTGATTATGTGAGACATCTCTGGAGGCTTGGTGAGTGTTGTTTGAATCTAACTGATTTCGAAATGTCTGTTAAATAAGTTTTAGATAAACTTGACTGACTCTGTATCATGTATCTTTGTTTGTTCAATGGGTTGTATTTTAACTTATTAAAAGGGAAGCTATGAAAAGTGCCCTTGTAACCTTTCTCAAGGTCAGTGCCTAAATCATACTATTAAGTTTTCTTTTTATTAAGGTGCTCATTTAAAATGTTTCATTCCTCCAAAATGCTTACCGTCTCTTATGATTTTTTCTCCTTTTTTCCCCAATTCATGTTACATTAATTGCTACTTTAATCATTTTTCTATTAACATATATTCAAAACATCATTATTCAAGAGGAAGTCACTTTGATTTCCTCTTCGGAGACTGTGTTATACAGGACTGAGCTGCAGTGTGAATTTCCTGACTTTTACAGATTCATCTTGGGAGCAAGTGGGGAACGAGCAAAGAAATCCAGATGTATTATTAAAACAGTGAATGCCTCTCCCCTGACCCTCTAGGCTCAGCACCAAACGTAAACATCTTCTTATTCCTCTGTGCATAATCCTGCTGTCTGTCCCTACTCCCATTGAGAAAGAAGTCAAAGACCTGCCCATGCCCTGCGGGGCCCTGTGTAATCTGGCTCCACCTTACCTGTCTGCATCTCAGCAACCTCTGCTGCTCCCAACTTTGCCAATTGGTGTCCAGCCACACTAGTCCCCAGGTTCTTCCTGGAATACAGCAGGAAGCCTCTTGCTTGAGGGTACGTTTCACTCTCTTCCCTACTGGAAGCACACATCTTGCAGGTACCCTGTCAGGAATGTCTTCCCTGTCTCCTATCATTTTGTTCAGACACCACCTTCTCAACAATGTTCTTCCCTTGCTGTTTCATTGGACACTGTCAGCAGCCAGCCCAAGCCTTCTTCCCCTTATCTACCTTTCCTTTACACATAGCATACATCACATTCCAGCACAACATGTAATGTATAATAATCCTATGGTCATTGATCATTGCCTACCTTTCTCTGCTAGGATGTAAGTCACCAGGGCAGTAGCTCTTGTTTTGTTTATAGAAGAATCACTAACACAAACATAGTACATAGTATTCCACCCATCTCTATTCACTGAATGGCTCAGCATAGGTATAGACAACATTAACTACCATTGTGCCTGTTCGCCATCCTTATCTAATATACTGCACAGGGGTGGAGGAAAGTAGGCTAAGAGTTGTCAGAATGTGAAACAGAGTGTTCATCCTTGAATTATTATTTATTATTGTATCATTTATCTGTATTATAACTGTAAACCTACTCTTACCCACCTCTGTAGTAATGACCAAAATGTCTGGATATCAAGCTATATGGGTATCGGGGGAACATCTTTTGTTTTTCCATGATGTTTCATGGCTAACAGAGTAGCCCATGGGAAATGTTAAACATGCATTTAACAAATGGGACAGGAAGAATCAGTTATTATTCCCATTGTCTCACAGGCAAAGAAACAGATGTAAAGAAGTTAATAGTTTCCTTAGAACCAAACATCTAAAAAGAAGAAAAAATAAGGAGTGAAATATATGTATTTTTTAATATAAAATTTCATTAGAGTTTTAAGTCTTTGGTTTTAAATTAGTTTTAAAAGTCTTCCAACTCTTTGAACATGTGACTGGCAATACATGACTTTACCACTGACAAAGTTCGTCTAGCACATGGGTGGTAACAAAGCACTGATATTCATGTTTCTTTTATGTTAATAACCACCTGATAAGAACAAGGCAAAGTGCTAATAGTGTATATATGCAGCCATGTAATATTGTGGATCATGTATATATTGTGGGTCATGTATAATCTGTATAATACTCCTTCCAGTCTCCTGATGGCAGGCACCCTCCTAACTTACCTTCTTCTCCTGTAACAGTGCTAAGATTTGAGCTAAGGTGCATATGTGCTAATAGTTCAGGGTAAAATACAGAGAGCAGAGACTAACTGACACTATGTGGGGAGCTCAAGGTGCTGGCAGCAAAACAGCATAAGTTAAAACCATTCATTTATCCTTATCCGAGTCAGGAGGAGGCGAGCGCAGGTACTGACGTGGGAGCCAAAGAGTATTGTTCTTGTGTGTGTATGTGCCAAGTTCTGTGATGTGTCTTTTTTAAACAACAGATCATTTTCTGGGTAATTATTTTAAATTTAAATTAAAATTCCCTTTAAAATTGGGGTTGCAGTACTACCCAGGTCATCTGCGGTTTTTGGTTAAAACCTTCAATGTTGTGTGTTATTCATCATGTAGAGGGAGGGATGAACTAGTTGGCAACAATCTTCAAACAGTGCTTATGCAGAAGAGTCAACTGGAGTAAGGGCCAGTGGTGATGCATGGGACAGGTAGTTCGCTTATGCAGGGGTCCGCTGTGCCTTGAAGTGAGATCCTCATTTCTTTTACTGGGTTGTGAAAGAAAACTGATTATTTATTGAGTAGTTTTTTTTCATTTTTTTAAATTTATTCATTTTAGAGAAGAGAGACAGAGAGGGGGTGGTAGGAGCAGGAAGCATCAGCTCCCACATGTGCCTTGACCGGACAAACCCAGGGTTTTGAACCGGCGACCTCAACATTCCAGGTCGATGTTTGATCCACTGCACCACCACAGGTCAGGCTGAAGTTTTTTTTTTATCATGACACTCTCCATAACTTAGGACATCTTTCTGACTGCAAGATATAAAAGTTGGGGCATTATTCTAATTTGAATAATTTATTATAAAACAGAATATTTCAGAGTTAGCAACAAAAAGTATTTCTGATAAGAACATAATCTCCTGGCACTCTATTTTTCAAATTCATACAGATGTTTATCCTTTGGAAAATCAAATAGGTAGTTGGTGAGACTGACACTATTTTGAGACGTGTGACTATTTTTCTTTCCCCAATGGAAAAAGTGCCCATCTCCATGGGGGGTGGGATGGTGACAGGGATCCAGGGACAGCAGGGTGAAAGTCTGCTCAGGAGCTGTCTGAGCAGCAATACTTGCTGTTCACACACTTGATTGAGTCCCCAGTGTTCCAGCAGATGGCAGGGGGCAGAGCCATAGGCCCAAACACATATCAAAGCAGGCGTCCCCTGACCAGGTGATGGCGCAGTGGATAGAGCGTCAGACTGCGATGCGGAGGACCCAGGTTTGAGACCTAAAGGTCGCCAGCTTTAGCGTGAACTGATCTGGCTTGAGCAAAAAGCTCACCAGCTTGGACTCAAGGTAGCTGGCTCGAGTAAGGGGTTACTCGGTCTGCTGAAGGCCCGTGGTCAAGGCACATATGAGAAAGCAATCAATGAACAACTAAGGTGTCGCAACAAAAAACTGATAATTGATGCTTCTCATCTCTCTTCATTCCTGTCTCTCTGTCCCTATTTATCCATCTCTCTGACTCTCTCTCTGTCCCTGTAAAAAAAAAAAAAAAAAAAAAAAAGCAGGTGTGTCAGCAGGAAGACCGCAGCCCAGTCCCATGCAGCCATTCGCCTGTGGATTGCTCTGGCCGTGCAGTCTCAAACGTGTTGGCCAAGTGAAGTACCTGGAAAAACTACCATAATTTAAGGGAAGACACTAATTAACTGAGTACCATGAAACTTGATCGGTCAGGTCAATTATGAATTATTTATGTCACATCGGATAGTTTTATTTTTATCTTTGGCATATTTTAAAATAAATACTGCAAACAATATTTTGTTATTGTTCCTGCAATTCTGGCTTTAACTTAATAAATTAATGACATTAGTTTGAAGGAGGATATGTAATCTGTCTTTTAGATTTTCTTGAAGGGAGTGTGTCCAACTCATCTAAAGGGTATTTAAATCTTTAACGTGCAAATTTGAACCCATAGATAAGATGCTTTACAATGTTTTATCTATTGCTCTCTCTATCTGTGTAGGCAAGAGAGCAGACCTGTTTTCATTGATTTCTAATGGAAGTAAAAGCTTAATTTCCAAAAGCATTATTAACTGAGGACCTAAGTAATATTGACATTGCTTGGCCTATAGTCAGAATCTGTCCAAAATCAAAGGGCATTTAAAAATCAATAAGAGAAACAATTCTTGCTAGGTTATTTTTACGACATTTCTTCAAGCAGTGGTAGAAAATAATATCATGATCAATAATACAGTAAACACACTGAAACCTATTTGTTTCTAATGTAAAACAGCCGACCGAACACTTAGTCCTGTAGCTAATGGACAAAAGGTCAGTCGTGACTCCCTTCTAGTCCTCCTCCATTTAATTAAGAGTTATATCGTTCAGCGCAATGTCACACTTTGAGTCTCCCCACAGGTGAGAAAGTCTGAGAGACAGACTGAAGTAAGCCATTCCATAAAGATGACAAAGGGGCTCAGAACAGTCTCAGTCTGCCAGGTCTCACGCCCATCCCTGCAGTGAGCGATGGGCAAGCTTGCCTTGTGGAATTTGTCAATTGCTCTCATGGAGCCCTTCTAAAGGTCACTGATTCACCACCTCCTGATGAGGGCATCTTCATGGCAGGCATTATCTCCAAGCCGGTGCCTCCATTACAGCTCTAAAGGTTACCCTTCTCCTGTAACAAGCTGCCATCCCTCTGGTGTGTTAGCCGAGAGAACCTGTACCCATGCTATAACTGTGGGTCGTGGTCAGAGCTCTACTGAGGTGCAGGATTCTACATCAGAAGAGCAGGCATTCTGTCTGGCCTCACAGCCAGGTGGGCTAAGGCCTCTGGGGCAAGAATGCAAGTTCATTTTTGGAACAGGTATCAAATGCAAGCAAGTCACAGTGAATATTATCTCTTCCAGGGTGACAAGGGCATGATGTCATCAACTTGCCAATGGGTGATCGTTTGGTTTCCCCGTGGGATGTGTCACAGAGGGATTAGCATGGAGTCAAATTCCTTGCAGTGCAGGCATTCACCAGGAGCAGTAACTAAATCAATCTTAGCAAGTGGGAGCACAAGTTATTGTCCCCATCTCTGGGTCCCATCACTGGTGAGGTGATTTCCACATCCCTGAGGCCATAAGGACCGTCCAAGGGTAAGTGATGCAGGTAGACAAGCATTAGTGGGGCCGTTGTGTCTGTCAACCTCTGTCATCTGGATGCTCTCTAGTGGGCTTCATCACATGATGCAAGGATATTTACACTTTGTGCCCACCACCATCTGTCTATGCAGATGTCTCCTTCACAATGGAGACAGTTTCATGGTCTTCAAGCTGCCACTGTTGCTGACAAACTAGACTTTTTCAGGCATGAAAAATGAACACTATCTATGTATCCTACCTGCAGAAGTTAACTCAAAGAGAACTATAATCCTACATGCAAAACCTGCCAAAGCCATATTTAAAAAAGAAAACCGAGGACCTCGAGCTATGCAAATATGTTGTAAGTAAGAAACCAAAAGCCCTATTCTTAGTGGAAAAGATATAGAAAACTGGACTTCATCAAAACTGAAAATCTGTACTCTTCAACAGATATTAGTAAGAGAATGAGAAAATCTACCAAAGAGGGCAAGAAATAATTGCAAACCATGTATATAATTTAAAAAAAAGAACCTGGTACCCACAATGTATAAAATTCATTAAGAGGAAAGCAAACCATCCAATAGGCAAAACAATTGAAGAGATATTTTCTCAAACACATAAGTAGGGGTCCCCAAACTACAGCCCGCGGGCACATGCAGCCCCCTGAGGCCATTTATCTGGTTCCTATGGCACCTTCGAGAAGGGGCACCTCTTTCATTGGTGGTCAATGAGAGGAGCACAGGATGCATAGTTCCCAATGAAATACTGGTCAGTTTGTTGATTCAAATTTACTTGTTCTTTATTTTAAATATTGTATTTGTTCCCATTTTGGTTTTTTTACTTTAAAATAAGATATGTGCAGTGTGCATAGGGATTTGTTCATAGTTGTTTTTATAGTCCGGCCCTCCAATGGTCTGAGGGACAGTGAACTGGCCCCTGTGTAAAAAGTTTGGGGACCCCTTCACATAAGGGTAGAAAATAAGTACGTAAAACATTTCTCAACATCACTAAAGCAGTAAGGTAGCGGTACATCTTCTCTAGAGTGGCCAGAATTAACCAGACAGACCATGCCAAATGTCAGCATGGAGATTGAGGGACCAACGTGTATACCCTGGTGGCAAGAACGTGAGTGTGACCTCTCTGGAAAAGCTTGGCAGTTTCTTAAAATGTTAAACATACACGGACCATGACCCAAGCACTCCATTCCTCTGGACTCAGGAATAAGGAAAACACATGCCCTGTAAAGATCTGGGCATTAATGTCACTGTAGCTTTATGTGTAAACACCAAGCCTGGAGGCCATCTAGATAAGCACCGAACTTGTTCAGTGGGTGAACAAGTGGTGGAACAGGGTACTACTGCAAACTGAAAATGCTTGATAGTCCCACCCAAAAGATTTCCATGAAGGAAGAAAGACAGAATAAGAACTCTATGATTTCATTTAATTAAAACCTTTAAGATGGAAATAATTTACCGATACAGATTCACTTTTTTGAGAGGGGGCAGGAAAGAGGATAGAAAAGGACTACAAATAGGTGCATGAGGACACATTTACAATGACAGAAATTTCCATTGGTTTGATGATGTTCATGCTTCCATTTATCCCATCATCAACTCTAAATATATAGAGTTTACTATATATTAATTATATCTCAATAGAGTTGTTTCAAAATTAAAATAAATCAGTACTCAAGGGAAACAGGCTCTATATCCATCAGCTCATATATTTCCTTTTAATTTTTATTTATTGATTTTTTTTTAGAGGGGAAGGGAGAGAGAGAGACAGAAACATTGATTTGCCATTCCACTTGTTCATGCATTCCTTGGTTGGTTCTTGTGTGTGCCCTGATTGGAGATCAAACCCACACCTTGATGTATGAGTACAACGCTCTCACAAACTGAGCTACCCAGTCAAGGCTCTCCTTACAGTTTTGAAAATTATGTTTTTATATATATATATATATATATATATATATATATATATATATATATATATTTTATTATTATTAATTCTAATGGGGTGACACCAATAAATCAGGATACATATGTACAATTAAAACATCTCCAGGTTATCTTATCATTCAATTTGTTGCATACCCGTCACCCAAAGTCAAATTGTCCTCTGTCACCTTCTATCTGGTGGACACAGTGAAAATTATGTTTTTAAAATTGAATTTATTGGGGTACAGATTCTGGTGTGAAACCCAATGAAACATCATTTGCACATTTTTTTAAAGAATTATTTTTTTTTTACAGGGACAGAGAGACAGAGTCAGAGAGGGGGATAGATAGGGACAGACAGACAGGAACGGAGAGAGGTGAGAAGCATCAATCATTAGTTTTTCGTTGCCGTTGCGACACCATAGTTGTTCATTGATTGCTTTCTCACACATGCCTTGACCGCGGGCCTTCAGCAGACCGAGCTACCCCTTGCTGGAGCCAGCAATCTTGGGTCCAAGCTGACGAGCTTCTTGCTCAAGTCAGATGGGCCCACACTCAAGCTGGCGACCTCGGGGTCTCGAACCCAGGTCTTCCGCATCCCAGTCCGAGGCTCTAAACACTGCGCCACTGCCTGGTCAGGCTAAAGAATTAATGTTTTAGAGCAATTTTAGGTTTAAAACAACATTGAGAGAAAGGTGCAGAGATTTTCATATAATCTCTGTCTCCACACATACGCACACACACTCCTTACCAACATCACTTGCCGGAAGGATGCATTTTTATGGTTTCTGGGCAGAACTTGGATTTAATTCTTATCTTTATTCCTTTACAAGAAAGGTGTTTCTTCCCCTGGCTTTTATTAACATTATTTTCTCTACATTTGATTTTCTGTAATTTGAAATGATATGCCTAGTTGTGCTTGGGCATTTATCCTGCGTGGTGTTCTCTGAGCTTTCTAGATCTGTAGCTTGGTGTCTAGTATTAATTTGGAGAAATTCCCAGTTATTATTGCTTCAAATATTTCTTCTTTTCCTTTGCCTCATTTCTTTCTCTTTGGTCTTTCCATTCTGCCCATGTTATACCTTCTTATTGTTGTTAGTCCACA
The DNA here is from genome assembly GCA_037038555.1 of Rhynchonycteris naso. Classification (NCBI taxonomy): domain Eukaryota; kingdom Metazoa; phylum Chordata; class Mammalia; order Chiroptera; family Emballonuridae; genus Rhynchonycteris; species Rhynchonycteris naso. The sequence goes on along the minus strand of CM072999.1, from coordinate 134,486,908 downwards.
GTTTTTGCATATTCTGTTTATTTTTCAGTTTCTGTTGCCTTTGTTCTTCAGTTTCTACTTATCTATATCTGCTAGCTCAGAGAGTATCTGCTTGGCCGGCCATGTCCGGCTCCTAATAAGCTCTTCAAAGACCTCCTACCCTTCCATTACAATGTTTTTGATCTTGAGCATTTTGGTTCATTGGGCTATCCATTTCTCTTCTGATATTGCCCATCTGTTATTGCCTGCTGTCTACTGTAGCCATTTTGAGCCATTTGGGTATTAATCACAGCAGAGTGGTTTTAAATGTTCCATTCCTTCCAACACCTCTGCCAGGTCTCCTTCTGATTCTTGCTCTGTCTTTTCAAGCTGTGTTTTTGCCTTTTGGTATGCCCTGTGATGTTTCCTAATAGCTGGTTACAGTGGACTGGGTGAAAGAACTGCTGTAGACAGGCCATCAGTGATGAGCTGGTGAGCCGTTGGGGAGGGGAAGCATTCTATAGTCCTGTGGTCAGTCTTTTAGTAAGCCTGTGCCTCTGGACTGTGAACCTCCCATTTCCATCCTAGCTCAGGGGGGACAGAATGGCTAGAGTAGGCTGATCTTGGTATTTATCTTCTGTAGGTTAGTTAGGAGGTTAGAGCACCCCTGTATGTTACTCTCTGATTTTCCACTTTAAGGCATTGTTAGGAATGGAGTGCTCTGGCTTATTTCAGAGGGGTTTCTTTTCTTCCCCTCCCCTCCTTGCCAGAAGCCCTAAGGGATTTTTCTCTGATATCTACTAGAATGTGGTCAAGGTCCTAGGCATAAATCTCAAAATATAACGGGAGCCTCCCTGGGACTGGGTCTGAGGTCTGTGGTCCACAGTGAGCCTGAATCTGTGTGTGAGTGACCCCGTTTGGGTTTTCCCTCCCAGAGCGTCTCCCCGTGGGGGACCCAGTTGTTACATCCTCTTACAGCTGTGCACCCAAAACCTTACCCACGCTTTGCCTTCAGCATCTAATTTGAGAAATGAGAAGAGAACCTCATTTCTAGTGAGTAATTCACACTAACTGATATTTTTCAACGCATTCAGCTTAATTTTCATAGGCACAATGATCTCTTCTTATATTTGTAGTTAATAAGCTCATACAATATATAATTCCGCTTAATAACAGCTATATCAAAGTCAGCTGACATAAGCAGGTTTTGAACCAGCACACTGAATCTTATAAGCATGTAGCTCAAGTGTTAGATTCGGATGTTTCTACTCATGCCAGGGATTTCTCTCCTCGCCATGGGAAATCTGTCCTCTCTGGGCGTCGGTAACCATACTTTCCAGGTAAACTGAAGAAAAATCAGCAAGTAATTTACATAAGCTATAATTAAGAAATATTCTGTTATACTGTGAGTTGCAGTCTCATGAAATACAGACTTAATATTAGCGTTAAAACTTGGACTGAGCTTTTATGGGGCAACAATAGCTGCTTTGACTCGTTAATCTCTTTTACCTTGTGCTTTTTGATATGAAAACTAACTCATCACTGTGGCCCCCTGTTCAAAGAAAAGAGCAGGTTCTTAACATACACGACCTTCCTAGTTAGTTTGTAGCACCCATCCAGCCACTGACTCAAGGAGATCCCTGCCATCACATTGGAAGCGGGGACAATTCCGCCACCTTTACCATGACCTCTCAAATCCTAAAGACGAGTGTTCGACATTAGAATGAATTTATACAGGCCAGGTTCCTTCCCGAGTCTCTTCATCCCTCAAAAATATAGCTGTTCTTTATACAAATTAACAATAGACTAATGATCTATCCCATTAAATGATTTTACTGCATTTAAAAAGGAACAAAAAAAATGGAGAAAAATCACCTGTCCTATTAAAATAAAAATGTATATTTCGGTGCACTTTTTTTTTTTTTTTTGCCATTGCCAGGTTTCCGGTTAAACAGTTGCCAGGGGAACCTCACGCTAAACAAAAGCTGTTATCAAATGTCATCAGTGAAGTCAGCTAACATCCCCAGGGGACCCTTCTCTTGGAGGCCTTATTCATTATTTTCTAAACTGGTAAAGCGACCATTTGCAGGGTTTCTTCTGAGCACTGCCAGGAACAGAAACCATCATCATTTGTAAGACTGTCAGTGGAACATACTCTCCCCTCCCCCAATGCGCTCTTCTCAAAGAAAGAAAAGATTACAGTTTTCATCTCCTATGTTCACTAAAGAGCTGGAAAATAACCTTGTAGGCACTTTCCAAAGGAAAGAAAACATTTTGAAACCGAGTAGAAGTCACCTCGTTCGTGACTATGGGCAAGGCTTGCCTTTTGGTGGGTGGCAAAGGAAAGCCTATTCTGTTCTCATTACGTGACTGGCGCTGTGGCCTGAGTTCTCTCGTGAGAAATGCGGAGTCCTGTCTGGAAGGTCTGAACAGCCCGAATTGGAAAGACACGGAGTCTCCAAGCACCCGGCAGGGCCTTAGAGAAAAGCTTGGGACAAAGGACAATGAAGAGTGGAGGAGGAGCCCTGGCCGGGTAGATAAGTGGGTTGGAGCACCCTCCACCCCGTATGTGAAGGTTGCCTGTTCCATTCCAGATCAGAGAACATAAGACAGACAACAGATGAATTAAAAAATCAGGGGAATAACAAACCGGTGTTTCTCTCTCTGTCACTCTCTCTCCTTTCCTCTCTCTGTAAAAATTTGTACAAAAAAATTTTTTTAAGTTGAATAAGAGCGTGTCATTTAAGTCTGCGGTCAATTGTTCTGTAACTTCCACATTGGACTTAAAACTGGCAGCAACACAAAAGCCCGTCGAGGCATTTGGAGGGCAGTGTTAGACTCAGAAGGCAGACTCCAAGTTCAGGTTATTGGTTCAGGCTTCCCACACCACTCTGTCTAACTGCTGCTTTCCTTAGGATAACGTCTTTTTTCAAATCCTAAAAATAGATATGTAAGTTTTGCTGCATAGTAATCTCATTTGGGAATAATATAATGACTCTGAGCTAAAATCTAGTAAATATTTAATAAGTGGTAGACATTGCTGATACTATTAACATCTTTGCTAAAATGCATATTAGAGAGAGGACAGGTTATTTAAAATCTTCTCTAATTTTTTAATTGTTAAATAACTGTCAAAATGCTGAAATTGTTTATGCAATAAAACTACCCATAATAACTTACATGATTTAGCTCTTCTGTAACAAAGTACTTGAAGTTGCAGTCAATGCAAATAAAACTAAATGTCATCTTGTCATGAAATGGTATCTCCGTGGAAATGTGAATATAATGGTACAGAATCAATACATTAAGATATTCTTCGGATCATCTCACTTTATTGCCGATAATAAAAGATTTTAGTGCAGAAAAATCGTTAGATCTCTGAGAACCACAGTGACACGGAAATGGTTTCTCTTCCATCAAGGTACCTCCTTAGTCCCACCATGGCCTCGTCCCTTCCAGCTAAGTCTCTGTTAGCTCAAATATTGACTAGTTGTATCCAGGAATCTGCACAAGGAGTGAATGCCCAGTCTCTTCTATTTTAAACCTTGGAGTTGTTAACTTTCTTGGTTTGAAGTGAGAAGACCGTGAAAATTGGAAAATGAGAGAGCAGAGAGTCATGAGAATCATTCTTCAGAAAGCGACCATAAACCACAAAATCCAACAGAATACCAGACATGCCCAGTGAGAGAACCAGGGGAAGTAATGGTAAGAGATGCATTAGCCCTCACCTATCAGCACCTCATATCTAAATTCAAATAATACTTAGGGAGAAAGCTAGAAATCAGTTCTTTCTTCTGAGAGGTCTGAAGAATAGACATAGGTATATAGAAGTGTAATACAATATACCTCTCCTTTCTTTAAATTTAAGTGCAAATGTAAATACAATCTTTCCATATAGTAATTAGAAAATACTTTATTATATAATAAATCCTTGTTTACTTTTAAATACTAAATCCTGCTATCAATAGAAAATATAAAAAAACAAGTAAAAAAAAAGATTAGTATGCATTGTTTTTGTTTTAACATTTTTGATAAACAGAAATTTTAATAATGCATTTTAATCATAAAATTATATTGAAGGAGATTCTGCTAGTCTTGACAGTGATTTTCACAATCTTCATTGGTCCCTCTGTGGATTAACTGCTAGCAAAACATACATTAAGTGGAAATAAATGAAAAATGTATAATAAAAATAATTAGTTGCCTAACCCACACATAATATTAGTTAAATTCAGTAAAATATAATTGAATTCAATAAAGGTAATGGAGTTTAAATTATACTTATTTAAATATTACTTAGGTTACAAAATCTTCTTACGTGAAACGATAGTTACGAACAGCCCCTGTGATCAAACTATTGCTGGTTAAGATACTGCCCTATTATCAAGAATTTCCCAATCCTCGAGGTCCCAGGCACACAGTTCATGTAGAGCACACTCTGATACAGACTGGAAGGACCGGATTCACCTTTCTTCTGCCTCGTAGCAGTAGAATTTGGGAAAATAATTTCTCTGTGCCATGGCTTCTTTTTAATAAAATGATAATAAAATTTACCTTTTAGGTCTGTTCTGGGAATTAAATGAGTTATTAATCATGTAAAGTTCTTAGTGCTGCAATGGAGAAGTATAAATGTTTACTCTACAACACAGCAATGGGAATTTTTAACTAAATTTTAGGGTAAGACTGAGATGATTTACTGAAAAGAAATGACCAAACACAGGTAATAAGGTAAATTTTGGGAGAAGAAGAAATCCAGACTCCGTATACCAACAGGCACTCTAACCACCAGCAGACAACATTCTATTCACATTTTACTCGTATTCTGATATCATGAGGAAAACCTCATTTTTATTATGAACACTTTTACGTATACGCGCATTAAAATTTGCATCCCTTTTCCCCATCCTTCGACATCTTTCCTATTCTACATTCTTTTTGTGCTCATTAAGCTACCCCTACACCTACATCTGTGTACCTATCTCATTGTTAAAAGTCACAAATGCCTTACCTGATGCAGTTAGAAAGCCCTTTGCGTTTTTTTAGCTTTTCTTTCAAATTGTAAGTATTTATATTTATTTATATGTTAAATACAGAATATATATTTATATACTACATATAAAAATATAAAAGTACTGATACGTGTAGATATGCAAAACATATTTACATATGTATACCTGTAAAGTGGCCTGTGAAATACATATGTATTGATAAATATGTATAGCATATGTATGGATGTGTAGATACTTATAGTTCATAGTTCTGTTTTCCCCCCCAACTTCTATTTGCACCGGAAGATCTGATGTTTCTGTTTCATTCCCCCATGAACCATAGCATCTGCCATTCTCTCTTATGGGCCAGACAGTAGAGTTATCACCTGTCTCAAGAATTAATCTTGATGACACTTATGCGATTGTTCTATTCAGTGTCATTCGCTCGGTCGTTTTTCTGTGGTAGACAGTCTTCTGAGTGTGTATTCTTGTCCTTATATGATCGTTTAACAACCCAGTGAGGGAAGGATTATCCCCTTCAATCGTAGATGAGGAACCTGCTTCCCTTAGATATTTCCACTTGCTCGACGCCCGCGCAGAAGGTGAGCAAGGACTTGCACCTGGGTCAGACGCGACAAAGACGTATGTCTTCACCCTTCCATCAGTGGGATGAAATGCACAGGCATAGCTGAATATGGCCACCTGATCAAACCCTTCACCTCACTGTGCACTAGCCAGCCGTTCCTAGCAGGATAGAGATCGTGTGTACGCATGCGCTCCGAGCCCATTTTCATACGCAGGGACCCAGTGGGAACAGCACGGACACCGGGAACAGTCCATGTGTGGAAGGGAAAATACTAAGGAGACAGAAGCTAGATTTCCAAAATATAATACCTGTTTGCATTTTGAAATAATAGAAAAGATAGCTGGATAGACATCATTTAAGGTTTCAATACTTAGATACATCCTTAAGATAAATACAGGACAAGAATACACTCTGATAAATGTACTCAAATATGTACTTAGCACTTTTTCATATGCATATTGATAGTATTTATGACCGTGATCCCCATAGAATGAAAAATCATGTTACCAGAGCCACTCAGTGTGTCCTTTCCAGAAGCACAAGTCTGTGTGGGCATGCCTTATGCTCATGTCATGGGGCAAAAAAATGTTATTCTGATTCCTACAGTTTCTAAATGCAATAATTTAAATAAAAAATAGATGGGGCAAAAGCAGCACACTGCTTCTTATTGTAATAAAATATATGATAGTCTAAGATAGACCAATGAGAAAGAAAATCTTCTATAAACTCAGTTTTAAATAGTATAAGACATTAGAAATGATATTGTTTGTCCACAATTCTTACACTATTTACAGTGTGAATGCCTTACTCCACAAAACAATATATTTTTGCAAAATGACTGATTTAAAAAAAACTGGCTTTGAAGTTTGATAAACATTGGATCACACAGAAATATTTATGATAGAATAGACTATTTTTAAAACATTCATGCATTTGTAGTCTAAGTTTATTTTTAATTTTATTAATTTTTATGGGGTGAAATTAATAAATCAGAGTACATATGTTCAAAGAAAACATCTCCAGGTTATCTTGTCATTCAGTTATGTTGCATACCCATCACCCAAAGTCAAATTGTCCTCTCTCACCTTCTATTTGGTTTTCTTTGTGCCCCTCCCTTCCCCCTTCTCCTTCCCTCTCTTCCCCCCACCCACCCACCCCCAGTTACCACCACACTCATGTTCATGTATCTTAGTCTCTTTTTTATGTCCCACCTATGTATGGAATCATGCAGTTCTTAGTTTTTTCTGATTTACTTATTTCACTCCATATAATGTTATCAAGATCCATCCATTTTGTTGTAAATGATCAGATGTCATCATTTCTTATGGCTGAGTAGTATTCCATGGTTTATATGTACCACATCTTCTTTATCCAGTCATCTATTGAAGGGCTTTTTGGTTGTTTCCATGTCTTGGCCACTGTGAACTATGCTGCAATGAACATGGGGCTGCATGTGTCTTTATGTACCAATGTTTTTGAGTTTTGGGGGCTATAAACCAAGTAGAGGGATTGCTGGGTCATATGGTAGTTCTATTTTTAGTTTTTTGAGGAACCATCATCTTTCTTCCATAATGGTTATTCTACTTACTTTACATTCACACCAACAGTGGATGAGGGTTCATTTTTCTCCACAGCCTCTCCAACACTTGATATTACCTGTCTTGTTGATAACAGCTAATCTAACAGGTGTGAGGTGTTATCTCATTGTAGTTTTGATTTGCATTTCTCTAATAGCTAATGAAGATGAGCATCTTTTCATATATCTGTTGACCATCTGTATATCTTCCTGGGAGAAGTGTCTGTTCATGTCCTCTTCCCATTTTTTTATTGGATTGTTTGTTTGTTGTTGAGTTTTGTGAGTTCTTTGTATATTTTGGATATTAGCCCCTTATCTCAGTTGCTGTTTGAAAATATCTCCCATTTAGTTGGTTGTCTGTTTATTTTGTTGTCAGTTTCTCTTGTTGTGCAAAAACTTCTTAGTCTGATGTAGTCCCATTCATTTATCTTTGCCTTCACTTCCCTTGCCTTTGGAGTCAAATTCAAAAAGTGCTCTTTGTAACCAAGGTCCATGAGTGTAGTTCCTATGTTTTCTTCTATGTACTTTATTGTTTCAGGTCTTATATTTAGGTCTTTGATCCATTTTGAATTAATTTTAGTATAAGGAGACAAACTGTAGTCGAGTTTTATTCTTTTGCATGTGGCTTTCCAGTTTTCCCAGCACCATTTGTTGAAGAGACTTTCTTTTCTCCATTGTGTGTTGTTGGCCCCTTTATCAAAGATCATTTGACCATATATATGTGGTTTTATTTCTGGACTTTCTATTCTGTTCCATTGGTCTGAGTGTCTATTTTTCTGCCAATACCATGCTGTTTTGATTGTCATGGCTCTATAACATAATTTAAAGTCAGGTATTGTAATACCCCCAGCTTCATTCTTTTTCCTTAGGATTGCTTTGGCTATTCAGGGTTTTTTATAATTCCATATAAATATGATGATTTTTTGTTCCATTTCTTCAAAAAAATGTTATTGGAATTTTGATGGGAATTGCATTAAAGTTGTATATTGCTTTTGGTAATTTTGATTATATTTATTCTTCCTATCCAAGAACAAGGAATATTTTACCATTTCATTATATCTTTTTCCATTTCCCTTAACAATGCTTTGTAGTTTTCATTATATAGGTCATTTACATTCTTTGTTATGTTTATTCTTATGTATTTTATTTATTGGTTGCAACCATGAAGGGAATTATTTTTTTGAGTTCATTTTCTAATTTTTAGTTGTTGGCATATAGAAATGCTATGGACTTTTGTATATTAATTTTGTATCCTGTGACCTTACTGTATTGGTTTATTGTTTCTAGTAATCTTTTTGTGGAGACTTTGGGGTTTTCGATGTATAGGATCATATCATCTGCAAAAAGTGAAACCTTTACTTTTTCTTTTCCAATATGGATGCCTTTTATTTCTTTGTCTTGTCTGATTGCTCTGGCTAGAACTTCTAGCACCATGTTAAATAAGAGTGGAGAGAGTGGACATCATCCGAGAGTGGACATCATCCTTGTCTTGTTCCTGATTTAAGTTTTATGCCACTTAATATGATGTTAGCTGATGGCTTATTATAAATGGCCTTTATTATGTTGAGATGTTTTCCTTCTATACCCATTTTGCTGAGTGTTTTAAACATAAAATGATGTTGTATTTCATCAAATGCCTTTTCTGCATCTATTGATAAGATCATGTGGATTTTGTTCTTTGTTTTGTTGATATGTTGTATTATGTTAACTATTTTACATGTTGAACCATCCTTGAGATTCTGCAATGAATCCCACTTGATCATGGTGTATTAGTTTTTTAATATGTTGTTGTATTTGATTTGCTAGTATTTTGTTTAGTATTTTAGCATCTGTATTCATTAGAGATATTGGTTTGTAGTTTTCTTTTTTTGTGCCATCCTTGCCAGGTTTCCATATGAGGGTTATGTTGGCCTCATAAAATGTGTTTGGGAGTATTGCTTCTTCTTCAATTTTTTGGAAGACTTTGAGTAGAATAGAAATCAAATCTTCTTTGAATGTTTGATAGAATTCACAAGTATAGCTGTCTGGGCCTGGATTTTTATTTTGGGGGAGGTTTTTAATAGTTTTTTCTATTTCCTCCCTGTTTATTGGTCTGTTGAGGCTTTCTGCTTCTTCATGACTCAGTCTAGGAAGGTTGTATTGTTCTAGGAATTTATCCATTTCTTCTAGATTGTTGAATTTGGTGGCATATAGTTTTTCATAATATTCTATAATAACTCTTTGTATATCTATGATATCTGTGGTGATTTCTCCTCTTTCATTCTGGATTTTGTTTATATGAGTCCTTTCTCTTTTTTCCTTGGTGAGTCTTGCCAACGGTTTGTCAATTTTGTTGATCTTTTCAAAGAACCACCTCTTTGTTTTATTAATTTTTTCTATAGTTTTTCTTTTCTCTATTTCATTTATTTCTGCTCTGATTTTTATTATTTCCTTTCTTCTGCTGGTTTTGGGTTGTCTTTGTTCTCTTTTTCTAGTTCCTTAAGATGTGAAGTTACGTGGTTTACTTGGGCTCTCTCTTGTTTATTCATATAGGCCTGTAGTAAAATGAACTTCCCTCTTATTACAGCATTTGCTGCATCATCCCAGAGATTCTGATATGCCATGTTGTCATTTTCATTTGTCTATATGTATCTTTTGATCTCTGCGCTTATTTCTTCTTTGACCCACTCATTTTTTAAAAGTATCTTGTTTAGTTTTTACATCTTTGTGGGTTTGTTTACCTCTTTTTTGCAGTTGAATTCTAGTTTCAAGGCTTAATGATCAGAAAATATGCTTGGTACAATTTCAATTTTTCTGAATTTGCTGATGTTATTTTTGTGGCCCAACATACAGTCGATTCTTGAGAATGTTCCATGTACACTAGAGAAAAATGTGTACCCTGTCACTTTGGGATGAAATGTCTTGTAGATGTCTATCATATCCAATTGCTCTAGTGTTTCATTTAAGGCCAATATTTCTTTATTGTTTTTCTGTTTGGATGAACAATCTAGAGCCATCAGCAGTGTATTGAGTTTTCCAAGTATGATTGTATTTTTGTCAGGGTTTTTTTGTAGTTCAGTCAGTAGCTGTCTTATATATTTTGGTGCTCCTTGGTTTGGTGCATATATATTAAGAAGTGTTGTCTTCTTGATTTAGTGTCCCCTTAATCATTATGAAATGACCATTTTTGTCTCTGATTACTTTTGCTGTCTTATGGTCAGCATTGTTAGATATGAGTATTGCTACACCTGCTTTTTTTGGATGTTATTTGCTTGGAGTATTGTTTTCCAGCCTTTCACTTTGAATTTGTTTTTATCCTTGTTGCTTAGATGTGTTTCTTGTAGGCAGCATATAGTTGGATTATCCTTTTTAATCCAGTCTGTTACTCTGTGTCTTTTTATTGGTGAGTTCAATCCATTTACATTTAGTGTAATTATTGACACTTGATGGTTTCCTATTGCCATTTTATATATTGCTTTTTGTTAGTTTTGAATCTTGTTTGATTATTCTATTTTGTTTTTCTGTCATTTGTTTTTGTTTGGTTATAATCCATGCTTTTTTCCTGTTAGTTCCTTTTTCAAGTCATGTGCTCCTGTGGTGGTTTTTTTGGGAGTGGTTACCATTAAGTAATGAAAAGGGCACCTACCATGTTCATCGTAGTACACTATCTTATGAGTGCTTCTGAACTCCATCATCCTTTGCTACTGTTAATCTTCATCCTCTCCCCTTTATTGTTTTTGTTGTCACAGTTTAAATTTGATTTTTTGTGTGTGTGTTTCTGGTGGAGCTTTTACTTGTGGTTTTATTTTGTTTTGTTCTTTGTATCTAGTTGGAAAACCCTCTTTAGTATATCCTGAAGTGAGGGTTTTCTGATGATAAATTCCCTCATCTTTTCTGTATCTGTGAATGTTTTTATTTCTCCTTCGTATTTGAAGGATAACTTTGATGGGAATAGTATTCTTGGTTAGAAGTTCCTCTCTTTCAGAACTTTAAATATGGTGGTCCACTCTCTTCTAGCTTGTAGAGTTTCTGCTGAGAAAGCTGACGATAATCTAACAGGCCTTCCTTTATATGTTGTATTCTTCTTTTTCCTGGCTGCCATGAGAATTTTTTTTTTTTTTGTCATTGGTTTGTGCCAATTTCATTATGATGTCCCTTGGAGTAGGTTTGTTGGGGTTAAGATAACTTGGTGTTTTATTTGCTTCTTGAATTCTAGGCTTTAGTTCTTTCCACAGGCTTGGGAAGTTCTCGTCTATTATTTGTTTGAATATGTTCTCCATTCTATTTTCTTTCTCTTCTCCTTCTGATATACTCATTATTATTATGTAACTCTTTTTGGTGGAGTCAGAAAATTCCTGTAGGGCTTTCTCATTTTTTTTAATTCTTGAGTCTCTCTGTTCTTCTTTCTGTTGTGCCTCAAGTTGCCTGTCTTCTATGTCACTAATACTCTCTTCTATCTGGCCTGTTCTATTAGCTAGGCTTGTTACCTCATTTTTCAGTTCATGAATTGAGTTTCCATCTCTGTTTGATTTGTTTTTATAGTTTCAATTTCCTTGGTAATATATTCTTTGGGTTCGTTGTTTTCTGAGCTTCCTAAATTGCCTTTCTGTGTTTTCTTGTATACCTCTGAGTATTTTTAGAATTTCTATTTTAAATTCTCTGTCATTTAACTCCAAGGTTTTCAATCTTTTAAAATTTTTTTCTATAAATTTTTCCTCATCTATCTGTGCTACCTCCCTGTCTTTTGTATCCATGATATTCAATTTCCTTTTCCTTAATGGCATCTGAGAGTGATTTTGTTAATAACACTAATATAAATTAATGAAAAAGTAAAAAGTAAAAAGAAGGGGAATAGACAATAATAAAAGACAATAAATAAAAAATAAAAAAACAAATTAAACAAACATTTTTATTTTTCCCCTTTTTTCCTCTCCTTCCCTCTTTGAGAAAATGCTGTGCAAAACTGAGAATTATATTGTGTTAAATGGAAAAAAAACTACCTATAATGGGGGGCCTGAGTTGGGAAGAAGTGATAAAGGAGAAAAAAAAGGAGGTAGGGACCCACAAAATGCAAAAAAGGAAAAATTTTGGATCAAGAATAAAATAATTTGCTTGTAAATGATGGTCAAAGGAGAGATATAGTGACAGGGATAAGAATGAAACAAGAAAAAGAAAAAAAGACTATTATATTAAGTGGAACAAAAACTACATAGAGTGGAGAGCCGGGGTTGGGGGCAATGCTAATGAGTTAAAAAGCAAAGTAAAAAGCACACAAAATGCCACAAAAAAAGTTTGAATCCAAAATAAAATAGTTTGTTCATGAGTGAGGATCAAATGAGAGGAAAAGTAAAAGAGAAAAGAAGAAAATAAGAGAGAAAGAGAGAAAAGAAAAAGGAGATAAAGAAGAAAAACTAGAGAGAGTTAAGGGTTTTTGAGTATAACCCTCATAGAGAGAAAGAAAAAAAAATAGAAAATGCAACACTTATGGGTAATGTAGTTCAAGATGAAGATAAAAGGGTAAGATGAACAGAGGATAAAAGGACCATCGTGGAAGAAAATAAATAATAAAGATAAGAAGTTAAAAGAAACAAAAAAAAAGTGGAAAATGTCATAAAGTTTGTGGATTTTTCTTGATATTAAGAGGTTATCTTCTTTCTTTTTCCTTCCTCTTCCTCTTCCTGGTCGGTGGCACTGTACCCCAGGCTCTGCCCCTGTGGCATGCTTAGGTAGAGATTGGCAGTTGATGTGTCACTATGGTGATGTCATATACTAGGCCTCAGTCTCGTTGGTAGTCGGATCTTGTTAGCATTTACAAGCTCCAACAATGGGAGAGTCCGTTTTCTTGGAGCCTCTCTCCTTCCTGAATTAGCAGCCTGGTGATCCAGCTATGAGGTTGCCGCTGCCACTGCCTGGAGAGTAAGATGCTCAAAGAGCTGGCAAATCCCCACTCTATCCCCACTCAGCGCAGAGCTCTGGGTAAGGCTCTGTCAGTCAGAGCCATCAGCATAATCAGGCAGGGCTGGGAGCCAATTACTCTCAATGTGACTTTCTATGAGCCTGCAGGCATGTCCAGTATGTCTCAGCACTCTGTGGTTCCACTCTCCCCAGGCATTTTGCACTTTGTATCCTGTCCTGGCTAAGAAGAAGATGCCCTAGTTGCTGCCTGCAGAACAGGAGGTCTTAAAAGCTACCAAGTCCCTCTTTTTAGCACACAGCCCTGAGTATGAAAGATCTGCTATTCAGAGCCACCAGCATAAGCAGGTTTTTCACCCTGTATCAGCTGACTGGAAGTTGCCTCCGCCCCTCCATACAAAGCAAGATCCACTAGAAAATATCACGTCTCTTGTCTTAGATCACTGAGCTAAGAGAAACCTTGTCAGCCAGAGCCGCATAAGCCAGTTGGGCGGTGAGCCTACTGTGAGTTAAGCTAACTTGAGCGATTGGATTCACAGATTTGCTACAGAGACTGTTTGCAAGCCGCCTGTGCTCCCCTCTTCCAGTGCTAGCCTGAATGGCTGGCAAGGGCGCCCCGCTTACCCAGAGAAGACTGAGAGTAGGGAAGTTCGCTTTCGGCTATCCCCGCGCTGTTGTTGGTGGAGCAGGGATTAGACCGTTCCTCTGCTCACAGCCCACACAGGAGTCTCTGACCCTGCCTCTCTGTCCGGGAACACGGGTGCCCATGCCCGGGGCCCTAAGGGGAATCTTGCGCACACTGCCCACGCTAGCCAACCAGGATATCGTGGTAACGGAGGCTGCCGCTTGCCCACCTCTGCCAGGACAAGCGCCGGCGTTAGCTCACCGCGGCGTGGACACTCTTTCCTCGGCTTGCACGTCTGTGCTGCAGCCTGTCTCCTTCCATGCCCAAAGCTCTCATTCTCTCTCAGTTCCAAGTGACAGCAACCCTTGCTCAGGTTAGTGAGGGAGGCAGAGTGTTCCATTCTCCGTCTTATTTCCTTCAGGGTTGCTTATAAATTTAGTTCGTTTTACGCCCCTTCATACCTTTTTGTTCAGTGTATGGGACTTACAGACGCTCTAGGGATAGATTTTTCTGTCTCTGGTTGTAGAACTTGTTGAAATTTTGGGGAGAAGAATCTGGAGCACTCCTCACGGCACCATTTCTCTGATGTCACTCCTAAGTTTTGATAGTAAGAAAGCAAAGCCTAGATATTAAGGATTGTCTCTCCTAACCAGTTTGTGATTTCGAGTCCAGCCAAGGCTTAATATAAATTCCAAACACATACTCTTTAACCACGTAAAATACAGTTCATGCATTTATTTTTTATTGTATTTATTTCAGAGGGTAGTCATGAATTTTTCCAAATGTTTAGAGTTTGTCTGAAGGAAATACTCTCTTTTAAAAGGGGTTTATTTTTCAAGCTATTGTTATTTCAAGTGAGTTAAATGCCAATTTTGGGGAAGAAAATACAGCTATAAATATGGAAAGGCATATAAAATAGTACTTGAAAGCAAGATGAACTATGTATTACATCCAAAATATTATCAATTTTATTCCTTTGAATATTTTTCTCCAAATATGATTTGTTCAAAGATTATTTTCTTGTTGAAACTCAATTTCTATTTATACAGAGAAAAAGCTCTTATGGGGAATACAATACAGAACAATTGCTTCAAATTATACCAGTACTCAAATTGGTATTTCACTGGGAGAAATCAATGACAGTACCAACTCTTTATAATAGTTTCATTAAAAATCACCTCTGCGCTCTGATATTTTCTTTCAGAAGTCAGAGGAAAAGAACACTTATTTTGTTTATGCTGTCTGACCAACTACCAGCTTCAATTAAAATTCTTAGCTGGATACATTGACTCAGAAGGAGAGAAAAATCAAAATATATTACTCATCCTGTGCTAAACCCGCTGCTGAAATGAGTGGAATTGCTCTTCTGGCTTAATAGTTGGCACATTTATATCTGGATATTATTGTCTTTCATGGCATATGAAAAATTTAGCAAAATCATAGGGAAGCATACTTTGTTGGTTGAAATAAATAGTGACGAGGAAGATATTTGTTCTTGGGATCTTTTCGGGAAATGTCAAGCATTCAGTTTTTATTCTGTAAATTGAGATTTTGAGTCCTTTATTCATTGAAAACACATACTGGATTCTCATGTTGTTCTGGGCAGTAGTGAAACCACATTGAATTAAACAGAAGAGTTAAAGAGATGCTGTCGACCTCTTGGTTGGCTCAGTGGTAGAGCATTGGCCCATCATGTGGAAGTCTGGGTTCGATTCCTGGTCAGAGCACACAGGAGAGGCACCTATCTGCTTCTCCACCTTTCCCCCTCTCCTTTCTCTCTTTCTCTCTCTCTCTCTCTCTCTCTCTCTCTCTCTTTCTCACTCCCTCTTCAGCAGCCAAGGCTTCATTGGAGCAAAGTTGGCCCGGGCACTGAGGATGGCTCCATAGCCTCTACCTCAGGCTCTGGTTGCAGTGGAATAATGCCCCAGATGGGCAGAGCATCACCCCCTGGTGGACATGCCGGGTGGATCCTGGTCAGGCACATGCAAGAGTCTGTCTCTCTGCCTCCCTGCTTCTAACTTTGGAAAAATACAAAAACAAAAACAAAAACAAAAAACATGAGATGCCGTTGGCCTCTTTTGTTACAAAACATAGATCAGTGGAGAATGCAACCAGTCAGAGGATGTTACACATAATTATAAAATTTAAATACTGAAGGCAAGCCTCCAGGCCATTATGCTATGTCTAAGACTATATATTGAGATACCATGGACTAAAGGTAAGGAAGTCTTCTGGTGGGGGGGGGGTGTAGGTTTCTCTGTAAAGTTACGAGGAGTGGAAAGAGGACTGGATGGTAACTAGGGAAATAAGAAGTGGCCTGTTTCAGGGACGGGGGGAGCAGAAACAGGCTGGTAAACTGTGCATGATGTGAGGGGTGAGGGACACTGAATAGCAGAGGACATCTGTCTGCCAGTCAGGCCACACCAAAGGAGTAGTTTGACCTCCAGTCAGGCAGTGTTTGTGCCATAACTAGATGTTTAGCAGCCAGGACAGCAAATAGCTGCTAGCCACCAGCTCATCAATGCCGGCCTCCCGTGGCTGACCATCATTCAGGTCAGTAGTGGACACACCTGCTGTATCTGCCACTTTCCAACTTCAAAATTCTGTGAAATAAATTTTTTTGTGTGATAAATAATCAATGATGCCATCTTGTCTGAAGGAGGACAGAGGGGAGAGGGAGGGGGAGGAGGGGGCAAGGAAAACTGCATAATTAATATTGTATACTCCCCCTAGACAATAGCATGTGAGAGAGAACCCTCAGCAACATTACACTCCACCTGGACTTATAAGTTTACAGTAAAACAATTATGCGTTATAAGATTTGATAAGTATATATCATTGTTAGAGTATTCTGAGAAACAATACTTTTTCTGAAAGAATATGATAAAAAATAAAGAAAGAAAAACAACCCTCCATTTTATTATGTCTATGGCTACACCAAAGGCAGATCTATCCCAATTACTGTCTGACCTAAATCTAATCACATATTTTTGGCAGCAGCTTAATGAGCAAGATAAAACAAAATGTCTTCGAAGTTTTTGGAGCAATAGTCACAAGCTCATAAAATAGCGTTTAGAAAACTTGTCAAATTAATACAAATGATACTGCATTAAGGTCTAGTTATGACTTCACTTAAGAAAAACATCTCATCCTGGTAAAATCATCTCATCCCAGTAATTAGACTCATTTTTACTGAAATCATTTAAGCAAATTATGCAGGGAAATGTTTTTTACATCACATATTTTACCAAAATAAACCAAGATAGCAGTTTTCATAAAGAATGCCCAAGAATATTCTAGCAACATTGCCTGATGAAACCAAATAAAGTTAAGTGAGATGAAACCTTTGTATATCCAGGACACTATAAGTTTTCATAAAAACATAGAGACATCTAAGTAAGAATTCCTGACCTAAGAACATGAACCGTGAAACTTTCTTGTCTACTCACTTAGTGTTGACTGTGAATCAAAGAGTTAAAGATGCTGTGCGTCTGCCATGAGCACACAATCTTACCTTTCTCGTGTAAATGAGCATTAGTGTAAGGAGAAGCATTATCTTGTCTAATGTCATTTGTATTAACAGCATTCAGTAAGTGACAAAAGACTCTAACATACAGTGTATAAAGAGTAATACCTATTCATTTTATTTATACAGTTTTTTTGTTCATTCATTAGTACAGTTCGGTTCTCTGACAGGGTTCTTTGTCTCCAGAGTGTCCATTAGCCTTTCAAGACTATGCTATTAATAGAACTACACTGCCACTTGCAACCCCTCTTTCTTACACATGGGCCAGACCAACATCATGCTCTAACAGCTCTCCGGATCTCTTCCAGTCCCCTCCATCTCATCTCACAGATATATACCCTGAAAAATATCCCCACATTTTATTTCATCTTGGTGTATGCTTTTTGGAAGACCCAGACTGATACATTTATTATTTAGAATAATTTATGAAAATTTATACAATATAATTTAGAATGTCAAGATCTACAAGGCATCTTAGGGGCCATTTCATTTCCTATATGAGAAGAATTAAGAATGTCTGGGGAGTCTGAATGAATCGTCCGGTTATATGTGGTTATTGACATTATCCAGGACTAGATATACCAGTTAACCCTTCATTTAATTTCATATCTGGTACACTAACAAAGTGCAACTGTAAGCAGAAGGTAAATAGTGGTTGGCCTTAAGTCGTGTGGTGTCCCTATCACCTCTGAAGAGAAAGCTCACTGTTGTTGTAGCAGTAAGAGTTATCTATAGAATCCTTATAACCCACTTATTAAAGTGTCATTGCTCAAAAGAAAATAATAGACAATACTCATGAAGACTGTGTTGGGAACTCTACTGCTTCTGATGTAGACCTCAAATAATAGGGACTTCTTTTTCTTTAACACTTTGGTACATTTATTATCATAAAGACTCTTTTATTGCAATGCATAACAATTAAATGTAGTGTTTTATCATTAATAAAATTACCCAATGGATATTTTTGTAATTTCTTATAAATCAACATTATTAAGCAAATAATGCATCATTAGACTTCCAACACTGAACGAGAAAATAGCTTAAATACAGCTCCATTTCACATGCCTCCTTCTGCCTAACCAACACTGAACCGCTAAGTGCCCCAAACCCTTTGGTGTTCAATATCCATTTTAAAGTCGAACCCTCCACTCACAGATAGAACTCCACAGAACAAACGACAAAAGTGAGTCAGTGGTCTGGAAGGGGGCTGCCTTGCTGTGTGGAACACCTTCTCCTGTTTCCAGTAGTCTCTCATGTACAGAAAGAAAGGCATGTACTATTTTTCTATTTGAAAAAACACAAAGATTTAATCATGTGAATTATAAAAAACACCCTATTTAATAAAAATATTTGTTCTTTCTAGATTAAAAGCACATATTGTAGGAGGAGCAAGATGGCGACGGAGTAGGCGGACTTACCAACTTCCAAATCCCAGAACCAAAGTGGATTATAACTCAATTTTAAGAACCATCATCTGGATAAACCAACTTTGAACTAAACTAAATGGACTCTTCAACCAAGGAACACAGAAGAAGCCACACTGAGACTGGTAGGAATAGCAAGTAGCGAAAACGCGAAGAGGACTGCCCAGTTCCCCGGAGCAAATGGCGGGAGGAGAGTTTGTCGGAAAGGGAGGGACCTGGGTCCCAGAAACCAAGCCCCAGCCTACAGTCCCAGAGCCTAGAAGAGGGGTTTGGACAGTTTTGAGTTGTGAAACAAGTGAGGGAGCTCCCAGGCCTACAGTGTGGAGTATTAGGTCCCTTCCTACTCTGTTGAGGGTTGCTGAAGGGTATGGTGGCGGCAGGACACTGAAACGTGGTTCTGTCAGCCTGGACGGAGGCCAAGCCGGTGTGAGCTCAGTCTAGCCCAGCAGGGGCAGAGGGGAAGCGCGAAAGCAGTCCAGAAGCTGCAGGCCCGCCTGTAATCCCACCTGCGGGGACAAAGCGGGAGGCCAGGAACGGGCAGAGATCTGCTCTGCGACCCTGTGCAAGCCGGCCCTAACTGCGGGGACAGGACTAGGACCAGGGACAGGCGGGTGCTCGCGGCTAAGCTCACGCTACCAGCCCCACCTGGCTGGAGAAAGCACGGTTTGCCATTCTATGTGCGCAAGCGAGCTCCAAGCGTGGGGGTCGGGGTAGACCCTGAGACGAGTGAAAGCTCGCAGCTGAGCCCAAGCTACTATTTCAGCCCAGACAGAGAAACTGGGGTTTGCCATCCTACGTGCACGAGCGGGATCCGAACACAGGGGATGGGTAGACTCCAGGAGAAGGGGAAGCTCACAGCTGAATGGAAGCAAGCAAACATGCCTGGCCCATAAACCTTGGTTTGCAACCCTGCGCAAAAGGGCCCTGGCCTCGAGGGTGGGGCTAAAGCTCCGTATGAGCAAAGGCTCATAGGTGAGAGCACATCAAAGCCCCGCCCAACCCACAAAAATGTGGCGAGCAGGCTCTGACTGCAGGTTCTGGGCGGAAGTCCGGAAACAGGCTGGGTCCACAGCTGAGCAAAGGTGCTCACCTCTACCCTTGGTGCTGAGGGTTGTGGCTTGAGTGACAGCCCTTCCCGCGGAGGAGAGGCAGAAATCACAGCACAAGCCACAGTGGGCCAGCAAGGGCAAGGCCCATACCCAACTGACCTACGCAGTGGCAGAGGGGGTGGTGGACCTGCAAACAGACCACACCTAGAGAACACAAAGGCAACACCAACTGGACTCCAGTGGCCACAACTTGCTTATACACAGACAAAATGGGCAGGCAGAGGAATGCAAACCAAATGAATCGAGAAATCCCCAGAGAAGGACCTAAATGAACCAGATATAACCAAATTACCGGAAGCAGAATTTAGAATAATGATAATTAGGATGTTCAAAGAAATTAGAGCAACAATGGATAGTCATTATGAACACCTAAATAAGGAGATAACAAGTATAAAAAACAAAATTGAAATAATAAAAACGAATCAGACAGAAATGAAAAATACAGTATCAGAACTGAAGACCACAATGGAAGGAATTAAAAGCAGGATGAATCACACTGAGGATCAAATCAGCAAGTTAGAGGACACAATAAATAAAGACACAGAAGCAGAGAAGAAAAAGGAAAAGAGACTTAAAAAATGTGAGGAATCTCTAAGGGAGCTCTGTGACAACCTGAAGAGAAACAACATTCGCATCATAGGGGTGCCTGAAGAAGAGGAGAGAGGACAGAAAATAAAAACT
Source organism: Rhynchonycteris naso (assembly GCA_037038555.1). Classification (NCBI taxonomy): domain Eukaryota; kingdom Metazoa; phylum Chordata; class Mammalia; order Chiroptera; family Emballonuridae; genus Rhynchonycteris; species Rhynchonycteris naso. The sequence goes on along the minus strand of CM072999.1, from coordinate 134,466,543 downwards.
TTGTTCAATCAAATCATAGCACAAAACTTCCCTAAATTAAGGCTGAGAAACACCCCATATGTTCAAGAAGCACATAGAACTCCATTAAAGAGAAACCCAAAAAGATCTACACCAAGACACATCATAGTAAAAATACCAAAACTAATGGATAAAGAAAAAATTTTAAAAGCTGCTAGAGAAAAAATGGCTATCACCTACAAAGAAGCCCCCATAAGGATGACATTGGACTTCTCAACAGAAACACTTGAGGCCAGAAGGGAATGGCAAGATATAATCAAAGTAATGCAGAACAAGAACCTACAACCAAGACTACTCTATCCAGCAAGCCTAACGTTTAAAATTGAACAAGAAATAAGAAGCTTCCCAGAAAAAGAAAGCCTGAAGGAATTCACTAAAACCAAACCAATTCTGTAAGAGATACTAAGGGGCCTGTTGTGAACAGTTTAAAGGGAGGAAAGAATATAGCAAAAGAAGAATACAGCTTTAAAGAATAAAATGGCAATAAACAACTACATATCAATAATAACCTTAAATGTAAATGGATTAAATGATCCAATCAAAAGACATAGGGTAGCTGCAAGGATAAAGAAACAGGACCCATACATATGCTGTCTACAAGAGACACACCTTAAAACAAAACATGCACATAGAGTGAAGGTAAAAGGATGGAGAAAAATATTTCATGCAAATGGAAATGAAAAAAAAGTTGGGGTAGCAGTACTAATATCTGACAAAATAAACTGTAAAACAAAGGCTGTAGTAAGAGATAAAGAAGGACAATACATAATGATAAAAGGAACAATTCAACAGGCAGATATAACTATTATAAAGATATACGCACCAAACATAGGAGCCCCGACATACATAAAGCAGACTTTGATGGATATAAAGGGCAAGATTAACAGCAATACTATCATAGTAGGGGATTTCAATACCACTCTGACAACACTGGATAGATCCTCACGAAAGAAAATTAATAAAGAAACAGCAGACTTAAAGGATACACTAGATCAACTTGATTTAATAGATATCTTCAGGACTTTTCATCCTAAAGCAGTAGAATATACATTCTTCTCAAGCGCTCATGGTACGTTTTCTAGGATAGACCACATGTTAGGACACAAAAATGGTCTCAATAAATTTAAGAAGATTTAAATCATATCAAGCATTTTCTCTGATCACAATGCCATGAAACTAGAAATTAACCACAAAAGAAAAACTGAAAAATACTCAAAAACCTGTAAACTAAATAGCATGTTATTAAATAATGAATGGATTAACAATGAGATCAAAGAAGAAATAAAAAAGTTTCTAGAAAGAAATGATAATGAGCATACATCAACTCAAAATTTATGGGACATAGCAAAAGCAGTTCTGAGAGGAAAGTTCATTGCACTACAGGCATATCATAAGAAGTTAGAAAAAGCTCAAATAAGCAACCTGACCCTGCATCTAAAAAAACTAGAAAAACAACAGCAAATAAAACTCAGGACAAGTAGAGGAAGGAAATAATAAAGATCAGAGCAGAAATAAATGACATAGAGGCTAAGGAAACAATACAGAGGATCAATGAAACCAGAAGCTGGTTCTTTAAAAAGGTAAAAAAAAGATTGATGAACCTTTAAGTAGACTGACCAAGAAATAAGAAGAGAGGACTCAAATAAATAAAATTAGAAAGTACAGTGGAGAAATAACAACTGACACAACAGAAATACAAAGCATTGTAAGAAAATACTATGAAGAACTCTATGCCAAAAAATTAGACAACCTAGGTGAAATGGACAAATTTCTTGAATCATATAACCTTCCAAAAATCAATCTGGAAGAATCAGAACACCTAAACAGACCAATTACAACAAAGGAGATCGAAACAGTCACCAAAAAACTCCCAAAAAAGAAAAGTCCTGGGCCTGATGGCTTCACAAGTGAAATCTATCAAAAATTCAAAGAAGAACTAACTTCTATCCTTCTCAAGCTATTTCAAAAAATTCAAGAGGAAGGAAGACTTCCAAATTCCTTTTATGAGGCGAGCATAATTCTAATTTCAAAACCGGGCAAAGACAACACAAAGAACGAAAATTATAGGCCTATATGCCGAATGAATTTAGATTCTAAAATTCACAACAAAATATTAGCCAACCGGATCCAGCAATATATGATAAAAATCGTACACCATGATCAAGTGGGATTTATTCTGGAGAGGCAAGGCTGGTTCAATATTCGCAAATCAATCAATGTGATTCATCACATAAACAAAAGGAAGGACAAGAATCACATGATAATTTCAATAGATGCAGAAAAGGTATTTGATAAAATCCAGCACCCATTCATGCTCAAAACTCTCAGTAAAGTGGAAATACAGGGAACATTCCTTAACATGATAAAGGCCATCTACGACAAACCCACAGCAAACATCATACTAAATGGACAAAAATTAAAAGCAATCCCCTTAAGATCAGGACCAGGCAGGGTTGCCCACTTTCACCAGTTTTATTCAACATAGTTCTGGAAGTCCTAGCTACAGCAATCAGACAAGAAGAAGAAATAAAAGGCATCCAAATTGGAAAAGAAGAAGTAAAACTGTCACCATTTGCAGATGATATGATATTGTATATTGAAAACCGTAAAGTCTCAGTCAAAAAACTACTGGACCTTATAAATGAATTCAGCAAGGTGGCAGGATATAAAATTAATACTCAGAAATCAGAGGCATTTCTATATACCAACAATGAACTGTCAACAAAAGAAATTAAGTTAACACCCTTCACTTTTGCAGCCAAAAAAATAAAGTACCTAGGAGTAAATTTAACCAAGGAGGTTAAGGACTTGTACTCAAAAAATTATAAAACATTGATAAAAGTAATCAAGGAAGATACAAACAAGTGGAAGCATATACTGTGCTCATGGCTAGTTAGAATAAACATCATTAAAATGTCTATATTACTCAAAGCAATTTATAAATTCTATGCAATACCAATTAAAATACCAATGACATACTTCAAAGATATAGAACACATATTCCAAAAATTTATATGGAACCAAAAAAGAACACGAATAGCCTCAGCAATCTTAAAAAGAAAAAATAAAGCAGGAGGTATCACTCTTCCAGATATCAAAGTTTACTACAAGGCCATTATACTCAAGACAGCCTGGTACTGGCATAAGAACAGGCACGTAGATCAATGAAACAGAAAGAGGACCCAGAAATAAACCCACAGCTTTATGGACAACTGATATTTGACAATGGAGGAAAGAACATACAATGGAGTAAAGACAGCCTCTTTTACAAATGGTGTTGGAAAAATTGGGCATCTACCTGCAAAAAAATGAAACTAGACCATCAACTTACACCATTCACAAAAACAAACTCAAAATGGATAAAAGACTTAAATGTAAGCCGTGAAACCATAAACATCTTAGAAGAAAACATAGGCAGCAAGCTCTCCGACATCTGTAGCAGCAGTATATTTGCCGATTTATCTGCACGGGAAAATGAAATAAAAGGCAAGATTAACAAATGGGACTATATCAAACTAAAAAGTTTTTGCACAGCTAAAGACAATAGGAATAGAATAAAAAGACAAACCACACAATGGGAGAACATATTCAACAGCACTTCTGATAAGGGGTTAATAACCAAAATTTATAAAGATCTTATAAAACTCAACAACAGGAAGACAAACAATCCAATCAAAAATGGGCAAAAGAAATGAATAGAAATTTCTCCAAAGAGGACATACAGATGGCCAATAGGCATATGAAAAATGTTCAACATCACTAATCATTAGAGAAATGCAAATTAAAACTACAATGAGATATCACCTCACACCAGTCAGAATGGCACTCATCAGCAAAACAACACAGAATTAGTGCTGGCGAGGATGTGGAGAAAAGGGAACCCTTCTGCACTGCTGGTGGGAATGCAGACTGGTGCAGTCACTGTGGAAAAGAGTTTGGAGATTCCTCAAAAAATTAAAAATCGAACTGCCTTTTGACCCAGCTATCCCACTTATAGGAATATACCGTAAGAACACCATAGCACTGTTCGAAAAGAAGAAATGCGCCCCCATGTTCGTGGCAGCATTGTTCACAATAGCGAAGATCTGGAAACAGCCCACATGTCCGTCAGAAGACGAGTGGATTAAAAAGCTATGGTACATATATACTATGGAATATAAGAAATGATGACATCGGATCATAAATGGATGGACCTTGATATCATTATACGGAGTGAAATAAGTAAATCAGAAAAAAAATAAAAACTGAGTACAGCATGATTTCATACATAGGTGGGACATAAAAGTGAGACTATGAGACATGGACAAGAGAGTGGTGGTTACGGAGTGGGGGAGGGAGGGAAGGGTAACATAAGGAGGAGGGGAGGGACACAGGGAAAACCAGATGGAAAGTGACAGGACAATTTGACTTTGGGTGATGGGTATACAACACAATTGAATGATAAGATAACCTGGAGATGTTTTCATTGTGCATATGTACCCTGATTTATTGGTGTCACCCCATTAAAAATTAATAATAATAAAATATTAAAAAAGCACATATTGTATAACAAAATTAGAAAAAAATATATAAAATATATATTTGACACCCAAGAATATCACCAATGCCCAAATTAAGCAAAAAAGTAAACTTTATAATTGCAGGACCAAAATTGTTTCGACATAATCTAATTTCTGATTTTGAAGTTACAAATAATTTTGTCATTATTTCTTGAATCTAAAAAATAAAAAGGAACCACTATAGAAAGCTGTGGTATTAGATAAACCATATTGCCACGTTATAAATTCTCTTAAATTATAATCTCATATTAAAACAAATATATAATTTTAATTTTCATATTAATTAGTATAGTTGAACCTAGACATGGGTAGCTATTCAATATAATTCACCAAAGAGTTCATTGAGATACATAATACCATATTCATGAATGGACAAGTACAACAATTCTCAAGGAATTTCAATATTTTGCTCAAAGTCATGTAGTTCCTTTGTTATGGAGCTTATACTCAAACCCATGCATTTCTGACTGTATATCCATTCTTCCCTATAGAATACTGATTTTTAAATTGTGTTCTAAGGATGTAGTTAATATTGCTCATTGTTCTCACTGAGAAATTTTAAAATTTTTAGGCTTTTATGTTTTTCAGTTTTATGGGGATAGAGTTGACATAAGGCTATAATTTTAAGATGTACCAAAGATATTTCATTTTGATTATGACGCTGATTGATATGCATATTCTGGGGCATAAGAATGACCATCTTATTGCTGACACATGAATCTAGCATGTACTTCCTTTTGCACCTGTGTTTATGATCACGTTGGAGCCAGCCGAACCTGTCGTATGTCTTAGTTAAGCAGAAGGCAACAGAACCACATTCAGTGCCCAACTGGTACGTTGCCAGCAAGATCCAGTGAATGGTGCCATTTTTCTGATAGCAGGGAACAGAATGACAATCAATCATCCTATGACACCACTCAAAGACCAATGACAGCAATATTTTTATGGTGATTAAAATCATTATTATTATTATTTTGAAATTTATCCATAATGTGTGGCTCAACAGTTAATTCCCTTTTTTATTGCTGAGTAATATTTTATTGTATGTATATTCTACATTGTATCCATTCACAGTAATAGACATTTCGATTGTTTCCAATTTGGGATTATTACCCATAAAGCTTCTATGACCACACCGATGTATAAATCTTGGTGAAGAAATGATGCATTGGTCAAGTCAAAGGCCCCTATTGCCTATGTGGTACGCTTGCAAGAAAGTAATCTTTTTCTCCCCTAAGGCTGTGATTCTCTATGCTTTTGGTCTCATTTTCCTCAATAAAGCCAATCTGTTTTGGAGTCATTCTGCTTGGAGTGTTTCCCAAATGCTAATAGGAGTCTCCATAATTTTAGGGACATGCCATTTGCACATTTTCTTTTTACCCTCTCCCTTACTGTGAACATTCTTTGTAAAAGGAAAAAATAAACAACCAAAGGGGGGGGCACCTTCTTCTATGTTACTGTTTCTGTGTCTGTACAAAGCTTACCTGTAAAATGGCCTCTAGAAATGACACCAACATTCTTGCAACAAGGACACCTCCCCGGACACTGTCATCTGTGGCTGGGAACGACAGAGACAGAGACATGTTTGAAAGGGAAGGTGGGAGAGAGCTCTGTGAATCATCATTAGTGATTTTCAGGTGGAAGTTTTAAGAACAGCCTTTGTGTCGCATTTTATATTGCACGTAATTAGGTAACATTCGAAGGGAAATAATAAGCGTCCGTGAGTGACTTTATTTTATATTTTTTAAGCCACAGTTCATACATTACCTAAATTTAAGAGTCATTGTGAAGTATTACAGAGACTTCTCAATGGCTGTAACCTCCATTCTTAAGTAAGGCTCTTGCCAGTCAAGAATTGACAATCTGAGCTCTGAGAATGGACAGCCCAGGAAGCAAAGGTAGTACTTGAAATATTTAACAACTGGAACAGTATTAGGCTGGGCAATGAAGAACAGACAATAGATAATCAACAATTGATGAGGCCACACCCATGAACCCCAGCTGAATAACAGCTCCTACTACGGGTAGTTACATAGAGTCATAAACACAAATGTTTTCATTGATGTAGCCTCCATTATTGCATTTGCTGGTTAGCACTCAGCAGTGCTCTCTCCTCAGAAGCTGGTCTTTGGAGTCCCAGGTTGTTATAATATGTCCACATCATTGGGCCTTTGGCTATGTCTCCTTGTTCCAGAATCAGTGCTCATTTTTGAAAATTGGATAAATTTATGGCTTTATTTCTCAACCTTTTTAAATGTCTATTGTCCCAAGTCTGTTATGGGGATTAGAAATCATATCTCTTCCCTAAGTTTTCTAATAAATCCAGAGGACATATTGTTTTGAATGCCTACAGAAATTACAAAGTCATTTAAACCCGGGGATTGGACCTTATAAAAGGAAGATGTTTCATCTCGACTTCTGTCTCCCTTCTTCCTTACCCAGATTTCAATTTGCAAAGTTTTCAGGTTCAGCTCGCCTCCCATCCTCTGTTCCTTTACCCCTATTTTTTATAGCGGTTCTGAGCTGCATAAAAGGTGGTTTATGGCTCAAGATCTTTCAAAAGAATATTCATCGCATTTTTCAACAGCTCATGTAGAAAAAATTTGCTTTCCTCACAGTGCCTTTTTTTTTTTTTGAAAGGTATATATATTTTTTGCCAACTGTAAATGGAACTCCAACCCCTGGGAGTTCAAGCTCATTTCTAGGTTTAGAATGCACATTACTCAAGCGAGCCCGAAACATGCAAAACTCATCTCCTCTCCTGCTCAGGGATGTCCAAGGGGCTCCCAGCCTGAGCTAAAACAACATCATCGCCAGGAACGGAGAGATATCTTAACATTTTAGAACTGCTATTCTTTCCTTTGTGTGAGTCATATGTGACCCCACAGCCTTAGATAATTTGCACTGCCTCGGAATATATGGTGTATATTTTTAATGATTTTCTTTGTAAAATATATTTTAAAACTCTATCAAGAGAACACCTGCAATTTTTCAGCTCAATTTTACCCATAAAACCTTCAGAATGTGTTAACAATATCATTTTCTAGGTCATACAAGGTGTTTGGCAATGCTTTAAATTACTGCTATTTTTTAAATTTGCACGTTTGAATACCTTTTATTAAAATCATCTGAATGGGGAGCAGAATGTGCCACCCACAAAATCCGCCTCTTTGGCATAGGATTTTTTTTCTAGGCTTATTATTTTTTCAGAAACAGGAGGCACTGGAGAAGCACTAAGAACTGAGCAGAAATTAATCTTTTGTAAGAGATGTTCATCTTTGGAAAGCAGACCTCTATTTGTAAAGGTGTCTCTGTGTCTGCCTAAGAGGAGGTTGTCTAAAGCTCAGGGAATTCAATCTGCATAACAACTTTACCCCGGTTGACTCTGCTCTCATAACTACCTCTCCCCTCTCTCTTTTGTCTTTAGCTGGAGATGGTATTTAAGGTGGTGGCTTGGGCCATTTCAAGGAGTTACTCAGTTTCCTTGAGTCTCTTCCACGTGTACAAGAGGTAGACATGTGATTGAACTTGTTTGTTTTCTCCTATTTATCTGTATTTTAACACAGGGGTGTCTCAGCCAAGAACCTAGGAGGGTTTAAGTAAATTAATTTTCACCCCTGCACTGTCTCTCTCTGCCCTTTGCAGATACCCTTGGGGCGGGGGGGACTAGAAGCTTTTCAGTGACGGGAAAATGTACCTGTGGGGAGGGATGCCCCCCCAAAGGGGAAGTCGAAGGATTCCCTGACCTTTGGGAAGCATGGTTCCTGACTCACTGTGGGGCTTTTATCTGAAGTCAACCAGGGAAATTTTAAATCTGGTGATATCTCTAGGACACTTCAGGCGAGTAACATGAGCGTTTACTAAGTCCTTCAACACTTCTTTTGATGTCTATGAAATTCACAATTTCTAAGCTTCAAGTGCCATTTCCCCTCATTGTAATCAAGATCTTCTCGTGGTTAGGATTTTTAAAATGTGATTTTCCAGCTGTTTTCCTCATGAATTTATCACCTGCCATGATACCCATTTTTATTTTTAATTATTTTGAAACCACAATCCTGTCTTCAGGGACCGAGAGGTCATCATTTAATAACAGGAGGGAAAGGAGAGCAAATCTTCAGGTGGGGAGTCTGCTCACATGTCCTGTTCAGGGCCAGGCGATGAGGAAGTTTTGTTTCATGGGCCCCTGGGCCTGTCTCTGCTGCTGTTTTTTATTAAACCTTACAAACTCTAAAAATTTGATGGCGGCCACGCGGGGGTGGTTCCTGCTGCATTCTGTCTTCCCGATTCGATTTCATTCTTTCCGAAGCTTTCCCCGGCACCCTTTGGAGAGCTTATTTCCTGCATTTTTAATGCAGTAAGATTGTGAGGACACCGTCTGCATTCTACCCTGGGATTATCTAACCTCCTAAGTGTATTTTTAATATTCTTATTGGTATATGTTCTAAAGTTAATTCATTCTTTTTCTAGACAATTCTGTGGGTTTTGACCAATGCACATCATCAGAGAATCCCTACATCACCCTATAAAGATTCCAGATTTTATCTACTGTTCACGGTCCTCCCCATCTCTGAATCTGTGGGAAGCACGGATTTGTTGACCCTTCTCTACCGGTCGGCCTTTTCCAGAATGTCATCACGTGGCCTTTTCAGCCTGGAGTCACTCACTTAACGATATGCATTCATGACTGGCGTCTACACAGGGCTCAAGAGTCCCTTCCTGTTTATTGCTGAGGGCGGTGCCTATTGTGGACACGCCCGAGTCCGTTTGTCCCCTCACCTGCTGAAGGACATCTTGGATGCTTTCAGTTTTTCTTAGTTATGCTTAAAACTACTGTCAACATCTGCACCCAGGCTTTGGAGTAGACCTAAGTTTTCGGATCAGTTGGCTGAGTTCTCAGGAGCAAGAGACGCTGCGTAGCATAAGACTGAGTGTACCTTGGCGTGAAACTGCCACCTATCCAGGTGTCTGTGCTGCTTGGTGACATTCCCATGAGCAGTGAGTGGATGCTTCTGTCACTCTGCATGTCACCGGCAGTTGGTTTCCCCACTTGTGGAGTTGGGCCATTCTGATAGATGTGCCGTGGTGACTCACTGCTGTACTCTGCTTTTGCCTGTGATCCCTGTGTTCTGTGTGTCTTCTCTGGTTAGGTCTTCCGGCTGTTTTTTAATGGGGTTGCTTGTTTTTCTTGTTGACCTTAAATATTATTTGTATATTGCTGGTGCAAGGACTTTGTCAGGTATGTGTTTCGACAGCCCTATCCCAGCCTGTGCCTTGTCTTTTCACACTCTCAAGTGCATTTTTCAGAGAATAGAGGTTTTTAACTTTAATGCCTTTCGCGTAGGCATTGCTTTTCTTTTATGTAGCGTGTGTGTGTGTGTGTGTGTATCTAAAAGCATTACCAATCCTGAAGTCACGTAGATTTTTCTCCTATGTTTTGTCTTTAGAGTTCTATCATTTCACGTATTACGTTTAGATATTGACCTGTTTTGAGTTACTTTTTTTGTGAAAGGCTTGAGGTTTGTGCCCAAGTTTATTATTTTGCATGTGGACATCAACTTGCTCCAGCTCTATTTGTTGAAAAGATCCTCTCTCTGTTGAAGACCCTTTGTTAAACGTCAGCGGACTACATTTGTGAGGCTGTATTTCTGGGCTCTGTTTTGTCTGATTTATCCGGGTGTCACTCTTCAGCAATAGCATGCTGTGTCCTCCCTGGGGCCTCAGAATAAATCTTGCAATCAGGTAGCACGGGTCCTCCAACGTGATTCACCCATAGGGTTGCATTGGCTATTCTAGGGTTTTGCCTCTTCGTGTACATTTTAGAATTAGGGTTGTCAATATCTACAATATAATTTACAATATGTATAAAATAAGGATTTTAATAAGGTTGAGCCCTATCATTTCCTTTTTATAAGGATGTGTGTAATAAATCATTTCTGGAATTTATTGTCTAAGATAAAGTTTGCTTTACTTCAGAACATGGGATATCTTTCAGTGAAATCCATGTAAGACAGAGTTATTCCCTTTTTAATATCGACATCAAGGAAAGAAAGAAAGAAATTATATTAGAAATCAGTCTGGTCATTCAATTGATTACTTTTTGTATCGTCAATGAGTTTTATTTTAACACTCACACCTGTTAGTAGTGGGTTTGATATAAATTATAACTGAATTAAAATATTGAATAAGTATAAAAAAGTAGAACAAAGTAAGAATTTAATTCAAAATATCAATAAAATGTTATTGAATTTTTTTGCAGTGAAATTTTGGCAGTTTGTATCAATTTGTATTCTATGTTAAATATAATATGTAGTTGTTTTTGCATATACGTTGCTTTACTTTTGTTTCAAGTGATTCCTTAATAGGATTGGAGAATAATTTACATGTAAGTGCAAATTCCCTAATTACCCACCAGAGAAGAGGTAGTTTGTGATGGTGTTTTTGGTTAGTGAAAATTCAAGTTTTTTGTTCCCAGTACCATTCAAATTTATAATCTTAGCAAACTATGTTTGGAAATGCATTGGGCATTGTCAGGGAAAATACAACTGGGTCTAATTTTACTGAGTGTGTTGTTAGTAGATAAACATTTGCAGAAAAGAGAATTTGAAAATATATTAATAGCACTGTACAATCATATAATTTCCTCATTCTGCACGGAATTTACCCAGGAGTTGATCCTACCCCTCAATGACAGAAAGAAGCAGCACTTTGTTTTTAAATGGTTTACCTTTTGTAGTTGATGGAAAAATATATTTTGTGTGATGCCGGCTCTTCCCTTGGTAAATAAATGGCACTTTCCATCCAGACCCTTGTTCAAGAACTAACAACTACTTTTGAAAAAGCAGCATGCAGGACAGCCACTACGTCTACAACGGAGCAGTAGAAGGGGACATGGCACCAGAAATCTTGTAAAGTCTTTGTGTTCATACATTATTTTTTTCTTATTCAAAATACATTTTGGGCCCTGTTGCAAACCTAAAATAATCTTTCAAAACATGAATGATCTCCAGAAGACATGTGCAGATTCAACATGTCACCCACATGATAACTCTCGAGACCTCACCTCATCTCATAGTGAATCAACTAAACTTTTATTCTTTAAAGCCCACATCAATGACAAACCTTTCGCAAAAGGTTCTTGGATCATTCCACGTCCACTTGGGATCTAGTGTGTTACACTTTAAGTGACACACTTACACATTGGTATCCACTACACCCTAAGCACTTTGATATTCCTACCGGAAAGAGCATGCTGTTTGCCACTACGAGGGAGGGAATCTTTATGGTATATACTCTGATTCTGCAAGGTTCTTCCTTTTGAGGACTGAGCTGCCCCTTCAGTGAGAAGGTTTCACGTGGGCTCAGATTCATGAACTAGACAAAAGGTCATGTCCTCTTATGGGGGTGGCCACCCACAGTCTCTTCCGCTTTCACCTCAGTTTGGCTGCAGACATGAAACCGCGTCTCTGTGGGATGTCTATATGTGTTGCCTCGGATGAGGGCATGATCTGATACCATCTCCACTACTCTACATGGGACATGCCCTTGGCCACTCTCTGACCTTGACAGATGTTGCAGTAGTTGTGGGCCATAAGCTTCTGGCAGCTACACCCATCACCTGGTCTCTCTGACTTTGGGCTCCCGTCAACCTCACTGCAATGACTAAACTGAGTCTGTGACCACACCTCCTGCTTGCAGAGGAAAGCCAAGGCCATTGAACTTGTCAGTGAGCTGCCCCAAGCTGTCCTGGAACGTCATTCCTCCAGCGGAGTGTGCGGTCTCACGTAGCACATCTGTTCCAGGATCCCCCTTTGCTGACCGTTTCCCTCCCTGCGTTATCTGCCTCGCCAAACGTGAGCCACTGCTTCTCTCTGGCCTTCCCCTTATCGGACTATTCTTCACGCCTACTCTTCCAGCACAGGTTCGAACAGGAAGTGCCTGGAAGAGTTAAAGGTAGAAGAAATTAATTGTGAGACATAAATAAATGGACCAGATATGCATATTTGCATAATCCATATAAAACTCCATGTCTCTCTAATTACTATAAATCTTAAGTATAGCATAGTGGCTAAGATTTGGTGAACTATTCAATAAATGATTATGATACACATTTAAAGGCATAAAAATGCACAGGAATGAGATGATTTTAATATATTATAAGAGTATAGAATCCATGTTTCTAAATCTGTTATTCTGTCTGTGTATCTGTTAAGATTCTCTGTGAGTTTAAGTAAGGATGTGATGAAATTTTATTTCTTCAAGGAATACCTATGAATGAAACTAAAAGAGAATCTGAATTTGTAAAATCATTTAAGTAGCTTCTGAGGGGATACTTTCTTTATGACTTGTTGAGGAAACAAATCTAAACTGTCAGAGATATATTATAAGGTGGTTAGAAAATTGTAAAAACAATCTTCATGTCCTTATAAAAACACATCTTGTATTTCTTTCCAAAACCATCTCAATAAAAAAAGAAAACTTAGCATCCTTGCGCTGAACATTTATTTATACTTGATGTTCTGAATCAATCAATGCATTGGTGGGTTTGTGTTTAAAAGCCAAATGACACAGTTATTACTTCATCTGAAAACTGAACATCGAGTTTGAGCTTCCTATGAGGAATGTGAATTTACACAAGCCGGGCACAAGCACCTCACCTCTATTAATATCAGCAAGATTGGACGTGAAGAGTGAGCTCCTCTGTAGTTAGCAGAGATGAGCATCCGGGACAGGCAGGGATCCATGCTGGCAATGCCACCATGTGGCCACCAAGGACACCCAAGTCTTCACCATTTCCCATGCTTCCAGAAGGTAGAACCAGAATGCAATGGTCAGTAATTGGGTCTTTAAGGAGAGGTCATGACATTTCTGCTCGCATATTATGGGTCTCTAGTTATTTACATGGTCCCCCCCACCCAAGGGTAAAGGAGGCTGGGATACACAAGACTAAACGAGGAATGAACAAACTAGGAAGAATAGGTATCAAAGCATTGTGCGTTAGCATTAATGAGAGCAGACAACAGAATGACAGCAAGAAAACAAGATGGCCTGGAGAAGATTTTATTGTTGAGATTGATTTGGTTTCACTTTTTTTAATTAGACAAGACTACAGAAATATGATGGCTTGATAAATTGTGACTGATGGAAATGACTGGAAGGAAAGAAAAAGATGGGTGTGACAGGGCTTACATAAAATAACAATATATAAGCAATCCAAGCAGAGAGGGGTTTGGAATGAGACCAGTTCTGAGCAGAAAGGCACCATCTTGAGAAGACCTCCCTATTGTACCAGGACAAGCTGGGATGTTTGATGAAGAAGTTGAGTTTGTAAGGGTGTTTGTTTGTTTGTTTGTTTGTTTGTTTTTTACAGGGACAGAGAGAGAGTCAGAGAGAGGGATAGATAGGGACAGACAGACAGGAGCAGAGAGAGGTGAGAAGCATCAATCATTAGTTTTTCGTTGCCGTCTCAACACCTTAGGTGTTCATTGATTGCTTTCTCCCATGTGCCTTGACCGCAGGCCTTCAGCAGACTGGGCAATCCCTTGCTGGAGCCAGTGACCTTGGGTCCAAGCTGATGAGCTTGTGCTCAAGCCAGATGGGCCCACGCTCAAGCTGGCGAGCTCAGGGTCTCAAACCTGGGTCTTCCGCATCCCAGTCTGACGCTCTATCCTCTGCGCCACCGCCTGGTCAGGCGAGTTTGTAGGTTTGATGATGGGATCCTAACAGGTTTTACTCATCCTGAAAGTTGGCCCATGTTGGTGTTAACTTCTACCTTCTGCTATGGAGGATTACACATCCCTCTGTTCCTCTAGGATTTTGACAAATTAAGAGGATATCAATGTGAATTCTTAGTTTATCATTTTAAGAGATAGGGCTGCCCTATGTGACAATAAAAGAAAGAACAAATAATATACTTTGACTATAGATTATACCAAGGATGGTAGAAATGGAGTTTACTAGGTGTATATATGTAACATTTTAAACTATTGAAAAGGAAAACAAGACATTAGGAACGTGGTAACTTCCATCCCACAGGAATGCTTCTCATAGTTCTTGCTACTCCTTCATTCTCCCTCATTTCTTTCTGGAAAACCTGTTTACTTTTGCTTTGTTTAAAATCTATCCCCCACCATTAAAATCCAAAATCTGCAGTTCCAGGCTGCAGGCTGTCTGCTGGCAGAACTCAGGAATGCTTAGGGGAGGTCGGGTTTTGGGTCTTTTCAAGCCTTCACGTGATTGGCTGAGGCCCACCCACATTAAGTTCATCCATCTGCTTTACTCAAAGGTCACCCATTTAAATGTTAACCAGTACAAAACCATCGTCATGGAAAAGTCCATGATGGTATTTGACCCCATCTCTGGGCATCATGATCTCATAGCCCACAGAAGTTGACCTATGAAGCTAACCATCACCCTAATACAATGTAAGAGTTTCAGCATTTTAATTTATTTTACTGTCTGTATCACTCATCACCTTTGTGTCCAGAGTGGATTAAAAAACAAATCAGTGAGTGCTAACTTTCAATCATTAAGTCATAAAATTCACTTTTACATCAATAGTAAGACAACAAAGTTGCTAACAATGTTGGTCTTTAGAACTACTTGGAAAAGAGCCATGCTTTGTTTTGAAGCCTGAAATCAATACTGTAATGTTTGATTCTATTATCCTGTACCAACCAGTTGAAACCAAAAACTAACTTACAAAAAGGAGTTTCAGGAAGTCTGTATCTTTGGAAAATTTTGAACATGAAATGTATTTTGATCTGCACTGATTTTTTTTTTCCATTTTCCATTTCAAAAGTTTCAGGAACCTTTTCATGTTTCATCCCCAAACTCGGCAGCCTGAGATGTTTCATTTTAGAATTGTGAGACTCTTTGAATCCCATTACTCAAAGTAAAATGGAATGATTTGGAGAGTTATCAACCAACATAAAGTGAAGAAAGTATTTCAAAGGGAAATTTATTATGACTTTTTTCCCAAAAAATTTATTCAGAAAAGATCCCAATGTCACAAGCCCTGCCATGGGAAGGACCAAGCCCTGTGCATCAGAGCCTTTGGCTGTAGAGGGCTCTCAGCAGAGTGCCCTTGGCTGGCCAGCATTCTATAAGTGGTAATGAGGCTTTTTTATCAGATTGGCTCCTTCTATCATCTATAAAAATGCATCTGTTATGATAGGTGACCAAAAAGACCTCAATAAACTAAACTACATTAAGGTACTTGTTGGGCAGATAAAATATATTATGCTCACTTTGTTAAAGATGGTGCTGCCCACATGGAAGCCCGTCACCCAGGTGCTATTATTTGCCCTTATGCTTGGAATGGGTGTTGGGGAAAGGCTGTAATATAAGCAGGCCAGGTCGTTATGGCCTAAGGCTTAGTTTTAAGAGTAAGCTCTTCTCCATACCCTTGACTGATTGGATGATGTAGGGTGGTGCACTCTACTGAGGAATCCCATTTTGCCTCAGATGGGTGGCTTTGTGTCAGAGACTTTCTTGTTTGTATAATTGGATTAAAGGTTATGAATGTATGCTATAAAGTGGGGCAGGCCGGGAGTTTGATCTCTCTCTTGGTTCCTGAGGTATTAGTGAGGAGAGCAGATGAAGGCCACGTGGAGAGGAGAAGCAGCCAAGATGGCACAGTGTTGAGGAAGAAAGCAGAGCAGAGTTTGTGCAGAAGGAGATGGGGAACCAAGGTGAATAAGTCTGGTGAGCTAGAAACCAGACTTTGATTCTAGGAAACTCGGATAAGTCAGTAGCTTAGTGAGCACTGAATGAGTGGGTTTTGGAGCTCAGTGTGTGTTTTTGCTTGCCTGCCGGGTGCAAGCTAGAATTAAAGCTGATGGCTCACCAGTTCTTGGCTCTATTGTTTCATTACCGACTGTTCAAAGCTAATGCGAACCTGCATGGGTCAGGCAGCTGTGATCCTGACCCCGGCTACTGGCTTTACAGTACTCATCAACAAGAATGTATCCTATGTATCTATATACTTTTAACACTGAATATACCTTGATATGACACAATGCACCTCAAATAAAAATATAATATGTGTCAAGGCTAATCAAGAAGGGATTTGTCCCCTTTGCTAATAATAGACAACAAATAATAAGATAATAGAGCTCTTAACTACGAAAGAGAGTAACCAAATATAAAACAAAAAACAAGAGGACGGGAAGATGGCGATGGAGTAGGCGGATGTATCAACTTCCAACTCCCAGAACCAAAGTGGATTATAACTCAATTTTAAGAACCATCATCTGGATATACCAACTTTGAACTAAACTAAGTGGACTCTTCAACCAAGGAACACAGAAGCCACAATGAGACTGGAAGGAATAGCGAAAACGCGAAGAGGGCTGCCCAGCTCCACAGAGCAAACGGCAGCCCGCAGAGACCCGCATGGCAGGAGGAGAGTTTGGCTGAGAGGGACGGACCTGGGTCCCAGGAACAAAGCCCCAGCCTACAGTCCCAGAGCCTAGAAGAGGCATTTGGACAGTATTGAGCTGTGAAACAAGTGAGGATACTGTTTGTGAGAAAGAGACAGTTTTCTCAGACCCAAGATTCTTTTTAAAGGGACAGCGCAGAAAACCTCTCTCACAACCACACACCCGGGGCTCTGGGGAATGGGGACAGAGGAGAGGACCAGAGCAGCGGGAAGAGAGTGTGGACTGAAGGCACAGGGAGAAACACTCTGAGGGACAGCCACCCTAACCCCTGGGCTAAGTCACTTCCCTAATCAAAAACGAATATTACCCCTCGAACTAGCAATACCAGCAAAGGGAGACATGACATCAGCCAAACAAACTCTCCTGCGGCAAGTAGAGCAGAGCTGCTTAGAGGGAGGGAACTCCCAGGCTTACAGTATGGAGACTTACGGCATTTCCTACTCTGCTGAGAGTTGCTGAAGGGTATGGTGGTGGCAGGATGCTGAAACACAGTTCTGTTGGTGGGGGTAGGGGCCCAACTGGTGTGAGCTCGGTCTAGCCCAGCAGGGGTGGAGGGGACGCGCGAAAGCGGTCCGGCAGCTGCGGGCCCATCTGTGACCCCACCTGCAGGGAAAAAAGCAATAGGCCAGGAACTGGGAAAGATCTGCTCTGCAACCCTGTGAAAGCCAGCCCTGACCGCAGGGATGGGCGGAAGCTCCTGGCTGAGCTCATGCCAGCAAACACGCCAAGCCCAATAAACTGCTGTTTGCTATCCTGCGTGCGAGAGTTGGCTCGGAATGCGGGGCAGAGTAGACCCCAGGACAGGTGGAAGCTCACGGCTGAGCTCACGCCAGCAAACACGCCAGACCCAATAAACCTCGATTTGCAACCCTGCTCAGGAGGGCCCTGGCCTTGAGGGCGGACTAAAGCTCCGGTAGGGCAAAGGCTCACAGCTGAGAGCAAGTGAAAAGCCCTGCCCAACCCGCGAAACTGTGGCGAGCAGGCCCTGACTGCAGGTGCTGGCAGAAGCCACGAAACAGGCTTGGTCCACAGCTGAGCAAAGGTGCTTACCTCTACCCTATGTGTGAGGCTTGTGGCTTGAATGACAGCCCCTCCTGCGGAGGAGAGGCAGAAATCACAGCAAGAGCCTCAGTGGGCCAGCACTGGAAACGCCCATACCCAACCGCCCTAGGCTGTGGCAGAGGGGGTGGCGAACCTGCTGACAGACCACACCTAGAGAACACAAAGGCAACACCTACTGGACACCAGTGCCCACAACTTGCTTATACACAGACAAAATGGACAGGCAGAGGAATGCAAACCAAATGAATCAGGGGAAATCCCCAGAGAAGGACCTGAATGAACCAGATATAACCAAATTATCGGAAGCAGAATTTAGAATAATGATAGTTAGGATGTTCAAAGAAATTAGAGCAACAACGGATAGTCACTATGAGCACCTAAATAAAGAGATAACAAGTATAAAAAACAACATTGAAAATATAAAAAAGAATCAGACAGAAATGACAAATACAGTATCAGAACTGAAGACCACAATGGAAGGAATTAAAAGCAGGATGAATCACACTGAGGATTAAATCAGCAAGTTAGAGGAAACAATAAATAAAGACACAGAAGCAGAGAAGAAAAAGGAAAAGAGACTCAAAAAATGTGAGGAATCTCTAAGGGAGCTCTGTGACAACATGAAGAGAAACAACATTCGCATCATAGGGGTGCCTGAAGAAGAGGAGAGAGGACAGGAAATGGAAACTTTGTTCAATCAAATCATAACAGAAAACTTCACTAAATTAAGGCTGGAAAACATTCCACACGTTCAAGAAACACACAGAACTCCATTAAAGAGAAACCCAAAAAGATCTACACCAAGACACATCATAGTTAAAATACCAAAGCTAATGGATAAAGAAAAAATTTTAAAAGCTGCTAGAGAAAAAAAGGCTATCACCTACAAAGGAGCCCCCATAAGGATGACATCTGACTTCTCAACAGAAACACTTGAGTACAAAAGGAAATGGCAAGATATAATTAAAGTAATGCAGAACAAAAATCTACAACCAAGATTAGTCTATGCAGCAAGGCTAAGGTTTAAAATTGAAGGAGAAATAAAGAGCTTCCCAGAAAAAGAAAGCCTGAAGGAATTCATAAAAACCAAACCAATTCTGCAAGAGATACTAAAGGGCCTGTTGTGAATAGTTCAAAGGGAGGAAAGAATATAGCAAAAGAAGAATACAGCTTTAAAGAATAAAATGGCAATAAACAACTACATATCAATAATAACCTTAAATGTAAATGGATTAAATGATTCCATCAAAAGACTTAGGGTAGCTGCATGGATAAAGAAACAGGACCCATATATATACTGTCTACAAGAGACACACCTTAAAACAAAAATGCACATAGAGTGAAGGTAAAAGGATGGAGAAAAATATTTCATGCAAATGGAAATGAAATAAAAGCGAGGGGAGCAGTACTTATATCTGGCAAAGTGGACTTCGAAACAAAGGCAGCAGTAAGAGATAAAGAAGGACACTACATAATGATAAAGGGAACAATTCAACAGGAAGATATAACTATTATAAATATCTACACAGCAAATATAGGAGCACCGACATACATAAAGCAGACTTTGATGGATATAAAGGGCGAGATTAACAGCAATACTATTATAGTAGGGGATTTCAATGCCCCACTAACAACACTGGATAGATCCTCAAGAAATAAAATTAATAATGAAACAGCAGACTTAAATGATACACTAAATCAAATCGATTTAATAAATATATTTAGAACTTTTCACCCTAAAGCAGTAGAATATACATTCTTCTCAAGCGCTCATGGTACGTTTTCTAGGATAGACCACATATTAGGACACAAATACGGTCGCAATAAATTGAAGAAGACTGAAATCATATCAAGCATTTTCTCTGATCACAATGCCATGAAACTAGAAATTAACCACAAAAGAAAAACTGAAAAATACTCAAAACTTGGAAACTAAATAGCATGATATTAAATAATAAATGGATTAACAATGAGATCAAAGAAGAAATTAAAAAGTTTCTAGAAACAAATGATAATGAGCATACATCAACTCATAATTTATGGGACACAGCAAACGCAGTTCTGAGAGGGAAGTTCATTGCACTACAGGCATATCATAAGAAGCTAGAAAAAGCTTAAATAAGCAACCGGACCCTGCATCCAAAAAACTAGAAAAACAGCAGCAAAATAAACCCAGGACCTGTAGAAGGAAGGAAATAATAAAGATCAGAGCAGAAATAAATGACATAGAGGCTAAGGAAACAATACAGAGGATCAATGAAACCAGAAGCTGGTTCTTTAAAAAGGTGAAAAAGATTGATGAACCTTTAAGTAGACTCACAAAGAAAAAAGGAGAGAGGACTCAAATAAATAAAATTAGAAAGGACAGTGGAGAAATAACAACTGACACAACAGAAATACAATGCATTGTAAGAAAATACTATGAAGAAATCCATGCCAAAAAATTAGACAACCTAGGTGAAATGGACAAATTTCTTGAATCATATAATCTTTCAAAAATTAATCTGGAAGAATCAGAACACCTAAACAGACTAATTACAACAAATGAGATCGAAACAGTTATCACAACTCTCTCAAAAAAGAAAAGTCCTGGGCCTGATGGCTTCACAAGTGAATTCTATCAAAAATTCAAAGAAGAACTAACTCCTATCCTCCTCAAGCTATTTCAAAAAATTCAAGAGGAAGGAAGACTTCCAAACTCCTTTTTTGAGGCAAGCATAATTCTGATCCCAAAACCAGGCAAAGACAACACAAAGAAAGAAAATTACAGGCCTATATCCCTGATGAATTTAGACACTAAAATTCTCAACAAAATATTAGCCAACCGGATCCAGCAATATATGAAAAAAATCATACACCATGATCAAGTGGGATTTATTCTGGAGAGGCATGGCTAGTTCAATATTAGCAAAGCGATCAATGTGATTCATCACATAAACAAAAGGAAGGACAAAAATCACATGATAATTTCAATAGATGCAGAAAAGGCATTTATTAAATCCAGCACCCATTCATGCTCAAAACTATCAGTAAAGTGGAAATACAGGGAACATTCCTTAACATGATAAAGGCCATCTACGACAAACCCACAGCAAACATCATACTAAATGGACAAAAATTAAAAGCAATCCCCTTAAGATCAGGAACCAGGCAGGGGTGCCCTCTTTCACCACTCTTATTCAACATAGTTCTGGAAGTCCTAGCTACAGCAATCAGACAAGAAGAAGAAATAAAAGGCATCCAAATGGGAAAAGAAGAAGTAAAACTCTCATTATTTGCAGATGATATGATATTGTATATAGAACACCTTAAAGTCTCAGTCAAAAAACTACTGGACCTTATAAATGAATTCAGCAAGGTGGCAGGATATAAAATTAATACTCAGAATTCAGAGGCATTTCTGTATACCAACAATGAACTGTCAGCAAAAGAAATTAAGGGAACAATTCCCCTCACTATTGCAGCCAAAGAAATAAAGTACCTAGGAGTAAATTTAACCAAGGAGGTTCAGGACTTGTATTCAGAAAATTATAAAACATTGATAAAAGAAATCAAGGAAGATACAAACAAGTGGAAGCATATACCGTGCTCATGGCTAGTGAGAATAAACATCATTAAAATGTCTATATTACTCAAAGCAATTTATAAATTCAATGCAATACCAATTAAAATACCAATGACATACTTCAAAGATATAGAACACATATTCCAAAAATTTATATGGAACCAAAAAAGAACACAAATACCCTCAGCAATCTTAAAAAGAAAAAATAAAGCAGGAGGTATCATGCTTCCGGATATCAAGGTTTACTACAAGGCCATTATACTCAAGACAGCCTGGTACTGGCATAAGAGCAGGCACATAGATCAATGGAACAGAACAGAGAACCCAGAAATAAACCCACAGCTTTATGGACAACTGATATTAGACAATGGAGGAAAGAACGTACAATGGAGTAAAGACAGCCTCTTTAACAAATAGTGTTGGAAAAATTGGACATCAACCTGCAAAAAAATGAAGCTATATCATCAATATACATCATTCACCAAAACATACTCAAAATGGATAAAAGACTTAAACTTAAGCCGTGAAACCATAAGGATCTTAGAAGAAAACATAGGCAGCAAGCTCTCCGACATCTGTAGCAGCAATATATTTGCCGATTTATCTGCACGAGAAAATGAAATAAAAAGCAAGATAAACAAATGGGACTATATCAAACTAAAAAGTATTTTCACAGCTAAAGACAGTAAGAACAGAATAAAAAGACAAACCACACAATGGGAAAACATATTCGACAGCACATCTGATAAGGGGTTAATAACCAAAATTTATAAAGAACTTATAAAACTCAACAACAGGAAGACAAACAATCCAATCAAAAAATGGGCAAAAGAAATGAATAGAAATTTCTCCAAAGAGGACATACAGATGGCCAATAGACATATGAAAAAATGCTCAACATCACTAATCATTAGAGAAATGCAAATTAAAAGCACAATGAGATATCACCTCACACCAGTCAGAAAAGCACTCATCAGCAAAATAACACAGAATAAGTGCTGGCGAGGATGTGGAGAAAAGGGAACCCTTCTGTGCTGCTGGTGGGAATGCAGACTGGTGCAGCCACTATGGAAAACAGTATGGAGATTCCTCAAAAAATTAAAAGTCGAACTGCCTTTTGACCCGGCTATCCCACTTTTAGAAATATACCCTAAGAACACCATAGCACTGTTCGAAAAGAAAAAATACGCCCCCATGTTCGTGGCAGCATTGTTCACAATAGCGAAGATCTGGAAACAGCCCAAGTGTCCGTCAGAAGACGAGTGGATTAAAAAGCTTTGGTACATATATACTATGGAATACTACTCAGCCATAAGAAACGATGACATCAGACCATTTACAACAAAATCGATTGACCTTGATAACATTATACAGAGTGAAATAAGTAAATCAGAAAAAAAGAAACTTAGAACTGCATGATTTCATACATAGGTGGGACATAAAAGTGAGACTGTGAGACATGGACAAGAGAGTGGTGGTTACGGGGTGGGGGGAAGGAGGGGAGGGTGGTATAGGGAGGAGGGGAGAAGCACAGGAAAAACTAGATAGAAGGTGACAGAAGACAATTTGACTTTGGGTGACGGGTATGCAACACAATTGAATGATAAGATAATCTGAAGATGTTTTCATTGTACATATGTATTCTGATTTATTGATGTCACCCCATTATAATTAATAATAAAAAAACCCAGAAAACAAATAATGTAGAGCCCTTTTGATATGCAGGTCACCAGTGAGTAGACTCTTCACTGCAGAGTAGACGGTCCAGACAAGTGTAATGACAGTTTCACATGGCAAGAAACCTTTCTCGAGGGGGCTTATTGTGTGGCACTAATGGAAAACGATGGAAGAAACAGGTGGAAGGTAGGATATATATTTGCACAATATTTAGCCCGGGATATGGAGCAGCTGAAGCAAGTGGAATGAGCTCTATTTATGTGAGTGTCTGTAGAACTCAAAAAAAGACGAGATATTGAACATCTTTTTATGTACCTGTTGGCCATGGTACTATTCTATCATTTCAGGAAGAATGTCTATTCAGTTCCGGGACAGCCACAGGTATGTGAAAGCATGCTCAACTTCACAAATCCTCATGGAAGTGCTAATCAAAGTCACTAGGAGATGCCACCTCACACCTGCTGGAACAGCTATTGTCCAAGAGACAAAAGATGACAGGTGTTGGCGAGGGTGTGCAAAAGAGGAAGCTCTTGTGCACTGCTGGTGGGACTGTAAATTGGTGCAGCCACTGTGGAAAATAGCAGGGAGGTTCCTCAGAGAATTAAATGCAGGATGACCATGTGATCCAGTAATCCCACGCCTGTGTCCATATCCAAAGGAATTTAAGTAGGAATCTTGAAGAGATGTGTGCTGCAACATGGCTATTGCGGCATTCTAACGTTCAAAAGATTACTATTAAAGGTTATTTTCTCTTAAACTCGATGTCTCTTCCGATTAGAATCCCTGTCTCTCTATAGATTTACGTGTTAGTCTATGTTCCTGTGAGAGTCCCCCAGTACACGTGTGTGAACTTTGCCTCTCCTGAGCTCTTGCCTTTACTCCTTCACAAAGAGTATTTTCTTTTAAGACACTTAGAACCGTCCACAATGACTGATATAAAACTGACAGCACATAAATTTTTTATGGCTTTAACACAGTTTTGTCTTTTCTTCTTGCTTTTGAGCACTTGCAGAACCATATTCTTTGTCTAAACAGGACGAACCCAGCCAGATTGACCTGAGATGGCACTTGTCACTGGCCACTTAGTAGATGTGTAATTCAAGGTAAAACTCTCATCTCAGCTTTTGACTTTTTACATGTAAAATGAGTTTTCGTGACGAGCAGATGAGGTGAAGCCTATAAAACATTAGAAGAGGATCTAGCAACCTATACTTTGCTATTTTTGCGTACGATGAAAATTCCTTTATCAGAACACATGCCTATCAGTTCTGTTTTGTGCACTGTCCAACACACTGCTATCATTTATTAATGTGGTATCCTAATAACCTCTTGTATTATTGTAATATTTTTCAGTGTCAGCCACAGTATTATGGTTATATAAGGTAAAGCAATAAACTTATATAACTAGAGTTTCAAATATCTTCGATAATAACACATTGCCTCTTCACCGAAATTAAAATTTCCAGAGCTCCTTGGCCGTCAGTGCTAAAATTAGAGCCTGCTTTATTTTTTTTCCATTATTTTACACGTAATGTCTAACTGCAACTTATTATCTTTTCTTATGGAATAAATTCTTTCATAGATAATCAGTGAATTTCAATGAGAATTTTAATAAGTCCTAAGTATTATATTAGATTTGCTTTGCTGGGTGTTTATTGTACCCCATGAGAGGTCTTGGAAGAGAACATGTGGATAGAGTTCTATTTACTGGACTTCAGAGTTTCAGGCAGATAGTGAATTTGATTCATTATTGCTGTTTTTATGCGCAGGGCTTTTTTGTTACTATTATCTAAGCCTGTCGTAGATAGTTTCTAATTCACCCTAATCAGCTAGCAATCTGATAGAGACTGATAACTTCTTCCATGATTGACTTGGTAGAAAAAAAGACATGATTGAAATAATTATGCAATTCAGCATCATGAAAAATGTGATCACCTCACTTTATAAAGGCATGCTATTTTGGATTTTAGTATTAACATTTTCCTGTCGTTCAGAGTCTTAGAGCAAATATCACTTATCATATATCATGACATTACTAAAGGGATAGTGACAATATGCCCCCTACCCCTTAAAATTGTGCTATATAAATATGAAAAGGCTGTCATTTCCCTGTGGGAGATATGGGCCTGTTAATAGGGCAAAATGAGAAGAAACAAAATACTTCAATGCTCACATAGAAACGAAAATCAATTTTTATTTGCATACATTTTTAAATGCATGTTATTTATATAGACCTAACCACTTATACATGAGGACAAACAAGTTAACCATCAACCTGTTTACTTCTAAGTTGTAAAGGAAAACTACATGGAACTATAGTAAAACTCAACAACAAAAACAATGAGTTTTTAAGGTTGGGTGAAGTAAACAATAGGAAACTGAAGAGACAAAATATAATAGAACAGAGTTTAAAAAAACTAAATTAAGAATTATTTCTTTTTTAAAAGGTCACGGAATCCACATACAGCTTTGTGGTATCTTAGGGAGAGAAATTCATTTCTGTGTGTAACACTATCTCGTAATCATAAGCGTATTGTATTGTTCTAAGGTGAACCTGACTTTCTAAGTTTCCTCCTCTCGTCGGTCTTTTGCTCACCTTAGTACAAAGTCAAAATAGACCAGAGCTTGGGCCAAGACTATAAGAAATATTGCTAATATTATTAGATTACGATTTGATTTAAGAACTCTGCTGGGCCTTTTATTCCTACCCTAATGAAGACATTTGACTGAGGTTCCTATTGAGACTTACCTAGAAAATAACAAGAAAACACTGTTGGTATTCCCTTTTGGGAAGTCTGTGACGGGAAGAGGAGGAGGAGAAAATGAGAAGTATGATGAAGCTGAGAAGCGGCGCCTTTAGGGCAGGCTGCTGTTTACAACAAGGTTACCTGTCACAGGTGTTGACCCACATGCAAAGGCTGGACACTGGCTGGGCACCGTGTTGCAGATCATGGCTGATAACTTCTAACACATTAGCAAATAAGTGCTTTGGTGAAATCTCAGCCCTGGTTATTATTGGGGGTGGATGTCCTTACAATTACAGGGTTTTTTTTAATCCCTTTCTACTAAGATAAGAGAAAAAGTAATGATAGACATTCAGAGGGTAACCACCGTCAGTAGCTGTAGATATTTCTCGAGAAGACAAGCACATTGACACAAGCCAGTTACGTCATTCGAGATGTGACTGTTTTTTATTCCCTTGAGTCACTTCAAAAATCAACAAGACCTGAAGCAAGCATTTGAGAAAAAAACGCAGGATCCCTTGTTCACGCTTAGGGCGTGAGAAATTGCGTCGTGTGTGGTTCTCTCCCGCATGGGCCAGTCTGCGCCCAGAATGCAAATGCAGTCAGGAAACACATGAACCCCTGACCGGGTCACGTGCTGCTTTGTCTAGCGATCAGCGTGATAAAGCCACAAAGGTTGCTTTTTCTTCATACTCACAAGAAAATAGAAAACATGTCCTCATTTTCTTACTTTCCTGTGCTCTGTGGCTTCTCAGCCCCAGGAAGGATCTGTTGAATGTATTTGGATGCTATGTGTCATCTAGGTTAAATTTGTCACAGTTGTTATTTCTGGCCTCATCTCCGCCGCTCTGCCCTCCATGCAGCTAATTTTAGGGGACCCTTGTTTCTCCCAAACAATGCGTGATCTCCCAGGGGCCAGGGTTAGGGTTAGGGTTACGCCTGCATTTCTTCATCCACCTGCGCTTTCTCCGTCTTCTTACCCCGCCTAACTCGCCTTCATGGGTTTTGCCAAATTTATCCTAATCCTTGCTATCCAGAAGATAGAGACTGCCTTCTTCCATGATCACTGTGTGTGTTTTCGACATCAAATTTGGGGTAAAAAAGAGCACTTCTTGCAGTTGGTTTAAGTCAAAGAAGGAAGTGGCCCCCGGGGCTGGCAGCTGGGTTTCTTGTCCCATCTCAGGAGGGACTGGAAGTGGACTGGCAGGCATCCTTAACTCATTTCTCTCTTCCTCTCTCTCTCAGGATGCAAATGCTATTTCTCTACAAATCTTACTGCATCTTTAGTGTGTGTGTGCGCGCACGCGTGTGTGTGTGTGTGTGTGTGTGTGTGAGAGAGAAAATGAGTTTTCTGTAAATCTCTGAGCACATGACCAAACACAGCCTTCCCAAACATTTAAAATCTTCTAACACAAGAGCTCATCATAGACTCACAAAATGGCCCCGTGGCCCAATACTGATTTGGAAAGAGCAGGAATCCAGTACTGGTCAGAAAATCTTCAGCTGGTCGGTGTGTGAGCACATTTTGGAAGTTGGAGTTTTGAAAAAGCGTGTTTGGAAGAAATGTATTGAAAATTTTCGTTACACCTGCTAAGTGTTATTATTATAGCTGTAGTTGCATTCTATTTAGATAAGGTGAGCTCTGAGAAAGCATGGATAATAGCTTATTCTCCTTCTTTAGCCCAGAGCAAGCTTGTAGTCAGTTACCAATAAATGTTAAATGAATTAGAAAGACTGCAATGTGTTGTCCCTGAAGATTATGTCAACCGTGGTAACATTATGCAAACTTGCCAGACTCACTTTGCAGAGGGCATTTGTGAGTTTTAGTTGCAGTTCAAGTGTCTGAATAAGAAAATATTTAAAATAATACACTAAGGCTTGGATAAATGATAGAAGGCTATGAGAGAAGCTAAGACTAAAATTTCCGGGATGTGAAATTTTGATACTCTGAGTCGCTCAGATTCCATTTATACTAAAAAAAGCAATGGCTATATTAAAACATGGCTGACTCCTTGTGTTTCAGTTATCTATTGTATTAGCAAGCCACCCAAAACTTAGTCACTCAAAGGTATTGCCAGTTTATTTTCTTTTTAAAAACACTTTTCCATTGATTTGAGAGATAGAGAGAGAGAGAGAGATTAAGAAAGAGAGAGGAATGGAGAGAGAAAAGAGAGAAAAGAATCAAGCTGTTGTTCTATTTTGTTGTGTACTCATTGATTGCTTCTCTTATGTGCCCTGATCAAGGTCTAACCCATGTCTTCTGGATTGTTGGGTTGATGCTTTATCCATTGAGCTACCGGCTGGGGCCAGCCAGTTTATTTTCTGACAATCCGTTGGATCAGCAGTTTGGACAGGGAATGGATCTCTTAGCTTTATCATTCCTTGGGCATCTTCTGGAGTGTCATACGGCTGGGCGCTAAGTGAGAGCTTCAGTTGGAATCTTATTCTTGAGGACTTGATTCAGGCTATTCATTCGATTTCTGTGTTTCACCATATATGATCTCTACACATGGATGAACTTGGGCTTCCTCACACCATGGCGGTCGCCAGGTACCTGTTTTTTTACACTATGTCTGGTTCCATCCCCCCTTCAGAGGGATAGAATCGGACCTAACAGATCCTCATTTCCAATGTGCTGTGTTGGTAGAGGCAAGTCAGAATGCCGGTCCAAGTTCAAAGGAGGAGACCTGGACTTCACCTTTTGCTATGTGTACTTGCGTCCTAGACACGAAGGGAAGAAATGGATAGTGGCCATGTCTGAAGACAGCCTAGCAAACATAAACACTCATACATTTAGGTACCACCTTCCTGGTTACTTTCTCTTCTAAACAAATACTAGATATCATCTGTGTATATTCAGTTTTTAGTGTTTGTGCAAACTTATGTCTACTTTCCTATGTATTTAAACATCATTAAGAGGTATTTGCTTCTTTTCACCTTTGCAATGTATGCACCAGGATGGACATAAAGGGATGAAAGTTAAAACCTAGCACTATGCTGTGAAAGCCCCGGCACTCTCACACTGTATCTCAAATATCACCAGGGGAGGGGAGAAGTTTCGAGCGGCTTCTGTGCCCTGGTCTGCAGAATATGCTACTCTAATTTTTAGACAGACTAGGGGATTCTATGAGAGTCAAATGGTCGTCCAACTCAGGCATTGTAGGACATGGTAAGGGCTTTGGCTTTTATTACAAAGCTGCAAGCATTCATGAAGCATTTACAAAAGAGAAGTGATCTGATGTGATTTTTATTGGTAGAAACTAGGCCATTGATGGGAATCAGTTACATCCTATATACATGGTTAACACGTGCGTAGTGTGCAAATAAGAATCACAGTTTCCCTTCGGTGACTTTTCCAAATGTTGTAATAAAGACAATTCAAAAATATGTACAACAAACATACCACTGATCTTGTGTGCTACCTAATTTGGAAGTACTAACAAAATTGATTGATCTGCTGGCTTCCGTAACCTTGAGATCTGCTGAAAGTGTCAGCAAAGCCCAGTGTCAAGAGCAGCTTAACAAGGTTGCATGCCAGGCATTCTGTGGATAGTAGGCAGGGCGCATACTGCTCATTACTGCCCATTGATAGTCAGCCCCTCGACTCTTCTGCAACCTTCCCAAGTCTGGAAGCCCTCAAAGTGCATTCCAGATTTCCTGGACAGCACGGTGTCAGCTGAATCCAGCCACTGGAGCTCCACACATCAGCAGTGGATGAAAGGGTGGCAGCCGCCTGGTCCCTCTGATGGCTTTAGCATCCTCACAATTGTGGGAGAAATGGGTGTGTGGGCAGAATGGTGGGGCTGCTGACTCCATGGGCAGCAGTTACAGAAGAAATGTAGGGCAAGAGTGGATTCCTAGAGGCTAGAAACTAGCTTCTTCCTTTAGCTAAGGAGCTGCAGGGAGGGGATGCCCCACCATCATGCACTGCCTCCCTTTCCTGTTCCAATGGTCCTACCTCTTAGTATCTAACTCGGCATCCTTCTCTGTGTCACTCAATATCATTAACTGCATTAAATGAATATTGCATTGACTTTAGATCAGAGTGTAGTGCTAGTTTTGTGATCGTATAAAACTGCTTGATTTAAACAGGTGACAAGGTGCTCAGGAACTAAGATGCTCTCCAGAATGACATCTGACAATCCTCTGAGAGACAGGTGGACATGCTTCTATAGTTTACTTTAGTTTGGGGAGGGTGGCCTGCAAGCCCAGGTACAGAAGCAGATAGTCATTAGAAGCAGGAGGAAAGCAAACTAATAGTCACCCAAATGAAAGTAAGCAACTTAGAATATTTTCAATAAAAACACCAAATGAGATGTATAAATCATGGTGGAATAAATGGAATGAAATGGGCTGTAGTCACATGTAATATCCCCAATTCCCTTAAGCTCAGTGTTTTGTTTTTAATTTATATATAAACTGACAAATGATGATAGTTCCTATGAAATGGAAAATGATGAGGAAGACCTAAATTTAATAAGCAAAACACTCTGGGTTTATACATGTAGCTGCAGGTGATATGTAAGAAAACACTTGGGTAAGCCAAAAAGATAGAAGCCATGTGTCCATGTGATGTATCTGAATATGTAACATTGTTTCCAGCTGTTTCACCTGGGGAGAGTGGCATTTTGTAAATGCCACTTTCTTTTCCTCCCCCATTGCTAACTACCATTTTTCTACCGGGCAACACAGTTGTTCTACTTGTAACTAGGGTCTTTTATAAATCTTATAAATTAGACCTTCATCTTTTTCAATATTAAAACAACCCAGAATAGAATGTTCATTGAGGTAATTTGTTATTGTTTTATTGCAGCAAGAACAATACAGTAGATAGACTGCACAGCCTCTTCCGAGATGTCTGCCGTAATAGGAATTCGAATGCGTGGTACAAATAGAGGAGGTTATTCTAAAATTTTAAAAGTAGAAATGTCCTCTTTATCTTCTGTCTGAGATTAGCATGTGAATTTGAACCATAAATTTTAGCAAAGATGAGTGATAGTTATTTCTTTTTATTGGTTATTTTTTGGTGGTGTTTCATTACTTGAGGCCAGTTTATTGGGCATGTCCTCCTGTCGTATCTGGCAACTCCAGCCCTTGCTAGAGATGCCGAACGAGTTTGAAAGTAGAGATTCCATCTTTGATGCAGATGCCACTGTTTCCCTGGTGCCCTACGGTTTAGATAAGTTTTGACATAATAGCTTAATTTTTCTAGATGTCCATCAACATAAAAAAGGAGTCTGTTCATGATTACCACTGAAATGTAATTCCCACTGTCTTTCTTCTGAAAAGACATGTGTTATGGTGTTAGTTTTCAGAATTAATCTCCAAGAAAATTCTATGAGAACGAACCCAACAAAGGAATCAAAAGCCTATACTCTGGGGACAGTGTTCAAATAATGACTCAACGGTCAATGTCAGCTAACTTACCATCCTGGGAATCAGTTTCGTCAGCTATGAAGCAGAGATACTGCGATTGCGGTGGTTGATTTCATGCAGTGGCTTGACTGGACAACAGATGCCTAAGTATTTGTTCAAACATTATTCTGAGGCTGTCTGGGAATGAGATTCGCATTTGAACTAGTGAACTGGGTCGACCAGACAGCCCTCCCTAAAGTGGTTGTGGAGGCAGGTACAATATTGATGCTGTGTGAATATCTTTGAGGTCCATAGTTGCCATGACTACAGAAGCTCTATGCCCCCCCTTTTTGACCACGGTGGGAGAGTAGTTCAACTAGACAGACACATATGAAAAACTTGACTGTGCCAGGCGCACTTTAGTGAGTAGATAGAATGGCCCAAATGTTCCTGAAGGCCAGTGCCTGCAGGAGGTCCCCATGCACATGTCTGTTAACGGGACCTTGGAAGGTGGGAGCAGATAAGATTACGCTTTTCAAGGAAGACAGTCGGCACTGCTCGTACTGACCAGTAGAACCTTCACCATTACCTTGGCTTGACCAAACTCCAGACAGGTTTCTTCCTGCCCCAGTCCCCTCCCCTCCCCTCCCCTCTCACTGGTCCTTATAGAATCCACATGCCCTGACCACCGTGGACCCTCCTCTCTCTGCCTTCAGAGCATTCACTTTAGAGAACTTGCAACTGTGAATCATATATCTTCTCCTTTGAAATGTAAATCTTCTTGAAAGCCTCTTGACAGGGTCACAACCCAGGAAGCGGGCACCCAGCTTCCGTTCTGTGGGAGGGCAGTGGCCAAGGGGATCCTTCCTCCAGGTTGTCACCCACCTCCCATCACAGAGACAAGAGAAATTTTACTAAAATTATGCGCTAGTGTGCAGTAGTATCCCCTGACATATGTAAAATGATTTTCCACATGAAGATCAAATTGGGTAACATCTCAGCCCCGTGTGTCTTTTTTATCATTTCTAGCTTATCCTGGTAGAAGATTTGTTAACCGCGGAGAAGATAGCCTAGGAGAAATTCTATTCACCACAGAGGAGAGAAGAGTTCTCTCCTGGGAGATTTTCTGTTTCTTATCTAGATAGGTCATTCATTCTTACACAAGCAAGCAGACAATGGGATAGAGGGAACACATATTAATAATAAACAAACACAGGTGTCACTGAGTCACTCTCTGTGTGAAATCAGAAGTGATCTGGTCCCACTGGAGTTGGAGCTGGGGACCACAGGAATGACCATACATGGGGGGTGGACTTTCTGTCTACCTGAGCTCACAGCACCGGAGCAAACACATTTGGTTTTCTAATCAATTTGATGTAAATGTCCTTGTCCCTTCTTCAGCTGCAAGTTTGGACAAGCCTGAAGAATAAACAAATAAACAAGAGAGAAAACTAAGACCATTTGGTCCCGTTAGCATCTTAGTTTCCTTCCTGAGTTCACACATATCTGAGCTTGATTCCATTCAGCTGAAGATTCTGTGCCCAGATGTGATTCTTGTCTGTGACACAGACATAAGCTAAATCTCTCAGCAGACAGCCTCGTAAACCCAGAGCATCAGAGAGCATTCCTCTGCAGGGAAATACAATGGGGTGGCCTGTTGAATTCATTCCTGAAATACAAGCTACCAGAAATGTCCAATTATATTACCCTGTCTCAGGGAGCCCAGGTTACAAACAATGAAATGCAGTTGCAAACGATAAATGCAAACAAACGTCAGCAGGATTGAGACACATGTTTCTTCTGATGTAAAAGGTTGCAAAGCACAGGCCTGAGGTATTGCTCGGACCCTGACCTGTTGTGCACCGGCATGGCTGGTGTTGCCTCTTTTGACTTGCTTTCTAGATCGTACCATTGGTCATGCAGCACTGTCGGTGATGGCTGCGTTGCTATGGAAGGTAGGTTGATTGTCACCTGTGCGGTAGCTCTCATCTCAATGATGGGATGGAACAGATCGTGTCCTTGCTGCTGTGACGCCTTCGGCTCAGGCGATGGTGCGTGTCTCTTGGGTCATCGTCCCCTTTGTCTAAATTTACACTTGGCATCTTAAAGGGCAGCCCCATCTCCCTCTTTTCTGAGGGTGCAGAGGCTACATCGACGGAGCTGTAAGTGCTGACATTAAATGCCTCCATAACCAGAGCCTTGATGTTTAAAAGAAAACTATTGATTCCTTTCTGAGAAATAGACCGGTGTTTTTCTGCCTGCCCTTCAAGAGGACTTGGGATAAAATACAAATGCGAAGAAGACATTTGAAGAAATGGGGCACATTCAGGAATTGACAACTTTCTGACCGTAAGGATGTTCAAAGCTGGGCAGCATTTAAAGGGTGAGGCATTACTCTGCTCTTATATTTGTATAACATTATTAAGCGCTCACATTGCCATCTCAACACAGTGTAGGTTTTTAAAGAGTTTCCACCTGGGATGCGAATGAGAAGTATAGGAAGCATATTTTTAAAATATCCTACTGTCTGCAAGTTGGCAGAAGTCAAGCAGTGGTGAAGAAAGTTGGCTAGAAGCTGCAAGTTGTCCTTCACCCTCCCAGAGAAGCACGGTTGCCATGGTGACAAGAGCTGGCTAAATGCATAGAAAACTGACAGACAAATGGATGCAATAAAACCCTATCTCTAAGACCACATCTGATCTAAATCGCTAGCTTTATTTTTTGATACGCAATTTCTATTATTGCCGTGAAGAGAAATAGAGTCCTTTAAAATGTGGTACGATTTCCCAGTTATCTGTTAATTTACTTTAAATGAAAAAGTACATGGTTTGGTTCAATATGGCCACTTCTCAAGTCTCAGTGCATTGTGTAATCTCAGGCTCACATAATAGTAGGGAGCCTCGACAGTGGCCCACAGAAGAGGAGAACTGTGTCCCCAGGATGTTGACAAGCTGTGACGTCCACTGAGCCTGTCTGGCTGCTGAGTGAGAGTTTGACTCTGACTTAAGAAGAGCTTTCATCTCTAAGAAAGAGACCCCTAAGCATCGCAGCTGCTAGTGCTTTCATCGCCTCTGCTTAAAAATTTGATTCTGGTTTTAACCCCCTTAAACTAAAATGTGAATTCGAAGGTTCTACAGTGTCCTTGTGTTGCTAAAAGTGGACACCAACATGTACTTTGAAATGAAGCTATCTCCTTGCTAAGGCAGATTCATCCTCCCAAACAACTCTCTATGCTCAATGTGGATAGAAAATAATAAGCAGGGACTTCAGGGTGCGACCAAGGTCCTCGGTGACACTGTGGGCTGGTGGGGGCCCGGCCCTGCAGGGGTCCGGCAAAGGCCACATGTGGCCCAGAAGGCACTTGTGTCTGTGGAGTGCTTAGGTAAATACCACCAGAGAGTACTGAGCTCCTGTTATGCAGATGTGAGCAGAATATACCGTCACTTAAATAGGACAGGAGTGTGGCCCTTCCCAAAATGGAACAAATACTTGTGTTAGATCCAGGGGTCCCCAAACATTTTACACAGGGGGCCAGTTCACTGTCCCTCAGACTGTTGAAGGGCCACCAAATACAGTACTCCATACACTGACCACCAGTGAAAGAGGTGCCCCTTCCGGAAGTGCGGCGGGGGCCAGATAAATGGCCTGAGGTGGCCACAATTTGGCCCACAGGCCATAGTTTGGGGACCTCTGTGTTATACGTTTGTTTGACATGTGGAGGGCAGATCTGCTATACATGTGAAATAATGTATTTTTGCCTAAAAAAACAAACAAACTGCATAACTACCCAAGAGGGAGACCTAGGTCTTAAAGAAAAATGGTGTTTGAATGGGTAATACCTACATATGGAGAGTAAATCTCTAAATATATGTTGAAGCCCATAATTAGTGGGGTTTTTTTATTAGAAACTACACTCTTTTTGAAAACCATAAAATAACAATGAGTGAAATCTGAGTGTTGGCTACCAGTGTACTAATGCTACCTGAACCTTACGTGAAAAGCAAGCTTGTCGCTGATGGCCGTTCATTTACTTTATGCTCTTAACAGAGACTTCCCATCAGTACGCATGACAGAACATGGGCTGTGTCAGTCAGCAAGCAAAGTCGACGCTTGCTGTTGAAACCCATGTGTGGTGTGCACGTAACAGCTAAGGAACTACTTCTAGAAATTCCGCGAGATTATATGCATCATTACAGGAAATATAAAGAAGAATAGAGCACAGGCCTCTTCCTTCATGTGTATGCAAATGACTAGAACATGAGCCTTAATGTTATCAATATCACAAATCAGAACAAATCAAGGAATGCAGCAGAAGGAGAAATTCTAACAGATCAGGACACTCAGTAAAAGGCCTCATCGATATGTTAGGTTTACATGACGTAGATGAAGGCAGCAGAGCCATTCCAGAAAGAGGGCTCATTATGCACACACGGTGGAAACGTGCAGAGAGGGAGGGGTGGGCAGAGTCTGGCTGGTGACGGGGGCACAGAGCCCAGCAGTGAAAGCAAAGATTAGAAGAGCTCAAAGGGGCGGAATTGGGAGATTCTGTTCAAAACGATGTAGGTAATTATTTTAAGGTCATGAAGGATCATAGACAACAAAGAAGAATGTGACTCTCAATCCACAATCTCTTTAGTTATGTTCTGCAAATGTCACATCATGTGATTGACTGAGGCTCCTACCAGAGAAGAATTACAGAATCATTATTGTTAAGAAAGAGTGCCCATTTACTAGTCTCAATGTCAAAAGAGCAGCGAATAACCTTCAGTTGTCTTCCCGAAAAACTTTGTATCTAAACAAGCTGTAAAGTAGCTGGAACTCTTCTAACCAAGAAAATTAATGTGTCATTTTTTATTCACCTGAGCACCAAATGCACTGCTTTAATTATAGAAAATTATCTATAGGTAAACAATGCTAAGAAAACTTACAGAGATTGACTCATATAATGGAACATTATTTGTTTTTGTATTTTATTTGTTCTTCATATTTTCTTAATGGCCTAGTTAAGAGAAATGTATCTCTTAATTGCCTTATTTTTTTTCTTTGTAGCTATTGGCTATGCTTATAAGCAGGAATTTTTGCTACTTACTAAAAAAAATCACACAGGTGTATATTTTACAAGCATAACATTTTCCTTTTCTATTTTTTAGAAAATTTTTATTGGCTTCATTGGGGTGACATTGATTAATAACATTGTGCGGACCTCAAGTGTACAATTCTACACCACATTATATGTATGTTGCACTGTGTGTTCACCACCCTATGTCAAGTCTCCTTTCCTCATCATATATCCCCCTCTAACTCATAAAGCACCCCATATATGGGACTTACAAGTTCAAAGAAAATGATCACAAAAGATGAATTACCTATACAAGTTTTATTTTTAGTACTTGAGAGTTCATAGGGTCAACCAGAGTGTACTGTTCATATTATAAAGGCATTTGCTGTTGTACTTCCTCTTTTTCTTTGTATTTTCCTCTTTATTTTTCCCCCGTTGTAATACTGAGACTATTTGATGTTGGGGAAGAGAACAGTAAGAGAAATATTTCTTAATATCCACTTAAAAATCATAATTTTGCAGTAGTAGAGTATTTATTTATTTTTTTATAACCAGATCACTAGGGCATCTATGGAGCAGGTGGGAACAGACAGTATCATCATTAATTTCTGTACTAGAGCTATACAGGGGTAAATTATTTTTGGATAACTTAAAATGTGTTCTTCCCTCAACCCCCCCCCAAAATATCTGTATACACGCAACATGTTTGTTTATGAGAGTTTCCTGATTAAATAAAACACATTTGTGCATCAATATATTTATATGTATGTACATAACCACTGAACTGGTCCTTGTAATGAAGCATAAAAGATTTTGTTAGAAAGTGCTGCAGCTTCTAAGGTGAAATTAGGGCTGTTGATTTACGTCTCCTGAGCAAGCTTGACCCCATCTTTTATAAGGCGATCCAAGGACCTAAGAAGGAAGGTTGTTGCTTTCTTTGTGATTCAGAACAACTGTCAATCAAAAACAAGAAAACACTGAGAAGGTGCTGGCAGATGACTGAAAAGAAACAAAGTTTTTAACGCATTTCAGAAACGCACAAGGAACTATACCGGAATAGATTGAATATTAAATCATAAAATCTGAGGTTGTCCCCAGACTTTCTGCCTCCTTTCCATCCAAATCATTCTGGAATAGTCTTGAAATATCTTACTTCAAAGTACTAAGAATGTGAATAAAGAATCACTAAATATGAATCTTGGTGTATTATTTATGGTAACCCATAGTAAGTCATATAATATTAACTTTTTTATTTGAAAGACTTATTAAATTTAAATATTTAAGATTAGAAAATGAATATTTTCTATTTTTTTTTGCTAATGTATTAATTTTTATGGTATTTGGGAGGAAAAAGAGTTATATGATCAAATAATTTTGGGAGAGAAACTATGTGACATTTACCAGTCTTGGAGAATAACAACACAGACTAGCAAATAAAAAGTTAGTAACATAAGTCAGGACTGACCTTGCACTTTGGTGCCAGCCAGAGGAAGGAGAGAGAAAGTGGAGCAGAGAAACGGCATCGTGAAATCTTCAAAAGGAAGCCACTTCGTTTCCAGCACTGAATAAAAGCACAACAGCTCTTCTGAATCTAATAAAAGTTCAGGAAAACACACTCTGCACAGAACGAGTGATACAGAGGCGTCAAGGCCATGGGGGAGACAGGGGAGGTGACGGTGAGGATTGGAGGAGCCGCAGGACCAGTGGCTATGCCCAAGCCCACCCATGGGGCCAGCAGCGGGGTGGGCCACAGGAGCCCTGGGGACCTTTGTCATCCTTCAGAGCACAGGCTGCTGCTTCGCTTCTGTCTTCTGTGTCTCGTTCAAATTTCTGTGAACTTGAAACCCAAGCTGGAACCATAAAGGGAGGAAATTGGGGAGGGCAAGTTCTGGTTTAACTCAACTGACACAGTAGGACATCACCAAGGTGGCAATGCCAGGGTCTACCTTTTAAAGAAGGCCACACTGTGGAGTCTTGTACAGCCCAGCGTGACCCTGAGTGTTCCTATAGGCAGCTACCCCACACCCCAGTTGGGCATAAGCACGTTGCATTATAGCTCTGGACCTTCCAGAGAAACTCATTAGCATTTTAGGGAAAAGGAGGGGGTGAGGGGATCCCCAAGTCCCAGGTGTCGGTAAGCACCAGTCCAGAAAACAGTTTTCTGTATACTGTGGCCACAGGTCAATATGAGGCCCAGAAAGTAGGACATGGCAAGCTCTTTTCGGATAGATGGAGGTAATTAAATTTCAAAATTTCGCCTTTTATCAGGGTGGATTGTGAGCTTTCTTTTCTGTGCCTTCTTCAGCTTTTCCTGAAATGAGGCCCTTGCTTTTCCTTGGGTGAGTGGTTCCCTTTAGTTCCTGTGCTCTACAAAGCAGAAACATTCCTGGCATTCTCTTGGAGGGCCTTGCCCATGTTTTAATTCAGTCCACCTGTTTTCCTGGTGACCCCAGGACCCTGACAGGCTTCAGGAAAAGTTATTTTGTAGTACATAAGACTTTGTCATTGGGAAGGTGGCAACTACGGTCTGTTGCAGCTTTCTCCCCATTAAGTGGGAGCAGAAGGCCATCAGTAACTTCTAGAGTTTTTTGCAAATTATCTAATTAATCTTTTCATTATTTTTATGTCTGACAAAGTTAGATAAAATACTTAATTTTAAAATCAACCATGTGTTCATTAACTTTCTGAATTCACTTATTATTTCTAATTCTTCACAGATCCCTTTGGATTTTGCTATGAGCACAAAATCTGCAAATAAAGCTATTTTTTGTTTACTTTCCAACTCTTTATCCCTCTTGTGTCTTTTTTCCAGCCTTATTACCATGCTAATGCAATGCGCAAGAAAAATGGGGAATGTCAGTATCTGTGTCATCTGCAATCTCTCGGAGACAGTTTTCACTATATCACCATTAAACAATATTAAGCATTGTACTACCTATAGTTCCTTATAGATGTTCTTTTACAGATTTAAGGACAGGCCCTTCTATTATTTGTGTGCATTTTTATTTCTAAATAATAAGTGTGTTTTGAATTTGATTACATGCATCCTCCCCAACCTAACAAGTTGATCAGCTATTTTGTTTTGGTTTGGTTTTTTCCTTTGATACTCTGTTAATTTGGTGAGTAGAGAATTCTTCTAAATCAAAGCAATACAGTGATGAATAGTTTAATTTGAAAACACCTTAGAATAAAGGTTAGAGACCACAAGTTATTAGAGTAATAAATAATACAATAAGTCAGAACTAAAATTTTGTTTTATTATTTTGTCTAAATAATGTGTGTCTTATTCTTACCATTCTACTTGTCTTCAATTCTTTTTATGTTGCTGTAAGAAATAAAAGCAACTGCTGTTTTTTTAAACATTTTATGGAACTTATGGACTGAAATTCTCTCTGATAAGCACTTATATATTTTTCATCAGAGAAACGTTAAAGGAAAATATATTAAAATCTAGAAAAATATTAAGGACTAAGTCTTTCTTGCTTATTATATAAGCTTTGAACACACCAGGGAATGACAATGTGCATGTATACAATAACACTGTTTTTTTAAAAAATCTTTAGATCAGAATTTTACTTGAAGGTATTGGGAATAAAAATCCATGTTGACTCATTTCTACAATAATTAAAAATGCAAGATTACATCCATTTGCAGCATGGATTTAATAATTTCTAGTTATCAACCAAGTTGGAAACACAATTTAAACCAAATAATTTTTATCGCACTAAACTGCAAGAACTAAATGTTTAGAAAGTTAAAATTACTAACAAACACTGCACATTTTTTATTGTCTAAACTTATTTAAAAATAAAGTGTATTTACTAAGTTACTAAAAAATGTATACACTTTTTACGTATCCAAATAAGACCTATTTTAAACTAATCATCCACTCTCAGCTTTCAAATATTGACTCCTTGTAGATATTGCATATTTTAAGATAAAAATTTTATGGCCATGTTTCTTTGCCTAGAACGTTGGAGACAAGTAGTCTAATTATAAGAGTTTTTCTTTGTAGATATTTTTTCTTCTGGAGTTATTATTCTAAAAATGGGTGTTGATTGTGATACCCATGGAGTAGAGGCATACAGCTATAGAACTTTTAGATATTTTATATAAATCTTTGCTATAATGTCAATCCTGGCAACTGGCTGTGCTATGATATATCAGAATGATGAATCATCATAATTGGTAAAAATCTAAAGTGCACTTATATAAGAACCTGTATTAATACACATAATCTTCACAAGTGCGAAGTGAACATATGCTTGAACTCTGAAACCTTTCATAGCATCTACTCCAAAGTTCTCAGCTATATTTTAATTATTTTATTTATTGATTTTAGAGGGAAAGAAAGGAGGGTGAGAGAAACAGAGAGAGAGAGATTTGTTGTATCACTTATTTATGCATTCATTGGTTGAATCTTGTATGTTGCCTGACCAGGAATTCAACCCACAACCTTGGTATATTGAGATGATACTATAACCAGCTGAGCTAGCTGGCTAGGGTATTGCATGACTCTCTTTTAGAATTACAATGATTTGCATGTGATAGTTCATAAAGAAACAAATCCCTCCTGGAAACATACTTAAGGCTGACACTTAATTGTACAATATGTGATTATGTTATAGTAAGACCTCATATAAGTATGTTAGTTTAAAATTACACTAGACTTCCAGTCTAGACAAAAGAGTTTGGACGCCGTTTCCTTGGCCACTCCCTGTTAAGTGCAAATAACATTTCTTTAACTGTATGTTAATCTAAAATTATGTCAAAATAAATAGTTTCATTTTAAAAATAGACTTCCCTTTTTTTTCTTATCTTGGGAATAATGGAGAATAAAGTAATAGCATTCAACACTTTGGTTACTCAGATTCCTGAAGTTGTTATAAATGCTCTCTGTGGTTGTTGCATGAATTTAACTTCTCCAGGGGGGAATCCTATTACCACTTCTGCTTTTAATTGTAACAATATTCTTAGTGACTGCTGTCTGTACACTTGAGATGTGGCTGTAACCACAGCAGGGAAGATAAACATGTCTTGTAGACTTGAATAGATACTTACTGTTACCCACAAAAGTAGATGCTGCCTTTCTTGTGTCTAACATCCAGGGAAAGTGGTTGAGAGTGTGAGCCTATTTTCTGTGATATTGTGATAAGTCACTTTTCTGCTCACAGTATTACAAAGTACCTTTGGTGGAAATTGGGACTGGCTCATTGGGTGGGCAGTGGAGCACACTTCCAGAAATGTTGCCCTCCAGTAAGGGAACATCATTGCACCCATAAAAGAATGAGCTCAAAACAATCCTGAGGGATTTATTGTCCAGGCATCAGAGGAAAAACACTGGAGGCCTATTTGTTACCCATTTGTAAGATGGCTATTTAGTACTTCTAAACCCACCTTTTATAGAAAACTGTCATGAGTTTTTATGAAAGTTAACATCAGAAAACATATTAAAAAACAATGAACATATTCTCTTGGGCTTAAACATAGGTTTTCAAAAGGAAACATAGATTGAAACATTTGTGTTTTTCCTCTTGCCCACGTTGAAGTGACTTGATCCTCCACTTTGCATTAAGTCTTGTCCCTGGTCCCCAGAATCAGTGACGACCTGATGCTGGAGGTAGTGTAGTCTCCCTAAATTCTGCAGAATAAGACCCAACTCACATGATGTGTTTTGGATCACTTGGAAGTTCTTTTCTGTACAGAACTGAATTCTTCACTCACCCACATAGCCGACAGTTCAGTTTACCTGTTCCAGGGTCTACCATGGACAACAAGAT
This sequence comes from Rhynchonycteris naso, assembly GCA_037038555.1. Taxonomy (NCBI): domain Eukaryota; kingdom Metazoa; phylum Chordata; class Mammalia; order Chiroptera; family Emballonuridae; genus Rhynchonycteris; species Rhynchonycteris naso. The sequence continues at coordinate 134,424,284 of CM072999.1, read as the reverse complement.
GAATCGAAAGAGAACTGTGTTTCCCCAGCATCATTGTTCATCCAGACCCGGATGCTGCTGTGACTGGGGAAACTGAATCAGGCTCCCACATCCCTCTGTCTGTAGTGCACTGAGGTAATGACAGCACACATCTGAATATGCTTTTCTCTGGGAGGAAGTGTGCACTCCCTGTAAGATCTTCTCGTGGAGTTCCAGAGATGGCCACACAGATTTTAACCTCGTTTTCATGTGTTTAAACAGAATTTCACAACTTAAAATGGACCTGTGTTCTAACCAAAGATCACTGTCAATTTTTTTAAAAGTTGTTTTCTTAAATGTTTAAACATGGTAACCACACAAAATGTTATGTTGGTAAATTATAAATTATGGCACAATTTCATCACCACATAAAATTAGCACATTGTTTTGAGGGATAAAATAGTTATTTTAAATAGTATTAGAAAGAATAGCTTCATTGGAATATCATGTAACTCTTAAAATGTCAGGTGACTGAATCATGGTGAGTCACAACTAGAGATAACTTGCGGAGTTCTCAATGAAGAACTATGCATGAAGAGCCCTATGTCCCAACCACGGAATGCGGAGAAGAGACAGTGGACAAGGACACTCAACCAGGAAAATCCAGTAGCATTCTGCCAGACGTTGGCTTTCCTCAGAATCCAGAGAGAACCAACTGATAAATAAGGGATTGATGTGAAAGAATGCAAACTGGTGAGAATGGGCAGAATACGTTCATTCTGGTCAGTGTAGAATACAGTGGCATTAAAAACAGGACACTTGATCCCAATGCACGAACTTCCTGGGATTTCAACCGCTTCCTCTCTGCTTCCCTGCCTTCCTCCTGCTTTTCTCTTGTGCTTATACATTATGTAGAATTATTTCATTTTCTATTGACGACAAATCCTCAGCTTCGTGATACTTGTTATGGGCAGAATTGTGTCTCCCTTCTGAATCCATAGGTTGAAGTCCTAACCCCCATGTGACCGTATTTGGTGACAGGGCCCTGTGGAAGGTCATTCAGGTGACATGAGGGCATAAACGTGGAGCTCTGATCTGGTCGGATCACTGTCGGTCAGGCATAGCGCCCTTTCTCTCTGCAGGGAAGGAAGGTCAGCGCAGCCCATGGCAAGAAGCCAGTCTCTGCAACCAGGAAGAGGCCCCTCCACACCACGCCACCCTGATGCCCCACCTCCGACTTTCCACCCTCAGAACGGACAGAAACGAACCTTTTACAGTTTAAGCCAACACATCAATAGCGGAAGTTTTCTGCACCCCAAACTCCCTGAAACAATACTAGCTTTGTCACACAGGCAAGCTAGGCAAGATGAAAAAAGGAATCTTGAGTGAAAGGCGTCTTGGAGAAAAATCAGGTTTGAAATGCTGTTATGCAAAGGACGATACGTGTATACATACATACAATTTGATATATATACTATTGGAAATAAGCTGCCTACCTAGCACTTTATCCAAGCCGCATCCGGAGCTCCGCTGGAACACGGCTGTTGGAGCAAGGGAGCGGTGGGGGAGCTGGGCATCCCAGCTCCAGGCAGAGTGACTCCAGAGCTGCAGCCCCACCACCCAGAGCGAGGGGGCGGGCTTTCTCACGCCTCTGTTCCTCTCCCGGGACCTTTATATTTTCTAAATATAATACAGAATTAATTATATACTTCCTATATGAATGGCCTAATTAGTAGAATGCAATATTCATGGGGAATTATGATGACGTCCTCGAGTCACGACGTCACTGCTTTTTGGCCATAGAAATAATTTCACTGACATAACAGCAAAATGTATGTGGTCTTCCGTACGTCCTGCTTCCGCAAGGATCATTTCCTCTGATTCTGAGATGGCTAAATAAATGCATAACAACTCAACTGTCCTCTATGAAGACCAGAGGTCCCCAAAATAGACCTGTACTCCAAATTGCGGCCACCTGAGACCATTTATTTGCCCTGCCGCACTTCCCGAAGGGGCACCTCTTTCATTGGTGGTCAGTGTATGGAGTACTGTATGTCGCGGCCCTCCAACAGTCTGAGGGACAGTGAACTGGCCCCCTGTGTAAAAAGTTTGGGGACCCCTGATCAAGACCGATAAAAACTACGCGATGAAACCTCATCCGATTGTGCCATTAGCCCCCAAAATGAACTTTTTATCATGTTAGTAACTAAACAATAAATTATTTTTCAACAGCTTTTAATGAGATGAAGAATAATCAAAGGGTGCAAGGAAGTGCTGTACTATCCAATTTGGATAGTGATTCTCCCTCCTGTGAAAAATAAAGTCCTTTACCTGCACTCCTATGTTGTTATTATTCACTTCTTTTTCTCCCACTCTTAATTTTGTCATTATAAATACCCAAAGCCTTGCTCTCTGCCATTCAAATGTTTGAATAATATTAATTTAGTATATAAAAAGTATTCCAGAAAAAAAATAGTATTACTCATGCATGCACTATTATTTTTTTATTAATTCTAATGGGGTGACACCAATAAATCAGGGTACATATGTACAATGAAAACATCTCCAGGTTATCTTATCATTCAATTGTGTTGCATACCCATCACCAAAAGTCAAATTGACCTCTGTCACCTTCTATCTGGTTTTCCCTGTGTCCCTCCCCTCCTCCCTATCCCACCCTCTCCTCCCTCCCCCCATCCCGTAACCACCACACTCTTGTCCATGTCTCATATTCTCACTTTTATGTCCCACCTATGTATGAAATCATGCTGTTCTCAGTTTTTCTATTTTTCTGATTTACTTATTTCACTCCGTATAATGTTATCAAGGTAAATTTTGTTATAAATGATCCGGTGTCATCGTTTCTTATGGCTGAGTAGTATTCCATAGTATATATGTACCATAGCTTTTTAATCCACTCGTCTTCTGACGGACACTTGGGCTGGTTCCAGATCTTCGCTATTGTGAACAATGCTGCATGAACATGGGGGCACATTTCTTCTTTTTGAACAGTGCTATGGTGTTCTTAGGGTATATTCCTGTAAGTGGGATAGCTGGGTCAAAAGGCAGTTCGATTTTTAATTTTCTGAGGAATCTCCAAACTGTTTTCCACAGTGGCTGCACCACTCTGCATTCCCAACAGCAGTGCAGAAGGGTTCCCTTTTCTCCACATCCTCGCCAGCACTTATTCTGTGTTGTTTTGCTGATGAGTGCCATTCTGACTGGTGTGAGGTGATATCTCATTGTGGTTTTAATTTGCATTTCTCTAATGATTAGTGATGTTGAGCATTTTTTCATATGCGTATTGACCATCTGTATGTCTTCTTTGGAGAAATTTCTATTCATTTCTTTTGCCCATTTTTTGATTGGGTTGTTTGTCTTCCTGGTGTTGAGTTTTATAAGTTCTTTATAAATTTTAGTTATTAACCCCTTATCAGATGTGCTGTCGAATATGTTTTCCCATTGTGTGGTTTGTCTTTTTATTCTGTTCTTATTGTCTTTAGCTCTGCAAAAACTTTTTAGTTTGATATAGTCCCATTTGTTTATCTTGTCTTTTATTTCATTTGCCTGTGGAGATAAATCGGCAAATATATTGCTGCTACAGATGTCGGAGAGCTTGCTGCCTATGTTTTCTTCTAAGATGCTTATGGTTTCACGGCTTACATTTAAGTCTTTTTTCCATTTTGAGTTTGTTTTTGTGAATGGTGTAAGTTGATGGTCTAGTTTCATTATTTTGCAGGTAGATGTCCAATTTTCCCAACACCATTTGTTAAAGAGGCTGTCTTTACTCCATTGTATGTTCTTTCCTCCTTTGTCAAATATCAGTTGTCCATAAAGCTGTGGGTTTATTTCAGGGTTCTCTGTTCTGTTCCATTGATCTATGTGCCTGCTCTTATGCCAGTACCAGGCTGTCTTGAGTATAATGGCCTTATAGTGTACCTTGATATCTGGAAGAGTAATACATCCTGCTTTGTTTTTTCTTTTTAGGATTGCTGAGGCTATTCGTGTTCTTTTTTGGTTCCATATAAATTTTTGGAATATGTGTTCTATATCTTTGAAATATGTCATTGGTATTTTAATTGGTATTGCATTGAATTTATAAATTGCTTTGGGTAGTATAGACATTTTAATGATGTTTATTCTTCCTAGCCATGAGCACGGTATATGCTTCCACTTGTTTGTATCTTCCTTGATTTCCTTTATCAATGTTTTATAATTTTCTGAGTACAAGTCCTTAACCTCCTTGGTTAAATTTACTCCTAGGTATTTTATTTTTTTGGCTGCAATAGTGAAGGGAATTGTTTCCTTAATTTCTTTTGCTGACAGTTCATTGTTTGTATATAGAAATGCCTCTGATTTCTGCGTATTAATTTTATATCCTGCCACCTTGCTGAATTCATTTATAAGGTCCAGTAGTTTTTTGACTGAGACTTTAGGGTTTTCAATATACAATATCATATCATCTGCAAATAGTGACAGTTTTACTTCTTCTTTTCCAATTTGGATGCCTTTTATTTCTTCTTCTTGTCTTATTGCTGTAGCTAGGACTTCCAGAACTATGTTGAATAAGAGTGGTGAAAGTGGGCAACCCTGCCTGGTTCCTGATCTTAAAGGGATTGCTTTTAATTTTTGTCCATTTAGTATGATGTTTGCTGTGGGTTTGTCGTAGATGGCCTTCATCGGGTTAAGGAATGATCCCTGTATTCCCACTTTACTGAGAGTTTTGAGCATGAATGGGTGCTGGATTTTATCAAATGCCTTTTCTGCATCTATTGAAATTATCATGTGATTTTTGTCCTTCCTTTTGTTTATGTGGTGAATCACATTGATTGATTTGTGAATATTAAACCAGCCTTGCCTCTCCAGAATAAATCCCACTTGATCATGGTGTATGATTTTTTTCATATATTGCTGGATCCAGTTGGCTAATATTTTGTTGAAAATTTTAGTGTCTAAATTCATCAGGGATATAGGCCTATAATTTTCTTTCTTTGTGTTGTCTTTGCTCGGTTTTGGGATCAGAATTATGCTTGCCTCATAAAAGGAGTTTGGAAGTCTTCCTTCCTCTAGAATTTTTTGAAATAGCTTGAGGAGGATAGGAGTTAGTTCTTTAAATTTTTGATAGAATTCACTTTTGAAGCCATCTGGCCCAGGACTTTTCTTTTTTGGGAGTTTTTTGATAACTGTTTCGATCTCATTTGTTGTAATTGGTCTGTTTAGGTGTTCTGATTCTTCCAGATTGATTTTTGGAAGTTTATATGATTCAAGAAATTTGTCCATTTCATCTAGATTGTCTAATTTTTTGGGATAGAGTTCTTCATAATATTTTCTTACAATGCTTTGTATTTCTGTTGTATCAGTTGTTATTTCTTTACTGTCCTTTTTAATTTTTTTATTTGAAACCTCTCTCTTTTTTTCTTGGTGAGTCTAGTTAAAGCTTCATCAATCTTGTTTACCTTTTCAAAGAACCAGCTTCTGGTTTCACTGATCCTCTGTATTGTTTCCTTAGCCTCTATGTCATTTATTTCTGCTCTGATTTTTATTATTTTCTTCCTTCTACTTGTCCTGGGTTTTATTTGTTGTTGTTTTTCTAGTTCTTTTAGCTGCAGGGTCAGGTTGCTTATTTGAGCTTTTTCTAGCTTCTTATGATATGCCTGTAGTGCAATGAACTTCCCTCTCAGTACTTCTTTTGCTGTGTCCCATAAATTTTGAGTTGATGTATGCTCATTATCATTTCTTTCTAGAAACTTTTTTATTTCTTCTTTGATCTCATTGTTAATCCATTCATTATTTAATATTATGCTATTTAGTTTCCAAGTGTTTGAGTATTTTTCAGTTTTTCTTTTGTGGTTAATTTCTAGTTTCATGGCATTGTGGTCAGAGAAAATGCTTGATATGATTTCAATCTTCTTAAATTTATTGAGATCATTTTTGTGTCCTAACATGTGGTCTATCCTAGAAAACGTACCGTGAGCGCTTGAGAAGAATGTATATTCTACTGCTTTAGGATGAAAAGTTCTGAAAATATCTATTAAATCAAGTTGATCTAGTGTCTCCTTTAAGTCTGCTGTTTCTTTATTAATTTTCTTTCTTGAGGATCTATCCAGTGTAGTTAGTGGGGTATTGAAATCCCCTACTATGATAGTATTGCTGTTAATCTCGTTCTTAATGTCCATCAAAGTCTGCTTTATGTATGTTGGGGCTCCTATATTTGGTGCGTAGATATTTATAATAGTTATATCTCCCTGTTGAATTGTTCCCTTTATCATTATGTAGTGTCCTTCTTTATCTCTTACTGCAGCCTTTGGTTTAAAGTCCATTTTGTCAGATATAAGTACTGGTACCCTGGCTTTTTTTTCATTTTCATTTGCATGAAATATTTTTTTTCATCCTTTTATCTTCAGTCTATGTGCATCTTTTGTTTTAAGGTGTGTCTCTTGTAGACAGCATATGTATGGGTCCTGTTTCTTTATCCACGCAGCTACCCTATGTCTTTTGATTGGATCATTTAATCCATTTACATTTAAGGTTATTATTGATATGTAGTTGTTTATTGCCATTTTATTCTTTAAAGCTGTATTCTTCTTTTGCTATATTTTTTCCTCCCTTTGAACTGTTCACAGCAGGCCCTGTAGTATCTCTTGCAGAATTGGTTTGGTTTTAATGTATTCCTTCAGGCTTTCTTTGTCTGGAATACTCTTTATTTCTCCTTCAATTTTAAACGTTAGCCTTGCTGGATAGAGTAGTCTTGCTTGTAGGTTCTTGTTCTGCATTACTTTGATTATATCTTGCCATTCCCTTCTGGCCTCAAGTGTTTCTGTTGAGAAGTCCGATGTCATCCTTATGGGGGCTCCTTTGTAGGTGATAGCCCTTTTTCCTCTAGCAGCTTTTAAGATTTTTTCTTTATCCATTAGCTTTGGTATTTTAACTATGATGTGTCTTGGTGTAGATTTTTTTGGGTTTCTCTTTAATGGAATTCTGTGTGCTTCTTGAACGTGTAGAGTGTTTCCCAGCCTTAATTTAGGGAAGTTTTCTGCTATGATTTGATTGAACACAGTTTCCATTTCCTTTCCTCTTTCCTCTTCTTCAGGCACCCCTATGATGCGAATGTTGTTTCTCTTCATGTTGTCACAGAGCTCCCTTAGAGTTTCCTCACATTTTTTCAGTCTCTTTTCCTTTTTCTTCTCTGCTTCTGTGCCTTTGTTTATTGTGTCCTCTAACTCGCTAATTCGATCCTCAGCGTGATTCATCCTGCTTTCAATTCCTTCCATTGTGGTCTTCAGTTCTGATATTGTATTTGTCATTTCTGTCTGATTCTTTTTTATTATTTCAATTTTGTTTTTTATACTTGTTATCTCTTTATTTAGATGTTCATAGTGACTATCCATTGTTGCTCTAATTTCTTTGAACATCCTAACTATCATTATTCTAAATTCTGCTTCTGGTAGTTTGTTTATATCTGGTTCATTCAGGTCCTTCTCTGGGGATTTTTCTTGATTCATTTGGTTTGCATTCCTCTGCCTGCCCATTTTATCTGTGTATAGGCAAGTTGTGGGCACTGGAGTCCAGTAGGTGTTCCCTTTGTGTTCTCTAGGTGTGGTCTGTCTGCAGGCCTGCCACCCCCTCTGCTGCTGCCTAGGGTGGTTGGGTGTGAGTGTTGCCAATGACAGCCTACTGCGGCTGTTGCTGTGATTTCCACCTCTCCTCGCAGGAGGGGCTGTCACTCAAGCCACAAGCCTTAGAACCAAGGGCATAGGTGAGCACCTTTGCTCAGCTGCGGGACCAGTCCATTTCCAGAAGATTTACGCCCAGCCCCCGCAGTCAGAGCCTGCTCGCCACAGTTTTGCAGGTTGGGCGGGCCTTTTGACGTGCTCTCAGCTGTGAGCCTTTGCCCGTCCAGAATTTAGCCCCGCCCTCGAGGCCGGGGCCCTCCTGCGTAGGGTCGCACACTGTGGTTTATTGGGCCGGGCATGTTTGCTGGCGTTAGCTCAGCTGCTAGCTTCCGATCCATCAGGACTCTACCACGCCCCCACGTTTGGCGCCAGCTCGCGCACTTAGGGTGGCCACCAGCCGGGATTTCTCTAGCCAGGCGGGGCTAGTAGGGTGAGCTCAGCTGCAAAAGCTGCTCACGCGCCGGGCGGGCCGCGGAGGCCGCTCGCGCCCCAGGCGGTGCCGGTTGCGCGAGCCCAGCCGTGGAAGCCGCTCGTGCGCCAGGCGGGGCCAGTGACGTGAGCTGAGGGCGGGGCCAGTGACGTGAGCTCAGCCGTGGAAGCCGCTCGCGCGCACAATGGATTTCAACCCACCGCGGTTTCTCCCTTTGGGCGGGGTTGGCAACATGAGCTCAGCCTCTGGCCCCTCACCCGTCCCTGGTCTTAGCCCCGTCCCCGTGGTCAGGGTTGGCTTACGCAGAGTCTTAGAGCCGATCTCTGCCCGTATTTTTCCCCCACAAGTGGGGTCACAGGCGGCCCGCAGCTGTTGGACCGCTTTCGCGCGTCTCCTCCGGCCTTGCTGGGCTAGACCGAGCTCACATCCTTCCGCCCACACCGACAGGACCACTTTTCAGCTCCTGCCGCCAACCGCCTTTCAGCAGCGTTTAGAGAGATAGCAGTGTCTTAAGTCTCCACACTGTAGGCTTGGGAGCTCCCTCCCTCTAAGCAGCTCTGCTCTAATTGCCGCGGGAGAGCTTGTTTGGCTAGTGTCCTGTCTCCCTTTGCTGGTGTTGCTAGTTCCAGGGGAAATATTTGTTTTCGATTAGGGAAATGACTTAGCCCAGAGGTCAGGATGGCTGCCCCTCAGAGTGTTCTCGTGCCTTCAGTCCAATCTCTGTTCCTGCTGCTCTGTTCCTCTCCTCTGTCCCCGTTCCCCGGAGCCCCGGGTGCGTGGTTGTGAGAGAGGGTTTCTGCGCTGACCCTTTGAAAAGATTCTTGGGTCCAAGAAAACTCTCTCTTTTTCACAAACAGTATCCTCACTTGCTTCACATCTCAATACTGTCCATATGCCTCTTCTAGGCTCTGGGACTGCAGGCTGGGGTTTGGTTCCTGGGACCCAGGTCCCTCCCTCTCGGCCAAACTCTCCACCTGTCCCACGGGACTCTCCGGGCTGCCGTTTGCTTCGGGGAGCTGGGCAGCCATCTTCGTGTTTTTGCTATTCCTACCAGTCTCAATGTGGCTTCTGCAGTGTTCGTTGGTTGAAGAGTTCACTTAGTTTAGTTCAAAGTTGGTTTATCCAGATGATGGTTCTTAAAATTGAGTTATAATCCCCTTTGGTTCTGGGAGTTGGAAGTTGGTACGTCCGCCTACTCCATCGCCATCTTGAACCAATCTGCATGCACTATTTTTATCCCTTGATCCCATGACTGTGTAGCAGACATTGCACTAGCTTTCCAGAGACAAAATATAGATAAGGCATGATCTGTCTTAAAAATACCAGTTTAACAAGAAAGAAAAAACCACTAACAAAAGATAACACTTTAGTATGATAAATTATGATAAAGGACTAATTAGTACATAGGTGAGGAAAGTCATTTTATTTCAAAAAAGTAAGAACGATGGGGAGAGACAAGCACATGGGAAAGAATAGGAAGTCCGGACAAAACAGGTGACGTGGAATGTTTAAATGACAAAGGGCAGAGAAAGAGAGAGCAGCTTCAGTTCATGTGGAGAACAGACAGGGGCTAACAAAATGCCAAGATACAGTTAACAATGGTAATAAATATGAATATTCCAAAGTCGGATGAGTTCATTATCACTTCAGAACCTGTGTGTCTCAATCGTGCTCGTCTAATTTCTGCTCGGGCCATTGGTATGATGTTGTGTGAACATTTATATTTTGCAACTGGAGACAGGTAAATCATGAAAACAAGAATGAGACCCATCCATTTTCTCAGACTTGTAGCATATAGCACAATCATGGTCAAAAATTTTAATTTCTGAATTAGACATTAGCACTCCTGTATTAAATAAAGTTACTAGAATTTTTCTTTCAAGTAAAATTTTAATTGGATCCATTTCAGAAATCAATATAAAGTCTCCTTTCCACCAAACGTAGAAGACTCACATGCACTATTTGTTAGGTTGCTAGAATAGTATGATCTCACCGGCATGTTTATTATTCAGAATGGAAATATACATGGCTCTTCAATAGAGCACAGTCATTATTGTGCCACCAAATCAATCATCCTGGCCTCAATTATGTCTACTGTTTGCTCCTCTAGCACTACTTTATAGTAATTTCAACATGAATATAGATTATGGAAGGAACATGCTGGCCCCTTCATCATTTTCCCTACTTGCTTTCTGCTCTCCGACATCTCCTTATTCAGGTAAAACTCTAGTTTTTACCAATGATTATGTACCTCCACCACTTTAATTTCAAGTGTCTCATTTTCTTATCACCGTTCTATTTTTTTTAAGCTGCCATTCTTCTTCGTTCTAACAATTAATTAATTGCCTGTTGCATTATTTCAGGACTTCTAGCTGTATTTAGTCAAAATGAGAATCGCCACGGGTTCGACATGTTACTATTAGTTTAAAAACATGTGGTTGTGGAGGAAAGGAAGTGAGAAATACCACAGATGGCAAAGCATTTCCAGACATTCAGTTGTTTAATTAAAACATTTGATGAGCAGAAAAAAAACGTTTGCAAAGACCAAAGCGCTCCCCATTCATGGAGAAATAAGCTCCTGGAGCTCGGCAGGAACGTAGCTGTTGGAGCAAGCGCGGCGGGGGGGCTGGGCATCCTGGCTCCAGGCGGAGTGACCCCGAAGCTGAGGCCCTGCCACCAGGAGCGAGGAGGCGGGCTTTCTCACGCCTCTGTTCCATTCATGGCAGTTACACTCTGTATGATGCCTGACCACAGATGTACTCAAGGTGAGGGAAGGGTTAGTGGTTGTTCTTACGTCTTCACAAATATATTCCCTGCATATTCATTCAAATCCTGCTCCCCAGACGCTGATCTGTTGACAATTTATTACCCTGATCTTCACGTTTTTGTCTTGACATTGTATACTAGTATGAGTAATTAAGGAAGGACTTGACATTTATCTTCTTTGATGGTGTTATAGAAGTTTCAGTCCTTGAATACTGATTTGCCACAATTGTGCTTTCCTCTGAAATGTCGTGATTTAGAATTTCCCCAATAATCCATCTCTGTGTTCTGAGTTTTGGTTCTCATCAAATTGGGCACCCAGACAGTTGGGAGCCGGCCCTCCTCCACCTCCACTCAGCTGCCAGTAACAGCAAGAAGTGCGACTCTGAAATATTCACTGTGAATGCATCGCAGGGGGACAACCTAAACACCTACCCTTATTATCCCTTGACCCATGAGTATAGTGCTTCTTGGTTTATACATTATATATTCAGTAAGCTATATAGAATATTATGATTGCATTCAGATATTTTAAGGATAGAATAAAAACTACCTTTAAAAATGTTTATTGTTGTAAAATATACATAAAATAAAAGTTATTTTTTCGACCATTTTTAAGGGCACAGCTCAGCAACAGTGAGTACATTGAGTACATTTCCATCATTCTCCCACCATAACCACCATCCACTTCCTGGACTTTGCCATCTTCCCCAACCGAAACTCTGTACCCATTAAACAATGGCTTCCTGGTCTCCTCCCAATCTCCCTTGGAAACCGACATTCTATTTTTTTTTTTTTTTTGTCTCTATGAATGTGACTTTTCTAAGAACTCTAAGTAGAATCATACAGTATCTGGGTTTGTGTGCCTGGCTGACTGCACCTAGCATCATGTCCTCAGGATTCTTCTAGGTTGTAACATGTGTCAGAATTTTCTTCCTTTTCAAGGCTGAAGAACCTATGTATCTAGAAACCACATTTGGTTTTTTCCATTCATCTGTCAATGGGCACTTGGGTTGTTACCACTTTCCCTATTCTGAATAATGCTTCTATAAATATGGAAACATATAGAGCTGTTTGACTTTCTACTTTTGATTCTTTGGAGTATCTACGTAGAATTTCTGGAATACATAGTAATTCCATGTTTAATTTTTTTAAGGAATTGCCATATCATCTTTCATAGTGGTTTCACCATTTTAAATTCCTTCCAGCCATGCACAAGGATTCCAATTTCTCTATATATCCTCACCAACACATTTTTAAATTTCTTTTAAATAATAAGCAGCCCAATAGATATGTAAACACCTTTTAAACAAAGTTTTATCTAAAGGGTTCCAGAAACAAGGTAAATGCAGTTCTACTAAAGATAAAGGACACATTGCATAACTTAGTTTGCCAGTTCCCAGTTTGAGAGTTCTCATCTACAGTAGCAATTTTTTAATGGGATTCTGAGTGTATTTCCGGAAACACATGGCCACCCAATAGTTTGATGACTGCCCGAAGGACTCTTGTGGTTCCACAACATGTTAAACTCAAGAATAAGATTTATTAGAGCAAAGGACACAGTGCAGGAACAGGAGGAGATATATATCTATATGGAGGAGACAGTAAAATGATTATTCACAGACCTCTAAGGTCTTTTTCTCTCTGTAGAGACCTCATGACTTTCTTTTCTCTCCAGCCCAAACTGCAACGATGCATGCAATATATTTCCACCCAAGGAAGACCACTCTGGTCTTGGGGTCCAAAACTCAATGGGGCTATGTACTTAGCTATTTTTAACCAGCGATTGGCAGATCCTAAGCCAGCCACCAAGTGTACATTGAAAATCTTTGTGTAAACCAGGCTGATAGCTTAGGACATCTCCATCCACTTCTCTGAGGATACAGAGTATCCCTAATCAGTGACTCTGTGGACATTCCTGTAGCTTAGTTCTCAGAAGTTGACTGAAGGTTATTGCTGTGGCTGCAGAGATTAGCAAGGACTGAGTAAAATAGACCTGTTCTGTTAACTCTTTCTTCTCAGGGTATGAATAAATAAAGGAATGAATGAGTATCTAAGTAGATAAGTACATTCACAGAAAACTATTGAATAGAAAAATAAGCTATTTTAAAATAATTGTTGTCCAGATTAGAAAGTTTTTACATATCTCTAACTTGAATTGCACATACAACTCTTTTGCAAAAAATTTCTCCCATGAACAGCTTTTTAAAAAAACGTGCATATGTCTACCATCGTGTTTGAACTGTATAAATGTCAACACTTTATTTCACTGAGTCAGAGTTTGCTCTTTGCCAGTGCATAATATTTAAAAACATATTATCGACAGAATAAAAACAGATGATTATTTCCAGGAAGCAGAATATAAAATGCAATGTGAAATTGATAGAATGGGTATTAGCTGTCTATTGCTGTATTAAAGATTAATAGCGTGGTGATTGCTGGGAGGGGCGGAGGTGGACGTGGGTATAGGGGCATACGTGATGACGGATGAAGACTTGACCTAAGGGGAGGTGAACACACAATATGGAGTATAGATGATGTGTCATAGGATTGGGTACCCAAACCTGTATAATTAGGTTCATAGTGTCATGCGTTTTTAAAAATTAGCCCCAACCTTAGCAGTTGGAAACAAGAAATACTTATCGCTCCTAAGGGTCAGAGGTCCACATGCAGCTTCGCCGGGTGCGTCTGGAGCCAGAACCCCATGAAGCTGCACACAGGCTCCGTGCTGAGGCTGAGTTTGAGGGGAAGCCTTAACTGAGGGGAGGTGGGTCCACGTGTCTCTCCGCTCATTCTCTCAGACACAGACAGACTGAGTCCTGCTCCACATGGCCACCTCGTATGGAGCAGGTGCACTGACCAGGAGCAAGCTGTAGGAAAGGGTGAGGAAGAGAAGAGGTTGAACTCTCCAATATGGAAGCCACAGTTTTATTATAACCTAAGCTTCGATACCACAACCTGTGTAACTTACTCCCTTAAATCCCATCTCATCCCTCTGCCCCATGATGCTAATAAGAAGCAAATAACTAGACCCGCAATGGGAAAGATTGCACAGGGCTGTGAGCCCCAGGAGGCAGGGATCTGTAGAGTTAACTTAAAGGTTGCCTTTAGATCATGTAGACCCTGCTCCAAATTCTTGCTGCTTACATTTTTAAGAAATTTCTTACATTGTTTGTATGCTGGAATAAGAGGTCTTTGGTATTACCAAATGCCAGTATCTAAATGTAACAAGGAACCTGATTAGATGAAAATCATTCTAATGTATTAGTGTCAGTTCACTGAACAATGTTACGGAAAGAACTGTTACCATACCCTCATCCACTCTGCACTTGGGATTATCATGCTAACCCTGAGAGCTTCAGTGACCTCAGATGTCAGACATGGATTTTCTCTCTTTAGGGGAAGATTTGAAAATTATAGCTAATAAAGATGTCTGACAGCTTGTTTTCAGCTAATTGTAATTAGATTATGTGAAGGAGCATGTCACCATCCAATAGCATATACAGAGAATGGTGCAAGTCAAGTGGGAAGGTGATGATAACACTTACATCTGAAGATACAATTTCTAAAAAGATCACTTAAGTTACTTATTTCCAACATGGACTTCCTCTCCCTCCCTGCCTTCACTTGCTTGTGTTGGAGGAGTTGAGCTTTGTCCCACAAGTGGGGATTCCTTCACCATCTAGAAGTTATGTCCCATTTCAGGCATTCACCAGACTCCCTTCCCCTAAACTCCCATGAGCAAGAAAGCGACAGTCAGGTGTAACTGCGAGGGCCATGTGGGGTGAAGAAGAAGGCAGGGGCTGACCTGACGTAAAGGACTGATGTAAGTGAAGGTGCCTGCTGTGCTACGTCCCAGGCCACGGACGCTGGGCTGGATGGGGTCGGGGGAAGCTTTTACCAGCAAGAATCAGAGTGGCTTGGACTAGAACCTTTTTAGAAGAAATAGCAAAAAATATATAAATTTGGACCATATTTTTGCCATAGATGTGACATGATCTGCCAGTGAGTTAGATGTCAACATCCGAGGGAACGGGAGAACGAGAGAAATAACAAATCATGCCTCAAATTAGCTGCAAGTATTTCAGTGATTTTTTTTTCTTTTTGAATGGAAGACTTCTGGGCAGGAAAAATTTTTGAAAATCTATTTGTTCTTTAAATATCTGAGATGTCTAGTAGACGTTAATGTGCTACTATGAATTGGGCAACTAGATGCTCAATAACTGGGATTTTAGGAACAGATGATATAAATACAGATATAGATGGAGACATTCCATGAAAATGGTAGAAAGCATCTACTAAGAGATGAGGAGGCCATGACGTCATTGGCTGACACACAGATTACAAGACTAGCTTCTTTACAATCTGTCAACACCCAGGAATAGTTTCCATGGACACATGTCCCTTGGTCACATCACCTTCCTCTTTGCACCCTCCATCCCGTGCACTCCATGGCCGAGGTGCTCTGGGCATTGGTATATTCTGTTCCTGCCACAGGGCACACGCACCCCGGCCCCCAGAGCTTTGCATGGGCTCTTACCATTGTCTGGGCACCTCCCGTTTTCCAGAGTACGTTTGATTAGTAAATAGTATTTTGTAAAGACAATCAGAAACCCCATTTCTTATAAAATGAAACCCTATGGACTATACAGTGTAGCTGGGCTAGCTAGATTGTTTAAACCATTTCTAAGATAAGGGATGTAGAAAGTTTCAGAATGGGACACACAGGAATAGCTTATTAGCTTTAAAATGCTAGACTATTTAAAAGAAAAATCTCTTAGTTAAATTGAAAACTTGGAGTTATTTAGCTAAAAATGTCACATGGATTTCCAGATGGTTTGTTTGGCAAGAGTCCTTGAATCGTACCTGATCACAAGAGGAACTGCCATCTGCAGAGCACACTGATATCAGAGTAGAGTGCTCTATGCTGGCGATTTTCAACTGGTGAGCGGCAAGAATTTTTAAAAACATGCAATACCTGATTGTTCAGTCAGGGGCACTGACCTCTGTTCCCACAGATTGTCAATGAAAAAAATGACAATAGCCAACACAAACATAGCCGTCCAGTGTAAATGAATCAAAATTATATCTATGCTTGGCAGCTCTGCTAAAACATATATATTTTTTGGTGTGCTGCAGAATTTTAGTAATCCATTTATATGTGCCCAGAGATGAAAATGGTTGAAAATGCTGTCCTAAAAGCCATCAAAAATTTAAAAACCTGAATTGTGGAGGTTGACATGTCTGTACTTAAATCTACTCTATTTTTAAATCTTTGATGCATAGAGTTTTTATATTCTATAATTCTTGAATTGGTTGTCAGATACATTTTGACATAAAACAAAAGTGATTTACCTATAGCTATGGAAATAAATGTACACATATAAACTTCAATGTATTTTGTTCCAAAGAAAACGTAATCTATAGATGCCTGTGTTGATGAAATGCATAAGATCAGAAGTGATCTCAGAAATTATCATTGATGAATTGCTATGAGAAATACATCAGTGGCATGGAAAAAATTAACTTGCTGGCTTCCCGGTATGAGAGCCCCTGGGATGGCAATGGGGTTCCTGACTCCATACGGTAACAAGGTCGCTGTAGCCATGCCACCTCACATCCTTCCAAGTTCAGACTCCTTGAGAAAGAACCATGAGCTCTGCAGAAGTCACAGCAGCCTCCTGGCACAGAAGGAACCCACCCCTCCAGTGCCTTCACCTGAATTTATCATGAGGACCCCGGGAAATATGCAGCAATTCAGGAATGTGCCAAATATGCAGCCAAGTATGATGTCAGTCATTGGAGAAGCCACTAGGCAAGAACAAATGTTCACAAAGAAACAGAAGCTTCTGAAAACAGGGGCAATAGACACAGTGAGGTTCATGAGCTCGTCTAACCAACCTGGATGGTAGAACCCTTGTTTTCCTGAAGGAGCAGATCTGAGTCTTAGAGAAAGATAGGTTGATAACTGAAATTGAGATGTTTGATTATTAAATTCTGTAAAACATTAGAAACACCACCTTCATTACTCCCTGGAGCTTTCCAAGAGAACATGAGGAACAAGAAGAATGTCTAACGTAAGTCTCAGGCAGCTTCAGAGAGCTACACTATCATGAGGGGCCCATGGTAAAATCCTGGTGTCAGAGGAAGCCACTGACAAGGTGGGTGTGGCATGCAGTAGGACCACACAGCACCCTGAAGAGAAGCTATGGCATCACAGGAAGTAACTCTTTCTCTCCTCTCTCCCTTCCTCCTTTCTTCCTTTCTTCCCTCCCTCCCTCCCTCCCTCCCTCCCTCCCTCCCTTCCTTCCTTCCTTCCTTCCTTCCTTCTTTCCTCCCTTGTAACTTTCCTCCCTCCCTTCTTCCCTCCTCTCTCCTTCTCTTTATTTCTTTCTTCTTTTTTATTCTTAAACTTTATTTTCTCAGAGCAGTTATTAACTTCACGGCTACGTTGAACAGAGAGAACAGAGTTCCCATAAGCCCCCTGCCCCCACATGGGTATGGTGTCCCCACCATCCACATTCCACACCACATGGTGCATTTGTTATGACTGATGGATCACATGACACATTGTTGCTCAAAGTCCATGCTGACATGAGGGTTCACTCACATGGACTGATTGTTATTACAGTATCATACAGAAGGCATCTGAATATGTAGTGAGAAAAAGACACTGATCCTGCTAGAGGTTCACCCACCCTCTTTCTTCAGTATTGAGCTGCCAGCAGGAAGCATAAAGCAATGCTCTCCCCTGCAAATCCATGCCATAAGTTACAGACGAAGATGCTCCTTCGGCTGAGATACACGCATGGTGGGACAGAATACTGTGTCTTGACCAGGAGTCTCTCTGATACAAACCTCAGAATTAGAAAGCCCACTGCTCACCGACAATATCCACACCTTCATCAGAAATAAAAGGGATACTTCCTTTGCCTACCTCTCGTGCTCCGTATCTGTCCTCCAGTTTCTACAAACTTTGGACAAAACCTGGGTGCTACCTATCAGGTTTCTCATTAACATTCCCGACGGTATTATCGCCAGGCCCAGCCGCAGGGCTCCTGAGCTCTAGCATGCATTCACAGCCCTCAGCATGTTTGACTCACCTCAGTATTGTGACAATAATCAGAACATATAGTCTGTATTGTGATGGAGCTAATCTATGACTCAGACCTAGAACTTTGGGCAATTATATAGGCATAATAGCACTTGAGTGGGCTGCCCAACGATTACTATTCCAGTGAACCAATCAGCAGCTCACCATTATGTAAAAACCTCGTGAGTCAAATCACCCTGATTTTACCATTCAAGCAGTGTTGTTAAATGCAAAAAATGTACCTGCCTCATCACTGGGTGTCCCGCCCAGGACCCATCCGTACCCAATGAATTCAGGGAGCCCACCTGAATGCAGAGTGTGCTATCAGCCTATAGTGATCAGCCATAACAGCGCTTCCTTAAGAAACTCTGACCCAGTGCACTTGTAACAGATGTAGAAAAGGAACGATCTTAGGAGGTAAAGGTTTGCTGGCATCAGATACATCCATGGCAGTGTCCCAGTTACAAAGTCTTGTGGTTCTTTCCTTTCTAAGAAGAATTTTGAGTGGCATGAAAATTATTAGAACCTTCCCAATGACTTAATTTACCACAGGGAATCTAGAATCTCCTGGAAGTATACTCGCACTAATAAATTTAGCCCGTTCTGTAATTATATTCCCCTCTTGTTGATATTGATATAAGTCCTTTGCAGCACCTCTCATGCTTGGGCTGGTACAGCAGACCTGGTATTGTGTTGAGTTTCATTTCTCTGAGTCCTCTTATCTTCCTCTATTTCACCATTTTCAATCTGCAGGCTCTGACTCATTCATCGTCAATGCACTAAATTTTTATAAGAGACCTTGCCAGATGGTGAATTGTACTGATATTGTCTCTTGGCCACCTGAAAAGTCAATATTCAAGTTTGTTTTTTAAGTATCTTTGCCACAGAGCTGGAAGAGATAAGAAATTATTTCAATAGTTACCGAAAAACCCTGGGTTTTGGTCTACTACATGAGCGAGAGATTTAAGAGTTTGAGGGTTTCATTCTCTTTCTTTTCTCAGCTGTCTCGTTCTGGTTAAATACAGCATCTCCACTCTTAAGGACAGAGTGGCCACTGGAAGTCCTTGAATTCTGCAAGCACTTATCACTGGTTCTTTATCGGTCAGGATCCCAACAGAAAAGATAGCATTCAAAGGACAAAAGAGGAAAGTTTAATTATGGGAGTGTTTAAAAAGTTGTGAGCACGTCAGAGGATGAGTGGATTAAAAAGCTTTGGTACATATGTACTATGGAATACTACTCAGCCATAAGAAATGATGACATCGGATTGTTTACAACAAAATGGATGTACCTTGATAACATTATACAGAGTGAAATAAGTAAATCAGAAAAAAACTGAGAACAACATGATTTCATACATAGGTGGGTCATAAAAGTGAGACTATGAGACATGGACAAGAGTGTGGTGGTTACGGGGTGGGGGGAGGGAGGAAGGAAGGGAGAGTGGGGAGGAGAGGGGCACAAAGAAAACCAGATAGAAGGTGACAGAGGACAATTTAACTTTGGATGATGGGTATGCAACATAATTGAATGATAAGATAACCTGGAGATGTTTTCTTTGAACATATGTACCCTGATTTATTAATGTCACCCCATTAAAATTACAAAAAAAAATTGTGAGTAGGATTGATCATTTTGTCCCAAGGCGAGCAAGAGCAGAAAAACGTTTGATACCGAGCTGTTAGAACCCACCCCGAAATCCATGCCCTTCACAGAATCTCACAACATGACCTTATTTGGAAATCAGTCTATCACAGATGTAATTAATATGAAGTTATACTGGAGTAGGTGGGTTTTCCATCCAGTGGGACTCATGTCCTTTTAAGGAGAGGAGGAGAGACACAGAGACAGAGACATCCCCAAGGCAGACCACTGTGCGACGACAGAGGCAACATTGGGCGTGGTGAGTCTATAAACCAAGGGACACCCAGGGTTGCTGCCAATGGCAGAAGCCAAGAGAAAGGCATGAGACAGCCTCACCCTCGGAGCCCTCTAGAAGGAACAACTCGTACTGACATTGATTTCTGACTTCACAACTGTGGGAGAATAAATTCTTATTGTCCTAAGCCACTGTTGGTGTCTTAGGAAACTATTCACCACCCACGAGGCCAGAGAAGGAGGCAACTATAGCTAAAGAAGAGGTCCCTGGACAGAAACTGTGTCCTTGTTAGGGAGACACGGTCCCTGGGATCCTGTGGCCTGGCCAGGAGGGACCTAGGAAGAGGCCTAACTTGTCTGTGATCTAGTCTTCTGCCTGTGCCCCTGCATCATGTGCAGAGCAAGCAGCGCTGGAGGACTGAGGAGCCTATGCATAACGTCAGGCAAGGTTGCCTTCCCGAGGGAAGCCTGTGAGGTGAGATGGAGGTCTATCGGACGAGGGAAGGGTGATTCCAAGCCCTTGACTTTGAGGGGTCTTCTTTTCTGCCCTGTGATACCTTCATTAGCTCCCCCCCCCCATTTTTTGTTATTTCAGGATACTGAGTAACTCTGAATGAAGGGAAGGGAGGGAGAAGCTGCCTGAGAAAATGGGTAAGCATTCGTGTGGCTAAGTGATCATACCCACTGCTCAGTCATGGCTGGTTAGCACATCATCACCACTGCCACCCACATGATGCTTGGAGTGCACCTTTCTCCATCTCTCTAAGGCCTCTGAGAACGCACACTTTTTAGGTCCAGGGTGTTGTCAGCAAAGCGCTGAATGCATCCTGATCCCAGTCCCCGAATGCCTCTTTTCCATTTGCTCCTACGGTACACTGGCTTTGTGCCACACTGCGCCATCGTCTGTTCCCGTGACTGCCAGCTGTCACCTGCCCACCACGACCCCTCTCACCCTCCAGTCAGCTCCTACAAGAACTCCAAATAACCTTGCAAAGTGTCATTCAGATCGTGTCATTCCCTTGCTCCAAACTCTCCCTGCGTCTCTGTTTGACTCAGTGCAGTATCCAAATCCTTCCCATGTCCTAGGGATTCATACCCTACATTCTCCAGCACCCCGAAACCTGTCTGATCTCACCCCTTCTCATGGCCTGGATATCATACTCACCCTGGATAGAATCGCACCCTGTTCGCAGAAACAGGCTATTCTCCCCCTTAAGATCAATTCACCGGCATGCCTGTCTGAAACCTCCTTCCCTGGATATCTGCACCTGCAATTCTTTGCTCAGAGACCATTTGCTGACTGAGCCCCCTCTAAGCCTCTGCTAACACAATCACCTGCACTGTCCCTGGTTCTGCTGGCCCTCCATACCCTACTCTACTTGTCCCTTGTTCCATAACAGATATCCTGAACCTACACACTGGATCACAGACATGTGTACATGCCACATGCGTCTCTGCTAAAACATGACTTCAAAGAGCAGGAATCTTTGTCCGTGTGGTTCCCCAACATGACCCAAGATCTGAAAAGTGCCTGTTTAGGTTCAATAAATACTTTGGGCTCAATAAATATTTTGAGTACCTGGATCACACATGAAGGATTAAGATAACATTTAATCTCTGAATTAAAGTGAGGAGCAAAATGCCACCCTTAGTGTGCTTGACCTCTAGCAGTTACAAGTGGTGTGAAGGACTGACTACAAGAGGGTTCCATTTGTCATTACAGAGAAGACATTGTAATGGTTCACCCAGATATTACAGTCACTGCTAGAATGTACTGATAATTTTCATGTTCAGAACATATTCTCTTTTCAATTAATAGAAATTTATTTTATATATACCTCTAACACGAATATACACTCAAGTCTTATGACACTGCAATGTCAGCTAGCTTCCTCTCACCATTTCAGACATTTTCCCAGCCTCGTCATGAAGTGTTCACAATTCTCAGCCAGAGCGCACGGTGGTAGATGACATTTCTGTGCGTTGTTTTAGCCGAGACCCTCAGTACAGCCCTGTTTCACGACATGCTAATGAGCAATAGATCAGAATTCTTCATATTATTATCAATGTTTGAAAAAACTGACATAAAGAAAACAAACAAAACATACAATCAAACCAGAGCACCCTTGCCAAAGCATTAGTCTCAGACCTAAGGGAAAAATGTGCAGATGACTTATTAAATTTAGAAGCCTAATTCAGATGAAAGAGCTATTTCTTATTTCGAGGCAATGACTTGTACCTCCCTAGATTGTAAATCCTTGGACGTTGTATCCACACGTGAGAGGGATGCTCTTCCTCCCCCACCTAAGGGTTCTCTGCCTCCACAGCTGCTGCACAGTGTGCCTGGGGGGCACGGAGGAGTGCTGATGGTGATAACACCATAAAGTGAAATTACATTGTCTTCAAGGCAATAGCTACAGTCACTGTGCCTTCTATCCTTATTAGTGCATTATATCTTGATAAAGGATTTGTCTCAATAAGCTGGTAGCACTAACTTACTTGAATTGATTATATATATCACAGTTTAAATGGCTTTCATCTGACCCATTTTAAATTCATTGCTTTATAATTTCTTTATGAGACAGGATTAGTACGAGTAGGCAAGAGAATCCTTTTTTATTACACTCTGATTTTTATATGTTGAAGTGTATTTTCTATGTGCCAGAGTCAATTAGGTCTATTTTTCACATCTAAGGAAATTATAAAGCCAAACAACCAAACCAACAACAAAGTTAAAATATGGTAAGTTTAATGTATTTACTGAGTACTGTAAATAATTTACACTTTTTTCTCTCCATGAGAGTGGTAATTACTAATCAAAAACCCAATTGACAAAAGAAAAAAAGATAATGATCCTATAAAACATCACCTTCCATAATTGCCTTTATAGTCTATTTTGCATTTAAGAATATCTGCTCCATTATATCTGCTGGTGGTCTTCTCTATCTAAAGTGATTATCATAACTACTTTTAGTTCATTTATAAAGCTACACCATAATTTTTATTTCTTTGTTCATATTTCCTTAGGTTGTCTTTTAAGACATATCAGTTCATCCTTAACCATTAGACACACAGTATGAGTCTCCCATAATCGGGAAAATCACCCTAACTCTCTCTCTCTCTGTTCTGTAGGGACAGATAGTTTAGTGAGTAAACTACATTTAAAATAGCAAAACTTCCTAACCAATGTTTTTTTGTTTGTTTGTTTGTTTTCAGTTTTAGAATAAGTTAGCTCTTTACTTTATGGGGTTTTAGGTGAGTTCAAGCAACAGACAGGTAACAGCCAGAGCAGAAATAATTGTCCTGTTTGAAGCTCAGGATGAATAGTGTGACTTATTTCTAATTAAATAGGCCTAAAGTATATGTTTAACAAACGTTTCTTGTTTTGTTGTCGTCTGTTCTCAGTTTTTTACTTTGTTACTTCTTGACATGAGCTATTCAAATACTCATGTCTTTTTCTTTTCTGAATTCAACTTATTTACCAGAATATGATGGTAGGTGATTAAAATATCTGTTAAGAATGTGTATCTGTGCCTGGCCGGTTGGCTGAGTGGTAGAGCATCGTCCCAGCATGTGGATGCCCTGGGTTTGATTCCCGGTCAGAGCACACAGGAGAAGCACCCATCTGCTTCTCTACCCTTCCTCCTCTCCTTTCTCTCTGTCTCTATCTTCCCCTCCCGCAGCCAAGGCTCCACTGGAGCAAAGTTGGCCCGGGCGCTGAGGATGACTCCATGACCTCTGCCTCAGGTGCTAGAATGGCTCCGGCCACAACAGGGCAACACCCCAGATGGGCAGAACATCGCCCCCTGGTGGGCATGCCGGGTGGATTCCAGTCGAGCACATGGGAGAATCTGTCTCTCTGCCTCCCCACTTCTCACTTCAGAAAAATACAAAAAAAAGAATGTGTCTCTGCCCTCTGGCTTTTATGCAGCTAATAACTGTAAGGTTTATCATGCCAGGTGCTTTAACAGACTGAAACACTGGCACCTTGTTTGTGTCCTTACTGGACTGTGTTCACCCTTCTTGTGACACTGTGAGATGAGGCAGTGCAGAGAGAATGGGGGGAGTGAGGGAACTGCAGTGTCACAGTGACGTAGGGTTAGGCCGTCACTGCTGACTTTCTGACAACGCATATGTCAGATGGAGGGTCATTTTCTTCAGGTGGCTCTGGATGAGGGAGCCATGACAATGTAGATGGTTGGGTGTCAGGACCAGAAGACATTGGTGGTTGGGAAATTTAGTTAATATTTTTGGAACACAATTGACAGGGATCAGGGGAGTAGGTGAAACCAGGGAAAGCAAGACTGTGGATAAGTGAGGATCCCTGTATAGGCTTTGGTTTGTTGTACGTCCTGTATCTAGAAAGAAAAAGTTGGGAGGTGGAAGAGAGGAGTTCATTCTGGTCAAGCAGATTGGTGTGTTTTCTTTGATAATGGCAGCATAGTGACCAATTGCTGATCTGGGTGAGACAGAGTGGCCTGTAGCAAGCCAGTGGTCCTAACAGGAACAAGAATAAAGCCCAGTATGACACAAACCATCACCTGTTCAAAGGCAGCCGTGGCCACTGGAGCATAGGGAACAAGAACAGCTAAGAACACAGACGTGTGTCACTCCTACAAAGAATCCCTGGACAGATCTGTCCTTCACCACCTCAGGCAACTGAACAAATGAAACATTATTAACAGTGGGACACCAGCCAGTATAGCACCCCCCCAATAGGATGCAGGAAGCCACACACAAAGTCATCTATAAAATCCCCAATATTTTAAAGAAATATAACCAACTCTCCAGACTTCTTTCCAGCTTCAAGAAAATGCAGTAATAAAGAATGGAATTAGACATCATGAGAAAATAAAAGCAGAGTGAGAAATAACCCAGAAGAAAAAGTTTATGAATCTCTTTAAAAAAATCAGTGCCATGAACAAGCCATGGGTCTCTTCTAGACTGAAAGAAATTAATGAGCCAGAATAGTCAGTTACAAAGGTTGAAACTAGAGTGGATTCTAATTTGAATTTTTAAAGGAAAAATATTTTTATAACAATTGTGTAAATGTGATTGTCGACTCCCTGAGAAATGACATTAAAATTACTATTTTTAAGCTTGCTAAAGACACTGCTATTGGTTGCTATTTTCAATAATTAGAAATTCAAGAATCTGTAGCGTGGCATGAAATAAGGGATAAAAGTAAAGATTTTCTTTCAAGAGAACTGCCTTCTAATTAACGTAGAAAGGATGGTGAAAACCCTGTGTTTTGCACCTCAGTGTGTAATAAGTCCTTTAGGAAACTATTGTTAAAGGACAGTATCTTCTTTCTTTCCATGGTGAATGTCAGTATATTCAGAATGAAGCGGCAGGCTTTCATCATTGCACTTTCAAAAGTACATCATGTGTGTGTATGTGTGTGTGTGTGTGTGTGCATGTATGTTTGTGTGACAAAGAAAGAGAGACAGAGAGGGGAGAGATATGACCAAATGTTGAGAATTTTATCTACATTTTTTTTGACATTTCTTTATGTTTGAAATTTATGTAGGGGAAATTGAGACTGAGGGAGCTCACGTTACTTGTCAAAACTTAAAAACAAAACAAAATAAAGAAACCCTTATTCTTATTGAAAAAGCAGTGTAAAACCAGGCTGATTAGAATGTAGAGATAATGCAATGAATGAATATCTAGGAACAGGTCGTCAACCAGGAAGAAAATGGATAGATTAGATAGATAATTGATAAATTCATGGAATATGATAAATGGATAGAAGATAGACTGATGAATGGAAAGATAGATAATCTATAATTTTGTAAACCCATCTCGCATCGAACCAGTTACAGAGGGAGCTTATCTATTCACTTAGGCACTTTATGTTTAATACGAAGTATTTTAACAATCACCCTAAAGCTGTATTATACAGTAAGCCTAGGACATTAATGAAATATCATGGGTTAATTTAATATTGTGATGAAATCGCAATATTTCATAATAGTTGATGAGAAAAGCAGTTCACTTTCAGCAATGAGTGTTAATCCCACCAGGAATTTATGGGTTGTGAGTGGCATGGCAACTTTTTTTTCTCTAGACTCGAGGAGCCAATAAATGACTTGATTGCTTTTCCCCCAGAAGTGTGTTAGCTCAGGCAGCTTATTTTTACAATTCCAAGGCAGTGGAGAAATCTCCGGCCGCCTTGGGGAGCGTCCATAAAAATGTGGTGACACCGCTGAAAATCCTGGAGCCACGGTCACAACGGGCCTGGCTTCTGCGCACGCGTCAGGGAGTGCCCAGGAAAGGGTGCTCAACCAACCAAACGGCACCTTGAGCTGGCGACCTGTCACCAACGGAACCACCACTCCAGCCAGAACCTCCATGACTCTGTGTGTGTGTGTGTGTGTGTGTGTGTGTGTGTGTGTGTGTGTGTGTGTGTGTGAGAGAGAGAGAGAGAGAGAGAGAAAGAGAGAGAGAGAGAGAGAGAGAGAGAGAGAAAGAGAGAGAAGGAGGGAGGGAGGGAGGGAGATGGAGTCAGTCCACATGCACTGGAAACCTCTCCCCAACACAAGTATGCTGGCACAAACACAATGGTTCATTTTCCCAAATTGCCAGATTTCTCCCATTCTTAATGTTCCAGGTAAAATGATTTATTTATTTGTGTGTGTGTGTGTGTGTGTGTGTGTGTGTGTGTGTGTGTGACAGAGATAGAGAGAGGGACAGAAAAACGGAAAGGGGTAGAGATGAGAAGCACCATTTCTTCATTGGGGTACGTTAGTTCTTCACTGATCACTTTCTCATATGTGCCTTGACCCGGGTGCTAAGCAGACAGAGTGACCCCTTGCTCAAGCCAGTGACATTGGGCTCAAGCTGGTGAGCCTTGCTCAAAACAGATGAGCCCACACTCAAGCCTGTGATCTCCAGTTTTTGAACCTGGTCCTCTGCGTCCTAGTCTGACGCTCTATTTAGTGCGCCACTGCCTGGTCAGGCTAAAATGATTTTTTTTTTTTAATGCTTGAACTTATTTGGATACTTAGTATTGATCTCACTTTGAAAACACTGGGAAACAATTTTTTTTCATTTTCTGTGCATGAAATTTTAGAAGTGTTTCTATATACTTCCGCATTGCTGATTCCGAATCTGAAATACATTTTTTGGTGCATGCTCTAGTTTTTATGCAATTTTAATTTTTTTTGTTACAGTTAATGGCATACATTGGTTTTTAAATTGGAGTTAAAGGGCAACGACTCCTTGATTGAACATAATCATAAGGCAATTAATGTTTTACAAACATCACTTTTATAACATTGTAGTTGTTTTTAAATGTAAAAAAATATTATCTGATAAAAACACCCTCTTATTTTCTTTTAAGACTGAATCATGGCTTCTTCGAGTAGGCGTAAATGTAAGAGTAGTCCTGACACCTTCTGTTAGATATGTGGCTGTTACTTCAACATCAAAGGCACAATATTTCATCATTTGTGACACATGCATATATTGCCTATTTTCAAGTCCCTCTTGGCAATCAAGACAAGAATTGGGCTCCTCATATTGTGTGTCATAATTGTGATGAAATGCTTCATGACTGGACAAAAGGAAAATGCAAAGGAATGCCTTTTGGTATTCCCATGGTTTGGGTGAACCTAAGGACCACCCAAAGCATGAAACAGGAGTGGCTGTTATTTCTGTCTGATCCATACAAAGGGCATCGGCAAGAAAAAACGGCATATGACTGCATATCCTAATATTCCTTCAACAATACGACCTATCCCACACTCTGAGACACTCCCAATTCCAGTTTTCAGTGGTTTTATTTCTTCTAAAGACAAAAAAAGTGAACATGGTGGTCAAGTGTATTTTGATAAGATGCATGAGGAAATGGTTGTAGAATCTGAAGGGTCTTCTTCTGATGCCAAGCAGTCATTAACCCCTCAGCAGTTTAGCCAACCCAAATTGAATGACTTAGTTAGAGATTTGGGCCTATCAGAGAAAGCAGCTGAGTTATTAGCCTCCAGGCTTCAGGAAAAGAATGGACTTCACCGGTCAGCTAAAGTATCTCATTTCAGGAAGCATGAATAAATTTTTGTGGACTTTTGTTCCAAAGACAAACACTTTGTTTACTGTCATGATATCAATAGTTTTCTCAGCCAGCTAGGTGTTACCACTTATAGTCCAACAGAATGGTGGCTATTCCTTGACAGCTCTAAATGGAGTCTGAAATGTGTTCTACACAACGGTAATGTTTATGCAGTGGTTCCAATTGGTTATTCAACTCATCTGCGAGAAGATTATAATGACGTAAAAATTGTCCTTGACTTTCTGAAGTATGAGGAGCATAACTGGATCATCTGTGTGGCTCTTAAAATGATAAATTTCCTGCTAGGACAACAGAGAGGTTTCACGAAGTATCCTTGCTTTCTGTGTTTGA
Organism: Rhynchonycteris naso; assembly: GCA_037038555.1. Classification (NCBI taxonomy): domain Eukaryota; kingdom Metazoa; phylum Chordata; class Mammalia; order Chiroptera; family Emballonuridae; genus Rhynchonycteris; species Rhynchonycteris naso. Next base: position 134,396,088 of record CM072999.1, on the reverse strand, counting down.
GGGACAGCCGAGCTTGGGAGAAACACTGGACATAGAAGGAGTGGCTGAAATTTGAAACTCCGAAAGTAGGGATGCAAAATATTGTGAATGAACCTGTAGTTAATCGAGACAGGACCATTTTCCCCCCACTTCACATCAAACTTGGCTTCATGAAGCAGTTTGTTCAGGCTTTGAATAGAGAAAGTGAATGCTTTCAACATATTATTTCAAGGCTTTTCCTGCTTTGTCTTTTAAGAAGATAAAAGCAGTTGTATTCGATGGACCTCAAATTCAAATCCTCATACATGACAAAGAATTTGCCAGGAAGATGAACAAGGAGGAGAAAGCAGCATGGCAGTCTTTTGTGGCAGTTACAAAGAACTTCTTTGGCAACAAAAAAGCAGAAAATTATGAACTTCTGGTTCAAAGGATACTGTTGGCTTTCCGCGACATTGGATGTAACATGAGCATTAAGACTCACTTGCTGAACAGTCCCCTTGATAAGTTTCCTGAAAATCTTGGAGCTGTTAGTGATGAGCAGACTACTGCTGGAGCATTAGACGAGATCGTCCTCAACAAGTACACAAACGCAAGAGCCACAAACACAAATTATTGCCTGAATAGAATTTAAATGTTTTGCACAAATTTTATGATTAAAATAAGTGTTTTAATATGTTCTATTTCAAAATCGTAGACAAATTCTGATGCAATCATATCTTTTAGTGTATTAATGTATTTACTGCATTATATAAATTATTATATTTTCCCAAAATGATGCCCAAGAAGACATTCTACTTCATTATGCTAAACTAAATGTTGAAAATTTTACAAAAGATGAAAACCTAAAATCTTGAATTGAAAAAAAACTGTCAGATTTGAGATCAGCACACTCGAATTAGGTAAGAACACGTGTTTTTGTGGATGCAACAAAAATTTTGTTCCCCAGTGTAATAAATGCAATCAAACTATTCAAGTGGGCACACAGAGCTTCCTAGAAGATGTTAATTAATACAGTTTATTTCGAATGATGTAGAAGAAGTGAATTTAGAAAGATCCATAACTTTTTATCAACTAATTCAAGAAGATATCCAGAAGCATATTTATTTTGTTTCATGGCAAATTTTTAAAGGTGGTTAGCTGCCTAATTATTTTCATTCGTAGAAGGAATTCTTATTGTAAGTTACACTGAATAGTAAGTAAGTTCCCCTGGTGCCTGAAGAGTAATGTGATGTAATACCATAAATAATTTCGTGCTCCTTTTCAGGAACATGATATTCTGGCTCCATGTTGTGCATTCGGTTTTTGTGTAACTGGGCCCCATTTTAAATCGGTTTGTTGCTGTTGTCTTATCTACGTGAGATGCAGACATTGCCAAGGCTCTCTGGCCCCTCGGAGATGGGGGAATACTGGGATTACGTCTCTAACTGCTGGAATGGTTGCCTGGGGCTTCTCCCAGACTCTGTGGCCTTCTTGCATCTCGATGACAGCGTGTTGTGAAATCCCATCGGGTTGTGTCAACTGTGTGTATAACCGTGTCTTCATTCTGCTTTTTCAGGAAACCTAAGCACACTCAGCGTTTTACACGGTGACGCCATTTCTGAAGGCCAGATGGGTGAGGGGTAGGAGCCGTGGTTCCTCCCCTCCCCACCCTGCTCCATCTCCCTTTTTTGTGTCCTCCAGTTCTTGTCCTTTTGGGGAACCTGCCAGCCACAGGGAGGCCCTGACTCCTCTGGGAGGAGAAGAGTGTGTGTGTGTGTGTGTGTGTGTGTGTGTGTGTGTGTGTGTGTGATATGGAGTCAGTCCACATGCACTTGAAACTCCTCCATGCTGCTGGGATTCTTGTAACACCTTTTTCCTGAGCCTTGCTTAAAAAAATAATAATAAATTGCCTACAAATAGGTCTGCCTTAAACATGAACACTTAAAAAGCTTTAAGAAATATAATAGTACTTTTATTTTTGCTCCTTTGACTCCATTTACTCTTTGTGAAGAATAAATGTACAGTTCATTCTGTGAAGTCCATGGAATGGATTTAAAGCCTGACCCAGATGTGCCGGCCAGATGTGACCCCAGCTCTGACAATTAACGCAGTGGGCTTCGGACAGGTCCTGTCTGGGGCTGAGTTGTTCCTTGTATGAAAGGTAAATAATAGAACAATCTTAGAGTGCTGCTATTCAGATTGAGTTACAGCATCTAAAGCCATTATACAGCTAGAATGTGGCAGCTGTAAGAGAGTGCTATCCCACGATGGGCAGGGCTCAATAGGTCTCCAGCTTCTCCCCGGTCTTAACACTTTCTCTATCTGCCTTCTTCAGTGTGTGCACTAAATTGGGGCAGTGGGGATGGGGGGAGTGAAGGGGAGGAGGATGTCGTTGTTTCTTTAAACTGAACTTCAGTGGTGCATAAATCCCAGCCATCCTGGGTTTCCCATCAGGCTGAAAAAGCTTCCTTTTATTCAAATTCCATGTTTTCTCTCTGCTCTCAGATGTGCGGGCAGAGGCTGATTATAGCCCCTCTCCTATAAAACTTAGTTGAGTGTAGTCAGAAGTCAACATGTTTCAAAGAATCGACATATTTTTACTAAATTTCCTAAAGCCTGGAACGTGGTATGCAGAAATATGCCTCCCAAGTTATTGCAGGAGACAGTTTAAACAGCCAGCCGTTTGTGAGTGTGTCACAAGGCTGCTGGCCTCCTGGTTGTGGACAGAGAAACAATGTATTCCTGCTTTCATGCAGACCTCCCTCCACATCTCAGCAGCTACTTTTCAAGTGCCAATGGTTACACTGGTCTGGATTTCTTGGGTCCCTGTTGGCCACAGGTCTTAAAATTTTAAACAAGCACCCAAACCAAGAATTCTTGAAAACATCTTAATCAGAACGGTAGGGTAGAGAATAAAAAATTGTATCTATGTCAAGTAGGCTTGAAAAGAGATGATCACTTGAGGTTGTTCATAAATGTCAAATGTAAAGCAAGATAATGCTCCATCTCTGGGAACTGGAAAATTAATAAATTTAATAAAAAGTGGCACACTCAAAATATGGGTACCAAGAAGCGTTTTCAACTGTGCATTTATATAATTAAATTGAGTACAACTATGTGAAGAGCCAAAAAAGTAATCTGAGCACAATAGCTATGTGATGTTATTATTTATTAGAATATGAAAAGTTATATATTTCAAAGTTACATGCATGCTTTTTGAAAACAAAGAAAATAGTAAGAGATACTAGGTAAAATATATTTATTTTCTCTAGGACACTGTATTGGGATTTTTGCCCTAAGCTTATCTCTGAAGTTTAAACTCTTACTACAATAATGTGTCAATGTATAAACTATGTCATTAAAATAAATATTTCTTTTAAATTACAAAGCATACATTGAAAATTAGGAATTTTCTTTCTGGAAAGTCTGAGAAAACCTCTTAAAAACTATTTGGAACTGAGACTTCAATACGATGCCTGGTTATAAATTTAATATATATAAAATCAATAACTTTATCTACAAGAAGTATAAACAGAAGGTTAGAAGATATTATAGCATGACGTTCCAATTTATAGCAGCAATGAAAAAGGTACAATACCGAGGAATAAAATAAAATGAAGCATACCAATCTATATAGTGAAAACCATAAAGTGTTTCTTAGGAACCTGGAAAAAAAGTTCAAAAATATATTTTTTTAAAAATGTACAATACCTTTGATAGAAGATAAACTTATTTTAAGTTTGCAGAGTTCTTATATCAATACATATAAGATCCCAGTCTATTGTTCTACAAATGACATTCATTAACCCCCCAAAAAAATATGAACATGGATCATGCACATGTATAATGATGCACAACTATACTAATCAATGAAAAGCCAAAGAATAGCATGCCATTTTCCACAGGTTAAGTTTTCATGGATCAAAATGTGTGTAAGCCTTGGAGGTGTGCTAAGGCACTCTGCTCTGGATGACCTAAATATGCACAAATTCCCTGAAGAAGACGTTGTAGCATCTGCCATAGCTGTAGTTTCACATTCCCAGTGAAGACATTCTGTTTCCAGAAATCTAGTCTAAAGATGTACTCGTGCAATGGCACAAAACTATAAATCCAAAGCATGTGTCTGGCTCATTGTGATAAAAGACAATTAGGAAACTTTCCAGCCATGTATCAACAGAGGGCTGGAGAAGTAAGCTATGTACAACAATATAGTGGGGTTTAGAATAAGTCAAACTATAAGTGTACAAGGTCACAAGGTTGTGTGTGTGGGGGGAGGGGGGGTGGATCTCTGAAAGGCCGGACAAGCAATTCTCAAACGTGCCTCAGAATTGTGTCACTGGCAAGGTACTCGAGTTGAGTGACATATGTCACTTTGCATAACCATTCGCGTTGTTTGAAAAAAAGTTCATTTTTAAAAGTTCAACAAAAAGCACTTCAGCTTCCATACCAAGATTACTGTCAACATTGAAATTTTAGGGCTCTACCCGTATATTATCTGTAAATGAGGATGGTCAGAGTTATGTCCTAAAGAGAATTCTAGGAAGGCTTACCGACTTATTCTTACATCCTAATTTTAATCATCGGTTATTACTCTTGTCACCAATTTCACTGTCCTGTAGGAAAACAGGACATCGTAGCTTCACATTGAGAGTATAGATTTGGAGTCAAACACACTTGGATTTAATTCTAACTCTGCACCCTCCTGGACATAGAACCTTGGACAATACAATATCGATGAGAATCAGTTCCTCCACCTGTAAACTGAAAACATAGAACTCAACCTCACAGAGCTGTCGTGAAGAAATCAACGATCTAATCTAGCTACACTCTAGCTCGGTACCCAGCATTGGTTAGTATTTCAGAATGTGGGTATGATTATTGTTGTGCGTTGTATTCTTCACACTGAATTTGAGACTCAGAGAACCAAACCCCAAGAACTTGAAAGTTAATAAACATCTCAAGCTCACTGATGCCAATTAGCCTCCAGGAACTCAGCGGAAATGGCAATAATGATGGAAGGTGGCTTAACATAGGTGCTCTTCCCTTGTTCCCAGCGACGTGCCCCAAAGGGAATTTAAGGATGTCCACCAGAACATCACAGGGGATGCCTGGGAAATATCGCTACTTCCCTTCCTTCCTATCCCTGAACACATTCCATACCCTATGGTGAGGCGTGGGCTAAAAACAGATGTTTGCTAGACATTGGATAATTTATGAGGGCTCTTAAGAGAAGTGCTATCTCATCTTATGGTGGATAATGGGCCAATATCAGGGAACGCAGTAAAATCAGACGTTCCCAAGTCAGGAATAACTGCGGAGCGCCTGAGTTATGGACGCAGGGACTGGTGTAATGGAAGCCACTTCCTTCTCTGCAGTGGCTTCACGCGAGCTGAATGCCCACGTTGCGGCCCACTCACAGTGAACATGAAAGGTTCTTAAGAATTGATTTTTGTATTAGTCTCATTTGGGATCTATTTTATGAGTCCCTAACTTTGTATCCCTGGTCTCGTTTCCACCTACTTCTATTCTAGGACCGCTTAATGCATTTTATGTATCTGTTGTTTCAATAAATATTTATTGATCTTCTGCTAATGGACCAAGAACCGGGGTGGACAACAGGAATCGAGTGGATTGCGAAGTACGTGACCTTGCCGGGAGGAAACTGATGTTTCAGGGTAGGTTTCCTTTAAAAGGCAATAGACTAATGAAATGCCTGATAAAATATGCTCACAGTGGACAGAGAAGTTAAATCCTTAAATCCGCTGCAGGAGACATGTCCGTTCCAGCAGGGAAGAAGCACAATATCCCCAACAATGAGAAAAGTCAAACAATGGCCCTGCCAGCTGGACACAGATTGCGGGAAGTGGAGGAGGCATGCCCTACTGCCTGCCTTGTCTCTTCCTCCGGCAGATTGGCACTCAACGCTGGCAGTGCCCAGATTCGCTTTGGAGATGGGAGGTCCACGTGATTAGGTGAAGGCTTAACGCTCGTTGTAAGCTCCTGCAGACCCACTGTAACAGCGTGACTGTGCAACAGACACTGTCTTTCAGATCTCTGTGAGCCCGATCCCACGTTCATGGCTGATGGGTTTCTGCCAAGAATTTCACTGATAGTCTTCCGGGAAGGAGGGAGGGCTCCATTGTCTGTGAGGGATTTTCTCTTTCTCTGGCTGATTTTACGATTCTCTTTATCTTGGATTTTAGGCAGTTTTATTATGATGTGTCTTGGAGAAGATCTTTTGGGGTTAAAATAGTTTGGAGACCTCTGAGCTTTGTGAATTTGGATATCCAGATCTTTCCCAATACTTGGGGAGCCGTCAGCCCTTATATGTTAGAAAAGTTTTATGCCACTTTCTCCCCCTTTTCTCCTTTATGACCCCCATAGTACCTAGATCGTTTCTTTAAGTGGTATCCCAGAGTACACCAGGCTTCCCGGTGGAGTCTGCACAGGAGTTTAGGAGCATGCTGGTTCTTTCGATGCCCCCAGGAGCTCTGGTGGTGTCCTACCCCAGCTGCATGTACCCGTCGGTTTGCTGGATGGCGTAAGGAAGAAGTGGCTCTCTGGAGGCATCATACAGAGCTGGAGAAACCGGGTGCTCCTTCACACTGTCTGTGAGCCCTGTGGGACACCCCACAGGGTAAGAGGTTTCTCTTGGCACCGGGCTGTGTAACCTCGGGGAAGGGGAGACTTGGTAAAAGTGAAACTGGTCTTCCTACTCTCGAGTGCTTCCAATATCAGGCCCATCTTTGTTAATTTAACGGCTTGCTAGAACCCCTCCACTGGCCTCCTAGGCTTTCACCAAGGCCCTCTGGTCTGTACTTGTCTCCGTCAGTGTCCTTCGGGGGGAAAAGTTGGTAGGAAACTCATTCGGCCATGCTGATAATGTCTCTTCTATCAGTCTCTTCTACTAAAGCAAACTGGCATGGATCTGGGATACGAATCTTTCATTGTTCATTTTCTTTTTCATAATCCAATCTTTGATTTAATTCTTACCACTTGCATACTGACACTGAGTGTTAACGTGTTAAAAGCAAGATTTTAAAATTCAGTTTGATCTTCTGTAATCTTGATTAAAGGATCTTCAAACTTTCATGCATATTACACACAAAAATAACGGTAGTCCTGGCCTTTTCTGTTCTGTCTTCCCCGCAGCCTTGCACAGATCCTCCCCGGGAGGATCCTATTTGGTAATGAATTAACCAGCACCGTCCACCGCTCTCATCACTATCTACCTCTTATTCTTGACCTCAGTTTCCAAACTGAAGATCACAAGTTTAAGTTTATGAATGAGCTCAAAAATGAAAGGCAAAATAAAAAATGTATTTGTGTTGTTGTAAGCCACTAAGTTTCTTACCCATCAATAGAAAAAAAATATATACAGGGTGGGTGTATCTTCTAACCGTAGAAAGGAAGAAATCCATTTATGTTGCCATAATATAGACAGTCTCCTGGAAACATGAATCTGAGTCTATCGAGCAGAAATAAAATGGGCTGGGCTTGGAAGAATACATACCACGCAGAAGCAGGACATGCAGAATGAGGGGGTGAGATGCCAGGGACATAGAAAAAGAGGGTGAAAAGGCACCATGTATCCTTCGAATCCCCTGAGGTCAGTGATCTCCTTCCACAGCTGTAGGTGGGCCTGTTTCACTCTGCACCCCTGCCGGGCCAGCCGGGGTGACACGTAATCTGGGAGCCACGTGCTGGTATCCAAATGGTACCCCAGCCTCAACATTGATGCCACTTGAGCTGCCTGCACAGGACAAAAGAGGAATCATTGTCCCACGATCTTTTTCATTTACTCTCATAAACTTTGCTTCAAATTAGAAGAATGAAAAAAGAAAAAAAAAAAACAGAATAAACAAACAAAATAAAGAATACTACACACTGAGCCAAGGAGTCTCTCTCTCTCTCTCTCCCACTGATCTTAATCCCATTGATAAATGCTACTAAATCTGCCACACACTATCAAAGACAGCTTTCATATCAACTAGCGAATATGTGAGATACGTGCATTAAAGATATAATTATAGTGATGTTATTTTTTCTCTGCAAATTCCATCTAAGAATACTGTCTTGGCTTTCTTGATTAGACTGGGCTAAAACTTCAAGTAGCTTCTTTAAAACAGTATGGAGGAAGTAAGTGCAGATTTACTGGGAATAGGTCTCATTTTGCACCAATCCCACTGGGGCCAGATCTAAGAGAAAATTTCCTCTCCATTTCAAAGAGAAATCCCAACAGTGATCATGTCTGTGTGGCTTTAAATAAGACATGCATATTATCATTAAGAATCCAAAATCAAAGGAGATCTAAAGTCATGTTGGCACAGAGCTGTGAATAATGGAACATATAAGCATGATGAATATTTTTAATTTGATACCATAAAATGGGAAATTAAATCAAACTTTATCCAATTAAAAGTAGTAATTTCATTTTTTATGGTGAGGAAAAGAACCTCCAAACTATCCCTGCACAATCAGTACCTTGCCAGACTCACAGACCTGGGCACCATCTCATCAATACCAGATAATTGGAATGATTGAAGTCCTGATGTATTTTTAGAAATAAAAACATGTTCCTCAAATAGAATCTCATCGTTTAATATGTGTATGTCCCTGAGGGGGAGGGGATCTTGTAGTCAGAACTAGTAAAAGTACTAAAAGTAGATCAAACTATCTCAAGGACAAAGATCAGAGCAGATAAGCAAACTATTTTTGCTGTGTGTGCTCAAAGTAACACACACGTGCCCAACACCACTGGCACAGACATACCATAAACATAATTAGGGGACTCAAAGGGGAGAGTATCTACCAGAATATTTATTAGAAAATAGCAGTGGGATTACCTACAATTAAGGAATGTATACATATTGTCATTAGATGTTTTTTCATTTTCTTAACTAAGGTCATATCCTTTACTAAAATGAACAGTTTTAATAAATGAGTTTTCTTTTGAGGTCACACTGTTTTTGGTTTGTTTGTTTAGCTGAAGTAATTGTACAAATACACAGAAAGACATTATACACCTTAGAAAAGCATAAGATAAGAGCCTGACCTGTGGTGGTGCAGTGGATAAAGCATCGACCTGGGAACACTGAGGTCGCCAGTTCTAAACCCTGTACTGGTCTGGTTAAGGCACATATGGAAGTTGATGCTTCCAGCTCCTCCCCCCTTCCTCTCTCTCTCTCTCTCTCTCTCTCTCTCTGTCTGCTCTTTAAAATGAATAAAATATAAAGGAGTTTAAAAAAAGAAAAGCATAAGATAAGAGCACATGATATATATCATTTTTCAAATGCTTAGTATCTGTTGTCAATTTAAACAAAGGCAAACATAAGCGGGCACACCACGCCTGCTGGAGAGAGCTTCTGGGGAAAGGGCTCTGCCACTGTGTTTCCCAGGGAAGTGTTTCCAGATCGACCAGGGTGAGACCACCCCTTCAGAGAGAGGGGCTGAAGCCATCAGGTGGGAGCATCACAATGGTGTGATGGGCAGGACCTGGGATCCAGCTCTGATCTAAGGACTTCAGCAGTCATTGGTCATTGTGGCGGGGCATGAGGACCCTGTTAACATTTGTAAACTGGAGCCCGGGGTGCCAGGTGGTCAGACACGGTTCAATACAAGACCACAAGAGAAACTGAGATAGAGAAGTTCAGGACTCACAGGTCCCGGAGGACATACCACTCGCCTAGAGGGGCCCCTGCGTGGGTCAAGGCCGGGTGCAGGCAGAGAGAGAGGGAAAGACCTGGGCACATGCTTTTATTAAAGTCTCTGGGTAGATGCTTTAGGGTTCATGGGCCAAAGCTGAGTCAGGCCATTCAATCCAAACAGAGCAGTGTTTTGGTAAGCCCCACAGGGTCATCTCAAAGGGACACACCAGGGGAAGCTGCTGGGAAGCAGGAGAGACTGTCAACCAGAAGGGCTGTTGGAGAAGTCTTGTCAGGAGCTTCCATTTCCTGTGGCTCTGCAGGCTTTTATCAGGGGCGTGTGCTCACCTGAGGACCTCCTGCCCATCGAAGACCCCTCAAGCCTCTTGTTCAAACAAAATGGGCACCAAGACAGCACTGCCATGGGGTAACTTTAACTGCCCGCATGGCAGCACCGGCAGCACCATCATCAGAGTTCTTGGTGTTGAGAAATCGGTGAATTCATTGTTTCAGACTGCACTAACAGACTGCCCCAGACCAGGTGGTTTAAAATAGCAGGAACTTGTTCTCACGCTTCTGGGGACCCGACGTCTGAAGTCAAGGTGGCTGTGCGCAGAGTTCAGCTGAGGGCTGGGAGGAAGACTCTGCCCAGCCTTCCTCCAGCTTGGGTAGGTTGCTGGCCACCCAGGGCTTTCCAGAGCCCGGGGGGTGTGGACTACAGCATCATGTGGTATTCTAAGCTATGTGTCTCCCTGTGACATTTTTTGTAAGGACCTCTGCCACTAGATTTAGTGCACAGTAACCCACTGTGACTACATCTTTGACTTCTGCAAAGACCATTTTGAAAGAAGGTCATGTTCTGAGGTCCAAAGTGGAGATGAATTTGAATACAATTCAGCCCAGTAGAGAGTGGCTTCTGGCTCTTAAAACCAACATCCAGAGGAGCAAGATGGCAACAGAATAGGCGGTTGTACCAACTTCCAACTTCCAGAACCAAAGTGGATTATAACTCAATTTTAAGAACCATCATCTGGATAAACCAACTTTGAACTAAACTAAGTGGACTCTTCAAACAAGGAACATAGAAGAAGCCACATTGAAACTGGTAGGAATAGCGAAAACGCGAAGAGGGCTGCCCAGCTCCCCGGAGCAAACGGCAGCCCAGAGAGACCCACGTGGTGGGAGGAGAGTTTGGCGGAGAGGGAGGGACCTGGGTCCCAGGAACAAAGGCGCAGCCTGAAGTCGCAGAGCCTAGAAGAGGCATTTGGACAGTATTGAGCTGTGAAACAAGTGAGGATACTGTTTGTGAGAAAGAGACAGTTTTCTCAGACCCAAGATTCTTTTTAAAGGGACAGCGCAGAAAAACTCTCTCACAACCACGCACCCGGGGCTCCGGGGAACGGGGACAGAGGAGAGGACCAAAGCAGCGGGAAGAGAGTGTGGACTGAAGGCACAAGGACAAACACTCTGAGGGACAGCCACCCTAACCCCTGGGCTAAGTCACTTCCCTAATCAAAAACTAGTATTTCCCCTCAAACTAGCAATACCAGCAAAGGGAGACAGGACACCAGCCAAACAAGCTCTCCAATGGCAATTAGAGCAGAGCTGCTTAGAGGTAGGGAGCTCCCAGGCCTACAGTATGGAGTACTAGGGCCCTTCCTATGCTGCTGAGGGTTGCTGGAGGGATGGGGCAGCAAGATACTGAAACATGGTTCTGTCGGTGGGGGCAGAGGCCCAGCCGGTGTGAGCTCAGTCTAGCCCAGCAAGGGTGGAGGGGACACATGAAAGCGGTCCGGCAGCTGCAGGCCGCCTGTAACCCCACCTGCAGGGGAAAAGCGGGAAGCCTGAAACGGGCAGAGATCTGCTCTGCAACCCTACGCAAGCTGGCCCTGACGGCGGGGACGGGGCTAAGACCAGGGACGGGCGGAGGCTCGCAGCTGAGCTCATGCCAGCAGGCCCAAACGGCCGGAGAAACGACGGTTTGTCATTCTGCATGCGCGAGTTGGCTCTGAACGCAGGGGCAAGGTAGAGCCAGGGCGACAAGTGGAAGTTCGCAGCTGAGCGCACGCCAGAAGCCACAACCGGCCCAATAAACCTTGGTTTATCACCCTACACAGGAGGGCCCTGGCCTCGAGGGCAGGGCTAAAGCTCCAGCGGAAAAAAGCTCACAGTTGAGAGCACGTCAGAAGCCCCGTCCAACCCACGAAACTGTGGCAAACAGGCACTAACCACGGGTGCTGGGCAGAAGCCCGGAAACAGCCTGGGTCCACAGCTGAGCAAAGGTGCTCACCTCTACCCTTGGTACTGAGGCTTGTGGTTTGAGTGACAGCCCCTCCTGCGGAGAAGAGGTGGAAATCACAGCAACAGCCGAAGTAGGCCGGCGCTGGCAACGCCTATACCCAATCGCCCTAGGCAGCGGCAGAGGGGGGTGGCAGGCCTGCAGAAAGACCACACCTAGAGAACACAAAGGCAACACCTACCTGACTCTAGTGGCCACAACTTGCTTATACACATACAAAATGGGCAGACACAGGAATGCAAACCAAACGAATCAAGAGAAATACCCAGAGAAGAACCTGAATGAACCAGATATAACCAAATTACCCCCATAAGGATGACATCTGACTTTTCAACAGAAACACTTGAGGCCAGAAGGGAATGGCACGATATATTTAAAGTAATGCAAAACAAGGACCTACAATGAAGACTACTCTATCCAACAAGGCTAACTTTTAAAATTGAAGGAGAAATAAAGAGCTTCCCAGACAAAGCAAGCCTCAAGGAATTCATTAAAACCAAACCAATTCGGCAAGAGATACTAAGGGGCCTGTTGTGAACAGTTCAAAGGGAGAAAAGAATATAGGAAAAGAAGAATACAGTGTTAAAGAATAAAATGACAATAAACAATTACATATCAATAATAACCTTAAATGTAAATGGATTAACTGATCCCATCAAAAGACATAGGGTAACTGCATGGAAAAAGAAACAGGACCCGTACATATGCTGTCTACAAGAGACACACCTTAAAACAAAAAGTGCACATAGACTGAAGGTAAAAGAATGGAAAAAAATATTTCATGCAAATGAAAATGAAAAAAAGCCAGGGTAGTAGTACTTATATCTGACAAAATGAACTTTAAAACAAAGGCTGTAGTAAGAGATAAAGAAGGACACTACATAATGATAAAGGGAACAATTCAACAAGAAGATATAACTATTATAAATATCTATGCACCAAATATAGGTGCACCAACATACATAAAGCAGACTGATGAATATAAAGGCGAGATTCACAGCAATACCATAATAGTAGGGGATTTCAATACCCCACTAACAAAACTGGATAGATCCTCAAGACATAAAATTAATAAAGAAACAGCAGACTTAAAGGAGGCACTAGATCAACTTGATTTAATAGATATCTTCAGAACTTTTCACCCTAAAGCAGTAGAATATACATTCTTCTCAAGCGCTCATGGTACATTTTCTAGGTTAGACCACAAGTTAGGACACAAAAAGGGTCTCAATAAATTTAAGAAGATTGAAATCTTATCAAGTATTTTCTCTGATCACATTGCCATGAAACTAGAAATTAATCACAAAAGAAAAACTGAAAAATACTCAAATACTTGGAAACTAAATAGCATGATATTAAATAATGAATGAATTAACAATGAGATCAAAGAAGAAATAAAAAAAGTTTCTAGAAACAAATGATAATGAGCATACATCAACTCAAAATTTATGGGATAAGGCAAAAGCAGTACTGAGAGAGAAGTTCATTGCACTACAGGTATATCATAAGAAGTTAGAAAAAGCTCAAATAAGCAACCTGACCCTGCATCTAAAAGAACTAGAAAAACAACAGCAAATAAAACCCAGGACCAGTAAAAAGAAGGAAATAATAAAGATCAGAGCAGAAATAAATGACATAGAGGCTAAGGAAACAATACAGAGGATCAATGAAACCAGGAGCTGATTCTTTGAAAAGGTAAACAAGATTGATGAACCTTTAACTAGACTCACCAAGAAAAAAAGAGAGAGGACCCAAATAAATAAAATAAGAAATGAGAGTGGAGAAATTACAACTGACACAACAGAAATACAAAGCATTGTAAGAAAATACTATGAAGAACTCTATGCCAAAAAATTAGACAACCTAGGTGAAATGGACAAATTTCTTGAATGATATAACCTTCCAAAAATCAGTCTGGAAGAATCAGAACAGAGAAACAGACCAAGTACAGCAAATGAGATTGAAACAGTTATCAAAAATTTCCCAAAAAAGAAAAGTTCTGGGCCTGATGGCTTCACAAGTGAATTCTACCAAAAATTCAAAGAAGACCTCACTCCTATTCTCCTCAAGCTATTTCAAAAAATTCAAGAGGAAGGAAGACTCCCAAACTTTTTTTATGAAGTGAGCATAATTCTGATCCCCAAACCAGGCAAAGACAACACAAAGAAAGAAAATTATAGGCCTATATCCCTGATGAATTTAGAGACTATAATTCTCAACAAAATATTAGCCAACAGGATCCAGCAATATATGACAAAAATCATACACCAAGATCAAGTGGGATTTATTCTGGAGAGGCAAGGCTGGTTCAATATTCGCAAATCAATCAATGTGATTCATCACATAAACAAAAGAAAGGACAAAAATCACATGATAATTTCAATATATGCAGAAAAGGCATTTGATAAAATCCAGCACCCATTCATGCTCAAAACTCTCAGTAAAGTGGAAAAACAGGGAACATTTCTTAACATGATAAAGGTCATCTACGACAAACCGACAGCAAACATCATACTAAAAGGACATAAATTAAAAGCAATCCCCTTAAGATCAGGAACCAGGCAGGGGTGCCCCCTTTCACCACTTTTATTCAACATAGTTCTGGAAGTCCTAGCTATAGCAATAAGACAAGAAGAAGAAATAAAAGGCATCCAAATTGGAAAAGAAGAAGTAAAACTGTCGTTATTTGCAGATGATATGATATTGTATATAGTAAACCCTAAAGTCTTAGTGAAAAAAATAGTGGACCTTATAAATGAATTCAGCAAGGTGGCAGGATATAAAATTAATACTCAGAAATCAGAGGCATTTCTATATACCAACAATAACTGTCAGCAAAAGAAAATAAGGAAATAATCCCGTTCACTATTGCAGCCAAAAAAATAAAGTACCTAGGAGTAAATTTAACCAAGGAGGTTAAGGACTTGTACTCGGAAAATTATAAAACATTGATAAAACAAATCAAGGAAGATACAAACAAGTGGAAGCATATACCATGCTCATGGCTAGAAAGAATAAACATCATTAAAATGTCTTTATTACCCAAAGCAATTTATAAATTCAGTCCAATACCAATTAAAATACCAATGACATACTTCAAAGATATAGAACACATATTCCAAAAATTTATATGAAACCAAAAATGAACACAAATAGCCTCAGCAATCTTAAAAAGAGAAACCAAAGCAGGAGGTATCACTCTTCCAGATATCAAGGTTTACTACAAGGACATTGTACTCAAGACAGCCTGGTACTGGCATAAGAACAGGCACAAAAATCAATGGACCAGAACAGAGAACCCAGAAATAAACCCACAGCTTTATGGACAACTGATATTTGACAAACGAGGAAAGAACATACAATGGAGTAAAGACAGCCTCTTTTACAAATGGTTTTGGAAAAATTGGACATCTACCTGCAAAAAAAAATGAAACTAGACCATCAACTTACAGCATTCTCAAAAACAAACTCAAAATGGATAAATGACTTAAACGGAAGCCGTGAAACCATAAGCATCTTAGAAGAAAACATAGGCAGCAAGCTCTCCGACATCTGTAGCAGCAATATATTTGCCTATTTATCTCCACGGGAAAATGAAATAAAAGGCAAGATAAACAAATGGGACTATATCAGACTCAAAAGTTTTTGCATAGCTGAAGACAATAAGAACAGAATAAAAAGACAAACCACACAATGGGAGAACATATTCGACAGCACATCTGATAAGGGGTTAATAACTAAAATTTATAAAGAACTTATAAAACTCAACACCAGGAAGACAAACAATCCAATCTAAAAACGGGCAAAAGAAATGAATAGAAATTTCTACAAAGAGGACATACAGATGGCCAATAGGCATATAAAAAAAAATGCTCAACATCACTAATCATTAGAGAAATGCAAATTAAAGCCACAATGAGATATCACCTCACACCAGTCAGAATGGCGCTCATTAGCAAAACAACACAGAACAAGTGCTGGCGAGGATGTGGAGAAAAGGGAACCCTTCTGTGCTGCTGGTGGGAATGCAGACTGGTGCAGCCACTATGGAAAACAGTATGGAGATTCCTTAAAAAAATTAACAATCGAACTGCCTTTTGACCCAACTATCGCACTTATATGAATATACCCTAAGAACACCATAGCACTGTTCGAAAAGAAGGAATGCGCCCCCATGTTCGTGGCAGCATTGTTCACTATAGAGAAGATCTGGAAACAGCCCAAGTGTCCGTCAGAGGACGAGTGGATTAAAAAGCTTTGGCACATATATAGTATGGAATACTACTCAGCCATAAGAAATGATGACATCAGATCATTTACAACAGAATGGATTGACCTTGATTACATTATACGGAGTGAAATAAGTAAATCAGAAAAAAACTGAGAACAGCATGATTTCATACATAGGTGGGAGATAAAAGTGAGACTATGAGACATGGACAAGAGAGTGGTGGTTACGGAGTGGGGGGAGGGAGGAGAGGGTAGGATAGGGAGGAGGGGAGGGGCACAGGGAAAACCAGGCAGATGGTGACAGAGGACAATTTGACTTTGGGTGAAGGGTATGCAACATAATTGAATGATAAGATAACCTAGAGATGTTTTCGTTGTACATAAGTACCCTGATTTATTGGTGTCACTCCATTAAAATTAGAAAATTAAAAAAAAAATCAACATCCATCCCAGTATTTCCAAAATTTGTAACCCATTCCAGAATTAATTCTAAATTTAAAAATATACATCTTAAATACCAACTCAAAAATATCCTAGTCTTATTATCTAAGTCGTTTAGATCTTGTTCTGGAGAGAGTGTGGATGAGACTCTCAACACCCTAAGGAAATAGTGTGCTTCATTCAGCTGTGTGCCTGTGAACCCAGGGCTTAGTTCATTATCCTTGCACAAGGCCCAGTGGGACCAGTGTGGGACAGACACCCTCATTCCGAAAGAGAAGGAAACTTCCACAGGAATAAACGGGTCAGACAGACAACCTAAATCTGAAACGAAGCAGGATGATTTCACCAGGTTTCCCGGCCTGATACTTCTCTGTGGCTTAGTCTGACCACTGAGCCCACGAAGCCCCGTCAGCCTCTGCCAGGCCCGGCCAACCTCTCCCCTGGGCCAGCTGAGCAGGCCCACCCTCAGTTCTCTGAGATGCAATATTTGTGAATAAACAAACAAACAAACAAATAAATAATGTGTTAATCATGCACTTCTGATTAATGACATTAAAGGGAGCTGCCATGGGAAATAACTTCAGGTTGCAGGATTTAATTTATTTCTATTGCAAATGTGAGATCTTTTTTTTGTTTGTTTGTTTTTTGTTTTATCAACCCATGGAAGCTGTTCAGCTAGAGCTGGTTAGCAGGACCTGAAAGGGAAAATATTTTATTAAAAACCAAATCACTTAATTACCTCTCCCAAGCTGGGGTCATAATAAGATAGAAGACAGTGAAGTTAATGAGAAAGAGGGCAAGCATGCTTAGACTGAGCATTTAGGTCAGTTTCACAGGTAAAGCTATTCATATCCATACAGAGGATTAATTGAATAAGAAGAGAATATGATGGGGGGGGGGAGTTCTCCAGCTTCTTCTGAGTACTGTTAGAAATATAACTTCAGTATTATACCTATGAAATGTGACTTCATCATGACATTCAGAACAATATATTTGGATATGGTGAATTCTCAGAATATTGAACACACCCATGTACATATCTATGTGTTAAAATACTTTCTAATTATCTCTGTTCCACTATCTAAGTATAGATAAAGAAAAAATATTATATGCAATTAAGTTTAATTTGAATGCCTATTATATAGTAAAAGGTGTTGTATATCTCATATATATTATTATATTTATATTATATATATATATATATAATGCAAAAATGGGCTAGTATCAGGATATAGATCTTACATTTAAAAGTTTACTTTCTTAAGAAAAAAGGCTTAATAAAAGATAGTATTTAACTATTTAACTACTCAGTAAAACAGAACATAAAATAGTTAAATGCTAGAATCTACAAATTATGATGGCAATGACTTTGTCATTATTAGCCTGAGTACTACAACACATTAATGCCAAATTACTAAATCAATGAATAACATTTTGACATTTTTAAAGAAATCCATAATTACTATTTACTATTCAACATTTGAAGAATATTTACTGGATATTCTTACTTAATTTTACTCTTGGATTCATGAATAACTTTTAATGATAAATTCAAAATGATAGATACGAATATTTTTTTAATAAAAGACTAATTATAATTTAGGTAAATATCAGAAAATTGCAGAAGTAGATGTATGAGAGATAAATAAAAATACAAAAATACAGGTAGATTTCCGATTTTCATGCACCATAAGTAGAATTTTAATTGTTTAAATTATTTATTTCTAACTACTTTTATATTAGTAAGATCACTAAACTGGGATCAAAGTTGCATTAGACAATAGAATTGCCTCATTTATTAATCTTTAAATAAGCCAATCCATACCTTTTCTTAAAAGTATTATACTTTTGCTTCAAAGCTTTGCCCATTTGAATATCACTAATAGAAAAATGATAGATTCTAGATATCTTTTCCCTGAACTAAATCATACACCAAGGATCCTGTTTTGAGAATACCCAGAGTTAAAATATGACGCTGCCTTCGATTTGATCAGGCTTGACATTTAAAGAATCAATACCCATCCATGATTTTAAGTAAGCAGGCACACACACAGACTCTCACGTGTGCACATGTCCCACACGCGCCCTCTTGCTTTGCAGTGTGTATAAAAGAATAAGGTAGCTGGAGAGAGACAGATGAGAAAACCGAGACACATCTTATTGATGCACGTGTGTGTGCATGCGTGTGTGCGTGTGATGAATTTGGTGGAAGTCTCCAGACTAGATCTAGATTTCTCCCTCTCTCTCTCTCTCTCTCTCTGAAATCAGCCTGCCCCTCTCCCCTGAAATAAGCCTTCTCGACATCTATCTGCCCCTCCCTCTGTCTGGCTCCTCCCCCCTTTCTCTGCAGGATCCCCTTATTCTTCTGAATGACCCAATATTCTATCCTTCTTTTCCCTGCCTGTCCTGGGCAGCCTCGCTCCACCTCCTCCTGGATCGTGAATATTGCTTTCATATCATGGACTATTCTGTGCCAGTTTACACAGCTAAACTACTGACTTTAAAAAAAAAAAAAAAAAAAAGAGGCCCTGTGCTTTCTAACCAGGCACAACCTGAGAGATAATTGGTGGGTGCTCGATACAAGTTTTGTTGAAAGAAGGACGGGGCGAGGGGGGGTGTGATGCGAGGTAACATTATGATTACCCTGATTAGGCTTAAAAGTTACATGATTGCATCTTTTTTTTATATAACAGAATTAATTGAACAAACTAAAGACGAGGAGAGCGTGTTCGCATTTCTTCGCAGCCAATTTGGACGGGAAGGCCAGCAATCAACTATTTTGTCAGGTGTTGTTACCGGCTTTAAATAAAAACGAGTAATCAGCAAATAAAAGGCAATTTGTTCACTAATAGTTAAAATGATTATCCAAATGTGAGTCCCAAATTGCTGGTAAGTGATACTTTTGCAATATAGAATTTATGTTGTCCTAAACGGTGGGAAAACACTGTTCAAAAAATAAAAAAGGCCAGGAGGGTAATCAGTTTCTGCCTCTAAAATTCCAGTTAGCAAATAAGAATTAAAAACCAGAGAGGTAGTTTCTCCTAGAACTTGAGTTTGGGACAAAAGTAAGCATCAGTTTAAAGTCTGAAAACCCTAAGGGGTAAAAACCTTTAGTACAACACTTATCCTCTGTCAGCTATGGTATCTTCAAGTCAAACATGACCACCATAATGCTTGCTCCACAGATTTGCTAAGAACACAAGTTATTCTAAGCATCCAGCATAATTTCCTAAATTTGAAAAATGTTTTAGATCTAGATTGAGATGTGGATCCCTATGGCAGTGAGCACATTTCTGGAGGTTCCTAGGAGCTCTTGGCAGGGCGATGCCCCATGCTACTCTCTCCTCACAATATGAAAAACAGTAGATGCATCGAATTAAAGTTCAGGTTAATCAAAATATTGCTTGACAAAGCAAATAATTGAATCGCACTTGCAGTGCACCGTGGTAGACGGTAATTAACATGCAGCGTCTTCCACATTGGAGAACAACTTCCAATTTCCATTTTAACATCATAGAGTGCTGTCTACACATTTTTTAATGGTGCCCATGATAATAATAGATTCTCTTTTTAATCATATTCTGCATTGCAAGAAATGAAGCTTGCACTTTTCCCAGGTGCTTACCAAATTACGACTGCAAGCTAATTCTCATCCCCCAAGTTAAGAGTTTCAACAGAGCACACATTAACAGCCTGTGTATGCTCTCCGCACACAACAGAAGGTAAGTTAATATGTGAGCCTCAGTTATACCCCATTTGTGCTTTTACGGCACCCTGCAGGCAGCAGGCAGAAAGCTGTAAATGGACTTACCCTGCTTTTTTCATGGTCTACTATATTACAGTAGAGAAAGCCTGGGAAAGTGAAAAGAAAGCTAAGGAAAAGAAATATAAGAAAGGTGCTAAGAAACAGAAGGAAAAAAAAAAGCCGATGTGAGGGGAATTGATAAGAAATGCAAAGTAAAAGCATTCACATAAACACTTCTCAATTAAATGTATCCCTGTATTGATACACTTCTATAGGCATGGAAAGCACACACACGCCCTGTTCTATGCACATCATCTTACATAGCTTTGCTTATTTGAGACAGTAAAATGATCAAGGATAGTCTTATTTGTCAAGCATAGTCTACAAATTAAATCACATAAAGAAAGATTTAGAGTCTGCCACGTCCACGTTATAGACCTTGGGAATATCTATAATTTGTGTAGGTAAACCCATTAATTTCTATAAATGCAAGACAACCTGTTTTCCTTCACATCTCAGAAACCTTAAGTAGCTAGGTTAATTTGCAATATGTAATTTGAATTTACAGAATATAGATCCAAGCTACAGTATTTAAAGCATTGTCCCACATAGGCATATGAGTTATAAATTTACAACTCTATGAAATAACAGTTTAAAAATCTACTCGTATATTGCAAGTTAGGAGCAACATTGACTCTATTTTTCTTCTGCCATTCAATGTTTAGTAGCCTTACGGACCATGAAATTTCAAAATAATGGAGATACAATGGTAATGAACTAATGCTATGTTCTGATTGTCTCCTTCAGTTATGTAGCATGATAGGATATAGAAACTAAGTGTGATTCACAGAGCTTAACACATTCTTACCACTAAACTTTAAGATACCTAAGGGCAAAATTGTGGACAGTGGGCAAAAGAATTTCTAAGTTAAAAATAAAAATATATATCAAACTTTGATCGCATTATTTCCACTATTAGTTCTCTGAGACACTAAAAAAAACTTTAAAATTGTTTGTCAAACACAATGGTTTAAGCATTAATTTTAATTTTTATATTACCACAGGGGGAAAAATGAGAACTTAATAAATAATAATTCAAGCAATCAGCATTTAAATCCTTCTATTGCTCCCAGAACTCGCTTAGATTCTTTTTTTCTTTCCCTTCATGTTCATTTGACTTAAACTGACACAATTTGAAAAACTGTCTTCTCTTTTCTGTTGTCTTACGGGCACTTTCCAATCCTGTGGCGGAGCAGGAAGAAACCATAACTCTCTCTCCTAGTTCTGGTTCTGTACTCGGCACTTGTTCCTTATTACCTGTGAGATTCTGTTGACCTGCACAGCTCTCTGGGACAGGAACTGAAACCACGTGCACCTAACACACCTGTTCCCAGTAATACTGAGCCAAACTGTAAAACGTGTAAGTCAGAGAACGTCTGGGTTGGCAGGAAGCTTAAAAGGCTCCCTGTGTTGTCCTCTCTCCTTCAATCGGTTTTTGCTAACATGATTAATTACCCCCTTATTAAAACCTTTCCGTGGCCCACCGTGACAGCCAAGGGAAGATCTAATATTTTCATGACATGCATGCATATATTTATGCTGCGGTTTTCCACATGGCCCGTCAGTCTTCAACACAAACTCTACAGGTTAGCCACAGTGAATGTGACACAGTCTCCCACGAAGTCCAGCTAAGGTGCTGACCTCCTATTAATAACTCCCCTGATGCATTCTCAAGGCAATGCTATTTATTCCTTTGTGTAACTGCTCTCACTGAACAAAGTGCTGAATTGAATTACTAAAGGCACATAGGCTAAAGGATTACTCAAGGCACATTGGCTTCCAAAACTATATAGGATGCTATATTTTCTATTTGTTCTCAGTTAGAAACCTTGAGCGAGAATAGGCAACCAGTATGAAAATGACTGTGATATAAGCATCTTCAACAGCTAAGCCGTTATTGCCTGGACACGGTCACTTGAAAATCCAATTCACTTCTATGCATATGTAGCCTTTCGACATCAGGTATGTATTTGTATCTTTAAAGTTGTTAAAATAAATGGAAATTAGGTAAGTTAGTGATAGTGGAGAGGATAAAAACAATCTGTTCATTATACTCATAAAAGCCAGGATCAAAGCCTCCTCCACACTTACGAGTCAGATGACTGAGCCACAATAAAGCGATTGCTTCCTGTGCCTAGTCCATATTCTACGGGAAGTTTGCTTCTCAGTGAAAAAGAGAGGTGAACAACCATTTCATCAGCAAATCCTCGCTAGGCACTTGTGAACATATATGAGATAAAGCAATGTGAGAATTGGCCTTTGTAGTGGGATACAAACAGTCCACAATACATAGCAAAAACACATTTTTAGGCATCTGTGAAAAAACTTTGTGTTGAATTCCCCATTGAGGAAATTACTAAGATTCTTTTAGAAATGAAGACCTCTGATAGTAATGCATTGAACATCGAGATGCCAGTCAGGGACTTCTGAAATTCTTGAATTAGTTCAGTGCTTTTTGTTGTTGTTGAAGAAAATTATATGTACACTCAGGGATGCTAGGTACTATTTCTATTTTGCTAGCATCTGTTTTGATCTAAAATTTGGGGGTGCCTTGGCCAGGTGGCTCCATGGATTGAGCATCATCCCAACGTGTTAAGGTCGTGGGCTCAATTTCCTGTCAAGGCAATCAATGAGTGCACAACTAAATGGAACAACTAAATAGGACAATGAGTTGATACTTCTCTCTCTCTCCCCACCTGACCCCATCTCTTTCTCTCAAATCAATGGAAAAATTTGGGGGAAATATATTACTGTGGCTTAATTGAACCAAAGTTGGTGGGCATAGATACTTCATTCATGAACAGATTTTCAATTAATACCTACTAAGGCATGCCTAAGCATTTTTAGAGAAGCAATTTAATGAATGGATGAAATATTTTCTCTCACTTCTATAAAATTTATTTTTGTATTTTTAAGTTTCAAAAATATTTGCATATATTATTTCAGTTTCCGTTGAACAATGATTCAATATTATGTCATCAGTTTTAAGACACATCGATATGCATACATATTTACATGAATCATGCAGTTACTTGTCTATTCACCCAATTTATTCAACAGTTGTTTTTAAGAACCTACTAGGTGACCAATAATACATTTTAGAATCTCTCTGCCTTTTTATTCTACTACAGTAGAAGCAAATGCCCACTGTTCTGTGTACAAAGGCACCAACGTTAAAGTTTTAGAGAAGTTTACTCTGAAAATAAACTTGCCTTCTCTTTCTGATTATACAAGTAGCCACATTACTCATCTTTGTATCACCTAGAATGCCTACCATCATTTACTACACAAATTCAGTTCAACAAAGTGCTGAATTGAATCACTAATTTTTAACCTTGGCTGTCAAACATACAGGGGAAAGTTTATTTATTTAATAAGCTTGATTTCTATTCATTCTGCTTTCTTTGAAAATTTTTGTTTTACTTTTATTCTCTTTATTTATTTACTGTGTTAAGGCAATGTAACTATTTTGGAACAGGCAGAATATAAATTAGAAACAGGCTGTGACACTTGTTGAGAGTCATTATCTCATTCTAGTAGGTCATTGCCAGCAAAACACCTGTGTTACTGAGTTGTGTTATATGTACTCAAGTGAAGCAAACTCCTTGCCTGACAGAAAATCATGACAATAACAAAATAAATAATCAAAAGTGATAATGTAGCAATCCTTTCATCAAACACTCCCGTCTTCCCTTCACCTAACTGACAAGCTTGCACTATGCAGTCAGTTCAAACAGACCTTCTCTGGTTGGTACAGTGCCCGCCGGCCATGACACTGAGTATTGCTTTTCTTTAGACTCTTCCAATGAAATCAAATTTAAACTATAAAAGTGTATTTGTTATTTTCACTTATCCTTATTTTTAAGGTAGCCTTATTTTACCCACTTTTAAACAACCATCGCTGGAGAACAACCTTTTGTGTTGGTTTTGAAGACAACTGGAGAGTCAGCGTCAATGAGACACTTGCCTCTGCATCACGGCCACGCCCTCAACTCTGACTGTAGAAAAAACACACCCATGAGAGGCCCTCGCTGGTTTAGGGCTTATTTTATGGTGCTGAGGTGTGAACTTAGAGAGCCAGAATTATAAGGAAAATCATATCCATAAAAACGCAAGCATGCACACATACACAATGCCGAGGAATTTGTGAGTACACATAAATAAGGCAAATCGAAAATATTCTTTTCTATATCATCAGTTTTGTTTCGAACCATATTTGGGTGTAAAAATGCTAATTTCTTTGAATTAAAAGGGAGAATGAAGAGAAGGGAGGAGTAAATGGAGCATTCCCTAAGTTATATCAATGAACAAGCTGTGCTTTCTGAAGAGAAAACTGTCTCTCCTTATGTTTCCACCCTTTCCCCACCCAAGTAGCTGGCTCGCTGTATTATGAAAAAAAGCAAAGAATGTAAAGACACTAAATTTTTCATACAAACATGAGCCCTCATCACCGTCACCATGCTCTTAACCTCATATTTATCTTCCTTTGTTGGGTTTGATTCTTTCTTTGTGATATCCCAGTGATTTCTAATCTTATATTATAGTAAGATATAATGATAGCAATCTAAAGAGTGAATAAAAACATAGCACCAGAACATTCTAAATGGGATGATTTTTCAGAGTTTCCTGGGAGCTGTCAGTATCAGGTCTTTAAAATAGCATTTTATAATGTCAAAAGGAGGTTTTTATTCACACTAGGTTTGCCATAGAGTGGCATTAGAAAAACAAATTAAAAATGTATGCCAAGCTAGAAAATACTTTTG
Source organism: Rhynchonycteris naso (assembly GCA_037038555.1). Lineage (NCBI taxonomy): Eukaryota > Metazoa > Chordata > Mammalia > Chiroptera > Emballonuridae > Rhynchonycteris > Rhynchonycteris naso. The sequence continues at coordinate 134,370,948 of CM072999.1, read as the reverse complement.
CATACTAATGACACCACTTAGGAGTGCCCAGGTAAGGTATCAATTTACTTGTCAGCAAAACAAAACAGAAAACAATGTAACCCTTTAATGCCTTGTCTCAGGTACTGAGGAAATAGTTGCTACCCTTTGAGGGTCTGTGTATTATTTAGATAAGGAATATTTTAACTAGAAAAATTTTTTCTATCGAATGATTAATGATGATTTGGAGACAACCAGGTCTTTGTTACTGTTATTTTCTGTAAATTCAAGATAGACCCAACTTTCTCTTTAATTGTTTGCTTTTACTATATCATTTAGACACTGTGCATGTGATCAGAATTATCAGAATAACCAATTAGAACTCTAACTCATCATTTGCCCTCCAAGTGACACTATGGGATGACATGTTTCCAGAAATATTTCTTAGTATTAGAAACCTAGCAAAGAAGGCATCACATTTATCAGCAGCACTGTGGCTATGACTCTATCAATAATCCATGGCCCTCTGTATTCCCCATCGGAGGCTATTATATGGCTCTGGATGACAGCCTGCTTCAACTTCATCATGTGACCCTCTGGGACAGAAACTCATAACTGTTTCAACACAGAAGCTTCAGATAAAAGGTAATAACCACAGTCAGGCAGGGTGGGAAGGATGCTGAGCACGGCAGCACTGAACACAAAAGTTGAGGGTAAAGTGGTTTGACATAAACCCAACAAAAACAAGCCCAGAAGGACAGCTTCTTAAATGCTGAAGCAAGAAAGAAACGAGCATCTTTGAAAGACATGCTTTGCAGAGTTCCGAAATTATTGTGGTGTGTGTGTGTGTGTGTGTGTGTGTGTGTGTGTGTGTGTGTGTGACAGAGACAGAGAGAAACATAAAGAGGGACAGACAGACAGAAAGGGAAAGGGATGAGAAGCACCAATTCTTTATTGTGGCACCTTAGTTATTCATCGATTGCTTTCTCATATGTGCCTTAACCTGGGGGCGACAGCAGACTGAGTGATCCCTTGCTCAAGGCAGTGACCTTGGGCTCAAGCTGGTGAGGCTTGCTTCAACCAGATGAGCCCATGCTTAAGCTGGCAACCTCAGGGTTTTGAACCTCGATCCTCCTCATCCCCGTCTGATGCTCTATCCACTGCACCACCAGGCCTGGTCAGGCCCAGAATTGTGTTCCTTTAGGAGCTGTGTGACAGTTTGTGTTAAAGGGCCAGGTACAATTTCCACACACCTCTCCCCACATACCCAGTCACCAAAGAAGGAGATAAGAACTCCTCTGAGTGTGCCACCAAACACATCAGCAGGTCTATTCCTTATAATCACTCTGTTTACTAAACTTCTCTCTCCTAATGGCTCCTCATTGATTTCAGCATCTCTTAGGAGCAGCTCCAGGGGGCAGTGAAGATGTCGAGTGATTTCTACCGGTCATGAGGGTCAATGGCTAAAATTGCAGGAATTTTTTGTGCCACTTATTAAACCTAAGTGTTATGAAAAATTAGCTAAATTGACAACAAAATAAATTATCGAAAACAAAGGGAATATGCAATCATCTCTCTAATATTTTTATTAGATTTTACTATTAATGATACTCTCAAAGTTATGGACGTCTGTTATCTGTAAGATAGAAATACTGTATAATGGTGTGGAAATGTGCATCTTTCTGCAACTCTGTCTAGTAATCCTCACTGACATGTTGGTAGCTTAAAATCAGCCATAGCAGAAGTATTTACAACAGGGAAATCGGCAAATGCTGCAAATAAGGGCTCCATCTCTCCTCCAATAGCCGGCTCTTCAACACTTTCCAGCACATGACTGAGCTAAGATGTTTTGTGTTGTCAGTATCAGGCTTTGCATTTTTAAAGAGAAACACTCCTGCCACTGTACACCTTTATTGAAATGTAAACTAACAATTTAACCACCCTTTTTAGGTGCAGGTTAGAGGGAAGAACTGGTTTCCATAAGACTCTCAAGATTTTTATTAAAATTAGTAACCACCGTCATCAGTTCATTACAGGATTTCCAGTGTCCTTTCCCTTACATGTCATTCCTTTTAAACTAGGGGTCCCCAAACTACTGCCAGCGGGCCGCATGCAGCCCCCTGAGGCCATTTATCCGCTCAGCTGCACTTCCAGAAGGAGCACCTCTTTCATTGGTGGTCAGTGAGAGGAGCACAGGATGTATCTGCACCCATAGTTCCCATTGAAATACTGGTCAGTTTGTTGATTTAAATTTACTTGTTCTTTATTTTAAATATTGTATTTGTTCCCATTTTGTTTTTTAACTTTAAAATAAGATATGTGCAGTGTGCATAGGGATTTGTTCATAGTTGGTTGTTTTTTTGTTTGTTTTTTTTTGTAGTCTGGCCCTCCAACGGTCTGAGGGACAGTGAACTGGCTCCCTGTGTAAAAAGTTTGGGGACCCCTGTTTTAAACTTTTAAAACAAGTTCAAGGTAAAAACAAATCTCAAAGCATTTAAATATGTTGTCCTTTTAAGTTTAAAACAGTAGGCGTATATCCAGTTTCATTCATAATTACCAATAGATTTCTTAGGCATCTTGGAGGAAGACTGGAATAACACCCATGCCCCTGACTATGGACCTCGGGAAGAAACACACAATGAAAAAATGGGGGTCACCGAGTCTGTTCTGTGATGGCGAAGTGAGTGAAAATGGATCTGTGCACTTGTTACCGCTCGGTGACCCGACAGCAAGTGTGGAACAGCCTATGCCACTGCCCTCCGGGGCCAATGGGAGGAGCCACACAAGCCAGGCAGAAGAGGAGACCTGCACATGGTTCGTCAGAGACGCATCCGCAGTGTTTTCAAAAGACAGCTCTAATCACTGATGACAAAACCGACCAGATTCCATATGGAACAGAAATGGAGGCAAGTATAGACATCAAGTTTTCAACTTGCAAGTTTAATCACTTGGCATTCATAAAAGCTAAAAGGCATCTTTCTCGAGAGTTGAAAAATAATTTGAACTAATCTTAATTGATTGATAGTTGTAAAAATAGCCTTCATAAATTTTCTGGTTCAGCCTCAATTTCTCAGAAAGATAAAATGTATGTCCATCCAAGTACTGTGGCATCTGTTCTATTTTGAAACATGGCATTCATTGCTAATACAGTTCATGATTTATAATTATTGTAGAACAATTTCTTGTTTTTAGCAACTTTTCTTTTACTACCGTTATATTCACATATGCAAAGAGTCACTGTTAAAATATGTTAGACATCCACAATTTTTGTATACATAAATCAAATGACTACTGACCATTATTAGGAGAAAATGGAAAGTTGAGCACAAAGCTATTATTAAACTCAGGTTTATAATAATTATTTTTATCAAGAAATCGCAATTCTTTATTTGATTAGAGTATAAACATACTTAGGATAATAATACAAAGACTAAAGACATCTTTTTGCTGTTTATATAATTTAGATATTGCTTATTTTAAAATGTAGATGCTATAGATATTGCTATTCCAGTTAAATAAAGCAGTGGCTCTATAATGTTTGCTAGAAAGTTATTGCATTTGAACTGAAAAATGACAGCAATTTCAAACCTGTTTTCTTCTATGCTGAATGTTTTATAAGTAATCACTAGGTTTAAAAAAAAAAAGTGGCTAGAAGGTAGGCGGTGACAATTATTGCTTAAAAATTTATACACTTTTCTTTTATTTAAATATGCCAACCTCCCCCACTACTTGAAAAACAAACTAGCTACATAATGCAAAAAACAAACTAGCTAACAATTCAGTATATACTGAATGTTAAAAGCATTTCTCTTAAAACGCAAATCTCAGGATATAAGAATCCTTTGTGAACTTCAGACTTAAACAGATAAAGAAGTTGCTTCTTTCTGAGTTCTATGAGGAACGTACATTTGCTTGTTGATTGGTCTGCTTTTTTCAGATAGAACGGGATGTTTCTCATTCTCATTGCAAAATAATACATAAACATTTGGGAAGTTGGATATAATGACTTAGGTAGTACAACCACTATGAAATTATGTAGTAAGTACTTGTTTTTATTATTCACTCTGATGGGAAAGGAAAAATAATCAAAATAAGTAAAGTTACATAAATCTATAAAGTTGAGTTTAGTGGCTATTCCTTTTATACATTAAAAAAAGTAAAATAAAAATTTCTGTGACCCCAAGTAAAAGCCAAAGGAACTATCCCTTACTTCTGTTTACTTGCCAACCTTTTCATTGCAACAACAAAATAACTGCTTTTACAAGTCTTATATCAATCCTGTAGTTGTTGAGATAGATGTTATAAAAATTTTTTAATGTAAATGATATTTAACTTGCATGGTAAAAATTTATATTGGCCTCCTGTTAAAAATAATTTGGTTTTTCTTTCATAATTACAACTTGGATCTGTTTAAACTCCTATTTTCTAGAATATGTGCCCGAAATTAGAGAGACTATTAAAAGCTGAATGTGCTTCAAAGCTAAAATAATAATAATAAAGATAACCATGTGATCAATGGCAAATTTCCTGACCTTCAGTCCAATCTGTTTTCTCATAAGGTGTTGGTCAGTTTCATGACAGTTTTTTTTAAAAAAAAAACGTAAATCGGTGACTGTTTTGTAGATCGCGGTTGAGAAAGAAGCCGGGTTAAATAGATGAATAACTAAACACAACAACAGCTTCATCATGGGTGTGGGTTTGCCCGGCGCCGCTGGTCCTGGATCCAGGCAGCGACGCGGAGAGAGGAGCTTGCGTGTGGATGCCTGTTCTTTGCTCACTTCGCTCTCGGGGAACCGCGTGCCGCTCAGGACTGAAGGGGAGAAACGTGCGCAGAGCGTCCCCTCACTCCCACGTTGCTCAGTGCCCTTCGCGTTCAGGTTGAGAACACACGTTAAGTGGGAACGACACGTGGGGATAGGGTGATGGTATGAATGTTTACGTTTAGTGGTTACCTGAAGCAAGAAAGATTCCCATCCGGGATCTGCTGGCTTCTAATCACTTTGAATTTCTGAGAGGAGTTTCTTGAGTGTAAACATCCCCCCCGGGAGGCCAAAAACAACAAGGCAGGCTGCCACACATTAGCGATAGACCGGTGACAATGGGACACTAGTGTACTGTCTGCCCAGCCCAAAACGTGCTTGTGCATGCATTGACTGATGGCTGTAAATAGGTGTTTTGTCTCCTATGATCTTCTAAAGCAGAGATGGGCAATCTTTTGAGCTTCGTGTGTCAAAATTCGCCAAAAATTCGAGTATAACTCGGGTGGTGTGTCACTTGGAGAAAAACCGGCCTAACCGGAAGTCCCAGAACTAGACGCTCTGTGCCGGAGTTCTGTTGTTTTGGCCTACAGACCTCCGGCACAGAGTGTCTACTCTACAGCAAATGTTTTATCCTTGGCTACTGCACCTGGCCATGTAGGAGCCGAGGATGAAACATCCTTCTCGGCATGCGGCCCCATACTTCTCTGGTATGCGGCTGCATGTGACCGCATGTCATCGAAAATGATTACGCGTGTCAGTGCTGACAGGCGTGTCATAGGTTCGCCATCACAGTTCTAAAGCCTCGTGTTAATGTCCATCTTTATACTTACGTCAATCATTTGTCTGACCCCCCCAGCCCACCACCACCACCAGCTTACTATCTTTTGTCTTTAGCTGAAGATGGTATTTAAGGTGCTTCGTTTTCCTGGGTCTCTTCCATCTATACCAGAGGTAGACATGTTATAAAATTTCTGTTTGTTTTCCTCCCATTAATCTGTCCTTTATTATAAGCGTTTCTCAGCCAAGAACTTCGAAGGGTAGAGATGAAATTATTTTCTACCCCTGCGGTTCAATGAATACATGTGTTTTTTAGAAAATGAAGTTCTAAAACTATACGATGGAAAGATTATTAGACTAAATTAAGATAATTTTTCCCATGCCTTTGAGGGGACTACTTTAAAATATTCTAACTGCCACAAAGTTCACATATGCCTTTTCTTGTGACATTTTAATTATTAAAACTTTTAATAATTGAAGAGGTATTCTTTAAATCTTATGTTGCTTTTTCCCCGTTAAAACAACAAGGTTGTAGTAAATAAATACATCCACCCTTTTAAATAGCTAAACCCAAACTGGTGCAAATAATCTGGTTTTAGAGAAATCGACCTGGAGCAGGCTGGCATTGGATGCCAAGAGTTACCTGTTAATTTTTGAAGAATTTTGTGGTAGCCAGAATTTTTAAACATTGATAGCTTAAAATTGGCCATGAGCCAATTCTGTTAAAAGAGGGTCCCTCCTTTCTACTTCCAAGAATGTGCCAGTTTTTAAACGTTTATTGTAACACCTCTCAATAAGTCTTTGTTTAAGAGACACACATAACTATAAAGGTAATTAAATTTTGCAAGACACTTATCTATCATGTGTTCAATAAAAGATTAGACCAAGGCAAAACTGAGATGTGTGGATCTCTGTTTGCAACTTTGACCTTCTTTGCCAGCCTAGCTTCAAATCAAGTATTTGTAGATGTAATAGACCTTAAATTAAAATGTAAATACCAATAGTACCTGTAAATTGCCCTAAATTATTCAATCAAGCTTTCTCTCAGCCTTCCACACAGCCCTACAGGTAGCACTGTCCAAAATTGACGACCATTCACGGCCCTTTCTTCCTTCTGGACGGGTCGGCTCGGTGAGTCTGGCGGGTTTCCATGCGTGCTGCCCAGTCCCAGAGCTGCTCTAGGAAACTGGCACGCTGGACCGTGACCACCTCTACTCACCTTCATGTCTGCCCTTCCTCCTGAACAGAAATATTTGCATTTTCTTCGGCCACATGCTCAAATGTTCAATGACTATAGGTTATCCAGTGACCTACACAGTGGTTCTCAGAGAATCAGTGTCACCTGACGCGCAAATTCAGGGCCCAGTCCCAGGCCCATGACATCCGAGAGGCTGCCTGTTGGGCCAGCAGCCTGCCCCCGGAACAGGCTCATGGAGGCAGAGAGCCAGCGCCGCCCTGGGAACATTGCGTGAGGGCAGTGGCCATCCTCGTTGGCTGTGGAGTGCCCGGAACACACTCGGTAAGGAATAAATAATATACATATTGAGGATGGACACATCAATCCTTTGAAACAAATACTCAATGCTAACACACTTTGTACAAAAAGAAAATTAGTAACCTGTGTTTGTGTTCATTGAGACCACGTTTTCCAGAAAGGCTAGCACTCTGCATGACAGGGACGGGTCCCTCTCTCCCTTGTTCCCATCGCCTTGGAGAGGACGTTGGGAAAAACAGCCAGTGCTTAACTGAGTGCATCAGGATGCTTGCAGGGGAGTGGTCAGCACAAGGAAAAAGCGGCGACTTCGTCACCCAGGTCCTCTCAGGAGAAAAGGATGTTTATGCTGCTGTGGCTGGTCCTCGCTTCCTAGCCCCGCAGCAGATTTTTTTTTGTTTTTAAAGAATAATGGACCAGCAGTGAAAGGAATGAGATTAGAAACCAGACTGTTATTGTGTGTGTGTGGTGTGTGTGGGGGGGGGGGTGGGTGGGGGGGGGGAATCAAAAGGTTTCCATGAAATAAAAATCTCTAACAGCAGCTTTAATCTTGGACATCTCCCAAACAGCCCCACGGGCAGGCAGCGTGGGGCGGGTCACTTCGCGAGAGCAGGTGAGCAAAAGAAAGAGACTGTCAGACTGCCACGGAGGCTTGTCTGTGATCCATCCAGCCTCGAGTGCCCTCTGCTTCTGCAGTGAATCTTTAGTGCAGGTGATTTTTTAGCTGGTACTTTTTAAGAACATAAAAGATTTCACAGAACCAAAGAGCTCTGGGAAGTAGTCCATAAGCCTAAGGAGCCTGCTCCAGCAGCAGTCAGTAAGAATGTTCAGGAGGATGTTTGTGTTTACCAAGAGAAATAGATAAATAGATGCTGTTTGCATTCCTTCTCAATGGATGTTATATCTAGTTGGAACTAGTCCCAACTAGATATCTTTTTCAGAAGTATCTCAAAGCATAAGGTACCATAGGACAAGTGCCGTATAATTTCACTGATATGTGGAATTTAGTGAACAAAATAAACTAACAAACACAATACAAACAGACTCATAGAGACAGAGAACAGGCTGACAGCTGTCTGAGGGCAGGGGCGTTGGGGGGCCTGGGTGCAAAAATGAAGGGATTATAAAAGTAAATAAACTCATCAACACAGAAAATGTGGCAGCAACATAAAAGTAAATTCATATACAATGTAAAAAGGAAACTAGGAGTGATTCAGGTCTAACCAGTTTATGCCCTTTTGAGATTACTCTGTTTAGACTGAGGGCCACCAACCTGTGTGTAACGATGTGATTAACCATGTCTTGTGTAAAACAAAACCCACAATGGAAGGCCCGACTCCCAATGTGTAACGGGTCGACTCCCTTTTCTGGTAACTCCATCTGTCAACCTGATCAAGCCCCCCTGCGTCCTGTGTTTGAAATGTGATAACTGACCCTATGATAAGACGACTGGCCAAACCAGATATATAAAGCTGGGGTGGAGATCATGTCGGTCTCCTGGGACTCCAACGCAGACTCCAGGCCTGCTCACTGGCTTCCTCGCTGCAAGCACCTCGCCTAATTAGTGAATGGGCGCGTGGCAGCTCCACGTACAGTTACACCGCACTGCATGCAGCGCTTGCCCTCCGAGGTGCTTCCCCCAGATCGTGCTCCCGCCACGCCACGGCAACCTGCCGTGTTTCTGCTGCCTTGCCCTTCACTGCGAAAAGCAGCTTTTCCTTGGTGTATTCGCTCCTTCCTTTTGTTGTTTATTCGCTCTCCGGTCTCTGCAAGCCTCTCATAAATGGGTAAGACCGGCGCTTTCCAGCTCTGCCCGAATCCAACGACGACCCGTCTGTTCTGGGCCCCATGCATCACAATGCCCCTGTGACCACTGCCGCGAAGCACTGTGCCTCTCCCAAGCGGGTTCGTTCGGGCCCCACCAAAGCCGAGAGGACCCAGACTGAGCCGGCCACCTGCCCTAACCGTGAGTGAATTAAAGTCTATGTCATTTAGCTTGTTATGAGTGTCCTACATTAAGTCACAGCAGGCTGCAGGGTGGAAAGGAGAGACAGGAGAGGTTAATGTGTTAGCAACGTCAGGGCAAAACCAGCAAAGGGTGCTTACGTTCCTGTGTGGCGAATGTTGAATTATCGTCCAGGTGGCTATTTAGGAGATCTAGGGAGACCAGCCAGGGGCCACCTGGCCACCAGGCGCCTCTAGCTCCTTTCTGAATCAAACACTTTCCTGACTTTTTGCCCACACACGATTCAGAAACATCAAGTACTTCCCTCTTAGGGGCAGGCAGTTCACCTATTCCAGAACTTTGCCCTTTCACCTTTTCCCACTCCTCCCTTACCTACAGCTAATGCAAAACTTTTTTTAAAATAACTTACATCTTTCTTTTCCAAACTGCCTCCATGAGGACACTGCCAGCTTCAGGATGGCTGACATTTCTTCTCCATCTATCTCCACAGCTGGGGCTGGGGTGATCGCACACCCCAGGATCTGGGTTTTCTCTGGCATGTTTGGCTCAGGAAAGTCTTTCTGCAAAACAACTTTCAGCCACCAGCGTGGTTCATTTTACAAACGTAACCATTTTAATAGAAAGGACAGGGATAGTCCTAACTTTATGTCTAGTAGAACTGGTGTGAGAAAAGACATGATACAGCTATATAGCTGAACTGCATATGCTTCCATTTTCCTAGTTCTCAGCGTCTGGAAGGCCAGATTAGATTTTAACATCACAAAGGCACTTTGGCTTTTTGGGTTTTGTTTTTGTTTTTTAATTTTGTTTAGAAAATTATCTTTAACATGGTGACATTGATCCATAAGAGTACATAGGTTTCAGGGAAGCATTTCTATAGCATTTGAACTGTTGATTATGTTGTATACCTATCACCCAAAGTCAAATCATTTTCTATCACCTTATGTTTGTACCTCTAAACACCCTTCCTCCACTTCCTCCCCCATGACCCCTTCCCTCTGGTGACCACTTCACTTTCATCTATGTCCACGAGTCTCAGTTTTATATCCCACCTGTGTGTGAAATTACATAGTTCTTAGCTTTTTATGACTTCCTTATTTCACTCAGTGTAATGTTCTCACGGTCCACCCATGTTGCCGTAGATGGCACTGTGTCATCGTTTCTGATGGCTGAGTGGTGTTCCATTGTACTTATTTACCACGTCTTCTTTACCCTCCACCGAGGGACCCTTGGGTTGTTTCCATTGTCTTGACTGCTGTGAATAATGCTGCTATGAATGCATGTGTCTTTATGTACCAGTGTTTTCAAGTTTTGTGGGTAGATTCTAAGTAGAGGGATTGAGGGGTCATATGGTAGTTCTATTCTCAATTTTCTGAGGAACTATCATACATTCTTCCATAATGATTGTACTAACTTATATCTCCACCAACAGTGAATAAGGGTTCCTTTTTCTCCTCAGCCTCTCCAGCACTTGTTATTACCTGTCTTGTGGCTAATAGCTAATCTAACAGGTATGAGATAGTATCTCATTGTAGTTTTGATTTGCATTTCTCAAATAGCTAATGAAGAGGAGCATCTTTTCATATATCTATTGGCCATTTGTATTTCTTCCTGGGAGAAGTGTCTGTTCAGGTTGTCTCCCCATTTTCTCAATGGATTGTTTGCTTGTTTGTTGTTGAGCTTTGTGAGTTCATTATATATTTCGGATATTAGTCCCTTATCTGAGCTGTTGTTTACGAATATCGTCTCCCATTCAGTTGGCTGTTTTGTTGTCAGTTTCTTTTGCTGTGCAAAAACTTCTTAGTCTGATGTAGTCCCATTCATTTATCTTTACCTTCACTTCCCTTGCCTTTTGAGTCAAATTCATAAATTGTTCTTTACGGCCAAGGTCCATGAGCTTAGTACCTATGTTTTCTTCTATGTAATTTATTGTTTCAGATCTTATATTTAGGCCTTGGATCCATTTTGAATTAATTTTTGTGCAGGAGACAGCTCTTTTTTGGTTTTTAAATGGTTTGAGTTTTTACAAATATTAAGACAAAAATGTCTTTGGCTATAACAGTGAATAAAATGGTAATCTGTAAAAGTCCTGTGTTCTATCCCAGGACATATACTTGGCAATTGTCATTGTTCCATATTTTAATACAATTCCCAGCAGATTTTGAAACTGTGAGCTTGATGCCCATGGCCAAATCACTGGTCTATGATATATTTCCATTTCTATTGTTTTAATGAAGTTCATGAGTTAAAAGTTGTCCTCACCTTGTTTTCATCATTCCATGTGGACTTTTATTTTTCAATATAGTTTGAAAAACAATGTAGTGTCATTTGAGAATTTTCTCTGTACCCATTTACAAGGAGAGTGCCAAGTTTTATTCCATGTTAAAAAAAAACATACAGCTATTGCATGTTTACAATAAACATAAACATATCTAGAAAATGAGACATGTCAATACAGTATAGCAACTTTTAATATTTCGTAATAACCTTCTAAATCAGCTCCCTACCTCCCTCTACCCAAATAGGGGTCTTCATACTACAACCAAACATCCAGTGCCCACCGTTGATGAAACATGACTCTAATACAGACAGGAGTTCCCTGGTTTCTATAGGATGAGCTTACGTATCTTTTTTGATGTATGTTACCCTTCCCCATGGGTCCGAACTTCCTTGCCCAGACACACTGCGCCACTCAAGTCACAGAGATGCTTCATGTCCTCTGTGCACACGGCTCACTGTTCCCCCCGATCCAGCCCATCTGCCTGGTTTATTCCGTTCTCTGCCCCTGGGCCAACCTTCCTTCTGAAGAAATGCTAACATTAAACCCAACATTTCCCCAAAGTTCTCTGTTCAACACAGCTCGATAGGATAGTTTCAAATCTGTGCAATGGCATGTGTAAAGTAATGATACTAAATACACATCAATCTTGTGAAATTTTCTATCTCTGGGATGCCTTCTTGTTTCAAATTTTTTTGTCTTTCTGTAGCTGTTGATACTGTGCTAATTACGATATTTTACATCTCCTGAAGACAGGAGTCGTGTATTTTACATCTCTACCATATTTCTCTACCATGTTGGTCCCATTACCAATAATTTGTTCCTGAATTTTGCTGAATAGCAGAGGTTTGTGGGCAGCACCTCTTGTTTCTTTCAGAAAGATTTCATCCAAATGAAATCATTGGCATAATAACTTGACTTGAACATTTACTTTCACAAAATTGAATGTCTTTTTTGGTTTTTCATTTCTTATTCCATAAAATTGTTATTTTACCAGTGTTCTGTCTGAACAGGTATAATGATATGAATGTTTCCTAAGGAATTATTATATGTAGAAAAAAATACTATTATGAAAAGTCCTGAAGATGGCACCAAGTTCAATTTTATATGTCAATTATTCCTTAATCTTCATATAAAAAGATGGCACCAAGCTAATAAAATCAAGCACTGCCAAAGGGAGCCATTATTTGGATCAGATATATAATCCAGGTTGGAGCAAGAGTAGGTTTACTGTTGTGAATACATGGAACACAGAGTTTATTCTTATATTATTAGTTATTCTTTAAACTTTTTTAAATGTTTATTTTTATTAATTTTAGAGAGAGGAAAGGAGGGAGCAAGAAGGATAGGAACATCAATCTGTTCCTGTCTGTGCCCTGACCAGGGGTCAAACAGGCAACCTCTGTGCTTTGGGATGACGCTCTTGCCAACCAAGTTATCTGACCAGGGCCTTAATAGTATTTATTAATTATTGTATTGTTTTGCATACATGCAGGCATAAACCTACTTTTGCCCCATCCATATTTACTTTTATGTGACATTCTCAACTTAAACCTTAACACATTCACTGTTAAATTTCATAATCGATTAAATGTTACAAAAGATAACAAAAGCCTGACCTGTGGTGGCGCAGTGGATAAAGCGTCGACCTGGGAACACTGAGGTCACCAGTTCAAAACCCTGTACTGGTCCGGTCAAGGCACATATGGGAGTTGATGCTTCCAGCTCCTCCCCCCTTTCTCTCTTTCTTTCTCTCTCTCACTCTGTGTCTCCTCTCTAAAATGAATAAAATAAAAATAAAATAAATTTTAAAAAAAGATATTAAAAGAAATATCTTTAGGTCCCATTGCTATGATTTACTTTTACCTAAAAAAATAAAAAATTCAGACTTTGTCTACTTCAAAGCTGGAGGGGAGAAATTTATAAAGACTGTCATATGGTGCTTCAGGATGTAAAGTAGAGAATTTATCCACGAAAATGGAAGAGGTGGTTTGGGACAGGTCTCAGACAGTATAAAGAGAACACAGACTTGGTGGGGAGATTTCATTCTCAAAATTAAAAATGTAAAAGAATTATGTCTGCCCATGTTTGTCATTGTCTTAGAACTCAGAGTTAAAAACTAATCAATCTTCTGTTGGCCGTTACCATTTAGCATAGCAATTTACAACAAATAAGCAAATAATATATGTTACAAATAAAAACAGTATGTGTAAGCCCACTTTGAGCCAGAAAAGTGGGGCTATACAGCATCAACAGATATTTACTCACGGGGAAAAAAGAAAGAGCTAATAATTTAGTGTAGTTATGTCAAGAAAGCATGAGTCCCCACTCCCCCCCCCCAAAAAAAAGTGAGTTGGTTTTTTTCTTACAGATAAAGACCATGGAATACATTCAGTTCCCTTTTTTGCCTTCTTGACAATAAACTCAAAAGCCAAGTGTGGTTTCTTTCTTCAACACTGTTGACAGCTGTGGGCAAAAGTAGGTTTTCTAGTTTTGAGTACGTAAAGCACAGAGTTAATTCTTGTGTTACTGTTTATTAATTATTGCATTATTTATTTGTATTACAACTGTAAACCTACTCTTGCCCACCTGTGTATAATTTGTCTTAAATCAAAACATAATTAGAAGGAAACCAAGGAGACAAAATGAGTTTGTATGAAAGTTGGCCGAGCCCGGCTAGAAATATGTAATTGGCTCCAAAACAGTGGTTCTTAACCTTTTTTGAGGTACCGAACCCACCAGTTTCATATGCACGTTCACCAAACCCTTCTTTAGTGATAAATAAAATATGACTTTTTTTTCCAAATTCAAGACATAGGTATATGTTTTTTACTCGTGCACAAAATGAGCCGTACATGAACATCACCTCGCTCAAAGAACAAAACCAACAAAGTGCATGAACTCACAACAAATTACGGTATTACTTAATTCTGGCCTCCGAGGCAGAGGCTTCTCCAAACCCCTGAGGCCGACTCATCGAACCTCTAGGGTTCGATAGAACCCAGGTTAAGAACCACTGCTCCAAAACAAACGTTCAAGGTCTGTTATCAGTCAGGGTTAGCTGAAAGGGTGTTACTCGTTTCTGTAGAAACCTCAAATATAACTCTTTAATCATAGCGCCTTACTCTTTGGTTTCTCGGCATTGTAAACATCCACAGCTTTCTCTCCCCCAAAAGAACGTGAACCAGGATGCAATAGGTGAGTGTTCACTTGCTCCCTATGTTAAAGGTCATGATCGATGTGAAGCAAACCTACAAATCAATGTGCAACATATCCTTGTGATCTCAGTCTAGAAATACAGTGTATAATGAACATGATACATTTTACTTATTCCAAGTTTTCTAACAGGAAGCTATGTTGTAGGAATATAAGGTTATAACAATTAAATATATGAAAATATAAAAGATATATAAAAGTAATTAAAAGGATATTAAAAATAATTATTAAAGTTATGCCATTTGGATAGGAATTAGTATAGTGGCTTAGTGCCATAACTCTGTAATGTGATAAACAGACTCTGACTTACAAGCAGAGCCCAGTTAGTATGTGTGTGAAGTTATACATAGATAAGAAGTAACTTGGTGATATAGCTTTGTAATATAATAAATAGACTCGGACTTTTAAACAGAGCCCAGCTAGTATGTGTGTGAAGTTCTACCTAGATAAGAAGTAGTTTGGTGTTAATTACATAAACTTTGTAAACTGACCTAAATAAGAACATTTTAAAAAATGGTTTGATGTAAGTATTTCAGTAGATGGACATAGAGGAGATTCTCCCAAAAAGGTGGTTTGAAATGATAATCCTGTAGATTGACACCTGTTAGAAGGCGTTGGCCAGAAGAGGTACTAAAGCTGAGGGGCCCTCCTGATGCAGTAGTCGCCCAGACTCCAATGTTGATATGGACTGTCTCCACGCCACTCTGAGCTCTGACCAAAGCCAGCCGAGAGTAGCACACTGACCCGGCCCCCTTACCCCAAAAGGATTTATGAATAATAAATTGCCTGTGTGATTTTTGAAACTAATTTGTGTCTCGGTCTTTCCTCTGGTGGCACTTAACTTATCCTCATAGCCACCTCAAGAGTAGTCTAAAAGAGGCTGCCAGCCCTGCTGATAAACAGGAGTGTCCCACTGCATGGGGAAGTTGAGTCAGGGACGCCTGATTGACATAGAGCTTGAGCTCTACTGGGACAAGCTATTTATGTATTTCTCATGATAAATGATGACATCTACAAATTAGAACGATAATGTACCACTACTGAAGATATCCTATACTGTGCCATCCACTTGATGTGATTTTACTACAATGAGGAAAACTCTGGATTCACAGCACCGAAGCTGAACAAAGCATACGAGAGGGTATCACTTCAAGTTTGTGTCAGTGGTCCTACTCTGGTAATGAGCATGAATTACTTGTCTTCTCCTGTGCTCTATGTTATCTACATACAGTTACAAATGAACTGGTTTGTCTTCAAAGAAAATTTAAAGTAAGAGAATATAAAGTATAAAATAGGACGTCCTCCACTCACGCTCTGTTCAGAGGGGCCTGTGTTCTGATTACCTACGAAGAGCACCCCGATCCTCTCACCTGTCACTCATGTGCCAGGGAATCAAAGTATTTGCTTAAATTCAAGTCCCTGTGTCTGTCTTCAAACTTACAGACCCCAGAGTAACCCTGGGTTATTAGAGAATCTTACAGAAAATCATTCCTTTTGCTCTCAGTGTAGACTCTTTACTTCAAAGGTAACTAGTCAGCAAACGGCCATCCAGTAGTGCATAAATACCACCAGGAAAATATTAGAACCAACGGTAGAAGCAAAGACGAGGAGCGCACCTCTGCCTCTTAGTAATACTCTCGTTTTCTCTGCACACAAACACACTTACTACCTTTCCAGGTGTGCAAGTGACATTTCTCTGTCTTCTGATGCCTCGCGCGCACATGGGTTGGGAGGTGAAATGATTAAACGTCAATGATGGGGCAGAACCCAAGCACACCCATGTTTCTTTTATCTGCTCTCCCATGGCTGCATCCGAATAGAACATCGCTATGCTGCATTACATTTTATTTTGAGTTTCTAGGGGTGTTTAACTGTTCCACTGATTTTTTTTTGTTCCACTGATTTTGAATTACATTTTTCAAACAGCCTCGGTGAATAGAAGGTTGAGCACCCTTTATCAGGTAAATTAAGCAAGGGCGTGCCAGATGTAGACACTTGCCTATATGTATGAACAGTAGCCTGCTCGGAATGAATGAACAATGATTCAACGGCATGACCATGAGTCCAAAGCAGCCTTTGAGCAGCAAATTCACAGCCAAATGGAAGACACGAAAGAGCCTTCAATCTGAATAGAAATTTTCAAGTGACTTTTCTACCATCTTTCATTTTATTTATTTATTTATTTTTACAGGGACAGAGAGAGAGAGAGAGTCAGAGAGAGGGATAGATAGGGACAAACAGACAGGACCAGAGATAGATGAGAAGCATCAATCATCAGTTTTTGTTCTGACTTCTTAGTTGTTCATTGATTGCTTTCTCACATGTGCCTTGACCGCGGGCCTTCAATAGACAGAGCAACCCCTTGCTGGAGCCAGCGACCTTGGATCCAAGCTGACAAGCTTTTGCTCAAGCCAGATGGGCCCGTGCTCAAGCTGGCGACCTCAGGGTCTTGAACCTGGGTCCTCTGCATCCCAGTCTGACGCTCTATCCACTGTGCCACTGCCTGGTCAAGTGCACCTCCATCTTTCATTTTAAAAACAAAATCGCTTGACTTAAACATGAAGAACACACGAGCAACACACCGGTCAAGGCATCCACCGTGAGGTCAGCAATCACGCAATTTAATTAAAGTTCTGAGCGCTGCACACAAAACCATGAACGTGGCGGAAGTGACACCCGGATCAATCGGTAGTACGAATTGAAGACCAGCCAGAATGTATCAGTCTCATCGTCCACTTAGTTCAAATGACCACGAAGAGTGCACTGTGGGGACAGGGGCCTGTTTGCAGAGGCACTTCATGATTTTTGAAGTGCAGTAAACCAAACTTACGGACACATCTTGTCAGGCAAGAAACAAAACTTCACTGGAAACAATAAAATTACATTTGCCATTTACTAGGGAGGGGGGAAAACACAAGATACATATTTTTAAAATCCTGATGGCATTCTTGTTCTCATCCATTTAGCCAAACGATTTTGATAAACATCATAATCCCAGCATAGGAAGTGTTTACTGTGTTACTAGGTATTGGTGCTCTTAAGATATTTTAAGTTCTTTATGAAAGAAAAAAAAAAGCAGGAGGTATCACTCTTCAGATATCAAGGTTTACTACAAGGACATTATACTCAAGACAGCCTGGTACTAGGCACATAGATCAATGGAACAAAACAGAGAACCCAGAAATAAACCCACACCTTTATGGACAACTGATATTTGACAAACGAGGAAAGAACATACAATGGAGTAAAAACAGCCTCTTTAACAAATGGTGTTGGGAAAATTGGACATCTACCTGCAAAATAATGAAACTAGACCATCAACTTACACCATTCACAAAAACAAACTCAAAATGGATAAAAGACTTAAGCATAAGTCATGAAACTATAAGCATCTTATAAGAAAACATAGGCAGCAAGCTCTCTGACATCTATAGCAGCAATATATTTGCCGATTTATCTCCACTGGCAAATGAAATAAAAGGCAAGATAAATAAATGGGATTATATCAAACTAAAAAGTTTTTGCATAGCTAAAGACAATAAGAACAGAATAAAAAGACAAACCACACAATGGGAGAACATATTCGACAGCACATCTGATAAGGGGTTAATAACCAAAATTTATAAAGAAGTTATAAAACTCAACACCAGGAAGACAAACAACCCAATCAAAAAATGGGCAAAAGAAATGAATAGAAATTTCTACAAAGAGGACATACAGATGGCCAATAGACATATGAAAAAATGCTCAACATCACTAATCATTAGAGAAATGCAAATTAAAACCACAATGAGATATCACCTCA
The DNA here is from genome assembly GCA_037038555.1 of Rhynchonycteris naso. NCBI lineage: Eukaryota > Metazoa > Chordata > Mammalia > Chiroptera > Emballonuridae > Rhynchonycteris > Rhynchonycteris naso. The sequence continues at coordinate 134,352,696 of CM072999.1, read as the reverse complement.
CACCAGTCAGAATGGTGCTCATCAGCAACACAACACAGAATAAGTGCTGGCGAGGATGTGGAGAAAAGGAAACCCTCCTGCACTGCTGGTGGGAATGCAGACTGGTGCAGCCACTGTGGAAACAGTATGGAGATTCCTCAAAAAATTAAAAATCGAACTACCTTTTGACCCAGCTATCCCACTTTTAGGAATATATCTTAGCACTGTTCGAAAAGAAGAAATGCTCCCCCATGTTCGTGGCAGAGTTGTTCACAATAGCGAAGATCTGGAAACCGCCCAAGTGTCCGTCAGAGGACGAGTGGATTAAAAAGCTTTGGTACATATATACTATGGAATACTACTCAGCCATAAGAAATGATGACATGGGATCATTTACAACAAAATGGATGGACCTTGATAACATTATACAGAGTGAAATAAGTAAAACAGAAAAAAAAACTGAGAACAGCATGATTTCATACATAGGTGGGACATAAAAGTGAGACTATGAGACATGGAAAAGAGAGTGGTGGTTACAGGGTGGGGGGAGGAAGGAGAGGGTGGGATAGGGAGGAGGGGAGGGGCACAAAGAAAACCAGATAGAAGGTGACAGAGAACAATTTAACTTTGGGTGATGGGTATGCAACATAATTGAATGATAAGATAACCTGGAGATGTTTTCTCTGAATATATGTACCCTGATTTATTAATGTCACCCTATTAAAATTAATAAAAGAAAAATAAAGATATTTTAAGTTCATCTTCACCATGTCCTTAAAGGGAGGAAATGTTACTAGTTAACAAAACAGGAAGTCAGGGCTTAGAGAAGTTCGCTTTGTTACTGTAGTCCTAAGCAGAGCTGGGACCATGTCCAAGTGTGTCTAACTGCAAACGTGGTTGAGTTAGTCCGCTAGGGCTGTGGTAACGAATTGCGGCAGACCGGGGCGTAAACAACTAGAATTCGTTTTCTGGAGGCTGGAAGCCCAAGCTCAGGGTGTTGGTGGGCAGAGCTGATGGGCTTCTCCTGAGGCTTCTCTCCTTGGCTTGCAGATAGCTGCCTCCTTGCTGGGTCCTCCCTCGATCTTCCCTCTCTTAGCACCAATCCTAGTGTGGCTTCCTCTTCTGATGAGGCCATTTGTCATATTGGATCATGGCCCCCTCTCCTCGTCTGACCTCATTTAACCTTAATTTCCCCTTTAAAAAGCTATCATCTCCAAATGGAATCAGTTTGGCCATAGGGCTTCAACGTCTGAACTGGTTGGGGAAGGCGGGTAGAAGGGAGTTTACAATTCAGTCCATATCAGCAGAGTTGTTCTTTTTTAATTCTGCACAAGTACTGACCCAGGAAGTGAGTGCTCGCTGGTGTCTCACACCTCACTCTGTGCTGGGAGCTTCTGACATATAAAGTGCTAACCATGGACTCTGTCATCCAATGGTCAGGCTGTGAGTTCACCAAAGCAGGCGGCACGCTGAGAAAGACGAGCACAAAATGCCCTGAGAGTCATGACCTTGATCGGATTCACTCACATAATTCTGGGGGGCTGCGTGGGGTATGACTGTGCTGATGACCTAGAAGAGGGCCTGCCCACATTGGGGGTGTTTGAACAGACCTCTCAAACACGTGTCTCTGTGCTAAAGGTTATATTTGGTTAGCTACCTTCTTGGTTTAATGTGATAGCTTGGTAAGACCTCTTTTTCCTGTTAACCCTAACGTTGGTACTGACTCAAGGTGCAGAGACAGGCAGTGTAGGAGGTGTTGGTCTGTGACAAATGGTGAAAGGGAAGCTCTTGTTATTGTCATTTCAGGTCATCTGTTAGCCTCCAGCCTAGCCGTGGTACACATATCATCAAAGCCCCTGCTGGTGAGCCTTAATGCACTGAACTCTACAGAGCTTTCTCCCAAGATAGCCCACATGCTTCCTTTTGCTTGGAACATTTACCTTAAAAATGTAATTGCAATTTGTAATGGGTAATTCTTTCTCTGTCCATTTGGAATGCATACAAGTCTTCTGAAAAGTCTCTCTCCGGTTTTATGACCCAGAGAGTGTCTTTCTCAAGGACGTGCCAACCACCTGCCTGAGATGTCACTACCTAAGGGCAAGAGCATGCCCATCTCCCAGTTCCTGGGGGATGGCAAGGCCTCCTGTCAAGGGACACCTGGATCCAAGGTGACAGCTACCTCCTGTCACAAGGATGCCTGTCCTTTGGGGGAGGCCAGTAGAAAACATCAATGATTCACCTCCAGGCCAGTTCTGTGAAGCACTCCAGATTCTTGTTTCAGGGGAGGAGTTTCATCTCTCCTCTGTTGTTAGTTTCCTTGACCTGTTAAACTTGATCCGGAATAGTTCTTATACTGATCATGGACTGAGAGATGCAAAAATGACTTTCCGCTTCAATTCAATAGCCAAATAGTCTGGGTTTAAGAGAGACAGTGCTACAGTGCACAGCCTTGGGTAGCAGTCGGGTCATTTCCCCAAAGTCACAAATGTCAAAAAGTAGAGGTATAGTCATCAGATTCAAATTCAGGTTTTAAACAAAACTTAAAAGGTTTATCATGATTGGTCTAGATGACAGAAGTAAAGCGGAGTCATCTGCAGGCTCATCTGGAAATAAAGTTTTCAGTAATCTCTTTTAAAAAAAAAAAGCACATTATATTAAAAATATATAATTGTACTTTATTATGCCCTATAATATATTTTAACCTATAATAAGTACTTTCAGAACAACAAAAAAACAGTAAAAAAAATTGTAATGGCATAACATCTTATAGTTTGTTTCACTTTTAATAATAATCTTTCTCCCAAAGTTGTTGAATCTCTCTCTCTCTCTCTCTCTCATAGACAGAGATCTTGCCTCATCAGTTGACATGCCATGACTCAGTTTAGGAAAATTGTCCTTAAAAAAAAAACAAAAAAACAAATTTCTCTATATACTTGAAGTCCATTACTTGCACAAACAATAAACTAAGTGATGTTGGAGACACATATATTTACAAATAAGTTTCTGTGACCCAGACCTATTTGACTCTTGGCGTCCAAAGATGAAGCATAGCATGACTTAACACATTTCACTCTAACAGGAATGGGAAGCAGAGTAAGAGGTGACCAGACTCTCAGAGGTCTCAGTCATTACTTCCATCAGCAGCAAAACATTGTGCAACACTATTCTTTCATTTTAAAGGTGCCCCTTGGGTGCTGTGTCCCCTCCTGCTATCCGGCCATTTTGGGTTGTTGTCCTCACCTCAGATGTGTCTAGTGAAGTCCCCCAAAAGTGCTTTTCTTACTCTCTGTCTCTACTTCTTCACCTTCCATTCTTTTTTTTTTTTCTGAAGTGAGAAGCGGGGGGTGGTAGCAGAGGGACAGACTCCTGCATGCGCCCAACTGGGATCCACCCGGCATACCCACCATGGTGCTCTACCTATCTGGGGCATTGCTCTGCTGCAACCAGAGTCATTCTAGTGCCTGAGGCAGAGGCCATGGAGCCATCCTCAGCACCCGGGCCAACTTTGCTCCAATGGAACCTTGGCTGCAGGAGGGGAAGAGAGAGATAGAAAGGAAGGAGAGGGGGAAGGGTGGAGGAGCAGATGCTTCTCCTGTGTGTCCTGGCTGGGAATCAAACCCAGGATATCCACATGCCACAGGGCCCTCCCATTCTTTATATAACCAATCTCTGCAGACGTTTGTCCCTGCTACTCACTGGAAATACTGCTTGTCTAACCAATATTATGGTCCAGTATTTGTTTGCATTGTTCTAAGCTCCCTTTCATCTTGAGTGAGTAATCACAACCCCGTACCTAACATGATTTCAGTTTGCAAGTTGCCATCTTCCCAAGGTTTTCTTCTCCTCTTCTCATTCCCTCCTCTCTCAGTCTCCTTTGTCTCCTCACCCTGCTGACCTCTCAGGGACACCCTGCTTGGTCCTCTGTTCCACCTGCCTACAGTTGTTCCCTCACCATCCTCATTAAGTTCCGGCTTTCTGTGTCACCCAAATGCTGAGGAGAATTACCTTGCATGTCTAGCTCATAATGTCTTCCATGAGTTGAAGGTCCCCTTGCCTCACCACCTGCTACTCTTGGTCTCCCAAGTTGTCAAACAAGCCGCTTCTGTTTAATACATCTAAAATGCACTAAATAAATAACTCAATTGTTCATTGTGGGTAGCCTTGTTCTATGTTTATTGCAATCCTTTTTAATATGTCCTTCTGGACTAGACAGACTGAGAGACTACCAGCGAGTTTTTCCAGGCATCCTGACCATCCAGTTTCCCTCTATCAATTAAGGTCTGCTGAATAGATATTCTTGCACAAGGCTTGGCTTGAAAATGGGGTCATCTGAAGCCTGTGCAGGCTCAGCCCATGACAAAAGATGTACCTTTTGACCACATGGCTTCCTGCAGTGTTGGTGGGAGCCTCCTCGGTCATGGCAGAGGAAGTACAATTCAGTATAGATGGTTAGCATAGTCCCATTATTGGGGTCCTTGCTCTTAACAGCTGTCCTAACCTCTTTTCTTACATAGCAGTTCCTGCCTCTGCCCCTTCCCCATATATTACTTTAGTCTGCCTCCTGTTCCTTTATCTGTCACTACAGGGAAGCCTGGTCTTGCTTCTGTTTACGTGTCTATTTCCTGTCTTCTCCATTAGGAACGTCAGTGCCACCAGAGCATGAAATTCTCTTCTTCCTTCTTCTTCGCCCAGCGTCTTGTCCTCAGGAGAGAACCACGGTCACTGTGCTTGCAGGAAGACTCCAATGTCTATCTTGAATAAATGGATGAACGAATGGGTGAATGACGATTTTTAGTGGTTGAGACAGAACATATGTAAGTCATTGCTTCCAGGAGTAACAGTCAGCATCAACCTTTCTCTTAGTCAATAAATAGCCTCTAACATTCATAGTGACTGTTGAAAAGTTAGGTCAGTTACTATTCCTCCCCATATACAGAGGGATTGTTTGGGGGTTATCCAGACATGGTAGCAGTGCTTTTTTAGTGGCGAAATAAATAGAAGAAGAAGGAAGATGTGTAACATTTAGACTCCAGACACTTAAAAGGACGTTTAAAACTCACTGCAACAATGAAGGACATCGGAAATGAAGAGAAGGAGGAACTCCCGGCATGCAACAGGAGCCCAATGAAGTGTACCGGGGACCGCAAAAGTAGGTGCACAGTTGTTGGTATGGAAAAAGATATAATACAAGAACCGTCTCTGTGTTTTGGGTACTCACAGCTGTAAACCTAGTTTTGTCCATTCCTGTATTTCGTATGCTGTCAACACGGGGCTTACAAGTCAGGAAGGGCAGAATGGCCTCCAAAACCCGAAAGTTAGAAATGGATTTCTGATACTTGAACATCTTCTGAATAGACCACAGTTGGCAAATCTTAGGTGTTGCTGGTCTCTTGATATAAAATGTGACATGTTTTAGCAGGCATGCTAATTGCTCTCACTGCTGCTCCCACCATCATCCAAGGAAGTATACTAGCGACGTCTGTAAATTATTTCCCTGGTACAGGAATGATCCCTGCAGGGTTTCCTCGTGCAGCAGAATAAGCTGCACTCAGTCCTGCTTGTCTCCTCTTCCTCCTCCCCTCCTTTATCTGTTCTCCGGTTTCCTCATTGATAACTGCTGTCTTGTTTCTCTCTGATATACCTTTGTGGTGGTTTCAGAGGCTGGCCCGAAAAACAAGGAAAACCATCGTCAATGAACTAGAAGGTTAGGTGAGATTCCAAGAATACCATCTTTCCAAATGTAATAATAATATTTTCTGTATATTACCATTTTTAATTTTCAACACACTTTTAACATAACTCTCCACACCACCACCTCTCATAAGGTGAGAAAAACAGATGTTATTATTTTTGTATTATCGAAGCAACACCTTCGTCATCGAAAGGCGTACTCATTGTGATTCTGAGAAAAAACAGACTTGTAGTATCTGTAAATCTGTTGAATTTTTACTTGCTCAGATACTGGTTTATATTTCTTCTTTCAGCTTTTGTTTCAAAATATGTGATTTAAGATAACAATTTCAATCTAAGTGTTCCTCTAGGTGAATCAGAAAAGAAAATAATTATTCCAGAATAAACCACTCTTTTATCAAAATGCATGGAATCTCATTCCCTAGTTTTATTGAGGTGCGGTTGCTATAAACACCTGCATGTGTTTATCATAGACAATGTGAAGAGTTTGGACATATGCATACACCCATGATACTGGCATCACAACCAAGAAATATGTAGATAAAATTTTCAGAGTAAAGATATTTTTAAAGTACAGCAGCAGGTCTGTTGACCTAGTAAGGGCTTAACCAGGCATTACTGAAAAGCAGTGAAGGAACAACAGACCACCATCTTGCTGTCCTAATAATCTACTATGGCGCCATCTCTACCCGAGGTCGTCTCTACAGGCGTTTCTTATCTTCTGCTACAGCCAACGTCTGTTAAAATATCTGCCTTACTTTCCACCCACTTTTCCTACATTTATCTTCAACTTGGTGCTCAAATGCTCTTCCTTTCCATAGTCAGGTAGCTAGTTAGGAGCAGATGACACCCCGAGGAGCCCCAAACAAGCCTGGGTCTCTGAGGAAACTTCCCTCCCTTCACTGCCTGAGGCTTTTGTAGAATAAAATTGGTCCTAAAGGAAATCGTGCTGAAGGGCTCATGTTGGCAGAGACATGTTGTGGACCCTGGAGACTATGTGGGTCTAGTACACACTCACCTTCAGTGGTCCTGCAAGGTGGGCAGGCTGGGCTGGCACCAGGGCATCTCTACCATAGAAGATTCTATGAATGCTGTCTTACTGAAATGCTGCCACACTCAGTAGTCAAACAGCACTCTGTCCCTTCTGTGGTCAGTTTTCATAAATCAATTATGAGAAGCTAGAGAAGTTTCCACCAACGTCCTACTGGAGTTGTACTTTTGAAATGTGCTTTCCTGGTCAGTCCAACAGTGAACCGATCCCATAGCCTTGAGGACACTGTCCTTACTCGGGTATGTGCTGCACTGCTGTGGTGTACGTTAAACAGGGTGGTCATTAGCACTGTAGTACACACAATCACTCAGATGTCCGCGCCAGAATCTAAGTGTCCATGACGGGCATACAGCGAAAGAAAAGAGCAAGATTCTGCCTTCATTTAAACAAACAAACAAAAATTGGCATCTTCTCTATAATTTGATATTTTTCTTACAGCTTCCTGTAGGCTGGGGAAGAACTGGAATATTTTAGGCTTCCTCACAGCTATAGCTAATAAAATCCCTCTGGTACTTCCTCTAACCTTCCTCTGTCTCAAACACTCCCATGTGTCAAGATTCAGAGTGGTTTTATATTATTTCTGAAACATTTCTTTAACTCCGTCCATGCTGGTAGTGAGTTCAGAGAACAGCTGTTTGGATTCCATAAGCTTAACGTCTGGTCCACCACACCCCTGACTTTGTCCTTTTCAGAGGTACCCAATAAGGCTGGTTGTATAGAAAGTCTTTTTCAAAACTCCGTGTACCTGTTGAAAATCTCTTGCTTTGTAGAGCTGGACTCGACCTTGCACTGGCCCTGGACTGAGCCCTGTCCTAGAAAATAGGGTTCCTTATCTTTGTTGTAGACCAGAGGCTACATGTGGGATCAGCATGTGGACAGAACCTCCAAAAAAGTTTTGTTTGTTTTTTAAATAAAAGAATGTTACTTACAAATCATACAATCTAGTTATAACCCTCTTGAGACATTCCCTCAAATGAAAATCTTACTTCAGAAATATGTCAAATAATGATATTTTAAGATCAAATTGTTTTGTCTTGTCACTTCAGGCTGTTTTTGTAGAAGTCATAACTAAATGCTTAATTAAGGTCTAATAAAATATATACAATTAGAATGATGTAAAAATAAGTGTTTTCTATGGTTCAGCAATTGGCATGATAAGAAATTATTTTGTGACCAAGTTCAACCAAATTCTGTATAATTGTTGGTAGCCTTGGGTGGAAAGAGGAGAAAATAAACAAGACTATATGGAAATAAGGCAGTAATGCCTCCGTGTGTGTGTACACACATACATCTATTCTATACTGGGCTATAAGGCATGACATCTAAGCCTGATTTGGGGAAAATGGGAGCCTTCCAATAGCCTGACCAAAACTTCTCCTGTCCTCTTGACTCTCATGGTTAAGATTCCCAAGCAATTCTTGGCATGGAGACCAATCACTATGCCTACTTATCCCTAAGTAGCGAGTTCAATTCCTGCCTTGCCCAGATAACTGTTCAAACAAAACAATCACCTCTTCAGAAGGCATCTCACCCTCTTGACACAACAAAACCTGCCTCCCACGCCCCAGCTTGTACACCCTGCCTCTGAATGCACCCCTCATGTGAGACTGTGCCCTTTTCCATGCCCTATAGTGTCCTCCTCTTCTGCTTGTGAATATATGTGTCAGCCTCCTCTGCCCGAGGACATTGTCATGTGTTTGACCACCTTCTCACCTCAGGACAGGAATCTTTTCTTCACCAAATGGGTGAAAAGGAAGCTACTCACACATACATATCTCCATATACTATGTTAGTAAATTTATATTTTACAGATTGTTACTAATTCATGACGCTCTCCTTTGCTCTTAGTTTGGAATTGCACCTCATGAAAGATTTCTGTCCTGGAAAAATCTTGGTGGTCCTTTAATAAGAACTAGTATGGTCACACAAAAGTGTGCTGGCTAAATGGACCAACTGATGATCTTTAGAATTGTTTCAAGATGGATTAAGTGATAAGAGATTGAGGAGAAATGTCCTGTTCTAAAAATAATTGAGCATACCTGTAATGATGGATAAGTTGATAATTTGCGATGAGCACTTCATAGAGCTTCCGTCTAAGCAATTTTCTAGCAATAAACTTGCCTTATCCATTATATAATGAAATGTATCCCCAATTCTGTATAAAATGAACTAGTCTCAGGTTCAAATGCAAATAGGCAGAAAAGATTGAGTTGGAGTGTTTTCAGTGGGCCAGAAAATCCCCTTTGAACCAACATTTCTGTCTATGTTGACGTAAAGCCTGAAATTCCCATCATGGTATCTGATTCTTTTTGGATGAATCACTCAGGGAAAAAAACTGTAATCAAAGAATTTTGTTATCTAGTATAAGCAGTAATTTTTTTTTAAATTTATTGTTCAAAACTAAGTGCAGCATTCTCTGGGCTGCTTATACAGATATTGTAGAAGCATTTAATGTAAGTCAGGAAAACAGGAAGAGATATCATCCGTCCAGCATGGCTGGCTAATATGAGGATACTTACTGTTTGCCTGCAACAGTGAGGTGAAGGCCAGGGACTCGTTGATGTCACAAGGGGAAGACTGCTAGAGACAAAGGCCACTGCTTTATGGAAGGCACTTTCTACATACACTTCTCACTAAAATTAGGGGATATTTTATGGCTTCGTATTAATTTTTGAAATATCCCTTAATGTTTGTGAGCAGTATAATTGCTCCTGGGAATTTTCTCAAATTATTTGAAGTCCACTTTGTTTTAATACATGACGATATTAATCTCACTGTTATTTTGTGAAGGTCAAATGAAACAATGTATGTAAGATACCTAGTCCAAAGCATGCTTCCCAATAAGTTCTCAGTAAATGATGGCTATTTTGTAGCTTTTAATATCTATTATTGCTACTCAACGTATGTTAAAAAAAATGAGCTATTTTATTTATCTAAAATTTAATTATTCTTATTTTTTTCTCTCCTTGCAGGAAAGAGCAAATCTGTGTATTGTCTCTTTATACTTACCTTTTTCTATTTCTTTTTTGTCTAATTCATTAATCATGTCCCAATACAATAATTTGAAGTATTGAAAGCATATATTTATGCTTGACCTGTGGTGGCATGGTAGATAAAGCATCCACCTGGAATGCTGAGGTTTCCAGTTCAAAACTCTGGGTTTGCCCAGTCAACGCACATAAAAGAAGCAACAACTCTGTTCTACCCGCACCCTCTCTCCTTTCCTCTGTCTAAAATAAATAAATAAAGTCTTTATATATATATATTTAAGTATTTTATTTATTTTATATAAATGTCTAGCCCTGAGCCCCCTCTCCAGCATGTGCTCCCTTCCAGTATGGCATCTGGGAGAGAATTATGCAAAGAAGAGCTCCTTTGTTTTGCCCCTTCTCATTATTTACTTCTGTGCATTTCAGTGTCAGCCTGAAATGTGTGACTTTCCACTTCCTGTACTTTTCAGTCCATGCTCTTTTTTTTTTTTTTTTTGAGCTATTCCTTTTAGCTCCAAAAGTGTGGCTTTCAGAAAGATTCTCTTATTGAAAAGGTGAGTGAGCATTGGGAATCGAGGTCCATAAGTGGTATCTCTGGTCAGAACAGAGGAATTCTTTTGTAGTATGTGACCTCCACTCTCACAGCTTAGCCAAGGTGGAGGGCTGAAGAAAAACATGATATGAGAAGGGAAAACCAGAAGACAACAAATTAGCATTTGCATAATTCATCCCTGTTGCAAATATTAATGTTCATCAATAATGATGATCTTCACTAAACTCCCAGAGGGAAAAAAGCAAAACCTATTCGCTGTATATATAAGTGTGATGACTCCATTTGAAAAGCCTCAAGTTAATGTCCTTCAAACAAGCAGTCAGGTTGCATTCTCTAACCAGAAACAAAATAAAACTTTTAAAAGCCTGGTTGTGAATGAATCGCAAATTTCTCACTCCAGATGGTCTTAAGTCATAGCCTGCCAATGCCTGCACTATTTACATAGGACAGCAGATGAAATTAACATGTGTTGGCACTTTGCATTGTCAAGTGTTAATTTGCTAGACATTCGCAATCTTCCTTGTGCTAACTGTAGAATGGCAGCTGTTTTCTTAGGTCCTGGTTTAAGAATGTATGAATACAGTTTTTCAGGACCACAGTCATTTTTCACAGGTATCTTGGTTCCTTTTTGGAGATAGGCACATGCAAGAAGTAACTTAGAGCGGGAAGACTTGGGGGCCAGAATGCTAACTACCCAAATTCTGATGGTGGCCATACTCAACATTCGTTGTCCACTTAGATCAGTCACTGTTTCTTGGACTTCTGCTCACTCTCTGTACACTAAAGATATTTGTTGCCTCGTTGGTTCATTTTAACTCTGATGCTGTGTGATTCTGGAATTTTATTCTAAGGTTAATTTTGACTCAAGGCCAGAGTTGGGTCTAAATGTTCTTCCATATTTGTTTCTAAGATGTCGTTCTATTTGCAATGGAAAAGGCCCTAGGCCTGTTGTCTTAGGAGTGGGTAAGCATGTCAAACACATCATTAAAATTTGATAGAAGTCATAGAGACTTTCCCATGGCACTTTAAAGGTTTACTACAGATCAGGAAACTTAAGGAACCACAGAAATCAGGACAAATCCCTCAGACTTCTTGTATGGATCACACATTGCTTCAAAGAATCTTCTGAATCTGCCATTTAGAGACTTTGTATTGATTAGACTGCTATGTATGTATATATCACATGATCACATGCATATATGGGCAGCATGACACACGTACACTCTTGGGCCAGTTGTAATTGTGAAAGGTTGGTCAGTGACAATCTTTAATTGAGAATTTCCACTCTTATAATAGTAGTTAATGTATTTTGTGGGTTTATAGGCATTCTTAGGTGCCCTTGAAACCTATGATAAATCTGCACATTGGGGGTGGTTTTCACCTGTAAGAATATAATAAACTTGGGCTCAGAGATTTAGAATCACCTGTCGTGTTCAGGGTCACCCTGTGATCCTGCAGCAGTCAGATTCAGGACCCAGGCTTATTGTGACACAATGTCCTTATTCCCCATTGGGCTGCGTAGATTGTTTAAATAAAACCACTTGAACGACCCTCGCTACTGCAGAGAGTAGATCGGAGGGCGAGGGCGGGCAGGCATCTGTGTCATTTTGAATCTACCCAATAGTTTGAATGCACCACAGAGCTTACAGGTGGAGTCTCTGGAAGGCTTAAGAGAGGGGTGGGGATGGCAGGTATCCAGTGCCTTTGTGTCTGACAGGTTCGTGTCCTGGAGGACTGGCTGTCCCCTCATTCAGGTCCTGAGGACTTGGGGAAGTCTCCTTAGGAGTTCTGATGCCCTCACCAGATGTCCTGCTTTGCTCCTTCTGTCACCCACAAGCACGTGTGTGTGTGTGTGTGTGTGTGTGTGTGTGTGTGTGTGCGTGTGTTATAGTTGTGTGTAGTTGGAGCCAATGAAGAAGAAAACGACTGGGGACTCCCATATGCACTTCCCCCCCACCCTCGTATGGAAATGGAACGTGTGCCACGTTCTCAGAGGATGGAAATGTTGCTCACTTGTATTAGGGGAGAGGACGTCACAGCCGTCACCCCCTGGAGTGGCTCTCTGCTCTGGGGACTGTGCCTGGTCTCTGGGGTAGAAGCCCTGCTTCAACCAGAAAATCTTGTTAGTTCTTCCATGCCTACTGGTCTCCCCAACAACCTGTATGTCTTTCCAAATTGAAAAATGGTGGCTCCTCCATGCAGGCAGGCATTGCTTCTTATATTGTGAGATTACAACTGGGGATCAAAGAGTCATATGCAGGGTCATTGTTACTGAAATCTTATAATTACCTGTCGGTCTGAGAATAATGCCATCCAATACTATGTGGTTTATATAGACTGTTGATGCTTTTCATTTATATCTCATTAAGAGAGAAATAATTCTTATTTTTTTAACTAAGAATTATATTACACTCACGAGGTATCAGGTAATGCTTTAATTGTTTTATAAATCCTTAACTATTGTATTCCTCATCGTTATAAGAGAAAGATGCTACTGTTATCTCAGCTTTGTAGGAGAGAGACAGAGGCACAGAGAGGTTTACTAATATGTCCAGGGACACACAGCAAGTAAAGGGTAGCGCTAGAATTCAACCTTAGGCAGCCTGGCCTCATTAAATTGGAAATTAACCATAAAATCAAGCCCATCTCAGGGTTACCAGGAGGCTATGGAAGGCAGGATAATGCTCCCCATTGGAGATGCACACACCCTAATCCCCATCGGTTAAGAAAATGTTCTGTTCTGTAGCAAAGAGGAATTAAGGTTGCAGGCAAAATTATGGTTCTAATCAGCTGACCTTGAAATGGCGAGATTAGCCTGGATTGCCAGGGTGGCCACACTGGCGCACAGGGAACCTTGTACATAAGCAGGAAGGAAGGAAGGAGGGCCCAAGTTTCAGAAGGGGCTGTGCGCGCAGACCACAGAGGTCAGCAGGCTGGCCATGGGGCCCGGAGCGAGGGCCGCTGCTGGGAGTGGTGGGAACAGACAAGGATGCAGAATCCCGCCTAAGGCAACCAAGACAGCTCAGAAGTTAGACTTCTAAACCCCCGAAAGGTAACATAATAAATCTGTCTTATACTGAGCTCTTCTATTTGTCCTAATTTGTCACAACAGCAAAAGGAGACGGATACAGAGCTCCAACAAGTGTGCAAGTTGAAGGTGCAGAGCTCAAACGTCAGGGTCACAATTGATGAGGCACGTGACCCATAAGGACTTACTTAAACTTTTTTGTGTCTTGGTTGGCCTTCCTTTAAAATGAAGAAAGGCGTATTTACCACACTACATGATTGTTAGGGCTGGGTTGCCACAAGGTGAAAAATGGTACCACCTAAAACATTGTTTTGTTTTATTGAGGGAAGGTTTCCCTCTGGAATTGTGCAGAAAATTAAAATAGCTCGCACAACCTTGTGGGACTGTGAAAATAGATGGTGTATGCATAACATTGTGTGCAGAATGCTGAAATACAATATATACCCAAAGAGAAGGGATGGTGATGATGATGGTGGTGGTGATGATGATGGTGATGATGGTGATGATGGTGATGATGATGATGATGATGGTGAATCTAATGAATACATGTCAGTGGGAGACATAGGATTGGATCAGAGGCTTGGCATGTGAGGTAGAGAGTATCTGCCTCAGAGTCAGGTGCTTTGGAAGCAGACTTGACTTCAGTCCCAACTCCACCACCCACTGTCTATGAATTAGGGCACATTTTTTGAAGTGTCAAACCTCCTGGAACTTCCAAGCTCACAGACTGTGGGGAAGTCTGGTTGAGTTGACGTAAAGAGATGCCCAGAATTTGGCAGGCCCTCCTGCCCGATCTCCTGCCCGGTCTCTGCCAGGTTATTGTTACTTATGCCACACTGCCGTGCACTGTAGGCGAAACACTAAAAACTTCAGCAGCACCCCACCCCCCCTTTGACTAATGGCAATGTTTTGGAGTCCTCTGCCTCAGCTCAAATCCAGCATGGCTCTTATGGATAGGTTTTATGTTATGTGTTCTCAGCAGTATTGAACATCTAGGTGGACTCAAAAATCAAAACAATATATAGTGATTCTGCCAAAAACAGAGTTATCGAAGGCGAAATCAATAACTGGGAAGTAATAACCCTAATAAAGTACTGGAATTTGAGGTTGCAATGAAAAGTGACAGCAATGGTAGGTCCATTGCATATCTATCAATAGCTGGCCTCATTAATATAGTCAGCTGCTATTGATTTCACGGAGAGCGATTAGATGCTAAAATGACAAGTGCATCGCTGATTCTGCTGGACCAGGGAAAGATGGAACACCAACGGCCAGTCAGCTCCGGCAGCACCTTCCCAACTGACTTTCTGATGAGCTCTCCACCCTTGGTGGACAGTTCACCTTAGGTTAGTTACCGACCATGGAGGAGGTGAGGGAACATGACCATAGGAGAAGATCACCACTGATGTATCCTCAACGGATTTATTTTACTAATGTTTTGATGCTGTTTCATGTTTTCACAGTTTTGCACCAGCAAACTAATCTAATGGAAAGAACTCTGATAATCATAAAACTTGGAAAAGTCTCGGGTTTTTAATTTCCTCCAGAACTCATAAATCTACTCAATGACTCACTCATAAGCCATTGAGATTTCTTAAGTCAAAAGGATACGGTATTGGCAGAGGATAATATATATCCTTTTCTTTTCTTCTGTTAGTTGTTACTAAATGTCAGGTCCTTGAGAGTAATGTTTCATTTAATCCTCATAAGTTAATAGGAAAGTAATCTGATATCATTTTTAAAGGTGAGTTCATTGAGATACAGATAAATTAAGTAAATTAAAACAAATAGCCAATAACACTAGACTTCAGCACTGCAACCTGGTTGGAGAGACCTCAGTTTTAAATACTGCGCTGTCTTGCCTACCAGATATGGCGGCCATAAGATGGTCTGTCCTCAGCTTTCCCATGGAAGGTGTGCGGGGATGCCGATTATTTCTTATACGCCACTTGTATTATATGGGGGGGGGGGAGTCCAGAACTCTGTTTCCCACATCCTGATCTCTGCGGTCTGTGAGTCAATAGGAGGTTGACAGGAGGGGACAACCAAGGTTATGCATAGATTCCGATTCAGTGAAGTGCTCTTGGTGGTTTGGGGATGTCATTGTACTTATGGATGGATGGATGGTGAAGAAGTTCAGAGTGGGCAGGTGCCCCATTGCCAGCGGTCTCAGGTGCATAATTGCAGACCTCACTCCAACCTTTCTGCAGACTTTTCAGTGATGCCCCTCAGTCACAAGCAGAGTCTAAATGTTATTGGCACAAACCCATCCTGGGACAAGTTATCTCACAAGTCATGCTCATGTCTGCTTCCTCTTGATGATGTCATAAACCCAGAGTGAGGAATGAACTCAACACAGATCATGAGGGCATTGGTGGAAGACACTGCGGAGGGCTGGCTAGCAGGCCAGTCCCTACAGACACCACGTGGATGGATAACGGGGCTCTTCCTCAGGCGTCCAAACTGGAAGTTTTTCAGCCATTTCAGTGAGAGTCTGCACTGTTGGTTGTGTTGAATTCCAAGCAGGATTTTGTTTTGTTTTATTTTTGAATCTCAGGTCGGTCCACTGACATGCCATTGGCCAGCAACCACCCAAAGCAAGTCCCAGGCAGAACTTGACAGGACCTCTCCTCCATGCTTCCCCTCTGCCTATACCAACTGACCTCCAGACTCATGCTCCTTCCCTACTTCTAGCTGGGACCTTTCTCCGGGCATTTAGGCAGTTGCTCCACCTCAGGGGCTGGGACGTTTCTGCACTTTAGTTTCATTTTGAGGAAGGAGCAGAGAGGATATGGGGTCATTTAAAGGACTGAGTGAGGTGGGCCCACCTTAGTAGCAGAAGTCACTAAAATGATATCATTGGACCAAATAACTTGCTTATGGTAACATTTTTGTTTGTTTGTTTAGAGTATGTCTGTTTGTTTGCAATGTTTAAAGAAATCTCTCTTGTTCTTTTACATCATACAAAGCCTTAATGGCAGTTAAAATTACTTAAAGGACATCAACATTAGAGTTTGAACTCCTGTGGCTTGACACAGTAAGGTATCCCCTAGAGGTCTGTTATATTTAGATTAATTAATCATACCATGAGAATGCCTTATAAGTTGTCATTTATGATAACCTGGCAGCATTAAACAAGTTATTTAGTCTTAAGTAAACAAAATTTCTGAGTTGACAAATATCAGCCTTGTTTTGCAAAATGATTGATAAGACCACAAATATCATTTGTTTAATTATAATCAAAAGGCAAAACATGAATTAAGATAATTTTCCTTTAACTAGTATACTGGATATATGCTTTAATAGTAAATAAAGAAACAATTCATATTCCTACATTCTGGAAAGATACATTTTTCAAAAGTTGATTAATAATTTGAATATCACATTGCTACAGAAAACATACAAATTATATGCAAAATAATGTGCAGAGATGATTTAAGTATTTCTCAAGTTATGCAAAATCATACTAATCTTTTGGAGTAATGTCAAGTTTATGCTGATTTACAAATATGATACTGGAATTTATTAGATTTTACAAATGGTTCTCAGGGGAGTTAAATATTGTTCATAAATAACAATACATAGTTCCTTTTGTAATAAATTCAAAATTGAATCTAGGCTTAAAAAACAAAAACATCATAAGAGAATTTAAATTAGGGCTGTGAATGTGTTCTTTATCCTTTCATTCTGAGTATTATGACTTTTAACTTAAGTCCTAAACATAAAATCATGTAGCTGATTTTTAGGATATTTAAAATTACACGGTAGGCTAATCACTTTGTAATAATGACTGACAGTATTCCTTGAAGAAAAATCTAATTACATAGGGTTGGTTGCCAAAGAGATTGCTCCACAAGTCAACTCACTTTATGGAAGATGCTATGTAAATCTCCACAAAGAAGGTAGCAATGGGAAGGCTAATTTTATTGTTACAATTATATGTGTGAAAAAATTAAGACAAAGTTAGTGACATGTCTACTGTGATTTTGATACTTGACAGAGACCACAAAATATAAAGTCCAGAGTTAATCGGTTCAGTCAATTAAGTAAAAGAGAAAAATTATAACAAAGTTAAATTGTTCTTTGAGTGAATTTGCCCTTGTCCACTCATAGTTTACCTTCTATTCAATCAAAATGGACAAACCTTTGTCTATACCAGTGGTAGTCAACCTGGTCCCTACCGCCCACTAGTGAGTGTTCCAGCTTTCATGGTGGGCAGTAGCAGAGCAACCAAAGTATAAGTAAAAAGATAGATTTAACTATAGTAAGTTGTTTTATAAAGATTTATTCTGCCAAACTTAGCGAAAATCTGACATAAAGTACTCGGTAAGTAATTATTATTATATGCTTTAACTTGCTGTAACTCTGCTTTATAAATTTTATAAAGTAAAGTTACTTCCTTACTTTATAAATTACCATTACTGTGGAACTGGTGGGCGGTTAGAAAATTTTACTACTAACAGAGATACAAAAGTGGGCGGTAGGTATAAAAAGGTTGACTACCCCTGGTCTAAACCTTGTCTTCATGCATTACTACTTCAATACCGTAGCTACTGAATGTGATACTAAATATAGTGGTCCTAATAAATATTGCAGGAAATGTACCCTTGTGTTTTAAAAAGGAATATTTGCTATTACCTAAGATCTCTTAAAAATGCTTGGAAGCATGGAACTTGTATAACCTACTATGGGAGCTAAGTGTTTATCAACAAGATGTTTATTTTTGCTACATTTAAAACATGGTAACAGTATTCCTAGATCTCTAATTAAATTATAGAAAGCATTAAGTAGTCCCAAACTTGAAAAGTAACTTAACTTACTATGTGATAAAGTATATCTCTAATATTATGGATTACCATAAGAAATGAGCCAGTTGCCACTTCTTCTGTAATAACCATTCTAACTCTTGATCTCTCCTAGGTCAAAGCAAAGAAGGAGCTAAGGAAAGTAGAGAAAATTATTGCTATGGTAGATTTTCCATGTTGTCTGTTATTCCCAAGACTCCTCTGAGGATAAGGATCTCCTGTGTGACCAAGAGAGACTCATGTGAGACCTGAGTATTCCAGAGTAATTCAACCTCTTTTTTGAAGGAAGTGTCCTAAGGGCTTTGTATCAGAAATGGCTAGCTCAAAGATTGGGTGCTTTTATGCCAGAGAAACCACTCTTAGCTGAACCCACTTCCGTTGGTAATACAGACCTAGGGACTCTAAGCCAGGATAAAATGGAATTTCAGACTGAAAGGGGATACAAAATGTTGCTTTCTTAGACCAACCATTATGTTTGATTCACTCTATCACTTCAGGAACCATGTAATGGGAGACTGGAAATATTTCCTTCAACAGCTTATATAAAGAAATCTACACTTTCTCCCACTCTTTGCCCACAAATAGCGATCATCAGCATTTGCTGAGCTCTTAGAATGAAATGCTAGTGGGTTCAAGAATGGCCAGATATGTAACTAATCTGAATTTACAGAATCAAGACAGGCTTTAAACTAGAAATATCAAGAACAATCTTTAGGTGCTTTGAGACTATGCAAACTACTATTTAGCCAGACCCCCACCTCAAACACAGCAAGAATTTAGGACACTGAGTATGCAAGTTCGATTTTCTTTAATGAAAAATTTGATGACTGCAAAATTTGGTGTATCTAACATTTGCCTGCATAAAACGAAAATATAACAATATGCTATTTTTCAAAACTGCCCTTGTGGGTGACTCTGAGAATTCAAGGAAGAAGTTTTTCAAACAAAAGAAACAAAAAATACAATCGGTCTATCCAAACAGCTGAGGACTAAAATTTACGATCAGACCACATTATTATTTAGTAAAACTTAAGAGAAAGTTTTTTTATTTTTTTACATTATTCTTATATGTTCTATTATTTTAGACAAATGTATAATACAGAATAGTTTCAGCACTCTGAAAATCCCATGTTCCATCTACCCATCCCTCACCCCCACTGCCAACCCCCTGGTGACCCTTGGTCTCTTTACTGTCCCAATAACTTAGAGTTTTCCAGAATGTCATTGGTTGGGATCACACAGTCTGTAGCCTTTTCAGACAGGCTCCTTTCACTCGGTAACGCACAGTTAATGTTCCTCCTTGTCTTTGCATGACCCAATAGTCCTTTTCTGTTTAGCCCTGAATGATACTCCACTGTGCAAACAAAACAAAGTTTATCTATCCACTCACAAAGCCATGGATATCCTGGTCGCTTCCAAGTTTTGACAGTTCTGAATAAGGCTGCTAGAAACATCTGTGTGCAAGTATCCGTGTGAATATCCGTTTCCAATGCCTCTGGATGAGTCCCAAGAAGCGTGACTACCAGATGGAAGACTAGGATCCCTTTCATAAGAAACGGACAGCCGGTGCCAGTTTGCATTCCCGCCAGCAGGAAAGGAGAGTCCCTGGTGCTCTACACCCTCGGCGTCATGTGTTGCGGTCAGGGGTCCGGATTCTGGCCATGCTACTAGGTGTGCAGTGGTTTCTCATTACATGAGGTGGAGCATCTTTTCATTGGCTTATTTGCCACCTGTTTTCTTTTTGATAGAGTGTCTGTTCAGAGCTTTGTCCTATTATTTTAACCAAATTTTCAGTCTTCCTACCAGGGAGTTTTAAGAGTTCATTGTATATTTTGTAAAGTAGCCCTCTGTTGGATATGTAACATTTTCTCCCAGTCCTTGGTGTGTCTTTCATTGATCTGACATTGTCTCTTGGTATGCAGAATATTCTTCTTTTAAAGGTATCCAGCCCACCCATTATTTCTTTCAGGGATCAGGCCTTTTGGTATCTAAATGTCATCACCAAACCCAGTGCTACATTATTTTCAAAAAGCCAGCATTTAGGGTTACTTATCAAGTTTATTTTAAATTTTAATTTATTGATTTCAGTCATTATTATTATCAATGACCTCCTTTATAGTTTATAATGTTTACATATTTTTCTATTTCTGAAATTAAACCTTTGATTCATGCAAAATATTTTATGGAATGAAATTATTTTCTAAATTACAAAAGAGTGAGAATCACATTTCCCAGGTGTTACGTGCGAGGTTCTCATTTCTCCTCAAGGGTTCCAGTATTTTTATATTTTATCTTTAATTCAGAATAGAAAAAGTTTAACTATTGCTATTGTTGTTAATTTTTAATTTCATTTCATTGTGGTTATAAAATGTGGCTTTAAAGATCTGTATTTTTTGGAAGTTTCATTGTGGCTAAGAACATTTTGTATATAAATTAATTTTATGCCCATATTTTGACCTGGTAATTCAACTTCTAGGAATGTGATTTTTTTTCTGAGAAATTAAAATATTTGTGCACAACTAAGTTTATCACCACATTACCTATAAAAGGGGAAAATGGCAATGAATCAAATTGTCATACAATCTGGAAGAGTGGCAGTTTTTGTGCAGCTATTAAGAAACATGAGAGTCAGAAGTCTGGGGGATTTCAAGGTCCCAGGAAACACTGATGGTAGAGTACATAACATATTCTGTAACACACACATACACACACACACACACACACACACACACACACAATGGTTTATATATCCACACACAAAAAAGTGATTTGAATATATCAGAAGGCAAATTACAATAATTTGTGCAAAGTGTTGGGTTTTGTGTGTCTTACCCTAGATTGGGTTATGGAAAGACATCTTGGCCAATAGCTATTTAGCCAGTTATCTAATGCAGGACCCAGGCACACAGCTGCAAAAATCAAGCTACCAAGAGGGAGCAAGATGGCGACGGAATAGGCGGATGTACCAACTTCCAACTCCCAGAACCAAAGTGGATAATAACTAAATTTTAAGAACCATCATCTAGATATACCAACTTTGAACTAAACTAAGTGGACTCTTCAACTAAAAAACACAGAAGAAGCCACAATGAGACTGTTAGGAATAGCGAAAATGTGAAGAGGGCTGCCCAGCTCCCCAGAGCAAATGGCAGCCTGGAGAGACCCACGTGGCAGGAGGAGTGTTTGGCAGAGAGGGAGGGACCTGGGTCCCAGGAACCAAGCCCCAGCCTACAGCTTCAGAGCCTAGAAGAGGCGTTGGGACAGTTTTGAGCTATGAAACAAGTGAGAGAGCTCCCAGGCCTACAGTGTGGAGTATTAGGGCCCTTCCTACTCTGCCGAGGGTTGCTGAAGGGTATGGTGGCGGCAGGATGCTGAAACACGGATCTGTCGAGTGGGCAGAGGCCAAGCCGGTGTGAGCTTAGTCTAGCCCAGCAGGGGTGGAGGGGACACGCGAAAGCAGTCCGGCAGCTGCGGGCCCGCCTGTAATCCCACCTGCGCGGACAAAGCGGGAGGCCAGGAACGGATAGAGATCTGCTCTGTGACACTGCGCAAGCCGGCCCTGACTGCGGGGACAGGGCTAGGACCAAGAACGGGTGGGGGCTCACGGCTGAGATCACGCTACCAGCCCAGCCCTGCAGGAGAAACCGCAGTTTGCCATCCTGCTTGCACAAGTGAGCTCCGAACGTGGGGGCGGGGTACAGTCTAGAACGAGCGAAAGCTGGCAGCTGAGCAGAAGCCAGCAAACATGCCCGGGCCAATAAACCTTGGCTTGCTACCCTGTGCAGAAGGACCCTGGCCTCTAGGGGGGGGGGGCTAAAGGTCCAGACGGACAAAGGCTCACAGCTGAGAGCACGTCAAAAGCCCCGCCCAACCCGCAAAATTGTGGTGAGCGGGCTCTAACTGCGAGTGCTGGGCGAAAGCCTGGAAACAGGCTGGGTCCGAAGCTGAGCAAAGGTGTTCACCTCTACCCTAGGTGCTGAGGCTTGTGGCTTGAATGACAGCCCCTTCCGCGAAGGAGAGGCAGAAATCACAGCAAAAGCCACAGTGGGCCGGCAATGGCAATGCCCATACCCAACCACCCTAGGCAGCGGCAGAGGGGGTGGCAGGCCTGCATAGAGACCACACCTAGAGAACACAAAGGCAACACCTACTGGACTCCAGTGGACACAACTTGCTTATACACAGACAAAATGGGAAGGCAGAGGAATGCAAACCAAATGAATCAAGAGAAATCCCCAGAGAAGGACCTCAATGAACCAGATATAACCAAATTACCAGAAGCAGAATTTAGAATAATGATAGTTAGGATGTTCAAAGAAATTAGAGCAACAATGGATAGTCATTATGAACACCTAAATAAAGATATAACAAGTATAAAAAACGAAATTGAAATAATAAAAAAGAATCAGACAGAAATGACAAATACAGTATCAGAACTGAAGACAACAATGGAAGGAATTAAAAGCAGGATGAATCATGCTGAGGATCGAATTAGCGAGTTAGAGGACACAATAAACAAAGGCACAGAGGAAGAGAAGAAAAAGGAAAAGAGACTGAAAAAATGTGAGGAAACTCTAAGGGAGCTCTGTGACAACATGAAGAGAAACAACATTTGCATCATAGGGGTGCCTGAAGAAGAGGAGAGAGGACAGGAAATGGAAACTTTGTTCAATCAAATCATAGCAGAAAACTTCCCTAAATTAAGGTTGGGAAACACTCCACACGTTCAAGAAACACACAGAACTCCATTAAAGAGAAACCCAAAAAGATATACACCAAGACACATCATAGTTAAAATACCAAGGTTAATGGATAAAGAAAAAATTTTAAAAGCTGCTAGGGAAAAAAGCTATCACCTACAAAGGAGCCCCCATAAGGATGACATCGGACTTCTCAGCAGAAACACTTGAAGCTAGAAGGGAATGGCAAGATATAATCAAAGTAATGCAGAACAAGAACCTACAACCAAGGCTACTCTATCCAGCAAGGCTAACGTTTAAAATTGAGGGAGAAATAAAGAGCTTCCCAGACAAAGAAAGCCTCAAGGAATTCATTAAAACCAAACCAATTTTGCAAGAGATACTGAAGGGCCTGTTGTGAACAGTTTAAAGGGAGGAAAGAATAGAGCAAAAGAAGAATACAGCTTTAAAGAATAAAATGGCAAAAAACAACTACATATCAAAATAACCTTAAATGTAAATGAATTAAATGATCCAATCAAGACATAGGGTAGCTGCTTGGATAAAGAAACAAGCCCATACATATGCTGTCTAAAAGAGACACACCTTAAAACAAAAGATGCACATAGACTGAAGGTAAAAGGATGGAAAAAAATATTTCACGCAAATGGAAATGAAAAAAAAGCCGGGGTATCAGTACTTATATCTGACAAAATGTACTTTAAAACAAAGGCTGTAGTAAGAGATAAAGAAGGACACTAAATAATGAAAAAGGAAACAATTCAACAGGAAGATATAACTATTATAAATATTTATGCACCAAATATAGGAGCCCAGACATACCTAAAGCAGACTTTGATGGATACAAAGGGTGAGATTAACAGCAATACTATCATAGTAGGGTATTTCAATACCATTCTAACAACACTGGATAGATCCTCAAGAAATAAAATTAATAAAGAAACAGCAGACTTAAAGGATACACTAGATCAACTTGATTTAATAGATATCTTCAGAACTTTTCACTCTAAAGCAGTAGAATATACATTCTTCTCAAGCGCTCATGGTACGTTCACTAGGATAGACCACATGTTAGGACACAAAAATGGTCTCAATAAATTTAAGAAGATTGAAATCATATCAAGCATTTTCTCTGATCACAATGCCATGAAATTAGAAATTAACCACAGAAAAAAAACTGAAAAATACTCAAACACTTGGAAACTAAATAGCATGATATTAAATAATGAATGGATTAACAATGAGATCAAAGAAGAAATAAAAAAGTTTCTAGAAACATGATAATGAGCATACATCAACTCAAAATTTATGGGACACAGCAAAAGCAGTTCTGAGAGGGAAGTTCATTGCACTACAGGCATATCATAAGAAGCTAGAAAAAGCTCAAATAAGCAACCTGACCCTGCATCTAAAAGAACTAGATAAACAACAGCAAATAAAACCCAGGACAAGTAGAAGAAAGGAAATAATAAAGATCAGAGCCGAAATAAATGGCATAGAGGCTAAGGAAACAATACAGAGGATCAATGAATCCAGAAGCTGGTTCTTTGGAAAGGTAAACAAGATTGATGAACTTTTAACTAGATTCACCAAGAAAAAGGAGAGAGGACTCAAATAAATAAAATTAAAAAGGATAGTGGTAAATAACAACTGACACAGCAGAAATACAAAGCATTGTAATAAAATACTATGAAGAACTCTATGCCAAAAAATTAGACAATCTTGGTGAAATGGACAAATTTCTTGAATCATATAATCTTCCAAAAATCAGTCTGGAAGAATCAGAACACCTAAACAGACCAATTACAACAAATGAGATCGAAACAGTTATCAAAAAACTCCCAAAAAAGAAAAGTCCTGGGCCTGGTGGCTTCACAAGTGAATTCTATCAAAAATTCAAAGAAGAACTAACTCCTATCCTCCTCAAGCTATTTCAAAAAATTCAAGAGGAAGGAAGACTTCCAAACTCCTTTTATGAGGCAAGCGTAATTCTGATCCCAAAACCGGGCAAAGACAACACAAAGAAAGAAAATTATAGGCCAATATCCCTGATGAATTTAGACGCTAAAATTCTCAACAAAATATTAGCCAACTAGATCCAGCAATATATGAAAAAAATCATACACCATGATCAAGTGGGATTTATTCTGGAGAGGCAAGGCTGGTTCAATATTTGCAAATCAATCAATGTGATTCATCACATAAACAAAAGGAAGGACAAAAATCACATGATAATTTCAAGAGATGCAGAAAAGGCATTTGATAAAATCCAGCACCCATTCATGCTCAAAACTCTCAGTAAAGTGGGAATGCAGGGAACATTTCTTAACATGATAAAGGCCATCTACGACAAACCCACAGCACACATCATATACTAAATGGACAATAATTAAAAGCAATCCTCTTAAGATCAGGAATCAGGGAGGGGTGTCCCCTTTCACCACTCTTATTCAACATAGTTCTGGAAGCTCTAGCTACAGCAATAAGACAAGAAGAAGAAATAAAAGGCATCCAAATTGGAAAAGAAGAAGTAAAACTGTCACTATTTGCAGATGATATGATATTGTATATAGAAAACCTTAAAGTCTCAGTCAAAAAACTACTGGAACTTATAAATGAATTCAGCAAGTTGGCAGGATATAAAATTGAACTCAGAAATCAGAGGCATTTCTATATACCAACAATGAACTGTCAGCAAAAGAAATTAAGGGAACAATCCCCTTCACTAATGCAGCCAAAAAAATAAAGTACCTAGGTGTAAATTTAACCAAGGAGGTTAAGGACTTGTACTCGGAAAATTATAAAACATTGATAAAAGAAATCAAGGAAGATACAAACAAGTGGAAGCATATACCGTGCTCATGGCTAGGTAGAATAAACATCATTAAATTGTCTATATTACCCAAAGCAATTAATAAATTCAAAGCAATACCAATTTAAATACCAATGACATACTTCAAAGATATAGAACACATATTCCAAAAATTTATATGGAACCAAAAAAGAACACGAATAGCCTCAGCAATCTTAAAAAGAAAAAATAAAGCAGGAGGTATCACTCTTCCAGATATCATGGTTTACTACAAGGCCATTATATTCAAGACAGCCTGGTACTGGCATAAGAACAGGCACATATAGATCAATGGAACAGAACAGAGGACCCAGAAATAAACCCACAGCTTTATGGACAACTGATATTTGACAAAGGAGGAAAGAACATACAATGGAGTAAAGACAGCCTCTTTAACAAATGGTGTTGGGAAAATTGGACATCTACCTGCAAAAAAATGAAACTAGACCATCAACTTACAGCATTCACAAAAACAAACTCAAAATGGATAAAAGACTTAAACTTAAGCCATGAAACCATAAGCATCTTAGAAGAAAACAGAGGCAGCAAAATCTTCGACATCTGTAGCAGCAGTATATTTGCCGATGTATCTCCATGGGCTAATGAAATAAAAGGCAAGATAAACAAATGGGACTATATCAAACTAAAAAGTTTTTGCACAGCTAAAGACAATAAGAACAGAATAAAAAGACAAACCACACAATGGGAGAACATATTCGACAGCACATCTGATAAGGGGTTAATAACCAAAATTTATAAAGAACTTATAAAACTCAACACCAGGAAGACAAACAATCCAATCAAAAAATGGGCAAAAGAAATGAATAGAAATTTCTATAAAGAGGACATACAGATGGCCAATAGACATATGAAAAAAATGCTCAACATCACTAATCATTAGAGAAATGCAAATTAAAACCACAATGAGATATCACCTCACACCAGTCAGAAAGGCACTCATCAGCAAAACAACACAGAATAAGTGCTGGCGAGGATGTGGAGAAATGGGAACCCTTCTGCACTGCTGGTGGGAATGCAGACTGGTGCATCCACTGTGGAAAACAGTTTGGAGATTCCTCAAAAAATTAAAAATCGAACTGCCTTTTGACCCAGCTATTCCACCTATAGGAATATACCCTAAGAACACCATAGCAGTGTTCAAAAAGAAGCAATGCGCCCCCATGTTCGTGGCAGCATTGTTCACAATAGCGAAAATCTGGAAACAGCCCAAGTGTCCGTCAGAAGACGAGTGGATTAAAAAAGCTTTGGTACATATATAGTATGGAATACTAATCAGCCATAAGAAATGATGACATGGGATCATTTACAACAAAATGGGTGGACCTTGATAACATTATACGGAGTGAAATAAGTAAATCAGAAAAAAATAAAAACTGAGTACAGCATGATTTCATACATAGGTGGGACATAAAAGTGAGACTATGAGACATGTACAAGAGAGTGGTGGTTACGGGGTGGGGGGAGGGAGGGAAGGGTGGGATAGGGAGGAGGGGAGGGGCACAGGGAAAACCAGATAGAAGGTGACAGAAGACAATTTGACTTTGGGTGATGGGTATGCAAGACAATTGAATGATAAGACAACCTGGAGATGTTTTCATTGTACATATGTACCCTGATTTATTGGTGTTACCCCATTAAAATTAATAATAATAAAATAAAATTTAAAAAAAATCAAGCTACCATTCAGCCTATGTCTGTTAACAGTTTTCTCACCCCTGCCTTGGATGGCACATTCAACCCCCACATTTTAAAGACTTTAAGGAAAATCCCAGTTGACACTATTAGAAATTAAATCTAATTAAAAAAGGGATACTCAGAACAACAGTACACATTATTCAGTATCATTATTTTAAAAAGTTCATTTCAAGACTGGGTTCCTTTCATCCAAAAGAATACAAAGAGGTGGCTGGGGAAAGAGAAGACTTGGCGGTGCAGACCTTGTTCGAGTGGTGTCCTCAGAGGTGTTTTAGCCCAGAGCCAGGGCTGTGGTTTTTAATGTGCCTTTGCTGGGAAATGCTCAGGCACAGAGCGCAAAGACCAGAATTTTATTAAAGAATTATTGTGGGGTTTTTAGGCATGCAAACAGAAGTAGATCTGTCTGTGACCTCCATGTTTCCAAGAAGCTTAAGTCGATGTCCTTCAGGATGAAACTGAGGACATTTCAGGGAGCTTCGATACAAAAAGGAAACACCTTTGAAGAGACTGTGTTAAAGTGAATCAGAAGAGAGGGGTGTCCAGAAAAACCTATTTGAAATGTCTCACGTCTACCAAAGACTGTTTATCAAATCTGAACTAACTTATTTTGTGGGTAGTTTCCTAATATATAGCTTTCTTGCTATGAGTCCCTACATATATAAATGCATATTACCTAGATGGCTTAGGCTTAACTTTATAACACTGAATTGTATAAGGCAAAAAAGGGCTCAATGTCGACAGCTTCACAGGGTTAACATGTTAAAAGCATGAGAACCTGCATCCTCTGGTAGATGGATCCTGTGTACGCAGGTAGGCATCTGAGAGAAGGAGCATCCAACTGGACATGCCCCTAGAAATGGACCAAAACTTAGTGTTTTGGGTAAGCAATCACAATCAGCACTGATGGTAGCCCCCACCCCGCAACCATGTGTCACGCCCACAGACAAAACATTCAGCTGACATGGCAGGATCCCTATACCTCTGTCTCTGAGAGTAGCCTGGAAGAGTCTGGTGCATCTGAAGTCTAACCTAACAGGGTCGGCTGGGGCAGAGGCTCGGCTACTGGATGGTTCTGTTGCCTCCTACAGCCTGGCCACCCTCAGAGAGAGACTCATGCTTCTTCGTTCCTAAAGTCTAAACCCCTCACAGCCCAAGAGTTGGAGTGCCTTTCAGAATCTAATGTCCTCTGAAGAGTCCCAGAATGAATGGGTGCCTGGGGACAGAGCATGCATGTCACTGAGCTCAGCTGCTGTAGGTTAAGTGCCGCCTCAGCAGGTGGGTGTTGCTGTATGTCCTATTAGCACATTTGTGCATGTGCTTTGCACTGACTTACCATCATTTAGTGCCCAGCATTCATAAGAACCATGCCAGGGGTGAGGGTGGGGTTCAGGAGGTGTTGATGGTAATATCTGATAAATATGTTGCATGCTCTCTGCATCCAAGATACTTATGGACCATTTAGGGAAGACAATTAAAAAACCTAATAAGTATTAAATTTAAAAATGGTACAACCAAAAGTAATGCCGGAGAGAAGAACAAGATCACAATGTAAAAGCTGGAGAAGAATGCATGCTTCAGGGAGGATGGGAAGAAATCACTGTGGATGAGAAGTGACAAGAATGGCTTCAAAAAGTAGAAATGGGCCTCCCAGGGGATTTCCAAATGAACATACCATGGAAAGAAGCAAAGGAAAGAGAAAAGTCAAGGATCGATCCTGAGCATGGTGCTTACAGACTTTTCTCTGGAGTGCATGGCTCGCAGGAGGAAGCACAGATGATTAGTCTGAGAAAAAATCAGGATGAAGCCACGTGAACTTCCTACCGACGAAGTTTGCTCTGACCTTCTGCTTCCTGCAGGAACCGGGTCTTAGGATCACAGGGAAAGTGGACATGCAAGTGGAGACCCCTGTGGGGCTCCTAGGGACTTGCCCATATGCTGTGTTTTCCCGGAAACTCTCTCCTCCCCAAATCTGCTGAGTCATGGAAGCTTATTCTTTGTGCAAAATCTAATGCTGAAGGCACCACTGGAGACAGACCCACCTTGAGTGTCCAGGACAGTATTCTTTTCATTTCTGTAGCCTTCCTCTTCTTCCTGACTAAGAGGACAAGGACTAGGAAGAGTTAGGGATGGGAACTTAGGGAAGAGTTCTCTTCTAATGAAATTGGACTTTGGATTCCAGGGCTGTCCTTATGACACATGCTGGCAGCAATAAATTAAAGGTAAAATAATCTCTCTCCAGAAAGTTCAACTTAAAAACCCCAAAGTCACACATAGTAACAAAATGGGACACTGAAATCAGTCTAGTATTTATAGATTGCTCTTTTTTCCAAAGTTAACCTATTTTTTTTACATCTGTCACATCCATCTAGAAGGAAACAAAATCTTGTGGTTTTGTTCTCCTGCATTATAAGTCCCCTGTGATTGATTTAATTAAAGATGTGGTTTTGTATCAGCAAGTTTCTTATTGAGTTTTAGATGTCTTTGTTTGACTGTTATTGAAAGGTACTGGCTGAGTCATGTGGGGAGGGTCCCCTTTAAGGTCGGCATTGAGCTTCCTTCTAATTATTCTTCAGGAGTGGTTCTCAGCTTTGGCTTCCCGTCCAAATCCACAGAGTTTTTAAAAGTCCCAAAGCCCAGACGGGGCCCCCAATGAGAACCTTTGGGAGAGGGATCCAGGTGGAGGTATTTTTGAAAGCTCTCCATATCTCTATGCAGTGGAGACCGGAACTTCTTCTCCAAACCAAGTTCTCCAAGTCTGTACTGGCTGAACTTCTTACACCTGAAATAACATCTGCATTATCCCTAGGCACCAGAACACAAAGTTGATGCTTTAGAACATGTTCACGTCACTCGTGAACTTAATTGCCATTCATTTGTTGTGGGACTGCATAGAAGGAACCCCAAACTAAGCCTGGCAAGACCCTCTCGCTCAGCAACCCATCTATTAAAAGTTGTTGGCAAGAAACTCTCGGTTTAACAAAAAGTATGTGTACTATTTTGTCTGTAAAGCAGAGGTGATTTCTATAGTCCAATGTGGGAAATAAATATTAACTGTCCCTAAAACTTTTGAACATTAAAACACACACTGTGAACTGCTGGGTGGCTCTAAAGACAGAGATGGCATGGTGAGCTTTCGAGAACCTAATGCTGATGCCAACATCTAGAGCAGTGGTTCTTAACCTTTTTTGAGGTACCAAACCCACCAGTTTCATATGCACATTCACCGAACCCTTCTTTAGTGATAAATAAAATATGATTTTTTTTCCAAATTCAAGACATAGGTATATGTTTTTTTTTTTACTGGTGCACAAAATGAGCCATGCATGAACATTACCTTGCTCAAAGAATAAAACCAACGAAGTGCATGAACTCACAACAAATTACGGTATTACTTTATTCTGGCCTCCGCGGCAGAGGCTTCTCCGAACCCCTGAGACCGACTCATCGAATCCCTAGGGTTCGATAGAACCCAGGTTAAGAACCACTGATCTAGAGGCTGAGAAGTCCTTCTCCCAGATTCTCCTACTTAAGAGCCTGAAGGCATTAGCAGAAGACTCCACTTCATAGTTCATGGCAGGAACTGGGACACAGCTGTATTTCTAAACCCATCACTGGAAAAGGGCCCTAGGATAACTGAATAATAATTTCAAAAAATTGTTTGCATGTTCTACAAAGAACAAAATATTCAAGACTTAAAAATGAATGAGATAGCTTTGCCCATGTTGGTCTGGTAGCTGGCAAGCATTATATAATCTCCTAGAAGTGTCTTACTGAATAAACTTCCTAATACTGTATATTCACCTTACTGTATTGTATCAGCAAAGCTTTGGGAAAAACCCAACTTCAAATGCAACAGTTTCCTCATGAGTGATAGTGACATTCATATCTCCAAAGATAAACAGCATGGTCATGGTCAAGTTGAGCTTCAACTATAACTTCAGCCTGAAATTTACCAATAAGTTTAGCATCAGTGCCTAAATTTGCATTTATCAAGCCATTCATATGATTTTCAACTAGTTAATATAAGAAAGTCAACCTCAAAAAGAAGAAGGCTCTCTTTAAATGTGATTCGCAAGTAGTATTCATACACGAATGCTTGTCATACACACAGATCCTAAGCCAGGTATCAGGCTTGATCACATAAAAGAATTCTGATCGTCTTAAAGGCTAAATTATTTGTTCTACTCTTGTCAACATATTTTGAAGCATAATACATTTTTTCCTAAATTGTATAAAAGTAGAGTCTGAGATTTAAATATATATATATTTATGAGCAAAGTCATGACACAGACGTTTGTAAGACACAAACATTGTAAATGAGGTTTAATTCTGAAATAAACTTTCAAAGTATTTTTTAAATGTGTTCTGGGAATCTATGGAGTTTTATCAGAAAATCTAGTCAGTTTCCCTGGTTTTACAACTTACTGAGCACTAAATAATTACCGGGAATTGATCTTCATATTATACATATACTAAACTCATCCTATAGTAACCTGATGACATGGGTGTTATGAATATCCCTCTCAATGAAGAGAGATTAAATACTCAGCATAAGGCAGTAAGCACTGAAGTTCTTGACCCTGGATGATGCCGCCCAGAGTGCACGTGTAACCCTGCGCCCAGCTTCCCTTCTAGCAAGCCAGAGCCAGGTTTCCCTCTGGCGCTGTTTTGGTGTCGTGCAGCTTGTAGCGGTAGACTAACGCACACACCTTTCCGTTTCGGTACGAGAGAAAATAAAAAAGAACATGACATCGAGTTATTATTGAACCATACTCATAGTCTGTTTCTAAAAGTTGATGAAAAACGTACCAAATCTGTACAAGAATGATTAACTTCTGGGATGTGAAGTTAATCGCCCATTTGATGGGTTATTAGCATAGATTTAGAACAGGTATGGCATCTGTTTACTTTGTAACATGTCATTAACACCCTGGTGTGTTGTTGTTTAAGTCCTTTTCCTCACATTGAACAACTTTTATTTTTGACCCACGAGTGCTTCAGGAAGCCAGAAATGGCATAGAGAGAAAGGACAGAGTATAGGTATTGATCACGGTCCCTAAGTCCCAGGAGAATAACAGGAGTTGGCACGTTAACAGGAACTGGGGTGCTGTCCCTGTGGCTGGTCTAGGGATCAGAACCTGGGAACCACAGTCTTCTGTCCTAACACATAAAACACACACACTGCAGAGGCCTCATGAAATACAGGCTGATTTTTCACTCTTGTATGTTCTGTGCACAGCAAGTTGAGCCATCACTCCGGGGAACTGAAAAACCCATTAATCATGGATCTTTTTCTCATTTACACATAAATAAATTCCAAGGACAGTGAACAGGTGCCCCTATCCCAAAGACAGCTGTCTCTATGCCTCCAAGGTTTTTGGATGATAGCACAGAGGCATTTGACTTGATCTTGAAATCCAAGTCACTCCTTAGGCTGATAGTTTTGAGCCAGTCATCTCATCTCGTCTTGCATAAATATGGTGGCCCTCATCCTGTCTAAACGAGAATATCTAATGCGAGAGGACATGGTGTGCTCAGATATTCTTTGTCTTTGTCTCGGGTGTTCTCCTGGGAAGCTCTTGACTGCTCTTATAGCAGCTCACACACAATGCCCAGATCCAAATGTCAAGAAAGCCACAGAGCACATTATTGGATGACACCAAGTAAGACCAGTGGCAGACTCATTGTACCAGTCACCAGTCAGATAAACAGGCATTTTGAATTATACACTAAAACAACATGCTGTAAGAAGTGATTAGTAGAAGGCTGATTAAACCAACTTGAATTAGAGAGCCTGTGCCTGAGGACGTCGCCTGGTTGTATGAATTAATGGAGGAGGTTATGTGATGGGAGGTAGAATCAGAGTCATTGTATTTGGCCAGTGTGGTGGGTTTCTGACCATTGCCTTTGATCTTTCTATTTGAGATCATTGTTAACAACACAGAGGATGGTTTGGAAGGTTAATTTTATTCTTTTATGAAGGATTAAGTAAAAACCGATCAGAGACTTTTTTTAATGTTCTGCTTGAATTGCATATTTGTATTCCTTTGTTATAACCTAATATAAGAAAAGAAATTTTTTACTCCTGACTTCTATTTTCCATGTTAGTGATTTCTGCTGTCAAGTAAATGATTAATAAGAACACACTTGAATAAACTGTTTCCTCTTTTTTAGATAAGAGGCAAATGAATTTGCATTTTATGTTTAAATTATAGAGAAACTGTCTTGAGGTACTACTAACTGCACACACCTTCCTTTTCTTCAGTGAAATTTGAATAGAGAAGGAACATCTGTAAGAATTCATTTTGTCTAATTATGAGCTAAACCTTGTTATCTGTTTAGTAATTCAGTTCTTTTTCTTTCAAAATTTTACATTAATAAAAAAAAATGTTACTTTAACACAAGTGACCTGAAAATTCTGCAGACATAAATTATGATTTCCGTGGTTTAGTCAAGATAGCCTCCTTCTGAGGTTTGATTCTAATTTGCCATGATCATCATATCACTCTCATCAAAAATACAAATATTTATTTTAATGACCTCAAGATAAATGCTAAAACTCTGAATCATAAAAAAATAAATAAATAAATAAATAAAGATTTGCGGGTAGTAATGATGATAGTGCTTTTGATGAAAACCAATGCCATATAATTAAAATGTAACTTGTGGGCACTACATAACAGTAACAGGAACAAATAATTTCCTTCTAGTTACTATCATATAAATACCACAACAAAAGAATCTGGTAGCCACCAATCATTTCCATGTCTCTATTATTATTCAAGGGATTGTTTTCAAATGCAAAATCTTATATTACATAGATGGTATATAGAGGTAATTTTATCTGGTCAAGGTATTTACTCTTTACATGATTGATAAAAGGTAAAGTCAGATGGTGGTACCAATTCACAATGCCACATCCTTTTCATCCTTTACAACTTAAAAAGTAACGGATAGAAATTCCACACTTCTCCTACACAGGTTCGGAAGGTTGATTGTGTGCAAGATTGATTGATTTGAGAAGATCTCCATGAGCAAAATATTAGTGGAAGACAGCTCTCCTGTTGCCCTCTGCCACCGTGTCCCTACCTCTAGAGAGACAAACACCCTCACATCCTGGGACTCACGTGCTTTTAACCCTAATAGTGTCCTGTGCCAGGAAGCTCACAGACTCGAGCAAATGTGACAACTGGTCCCTATGTTATCGGGGTCTGAAGAGCAGAGAGTCCGAAGTCAGGATGCATCTGTGATTCCTCACAGCGTTCCCACAGTTTAGGGAATAGACACTTAGCACCATTTAGACAACACTGAAATGCAGAGACCCAAGACCAGTGTTTTTCAACTCTCGCGGACCAGCACAAAATTTCTGGAGGACCTGTGGTTGAAAAACACTGCCCTGCCCATGGTCGGCACACTCCTTAGTCAACAGAGCCACATGCCAACAGGATAACGATTGAAATTTCTTTTGAGAGTCAAATTTTTTAAACCTAAACTATATAGGTCGGTACATTCCTTATCAAGGTAGCGCCCGCATGTGGTATTCAGTGGAAGAGCCACACTCAAGGGGCCAAAGAGCCGTGTGTGGCTCGCAAGCCGTTGTTTACCGACCACTGTCACCAAAACTTCGTCCAAGTTGTGACCATTCGATCACCCACATCACCTGAAAGAACATATTAGGATAATAAACTGGGAACAGCTATTATTGTAAATGACAGGTTAAATCAAGGTTTCTTAACGAAGACATTTATTAGAAAGGCCATGCAGTAAATTGTGAATATGGACATCTGTGGAGCATTTACGTGGTAAGTAGGCCCATAAAATTTTAATTGGCAGTTTTCTCAGTATTGATGACTAGATTACTATTAACATATTTTTTCACAACGTAAGTTACGCACCTCTGCCAGTTATATTTATCACCAGAGGGACATTTTTATACAATAATGCAGATGTCTTTGTCCTATAAACCCCCATGGTGCTTAAAGCTGGGGCTCTATTACTTGTACCAAGAGCCAAACAAAACTATAAACCTGCTCAATTCTAACTCAGCTACCACTGTTGAGTTGGGCACATCTGAGTTGTGAATTACAGCATAAAATAATCAAGTATGCACAAAAATGGTAGTCATGGAAGCAGAATCCCAGATTCGTAAGATTTCCTATCAAGGAAATAACTTATAAACATCAACACTCTGCTCTGGGGTTAGGAATTTCTTTTCCCGAAATGTAATTCTGTACCAGTAACTTAAGAAACTGTGGATAGAGCGTCGGACTGGGATGCAGAAGACCCAGGTTTGAGACCCCGAGCTTGCCAGCTTGAGCGTGAGCCTATCTGGCTTGAGCAAAAGCTCCTCAGCTTGGACTCAAGGTCACTGGCTCCAGCAAGGGGTTGCTCGGTCTGCTGAAGGTCCTCGGTCAAGGCACATGTGAGAAAGCAATCAATGAACAACTAAAGTGTTGCGTCGGCAATGAAAAACTAATGATTGATGCTTCTCACCTCTCTCCGCTCCTGTCTGTCTGTCCCTATCTATCCCTCTCTCTGTCCCTGTAAAAGAAAAAAAAAAACAAAAACAAAAAAATGGTCCCATCAATCAGCACTGCCTACATTTTCTTCTTGTCTCCTTTATTCATCACTTATTGTTGAAACAATGATATCAGCTGCCCCGCCAACCTCCATCTTTATGGTTCCATTTTAATTTGGGAATATTGCTCTTTAAATATACTTTTTTTCTAACTAAAGCTGTGGTCTAACCAGTGGAATGCCTGACATTGGTACTTGCTCAGTGCAACTCTTTCTAAAGAAAAAGAGCAAACCTGTACTTATGATAGTGCATCATCTTCCCGACAACCTTATGATACAAGTGCTATCATTATCTACTGCACAGAGAGATGATGAAATTTACCTCCAGTCACGGAGCTGGGCAGTGGCAGAGCTGGGATTTGAACTCAGGTCACGTAACTGCAGAGTCTGTGCCCTTGACCCCTCTGTTCTACGGGCTTTCTGTGTAATGGGAGCCTGAACCATTGGCAATTATGACTATTTTGGAACAGAGCCAGTGTCCTCGATTGTTTCTCTGGCCTACAGGTGATGTCCATGGGTAATCTAGTGAATCTCAATTCCCACAATGCCAATGCATGTCTTATTTGTATGAAGGGAACTATCTCAATTAAGTGGCTTATAAATTCATCTAGAGAATGTTACCATTTGCTCCAGTGTGTGTGTGTGTGTATGTGCACGCGCGTGTGTACGTGTGCATGTGTGTGCATGTGTTAAGGAAAATACTAGTGGGAAGGTATAGAACACAACTGTTGACAACCCTGGAACCAGTTTCACAGCTTTGAAGCACATGAGGTTGTCCTTAGGCTTTGTAAAACATGTCCATAAACTTTAAATATGTTTAGTTAGAAAATATGTTATTATCACAGCTTTAAAATATTCTGTACAAGTATTCCAAAATAGATGTTGAAACTTAGGGACATACTAATTAAGTCAGTTCAAAGTTAGAAATTTACTTCAGGAACTTGGAGAAAAGGCCATGCCATAAGGAAAGGCATGATCACATGGGAAGGGAAAAAAACGCTAAAAAAATTATCAGTATAAACAGAGAACCTTTGGATCAGGAGGAGAGCAATGGGCAGAGGAAATAGAAGATGTAAAAAGGAAGTGAAGTTAAAAATATTCTTAAGACTATTTATTCTGAAGAGGAAAGAGAGACAGATAGTGAGAGCGAAGGCGGGTGGA
Source organism: Rhynchonycteris naso (assembly GCA_037038555.1). Classification (NCBI taxonomy): domain Eukaryota; kingdom Metazoa; phylum Chordata; class Mammalia; order Chiroptera; family Emballonuridae; genus Rhynchonycteris; species Rhynchonycteris naso. The sequence continues at coordinate 134,315,594 of CM072999.1, read as the reverse complement.
GCAGAAAGCATCAACTCCCATATGTGCCTTGAATAGACAAGCCCAGGGTTTTGAACTGATGACCTCTCAGCGTTCCAAGTCGATGCTTTATCCACTGTGCCCCACAGAGGAAGGAAAGTTAAAATGGGCAGTTTCAGAGTGCTTTCAAGTAGAGAGAGCACTGTTAAGTGACCATTAAGTAAGCGTTTGAGGTGGATATGGGTAGAGATGGAGGAACTGGAAAAGATGTCCACAAAATAACCATGAGTCATTGTCAGAACTGCATTGTATGAAGCCACATTTTTTTTCTGTGTGTAAATATTGATCCTATACAACCTCTATTTGGTCCCTGCACTGTATGTAGTGAATACTCTTTTAACATGCTTTGTTAAAAAAAAAAAAAGTAACCCTTAGATTAAAATAATTGCTCACATAGGGATACCAGCACATGATGGAAACAAATGCTTGAACTGAGAAACGTGACCCAAACACCATCATTCTGTCTCCACATGTCACTACATCTTTTTAAATTCTGCGTGAGAACCTGATTTCCTCCAAGGTAGAAAATTCGTAGGGAAAACGTGAGAGAATACACATAGTGAAAAAAGCGATGAAAGCCTTTTATGTCGCCTGCAACTAAAGCTGTACTAAACATTCGAGGGGATTGCCCATAGTCTTCTTTCTGAGGGGTTCATCCCAGTCTCTCCAGACTTTCAGGGCAGTTCTTTGTTTTCCAAGAAAGCAATGAATGAACAATTCAATTAGTAAGTTCCAGTAACAATTTCAAAACTCGGTGACAAAGGTTAGCGTTTTATCGTTCTCCGTTGTTGGGTTTGGGATGGGACTGTGTTGTGAAACGTTGTAACGAAGACTCTCTTTTGAGTTTCAGTGGTACTTGATATGTTGTGATTAGCTGACAGCCAGTACATTTTTGTCCATTAGTATTAAAGATATCATTTCAGGCATATTGATCATGTAAGTCCTTGATTGTCTTTACCAATATCAACCACTTAGCTTTAGACTGAGAACACTTCAACTGCAACATATGATACAATTTCCTTAAAAAGGCTTATGCAAGGCTCATTTTTCTTTTTTGTTTATGTTTATGTCATGTCCTAAATTAGGTTTTATGGAAGTTTTCAAATCTGTTGTCATACTGAAAGACAAACGTGTTCTAGCCTTGTTCATAACTATGGCAATGTGTACTGTTACATAAAGCCATATTGAGTCACTGATGTGCATAGGTAGAGAGAAAGCAGAAACAATCTTTCAGGAGTGAATCATTATCTTTAAAAAGCTATGGAGCCTGACCTGTGGTGGTGCAGTGGATAAAGCGTCGACCTGGGAACACTGAGGTTGCCAGTTCAAAACCCTGCACTGGTCTGGTCAAGGCACATATGGGAGTTGAGCTTCCAGCTCCTCCCCCCTTTCTCTCTTTCTCTCTCTCTCTCTCACTCTGTGTCTCCTCTCTAAAATGAATAAAAGAAAAAAAAAAAAGCTATGGAATAAAATTTCTCAAAATGGCTGCAAAAATAAAAACAGGAAAAGAAATAACTCCCCAAATTTGAATATAATATGTAAGGTACGGCAAAAGTAGGTTTACAGTTGTCCATATGGAAATATATATATAGAATAAGTAATAAATAAGAATACAAGGATAAACTGTGTTTTGAGCATTCACAACTGTCAACCTACTTTTGCCCCACCCTCTTCTGAAATGCAAATATTTGCTTTTTTTCCTAACTCATTTGACAATCTTCCCTCAAAGTCTAACTCTTGCCACCTTTTCATAACCCACTTTCACTTCTCTGGTTAGTGTATCATTGGAATAAATTCATCAAACAGGATTTTCCCAATTCACTTGGAATTAATCAATTATCTCACACCTTCCCATTTGAGTCCCTATCATTCCTCTTTTATAAACTTCTGAAATGCTAATTGCATACTGTTCCCTCTGAGAGGTAACCTGCAGATAGAGTTTGCAAACTCCATAATGCCCTGAGTTACTCCGCCCAAAGTCTTCACAGGGCATCGTGGGTTGTGGCCGCTGGTCTGGTTGTCAACAGGTGTGCTATTGACATGGTTTCCGCGTGGGCGTTTGTTATTTTTTTTCTTGGTAGTGTGGCGTTTTATACATCTTTTGCTTTAGCCTCTAATGTGTAAAAAGGTCCTACTGACTTTCAGGAATGCCCTCGATCCTAAGTAGAGGGGATAAAGAGAAAGGCAGATCCTTGGGAAGGACTTCTGAGCTCAGTTCTCAGCTGCCCTGCGTCCTCCCCGTAGCCTGGGCGCTCGCTCTCCCACGCAGTCCTGAGTGGGAACACGCTGCAGGGCGGGTGTCTTAGGGAAGGCTTGATAAGTAGCAGGTGAACCGATGTCGTGATTCCCCCAGCTGGTTCTCTGTCTGTTGGTGCTGTTCTGGTTTGTATCGTTGGCTTTGGTTTGCGCTTCGTGGCTCTAACCCTCTTCCTTGGATGCACTTCTGAGGGTTCAGCTCCAACATCCCTTCCCAACGGGAAGAAATGAAACAATGCTGTGAGACCAGGACAGTTCCAATGTGTGAATGCTATTGTCCCAGGCTTATTTAGCGTTACTTTTCTTTTTCCCCCCTCCTGAAACAAGGACGTTTTTACTTGGGAAGAAGGACAGAAGCAGCCAGTTTGGGTCAAGGTAGGATGAACCGCTGCAGGTCGTTCACGTTGACCTCTCCTCACGACCCCACAGGACTTTGTGGCAATGTTTCTCAGCTCAGTCTCACCCTGGCTCCACCTGTCACCTCTCTCCTGTGCATCTTAACAAAGGAAAGACGGTGCCTTCACCGCCTGTTCTCGCCCCTCCCGCAACCAGCAGGGCGATGTTTTGATGAAGTCAGCTCCATTACACAGATGCTTCCTTTTTATTAAGAGTCGGAGTGCGAAAGGTTTTCCGTGCGTGGGTCCTTCTGCCCGTAGTCTGCAGTAAACGCGTGGGGTCAGGGAGGATCACCGCGGATAAAGCTCCCTGCCCACACCCCCCACGCCCGCCCCACTCTAAACAACACATCAGCCAATTTGCTGAGATACGCGGAGGGAAGTGCAGCGTAATAGTGTACAATCTTCTCCCAGGGTCCTGCCTTGTGGGGTAATTTTCTTATGCATTTCCTTCCTATTACTTCCCATTCCTTTGTAAAATCCACTGATTCAGGCGTGTCCGCGTTTTCCCTGATGTAACCTGAGAGTTTAGGAATCAGTCATTCCCTCTTTTCTTATTTTCCTCTTCTGCTCATGAACTTTCTACCTAACCACAGCCAGGAGCCCACCCCTGCCTCTGCCCCCCCAGCCCTCCCCTGAGGACAGCCCCAGGGCCCTGCGTGCTCTACCTGACTCAGTGCACCAGCCAGCAGCACCCCGGTCCCCTCACCCAAGCCCTCCCTGGTGGGGAACCATCTATTCTAGGGAACACCATGCTGTCCTTGGAGTTCACCTCTGGAGATGGAGAGGTTCTCCAAGTTCTGAGGGAAATAACTCTCTGGTCTCAAAGTCTCCTGGTTCCTGGTCCAGCGGTACTGTTTAGACTATCTAGGAAAAAGGAGAAGTTTTAGTTTCCTTTCCATTTTGGAGTCAGAGAATGAACTATTTGAAAAGGCTACACATGTATTTCTTCCAGTCTCTGGAAGGCTGGGCATTTTATAAGAGCTCTGAGAGAACCAGCAAGCGGGACTTCCTCACAGTACCCCTCTGTAGGAGCTATCTCTGATTAATGGACTTAATTACAATAGAAGAAAGAAGAGTATGATAGCTCTTTACATAAAGTACTTTAGGTGTAAACAACAAGACCAAACAGCTAAATCACAGACATCTAACTTTTACACAGAAAAAAGCAGTCAGTTCACAGATTTTATTTTTAATGTTAAAAAACATTTTAAAATCATACGATTGTCAAATCACAAGCTAAGTAAATAACTATTAAGTGAAATAACCACTCCCTTTTTCTTTCTTTGATCATTCACAGCAAATCTATAGTTTTTTAAAGAGAGGACAAAAATAACTATGTAGGGTTTACAGATTGACTACATTATATTCCCTTGTGCTTTCTTATATCAATAAGAACAAACTTGGGGGGGGGTCATATTGTGATAATTCAAATATATATTCTTACATATATAACTGAGGGTGCTCATGTTTTCATATTTCTCATCTTTTTTTATTTGCTCCATAATAATACAAATTAATGACAAGACATTGAAATCAGTGATTTCCGAAATGCATATTTCAACGTCATATGTTTCATCTATATGTCTCTTATTGAATCACACACTTAAAAAGCGTATTTTAGTCTATCAACTGCTGTCCCACCATCAGAAATATTATATGTGGAGCTGTAGACACCGTCTTTCACATATCACTAACACATACATTGTAGCTTATGTTGTTATAGTATTGTTTGCTCAGGTAGCTTGCAAATCTAGGGGAAAAAAAGTAAAGCACTGGGCAGGAAAAAAAAAAACAGAAGGTTTCTTTATGGAAAAGCGTGGCCCAGGGCTTGGATGATGTGTCCTCTAATTAGGTGAGTCATTTATACTGTATGATCCTGAGGCTCACCTACCTAAGTGTCAGAGGCATTTGAGAAAGTCAGAGCAGTTTTCCTGTACAGCGAGGTAAGTAAGGATAAGCCAGAAAGTGTGTTAGAGTTCTCACATGCTAAAATTATCCTCAGCTGCTCGGTAATGTAGGAAGGAAGTCAGTGGGGTGTCCAGACACTGTCTGGCTAAAGACTAGCTCTGTGAGCAGTCATCTAATGAATACAGATGTCATATGTGCATTTCCCTGACCCCCCCCCCCCATCACCAACGAACCTGCATGTCTGCCATTGAACATCCATGAGATTTCATACTGTCTTTCTGACTCCAAATTGCATCTAAATATGCTAGAAACGGAGGCTGGAAAAGCTCAGGATGGGTTCTGTTCATTGTCATTCTCCCCAGGGTTAAGTTGCAAGAAGTTTGCTTTTTAACACACAATGGTTCACTGTCAACAACAACAACAAAAAATGTAAATCCCTAATTTGGAATTAGTTATAGGAATATCATTAAATATCTCTGGAGCTCATTGAAATGCTTTGTATGCTCCTTTTTCTTTTATTATCCACAGAAGGTAATATTAGATAGACAGGTTAAATGCTTCTAGAAAAAATTACGGATCATTCTAGAGCACCATGACAGGCAGAGCCCAGGTCAGCCTGGGCGCTGCCCATGTACCCGTCCTCCTGGCCGCAGCTTTCCGGCAGACTGTCTCCCGCACGAGTATCCATCTCACCTACTTCAGTTTAAAAAAAAAAAGAAGAGAGGGCTCACTCTCCTCAAGTGGTCTGGAGATGAAACATTGGTTGGTCTCCATCTGCCAGTTACTCCCAGAAACTTTTCTCATTAAATTCAAGAGAGAGAGAGAAAAAAAAAAAAATCTTGGCTGTTGGTCCTAACGGGGACGCTTGTTAGCAGCTCAGCCAACCCAGGAAGCGCTGAGTCACCCATGCCCGACTTAATCCGTCTGGTTTATTAAGGGAACAGATGTGATCATGACAGACAGGGACACTCAGGAGCTGTCAGTGTATCAGAGTACGTGAGCAGGGACGTCCCTCTCAGCAAGAGACCATGCAGAGGCTTATAGCAAGGGGGCCACCATTCAGAGGAAGAGAAGAAAAGGGAATTGCGGGAAGAGGGGACCAGACACTAGCTTGGAGGGGGGTCCCTGGCCAGAGAGCTCTGAAGGACAGACAGTAGTCTCTTGGGTCCTGTGACCACAAGATTATTTTATCAATGGCTGGCAGAGGCTGGGTGAGTTTTATCGGATGTGTATGGCAGGCAGGCACTGACTGAAGGACCCAAAATCTGTTTGTTTGGACTTGTTGGAAAATATGTAAATGTGTAAAATTTGACTTTGAAGCCTTAGGGTTTTTGAGCTAACAGATATCCGCCTGCAGAAAAGTCACAACAACCTAGATGCCGGTACACAGAGGCCATTCTGGGCTCATTTAAAATGACATAAACAAGGTGTAACCAATGTGAAAGGCAGTGCTCCATGCTGCGTCTTGAACTTGAGGACTTTTCCAGAATGACAAAATAGCGATCATGATGAAAATCCACAAAGATTGGTATTAATACTAGTCTGAGTCGGAGACTCACCAACAGTTACTTAGAAGTTAATTACCTTGTCCTTGACCAAGCATTTAACAGAACTATCCCTCACACCTGGGTATTTTTATCTTATCTAATGGTCATCAAAGGTAGAACAGCATCTAACACCTCACACTTGCTCAGTAACTTACATGCTCGTCCCTTTATTCTTTAGCTGGTAGTTTTTGCCAAAAGCTGTTTGGCATACCTTCTTTTCGTCTTTGCGTGACAACTTCAGAATGGTTTTCCTTTTCCTTTTCCTGCTCCCTAGAAGAAGACGTTAGAATTTCCTTTCTTCTTCTAAACACACAGGGACTCTCTTCATTGGCTGGGAAGCAGTTGATCACAAGTGATACAGCCTTCCTTCCTTCTCCATCTTTCCTTCCTTCCTTCCATCTTTCCTTCTTTTCTTCCTTCCTTCCTTCCTTCCTTCCTTCCTTCCTTTCTTCCTTCCTTCCTTCCTTCTTTCCTTCCTTCCTTCCTTCCTTTCTTCCTTCCTTCCATCCATTTCCTGTCGGCAAAGTTCATCTTGCTTCATCCCAAAACTCAGTTACAACCCTTTCTGACATTGAAGAGCGCTTATCTGGTCTTGGTGAAACAATCTTAATAGTACCTCATTCTCTTGAGTGTCTCATCTCTGTAAGGTAACATATGGTAACACACATGACACACACTTATAACGAGGGCCCCAACAACCTCATGCCTCAGTGCTTTCCCTATGTTTAAACAGAACTTGTACAGGAATGTTGATGGTGGCTACGTTTGTAATTGTTCAATACTAGTCAGCAATGAAAAGGAATGAATACAGACACAAAAGGATAAATGAATACCTTTGTGTCTGTGTTTACCCCTTTTAGGACTGCGTGCTGTGGGGTTCCCTTGCGATGACATACTAGAGAAGACAGAATTATAAGGCTGCAAAGAGCTCGGAGGTGTTTAGAGGCTGGGCGTAGCAAGAAGGCCGGCCATAGGGACCTGTGGGAATTTGAGGAGTCAGAAACTGTTCTCCCTCCTGATTGTGCTAGATAAACTATAAAACTTTGTGAAAACTCTCAGGACTGCAACTGAAAAGGGTGGAGTTTACTGAATTAAATTATGTCTTATTAAACACATAGACAAAGATTTTAAATATTCTATGCATTAAAAACTCAACAAATCAAACACAGGAATCAAAAATCTAGCACACAAACAAGAAAAAAACATTATAGCTTAGGCAGCATTGCCCTCCAAATTGCTTTAGAAATCAGCATCAAGTTTTCTTGATATTGTTATTTTCTCTTTGAGGATGACCTTGCCTGGGGGCGGGACATTCTGACAGGCAGGAAGCAACTGTGTGACCCCTGGGTACGTCTTATGACCCCACGACTAGTCAGTGCTCCATTCCTACACTAATGACTGCATTTTTACAAGGGACTACAAAAAGACATTCGAAGGTGGGAAAAGGTCAAATATCAACATAATCTGGTTTCTCCAGAAGGTTCATATTCATGTCGTAACAGCCTCATTAGAGTGATTTAAATTTAATCATAGCACTTTAATTCTTAAAACTGTGAAGACTTTATCTTTGAGCTAAATACTAAATTCTTCGTGTCTCCTGGGACTTTTTCTCTAACTCCTTTTGTCTTCCCCGGTCCTGGTCCCCACTGAACCCATGCTGACTGTGTCTCCCCATTCCTCTCCCTTGTCAGGGGGCTTAGACGACACCCCTCTGGGATGGCCCCCTGCAGACTCAGGGAGTGTCTCCCCAGTGTGTGTCTGCTCTTAAAGCCCTGTGCTCCTCCAAGTCCTGACGTTTACTGGGCAGAGCAGTAGTGCCATCTCTGCTTATTAAAATCCCCCAAACCATACACTCTGTGGTCTCTGACTGTCCCTGTCATCGTCACACTCCCAGCACCTGACCCTAATACATACACAGATAAAGGGCTCGAGTCTGGCTAGTAGCTATATTCAGCCATCAAAACCACTTCAGTGTTGGGAGTTAGTTTGGTGTTTTATATTTGGAAAAAAATAATACTATTAAATTCATGAATTAATTTTAACCTCAGCTATGGTTAACTTACAAATATAAGAAATAACTGATTTACGGACTGAAAAGAAACCTTTTGCAAGATAGGCATTTTACCACCACCATCAATTTGAGAAAGGAGCTTTCAGCCCTTATTGAAATTTTCTGAGGCAGCTCCCCAAATGTATGATGCCATAATCTAGAACCTTCCGGATCCCGAGGCAGTCAGTCTGGATGCAGACCTTAGCTAGGCTGGCCAGCAGAGGGTTGGCGAGCAAAGGCACTAACCCCTGAGCTTCCATTTTCTCTGCAACAGGGTAGAAAGTGTATAGCACCTGGCTCCTAACAGGAAGGTAAACATGTAGAGTGGCACCTGGAACATGGGAAGCTTTCAACAAATGTTGAGCATTTTCATTAGTGACTTGAATTAGCCTCTGAGTGACAGAATTCTAATACAGAAATGAAAAGAACACATCTAGATAACACTTTGCTTTTGTTTGAATGCTTTCCAGGTAGTGTCTGAAGCACGTTTTAGAATCTGAATTAGTAGGGAGGAAAACTCTAAATATGACTAATACAATTAAGTCTTGAAAAGCATGTTAATGCTGTAAATAAACTAAAGTCTCCACATGTCTCCTAAATACATTATTAAGGGGGTTCTGCAAATATCCTTCATGGTATGTTACAGTTCCCTAGTTCCAAGATCGGGGATCACAATGAACGCAATGCATCAGCAAATCAAGCATCAAATTAGATTTAGCAGGGAATATTAAATCGTCATTGTAGCACATTCAGTTTTATGTTTTAGATCTAAAATACTGTTTCGTTAGATGCAAAATAAAACCCACTAACCATATACATTAATACAAAATGAGCCAGTCTCGGCAGATAAAATTTGTTCATTTAGAATGCTTCCTGCAAGAAAACAGAGCATCCAGCCCTGACTCCCGCTAGTTACATTGTGGTTGGTTTGCCGCCTATTAGAGATGCCTTTTTCTCTTCTCTTACAAATCAGAGCCTAAATACATCTGAAGCACCAATTTTCCCGAAAAGGAGTAATGTTAACTGTGATACAAATCATCTCGCACTCCTGACTTCCCCAATCCTATCATAGATGCCATTATTTGGCAGGTCATCCAAATCCACACTTTACCACCAGTTCCTTTTCTGCCCTCTATAGGCACCTCTCTCTTCCATCAAAGATACCTAAAGTTTACAAAATAAGATGCGGCTTGATGCTTTGCATAAGGTCCGCAAGAATGATAATTGACCATCGACAATACATACCGATTTAAGTTTGCTTTTCTTGCAACTTTTTTGTAAGTAATTTAGCTTAGGCTTTCAAAAGGTTCTCCAGGCTAAAACGCCAAGCCAGGAATTGACCACCAGACTTCACCTGCGGGACCTATAAGATTTGGGTGAGTTCTTCTGTCCTTGAGGCTCCCCAGGTGGTTTGAGTTTCCTGGGCCTGCCAGGAGTGTATTTGTTCTTACCTGGAAGGCTGGGAACCTCAGAAACCAGAGACCAGGATGGTTTTCTGAGAGGTCTTTGTAAGAATGGTCTCTGCAAAGTCAACCTTAGTTCCTTAAAACTGTCTGGTCATACCTGATTCTATGCACATCACTCTCAAATCTGAAAGCCCAGCCAAAGCTTGAGTTTATATAAGCCATTTTTCTCACGATTTCCTGTTAGAAGGAATATAGATTCTTATCGAACTGATGCCTAAAAGTTATATTACCATGGAAAATAGGACCTTCTGGAAGAGTTTCCAAATTCTGGAGGAATTGAGCAGGGAGAAAAAGGTCAATGCTCCACTTTTGTTCACTAAAGGATGGCCTACTAAATTAGCTTGAGTTACAGATATCCAAAGAGAAAAAGGAGAGTCCTTATATCCAGAAAATAGAACATGAAAGAACCAACAATGTTCTAAAACACAAGCTGTAAACACTGTTTCTCATTCTTCATTGGTTCCCTCAGTCCCACGTGATTACTTCTTACTCCGCTTGCTCTTGGCATTGTGGTTTTCTGAACACATCCTCTTCTCCAGGCGCGTTCTGGAATCCTTGCTCAAAGGTATTTAAGTAAAGCCATTAGAAGTCTGCACCAAGCGTATGTGTCCTAATCCTTTCAGTGGGTCTGTAAGGCAGTCCTTTTGTTGTTAATCTTGTTGTTGTTGTTGAAGATTAAACACACTGGTCTGTAGCTGATTGCAGAAATTTTAGAGAAGAATCAGAATGAAACAAAAACTATCTGTGGGTGACAAATGACTTTCTGTGTCTGTGGTTGTAGAGCTAATCAGAGTTCATTTGACAAAGGGCGTTTGGTTATTTCTGCAACATACAACATTATAAAAATAAGAACTGGAATTATGACTGATAAGGTCATACCAGGGCATTTCACGGACTGGGACTGGACAAGGGTACTAATCCATCTCTGTGAACTTCATATGGTTTCTGAAATATATTAATAAACGTACCCGTACAAATATAACCTAGGGAAGGTTAAGTATCTCTTCTTATTTGAAAATGCTTTTCATGCCATTGAACCTATCAAATGTATCTCATTATTTATTTATTTACTTATTTTTATAGGGACAGAGAAAGAGTCAGAAAGAGGAATAGATAGGGACAGACAGACAGGAATGGAGAGAGATGAGAAGCATCAATCATCAGTTTCTCGTTGTGACACCCTAGTTCATTGATTGCTTTCTCATATGAGCCTTGACCACAGGCCTTCAGCAGACTGAGCAACCCCTTGCTGGAGCCAGCGACCTTGGGTCCAAGCTGGTGAGCTTTTGCTCAAGCCAGATGGGCCCATGTTCAAGCTGACGACCTTGGGGTCCCGAACCTGGGCCCTCTGCATTTCAGTCCGATGCTCTATCCAGTGCGCCACCGCCTGGTCAGGCATATCTCATTTTCTTTTTAACTTTTTTTTTAATTTTACTTTATTCATTTTAGAGAGGAGACACAGAGAGAGAGAGAGAGAGAGAGAGAGAGAGAGAGAGAGAGAGAGAGAGAAAGGGGGGAGGAGCTGGAAGCATCAACTCCCATATGTGCCTTGACTAGACCAGTGCAGGGTTTTGAACTGGCAACCTCAGTGTTCCCAGGTCGATGCTTTATCCACTGCACCACTACAGGTCAGGCTACCTCATTATTTTTTTAACATCTCTCTTTGTGCACAATGAAAGGGCAAACCCTTTGAGATTTTTTCTTAGGGGTCCCTGTAGGGAATCCCAAAGTAAGTCCAAGATCAAGAAGATTTCATTTAAAATCTGATTTTGGGAAGGCAAGATATAAAAAAAATGTCAAAAGGTTTAAACCAGGGGTGCCCACACTTTTTCAGCTTGCAAGCTACTTATAAGATGACCAAGTCAAAATGATCTACCTACAATAAAAATGCAAAACATAAATTTATTTCTTCTATATTATCATTATTTAAGTTACTATTATTGCTATTTAATATTGTGTATTCTTCTTTCACCTTTCTCCTTCTCAGCTCTCTTTTTAGAGGAAAGTCAATGTCATAGTTTTTATGAACAGTCCGAAAAAGCCGCTCCACATTCCCCTTCTTTGGTATAGCAATGGCACACAGACAGATGAGGCAAATGCACTTAGAATATGACATAGTGAAAAAAATCCCCTCCCATTCTGTATGAAAGTGGTAGATTTTAGGCTTCTTACTCAGACCAGCTACGGCACTCATTTTTATACCCTTTGTTGTATTTAGTTTAAATAAATTGAAGGCTAACTACGCAGCAATGTAACTGAACAAGTTAACACAGTTTAACGCGCATGCGTAGGGTTTCAAAAGTTCAGACGTCAGATTGGCTACCCTGTATGCCAATCAAAAGACAAATGTCTTTTTAATGTCATGCGATCTACCCACACTTCCTTCGCGATCAACCAGTAGACCGCAATCGACGTATTGAGCACCCCTGGTTTAAACTCTTAAATAAATAAGATCCCAGGTCACTATGAAAACAAACAAACAAAAACAAAAGGATGTAGGAGGTAGGGGTGGAAAGGAACTGTCAGAGGCTTTATGGAGACTGTATTGAGTATACCCACAGGAGGAAGGGGAGGGTCAGAGGAGCCAGTCTGGGGAGCTTTTGTTCACAAGAGAAGCTGCGCAAGTCCATAAATTATCCTTATTACAGTCCTGCCAAGAAGAAAGGTGTCAGACAGAATTAGCACTCTCGTGGTTGAGCGTGTCGTCAGTGCAGACCAGAGACGGGGGTTCAGGATGTCAGTAGGAAGTTCAGTTGAGAAGCTCCCTTGTTCTTAAAGAAGCCCAGGACCCTCTCTCAGCCTCCATGTCTTCTGACTCCTCTCATCCAGTTCTAAGTTAGAGACCTCGGAAGAGGTCTGCTCGAGAACCAGGGAGGAAGAAGGTGCCACTCAGAAACAGCCAAGAAGCCATCCATCTGGGAGGCATCTTGCTCTCTCATTCCTGGACCACTGACTCAGCACTGAGAGTTTCCTACGGATCTTGGGAATCAATACCTGTCCTTACCATGCTTCAGGGCACTGTGATATGGATCAGTGGACTGTGTCACCTCTTTTTAAACAGACTTAGCAGATTCTTTCTACAGCTGAGTTAGACAGGCTTGAAGACAATGACCAAGGTCAAGGCTTAGAAAGAAAGAGGGCTGAGAGAGCCTGTTCAAAGTTTGGTCAAGAGAGAGTCTCTGTCTGTCTATCTACCTATCTACCTATCTACCTGCCTGTCTGTCTATCTATCTATTGATCTATCTGTCTATCTATCATCTATATATCTTACTCATAAGTACATTTAAATCCCCATATCATGACTTCCGTCAATATTCCCTGATATCCTTTTCATGGATTTGTATCTAATAAATCAGAATTATTTTAATTTCAAAATGTATATTTTTGGAATGAAAGCTGATTCATGAAGATATGATGTACTTTCTCAAAATATCCTGCAGGCAGGAACATTCCAGAGCCAGACAGAGGACACCAGGGAGACAACCCTGGCCCCGCCACCTTTGTGGGACAGCTGGACAAGATGCATCAGGCATGAGTGAGTTACAGGAACTCTTGTCTCGTTTTCTAACTGAAAGAGTGGCCACCAGGGTTGACAGGATAAGCTTTTATGATGCCAAAGTACTATCAATAAAACCAGATGTCCTAAATAATCAATAGAAAATTATCAATATCATCGATTAAAAAACCTGAAATTCTTAAAATCTAAATTCATTGTAAGTTCATTTGAGATTTTATTTAAAAAACTTATTCCACTGAGAAGTTAAGTTTGCCTTGGTGTAAGTAGTTCCATTTTTGGCTAATCTACCTTGTTTTCAGTTGTTGTAAGCAATGAAGGGAACTCTAAGGTCTGTGGCAGAGCCAGGCAAGGGAGCCAGACAGACGATGACAGAAACAGGCACCCACCTCTCTTAAAACATACCGATTATTTACCCACTAAGACCAAACCTCTTACTGTAAATAAATAAAAAGTTGTTAAAAGTATTGTTTGCCTAACATTTTTCAATAGAAAGGTGACACTTAATTTTACATTCAGAAAACAACAGCCAACAAAAACAGTAAAAACTATCTTCTGTTTAAAATGTGAAACGACGTATTAGATAAAAAGTCTTGGTAGAAAATTTAGATGTAATAATTCCAAATGTAAGCCCTGAGCTATGTCCAGTCTTTAAGCTAATATACTTTGCAAAAAAAATATATATATATATATATATATGAGAGGTAACAACAAAAATAAAAACACAAAAAACCCGGAAAATTATTTTCAGATAAGAAAAATTACGAGGCATTGTCTGTTTTGCCTTTTTATCCAAGTAAAAAAATATATTTCTTCTAATTAGAATATAGTAAAAACTTATTTCATTATTTTATTTTTAGTGAGAGGAGGAAAGGCAGAGACAGACTCCTGCATGCACCCCAACTGGGACTTACTTGGCAAGCCCACTAGAGGGTGATGCTCTGCCCATCTGGGGCCCTTGTTCCGTTACAACCAGAGCATTTTTTTTTAAGCACCTGAGGTGGAGGCCATGGAGCCATCCTCAGCAACCGGGGCCAACTTGCTTTAATCAAGCCTTGCCTACAGGAGGGGAAAAGTGAGAGAGGGAGAGAGAGAGAGAGAGAGAGAGAAAGAGAGAGAGAAGCAAGGGGGAGGGGTGGAGAAGCAGATGGATACTTCTTCTGTGTGCCCTGAGCAGGAATCAAACCCATGACATCCTCATGCTGGGCCCACACTCTACCACCGAGCGTATCAGCCAGGGCCTAGTAAATACTTTTTTTTCATCCAGCCAAAGGACACATACCATCTCTAAAATGCTCCATTAATTTTCATTAGTTTTAACTTTGCTAATTATGTTTTCAAGGCTAAAGATTCCCTGATTTTAGGTTCTAAGGGATTTCACCACAGCTTTAGGGCAACTTGCTTAATTCAAGCATCACTTGTTTACTTTCTTATACTTTTAAGAATATTTTATTGATTTTAGAGAGAAAGAGATGAGAGATGGACAGACAGACAGAAACATTGCTCTGTTCCTATATGTGCCCTGAATCAGCAACTTTCGCTTACCAGGACAATGCTCTAACCAACCAAGCCATCTGGCCAACGCTGCTGCTTCTTGTGTTTGACTTCTCAGGTTTTACTCTAGAATTCTAGAGACAGGGACCCATGTCCTTTTTAAGATGTACCTTTTTGTTGGGAAAATGAGCTATCTGCATTTCTGTGTTTGAATATGTTGAGTTTGTCTTTGCAAAGAGTTCTGGCAAGAGAAATTAAAATAAAAACGGTTTCCATCAACATGTTCTTTGTGGAAAATGAAAAGTAAACATAGTGAGAGCCCACACTTTGGTGTTTCTGGTATGACAGGGTCAGTAAGCTTACAACAGCCATTGCAGTGTTTCTCTCGTGATTACAACCAAGCGTCTAATGTCCACAGAGTGCAGAGCTAAAATGTCCATTTTTTATAAAAAACAATGGGTTCTGTGGAAATAACTGTGATGTAAACATTTATGATTAATCATCGTATATATAGATTTCTCATTTAAGAAAAATGATTTGCGCATTCTGGCTCTCATTCTGAGATGCATGTTAGACCTTAGTTTAGAGAC
Organism: Rhynchonycteris naso; assembly: GCA_037038555.1. Classification (NCBI taxonomy): domain Eukaryota; kingdom Metazoa; phylum Chordata; class Mammalia; order Chiroptera; family Emballonuridae; genus Rhynchonycteris; species Rhynchonycteris naso. The sequence continues at coordinate 134,300,353 of CM072999.1, read as the reverse complement.
TTGGCTCTGAAGTTAGAAAATCCTAGATTGGAATTCTATCTCTGTGGTCCATGTGCTATGAGACCTTGACCACATCATGTCATCGCTTTAAATCCTATTCTCATCATCTGTCAAATGGCCATAATGACAATGTCCCCTTTGTAGTATAATTGTAATTACACAGCGTCTGACAGGGGGAAAGGGTTGATACGCTGAGGTTTTTTATTAACAGTGCTCTGCCAATAGATTCAGCATCTTCCATTTCCCCCCATGAATAGGAAGGAAGGATTCCAGTTTTCATTCTAATGAAATCTTCATTTTATGGCTTTAACTAACAGATCCTTGAAGTATTATGTGGGGACGTGGGGGAGACTTGGAAGGCCATGAGCTCATCCTTCATAACACTCAATTTTGTTTATGATTATGCTTCAAAGATGTTTGAGATACCAAATAATGGAGAAGTCATTTCTTGACCTCCACACATCGAAAAACAATCTTTCCGAAGTCTTCAAATTATTCAATTGTGTCCATTTTCATTCAGCAAAAATAAAGCCCCATTTTTTTGTCTTTCTATAATTTGTGGTGAGGGAATTCCCAGAGGCCTCTCTCTGGAGCTTTTTTGCATACTAATTATTCAGTGCTTTAAATCACAGCAGCAGCACCATCTATTGGGGAGTTGGTTTTTGTGTGTGTGTGTGTGTGTGTGTGTGTTTTCCCCTGAAAGAAATGTTGCTGCAATTCTGGAAGAAAATATAACAATATAAACTAAGGTTTATTTCTTTTCTCCATTGCAATAAAGATGGAAGTTGATTTCCATAACTAATTTCTTCTATCAGTACACTCAGGAACTGGTGAGAATCCTGAAGGACAGCCGCACGGCAGTCCCTGCTTGGGGCAGTACATTCTGAGACATTTAAAAAAGAAAAAAAGGATAGAAGGTGATGAGGAGAATAAGTCTTCCTTCATCATCTCATCCTGATGCAGGAGGGTCGGCTACTTGCTAAAGGACTGAATGGGAGTGTGACAATTTCCTTGGGGAAAAAAAATCCCCAAAACCCCAGGCCCTTGTCAGTCTCTTGAGCTGCAGCAACTCAGATGCGATGGAGGGAGAGTGAAGGAGGCCGAGACCCACTGACTCGCAGTTTCTCTCAGATTTACAGGCCGGCTGGCTTCATTATTCTCTGCCCTTCTCAGTCTCTGTCTGCAGGGAAGGCCCGATGTCATTCCTACCCAGTGCTGAAATATCCCTCAGACTGAAGACAAGGCAGGAAATGCACAACCTCCTAGGCCAGGTCGTCGAGATAAGAAGTTAGAAGGAATGAGTCTCTGTCCCCAAGCCACAGCACTGGGCTCCGCCGCCCCCTCCTTCAGGGAAGCTCGTGTTCAGTGGTGGCACAACAGGAGACACACTTTGTTTCTTAAGTTAGATCTTTGTTCATTAGATTAGTGTCATGTACAATATGCCAAAGAGGACTGCCCGCCCACTCACACACACACAGTTCTGTTCTCCGTGGACTTGACCTTGTGTCTCATTTGCATCTTGCTTTCTATCTGTCTTCTAAGGATTTGAGTAATTGTCACACAGCTTCTTCCTTCCCAGGCAATGCACCCCGCAGGACAAGCAGGAATAAAACTGTTACAAGGGCTAGTAGCATTGAACCTGCATGAGTTAAAATAACGGAAACAATGGAATTTCCCCATATCTGTCCCCATTCCACTCTGATCCATCCCAGCTTAGTTCTCAAGCTTTGGGCAGCCACACACCAGCCAAAGAGCCAACTGTGTTCAGTGGGGGGGGGGGGGAAGGGAGACACGTAAAGGGGGAGCTGTCATTGGGAGATCAACCAATGTTCAGGGTTCAAAGTCCACACCAAAATAACATCCTCCTCTTCCTCAGAGAAAAATGTAAATAACATTATTCTTTTTAGTTGAGAATACCCACAAGGACCCCAGCCCACCCCCAACCCCCAGCAGTGGAACTGGAGAGCCCCAGGGTGGTTCTGAACACTGCTTTTAACGAGGACTGTAAGCTCCTGGCATACACTGAGTGCATCTGTATTTTCTATCATCCTTAAGAAGCACAATGCCTGAGCCCTAGGCAGCAATCCATAAGTGCAGTGAAAAGAAAAGATCTACATTCCGATCCCAAAAGAATGGATTATTTTTTACAAGTAATATAATTGCTCTTTCTGCTGATGTTTAACAATTCTAGAACAGAAACCAGGTGATGACAACCTGACAGGGTGCTTGGGTGATGACAAAAAGATAGTGTCACATTTTTCAGGTCTTACATTTTTTATGATCCAAAAGTTGCATGTTTGTAAATAAAATTGTTAATGATCAAAGAAAAATATTCATTTTAATATTAATTTTAAAGCAGGTCAGGAGATTTTAGAGCCATGTAAAAATATTACAGGTGAGCGGGTTTTAATATTAAGGAATGTTTGCCAAAAGTTTCTGGTCAATTTAGTTTTGTTATAGATATTACTCTTAAGTCCATTCCATAACAACAATGCTTCCACAATGGCCATAAACACCCATTTAAAGCTGAAATCCAAGGATTCTCTATAGCCTCCTGGACTTGAAAAGCGTGAGAGATTGATATAAGTATTGTAAAATGAATTAAGTCAGAGCAAACAGCCTTAAACAAAATACTCAGGAGTTCCACATACCAGGGTATCGCCAACCTTCTCCAACAGTCAGTCTTGCTACCTGAAATTAATTCAGGAGGTGAACAGCGTTCTTGAAGAACGTTCAGGAACGTGATAATAAAGTCCAGGCAATGCTCCGAAGGTGGGCAGGTGGGCTCGTTAACAAAAAACCTGTATTCCGGCAGGGGTTCTCCAATGTACAGGCGCATTCTAACCCTGGGGAGCCCTGCCTGGGCTTGAGGAGATTTCTTTTCCAAATTAAGTTGTCAAGGAGCTTACTGACAGGACACAGCAAGTGTGCGTGGGCGAGGTGATAATGATTTATGAGGCTATGGACCCTGTGATTGCTGGTATCGGGGAATCCACAGCAAAATCCACTTAGGAAGATAAAACCCGAGCTCCTGGTGTCCGCAGGGGGTGACGCCATGTGGCTCTTGCCCTTAAAATTGCAAGTTACCGCACTGGGTTTGGGAATGGAAGGAGCGCTCATTAACTTAGAATTCATGTTTTGCTATAACGTTATTATACAGACTCGTACACATGCCATTTATAAAAAAAGAAATGTTTATATGCATTGAATTTACCTTAAAGGGTTTTGACAAGACTTTTTTTTCTATCCTTTTTTGCAGGAGTGGGTGAGGACTAGATCTGACCAATTATGTCGTGGATGGCTCTGAGACACAAACAATGTTTGAAACATCTAAATGTGAGTACATTGTACCCCTCAATCTACCAAGGCAGTGAATATACCTTTTTTTTTTTTTTTTTGGTGAACTACAGCTGCAAAAATAATGCTTTCAAAGGGCAGGCAAATGTGTGGATGGACTTGTTTTAATGAATGCGGCCACCATCATTCTACATCTTCAGAGTATCGTTAAAAATGATTTAAAAATTCTGAGCTCAAAAAACTGGAAGATGATAAAACCCAATGGAAATTGTATTGTAACTTATTTCCTTCCATGTGATGTGGCTTGCTCCTTAAATGCCAAGAAAATCCATTTTAAGAGTCTCATGAGAATTTATAGGCTTTGACGTTAAAAATTTTAAACTATATTTATAATATCCCACTTTAGTAGCAAAGGATGGGCTTCAGAAACAAAGTCCCAATGACAATTAAACACCGACCTAAGTAAAGCAAAGGGCAAAAACTCATTGCAGTTCTCCGGTTCATCTGGTTCTACATGTTTTTCAGGTGAATGTACAGGGTGGCCAGTAAAACACCTATGGCGTGATTCATTGTAACCACCTCTGTGAGCTTCATCCCTTGAGCTCCAGCATTTATTGACCCCATCTTAAAATATAATGTAATGGAGCACTTCATTCATGTGCACCTATGCATTGAATGATCAGCTTCCTGTGCTATGGAAATGGAAATGTGAACTGTCTCCTCACAGCTACCTCATCTTATGCCATATTTATTTCCTTATAAAAGATTGCCAAAATACAGGGATGTTGACAGGACACTCTTGGCTCCCTCTGCTGCACACCAAGCACACTGGAGTAACCTGTGACTTTGTTTCTCTTGTGTCAAGTGACTTACCCAGTTTTCCTCTCACATACTTCTGGAGTCCAGGAGAACGTGACCAATCTGTATCTTATTTTATATCACTCTGATAAAAAAGCGCACGCTCATACATCTGCAGGCAAATCATGCAGTAGTTACTATGGACGTGGCATGGTACCCATCTCCTTGATATCAAAGATACATCACGAATAAACTTAAGGAGTCAGAAAATGGTTGCTTTGCGTACCTTCTTCCCTCTTCTGATGCTTGCATTAACTAGATTTAGCTTAAATGTTTCTTTACCAATGAGACAGGGTTCCATGAGTTTTCAGACCAATATTCAATGGACTTTTACCACCTTTGCTCTGAATAACCATGGTAAGCATAAAGTTTAAAAATGTAAATGACTTTATCATGCATGAATAACTAAGTCAAAAATATTAGGATGAAAACAAACAAAAAACAACCCTCATGAGTTACAGATGGTAAACACCCTTTCCTAAGACCTAGAGTTGAATCATCAGGGTAGTGTTTCAAATTAGAATGCATTTGAGTTAAAAAACTAATTTTTTAAAAAGCATTTATTGCATGACTGACCAGGTGGTGACGCAGTGGATAGAGAATTGGACTGGGATGCAGAGGACCCAGGTTCAAAACCCCGAGGTTTCCGGCTTGAATGCAGGCTCATCTGGTTTGAGCACGGATCACCAGCTTGAGCCCAAGGTCGCTGGCTTAAGCAAGGGATCACTCAGTCTGCTGTAACCCCCTGGTCAAGGCACATGTGAGAAAGCAATCAATGAACAACTAAGGTGCCGCAACGAAGAATTGATGCTTCTCATCTCTCTTCCTTCCTATCTGTCGGTCTCTATCTGCCCCTCTCTCTGTCTCTATCACACACACACAAAAAGGTACCATTTGTAGTTAGTAGGATTAAAATTTATCAATTGGATCAACTTACTATTATAATACCAGAAAACTGACAATTCACTCTTTGCCTGTGTTAAAATATGACAGTTGTAAGGTTTTTTTATAAAGTGTTATCACATACTGGAACAGAAGGGTGGGTTTGCACCACAAAAGAAAGTCAAATACCATAACTGAGAACTGAGTTCATGGGAAAATGTGTAGATTTTCATACGTCCATATTATCATTCTTAAAAACCAGATTCTACTCCAATGTGCTGCCACAGTGTAGTAATATGCTATTTGAGAAGATGAAAATTCACACACACACAAAAAATGCCCTACTGTCAGATATTCATCTTAAATAGGTTTCATAAACTGTGTGCTGAAAAATCTGATCTCCCGGAAACACCCTCCCGACCATTGACACCTCCTGCCGTCATGGTGCCTGACAGCGGTGAGGGTCCCTGGTCTCTGTGTGACCCTCACAACAGCATCATGAGCCGGGCAGAGGTACAGCAGCTTTTGTCCTCACGTTTCAGATGAGAAGACAGAGGCTCAGAGGAGGGATGGCTGAAATCGGTCTGCACATATTATACGTGCATCTTTTTTTTCTAATGAAAGGAACATCTATTTCAAATTTTCATCTGGCCCATATAGTTTTTGTCGACCACACACAAGAGCTTCATCTCCCTCGAGGTCCTCAGCCAAACAGGACCAGGGCAGATGCAGCCAAGCACATATAACCACCGCACCTGGAGACACCACCATCATGGCTTCTTCCTAATATAGTCTTTGGCATCCAGCTCAAAAAAAAAAAAAAAATGGAAAAAGTGGAATACACAGAATGAAGTGTTTCATCTAGCAGAAAACTCCTGAAACCTACTTATTTTTAGATTGGTCAATGTAATAACATATTTATTAAACCCTATAACCAAATGACAGCCTTATATAATGAAGTCCTTCAAGATAAAGAAACACGTGTATTCCGTTTTCGTGAGCCATTAAAATAACAAGGACTCCTTCCTATACCTTTCGATCTCTGAAGTGCTCTATTGTCCTCTAATGAGGTGCACTGCTTTGTTTTAAATTAGACAGTGACTGAAATGAGAGGAAGAAGACTAAATAACCGAGGGCTATAAAATGCAGAGAACAGTCTTCACGAGCATCCTTCCCTTTGCCTTATCAGCATTCAGAACCAAGGCTCCCTCCCTCTCAGATGGGTCTCTACTGATCACAGAGCCCACACAGCCAGAGTGCCTTTGGACTGATGTTTCTTGATATTCCCCCCCTCACAAAATGTGACAGCATTTTAATTTCAATTTGATGCTGCATCCGATGAGGCTCTTCCCCTAAGAGTAGTGAAACTGAGGACCCCTCCTCAAACTGTAGCCTTCCAGGTAGAATCCCACTACATTTCCTTTCTTGGAAAGTGGACTCCAGCACCATTCCATCCTCACACGTACCTTAAACGCCACCAATCTGTCTTCCAATGTCATTTTTCTTTGAAATCTCTGGTCTCTGATGGAAACACTGGATGGGAACTTGGACCCCATCAATGCCTATATATGATAAAAGCAAACTGCCCATCCAGAAAGCCTTTTTAAATGCTGGGGTTTTTTTTTCACGTACCTCGCCACAAATTGTCCTGTGTGACAAAATACTGTGTACAAATTATAACGTGTTCAGTGTGCAGTGCCCATGGAGACCCACCGCTAGAACTACATGGGGAGGCGTGTCTGTGTGTGTGTTTTTTAAATGGGCAGGACATGGGTTTACGTTCCTGGACCCCCAGCTGATACTTACACATGATCTAATGGTCTCCGGGAGACCATGGGAAGGGAGAAGCGTGAGGCAGACATCAAACCCATTTATTCTGAATCTTAAATTAGGACGGGATATCATCAATATTTTGGTTACATTGTTACACAAAGGACAAAGTAACATCCGGGTTGAGGTCTCTTCTTTGACTGCTTTGGGATTAGCGACATTTCCTTGGCTCAGAGATCCTGTGCCCATCACCTCTCGGCTGGATTTTAATAAAACTGTTGTACAAGGTGCCAAATCAGGACGGAGTTGAGAAACCGCCCCTGTGTTGCCTCTGCCAACCGCTGGAACCACCTCGACCTCAGCGTGGCTTCCCGCGGGGCGCGAATGGGGGGGTCCATTCCACACCCCCACCTTTTCTGGGCCGATCAGAAGGGGATCCTGGGGCACGTGGCCAGCCCTGCTGTCTCGGAAACACCCGATCCTAGGTGTGCTCACGCAGAGTGGGTCCTTGTCAATGGCACATGCTGCTGGGAAGACACGGGTCGCCCGGCAGAGAAGCCATGTGCTGTTCACCAGGACAGGAGATCCGATCGCACAACTCCTGATCTCATCGCACGTGATCGGGCCACCCAGGACTGTGGGGTTTTTAAAGTATTCCAGAGTGTAAATTAAAAAAAAAACAACAACACCCAGGTGGTGAGTTCATAAGGTATATCTGAGAGGGTCTCTTTGACACTGTCCTGTCAGTCATTTTTATTGTGATACATGGGTACCTTTTGTTTGGTTTGGTCTCATCCAAAACAAAACACATACGTGTTTTTTTTTGTTTGTTCCATTGTGTTTGATCTCATCCAGAAACACAATATATATTTTCTCTCCTTTACCCCAGCATGAAGAATAAAAGCAGGAGTGAGGAGGGAGAGTGAAGTGGGGAAAGAAAAGTAAAGCTTTTAGAGGAAGAAAAAAAAAAAAACCACGTATACACACAGATAGTACAGAGCAAAAGTTGCAGTCCAATCGTGCAAAACTTGCTTCTCCGGATAAAGCACTTTTGGACACGTTCATAATGTTCCCTTCCCCTGCATGGGTCCTCCCATCCACCTGGGATACACAGAGTGAAAGTGAAGCCATTCTCTTAAGGCTGAACAGACGCACCGAGAACATGGGTTGTGGACTGGGCAGCAGGTGGCGGCTTGCAAGAGAAGGACTCTTTCTTGCTCTGAGCGTGGCTAGCAACCTGCAATCCATCCTGAGGTCCAGGCACTCCTCATGCGCACGGGGGCAACAATACAGCATCCAAACCAAAGAAGACACATCAGTGGTGCCAACAGTAAAATCCCAGTTCAACTTTACAATCACAGGTACAAATTGCTCAAATCGATCATGTCATTTCTCCCCAAGACCTTGTCATCTAAAACTAATTAGAGGCCAGGTTTTCCCAAGGAATGGTCAATAGTCAAAGAAAATACTGGAGATTTGGAAGGAAATCATTCTTGTACCCCAACAGTCTGATGGAGCTTGGAAACCAGTTGTCCTGTTCTGCCAGGTTCAGGGTGTGGGGGAAGGCGGGCTCCTGGGTCCAGGAGGGACCTTCCCTGCCGTCCCGGGCTCTGCCCTTATAGCGGGAACACCAAGAAGCCCGAGAACGTGGAGTACTTCCAGCCGCCCATCAGGTTGCCCCGCTCCAGTTTGAGGTGCACTTTGTCCTCTCTCTCCATCAGCAGCAGGACCCCATTGCTGGCCGCTTCTCTGGTAACGTCCTGGTCTCCTGCAAACGCTGAGATCACCGGGTAGCCGTTCTGCATTAAACTGACCTACAAGGCAGAGCGCAAAGCTCAGCAGACTGTTCAGGGCCCACCTGTGCTCACACCCCTGTGTTCAACACCTGTTCTCACACAGCTGTTCTCACACCCCGCTTCTCACACACCAGTTCTCACACACCAGTTCTCACACATCTGTTCTCACACAGCTATTCTTACACACCAGTTCTCACACCCCTGTGCTCACATACCTGTGCACACACCTGTTCTCACACAGCTGTTCCCACACCCCTGTGCTCACACCCCTGTGCACACACCTATTCTCACACAGCTGTTCTCACACCCCTGTGCTCACACGCCTGTGCTCACACACCTGTTCTCTTCTCCCCTCCTCCCTGCCCCCACCATTTCCATGGAACCTGTCTTGGGGAACCAACCCAGAGGACTCAGTGGGTACCCAGCCCCAGGCTTCTGGCCCCACAGAGGGTGTGGTCGGGTCCGCAGCAATGGGGACGAGCAACCCAAGGCCGAAAAGGTCCAGTTTCCAAAGCGACCCACCTGGATGGTCTGTCTGTTGTACACTTTGACCACGTGGAAGCTGAAGCTGTAAATCCCTTTCCTCGGCGCCACAAATATACTCGAGGCGAGGTCGAAGTGGTTGCCGATGTTTACTAACACCTGCAACAGAAGAGGAGCACAGCACAGGCTTAGTGAGCCCCTCCCTGGCCAGGACCGGTCCTCTCTGAGCTGCCTGGGCTGCCACAGGGCAGGGGCTGCTGCGTGAGGACACCCTAGGGCAGGGAGGGATGTCAAAGGGGTGTCCTAGGGGGTGGAGATGCAGGATGACTTGTTAAAGTAGAGACATCTGTGGGTTGGAGAAGTGGGTGTTCACTGTGTACGTCGGGGGCAGGGCAGAAAGAACGGAAGGAAGACCGTCGGGTCAGTAAGCGCACGGTAAACTGAGTCTGCTCAGAGGTTTGTGGAATCATGGGGCACTTCCACATGTAGTGCTGACAGAAATGAGAGGCCAGGCCATGCCAGATGAGTATGAGTAGAGAACGGGTTAGGGGGCAAGAGGCCAATTAAATGAGAGAAATGAGGGCAGATGATGCTTGGGACCTCACTTCCCACGCTCCGGGAACAGACTGTGTGAGGTCTTGATTGGTCTCCATGTTACCCCAGCCCCAGTGCACACCCTGGCTACTGCACACAGTAGGTGCTCAATAATAGCTGCTGCTTAAAAGACTTCATCCCATAAGCACGGGCTGTGCCCACTTCCCTCATTTTCCTCTGAGTAACGTATGCTCCCCGGGATGAGCTGTGACATCACATGAACGACTTGAATACATAGCAGCTTGGTGAACCTCGGCTCAACCATGGGAATTCCATAGCCTGCAAGAATAATGACCTATCTAGCCAAGGGGTATGAGGTCACATGACCCTGCAGGTGGTTTTCCCCATATCAAAGGGGATGAGAGCATCGTAGTCATAAGCAAATGAAGCATTACAGTCATTAGCAGAATCTGGCCCCTCTGCCTGGATCCTGTCCTCAGTCCCCCTCACACACACATGCACAGCTCGGTTATGACACTAGAAGGGCCCGCCTGTGTTCTTGGCTCTCTAGACACACTGCCAGCAACACCAACACAGCCCTAGATAAGGCAGCCTGTCGTCTGTTTGAAAAATGAATGTCAAATGAATTTGGTCCGCGGGGATTTCTTAGGCGCTCATTACGGATGAAGAACAAGCCATTCCCAGAGTGGTGTCAGCAGCTGCTGCAACCACAACTGCTGGAATAATGGGTAAGTTGCCTGCACCAGGGCTGGGGGGGGGCTCCCCCTTCATCCCCATAGCCTGAGGGGCTCTCTCTCTCTCTCTCTCTCACACACACACACTCACACACACACACACACTAGGGCACTATAGACAAGGATGGTTGTACCCTCCTATTCTCCGTCTCCCCAGTGTATAGCTGCAGCTGGACTTAGGATGCTCTCAGAAAGAATAAAGTGTTGTCCTTTCAAGTCTTAGAGCTGCTTCGTCCAACTCTTGACTTCCACTCTTTCACCTCAATTTTATATTCTGGAAACTGGCCAATCCAGGGCCTGGCTGTAGACAACAGAACCCCCAGCCAGCTCAGAAAAGCAGGCTGCGTCTCCCAAACTGAACTGGGGAATTGGGGATACGCCCTTCAACCTGCCTTGCCATAGGTCTGTCATCCATGAAACGAGGATCCTGTGACCACTTGTCCTGCCCTACGTCACCATGTTCTTGACACTCAAATGAAACGATGGACGTAGAAAGGCTGTGCATCTATCCGTAGGACATTGGAAGGCGAGTTATTGTAACACAGTGAAGGACTTATTAATTCAGTAAATAGTTACCAATGCCTCTTCTTGCTGTCTCCTCTACTTGCACATAACCAGTTATTTTTATGTCTTGTAAGTAAAAGCAGATTAAAGAAAGACTTCCTCCCACCACTGCTTCCAAATCCTCCAAAACTTCAACTGTGTACCCATTCCCTAACAGGAATTTAAAGAAATGCACGCACTGGCCTGAAATGAGCAAGGCTATGTGTGCAGGTGTATTGATACGTAGGTGTGAGAGCTGGTGAATGGGGAGGGGAAAGTCTAAAATTGTACGGTGGTCCCCATGTGCTGTCAGAGCCAAGAGAGCCCCACTGGTGGATAGCATTTTGTCAGAAAGAAAGGACTGGTGAGTTCAAGTTTGGAAACCACTATGATATTTTCAATGTGTTGCTGAAAAAAATAAAAAGCACAACTGAAATCAAGGGGGAGCACAACACAAGAAGAAAATCACAACCTCTAACCCTGAGCAGGCACATCCCAGAGAAGATATGGCCAAGGTAGGGTCATGTCCATGGTGCTTTGGCTTTGACCCAAGTGGGAGACGTTAAGTCGGTGAGGCGGGGGAACTCAAGTCATTGATCTTGGTTTTGTTTTTATTCCTCTAAGCACACCATAGATGGATATATGGTATATATTGTACTTGTATAGCACCTTGTGTGTATTGTTTTCGGTGCACATTGCATTTATAGAGCCACACACTATTGTGTTTTGTACTTATATAGCCATTCTTGCTATAGTTCCCCCACCCTCTTGACCACTTCTCTTTCCTGAAGGTAAACATCGACTTCCCAACTCCCTTCCAAAATAAGCAATAGGCATATCTATTCCTACTGTTTGTTAAGACCTCTTGAGAACCCTTCTTGAACATGGAGAGTTTTAAATGCTCTGTGTCGATGTTGCCCAGTTGCATGGCTGAAGCCCATCCATCACAAATGACAGCCCCCACCCCAGCGAAAAGAAAAACATGCAGTTCTCTTTGGGGGAATACATTTCCAATCTCTTAGTTTTGTGGGGCTCTCAGTCACCCAGGTGTCCCCTGAGCTGACAGTTACAAAGCTACAATGTGAAAAAGAATTGGCCAGGAAAGAGTACTGGAAACAGGAGAGAGAAGAGAGGGGTAGAGCAGGCAGAGAGGAGATAAGAGCTTGGAATTCCGGTCCCCAACGCCGCCGGGAGCCCCAGCCGATGCGCCCAGGACCCTGCACTGCCCTCCCCGGGCGGGCAGCACGGTTCAGAGACCGGAGACCCATCAGCTGACCTGGTCGAAGTAGATGGTCATGGTGCGGTTGCTCATCTCTGACGGCTCGTGGTTGGTGCTCCGTGTGGCAGAGAAGGCCACCTTGGCACTGCCAGAGCGCACGGAGATGCCCAGCGAGGAGGTGACGGCACCGTCCGCTGACGGGCTCGAGTCGCACACCACCAGGCACTTGCCTTCCAGCACGATGGGCTCCGTGTCGTTCTGCGCCCGCACAGGGCAGCCGGCGGGCAGCAGCAGCAGCAGCAGGGCCAGCGCCGCCCCGAGGCAGGAGCCCCAGCCGGCCGGCTCGCGCAGCGCCCCCCGGAGCCCGGGCATGGTCAGCGGCGGCCCGCGGGAGCCCCGGCCAGGCCCCGGCATCCGGGCTGGGGGGGCAGCGCGCGGGGAAGGCAGCGGGTAGCAGCTGGAGGAGCGCCGGCGGTCGGGCAACGTGTGGGGCCGGGTGTAGCCTCCTCTGGCCTCGGTACCCTGCTCTGATGGTCAAGGCCAGGGTCGTCCTCACAAGAAAAGCGCCAGCGGACCTGTCAGGGCAAACAACCCAAACCCTTAGAACGGGAGGTAAGGCTGTGCGGGGAGGGGCGCGGGCAGCAGGGTCCTGCGGCGCTCCGGCCCCCTTGCTGGAGCCACCCTCTCGGTCCCGCGCACAGCCGCCCCTCCTGGATTGGCACAACAGGTTCCGAGAAACGCCCCGGCACCCAGGGTAGGACATCCCTAAAGGCTACCAGGCTGTACGCGCCGGGGTGCGGTCAGCTTAGCGGCCCGCGATTCTGCAGGGCCTCGGCTCAGACAGGGTCGGGGTCCCTCAAGGACTCCTACAGCGCCGCCCTCACACCCCCTGTTCGTCTAAGGCAAGGGGAGCTCAGGAGGCAGGCAAAGAAAAATCCACAAAAGGCTGTATCGCCTTCTGGTCAGCGGCATTTTCTTAAAAGCCACACCGAGAAACCTTCCCTTTCTCCGCTTTCCCTTTTCTATTTTCCCATCCTGGAGGTTCCTTCTAAGCTTAGTGAGGATCTTACCCATTTTCCACCCAGAGACCAAATCCCCAGCAAGCTCCTTAGGGTGCATACGAGAAAAAGAGAGAGGGAGACCCTAAAAGCAAACCCCAGCTTCCCCGTCCCCGTGGCCAGTAGCGAGCGCCTTTGGAGAGCCCCTAAGATCCCTCTGGCGCAGGACGAGAAGCCAGCGGCCGGAGCCCGAGCTGGGCTGATGGTGCAGCTTTCGTTTCCGGACACGGCTCCACCTCGCCGGGCTGGGAGGCGGCCTGGCGGCTCGCTGCTAACTTATGCGCCGTCTGCACTTTCCGCGGCCCCTCTGTTCTCCCTAAAGCAGACAGGTCATTTCCGTACCCAGCCCAGAAGCCTCTCCCCTCGCCGCCCACGGTCTCCGCACAACTCCTCCAATAGTCTAAGAAGAGAGAAGTTATTTCCCGAGGAGTAAATCCTCACCCCCAGGGGGGGAAAATTAATGTTGATATTCTCGGCCGCTTCTCTAAAAGCCCAGACGCAGACTCACACTGGTTCCCATTAAAATACACGCACGAATGCAATTAATGCGCGGATCGCGGAGCGCAGTGCCGGGTTGGTTACCTGGAACATCCATGATTAGCGAGCACCGCTGTCCGCCGCCAAGTTCTGCTTAGAAAAGATAAGCGGGGGCGGCGGGAGGAGACGCCGGGGCGACCCCGGTCCCCGCATCTGGCCAATGCAGCGCCGCCCCTCCCTGCCCCTCTTGCGCGCCGGCCCGCTCCCACTCCCGGCGCAACTGCAACCGCTGCACGCCCAGCACCGCGTACGCTTGCTTCGCACGGGTACGTTCCGTGTCTGGCACCAGGTCCGCCCAGCGCCCGCAGCGCCACCCGGCCTCTCCCCCAGGCCGCAGAGCGCACAGCCTGACGCCCGAGGTCCCCCTCCGAGCACGCACGGCGGGCGCCCTCTCGGCTCGGCACCCGCTCCAGCAGCCTGGCTGCGCCCTGCACCGCCCAGGGCCGGTGCTCACCCGAACACCCGGAGCTGAATCCTTCCAGACTCCTCTTTCAACAATAAGCACCATCAAAAACACCAGGCGCGCCTCTGATGTTCGATTCTTTCTCTTCGTTTACAAATTCCCTCCAAATCTTAATCCTGAACAGCGTAATCACTTTCATAATTGGCTAGAGGGAAGCAGCTTTATATTAAACAAACAACAAACAAAAAACTGAAAACCAAAACTAAACAAAAAACAAAGAACTGGGAGAGGAAAAGGCTTGGGATTTTAATGGTCTCAAGGTTGTGGTTCCGGAGTCTCCAGTTTGGGAAATTTCAGCATCTGGCCGGGATGAGGGAGGCGCCCCTGCCAGGGTGTCTGTGCTGCTCCTCTGAACCTCGGGGCTCGTGGAGCGCTTGGCACTCGCGCTTATTAAAATGCCTGCTCAGAGCTCTAAGGACCTGGGGAGAGGAGACGCGCGGGTTTCCGAGCTGTGCCCAGAGTGTGACGAGAGCGCAAGCACGGATGTGGGGCGCCCCCTACGGGCGCTAGGCTCTCCCTGCCGCGGGCTGGGCAGGAGTGGGGGAGCCCTAGGGACAAGGATGGGGTTTGCCTGTAGCCTTTTGGGGAAGTCACAGCAGCACTCCTGACTTCTTTAAAAATATAGCAGTAAACCAGTCTTTTTTGCACCCTCGCCCCTGACAAAGAGAATTGGCACGCTTGAGAGTTTGACTCTCACAAACAACTTTGCCAAGGTGATAGGTGCTACAGCCGGGTTCTGATGGGAGCAGGGCTGACGGACCTTTGCGCAGACCTCTGGGCTGCCTGTCCATGCCTCCCTTCAACGGAGACACGTATGCAAATACGCCCTCACTTTGTAACCTGGTTTTGCAAAACATCGTTAAAAAATACTTAATCCTTTGACTTGCACAGTATCCCTTCGCTGATCAAAATAAACCATACATCAGCCAACGCTATACAAAAAAAAAGGACAGCGGAAAAGTTATTTCTTACTCCTCCAGACTGCACACCCAGCCCTCTCTGGTTTGGAGGGTTCAGCCAGGGCTCTGGTTCCACTCTCTAGGCTGGGTCTTTGGGGTGTTCATGGCCCGATCCCCACCCCAGGCTCTCACAGAACTCTTTTCCCCATTAGAAGCACCAGGGCCTCATAGCCACACAATGAAGAACAAATTCACATTCACTTCCAATTAAGTTCAACCTGAATGGAGGTGGAGGGGGACAGGGCCAAGTGAGGACACAACTCCAGGGTGTGACCCAAGATACTTTCGGAATATGATTGTAAAAATCCAGTGCAAAGAACTTCTGAGCCACGTGTTTCCTGCTTTACATGCAGAAGTAGAATAAAATATAAAATTGCCCCCAGATCAATTATGTTCCTAGGGATATTTGCTGAAAATTGTTTCGCCTGAACATTTTTTATAACCTGCTGGTCAGATGTACTGAACTCTGAAATTTCTTCAAAACCACTATATTTTACTGCCATTTGTGTGTGTGTGTGTGTGTGTGTGTGTGTGTGTGTGTGTGTGTACGTGTGTGTGGTTGACACAGTGGACATTGTTAAGTCTTAACTTTCAGGTTGTTTCTTTAGCCCAGTGGTTTGCAAACCATAGCTAGAGAGCCATATGCCCCTCTTTGGCCCCTTAAGTGTGGCTCTTCCACAAAATACCTAATGATTAGCAAAGGCCAGCTTAGGAGCACCCTAATTAAGTTAATAACAATGTACCTACCTATATAGTTTAAGTTTAAAAAATTTGGCTCTCAAAAGAAATTTCAATCATTGTACCGTTGATATTTGGCTCTGTTGACTAATGAGTTTGCAGACCACTGCTTTAGCCCAATATGGCATCAATTTGACAATCTCTTATTGCCACAGTAAGCACAACTCTACCCATCGTATAGAGCCCTGACTTACGTGCATCAGTAGCAAAGAACACTAGGTCGAGGAGGCTACATGAGAAACAGATGGATAATTAGACCAATTCGGAAATGCTAATTGAGCGGCAATACCTCTCACACATCTATATTTCTTTAAATAACAGCTCTGTCAAGCAACTACCTTAACCGTTTTGTTGTAAGCATGTCTCCTGACTAATACGAATGCAAACACACGTGAACCAGATTATCATCATCACCTTTGGGGTGATAAAACCAAAACTCTCTTCCAGGCAGTAACAAAAACATTTAAGTTCTATACATAAAGAAACCTCTCATCTTTGTATATAGCAAACTCAATTACGGAATTAGAGCAATAAGCATTCTTATATAATGGGGGTGGAAACTAAGTTAGGCTTAAGTGTAGGCTTGAGATTATATTTAGGAGGAAGTTAGTAATTGTGAAAAGAAGCTGACTGACAGGAATGGGAGATTATTTGTCCACTGATTAGTTTCTTGTTATATCTGTAAGGAGGCAGGTAACTCGTGATAGATTTTAGTCCACAAACATGCTTAGAAAAACTGTTAGACCATAACTAGATTTAAAAAGGGAAAATGTCTTCTAGTTTTTACATGAATTTCATTTTCTGTCTCATTTCCACTAAGCTAGTCATTGTTACCATTAGTACTAGAACAGTAGTAATTGGCTCTGTTCTCTTAAGTGTAGGCTCATCCCCACAGACCATCACTATGGTAACCATTTATTGAGCATCTGATAGGATATATATATATATATATATATATATATATATATATATATATATGACACAATTTAACACCCATAATCACCCAGCTATACACAGAACTTAAAGGAAAAGTATTCTAAAATATATATATTTAAGTAGGAAAAGGACATGGATAATTTCAGGCTCCCTTCCTCTCATTTGTCCCAAGTATTGATCTCTAACAAAGTGTAAATATACTTCCTTTGGATAGAAGCCATCACTGGAATACATCTTTAGCATGCATTGTAGCCTTTACTTGCTGCTTTAAACTAATATGATATCACATTTATAATTCTCTTCCGGGTATGTGGCAAGTATGATCTGCTATGTATTTCATGTTCTTGGATGTGAATACCACATACATACGTTTAGAAATGAACAGGTAAGTAGTAATAAGCAGAGATAATATTTTTAAAATTTATTTATTAATTTTAGATAGAGGAACGGAGAAACAGGCAGACAGAGAGACAGAAACATTGATCTGTTCTTGTACGTGCCCTGACCAGGGATCAAACTGGCAAACTACATGTATCAGGATGACACTTTAACCAACTGAACTATGTGGCCAAGGTAGTGATAATTTTCTTTTAATTTTAACTTTATTTAGAGAATACTTGACAGATATAATTGTATATATTTAAAGTGTACATACATTGTGATGATTAGATAGACGTATACATTGTAGAATGATTACCAAGAGTAAGATAATTAATACATCCAGCACCTCACATAATTCACAGTTAACTCTTTTTCTTACTTCTGTGGTGAGATGCTTAAGATTTACTTTTAGCAACTTTTACCATACTATTAACTATAATAACTATGTTGTACATTAGACCCTGAGACCTTCTTACAACTGGAAATGTATACCTTTGACCTGCACAACCCTGTGTTCCTCCTTCCCCCTCACCCAATTATCAGTCAGTTCATTCAATTCTCTATTTCTGTGACTTTAAGCTTTTTAATTTCTTTAAGGTTCATGACCTGACCTGTGGTGGCGCAGTGCATAAAGTATCCACCTGGAATGCTGAGGTTGCCAGTTTGAAACCCTGGGTTTGCCTGGTCAAGGCACATATGGGAACTGATACTTCCTGCTCCTCCCCCCCCCTTTTTTCTTTCCTCTCTCTCTCTCTGTATATATATATATATATATATATATATATATATATATATATATATATTCTCTCTAAAATGAATAAATTAAAAAAAAGATATGCAAAAGAATAATTTCTTTAAAGTTCCTCCTATAAGTGAAATTATACAATATCTGTCTTTCTGTCTGGCTTATTCATTTAGCACGAGCATAATTATTTTCAGATTTATTCATGTTGTGACAGATGGCAGGATTACCTTCTTTTTGATGGCTTGATAGAATTTGCTTCTACACCTCATTTTCTGTACCTATTCCTCTGACTGTATATATTGTACATAGGGCTACAGTGAACATGGGGGTGTAGATAGCTCTTTGAGTTCCTGATTCCATTTTCTTCAGATATATACCCAGGAATGGGCTTGATGGGTTATAAAGTAAGTTCCATATTCACTTTAGTAGAAACATAATTTTATTTTTAAATCATTAGTATCTGTATTTCAAATGTGATGTAATACTATCCTCGAGAATTACTAAGATGTGGGAAATAACAATTCTACATATTATATACCCCTAAGCTATACATGCTATACTGTTAGCTATGCATGTTTATATTTCACACTGTAATAAAAAACATACTGAATTTCCTATTAATTTAAAGTTGTATAACAGCAATGAAGAAAATAAATACTACTGAATTATAAATATAAGAAAAATAATTTTTTTGTGTGTGTATGTGTGACAGAGACAGAAAGAAAGTCAGAGAGAGGGACAGACAGATAAGAAAGGAGATGAAAAGCATCAATTCTTCATGTGGCACCTTAGTTATTCATTGATTGCTTTCTCATATGTGCCTTGACCTGGGGGCTACAGCAAAACAAGTGGCCCCTTGCTCAAGCCAGTGGCCTTGGGCTCAAGCTGGTGAGCCTTGCTCAAACCAGATGAGCCCACGCTCAAGCTGGCGACCTCAGGGTCTCGAACCTGGGTCCTCCGCGTCCCAAGACGACACTCTATCCACTGCACCACCACCTGGTCAGGCAAGAAAAATAATCTTTAAGGATTGGAACCAATTCTAATTCAGTTTAACAGAAAGACCAGGAAAAGTTTGTTTTATGCAAGCAATAGGTTTGTAATTTTTTACTGAAATTACTAAATAATCAAAATAATCTAGTCAAAACAGGTAAAAATTCATGAATAGTTAAGAATTCTAGGTTAGCTAAATTCGAGTCAGTAAGACTGTTTATATCATGTGGTCATATTCTACAAAGCAAATTACCTCTGTCATTCAAAGAGCATACTGAATTACAATATTTTCAAAGACCAAATATTCGCTATTTTTTCTGATGTACCTTTCAACACTTAACAAACATTCTTTACAAATATGATTTTTAATTTAGCTTCCACTAGCAAACTGATAAAATGCAGAGTAACCATTGATCACAATGTGATCCTATTTCTACAGTATTACAAAATGAACATACTACATTGGTTGTTCTAGAATGCTTTTAAAACTTAGAAAAATAATTTAGTTACCTAGTTGTGGGTAAATATTAGTGCTTATGAGACTTATGAGGCAAGGACATTGCAAACATTCATAGTGAGCTATTTTATTATCTCAATGTCTCCTGCTACTTGAGTCTTAAGACATATTGTAAAATTACAGTAAAGGGAAAATTAGTAACTTAATGGACTTCTAACATTTGCTATAAAATATACCAGCAGACATACAAACCATTGGTTGGGAAAGA
This sequence comes from Rhynchonycteris naso, assembly GCA_037038555.1. Classification (NCBI taxonomy): domain Eukaryota; kingdom Metazoa; phylum Chordata; class Mammalia; order Chiroptera; family Emballonuridae; genus Rhynchonycteris; species Rhynchonycteris naso. The sequence goes on along the minus strand of CM072999.1, from coordinate 134,280,684 downwards.
AACAATCCATCTTTATTCTTTTCAGCTATATCTCATTGTCCTACATGATCCTAATATTGAATTTCTTCTATTTTATGGTAGGCAGTGTCTCTATTGCTTCACCAAATTGGGTCAATTGCCTAATGTTAGTCATTTTAATCTTATCAAAACAAAAGTCTTGATAGACAAGGACGCCATTTGTCAATTCTTATTTCTCAATAAAGAATAGATGACGATATTGCAATATGAAAGTTCCTACTCCAAGCTCTTGCTAAAAGAATTCTTGTGGCCCAGAAGGGAATAGAGAATTATGAATATGTAGCCAAAGCACTTCCTGGATTTTTATGTAAGTGTTCCTTCTTTTTATTTATTTATTTATTTATTTATTATTCATTTTAGAGAGGAGACACAGAGTGAGAGAGAGAGAGAGAGAAAGAGAGAAAGGGGGGAGGAGCTGGAAGCATCAACTCCCATATGTGCCTTGACCAGACCAGTGCAGGGTTTTGAACTGGCGACCTCAGTGTTCCCAGGTCGACGCGTTATCCACTGTGCCACCCCAGGTCAGGCATAAGTGTTCCTTCTTATAGTCTAATTGTGTAAGTTTCTGGAATCAGCTACATGTATGTTTTCGAGAATCTTTATATTTAAAATATTTTGTGTGTGTGTAATATACATAAATCACATCTTTTTCTTAGAAACTAGTTCTGAAATAAAAACATGAATAATCTGAGAAAAACCAAACCTGCTAGCTCTTGTACGTTCAGAAACTATAACTATGAAGTTATAGGTTAATGTGTGTTTTCCTTTCAAGTGTTCCCCAGTAAGAATACATTGTACAGGCATGCATGTTGTATTTGTAATTGTTCAATAATGTTTTAATTCCAAAAGTTTTGGAGCCACACTTAAACACTTTAAAGAATACTAGGCATAGAAGCATTCTGGCTTTCTTAATTTTTTTAATTGTCATTTAACATAGAGGCTATTTGTTCTTACCAGGGGACATGCCAACAACCTCAAAAAGCAACATATCACAGGCTGTGATGGCATTAAAGGAGTAAAACATTAGAAGTTTAGGGAAGAATCATTTGGTTGGTTCTATGATTGAAGGAAGAATGAGACCTGAATGTGGGACCAGTTTCTGGTGCTGGTGTTGGGAAGAAGTCATCCGACTTCCCCGTGCGCTCACTGTCACCGTCTCCTAGCTGAGCCCAGCTAAATAAGTTTCTATCTCCCACAGTCTTTGTGGCCTGGGTATCAGAAGGTATGTCTGTAATGGTGCTATAGAAACTGGACAGGGGACGGTAATATTGTAGCCCCACACAGAATAAAATGTAATTCAAACATTGCCGAGATTTGAGGACAACCTTTTTGTGGTTATTTCCAGAAGCCATAACTAAATTATTTCAAGCTTGATACTAACTGCTGATTTGAGACTGCTCTTTGGCAATGGAGCCGTCTGACAGAATGTCAAGCAAGCACGCACAGGACTGCTGTTTTTACACTGAGAAACCTGAAGCCTAGGGCTTCAAAAAGTTACATACACCTTGCTCAAGCTAAGAACACTGCTTATCCCATGGGAACCATTCTTCCAACCCAATCCACTATAAAAGCCATTTTGTGCTGTTCAGAAGTATTTAAGAGAAATATGGCTTATCCTCTGCACAGATATCAGAGGGCAGGAACCAATCTATTTAAGAAATGTTTCTCTACCTGGGAGTGAAGGATGCTGCGTGGTCATTTGAGCAAGCCGGGAGTGGGTCACTGCTGGATTCACGTGGCACCTGTCTGCCCGGGCTGCCCACTGCCCGCCTCCATACCGTGTCTTCATCATAACTCACCCAGACTAGGGACCTGTGTGTTACTAGTGGGCTCATGGAGGAAGGGAAGAGGGTGTTATGTGTTCCAGGATCCCCAAACTCTAACAAGCATGTGAATCACCCAGCAATCCTGTTTAAAAATGTGTTTTCTGAATCGGTAAGTCTGAGGCTGGACCAGAAATTCTGCATTTTTTGCCAACTCATAGCCGAGGGCAACTCTGCCGGTCCCCAGGCTAAACTTTGAGCAGCAATGTTTATTCCTCTAGTCTTGTGGGGGAATTAATCAACACCTGAGAACACTGGGAAGGTTTATAAAGACATTTACGAGGAAGGTATGCTTAAATAAAGGAAGTCAAACTAACACCCCAAAATGGCCTGCTGATCCTAGAATAAACATGGAAGCCAATATCCAATAAAAACAATTCCACAGCAGATATGATCCGTGTCCGCCCCCTAAAGCTGTTTTCTCAAGTTTAACCTGCTATAGCCTATAGATACTATTTCTGAAAGAAACGAAATCATGGTTGTGTCCAAACATTGTACAAAATGTTATTTTTTCCCCCTGCTTTTCTAAAAGCTCAACTTTGGCACAGTGGAGAGTAACCGAGGAATAACTTTCTAAGTGCCTTTGTGATTGACACCTCGGGACAGTTTCTCAACTCTGTCAGCTTGTTCTGTTGGGAGTTGCTCCATAAATGTCCCCAGAGAGGTTTCAGTTCATTTGCCTCTCACTAGGCCAATACCTACCTACGGCTGAGAGCTTTGTGATGGGTTTTTGTGAAATGTGTAGTAGCCCTCCGTCCCTTGGAGAAAAAGCCTTGTGGTTCCCAGCAGCACAGCGGAGGAAAAGAGGATGTTGGCATTAACATTTGGATCTGCTAAAAACTGGTAGACATAGGAAACTTATAGACGCACATGAGAGCAAACAATCTCCTACTTGTGATGTCAAAATAGTCTTTTTTTATATATATACAAAACTTGGGCTTTGTATACTCACTCCCTGAGCCTTTGCAAGATAAAAAGTTTACTTTAAAATAAGCAAAACCTGGAAGCAAAGCCATCCACGAGATGTCTGTTTGATAAATGATGGTTCTTCCCACTCATGATAAGCTACAAGCAGGTGTCTGGAGGTCCCCTCAGGATGCTCTTCATTTCCAATAAGCATAAGCATTTGTGAAATTCCTAATATATCTGAGACATATGTATTCTATCACCATGTCTCTGGAGGAAACGCCAACCACATAGGGAGGGAAGAAGACTCTTAACGAGTCAGAATGCAGAAAGTCAGAAAAAGTGCTGACTCACTGTCAGGGCTGAGAAATCAGAGAACCTGGAGACAATTAAACTTGAGAGCTAACCCAGGAGTTGCGGAGGGGAGATACGCTTTGGAAAAAAATAAAAACAAGCAGTTTTATTAGCTAAGGCATATTCATATTAAAATTCCTAAGACTCTGAACCCTAAGCAGTGAGAAATATTTAACAATTCTTTTCTTTTTCATCTTTTTTATTTTATTCATTTTAGAGGAGAGACAAGGAGAGTGAGAGAGACAGAAAAAGGGGGAAGGAGCAGGAAGCATCAACTCCCACATGTGCCTTGACCAGACAAGTGCAGGGTTTCAAACCGGCGACCTCAGCATTCCAGGTTGATGCTTTATCCACTGCGCCACCATGGGTCAGGCTGAGAAATATTTTTTCCCAGCTTTCAAAAATACAGAAACCAAAGGTTTGTATCATGAAAAAGAAACATTGCATAACATGAATTGCATTTCTTGCTGGAGAGGTTTTTGTTTTAAGTAACTTTCAAAAATCCTCTATGTGTCGTTAGGAAGCTTTCAGGGAATATTAAGAATTGCATAGTTTTGTTTTACCCTATCATGTTAAAATGGTCTGCACAGAATAGTTTTTAAATGTTAGACTAATACTAAAATAGCCCTTGATTTATTTATATGCATTAAATAGTTCCCTAAAATGACATGTGATTATATGCATAGCACCTTGTTTACATCTCTGTGACAGTGCCGATGGGGAGCCCTGCTTTAGGATTACTTACACACGTCTTGCTTATTCGCAAACTGTTATTTATTTATTTTTTTTGCAAACAGGTACCCTAACTTTTTTTTGCTTTGTTATTTTCAACACACCCAACATACACATTTGCTTGTTGGGAGTTTTACTCATGTTTGCATATTGATACACTGATTGTGCTACTCATAAAAAAGCAAGTCTTAGGTAATGCTGTTATATATCTTCATGCACACTTTCAGAAATAACTAATGGGCAAAATGATCTAAATAAGTTAAAAATAATTTAGAATGAAAGAGAATTACCTTTATTAACCAAGCAAGAAAAAAAGTTAGATGAAAGAGATTGTGTTAGCATAATTTTATTTTTTATTGTCTTGTCTTGCTTCAAGAGACACTGATGCATGGTCAAAAGATGGAGGGGGGGGTGTTTTAATCCTGGGCTTCTTTCTGTGTGTTAGCGTTTATAGTCTGGCATTCTAACTCCTGCCCGAGATGGAACTGAGTTTAAGATAGTGGAATGGGCAGACTGAAGGTTTCTCCAAGCTGTTCTCAGAAATGGAACATTTCTTCAATCTGTACATCCTGACAGAGCAGGACTGGTGCTTGGGCCTCTCTGCACACACAGGGGTAGCTTAGCTTTCATGGAAACGAGAGACGGAGTATTTGCTCATCGATTATGTGACACACTGAGCTTTTCCGGATACCTATGTGGCACGAAATGACAAGTACCATTGTGTATAGAAAACATTTTATCCTATAGTTTACTCTTCTATGATTACTATTCTAGTTTAATGCTGCTTAGTACAGCTCTTTAGTTCGTGAAAGAGATTGTCCCAAACCTGCTGACTCACCTTCAACAGTGTGGAAGCTCGGCTGAGGCTCTGCCCTTAGAATATGGTGCGCGGTAATCAAAGAACAACAAGGTACAACCCACAATTCAACCTAGAAAACAGACCAAAAAAAAATTTATATTGATAAAAAAAAATAATAAACCTCCAATTGATGTTATAAACTCTACTGAGGGTCTGGGCTGGGAGAAATTTGAAACATTCGGCTAAAACAAGATCCGAAGACAACTGTCAGTCTCGTTCTCCTGCTTTTTGCCAATCCCTCATGCCCAGGCCTCAGCGTGAATTGATTATATTACTGGGAGCCCCTGTTTCTGTAATGGAGAAATATTATAGCACCCTTAGGCTCCCAATCCTGCAGAGAGAGAATTAATAACTAATCACATAATCTCCTCCATAATTTATTCTTCATAATCTTTCACGTGGCGCATGACTGATAATGCGAAAGAAGGTGGGAACTGTAAGCCTATTCATATCCGTTGTTTTCATAACACCCTTCTTACTTGGGCTTGGCTGTGGTGGAGGCAGTCCACCTGAAATGTATTATTGAATCTGGGGTCTCCCGTGCCTGATTTAACCAGCTGCTGCTCAGAAGAAAGTGACAGGAATGGTTTTGAGCAGAAAAACAAACTCCTCTGCCAGCCTTTTAGACTTCTGCCAAAGCCAAAGCAATAAAGAAAATAGACAAAAAAAAAAAAAGTTTGAGGATGATGATTTCTAAAGTAACTCTACATGGGGACACTGTTCCCTTGTCTTCCAAGTATCGGGGAAGGCATCAGGTTCCGGAGTTTAGAATCACTACGGAAGTACAGTATGCACTACATAGCTGTTCCCATTAACCTGGGTGTAGTAAAGGGCAAGATTGGCAGAAGGAACTTTAAAGCTTATATAAGTCACCAACTAAGCAACACGAAATGCAATCAGAGGGAAAAGGAAGGAAATTCTGTGATGAAACACCTTCCATATGATCTCTGAATACCCCCAGCCAATTGTGTCAGGCAAAGTCCTGAATAAAGTTAAATTTAAACAGTGGTTAGAAACCCTTATTCCTCCCCAATATTGATTAACAAGACAAAGGTAAAAATGAGGGCATTTACTTTACTGAAACCTGCACTGTTAGGTAGGTATGCAAACTGCTGAAGGCACAAGCTGGTGTTTAAAATGGGGACACTACAGGGGACATGCCCTTAGTGAGAGGGCTTCCGACTGGCAGAGAATCACGGGATGCCACACAGCTAGTTCTGCTCCTCCATCTATGCACCCCTTCTCCCCGTAAGCAAGGGTGACGGCAACAAATAGGGCACACAGCACTTCCTTCTGCTTCTTAAATATAACACCTTTCAGTTTTCTCATTAAATAAATTCAGACTGAGTGACAATGATGGCACAAGCACTGGAACATCAGAAGAGTCAGCAGACTGATGGCCTATTCAAGGGCAAAGTTATGGCCAGAGGCCCAGGTTGCATGACACCCCCTGAGAAGGGTGCCCCCAGGAGGAGTGACAAAGCAGCAGGTAGCCTTCAGGACTTCCCCAGTGACGGGAGGGTACCCTGCACCTCTGAGGGTCCTCCCGGAGATCTATGCTAACAGAGTGCTTGATGCCAGGGGGCCTTGGGCCCTGTGGTCCCAGCCTGACCTGAATAGTGGCTAGAGACGGAGGCCAACCCTGTAGGTACTCAGCGTTCCTGTTTCTCAATACTCCATGTGTGTGGTCACACACGGTTGCTAGGAGACATAAATGCTGTTTCACAAGTTATAAACACCCCTCAGGAAGCGCCTGGCTTCTCCTCAGTCTGCCTCCAGCACCTTTTCCCTCTGCTGATTGAGATCCACACCCCTTCACTGTAATAATAGTTCTAAATGCTCGTAGAACAGCTGTGCCAAGTGCAGAGCCCTCCAGTGAGTCATTGAACCTGTGGTTATCTTGGGGAAGGCATCAGGTTCCGGATGCCTTCCCCAACTCAAAGATGTCCTCTTGGGGAGGTGCGGGGGCCCTTATGGCTGCACTACCCTTACCTGGTGACAGTGCCACTGTCTGAAGGCACACAGAGGACAGGTACGTGCCCCAGCAAGGGAAAGATGCAAAAAGCTTGGACTACTTCAGCATCAGGAGTCAATTTATAGGTAGTCTTATAAATATTTTCTCTGTATTTTATATATATGTAAAGTTTTAACATTTAAATATGCATGTTTAATTTTATAAACATTATACATGTATACAGCTTTAAAACATCATCGGAAAGAAAGACATAGAGCACCATCCGAGGCGGCGTGCATCCCACGGTACACCAGGACCCTCCAGGCTCACTTGGCTAGTGTCCTCTGCAGCACTGCTCCGGGTGTCCAGGCAGCAGCGAGCGGCACATTCGATATTTTGTGGGAGGCAACATGGTGAGCAGAGGGGCACCGACCAATTTCTCTTGGCCATTTGCAAGTGCACTTTCATGAGTGGAATGACTGACTTCCCTGCTGTCCACGTGGCCCAGGGGAAATGTGTCCAACAAGTCTGAGAGGCAGAAGAAGGTCTGCTGGGACCATGCCCCCAGGGGAGCCACGTTGGATAGTGTAGTGTTTGTGGGTTTTATCTTTATCATCAAATGTAATTCCTGGTTGACTATGTCAGTAAACAAACATATCACTGGTCATCCCAGCAGAGGGCGGCAGGGAAGATCACTCCATGAAACATCTCGGTGAATGTGGGGCTGGCGCGTGTGTGAAAAGGATGCAGAGAAAGCACCTGTTGCCACCAGCTGCCAGCTTGAATTCAACATGGCATCCACCGCTCACAGATCCATTTGACTTTCTGGAGGATAATGAAGAGCTGGGTGACACAGACACAGATGACATTATTTTGTTTAGACTTTTAAAGGGCAGTTCAAAGAGGAGATGAAAAACTACGTTGAAAGGTGGCCTCTTGGGGCTGCTGAAACCAAACATGGCGCATCAGAAAGGGCTTTCAACAAGATAAAAGGCCCCTTGATTGGGTGGCCGGTTGGAGGTACTCTCTTTGGTGGCATTTGTTAATGTTTTATATATGCATCGATTGGCTGTCTATCATTTGGATCCTTGTTCTCCGTGGGGATCATAGTATCAACTATCTTCACACCGAGCCCAGGACAGCTCATTGAAAGGGGGTCATCGCCCCAGCTCCAGACTACTGAGTGCCCTCCTGGGCAGGACCCAACAAAACGATGGTTCTGCAGGGGCTAATGGGCTAAGGGCACAGACACTCGGTTGTCCACCTGCCCTGCCTTACCTGTGGCAAAGAGGAAATCTGAGGGCAGCGGTCCCCCCTGCCCTGGGAATGCAGACCGGCATGGGGAGATAGAGCACCCACGCAGACCGGAAAGGCCTGTGTCCATGCTGTGGCTGCAGGAGCAATCCACATGCATCAGGAAGAGAACGGGGCTGCCTATGCAATGGAGAATTCCCAAAGCCTTCAAACTATGGTATGGTAACCTGGGGGATCGCAGGAAAAGAACTGGAATAAACTTTGGTTTTGAATGAACTTTTTCTAAGGATTGGGAATGGCAACTGATGACCCAGAGACCCAGAAACAGTCACCTAGATTTGTCTACCACTGTCCACTGATTTTATTAGAGTGGCAGATGTGAGTGGTTGTCACCGAGCCAAGAAGCCTGCATAGCATAAAATTATTTACTTTCTGGTCCTTAATATAAAAGCCCTGCTGATCCCTGTATGCAGACAGATATACCTGCACGAAGGTTAGTATTGTTTTGAGAGTTTGAAGAATAGAACACGATTACTGTGTGTCACAATGTGATAGATCTAAGTGCTTTTCAGATGAACGATAGAGACAGATACAGATATGTATATCATTTGTATAAAATAGTGTATGTTTCTGATAAGTTAAAAAAATCAGTAAACTAGAAGTCACTCCTGGGGCAGAAAAAAAAATGCAGATTTAAAAAAATGCAACTTTCATAAAGTTATCAGTACGAGAAATTATTTTCCAACTGGAACGAAAATAAAAATTAACATTATGTGAAAATATTTAAGGCTTGAAACTAAATTTAGTGATTACTTAAAATTCCTTGGTTTTAGCTCTTTACGGTAAAAATAGCAATCCAATACACACATCCTGAGTTTTCCTCCTCACTCTTTGACTCCTCTCTCTCTCTCTCTCTTCCCCTCCACCCCCACTCACTCCAATGTAATGTAGCACTTCTCCAATGCTTTGGCATCATCTCTCTCCCTAACAGAAACTTAATTAACATTTTGGTTCTATTAGCAGCATATACATTATTTATTAACTTGTATCAGGAGTAACTTTGCAATGGGCAAGCTGTGGAAAGCTGCAGAAAATGATCGCAGCCCCACTGCCATCCATGATAGACACATGCATTTAAAAGGGAGCCTTTTTTTCCGTCTGTTGGAAATGGCCAGCATCGCAAATTGCTTGCTTCATTCACAACTGCCCGTCCACCCGCGCAACATGAACCCATGCAGTTAGCACGAGGGCTTGTGAGCGCATGCCCATGAATTTCAGAATACTCTGGAGGCGCCGCTGAACTCTGACCCTACGTCTTCAGTTTGGAAGAGCTCGACCAGTCCCAGACCGCAGCTGGGTTCATGTGGATTTCAGCAGGTGGTCCGCAAGGTGCAGTCACAGAAGCATGGTCAGGACACTGTTCCTTTCGCCTATGATAACTGGGAACCTGAAGACATAACTCACACCCCTGTCCCTGCAAATGCCTTCCTAGGTTTACGCGCCTCTACCACCCTGCGGGGAGCAGTGGTCAGTGCTCTCGTTCGGGGCGTCATTTACAGCCGATGGCACCTCTCTGAAACAAGCTATATGGACCGGATAAATCGAGTGAGTGTGGGATGGGTGCGGGTGGATAGAGTGTGTGTGTGAGTAGCACGACTGGACAGAGAACAGCAATCAGAAGATATGGGACAAACATACAATTGACAGAGGGCTTCAGAGAAAACAGAGTGTATCTCACGTTGAGGAATGCAGCCTTACAGGCAGATAAATACAGCATTTGAATTTGTACAGACAATTTTTTTTCTCCTCGGGGGTGGGGTGGGGTGGAGTATAGTTGAAATTTTCCATTTAATCATAATTTCTCAGTCTGTCACTTATTGTATTAAAAACGGCAGGGATACATTTTACCTAATTGGACTGACAATATGTAGGCACCTCTCTGCTGACTAGCTTTCTTACAAAAATACGTAGTGAAAACAATGTTTTAAATCTCTCGTTGTTGCTCTGCTTTTTTAATTAATTAATTTATTTTATTTTATTTATTTTTCTTTTTAATAGGGACAGAGAGAGAGTCAGAGAGAGGGACAGACAGGGACAGACAGACAGACAGGAATGGAGAGAGGTGAGAAGCATCAATCATTAGTTTTTCGTTGCCATTGCAATACCTTAGTTGTGCATTGATTGCTTTCTCACATGTGCCTTGACCGCGGGCCTTCAGCGGACCAAAGCAACCCCTTGCTAGAGCCAGTGACCTTGGGTCCAAGCTGGTGAACCTTCGCTCATGCCAAATGGGCCTGCGCTCAAGTTGGCGAGCGCGGGGTCTCGAACCCGGGACCTCCGCATCCCAGTCCCACACTCTATCCACTGCGCCACTGCCTGGTCAGGCTGTTGCTCTGCTTTTATTTTGGATTTAAATGGAAACCGATGTAGCACAAATGCTAAATGCATATTTAGAGCCTTTGGAAACAGACAATAGTGGGAATTGCATCCTACTTTTGAGGAGGCAGCATTTTAAAATGATAGTCTTCCACCTGACCAGGCAGTGGCGCAGTGGATAGAGCATCAGACTGGGATGCAGAGGCCCCAGGTTGGAGACTCCCAGGTCGCCAGCTTGAGCGTGGGCCCATCTGGCTTGAGCAAAGCTCACCAGCTAGAGCCCAAGGTCGCTGGCTCCAGCAAGGGGTTACTCAGTCTGCTGAAGGCCTGCGGTCAAGGCACATATGAGAAAGCAATCAATGAACAACTATGGTGTCACAACGAAAAACTGATGATTGATGCTTCTCATCTCTCTCCATTCCTGTCTGTCTGTCCCTGTCTATCCCTCTCTCTGACTCTCTCTCTGTCTCTGTAAAAAACAATAAATAATAAAATGATAGTCTTCCAAGGATGATTTAGGTTTGACGTTATGGGAAAATGCATTAGGAGCCCGTTACCTCAGTGGGTTTATTTATCTCTCTGACCCTGCCTGACAGCTGAGTGCTTGACTACACCTGCTGGCAGGTGCTGGTTCTAAACTATAGAAAGTCGACGGCACGTTGTTTCTAGGACACTGAATTTAGGATTTCTTTCCCATTTGGGCAAATAGTGCTAAAAAAGCATAAGTAACATAAGTAATACCGTTACAAGGTTTTTGTCTGACTGTTTAGAGAAGCCTCACATTAACATCAGCACTTTTACTGATAGTTTACATAGATTTGGGTAAGGGTGTACATAGGTCTATGCCTATACAAATACACATTCACAGAACTTTAGAAAATAATGAACTAGTCCTATGAATCCAGACTCTGAGTTACCATGGAATAAAACCAGATTTGCATTATGAAATGAAAAACCAAACAGTACGATAAACACAGATAAAAATTTCCACAATTAAATTAAAGGGAATCTTTTGAATGTTGCAAGTTTCATCAAACCAGACCCATGTAATGAGTCAGTAATGTTTGTATTATGTATATTACCCGAGAGATGAGCAGAACATTCTCCCAAACTGAAGTGCTAAAGCCAGAATATTTGTGTCCCACACAGACTCACATGCTGAAATACTAATGCCCCATGTGACAGTATATTAGAAGGCGGGACTTCACACAGTACTTAGTCATGATGGGAATTGGTTCCCTATAAAATAGAGACCCCACAAAGCTCTGTAGCCCCTGCTAACACAAGAGGTCACAGGAAGAAGGCCTCATCTGTGACCCTGGAAGCCCCCACTGAACACAGACCTTCAGAGTCCTGACCCTAGACTTCCAGCCTCCAGGAAATAAATACTTGCTGTTTATAAGCACTCCTCCACTACCCATTCTGTGGTGTTTAGCAGCCTGAATGGACTAAGACCTGAGATATGTCAAAAGTGTGGCTTTATTTTCATAAGGGGATCTCTGCTTCTGGAGATAAAACATTGAGTTTCCTCCAAAAAAATTAATTTCATAATCTACAGACTTTCAAAGTCCTTAAAATTTCTGAGTCCATTAGAAGCTTATGTTCTAGGAATCACTTCTTGCAAAGTCTTGCCTGTGTGAAATTATTTCAAGTATGAGTCATCTCATTGCTGATATATGTATTTTTAAAATTTAATTAGAGTGGTAGAGCATCCGCCCAGTGTGTGGCAGTCCCGGGTTCGATTCCTGGCCAGGGCACACAGGAGAAGCGCTCATCTACTTCTCTACCCTTCCCCCTCTCCTTTCTCTCTATCTCTCTCTTTCCCTCCCGCAGTCAAGGTTCCATTGCAGCAAAGTTGGCCCAGGTGCTGAGGATGGCTCCATGGCCTCCGCCTCTGGTGCTAGAATGGCTCCGGTTGCTCTCCCCCCCCCGCCCCCCATGGACATGCCGGGTGGATCCTGGTCAGGTGCATGCAAGAGTCTGTCTCTCTGCCTCCCCACTTCTCACTTCAGAAAAATAAAAAGAAATAATAAAAATAAGAAAAAAAGAAATTAGAAGACATATATGGTATATAATACCAGAGTACTCCTCTATTTTTTTTTTTTTAATACTTGAAGAGCAAAGCCTATCTAGATTCATACAGAGAGCCTGGGATTTTAGAGTCTACAGGATCAATACTTCAAAAATATTTTTTGAGCACAAATGTTAACAAGGAAGCCTCAACACATGAGCACAGCTAACAGCTGCCCGTCGGTCATAGTAGGCTGAGAGAAAGTGCGATGTGATGGCTCAGTTCGTCCATCAAGACCAAGGCATCTTGGTCACTGGCTGAAAGTGGACTCACGGGAAGCTGACAGGGAGAATCCCAGGACGCGGCAGAACCTGGGGGAGAGAAATCAGGAGAAAGTGGCCTACAAGATGGTGGGCAGCTAGGTAGGCAGAAGGGAGCAAAAGTGTTGAAAAGAAATGGAGAAATTGCTGAAGTAAATTTAAGAGAAAATCACCTCTTTGCATGCAGTGGGAGAAACTACAAGAAAAGAAAATGGGAGGGAGCAACACCACCTTGGCCATGAGGAGTGTGTCTTCTCAGACTACCCTAGGTTTTTATTCCCACAAGAGAAAGCACTTTCTGGTGAAGATTCTGCAAAGAAAGAGCAAATTAAACCACACACTCGAATAGCTGATTCATTTATACAGAGAGAAGTATCAGGACAGAGCGACATGTATTGTAGCAGACTTTCTTTCAACCATAGATGAATTCTTCCTGTGAAAATGCAAAGAGAAGGAAACACAAGGAAACTGTGTCTGACAGAAGAGATAAAAATCAACCTCTTCATTGAAAAAACAAAGTATTTAATACGAGTAACGAGACCACAAAATATCAACGCCAGGAACTACCTTCCATATCAAAAAAGATGAATCCCTCATATATTTTGACCCTACGAACAGGTGAACTGACTGGCTAGAACACATGTTGCTAATTTTAGCTCTAGAGGCTTCTCCCTAAATCTCATCTTGGAGGCTTCTGCACTGACTAATATTGTCCGATCAACCATCTGTGGCGTGGTGTCTCAAGGTGCAGAAACGTCACAGTTCCCCTTGCCCCACATTCTGTATTATGTGTTCATTTAGATGCTCTCATTTATGAGAACCAAAGATGCATTGGAAAAAATTTGAGTTTTATACACAACTATGAATGTATTTTCAGGACATTTCAAAGTCATGATGCAGCATGGGATTACTAGCAGAATATTTTAAAGTATAATTAGAAAACTACAAAATTGAAAATAATTTGGGATTGCAATAGGCAAAGTTGTTCTGACCAGAGTGTAAATCTTGAAACGTTTTTAAATGTTAATGCAGCCATCCTGCTTCCTGAGTGGTTGCCAGATTTGCCTGTGGTGGTAATCAATGAATTAATGATACCTTGAATTAGACTAGCTTTACTGTTTTTAATGAGATCAGCCTAATAAATCCCATTTTAAGAAGCATTTGGTTATTAAAATAGCATTATCATAGAGTCTTTGAAATTTTAGCAATTTTTACACACTTATGAAAGGCAAGCATACATTATATACCTTTTCATTACATGTGGAAATCAAAAGTGCAATACAGTTCCTGAATGCAGGCATGCCAAAGAATAGGAAAGAGTGCTCTCTGACAGTCACACAATTACATGGAACATGATGAATTTCTTCCCATCTGTTCCAGTTTTTTTGAACTCACAATAGTCTATGAAAATTTAAAATTTTGACGTAAGGACATCCACGGAATGCTAGATTTATCATCCATATTCTATAGAGGACATTTGATCTTGTTAGAGAATGATGCCTTAGTTGGGGCGATACTAGTTACTTTAATAAAGAGGACTCCAAAATACCTCATGGCTTCCTCCTGAAAAAAAAAAAAGTTTACTTTTCTTCCCTATAAAGTTCAAAACAGATGTTCTTGATCAGCAAGGAAGTATTCTGACAAGGAGTCATTTAAAGACCCAGACACTATCTATTTTGGGGCGTTGTGATCGGCACCAAAGCCGTCACTCGTGTGTCTCCAATAAACCGAGAAGAACAGGGCAGAGAGGCATGTGTGTCTCTGCCACCCAGGGCGTGGGCACACACCACTGCTGCCTGGATGCCGTTTGTTAGTGTGTCTACATAGCTGCAAGAGCAGGTGGGAACTGTAACCCAGGCTGGGTCACTGGTATATCGCAAGACATCCAGATTATTGAAAAGAACTATTTTGGGGTGGGGTCTGGGGGGAGGTGAAAGATGAGTGATTTTCCAAAAAAAATAAAATGTAACTTTCAAAAGTTAAACTTGATATCCCATTAGAAAAGAACAACGAAATAAAAAAAGCATCCTACAGAGTGTTTTTGCTGCCTAGAAATTCTGTGTTCTGCTCCTTCCTCCCTTCCTCTCCCCATACCTTAGCAACCACAGATCTCTGTCCTGTCTCCACTGTGCAGCCTTTCCCTGAATGAATGTCATCTAGTTGGAATCACGCAGAATGTAACCTTTTCACATTGTCTTTTTTCACTGAGTAACGGGCGTTTAAGTTTTCTTCGTGTCTTTTTGCAGCTTGGTAGCTCCTTTCTTTTCCTCACAGAAGTGTATTTCATTGTCTGGATGGGACCACCCTCTATTTATTGGTGTGCCTACGCAGGGACATTTGACTTGCTTCCAAGTTTTGGCAATGATGTATAAGGGGGCTGTAAACATCTACCTGCAGGCTTCTGCATGGACATAATTTTGCAGCCATTTGGGGTAAATACCAAAGAGCCTAATTGCTGGACTGTAAGGTAAACGGTATGTTTCATTTTATAAGAGAATGACACAGTGTCTTCTGAAGTGACTGACCATTTAGAATTCCCGCCATAGGTAAATTCCTATTGCCCACACCCTTGATGGCTGGCTGGCCTGTGGTCTAATCCCTGATATGGATTTTGGCCATCCTACTCAGTGTGTCCTGTATCTCTTTGTTGTAATTTGCATTTCCCTGCTGGCATACCATGGGGAGCGTCTTTTCATATGCTTATGTGCCATCTGTATATCTTGTGTGGCCAGGAGCCTGTTCAGGTCTTTAGCCTGTTCTTAGATCAGGCTGTTTGTGTTCTTATGGTTGCGTTTTTAAGAGTTCTTTGTATATTTTGGGTAACTGTCCTTTATCAGATATTTCTTTTGCAAATATTTTCCTCCCAGTTTGGGGCTTGTTTTCTCATCGCTTGCCAGTGTTTTCTTGCAGTAGAAGTGTCTCCTGTGAATGAATCCTCACAGATCTTGCCTTCGGTATGGCGTCTAACAAGTTATCTGAACCTCTCTTCCATGTGATTGTTCAGGATTTCAGTAGTTTATAGACACTGCTTTGGAGAAGTTTTGCTACCAATGGAACAAAGGAATGTGGTGGGAGCTGGAGAGGGAGGACTGAGGCCAAGAACAAAATCGTTTAAATGATTATGTCAAAAGCAGGGACTGCTGAGGTACCTCCCCGGGTGCGTGGGCGCCTGGGTGCGGGAGGTGACGGAAACCAGGAAGCCGGTGCACACAGATGGATGGGGTGGCCGGAGACAGGATCCCAGTTTGTTCATCTCTGGGAACAGCAGGAACGCAGAGCACGTGGGTGCCCATGTCGGCAAGTGAAGAGATGCAGTAGTGGGCGTTTGCGATTTCTATTCTGAAGCTTGAATGCCTCGCTGAGTAGAAGACCAAGAGTAAAAATGGGGAAAAAGGTGTTTGGGGAAAGAGCAGAAGAGAACTACAAGGTCAGTGCAGGAGGAAAGTTGCCACGATTGCCACGAATCGGTAAGAACCAGCTTGTAGGTCTCTGTGGACGATGTCAAGGGTGCGTTCAGTCCGGATGGGTGTGCCCATATTTTTAGCTGGGTTCCCTGGGAAAATGCAAGCCAGAAGGTGGGCTTAGCTCGGGCATCAGTGTTCTCTAGTGATTAATAAAGCAAGACAGAGCGAAGGAGTTGAGACTGTACGTATGGAAGTGATTAAATGTAAGCAATCATCGGAGTTAAGCGATGTAGTTCAAGAAACGTCGTGGAGGATATAGGCTTGACAGAATACCCCCCCCCATGGGGTGGAAAGGTGGTCGGAATGCACTGCTGACCACTGGGTGCTATTGGTCAGGACTGTGAGGCATGGGGCTGAGACAGCAGACAGTCTGCTGGTGGTGACTCACCTGGGTAGGGAGTGTGTCTGGATAACTAGAAGAGAAGATTTCAAATAACTTGAGGCTAGGGTGCTTGGCAGGATCATCTCCGTGAGTTGGCGAGTTGCTACAAATATGAGTCAGGGATATTTTGGACAAAATGGCAGTGACTCAGTAGTTAAAAACACCAAGGAATGAGGGGGACTCTCCCAGGGACACGGGAGTGGCCACAGCAGGGAGGAGCAATGCTCCATCTCATGCTCGGAGACGTGATTCAGAGCTGAAGTAGGATCCAGAAACAGCAGATAAGAGAAAGGGGATACCTGTCCCCTAGGACCCCCAAGGCCCCTAGGGGAAGGGTTGGGGGGGCGGCAGAGGCCAGGAGACCTGGGAGGAGAAGGGTCCAGTGGCAAGGAGGCTGAGGACAAGGTGATCTTGCTGAGGATGAACTAGAATTTCAGGGCTAGGATTTGGGGTTTGGGGGGAGTGAGAGAGGGTGAGAGGGCAAGAGATATGCAGTGACCTGGTGACTTCAGTCATTGCTCTTAGAAGATTCATTTTATCTGCCCATGGATGTAGCCGAAGCAAGTACTTCTAGAGCAGCCCTTTGAATACGGGTAAAGGAGCCAAGTAGGAAACACCCCGACTTCTCCTGCAGGGGAGCGCGCCCCAGCCCTTCACACCCGAACCCCGAATCTGAATTGGACCCTGCCATGTTGTTAGTTGCTGGTTATGTCATTCACCCCGCTATCTTTATTTGAGCATCTATGAGAAGCCAGGACCCGGGGATCCGCTAGAGAACAAGATAGACAAAAATACAATTCTCAGAACTAAAAATCTCCTGAAACCGAGACTCAAAGCCTACACTAACACAGGACCGGGCGTGGACAATTCACATACAGACTCTCCTGTCTTGATTTTCTTCCGGTGGCCTTAATACATGGGGCTCCTTAACAGGGGACTTTGCTCCCACCTTTTTCAGAAGGTGTGGCCAACTCAGAGAGGAGGTGGTGCTAACTGGGCCGGTGAGCTTTGCTCAGAACGGGTCAGACAGCTACCTCTGCGCACACAGTGTTCTCGCTTAGGAGGAGAGAAAGAGAAATACTGGAGGTTTGTTTTGTCCCCTGAAGGCACATTTAGGATTTTAGGAAATTAGTGTGCACAATGTATCAAGAGTTCTAAAGATAATGATTTCTGCCAGCTCCATAACTCTATATGTAAAAGAACTAACAGGGTGTTAATTTTCAAAAATGAATGTAACATAGATGTCCAATTATTTGCACCCCAGAATTATAGATATAACATTTTTAAATAGAAGTAACAGAAAGAACTCGTTTGGCCATATTATGGTCAACCCATGAAATGACAGTCATTAAAAATTATATTAAAAAGCGTGGATGGCAATGGAAATGTTCAAAATAAAACATCAACTGAAAAAATACGCAGTTTTAATAATATATAAACTTATGGAAATATATATGGAAGAATAAAAGCAAATGTGCTCATATGTTAGCAATTATTTACAGAGCATTTTGACTTGCTTATATTTACTTTCCCTTTAAAAAAAAAGATATGCTACAATTTCCATAAATTAGTTGTATAATCATAAAATCCCTATGTTTTTAAAAGTGTAAGGGTAAAGAGAGAAACTTCCTTACCAGTGTATCAGTTTCCTCTAATTTCAAGTATATTTTTTTGCTTCAGGGCATCATTCCTATGACATTAACAAGATAGACAAGGCTGATGAAACCATCCTTGAAATCATTAGCAAGTGCATGCTGACCCCTCACCCCACAACAAAACCTTCCTCTTGGATATGGGCGTCAGCAACAGAAGAAAAAGACTGCATAATTATCCAAAACTTAAACGACTCAGTTACATTTTCTTGAATTTGCCCTTTGGGGTTTCTCAAACACATAGACCTATGGATAGATGGCTCCGTGGCTGGGAGCCGATGATGTGAATCGCCCCAGGTAGCCTTTGGCGTGGTACCTTACGTTTTATTTCTGGGGTGCCTGGCTCTCATGACACAGATGGAGTCGTTAAAACCGATTCCATGTCCTCCTCTGAAGTGCACACTGAAAAAAGGTTAAGACAGATGTTGTCTTCTGAATTCAGTGAATACTTGTAACAGATTTGTACTAAAACAAACCCTGTCGCAGTCATCATGGCAGCTCAATGATGTGAACAAAGCCGATTAAGAACATTTTCTAATGCAGTTCTGATCATTGATGAAGAACGCTGTGTGTCATGTTTCAAAAATCTCTGGGGGTACAGTTCCACAGTTAGCCTGTGGCCTCTGCCATCACACGGGTCTGGGTGGCCATGTTTGCCCTGTGTCTCCCGTACTGGGCGACTCAGCAACTTGGGTAACCATTAGGCACTCCCATGAACTCATTTGTAAAATGGAGGCTTCAGTCCCTGCAGCATCATTACAAGGACATAGCCCACGAGGTGTCATCTTAAAGGGTTTAAAATTTGATTATCAAAGTTTTTGTATGTGTCACTGAACTAAAAAAATTCTCATGGAACCTGGGATTCATTTACTCTTCACAGATATTTGCAAAGGAAGTGCTTGTAGGTGTTTCAAGACACTGAAATTTGATTCAAGGATGACATGAGGTATAGACACAAAATAGTCTCCGTCTACATTGAAGTTATAAGGACACCACTGAACACCTGTGAGAAGCATGGCCTGACATCATCTCATGAGGCACTGAGAAGCTTGTAAACAACCTCCTACACTGTGGGAGACCATCCTTCCCGACACTGGGGGACACCTGTCCTCTCCCCCTTCTGCCAGCCATGCTTACCAAGTTTGTTTTAGGGAAACCTTACCGTTTACTCTCCTTTTCTGATGCTTTCCACTTAAACCACTTCAGTTTTTAATTTTCAAAAGCCTCAGCATCAAGCTACTGTGTGGTTCATGGTGTTTACTATACTGTAGGGTAGGACTCAATTTATAGATTTTCATTCTCTCTCCTTAAATTATGATTGAAAAACTACGGTCTTTATGTTACCCAGTGTCACCCCAATACAACTCAATTAAAAAAATAAAAGCTGCAGTGTAATATAAACATAAGAAACAAGTACAAAAAGCAGACATTAACGGTATCCCTGATATTCATATGAAACATGACCAGTCAAGTTCCTTTTAAAAGGCATCAGAAAACTCCATTCAAACTATATATTTATCTAAAGTGCTGAAAAAGGCATGTGGATAGATTTTTTAAAATAACTTTTAATTGTGAAATATAAATTCATGCAGAGAAATGCATTGAGGGAAAAATACTCAGCTTGTTGAGTGAGTGCACAGCAAACCCATACATAATCACCACCCAGAGAAAAGACCAGAACATTGCCAGGAAACCAGCACCGGCCAAGAGTTTGTTTCAGTCACCACCTCCTTCTCAGCTCCTAAAAGCAAGTCCTTAACAGAACAGTATATCATCAATTCATTGCTTTGCTTTTTACTACCCAAGTTTACATCTCTAGCTTCTCCTGCTTTCTCATTTTACATAATGGAACCAGACATATGTATCCTTTTATCCCGCCTCCATTTGCTCACATTAACTGCTATGCTTTTAAGATTCCCACTTGTGTGTGTGTATGTAACTCTAGGTCATTTATTTCAAAGTTACAAAGTATTATGTTGTGTGAATACATCACTGCATATTTACATATTTTGCTACTGGTGATCAACCTTTAGATTGTTTCGGGAATTTGGAAATTTTGGGTAATGATGCTGTGAAGATTCAAGTGCATATCTCTCTCTCTCTCTCTCTCTCTCTCTTTCTCTCTCTCTCTCTCTCTCTCTCTCTCTCTCTCTCTCTCTCTCTCTCCTGGTGCACTTATGAGTAGGTTCTTGTTAGGTTTGACAAAGACTCCCTCGTGACCCGACGTAAGTCCCGCGAGCCCTCTGCTCCACTAGGCTTTGACCTTGGTCCCCTCCTGTCCTCAGTCTGCCTAGCCCCATCTTAGCAAGAATCCTGCTCATCAGTTGAGTGACAGTCCCCATTCCTTTTAAGATCCGATCACCTCTGATATCTAATGAAGTTCTCCAACCCACACCTTGGATGTCCAAGTCCTTGGCCTGCCTTTAGCAAGAATCCTGTTAGATCAGGTCAGCAAGAACCGCCTCCCCCCTTGATGTCTCCTCTTGGCCCACTTTCCATCCACTGGTCTCCTCCCTCTGGTAGCTAGGAGGGTTAACACTTTCTAGCTCTCTTCAGTGTATTAGCAGTTGAGTGTGCTCTCCCTTCCCTGTTGCAATAACCCTATAGCAATAGCTGTGAATAGTTTTCCTTACCACTCAGTGCATGTCAGAATGAACTTGTTCTTTGCTAGTACATTCTGAAGACTTGCTTCATCATGGGGCATCAGCATCTCCAACTTAATATTTCCTGTTTTCTGAAATGGATATAATAACTTACACTTCCACCATCGATGTACAAGTTTCTTTGGTCCCCTTTTGTGCCATTGCCTGGTTGTTTCCATTTCAGCCAGGATAGTGAATTTTACTATCGTTTCATTGATAGTTCCCTGATTGCTAATGAGGTTAAACTGATCGTTCGCATCATTTGAATAGCTCCCTTTACATTATTTTTAATTTTACATAGAGGGAATCATACATATGTATCCTTTCCTCTTGCCTCCATTTGCTCATATTAACCGCTATGCCTTGAGGATTCATGTTTGTGTGTGTGTATAACTAGAGGTCATTTATTTCAAAGTTATAAAGTATTACAATGTGTGAATACATCACACAAAATACTTATTTTTTATATTCTTTTTATTTCTGTTCTGAAATCATCAAGATATTCTATTAATTGAATTACATTTATTTGCTTATTTAGTTGGTCAGTTAATATGCCTGTGTGAGTTAATCCATAGTTACAATCCCTCTGGAATTATTTTTTGTGAATGATATTGTGAGAGGATTCAATTTTTTTTTTTTTTAAATTTTCTGTGCCTTTGAGAAGATTGTCCCCACACTGTCTCCTCCACTGCTCTGAGGAGGCATTTATGTCATAAAACAAGTGTCCCCATGCCTGGGCTATTTGAAGCCTTTTTTCCCCTTTTCTCTGGCTATCCTAGCATTAGAACCATATGCTTAAAGAATTGGCTTTAAATGTGTCCGTTCAAGTCCTCCCACATTCATTTCCCTTAAGAGTGCTTTGGCTATATTTGGATCTTTGCATTTCCATGCAAATTTTAGAAACATCTTGTCAAGCTCCATTTAAAATTTTTATGGTGAGTGTATCAACCGTATAGACGATTTGTGATGATTTGACATTTTTGCCATGTTGAAGCTTACAACACAAGACCGTGTTATAGATCTCAAATTGTTAAACCAACTTTAAATTTCTTAACATTGTTTTTAAATTTTCTGACATCCTGTGCCTCTTTGGTTGGACACACTTGTAGGGACGCTTGATTTTCATGATGCCGAGGAGGGGCACTCGACAGAGTCACCGCAGAGACTGGGCGGGCAAATGAAGAACCACTGGTCCTAGGCTCCCAGGAGCCTCCAGCCAGAACAGGCTTGAAGATACATCACCTTGTTTCATGAGTATGTCCATTTAAAGACCCCTTGTTTCATAAGGGGGCAAAGGCTTCACGTTTCCAAATGCCCTGAAGTTCTCTGGCCATGGCTTCTGAAACCTGAGAGGGTCTCAGCACGTGGGGAGGTTCTGGCGTGGGAGCCAGTTACTGTGAGTGAGGCAGCCTCCGCCACACACTCCACATTGCCCCCCCCCCCAGGGACTGCTGCTTCATGGAGCATCAGCTCGGGGACACTGAATGGCACACTTCTGCCTACAAATCCTTCATCCACACCTTCTCTCCATCCCCTCCTCTCTCTCGATCTTTGCCGTGTCTTTGTGCTGTCTCTGAAAGCATCCGCACTAAGATTCACATTTCCCGGCACCTTTCAGAAAACCCTTTGCTCATAAATAACACTCACAAAAATTAGGGGATATTTCAAAATTAATATGAAGCTATAATATCTCCCCTTGTATTTGTGAGCAGAGCGTTTTCCTGAATGCCTTGGTCACGCAAATAAATGGGTGTTTAAATCTTTTAAATGATTCCTATTTTGCTTTATGTGCCTATTTGTATCTTGACTTTAAAAAAAAAATCCCCAAAGAACCTTACGGTTTTGAAAAATAGGAAATATGTCCTAAATCAAGAAAAGAAATAGTGAATAATTTGAAAACATATCTTACATGATGATGACCTAAGGTCCATTATCCTTATCCTTTGGAAAATAAAAAATCAAAGACATAATTATAATAAAATTTAACAGAGTACTACTTAGCTATGGCTGCATGTTTTCTTTAAAAAACTAATTAGATTTACTGGGGTGACATTGATGAATAAAATCACATAGGTTTCAGACGTATAATGCTATAATGCGGTGTCTGGACATTGCACTGTGTGTGACCCTCCCCCAGTCAAGTCTCCCTCCATCACCATTAATCCCCACGCTACCCTGCATATTAGAATCATGTCCCAGCCCAGTCCACAGCTGTCTGTTGTCACCTCTGGGGGTGGACTCAGGCCCTTTTCAAAGTTTCTGGCAATTTCATCCACCTCGTCTTGTCACCATGACCTGCAGGCCTCAACGCTTGTGGCTCCTGTCAAGTTCAACAACCTTATATTTGTCCCACACACTAGTCTCCAGGAGCTCGGGCCTCCTGGTCATTCAAACACCAGTTTCTGCCTAAAGGGCTTGGGCCACATGTCCCCTGCACCTAGAAAACTGTCCTGCACATGCACACAGTGGCTGCTCCATAACTCATTCAGGTCTCAGCTTAAATACCTCCCCCTCACACAACACCTGCTGACCTCCTAACCAATCCCCTCTCTCCGGTCTCTCTCTGTCAGAGTGCTTTGTGGTTCTTCAACATTTCTACCTTTTAGGTCATCTTGTTTATTTAAGTAAGTGTAGGCTGCTTTGCATTCCTGTGAGAGGGCTCTATTGCTGCCATATTCCCAGTAAAGGAGGGGGATTGCTTGGGACATAGTAGGTGCTCAATAAATCATTTTAAAATAAAAAACTATATAAATTTCAAAGTATTCTTGTTTTCTCTCTCCATTTTCTCTCATTATTTCTTTATGTTATAATTGCGGCTGGCTTCTTCCTTTTTTACCCCTCTAATTTAATATATGATGTAGCTGGAACATTTGAATTCAATGACTCAGGGTGGGCACATAGCCACGGATTTTTTTTAACAACTTTCCTATTTCTGTAACTTCTCAGATGGCACTAGCAGAGAGCAGAGAAGACAGAACCTTCTTGCCTAAGAGAGGCCAGTCTTCCCTAAAAGTCACTACCATAAAAGAAATGACCTGGTATTCACAAGTATTCTTTCGTCTCATTTTAATTCATGAACTGTTAAGCATTCCGCTTAAGCCAAACTTGAACACTTTATTGATCGGTCCAGCACGATTCATGGAGATCATTTATACTCACACAGGACAGTAATGACTGGTTCTATCAGGTGAAAGTGGAATCCAGGAGAAAAGAGAAAAAGTAGATGCATATTGGACAGAAATTACCATATAAATAGACATTAACTATCTAAAACTTCTCCGATATCAAGTAAGTGAAGCAGGTCTTTGGGGTGTTATTTCGGAGATTTTAAGTTGGAATCGTGTTTCAACACTATTTTTTTCCCTGCATTACCAGAGGGGGAGAAAACCCTAACTGAGAGGTAAAATAGTTTGTTGTATCTAAACAACAGCCACAAAATATTTATGTGAACATGCCATTCAGTCACAGAGGGTATAATGGTCCAAAATTAAATACAGTGCTAGGCATTTTTTTATATGGAAATGACGAGAGCATGCCATCAACATTCAAACGTACACACACATATATTAAGGAGTTTGAATAAAGTTGTGTGAATTCAAAAATCCTCAAGGCTTTAATGTATTTTTATATCATTTATTTTTAATTTGTAAAGTTGGATGTGTAGTGGCGGTATTATCAAGATAAATAGAAAATATAAAAGAAAAATAAAACCTAACAGTAATTCTTTATGTATATTAACATACATTGATTTGCTTTGCTGTTTACTTAAAACTGGATAGATAAATTCCATCTTCACTTTATTCATCTAAAAAGTGAATTAATTTTTTTACCACAATAAAATAAAATTTAAAAGGAAAGGAAGACAGAGGATGATTACTGCAGTTACATTCGATTCTATTTATGTGGATGCACAAATAAATTTATTCTTTAGCTAAAAAAAAGTGAAGGATATTTAACTATGAATACACTATAAAAAGACTATGGCATTATTTAAGAAAGTGTTTTTCTTTCTCATTTCCAACTTCTGTTGTCTATCATTTGCAAATCCCATGACTTTTGTATATTGTTGAAAATACAGGCAACTATAACTTTGTCTTCAATGGCAATGATTATATGCTTTTGAATACTGCCTCACATTTTATGAAACACAGTGACTCATAAAAGAAACTGAAGCTCAATGAGCATGTCAGATAGTTGTAGTCCTAGAGTTAAGTGAGAGGCATTGTTGAGACTGAAAGCTAAGTCTTTGAACTTCAACCTCTGTGTTCTCTTTCACCATTATATTCCGCTGTCTCTGAAATAACAAGGCAACTGACAACCCATTTAAATGAACAAATGAATGCTTTTCATGCAAGTCTATATGTCATCTCACATAATGTACAGAATCCATGACTGTGAGCCCAGACAGTGTTTGTCCTTACCAAATACCCTCATCATCATGGTCATAAGGGTTACATTGTATTTGAATAGGACGTTAGAGTTTATAAGTTGCAGCTATATAAGTTGGCACATTTAAGACTAAGCAAATGCAAGGCTTAGTCATTCCCTGCATTATGTCACCCCAAAACAAACGCACACAGTAGTTTTGAATTCCTATTATTACACAGAACTACGATTTGCAAGGGAGTCTATTATCACAGCCTTTGGAAAATCAAACAAGTGTGCGGAGGTAATGTGGATTCTACCCACAGTCCGTGCCCTGGATCCATGGATTACAACCTCTGACATGCTTCAGTGTCTTTTGGAATTCAAGTTTGATTCACTTATTGGATCTAAATGTTCTGCATGCAGTTATAGAGATGCATTTTTTGTTTTTATGAGAGTGAGATTTACACAACTTAAAGTCAACCAGTTTAAAGTGAATAATTCAGTGGCAAAGAGCTGAGACATGAATTTTGGGTGAAGAGGTAGAGACCAGGTAGAACCCAATAACCCTGGAGACCATGATGGACAGGCAGGCACGGTATACCAAAGCCACAGTGAGACATGCACTGCCACACCTTTTGGGTCGCTTGTTTCTTGAAAGTTTCAGTAGTCTTGGTCATGGCAAATGAATTTTAAAAAATGGATTAGAAATTAATGTGCCATTAACAAATAAATGAAACTGTATTTGAGTGGAATTGACTGCAATATTGACTAAATTTTTAAATAATTACATAAAACTAAAGCAAAAAACAGACACAATCACAAAAACTCCTAGCTATAGGAGGATGGCATTTTTATTCAGGATATTTTCAAACATTTATTATCCAGTTAGGTTGCCTATAGTATTATAGTAAGTCAGTGATTTCTTCAAGTTAGTAATAATTTTTAAGCCCTAACTTTCTCATTTCTAATTGGCTAAGCAGCTGCAAAACTAAATCACAAAGACCAAATCACATAAAATAAAATAAAATATAAAAACAAGCATGTAGACAATACAGGGGGTCCTCAGGCTACAACACAGCTCCATTCCTATGACAGTGACATAACCTGAATTTTGGTGTAAGTTGAAACACACGCTTGCTAGCCTAAGTCACTTACCTATCCTACCACAGTTGTGAAATAATAATCTAGAACATAAAAACACAACGAAGCCACAGAAAAAGGAAAGGGACATAAATATACTGTACTGTACACTGTACTATAGTGACAGAAAAAAAATGACCAAAAAATGAGTTTACCTTTATTTCTGTGACTGTCTTGCTCCCTGGAAGGGGCGTTGCAAGGTGGGAGATAGGGACCTATTGGGAGGAGGAAGCTGGAGAGGCAGGAGAACCTGCAGAAGGTGCTGGAGACACTGGGTCAGGTGAATCAGGATTGTCTAAGGAACATGCAGGAGACACTGGAGATGATTCTACCTGTACTACAGGTGTTTCATCTAGAGAAGCAGCTGATGTAGAGGGTACAGGGTCTGTTTCAGGCCTCTCTACCTTCTTAGGGAATTGTTCCAGGCTAATCTGTAAGCACGACGCTAATGGTGTAAGTCGAGACATTCACATCTCAATTTTTTTAAGCTTTCTGGGAATGAGCATTATAAACTCAAAATGTCGTATGTCGAGACTGTCCTAACACAAGGACCCCCTGTGCTCCAATATACCACTATTTCTCATATTTATCCTGTGTGATTCGAATTATTTCTCTATGAAATGCCACTTTGTTATTACTCTGTCTGCGACGTGCCAAGGACCAAGAGCCATGCTGTGTGGGAGAGCTCTTTGATAAGTTTGGTCGGTTTTTTGCTAGAAGGGTGCGTTTTCTGAATCTAACCATCAGTGTGCCGAAAACCAGTGAGACTGGTCTTTGGTCTTCAGCTGAGCTTTTAGGAAAAGGGGGATTCTAATAATTTTCATCCTGTACTTGACACACTGACCACCGTGCTAGACCTAAGTTTTGAAACACTAAGTCCAGGGACTAATATACCTCTTCCTTTAACTTGACTAATTGAAAACGATACAAATAATACAGGGTGGAAAAGACAAAGGGTAAAAAAGAAACGTCCACAAACACCCAGCTGGGTCCATTATCACCATATAATTACCGCTTTGTATAATTGACTTCACCAACTCAAACGCTAACCTCCTCAGTCGGTCAGGAAGCACCCTCACAGACACACCCAGAAATGCCATGCAGCCGCTGCCCAGGTATCTCTTTGGCCAGTCAAATTGACACATAAAATTAACCATTACACTCCTCCAAAGTGGAGCGCATCTGACTGTTCGAGCTGAGTTCAAATCTCATGCAAATAGTGTGCATTTCAGTGTTGAGAGAACTTTCATCTTGAATTACATCCTGGAAAGGGTCCGGCCACTGAGCAGCCAGGGAATTCCCATCTTCTGCCGTACTGCCCAGGGGCTCGGTTCCGGGTCTGGAAGGAAGGAACCCTTTCTTCCCTGCACTCTCCTTTCTTTGACTCCACCTTGTTTATTCAGGTCCAGTAACATGTTCCCTTTCTTCCAACCGTTTCTTTTTTTTTTTCAATATTCTTTTCTCTTTCCTCTACCGCTTTCTATTTCTCTATTTCTAGTTTTTAACACGGCTCCTTTTCACCCCTGCCCTATCCCAGCTCCCGTCTCGACATGCAGACACACCACGACGGTCCATTTTATGGTCCCAGTTATCCCGGCGACAGAACCCGGTCAGTCAGCCCATCAGTAATTGAGGTACTCTTATGCAGGCATTCTGTAGACCCACTTAAAGCCCGTGATCCACAGACTTCACATCGAGAGGAGATCCTAGACCATCTGGGGGTGGGGGGGAGTTCAGTCCATCAATGGCAGAGCTGACCTTCCCAGAAGGAGTTCCGCCGGTGGTCCGCAGCGTCCCCTCCTGCCAGCGTATCCCCAGCCTGTCTGCCCAGGCAGCCTGCCCTCCAGATTTCAGACATGCCAACAAAGCCTCCTTCCTCACCATGTCAACCAGTTCCTTGCAGTAGATCTCTTGCTATATGTGTGTCGCTGGTTCTCTATCTCAGGCTGAACCCCGACCAGTCCACACACCTTCTCATGTTCTCCTTCACAGAGTGGTGGGCCAGCAGAGCTCAGCCACTTACTGGTGGGCAAGGTGGCATATGGTTTCATCGCCTATGAAACCGGTGTAATTCAAGCCCACCACCAGGATGCCCTGGCAGGGTTAGATGAGGCATATATTTCAGGCCAAAAGGAGAAATCTCAGTAACTGACTTCCATTTCTTTCTTTATCTTGTTTCTCCTTTTCTTTGTTACATGTCCCCCCTGTCCTTGGACCATGCTTTACAATTTGTATTTAGATTGTGTAAATACCTTTCTTATTTAGTTCTCCAATGTCTCTGTAAATAACAAAACATCTCTGCCCTGGCATGGGGCCATTCACACTTGAAATAACTAAGGTCCTCAGAATTTTTAACCAGACCACTGCATTTTTCAGGTTTTAATGCAATGAGTATTTTTTTTTTTTAACGAGAGATTCACAATCTAAATGACTAAACAGGCTGCTCCCTACAGATCGATAGGAAAAGTAGTCACTGTGCTATCTTGAATCACTTAGGGCTTTCAGAGTCCCATAAAATGCTAATCCAAGAATTCATATTATTTTTCTGCTCTTGCCTTGTTCAGAGTAATGGACGTTTGGTAATAAAAAATAGGCTCATTCTTTCCCCCATAGAAACTGCCTATCCCTTCCCTTAAGTGCACCTGTGACCGTCTCTATCAGTTGACTGTTTGAGTGCTTTACTGCTAGGTTTTCTCCGCAACACATTTCACGAGCTGCAACTTCTAACCTTAAATGACCTATCCGTTACATCATCATCAAAATCAGAGTTCAGTGGCAGTCCATCCTGATAGAGTTCAAGGGGACACCCAAACCAGAAAAAAAAAAAAAGATGTAAAATAAATATTTGAAAGTATAATGGCTCAGCTGTCCACTAGAAAAAAATAAAATAGCCTCTAGAACTCCCCTCTGTGAAAAGTAATGCTTGTAATTTTCTAAAAAGTATGATATTATCTACACCCATGGATTTCCAACTTTGCCACACATAGAATCACACGCTATGCTTGAAACATCTTGCTCTCCTGGCTTGCAACCCATACCGACTGAAGCTGCATCTCAAAGATGGAGTTAGGAGATGACTTCTGAAGATGTACAATCCAACTTGAGAATCAGTGACCTCCACCGATTTACTCCCCTTCAAAGGGGGGTTCAAGGACCACTGGCATGGCATCAGCACATCAAGTTCTGGTTAGACCTGCCCAGACCTGGGACCACCCCAGACCCACCAAACCCCAGTCTGCTTTTTAACAAGACCACAGATTATTCACCTGCACTCATTAAACTGTAGCTTTATTCCTCTGCTTGTTTGGTCACAATGCCTTTTATAATTTCTTCCTTACTTTCTACAAAATGAAGATAGAGCAGTGGGTCAATCATCAATATCCTCACAGATCATTTTTTTTTATACTTCTCTTGAGTCATTCAAACTCTTTATTTTCTTTGTCTACCTACCTGCATAGCCAGCTTTATAAGGTGGAAATGTGTGTTTTGGGGGACACAGAGTCAATCGGTCACATTCTGTCCTTAGAGATCTTTGTTGTCTGGCTACACCAGGAGGAAAAGCAACTACAAGGCTAACGCGGTATTTCTTTAGCCCTATGCCTGCCGTCGAAGAAAGGAACTTGGCAGATTAGAAAACATTTCTAGGAGGCTATGTCGCTCCATTTTGTACCTAATTAGGTCCTTGCCACATCTCAATACCTGACCCTACCTTTCACAGTGAATTAACAACATGTCCTTCTCCCCCTTTCTCAAAGAGAACTTCCTAATTGCAATTCATTTACAGCCCAACAAAATAGAATTGCTTGACCCTCTTTGTCACATGCACAACGTTCCTTGTGCTGTCAAGTGACATTGGAACATGGTGTGACAATGCAGGAGTCTTTGTGTTTAATGTACGAGTCTACATTCTTCACTTTCACCCTGCCCTTCCTCCTTGGTGGAGACATTTCAAAAATTCTGCTCAACCCCATGCAGAAGTGACTTACTGCCCATTTCCCGTGAGCAATGCCAAGCAGTTTCAGAAACTGCACCTGACCGGTTTCTGCCATTTTTTTTCACATCTCATAACAAATACACAGACATAATACACAAATGGTTTAAACATGAAATAATATATTTCATGAATAGAGTTTTCTAACTTTTGTAAAAGTGTTTATTTTTTTTACTTTACGCAAATGACACCATTGCATGCTGACCCTCTTGTTTTGTTACTGCTCAGTGACAATAAAAACGTCAACCCTAATAGGAACACGTAGGCACCAGCTGAGTTTTCTAACTTACCATGTTTTCTCTTCATTAGGGTCCCTGCCAAGAAAACCATAAAGCAAGGGCCCCCAAAGGAGGTGCTGCACAATCTGGCTTCCCTTCTTACTCTGCTTTGCAGAGTTACTTTTAAGCCCCCCTTGTCTGCACACAACGTACCCAGACTTGTTTGTGCACAACTAAACGCTTTCATGGTACAGCAGCCATGTGGGACTGTAGGGTGAACGCATTTGAAGGATAGCACTGTCTCATTCTCCTCAAATTAGGTTCTAAAGCCGTCAATCCTCCCAGAGTGGATGCAGGCGTCTGTGTGGAGTTAACCACCCAGTCCTTCAGGAATGATGCTGCTTGTCATTTTCCCATGCCTTTGAGATGTCTCCCGGAGGTGAGGGCTTCACATGTTCTTTAGACAGAAAAAGTGTGTTTTCTCCTACCTTTTTCTCTTGAATTATTTTTTTCAAGCCCTCAGCAGTACAATCTTAAAATACTTTTATTTGGCCACTTTTTATTTTTGTGATCATTGTACCATTTTCACACAAGAGTTTGCAAGAGCCACTGTTTTAGCAATTCTGTGGATTTTCTTATTCATCAATGCAGATCAGATTAATTACAGACAACCACAATATTAACTTGTAGGTAGATATCGTCTTCCTATATGTTAACCTGCTGTCTGTGTTTCTGTGGGGGACAGAGTAGTCACCTGTAAAGCTATTTGTGGGTATCCTAAGGCAGAGACAGAGTTGGGCATGGCCAGGTACACGTGGCATACACTGAAAGCAGTGATTCTGAGCTCATGGAGACGTACCCCTCCCCTCGTACCCCTCCCTTCGGGTCCTGAGGACTCCTTTCTGAGTCTAGAACCTACAATCTCTTGGAAAAACTGGAATCCAAGAGCTGTGCTGCTTTGCGCCCAATCACAGTGGGTACAAGTGGCTTACTATTTAGGCATAGAAAAAGGTCAGGTGCTTGAGAAAGAGGCCACCGCAGACCACCGGTGGCCGGAGGAGGCATGGCTCAGGCAGGCACGTGGGGAGTGCTGTCCATGGCCTTGGGGGAAACCCGGCAGGGCTGGCTGGTAGACTGTCCGGCACAAGACAGCGCACAGGGAGCCGGAAGTGGTGGGGGCAGAAGCTGGAAAATCTCAAAGGTGAGGAGAGGGACTTTGTTTAATGCACACATTAGGTCCCCTGCTAGAGGTTGAATTGTTTCCCTGACCCCTAATTCATATGTTGACATCCTAACCCGCAGGGTG
Organism: Rhynchonycteris naso; assembly: GCA_037038555.1. NCBI lineage: Eukaryota > Metazoa > Chordata > Mammalia > Chiroptera > Emballonuridae > Rhynchonycteris > Rhynchonycteris naso. The sequence continues at coordinate 134,248,914 of CM072999.1, read as the reverse complement.
TCACCTTATTGAGAAATAGAGTCTTTACAGAGAGAACCATGTTAAAATGAGGTCTTTCATCCAGTTCAGGGGCCGGTGTCCAACATGACCCGTGTCCTAATCAGAAAGAGAAGTCTGGACACAGGCAGGTGCACAGGGAAGATGCCTTATGGATGTGAAGATGGTCGTCTATAAACCAAGGGGTAAACCTGAAGCAGAGTGTCCCTCACAGCCCTGAGAAAGAGCCAGTCCTGACGACACCGTCAGCTCAGACCTCTGGCCTCCAGAGCGCAAGGCCACTTCTGGGGTGTACGCTGTCCCGCGCGGTGGGACTCAATGAGAGCGGTGCCTGACACGTGATCCAGCCATGCACGCCTTTCCTGGCTCAGCAGTGGGGGGCGAGGGCGGGGGACACGTCTCCCTTCCCAGGAAATGCCCACGTCTCCCTCGTGCACTGGCAGGTGAGGAGCGTCTGTTGGGGGGAGAAAGAACAGCCGGTGTCCCCCTTCTCCTGAGGGTGGCCGTGGCTGCCTGCTCTCCTCCAAGTAACTAGGATATTGGGGAGTCTGCAGGCTCCTCCTTTTTACTCCCGGACCCCACCCCCCACCTCTACCCCCACAGCGCAGGGCTCATCGCTTCTCTCCCGACAGGCCACACCGTCCTCCTCAGCCTACCACGCAAAACACCAGTGTGAGTGTCACCAACACGTGAAACATTAGCCACACCCACGTGTAGGAGCCAGGTGCACTTCCTTCTTGATTCTAAATGTGAAGGTCTGAGCAGGTGGTGGGTTCCTCCTTTCCCTTTCCTTCAGGTTTTGAATTCTGCCTTATTTGTCATCTGTCCCCCTCCTCGGCCTCTTGTGCCCTCGTCACGCTGTGATGCTTCCCGGAAGCACTGAACACATTGCTAGCTCTTGTTCCAGCCATCAGCGCAGTCGTTGAATGGCTACCTTTTGGGCAGCGGTTGGATTTCCAAGGGGAATGGTACTTCCACCACTGAGCACAACGAGCACGCGTGGGGGCACACTGATCGAACACCTTCAGCAGTCTTGGAGCCTCCCTATTTGGCTGTTTTCCCCAAAATGAGCCATTGGTAGATTTGTAGTTTTGGTCTCCTCGCTGAGGCATGTGCGACTGTACAAATATCTTAGAATTTTTCTTGGCAGATATAGAATACTCATTCGCATGATACTTTTTATTTGGCTGCTGCTCTGTTCCTTGTACACAAATCTGGAGAGAGAAATGCTGGCGGAGAAGCCTTTCTCCTCTTCCATAGCTTTCAGAACTCCAAATCAATCTCTGCTTTTACCCATGCTCCCTGCTCCCAAAGCTGAATGCAGGAAGAATGAAAGAACCCACCTTTTCTGTTCCTCCTCATATGTATTTTCCCTTCTCTCTTTCTATTCTCCCGTTGAGGCCCACACACCCCACTCCTGTTCTCTCTTAAGTCCTAACCTGCTGGCTGTCCCTGTTCCCAGGCGCTGACACTCTCCAGGCACCAGGCTGCAGGGAGACATGACAAGTCCCGAGTCTGTGGGGCTCTCATTTCTCCAGATGCCTGACTCACGTGCTGACAGGGAGCAGTGCACTGAGCCTGGAAGCAAGCCAGACGAGCCGATGTATCTGATGCAAGGGCACGGTCTACATGGTCCGTGTCCCCCATGTCCCCGTGTAAGGAGCCCTGTGCACCGTGGATGCTATGATGAGGCTCTGTCCTCACGTGTCAGGGGCACAGGAGTGGAACTGCCAGGAGGATCAGAAAGGACAGAGAAAAGGTCCAGCGGCCAAGCACAGTCCCGACGGTGGTGGACTGACCTTTCCTAAGTATCACAACACTGATGCATTTTCAGAAACAGAACAAGTGCTGGGCTGGACTGTGGCCTCCCATTCATGCGTTGAATACCTATCCGCCCTCCCCGGTACACCAGAAGGTGCCTCTAGTTGAAGACAGAGTCTCTCAAGAGTTTATCAGAGTAACATGAGGTTGCCCGGCATTCTGGGGCCGTCGCAGAGTGGTCCCCATTTTCCACTGGGGATCACCTCCCTTGGCCGAGAGGCACGTTTTTGTTCTCTCTCTGTCCCTATCTTCCCGGAGCCAAGAACCCCCTTTCCACACCACACACCTTCCAGCCTCCCCTGCCCCAATTCTTCCCATTGCTTCAAGGTTGAGTTTAAATGTCACTCTTCTTTTTACGTGTGGGGACTCTTCTGGTGTGTGACCCGCCCTCCCCCACCCAGACCTTCAAAACCGTGTGTGGGTTTGCTTGTTTTCCCTGCGTGGTCCTTACCCCTGTTTTGTGTCTCAGGCGTGTGGGTCTGTGTCCCCCAGGACAAGGGTCAAGTTCTGCGGGACCTGGCTGAGGCTGCCTTCACCACATACCCCAGCAGGGTGGCTTACATAATGGGAATTTATTTTCTCACCATCCTGGGGGTGACCTGTGCAAAATCACAGTGTCAGCCAGGTAAGTTCCTTCTGCAGGAGAATCTGTCCTGAGCCCCCCGCTCCCCACCCCTGAGGGTCTGCCAGCCCTCCCTGGCATTCCCTGGTGTCTGCCTCCGTGTCCACAATGCCTTCTCCTGTGTGTGTGTGTCCGTGTCCACACCTCCCCTTTTTACCAGGACTATCCTATTGGATGGGGGCCCACTCTACCCCAGCATGACCTTAGCTTGACCTGTTGTATCTGCAATGAGCCTATTTCAGAATGCAATCCCCTCCTGAAGTCCTGAAGATGCGGCATTCTGCATATCTCTTGTGTCTGTCAGGGGGTGGGGGGGCACCAGCCTGTGGTCCAAGCCCCTTCCTTGTCCCCATGAAGTCGTAGCACCCGCCCAGGGGTTCGCACATGACGGCAACATCACAGATACCAGGTGACTGAAGGATGCCCTTCCTGATGCCCAGGCCACGGCTAGCCTTCCACACCAGAGTTTACATGGTTCTTGCCTGCAAGGACTTTGTCCTTATATGTTCTGGTTAAGAGGTTGTCCTGTGAGCTCATGTCCCCCTCTGTGTGTCACACCCTCGTGACAGTGGCTTTGGTGAAGCTACTGCTTGTAATAAACTAGTCCTGAGTGACGGAGGAGGCTGCTGTAGGGGGAGGCACGGAACAGACGGAGGCAGAGGGGAATCACACCGGGACAGGCACTGCGCTGGTTCAGGAGGTAGAAAATCACCTATTTGAACAGCATCGCTACTGTGGCCCCGGGGGCACATTTATTTGCATGTTTTTCACAAGCTGCTGCCCATCCGTTTCTTTGAAAGCCTCCCAGATCCCAAGCGTGTCTCCACAAGTGAAGTGTCAGGTTTGTTTTTCTACATGGGTGCCTCTCGGATTCATCTTCTCGTCTCTTACTTTCCAGCATCCTGTGCTGTGTGAGGCTACCATTCAACATGCCCTCGAAGACAAGGTGGCCCCCTGGCCTAGCCATGTGCTTGGATATTCCTTCTGAGACACTATTGCTTCTGTTTCTTTGTCACGGAGATTTCCAGGAGGGCTCTGCAGGAACATGTGTTTCTCATCAGTTCACTTTCATGGCCGGGTTACAGCTCAGTTTGCTGAGTGACTGACGGCCCCTGGGACACAGTCACCTCAGTTGACAGTAACTGAGCTGTCCTGGAAGGTGACACCTGTTGCCTTCTACCAAGAGTGGCAGCTCTTTCAAAAATGAAAAGACGCATTTAGCTTAAAAGTTCACAAGCAATATAGAGACTCAAGGACAGAGAACAGGTGGACAGCTGTGGGGAATGGGCGCTGGGTGAGAGGGGTGGACAGATTGAACAAAATGGGACAGAAAATAAAAGAGGAAGAATTCATGGGCCAACTCCATAGGCATGGAACGAACCTGTGTCATCAGTTAGGAGACCCCACATGTGAGGTTGCATCTTGAAACTCTCTCTACTTTTCAAAGAGGGACTGTGTGTTTTCATTACACACTGGGACCTGCCGACATCAGACAGATCATGAGGAGGCCTATGCCCCAGTTGGGTTTTTCAGGGGGAGGGCTCTGACCTGCATGGGTACTGGGACATAGGACATGTATTATGGAATATACCCTTGGGGTTGTATCTGTGGGAGAGAGGGGAGAGAGCAAAACTGAACTAAGAAAGAAACTGAGAAGTCATCCTGGACCACCCACAGCCCCAGTGACCCCACAGGGAGCTCAGGAGCTAGACGAGCCCTTCAGAATGGTCCAGAGTTGAACTAAACTGGCCATGCCCTTCTACGCTCTACCCTCTCAGCAATCAGTTCTGGGATCCGGGCTGCTGCCTGGAGGGGTGAGACCTCGATGGGGTTGTTCTCTGCAGCTAAGACAACAGCTGAGGGCATGGAGAGCCACAGCTCTGTGTCCACAGCATCCACGGCACGAGAACAAACAGCCCTTCCCAGAGAGACCTGGGAGCTCATCACTTTGTCCCCTGCGACCTTCTACGATTGTGGCCAGGCCAGCGATCTCCTGTGAGCCATCGGCGGCATCCTTAGACAGCCTCTGGGAAGCAGAAACCATCTAGTCTGGTCACTTGCTCAGCCACCTCCGTGACACTACCTTACCGCGCTTGTTCCTTGCGACGCGTGTCGTGGAGCCATCCGCGCATGCCCGTTATTGCCTCTTTGGTCCATGTATGGACTTGTCGGCTGGATATCTATGCTTAGAAATTCCTCCCAGAGCAATGGAATGGGGCAAGGCTAATTGAAGTGAAATGGAATCTGTGAACTTGACCTCATTAATGTGCGTTTTAGACCGAGGAAATGTCCCCATTGCCTGGCTACACGTGGATCTCTGGCTGCGAGCAGAGTGAGCAGGATCCTTCCGCCATCACTACATGTCTTTATGGGTCCAGCTTACAAAGCCTGCATACTGAAGACATCCACTGGCTATTTTAGTATAACAAAATCAATGTCTCATGATAGATTAATAACAAAACAAATCAATAACCACGCCAGTGTTTTAACTATGCAAACAAATTGAAGTGCAAGATGATCCTTCCACTTTGGTCTGCCTTATGAAATCAGACACAAAGTTAAACATACGTGTGTCCCCCACTGCATACACAATCAAAATCTCAAAAGCATGGACCAAAAGCTAAAACTGCAAGTTAGGCAGTATTAGAATCTTGCTGACATCCTATGTCAGGGTAAAAAAAAAAGGGGGGGGGGTTAAATAGGGTACAAAAAATCACAGGAGGTAGGAAGGGGTGTAAACAGACGTGGGGTGGTGACTGGATGTTGGGAAAAGAAAACTGATGACTTTGTTTGCAAAAAACCTATCCCAGATGCTAAGTGAGGCAGGAAGGAGGTAGCTGTTTATCTGTAATTGCTACTAATTTGGTTAGGTCCCAATTATTTTGAATAGAAACAAAACTATCATATTGTTTGCATATTCAGGGTGAGACTCTCACCACCTGGATATTGTTGATATTTCTCTAGGGATTTGACTCCTTTTAGAATTCTGTAAGATGCTGTTTAGGACACAGTGTATAAAGGACTGAACGGAGAGAAGATGTGAAAAAAATTAGCTACTGGCAGGACGTGCCATCACCCTTAGTATTAATAATAACTCCAGATATCTCCAAATAGCTCAGCTAACACAATTTTTGCTACTGGGTTCTGGAGCTACTTGAAATCCATTTGAACCAACTTGCCCGTCTCAACTTAAAGCTATAGAATCAGAAGTTGTAAACTTCGCAGATAGGTTGCTGTTCTCTGAAAAGGGAAAATCAAACCGTACATGATATAATTTCTGATACACGGGACGGGTCCCACTGATTGTGAACTGAAAATGTGTGAGTTCCATTGCGATAGGCTCACACACCAAGTTTTTGTCCCAGACACAATCACTAATCCCTGAGACTACGTTCCAACGTAGCCACCGCTGTCTGCGCCAGAGAACGAGGTGTCACGCAGGTGCAGAGAGAGGCCCTGGACATACAAAGGTGGATTTGGTGCAAGATAAACGGAGTAAAAACACTGTGATCAGCCCCAACCTCGGTTCTAGTGTTGCAACCTCCTCCTGACATTTTAATTTTCTACCTTTCGGCTACTTCTCCCATGAATTGCACGGTGAACTTTCTGAAGTCAAGGATGTTTTGTAAACTCGTGAGGTCGCTATCACTGTTCTAGCCGCAGTGAATTCTCAATGAATGGTTATAGAAGGAAGAGGTGACAGAGCTGACCAACACCTGCTGCTCTAATACACACACACACACACACGTGCACACTCACACTAATCGATCTTTACTATTAAGGTGAGAAAATGGAGACTGTGTGTTTGTGTGTTTAAGTGACTGACGTAAAGACTCTCAGTGCTGGCCGGTCTGATTATAGTGCAGCATCTTTTAGTTCCCGTCCAATGTCCTTTCAAAGAGACACATTCTATTATCTCCTGCAATCTTTTTAACGTCTGCTGAAATAGTTTGCTGTTTTCACTCCTGCAGACCCCGAAAACACAAACAGCCATCCACAAAAATTCCTCTGCTTTACTCAAACACATAATAACCTACCCAGTCATGTTCTGAAAGTAATAACAACTGTGTAAGTGTGCTGTGTGGAGAGCATCCTCATTTAATTCCCAAGCACAAAGGACTAATAGCCATTATGAAACTGTTTCTGCCTTAGGACCAAAATTTTTATAGTCACTAAAAAAATTGTTACCTGTCTAATAACAGGATACTGTTCTTCTCTACACAGAAGTCATTAGAATATACCTTCCTGGGGAGGACCTCTGTGACACAAACATACAAACAAGGAGGTGAGATGCTTTGCAAACTTCTTTGGTGAAGAGACTGCTCATTCATTTTTAAAATGGGCATTTCTGTTGCCTAGCAACTAGAAAGCACTCCATCAACCCATATCTGCCTTCCTATGGGACTACATCAGCTCAGGTGTTACTTATGGCAGTTGAGCTTTGGGGGGAGAAAAAGAGGAAAAAGACAACTTGAATGGAAATTATTATTTTGTTTTGATCCTGAGTATTGGCTCAAACGATATTGTCCTGATTCAACTTTCTTGGGTTTGTAAGTTACAAAATTGAAATCAGATTATTGTACATAGGTAATCTATAGTAATTAAACAGAAAAGTCTAGTGTATATATTTCTTTAAATGTTTTTGCAGCTTTTCTTAATCTGAACTACAGTCATTATTCATTTCAAAACCAACTCCAAATCTGGACAGCACCTTCTGGAGCTACATACTTGGAAAACATGCATCAAGCCACACAGTGGATGACTAGTCCTGCCCCCAACATCCATGTCACTAAATAAACTTAGAAATGGAAACTCACAGTGACAGGTCCCAACTTGCTTATTTATGCAAATCTGGGGTGAGATGTCATGGAATTTAAATCTCCAGACCATCATTTATCAGAACGCATTCTTCATGAAGCCTGACACTCCTGTCTTCCACCACACCCCTCCACAGTGTCTCACCCACAGCAAAGCAGTAGAGACTTGTCTGAAATTCAAACTTGCAGACATGTAGGCACTGCGCAGTGTACCAGGGATGCCGTTTGAATCAGCAGCTGACAAACACTGACGTGATTGTGAGGGAATAAGGTCATCATCTGATTGATAATTTTGAGAATGCTAAAATACTTCTTTCTAAATTAAAAGTGGACATATCTCCAGTTTAGGCTATTTGCTTATTTCATGTTGAGCCTGTACTAATTTAGAAACTACTATTTTAAGTAATAGATTTAAGAAAATCAGGCCACCCAATAGGCAACTGTCTAAACATAGGTCTGTAGGAATAGTTACTAGAAGGAAGGTTTGAAAAATATATTTGAACATTTGTTTTGAGAATATTTTCTTTTATTGTAGTATCTTATAAAATTCTCTTTAAAGTATTATGAATTAAAAATATAAAGAAATTAATTTTAAAAAACACTGAACAATTTAATAATCTGAAATACAGCAAAAAAGGAACTATTTGTACTTATGCATAATAAGAATTAGACATAAATAGAATGTAGTTTTTTGTGATTTTTAAAACTATCAATTTGACTAATACATTTGAATACATAATAAGCATTTTTAAGATGTGTAGGATGCAGTGATTTGGTGAAAAGCAAATTATAGTGGGATCCTACCAATGTATACATATATTTCAGCAAGGATGTGTTAGTGCGCACTGACTTTCCAGTTCATTTTACTAACCTGCTATTATAGTCAATGATATGGTTTAAAATGCGATTAAATATCATGTATTCTTTATGATACAAATACCATGTATTCTATGCAATATCTGTGACACATAGTGTACTCAGAGAAATTAACTATGATCCCAGAGATTATTAAAATGGCCATGTCATTGAAGTTAACTTTTAAAACCTGCCTTTGGCCGGTGGAGGGGGGACAGAACACACCACCCGCAACATGCCCCTGTGGCAGGAGGGTTGTTTTGAACTGAAGGCAATCAATACCTAGTTGATTCAGAAAAAGCTTATTAGCATCTCCTCTTAACCACCTGAAAGAATTTTGATAGGTGACCTGTGCCAGGAAGTTCTGGTCCCGGGGATGATATCTTCTATCAGAAAGACCTGTGTGGCAGGGCAAACATTTGCCCACCAAATATTTACTCTCCTCGTTTTCTGTGAACTGTCTTTCTCCTCTTCTCCCCTTGGAAACCCCACTCCCTCCTCCTGAGCTCCGGAGGGTAAGAGAAGACTCAACTGCCCACTGCCTCTCAGTCTCATATCTTTGTGGGACTGCTGTATGTGCTAATGTAAGTTTGTCTTCCTCCTAGTAATCTGTCCTGTGTCAAAATAATTATTAAAGCGACCAAAGAGCCTGGAAGGGCAGGAAAGTCGATTCCCCTACTCATACATTCTGTCATTCACTCACTCAGTGGTCCCACTTAATGTTGGCTGAGAACTGTATAAACTATCCTATACCCTTTCTGGGAATGCAGGAATAAATAGGCATGAGGGGTTTACCATACAAGAGGTGTGGTATATAGGTAGATAGATAACTTATAGCACAACGTGAGAGTTGGTGCACAGGTGATATAAACAGGTAGTTTAAGAACCCAGTGGAGGAGCAATATACAAGTCTATTAAAACCAACCTATGCTATTTTTGCAAGGTGGACTGTTATCGAGGATTCATAATTGTAGTCACAGTGGCCTCCTATGGCCACAAAGTATTTTATAAAGTAATAGCCCTCCGTTCTTCTCAAAACAAAAAACCACCACTTACTCATACACATTTCTGTACTCCCTCTAGGATGTAGGGAACTAGAGGAAGTAGCCCAGACTGACCCCTCTCATTTGTCACCTCTTTTAACCTAGAACGTTGGTTTTCAAAGATTTAAGAACTTCAACTAATGAGGATAAACAAAACTGGCCATGTGGTGGTTTTTTGCCAGCCGAGCCAATTACCTTCTTGATTACATTCACTGAAGAATGTTTTAGTTCCCTTTTTCTCTATTTCTGCCATGGCTTCAATCTGTTCATTTCAGCACTTTAATCATGGCACGGGCTGTTTCTCAGCAATCTGTGCAATCTCTTTATATCAGCCCCACTTTCCTGAACAGAGTGACCACCAGAAAACCGTTAAGTGAGAGGAAGCAGACTTGAACTACAGTCGTAATAACCCTACTCTCAAACAAGCAGCCATGTCCACCCACATAGGTGGACTCTCCACTTTTGGTATCCCAAAAACAAGGTCCCCAACTCCGATCAACCACAAGTTATACAACAATGGGCTGAGCCTCTGACATGTCCTCCTTGTTCAAGTTGCTGGCTACCGAATGGAGGAAAATAGAAAATAAATTGCCTGTTTTTCTTTTCTTGCATTCTGGACAGGATAGGACGGAGGGTTCAGCTCCTAAGCAAATGGATGTGGGGGTGGCAAGTCTGTGAGGGAAGAGCAGGGGGGAGGGGGCGCCATGGGCTATTCACTTCAAAGAGAAGCTGCTAATCCCTATTTCAGTGCATAAGCATTTCCTTGTCACTGTTTTCTCTTATTTCCTGAAGCCAACTGATTTTTATAATCTTTTATAAAAGAATAGAGAGAGGACATTTTCAGGAAAATTATCACCCTTCATTGCTTTAAAATCATCAAACAGGTAAGCAAGAAAGCAAAATTCTTCAAGCTCAAGAGATTTGGATAGTTATCTTTCAAAAGTCCAGCTTGGTGGGATGGAAAGGCTTGATTCAAAATGACTCACCTAGGTCATCATTTAAAAGAAACCACACCTCAGACCTGTCTCATCAGAAAATAAAATCGGCAGCCATTGTATTTCTCTTCATGTATATATACACTTGGGAAAGTCAAAGCAAGGAAACGAGAAAGCAGAAATGTCTCTGTACAAATCGATACATATCCTAATACTTACAAATTATATTTAAGTCAAAATAGAGAGAAATAAGTTCATCTTGAGTTGAGCAGGTTATTTTTAAAGTTTGACACTTACTGTTTAAAAAAAATCCCTCTTTTGTCTGTTTTAGGAGTTTCCAACTAAACAGCTCATATCCAAAAAGATTTAGTGATAGTTATCTTATAAATATTTATATACTTTATATTTTCCAAACTCTAATTTATTTATTCAGTTGCAAGACAGAACACTATCTAAAGAATGTTTTAGTCAAAGTATTCTAATGCTAGATATATAGGTCTTGAGAAAAAGATCTCTCATTCTGTTATTTTTATATAAGCAGGAGTCCCCCCCCCCCAACTCACTCCAGATTACACAACAGAGCAGAATTATTTAGCCAGTCACAACACAGTAAGATGATGTAATATGGCCAAGAAAATGACAAATTAATTATCAAGCTTCAGGTAGGCAGCTCTGTCGCACAGGGCTCAGTGGTCTATATGGACACCTTCCTGCACATTAAAAATGAGGGATTCATAAAAAAAAAATGGGGGATTCGTGTCTCCTCTAATCTGGGCCATTTCTATGGCCACAAATATCTTCTAAGCATCCACATTATATAGCTATTCACACAGCAACTTCCTCTAGTAGCTCTCTTTCTCCCTGGGAAATGCCAGCTCTTTGTGTAGCCTGTCACCTCATTCCTTTCAAAAGCAGTAGAAAACAAACAACTCTGGTGGCTTCCTATTGAGTCTGAGAACTGTATCCTTTTGTTGTGGTGGTGGTGGTTGTGGTTGTTGTTGATTTGTTTGTTTTTAAAGGGTGTAGAGGAAATTCCATTGCAAAATGGAACCATGAGCCTCCCTTGTTGTTTCTTTTTCACAGGTGAAATGGCAACTATTTCTATCTAACTTGGTTGTTGCAAGGAAGAAATTTACATTTGCATAATCCTGCCAGGACAGATACCCTGGAAAATTTATAACTCTTGACATTCTTACTAGGACAACAAAACAGGCCTTGAATTTTTCACACCGAAAATTTCATTTCCAGCCATGCAGAGGGCTATACGCATGGAAAAAAAAAGCCTTAAATCTCTATCCCATTCAAGGGAATAAATCAGGACACTCTCAGGGCTTCAAGCAAATGTGACTGCAGGAAAGCCTGGGGCCAATGAGAACACGACCCCAGAGGCACAGGAAAGGAAAGGAGGGGGATGGGATTTCCCCCCTTTCCACGAGTTTTGAATCCTAACAATGTTGACAATGGCAATATTGTACACTTGGTATATGTTTCCATTTGGAAAACAGAGATCATGTTGTGATTGGTATCAATGCTTGAACCCACCTCAAAACCTGTGATGCCATCATCCATCCAATAAAAACCGGTCCTCAGCTCCTGTCTGAGCTGGTCACCAGTGACCATCCCTGAAGAATTGGATTGTGAACCCAGCCGTTCTCTAGGTGACAGCAAATGGAAACAGCCAAGATGCTGATTATGTGTCCCCAGCAGAGGCCCAACCCCGACACCCTCGCAGCCAGTAGATCCATGGGTGCTGGTGTGAATAGGAAGAGACAACAGTGTGCTACGTGTTACATGAGAATGCACAGCCACTGCGACAGGAAGCCTTTCCTTGTCCACAGGATGACGGTGGCTCCATGACGGCCAGAGGAGCATGTTCTTTTCCCCTGGAGGGAAACTGGAACCCGATGAACATACTTCCAGTGAAGTCAACGTCTGTATGTACAAAGTGTCTGCAGTGGGCGCCTGGTTACCCAGGGTCCTTACTCTCAGGTGGCTTTCCTTCCTGGGAACAGGGGAGGCGTCGGCCAGAAATCAAATCCTAGCATCAGACAGTGTTGCATCAGGGTGTGTGCTGTGGATGACACCGACGTAAGAGGGGCCAGGAGACAGGTGCATGGGGTGCATAGAAGGCGGGAGTCTGGGCATGGCCACGGGTTGGGACAGCAGAACCAGGTGGCAATGCCTGTGGAGGAAGGGAGCCCAGAGGCAGGGACAGCGTGGTGGGGACTCCCTGAGAGCAGACGTTGGGGAGCTCCAGTTCAGAGTGACATGGGCTCTGACAGTTTTGATCTGCGCACTATATCTAATCTCTATAAGGAAAAGGAATGACCACACCCCCGGAACTAAACGGATGGGCGAAGCCTGTAGCCTTCAATCTGTTCTAAAGAAACACTTACTATGAAGCCAGTACACGCAAGCCCTTGGGGTGATGTTTTCCGTTCTTAGTTATTGACCGCCTGTCCTTTCTGCGCCTCCCACACATACTTTCCAGGACCCGGCTCTTTCTGGGATAAAAGCCTTGCGCTCCCTCCAGCCTGTTCCACCCCAACCCGCTCGGAGAGTAAACGTATTTCACGGGAGGTCTAGGGAAGTGGTGATGAGCCAGTTCAGTCTATCTTGCTTCTATACCCAGTTTCTTAGGATTTGCCCAATCACAGATCCCCGGACCCTTCCTGATGGACGCCACGACCTGTCGGACTCTCTTAGTGCACTTGGGACGGTGACATTTCCAGAGGCCCACGCGTCCTCTCCCGTTTCCCACTGCAATGTATCCTTCTAGCAGCCTTTCCCCACAGGCCCTTGCCTCCTCATCTCCCGTGCCACCACTGGAAACCCCGGACATGTGTCCTGTTGGAGAGCCCCCATACAGCTGTCAGCAGGGGGCCCGTGCCTCCTGGAGTCTGGGTATGACAGTGCCCACTGTGCACCAGTGAGGACAACTCAGAGGTACTTAGAGAAAGTGGAGAGAGAGAGGAGCCCATTCCCAGCCTGTGACATCTGACTGATGTTTCCTGGCCAGACGAAGATGCCTCTGCTCTGCCCTCAGCCTGGACAACCCTTTGTCACACCACTGGAAATACACCCTGGTTTCAGACCAGACCGCTGATGTAGCAAGAGACTGCATTTTATCTGGAAGATTCTTTTTTTTTTTTTTTTAACTCATTATTTGTGAATGTTGTTATTCAGCAAGTAAGTTTTTTAAAACAATGAAAGTTTGAAGGAACGCATCATGGCGTGAGCTTGTTATGTAGCAAAATCAATTGGCAATTATTTTTCTGATGGTAAAGAGATTTTAACAAGAAAAATGCTACGGAGATCTCAACGAGTACTTCCCTAATCTTTAGTGTAGAAAGCCTGTGTGCGTGTAACAATAAGTGTCTTCAGAAGGATGTGGAAAAGCATGCTGAGCATCCGCCGAGTGAAGTTTGCTGCAGACTACACACTAGTGACAGATCTGACTGAGGCTGTGTGACACTCATTCTGAACAGGAAGGACTAGGTGGGCAAGCACAACTGACCAGGCTCTGACTGACTCCACACAAGAGACCTGCTATTTCACAATTATGTCGCCGACACAAAATTATCTGGCACAGATAGAATGCAGGATATCTGAGAGAGTCACCACCTGTCTGCTCAGACAGTCCAGGCTTATCTCTCTTGTAGATGTAGTAGGACCCAGATGAAGGTACTGTAGCATTGGGTACATGAGCATCAACTGGACAATGAAGCTGCCCTCGTTAGTGCTGGCAGTGAGCCTGGGACACTTAGCCTTTATAAGGGGATCATGGCCTGACCAGACAGTGGCACAGTGGATAGAGCGTTGGACTGGGACGCGGAGGACCCAGGTTTGAGACCCCGAGGTCACCAGCTTGAGCGCGGGCTCACCTGGTTTGAGCAAAAGCTCACCAGCTTGGACCCAAGGTCACTGGCTCAAGCATGGGGTTACTCAGTCTGCTGAAGGCCCACGGTCAAGGCACATGTGAGAAAGCAATCAATGAACAACTAAGGTGTTGCAAGGAAAAACTGATGATTGATGCTTCTCATCTCTCTCTGTTCCTGCCTGTCCCTATCTACCCCTCTCTCTCTCTCAATCTGTGTGTGTATGTGTGTGTGTGTGTGTGTGTGTGTGTGTGTGTGTGTGTGTATGTATGGGGATCATGATCATGGCTAATGTGGGGTTTGGAGGGATGGTTCTTACTGAGGTCAGCATTATTAAGTAAGGAATCATCGTATCAAAGTCTTGGTGCAAATATATGACTTAATTCTTTAGAGTAGAAAGCTAGAAGTAGAAACACTGAGTCAACAACTATAAACATTCTGAATATATATTTCCTTTAGAAAATGTTACACTAATTTTGCACTTTACATTAAAGGACAGCGTTCCTTTGTACTTTTGCTCAGATTGAGTAGTATTTTAATTCATCTTTGTCTACTGGGTGGGAGTAAATATTTTTATACAGTTTATATCACGCATTTTTATTCCTAATAAGTATAAATATTTATCATTTTTATTTGCTTAATGCCAGTTACATTTTTCTTTTATAAACAGTAAGTTTATTTCCATTTAAATAAACTGCTGCTTTGGTAAAAATATGTTTATAAGAGCTTTTTTATATATATATATTTTTTTTATTTATTTATTATTTTTTTATATAAGAGCTTTTTAAGAACAAATTCTTTCTTGATCATTTTTTATAAAAATATATTTTTTAACTTTGTCACATGATCAAATATATTTTCTTTAAATGGTCACAGATACCTGTCCTTGCATTTTTTATTTGAAAAAATGGTACATTTGGATTTTCTATATATACCTAATGGTACATTTGGATTTTCTACATATACCTAATGGAAGCAAGGATGGATGGCAATAAAATTTAGAAAGCTGTACCAAAAATATAATAAATAAATTTGCTGATAAAACCTAAGAGCAAGTTCTGTAAATGAGATGGTTATCAGATTGAATGAGATATCGAGGTAAGTATCTAGAGAGAAAAGAAAATAAGGTGAAATTTGGCCTGACCAGGCAGTGGCGCAGTGCATAAAGCGTCAGACTGGGATGCAGAGGACCCAGATTCCAAACCCCGAGGTTGCCGGCTTGAGCACAGGCTGACCAGCTTAAGGGTGGGGTCACTGGCTTGAGCCCAAAGGTCACTGGCTTAAAGCCCAAGGTCACTTACTCGAGCAAGGGGTCACTCATTCTGCTGTAGCCCCACCATCAAGGCACATATGAGAAAGCAATCAATGAACAATTAAGGAGCTGCAAATAAGAATTAATGTGTCTCATCTCTCTCCCTTCCTGTCTGTCTGTCCCTGTCTATCCCTCTCTAGGTTAAAAAAAATAAGGTGAAATTTGTCATGAAAACCAAAACAGGGGATAAGCCAGGGGGAGGAGCCACATTGGGGCTTTTCAGATTCAGGGAAGCAAGGAAGTCAGTGAGAGAGGAAGCAAAAGTCCTGGGAGGTGTGTGCTCTGGAAGAGAGGTTCATTAAGAGGGTCAGATGACGCCGAACTGTCAAGAAAAAACAAAGATGGAAGGAAAGGCACTTGATTTGATCTGCTGTTTGTAAAACCCTCTGCAGCCACTCAGCTGATGCAGGACTTCCATGATAAGCCCAAGTTAATGACTAACGCTATCATCTGCAATGCAACAGAGGTTATGTGGGAGAATTCCATCTAATACTGTTAAGACACTGACATTTATCACTCCATTCCCCACAATGCAGAATTTGTTACAATAAAGGATCTTGACATTGGTAAGGTGGAAGTAGAAACACCGGCTAGGAGAGTCCAGAAATGTGACATCTGTTCATGAAGTTGTCAAAATATTTTATAGATATTTACTCTTAAAAATGCAATTTCAAGAAGCATATTTTTCCCAGAGTAAGGACCTCTCCTGCAAGAGTAGCAACTGTAAAGAGCAGTTTCTGTTTGGGGAAGCGATGTGAAATATCCACCCCGGGGAGAAGGATCAACCTGTGTTTCTCGTGCATCCCCAGCCATGGGCCAGCCCCTCCTGCCAGAGCTTCAAAACCCATTCTCTAGCACAAACCACTCCACCTAATTCTACACCTCAAAATTCTGAAATGCAATAGACTTCCATCACAATTCTTTATGTCATCAGCTCCATACAAAACTTTAGAATCTGGCTGATGCCTCTGACCCTATCTGAACCATTCTTTATGGTTTTCTTAACCATCTGTTCATCAAATTCAATGAATTTGATTTTTCCTTAAGTAACATTATCCTTTGCAGCATTTGTTCTATAAGCTAGTTCTTGCCTTGGCTGCAGGAATATGACGGTTTTCTTTCTTTCTTTCTTTTCTTTTCTTTCTTTTTTTTTTTTAAATTCAGTGAGAGGAGGGGAAGCAGAGACAGACTCCCACATGTGCCCCAACCAGGATCCACCCGGCTGCCCACTAGGGGGTGATGCTCTGCCCATCTGGGGCGTTGCTCTGTTGCTCAGCAGCCAAGTTCTTCTTAGCACCTGAGGCAGAGTCCATGGAGCCATCCTCAGCGCCCAGTGCCATCTCACTCCAATGAAGCCATGGCTGCACGAGGGGAAGAGAGAGATAGGGAGAAAGGAGAGGAGGAAAGGTGGAGAAGCAGATGGGCACTTCTCTGTGCCCTGGCTGGGAATTGAACCGTGGACTTCCACACACCGGGCTGATGCTCTACTGCTGAGCCAACTGACCAGGGCAACAGTGTTCTTGTCCCTCTCTCTAATTACATTTTCTCTCTTTCCTTCAAAGGATCCCAACCAGCTTCCATCTTCATCTATTACCAGTCTTTTCCAAGGTTATGCATTTTAGCTCTGTTCTGTCTGTCTCTCTCTCTTTTCACCCCATAGATCATCTTAAATACTACAAAGACTGAACTGTTTGGTGTCTCTTTGTTTTTAAGAAAAAGCTACAAGAGGAGATAGCAAAAAAAGAAAAATTAAGGTTTTGCATTAAGGGTCATTTGTTTCTTGATGTGGTCATTCTAAACCAAGCACCTCGTCAGTTGGATCAGTATTTCTTAAAACAAGTTTTTTATCAATTTCCCAGAAATAGACACAGCCCAAGGAAGAAGTCTTTCTTGTAGGTCCATGAAGTTTTCAAGAGCTGAGTGATCAGCAATGCTACATCCCCTGACGGGAACAAAATAATGATGAGTAGGCTGATCTTAAAGCAAAGGAATCAGGGGATGAGTGATTTTTAAGGGAAATATCAAGTTATTGGTGAGTGGGTGAATGGCATTGCTCTATTTTCCATTGATGATTATCTAGAAAATCAAAACTAGTCATTAGCATCAGAGAACTTTCTGTCTGCCAGATAGCACAGGAGAGACACAAAAGAATTTCATCACTTAATTCAAGGCTTTCTGTCACTCACCCGACAGGAGTTTCTCATTCTTACACTTCCTGCACTAGGTCCATTCCCACCACAGCTTTACGTTAACTGTGTCGCTCTTGAGATGGAGATGCTCTTCTCAGAAAAGACATATGAACCACTCACTGAAATTTAGAAAGCCACTTCTTTCTATTATCATAATACTGAATGACCCCTTCTTAGATGGGTTACTTGGAGAACTATTTATGGAAATAGCTCACATCACTCAGATTGTGTTGATTTTATCTGCCCATAGTTAGATTTTTTTATTATTATTATTGTGACCCAGGGGCTCAAGACGATTTCAAAGGCTTACTCTCTTGTTTCTAACTGTAGCCTTCTGAACTCCAGACCATTTATTAAAACAACTTCTGACACATTTCCCTCAACATCATATTAAACAAAAATTTAAATGAAGGCACATTAACAATCAAATTTACCATTGTCCCCCAACCTCTCCAGCCCTTCCTCCCAGTCTCTAACAACCCCTAGTTGCCTCCTGTATTCCCTTTTTGAATATTACCCACACCTTACTACTCACCATTGTCTTTGATTTCTAACTTCCTGTTCTATCCTTGATGTATTTCTAATCTCACGACTTCTGTCACAGTTCAGGCCCTCAGGACTTGCGCAGAACACCCAAACTACCCTCTTAACTGGGCTCCAGCTTCTAATTTCTTTCGCATCAATCTAACCCAGTGGTAGTCAACCTGGTCCCTACCGCCCACTAGTGAGCATTCCAGCTTTCATGGTGGGCAGTAGCGGAGCAACCAAAGTATAAATAAAAAGATAGATTTAACTATAGTAAGTTGTTTTATAAAGATTTATTCTGCCAAACTTAGCGAAAATCCGATATAAAGTACTTGGTAAGTAATTATTATTATATGCTTTAACTTGCTGTAACTCTGCTTTATAAAGTAAAGTTACTTCCCTACTTTATAAATCACCATTACTGTGGAACCCATGGGTGGTTAGAAAATTTTACTACTAACAGAGATACAAAAGTGGGCGGTAGGTATAAAAAGGTTGCCTACCCCTGATCTAGCCAATACACTAGAACCAGCAGCATCTGCCTAAATCATGGTCCTATTCGCATTACATTCCTGCTCTGAAGTCTTTATTAGTTTTCCTTGGACTTAAGAAAATCTGAAGTCATATAAAGAGAATGACTAAAACAAAGCCTCAACCAGACAGACAGCTGGGCTTGCAGCCTCAAGTTACCTACCACCTTGTAGACCTGCGACTGGCCTGAGTCCTGTCATCTGTGAGAAAGGTGTCGCCTTACTCATCCTGTGGTTTACAGTGAGGATCCCAGTGGGAAAATGTGAAGTGTTTGGTGCGGTACATGGCCTGGATTAAGCTCTTGTCATTGTCAGATAAGTTATTTACCAGAATATTGGAGGCACCAGGGTAATGCGCCTCTAATAAAACTTACAATTTGAGCGCCCTCCGTCTATACTTTAGCCCAACTGACCCCCAAATAAGTTCTCAACAGTCATTTTACTTCCTCTATTCTATTATTTTATTGCTACCCCATTTTTTCTAAAAGAAACTCTAGGTGTCTACTGATTAAATTCTACTTATCCTTTCAAATCCAGACTGAGAGCCTGTCTTAAATGCCCTGGTCCCCATAGGGGTGGGGACTTACAGGATAGAACAAATAAGGTATGAGGTATAAAGTTATATTGCATTTTCTTTGTATACTGCATTATCTAATGTAATCAAAATCTTTTGGCACTGGTATAAATACATCTACATTACAACATGCTACAAATGTTTTGTATGTAGAACAGTGTCAGTGAATATGCATTAAGCTGGTCCCTAAAGATCTGCAGAGAATCTCAAAGAATAGTCCAAGAATGAGCATATATTATTAAAATATATTATTAAAAGCAATCAAACCCAGGTATGTTTAGGGAGGTCAAAAGACAAGTCCTTCCGACTCACAGCCACCCAGCATTTAACACGGGGCTACACGCAAAAAGATGTTAGTTCGCTACACTGTGCTGTACACCAGGTGGCAGGGTCCCTTCCTCACGCACGTCCCCGGGCTCTGGCTTTGTAGGGTGTCGCTGCTGTTAGAAAGTTTGCACACTGGCTCAACAGTGGCTGTCCCTGCTCTGGCTGCTGTCCTCCTGCTCATGGGTCACTGAGCAACAGGGACCCCCCTCTCCAGCATGACTCTCAGCCGAGAGACTCTAGCTCCCTAACCTCTGATTGCTAATGTGTTCTTCACCCCTAAGGGAGGCTTGAACTTCCTAACACCCAAACTTGCTTCACATTCTCAGATGGGTGAGGAGCTATAAGGGTACCCTGGCTTCTTGGTCCTGACACGGGCCCCATGTCCCCAAACGGGACAACCCCCTTGGCATGTTTAAACCTCAAAGGGGATCCTAGCCCATGATTATGCTCTGCCTATGAAATAGCGAGACAGCTGTTCTCTGTTCATCGCTGAGTGTCTTTCCTTGTCTCTCATTTCTGGGACCTCGTTATCAGTTACAAGTCTCCCCTCCGCCAGCCCCGCCCCTGTTTGAATTTCAGACAGGATTTCCATTAACTTTCAAAAACATGGATCCCTGTTGGCCAGTGAAAGGGACAGGACTCCCATGCAGGGGCCGTTTCGAAAACTTGAAGTGGTTAATTTTATGTCAACGCCTGTGTGGAGCTGACAGTGCCACTGTATTTGCATCTTACCTGAGCTGAACTGCTTTTGCATATTTTCAGACTCCAACCGCAAGCTGCCTCATAGACCTACATGGGAATTGTGTCAGGGGTCATCCGACAGTCGTTTTATTAACTTCTTACTGGTTGGTCAGCTCTTCCCAATTAGAAGTAAAGATCTTTCAGGGCTGGGCTTTTGGCACAGTGTCCACAGGAGCGCCTCACAGTACCCATAATGTGCTCCGCTGATGGTTTTTAAGGTAATAGCCTCAGGCAGGTTGTATCCCCGGACATTTCTGGAAAAACTGAAAGAACTTACTACGGATAATAAAGGTCATCCCCCATCCCCGTTCAGGGCTGGGAAGGAAGAGAGGGTCAGTCTTTGCAAATGTTTAATCTGTGGCCGGACCGTAGCTTGCCCCGTGTAATTTTAAGCAGATGAGGACTGTTGTCTTCGCACTGAATAATTCATAGGCAACTTACATAAATATACCGCCTTTCGTGCTCTACTGTGCATGTGGAGGTTAACTTGGGGTCTGGTCCTCATCCCTTAAAAGGCACTGTTAGTAAATGAGGCGTGGATGTGTCACTTGAAAACGAACTTGTTCCACAGGAGAAGGCCTGCCGTGTCATCGTGCGCCCACGGACTGAGCCCGATGCATCACTGAGATGGTTAAATTTAAAAGCTGGAGGGCCCCCCTGCCCCCTCCTCCCCGGACCCTGACCATATTTCTACATAGGGCCTGTGAGTAAGTCACACCGTCCTCACAGGTGACTACTCTTCCCCTGATTAACTGTCTTCAAGCTTTGGCTTCTTACTTAAACGGACTCTTGGGAGAGATTGTGAGTGGTGCCCTAGTGGCCATGAGCTTGTCCTGGTACCCTCAGTCACCATTTCCTATTTTCTCCTTATCATGCGCGAATACAGACCTCAAGTTACAAACGCATGTGTACAAAAACATAGCTTTTGACACATAATAAACTCATGTGCTAGATCATCAGAAACTTCATCTTGAACCTTTGAGGATGCTGTCCATCCCCTGGGTTCCACGGGGCTCTGTTTGGTGCAAGCACTGTGGGTGTGATTTTCAGGGAGGTCACTGTTCCTCCCTGTCAACCTCCTGGTCTTCGATCCCATCTGGTCTCCATCCAATGATCCTCTGAGGGGCTGCTAAGCCATCATGAGACTCTACATGCAAGGCCTCCCCTCTCTCTCCCCCACACTCTGAACAACTGCCCAGGTCACATGGGAAGCATCCATGGCTCAAGGCGCATAAAGACAGGAAGACTTCTGTGACACGGCTTCCGGCCCACCTGCTGACATCACCGCGGGCAGTTTCTGAACTTGGGTTTTACTTCTGCCCAGATGTCTCCAGGAAGAGCAGATGGAGCCCCTGTTCCCGGATCCCCCAAACCTTTGCAAGACTGCATCGTCCTCGGAGGAACTCGGTCAGCGACAGCAGGTAGAAGACAAACCAAAAACACCTTTATTTCCCTCTGAATGTTTCTCCTCCCACATTGGTGGAATACATTCTCTTCTGGGGGCCGATAGCGGTACTCTGGTTGCATGTGGGTGGGTATTTCCCAGGAATGTCACTTTTGCTTGCATTCTTTCTCACGCCTGCCACGACCCTGGGGTCCAGCATTGGTGCCGGTGGTTTCTGGGCGGTGAGGATGAGTTGGTGAACCCAGAGCCGTTTGAGCATGCTGTCATGCTGAACGAATGCTGATTTCTTTTCAAATCCATAGGAAACCCCGGTCAAGCAAACGCAAGCGTATTCCACCAAGAACTCCATCTACATGCACACGTCCAATGCAGTCTCTCTCCCTGCTCTGAGCTCGCCACCTCCTCCTAGCCATGTGGCACGTAAGCAAGTTCCCCTCTTGCACCCGGGCAAACACACCTTTCTGGATATCCCTTCCTGCCCGGTGGTAACGGTGACGTTGCTTAAACAGTCACGTGAAGCAGACGGTGTGCCGCCTCTCCTCAGGGCCTCCCTCCAATGCCTGCACTCAATAACGGGGAGTCAGCCACCAACAGAATTTTTTAATAGCAACACATTAATGCACCGGCGGACTAGAAGCGAACCTTGCATTTTTAATCTGATTTGGAAACAGGAGGTCAAGATGTACTTTGCAATTAATATTGCATCTGTTGGGTTCGTGGTCAATATCTGGAGGGGGAGGAGGACAGTGTGGAAGGTGAATGTGCTGGTCTGCACGTGCGCCTGTCTGGGCAGTTTCTCCTTTAACTTTCATTCCCACCCCACTCTGCTCTTCCTGGAGGCGCAGAGAGAGGCAAGGGACAGGCATTATTAGCACCAAATAATTTTAAGTCTGGAATCGCATTAAAAGAAAAAAAAGAAGCATACACGTTTATAATTTTAGTTCATTGGATGAGGGCCAGCATCCAAGGAAGATTCTACAACTTCAGTGTTTGAAGTTTTCTCATTCTTTTCTGCTTAAGAAATCATCGTTCATGTAAAGTTCACTTGCCCCCTCTGGTGGCAGCTTGAAGGTATTACTGCCTCTCGCCTTGGGAAGGGTTTTAGGAAGTCCCTGAGTTTTCTGTTATTGGGAAGTCATTTGGAAGAAATCGTTGAGAATTTTCCCCCCATCACCACAACCTATTTTAAGCTTTACAAGATAATATATACATATAGGAAATGTAATTAAAATGATCTTTTTTTTTTTTTAACAAGTCTGACTTCCCACTACATCTGACAGTTAGATGCTTCCAGCAGAGGACAGTTAAACCATTTTTAACTTGAGCAAACCTTGCACAGAAAGCAGAAATATGTCAGTGGCCATCCCGAAGGCTTGAGTGGAGGAGGCTGACAGGACAAGACAGGCCTCCCTGCTTCGCCGGTTTCTACCCGGCCGAGCAGAAGATTGCAGAAGTCCCCCACAAGCACTCCCAGAGAGAAAGGACACACTGCACGTCACATGGGCAAGGACACCAGGGTGCGCTCAAACCAGACCCGAGGCCCCAGGTGACCTCATTCCCCTCTGTTTGCCAGTGAGGCATGGTGACTGACATTCCGGAGAATGTCATGGTGTTGCCCGTGAGGGCCAGAAGACCACACGACATGTAGGTGAAGGAATGCTTGGGAAGAACGAGAGCGTCAGCATGTCAAGTGACACCAGCCTGGTTCAGGGCGCACAGCACACAACACGGCCTCATAGAAACAAGGCGGCAGCCAGCCTGATAGCAATTAGGTAACTGGATTTCCAAAACAACAGCCAAGGCTTGATAGAAACTTCTCTGCTAATAAGAAGTCCGGATGAGAACACTACCATCGAAATAGAGCTCGGGAAACATAGTAAGGGACTGTCCTAATTAAACAGCATACATGGTTTTCAACATATTAGTGAGGAAGCTATCATGTTGACCTCTGTTGAGCATAGAGACATGATGGTCTTCAACCCCATGACCTAATCTAATCCTGATTGCATCCCAAAGGCCCCACTTCCAAATGCCATCACTTTGGGGATTAGGGTCTCAACATACACCTTCGGGGGGGGGGGCATAATCATTTAGTCCAGAGATCGCCTGTTTGCTCTCAGGCCAACAAGCCTGGTTTCTGTGCACATTGAAGTTAAATGTTTAGAACTCGAACAAAGGCCATTCAGACGAACATTCCTGGGACTAGGGCTAACAGATCCTATTCTGGGTTTTTAAGATGGAAATTATGTAGATCCTGATGCACTTTGAACATCTCCAAGACTGATGTGTGTCAGCACACATGCAGGCCAGGCCACAGGATGGATTCTTTCACGGGGCGCTGGTGCAACTGAGCGTCCAGGTCTGTGTGACTCTCCATTGCTGGGCATGACCCACCCACAGACCCCGCAGTCATGGGGGCAGGACCTAGACCCACCCCATTCTGCTCTGAGCCCACGCTGCCTTCCTCTGTGTCATCGGGATAAGCGACTCCTGTTGGAGTTGCTGAAGTGGGCATATTAGTATGCCACTTCGGACCCAAACTTAGCCTTCTGCTGACCACCGACCACGTGGTGCTCACACCTTTCCGTGGACGAATCTTCGGAATCATGGTAACCCACTGATCCTTGAAGTCTATGGTATAAAATCCTAGGGCAAGGAAATGCTGTCATGTTATTTCCCCGAAACTGACAATTCAGCTGATAACTAGATACATCTGTTCTCTCCAGTAGATGTCTCTCTTCTATTTTCTCAAGAATCTAGAAAATCCAACAGGCAGTGAATTCTTTGATAAAAATATATTTTTCTATCAATGCTGAGAATGTATGTTTCTTTCCATTCTCTCACCTTTGTGTTTTTAGAAAATCAATTTCAGGTGACATAATCTTTAAGGCAATATTTGCCAACTGTTTACACATACCTTAGAATAGCATTGGAGCACGATCCTGACCATCACAGAGGCTGGGAGAGCTCTCCCGATTCCAGTGCTGACTGGAAGTGGATGAAAGGGACGCTCCACCTGCCCAGATATTTGGAATCTCTACGTCCACCTGCTGACCAGGAGGAGGGTGGACCCCTCCGTGTTTGAAAAGGCGCGAGGTGATGTTCAGGGCTGCTGGCAGTCCTGCGACCAGGTCCCAGCTGAACGTGAGGCCGCTGCCGCCCCTGCCAGAGGCACCCGCCCCGGCCGCTGGGTACCCGCCGGCATTCTCCTTTAATCGAGTCGAGTGAGTCTTGAGACCTGGGTCGGAAGCTCAAAAGGCTGCACCCTTGATGTGTGCTCCCACTGAATGCTGAGTGACACAATGTGGATTACTCTTTCTCCCATAAAAGGTCATTCCTAATTACTCAGATCTGCGAGATTCATAATCCATTTCCCCTCATTATACAACAGAGGCAACCCTCCTGATGTCGGGTAGGCGAAAGAATTGAAATCAACCGTCTAGGACTGGAAATGGAAAGTCACGTCTGCCTCCCTCCCGTCAAACTTCTTCTACCACTCAAAGAAACTCTGCTTTCTGCTCTTGACCCCCAATGGGACGGGTCCTGGATCTGAGTCATTTACAGCTTTTGTATTAGCATTCATCATAGATGTATGGGCTCAGAAATCACGTAATTTGTATAATCCTTCAAATTGCTTACCTTGAATTTAATAAGGCTTTTTAAACTAAGTTTTTAAGCTAATCTTCTCAAAAAGGAACATGAGAATAGATCTAACTTACATTAGACTCCCACAGGATCTCTGCAACTTCAAAACCTGAGACGTTTTATGATTTTACTTATCATATGTCTTTCAAGGTGGTAATGTTTCTTTGAAAGCTTTCTTCAACTGTCAACTCTGTCCACTGAAAAATACAGTGTGTCGGTAAAGTCATGGTGCACTTTTGACTTCTGACAGGTCAAAAGTGCACCATGACTTTACAGATACACTGTATCTTTATCAAGGTGATAAAAAAGGGACAACAGGAACTAAAGTGAACCACAGGTCTCCAGATGATGGATAGTGAATGCACAAAAATATCAAATATTCCATCAGTCTTTATAAAGGCAACATCCCTCTAGAATAAAATGACATTGACAGGACCTATTTCAATGCTAAAGGTTCCAAATTATATTCAGCTTTCTCCAGTAAAGAAAGTAAACTAAAATTGTGAGGCTAAACCAAATGCACACTTCTGCCTTAAATAATGCACAATATGAACTGTTATCTCAGCAAGTCTAGGTCAGCACAATAAGATTCTGGGTGGCCCTGGCCAGTTGGCTCAGCGGTAGAGCATCAGCGCAGCTTGTGGAAGTCCCAGGTTTGATTTTCGGACAGGGCACGCAGGCGAAGCACCCATCTGCTTCTCCACCCTTCCCCCTCTCCTTCCTTTCTATCTCTCTCTTCCCTTCCCTCAGCCAAGGCTCCATTGGAGCAAAGTTGGCCCTGGGCGCTGAGGACGACTCCATGGCCTCTGCCTCAGGTGCTAGAATGGCTCTGGCCACAACAGAGCAACTTGTCACATGGGCAGAGCATCGCCCCCTGGTGGGCATGCCGGGTGGATCCCGGTCAGGTGCATGCAGGATTCTGTCTCTCTGCCTCCCTGCTTCTCACTTCAGAGAATACCCCCCCCCCCAAAAAAAAATCTGGGTGATAGTGAAAATTGAATGGGCCATCTATAGAGATACAATTTTTGTTTACTACTGATATTTCAAGTTACTAAAATCAGTTCCAGAGACATGGGAAATAGTCACAATAGGAATAATGATGTGGTCAAAAACGTACTATTTTTTTTTTTAGTCACACTTCTTAATTTTACATCAGTCATGGATACCCTCATGAAATATTAGAGTGATTATTTGCAGGGGTGCAATATGCTTATTATTTTACATGTCACAGGTCCCTAATTCATTTTTTTCTGTGACTCAATCCTTATGAATATCTTCTTGTCCCCTAGAAACAATGCGATCCCAAGCTTTAAAGGGTCCCATCAGTCCACTGCACTGCTGGCTCTGGGAGGCATGACACCACATTTTTTAAATTGCTTTTATTTTTTATTTGTAGTTGACATCCAATACTATTTTCAGATTCACATTTATGTAACTTACAATGTGATTCCTCCTGTTAAGTGGTGTCCCCACCCGACCTGACATCATATACAGTACTGATATACTCTACCATTTTTTTGACTTGTTAAGACATTTTACCTCTCGGATAAGTTGATAGAATGCCATGATGAATATATATATATATGAGAGGCAGGAAGCAGATAGACTCCTACATGTGCCCTGACCAGATTCACTTGGCAACCTCAACAGGGGGCGATGCCCTGCCCATCTGGGGCCCTTGCTCTGTTGCAACTGGAGCCATTTTTTAGCTCCTAGAGCCAAGTACTCCACTAGAGTCATGCTGCAAGAGGGGGGAAGGTAAGGGGGGAAAGAAAGGGGGAGGGTGGGGAAGCAGATAGTTGCTTCTCCTGTGTGCTCTGACTGGAAATCGAACCCAGGGCATCCACATGCTGGGCCAATGCTCTAACACTGAGCCAAACAGCCAAGGCCTATAGATATATTTTTAAAAGAACTAGGTAGAGACCTTCAGCTTTGGTAAAGACCTTTTTCCTCTTTTGTTTCTTCTGAGCCCTAACATAACTCTAAATATTGCACCCAACACAAGAATAAGAAGGCTCCAAAAAATTGAGAGAAGGCATCAGACCAACTGAAACTCCAGGAAGGAATTCACTCAGTTTTTAGGTTTTATTTTATCTCCTCCATCCCAGACTTAGAGCCAAGAAACTCGACCCACCACCCAGAAGCATAAATTGGCACAGTAAGAAAGTGCAACAAAAGCCCGCTCTCTCCAGCCAAAGGTCTGGAGGGTGGTGACCTGAGAAGAGAGAGCAGTTCCCACCATAATCTCTCCAAAACAGCAAACACCACAGAAAAAAACAGGCCCCACCCCACCGTGGCCATAAAGGGAGTGGGGAGCTTAGATTTCCACCCTGACCAGGTTTATAAGAAACACACACCAAATAGAACAGGATGGGTAGAGTGAAAATAAAAGGAAAGACCAGGATACTCCATGCCCATGTCAATGGACAAGCAGCAGAGCAGCTGGGTGAAGACCAGGGCAGGCTGTGGAGAATAGCAAAACTCAGGGACAGAAAGGGGAACTGTCCCATGATCCACCCAGAGGTAGTCATAGCAACCCCGCACAGCAAGAGAGTGAAGCAGGAAAAATGGAACTCACAGGAGAACTGGGCAAACCCACAGCAACTGCTGGAGGCTTCCACACCGCTCCCTAAACAGCTGCTAGAACAACCAGAGAAACCGTCAGCAGGGAGAACTCAACACACTGTCAACCAACGGGATCCGATCTGTGACTCTAGAACAGGGGTCCCCAAAAATTTTACACAGGGGGCCAGTTCACTGTCCCTCAGACCATTGGAGGGCCGGACTATAAAAAAAAACTATGAACGAATCCCTATGCACACTGCACGTATCTTATTTTAAAGTAATAGAACAAAATGGGAACAAATACAATATTTAAAATAAAGAACAAGTAAATTTAAATCAACAAACTGACCACTATTTCAATGGGAACTATGGGTGCAGATGCATCCTGTGCTCCTCTCACTGACCACCAATGAAAGAGGTGCCCCTTCCGGAAGTGTGGAAGGCCGGATAAATGGCCTTAGGGGGCCGCATGCGGCCTGCGGGCCGGAGTTTGGGGACCCCTGCTCTAGAACGTCCAACAACAGCAGGATACATATCCCACCCCCAATGCCCATGGCAAATTCGCCAGGACAGAGCACACCCTAAGTCAGCAAATAAACCTCAGTACATTTAACACAACTGAAATCAGGCTGAGCATGGATGAACCTTGGCCACAGAGAAACCATACTAGAAATCAGTAACAGAAAGATGGCAGCAATATCTCCAAACCCTTGGCAGCTAAACACATACTTCTAAGCAATCGGCAGGCCAAAGAGGAAGTCCCCAGGGAGAGACAGGAAGTGGTCCTCTCAACCCAAATGCATGCACAGAATTGAATCTATCAATGGGATTTGAGGTAAGATACATCCAAACCTGTAGAGAATGTTTATGCATTTGCTTGAGCCAAACTGACAACCTATTCTGGGGAGCAAGATCTTAAATGCTCTCAAGAATAACAAATGGAAAAAAAAAGCAACTTTTTTTTTTTTAAAGCATTTGAAATAAGGATTGGCTGGCACTAAGGAAGACTGAAGAAACCGAGGCAGGATTGGATGGCAGGACAGTTAAGATGATTTGTTCTCCTGAGGGTTGCTGACTCCCTTCCAGGGATGTTACTTCTGCTCACTCAAGGGAGGGTGAACCCAGGTGCACACAAACAGTGGACAGGGCTCGCTAGACTCTTCTCGAAAGTCATAACAGGACTGGGGTGTGACTGACCCCCAGGCCCTGCCCAGGGAGGAATTTCTCAGGCCTCCCTATGAGGATACTTTACATAGAACTCCCCCATCACCACCAGCACCTCTTTCTGTCTACATATTTAAAGAACGATTCCTAGAAAAATTTAAGATTTATAACTGCAAGGTAAGGTTGACTCTCTACCACAGAATATCCGTTTCTTTTTGTAAATTGTGATGTGATTCTTCAGCATTATTATTATTATTATTATTATTATTTAATTCAGGAGTGATCATCCTCACCATTGACTACTAGTTTTTGTGGCGATTTCAATTTTTTCTTATAATCTGAATGAGAAGAATTTAAATGGAAAGTCAACGAATAACAAAGTGATTCCACTTGTCAAGTTCTTTTTAGACTTTCCAAGGCACTAGGCTGTGACCTTTCGGTACCACCAGATGGCGCGCTTTTGTAAATGACACAGCAGCAGCAACAACAATCTCTTTTGTTTAAAGAAACAGCAGAGATTAAATTGCACAGCCCTGATTGCAATAAGGACAAGTGAGCTTCAGAGAGAAAGGGAAGACGCTGAGAAGTAGATGCCGCCGGCCATGCCGTGATAGGACAGGTGGGGTCCTCCCCCGTCCCCCGTCGTCGTCGTCGTCCCACCCCCCACCCCCCCACCCCCCCACCCCCGTCACTGCAGGGACCTGCAGAGTCTGTGTCTACAGAGAAGATGCCTTAAAGTGTTGGAACCTCGCTGGCCGCCTGGCAAGTGTGGCACGAGGACAAGGAGTGCCCAGAGGAGGACGTGGTGAGTCAAACATAAAGACAATTTTCTGACTGGCCTGTTGGTTCTGCACTCCTTCATGTCTTATGAAAATGAAGCTCTCGCCTGTGTGTGGGTCACTCAGTAGGCGGGTCATATCATCACTTCAATTCTTCATTTCCCAGTCTTTACAGTGAGTTTGATTGAATGTGTTTGCATTTATGTATCTGGGTCCTAAATCTGCAAGGTGAGAGGACCATTCCCCCTTCTCTGACCTGTGGCAGAGCTAGGGACAGGAGATGACACACAGCACAGAGGTGTCCGGTCCAATGGAAACACGGCAGATGGAAGGAGGTAGCGCAGAACCTCCACGGGGCACAAGCCACGCAGAACTCATCCTTTCTTCAGCGATGCCTGGCCGGCTTCGGGACTGCCCGTCGAAGGCCCTCGCTCCATAGCCCGAATCAACTCGGAAACCCGGAATGCACTGCATGTGCGCCTGCACTCAGCGGTCGTTGTCTGGAAGTCCGCTGTGAGATGGGCGCTGCCCCCGCACTGGGCCTGGAGCCAGGTGGCACTATGCCAGGGTGCGGGGAGCGCACCCCAGACACAGAGGGGCTGATGCCAGGCAGGGGCGGAACTACGAGGAGAGCAGAGCTGGAGCCAGCCGGGCAGCCGGCTGTGGTGGGGGGCATCCTGCTAGGGGGCAGCGCGCGGGGGAGCCGAGTGACCGCGCAGAGAGGGGACGCCGGGAGACTCCCGGCAGCATGAGCCTGTCGGAGAAGTTCCGTGGGTGGGAACGAGCATTATTTCTACAAGGCATGACAAGTAAGCACTACCCCAGTAGGTTTATTAAGGATGCGATGTCAGTAACAGGCATTAGGGACTGAATTGTCTGCCCCAGACCTCTGTGGTGAG
The DNA here is from genome assembly GCA_037038555.1 of Rhynchonycteris naso. Taxonomy (NCBI): domain Eukaryota; kingdom Metazoa; phylum Chordata; class Mammalia; order Chiroptera; family Emballonuridae; genus Rhynchonycteris; species Rhynchonycteris naso. The sequence goes on along the minus strand of CM072999.1, from coordinate 134,218,291 downwards.
GTCCTCACTGCCAGCCCCCTCAGAGGGCAGACTGAGGTAGAGAGGGGAACTTTCGTGGGGCGAGCAAGTTCCAGTGAGCTGATTAATGTGGGCTCTCACCTGGTGTGACTGGTGTGCTCGTCAAAAGGGGGGAATTGGACACAGGTGGGGATGCATGTGTCCGCATGCAAGCCAAGGAGAGCACCTGACACTGACTGTCCATCACCACCCACAGAAGGAACCAGTGGCCTTCACCTTGATCTTGGGCTCCCACTCCAGAATGGCAAGACAGTGAGTGTCTGTTGTTTAACCCCTCCAGGCCGAGTGCTATGCCAGGGTGGTCCCCACCCATCTGAAACAAGGCATCTGACATCCCATACAGTTGACATCCCCAGATTTGCTTTTTGTGCCAACGACAGTCAATCACACCAGGGAGGAATGATTTTGAACTAGGAAACGAGACAATGGAACGATTTCAAGACACTGTGGGTCCCCATAATCTAACACACACAGCTATTTCTCTGCTCAAGACCAGCCTGTCCTGCTGATGGGCTTGCCGGGAGCTGTGTCTGAATGCGCGACCTGAGGGAACGGTAAGATTTGCAGGTTCTTTGTATAGACGTGCATATGTGTGGGACACATTGCGTGTGCACCTTCAGCTCTAGCCAGCCACACCTGACAGAAAGTTAGCTCAGAATTGCCTGTCGTGGGATGTCAGCTCCCTCCAACGAGCTCCAACCGCCTGCAGTTAAGTTGGGGAAATGTTGGAGTTGAGAGCCCTAATGGGCAAACCAGCCTCCCCGCAGAGAACAGAGCTGGTGCCCAAATTCTCAGCCCTACACTCTAATCCCCGTTCAACTGCATGCCAACACCACTGTCTTTTGCAAACATTTAAAGCTGCTCTGGCCTTCCATTTTCCCAGGGGTAAAACTCTACCGAGACTTTACTGTGCAGCATATAAAAATGCTCCTAAATAAGCAAGTTTGAAACATCAGAGTTGTGTACTTCTCACAGAACTTCTGATTCCTGTGTAACCAAACTCTTCTAGTTCTAAATAATGTTGCAAAAAGGTTGCAGAATAACCCTCTGATACCATAGCCCTGATGCTCTGATCTCTTCCTCTTCATGTGACTTTTCCTGCTAGTTTCTGGGGTAAATGCAAATTTACATATCTGGCTTTGTGCGGAAAGAAAATTAACACATGCAGGACTAGACACCCAATCTACATCAGTCATTTTGTTAGATGTCTTAGAACCCTCTTATTTAAGGAAAGAGATTTAGATCAGAAAGACACATTTCTGTTTTGCCCTCTTTTCAGATGTTTATGCGGTAAGTTAGACTTTGGCTTTATCAAGTGTAATTGTTTGGTACGGTTTTCTGAAGGATGAGATTTTTCTCTACATTGGACATGTCAAAAATCAAAGGTGGACAACATCAGTGATGATCAGAATGGAAGGGACCTGTGAGTTTGGCTTCCGTTCTTCAGGTAGAGCAGAGCAGAGGCGAAAAGGACTCTTAGCAATGATCTATGACATGCACAAGCTAAATCCTTATACTCCATCATTCACAAGGCCCCACTGTGATATGTCTAAGCATTTTAATTTCCATTTTTCAGATGGAGAACTGGAGTCCCTAATAAAGTCGAAACCTCCCGGGGAAGTTATTTTCAAGCCTCGCTTAAATGTTAGGTTTACACACTTTCATGTGTCACTAGACTGGGAAACCCCAAGTCATCAACTGGCATAGAGACAAAACCCACGTTTTGTGAGTCATCACACACAGAGACACTCAGGGGCCCCAAGTCAGAAGACCAGAGCTACAGCCACGAACCCCTCCTAAGGTTGTCTCTTCAGCCAGAGACATGGGCTGTGAGGCTGCCCGGCCAGCCTCATCCCAGGGACATCGCCAGAGTGGGGTTCCTGGGAAGCACGTCCTACCGCACAGGGGCAGCAGCGTGTGTCTGCAGAACTATCAATACATCGTTCCAATCCGGAAGTGCTTTAATATGTCAACCACTTATCATATAAGTTTCAGAGGCTGTGTCTTTAAAATTGTAAAGACAAGAACCACAGAGATAAACGTCTTGTATTTTAAAAGAAATAGAGAATACAACACACTGGTAGGATGTTGGAGGAACTCTGGGGTTAAACACATGTGGGTCTAGATCCAGCTGAGTAACCTCTGGGAAGATCCTCCCTCTTCCTAAACCTCAGAACTCCTATCTGTGAAATGGGCAACATCATAACACTTATTTCATAGCGTTACTGAGGGTCTTAGACAAGATAATGCCTGTACCTTGGTAAACACAATTCCTGGCATACCATTAGCCCTCAATCAATAGTAGCTATTCGAAAAAAAATACTTAAGATTTCAGTATTTTGTACCTATAAAAAGTAGAATGCATGAGTCTCTATTTCAACCCCCTTTAAAAGTATGGCTATCTCTAAGATCTCTGAAAGTCTCAACCTACTTCTTTCAAGAGATCGATAAAGCCATCCAGTGTATTTTTTTACGGTATCATATGACATACATTTCATATCTTATAGAAGTCTTCTTAGTAAAACTTCTTTCACCAGAAATTTCTGCTTCTAAAAGAGGCTGCTTGTGTCAGCACAAGGTTGACTTACCTCCTTTTGCCTAACATTTGACAGGAAGTATATCTTTTAAGAAATAAGTCATGACATAGTAAATGGTTTTTGTACTTTAAGATTTCTGTTTTCCATGTCATTTCAGCATGTGTTACTAGGACTGGAAAAAAGACATTCTGCATGGTGAGAAGCCCAGCTCATTTCCTGATGTAATTAATACCCAACAGACTACAGGGTGAGCAAAAGTCGGTGTACAGTCGTGAGGACAGGCTGTCCCCGGATTGCAAACCAGACAGGTTCTGTAGGTTTTTTCTCAAGTTGAATTTGTACATGAGTTGGAACAGGTACATTTTTACCTATTATGCAACTTAGGTGTTTGTCTTAACATAGTATTTATTTTTACCTTTCTGTGCATATAACTATTTAAACATTTTCAAACCTAACAGAACCTATCTCGTTTGTAAGCAGGAGACTGCCTGTACATGAAACAGAATTTATTCTAGAATTATTATTTGTGAATTATTGTATTATTCTCCATACGAACAACTGTAAACCTAGTTTGCCCTGCCCTGTATATCCCAAGAACAAAAAATCTAAGGCAATCTTCAACGACCAACAGAGATATGTTTGATTTATACCAAGGTCATTTTTAATCCAAATTTGTTTCCTAAAGCAATATACACCCTTCACATATGGACGACTCTGTGTCTCATGTTAACAAAATTGGGTAGCAAAGAAAAATAAAATAACTCACTTACCTTCTCAGAGGAATATGTAAGAATTTCAGGGTGAAATTGGAGTTTTATTTCTGGTAGAAATTAAAAAGTGTGTTTAATGCTGGTGGTTGAGGCTACGTGGGTCCACACTGGATGCGAGCAGACAGTAGAGGAACTGTGGAGCTGGAAAGCGTCGGGCCATTCCTGTTTAATAGAGACTCACAAGGGCGGACCTGACGAGCACACAGGCAGTGTAAACCACTTCTCCGACAAATGAGCAGCAAAAATGGCCACTCCCAGTGGCGGGCGGGCCATCCACAACCCGCCCTCTGCCCTGAGCGGACCTGCCACTGCGTGGACGCCTGGTTATTGGCACCAGGGATAGCGAACTCGTTCCCTGATTTGGTACACCACGGAATACAGGGCGGGGCAAAAGTAGTTTACAGCTGTGAGTACGCAAGCCACTGAGGGTCTTCTGGGTTTGTGACTTATTAACTGCTGTATTATCTTCATACAGAGAACTGTAATCCCAGTTTTGCCCCCACCCTGTCTATCCTGAGAATGAAAAGCAGGGGCAAACTTCAATGATCAAAATTCAAATCTAGTTGGGGTGAAAAGAATTATAGTTCCCAAATCTGAAAACTAACATTTGTCATCTTTCTCAGTAGAAACCGAACAACCATGCTGCCCCTTGACAGCACATCTTTGTTGCCTAAGACAGGCTCTGTTTAGTCTCATTCATCGTTGATGCCATAGCATCTGTAGTAGATGAAAAATCAACCCTGCACAGGTGGCTCAGTTGTTAGACCACCAACCCAATACCCAAAGGTTGGGGTTCGATCCCCAGTCAGGGCACATACAGAAACACATTGATGCTCTCTCTCTTCCCCCCCTCCCATACTCTCTCTAAAATCAGTCAATACATTTAGAAAACCAACGTGATAGAGATACAAATGGTGGCCCACCAACTCAGAGCCTTCCAGACCACCTGTGTTTCCCGCCACGCAACACCTCAGTCTTCTGAGAGTCTATTGATATTTTCGGAGCCATCTATAAAACCTCGATCCACACTGTGAAGTAGAAATTTAACTACTAAGGCTCCACGTAGACATTCTTAGAAATATAAAACTAGACCTAAAATCCATATGTGTGTGGAGACAAACATTATTCCTTTACTTGTAACAAAGTGAAACAATCTTTATCTCTTAATAACTGGAACCAATATTCTTCTTAGCAAAACAACAATAGAACTTTTTCTAAAAAGTATCTAAACCAAGACCTTACTACCCAGCTGAGGAGGAAAGCCCAGCTCTGTGTGTGGGCAGGACAGATTCAAAAAGCAACACTCCAACCGTCTCTCCGTCTCTCCTCCAAGAAACAGAGGGAATGGTCTCGCAGCACTCAGCCACAGACAAGTTGTATCTAGACATATGAGTGAGAATTGAGGGGTGGAGAGAAAGTCCTAGCACCCCGGTCTTTACATGGAGAATTGTCAGGAGAATCTCCACCCTGTAGAGGCCAAGAAGATAGGTGGAATTAAAGATCTCTGATAAGTGATTTTGAAAGCATGTTGGAGTTCAACAATACAAAACAGGTCTCGTGGTCCTCTGTTCTTCCGTAGCATCTTCTTTGCACACAAACGCTGCCTGGAAGTAGGTTGTGGGTGTGCTGAAGGGAAAGAGAGAGAGTAAGAGAGAGAGAGGGAGAAAGAAAGAGAAAGGGAGAAAGAAAGACAGAGGCTGGGTCAATTTGTCAAATGGGGATCTGGGTCGTTAGGCTCACAGGCTAGCCCAGAGCGGTGCCTGAATCCAGGGGGCCGTTCCTCAGCTTCAGGCACCCTGCCAACTACCCCAGTAATCTACTTGGTCCAAGACTGGCCCTCATGGAATCCGCACTCAGCTGAGTTTTACTTACCCTGTATTGACTGGAACGGGTTCTGTGGCCATGCCCAGTGAGGGAGAGGAACACATAACTGGGTCCTCCGAAAAATAATTGAGATCTGTCATTAACGGCAGAGGTTGCCCTAGTGATAACACTCTAAAGGGACTCCAGATGGTACTGGGGATATCTTTTAAAAAACAAAAGAATAAACAAACAACAAAAAAAATTCCTCAATTTGAAGAGGCTAATAATGGTGCAGAGAAATAAAAGTTTGTCATGGCCGCCTCAATTTTAACCCCCCTCTGACAGCTCCCCATGCATACCACATAGTTAATTAATGCAAATGGAAGTTTCCTGGAATAGACTTGTTAGGTAAATCCCAAATGGGGCTCAGGCTGCCAGTGAGGGATACAAAGAGGTAGGCTGCCACAGAAGCTACTGCCTTAATTAGAGCCCATCTGGTTTCAGGGAAGGACGCCAACCTTCCGCAAGCCAGGAGGGTGTGTTTTAAATGCTCCAACAATACCCACACTCGAGGCTCTGAGCCTAAGGGGCCACAGCTGCTCCCTCTGGGCCCCTCAATGCTCTCCACCTCCCGAGTGTTTCTAGAAATCATCATGACCAAAGAGACCTATGTATTTCTACATATTGTTGGGGTTTTTTATATAAATACGGAGAGAGCATTTCCCCCTTTTCGGTTTTGTTGGTACAAACGTGGTCTTGGAAATAAAATCCTCTTTGCAGGTGAAATCCTCTTTGCAGATGCCTGGGCCCCTTTCTCTGTTCCTTCCCGGCACAGCTTACGCTGTAGACTCTGTTGGGCATTAGCCCAGCCGCGCCGCACGAGCAGGTAAGAGAATGTATGGTGCTCTCTGATCTGCTGCAAGCCCTTGGGGATGCCAGGACATTCCTGGCCCTGAAGTTCTCATCTCCAAAGCCAGCATGTTGCACGAGATGACTCCCAGATGGCTTTTAGGTCAGACACTCTCTCCTTCGTAAGGCGGAGCTTCGCTGCGTGCCCGTCTATACTCTCCTCAGATGCCCACATGTGTGTCCAGAGACCAGCTGGTGCTATTTCCTTTTATTAGAAGGTCAAGGGTCACACAAGTGGCACAGGCGTTGGAATCTTTCCAGAAAAGATGGTTGTCATTCTGAGGTCACAAGGAGACCACAGGCAGGAGACAATCAGACAAGTATCAGGCATGGAGGAACTCACCTTTCTAACTTTCTTAGGAAGTAGCAGCTTTTGCAAAATTAAATTATACTTATATTTTACAATGTAGTCATATATACATCCTTACACTTACACTTCCAAATAGCTTGAGTCAGTGATACAATAATTATTGACTTATCTTCCATTTTGGAAAGTGTTCATAGTTTAACTTCTAGGTCCCCAAACAGGTGTCTGGCACAGAGCCCGCACTTCCTAAACATTTATTTGGTACAGGAAACTATGACTAGAAGGTTAAGTGGATGCATAAGTATCTTTTTGGAATATAAAATGGGGAAAGTTTTTACATGAGCATAATTAAATCACTTTGTTGTAAAACTTTATTAGGTACATAGTCTGTACATGTATAGTTATATAGACATAAAGCACTTTCAATATTTACCATAAAGATTTATTTTTTGTATCATTTTTTACTTCCTAGTCTAGAGTCAAGTTCATGGACACTCTCGATTCTCACCTGGGGACCAAGCAGAGCGACAGAGAGGTGTGACATTGACATGAAGCTACGGAAAATCTCCAGGGAACAGCATTACTTATATTTGTGGGTTAAAGTTTAATCTTTTGGTTTCAGTTTAGATCCTTTTCAGGAACAATCTGTCAAATTATTTCAATTTGGAAGACAATACTACAAATAGTGACTTTATTGCTTGAGGAAGAAAAAAACAGCAGGAGACAAGAGATTCTTCGTGAACGAAATTGAAAAGCGAGGTCCTTGCTTCCGGTAGCTAGACTGTCCTGTAAGTTTCTCAATGCCTTTCTTCTGAGGACCGGTTCAGGGAGGGACTGATGGAGCACTGGGGACCCAGGAGACCTCTGGAGAGGAAACGGAAGATACAGAGCCCCCCATCCTGTGGGACGGAGACGGCACCTGCAGCTGTGGGCATGGAGTCGGAGAACAAAGCCCCCACTCCAGGGATCAAAGCCAGCTGGTGGAAGTGCAGTGAAGGGGCTTGCTTGTAAGGGATGCGAAGAGGATGGAGTTCAGAAAGGCAACCGTTACTGAGCAAAGAAGCGACACTGTTCATTCTAGCATACAGACATTTTAGAGACAGGAAAAGAGAAAGAGGAGGGAGGGAGAAAGAGAAAGAGAGAGATGCTAAGGAAAGCTACTCTAAGCCTGGAGTTTCCTTGGAACTTTTTAAAGTCATGTAATTTCCACAAAAACTCTGTAAGGTAGGTATTTCAGTTCAGTTTTTTACACATACGGACAGTAAGGCTTGGAGAGGGCAGATAGCCATGGAACTTACGAAAGTCACAGATATTTTCATTTTAAATCTTGACATCAGTGCTCTGCCTGTGCCAAAGAACTTTCTGATGTCTATGATTTTAATGAAACATTTTAAATAACAGATTCCAGTCCTTGAGTCTCACACTTACAACGGAGACTGCAAGACGCCTGTTTCATAAGACCTGCCTCAGAGAAAGGTGAGGTGGAGGCTGCTCTCCAATGACGTGCTCCCTCTCCTTTCCTAGGATAATCTCACATGGCTCCCACTTATGCTGGGTCGGCCGTGTGGGGGATTTGGCCTGCATAGGTGGGCAAATGTGGCACAAGCCAAGACCAAGCAGGCACTCAGAAATATCGCTCTAGTTTCCTCCCCAGTGAGGAGCGCAGGTCCTCAGTTAGAGCTCCTCCTGCAGGGCAGCTTCCTTCTGGAAGGGGGACCGCAGGGAGCAGAGCCCACGCACAGCCCCTGACACGTAAGGAGAGTGAGAAATGAACACTGTTGGCACGAGCCGCTGAGGTCATGGGTCATGTCCTACAGCCACCAAGCTCCCCACTGCAGCAGCACCACCGCCGGTGCTTAAAACAGCAAGGCTACACTTGTCCGTTTCCTGTCCTAGAATATTTAAAATGCTCATTGGCTCCTTGATATGAAAAAAACAACAACATATAAACTATTGTGTGTGTGTGAGAGAGAGAGAGAGAGAGACACACACAGACAGACAGAAAGAGGGACAGACAGGGATACACAGGAAGGGAAAGAGATGAGAAGCACCAATTCTTTGTTGTGGCCCCTTAGTTGTTCATTGACTTCTTTCTCATATGTGCCTTGGGGGGGGGGCGCTACAGCAGGGAGAGTGACCCCTTGCTCAAGTCAACAACCTTGAGCTCAAGCTGGTGAGCCTTGCTCAAACCAGATGAGCCTGCGCTCAAGCTGGCGACCTTTAGGTTTTGAACCTGGGTTCTCCACGTCCCAGTCTGATACTCTATCCGCTTGGTCAGGCCATAAACTATTATTTTTAAAAATATATATAACCTGAATTGCTGATATATTCATTTACCAAAACTACACTGATAGCATGCTCTGGCTCTGGACCTGAATTCAGTGTTGCACATAGAGAAATAATTAAGGCACACAGTAGAGCGCCTGCCCCCGCCCCGCCCTGGTGGAGTCTCCACCCACAGGGATGGCTCTTCTGTAGGAAGTGTGGGCCCCGCGGAGGAGTGCTGACCTCAGTAGGGAGGGGGGCTGAGGGCTGCACAGTGAACGTCCCCCAACAGGAAGGCAGAAACGCAGGCCTGAGCGTTCACTGGACGCTCATAATGAAGTGTTTTAGCCAAAAATGAAGGTTAAATCACTGGGGTAAGCAGGAAACTTGAACAGCGTAGAAGCTACAAAATTAAACAGCCAAGCCAGAAGTTCCCCCAAGAACACAAGGACAATTGTTTTATTTCCTGAGGCCATTTCATCCTTTATGTTTACACGCTGAGACCCAGCATGACCCTGTGGGACATGGGCAGAGGCACACACTGTCAGATACATTTCCTTCGGGCATCCTCGCGATTCATTCTCACTCGCGCGAGGACTGCCGGAGCCTGGGCATTTTCGGTAAAACAGGCAGAAACAGGAACCTCTGTTGTCACTGGCAGTGATATTCTCAATTGGGAATGGGCCCCACATCCACCGTCCATTACACTGTTTGGGAAAGATTCACTACATGTTAGAGACCTCGTTCTTCTTCACCCCATTCCTAAAAATATTATCCTCAATAAATTATGTTTTGAATTCATGACAGTGTTCACATATGTCTAACTCAGTGGTTCTCAAACTTTTTGAAGTTGGGGTGCATTTAAAATCCTACAAATAATTGTAGGCGCACTATATACAAATATCTGAGAAATATGTTATAATGATTAAGTCAAATATTAGAGAAAAAAATATAAAGTCCAAATGTGCTTTTATGGTAATTAAACAAAATAAATACAACAGAATTAAATTTATTCTGACATTAAAAAACACTTTTATGTTACATTTTTTGAGTTATGCTCTTTAGCATTTGTAAAAAAAAGAGGTGTTAAAAATAAAAAAAATTATAAAAAAGTTATCTTTTTATATATATACATTCTTAGTAAGATTTAGTAAATTCGGCAGGTCCCAGCGTGAATGTGTTAAGTTTTTTAATTCTTTTGTTTATGAGATACATGAGCCTGATGTGTCCTAGCGATTTCTTCAATGTTTGCGCATATATTTGAAAGGCAAACTCTCATTGCCTCGTCAATACATTGAAGAATTCCTCTCTTTTTACTCTTAATTGTGTTGAGGGTAGATAATCCTAATTCACATAAATAAGATGTTGAAAATTGTAGTAAAATGTTCAAAGCTTTTTTAGATATTGGCACATACTCTTCTTTTATAGAAATCCAAAGGGCTTCAAGAGACAATTCCTATGTTTAATCATCAATCCAAAACCCCCACCATACATATCATCTTAACTTTGCACTAAACAAAGGATAGAAGAAACCTGCCTCCAGTCTTTCCGGGGAACATGGGGGGTAGTGTAAACAATTCAGCACCAGAGCTTAACAGCCTTTTGCAACTTAATCAGGCAAGTGAGGTGGGGGTTTGGACAGACTGTCAGCTAACCGCCAATTTCCCACACCTCTGTCCCCCAAAAATCTAAACTCCCAAAACCCTGTTGGTTTTTTGGCCCCCAACAGGCACATATTTCTCTGGCATACCATAGGGCGCACCTGGAAATCTTCTAGGGCTCCCCAGAATGCCCTGGCGCACACTTTGAGAACCACTGCTCTAACTGGTCATTGTCTACCAACGGTGTTGTCACAGATTGGCAGCGTGCTATGGACCGGTTTTGACCAGATCACGGAGTCACATGCTAACATATTTGTGGATGCCTCGTAGCAATTCTGTTCAATAATACAACCACAAAAGCATTCTGGATAAAGACTCCTTTATCCCTCTAAGACTTGGACAGAGGAGGAATAAGTAGCACCTATGGTGAAGAGAGGGACATTAATCTTTATTTAGTGGGTGCTGATGGAGGGTCCGACTCTCACCATGTTAATTGCCTTGAGCATTTAATAGCAGGTTTTGTTTTCAAAGGACTTCCTCTGCATTAATCTCTATGACAGCATCAGTGACAGCAACTATCATTTGCTAGGCTTAGGTTTGTATATTTTGCACAGAAGCATCTGTTTTTTTCCCCACTATTCATACTTTAACAGGCTACCACTGAGCCCCGACGAGAAAGGCCATATGTTTACAATAGAAAAACCCAGGCTTTTTAAAATAGCTGCTTACCTGAATGTGTTATTTTCATATCCTTGCACTACATTGCCTATCACAAAAGTACATCATTTTATGTAAACTCAAGGGGATCAAAATTTGAATGCACGAAATGAAAGGCAGCCATCTTAAGAAGAAGTGAAGTACATTCTTCAGAGGACAAACTTTACAAAAATATAGTCAATCTGCACCAAAAATCATCATCATCCTATTAAATGCTTTGTCTCATTCCTAGATATTGGTAAGAATATTGTCATTATTTCCATCCAACTGGACAGAATTAAGTGAACTGTCTGCAATACATACAATTTTTTAAAAGTTCAAGGGTGTTCCACCCAAAGACTGTTCTTTTTCTCTCGGAAAAGAATCCCTGCCTCTACGCTGGCAAATAGCATAATTTGAATGAGACCTCAGCACGCATCTTGTATTAGTTTATGTTCAGTCCAGAAGATAGAATTTCTACCGCATTTTTAGAACAGGGAATTGATTGCAGGAACCAGGCTTGTGCAGACAAGAGAGGCGCAGGGCGGTGCACATTTGGAAGGAAGCAGGTGAAACTCTCGGTAGGACTTAAGACGAAAGGTCGGAGGCCAGACAGAAGCCAGGACTCCTGGATGTTGGCGCTGCCGTGTGGGGTCACCACAGTGGAGAACCGGGAGCTTGAAGGTGTGGCCATGAAGCTGCTGCCTCTGCCCACCGTGACCTTGAGAAGAATGACATCAAATCTCCTCTCCTGCCAAATCCTGCGTGAGTTGCTCACACTGCACTGACAGACTCTACGCAGAGCGAGGGAGGAGAGAGATGCCCCTGAAGTTGAAGTCCAGGCCTGACGATGTATTAGTTATATGATATTGGGGATGTTATTTAAGTATTAGTTATATGATATTGGGGATGTTATTTAAGTCCTCCAGACCTCGTCTCCTCATCTCGGAAACAAAGCTGAGCATAATATTGTACAAGGTTTGTCATGAGGATAAAGTGGGTTCATGACTGTAAAATACAGCAGTGCCTCCCACAAACAAATTTTCAGCGAGGGTTCCTTACATTTAACACTTCAACATAGAGTTCCTGTTACACTGATGGAGCACCTCCCTTTTGGAATAAAGCCTGGTCTTTTCTTGTGCGTGTCTTCAGAAATGGCTAAACTTACTAGGAAAACAGGACATGCGAGTGTTCTGGTAAAGATCCATATTTCAGTAACATCAGAAATATTTGTTGTATGAAGCCAGAAAAATAGATCTTTCCCCCTATATAATCAGAAACGGCCAGGAACCACAATTTTAACTGACCACTGCATGGATCAAAATTACTCAATTCACCTATCGGCTACATTTCTTCATCTCCTTGTTCCCCTGAAATAAAATTCTGATGGTGGTTGACTTTAGAAAGATAGAAATTCTTATCGCCAGGTGATTAGATTTGAAGTCTTTCCCTGTGAAAAATTGAAGTTTAAAATTTTTAACTTTTCAAGAGCTGTGGGTGATTCATTAGGGTTGAAGCTTTTAACCCTCCTGGGAAATGCTCTGACATTTCTAACAGACAAAGGCAAGGGCTCTGGGCCCTTGTGAAGTCACCAGTATGTGTACCCATACTGTCCTGCCATTTTGAAAAGGATTTTGTTCCTATAGAATAAAGTAAAACTTTAAGATCTGCAAGAATTGATTGGGTCCACATGAATCAATTCCACAGTGCCTAGAGAAGACCAGATTGGGAACATCAGTGAGAAAGGGCACCCTTGATGTATCGGCATTTTAATAGAAACAACATCCCTCTTTCCTGGGCCCCTATGAGTTTGAGAAACACCCACCCCGCAGCAGGGAGCACACGTGCTTATTATAAACCTCTGTCCTGTGACTGTATCAAATTGAATATCTCATGCTATGGAACTAATCTTCCAGAAATAATCTTGCCAAAGACTTACTTCATACTGTGAGATTTAATTCAGTCAAATGTCATAACTTAAAGAATTTCAGGGGAGAATTTAAAAATGCCCTTAGGAAAGAAGAGAAAATAACCCAGTTACAATTCATCCTAATCCCCAACCTGCAAATTACAATTTTTTTTAAAGAAAGAAAGATAATGTGTCCATCACCATGATTATTATTACATCGTCTCCTTTCAGCCTTCTTAGTGAGTCTGGTTTAGTTCTGCAGCTTCTCAAATGAAGAGGTAATCTATACAAGCCAGGCGTCAGGTCTGGACAGTGCTCCCTAATAAAGAGATTTATTTAAATGCAAGTTTTCTGCTCATTTGTTCATTTAACAGACCCATATTCACTATGCACTCAGTAGTCATTGTAGAGGGTACCAGACTTGGTCTCAGTCCTGATGCTTGTCTTCACATACTTTAGCTCTAGAATTTAGCCATTCTCAATGATGTGTGACAGATACCTGTGTTGATGTTGCATCCAGTATCATCCATCGTTATGCAGGTGGAGACAGGAAGAGCTAACAGACCCTGTGTGAGCCCCATCCTTCCCCACCTGACTACCCTCACTTTCCTTCCAGTGATCCCGTCGTCACAACACCTCGTGAACTGATGTCAGCTGACAGTGGCTGTGAAAGCTGAGTCCTTCTGCTGAGTTGTTTAAACCAAAAACACCATGCAGATGGAAGGCTCCATCTTGTCACCGATGTCTGGTTCACAAACGGGTAAGCAAGACAGGAATTTCTATATCAATAACAGTTCATTTGTTACTTTTTCTTAACATCCTTTGTGTGTGTGTGTGTTTATTTTTCCTTTACTTCACACAATCTTAAAAATTTAGCAAACCCTGACCATATGATTTTTAAGCCATCCTTTGATGAGAGATGTGAAAATAATTATCCTCTGAATAAAAGTGTGTGAACTCCTTTGGATGACACAACAGGCACTCAGAATCATGATGGACAACATCCACCTACTCTTCAAACTCTACGTACGATCCCTCTTTCTGTCTACTCCTGTGTCCCAGTCAACCCCATGGCTTTCCAGGGTCACTCCTGCTCTGGTCCCTCTAGGTGGGAATCTCTCCCTGAGACACCAGTGGACAATGGTCCTCAGCCTTCCAGACCTGCTTAGAAGAACAACTACACATGACACCCTCTTGATCTCCTGCCTAAGAATATATTTTTATCCCCATATTTATACTACTAACTTCCTTATTATGAAACATTCTCTGTACTATCTTCTCTTGAAAGTTGAATACATTTCATCTTCTGTACAAAATTAGAAGGAGTACATCAATGAGCTTTTCAAGATGAAAACCTTAGTTGCTGATTTGGGGCTTCCCTAACTCACCAAAGCACCCTTCCGTCTGGAGGGCTCTGTAATTATGTTCCCTTCTAGATGGCCACCTTTTTATTTTCCTTTCTCGTCCCCAAAGCAGTTAAGAAAATATAGATTGCTCAGGCCACATTAATATTAAACTTAACTCACAAGAGAGTGACAGAAGAGTATGCATTTTATAATGTGATAAACTTTAAATACTTCATACATCTTATCTTCTGGTCACTTTTTACATTGTGTGCCTATGTCAGTGACTATTAAGAGGAGGGCAAAATAAGTAATTTTTCAAAAAATGAACCAATGTAGACCGCATGCCAAAGGCTTGGGGGAGGGGGTAGGATTCAGAAACAAGCAAGCATGTGGACTGCAATTATAACGGATGTAAAGAGGAGTTTTAACTCCTGCTGGTGCAGGAATAAGAACTTCGTGGAAACCCCCCCTCATATGATATAGGACTCAGAAGCAGATTGAGTCTGCTACTCATACTTCTGAGGAATTAAAGACACAGTCAGAGGGCATGTACTTCTTTAATAACACACAAGGATGTAGAAAACCAGAGACCACGATAAAAAAAAAAGAGGTATTAGGAGCGTCTGACGTCAGTCACCATATTTACTCTCATTACCCTGTTTGATTTATTGGAAAAAGATCGTTCAGTGAAAGACATCCCTAATATAACTGAAATTCATTAATAAAATTAATCACGGTAATTTATATGAACAAAGAGCCTCAGATGTATTCCACTGGATTTTCCATTAAAAACACACACACACACACATACACATAGTCTACGGCCATACCATCCTTAAAGTGCCTGCTTTTGTCCGATCTCGAAAAAAAAAAAAAAAAAACCATACATCTCCGCCTATTTTAACAATATCATTTAATTTGCTACTTTATTTAACCTTTTAGAGTGTCATGGGAAATAGTAATTAAATGGATAAGAGAGATTAAGAATTCAAGTCACTTAATTTTTTAAAAACTATTCAACACTTTTGCAGCCAGGCTCCCCGTGTCCTGAGTGAGCTAGGCAGGAGGGCGCAAAGGGAAGTGGCGTCAGTAACCCGGAGACGGAAACTCACCCACCGGCATCAGGAAAGATGGGCACCGCTGAAACCTACTCTCCAAAGCAGATGTGTTTAAGATGCGGGTAATTTTTATTAAGCCTACACCCACCAAGTTGGAATCTGACAGAACTCATTTTCATCCCTGAAATGTCAAAAGCTTTATAATAAGGTAAAGTGCTATTGTTTATTTGATTACCAGAACATCAGTAGAGTATTTGAATAAAGAGAACAGAAACCAGTATTACGTTTTTGCCATTTATTATGCTATTCCGAGGTCAAGGATGACCCATTCATGGAATTTATTTAAAAAGCTTATCCCATTGGAGGAAAAACCAAATTCTTAATGGAAAATAAATGGAATAAAAGTTGATGCAATAGCTTAAGTGAATGTTCAGGTGATGTCCATGACCTCACTTTATCCAACACCAAGAAAGACAGTTTATGGAGTCAGACCCCAGTGAAATAATTTTAGTAAGGAAAAATAATAATGTGAAACCGAAAAACCAGCATCCCCACAATGTGGACCATTCTCCTTTAAAACTCCGAAGATACTGACTTCCAATTAGCTGGACACCCACATGTTGCTTATCTAATCAAAGGGAAGTCAGTGATGATGGGATATCAAACATTCTGTGTCTGCTTTGCAACAGGATGCAGAAAATGGCCCGTGTATGAACATCAGGGACAGAAACATCGTCTTTCCAAGCCAGCACACCAACCCTCATGAGGCAAGGAGCAGGCCCTTGGGCAGAAGTGAAAGGGTTAATGCAGGGCCTCACAGGTGTTCCACATCCGACATTCCTCCTGGATCTTGAAAGTGAATTCCAACATAAGACAAATAAAATGAAAAGAGTGATTTTCAAAGTAACTCACAGAGTGCACAGTTCCATTATTGAAAACGCAGAATTCATACGCTAGGGAAAGTAATGTTGGAAATCACTTCACCAAAATATATATAAATATTTCTTAAAATAACATGATGTGGAACATCTCACAAGTCTCAAAGCTTCTCCTCTCTTACCTACCTGAGTCTGCCCCTATCGACTGCAAACCAAAGGCTGACATTCAGGTAATATGGTCTGATACAATCCATAAATAGGACTTTTAAATACATGGGTAGATTTCAAATACTGGCTTTTAAAGAGACTTCCAGAGGCCTCCTAAGAACATCTCCCAGGGACCAGGGAGCCCTCACTCCCAAGACCCAGTCTCTAGGTTATGGCCAGGGACAACAGACTGCCTCCAGGACCCAACATCAGTCTCTCTTCTCTGTTAGTGCTTACTGGTAAATCGTTTCTAGTATTACCTCTCAAGGGCCTGTTCTTCATTTGCAATAGTTTTGTTTTCCCATGGAGCTGTTGTGTATTAATTATAAGCAAGTGATCCACCTTTACCTTTAAAATTAGTGTAACTGGATATTTGCTTGTTTTAAGTCTCCATCAGTGGATTTTGGGTAAAAAATATATAATTATTTTAAGCATTGTAAGGCTGGGTGTAGCCGTGCAGGTCCCCACTGGATTCAGACAGATGGTGGAGGAACCGCAGAACAGAAAGCGTGGGGCCATTCCCGTTTATGGGAGGCTTGCAGAGACACGTGAGCGAATAAACAACAAAAGGAGAAGAGCTAATACACAAAGGAAAACAGAGGAAAATCTGCTTTTTGCAGGGAGGGCAAGAGAGCAGGGAAAACCACACTCCAGGGGGGCGAGAGAGCGATCTGGGAGAATCGGCACCCAGGGTAAGCACCAGCAGCCTTTCAGAGACCACGCACACTGGAGCTGCCATGCGCCACGCACACGTGGAGCTGCCACACACCCACGCACCTATCAGGCAAAGTGCTGCAGCCAGGAAACCCCCAGCAAACCCAATACAGCTCTTTTCCCTAGAAGCGTTGAACAAGCAAGTCGGAAGAACTCTGTGTCTTTAGGAAGAAACTGTAGAAGACAGAAGACGGAAGGACTGTGGCGGCTACAGGGCAGGTGGCTGTAACGGATTCACCTAATTTATATTCCTGCCTTTTCTGTTGATAAGGGTCTTGGCATGAATATCATACTTCTCTGAGATTATGTGTTCAAAATGTAAAGAGCCCTAGGAAGACTGCTAAATAAAGTAATATAAACTAGGACTAGTCACTTCAAAAAATAACCTCTGGACACATTCACTTTGAACTAAAGGGCAGAAAAGTGGTTGTGATGATCAACTCAAGCCAATTAAAAAAAAAAAGACTAAGTTTTAACATAAGCACTGCATATTTTTATACACAGCAAAATTAAAAAAATCATATATTTATTGCGCTCAAATTTTTTTTCTATTCACCGGCTTATCAAATTCTTGGGAATGAGTATTTTGAAGATTGACATTTTTAAAAAATATATACTATCTGGAATTGTTATGATACTTCTTTAAATTTTCTATTGCTAAAATTTTCTTTTCTTTTCCATGTATTAGTTTTTTGTGACATATGAAAGTGAATCCCTAACAGAATATATGAGAGTCAATCACCTGTTGGGTTTGTAAAATCTGCTTGAGTTACAAGGTGTAAATGATGATAGACCAGATTTCTTTGCTGTTTGAAGGACAGAATCCTATATTTAGTCAGGAGTCTTGGAAGTGTTTGTAAGCAGAGTTATAGAGTAATTCTGTTTCTTTTTATTTATTTACTAAGAATACACATTCAATATTTAAAAAGTACTCAATCACTAATTCAAACTTGCTATCGTGTATACATTACTCAATGGCAATAAAATATATGAAGTGATTTTTCACACATCTCAATCAGTAAGATTTCAGGTAGCATATGTGTGTCTTAGTAGAAGAACAACTCAGAATTATGTAATTTAGCTCATAAAATGATCTGTGGTTTTAAATCATTATAAAAAAAGAAGACTTTCCTATTCTAAAATAAGAACATAGTCCCTAAAATTTTGGAGACCTCACTGCTGGGGACATCCTGGAGCCCAAGTGTGGAAAGAATTTATAAAGAGCGTGTAAGTCAGTGTTGTATCATTCTAATAGAAGAAACATTTCTCTTAACTCAAGTTAGGAAATTATTATACATTTATATATATATTTTTATATAAAAAGTTACAAGTAGCAAGCAGATGGTACAAAGAAATGGAAGAGAAACAGCAAGGTTGGAGAATGCATGCTTTTTTACAATGTGTCTAAGAGAAAGGATTTTTTTTTCCCAACTGAAATATCCAGAACGGACATGCAGGAAATGTTCTCAAATTGTCAATTCAGTCCTATTGCTAAATGCTTGATCAAAAAAACAAAAAACATTGCTATTGAAGGGGTATAAATGGTAAAATACCCAATTTCAAAAAAACTGTTTCTGAAACTGGGTATTTTCCTCTGATATATAAAAAAAGAGGAAATTGGGGGTACAGAGGAAATACCAAAAACTGAGAGTTTTCTTATTGCCATCCAGTCATTTTACTGATTACTTTTGGCCGCACTTAAGTCAGAATACAACAGAAGTGAAGTCAGTCCAGAAACCCTCTGGTTGCTGCTGCCATGGTCCACTCTCCACTGTAGCGTGTTCAAAAGCACTCAGGGACGCACTATTCTCAAGCAGTCTATATAATGAAAACAATGTACATGTAACACAAAGTTCATCCCAGGTCGTGTTTTGTTCACAGATCACACAATGTACAATTATATCACAGAGATGCGGAACAACATGGAAATGAGGTGGTCGTGAACTAGTAACAAAAAAAAAAGTTGGGATAGTCTGAATCAGGAACTAATTTCTTTTTCAAGTTTCCAGTAAATCTCAAAATGTATTTAAATACTAAGGAGCACTTGGTGGCCAACAACCAAATTACGAAATGAACACGTCATCATTGTGCAGCAGGGAGGTCTTGCCGAAGAAATAACAAAGATCTGTAATTCTTAAGTTTGGATAAAGGCAGTGGAATGGATTTAGAAATATGTCCAAATTTTCACAATTCACTATAGAATTTTCTTTTCACAGTCCCCATGTTCCTATAAACAGTTTTTCTCTGAAAATGAAACACAGTTAAGACATTTTCTCCCAATGAAAAAGGCACACAAATACACCAATTTATCAAGGTAATCTACCAAGTGGAAATGCATTAATCTAATTCAAGAATAGTTGACAGGGCTGAAGAGTTTTTAAGAGATTAGCTGTCAAGCAAATTCTATTGGAGACCAATTATTCTAATATATCGCATAGATAGAGACTATCAATACTAAAAGTAAAGCCATTATGATACTCGATGACAAATTAGGTGCACACACAGACAACTGGTGTTTCTGAAACATTTTGCACTGTCGAGCATTCAACATAACATGCTGCATTTAACTTTGATAAAAATAAACTACATATTCATGCAAAAATAAGAGTGCACAAATTGTTTAAGTACCACCTAATTCTTAGTGTACGGGTTTGAAGTAAAATATTGCCAAATTACATCAATAAAATTATTATAAATAATTTTATGATCAATAAAATTTCATCAATAAAATTATTATAAAATTTATAGATGGACTTGCGTTATATTGAGACAATTCTCAATTTTTGAATCAAGAAAACTTTAGGGTTGTTTCTTTTTCTGGTAGCTCTTGAAAGAGGTCGCTAATTTTGTTATCTTCACCTTAAAACATGTAAAATCTATCTTAATTGAACATCCTTTTCAATAACATTGCAGCACAATGCTTGATGGCAAGACTATTCATATTTATTTTAGAGATAATGTACTAAGAACCATCCTTCCCTCAGCATGGAATCCATTCCATTTCTAACTAGGAAATGCTATAAAACATGTATCTCAAGAAAGAATGAATAAATAGCCAATTCCCAAAAAAACTACAAGACATGGGCAACAGAACAAAACGGAACAAAACAAGATACAACAAAGCAGGAGAAACCAAGGGCATTTGCTTACCTTGAATTTCCTTTTTAGACCCTAGTTGTGTTGTATTCAGATTCATGTTTGCTTAGAGACCCAATGAGGCAGAACCTGGAATGTTATGGCTATTTCATTCAACAAAGTAATGTTTGCACAAAAAATAAGCATGCACACAAATACTGACTTAAACACATTTCTAAAAAATTCATATAATTATGAAAATAGATTTTGCCATCAGCATGCAAAAATATTAAAGCAACTAAAATATTTTAGGTTTTGAAAATGTATGGGGAATGAAGAAAGTATAACATACATAAAAACAAGAAAAATACTAATAAACATGCAAAAGAAAACATAAACTTTGGGGCTTTGGGGAATTAAAATAATTTTTCCCTAAATTTAAATTTTCTTTCTCCAAAATTTTTAATTCATTTTAGGACTAATAATACAATTCAGATCATACTGTCTTTATATTTTAAAAGAATGAACCAGATGTCTCTATGAATCCTTCCTACACTTTAATATCAATGTTTAATGTTTTAGCATACCATGCTAGCCTATGCAATTTGTAATACAAGTATTATGTGATATGTGGAAAAAAGTATTTTCATTTTCATATGAAGAATATAATATGGTAGATAGCAAACTATGCTATTTCTACATTAAAATTATTCAATAAGATGGGTTAACCATCTCAGTAAGGCAATTATTTTCAAGTATGATTTCCTATACTAAAAAAATATATTGAATACATGTGGATTAGGACAACATTCGTGGAAGCAGATTAGCAATGTAAATTTGTAATATGAACTAAAACCTAATTTTTTATAGAAACAAATGTTATACATGTATGGAAATACATCAAATGTCTTTGGTGTTTGTGTGTGCTCACACACACGCACATGCCTGCACATGTACGATACGGGATTTTGGAAGTGTATGGGCAACTCGGAAAAGAAAAAAGAGGAAAACGTGGAAACACTGGTTGAAATGATGACTCAGAAGAGAAACTGAAAAATGAAAACAAAACAAAACAAAACAAAACAAAAACAAAAAACCAGGACTCAATAGTATCCTGGAAGCATCTCAGTCCTCAGCTTCTAGCTGTCATCAAAAAACCTACGGATACTGACCGCTGGACGGCTTTGTCGTGCCGGGACAGCCGGTGACTGGTGGTGGGCACCTCCTCGATCTCGTCAATGTCGCAGGCATCAGTGGCGTCCTGGGAGTAGCTATGTTTCATGACGAGGATGTTTCTCCTGTTGGTGGGTGGGAGGAGGGGCTTCACGGGCTGGGGGGGCATCTCTGTCAGGACAGACGCGTCCCTTGTGCTGAGGTTGCTGCGGCTGCCCTTCACACTGGACAGCTGGGATCCACAGTGATGGTCGTGAATGCATTTGGAAGAGGACCTTCGCAATTTGTGGTAGTTGTCGAAGTCCTCGGCCACGTCGGCAAAGTCTGACGTGGCCCCTGGCCCCCGCAGGGTGCACAGCTCATAGTGAGGGGGCTCAAACACCTCCTGGAAAACTGTCTGGTCAAAGTCCGGTTTCCTTTGGACATATTTTTTACGAGGCTGTTTGATCTGCACAATGACAGAAATGATGATGAGGATGATGACAATGCAGGAAGTCACGCCGATGACAGTCCCACTGGTGTTGGTCAGCTGGTCCAGCAGGCTGGCTTTCCTCTTTTCTGAGGGTCGAGAAGAGCAGGAAACGACAAAGGAGACAAGACAGAACCCAGCGCGCATTAGTGTGGAAGTCACCACGTCCACGGGGAACTTCAAGATGAAAGAGGCTGAGCCCGGGATATTTCAATACTAACATTTAAAGTACCATAAACTGAGCTTTATAAATAAATAAGAACTGTGCCTTTCCACAGGGACCTTTCCTTCTTGCCTCAGACACACACAGCCCTCCCCTCTGCCCAACGTCCCTGCTTTAAGTGTAGATACATGCTGGGAGAAGGTCTCCTGAGACCCTCTTGAGTGACATTTGGAAATGATCTCTTCATTTTAAAAGCAGTGAATTTATTTTCCTCAAAGGCATAAGGAAACCTCCAAACTCAAGCATTGGAAACGTGACTACAGCTGTATCTTTGAGGTTATTCCTGACGTGGGTAACTGAGCTTAAAGCAATAACAATTTTCTGAACCCAAAGGTAATGAAACTTCAAGACAGACATTTCTGCAATGGTGGCATGAAGGTGTCTGTGGGCCATTTCCCTAGTGAAACAACCGTAACTGGTAATGTGTTTGTGTATGTAATATATATATATATTCCCGATGGCTCCTGGATGGGAGTGAAGCACCGCCCCTGTGGTGCTGGGGGGGTGGAGGGTGTACCAGCTTTCCTCACCCCCACCCTATTGCAGAGGCTCCATTTCAGGGAGGGGTGGCTCTGGGGTTTGGGGCTGTCCTCTTGCCCAGCCCCCTGGGGGCCCAGAGGCTCAGACCCAAGTGTGGAGGACTGAGAAGGCAGGACCCCAGCCAGCTCGCTGATAGGGTAGAACCATCTGGAAAGGCCAGTCAAGAAGGCCAAAGGCTACCACCCAGCACCCTATTCATAAAGCAGGGTGTTGCTCCAAGATAGGGGGTCACTGTCCCTGCCCCCCTCCATCCAGAGCCATGGTACAGAGGTTCCACCTGGGAAGAGAGTCAGCCCACAAGAACACAGGACTCTGCAGCTCTCCCTAGAGAGAGCTACTGTATTTGCAGCCAAGAGTGGCAATGCTACGAAGTCTCACAGACAATGGGAATGCCCCTGCTGGATGAAGAGACTTCACAAAACAATTTCCCGTTCATTCTGAAGTGGTTCCCCGGAGACACATCATCGCCATATCCCCCCATCAAATAGATGACCCCAGGCCCTGGTCAGTTGACTCAGTAGTAGAGCATCACCCAGCGTGTGGAAGTCTCGGGTTCGATTCCCAGCCAGGACACACAGGAGAAGCGCCCATCTGCTTCTCCACCCTTCCCCCTCTCCTTCTTCTCTGTCTCTTTCTTCCCCTCTTGCAGCCAAGGCTTCATTCGAGCAGAGTTAGCCCTGGGCACTGAGGATGGCTCCATGGCTTCCACCTCAGGTGCTAGAATGTCTCCCGTCACAGTGGAGCAACGCCCCAGATGGGCAGAGTATTACCCCCTGGTGGGCATGCTGGGTGGATCCTGGTCAGGAGATGTGGGAGTCTGTCTCTCTGCCTCCCCACTTCTCACTTCAGAAAAATAATAAATAAATAAATAAAAAGCTGATCCTGGACCTGCCTTTCTTGCCGACTGTGCGGACCATAGCTGCTAATGTCTCTCTGCTCCTACCCCCACAGCAGGCACATTCACAAACACCACTGGACTTGGAGCACGAACAAGTTACCGGCCTGTTTCTTTTCCTTTGCAAGCTGGTTAATGCTGCATCCGAATAAGAGTATTCCTGGCACTTTGTATGTCACGAAAACATGCAACATTTATAACCAAGCCAAGGACTGCCGTCCACAGAAACAGACCTTTGGGCACCGGCCGGAGGAGGGAACGGGGATTTGGGAGCTATTGTCATTGGAAAGGAAGACAAGCCTTCAGGTGCCCCCACATGAAGTTGAGGATCAGTATCTGGAAGTCACTAGAAGTAGAAACGTGCCTTCAATGCAGCACGGTCAAGGACGACAGGTTGGAACAATGGCAGGTGCCCCCCAGATGAAGGGCCCCAGGATGCCCCATGCCTCTCCATGGCCCTGCAGGTCTCATACACAGGTGCCCTGGGGAGCATTCGAGGGCTCAGGAGGGTCCACCATGCATGAAGGAACGAGATTTCTGGTGACCACGCCCAGGAATGACAAAGAACAAAGCCTCTCAATCGAATAGAAAATACACAATGTTCGTAAAAAGCTGCTCTACATTCTGTTTGTAAGACTCTACTACTGCATGCGACATTGCTGTACACGTCCTTCCCACTTCCAGACAGACGGGGATTCCACCCGTGTCCAGGACTGGTCCTCACCTTTACAATGGTTTTCGTCCCAGGGGTACACACAATTCTGGAGCCCATTGCACACGAGCGTGTTGTTGATGCACATGTTACTGTGGCAGAAGAACGTGTTGCCTTCACAGGGAGCTGACAGCAGGAAGAGAGAGACGAGGGTTACAACTGACACTCGGTGGAAAACCACGCCCACCACCAATCGAAAAGCAATCAGATCACGAGGATAATTTGCCATCTACTTGGGACGAACGATCCGAACGTCTACCCTCAGAGGTGTGGCCCTAGTGCTAGTACCTCTGGACATGGCTAGCTTGTAAAATAGGCACAGGGATTCTCCATTATAAAAACAAAGTCCATTTTCCATACAGTTTCTTTCTTTCTTTCTTTAACTTGTTGCACTCAACAAAACTTAAGTGCCTACTTTGCATATAACCTTGTGTTTTACAGTCTAGCTGTATATACTTGGCAGTACTGAGCAATAAGACTCCACTGAAATAGGGACATAATTTTGAAAAGTAGAGGCTTACAAAATACTGATGAAAAAGTTATATAATAGACACAACCCTATATCATTATTTAAGCATATGAAAAATAAAAAAGAACAGTGTCATGGAAATTCAGAACAAGAGAAAGTTAATCCTGACCAACACAAGCAAAGATATATTATTCCCATCAACCATCAACATATATGTGGTGGTGGAATCTGCCTATGTTGCACGAATTTCACACGTTCCAGTAACTTTAGACACCATGGCCCGTGACTCCAAGGTTACCATGCATAGTAAAGGTGCTGGAGGTAACTCAAAGAAAGTGGAGATAAATAGGAGAAATTCAGCTACATAAATATGATAAATAGTGAAGAGTTTAATACAGCAAAGAAAAAATGTTAGCTATGACTTCAGTGCTAGGAAACACATTTCTTCCATTATCAGCGTAATAGGATCCATTTCTAGGATAATACTGCATTACGGATGATAGTATAGACGCTGTGCTTTCAAACTAACTTCTGTTTCGTCCTTTGTAATCATCCCCACGTCTCATACAATGTAACTTTAGTGTTTATCTTTTTCAGTAATAGTTCTGTGACCTTCTCAGGATAGATGTTCTAGAAATACTACATACAACACATAATTTACAGTGGTTCATCCATCATCAAAGGGTTATTAACCGTCAATATTATCTAGACACGGCAGTTGTAAGAAATTTTTCACCTTCAGACTATACATTGCAAGTATTTTAGAAAGTTGCCATCTTGCCAGGCGTGGTGGCGCGCGCCTGTAGTCCCAGCTACTTGGGAGGCTGAGGCAGGAGGATCACTTGAGCCCAGGAATTCTAAGCTGTAGTGTGCTATGCCGAACCGGTGTCCGCACTAAGTTTGGCATCAATATGGTGACCTCCTGGGAGCGAGGAACCACCAGGTTGCCTAAGGAGGGGTGAACCGGCCCAGGTCGGAAACGAAGCAGGTCAAAACTCCCGTGCCGATCAGAAAGTTACCATCTTTAAATGTACACTGACCTTTGAACCACATGTGTGTGAACTACACAGGTCCACGCACACTTGGATTGTTTTAATTTCTTTAAATAAATATTGTAAATGTATTTTCTCTTCCTTTTGATTTTCTTAGTAACGTTTTTTTTTCCCTAGGCTTACTTTTTTGTAAGAAAATAGTCTATAATACACTTAACATAGTAAATATATATCCATCACTGTTGATGTTAGGGGTAAGGCTCCCAGCCAGCAACAACTGAATTTTGGGAGAAGTCAAAAGTGAGGGTGGAGGGTGAGGAGGTGATTAACACCAACCCCACCCTGTTCATGGCCAACTGTGTTTTCTATAGTAATCAAAACGGTAAGAAAAATATTTTGCATAAGGCAGATTAGTATATTTTCATACTCTTAGAGAAATTCTTTAAAAAGAAAAAGAAGAAGAAGAAACCTAAACACTCCAGCCTAGGGAAACAAACGTCTGGCCAAATGCAGCAGAGCAAACTCTGCCCCTCCCCCTCTGTGCCCTAGTCCTGCTCCTCTTGCCTGCTGCTCCACTTCCCAGAACAGTCTCTTCTTCCCTCTGCCTGCTGTGACTTCAGGGCCTTGGTTATGGAGTAAAAAGATGTGACAGTCATCTTATAGAAGAAGAAGAAGGAAAAAAAAGGATTCAGGAGTAGAAAATGTTCAGTAGTCATCTGGCATTCCCCTTAACATTTTATCGGGATAGTGGCTTGTTAAGCAGTGGATAAACCTTTTACAATGTAAAATTTAATGACCCAATATATTGTGGCAAAAATCTGCTGTTTCATAAGAAACTAAACTTCTGTAGTCAACCATAATTGCTGTTGCAGAACTGATATGGTCTGTTTAGTGGATAATGAGTGTTGTCAAAATGTCTGCAAGAACAAAAAGGAGTTTTCTGCAAATTGATCGGAGCGACTGTAAAAGGTTTTAGTAAAAAATGTACAAAAGACACATCAACTAATAAATTGCAGTTGTTTTGAAAAGCACAGTTACCCACCAAGTGAGGAATACCTTTAAAATGGCATATATACTTATTGACCTTCCAGAATGAGTTGGAAACATTATTATACTTACTATTAAATAGGATGGGTTAGTTCATAAAAATTAATTTATAAAAATGACTCTGCGTTCTATGATCGAGTGAAATATAATAGTACATTGGTAAGAGCACTAGGATTTGAACTTCAAATTCTCTACATGTGATTTTGTTCCGGATTCTGCTGTTTTGTAGTCATGAAAAATGTCTTACGGACTACCAAGGTCCCGGTATCCGCTGTTAAGTGTTGGTGGCTAGACCGGGGATGTAATAGGTAAGTCAGGACTGTCAAAAAGTTGCATCCTGACCCACTTCTGTACATCAAATAATTATGCAAATGAGCCAGTTACCTGGAACCACGCTCACATTTGAAAATTATCATCATTCCAGGCACCATTCACCTTTTCCTCCTGACCTTTGCTAAACAACAGTAAAACAGAGAAGCAAACCTTGCAAAGGCTAAGAAACAAATGTCAACAACTTACACACTCCTTGATCAAAACCCAGTTTTGTTTCATAGACACCAGAAATAAAATCTCTTGGAATCTGAATCCTCTTGATATTGTGTGTCTGCATATGTCCCTTGTATAAACACAGATATGCAATGGGTTATGAATGAGTCTCATTTTTCTCTCTTGCTAATGAAACAAAATAAAAGAAAATGTCTCCTTCTTGCCTCTCAAATCAACCTGCACTCCCACAGGTCTTTCAAGGAGGCCAGGGACACCCTGGTCACTCACATTACTTCCCTCCAGGGCTGGTACTCACCTGGGGACGCCAGCTCGGGGCTCACATGCGGTTGCCTTTCTCCGTTGGTCCCGGAACACCTCTTCCGCATTCGGCAGTCCCCATCAGAGTCGCACTGAATTGTCCTTGCAGCTTTGAAACACCCCAATCGAACGGAAAAGTATCTTTTTCCTATTGTAACTCTTAATAGAGTTCAACACTTAATAGATGCTTATCACCGTTCCCGCAAGTTCTTTGAGGCTAGGGGCGCGACTTCCTAAAATTTGTATTTTTTAATCTCTTTTACGGTTTTAACATGTTTAGGCTTGCAGTAAATACTCAGCAGATTGCTTTGGTCAGTAAGGCTGAGGGAGGAGAGCGTCACTGTGGTCATGTTGGGCTGCGCACCTGAGCGTCACAGAATGCTGACTGCTCCGTCAGCAGGTGTGAGTCTAGGGGGAGGACTAGCCTTCAGGGCCATGACATCCTACCATGCTGCAAGGGACTCATTCTACTCAGAAATTCAGTATGCATCTAGCAAATGCTACTGCCTCTTAAAAACCAGCCCCCTTCTTTCCAAAGGTTACCTGGAAGAAGCTCGAAGTTAAGGTTTCCTTGTAATAACATGGCAGCTAAGGGAGCAATACTCAGTCGGGATCCAGACTAACACAAGCAGTGCCCAAGATCATCACTTTTGCTGTTTTTTAAATCCTCTCCTGTTCCCACTCATACCAGTAGGTGGCAGCGTGCACCATATTTTGGTGCAATACTGTTTTCAATCCCTCAGGATGCTTAAATCGTGAATGTGTCGGGGGTATTGTTTATAGCTATAAAGTCCTGATTAATAAGAACTAAAAACTTTAGTAGGAAATGACCGAAAAAAGTTTTGAGCATATCTGAACTCAGTAAGGGAAAACAAGAGAAAGAAAGGCAGCGCCAACAGTCAACACAAAGGAAGCATTTACATTTTTAATAAAGAATCGTATAATCTATATGCTATCATGTCAGAGGTTTAATCGAAATGTGGTATCATTCTTCAGTATTGTGTCATGGGGTTATAAATGTTGTTCCAGTTGTGCAAATAAAAGGCTTTGAACATATAGTTGTCATTTTAATGCCAAAGGCGCTAATGCTCATTGTAACTATTTGAGTTATTTTTTTTCTCTCTCTCTCTTCATTTCATTTTGAATGCAGAAATGCATGAAATACTATTCAGAAAATATTAAAACAAAATGGAAATAAAATGGCAGATTTCTCTCCAAAATATTGATCTGTGAAAAACCTGTGCTTTATGGTTAATAAAACTATCATTGGTAGATTAGTTCAAGGACAAAGAACATTGAGTTTCATAAAAAAAAAAAAAAATCTGGAAATAGAAGTGATGCTTTACCCTATTTTACTTTAAAAATCATTACATTATCTAAACACCAGTTTAGGACTTAAGGTCAGGGCCTTCCCCCTGAAACCCCCCTACCCCCACCCCAAATCTCCTCTACACGTGTTCTCCTAGCTTCTTGCTTCCCTACAAAGCTTCTCTTTTAATTTATTTTTATGTTTGTCAAAAGTTCACCCTTCCATTCATCCTGACCTGTGTACAGCCACACACACACACATACACACTCACCCTCATATAAACACTCACCGTGTACACACACACACACACACACACACACACACACACACGCACGTCTTTGGTCTCCTACATCTGTTGTTTTGTAATCTCCATCTCCCCAATCTTCCGTTGGAGCGGAAATGGTCACAGCAACATGTAGGAAGGTCACCCCCCCCCCCGAGAACATATACATGCTTTCACTTCATCTCTTCAATTCAGCTGCTAGAAGCTTGGAAGACTTTGATTTATAGAAAGTTTGTCACATTCTAGGTGCTCTAGAGTCCCACGCTCTCATTACCTGAGAGATGGAAACAGAGCTTCAAATCATCCTATGGATGTGCCACTTGCTACTGAGTGCCATCTTTAATAGTAGCATTCTAATCACAAAAGAGGAAAATGTAAAAAACATAAAGTAAAATACCTATCTGGTCATCAGAAATAAACCTGAAATGAATGTTTTGCTTTGTTCTTCCTAAAAGCAATGGGAATATTTCCCCTGCCATCTACTTAACTCAAATTGGCCCCCAGGTTATGCAATAAGAAAAGAAAATGACATTTTACTTGAAAAATGATGACCAGATTCAAGGCCAAAAATAGATTTGTGTCTCTTTTCTTCATCTCCTTTATCATCTCCATATTTCTTTTGGAAAAATCTATACCTGCCTCCAAAACTCTATGTTCCGATGAGACTTGGTCATCATTCAAAGTATCCAGTGTTATTGAATAAGATACAGTTCCATCTCTTTTTATAATACAAGAAATTCTATTTACAAATTCCAATGTAATGTCACTCACATGAGCCTCCTCACCCCAATATTTCTACTAAAATTGCATATTCTTACCATGGCAAAAAAAAAAAAAACATATTAAGAAAAGAGAAAGAACCACCTTCATGAGAAAATTATGTTCCAGGGATAGATACACTTTCCTTCCTGACACAGGGCGTAAACCACATCATGATCAACCATTACTATTGGAGCATGAGAAATTATTACACCTTTTATTCCATGATTAAGTCTACCTCGAGTCAGCAGCACGACTTATTCATTGGGTGCAATTAGACATGACTTGAATCAAAAGGAGGGTGCTATGTTTCTTTGGTGGTCGGGGGGGTCTATGCTCTGATTATTACTGGAATTTGGACATGTGGCCCGGGCTTTGTTTTCGTGACTGAGGAACACACTGATGAGAGTTGTTAGGTTAGACACGCTGTTCTCTTCAAGGTACTATATTTGGTTTCATTGTTGAATGTGCCAGCTCCCAGAAGGAACACTTGCAGTAAATATAGATTAGAGCCAAGAATGTGTGGACCACCTGCCGGCCTGTGATTCCGCTAGTCCAGAGACTGACAATTCAGGACAGTCTGCTTCTCTCTCCATATGACACACGCACACTGCCCGTTTTCAGTGACAGCAGTCAAGGACAGCTTCAAGGAAGCCAAAAATAAAAGAGATCAATGTCTTATACTCAGGAGTCCCACCAAAAATCACAAGAAATGGGTTGCCTTCTTTCTTGTCTACGTCTTCAAGTCGACGAACTTGTGTTTTCTTTTTAACAATTTCAGATGGAGAGTTTATCAGTTCGATAAAAACAAACAAGCAAAAGCAAAAGAGAAATATCAAACTTACTGTGGCAAGCTGCGTGATATATAACACTAAACTGACCTTCAGAGAACTTCTGTTCTCCTAGCATGCATAGGTCCTTACTACATCAGCTCCAAAAGCAAGCAGAGCATTGTTGCTAGTTTTTAAAACAGTTTGCGAGAAGAGAATGATGTCTCGTTCTTATTTGAATTCACATACCTTTATTTACTAATATGTAGAGGTGTCTGTTTCCTCTACCAACAGCCGTTGAATGCTTTTCCATGAATTAATTTTTTTTTTCACTTTCTCTACCCCATTTTCTATTGGTATGGTCATATAACTTTTTCTTATTGCCTTATATCAACTTTATTCTTTAAACCATAAGACTATTTACCCACCATCTGTCATTTACATCACCAATTGTTCTTTTTGTGTGTGTGACAGAGACAAAGAGAGACAGAGAGAGGGACATATAGGGACAGACAGACAGGAAGAGAGAGAGATGAGAAGCATCAGTTTTTTGTTGCAGCACCTTAGTTGTTCATCTATTGCTTTCTCATATGTGCCTTGACCGGGGGGCTACAAAAGACCAAGTGACCCCTTGCTCAAGCCAGTGACCTTGGGCTCAAGCTGGTGAGCCTTACTCAAACCTGATGAGCCTGCACTCAAGCTGGCAACCTCAGGATTTCAAACCTGGGTCTTCTGCATCCCAGTCCAACGTGCTATCCACTGAGGCACTGCCTGTTCAGGAGCCAATTATTCTCAGTTAGGTTTTTCCCTCTCTATTTTACCTCTGTTTATGTATTAATGCATACTTTAAAATTTGTATATTTGTGTGTAATGATATTTTTCTTTTCTCCACACTGTTATCTGTCTACTTCAGAAAGACATGCCATAATGTGATATAGTCCCCAATTTTTCCAGCATATTTTGTTCATTGTTGATATTTAAATCTATGGAGAAGAAAACTCTACCAGAAGAGAGTGAGGTTTCCTAGAGTACAAATTGGAGAGGGTAAATGAGGAAATGTGTGTGTGAGGGGTGGGGAGTGTAGAACAGAATACCAGATATAACTGAGTATTTTCTGAAGTGAGTCATACCCTTCAACTTAATTTGAATGAGTGTGCCTGCACCTTAAGGGGAACAAACATCTTATTCATCTGCTACCATCAGTGCCTGAGTGCTTGCGTATTTGCAGAAGGAACAAACAAATGGATGGAGGAATGAAAATAGAGTCAAAATGAAAACTTAGAAATGCCTAGTTCATTAAACAGTAATGGATACTCAACTTTTAGTATCAAGCTGATGTTGGAGTGATTATTTTTCTTATATTGCCTATGTTATATCTTTGCATATTGCCTAAACCACCAAATTTAGGGATGAAACTACATTAACAAATAGTAATATATTAATTAATATATTTAAGGAATCTATTAAGTAACATATATAGATTGACAATCGGATTATCCATCACATTATATGAATGTCTTAGTTTTCTGCTTCTGATTAACAAATGATTACAAACTTACCGGCTTAAAACAACACCCATTTATGATCTCACAGTTATAGAAGTCAGAAGTCTGGGTTGGGTGCATCCTTTCCTCAGCATCTCAAAAGGTTAAAATCAAGGAATCAGCAGCAGCAAAGAACCCTGGATGGGGTTCTTATTTGGAGCAGAAAGGCATCTTCAAGCTCACTCAGGTTATTGGAAAAATTTAGTCCTTTGGGTTGTAGGACTATGGTTCCTGCTTTTGGGGGGGCTGTCAACAGGGGGCCACTGTCAGCTCCTAAAGGTCACCCACCATTCTCTCCCAAATGGCCCTCTTAATGACATGACCCCTTAAGGCCAGAAGGAGCATTTGCTATAGCTTAAAATTCATATTTCTTTCATCCTGACCTTTTAAAAGGGCTTAAAAATTATATCAATATTTTTTGTGTATAGTGAGACCAACCAAGAAAGTCTCCCTTTTTAATTAACTCAAAGTCAAGTGTTTAGGGGTCTTAATTAATTATACAATAGCCCTTTTGTCATGTAATGTAACATGATCATGGAATAATACCCCACAGTACTCACAGTTGTTTCTGTTGTCTTTTTGTTTTGTTTTGTTTTGTTTTCACTCAAGAGCAGGGATACATACAAGGCTTGTACACTGGGAGTGAAATATTGGGGTCATCACAAAATTCTATCTTTCACAGTCCACCTGCTAGCTCCCAATATGCAGGTACAAAATGCATTCACCCTTTCCCAAGGCTCACAAGATTATCGCCCCATTACTACGGCAACTCAAGGTCCAAAATCTCATCTTCATTTTGCCAGCTCAAAGTCCAAACTCTTCCTATTTCAATCATCTACATATGGGGCCAATGAGGCTTCTGAGAGGAGCCTGACCTTCAGTCCCTGGGGTACATACAGTTCCTCTCCACGTATGGACTTATGAAATCAAAGAGACAGGCTACGTGCCCCAACACTTCCAACACACAATGGTGGGACAGGCATAAGAAAAAAAGGCATAAACATACTGGCTCACAAAAAGGAGGATGAGGAGTAAATAGGAGTCACTGGTCCATATCAATCTTGAAATCCAGCAGAGAGAAATATTGGAATTTTCTTATGTTTCAGGTTCGAAGTCTTAATCCTCTGTAGCACTGAATTTTGCCCTCTAGGCTCTTGTTTCTGAAACACCCGTTCTTCGTCATGAAAGGTAATACACATTTACAGCAATGTAGTTTTAGCAGATTGTTTTAAGTCATTACGATTTTGGGCTTCTAACAACCCCTTTGTACTTGGTACTCACTGTTCTTTTCAGTCCAAGCTGACTGTTTCCACTGAAGGTAATTTTCTCAAGAACTCTGTGGACCTTGCTTGAAATTCACTATGTTAGCTCTCTTAAACAAAGTCACACCCATAAATCTGTTTGAGATCATTGTTTCTCTTCTTGGCTCCTGCTGAGATAGCTAAGGGTCATAGCCTTTACTCTTCCTGGAGGACTTCTAGTTTGAGAGAGGCTCTGTAAGGCATAACTTCTACCTCTTCAAAGAACCTTTTAGTTAATGACACTGATATTTCCATGTTTCTGGTGGTTAAGCAAAGGTTGTGTGGTTACAATGCTTAATCAACTTTACTGTTCACTTCAGAATACATTTAAATGCGCAATAAGTTATCTTTCTTAAAGAGCATAAGTTCAGTAGTTAAAAATGTTGAGGTTTGTTTTGAGGTGCCCATATATGTGCCCATCTCCACTGCATAAGTATCAAAACAAAACTACATAGGCAATGAGACACAGGATACATCTGTTTCAGCAGAGGCTTATGAGACAATCACAAAGAATGCCAGTGGAATGCTCATTATTCAAAGGAGAGGAATCATCTATTCACTGTGTATGAACATAAAAAGTGGGGTGCTTTCTTCCTATTCCTTCCTGTTTCTTCTGAATTAGTCATTGAAAAGTCTATCCACGTAAGTGACTTTTGGAGATAATTTAATTATTTGCATGGTAACTTTTACCTGAAATAGAAATATTTCTATTGATAGGAACAGTATGGCATCATTCACCATTTCTTATATAAGAAAAAATGTAAAGACTCCTAGGTCTTCATCAATCCTAGAGTTGGAAGAGACCTGAGAGGTTGACCAGTCTTTTCCTTTATCCAATAGAGACATTTCCCCTACACCATTCACACCAGATGATAATTCATTTTTGCACTGAATCGCCCCTGTAGTCAGAGCCTATATTCTCTATAGGAAAACATCCAGTTTTGGAATATCAGAGCTCCTACGAGTGAGGCATCTGTTTCATGAGTTGGACTCAACATTAATCTTACCTTTCAGGTACTATTGCATATCGCCCAACACAGGTCTAAGATAGTTGTTACATTTTGAACAACAAAAATATCTCTAAGATATTTATTCTTCTTTGGCCTTTGCTCACAATTCTAGATGGTGCTGCATCCTGATCAGCCTCTTCAATTAATTATGCTGCTACTCATTAATACCACTCAGACAAGAGCAGGCAATGTACCTCACAGTTTGACCGGCATGGCTTCCCATGAGTCTCCCTTTTTTGCACTATTTGCTGTGCTTTCCTAATATATGCTAACCCTGCATGAGACACTTTTTTTTCAGTTATAAAAAAATAATGGCTTATATTAAGTTTAATGACATAAAACCTTAGGAAGTCCTAGGAATCCGGGTTGTTCTGTACTACTGCTGTTTACTTGATAGTTGAAATGTAAGAATGTATATTTTAATTGGTCTCTATTACATTTTATGGTATAGCGTTGGAAAAAAAAATTGCACTTTTGTGATATTCTTAAAAACTTGGTATCCTCTAAAGTATTAGCTAGCCCTTCTAAATCTGCCATTGAAATTAGATTCGAATGTTCAATATATTATCACCCCAGACTAAGCCCTTATTCAAGGCACAGTCTGTGGGCCATGGCAAAGCAATCAGCAGAGACAACGCCATAGTCAAGATAATGACAAAAAAAATTTTTTTTGGACAGATACCTTGCTGAAATGAAGATGGACTACTTTCAACGTTTTGATCAACTACTGAAATAAAGACATAAATAGAAATGTGCTATTTAAATCTGCACTAATGCTGGGTCAGATATTCAACAGTCTGTGATGGT
This sequence comes from Rhynchonycteris naso, assembly GCA_037038555.1. Taxonomy (NCBI): domain Eukaryota; kingdom Metazoa; phylum Chordata; class Mammalia; order Chiroptera; family Emballonuridae; genus Rhynchonycteris; species Rhynchonycteris naso. The sequence continues at coordinate 134,183,091 of CM072999.1, read as the reverse complement.
ATCAAAATTCAGAAAGGTGGAGTGACAGTCAGTGCTTCTGGTGTCCCAGAAGTCCCCAATGGGGAACTGAGAGGAGAATTTAAGGCCCAGAGTATTTATCCACTGTATGAAGGAACTGTCTGACAGATTTAGCACTTAGGAATTGGAAAAAAAAATACTGGCTGCTGTTCCTATCATTGAGAAATCCTTGAAGTTTCAGATATATTTTAAAATATATAACTTCAAATGACAAGGTACCAATTTGTTAAAGGTAAAATTGTCAAGATTATCTTTTTTTTTTTTTATTCAGGGTTTATAAAGAACATTCCAAATATATATCCATTAGTGTGACTCATTTGTTAGAACATAATTTTCTAAAATCGCTGTGTTTTATGCCTACATCTGGGTATCAACTCTGGTGCCACTTTAAACATTTCCTAAACTTTTCCTATTTACTCCCTTCCTGAGCCATTCTCTCTCTCTCTCTCTCTCTCTCTCTCTCTCTCTTTCTCCCTACTTTAATAGAGATGCTGTCGTCACAGACCTATTTGAAATAAACGGGGTGGCAAGAGAAGCTTTCTAAAGAGAGCCTACCAAATATGGATATGTGGGTTTTGAAGATTTATACTCAAACGTCCTCAGAAGCTGCTGGATCAGTTTCGGAAGCTTTGCATGAGCCAAAGCAAAGACAGAGCACCCAACATTTCCCAGCTGAGCAGCAAAGGGTCGGAAGCCAGGGCAGAGACAAGCAGTCAGAATGTCATAGGTCACTCCTGTCCCTGGGTCACCGTGAAGGAAAAGGACTCTCTGCGATGTCAATAACTTATTGAGGCACCCCCTCAGCCCCACCTGCTGTGCCCAAACCACACAGGGAAAAGAGCTAGGCGACCTGCATCAGCCCCGCGGCGCCTGGGAAGGCCAGCCAGCCCAGAAGCTTACGTTCTTGGAAGGACGTGAAGAGCATCTGGAACCGGCTGTTCCGACTGCCCTCGTCGGCCCACAGGCGGACCACACCCAGGCCCGTCCGCAGCATCACGTCGTTGGCCACCGTGCTGCAGAACTTGGCCTTCAGGTCCTCCACAGCACTGCTGCCGTCGTACACAGCCACGAAGTTTCTCTTGCACTCGTTGGAGTTCTGCATCTCGTAGTCCAGGAATCGCAAATAGATCTGTAACACCACAAAGACACACACAGTCACCTCCCCGAAACAAACACAAGGAACGAGGTTCAGTGAGTACCGTACCCTCCCTTTACCCTTTCTCGGGCTCACAAGACTGTCTGGATCGCAATCCATCATATTATTTTAACCCCCTTTTTTCCTGCCAGAAGGAAGGACACGTCGAATTAAGTTCAAATTGTGTGTATGTCTCTTTCGAAGGCTAGTCTTCCTTAACTAGGTACATGCACCGTTCCCCGTGGCCTAGCATGTTTTCACCAAAATGATCCCATGTCTCCTCATCACTGAGCTGGGACCTGTTCTTTGTTTTCATCCTTATATACTGTTTTATCATTTCGATCAGGGCAAATGTGTTATAAGTATTCCCGGTGCCTTCCTATTCAAGTCCCAGGGCTTCCACTAATTCCCCAAAATGGATGAGTATACATAATTTGCATCAGTACCAAAGGAAGACAGAAGGGTGATGAAAGGTCACCTCTGACTGCGCTCTGTTGAAATGATTTCACATAGCTATACTGCTTTACTTTTGACGTAGATGATATTAAAAAAAAAGACAGCTCACCCACAATTATTTTCAGCATAATAGAGAATCAAGTCATTTAGCTAAATCCTTGTAGAATAAAAATTAAATTAGCATTTAATGGGGAAAAAACATTGTGCAACGTACTTCACAGGTTCTTTTTAAAGATGCCCAACAACCCTATGAAGCTTTATTGTCATATTCAAATTAAAGAAACCTCAGGTGCCACATTCTGAAATTAGACACAAGGTCCCTCTAACTCCGTAGAGTCCGTAACCCTTCCACATAGTCACACTGCTGCACACAGACAGTTCATGGTCCACGGTTAAGATCTGACTCTGTTCCAACGTGCATTAAAAATTACAAGCAATTAATTCAACCAGTGATGAATTTAAAAAGGAGTCGTTTGTCCATTTATCAATGAAGTCAGCAATATCAACTCCCTGGCCTTGTCCCGTGTGTCTCAGGCACTGTGCCAGGCACCGAGGATCCCATGGCTAATGCAAGAATAAGGGCCAGGGACAATAACCACGCGCCCATTCAATCACAACACAGATGGGCGTCCCGCTGTGAGAAGTGAAAACTCGGGCACCGGGGGAGGGTGTCCAGACACATTCTGGATTCAAGAAGGCATCTTTCATAGTGATGTTTCCTCAGTGTTTTACATCTTTTATTCCCCGTCCCCAAGGTGAGAAGCGGGGAAGCAGACTCCCGCATGCACCCAACCGGGATCCACCCAGCATGTTCAACAGGGGGCGATGCTCTGCCCATCTGGGGCATTGCTCCATTACAAATGGAGCCATTCTAGCACCTGAGGCAGAGGCCATGGAGCCATCCTCAGCTCCTGGGCCAACTTTGCTCCAATGGAGCCTTGGCTGCGGGAGGGGAAGAGAGAGACAGAGATGAAGGAGAAGGGGGAAGGGTGGAGAAGCAGATGGGCGCTTCTCCTGTGTGCTCTAGCGAGGAATTGAACCCGGGACTTCCACATGCCTGGCTGACACTCTATCACTGAGCCAACCGTCCAGGGCCTACATCTTTTTTAAAACACAAATGCCTGTGGGCCATTTTCTTCGACATGCCCTCCCGTTACTGTATCACACATGGACCGAAGACATGCCCTCAATTAAAAAGTCAAGTCCTTCCTCACTCTGTCACCCTTCATTCTTGTTTATTTTCTAAGCGGTGAATCTTTGCAGACAACTGTTTCCCGGACCCAATGCGCCTGACGCTATATTAAAGGTTTTCTTATTTCGGTTTAAAAAAATTTCTTTTTTGCTCTCAGTGTTCCCATTGAATGAGGAACTAGTTCTCATTCATTCCACCCTCAGAAGACTGGGTGGGAAACGCTGCCCTCCGTGATGGGTCTAGTTTCCCAGACATCCTAGTGTTCCTCCCCTTCTTCCCCTGCGCCTGCCCCAGTCAGAGTGACACTTCTAAAAACAAACCTAGTGGTCATACTAACACCTCTGACTGGCATCCCAATGGTTAAAATGGAAAAAGCTTAAAAACCACACACTGGCAAATTTTCCTTCTTCCTGTCGTTGAACATCACATACTTATTCTCACAGAAGTGACTTCTATGTGAACTAATTAGTGTGTTCCGTTCCCTGTTGACCATCCTCTCCCTGAAGGCTCAAGGTCTGGTCCGATGGCTGATTGGAAACTGTGTTCTCTTTATTGACTCCATTTGTTCCACACCCATCACCTATTTACTGGGCACCTCTATGCCAGTGTTCTAAAATGCTACACACGATGATAATTATATAGAGTAACTTCTATGTTTATTATTGTTCTGTGATCATTCTCAAAGCAACGTATATATAAGACTCTAAACTGTGACATAAAAGTCAAAAGAAGAATAAAGCAATGTTGCAGGATTATAAGAAACACTTGTCACAAACATCTTAAAATGAAAAGCACGACATTTAGAAAATGTAGGTGACTTTCTCAATGTGACTCAAGCCCTTCAGATCGGTGCTCAGCTCAGATGGTCTTGACAATTTGCTCCTTAGTATCACACTGCACGGCCTGACATAAATATATATATTTTTAATTCTCACAGATGTATAGTCCATAAAGAAAGTTATCATCTTAAAACAAACCAGTTACCACAACATTAATCAATAAGCACAACCCTCTCTGGTTTCCTGAAGGGGCGAGGAAACTTGCTGATAATCAGGATGTAAATGAGATTCATAGGAAAATAAATATGTCCCTCTGAAATAAATGGCTGTCTTCAATTTTCTCAAAAGACAGAGTAGGTTTTTAGAGGAGAATATTGCTCCTGTTGGAAAAGCAATTTGCATATCAGGTCTCTGGTTTCTCATCTGACAGCTCTATGGAGTGCCCATGTTTTCCCGAAAAGTGAATAATGTGCCTTCTCACATGAAGTGTGATGACAGAGGTCTACTAAGCCCCTTTGACATATCAAGGTCTGCCTTATTGGACAGAATACTATTTCCAGAGGAAGTATTATTCCAGAGGAACAAGGAAAGTCACTAGATTTTATTATTCACTTCAGAAGTATTCCATTAATTTTTTTTAAACTTCCTCTGTTTTATCATTCAAGGAAAGAAAGGAAACATGCCCGCAGGGACCTAGCTTTACTGGATGCAAGGCTCTTACACCAAACGGCCAGGCAAGGGCCAGAGATTTCCCACGCTTGCTAGCAGACCTCACTGAACAGCTTTCCCGTGAGATGATTTAAATACTATCTCAGCAGCTTTTTGTTCCCTGAGAGCAGCAAGGGGTAGGAGGCCACGTGACAGTGTTTCCATGTAAGGGAGGAAAATTACAGAAAGCTCTTCTGTCTCTCTGTGGAAGGAAGGAGAAAGTGATCAACACAATTGTATCTAACTCCAGCCGAACAGTCAGATTACTCTCTCTTTTATTTGAATCATTTTGATGCCTTCTTCTTTCTAATCAGTCACAAAGTTTGAGCCGATATCATAAATTATTAAGCAGGACTTGGGAAGATTCGGAAGCTCCAAGCAATTTCTAGGATTATCTGTCTTTCCAATCATATGAGTAAGGAGAGTGGGATCTCTTTTGAATACTTAGAGCAATCAACTCTAGCTAACAATTCACTAAGTAACATATTGACAAACATTTAATACTGTCTCTTCAACCAAGTCCCTCCCTTCCTTCCCATCACAAGGATGTATAGAAAACAGACATTGTTTGGGGCAGTTAGGTAAGACGTGGCAGAATACAGTGTGTTCGTAAAGTCATGGTGCACTTTTGACCATGTGACCGGTCAAAAGTGCACCATGACTTTACGGACACACTTTTCTCCATGATAAATACAAATTAAATACACTGTCTGAGAAACACTGTCCATGGTGTCCAACTTTGCACTTCGATAACGAAAGTCACATTCTAAGAAAATGGGTAGGTAGCCCAGGACTTGGGCAGATGCTGTTTAATTTGTGACAGGTCATGCCAGGCCTTATCATGTTAGCCAGGGAACCCCGTGAATTTGAAGGGAAGCAAAATCCAGAAGGAACCAGAACATCATCCCCTTTTCTGGAATGTTGGGGAAAAAACACATACCCTCACACATATCCTGATAGAACAATAGGAAAACGATGCTTTTTCTGATCAGCGTAGACAAACAGCAAATACTTTAAACGTTCATTGGAGCGGCATTCCAAAACCTGATAGTGAGGAGCTGAGATAGCATCTCAAAACAGAGCTGTAGCTGTAAGCTTTTCGTGGGTAGTTAGGCAGCCAGTTACATTTTTCATTTTGTTTATTCAATGTTTATTTTTCCTGTTTGGAGATAATAAGGGAAAACTCCATCTTTAGAACCTTGGGGCTTATTATTGTAATCCATTACAGTTACTTGGTTTTCTCCTGGCTCTGTAACAAATTACCACAGCTTGACACAATACCAATTTATCATCTCGGTAGGTTAGAAACACGTGTAGGCTGGACTCTGTCGGCTGTTAAGGGCTATTGATGAGGCAGAAACGCAAGTCCCTGCAGCTCCTGTTTTCTTGATGACCACTGACCACCAAGAAGGACGCAGCCCCTAGAAAATGGTCTATGTCTTCAGACTCTCTGACTCCCCTCTGCCCACAGCCAGAGAAAACTCTGATTATTTTTTTAAATCTCATATGATTAGATTATGCTCACCTGGATAAACTCTCTTTTAATTAACTCAGAGTGAACTGATTGAAAACCTTAATTGGATCAGCAAAATCCCTTTTGCCAGGAATTTAATATAATCAAGTGTGTGAGAGTTTACCTTACTCGCAATCCTAGGGACTGGGCTGAAAATCTTGTGGTTATCTAGATGATCCTACCTACAGCAATTAAGTTCTTCATATAATTAACTTTAACACAACTTCACTATGAAATATTGACTTGTAATGTTTGTCAAGGTTTCTGTTTATTGTAGCCTAATTTTATTCAGAGCATTTTGAAATAAGTAACAACAGATTCAAAATTAATTTGAAGTTTTAAATGATGGGTAAAGACTAAAAGCTAGAATTGTTTGTTCTTTATTCCTCCCCAAGATATAAAGTCATTAAATTATCTCTATTAGTACATTTTTATGTCTTCGACTCATCTCTTTTTCTTGACTTAACAAGTTGGATGATTTCCTGAATAGTGTGTGTTTTTGGCACCGCCCTGGACCGGGCGACAGGAGAGGAAAGTCTTGCTTCCACCCCATTTCTCAGTAACTGGACACTTGGGCAGTCATTCGTGACAGGCTTGTCAAGTTTCAGTCTTGAAAGGAGTTTCATATCATCTGTGCCAAAAAATTTACCTGACCCTTTATTATACAAAATCCCTGCCAAAATCTACTTGACTTCTTCCTCTGGAATCTCGTTGGATCTTTGGGCAGCTCCGTTATTCAAACAGAAACCAAAAACCTTGTCTGGATGGAATGAAGAACTCTCTCCCATCTGGAGCGTTCACATAACCTGCAGTACTCAGCATGGGCAGACCAGCCTTACCCTCACCCTCCTCCTCGGTCATGTGACAGTCCTTCACCTGTGTGAAGATTGCCACTATGCCCATCTCTCTAGATATCTATCGGTTCATTTAATGTACTGGTTCTACGAGTTCTCACTGAATGACAGTTATGCATGGCACTGACAAAGGAGCCCAAGCTTCATGGCATTAACATTCAAGTCGATACCAGGACTTGATCACCCACACTTCATTTCTGGATCAGATCCAGAACCAGGCAGCACGACGCCCTCCCATTGGCCTCACTCTACAAGCTGTATAAACACCGAAGACTTGCTTACGGAGGCGTTTTCTCACATCTCCTTGTTAACGCCTAGAAGACGTCATCATCCTGACTCAAGCTTATTCACCTTGTCAAAATAAGCTAACGAGTGAGGGATTTCCAAAGTTCTCCCTGACTCTGGTACTCCAAAACCTAAGAAACTGGATTAATCCCATTCTAATTAAAGGTGACCATCTGTATTCCCATTCTCCAACAAATCAGCTATCAGATATCACATTTTCTACTTGTCAAAAGGCTGAGAAGCAATGCATCCTTGACGTAAATTTTAATAGGGCCCAAATGAGCAATATGGCTCAGTCGCCAGTTATCACTGAAATAGTCACCTGGAGCCCATTCAAGTTTACCCTGTGCCTTGCTTGTCTGTACTCCAAAGCTGCTGGGAATTCCATGAAAACGGAAAGCCTACCTAGGCAGCCATCTCCAGTTCCCGTTTGCCTCCAGTTATTCAAAGCGACTTCCTGTCCTCTAACCTTTCATTTAATGCAGAACACCTGTCACAAATTGAGCCATCTTCGTCTGGCTCTACTGGTGGCTTCCCCCTGGGTCACAGAATGCCAAATTCTACAACCGACAGGTATGCTGGGTATCGTTGTTCTGAGACTGTACAAAAGATAGCCGATTTCCTGGCCAGAAATGGTGTGTGTTTACCCTCCCAGGAAAACCCTCCCCGTAACAGTGACAGTGACAAAGAGGCTTGCTGTGACAATAGCTGGGAGTCCTATGTGTCCAGCTGAAAAATAAAAAAAACTTTAAAAAATCATTCATACAGTTTAAGAAAAATGAATAGCACTTGCATGTGCAACCACAGATTATGTAAGAGAGCATAAGAAAGAGCAACCCATCTCCCTTATGATAGATGAGATGAGTTGAGTTTTATAGCACCAATAGTCTTTGTGTATATGTTCTTTTTTTTTTTTTTTTTTTTTTTTTAAGGAGGAATCACTGCCTTTCTTTGCTGTGCAATTAACTTTTTTCCTTTTTCTTTCTTTTTTTTTTTTAAGTGAGCGGAGGGGAGATAGTGAGAAAGACTCCCTTATGCACTCCAACCAGGATCCACCCAGCTACCCCATCTGGGGCTGATGCTTGAATCAACTGACCTATTTTTGGTGCCTGAGGCTGACACTCAGACCAATCAAGCCACTGACTATGAGAGAAGAGGGAAAGAAAGGGGAGAGGAAGGCGGGGGGAGAGAAGCAGATGGTCACTTCTCATGTGTGCCCTGACCGGGGATCGAATCTGGAACATCCATATACCAGGCCAACACTCTAGCCACTGAGATAACCAGCCAGGCACTAACTTTTCCAAAGATTTGTGCAGATGCAAGTGGCCTGCAACAACAAAGCTGGAAGGTGGACCGTGGTCTCTGAATCTCCCTATGGGAAGTTTGATAAAAGCATGCCACACTTTGAGATGATGGGCAGACCCTAGAGGGGGGAGCACGGAGAGAGCAAGGGAAGAAAGAGAGAAATTCTTCCTTACATGCTGAGTGGCTCACAGGTAGCCCTTCCTCCCCCTTGTTCCAGAGAGCAGCCACCGAATTCTGCTGTATCTATCGGTACCATTCCCTTCATCTGTCAGCCATTATAAGCTCGTCTCTGGCATCAGGATCACTGGCAGGGCTTCCTGCAGGCCGGAAAGGGGACAGGGGACAGTGTTCTGCTTATAGTGTCAGCCCCTCTGTCCTTGCTTCACAGAGAAAACCATTTTTTGGAACGCATATGCAGTCATGTCACCTTCCTGCCGCGCACCCTTCCACGTGTCCCTAACGCTCTCCTAGGACCTGTTCCCCACTGGCCCCCAGCCTTCGACCGGTTCCTTTTCTGTTCCAGAGATATGGAGACTGGGGGACCCTGGACCGTTACTTTCCTTGATATGATTTCAGGTGAAAAAGCATTTGTGTCATTATACTTAGAACCCTCACTCACGGATCACCTTTCAATCCATTTTTGTCGGAGGAGTGTAGCTACGGCTGAGTCTCCGGTTCAGGTTATCAGGTCATCTTTGGTGACATCTCCAAATACATGGAGCGGGGGAAGAAGACAAGTTGCATTTCAAAACCCGAATACAATGACAGCTCTGGCTGCACTCAGAAAATGGAAAATGCTCTGGGCACATCCTGTTTGCCAGGAGCCGGAGTGCGAGGCAGACACTCCCGAGCAGACCATCGGGCCTGGGGTGGACCTTCAGACTGACCTTGGATCGTGGAGGTGCGCGGATGTACCACTTGCAATCAACGGCCTCGCTAGCGGAAGCTTTGCCTTCCTTCACAATCTGTATAGACTCCACAAGGCCTTCCGGACCGCCCGTCTCAAACTCACACACTAAATAACAAAATGCCAAACAAACACAAAAGATGCGGCTTGAATAATAAACCAAACGGAAATTGCATAGCAGAAAGCAAAGGCCACAGAACGTGATTAAATATCTATTTTACCAACCTGGTAATGGTTTCAAAACTCCAAGGTCCTTAAAGTCAGGATCTTAAAAATTGAGAAAAAGATAATTAATCTTATTCTGCATGTCTTACTTACAATGACATTGAGGAACATATTGTTAAATGATTCAGGAATCTGTCTAAAAAAAAAAAAGCCACATTAGGGGACATTAAATGCTTCAATAGAAAGTGCATGTTAATAGTAAGACCAAAAATGTTCATTTATATAACAGTGCTTACATCACAGTTTTTTATCAATACAAAATAAGCCATTTTTTTCAAACCTCCCCATGCCATTCTCTCCTCAAATCATCAGATATGAATCTTACTCATCTCTCACTCCATAATTGGACAATAGATTTTTTTTTTGTAAGATATATATATAGATAGAGAATTCACGGTTTGGGTCAACTCCCTTCTATTCTAGGTGCAACTCTTTCGTCTGGTTTAAAAGATTATGTAAACTGTGGAAACTCAATTTTCAACTGAAATCTTGGAGCATGAAGTTCACTTGGAAAGCCTAAGGCTCGTCCCCCCCTCTGACAGACTGCACAGTCTTCTTTTCATACAATCGCTCCCCTCACTTTTCACACCATGTTGGCTTCTAAGGTCCTTGGGACCCATCTGTGTCTCCCCAGCATCCCCTGTCCCCGGGCTACCTCCCAATCGACCACAGGTTCAGGTCCCATGTCTGCACATCGGTGGCAGGGAAGCTTGAATTCTCAGGCACCTCAGAGAAGTCCCAGCTGTTAGAGGCCAAAAGTGGTGGTCTCCCTCCCGCTTCCTGGAATAGGCTTTGACACAGGCATGCAGTCCGCAGGACACACAGCTCAGCCTCTTAGGAGAAAGTTCTCCTCCACAGAGGGAGACAGAACAGGGACCATTTCCCAGGGTCATGGGGCATCCTGTTCATCCTTGGCCTTTGGGACCATGCGCAGCGGCCCTATGATGTTGACAGGTGAGCTCTTGCAAGTTGAGCCGCAGGGACACCTGGAGACCTGTAAGTCCTCACCTGTGACACCAGGGTGTGGCAGTAACCGATCCCCCAAGCCGCACTCCTCTGGGGGCCTTTTCGCTTTTGAAACAATACACGTCCTTCCAGTCTTGGGTTACTTTGAATTGGATTTTCTTTTATTTATGGGCGAAGGCTTCAAAGGCTATAATTTATCTTGGAGACACATGGTGTCTGGTTTAAAAGATGATTCTGAAATATAATTCTATCTTACTGCGATGGTATGCATTGTACATTTAAAATCTTACAAGGTTAGAAATACAGGGTGAGGCTAAAAGTAGGGTGACAGTCGTGAGTCCATGAGACACAGAGTTTCTTCCTGTGTTATTTATTTGGTATTGTAGCATTTTTCCATACGAACAACTGTCAACCCACTTTGGCCCCAGCCTGTGTTTTGCAAGGCCCGGCCCTGCTAAACCGTAGGCTAGGACCAAGGTCGGTAAGGATGCTCTGAATATGAAGACTGTGTGCACATGCACATTGTGGGTATCTAAGCACGCTGCTTCCTGTGTCTGTAGGCTGGGATGCATCCTGCCCACAACATCAGGCTGACTGTATCTGTTCTAGGTTGTTCTTTATGTGCCTGTGGAACACTCATAGGGGCTGATCTGAGAGCCCCGAGCCAGCCACGCTACAGCTTAGTCGTATCACCTGCTATTCCGACTCAGCTTATGAGGGGACGTTATTATTAGAAAGTGGTAATAAATTCTGCATCCAGAGACAAACTCCTCTTTGCACGACTCTTTTTAAAGCAGTTCTTTTACCTCTTTTGGGAGGAAAAAAGAGAGAAAAAGAAATGCCTATATATAATTCCCATGAAAGAAGTAGAAATGAGAGATTCAACATAGTTCATGAAGATTAGGAAACTCCTATGAGGTTCTTGTTTTCCTCCTTCATCTAAACCAATAGATATTTGGTGGGGGTTTTGTTTATTTGTTTGTTTTTATATATATTTAATGCCAACTGTACATAGGAAAAGAAGCATATTCGGTATAGAACAACTCATTGGCTGTTACCACTAGCTGCCATGCTGTTGAAGAGACTGTCCTTATTTCTCCTTGTTTCAAAATCCAGATCACTCATCTCAATTATGCAGATCCTCAATTATCCCTGATAACCATTTATACTGCTTTGAATAAGGCTGAGTAATAGCCATGATGATTAGTCAGGGTCTCCTTCTAGATTAGAACATTCCTGCCACGCATGCAGCTCTGCCCATGACTGTGGTACAAATGTAGCTGGTATTCTGTTTTCTGGGCAAAGGCTCACATCTGCCATTTTTATAACTCACACCAGACAATGTTAAGATAAATACCGGTTCTAGAAATGGAAAATTCATTTTTGTCTTTGTATTATGGGTGAGAGCACTAAGAGTTATTTTTAAGGAAAAAGAAAAAGACTTCAGGGGAAAAAATAATCATTTCTGCAATTCCATCTGAACTGGCCCCAGTCATATCATCATCGCGTAATAGATGGCCCATATGACCTGTGGGAACAAATGAAAACAAACACCACAGTAATCTTTAAAAACAGCCTACACTGAATTTAAGAATACTAAGATCAACTTATGGCCCTAGTCCCCGGTCAGCAAACCGCGGCTCACAAGCCACATGTGGCTCTTTGGCCCCTTGAGTGTGGCTCTTCTACAAAATACCACATGCGGGCACTACCTCAATAAGGAATGTACCGACCTATATAGGTTAAGTTTAAAACATTTGGCTCTCTTGCCTGACCAGGCGGTGGCACAGTGAATAGAGCATCGGACTGGGATGCAGAAGACCCGGGTTCGAGACCCCGAGCTCGCCAGCTCGCCAGCTTGAGCGCAGGCCCACCTGGCTTGAGCAAAAGCTTGTCAGCTTGGACCCAAGGTCACTGGCTCCAGCAAGGGGTTGCTCGGTCTGCTGAAGGCCCGCGGTCAAGACACATGTGAGAAAGCAATCAATGAACAACTAAGGTGTTGCGAAGGCAACGAAAAACTAATGATTGATGCTTCTCACCTCTCTCTGTTCCTGTCTGTACCTATCTATCCCTCTCTCTGACTCTCTCTGTCCCTTTAAAAAAAAAAAAAAGAAATGAAAATATTTGGCTCTCAAAAGAAATTTCAATCATTGTACTGATATTTGGCTCTGTTGACTAATGGGTTTGCCGACCAATGCCCTAGGTTGTTCAAGGACAATGACAAGTCATTATGCAGAAGCACAATGACATTGACCCGGTACATCGTCTTCTCTTCTAGATGCCCCTTCCCCAAATCTACCCTCCACTCAGCAACCTGAGCATGTTTTGAATATCTAAATCTAATCAAGATTCTCACCTTGTGTTCCGTTGCCCTGGGGACAAAACCACAATTCTTTCCATGGACAATAACACCCTGTGGGTTCTTGCCCCTGACCACCAGGCCCCCTGCATGCCCTCTGCTCCCCTCTGCTCTCCCCTCTCTATTTCTGTCACATTCTGGGCTGATCCGATTCTCAGCACTTTGAACTTGAACTCTTAATTGTCTGTGGTGTCTTCCTCCTCCCCCACTGCTCACCCCCCACCCAGGTCTTTGGAGAGCTGGGTCTTTCTCGTCAGTTCTTGGATCAGATATTTTATTCTCAGAGAAGTCCTCCTAGTATTGTTCCTTATATGACCATGGACAATTCCTTCACTACTCATTTCCATTTTGATGGACCAGATCCTCCCACTGGACTGAAGGACTCACTCTCTTCAACCACCATCATCACGCCGTATGAGTCTAACGCTGTGGTAAAGGATGAAACCGAGCGTCTCGCTGAGGTCTGTTACTGATGTAAGGAGAAAGAACTCTACGCCAGGCCAACGGGGAAAGCTGGGCACCAGGAACAAGCGACAGGACACCACCTATCACTCCTCGGCTTCAGAGATGTTAACGGTTTGAATCAGTGACTTAGATAGATTAATACATATATATATATATGTTCTAGTAATGGCCTTGTGACAGTCTGATTGTCATATTATTCTGAGGCAAATAATTGCTTGAAAAGCATTGAATATTTTCAGTGTAGACATAATTTCTTCTTTAACAGCTGTGAAATCTCAGTTACTGTGGTGCTCCTCCAGCCAAAAGGATAACTCAGCCACAAAGAAGCTTCAGGAGTTTTATCACTGCCAGTTTGAAGCTATAACAAATGTGTGTGCATGTGTGTGTATACATACATGTATACTTATATATGTATGTATGTATATATATATATATGTGTGTGTATACACACACACACACACACACACAGTATATACATCATCTCATAAGTGTGCTTAAAAAATTCAGTTCTTTTCTTTAATGACTGATCTTAAAATGAGCCCACAGCTGAACTCACACTAGTGCAGGGGGACCATTCAAAAATGTTCTGTTGAGCCTGACCAGGTGGTGGCACAGTGGATGGAGCGTTGGACTGAGATGCGGAAGACCCAGGTTCAGGACCCCGAGCTCGCCAGCTTGAGCGCAGGCCCATCTGGCTTGAGCAAAAGCTCACCTGCTTGGACCCAAGGTCGCTGGCTCCAGCAAGGGGTTGCACGGTCTGCTGAGGGCCCGCGGTCAGGGCACATGTGAGAGGGCAATCAATGAACAACTGTGATGTCACAACGGCAATGAAGGACTGATGATTGATGCTTCTCACCTCTCTCTGTTCCTGTCTGTCTGTCCCTATCTATCCCTCTCTCTGACTCTCTCTCTCTCTGTCCTTGTAAAAAAACAAACAAACAAAAGAACAGTATAAAAAATGTTCTGTTGTATAACACACAATAAGTTAAAAGATCCATACAGCCTGTGGGAGAACAGATCTTATTACATATTTGTTTCTTGTGTAGCATTTCATCAATTTTTAAATTTTTTTGGGGGGGCAGATTCTCCACTTTCATGAGTCAGAGAACTCCACCATGGCAATTTCTTTAGAGCATCTTTTTAGATGTTAAACAGTGCTGTTGGGCTAAGAGAGCAAGTCTTCTCCTTTTCCCTTTAAAAGTCTGCAATGCATCCTTCAACATAAAAAAATGCACAAGTAATTTCTCGCTTATTTTATAAGGAAAAATTAAACGTCAATAGAATCCTTGTGTACATTGACATGTTTCATAAGGACACAAAATAGTTACTCTGTATTATTTTTTTTCACAGAGGACGACTTTTGGAAAAAAGGAGTGAGGCAAAACAAAACTAAATAAATAAAAGCTTGAAAGTGTTTGTTCCACCTCTCAAGCTAAAAAAAAAAAAAAAAGACAGCATGGCTGAAACCTCTCATAAGGTGAGCTTGTGTGCTGCTCTGGCCGGAGATGCCCACGGATTCTCGGGAGGCTGATAAAGCCACTGCCACCACGGAGCGGCCACTGGATGAAAAGGCAATATAAAAATAAAAAACAAGAAAACAGTCCAGAGTTCCTATCTCGTCTGCAGGACTTGACTTCTGTCCAGCGAACGGACGGATATACAGACGTGGTGGAGCTGCCTGACTGTGCTTGAATTTGTCCCCTTGCTCCATGGAGCTGTCATCAAAGACTTCCTCTATGGAGATTCTTGGCAACAAATGCTAGGAGTGATGAAACAGCCAAATCACCGGGCAACCAGAATCTTATGACTCGTCCTAGAACATCTGTGCTGACGGTGCAAAGTCAGGGAGGGAAAGTCCGGAGGCCCTCCCACAACTCAGGACAGGGTGCCAGACCTCCTCAGGACACATTCCCTGCGTAACTTACCCCATGCAGCTGTGGGGTAAAAAACTGCTTTACTTATACGTCTCCTTGATGAAGCACTAAAAAATGACTCTTTTTTAAAAAAATTTAAAATGTTAAGGGCATGCCTTTGCTTCAGGCTGAACGGAGTGAATTTGTTGACTTTTAAGAAAAACAACTGACCACGTTGGCTGCAAATAATAAAATTCAAGCTTCAAGCAAAGGAAAAATGTGTCCATCATGGTGTATTTGGTAGCTTCTCCATCCTTAACAATGTTTAAAAGTGCCTGTTGATAGGAACAAATGTGACTTTTGATCTTTTTTTTTTCTTTCCTTTTCTTTTTTTTATTCAGTGAGAGGAGGGGAGGCAGAGACAGACTCCCGCATGTGCCCTGACCGGGATTCATTTGGCAAGCCCACTAGGGGGCGATGCTCTGCCCATCTGGGGGCATTGCTTTGTTGCTCAGCAACTGAGCTCTTCTTAGCCCATGAGGTGGAAGCCAGGGAGCCATCCTCAGTGCCCAGGATCAACTCACTCTAATTGAGCCATTGGTGCAGGAGAGGAAGAGGGAGAGAGAGAGAGAGAGAGAGAGAGAGAGAGAGAGAGAGAGAGAGAAACAAGAAGGGAGGGGTGGTAGAAAAGCAGATGGGTGCTTCTTCTGTGTGCCCTGACCTGGAATTGAACCCATGACATCTTCATACTGGGCTGATGCAATACCACTGAGCCAACAGGCCAGGACCAACTTTTGATCTTAAATGAAGTGTGTCAACATTCAGAAGATATGTTTAACAGTGATCCAATCACTGTCGGCTAGTGACATATGGTGTTAAACACCCACAGGTGGGTAAAAGAGCAAAACACATTAAAACATCTTAGAGTAACAGAATATAAAATTTCACTGATACAGTTTCACATTCTTCATTGCAACTAACCTTGAAGAAACTAGATGCTTTTTGAGGTTTGAAGTAGTATCCATCTGAAAAGTATACAAAGATACTGTTTTCCTTTTCCAACCACACATCTGTGTGAGGCTGAATTTTCTTCATATACTTTATCCATAACGACACATTGCAACAGATTTAATGCAGAAGCTTATGTGAGAACCTAGCTGCCTTCCAGTAAGCTGAGCATTAAGTAGATTTACAAAAAAGTGACACAACATAACTATCTAGTTATTATTTTAATATTTACTAATATTTTAACATGAATTAATGTTTTAAAAACATGCTTTATGTTAATATATAATTGGTTTGTGTGATTTTTCCATGTATTAATAATCAGCTCTTAAAATTTTTTATCCATTTCAATATATAATGTGATAAATACTGAATAACATAGCTACATAAACCAAAGCACTTTGAGGTCTTCGGTATTTTTCAAAGGAAGATTAGGGCTGTAAAACCCAAATACTTCAGAACTTCTGCCCTAACCAACACCCCCATCTTTGCAACATAGATAAACACCTTCTCCCAGCAAAAACTCTAGATTACAATTTCTTAACTCAGGCTTGTACAACACCTTTATTTCATATCCCAAAGATATTTCCCCACTGCTCACCATGCCATAGATGGACTTACAGTCAATCACTGTTTATCTGATTAGACTACGCCCAGTTCAAACCAGAGGTGTCTCCATTTTACAGATGAACAAAATGGGGGTTCAACAGCTTCAGAAAAATGCAACTTGTTTTAACCTATTTATCACCTAAACAGCTTAATAGCTATCTCTATATATCTCAAATCAGTAACTGTTTCCAAAATATTATTTTTTAAGCTATAATGAGGATGTTGGGTCAGGCTTTTATAGCTCAAGTATGCCATTCTATGGCAGAACACAGCGGTGTGCCCAGAACAGCACTTTGTGGGGGAGTGTAACCTGTCCGCATCACCCTATTTACAAAACCCTCTGATTCTAGAGATCAGCCTCGATCCTTTGGTGTGTTTGCAGCGTGTGACCCAACCACCTGAGAGCGAGTCGTTAGAGAATAAACGTATCAACATCTTCCTCAAGTTCTCACAACCTCACACGTCTCGAATTATGTCATCAGCAGAATAACGTCTCTGCTTCTCATCTCTAGTGACTTCGGAAAGCCCTGAGATGTCTGTGGGCTTATCTTTATTAAACCAGCTCTTGCATGGAAGCTGACGGCCCCTCCAATGGCCGCTATCCTATTTCCAACCTTTCTCGCCTCTCTGCTGCCCATCACACGCTGACTCCTTGCTTTCCACTCAGGATGGAAAAGCACTGTGTGGGTAGTTTTTGAAATCAGTTAACCAAAATTTAAGACGCTCTTTTAAAAATTAATTGCAAAAAAAGAAAAAAAATCTTGACAGCCCTGTACTACAACAGCTTGCACAGCATGTTTTAATAATCTGATTTATTTCACTCTTGTCCAGAAGCAACATCACTCCAGCATAAAATCTCAGCATGATATTTTAAACTTTTCTTTACTGTTATCTCTAAGAATTGGGTTGGCAATTACAGCTTCATGTCGCATGTGGCTTCCTGTCTTAACAGTAGCATGGAGTTTACACACCATGACTTCTTTATTTTTTTTCCCTAGTTTAATATAAAATTTACTCACATATAAATTTTTGGAACCAAACTTTACAGAAATTTCAGGAACGAAGCCTGCAAGTCCTTTCAACTATTATTGCTATTTGCATAGCTCACACAGATTTGTTGCTCTTTATTTTATTTAGTTAGTTGTAATATAGGAAGTTGACTCATTTTGCTTGTCTTCATGTTTTTTAAATAAGTAGAGAAAACAACTCTTTTTTATAAAGGAATGCACGAAAGCTAGATTTTGCTTATGTTCCCAGAAAACAGGCTTCTATAATGTATGTTTTCGACAGTTGCAAGGTAATAGTATTGTTCTATGAGGGAAAGTAGGCATTTACCCCACAGAATTAAAAAGTAATAATAATAACTTTAGGGAAAGAGGAAAGTACTCACTGGAAGGACAAAAAAAAATGATGACAATTAAAAAAAAAAAAAAAGAAATTGTCCAAAAACGGTGTTTGGTGTTGGCCTGTTTTATTGAAGTACCCTAGAACATCTTCCTTTTTTCTGTGTAAGGGAAACCAGGGAAGGTCTTGGTGGGTGACTGGCAGTCCTCACTCCCCCGGTTCCCTCAGAACGCTCTCATTCGCTCCTCCAGCGAGAACGTCCTACATCACATGGACATCCGGAGTCCATGCTTGGACCATCTCCTGCTGGTTCTGCTTTGGTAGAACACTTCTTGCTAGAGTCGCAGTGCCAACCCAGTTAATAAACTCCTCCCATGCCCTTCTCTTTCTACCCCGTCAGGAGCACTCCTTCCTGGTCTTCCTTCATATTGATATGCACAGATCCTGCTGATTAGTAATAAGGGAGAAGGGCAGGGCTGTTAATCAAAGAAGAGGTTACAGCACCTTCACGGTGGTGGTCAGGGGCATATCAGAGCTTCTGAGCCTAGGAGAGGGAGAGTGTGACATTTCAGGAGGGCCAGGTGACAGTCTAGGAACCCACCACAGCGCTGCAGGGGGACCCAGTTTGGCAGGTGTGGCCCATGGCCGCTGAGGAGCAGTGTGCTGCTGGCAGTAACTGAGGGTGAGGTGACAGCCCCAGCTGTGTGTGCATGTGCTTGTGTGGTGGAAATGATGTTGTCCTCCCAAAAGCCTCTGTAATCCCACTATGTCTCTGCTAAATAAATGAAGTCACTAGAAAAATAGCAGACCAAGTGACCCCTTGCTCAAGGAAGCGACCTTGGGCTCTACCTGGTAAGCCTTGCTCAAACCAGATGAGCCCATGCTCAAGCCAGTGACCTCAGGGTCTCAAACCTGGGTCCTCAGCATCCCAGTCCAAGGCTCTATCTATCCACTGTGCCACCGCCTGGTCAGGCTGAAACATTTTTATAAGAAACTTTAGGCTTTCTTAATTTCATTTAAAAATAGGAATGCAAATACCACGAGAAAGCCGTAACATTACAGCTACAGAAATAAACTGCAGGCACCAACTACAAGCCTCCCGGGCTTGTAGCACAAGATCTCCGGGGTTGCCTGGAGTGGGTGAGCCGCACCCCTTCTAAAGAGAGCCGGAACGGCCTCGCATTAGCCACACTTGGGGCATTCTCTGGTGGTGGTGGCCTGGGCAAGCACACCGGAGTGGATGTACCAGGTGCCAGCAGGCACAGGGTCCCCCAGAGTCACCCTGAGACCCAGGGGGAGGGGGTGAAGCACATGTGAGATGCCCAGTGCCATCCGCCAACAGAGGGGGGTGGACGCGTACATGAGACACCTAGATGCCTGCAGAGGAACCCTGGGACTCCGGGAAAACCCATGGAATGACACTGGTGGGATTTGGTCCTGCCAGCCGGGAGAAGGGTGGAGGTTGCCACATTCCGTCCTTCAGCTAAGTGTGCCCTGACTTTTAGGTCACGCTCTCACATCCCTTCGCAAAGGCTGGCATCCCCACGTCCTAGCTGTCCTCCACTCCTCCCACCCTCACGGCCTAGCCACCAACTTTCCTATAAAAGCCATGTACCATCAGCGATGATATAGAAAGATTGAGAAGAAAGGGACACAAAGTGATGCACCAGTCAAGTAATTGAAGAAGAAAAAAAACCCAAAACTTATATAACGGTTGTATGGTAAACAGAATGGATTTAAAAGCAAAACTAAAACATACAAACTGAAAAGTAGGCTGGATATTAACTTCGTAAAGAATTCACCAGGAAGATTTAATGACTAAGAGCCTATATTACCTAACAGTAATTACTGACTGAACCCTGTCTTCTAAGGCATCTGTTTCCCTCTTATCTAAAGGATTAAATAAAAACATCAATTGGGCTGGATGCAAAGCAGCGGACTTGGGAATATCGACTAGACGACAGATAAGGATATAGATTTCTTCAAGTATGAAGTGCTCTAGAAATTGCAGTTAATCCTATCCAAATACAATTCGGAATCATAGCTCCTGGGTGATCAATGGATAAAAAAGAACAAAACACTTAAATTATTTTTAAAATATACCGAAAATATTACTGCTGTCCTAAACCATTATTTACAAAGTCAAATACCATTGTTGCAGCCTCGCTGTTTATTCAGTGTCCTGCATCTATTTCAGGAGAGTGCCTTTAACGTTGGGGTTAATAAGGAGATCATCCCACTTCCCCAATGTTTGAGATTGGCTGGAGAATCCCTGCAGGAAATTCTAACATAGTTCCCACTGCAATTTACAAACAAACGTTCAAATAATGCCCGATGTGCAACCATGTCCAGAAATCCACATTTCTCTTAATACAAAACAACATACCCTTGGCACAAAAGGCCCTGGTAGGTCAACTCAGCACAGTGGTTCTTAACCTGGGTTCGATCGAACCCTAGGGGTTCGATGAGTCGGTCTCAGGGGTTCTGAGAAGCCTCTGCCGCAGAGGTAAAGACACACTTGTGTAAAGTCGTGATGACATGCCCCACTTGGCCATCACTTGCTGCAGAGGATCACGTTACATTGCTTGGCCAACCAGTGCTGCGGGGAATTTAGTGCGCGCAGTAGTCAACGGCTGTCGAAGTTGTACGTCGTGTGGTTTCTTTCTTAATATTTTAATCCATACTAAATATGTCGAGCCAAAAAAGAAAGTGGTCGGACAAATATGTACAACATGGATTCACACGTATCACGGAACGGGATGGGAGTCAGCATCCTATCTGCATGATATGCAATGCCAAGTTAAGCAACTCTAGTCTCTCACCCGCAAAACTAAATTTGGAAAAAAAAATCATATATTATTTATCACTAAAGAAGGGTTCGGTGAATGCGTATATGAAACTGATGGGTTTGGTACCTCAAAAAATGTTAAGAACCACAGACTTAGCGCATACATTGTGCCCAAATTTTAGATAGTGGTAAAAATTGAGCTAAGCTAAATTGGTATGAAGCCATCAAAAAGAAAGCATTTTGTCTAACATCACAGCTGCCAATTTCCGGTCTTTTAGATGTACGCAGCCATCCAAGCACAGAAAGAAAC
The DNA here is from genome assembly GCA_037038555.1 of Rhynchonycteris naso. Lineage (NCBI taxonomy): Eukaryota > Metazoa > Chordata > Mammalia > Chiroptera > Emballonuridae > Rhynchonycteris > Rhynchonycteris naso. Next base: position 134,162,015 of record CM072999.1, on the reverse strand, counting down.
CATCACCACTTATTCATGTTTTCCTCTAGCAAGTAACCTTGGCCCATTTGAAGCATAGGGGAATTCATGTTTACAGAAATGTTTGGAATCTTTTCATCTCCATTTCTCATGTCCTCCTGGTACTCATTGCCCCAACATGGCAGCGATCCAGAAGGTATCCATGAGTCTTCTACTTGAGAATACAAGTGATCAGAGCCGGGTTCTCAGTTTTGAATCACGTGTTAAAAAAGACCACAGCTCCTCAAACCCTTCTGCCTCTGAGAAAGAATTCTTTTCTTCAGAAGTGTCACTCCCTCTCAGTGAACTGGGGAGAAATATTGATGCCCATGCTCTGGACTGAGCTAGGCTGCCAGGGTAAACTTGGACGTTAAATCTGTCAGCTGAGGACTGTTAAGAGTCAAGCATATGTCTAACCTATCGCACCCACAACATGAAAAGTTCTCTAAAATGTTATCTTGGAATATTTTAGCAGTGCTATATTGACATTTCTTTCCATTGGCTTTTGAAAAATACTTGTGGCGCAGTGGACTGGGATGCGGAAGACCCCGGTTCGAGACCCCGAGCTCGCCAGCTTGAGCGTGGACCCATCTGGCTTGAGCAAAAGCTCGCCAGCTTGGACCCAAGGTCGCTGGCTCCAGCAAGGAGTGGCTTGGTCTGCTGAAGACCCACGGTCAAGGCACATGTGAGAAAGCAATCAATGAACAACTAAGGCGTCGCAACGGCAACTAAAAACTAATGATTGATGCTTCTCACCTCTCTCTGTTCCTGTCTGTCTGTCCCTATCTATCCCTCTCTCTGACTCTCTCTCTGTCCCTGTAAAAAAACCAAAACAACAACAACAACAAAAAAACCTTGTGTCATTGTAGAAACCAGGTTGCATTATATTTACATAAAAAAACCTTGAATGATTCATGTACCCTTTGACTGCAATTAAAGACCCTGGTGTGGTATTTACTGAGACATTTGTTAAATCTGGACTCCCTTTGCTCAATTTTCTATCATTAAAAATATAAGAACACCTAAACTTATTTAATGAAGAAGTCTGAAATTAATCCAAGGTTTTCCTACCGTAGTGGTCGAAAGCACTAGAAATCAACATGGTCATTAGGTCTCTCTTGTTTAGTCAGAGTCTCATTGATGACATTCCCATACCTCTATTCCCTTAACTTTTCATTTTGGTCAATCGTTAGACTTCTCCTGATGACCTGAGGTGAAAAGTTCAAAAACAAAATGAACTTGACGTCTTCACACCGTACTTTCCATCAAAAAGACACCGAGCGCTTTCAATTAATCTTTGTAAAATCTTTCACTACCCACCACCTACTTCCCAGTCTACTAGGAGCAGACTCTTAGCCCACGCTCTCTGCCTTAGTCCTTTCTTCCTCCAGTGCTTTGCAGGTAACTTTTGAGCTAAGTTGACCTAAAAGGATTGTGGCCAACACCAAGTGCCAACCACGGGAATCAGGGTACTGAACTGTTCCCCTCCCATGTTTGTCATCACATGACATGCATCACCAGCCATCCAAACGTGAGAAATATGCAGTGTTTCGGTTTTAGTCCCCTACGTTTTAGGTTCTTTTTTAACCCAACAAAGGTTCACACAAATACCAAAAGATGGTTGATATTCACAAGCCTACATAAAAGACTGAAATAGCACGTGATAAGTAGCCTCTAAGATGGCCCTCTGTGTCCCACTTCCTCCTAACTGTGCCCCAGTGTAACCGCTCCCTGGGAAAGTGAGCTCATGACTCACAGCCAACCAAGAATGACTCACTTCCAGCAATGGTGTTGCTTATAAGATTTCTTACAGAGACAGTGACTTCCAGCTCTCGCGCTCTCTCTCTCTCTCTCTCTGTTACTTGCTCTCAGGGAAGTCAGTTCTTATACTATGAATGACCCGGTAGAGAATCCCACAAAGCAGAGAAATGTTGACTGGGACCAGCAGCATGTGAAGACTGGGCCACATGAAGAGCGATGTGAGTGAGACAGGAACATGCATCCTCTCCCGCCTGAGCCTGGGATGACTGCATTTCTCTTGCACACTGAGCTATTGATCTTTTTTTTTCTTTATTTTCTTTCTTTATATTTTTTGGTCTTAGCTAACACTAGCCTTTGATTGGCATCCAGTAAGAAAATTTAACCACTTTACTTTTTTTATTCTAAGTACATAGTTCTAATGAATAATAAAACTAATAAACAGAAAACAAAAAATGACTGCATGTTTAGCAACAATTGTTTGGAAATTAGCAGGGCTACAACACTAACTGGATTTGACCATGCCATTGACTCACTTTTAGAAGGCTCCTCGATTCAATAAAATCTTCAAGTGCAAATAAAAAATTATCTCACACACTTGCCTCTTGCAATGTGAGGATAGCAGAGAAAATACTGACAGCATTGCACATGATGGATGCTGCTGGTGATACGCTTCTCCATATTTTAGAAGCACTACGGAGGCACAGCGAGCCCTTGGGGACACTCTTCTGGGGACTGTTCAAGTCCACGTGCCACTCAGGGACAGGTGTGGGGGCTCCTTGTGTTTCTTCCTCAAAATAAAAATATGCAATTAAATCTTCAGAAAAGAATATCACCTTTACCATTGTAAGCCTATTATTTGAAAAACAAGACTATATTCATCCTAGTATTTTCAGATTTTAAAGTGAAACACGAGGCATGTTTTAGTCCAGAGGTTCCACTGCACATTAAAATGTTATGAATGACTGAATGATTAGAATATTATCATTTATATTACGATAGTTCATTGGGAAAATCACACTATAAAATATTATGCTAATTCTATTTTATAAAGAGATGTTCTTGTTTTATCTGTTAGTCAAATAATGCGAACAAGTAATCCATTCTTTTGAAATTCTCATGGTAGTCACCAAAATTTTTTATATGTATAATTTTCCAATATTAACAGCACAAAAAATTAAAAATATACAAATAGGAGTCTCTGTGTGTGTATATACGTATATATTCTATTCTGAAAGCACACAGACATAACTGTATAATGAATTACATTTTTCCACTGATTTCGACTGACATGGTGATTAAGTCCATAGAGCTGTCCTTTCTTCTTTTTATTTATTTTCCATTGATTTATAAAGTCCTGATGACTCTAAATCATTGCTCCATTTCTTCCCTCCTCCCTCATATTCCTTTCTTCTCTTCCCTTTTCCTCTGTGCCTCAGAGCTTTCTTTCCAGTTCCAGGCTGAGAAGGATTCCGAAGATCTAGCTCAGACGCAAGGCCACGGCAATCACGTGGCCACTGTGTCCAGCTCAATGGGGAGACCGAGGTCTGCCACGTCAGATTGTGCCTCACTTTATCCCAGTGATGTTCTTCCACTTCCAGCAAACCTTAGTTCACTTATACATTGAATATCCCTGGCTTTAGCAGGAAATTATGCGTTTCTGCAAAGTGATATAAAAGTGGAGGTGTTGAGAACTACACCATTCATTATTCAGGGTCTCCGAGTGTAGATATGTAAACTTCTCAGCCTTCATGGTCATGGGAGCCAATTCCAGATTGCCAATCTTATATATAGACATGCAATTTGAGTTTGTTTTTCTGAAGAACCCTGACTAATAGGGACGGCACAAGGTCCTTCAGGGTCTGTCCCTGCCCATCTCTCCTGTCTCATCTCTTGCCTGGGAAACAGCCCTAAACTCCCCTGAGCAACCTGTCCTGCCTGACACCCTACACCCCCTTGGTTCCCCAGCTCCCGATTTGCCGTCCCCTGGAGCTGAGCCTTCTGTGCCCTCGTGTCCTTCTCTTTAGTAGGTGACTAAAAGTGTGGGGCTCAACCCCTGGGGAATCCTACCATCTGCAGCAAGCCTTTACTATATGTCAGGTCCTGCATAGAAACTTTTTCACAGATGGTACTGTTGATCCTCAAAATTATACTTCACTTACAGCGCAGTTATTATTCCCAATTTTGAAGTTGAAGAGAGTGAGACTGGGCTGACTAAGAAAACTGATAAAATGTCATACAGTACACCTTGGACAAAGCTGGAATTTTCACACCGGGGGGGGGGGTTGTCCCCTCTTATCCACAGGGTACACATTCTAATACCCCTAGCTGGATGCCTGAAACAGAGGAGAGTACCAAGTTCTATATATACTGGGCTCTTTTTTTCTATGCACTGACCTACAATAAAGTTTGATTTATAAATTAGGCAGATTGCCAGACTAACAAAAATAACATAATAAAATAAACCAATTCTAACAATAAAATATGAGTTATATGAAGACATACACAGCGATACTGACATACTGATCTGATCACCCAGACAGATAGAGAGCAGCTGGGGGGGGGGGCAGGAAGAGGTGGGCACCAGAGATGGCTAGTCATGAGGAGGGCAGGTGGGCTGGCCAGGGGCGCCTAACCCCATGGACTCACGATGCCTGGAAGCTGTAGACTGTTCAATGAGCCAGGCAGGTGACAGAGCACAGGGCACAGGCAACAAAGAAAACAGGGTCAGGACATTACCGCCCTAACTTGCAGAGGTGAGCAGGATGCAGCAGTCACGTACAAAGGAGGGACCCAGTGGAATTGAATTGAATCTTGACTAGGACTCAAAAGAAAGGAAATCCGCCGTATAAAATGAAGTTGTCTGTTGCCAAGAAAAACATATGAGCTGAGTGTGAGGAAAATCATTTCAGTTTTGAGCCTGGCATTTTCCCGCATCTGAGTTTTGTGAATCTCGTCACTGTAGAATAAATAATAATTGTGCTACTATTATCAGAGCAACATGGGTTGTCATAGGAACAAATGGGGAAGACTCAACTCCTGACAAACCCTGTAAGCTTCTTATGAAGAATTAATTTTGCATACATAATCAGACTTCTGGAAAAACAAGGACTACCTAGCAGCAGTAGCAATACATTCTCCAAAATCTATCCCTCTTTCCCTCCCTCCCTCCCTCCCTTCACCCAGGCCAGTTCCTCTGGGCAATGCCAGGGGTGGAGGCTCTTTCCCATCCAATGGCAGAGCTGAGCTCATGCCACAAAGCTGGTGTGGCCATCCCTTCCCCAAACACTTCCCCTCTGGTCCTTCACCCAAGAGCAGCCCGGCAACGGGAGGACCCAACCAGAAGAAGAAGCAGCGGACAGTTGTGTGGAGGATGGACTTTGCCTATATTTCTGGAAGATCACCCTAAGCCACTTTGTGGTAAATATTTTCTGGGAACAGGGCTTGACTTGACTACACAATTTTATGTCGGTAGCATCTTGTGCTATAGTAATGACATTGACTCATCCAAAGTGCCGAACGGATTCAATACGCACTTTGAAAGCACGGGGGTGAGATTTTTTTATTTTTATATTTTTCATCTCAGGAAACAGAGTTCTCAAAATTCCTAACGTTAGTGGGCACTCGTGACATAACTGTTGAAGAACATACTCAAATCACGTGCTGGGACCAGACAGAAGATTCACGTGTTTCACATTACGTGTTCAAAGCATTCTAACTCCTGGTATGTTTTCCTTCTCGTTAAATTTTTGTGAGCCTCGATCTTAGAATGATGATCTCAAGTTGAATTAATTATTATCCGGCACTGTATAATCAGTACAGATGGATCAGATGTCCCTTCTGAACAATAAAACGTGTTCTGAAAAATGCTCATTAACTATGGAGGACACCATCCTCTGAGAACAGTTCCCAAATATTGATTTCATTATTTGAAACTAGAGAAGCTACTTAAATTACCATAAAGGAAGTGGCGGGTTTAACTATAAAATGAACATCTTCATTTTTGGAAAAACAGGACCAACAGTTGTCGAATATTCTTGAGAAGCTCTAACCAAGCGAGGCATCTCGGGGCGTGGACCCACAAGCCACCCACAGCGGACCCAGGGAGAGCCCGGAAATGGCAGCTTTCTTGGGGTTAGCGCCTCTCTGCCCTTCTATATCCCTGAAGGGTCAACCTTACTGCCCGTGCATATTTAATTTCGGGAATGTATCTTACGAGCAGCATGTGGCTGGGTTTCTCCTGAGTCTAATTCACTCCTCACAGTTCCTTAACTGACGAATTTTTCTCTTTATTGACATCGATTAGTAGTATAGCCAAGTGTGTTTTTACCACCATATTTTGTGTTTCTTTAATGTTCCTAATTGTTCACATGTCCTTTTCCTTATCAACCGCCTCCTTATAAATGTTTGGTTATAACATTTCTGTAACTCCCTCTTAATTCTTTGATGGTTTGGAAACTATACATACTGATCGAGGGCTGTTCTCTAATCTGTAAGTTACCTATTTAATGGTAACCCTGCAGCGTTTGTAAAGGTATGGCAGTGGGTATGCAGAATTTTAAATAGATTCCCTATATATTTGTTTGATGTTTAATACAGCCACTGCAAGGTAATTATTTGAAAAAGACTCTAAGGACTTCTGTTTCCTGTCATACGAATGACTAGGAGTTCTGAGCGGCATCACACACACATGCACGAGTACATGCAGACATGCACAGAGCACAAATGCCCATGGGCACACACATGCACACACACACACACACACACACACACACACACACACACCGTTCCCTACTTAGAGCCCCTGGCTGACCACACTCATGGAGGCCTTGCTGGTGTCTATGCCACAGGCTGATTCCCAGGCTCAACCGCATCCTCAGGCTGGGCCCTGCTGTGCTCACAGGCTTGGGTGACATCCTGCCACAGCTGCAGCCAGGACAGAAACACCTGTCCCGAGGGGGGGGAGTTGAGGGGGGCAGGAAACTGGTCTGAATGTCCGGATGTCCAGCTTGCTGGAAGGGACGGTTGTCACAGGCATGGTGCCGTACGGATTTTGAATGTCAGGAAGAACATCGAGGGATGCTGGGTCTGGTTACCTCTTCTGCAGCCACAGGTCAGAGGGAGCTCAGGGACTCCTGCACCACTGGCAGAAACACAGAAGAAACAGCAAGCCATCTTGGGAGGCATCTTTCCCGAAATGAGTTGACAATTGGCAACAGATTAAGAGAGAGAGCAAAGAGCTGACAAAGTAGAAGGGGAGTCACCCTCCATGACAGCCAGCAGGCATGCCACGCCAGGGGTCCTAGAGCATGGAATTGTCAACCATCTACGTTCTGTGGGTCTACGAGTGATGTTTCCGAAAGAGGCATTTGCAAAAATAAAGATGTGAACAAGAAGTGTTAAGGCACAAATTAGAAATGGAATTTTCATTTATCTAAATTTGGTAAAGAGCAGAATTGTCAACTGGCACTATTTAAAGAAATGATGGCCACAAGTTTTCCAGGACCGATGAAAATGCGAAGCTATCAATCTGGGAAATACAGCATCTTCCACAAAAGATTCCGCACCCAGACAGAGGGCAACAGAATCACTAAACATGGAAGATGAAGATAAAACCCCGAAGAGCCCGCCAAAAATGTCACGTCAATGGAAGAAAATGACACAATGACTGCAGACAACCCCCTGGCAAAAACACAAGTCAACAGTCAAATAACATCTACCTAGACCTGGGCCAGAACACCTGTCAAGCTAGAACTGTCAGGCAGCGACAGGCTCTCTCAAGGATAAAAGAAAGGAAAACGTTTTGAGAGTAAGTAAACACTGAGGAATTCTATCTCCAAGTGACCTATTCTGAAGGAAAATTTGAGGATGTGGTTCCAAAAAGGAAAAAAAGAAAATCTGAGAACAGTCTCAAATGCAAGAAAGATCAGTAAACAAATGCAACAGTCACAAGAAATGTTCATTTCCAATCACGATACAACGTAAAGTACAAGCACAAATATATATACCGTGTGACTGGTCAAAAGTGCACCATGACTTTACGGACACACTGTATATAAATTTCACTTAGAGATTGAAAACCACAATCATTGTAAAGAAAGAAAGGAAGAAAGAAAAAGAACAGGTCAAAGAAGAGACTATAAAAGACTTAGAACTGAGTGATCGTGGAAGGCATTAAATAAGATGTAAATAGAAGGGAGCTGCACCACGTTTATGAAATACAAACTCAATATATTGGAAATGGTAGCTCTCCTCATCAATTCAATCAACAAACCAACCACAGTCCCAAGCGTGATTTCCTCTTTCTTTCTTTCTTTTTTTTTTGTAGATAAAAGGAAGGGAGATAGTGAGGCAGACTCCTGCATGTGCCCCAACCGGGATCCACCCAGCAATCCCATCTGGGACCAGTGCTTGAGTACCAAGCTATCTTTAGTGCCTGAGGTTGTTGCACTCTGATGGAGTCCTCCTCAGCACCCAGGGCCATGCTCAAACCAATTGAGCCACTGGCTGTAGGAGGGAAAGAGGGAGAGAAAAGGGAGTGGAGGGGAGAAGTAAATGGTCACTTCTCCTGTGTGCCTTGACTGGGAATCAAACTGGACTGATGCTCTATCCACTGAGTCAACGATCAGGGCCTGATTTTCTTTAATGGAATGTGACAAGCTGATTCTTTTTTATGTGGAAGAATCAAAGGCCCCAAAATATCCAAGACACTGAAACCAGTTATTAAGTCTTATTTTGATACCATCCATTATTGATAGCATTGTTGAATTTTCACAGTCCGAGCACATTCCCAACATACCTGATGTGAAATTTAAGTGTATATATTAACATCCAGCTCCTATTCTGGCTGTTCAAATAGATCTACGTTTGCTTTACCCTAGCATATGTTTAATTTTATTGGAACACAAGCCAATTATTTTCTCCTTTCCCAAAGAGTAGACTGAAAAATAAATGGAATAATAAGGACAGAAGAGGAACCCCCTCGGGCTTCTGAAAACAATGTGGGGCCAGCACCTGTCAAAGTGTAAGGTAGTCCAGAGGGTGAGGGAGCCCTGCTCTCGCCGTTCGGTCCAATCACATTCCAGCCACTCTAAGGGCAGCATGGCCCTGTGCAGTGACGACCTTGATCTTACTCTAGCCTTCCACGGAACCGCATTTACCCTAGGATTAACCCAGATAGGTTAAGACTCTTCTGAATGTATTGGGCATATATCCAGATAGGGGAAAACAAAATAAGCCTCACTTCAAGAAAAGTGACACTTCTGGTTGTACAAAGAAAGTGGGGTGATTTGGAAGAGACCCATGTATAGATCTCGGGGATTGCATCTCTAGGGTCTCCAGATGTACGCTCGTGGCAGAAGTCAAGGAGGAAGCCCAGAAAGAAGGATTGCTTTATCTCTCTATCCTATGGTGGATGGGGTCACGTGCAGAATGGGGGCAGCTGTGGCATGGCTGAGGAAGCAGCCCCCAAGGAGACAGGCACAGCAGTGTTGTCCCAGTGGGGGCGGGGGGCTGGAAAGAGTGGCAGCGGCCCTGCTGTGTTGGTACATTTCCACATGTTCAGCATCCTGGACGAGATTCAAACGCCCAGGACTGAGTTGGCAGCCAGGTGTGAGCTTCAGCCACATCAGCAGCTCCACCTGTGCCTTCAGAACACCCCTGTCGACTTGCCCATCAGTAAGCACTGGAAGGGATGGCGGACCTCACACCAAAGATCCCTACCGAGAAAGAACCAGAAACACGACAGCAACAGCCAAGATCCTGGGGGCTGAGAGGGCTGGTGCTCCTCCACGAGCAAAGAGAACAAAGAGGACAGCCAGGGTTTTTCAGGGACAGACGTCAGGACGGGCGGGGAGGAGGTGGACTTCACCAGGTAGAAGGAAACCGGCATTGAGGCTGATGCCTCGTGGAGCCACATCCTCCATGAGGAAGTGACAGAATGTCCATGTGACACCTGCTCCCTGGAGTTCTGCATTGCCCCTCAAATTCCCCCGCCTCCTCTTTCTTTTTCCTCCAGTCATAGTCTTCCAGTCTTCGTCTTACAGACAAGGTTCCTGGAAGACTACTCGGCAGTCAGAGCTGCTCACGTTCAGTCGCCGCCTCGGCCTCTGCAGCCCGGCTCCGCGCCGGGGCTGCCTCGCTCGGATTTGTCATCTGCGGTGCCTAACGCATAAATAACTGAATAACGAACTGACTAGTAAGCGAGGTCATGCTGTTCAAACTTCTCCTGGATGTATAATGTGCTTATTCTTCAATTCTGAGGCCATGTCAAATGTTTTCTAATTGTTTAGAAAAATATTAAATTAAAATGTAGTCTCTAAAATTTATTTTAAAGCTATTTCACAATATCCCAAACATCTCGGTGTGACTCAAAATATTTCTAAGACGAACATTACTTACTGTTTCCAATTGTTCACAAGTCTTGGGTTTGAAATGAGAGCAATTTGTATCGCTGTCATAAAGGTCAAATTTCTTTCAGAACCTCATGTATATACACGTCAGGTTTTATTTACTTACATTTTATTCTTCAGGAAGAACCACTTCTAAATTATATTGCAAAAGAAATAAGAAATAGCCAACTAATCTTCTTTAGGCTTTTATTAACCCCTACACTTGTAACTTTCTCTTGAGCCCCGAAGAAACATCTGCCAGTGGATGTTTCTAAGTCTTATTACACAACATTTTATGGCTTCTGAGCATCATCTGAGAGATTTATGTGTGGCTAGCCTGAAATACGCTGTTTTTCTCTCTCTCTCTCTCTAATGATGCATAGGCTCAAGTGTGATTTATTATTATTCTGTTTTCTACAGAGTTTTTAATATTTACAAACATTTTTAAAAATATAGCAGTGTAGCCTGACCAGGCGGTGGCGCAGTGGATAGAGCATCGGACTGGGATGCGGAAGACCCAAGTTCAAGACCCCGAGCTCGCCAGCTTGGGCGCGGGCCCATCTGGCTTGAGCAAAAAAAAAGCTCGCCGGCTTGGACCCAAGGTTGCTGGCTCCAGCAAGTGTGGCTCGGTCTGCTGAAGGCCCGCGGTCAAGGCACATGTGAGAAAACAATCAGTGAACAACTATGGTGTCGCAAAGGCAATGAAAAACTAGTGATTGATGCTTCTCACCTCTCTCCGTTCCTGTCTGTCTGTCCCTACCTATCCCTCTCTCTGACTCTCTCTCTATCCCTGTAAAAAAAAAAAAAAAAAAAAAAAAAAAATATATATATATATATATATATATATATATATATATATATATAGCAGTGTAATAAAGTACTATTGCTGTCTTTTTACTAGCAAGTGACACAGTTTTATTCTATTATTCTATTTGTGTGTGTAATCTATAGTGCTGATACCTTGAAACTTAAGAAAAATGAACAAAACTTACAAATGCTCTTGGATAGTTTGAATATTACATAACAGGCATGACTGTTACTAAGTATTGAAAGATTATAAAAATATTCTTCTTTGTTTTGTCTGATCATTGGCCAATAATCATTTATATCTGGATGAATTCTAAAAGACCCAGAATAGACACTAAAATGCAGTCTGAGATCAAGACTACCGAGGAATATTTAGCACATCAACGGGAAAGTGCACAAAATAATACACTACTCTAATAACTCCTGCTCAATCTGGGGTACAGGCTACAGGGGAACGCTATAGGAATTTCAGAGCAAAGTTCCAAGGCCAGGAAGATTCAAGGAAGACCATTTTATGATTGAAGCAGAACATTTTCCCTCAACGAGGGGAGGGAAAATGCAGGGAGAGCTGTACCTCCCATAACTAATGGCGAGGAATCTGACAAAAATATGGCAAAGGGTGGTAATGCACTTTTCAGAGGGGGGAAAAGTTACTATTTATCACTTTTCTCCTCTCCTTTTGTCTCTTTGATGGCCGTGGCCACCACCAAGTGAATTTTGATATATAAGATCAAGAGAGTGAAAAAAAAAGACACATTAATCATTTAGTTGCATAATCAGTTCAATCAATAAAAGAATTGGCAGGTTGCATTTAGTTCATGACGAAACATGCCCACCAGCAATATTTTTCTGCCCTGGAGACAGATCTCGCCACGCACGTAGCTCACATGTTCACTTTATGCTGAATCTAGAGAAAAATAATGAGTGCAATAAATAATGGGCCGACATTTTCCCGTGTCTTTCTGTTGTCACAGTTACCCAACCCAGCAAGTTTGTTATGGTCGTCCCCGCTTTATAAGCGAGAGATGCAAAGGTCACCAAATGCCACCTGAGGACAATGGCAGGAGGTTGAGAAATACATGGGTGAGACGGAGACAACCCTGAAGCAAATGCTTCCATAGGTCGACCCTGTGGCTAATATTGGGGACACAGAGATGACTCATAGTGACTTCTTTATGGATCTCACAGTTTCGTAGGAGAAGTTATGTAAACAGATAATTGCCATGCCATGAGAAAGAGTAACAGACATTCATACTCACAGGTGCGTGCACCGAGAGCCCGGGGAGAGATTCTTCTTTGCCTGGGGAGATGGAGGGGGAAGGCTTAAATGGAAAGAGATAAAGAAACAGGACTTTTGTGCCTGACCTGTGGTGGCGCAGTGGATAAAGCGTCGACCTGGGAACACTGAGGTCGCCAGTTCAAAACCCTGCACTGGTATGGTCAAGGCACATATGGGAGTTGATGCTTCCAGCTCCTCCCCCCTTTCTCTCTCTCTCTCTCTCTCTCTCTCTCTCTCTCTCTCTCTCTCTCACTCTGTGTCTCCTCTCTAAAAATGAATAAAATAAAAAGAAACAAACAAACAAAAAAGAAACAGGACTTTTGTGAGGATGAAGGAGTTAGCTCACACTACAGGGATAAGTGCTTCTCCACATACGTGTATTACATCCACATTTTTGTTATTAAAGAAAATAAAAATAAAGTATGTTCATTTAAATAAAGGTGTGTATTAAGTTAAACACCTTAAACTTATACAATATTACATAGCTCAGTAAGGATAATAAATAAACAAATGAATGAATGAATGAATGAATGTTTATCAAGTAGACCAGAGAGGCAGAATGACCTTTGTAGAAATATTAGATAAAATGATGGCACTCTCATATTTCTCACCTTTCGACACATTTTCATTTTTGTGAGGATCAGAATGAAAATTGCCTCCATTGTATGAAGGCACGCCCCCGTTTGGTCTGTCTCCCACATCTTCCTTGTCTCCTGCCACATCTGGCTCCGGACGTGTCCCACTGCCTTTTCAGGATCCCTGTGCTGGCTCCTTGTCTAGAACGCTCCTTATTTTGCTGTCAGCCTCCCTCCCCAGTCCACCATTCCTTTGCATCATTGACCAACCAACTAACCTCAACTCAAAATTCCTTTTTCAGGAAAGTCATTTCATAAACTGGGTAAGGTCCGCTTGTCCTATACTTGTTAGAACATTCTCTTCCTCTCCTTATCCAACCCTCACTGGTTGCCACCCGTTACTTATGTAAAATGTGTGACGCGCTATCTGTATAGACACGGAGAGTCTTGAACACTAAGGTCCATATTTGTCTGGATCATCCCTGGGTCCTCAGTGCCCAGCAGAGGAAAACCTCAGAGCAAGTGTATAACAGTTACTTGATTAATCAAGGTGTGGATACATGAATACATTTGAGAAAGACACTCCGGGCAGGAGAGACAGAGGCCAAAGTACCGAAGACTGTCACTGCAGATAGTTTTATATGAAAGGAAGACTTTCATCAAAAGGAGCATGGTAGAGGACAGCTGAATACACAGACAGGAATGAGACTGGTAAGACCCCGGTTGCCATGAAAACGGAAAGCATACAAAGCTGCTACAGAATGCTTTTAATCGGGGAATGGATACAGTTTGATTGCTGTGCCTTATATCTGGTCATTATGGGTTACATAAATGGAAACAATGTGTCTGTCTGAGAAAAGCGATGCTATAATACTGAATCAGATGAGACACACTGAGGGCCCAGAGGAAGAGTAATGAGAGTAGGAGTAGAGAAAAGAGAAAGAACAGGAGAAATTTTAAGGATGTAGGTTCATGTGGACTTCGTGGGCGATGAAGACACAGTAAGACAGAGAAAGTAAAATATGTGATGTGGGACTTGAATTTCCGGGTGAACCATGGTGTTAATGATCAACAACAAATTGAACACAGGGAAAGCCTGAGGCTTGGGGAAAATTTCACTATCTGGTTTTCACTTCAAGGTCGGGCTTTGTAAATATAATGTCCAAAGCACATCTGGGAGGTTACTCAGAGGTAGCTCTGAATATAGAATTGGATTTTCAGAGAAAGCATAGGAAGATGAATGAGAGAATACCAACTGGCCCAGGGTTAAGAATAAATGATCATTGCATTAGTCAGCAAGGTAAAAAGAAACAAGTCAAAGTATTGTTCCTCCTTACTGTGAAGATATCTAGGGCTAAATTTATCATTTTCATAGAAAGGGCTGCATAGGAGGTAAGAGAGAGAGAGTTTAGGGTCAGACAGAAGGGAATTTCCATTTTTCTGCTGTAATTTGCAAACTGGGTGACCTTGGGTAAGTTTTTAACTTTTCTAAGCTCCTTATTTTCTTCTTTCTAATATGAAAAAAAAAAGTTTCATACCTAAACAGTTCACTAGGCTTATCTCCGTGAGGTTCAGACAGGAATAATTATGCTTGATGTCCACCTGCAGGCTTTGACTGACGGGGACTATCTTTTTCCTGACCTTGAATGAGAGCTTTGGAGGATCCGGGAGCTTTTCATTAGCTCAGTATTTTCTCGCTATGATCACTGAGAATCACACTCAGACACTTCAGCCATTTAAAGTCCAATAGCTGCACATCACCCAAAAGGTCCCCTGCCCCATCTCCACCCCTGTCAGTGCCTCTAGGGGACCCAGAAGAGGGAAGGGGGCACATGTCTTTCTTCTTCCTGTCCCCTGATCTGTCTCCTCTTCTGCAACTACCAGGTTGGGGAAGAGCTTAACAGCAAAGAAGCAAACTGTGGTGTGTTTAGCTGATGATATTTGGACCTGTCACTGGACTATTGATGAATCACCATGGTGAGTGGCAGACGTTTAACTCATGGTTCTCACTCAAAGTTACATGGGCCATTTGGACTCTTCTTCCCTGATCCATTCTCTTCAACTGACGTCTGAGGGAGTTCTTGGGACCACTAGGTTTTGCCTCCTTTGCAGTCCACCTGGCTTGGAAGTGATGGATTGCCCCATTGGAAACATAGGCATCCTTGCTATGCAACATGGCGGACAGAGCAGGTGCATCCCCCTTTTTCCAGGGACTCCTCACTCGCCACTACAGGCTGTTCAGGTCCCAACTCCATCCCATGGAAACAATGCAGAAAGCACCAAAGTTCCATTTTGCTTAGCGCTATTTTTCTGCTAGTCCACCAAGCACTGACAATTGCATGACCTTTATAGCAGATTTAAACTTCCATGATTATAAAGCCAAAAGAAAGTCAAAAGAGAAAATAATCGATATTTTGTTATTGCAGAGCTTTTTTAAGAACTGAAAATCGAGGGAAAGTTCTGCTGAGTCCGCAAAGTGAAGATGCTGAGTCTGGTGTCCCCCGATGTGAACAGAAGAAGCCATGCAGCATTCAGGGTTAGAGAGAGTGGGTGTAGCTAATAGCTCTTCCAGGTACCAATCGTATCAGGGTGCACAAGGCACTCTGCTCAGCTGTAGACTGTCTGTTTTCCCCCAAAATTCGTAAGTTGACAACCTCATCCCCAAGATAACGGTGTCCGGAGGTGCAGCCTTCGGGAGATGATTAGATCCCAAGGGAAGAGCCCGCATGAAAGGGACCGGTGCCCTTACATAGGAAGCCCCCAAGAACTGCCTTTCCTTCCCCCCATGTGAGGGCACAGTGAGGTCACGCCATCTATGACCCAACAAGAGGAAGCTCAGCAGACACGGAATCTGCCAGCACCTTGGCCTGGGGCCCCTCCTTCTCCAGACTGAGAAAACTTCTGATGACTCCTGTGCTACTCCATCCAGGCTGCTTTGCTCCAGTAGCCCAAACAGACAAAAGCATGCTCCGAAACTCAGAGTAAAATTCTATACAACCAGGAAACAGTGGAAACCATACAACTTTGTTTTTGAAAAATTAAATGATCAATGTTCTTATGGATATATAATTTTTTGTTTATTTTCACGGCACAGGGAGGGATGGTACAATTTTCATCTTAGGTGCCACCGAGGTCTGCACCATCCAAGTGGTGGCTTAAGTGGGTGAAGGGCTCAATCAAGGTCACGTGGCCAGTTCCTAATTCTGGGCCCATTGGACTGTGGTGTTCCATATGTGCCTTGAAGGTGAGATGACTCTCATTGTGGCCGAACACCTCCCGTACTTTTCAAATGCCTACTTGTATTTCTGGTCACAAGAAAAGATAAAAAAGAAAAATAAAAAGGACAGACTCTCCCTGAGGTATCGAGAGAATGTAACTAGAAAGATACCCGGGTTAAGGAAACAGAAAAGAGGAAAAAGGCTAACTCTTGTTTTCTTGAGGCTCCAGCATTTAAAGCATATTTAAGAAAGGCATCGTTCAATTCGGGGCAATAGTTGGGCTTCGCCATGCCGCGCTGGGCGCTCGGTCCGCCTCAGGAGTGGGGAGCGAGTCAGGCCTCCTGCCGCCGCCGCAGCCACCGTGGCATCAGGGTGTGCAGCCCACGGGCAGGCCCAGGCCAGGGCACGAGCACAGGAAGCTTGGATCAGAGTCCTCTATCCTTCTTCACTGACCTTGTCTTATAAGCCATTTTAAAGTCCAGTTACCTATAATGGACAGCCGGTGCCCAGCTGGCTCTGTTAGATACTTGGCTCAAGATCAAAGCACCTGGGGGGACGGCAAGATGGCGATGGAGTAGGCAGAAGTACCAACTTCTAACTCCCAGAACCAAAGTGGGTTATAGCTTAATTTTAAGAACCATCATCTGGATAAACCAACTTTGAACTAAACTAAGTGGACTAAACCAAGGAACACAGAAGAAGCCACATTGAGACTGGTAGTAAAAGTGAAAACGCGAAGAGGGCTGACCAGCTCCCCGGAGCAAATGAGAGCCCAGAGAGACCTGTGTGGCAGGAGGAGAGTTTGGCGAAGAGGGAGGGACCTGGGTCCCAGGAACAAAGCCCCAGCGCCTAGAAGAGGCGTTTGGACAGTACTGAGCTGTGAAACAAGTGAGGATACTGTTTGTGAGAAAGAGACAGTTTTCTCAGACCCAAGATTCTTCTTAAAGGGACAGTGCAGAAAACCTCTCTCACAACCACTCACCCGGGGCTCCGGGGAACCGGGACAGAGGAGAAGACCAGAGCAGCAGGAAGAGAGTGTGGACTGAAGGCACAGGGAGAAATACACTGAGGGACAGCCACCCTAACCCCTGGACTAAGTCACTTCCCTAGTCAAAAACAAATATGTCCACTGGAACTAGCAATACCAGCAAAGGGAGACAGGACACCAGCCAAACAAGTTCTCCCACGGCAATTAGAGCAGAGCTGCTTAGACAGAGGGAGCTTCCAGGACTACAGTATGGAGTGTTAGGGTCTAAGCTGCAGTGCACCCACCCACACTGCTGAGGGTTGCTGGAGGAATGGAGGCGGCAGGACGCTGAAACGCAGTTCTGTAGGTGGGGGTGGAGGCCCAGCCGGTGTGAGCTCGGTCTAGCCCAGCACGGGTGGAGGGGACGCACGAAAGCGGTCTGGCAGCTGCAGGCCCACCTGTAGCCCCACCTGCGGGGGAAAAGCGGGAGGCCAGGAACGGGCAGAGATCTGCTCTGCGACCCTGGGCCCTGTGCAAGCCGACCCTGACCAAGGGGGCGGGGCTAGGACCAGGGACAGACGGAGGCTCATGGCTGAGCGCATGCCAGCAGCCCCGCCTGGCCCAATAAACCAGGGTTTGCCATCCTGCGCAGTTGGCCCTGGACTCGGGGGCAGGGCTAAAGCCCGAGACAGGTGGAGGCTCACAGCTGAGTGCACATCAGCAGCCCTGTCCAACCTGAGAACCTGTGGCAAGCAGGCTCTGACCGCGGATGCTGGGCGGAAGCCCAGGAACAGGCTGGGTCTGCAGCTGAGCAAAGGTGCTCACCTCTACCCTTGGTACTGAAGCTTGTGACTTGAGTGAAGTGCGCAATCCAACCTGTGGGGGTGAGGCAAAGGCCCAGGCAGGTTGAGGCCTGTAGAGCCGGGCACCAGAACACAGCCCCTCCCATGGAGGAGAGGCGAAAATCACATAAACTGCCCCAGTGGGCCGGTGCTGGCTATGCCCATACCCAACCGCCCTAGGCTGCAGCAGAGGGGGTAGCGGGTCTGCAGACAAACCACACCTAGAGAACACAAAGGCAACACCCATTGGACTCCAGTGGCCACAACCTTCTTATACACAGACAAAATGGGTAGGCAGAGAAATGCAACCCAAATGAATCAAGAGAAATCCCCAGAGAAGGGCCTGAATGAACCAGATATAACTGAATTACCAGATGCAGAATTTAAAATAATGATAGTTAAGATGTTCAAAGAAATTAGAACAACAATGGATAGTCATTAGGAACACCCAAATAAAGAGATAAAAAATATAAAAAAGGAAATTGAAATAATAAAAAGAATCAGACAGAAATGACAAATACAGTATCAGAACTGAAGAACACAATGGAAGGAATTAAAAGCAGGATGGATGAGGCTGAGGGTCGATTCAGTGAGTTAGAGGACACAATAAACAAAGACACAGAAGCAGAGCAGAAAAAAGAAAAGATACACAAAAAATGTGAGGAAACTCTAAGGGAGCTCTGTGACAACATGAACAGAAATAACATCTGCATCATAGGGGTTCCCAAAGCTGAAGATAAAAAACAAGGGATAGAAACTTTGCTCAATCAAATCATAGCTGAAAACTTCCCTAAATTAAGGCTGGAAAACGTTTCACACGTTCAAGAAGCACACAGAACTCCATTTAAGAGAAACCCAAAGAAATCTACACCAAGACATGTCATAGTTAAAATACCAAAGCTAAGGGATAAAGAGAAAAATTTAAAAGCTGCTAGAGAAAATAAGGATATCACCTACAAAGGAGCCCCCATAAGGATAACATCCAACTTCTCAACAGAAACACTTGAGGCCAGAAGGGAATGGCAAGATATATTCAAAGTCATGCAGAACAAGAACCTAAAACCAAGACTACTCTATCCAGCAAGGCTAATGTTTAAAACTGAAGGAGAAATAAAGAGCTTCCCAGACAAAAAAAAAAAAGCCTCAAGGAATTTATTAAAACCAAACCAATTCTTCAAGAGCTACTAAGGGGCCTGTTGTGAACAGCTCAAAGGGAGAAAGAATATAGCAAAAAAAGAATACAGCTTTAAATAATAAAATGGCAATAAACAAATACATATCAATAATAACCTTAAATGTAAATGGATTAAATCATCTAATCAAAAGACATAGGGTAGCTGCGTGGATAAAGAAACAGGACCCATACATATGCTGTCTACAAGAGACACACCTTAAAACAAAAGATGCACATAGACTGAAGGTAAAAGGATGGAAAAACATATTTCATGCAAATGGAAATGAAAAGAAAAAGCCAGGGTAGCAGTACTTATATCTGACAAAATGGACTTTAAAACAAAGGCTGTAGTAAGAGATAAAGAAGGACACTACATAATGATAAAGGGAACAATTCAACAGAAAGATATAGCTATTATAAATATCTATGCACCAAATATAGGAGCCCCGACATACAAAAAGCAGACTTTGATGGATATAAAGGGCGAGATTAACAGCAATACTATAATAGTAGGGGATTTCAATACCCCACTTACATCACTAGATAGATCCTCAAGAAAAAAAACTAATAAAGAAACAGCAGACGTGCCTGACCCGTGTGGCGCAGTGGATAAAGCGTCGACCTAGGGACACTGAGGTTACCAGTTCAAAGCCCTGCACTGGTTTGGTCAAGGCACATATGGGAGTTGATGCTTCTCTCTCTCTATCTCACTCTGTGTCTCCTCTCTAAAATGAATAAATAAAAAGAAAAAAAAGAAACAGCATACTTTATGGATACACTAGATCAACTCGATTTAATAGATATCTTCAGAACTTTTCACCCTAAAGCAGTAGAATATACATTCTTCTCAAGCGCTCATGGTACATTTTCTAGGATAGAGCACATGTTAGGACACAATAATGGTCTCAACAAATTTAAGAAGATTGATATCATATGAAGCATTTTCTCTGGTCACAATGCCATGAAACTAGAAATTAACCACAGAAAAAAAACTGAAAAATACTCAAACACTTGGAAACTAGCATATTATTAAATAATAAATGGATTAACAATGAGATCAAAGAAGAAATAAAAAAGTTTCTACAAACAAATGAAAATGAGCATACATCAACACAAAATTTATGGGACACAGCAAAAGCAGTACTGAGAGGGAGGTTAATTGCACTACAGGCATATCATAAGAAGCTAGAAAAAGCTCAAATAAGCAACCTGACCCTGCATCTAAAAGAATTAGAAAAATAACAGTAAATAAAGCCCAGGACCAGTTGAAGGAAGGAAATAATAAAGATCAGAGCAGAAATAAATGACATAGAGGCTAAGGTTACAATACAGAGGATCAATGAAACCAGGAGCTGGTTCTTTGAAAAGGTAAACAAGATTAATGAACCTTTAACTAGACTCACCAAAAAAAATGAGAGAGGACTCAAATAAATAAAATTAGAAATGAGAGTGGAGAAATAAGAACTGGCACAACAGAAATACAAAAAAATTGTAAGAAAATACTATGAAGAACTCTATGCCAAAAAATTAGACAACCTAGGAGAAATGGACAAATTTCTTGAATCATATAATCTTCCAAAAATCAATCTGGAAGAATCAGAACACCTAAACAGACAAATTATAACAAATGAGATCGAAACTGTTATAAAAAAAACTCCCTAAAAAGAAAAATGAATTCTACCAAAAATTCAAAGAAGAACTAACTCCTATCCTCCTCAAGATATTTCAGAAAATTCAAGAGAAAGGAAGGCTTCCAAACTGCTTTTATGAGGCCAGCATAATTCTGATCCAAAACCGGGCAAAGACAACACAAAGAAAGAAAATTATAGGCCAATATCCCTGATGAATTTAAATACTAAAATTCTCAACAAAATATTAGCCAACCGGATTCAGCAATATACGAAAAAAATCATACACCATGATCAAGTGGGATTTATTCTGGAGAGGCAAAGCTGGTTATATATTCGCAAATCAATCAATGTGATTCATCACATAAACAAAAGGAAGGACAAGAATCACATGATAATTTCAATAGATGCAGAAAAGGTATTTGATAAAATCCAGCACCCATTCATGCTCAAAACTCTCAGTAAAGTGGGAATACAGGGAACATTCCTTAACATGATAAAGGCCATCTCCGAGAAACCCACAGCAAACATCATACTAAATGGGCAAAAATTAAAACCAATCCCCTTAAGATCAGGAACCAGGCAGGGATGTCCCCTTTCACCACTCTTATTCAACATAGTTCTGGAAGTACTAGCTACAGCAATCAGACAAGAAGAAGAAATAAAAGGCAACCAAATTGGAAAAGAAGAAGTACAACTGTCATTATTTGCAGATGATATGATACTGTTATAGAAAATCCTAAAGTCTCAGTCAAAAAACTACTTGACCTTATAAATGAATTCAGTAAGGTGTCAGGATATAAAATTAATACTCAGAAATCAGAGGCATTTTTATAGACCAACAATGATCTGTCTGAAAGAGAAATTAAGAAAACAATCCCCTTAACTATTGCTACAACAATAACAACAAAAATTACCTAGGAGTAAATTTAACCAAAGAGGTTAAAGACTTGTACTCGAAAAATTAAAAAACATTGATAAAAGAAATCAAGGAAGATACAAACAAGTGGAAGCATATACCGTGCTCATGGTTAGGAAAAATAAACATCATTAAAATGACTATATTACCCAAAGCAATTTATAAATTCAATGCAATACCAATTAAAATTCCAATGACATACTTCAAAGATATAGAACACATATTCCAAAAATTTATATGGAACCAAAAAGAACACGAATAGCCTCAGCAATCTTGAAAAGATAATATAAAGCAGGAGGTATCACTCTTCCACATATCAAGCTTTACTACAAGGACATTGTACTCAAGACAGCCTGGTACTGGCATAAGAACAGGCACATAGATCAATGGAACAGAACAGAGAACCCAGAAATAAACCCACACCTTTATGGACAACTGATATTTGACAAAGGAGGAAAGAACGTACAATGGAGTAAAGATAGCCTCTTTAACAAATGGTGTTGTGAAAATTGGACATCTACCTGCAAAATAATGAAACTAGACCATCAACGTACACCATTCACAAAAAAAAACCTCAAAATGGATAAAAGACTTACATGTAAGCCATGAAACCATAAGCATCATCGAAGAAAACATAGGCAGCAATTTCTCCGACATCTGTGGCAGCAATATATTTGCCGATTTATCTCCACAGGCAAATGAAATAAAAGGCAAGATAAACAAATGGGACTATATCAAAATAAAAGTTTTTGCACAGCTAAAGACAATAAGAACAGAATAAAAAGACAAACCACACAATAGGAGAACATATTCGACAACACGTCTGATAAAGGGTTACTAACCAAAATTTATAAAGAACTTATAAAACTCAACACCAGGAAGACAAACAATCCAATCAAAAAACGGGCAAATGAAATGAATAGAAATTTCTCCAGAGAGGACATACAGATGGCCAATAGGCATATGAAAAAATGCTCAACATCACTAATCATTAAAGAAATGCAAATTAAAGCCACAATGAGATATCACCTCACACCAGTCAGAAAGGCGCTTATCAGCAAAACAACACAGAACAAGTGCTGGTGAGGATGTGGAGAAAAGGGAACCCTCTTGCACTGCTGGTAGGAATACAGACTGGTGCAGCCACTGTGGAAAACAGTATGGAGATTCCTCAAATAATTAAAAATCGAACTGCCTTTTGACCCAGCTATCCCACTTTTAGGAATATACCCTAAGAACACCATAGCACTGTTCGAGAAGAAGAAACGCGCCCCCATGTTCATAGCAGCATTGTTCACAATAGCGAAGATCTGGAAACAGCCCAAGTGTCCGTCAGAGGACGAGTGGATTAAAAAGCTTTGGCACATATATACTATGGAATACTACTCAGTCATAAGAAATGATGACATTGGATCATTTACAACAAAATGGATGGACCTTGATAACAATATACTGAGTGAAATAAGTAAAACAGAAAAAAACTGAGAACAGCATGATTTCATACATAGGTGGGACATAAAAGTGAGACTATGAGACATGGACAAGAGTGTGGTGGTTACGGGGTGGGGGGAGGGGGAGAGGGGAGGGGCACAAAGAAAACCAGATAGAAGGTGACAGAGGACAATTTGACTTTGGGTCATGGGTATGCAACATAATTGAATGATAAGATAACCTGGAGATGTTTTCTTTGAACATATGTACCCTGATTTATTAATGTCATCCCACTAAAATTAATTTTAAAAATGTGCGATGTAGTGATACTCTAAATAAGTGTTCCTCTCAGAAATGTTTGTTGACTAAGTAAATCTTGACTGTGATTCTAGGGTACCAGTGTCAAGGAAATCAACAGATGTGTGTTTTGATGTAACATATCTGGCAATACTGTCATAAACAGAGCATTGGAGTACGAGAAACTACAGGTTTACCAGCCGGAGATGGCTTCACTTTTTCCCATGAAGGAACAGATTTGGGGAGACAGAATCATCTAACAGACTATTAATCTTCAGGGAAAGAGCATCTCTTTCTCTTTCACTCAAAACTGTATCCTACACTTATCAAGGTGCCAAGAAATATAGCGGGTCTTCAGGGAACACTTATTGAGTCAATGTTCAATGAACACAGGTATGGATTTGTTTCCCGAGTTCTTTTATCATAAATCAAAATATTCTTGAAAAGGCCCACTCTGATGTAAGCCAAAAATTTATATGGAACCAAAAAGAACACGAATAGCCTCAGCAATCTTGAAAAGAAAATATAAAGCAGGAGGTATCACTCTTCCACATATCAAGGTTTACTACAAGGCCATTGTACTCAAGACAGTCTGGTAATGGCATAATAACAGGCACATAGATCAATGGAACAGAACAGAGAACCCAGAAATAAACCCACACCTTTATGGACAACTGATATTTGACAAAGGAGGAAAGAACATACAATGAAGTAAAGACAGCCTCTTTAACAAATGGTGTTGAGAAAATTGGACATCTACCTGCAAAAAAATGAAACTAGATCATCAATTTATATCATTCACAGAAACAAACTCAAAATGGGTAAAAGACTTCAAAGTAAGCCATGAAACCATAAGCATCATCGAAGAAAACATAGGCAGTAAGCTCTCCAACATCTGTAGCAGCAATATATTTGCCGATTTATCTCCACGGGAAAATGAAATTAAAGGCAAGATAAACAAATGGGACTATATCAAATTAAAACATTTTTGCACAGCTAAAGACAACAAGAACAGAATAAAAAGACAAACCACACAATGGGAGAACATATTCGACAACACGTCTGATAAGGGGTTAATAACCAAAATTTATAAAGAACTTAAAAAACTCAACACCAGGAAGACAAACAATCCAATCAAAAAACGGGCAAACGAAATGAATAGAAATTTCTCCAGAGAGGACATACAGATGGCCAATAGGCATATGAAAAAATGCTCAACATCACTAATCATTAGAGAAATGCAAATTAAAGCCACAATGAGATATCACCTCACACCAGTCAGAATGGTGCTCATCAGCAAAACAACACAGAACAAGTGCTGGTGAGAATGTGGAGAAAAGGGAACCCTTCTGCACTGCTGGTGAGAATGCAGACTGGTGCAACCACTGTGGAAAACAGTATGGAGATTCTTTAAAAATTTAAAATTCGAACTACCTTTTGACCCAGCTATCCCACTTTTAGGAATATACCCTAAGAACACCATAGCACTGTTCGAAAAGAAGAAATGCGCCCCCATGTTCGTGGCAGCATTGTTCACAATAGCGAAGATCTGGAAACAGCCCACGTGTCCGTCAGAGGACGAGTGGATTAAAAAGCTTTTGTACATATATACTATGGAATACTACTCAGCCATAAGAAATGATGACATCGGATCATTTACAACAAAATGGATTGACCTTGATAACATTATACGGAGTGAAATAATAAATCAGAAAAAAACTGAGAACAGCATGATTTCATACATAGGTGGGACATAAAAGTGAGACTATGAGACATGGACAAGAGTGTGGTGGTTATTGGGTGGGGGGAGAGAGGAGAGAGTTGGAGAGGGGGAGGGGAGGGGCACAAAGAAAACCAGATAGAAGTTGACCAAGGACAATTTCACTTTGGGTGATGGGTATGCAACATAATTGAATGATAAGATAACCTGGAGATGTTTTCTTTGAACATATGTACCCTGATTTATTAATGTCACCCCTTTAAAATTAATAAAATTAAAAAAAAAGAATGGCATGGTTCAGCTGATTTCGTCTTTAATTCAGCCACAGTGCTTTGTGTCTACCGTGGTGGTGATGCCACTTATGGTTGTCACCGCTCCCAGACGATGGTGACGGCCTCTGTTCTGCTACTCCCCGAGCCTCACACATGGCAGGTGCTCCATGAACGTCTGGTCACTGAAGGCACAGAGCCGTGAGGACAGGGTTCGGAAGGCTTTCTCATTTAGACATCTCTGTCCCGTGTAGTGTATTCCACTGACTAGAAGTGTAACCTCTCTCCGTCTTAGTCTTTTGAGACCAGCAGGAGTTTCTATTTCTTGAAAGTCATCATTAGAAAGGTAGATGCCACTGGTTTCTAGACCCTCTGGCTAAGATCAGGGGTAAGGATGCAGACTGCCCTGGCTAGCTGGCGGGAGTAGCTGTGGCCATTAGCTCGAATGCCTCCTCAGCAGAGACAAGTTTAGAGGAACGTTCCCCGGCCAAGTCACTGGCTCAGAATAAACATCTGGATAAAAGGACGCTAAGGTGAGTGCTGTAGATGGAGGAGCAAGGTAGGCAGGAAGGGGAGATGCTAACCACGAGGGTATTAATGAGCCACACACAACCCCCCTCCATGCCTGCCTAGACTAGTTTGCCTTTCTCAGGCTATATGTTCTTTTCTTTTTTTTTTTTTTTTTTTGTATTTTTCCAGAGTGAGAAGTGAGGGGGGGGGGACAGGCAGACAGACTCCCGCACGTGCCCGACAGGGATCCACCTGGCATGCCCACCAGGGGGCAATGCTCTGCCCATCTGGGGTGTTGCTCCGCTGCTATCACAGCCATTCTAGCTCCTGAAGCGGAGGCCATGGAGCCGTCCTCAGCACCCGGGCCAAATTTGCATCAGTGGAACCTTGGCTGAAGGAGGAGAAGAGAGAGATAGAGATAAAGGAGAGTGGGAAGGGTAGAGGAGCAGATGGGAGCTTCTCCTGTGTGCCATGGCCGGCACTTCCACAAGCCGGGCCGACGCTCCACCACTAAGTCAACTGGGCAGGGCCTACACTATACATTCTTGGTCTGACAATATTCAAATGCTATGTGTAAGCAGTTATTTGACCTAGATGTAGAAACCATCTTACACATAATCAGAGTGCTAATTAAAGGCACACAAACACCCCAACAAACCAACCTTTGAATGCCGGTCAGGCATTTTCTATTTCAAGGATCAATCATCCAATAATCTGAGCAAGAGGGGACAATTATTGAGAATGATTTATAAAGATCTCGGAAAGTCTGCTGGTGGCTTAAGAGAAATTTTCCACAAATAGGCATTATATAACCCCATAAGAAGTTTGAGTTTGTTCCAACAGCAAATTCAGAGGTAAAAGAAACAAAAAAAGGAAAAAAAGAATACTCTGGCATTAAACCAATAATACAGATGGCAGGTCATGGCAAATTTAAGTCTAAAGGCCGGCAATCTTCTTGGTGAGGAAGAGGGTACAAGGTAGAATGATTGACAGGAGACAGGGTCGCAAAAGGACAGTATTGAGGAGCTCGGGAGATGGTGAGCAGGGCAGAGGCATGCTGACTGCCAAAGCTGGTGGGTATAAGGCTGCTGGCTTCCTTGCCTAGACTGCCCACTGACCACATGGTTCCGGGCTCTCTACCAAGTACATTCCAAAGGATGGAACCCCTTCCTCACAAAATAAACTTGGTGTTGTTTGTCATGTAACCGCCGGCAAGCTTCTCTTTCGGCAAGAGCTCTTCTAGCTGGCCGTCGAGGTGACAGAGGTGGGTTTGGGAGGTGGGGGCTGAGGCCAGGCTCACAGAAAGACGGTGTTCCAGGTAAGAGAGAGGAAGAGCATATTTGAAGGGAAAGCACACAGTTGAATAAACTATGTTGGAAATTTGCTTTTTGAGATGTAAAATAATTAACGAATCCAGCTCCCTGAGAAACCTTCGACAAATCTGCATTTGCATCAAAGGTGTTGCTATTATATGTGTGTATTCCGTGTGAGACCAGTCTACATGGGGGCCCCAAGCAACAGAAGATGCCGCAAAGGGTCCTACGGAAAAGGTGACACGCAGATCTTCCCTCATCCTTGCAACACTGGACCGAACCGGTAACCCTACAAGCACTTGGCAGACCAGACATCTAGAACTCAGAAGGGTCAGAGATTTTGTTCTCAGTAACAGCTGGACAGGGTCTTTAAAAATGCAGCTCAGAGATAGGCTTGCCTGACTTCCCAAATCTCTCCTTTCAGCCCAGGTGTTTTCAGTATTCCCAAACCTGGCATCTGAGCGTCAGCTGGCTGGCTCAAAAGCTGTCTTCCCTTCACAGGGTCATCTGGTACTCCCACCTGTCACCACCATCTAAAACAGGGGGTAGGGGTCCTTGCCCATTTGACATTCATGGTCAAGAACATAGAGGTAAGGGAAAAGGCAGTGAGCTCTTCTGAAATTTAATGAAAATGGCAAAGCTGAGTGATGCTTTTTTTTCTGCTTAGAAAAACGATTAAATAAAAAGTGTACAGTGGAGTTCTGAAGGTGGGAGGGAATATGCTTCCATTCTGCTTGCAGATTTGCTCTGAGTTTGAAATTGTTTCACAATTATTGTTTTAAAAGTTCACAGAGCCTGACCTGTGGTGGCGCAGTGGATAAAGCGTTGAACTGGGAACACTGAGGTTGCCAGTTCAAAACCCTGCACTGGTCTGGTCAAGGCACATATGGGAGTTGATGCTTCTAGCTCCTCCCCCCTTTCTCTCTCTCTCTCTCTCTCTCTCTCTCTCTCTCTCTGTCTCCTTTCTAAAATGAATAAAGAAAAAAAAAGACATTTGAGGAAAAAAAACTTTCTTTAAAAAAAAAAAGTTCACAGAAACATCAAGGAGTGCCTGTGGAGGGAATATTCAAAGTACAGAGGCTCCCTTCCACTGTTATTTCAGTTCTGAAATTGTCCTTCTCTTTTTTAACAGGTGGCCAACATAGAGGTGAAGTGAATTAATCATTTTCTATGGAAAATGCCTATGATAACATACTTGAAGATGTCAATGTTACTTTGTAGGTTAAAAATTAATTCATAAGATCTAAATCATAAGCACTGATATTATCATTATCATTAATATTGATGACTAATATGATGATGATGCCAATGACAGAAGTAAAATATTATAATTAAAATCTTAAATAGCCAGAGGGAATTATTCGTGGCTTAATTCTGGTACATAGACAAATGTTGCCTTGTACGAAAGAGGTTATGGCATAAAGAAAAGTTCAATTCTAGAATCTCTGGAAACATCTCAAGTCAACAATAAAACCACAAATGATGAAAAAAGCCTGCAAGCAAATAGGTCTTTACTTGTTGACAGTGGGAAAAGTACTAAAATATATAAATTTTTTTCTGTGTTCAAATCTTAGCTTTGCTGAGGAGAAGAACTTGAGCACAGCATTTAAACAGTTAAAGTCTATTTTTTAAAAAATGCAAAACAAGATTGGCAATGATATAACTTGTGGGTGGACTGAACCATCAGATTAGATAATGCATGCAAAAGCACTCAGAACAATGCCAGGCATGTAATAAAATCTCCATCATTCATTGCTTTTAATGAGATGAGTATCTCATTGAGATTGTAGAAAGCAGGAATCGGGTACACAGGAAACTCTCCCAGAGTAGATTCTGCATCTCAACTATTTCCGTATTTCTTCATACGATGTAGAATCTAGAACAAGTGTGGCTCAACACTCTTTTAGGGGTGCTGAGTGGACCTACGGAATAACGAAGCAAAGATTTAAGACTTGATCTCGGGAAATATCACATCACACATGGCGCAGTATTTTGACTGCATCTTCGTGTAGAAAAACTCATAATGGTAAGGTGATGAGTGCTGGTCTCGTGAGGAAATGGAAACTCTAGGAGATTAAGAAACTCTCCACTGCTAAAAGTCATATAAGAAGAAAGTTTCAAAGCTAGAATTTGATTTTAGACAATCTGGCACAATGGCTCATGGTTCACCATGTTTTATGAAACTATGCCATTTATACACATACACACACACACACACACCTTATATGAATCTATGAAAAAAAACTATGAAAGTATGAGAAAAATGGGTTTAGGCAGAAATTAAAAAAATACTGAAGGCCAATACAAATAGACCACTGCAAAGATCCGGCATGTTGCCAATATTGTCTGAAAGGAAACTGTCTCCCAGTAGATTTTAAAGGAAAGGCCTAAAATAAAGTCTTTCTGGTTGAATGTATATTACAAATTATGGCCTTAAATGATTAGTGATTTCTTTTTCTCTGATCAAGAAACACAGGTTATCTTTAAAATAACTGACATCACTGAACTACCTTTCTAGAACACGGATACCTCGTAAGCACAGAAGAATATTCCATCCACAGAGAATGAGAAGACTGCATCAAATCCTAGTCTTAGAACTATTTCACCTCAGGTTAACTGAAAGTTCAACTTCACTGTGGATTTCTTTACTACCTAGACTAGTCGCTCTAAGTTGTTGCCAGAGGAAAACATTATCTCCAGTTCAAGTGAGACAGCGAAAAAGTTCAGCCCAAGAAACCAAATGCCAGCCCAGACATCCTATGCGGGATACCACATACCCTATGCATTCATACCATTGTTGCACTTCTCCTACATGAAGGGGGGATAAATACTTCAGATGAAAATTGTGTCTGGATTATTTTTTTCTAGAAATCGGGGGAGTGTAACAGACAAACCACAAAGGAGGCTGGAAGAGTCAACAGGTGCACTGCAGAGCCTGGGAGTCAATCACACGGAGCAGCAGCAAATGGGGGCAGCGAGAGCCACACCTTCTGGGGGTCCTCGGGGAAGGGGCGTAGCCCCTACTCAGGAGAGCGAGGGGCTGGGAAGAAAGAGCAGCAGGAAGCGAGCAGAGCAAGAATCCCAGAGGATAATGGATAGAACAGACAGAACAGAAATGATGTAAAGGGGAGAACAGTGGAGAGAGAGAAAAGCAGAGCTGTGTCTATTTCAAATGATCACTTTAACTTAAAATTGAGATGCAAATATTGTTTCATGGTGAGGTAGAAGAGGGCGAAGGGGATGATAAAAGGCGCTGGAAGGAGACCTGACTGGGGGGGGCGGGGGAGGCGTGAGCACGCACTATAATCTGCCAATGATGTTTTATAGAATTGTTCCCCTGAAACTTGTATCATTGTATTAACCAATGTCACCCCAATAAACTCAAGAAATATGATTGTTAAAAAAAAGTACTCTGCACACACAAAAGCAAGCTAGAAATACCAGTCTTACCAGTTCACCAATTATCGACACCAGCCGGTCACTGTGAGGCTGATTCACTGGAAGCCCATGGAAACCCTCTATTTCAGACCTCACTTGTCATTGCCATGACAACCCTCATCTGTTCTTTGCCAGTCATGCCAGCACTGACCATTCTTACAAATCCCCCTCTGTTTGCCCACCAGAGCAGCTCCGGAAAACATGCTTCCTGTTTGACAGGCGCCAGCCAGCCAACATAAGAGAGTCTGGGGAGGTATTAAAGGAGCCCTGGTTTCTCTCTGAATCACGCAGAGAAATTCCTCAGGGCTCTGGAGTACACATTTCAGCAGAGGAGTTTTCAGGGAATAGAAGCCCTCTGATTTGAGTTATGATAGATAGGGAACAAAATAGGAGTGACATTCGTGTGACTCATGGGTCCTCTCACTTAAACCAGTCAAGTTTAAGACTTTTGTGGGTCAAGGCCCTGCAGCTGGCAAAGCGTCCTGTCCTGTTCTCATCAGCCTGTGATGCTCGCGGTCATCCAGCCAAAGCGAGGTGTCTGAGTGTGGCTGGAAGGGGAAAATGCCACAAGGCTGTGCTGAGGCCAAATTTTCACCAAGTCAGCAGAGCCGTGGTGCGGCGGGCAGCCAGCCAGTGGAGCCAACAGGAACACAGCCTCGCTCTTCTGAAGCGAAGGCATCAGGCAATTATGCCGCGAAGGGCAGAGGCTCGAGGGGTGCTAGGTTCTACAAATAGCTGTTACTGCCGCAGACAAAATGCCACCATCCCAGGCACCTCTTTGGAGAGAACTGCAAGTTGTCATGTTGTGGACGTATGACCATGCATCAAGATGACGTTTGCATAAAACCAAATAATCACACCCATAGATAGCCACGTAGACACAGAGCTATCCCTTCATGTGTAGGAATGTCCAGGGTGATTTTAAGTTCTGGATGTCACATCTCAAATGGGTCTGAGTTCAAGTCAAGGTTTTTCAGGGTTGTGCTCTGTTTCTGGAGGCTCCAGGAGAGAATCCAGCTCTGGGCTTGGCCCCCTTCTAGAAGCTGCCGACACTCCTTGGCTCCATCTCCAAAGGCAACAGTGACCGTTGGAGTCTTCCTCTTATTGTGTATTCGGACACTGACTCCTTTGCCTCATCACAAGAGCCTCGTGACAACACTGGGGCCAGCCTGGTCACCCAGAATAGCCTCCCTGTCTGGGCCAGCTGATCCAGCAACCTTCATTCAACTCACTTTTCTTTGCCATGTAACCTAACATATCCATCAGCTTCAAACTTGCAGATGTAGACATCTGCATGGGCCATTATTCCTCCTACCACAGTTCACCTGGGGTGGGGGTGGGGGAACTTCAGATATTCAAGTCCCTCCCATAAGTAAAATACATTCACTCCCTTGCAGGTGCTCAGGAGTCTCAACCCATTACAGCATCCACTCAACATCCACATGCCATAGGCTCCACAACCCCGCATCTCCATGGCGACAGCATCTAGTTTGGGCACAGACCAGGCACTGCGGATACTCTCCATTCTGAAGCGTATGTCCCCTCCCTCTGGGAACCTGTCAAATTCAAGAAACATCTGAGCAGCTCCAAGAAGCATGCTATTGGGCAGTCACAGAATAATGATTATAGACCTTTCTCTTAAATAGAAAGAAAAAATAATAAATCTACCAGTCCCAAGAAATTCTGCAATCCAGATGGAAATTTTCACTTTCAGGCACCCAAATCTGTATTTGTCTGCTATTGCTGCTGGAACCAATTACTACGGACTCAGTGGCTTTGCACAGGGCAGATGTTGATCTTAAGAGTTCTAGGTGTCAGCCGTCTAAAATGGATCTCAGTGGGTTAAAAAAAATCTATGTGTTATCATGGCTGTGTTTCTGGAAGACCTAGGCCAGTATACGTTCCTTGCCTCTTCAAGTCTGAAGCGGCCCCCCACATTCCTTGGCTTGTGGGTATTTCCTCCACCCTCAAAGCTAGAAATAGCCATGGGAGTCTTTCTTACATCTCAGTTCTGACACTGACTTCCTGCCTCTGTCCTACACATGGAAGTATTTTTGTGATCACACTGAACCCTCCCAGCTAATCCAAGTTAACCTCCCCATATTCAAATCAGCTGACTGGCATTAGGAATCCAACCTGCTATCTTAAGTTATCATTGCCATGTAACCTAATATATTCAAATACCAGATCTTAGGTCACAGACATACTTTTTTAATGTTAATTATCTTCACCTGGTTTTTCTTATAGTCTATAAATTCATTGTAAGGAAAAAGAGTCTCGTACATACTGCATTTGGACAGGGTTAGCCTTGTAGATCAATAAATATTTGTTGCATAAATGTAAGCAGCAAATGCACCCTCATGGAAATTAAGCCACTCTGTGCATCACTTTAAGAGTAATTCCATGAGCTATACTTGCATAGTGATAACGATACACACATTCTAAAATAGGAAAAAACATTTTCGGTCAAGAAAATAACTGTGTGGGTAGTTTTCCTGACAATGCCTGGAATTATTCTGCACATGAATAAAATAACAATAAGCCTCAAATTATCTGTAAATTGTTATGAAAGGAGATGCTTTAACAACTAAAATGGCTAGATATAGTTTCTCAGGCAAAACACATAGAATGTTTATAATTGGAAGAGCATATTTTTTGAATGCACAATAATTTAAATGTTAGAGTTTCCTAAAGGAAGATTTACCAAGAAGCCTAGTAACTACAGAACCTCAAGGGGGAAAATAAGAAGATGCACATTGGAGATAGGACATATGCACCATTTCTGTTTTGTTCCTTGAATAGTCTCCCAGCTCAAATGCGACAACTTCTCTGTAGGACAATTCAGATGAAGGGTGGGTCCTGGCCCTCTGAGGTGGGGCTACAGAGGCGATGTTTTGATGTATTGAGACATGGTCTGGCTGGTCCATGAGGCCCCTTTGTGCAGACACGTCGGCAGCAACCACTCCCAGGTGTAGGCATGGGTGTGGTCTGCTCCAGGGTTTCAGAATAGGAACAGGGTCAGCCTCCGCCCCCCCCCCCGTCCCCCCCTCCCGGAACTGAGTGTCCCGGAGCGAGGGTCTGCAGTGGCCGTTGGAGGCACTTGGCATCACAGGAGTGTAATGAGGGAGGAACTGCTGTGGAGGGGAGGGGGTGTCCAGGAGAAAGAAATTATCGCTGCCCCTCGAGTACTCAGCACGTGAGCCACAGGTTTGAAGTCACGAGACCGTGACACACAACTGAGAGTGGTAGCAAGAGCAGACATTCGAGCAGCACAGGAAGTGAATCATATACCTCCCACAGGCTCAGGTGGGTGGCCAAGGCAGGCTTTTATGTCAGAGGCAGAGGGAGGGGGTGTCGGTTACTGTGAATTGAGAAACATTTCCGACAACACGAAAGAGGTGAACTTTCATGAATTCTTACACCAGTTACTGGCAGAATGGAAATGATAGAGTATTTATCCCTTAATTAAGTTTCTCAATATAACTGTACTAACCGTACCTCAACATGTGAGGAAATTGGAGTCATGATCTCCACCCTTTATAGGAGGCTTATCGGCACAATGGTTACATAACTGATGCGCAATGGCAGCTGTGCTTCCACACAGAGTTCACGAATGTGAGCTACATCTCCTCTCATGAGCTTTGGTTTCTTGACCCTTAAATTAAGAAGGGTGAAGGAGACGAACTCCAGGGTCTCTTTTGGCTCTAAAGGTAACTCACATCCGCAGTGGAAATATACCTGAGACTGACTCTACGTGGTCCAGTGACAGTCACACTGTATTCAAAAACCACGCCGTCCAGCAATGGACCACACATGAGAAAAAGATGACTAAACACTTTCCTCCCCCTCTGCAGGGACACAGTAGGAGAAAGGCAGGCTTTCTGTGCAGGAAACCCCTTTTAAAATCTTCCCTCTCCTCTGCTCCTCTTTCCAACATTCTCTGCACAGATGGGAGCTAATCCTGAAAATTTTCTCTCCCACTCTCAGCTTCTCTCCTGAACACCCACCTAGCCCAATATCATCTCTCTCCCTCTTTCTCTCTCTCTCCCTCTTCCTCTGCTTGAGCCCTCTGGATACATCAGATGGACTCAGTCATGGGCTGCGACGGGGCTTTGGGGGAGTGAGGGACGGATGAAATAGCCCTCACATGGTACCAACAGAACGTTGATAAATTGGTCCCTCTGTGACTCTCCAATGTTTCACTTCATCTCTTGACACATTCACCTCAAGGAGATATATGACTTTCCCCCATACTTTTTCTTCTTTTGACATCTCTGCTGGGGCCGAAGTGAGAATATTTGGGGTCTATAGCGTAAACAGACTAGAAAGACAACATGCACCACCACAGCCAAATTCACTTACTGTGTATCTATGGGAGAAACAATGGAACCAAATCAAGTCCTTCCTCTAACCTTAGCCCTTCAATCCTTTTATTCTTTCAATTATTGGCGCAACATCCAAATGATATGTTAGAGGTTGAAATGTGATATAGATGCATGCATATTTCCCCCCCTTTTCACCAGAGCATGTATCAAAACTCTCATTATCTAGACAAGAAAATTTAGGAACTGTCAGCACAGTTAACACTCACACAGGCATTTACATTTCAGATAAAAAAAAAGGAAAAGTATTGCCCTGAATATTTTAAATCTCATTGAATCCATGACAATATTTTATCTAAATAATATATTTGATTTAATATGCATAGGAATCCTTTTTAACTCACTCCATTTAAATCGCTGCACTGTGGAGTCTCTTCGCGGTTGCTTTGAAGTCAGCCAGGACTGAGTCTGGGAGCAGGCTCAGGAACCAGGCAGAATGTTCCTCAAACACTTTGAGCGCCTCAGATGAAAGGTACTATTTAAGTACAAAGTAGCAGCAGAAATTCAACCTGCTTAACATGTCCACTTACTTCCATGGGAACACCCAACTCAGCCTCACCTACTTGGTACTGTGAGGCACAATTCTTCCGTTAACTTTATCCTACAGCATGTGTATAACTTTGTTTCGTACAATGAGTTCAGAAAACAATCAGGCAAAGCGGAAGATTCTGAAAATATCCCATGCTGTGTCTGTGTAGAGCAGGAAATCTCTCCATTAGGGGGTGGAAGCAAGGCGAACAAATGATACCTATTCCTAAAGAGACTGAAAGGGTCACTCTGCCCAAGGGGGTGGGGGGCAGCCTCCTGAATGTTTCTCTTTCTTAATACTGGGAAACATCTCAGGTAACACCACTGGGCGTGGCCGGGCCTGGGGCAGACATTGTTACAGGTGTTCTCCAAGGTTTATATTTTCAACTGGCAAAGAAAACTGAGGCATGGAGGCAGCTGGCTAGAGGGAAAGTTGTTTTCTACTCAAAAGTTGTTCTTAGAGTTAAAAAAAATGTAGGATATGGAAAAAATAGTATTCTCTCTTCTAAAAATTTATTAACAAATTCCCGACTATAGTATATTTTTCTTTTTAAAAGATTTTTTTATCCTAAATAATTTTATTTATTCAAGAAGCACCAAATATGTGGCAGTCTTTTTCAAAAATTAAAGTATTACTTGATGATGTCGATAAATTTTCACAAACTCTCAATCTTGGTCCCTTTATATCCTCCTAGCCCCCGCTGTGACTCCGGGCCAGGGCCACCGTTGTTACAGATTTGGTGATGATTTAGTAGTAGTAAAGTACTTTTATCACAAATATTTTCTCATCATTTGTTTTTATATAATAAATTTGGTTTAAATCTTTCTTAAGAAAAAAAACAAAACACTGTTTTGAATTGAGAAAACAATAGCATTCCATTACCGTGAGCACTTTTATGTTTTCTTACTGAATTATCTGTGCGTTATCAAATTTCCCATCACGTAACTTTTAACATTTTCAGTGGTTCCTAAGTCGTGTCTCTTCTCAGGGGTAGGAGAGGGTCCCACTGAGGATACATCACAACACTCTCTAGATCAGTGGTTCTTAACCTTTTATGAGGTACCGAACCCACCAGTTTCATGTGCGCATTCACTGAACCCTTCTTTAGTGATAAAATATGATATTTTTTTCCAAATTCAAGACATAGGTATATGTTTTTTTACTGGTGCACAAAATGAGCCGTGCATGAACATCACCTTGCTCAAAGAACAAAACCAACAAAGTGCATGAACTCGCAACAAATTAAGGTATTACTTTATTCTGGCCTCCGAGGCAGAGGCTTCTCCGACCCCTGAGACCGACTCATCAAACTCCTAGGGTTCCATAGATCCCAGGTTAAGAACCACTGCTCTAGATCACAAAGGAGGAAGAGCGGTATCCCCACAGGCATCACCCAGAAGCCTGACCCCAGGACTTGAGCCACCCACCCCACCCTACCCGAAGTCCCACCCTTGTCCTTCTGTTCCTAAGACCCCCGGGTTTACCAGTTGGCTTCTGACTACTGCCCAATCTCAATTTTCTTCTGCAATCGTAGGTGATTTATCACCGCACTGTGGACATGGTTCATGACATGGTATCCAAAAATAACCACATTCCCTGAAATAAGTGAGGAATTGTCAAACAAAGTCAGGAGAGAGAGGAAAAGTCCCCATAAGAGTATTTCCATGGCACCTTTTCTGGCTCTGT
The DNA here is from genome assembly GCA_037038555.1 of Rhynchonycteris naso. Classification (NCBI taxonomy): domain Eukaryota; kingdom Metazoa; phylum Chordata; class Mammalia; order Chiroptera; family Emballonuridae; genus Rhynchonycteris; species Rhynchonycteris naso. Next base: position 134,124,886 of record CM072999.1, on the reverse strand, counting down.
CCCCAGCCCAAGTCCAGTTGGTTAGTTCCCACTGGCCACCAATTCAGAAGTGTAGCGACTAAGAATCCAGGAGCCAGGGATCGAAGGGTATCATTCTTAACCCTTTGAACAGTTAGTTTTGTTTTTTTTTTCATGCTCATTGATCCCCAGGAGTAAGCGTTTTTGTTTTGTTTTTTTTAAAAAATGAAATTAGTTCCGGTTCCAGTTTAATTAACTTAAAATTATGTTTGTTTGGTAACCAATTTATGGAAACAAGAAGAACATACATTTGCCTTTTATTAATGTTGCCTTACACCAGGGGTGCCCACACTTTTTCAGCTTGCAAGCTATTTATAAGATGACCAAGTCAAAATGATCTACTTACAATAAAAATGCAAAACAAATTTATTTCTTCTATATTATCATTATTTAAGTTACTATTATTACTATTTAATATTGTATATTCTTCTTTCACCTTTCTCCTTCTCAGCTTTCTTTTCGGAGGAAAGTCAATGTCATAGTTTTTATGAACAGTCCGAAAAAGCCGCTCCACATTTCTCTTCTTGGGAATAGCAATGGCACACAGACAGATGAGGCAAACGCACTTAGAATATGACATGGTGAAAAAAAATCCCCTCCCATTCTGTATGAAAGTGATAGGTTTTAGGCTTCTTACTTGGACCAGCTACAGCACTCATTTTTATACCCTTTGTTGTATTTAGTTTAAATAAATTGAAGGCTAACTACGCAGCAATGTAACTGAACAAGTTAGCGTGGTTTAACGCACATGCATAGGGTTTCAAAAGTTCAGACGTCAGACTGGCTACCCTGTATGCCAATCAAAAGACAAATGTCTTTTTAATGTCATGCGATCTACCCACACTTCCTTCACGATCAATCAGTAGATCACGAACGATGTATTGAGCACCCCTACCTTACACATTTTAAAAATAAAAATCTTTGGGACAATCGGCCTCTGGATGGTCAGGAGGAACGAGGACGTACATGAATGTTCATACTACTCAAAGGGTTGAGATGAATAGAGAAGAAAGTCAAAGAGACTTTCTTTGACTTCATTAAGATACTAAGAATCAGAAATAAGTTTTGCGATAAGAGCTGACACCAATAAGCGTCCTGGCCAGGCAAGACGGAAGCTGAGGACCGGGCAGGGGAATGGAGCCATGCAGGGTGAGACCCAGCACAGGGCGGGGAAAGGCGGCTGAGGTTACGGAGACAAAGCAAGCATAGTGGCTCGATGATGCCAAATGAGCACACCATCTACGCTTCAATGCCTGGATTCCACCTGTGCCATCAACCTTCTGATTAGTCTGTATACCCACATATGCTGGTCCATAAGAAAAACTAAGCTATGTAATTTTCGGAATTTTTAGTTTAAAATGTGGCCATGTTTATATACGTATGTATATGTATGTGCGTATGCATATGTTTATGTATATGCACACATATACGTATATAAGGGTATGCATGTCTATATGTAGAGTCAGTCTATTAGCTTGATTAATGTGAATCATTCCCAGGGGGCAGGAGGAGAGGTGCATTCTCAGTATGCTGACCTCAAGTTTCTGAGGTTGTAAGGTTAAGATCCGGATTTCAGACTATGGTAAATTCACAAAAATAATCAAGACCACTGGGTGTTCCCACAGCTCTTCTGCTCTGACATATTTTACGACTGCCATCAGAGATAAATGTAACCCCCACATGGAGGCCCATACCCTTTTAAACAACCTAACAAGAAAAAATGACATTGCACAGATAATAAGAATGAAAATCAGAGCTACCAAAGATTGAGATCTCACAGGAAGGGAATAAATTCATCAATACGCATTGGTTGACAAGCTGGCTTTCAAACAGTCCTATGAGGTGGTCAATATTATCCTTATAGAACAAAGAAAAATATGGTGGCACAGAACTTGAAGGATTAAGTGCAAAGTCTAGAGCAAGCAAGAAAGGAGAGAACCAGGACTGGGAGCCAGATCTGCTTCCAAACCTCCTCACTGCCTGGCTGGAGTCCAGGCCCCCAGGGGACAAAACAGGCTGTCCCTCCTCTCCAAGGTGCGGGCCACACTGTGCCCTGGTGACTTTAGCAGTGCCTTATAACTCATATCATGAAATGGATTTCAGGGTCTCTTCCCTGGTTAGTTTTCCCAAATCACGGCTGGAAGCCTACTACCCAGTAGAAATGAAGCCCAATTACACTGAGTCTACCTGACTCCCTGTTCCCTAAACACTCTCTCATCGTCACCCATCTGCACCCCCTTCCTGTTCATTAACTAACTGGCTTCCTCATCAACTGCTTCTTTAATGGAATGAGCTGTAGGTTACTGTGGCATCAGGCAATGGCCTGAGCCACAGACCATCAACTTCTGCTGCCATGGAGGTTTTTACAAACCTCCTTCTGATGGTCTCAATGACCCCTCACATGCCCGGAGTCTGCTTCCCTGTATGGGAGTAAAAATCAAAGCCTCAGTCGATCCTCAGTATCCTGGATTCAATCCTCCCATTCACTCCTGACTCAGTTGTTCCAGGTGATGAAATCATCCCCTGCAGAGGAAGTACTACGGTGCTGAGCTCAGCACTCAGGGACCAATGTGACTATTTCCAACCTCAGAGGTGGACTGACTGAGCTGCACCCTCCCGTCTGCAGGCGAGGACAGAGGTCAGCCGCTTTGCTTGTGCTGATGAACATGTCAGCTGATCTTTCCCTCTTTAGAAAAGCACGATTTTCAGCCCTAGACATTGTTCCCATGGTCACCAATTCCGGGATGAAAATACAACTTACAAAAGCCTAAAGCATACAGTGCACCGCCACCTTTAGATCCTGGTTATTATACTCACTATTATCAGTTTAGGAAAAGCATGTATTTCTGTTTACGATTCTAGCACTAATAAACTGATCTATACCTTTGCATCTTTTTGGATGGAATACATTGAGTGAGGTTAAGCGCCAGATGTAAAACGCCCATGGTTTCTGTAAACTATCCAATATTAGCAAAGCATAATTAAAGCACCTTCTCTCCTTGTGATATTATGAAAATATCTCTAATTTTAAGGTTAATATACATGGTACAGTGAACATATGACTTCTTTATCATAAAGCATACCATCATAGTAAAAGTCATCATTAATTTTATACTACTTTTTATTTTTTTAATTTCTCTTTGGATTTTAGAGAGACAGAAGGGAGAGAAAGATAGACAGAAACATCGATCTGTTCCTGTATGTGACCCGACTGGGAATCAAACCCACAACCTTTGCATATCTGGACGATGCTCTGACCAACTGAGCTACCTGGCCAGGGCTTACTTTGTACAGATTTTGTGCTTGAGCTGAGCATCGTAGCCCTGCTCTGTTGTTACATAGAATGGAATCTCCCACAAATTTTACATATACTTCAGTATCTTCTATTACCTGTTATAACCTAAGTAAAACAATATGTAGAAGCCGAAAAAAACCATTATATATATAAACAATCTGTTTTATGTAATTTTAGTTATTTTTCCATTAAAAAAAAGATGACTTCTCTTCATCCAATCTCAAAGGGCTTTAGCCTGGCATTCTTGCAGTTTAAAAAGGATGCAATAACCACCGTTTTTCTTGTATTGGGCAATAACTCATCATAAAGTGAACCAGTCAACATCACAGACCCCTTCTAATGTGAGCAGGTTGAAAGGAGCAGCAGCACAGAGATGAACAATTATATAATTACAGATAATGATGGCCAGGCCTCACAAATGAACACTTGGCTGCCGTCAGCCTCAGTTTGCCTTTCATCCTAACTCATAGGGATTTGCACTTCTATAAAGAGATTAGACTGCTTTATATAACATATATATATGTTCATATATATAATTTGTTCATATAATTATATATACATATATATATGTTCATATATATAATTTGTTCATATAATTATATATACATATATAATTTTCAGAACAAATTTTTTATTCAAATTTTCCAAAAATTGTCTGGATGAACACATTCTACAATGCCACAATGGCCTTTTCATGTTTATTGGGTTTTAATGTATGATTAGTTTCTTGATGATGGACTGTCTCCGAAATCACACGTTTCAGCAGAATGGAACTTCGTTTAATTAACTGGATTGCTGAGAACCATCCAGACCCCTGATTCACTGCACTGTATGGCTTGTCTAGGTGTAAGGAGAATTTTTCATTTTCCATTCCGAATTTATGAAATGAGAAGAGGGAGCATTATAGATTTGATAAGGAATATAACTGGAAAATTCTTTGCAAAACCAAAAAGTTGACCTTGTGGTAGGAAGATATGGAATTAAGGGAAAAAAAGATACAAGGAGAAAATAACAAGACCTTACTTACCGGGTGTGAAATTGTATCGAGCTGAAAATCCCATGGACTCCAGCTCTCCATCCGCAAAGAATTTAATCCACAGAAATCTCCCACTGGATTTTATCATCGGTGGATTTTGTTGTCCACAGAAACGTCCAATTATTGGAGAAAACCCAAAAGGTCCGTCTCGAACCTCAATATGGTCGAATTTACACTCCCAAGATGGCTCGATAGAGTACTTCTCATCAAAGTAAACTTCAATGCACTGTCTTGGGGCCGCTGGGTAAGAATGCAAACAAAAAAAACAAAACAAAACAGGAAAATTATGTCTAAAAGGAAAGCCCTTTTGAAACCTTTGACCTTTCTGGTTCTACTTCAGATTCTATCTGCACGTCTATCAAATGCTGAGTGTGAGATGCCTGGAAACACGAATGAGACATGTTAGACCTAGTTTTGCAGAAATAATGTTTCCATAAGGACGTCTTACACATGGCAGAACATACTGTTCTGATCTAAATGACCACTTTGGTGTCTAACACAGAACTAAAACAACAAACAAAAAATCGCAGTACTTTCGTGAAAGCTTGCTAACTCAGGTTTAGAAAGTAGAGAGGCCTCTTTCTGTCGTGTTTTCCATAGTTTGTGGACTACCCTGTTTCAAAGTCAGATACCACTCGAGATGGGAGATGGGTGCGGCAGAGTGATACAACCATTCCAATAGCCCCCTCCCCCACATCAGATGGCCTGGATGAGATCAAAGTGCAGGCACAAGTCAACTCAGCTGTGCTTTAACTCTTAGCAAAAACCTCACCGTGCTGTTCCAGGTTCAAAGTGACTCTGCAATCCTCCTAACAGTCCCAGGAAACCGATCAAAGCCCCTGACACTCAGGATGCTTCAGGATGCGCGACAGCCCACACTGGCAATGTCTCCTCCCCTGGCGAGCAGCCCAGGCTCAGGTCACATCAGACCTACCATCTTTTTCTGAGATAAGACCCTCTTTCAGGCTTTCGTGTATTTTCCCATTTTCTTGAGTATCTAAATGTCTCCAGTTTGATAACTGGTCTTTCAGCCTCGCTGAAAAGAAACCTCTCTAAATCCACTCACTAAAGATGAAACTATATCTGTTCATCTTTACCCAGCACTCAGTACAGTCCTTGTCTGTGAAGACGTCTCAAAAAAATTTTTTTTGCTGGGTGAGTTGTACGTGAGCTGGTCATCTTCATAAATGTGTGTATAGCTCTCCAAGGCACCATGGAGGAGCTTTCTAGGGCCACTCCGGAAACCTCCATAGGTGTGGCCTTGCTAGTGCCCTCTGACTCTTCCCTGGTGACATCCACGGGGCTCAAAACTAGGGCCATCCGGGCTGACATGCAGCCAGGAAACCCGGGAACAGGCAGGACAGTGATTGAAATAGCCACACACATTTTTTTCTCAGTTGGTAAATGGGTGTTGACTTGAATCCTCTGAGTGCATCCCAGACCACGTGGCCCTGTCCAGGGACCAAGCCCCTCCAGGCACTGGAGAGCCAAGTCCTGACACAGCAGGGCCCGATCCTCCTGCGGTCAGCAATCACTCTGAACGACTGCCGTTCATACCACACTGGCTCTTAAATACATATTGTATATGACCCTTGATGGCTTTAAAATGAAAGCGTTGCATGCATGGATATCAGAAAACTTATGGTAAAACTGAGACACGCAGTCACCTGGAAGTTAGAGACTTATCAAATAAAAACGTAATCGCAATGCTTTCCAAAGATAAAATTGAAGCTCAACTGGTTAAAGGTCAATGCACTTTAAAAGACGATTTTATGGGTGATTTTTCATCATTAAAAATGTCTCTGACTCATTGGACACTGAGAGAGACATTATTTTACCCTTACAAGTAAGATCAGGAATAGTTCTATCTACCACAAATGTGCATCACAAAAGTCAACACATAGTATCTACCATAGTGACAGATTTGAGGAAATACCAAATTATTTTAGAATCTGCAAATTAGAAAATATCTTAAGAAATCACCTGGAAAACCTTGTTCCCCCCCACATACACCCTAAAGTCTAATGACAAGAAAGGCAAATGCTTAAAAAATTAAACCTATTTATGTATTAGCATCGAAGTACCATTTGTACGTTTTATCATCCTATGTAATATGTCATTTTGTTTATCTCCTCTTCTATAAGTTTTATGAGGAAACAAAATATAGAGTATTTCTTTTAGAAGTAAATAATGTATGTTTAGGGAAAGGTAAACCTAATTTAGCTAAAACTCTATCAATCAACATATATATCCATCTATTTCCCCCATTAGGAAATACATGGCCATGTAACATGAATTCATGAGTCGGTATCTCCATTTTCATTGTCGCTTAAGTTCTGTCCCCCACGGATGAACCAACCTTTCAGCATCCTTCAGAAAAGGTGTTATTATCACTATGGCCCCGAGTGGACCATGTTATATGTGGACAATGCATTTTCCCTTGGTCCAGAATGTTGAAGTGTACTACACACACTCACATCTGAAATTCCACTAACTGAATTTTAGACGATAGTAAAATAACTTTTAAAAAAATAGTATGTCATATTGTTTTTGTTGCAGGTTAAAAAAAAATAAGGGATCATGATGCAGGTTAACCATGTGGGGCTCTCAGGATCCAACTTCCTAAAGTTATATTTCCTTCCCTTTCATCTCTCCAATCACAGCTTCCCATTACTCTCAGAGCTGCTTGAAGCCATCTTTGACCTAAAACAGATGCCTTTTCCAAAGATCGTGACCTCTTGGAGAAACTTTGGACACACAGAGAATTATGAGCAACTCTCACCTCAACACTGCACATCTATATAGACGATTGCCTCCTACTTGAGGGAGTTTTAGGACATCCTGAAATCTGTAAAAGGAACCCTCCCTTCCACGACTGAGACTCCACCCATAGGTATTGATCAAAACTTAGCTTTTTTACCTTAAGAAACTTGGCCAACTCTTTAACCCTCTTTGTCTTGTATTTACCTCTTTCTACAGAACAGGCGACCCTTTGCAGAACTGAACATGAAAAGTTGCCTCTAATACAAGAAGACAAAGAGAAAAAGGAACTACCTTTCCACGGGGTAGGGGTGGGGGTCCATCAATACCCTCCAAGTGCTCTACCCATTGAGAGCTGCTGCCCACCCTCCGCACTGGAGTGTCAATTGAGAGCACCCACTTCAAAATGACTAACAGATGTCGACTCATCCCACACAGCCGATGCAGGCGCTTTGCACTGATTGTTCTGTGTGGTAGAGACTGGGTCTTCGGCTATTCCCTGCTTCTGAAAACTTGGTGCACTCTCGCCGCAGTGACCTTTTACCTGGCCAGCCATCTGTCTGGCTTTTCTTTCTCTGTACCTTGCCCATCCCTTCCACATTGGTTTCCAGAAAGTCTACATCTTCCATCTGCTTACTCCGGACCAGTGATCTGGAACCACATGCCATGGTGATATGACAATGCCTCCAGCTCTGGGTTCAATTAGATCAAGATCTCGGGGCAAACCAAGGCGTCTCTATTTTTTCTTCCTTTTTTTTTTTCAAGGGTTTTAAAACCGTGCTCCATTCATACTTATACCCTCAACAACAATCTCTACATTGAAAACCAGTAAATACATCTTTTCAGCCCAGAACCCTCCACTGAGTTGAAGACCCACATATCCAATCTCTTTACAAGACAACTCCATAAACACCAACATGGGACACAGTGTTTCTTTTTTAAACTCTCTTTCTCTCCCTATATTCCTTGTCGGGCACAAGTCCATCAATCAAGTCACCAAGCCAACAACCCTGAGAACAGTCCCGGGCTTCCTGAGCCTCTCATCCCCACACCAGCCCCTCGCGGCTCTGTCTCCTAAACACCGCTCTCTTCCTCCTCTGCTCCATCTCAACCGTGTCACTTCGAGTGAGGACCACAGGAAAAGCCTGTGGAGCTCAGGCTTTTCCTGTGGTCCTCACTCACCTGGCCTTTCTCAATCATTTTCAATCTACGTTATTTTCCTTCAGTCACTTCAGCAAAATCTTGCCTTTTTTTTTTCTAAATGATGTCAGTGGCACCTCATTGTCTATGTTTCTATCTTTCTTAAGGGAACAGAGCAAGCTCTCCTGTATCTGCAACAGCCTGCCTGGTCAGCTCCCTCATCCTCTGCAGGCACACAGTGACCCTACGGGTGGGTCCTGAGCATGTCTTACCTCTGGGATTTTGCCCATGCTGCTCTGTAGGGAGATGGTCATCACCTACATTCTACTCAGAAATGAGCGTAAGCATCACCTCCTCTGGGCGGCCCTCCCTTCCACCCCCCTGTGCCACACACTGTGCTGTCCTGGGGGCTGTGGGGTGTCTTCCTAAAAAGGGCATCATCCCCAGACCCCAGGGTGAGTTCCACATGGCAGGCATGCTGTCGGTTCTGCTCAGTACTCTCTACACGGCACCTATGAGAGCGGCTGTTTCTTAGCAGTTGTTTAGATACATATTTGTTAAATAAACGTATACATTTTTTAAAAAATGACTAGTATGAAGTATTTCAAAAAGGCTACAGAAGTATCATTAACAGTAACGGGGGCTTCTAGCACCCAACGTTTGGTTGTGCCCTTCCTGCCACTAGGAACAAATGCCAACACGGGCATGATATGAAAATCAAAGGTTAGCAGCGCTTTTGAACTCTAAGTAATAATAAACACGAAAGCACAGGAATGTACAAGGGTTTGCGTCTGAATTAATTCTTTAAAGGCAAGAACTAGTTAATTTTATTCTTTTCAATAAATTGACATGTAAAATACTGTTGCTTTAAACCACAGATTATGTGAATTTAAACCTCAATTTCCTTATCTGTAAAAGGGGCCAAACATACCTACTTCCTATGACTAAATGTTTCAATTTATGTTAAGTTATTCTAAAATTCCTAACATAGAGCTATATAATAGATATTAATGTTAACTCAATACAGAAAGGCCTACTACTCATTTTAACCCAGGATTTCCTCTTTTCACCCTTTTTTCCAATCAATTGTAAGAGGAAGAGATGGTACCAGAACTCAGTTTTCTCAGCCTCCTCTTTCTCCTTCTTCTTATCGAGAGGTTCAGCTTTGCTACAAGTTCCACCTCAAGAACAAGGAGAGAGGAATTCTTGAAATCAGTAAAACATATAGACTTCTTTTTCTTTAAAAGATCAATCAAATAAATATGCCTTGTATTTGTAAGTAAATACTGAGCATATATATCTTTTCATTAAGGTAGGTCTGTCCCCCTGTCTGTCTGTCTTGTCGGTGTCAGGTTGCAGGAGAGGTTGCAAATTCTAGGTTATTAGTTACTAACACTTCTAGTTAACCTTGTCACAAGATAAAATGTTTGCCTACATTTTTAAAAACGGTGCTTAATGAGGAGGTATCTACAAGAGCCATGGCAGTAAAGAGCTCAACAAGAAGGGAATCACTTTGTCAGCACTGTTTTCCCAGGTGGGAAACAAATTGATGAGCAGAGGCACCATAATTTGGAATCCTGATTTCAGTGATAAAGTGTGATCATGTTATCTGTTAGTCCAAGCTGAGGGATCTGCCACTCAGATTGATGTTTCAAAAATGTGATTTGAGATTTAATTCTGACATTTGTTTTGTGCGTGTGTGCGCGCGTGCGCATGCTTCATATTAGCAAAGAGAAAAATAACAAACAGACAGGTTATTCTCATAATTGTCAAACCAGTAAAATACTAGTTTCCAAGACTGTCACGCATTAGGTAATATTAGGCCAACTATGTGTCCATTCTATTAATTTAGAACCCCAAATCAATTGAGTCAACTGCCAAATAAACTAAGTTGTTGATGTGTTTTTAAGTCCCACAATTTACTTGTAAACTCATTAACTAATAAGTTCAATAATTAGCGTATTTCCAGATTTTACAGTTATTTGATTCACTGAGCGATATGTATGTGCTGAGTCTCCGAAATCAATTTCCATAATGTCTGTAGGTGGCTGTCCGTGGCCAGCCCAGAGGGGCCAGGTCTGGCCTCTGTTCCTCACCTTCTATGATGTAGATGCACTCTCGGTCAGGGGGGTACTTGCTGGGGTAGTTGGGAGACGTAAACACACCTCCTTCCGCATGTTTCGTCCAAGTTCCACACTGCACCGACTTCTGAGTTTCTGAGGTGGTTTGCTTTTCTGTTAAAAAAAAAAACATATATATATATATATATATATATATATATATATATTTTAAGAGCCATCATCCAATTTTCTATAGAACTAAAAATAGAGAGGACATTCTTATAATATCCATTAGTAAATTAATTTCTAAATGTTGTCTTAGTCAAAACCAATGAAGCATACACACGATAAAATGTGGAGATGTTCTCGGATATTGGGAATCTGGGGGAAACAGGGAAATGTAAGAAAGTGGAGGTCTCCCACCCACAGTTTCTCAAAGAAATGCACCTGTTCCTTTCTTGGCTGCCGCAGACAAATGGAGGATCATTAAACTTGCTACAACTGAAACAGAAAAGAAAAATTAGAAAGAGAGAAGATCAATATGTCCCAAAATGATCAAGGTCAGTAACAATGTATCATAATGTAACTTTATAGTATGGAGGCAGATCCATGTTATTTTTGCCAGCTGTTCCAAGTGGACTCAGAGCTTGCACACACTGATTCAAAATGCACACATCAGGGAAACTCAGGTGACCCCTTCAGGAAGGCATGTCAGGTAAGAACGGATGAGACCTGAACTCCTCAATGCAAATAAATGCCTGTTTCAACAAAGAAGCAGTAAGACGAATCATTTCCTCTTGTCACCTTCCAGCAGGGTCCCAGGCCCTGCACAGTATCTTAGTGGCCCTGTGTGTGAGTGACTTTGCTAGCACCTCTACAGAAGAGAGCTTGGCAGCAGGTAAAAAGAAGAAGAGGAGAAGCAAACAATGAGAAACAGATGTCAGGATTGATCTCAACACACTGCCAAAGCTGTTTTAAATTAGAAAATAGCCTGACCTGTGGTGGCACAGTGGATAAAGCGTCAACCTGGGAACACTGAGGTCGCCAGTTCAAAACCCTGCACTGGTTCGGTCAAGGCACATATGGGAGTTGATGCTTCCTGCTCCTCCCCCCTTTCTCTCTCTCTCTCTCTCTCTCTCTCTCTCTCTCACTCTGTGTCTCCTCTCTAAAATGAATAAAATAAAAATAAAATAAATTAATTAAATTAGAAAATAAACACTCAGGCAAATCCTATGGTGGTGGGGGGGGGCAGAGAATAAACAAATGACTGTGGAATGGAGGCACTAAGCAGGATTAGAAAAACATTTCTTCTAGAATTACATTGTCCTCTCAAGTAACCCTGTCCTCGGCATTTTCTAAGTCGAAAAACTCATCTCCTCTAACCTTAACTGTGATTGAACAGTGAGTATTTTCCAGAAACAGATGATTAATTTGACCCAGATGATTGCTACCAGCATTGTATGGAGTCCGTTTTTCAGTCTCAAAGAGACTGGAGTCTGTCACTTAACAAAGAGCATAGTCACCTGAAGTTCGGTTTCACTTCTAACATTCTGGATTCACTGAACATTTTCACACAACCGAAAACTAGAAGTGAGTTAAAATAATCTGGTCTTCATAGTTTGTGATTTTTCCTCTTCTATTTATTTTTATTTTTATTTTTTGTCCAGTTATCTAAAAGCTCTAAGTTCCAGCAGGCGTATACTCTTGCATCCACTTAAAATGAATTTGGGAAAGGGACGTTTATAATTCACAAAGATTATGCCAAGAGAAAAAGTACCTGGGCCTCAGTTATAGGATCTTAGAATTGCACCAGTTCTATGACTTGGTACTGTAGCCTGCTCGTCTGTTTTACAAATAAAGCATTAGTTGTTCCTGTGTGTGTTTCAATAGAACAAAACCTAATTTTAACTTGCCATGATTCTGTTATACACACACGTATACAGCTGTCAATGTCAGGTCAGGACATGTGTCTGATGTTTTGTTTATTCAGCTTCTCCTGACTTGATGGAATCACTGTGGAATAGGGACTACGGTTAAGGACGGTTAACGTAGCAAAACCTGTCTTTCAACTGGGTGGCACTGGGAGTTACTCTCTAAATCTTGCTTTACGTTGTGAAATTTCCACCACACATGCCTTACATTGCTTTTTTACTTTATGACTTTTGATGCTATTTTCCTCCGATTCCGCCCCCATCCCTGCGCGCATACTAGCGCACACCACACACTCCTAAAGCCACACGAGTGGTCCACCCGCCGGAGAGTTGAGAGCCCCCAGCCCCTGCCCTCCGCTCCAGCGCTGCGTTCACGACCTACTGGGGGAATGTGGGCCTGTTCGGCTCCGGAAGCCCCTGGAAGGGTAATATTCCCTACCATTCCGCAAACGGTGGGCTCTGTGTCGCTCCCCCGTCTACCTGCGCCCTCCCTGGGGCGCACTCCCCAGTGGCCGCCGCTCGTGAGCGCCCCTGGACTCCTCGCCATCCTGGACCCCCGGGAGGCTCCCGCGCAGGGGAAGGCGGCTTCCACGGGCGGATGGTGGGATCGAGGGACGACGGACTGCGCCAACCCCCACGCTCCGCGCTATTCTGCGGCAATAAAGTTTACACCTGCCCCAGACTCGCGGGGACTGCGGGGTCAGCAGTCACCAGGGAGGGGACGGGTGCGACGGGAGCGGTACTCACTGTGGAACACACTGCGTCCATAGATCATGTCTGTGCGTTACACCAGAGGCTCCGCGCTCCACTAATTCCATTTAGAGACGGGAAGACGTCCAGTGGCGGGGAAAGGACGGAGTCGAGAGACGGGAAATATGCCAACCCAGAATAAGACGAAGGGCGAACGAGAGAGGGGCAGGGCGAGATCCGAGCCCACACAGCGGAAGATCCGAATCCGCTTGTCCCCCGCCCCGGCTCGCTCTCGCTGTCACCGCGGCGAAGCCAGCATCCCCACCATGACGCTCGCATCACACCCGGGCGCCACTCGCCACCATCAGTGCAGCCGGCGGCAGCGCCCTCCTCCTTTGCATCATAGCCGCCGCCGCAGCTGTCAGGAGGGCGCGGGCAGTGGGCGCAGGCGGAGAGCCCCGGGGCGCCCAGAGCCGGGGACCGAGGACCGGGGACCGACGGCAGGGACGGCGATGGCGGCGGCGGCGGGGGCGCTCAGTCCCCGGTCTCATCCACCACGAGCAGCAGCAGGTCGGGGCAGGCTCTCCGGGAGGATGTCCAGCAGCCTTCCTCGGTCCAGCCCTTGGGGATCTTCCGCAGAGGCATCGGAGACAGGAGGAAAGGGTCTGTCATCGGCTCTCCGGGCTCCGCGCCACCTCTGCGATCTTGCGGGAAGAGGAGAGGGTGGTGGGCGTCTCTCGGAGGCGGGCTTGGAGGGTGGCGGAGGGCGCGGGGGTGGCGGAGGGAGGCGGGGAGGAGAGGACGCGGAAGGAGCAGGAAGATGGCAGGGTTACCAAGTGGGCCCCTGAGTCATAGCCGTGGGCTTCGCGACCCTCCAGAAAGCCGGCGGCCGGGGCGCAATGGATCAGCTGTGCGCGGCCGGCGCCCCGGGGGCTGGTGCATGGCGGAATGGGGCGGTGGCGGCAAGGACAACACACCCGCTCGGGTTCCTGGGGGAGGGACGGGGGAGGGAGTGAGGACCAAGCTAGGATCCGTCACTCGGCCATCCGGGTCGAGGGGGCCAGAAAGGAGCGAGCAAATCCAAGCCTGATCCTTGCTCTGGATAAAAGGCGTGCGAGGGGGAGGGGCCTCCATGTGAAGACACCCACTAGGGGTTAATGTTTCACTTTTTAAGGGTTGGAAGTCGCAGCCTATCTCTGTCTCACTCCTCACTGGCCATCTGTCTAGAGAAAGTGGGTATTCTGTCTCCTTGGGGGTGGAGGCTTGGCCGTGGACTCGGGCCTGGGGCCGCACAACCAGGGGCGCGCGGAGGCCAGGCGGCAGGGAAAGTTTCGTGGTTTATCTCCCGGCCTGCTGCGGAGATCGCCCCCACCCAAGGGTTGCCGCACGGCCTTGGGCTTCTCGCAACTCACCTCCACCCGCCCCAAGAATGTAACACTCCTCAGGCGCGCGCGCACACACACACACACAGACACGCAAGTATACACACACCATCTCTACCCACCCCAGCAGGGGCAGGCTCGCGCGAAGCGAGTCCAACTCCGAGGCAAAAAGAAGAGTTGCCTGGGAAACAGCCCTGGAAAGCCCTGGCTCGTAAAATGCGAATAAGTAGATAGGGAAAAATAGGAACAGGACAGCCGCAGAGGGCCGGAGAGCGCGAGCGAGCGGTGGGGGTCCCTTCCCGCACCGCGCCCTGCTTCCCAGACAGTTGCGGACTCGGTGGTGCCAGACAGAGCAGGGGCCACATAGGCCGACGAAGCCCGCACCCAGGGACGCTCAGCCGAATAGCTCGCGCCTCAGGCTCGGAAGCCCCGACCCGGGATGGGGACTGGGGCGTTGAGAGGATAGGAGTAGGAGAACTAAGGTGGGGAGTCATAAGACGCTGTGCTACTAAGAGCGGGGTTACAGCAAAAGCCACAGCAGAGAGGAAAGGGCCGCAGGAGCGGAGGCCCGCGCCTCCGGCACCTGCTGCTGTGGGCTTGGGCCGCCCACGTGGGCGCGCGCCTCCGCCTCCCGGCCCTAATTTCCTCCAGCAACTCTGTTCCGAGAGCGTAGTGGTCTCCTGCCAATCATTTGAGGTGGGGGAGAATGAGGTGACCCGAAATCCGAAGGGGATCCACGCACCAATGGCGCAATCTCCCAAACTCCTACCAAGATTTCGGTTCCTTGATTCCAAGCAGCTGTAAAGTCACCAAGTGCAGAGAGAGAGAGAGAGAGTTGTGTGTTGTCATCCTTTAATGAAAGGCGGATAGTGGAGACAGGCAGAAGGTAAGGGAGAACTAGAGCGAGAGGACAATGGAGGAACAGAGAGACCGCGCACCCCAGAGCCAACTCCACCAGAACTGGGCGCCGAGAGTAGCTACAAGCACGAGAAAAGAGCGGGGGTGCGCGGAGAGTGTGAGAGCGGGGAGGAGCGTTTCAGACCCGCGTGTGTCTGCCCACGTACGCACCTGTAAGGCTAATCAGGGCAAATACGCAAAAGGTCCACGGAATCGTGTGACCCACATGCGATTCTCATGCCAGCGCGGGGTTTGGGGGGTGCGCGGGTGGGCGTGGGGGTGGGGTGAGGAAGGAATGCCCCAACTGCACAGAAGCAAAATCCCCACGGAGCGGTGGGACTGCCGGGTAGCTGAGGAGATAGATGACAAAGGATGAGGGTTACCAACGGGAGAGGAGGGTCTTTGAAAAATGGCCAATGACGCAAGATGATAGTGGAAGTTAGGATTGAATTTAGGATTAGTTGGTAATTATTTTTTACAGCCAGAAATACATCTTTACAAAAATGATATAAAATTCGATGAAACCGTGATGATGTTAAAAATGATCTTAAGGAAGATCACTGAATTTTTAAAGTGAAGCTTGAAGGTAGGATGGGAAACTGATCTTTGCTACATCCATCCCAGCAAGTATGTCTAACCGTTTCCCTCTTCTTTGCCCAGGTGGGCTTCCCAGGACACAGATTCTGTTACCTGGCCAGGTAAGTGGAAGGCCTGGGAAATTCTGCACCACAAGTGGTCCCTGAGTGGGAAGGAGGAAATGCAGGAAGGAAATCCGAGGGAAAAGAAAAAGTGGGATGAGGATCCACACCTTTTGTCCACGTCCATTGCATGTTTGCTCAAAGCTCAGGGCTGAGGTTGTGAGTGTGCAATCGTGGGCCAGGTCCACCACAGAGGCACCCTCCAGTACTGTGTCCGCTTGCCAAGGGACGAAGATGGGCAGGTGCTGAAGCTTCTACACAGCTTCCCTAACCCTCCTACACGATGGCCACAACATTTCCTCAGAAAATTCTATTTGTTTCCCTCCTGCTAGCATGGCAAACTGCCTTCTTCGCACTTTGGAGTTCTGAACCACTGCTTGCTGAGTAACACTTAGTTCCCTAATTGGGGGGGGGGGGCATACTTTTATTTTCCTTTCTGAGAATAATCACTATAGGGCAAAAGTCCAGCTTCCCCAAGGAAAGGTGTGGCGGTCCAATCTCAAGATGTGATTATTTTGAAAGAGAGAGCCCATTCACGCTGATAGCTTCAGTCGGTCTACAAGAAGGTCCTTTGTCACAGCTTCCTGAGGCTACCGAAACAGAGGCTACTCTCAGAAGCCCAGGCAGAACTGACGCCCCCTGAACCCAGTTGAAGATCACTGGTTTCCTTTAAGTTTGCACCTCATACCACTAAAATGGTAAGGAAGATTTCCAAAACTTTAAAGAGCAGTAGTGCAGGAGACTGTGCGGATGCAAAATGGTATTTGTCTCCACACTCGTAGGTCCCTAAAAAAAAAATAATAATACAGGGCTGGGTCCACTGAGGCTCTGAGGCTCCTTCGTTAGCTTGTCTTCAGTGCCAGCCCCTTCTTCAGGGTTGTTTTCCTATGGCTGGAAGAGATGATGTTACAAAATAAAAAACAAACAAACAAAAAACAAAAAAAACCCCACTAAAATAAAATAGTGCTTCTGACACATTCTATGTTACAATAGTTTCTTGAAATTTTCTAAATATGTTATCTACATAGTTGTGAGATGCAAAGTTCTGCTTTGTAGTTTATGAACTCAACAATATACGAGCCACAATATTAGTTTTCCACAAACACCTCTGTGAGCAAACCATTTGCTGGCCAGTGTTGGAACAGAGTTAAAGATGACTGGCAATGCTGCAATGTGCTGCAGGGTTTAAACCACAGCCATGTGGCCACTTCTGTCCCATTCACAATTTGTACGTGTACCATGGCAGCGCAGGCAGTCTTTATAAAAGAGAGGGGTTAAAAATCTCTCAAACTTTATTTACATTTAAACCAGACAGGATAGCTTATGAATATGACTGGAGAAATCAAACATGGTTTCCTGAGAAGCATGAATATACTATTGTACTATGAGATATCATAAGAGTATTAGGCTCCTGTGGGCAAGAGCTACCCAACCATGACTCTCTCAACCAGTGTCCACCAAGACTTACAGATCCGGACTCACTGTCTGTGCAGCTTCATATTAAACGGCATGGGTGCTCCAGGAACAACATATTCTCACCTCTGGAAAAAGAAGAGGAAAATTAAAATAACTCCTTAATCCACCAATCTATGCTAAAATTTTAGAAAGACTTCATTTTTCTTCTGATTAATAATTAAATAAAAATGGCTCATAAAATAACATCAAGATTGCTTTTATAACCACCAGTCTAATTAATAGCTAGTGCTCTGTAAGTCGGCCTAAAGGAATATTTAAAAAGATATATCCTGAGACAGGAAGGATATCGCTCTGTGAAGAAGGGACCCCCTTTGTACTGAGTAGTAAGTATGATATCACAACATCTGCTCACTGTTATTTTGGGGAGAAAACAAGTCTCCGTCCCTAATTGAAAAATGGACTTAATTCTATTTGGAATAAGAATGAACCTAAATATTCTACTTAAAATGTCCATTAATCAATATAAGCAAAACTTTACTTAAAATTGATAAATCAGATATGTGAATTTTACCCATGGGTTATATTTAAATTTTTATCCTTAATTGCAGAAATTAATATTATTACCTAAATTTACTTGCTTTCTCTAAGGCATAGCATAATATTATTATGCCTTATTGGGTGTTGTGTGGATGATTTGGAAAATAATACAAGCCAA
This sequence comes from Rhynchonycteris naso, assembly GCA_037038555.1. Taxonomy (NCBI): domain Eukaryota; kingdom Metazoa; phylum Chordata; class Mammalia; order Chiroptera; family Emballonuridae; genus Rhynchonycteris; species Rhynchonycteris naso. The sequence goes on along the minus strand of CM072999.1, from coordinate 134,106,848 downwards.
GATTTGCTAGTTTGAATAACCTTGAATGTTGAGGCAGGACAGGACTTCTATCTGACTTGTGAAATAGTTCTGAAAAGAGAAACACACTTAGGCTCATAGAAAAAGAAATGTTGAATGAAAATTCTGCTCTTTTTAACGAACAGCAAAGCCATTTATTGGTTCTTCCTCCTTTGACTGTTCATTCTTTCTTATACTCACCAGCTGTAAGGAAATGTCCTAAATGTTTTCATTTCCTTTTGCAAGACAAGAAATTAAATATGAAATGGCCATTTCCCCAGGTTTAGGGCCAACCGTGTTGCAGAGAGAAAAGGAAGGAGGGAGGGAAGAAAGGGAGGGAGGGAGGCAGGGAGGGAGAGAGGAAATTACAGATTCAGAAAGGAGAAATACCGCAGCAGAATTTTTGCCAAGCAGTTATGGTTCTGATAACTTTTGAAAAATTGAGGGAGAATGTCATCAATGCTTTTTAGTAAATGAATCATTTAAAATAACAGTCTTCAAAATAGTTTTCTAATTGGCGTGCACAGTTAATTTTTCAATACATTTCTCTGGAAAATAAGAGGATTTATTACAGTTATTAGTGGGGTCTGTATAATGCATGACTTCTGTCACAATGGCATTCCCTCTAAATCAATGCTCCCCAGGGAGTGAGAAGAAAGAAGGGTTGTTGGAAATGTTTTAAAGCAATAACCATCCAAGAGCCCCTCCCAAAGGCGTCCCAACCCCACCCTCTGAGCGAGCGGAGCGGGCCTTCCCTTCGTGGAAGAAGGAGATTGGGAAGTAATGGGGGCAATGTTATCTATGCATAGGTGACGAATCGGAAGATTTTATTAAAAGGACCAGTTTTGTCTGTGTGTGTGTGTGTCTTAGGTTCTGCTTGAAGACTGCAGTAGGGAAGAGAATACAGAACAGAGTATTATTGCAAGAACTAGGCATTCTCCCCATGTCAGGGTATGGGAACTGAGTAACATTGGAGTTAAAGTTGGAGAGAACAAGGTTAACATCATTTTAATTTGTAATTGAAAAGCACGACAGAGTTCTTTTGGTCCAAAGGTTACATAAGCTGATGCTCTGTGGTAATGCATTATATGAAGTCCAATGCTGGATAACTCTTGATTCACTTTAAAATCCCAATTGGACCACAGCTCACCAACATTGTCAAATGTCAGCCAGCCTTTCCATCTGAATGAGCAATGGACAGTTCACCCCCCTTAGCGACTCCCGGGCGCTGAATAGGACATGGGCACCCATTGTCCACGAACAGTTTCACACCTCGCTCAGCACTTGTACGACTCTAGCTTTGACAGTTTAGGGCATTATCAGGGCTTATTTGCCTTGCCTCTGTGCGCATTTGAATGAGCTATCTTTGATAGGATCCCACCTTCTCAATTTTAAAAACAAATAAAATCAAAAGAATAAAATCAAAACAAGTGTAGTGGCTTCCACAACATCCCTTTCTTTGTAACATAATAACTGATGGAGTCCCAGACCCTCTAAGGACATGAGAATCCATATTTTTATGCAAAATGTTTCAGAAAAAGTTTTAAAGAAAGAGAGAGAAAAAGCTATAAATCTTATGTCATGAAACTATTAGAAGTTTGGCATCAAAATGAGACTCGCTGGACTGGGGCGCTCACTGGTGTCATAGCATTATCCTCCTGGGCCTTATCGTGTCGGGGACCATGACCTTTTCTCCACCACCAGCACCCACAGAGCTTTCCTTAGGGCCTCTCTCTGGCTGGGGGTGCAGCTCGGGGCAGGTTCACACCTTGAGCCAACTTCCAACAGTGACTGCTGGGAGTGGGTCCCTTACAACACCTGCAGGGCAGTCCCAAAGAGGATGCTTCCCTGGGCTCCCGGACTTCCCAGCAGGGACAGCAGCTAGTGGTGGCTTGTTTGTACACACTTGCCTGGCTGCCTTTCCTCCCTAGTCTCAGTTTTTAGTACCCTACCAGTATTTCCTGGAAAAAAAAACTTATAAAAATAACTACTTATATTCAGATTCTTACCTGAAGGGTTGTTTTGTTTTTTGTCTTTGTATTTGTTTTGTTTTATTTTCTGAGAAAAAGCAAAGAAAACCATTGGGTTGATCCCAAAGTGTTCCTGGAATGAAGATCCTTAGGATGATAGCATTTCGGAATTACATCACTCGCAGGTCCTGTGGTAACAAGTACGCAGCTGATGGGAAGAATGGGAACTATGGTGACCCAAAGTTGTATAAAATCCTAACTGCTAAGGCTTTTGCATATATATATGGATAGAAAAAGCAATGTGCCCTGGAATATACTGCCTTCCTTCTGTCTCTCTATGGAAGTCGGGCTGTGTGGGGAAGAAGTGGGACCCTGAGATCTGGGAGGGAAAGACAGGGTGGCCGCGCTTGAGGGCTTGGACCACCGAGACCACCCTCACCCTTCTGGGCTAACACAGAACAGCCCCTTAGTCTCAACACTAGAATTCCTGGCCCCCTAGTCTCAACTCTGGAATTCCTGGCCCCCTAGTCTCAAAGCTAGAATTCCTGGCCTCCTAGTCTCAACTCTGGAATTCCTGGCCCCCTAGACTCAACGCTAGAATTCCCGGCCCCCTAATCTCAATGCTAGAATTCCTGGCCTCTTAGTCTCCACACGGAATTCCTGGCCCCGAGGCAAACACTGTCAGGAAGACACTCATTCTCCCCAGGTCCGACCTCCTCCTTCCTCATTGACTGGAGACCGGTGACCATGTCCAAGTCTCTGAGTGCCTTCCCAGGGAAGTTCGCTCTCTGTTCTGAAACATGGGGGGTTACCAGCAGAATCTGGGGATGGATTTGAGGCTACCACCTGCCTCCATCACGGAGTCCTCTGTGATTCACGGTAAGCCATCATTTTCTCACGACTGGGAGGAGATGTTCCAATAGTTTATTTTAAGTACTTGCTTCAGGTGTCCTTGTCAAGTTATTAACTCCCGAGTCACAGGAAAGCCCCGCGCCCTCCCCACATCAAAACCATCTTACTGACATTTATATTTTGTCCCCAGCCTGGGACCTGCTCTCGAATCCCCAGGTCCTGCTGATAATTTTGCTCTTCTCCAATCAGTAACCGGACCTCCCCCGTTGGGCCATGCTGATCTGCCAAGCTAGGCATTTGTCTCGAATCGATGAAGGAATGTGGGGAACTGACTTCTGAGTCATAAGCAGTGATTTCATCCTCAGTTTAGAAAATAATTGTTTTTCCTGAATTTGAGCAAATTTTAGAGCTTGAGGGTTAGATTGAGTTCCCATGTAGGAAAATGGAGCTAGCTCGCCATGTCTGTGGGCACCGAGGACGGAACCCACTAGATTTATACTGAGTTGGCTCCACTGGCCCCACAAATCTATTTCCAAATTTAAATGAGGCATTTCTCATGACATTCAAACAGTTACTCTACAAATGAAAAAATATTTATTTGACTGTCCCCCAAACAACTCAGGGGGAAAGTCAAATCAGTGCCAAATGTATTATTTGTGCAAATTTGTGGTCATGGCAATTGTCCTAGTGAGGAGAAAAAGATGTTTATCGTTTTTGTTGGTTGGTTTGTTTGTTTGCTTGTGTTTGAAATTTCTCCCAAATTACTTTTTAAATGATAAAATCCTCCAGGGAAGAACAAAGCTCTTACACAAAACCTCTTCTCTTTGAGGTAGGTGTATTTTTTTCCCCAAGAAGATTCTGTATTGAATGAACAGTAAACTGGCAAAGGGAGAGAGAAGAGAAGGTCACATTGATTCATGAAGATCCCATGTACTGAATAAAAAAATAACAACGCTTGTGTCTCACACACACAAGATACGTTTTGCACAACCAAGTCCAACTTAACTAGGCAAAAACACTTTATAATATAGATTACTTTAAAAATTAAAAAGTTAAATTTTGATCCTCCAAAATAGGAAAAACACATTCATTAAATGAAAATAGATCTTATAGATAGACAAAAGACACATAAGCAGGAAATGAATATTCCTCTGTTAGAATCCAATACCTTATTTTTTGTCTATCTAGAATTTACTTCCAAGTACCATCCCTATCCATCATTTTTGAAATGAAGGATTTGCCTTTCCTTGGAAAAATCTATATATTATTCTAAAGATGGAACACATTATTCTGTTGCCCTTAGCAATAAGAATTTTTTACAATTTATTCTTAGTATATACCTTTGACTCATATTCTTTTATTTTAGGTATAGAACTCAGGATTCATAAGTGCATACATATGAATAGAGGTGCTCAAATAAAGAATCTACTTTTCCGGAATTCTGAATGGGAAATTAAAGCCCACCATTGCAAGCAGAATTTGGAGACAGGAAAATGAAAGACAGAACACAGTTTTTAAAGAGATTATTAAAATCTAACAAGTCTGTACTTGGCTTAAAAAATATAAAACATAAAAATAAATTGCTCCACTCCTGCCTCCAGGGTTAATATGATGATTTAGGGTCAGCCGAGGAACACATTAAATTCTGCAGCCCAAGAGACTGGTCAGGGATGAATATGTGACCAAATCAAGGAACTGAAATATAATGACACCATTTCTGTCCAGTATTCAGAGAGAGTCCCTCGATACAGGTGTCCGCGTAGGATAGGAGCCCAGTGAATGTTTACTCCAGGGCTCTGTGAATGAGGCTAAACGGTCTCCGCTGAGTATTATCGAGCCCACTGGGCCACTCAGTGATGACAATTTTATGCTAATCTACTATATCTCTATATTATAGACAACAGAGATGAGCTGGAAAAGAAGAATGCATGCTGGCAGGACAGGCAAGCCACCAGAGAGAAGGGTGGGAGCCGGGGGCGGCCAGGAGACTCAGACAAAAAATACCCCAAAATAACCCAAGGGAGAGAAAAGCAGAAGAGAAACGAATGACTCCAAATAACTTGAGCTTCCGGATAAAATGGTGCCTGAGCAACACCTCCTGGGTTTTTCCATTCATGAGTCAGTAGATCATTTTGCAAAAGTCAGTTTGCCTCTATTTGCTGTCGATTGCACAGGAGAAAGAGCCTTAATGGATCAAACACAATTCAAAGCCATTTTGTCTGATGAGAGCTTGTTCCCTTCAGGTTGGAGAGCAGAATCCTCAACTTCAGGATGTGTCCCATCAGAAGAAGGTGAAAATGGAAATGCCGATCGTCAGCCGACCATTGATGCCCAAAACAATGATCAAGCTGGTCATTTGTTCAATAATCGTATAAAAGACATAACCTGAAACCTACCCTCATTGAGTTTTAAGTGTATACAGTTCATTATTGTCATTTATATGCACACTGTTGTAGAGAAGGTCTGTAGAACTTCTCCATCTACTTTTTGTGTGTGTGACAGAAACAGAGAGAGAGATAGAGAGGGACAGATAGGGACGGACAGGCAGGAAGGGAGAGAGATGAGAAGCATCAATTCTTTGTTGCAGCTCCTTAGTCTCCTTAGTTGTTCATTAATTGCTTTCTAATATGTGCCTTGACTGGGGGTGAGGGGGAGCTACAGTAGACCGAGTGACCCCTTGCTCAAGTCAGTGACCTTGGGCTCCAGCCAGTGATCATGGGGTCATGTCTATGATCCCACACTCAAGCCATCGACCCCGTGCTCAAGATGGTGAGCCCCCCGCACCCTCAAGCCGGATGAGCCTGTGCTCAAACCGGCAACCTCAGAGTTTCAAATCTGGGTACTCCACATTCCAGTCCGATGCTCCATACGCTGGGCCACCAGCTGGTCAGGTTCCATCTTTTTTTAATTGAATTTACGGGGGTGACATTTGCTCACAAACCATACAGGTTTCAAGTGCACAACTCAATATAACACCATCTGCACCCTGCATCGTGCACCCTCCACCCCAAGCAGAGACTCTTCTGTCCCCATTTTTCCCCTCCGTGTCCACCTCCTCCTTGCCCGCACGCCCTCCCCTCTGTCCGCTGTCCATCTGTCCCATGTGTCCATGCCTCTGTTTCTATTTTGTTCATCAACTTATTGTGCCCATTAGATCCCACATAGAAGTGAGATCATATGGTGCTTGTCTTTCTCTGACTGGCTTATTTCACTGAGCATAATGCTCTCCAGGTCCATCGATGCTGTTGCAAAAAGGTAAGATTTCCTCCTTTTTTATGGCCACATAGTATTCCAGTGTGTAAATGTAAAACAGCTTTCTTATAGATTCATCCACTGATGGGCACTTGGGCTGTTTCCAGATCTTGTCTTTTGTAAGTAATGGTGCAATGAACATGGGGGTGCATGTATTCATTCAAATTAGTGTTTCAGTATTCTTAGGATATATTCCCAGAAATGGGATGGCTGGGCCAAAACACAGATCTATTTTTAATATTTTGAGGAATCTCCATACTGTTTTCCACAGTGGCTGCACCAGTCTGCATTCCCACCAGCAGTGCAGGAGGGTTGCCTTTTCTCCACCCCGTTGCCAGCACTTTTTCTTTATTGATTTGTTGATGATAGCCATTCTGGCAGGTGTGAGGCGATATCTCATTGTGGTTTTAATTTGCATCTCTCTGATGGTTAGCTGAGCATTTTTTCACAGGCATATTGGCCATCAGTATGTCCTCTTTGAAGAAATGTTCGTTCAGGCCTTTGGCTAATTTTTTAATTTGATTGTCTTCCTGGTGTTGAGTTTTTAAATTCTTTATAAATTTTGGATAGTAACCCCTTACCAGATGCGTCAATAAATGTGTTCCGCCATTGAGTGGGTTTCTTTCACTGTGCTAAAGCTTTCTGAATAGTTCTTCTTGGACAAGGGAGAAACAAAGACAAAAGTAAACAAATGGGACTACTTAAACCAAGACTTTTTCACGTTGTATGACCAAAATCTCTCCATTTTACCTCTCCCCTCCCCAGTTCCTGGCAACCACAATTTCACCAACTTCTATGAGATTGATTACTTTGGATTCCTCATATAAATGGATTCCTGCAGAATTGGTTTCTCTCAGACTGGTTGGTTTCATTTAACATAAAGAAAGCCTTGAGGAAACTCAAGGTCCATGTATGTTGTCACACACAGTAGGTTTTTTTTAAAAGGCTGACGAATATTTAATGGAATTTATAAATGACATTGTCTTTATCCATTCATCCATGATGGAAACTGAGGTTGTTCCAGTCACTTAGCTGTTGTCAATGAGGCTGCAATGAGCAGGGATGTGCAGTTCTCTCATCAAGAGTTTGATTTCCGTGTTGGGGGGATATATACCAAAAAGTGGGATGGCTGGGTCACAGGGCAGTTTAATTTTTAATTTTCTGAGGAAACTTTATACTGTTTTCCATAATGACTACCATCATATATTCCCACCAATAATGTAAAAGGGTTCCAGTTTCTCTGCATTCTCATCAACACTTATTTTCTGGGTTTTTGTTTTTGTTTTTCATATTGGCCATCCCATCCTCACAGGTGTGAGGTGATATCACATTTTGGTTGTGACTTACATTCCCCTGATGATCAGTGATGTTGAGCATTATTTTTTTTCATATATCTGTTGGCCATTTATATATCTTCTTCAGAGAAGAGCCTAGTCATTTTAAAATTTGCCCATTTTAAATGAGTTTTATTTACTTTTGCGATGTTGTAGGAGTTCCTTCGATATTTTGGATTTTAACCCCATATCCGATACATGGTTTGCAGACATCCTCTGCCATTGCCCCAGTTTACCTTTCTGCCGTGTGGGCTGCTTCTGTGGCTGTGCACGAGAGTTTCAGGTGGATGTCGCCCCACCCACCTATTTTTATTTTCGATGCCTATGCTTTCCAATCATACAGAGAACAGTTCCGTGGGGCACTTTAAGAATGTTATACCTTTTTCTTTATTAGAGCATATTTATTTGCAGATATTAGGGGCCATGGACTCTTTTGACCAAACTGCATCTGTAATCTCATATAAAAATGATAACCCTGTGAGGCATGTGCATTTCATCTTTTTTTTTTTTCCAGAAGGGCCCAGGGATAGTAAATGGTATACCAAGGAGTGGGGTCAAACACAGACAATTTTGTGACAGAAATGGTTAATCTTCACATTATATCAGGTTGTCTCTCTGCTATGTTAATGATTGTTTAACTGACTAAACAAATAACTGCATTACTGTATGAATGAATTAATGGTTATGTAAATAACCAGTTTTGACATGATAATAAAATATAAGATTTGGAGATGTTCATCTTTTAAAATAGTCAATTACCAGAAATGCCACTTTAAAATATTTTAGAACAGTGGTTCTTAACTTTTTTTGAGGCACCGAACCCACCAGTTTCATATGAGCATTCACCAAACCCTTCTTTAGTGATAAATAAAATATGACTTTTTTTCCAAATTTAGTTTTGCCGGTGCGAGACTAGAGTTGCTCAACTTGGCATTGCATATCATGCAGATAGGACGCTCACTCCCATCCCGTTCCGTGATACGTGTGAATCCATGTTGTACATATTCGTCCGACCACTTTCTTTTTTCGCTCGACATATTTAGTATGGATTAAAATATTAAGAAAGAAACCACATGACGTACAACTACGACAGCCATTGACGACTGCATGCACTAAATTCCCCGCAGCACTGGTTGGCCAAGCAATGTAACGTGATCCTCTGCAGCAAGTGATGGCCAAGCGGGGCATGTCATCATGACTTTACACAAGTGTGTCTTTACCTCTGTGGCAGAGGCTTCTCCAAACCCCTGAGACCTACTCATTGAACCCTTAGGGTTCAATAGAACCCAGGTTAAGAACCACTGTTTTAAAAGAAAGACCTAACTTTGGGAAATTGAATTAACCAAAATATTCCTTAAATAAATAAAAAAAGAATGTCTCAACAGATGCATATTTTAAGAGAAAAGCTTCTTCTCTATACCTTAATTGGTTATTGATAACTATTTATTGTTTTTAAGAAAATCCAATATTGAGCAATGAGATAATGCATTCCATTTTTTATTACATCAGCCTAAGGGAAAACCCACAGCAATTATAAATATTATACAAATCTTTTCGAAGACTTATTTCCTGGGATGTGTAAAGAGATGGCTCCGTGGCCACTTTGACCACAAGGGGACAAGCTAAGGCCAACATCAACATATTGAAGATAGCTGGATGGAAAGATTGAAAGAAACTGGTGGGTGATATCATTGGGCTGTTGACATTACCTGCAGAATTTTTAATAAGTGAATCATCTATACTATTATTGTTTAAGTTGTTTTATTTGTCAATAAAATACACAGCAGATTTTTTTCCCAGTACACACTAAAATTTGGATTCTGATTATACAGCTTTAAAAATTGTATTTACATTTGTCTGTATTGAAGTTCAACATTTATGATAAAAAAGTATATATTTTAACACTGTGGGTGCCCTGGAGAAGTACCCCATGACACGCACAGAGAAAAGGGTTAGGAATCAGAAAAATAAAACATCAGAGGCATAATTTGCAGCTAGTCACGCCAGAGCATCCTTCCTCCCACTCCTTGGGTCCTAAAACCATTTCAAGAATTCTCAAATAGCAAACACACCGTTTTAAATAAAGTCATTTCCGCAGGTGGCATGAGACAGAGACTTGCTGGGAGATGAACCAGGTGCCGGGTGAAACACAGCAGATGGAGGAGGAGGAGGTGGACCGCACCAGTCAGGAGGAAAACAGGTATTCTCGCACGGATGTCCGTGAGGAACACAGGCAGGCTGGGAGCAAGCTGTGAGGGTCTCCCTCCCACTCCCCTTACTTAATATCTACCCTCCAGCTGTTGTATGTTCCTCTCTGTGACATACCATGTCCCCAATTTTCTCATTCGACGTTGTTGGATCTGTTCAGGTAAGATGTATTTACACTGTACAATAAATGAAGAACAGTGGGTAAACTAATTTTTATCTCTTTTGTTTTCCTTCTCTGTCACTGTCACTGACAGGCAATTTATAATGTGTGGTGGGAAGCTGAATCCTAGGACATCTTTTCATTGTCTAGACCGGGGGTAGTCAACCTTTTTATACCTACCTCCCACTTTTGTATCTCTGTTAGTAGTAAAATTTTCTAACTGCCCACCTGTTCCACAATCATGGTGATTTATAAAGTAAGGAAGTAACTTTATTTTATAAAATTTATAAAGCAGAGTTACAGCAAGTTAAAGCATATAATAATAATTACTTACCAAGTACTTTATGTCAGATTTTCGCTAAATTTGGCAGAATAAATCTTTATAAAACAACTTACTGTAGTTAACTCTGTCTCTTTATTTATACTTTGGTTGCTCTGCTACCACTCACCATGAAAGCTGGAAAGCCCACTAATGGGTGGTAGGGACCAGGTTGACTACCACTGGCCTAGATGATGGAAGAAGCCATGTGTGGACTGCACAGATATGATGGCTCAGAGCCCCATCCATCTGTCCTGTTTTCTCTGTTCAAGTATCGATCCATTAATTACATCAAAACTTGGACTGTACTCATGTTGGGCCAGCGAGAACACCAACCTCTGGTAAGCACTCAGCATTAGTAGAATGCAAGAAGAAAAAGAGCTATTTTGTTTCCCAATTATTTATTGGCCATCATTTGTTCAGTAAAGCAAATCTAAGCAAAAACAAAAATGTATTCGTTACTGAAAACTTGATAACTCTTCATTTGAAAGACTGTGTGATTCTGAAGTTGACATTGAGCCAACAGAGACACCTGGAGCTTATCTTTAAAAACAAAATTAATTTGGCTCACACAATACATAAACATGAATAAAAGTAAAGTAATCCTGAAAGAATTTTATTAGAAAAACAACCACATCATATTTTTTATTTCTTGGCCTCTCCTCCTCCAAGGCTGTACAGGTTTTTGATCCTTTAGAGCCATGACTGTAACTACCCGAATCAAAATCTCATGCTACTTACACTGCTATGTTGAGTTCTCCAAGTCAGACAGTCATTTACTTCTTGATACGACAGCGAAAGACTTAGCTATCTTTCATCCCACAGTACCTCTCTACTTCACCCTTTGATGAGACAGGTAGCACATGTGTTTAAAGAATGAACAGTGTTTACAACAATATGATCACATAGTGTTCCCTGCAACATCAGAGAGCGCACCCTGATTATACGTCTCTCACTTAGAAGTTGTGATTTTCAGTGTAGTTTCTGACTCTTTTTCTCTTATTTTCTCCTCTATAATAAAATATGTGTTGTTTTGTTTTTTTAATTTGTCTAGCAGGTGCTCTAGAGGAACTATCGTTTATTTTTTTAATTTTTTTTCCTGATGATCTCTAAATGGAAAATTCTCTCTGTCAACTCCAGACAGATCCAGCTGCCCTCTGGGTTGTAAAGCCTGAGATTTTCATTCACCCATTTGTTTTCCCAACAGATCAGCTCATTCTAGTCCCTTATGTGTGGTGGACATCGGCATTTTTTGCTTTATTGCTGTCCAGTCTCTTCCCTCGCCCTGTCCCAGAGATATTTTGGGGAATCACCTCATCCTTCTCTCAGATCCTGTAATTTTATTGGGATGAACCTTTATCACAAGAGCTTGGTTCTGAGTGGTTTAAACCACTTACTCCAGCCAACTCCTTTTATTCCAGTGTCGCTGGAGTGGCCAGTTGTGGCCAAGAAGAGTAGTCAGGCCTGACACTGTTGCTCATTTTGTGTGTGTGTGAGAAAGAGGCGCTTTTCCCCCCCATGAACATAAAGCTAAGAAGACATATTTGGCTCTGTTGAATTCTCTGCAGTCAAAAGAAGATAGACTTGAGTCAACCAGTGGAAATGTGACCTAAAAGATGGGAAGAATCACTGTAGGTAGCCCTGAGACTACAACTATGTCCCCAAACTATCACACAGATGAGCAAAAGTCACCACCTTATGATTATCATTATTTTATCTGACAGTAGTTTTTACTGGTTTTCAGTTATTTAGAGTTAAAAGTGATCTGGTTGATACATCAGATCTAACAATTTTGTCCTCATTCTCTTTCTGGCTAGAAAATACTGTCATGTAATTTAAGAAAAGCTTGAGAAGGGTGAGAAATTTTCTGATTTCTCCCATAACTGGAAGTCTTCTGCTTAACTTTCATTTAATTGATAGTTTAATGAGGTATAAAATTTTCTATTGAAAATAGTCTTACCTCCGTATTTTTTTGTTAAATTTTTTTTAATTTTATTTTTATTTTAATCATTTTAGAGAGGAGACACAGAGAGAGAGAGAGAGAGAGAGAGAGAGAGAGAGAGAGAGAGAGAGAAAAGAGAGAAAGGGGGGAGGAGCTGGAAGCATCAACTCCCATATGTGCCTTGACCAGACCAGTGCAGGGTTTTGAACTGGTGACCTCAGTGTTCCCAGGTCGACGCTTTATCCACTGTGCCACCACAGGTCAGGCTTACCTCCGTATTTTGAAAGCATTTAAAGTCTGGTACTGAGAATAAGAAGTAAAAAAGAAGTTACAAGACTCTTTTCTGTGCTGTTTAACTGCATTTTTACTTCTGGAAGCACTCAGAATATGTGAACTGTTCCTGATTTTCTGAAGTTTTACAAGCTTTCACCTGGGTGAGTTTAGCTGGATTTGTTTTGATTCCTCTTGCTAGAAACCTCAGTGTATACTTCAAGTTAAAGATTTCCTTACATATTTCTTCATACTTTTAAAAAAATATTCTTTAAGAATAATGCACGTAAAAGATAACGGGCAATTGGGTACATTTAGATGTATTCCTTGTCAGTTTTACTTTTAAGAATGATTGAAAGCAAGCTAGATGCAATTATGCTGAGTGGTAACCAAATTCCAGAATATAGAGTATTCTTCCATGAAGAAAGTTTAGTTTCTCAAAGGGATGAAACATTTGATCTCCTGAGTGGGGAATGAGAGTGGTGGGACAAAAGCCATGCATGCAAATTCTGTGGATAACGATGAGGTTGGACAGGTTGATTGCATACATAGACTTTTAGTTAATTCTCCTCTTTTCAGCCCTGATGCATGCCCATCCTCCTTTGTACCTGTATCTCCAGCACTGGGTGACGTTGAAGGGCCAGAATCAGCAGATGCTGGAAGAAGGGATGGAAGGTCCAGGTCTATGAGAAGCTTTGGTGGGCATGTGTGTGAGGCTGAAAGGTTATGCTCTACAAGGACGCCCAGAGAATATTCTAGTAACTAGCCCCATAAGGAAAGAACAGTGACAGGATCACCAGCCTAACTATTTACTGCTGCCCACTCTTCGTACCATGGTTTATGGTAACAGAGGTCATTACAGAATTAGTCACAATTATGGCAACAAGGACAGCAGAACCCTGAAAACAACAAAGATCAATTTTAACGCCCTCAACCTCTGCCTTCATCTTTACACAATGTTCATTCTGTGTGTGTGTGTGTGTGTGTGTGTGTGTGTGTGTCTATATCCAAAGCTCTCTGCTAATCTCTCCTATAAGGACACCAATAACATTAGCTGAGGGTCCACCCTGTCCAGTCTGACCTCATGCTAACTAATTACATCCACAAAGACTTTACTTACAATAAGGTTGTATTTGAGGTACTGAGGGTCAGGATTACATCATATCAATTTTAGGAGCATATACCTTAATCCATAACACTGAAGGAAGAAAGGGTGAAACCAAAATATGCCGAGGGCCACTGGACCTAGGATTCATGTTGACATTATTATCTGAATATCCTAAGTACATCAGGGCCCCTGTTAGTATGGGGCACATGGGAGCCTGGTTACAAACATCCCTCACGGTGGGAGGGCCCGGTAGAAACCCCTCTACCCTCGGTCAAGGTGGTAAATCAAAACAGGACTGCACTGGGGTGGTGGGCCGATAGAAATCAGAGCCAGCTTGAGGAATTTAACTCGGGGATGCGTAAACTGCAGCTGTGAGCACAATCCAGATTGGAGCCTGTTAGTATAGAACCCATATCTGGAGAATGTTATTTAATATTTTTAAAGGATCCAGAAACTAATTAAGCAAAGAAGAATGAGTCACAGAGAGATCTCAGGCAGTTCACAAAGCTGACAATACATACCATCTAACCCTTTACGGAAAAACTGCCACCCTGATCTAAATGACTCAAGACCCCCAAATATTTCTCTTTAAGGACCATTGACCACTCTGGTCACTGTAGAAAGAGGACGGGATCCGGAGGGTGACCTTGTACCATAGCTATCGTAACCCCAACTGCTAGGGCAGATCAACACGACCTCAGTTGCGGGCCCTATAACCACTGATTTTCCAAATACATTTTTTGTCATATCAGAAAAGAGGATGCTGTTAGCAGACAATATCCAGATGTCAGCTCGGCACTGCACTGGCTGTCCCACCCGGGGCGCCTGCATCCAATGAAAACAAAGCCAGGTGATCAAGGCGGGACCATCTCAGCCCATGGCCGGAAACCTGGCAGGCTGGTGACACTGCAGGTCCCCCAGAGGTTGGCTGAGGCTCCATGGAATCTGCAGGGTTACCTGCCTTTTCCTTCTGACCAGCTTTGCTCTTTCTACTCTAGTCCCTACAGTGATGGGTCCGGAAGAGATGCCCCTCACACCAGTATCTCCGCATCTGCTTCCAGAAAGGACAACTTACGACAGGCAGCAATTGAACTTGACATGAGCAGTAAGTGCCCATTTGCTCTGATTTTTGTTATAGGGAAGTCAGCATTACCTTAATAGAATGGCTGAAAATATATTTCTCCCACTGAGAAAATAGTAGTAATAAATCAAAAGAGCGTATCAGTTAAGTCACAGTGTTGAACACTCCTTTAGGCTCAGGTGTTATACTTTCTAACATATGTATATGTGTGTGTGTGTGTGTGTGTGTGTATATATATATATATATATATATATATATATATATATATATATATATATATATAAAGATATATATATATATATATAAAGTTTTATATGTTATGTATGATACATATATATATCAATTTAAAAATAGACTGTGGTAGGGTCTCATGAAATTTTAATTCAACACAAGTAGAGAGGATTTTGCCTTTTGGAACTGAAGAAAATAAAATTCAGAAGTCATATGACATGCATGCCATTTGCGGGGCTTCTTTTTTTATTCACCTTTTTCTTTTTAAGTCAGTGCAGGAGAGCGTCCGCAGAGTGTGGGTTTGTGCCCGGGGAGGACACACAGCCGACCTGTGGTAGGAGCCCCAGCCAGGTGTCCGCAGGTAGCGGTACTCAGCTGGAGTCCTGGGCTCAGGCCCCCAACTACAGGAGCCAGGTGAGTCTGCGTCAGCCAGTTGCGGACTCAGGTTTGGGAAGGAGAGCCTTTGACCCTACCGCGAGCCATTACTTCCTCATTGTTCTCTCTATTTGGACCAAACCAGAACCTCTGAGGTTAAGAGAAGCTACATGAGCAGACTTACTTCGTGTTACATAATTCTAATTAAACGCAGTTAATTGAAAAACCTAGCAAAGTTTTTAATGTGGCAGACTTTATTTATGACTAGAGCGTTTTTCATTAAGAGGACAGAATTTCCATGAGATACTGATAACAGAGTCTGGTATTAAATTGAGATTGCAATGATCTCACCTCAAGAGATGAAAAGGAAGAAATAAGAGACTGAATTTGCTTTTCATTGGAGAACAATCATGTCGAATCTGTCCCCAAGACTCGCCATGCCACTGGTGAGAGAGCGTGTCAGCAATCAGTTCCTACCACAGGGAGGTGATGTCAGGAGGACACAGGCAGGAGAGGTTGGTGAGGGCTTGGCTGATTCAATTACTCAACCAAACCTTGGGCAATGGCGAATCCATCACCTTATTCTGAAGCTGCTCGTGCCAAGGCGAAATCAAACACCTTCAAGATGAAACACCCTTAGCAGTCAGCGTTTGCACGAAGGTCCTGGCCTGTTTGCTCTTGTTTCATGCCTGCCTCTCTCCTGGAAGAAGTAATTAAAATAAACAAACAAATTGCAACGTGCTAGGATTGTTCTTGGGAGAAGCTCAAGATTGTCCCTGCGAGGGCCCATTCCCTTCCTTCCAGGACATTCTATCTTTTTTTTTTTTTTTTTTTTTTTTTTTTTTTACAGGGATAGAGAGTCAGAGAGAGGGATAGATAGGGACAGACAGACAGGAACAGAGAGAGGTGAGAAGCATCAATCATTAGTTTTTCATTGCCGTTGTGACACCATAGTTGTTTATTGATTGCTTTCTCACATGTGCTTTGACCGCGGGCCTCCAGATCGAGCAACCGCTTGTTGGAGCCAGTGACCTTGGGTCCAAGCTGGCGAGCTTTTTGCTCAAGCCAGATGGGCCAGCACTCAAGTTGGGGAGCTCGGGGTCTCAAACCTGAGTCTTCCTCATGCCATTCTGACACTCTAATCACTGCGTCACTGCCTGGTCTGGCCCAGGACATTCTATCTTAATCTCATTAGTCACCTCACTGGGGAGAGCTCAGACACGTTTCCCTGCTGTCCTGGCCTTCGCAATGCAGGAAGTCATGGCTGAAAAGACACGTCATTTCATGATGATCAACAGAATGGGGTGAGGAAAGAAGAGTGGAGGATGTTGACTCTCCACCCAGAGCTGTGAGGTATGGGGCTGGGGGTTAGTGAGGGGAGAAGACCACTATCCAAAGAGCTTCCATCAAAGGGTCACCACTCCAAAGTCACATCAGTTCGCCATTGATGTAAGAAGCAATGAATTGTATTCTAATTCTCAAGCATGGGTTTGGATAAACAAAGGGTGCCTCAGGGTAGATGGATGAAAATCAAGTGCCATAATTAGAATAATAGAGCCAAATCAACTAAGCTAAAATTATTTTGTTTCTCTTCACTTTCTCTAGTTTGTTTTTGATAAGAATCTCTAAAAAGTAAGCATTATTATTCATATTCAATACCAAAAATTCCTGCTCATAATTTTATATTTCATAGAGTGGGTCTGACAGTAAAATAAAAACTGCTTTTATCTAATTCAATGAACATTGTAACTCTATCAGAATATTACAAAGTTAGCCTTCAGCGTATTACAAAGTAAATAGAGGATTTTTGAGCTTCATGCTATAACTATGGAAACAGTATAGTTGTAAACACAGTAGCAAACATTACCAGGACTATATAAATATTGATAATTAATTTCAGTAATCTCCTTGGATTTACAAATTTATATCATGTGGCACATGGAATACTGATATGCATTCATGAAGACTATAATGTAAATTTTAATAGGTACCAAAATTATTGAAATTAAGTTATTTAAAATTTTTAAAAACGTATCAAGAATATGTAAGAGTGGCTCCCTAAAGTTTAGTTCTAAATAGGTTTACTCTGTCTATTGGTAAGACTTCTAGTAGCTGAGAGGGAAGACTTCTACTTACTTATATCTACATTGTTATGAATGAATTTGAATGTTTAAAAGAATAGAGTATCAATGAAAACCTTCAGAATGTTTAGTTACCACAGATTATTTTTCAGCCACTTCAATAAAATGTAACAAAGAGTATTTATAATTGGTATGACATGCCTTTGTCTGTGAACTGTAAATTCTTTGCAACATAGAGGACACCTGGTTGAAGATGGAATGCTCTTTTGTGACCCAGAAGCAACTTGCAATAGAGAATCAATGATATTTAAATCCTGGTCAGAATAAAACTTAGCATCAATACACTGTTACCGTGAAGTGGGGTCAGATTTCTTTCTACCCAGGCTTTTATACGCCATCTTTATTCTAGACTCAAGCATGCAAATGTTTCTAGTCCAGACTTTGATGTTTAAGTGCACATAATACCTTCTCCATAATAATTAGAACTCGATTTACTCTATATATTCTAAAGTTATCCAAAATATGTAATATTAAGTTTTATTTATTCTTCTCTTATGCATCAAACATTATGTCCATAAAACTGAGGGGAAGTCCAACAAATAATTACTTCTGAGGTTCATAATAAAATGCTATTTTAATTAAAACAATTATAAATATTAATGGATTTGTTATTCAGTTCTATGCACTTATTAAGTAAGAGTTCCCCTGATCATGAGAAAGTCATTTTAAAAAGTATATTATTGTTTTAAATTAATTAACCTAATAAATCCAGAGGATAAATAACACTAATCTAGGAGGTTTATGAAAGAAGTATAGGAAATTATTAAAGAATCTACCAAGATTTATCACTCAATAAGAAATGGAAGCCCTGGCTGATTGGCACAGTGGTAGACCTTCAGCCCAGCGTGTGGACATTAAGGATTCGATTCCCAGTCAGGGCACACAGGAGAAGTGACCATCTGCTTCTCCAACTCTCCCCCCTCCCTGTTCTCCCTCTCTCTCTCTCTCTTCACATCTTGCAGCCATGGCTTGATTGGTTTGAGTGCATCGGCTGTGGGCACTGAGGAAGACCCTTTGGAGCCTCCATCTCAGGTACTAAAAATAGCTCAGTTGTGACCATGGTCCTAGATGGGCAGAGCATTGGCCCCAGACAGGGGCTGCCAGGTGGATTCTGGTCAGGGAACATGTAGGAGTATCTCTCTTTATCTCCCCTCCTCTCATTTGGAAAAAGAAGAAAAAAAATTGATATTGAGCAACATACACATTGCAATGATTGATCACAATTGAGCTAATTAACATATCCATCGCCTCACTGTTACCTTTGTGTGTGTGTATGTGTGTGTGTTTTGTGAGAACACTTAAGATCTCCACTCTTAGGAAATTTTAAGTATATGATACAGTGTTGTTAACTACAGTCATCATCCCAGACTTTAGGTCCTCAGGACTTACTCATTTTATCACTGAAAGTTTATACCCTTGAACAGCATCTTCCCACTTCCCCTAGATCCCCGCCCCTGGCAGCCATATTGTCCTCTCTCTCTTTTCCTATGAGTTTTTTTTTATTCCACATATAAGTGAGATCATACATTACTTGCCTTTCTGTGTCAGGCTTATTTCACCCGGCATAACATCTTTCAGGTTCAGCCACGTTGTCGCAAGTGCGGAATGTCCTTTCTAAAAAGCTGAATAATATTCCATTGCACGCATATACCACATTGCACATTCATCTGTTGATGGGCTCTTAGGTTGCATCCATACTTTGGCTATTGTGAATAATAAACAGCATCTTTCACAGACAAAGACTCCTGTCTCAAACTTACCTCCCCTGGGCTCCTATGGTCCAGGTATATATCTTCCTCCATTTCCCAGCTACATTGTATTATAATAATGTCTGTATAGACCTGGTTTCCATTAAATGATTGGACATGAAATACATTCATTTCCTAGGCTTTCACTGTGTCTGACAAATTTCAAGTTCACTGAACTTTGCCATTCTCCCCATTTCAAACCTCTTTCTTTTGTTATTAGTGACATCACCATGCTTTGGCTCAGGGTAGGTTTCACCATTCAGAATAACATCCTTCAGGCATTTGGCTCATATCTGATTACTCCACAGTGCTGGTCTTAAGTGAATGCCTGGCACTTATCCTTTGTATTCGGACCACAAGGTCCTTGGAAGTATACGTGTACCCTTTGTGTTTTGGTCTCAAGTCACTGAACTTTAAATCTTGATCATTGGCAGCAAGAAAGCAGTTTAATGTGTGATGGCGGTTATCAATTCAGAAACCCCATAGCGGGGGTATCGCTTTAACATCTGGTAGAAAGAGTGTATTACCTGTGACAAATATTGCTAATCTTTTATTTGCCTGGTGTGTGGGAGTAGACACACCTCTCCCTGTGGTAAGAATATTCAATCTCAGGAAATAATCCCTATGACAAGTCTGAGTGTTGTGAAGTATCAAAATTGCTGGTCCTGAGTCCAGAATCTGAGGGATGACGTAGCCCGTTTCCACCTAGAATAATACTGTGACTTCCACTGCTCAGGTAGAGAAATATGTGGTTGAAGTATTAGGACCCTTAAAATAAAGTTTTCACTTGGAAGTGATTTTAGATTTACAGGAAATTTGCAATAATAACGCAGAAAGTCATCGTATACTTCTCACCCAGGGTCCCCTCCTGCTAACATCTTATATGACCATGATACATTTGTCACAATTAAGAAACTAACATTGGGGCCCACTACTAAATCAAGTTCACACTTTAGTTACATTCCCCCCCCCCCAACCTACACACCATTAATAATGCCTTTTATCTGACTTTCCAGAATTCAGTCCAGGATACCACATTGCATTTAGAACATTATGACTTTTTTGGTAAATAAGTTCTCATAAGCCAGTTTAAAAACATGTATGCTTTTATAAAAATGAATAAAAGTCATAAAAAATTACCTAGAAATTTAATTAAGACAAAACAGAAAAGTAAGTATGAGACTGTCTGAATTTAAAATGTCAAAGAATAAGATTTTTCAAATAATTTCTAATAATTTAAAAAATCTATTTTAATAGGTTTTATTTTTATTATTGCCCTTATGTGTTTGAAACCTTGCACTTAGTCATTTTTTCCTTCTTAATCATATTTAAATATTTTCATATGAAATCTAAGAAGTGATTTTTGGAAAAATCTGTGAAAATCAGGAGAAAATTCAGCTCTTTAGCCTACAAAACAAAAACTTTATATATTTGAAAAAATATATAATAATGTTAATACAAAGCACTTCCTATTGTAGGAAAGTCATAACTACAGGTCCTAATATTCAAACAGAGCCAACAGTCCACCCCATACCCCCATATTCATGCTATACATTGTATATATTTGAAGCTAAGCTGTGGTTGTTGTTTAAGTTTTGAAAACCCCTAATAGAAACTCCATCTCTAATTTTAGAAAGCTGGTGTGAAGCGCATACTTCCAACAATTGGACAAAGGTGTTACACAGAAGGAGACAATGTGTCTTCATCATTCAGCTCAACTGCTGAACCCCACTTCCATTTAAAACAAAGATTTCTGATGTTTGCAGTGGATGGAGATGATCAATTGTTCATCCAAGATCCAAGTTGCAATGTTGATCCACTTGGTTTGATGAAAAGCTAAGTGTTGAGCACGAAGGCAGGCAGAACATGTGTCTGCTTGGTACCGAGGCACTCTACCTTCGCCAGGAGTGGCACCGGGCAGTGACAGGGAATCGGCGGGCCCTGTGTTTCCCTCTCCTGTCTCACACCTACATCTCAGTTCAACTGAGAAAGAGCCAAATACAAATTCAAGTCTCAGTACAGGAGGAATCCCACTGCAGAGTGGGACCATGTCAAGCTGGAATGAAGTCAGAAAAGCAGACATATATAGATGCTCCTACAGATATACTTAGTGACACTTCACTCTGAACATGACAGCATAGTGAAGGGTGAGTTATGTTGATCTAAAAAGGATTGGACTTATTCCCCTTGAATAACATCCAGTACTTTTCAAATAAACCACAGCTGTTGTTCATCTGTTCCTTTGAGATACAGAAAATGCAGAGTTAATAAATGCATTATTTCCAATGCTCCACTCCTCCCCCTCACTGATCTGTTGTCTTTATACTTCAAAGGACAGGGAATTCTGAAGACTTACTATTTTCACCTCTCATGGGCCCTGGAGGGCTCCACTATTTTTTTATGTGTTTCTTTTAAACTAGTGATTTGCAATCTGCTGCGTGAACCATTGTGCATTCCCATCACCACCATTGGAATCGGGAAACACAAACGTGTCTTCAAAGCATGCATCCTGGTCCTGGCCGGTTGGCTCAGTGGTAGAGTGTCATCCTGGCCTATGGATGTCCCAGGTTCGATTCCTGGTCAGGGCACACAGGAGAAGCGCCCATCTGCTTCTCCGCCCTTCCCCCTCTTCTTTCTCTCTGTCTCTCTCTCTCTTCCCCTCCCACAGCCAAGGCTCCATTGGAGCAAATTTGGCCCGGGTGCTGAGGATGGCTCCATGACCTCTGCCTCAGGTGCTAGAATGGCTCTGGTTGCAACAGAACAACACCCCAGATGGGTAGAGCATCACCCACTGGCAGGCATGCTGGGTGGATCCTGGCCAGGTGCATGTGGGAGTCTGTCTCTGCCTCTCCACTTCTCACTTCAGAAAAATACAAAAGAAAAAAGAAACATGCATCCCTGTCGTCCCGGAGTCTCACGGATGCACTCCACAACGAGCTTGGGGTCACAGGGGAGTTCCTCAACCTCTGTTCTTCCTTGCATTTCTTTGACACAAATATCATTTCAGGCTCCAAGCTACCAAATTAGGCTGTGACCAACTGCGGAAATTTACCTGACTCCAGAATAATGAGTTTCAAAGGCCAAGAAGAGAGTACGAATTTGAACATATCCTTGTATCAAAATGGAAAACAAAACAAAACAGACAGCCAACCTCCTCTGGTCAGTGGGAAGTCTGATGTCATATTTCATGGGTAGTTATTCTCTCTTAAATGTCACATTTTTCCAGAGCCTCTGCATAATCTAGAATCAAAAGATTTCATTTTTGAAGGAATATGTCTCACTTTTCTCAATTACTACCATTTTCAGAGAACTGCCACCTTCTCTCAGCCGGTGACAGTGTCTAGGGTACAGCCTAGACACTCACATAATATGACCTAGACTCAGACTTCCAATAAATGGCAGAATTCTTGGATGTTGAGAGCTGTTTTATTTTTATATTTATATCTTAGAATTTTTCATTGATTTGAGAGAGAGAGAGGGAAAGGGAGGAAAAGAAAGAGAGAAGCATCAACTTGGTCCACTTAGCCGTTCTTTTTTAACTGTGTGCTCATTGAGTGCTTCTCATACATGCCCTGATTGGGGATCGAACCCGGGACCTCAGTGCAGCCGGGCAACACTCTATTCACTGAGCCACCCAGCCAGGGCAAGAGATATTTTAGAATCATCTTCTTAGATAACTAGAGCATCATAACTTAATATGATATCTAAATAAAAATTAAATATTTTAACATAAGTGATCTAAACATTTTATTTCTACTATATCATTCATAGAATGATACCTATGCATTTCAAGCTCTTCAAATGCTTTTTCCTTTAGCATTCTTCCTGTGGCTTTATTTAGGCCACAAGGCTTTAGAAAGAGAGAATGCTGACCATGGGAAAAGATGCCACCTGCTCATATCTGAAATCTGAATTATGCTGGCGATATGGAACCATTTTGAGAAAATCTTCT
Organism: Rhynchonycteris naso; assembly: GCA_037038555.1. Classification (NCBI taxonomy): domain Eukaryota; kingdom Metazoa; phylum Chordata; class Mammalia; order Chiroptera; family Emballonuridae; genus Rhynchonycteris; species Rhynchonycteris naso. The sequence goes on along the minus strand of CM072999.1, from coordinate 134,083,908 downwards.
CTCTCTGTCTCCTCCCCCTCCACACACACACACACACACACACACACACACACACACACATGCATACATTCTGTACCTTTGACAAAGCAACCTCTAAAGAAAAATACAATTATTAGTGCTCCTTGCAATCTATTTAATAGTAACTCTGGCAGAGAGGTGGAAACCACTGTGAACATGAGGCAACATCAGAATAAGCCAACAACATTGAAATTTGATGTTGCTTCATTTGGAATAATTTAAACGAGCAAGGGGTTATATGATGGTCATTTGTTCATAAACCGTGACTTCCTGTTATACATTCCATAGTTATAGAATCATAACAAATTATAATTATAAAATAGCTGAGATTATTTGAGGAATGAAGCATGGCAGTGAATTATTATTCTGAGCAGTGAATTAAATATAACATTGGATTTGGCTATCGATCTGTTAGAATCATATAGATAGACCTTGGATTCAATTTTGTTTCGCTGGTACAAGAATTCATATGTTTTGTATCTTTGGTTTTCTCAGACATTCTATGTATCTGTTATGGTTGTTAAACTGGTAATTGAATCAATACATACATTCTATGTATCTTAAAAAAATGGTTTGCATTTGCTTATGTTTTATTTATTATATGTTAAGTAGATGTGTATGGATTGGTCTCTCCTATTTCTGGGTGACTTTTTGAATGCTTACTGTGTTATTCAATTTCCAGCTCCAAGTACAATGGCATATCTCTCTCTATATATATATATAGATTTACATATACATATATATATGTTATTTAAATAAATATTCTAACATTAATTTTAGACCTTTAACAAAATGACATTACCAAAAAATGAACACATGATAATCACTTTTGGCATTTTCATACATGTTTTTTGCTCAGTATCCCAAATGAGTGTTTTGAAGTGCCTATAAGTTGCCTATTCCTAGACACTAAGAGATAGGAAATTAAAAAACACCACTATTTTTCTTAAGCTTTAAGAGATGATTTGCAATGCTTTTCTTAAAGTTTGAAAAATTAACTTCATGCTATTATTCCCTGGGCCTCTCTTGTTTCTCCTGTCATATGAACAAGTTTCTGATCTTTCAGCTTCTCCTTTACTTCCCTTAAAGTCTAATTTGTCAGCGGTCCTCCAATGGGACACCTCGCATGAAACATACACTCCAGATTTGTGTCAGACCCAGTTAAGGTCAATGCCAGCAATGTTGGGGGCCACTAGGAGCTTGAGGGGCAGACTCCCTTGCTCCCCCCTACCCCTTTGACCTATTGAATCCTCTGATGTGGTCAAATCCCAGGTGACTCAGGTGAACCTTCAGGTATGAGCAGCCCTGGCCCATGAGCCAACAGGTTGCTCACTAATCTCGAGCTCGCTATGATTTTCTGAGATGTATGTAAAGCTAACTTACCTTTTTGAAAGGCTGAATCCTAGGATAGCTCACCTGCCACTTGTGATGAATCCTGGGCTTGCTTTATTTACTTTTCAAATGAACTACTTTTCATCTCAGTCCCTCTTGTAAAATCATGACGGCAATGGTGATCACCATCATGGTGACTACCATTTCTGGAGCATGGACCTCGTGCTATAGACCATGTTAAGAAGCACTTTGTGCCTGTTATCTTGTGTGACCCTCCCCCGTTTCCATGGAAGAAGGAGAGAACCGAGTCTTAAGAAATAATTAATTGACCCAAGTCATAGAAGAGTCGGATTTCATTGATTCAATTCCCAGTTCTAACAACCTTTAAAGTTCACTTTCCTAAATCCCCCAATAAAGACAAATAATAAATCCCCCTCCTTAAACACATGCCTTACGTACAAGACTGGCCATTTTCCTTCTAGGACATTTTGTATCTCTTCCTTTGGTCTTTCACTATAGCTTTCCAGAGTCTGTTGTAAATTTTTCATGACTGCCTGCTATCTCTGCACTACTAATACATTAATTTAACTGCCATTTTACCTCCTAGAAAGTAAATAATAAAAATCTCACAATAAACAGTCAGGGAGAGAATCCATCTGGCTGGTGCCCACGCATATTAAGCAGCAATCCTATGAAAGTCCTGTTCTTTAGTAACTTTATTCTTCACTGCCATTGGGTTCATATATCTATTAAATTTCAAATTGAGGACTTACAGATTGTAAGGCTTCGGGATCTGCCACAGAGAAGAGGCAGGAAAATAAAGAATGTGGATTTAGCAAGAAGTTTCAGGGAAACTAGGACAGGACCATGAGGGAGGTTTCTAGTAACTGAGAGAGGGTCTGAGGCAGTCACAGAGGGACGCTCCATGTGACAGGCAGAGATTCCTGATCAAAGGTTACAGCAGACTCTACTCAAAGCAGAAATCGACAGGGTCTCGTTTTTTATGAGGACCACAGAACATCTTCTTTGATATAAAATACGGTGGGAATTTTAGTGAGTAGGAACCTATGCTCAAATCAAAAACCTGGTCAGTGTGAGAAAGGGATGTGTCCACCATAGGACAAGACTTCCGTAAAAAAAAAAAAAAGATATGCAGAGGTAACTGAGGACAACAAGACTGAGCTAGGGTCTCTGACTTAGAGAATGACGCAGAAGGGGTCAATTAAGATGGTGACAGGGTGTCTCCCGAACTCGTTCCTGCCACAGACACGTGGTACCGCTACCCATAGGCCATCCACAAGCTAGCCACGAGCCTCACAGTGTACATAAGGAGAACGAGAGGAAACCCATATCAAAACAGATGGTGTAACTGCAGAGCGAGCTCAAAATGACCTTCTCCTGTGTGAAAAGCTAGTGAGTTGCTTTTCAGAGACAACAGACCAAAACCCCAAGTCACGCAGCCAGGGCATGTGCAGAGGAGAGATTGGTGACCTCTAGCTGTCCCTGGAACCAAAGCCTTGGCATCACCACCCTGATACATACACGGAACCCAAAGGACAGGGACAGAAGCCAAACTTGAACCTAGGAACCCTTGCAGAAGCCAAGGGTCTCCTGTGCAGGAAGAATGGGGATACTCCATTACCATAAATGGCCAGGTTCCAAGGTTCCTCCAATTAAAACTTGCCCCCCAGCACTTTTATATTCCTGCCCTCCCAGCCCCTTAAGACGCCCTGACCTGGCCCATCCAGCAAGACTGTTAGGTCTTTCACCTTCCCAGTTGGCCTCTTCGCGATCAATAAACCTCCCCTTACTCCAAACCCTGATGTTTTAGGTTTGGGCTTAAGCATCAACCACATGGACTTTGGTAATAACAGGAAAGACTGAGACACATGCTTACCATTGGTCCCAACCCCAGGGGGGTGACATACAGTCAGGAGGGAACCCTCAACTCCTGGTTTCTCCATGAGGAGTGAAGAATGTGAACCATTTAAGACCCCAGTTTTTAAGACTTCCACACAAGGGAGAGGTCCACAAAACACCTAGCACTCAAAGCCAGTGAGGTTGCACCCAGGAGACCCGCAAGACTCAAACAAAGACGCTGTTGTTAACTGGAGTATGAGCATGCACCATGGGTGCCTGCCCAAGGCCCAGCACAGAGGGACTCAGTCTTCCCCCGAGGGGAAAAGATACTTTAAAAGCTGCTGCCCTTGCCTGACCTGTGGTGGCGCAGTGGATAAAGCGTCAACCTGGGAACACTGAGGTCGCCAGTTCAAAACCCTGCACTGGTCTGGTCAAGGCACATATGGGAGTTGATGCTTCTAGCTCCTCCCCCCTTTCTCTCTCTCTCTCTCTCTCTCTCTCTCTCTCACTCTGTGTCTCCTCTCTAAAAAAAAAATGAATAAAAAAAAAAAAAGCTGCTGCCCAAGTGAGGGGCAGGTTCTAATTGAACACACACCTGGGGCTGATTGTGTTCCTCCCAGAGACCCAGGAGACCAGCGGACACCTCCCTCATCACCTCCCTCGGGGTAGTATCTTCCTAGAAGGAGCTGGTATACATCTGGGCACCACAGCTTTTGCACGGCTGTTGTAAAGACAGGTCCTAGGATCCCTGGGCTCTGATGGACTCTCATTCAGAAGACCCACCAGTTTTATTTGGGGAACAGGAAGACAGAAGTTTCAGGTTATAAGGTTTGCTTGATAATAAACATTCTTTTGGCCCTAGAAAATAAGTACATCTTCACTACTTTATAGTGAACACACATGACAAGAAATAGAATATAAAACAAATCAATTAAATATAAACACAAAGAAACAGCTTAGATGAAAAATATGTGAGTAAATAAATTCTTTAAAGGGTTATATAATACATAGACTATATTAGGAAAATCATATATATATATATACCCCTATGTGGGTTTAGATTTTCTGACAACCACAGGACAGAAAGAAGATATTTTGTGATTCAGTTATGGGAAAAAATAACAGGTTAGGTTATTTAGGGGACATTTTCCTCTCCCGGCTTTAAAATGTTGCTTTACTTTTAGTCACATAGTAATAACATGCAAAAATTTTTGACATATTTTAACTGTAAAGTCAGAAACTGACTTTATTTGTTTATTTTACACTTTAATGTCTCCCAGAAAAGCTATCAGTAAAATTCACTGAACGTGCTAAAATATGCTAACCTTCATCTGTCTTTGGATGTCATCATTATATTGTATTGAAATTTGCCACTTAACTACAGCTATTATAATCGCTTAATCAGCTATTATAACCTTGTGTCATTTAAAAGGCTATTAATTTGACAAATTACTGCACTTGTCAGAGATCACATGGGTTTAAGTCTGAAATGAAATTTGGATTCAGGATACTACCTGATAAACTATTTGATCTCAAAAAGTAGAAATTAAATTGAACTCAATTTAGGTTAGAATTAGGAAAATAAAGCAAAAATGAATTTTAGCCTATTGCGATGGGCTTTGTCTATGACAACTGCGTTCACACAGAAAAGTATATGGGACAAAATTGAATATTAATAAAACTAAAAATACAATTATTATGATATTCTTTCTTTCATAAAGTTTCACATTAGTGTTTGGATTTTAGATGTTAAAACGTGTGTTGAATAATATGTCTTAGACAAATAAAAATGAACTAGAATAAATGTAAACAGTTATTCTAATAACAACAGCAATAAAATTTTATTCACTTGGTCCCTAAAGAGTAATACTCAGACACCATCCTGAGAACTTCGGCTCAACACATTTTACTGTGACAACCAACTGTAATAATGTCATACACAGTGAGATTCGAGTGAATAATTTCCCTTAGGTTTCAGGTCCAAAAGCAGTCCACTCTTTAACCCAGAATTATTCTTCATTCTGTGGCTTATTCTCAAAATATGAGTTATACTCACATTTTTCTCATGCTTTCCTATCCCCACCATCTCATAACCAGATCCTTCTGGGAGACTCTTTTCTCCTCGGAAGCAGTCTACCTTACAAGTCCTTTCCAGTGGATACTCATGTGGAAATAATCAAGATGTCTCTTATTGCTAAAAAAAAAAAAAAAAAGGTGTTTGCGGTCTATCACTTTCTAATTTTTTTTTAAATAGTAGGAAAACTTATTTTAAGACAGTGGCTTTTTTATCATCTTAGAAGAAAACATAGGCAGCAGGTTCTCCGACATCTGTAGCAGCAGTATATTTGCTGATTTATCTCCATGGGCAACTGAAATAAAAGGCAAGATAAACAAATGGGACTATATCAAACTAAAAAGTTTTTGCACAGCTAAAGACAATAGGAACAGAATAAAAAGACAAACCACACAATGGGAGAACATATTCGACAGCACATCTGATAAGGGGTTAATAACTAAAATTTATAAAGAACTTATAAAACTCAACACCAGGAAGACAAACAACCCAATCAAAAAATGGGCAAAAGAAATGAATAGAAATTTCTCCAAAGAGGACATACAGATGGCCAATAGGCATATGAAAAAATGCTCAACATCACTAATCATTAGAGAAATGCAAATTAAAACCACAATGAGATATCACCTCACACCAGTCAGAATGGCACTCATCAGCAAAACAACACAGAATAAGTGCTGGCCAGGATGTGGAGAAAAGGGAACCCTTCTGCACTGCTGGTGGGAATGCAGACTGGTGCAGCCACTGTAGAAAACAGTTTGGAGATTCCTCAGAAAATTAAAAATCGAACTGCCTTTTGACCCAGCTATCCCACTTTTAGGAATATACCCTAAGAACACCATAGCACTGTTCGAAAAGAAGAAATGCGCCCCCATGTTCGTGGCAGCATTGTTCACAATAGCGAAGATCTGGAACCAGCCCAAGTGTCCGTCAGAAGACGAGTGGATTAAAAAGCTATGGTACATATATACTATGGAATACTACTCAGTCATAAGAAACAATGACATCGGATCATTTATAACAAAATGGATGTACCTTGATAACGTTATACGGAGTGAAATAAGTAAATCAGAAAAAAAGAAAAACTGAGAACAGCATGATTCCATACATAGGTGGGACATAAAAGTGAGAATATGAGACATGGACAAGAGAGTGGTGGTTATGGGATGGGGGGAGGGAGGGAAGAGTGGGATAGGGAGGAGGGGAGGGACACAGGGAAAACCAGATCGAAGGTGACAGAGGACAATTTGACTTTTGGTGATGGGTATGCAACACAATTGAATGATAAGATAACCTGGAGATGTTTTCATTGTACATATGTACCCTGATTTATTGGAGTCACCCCATTAGAATTAATAATAATAAAATATATATATAAAAATAAAAAAGAAAAAAAAAGAGAAAAAAAGAAAAGACAGTGGCTTTTACTAATAAAGATCTTTCTCCCTAAAATTCCTGGAATAGGATATTTTAATATTTTATTTTCTATAAATTAAAAAATGTATATTCCTCACAAAGACTGTGTTTCAACAAAAAGATACCCCATAGTCATTCTAACTATACAAATTCTCTCTTGGTTACAACTATTATTGTTGGAATTAATTATCATCTAATGTCTTGTGTCACTTGTATGTATAAAATAGAAGCAATCCTATTATGTGCATGCAATTTTTACACACATGATTAATTCTCTGAAAATGCTTTGACATTGGTCAAGTCTTTGGCAATGTTAGTCTCATATTGAGAAAGCATGAAGTACTACAAGACCATGTTATACATGCTCTTGTGAAGTTAGAGAGGCCAATGCTATTGAGAATAAGGACCCTCCTGAAGTACAAGTATGAGATGCTGAGATTTTTCAGTAGAATAGAATATTGTTGAATTTACAAATGTCAACTATCACTCACTATTGAGTTAATGCCAACTGGTATTATATACAAAGCCAATAGGAGGAACAAGGATTATAATCACAGGAAGACATCACAGCTCTCTACCCTGAAAGAAAGTGCAGAAATCAGCAGGATCACTATAGGGATGTATGATGGAATTTTAGCAGCAAGGCAAAGAAATGACTCTCACATCTAGAGGAATAATGAAGATACATATGTTAAGAAAATTATCTAAGAGCTTGGTGAAATAGCAATTCATGACACTGCCTCGGAGTGTCTAATTAACATGCTCTCCGAGTCAGTACAATGTTTGTCCGCAGGCTATACAAATCCTGATAAAGTTGTTAGAGCCAAAGAACTATATAGATTAAAAAATATAATGAGCAAACAATCATTTGTTTATCTTCCCGAAAGCAGTGAAGAGATGCCAGTCACACTTTAAATGACACCTGCTATAGTCAATACTCATACGAAGCAAGCCATTCTTCCATTGTTTAATCAATACAGAATCTGTTCAGAGTGACAGAAACAAGAAGAATTCTTGGTTATGGGAAAAGCCGTGTATCTAAGTAATCATGCGTTAGGTAAGGCATTTAGATGCATGTGAAACCCATGTTCCTTTGGTCTTTTGGATTAATGAATAATCTATCATGGCACAAGAACATGGCCATGACCATTGAAATCACTCAGTCGTTAGCATTTGCTGTACATCTTATTAATAAAAAATAGTAATAAATTATTTTGGAATACAAAAGTAAAAATGTATATAGCAACAGATGATGTCATTTTCTTGCCAACTGTGTTTTAACTGTGCTCTAAAAATGAGAGAAAAGAAAGGAAAAGCCAAGGCAGAGAAATTCAGAATGTGGAAAATTCTGTAAGATCAGCAACCGGAACTTCAAAAAATGTTATTCTCATAGGAGACAAAAAAAATGTAGGAACTTCTCAAGAGTTGGCTGAAATAAAGACACATGAAAACCGACTGTCGTGTCTGAATCATGAGATAAAGGCTATGGTAGGGGGGTATTTTTTTTAGACAATTGTGGACATTTAACTATGAGCCACAGGAATAGGACAGACAAAGCAGAAATTCTGTGATTTATTCCCTCCCAACCAGCAGGAGGTCTGCCGGAGAGAAAGAAGGTCTCTGAGCCATCTTCTTATAAACTTCCCAGGCCCAGAGATTCTGGCCAGAAGATAACCGTCTTTGCTAACAACGTCATCTTATCGATGGCCTGCTTTAAAAAGAATAACTGGTTTTCTAGGGTCCCTTCCAAGAAACAAAGCTCCATTCAGAGGGTTGATGAGGCGTGGATCCTTGGAAATTATTGCATAAGTCAGATCCCAGCAGTTGTGCAACAAAATATAAAATGCTTTTGTGGCTAAATAACTCCCTTTCTCATAAGTGACATGAACTGCACAACTTGCTGAGGGATCTCTCAAGTTCAAGACCCAGGGACATCACTGTGAAGAGAAAGAGCCTAGAGACCTGAGTGATGGCTTCAGATTCAGACCTTTTCCTCCTTTGCTTGTGTTTGTTTCTGTGTGTGTGTGTGTGTGAGTGAGAGAGAGAGAGAGAGAGAGAGAGAGAGAGAGATAGGGACAGAGAGAGGGATAGATAGAGACAGACAGACAGAAAGGGAGAGATGAGAAGCATCAATTCTTTGTTGCAGCTCCTTAGTTGATCACTTTCTCACATGTTCCTGATTGGGGGGCTAAGCAGACTGAGCCACCCCTTGCTGGAGCCAGCGACCTTGGGTTCAAGCTGGTGAGCTTTTGCTCAAGCCAGATGAGCACATGCTTAAGCTGGTGACCTCGGGGTCTCGAACCTGGGTCCTCTGCTTCCCAGTCCAACACTCTATCCACTGTGCCACCGCCTGGTCACACTTTGCTTGTGTTTCTTGAGTATGCATGTCTTTAAACCCATTAGTAAATCTTATTCTAATTTTATCAAAAGCAAATCGATGTCGCACTTGTTTTCTCCTCACTTTCTATAAATATTTCCAAAACCATCTAAAAGTTTCTTTCAATGTCCGTTTTACTAACAAAGACCTAAATCATCATTTCTTGAGTATTAATTCCACAGTGTGAATTCGTTGTGAACTACCTACCTGTAATGCATGCAACACTAGTTTAACTTCAAATATATTTTCCCATGTTCATACACATTTCAAAAATCCAAATGTAAACAAATCAAGATTGATGGGTGTTTACATGTTGATTTGTATCAATTTCCCCACAGGCTGCTGAGATGAGCGGGTCATCCCTGATAATCCGCCTAAAGGACCTTCACAGGGTTTTGGAAACAGTGGGAACTGTTCTTGTATGACTGTACTTTATTCAGTACCATCAATGGAGTGCGATTGCTATTGGTTTAGGAATGAAAGGGTGTGATATCCCATTCAAATTAGTCTTTTTTTTTTTTCTGGCAAATAAGGATTCTCAAACAGGATGACACTGAGAATCAATAATGTTGCTAGTGAAGCTTGCTACATTTCAGGTATCTGCCAGTCAAAATGCTGCCTAACTTTAACTGAGGGATCCGTCAGGGAGAAGGGTGCACGATCTGGAAACAGAAATGTGTAGAACAGGGTTTTTTTAGGCATCGGAGCAGTCCCTGATGATCAGAGGCCACTCTGTGGAAATCCAGATTGGGGTTCCTAAGCAAAGGGATGGATTGCACAGGGCCCTAGAGCCACATGGTAATCAAACACAGGACATTGTCCAAGTGAAGTGAGGTGGAAGGAGCCTCTAAGACTCTTATACAATGAAACAGAATATAGAGACTTCCTGTGAAAATTGCTGCTATGGTAGGCTTTGGCTTTTTTTTTTTTCAGGCAGTATCATATGACTAGTTTCCAAATTAGGTAATGATTCACATGGACCCCAGTTTCTCTGTGATACAGGCTCCCTTCCATCCTCCTCTGGGCATCTCATTCCTGGGGACTTCCCTCCTATTCTCTCCTAGTGCAGGTGGACCGACCTGCCCTGTTGGAGCAAACAGGTGTCCACTCTTTTCTGTACGGTTCCCCTCGTCCTTGTTTCCTCTGCAAGATCTGTGGATCGCTGACATTCAAGAAATTTCCAGATAAGGATTTAATGTAAAAAGTTCAAACAAGCGCCTTGCCTTGTGGATTTCATGTATTGTCATGTACTATTTTATTTTCAGTTGGACACCTGAAGCTAATATAAAATAATATCGAATGTCAACCATAACAGAAAAAGAAAAATAAATGAATAAAATGTTGAATTGCATGAAGTTTTTGGAACCATTGCGGTCCAAAATTGATAGAATTTAAGCCGCATGACTTTTAGTTTCTACTGGAAATTATACATTGAAACAATGCACGGATGGTTATACAATGATGACAGCGGCAAAGAGATGAACATATTTATTCGACAAGCACTGAGCAGCTGCTGTGGTCAGGCAACTGCTATGTGTCACGGATACAACAGTGAACAAGCGGGCAGAATCCCCACCATGGAAGTTGTTGAGCACCTAACAGTTCATGTTTACAAGGTCAGACATTGGTCAGAACTATAAAAGAATAGAGGAGAAAGGGGTAGAAAGAGAAGGCAGGTTGCACTATTAGCCAGTGTCAGAAGGGAGGCTTTCCTGGTGAGACTGTTCAGATCCCTTAAGGCAGAAAGGCTGATCTGGGAGGAACTCCCCTTCAGGACAAGAGAGATGCTGATGCCTGTGTGTCTTGTCTCTGCAACGATCACCTGTTTGCTCCAAATGGAGGCTGTGGATTTTCTTCATGTGAACAGTGTGGATTACCCTTAGATGCCAACACTAAGTCCCCAGTCATAAACTGTCACTAATTTCACTGAACGAGTGCTCTTGACAATGATCATCTGTAGAGAGTTGTGACTATTAAAAGATTCACAACCCTTTACATATCCCTCATCTGGGAAGAGGCAGCCCAGTTAGGGGCACTCAGCTAGTCTTTCACAGCAAAACATGAACACAAGGCACATTCCTGGTCCGATGAAGACAAAGACGGAATCTTAACTCGACGGGCATTTTTCCTGCTCCGAATTGGAGAGATACTCTTTTACTCTGGGATTCTTGTATGTGTCACTGGGGCTGTTTCCAGAGAATGCACCTGCCAGGTTGGGGAAGACTCACCACGATCAATTTCAGGAAACATATCACCCCTTCAACATGGGTGGGTGGGCTGGTGTCATTCTGTGAAAGGGAGTCACTTCTTGTCTCAGAACACGTGGGCGCTCACACATCTGGCTCGGCTAACGGAGTGTCTTCTGTCCTAGGACTTGAAGTACTTTCCTTCTCCTCATCTCATTCTATGACACTTCTAGTTCGAGGGGTTTAGAAGCGACCCATGCATTTTGAGAGGTGTTTTACCCCATCGTCTGTATAAGGACATCGTATCGGTCAACACTGTCTCCAATTTATAGATTTATAAATGACCAACTACAACTGACAGAAGATAAGTAAATGAGCAGATGTTTGCCACGTAGTGTCAGATCTCTGGTCCCATCCACCCCCAAGAACATGGGTGTTCTTCTGGCCTAGTGGTTCCAAACATGTAATGTGCATGACAGTCGCTTGGGCAATTGTTAAACCCCAAATGCTGACACAGTAGGTTTGGGTTGCGGCCCACGAATTCATGTATCCCTAACAAGTTCCAGGTGAGGCTGAGGTCACCGCGTGGGAACCTTGGTGTGAGAGCACCAATGTTTCTGTGTTGGCCCGGAGGCTCTCACCATGACTTTTAGAAAGCTCAACATTTGATCTTGGAAGTTTTCATCTACCTTGCTGTGTTTATCTAGAGCAACCTAGTGCAGGTGAAAAATAAAAATAAGAAACAGTGGGTTGGGAAACCATTCTCAGGAGGTGGGTTCCTCTCTCTACCATGAGGTAGGGTTGACTCGAAGTCAAAGGTTGGAAAGCCATGATGACTTCCTCTAGAATTACGGTGCCGAGGGAACAGAACAGCTCAGTCACAGTGACAATGACTTGTACAGTGCACTTAACTCTCATGAGCAAATGGTTTTGCATAATTAGTATGATGGGGTCACTTGGTGAGCTCTTTCCACATAACCTATTTTGAACTGAATTTGAAACTGTCTGGCAGCGTGCCAGGCCATGGGCCCTATAAAGCTCTTAACCACCTCAGAAGACACATGGCCAAGGACTTTTTATGAGTGACTTACACCTGTTGAACTTAAGTGAAAATGAAAAGAACAAGTCTCTTGGCACTTTTTATCTTTTTTTTTTTTTTTGTCTAAAACAGTATTTGCTGAAATGTCTCATCAGCAGATAGGCATCATTCCTAAGAACCTGCAAGACTCCTCCTGGCATGTCCTGTTAAGATCCAGATGTCTGAAACCCTTTGCAAATGAACTATGATGAGTCCCTGTACAATCTCTGGTGACTAAAGAACTTAGCTGGTAACTCATACCCAACTTATTCTTCCTAACACGCTCTGGGTGGTTATTTGTGACGGGATATTATGTTGGACAGGACCAAGTTGGAGGTTTTCTCCTCGTCTTTAGGGTGGGGGAAGGGGGAGGGAGAGAGCCAGATGGTGGAGGGAAACTGAACCTTTTCCGGAGCACTTTACTGTCTCCTGGGGGCCGTGGCCAGGGCTCCTGGGAGGTGGAGAACACCACAAACGTCTCCGTTCTCTAGAATAGTTATTTCCCAATGTTTTTCTGATTTCTTTGGAAAACTATGTATTTCCTGTCCCATTTAAATTGACATACTAGGTTTTTTATCATGAGGTAAAGTAGAAAGGACCTAATTTGCAATATTGTAAATATTGATATTATGCACTAAAACTACGGAATCTAATTTAGATGTCTGCCAGACAACAAACACCAGTGTCATTCATTATCCGCCAGAGTCCGTTTAAAACACAGAAAAAAATAACCTCTTTAACAGTCATGAGTTTTATACCATGGCATTTCTGTCTTTGAATTCCTAATTGCATGTGACCTTCCCAAAGTATTCTATCCTCTTGTAACATGCTTCTGTTTTTAAAAATAGTTACATGAACACCCATAGTACTTCTCTGCAAGCATATGTGTGTATATATATAAGGAGATATATATATATATATATATATATATATATATATATATATATATATATATATATATCCTTGTAGACAATATCTATTTTATATAAAATTTTAAATGCTGTAATCCCAAATTGCTGTTCATTTTTTTTCTTCCAAATTGGCACATTCATATAATTGTCATTGAGACACAGATCATCGAAACAATATATTTGAGTGCCTGGTAAATAGCATAAGACAAAATTATATCCAAAATGTACCTTTCAATGAGTTAGGAGACATATACATATATATATAAATTAAACTATCATCTTTCCCCCTGGCACTCCAGGGAGGTGTCCTCCTTGGGGCAATGGCCATAGTAGAACTCGGGTGACAGCTGACCTGGCTCCTCCCATTGTTAGCTGTGTGATTTGGGGCAAGTTAATTAACATCCCTATGCCCCATCCTCCTCATCTACAGAACAGAAATAATACTAGTCCCTATTTCATAAAGTTGTTATGAATACCCCATGAGTTAATTTATGGAAAGAATGAACCGTATATCACAGGCAGTACGTAAGTTTCAGCTGTTATCATGATTAACGTCATTGTGAAACTTCTAGCACAACCTCCCCAGGTGCCAGACCCTTCTTACCTCTGTCGCTTGGCTAATGACCACCCTTCATTAAGATGCTGGTCTTAACATTGATTTTCCTTGGGAAGCAATCTCTTATTCATGATTTTCCTCAGCCTGCCTGCCCCGGGTTTGGAACACTGATGGGCTTTTAGGAGCATGATTGAAAGTTACCCTCCTCTGTAGGCACTTTTTCTGGAGAACAGGTGTCTACCTCTGCCTACAGGTAGGAGACCCTCAAAATGAAGTGTTCGCCCTGCAGTGATCCTGGCCTTCGCTGATCTCCTCTCAGCACTTCTGTCACTGTGTTCTGTTCTGGTGCCACGATGAGCTCAATAGAGCCATCATTGTGACATAGCCCTGCATGTATTTTATGACCTTCTTAGAAAAAAAAATGATTGATTCCCGAACCACATAATGGATGTTAGTTTGACAACCTTTTGTAGACAATTAGATAACACAAGGTAAGTTAGAAGATGTATAATAAATAGGAGAAAATGAAAAGAACTGGTTTCTAGGGAGTCAGATTAATGAGAACATCACAGTCTTCATTGAAATTGCGGCCTATCGGGACAGCCAGAATTTAGAAAACCTGGCTTTACTGACAGCTTTCTCATGGGTGATTTGTTTAATTATAAATTATTATCCTTACTAAGAGAAAGGATTCTTTCTTACATAGATTGTTGGTACTTGTGAATGATTGCTTGAAGACAACTAATTACTTGACCAAACAGATATGAAGAAGAGGGAGCTTCAATCACTGTTCTCATAATAATAAATGGCTGACATTTATTCCTATTTCCTATAAACTAGAATAATTATTGGAAGACACTTGACAGTGCAACAGGGTCAACTCACACATTTACCAATATGTACACTGATGCTCACAGATGCATATGATTTTAAAGGATGCTGATATTTTGCTTTGATAAAAGCAAGATTTAAACCTAGTTCTGAGGAGTAATAAACCATGTTTCTCTCCCTTCCACAGGCTATCCTGAATTTTGAAATGCTGATGATCAAGGCTAATTATTAATCAAGATAAAGATGGCACAATCTTAAATTCATTAAATAAAAAATCCCAGTTGTTCAGTGAGTTTTCTTTCTTGATGCATAGGATATGTTATTAGACAATAATAACTGCTTTTTAAATTTATAGGAAATGGCAATTGTTCCTCACAATTGCAAGATAAATAAATAAGCATCTACGTTGGACTTTTCAATGGAAAAATAATCTAGGATTTGTTGTGTTTGGCTTGAAGCCGTATATAATTACTTCGTGTTAGGGGACATTGTTAGGAGCACTGTCATATGGGTTGTTGTGACCATGTGTGAATAGCGAGAACACCTATCCCCCACCACACCAGCCAATAGCACATGAGAAGTTCTGTATGAAGCATCTAACATGCATATTTTAGTTCTTATTTACGATAAATCAATGAAACCCATGTGTAGAAAAACAATCATGAAATTTAGAGGCACGTCCTTAAAATCACACAGCTACGCAGCCAGCGTAGAGTGCAAACCCAAGTTGTCTGAGCCCAAATGAGGAGTGGAAGCGGTGTGCTTTCTTTAGACAGGGTTCTAAATGGTTTCCAAGTTAAAATACTGATAGTTCACATAGTCACCGTCATATTTACTGGCCTCTTTTCATTCTGACAACGAACCTGAGAGTGAAGTGGTGCTTCCCTTATTTTATGAGTACACATGGTACCTAGAAGGCTAAGGGTTGTGTATGGTAAAGCCAAAGTTGGAGCTGAAATCCGCCCATCTGCCGGGCCCTCCCTGCTGCACAAAGCATCTTGCTTCCCAGCGCCCAATGCCACCGTGTGCTCAGAGCTCTGCCCTTCTCTCACCTCCTCTCCTAACCACAGGGCTTCTCTACCACGGCCACATCTTTAGAACAATGCATAGAGGAGGCTCATCACAGAAAACACCCTGACCTTTAAATTCATGAGATGTTTGATTATAATTATTTTCTTCATGCAATTGAAGTAGAGGCGGCACGTTAAAAATTCAATGTTAAAAAAAAAAATTCAATGTTAATTTCTCCAGCATAGCAAAACATTCTTTTGACCCCAAACAAATCTCTGCTTGTTCTTAAACATGAGCCACAAGCATTAAGCTGATTAGGAGCATATGAAACAACGTGGATGAAACTCAAAATCCTAGTGCTACGTGAACAAAGCCACTCACCAACAGTGTACAAAGAGTGCATATGTGCATGGGGGTCCATTTACGTGAAATGCAGGCTAATCTGTAACATAAAAAGCAAACAGAGGTGACCTACAGCCAGGGAAGAGAGAGGGGCAGAATGCAAAGGGATATGAGGCATATTCGGGGGTTAATAAAAACATCCCCCATCTTCAGTGCAGTGGTGATTTTTTTGCGTAAAACAACTGTCAGAACACTTTGAATTGAACTCCACTGTGGCTGTCTTCTGCCTGCGATGTCATTCCTCTTCTCCTGGGTCCAGGGAGACGGTTTTTCATGGGGGGCAGCCCTTTGTCCTTGGTGTTCACATGCCTCTCTTGCTGGTGAGAGTCTGAGCAAGGGTGGGGCTCTTGACCTGTCCACACTCATGTCTGACCTAGCACCTGCCAGGGTAAATTCTGGATGATGCTTCTTAAAGCCAACTAGACATGCAGGGTCACACCGGGCAACACCTGTGCCCTTGAGGAAGTCAGAGACGACTGGGAGAGACAGCTGCCACAGGGTGGTGGGAGTGCCAACTAACACTGCGCTCCAAGTCGGTGGTGAATGAGGGAGGGCAGCAGCCAGCAAGGACTCTTCAAGGTCAAGCTCAGATTCCCCTCCGTTCTCCAAAGCTTCCCAGAGTTGCAGAGGTAATTCCTTTCCTTTCAGTTGTTAGAGTCCTTACAGATGACCGCATTTATTTGGTTCTAATGAGATGCTGTGAGTAAGGCAGGTTTCGCTTCCACGGAACTGCTCCTCTGTACAAGGGTGAGTTCGTAATGAGCTGACAGGTTCCCTCCAGGCCTTTGTGTGCTCAGAAGAACCTCGTGCCTTTAGCTGCAGGTCAGGAGCCGTGGACTCCTGATAGCGACATGCTCCTGACAATAATCGTCTTCATTTTCCTAAGCAGACTCCTGTATGTTTGAAAGACTAATCTGCCAAAGTGCATCGTAAATAGCATGATATATTAAAAGATCTATGTGGCTTAAGGTCATGGTAATGATGCTAGGATTAACCCAGCAGTCTAGAACTAAGACAAAGGTGAAAATCTCCCCACAGAACCTGGCATTTGAATGCATTTT
Organism: Rhynchonycteris naso; assembly: GCA_037038555.1. Classification (NCBI taxonomy): domain Eukaryota; kingdom Metazoa; phylum Chordata; class Mammalia; order Chiroptera; family Emballonuridae; genus Rhynchonycteris; species Rhynchonycteris naso. The sequence goes on along the minus strand of CM072999.1, from coordinate 134,066,795 downwards.
GTGGTATAATTATGCTTAAATCAGATGGGTGTGAGATTTACAGGGATGATCACTTAGTAAGTTATGTAATGTCTAATCATGGGGGGTGGGGGGGAAGACACCTGAAACTGTTATAACAATGTCAATTGTAACTGAAGAATAAAAATAATTTAAACACGAAAAAACAGATATAGGTAAGTTTGTAGCAGAGGAACTGTATTTAGTCACCAGTCTACAATCAAAATTACCAGCATCTCTGCATTGACTTTGAAATGCAAATTAAAATGGATGTTCATTTTATAAATAAAATTTAACATGAATTATATTTCAGATTAATTAAGTTTTGAATTCTTATTGGTCAATTGTGATGCATTATGGCATCCCAAGAACAAAACAGTGAGTAGAAGCCATTGGTGTTAGTTAATTTCAGTACTGGTGGTGGCTCTCTGAGAAGAATTCTGAGAGGTGCAAAGGGAGGTCCACCATCCCAACTTTGCACACGACAAAGCTCCCTTGACAGAGACATGCATCTTTTGAGCAAGTCGGAACCTCTCTGAAGACTTGAATAAAATAAAATAAAAGAAATAAAAATCTTTAAAGGTCCAAGAGAAAACCTTTGCAAACAGAGAGAAAAGCAAATGAAAAGTCGCTGAGGTTCGAGTGTTCCCCCCAAAAAACCCCAAACAGACCAACGAGGCTGACCAGGCAGTAGAGCAGTACATAGAGCATCGGACTGGGATGCAGAGGACCCAGGTTCGACCTGGAGGTCGCCAGCTTGAGCCCAGGCTCCTCTGGTTTGAGCAAGGGGTCACCGTCTGCTATAGCCCCACGGTCAAGGTGCATATGAGAAAACAATCAATGAACAACTAAGGTGCTGCAACGAAAATTTGATGCTTCTCATATCTCTCCCTTCCTGTCTGTCTGTCCTTATTTGTCCCTCTCTGACTTTCTCTGTCTCTGCCATAAAAACAATCAGGCCAACAAAGCGAAAAGGAAGCATTGGGTCCAAGGTGGACTGAGCCGGTGCAAGTGGTTTAGAAATGAGTTCGGAATGGAAGGCAGGGACCAAATCTTACAGAGATCCTCAGATCATGCTGAGAAGAGTAGATTTCATTATTCCAAGCTGTGACATGTTTTTTGTTTGTTTGTTTGTTTGTTTGTTTGTTCTGTTTAGGTTAATGCCTCAGCTGCTCCTGTGCCCACATCCTTTGAAGGGATAAACGTTTCAGATTACTTAACCTAATACCAAGATGATGGTTCACTGTCCTCCAGGGAGACCCTGTTCTGGGCAGTCAGCATATCCCTCCACGAGAAGAGTGCCCGCCCTCCTCCCTGCGTGGGAGATCCTCTGCCCTTTTGCTCACTAATGAAAACAAAACTGAAATAACAGCGCTCACAGAGCCAGAGGCACAGACGCTTGCAAGAAGAGAGACTAAACGTTTCTTCAAGCTTTGATCTTAAACTTCCAAACAGAAGGGCTACTGCGATTTTCTAGTATTTCACACAGTTTTACTTTCTTCTTTCTTTCTTTCTTTCTTTCTTTCTTTCTTTCTTTCTTTCTTTTGAATGTTTTTTAGAGATGATAAAGTGGCTGGTAAATTATTCAGAGGAATATGTCTACATTATGTATAGAAACAGAGTCCACAGTTTAGTCAATATCAGCTCCATGCTTGACTCTGCTATTCAGCGGGACCCAGAACCCTCCGAACACCTGCCCTTGCAGCAACAGGCTCCAGCGGGGTCATCACTTCTCGCATCCCTCCCCACAGGAGCCTGATGTTCCCAAACGCCATCTCCCACGTACGAGGAGTGACGCTTGCATGGTGGTTACTACCTGGGGGTCTAAGAGTCTTACCTTTATTAGCATTGACCCCTTGCAGCACACCAATGTGGCCATGATTAGTATGATCTTCTCCTAGTGGGGAAACTGAGGCACAAGGAAGTGAGGTCACTAGCCCAAGGTCACACAGCTTCCACGTAGATGGACCGTGACTGCAGTCTCCCTGATTTCTCCAGATCCGGGAGAGAATGTGGGTGTCATCTTGATTGTTTTCAAGGATAGCTTTGGTGCTTTACAGAAATAAGAAGAAGCGTGCGTAATGACAGACAGCTTTAGCATTTTAGTGCTTCGTGGACTTTACAGACCTCATGCCTCAGCTTGATGTGCGGAGCATCAGGGTTGAAAGAGAAAATGGTCAGAGACTCTTAGGAGACTTTACTAACAAAAGAGCCACTGGCTCTGTGTGTGTGTGTCTGTGTGTGTGTCTGTGTGTGTTTTCTTTAAACTGAAAAGGCCACTGACTGGTTATCTCCAAGAAATAAGACTCATTTTCCTCTCTCAGGAAAAACGTGCAATCCTCGCTAACAACCCCACAATCATCCTCTATAAATGTTTATTCTTCCTTTTGTTATTTGAGGATGTGCTTTCCTGGCTTTTTAACTCAGGTTGACATTTAAGCTTTAGGATGAACATAACAGAAATGTAATGTTGATGTACACATCTATGAGATTTAAGCTTGGAGAATGCTATGAACATGAACCATTGATTCATCCATTAATTACAGTTAATGTAAGGACTATGGCCCATTTGGATATCCCTAAGAGGCAGGACTAGGCTGGAGTAGTCTGTGGTTACTGGACCAGACTGGCTCTGGTCAGCAATGCCCGGGAGTCACAGTGCCCTCCACCGTTGGGCTTCCTTCCTGTATTCACCCCTCAGAATGTTGATGTCTTCCTGGTGTCTGGAAGCTGCTCACACACATTCACTTTAACACTACAGTCAACCCTTCTGATAGGACAGCAGTTGCTGCCCAATGGTCCACCTCTCTGCTGGTAAGCCCTACTGAACTGTGTCCTAAAGATGCCATCCCTCAGACACAGGGACAACTCAGTAACAGCAAGGCAGAACCGTGAGATGGATGTATGAATTTTAGACAAACCCCTTAAAGAAATTATTTGAGTGGACGATGTCATACTTTCCAAAAACTGTCAGGTAGGTAGCCTTCAGTATACCCAACTCAACTTCCTAGAAATAGGCCAGTTGGAGGAACAAGAAGTCCACAGACCTAAATGACTTCTAGGTCCCACCTCTTGCTTCTATGCTCTTGGGAATTATCATTTAAGTCCTCTGAATATCAATTTATTTACAGAAAACAAAAATCACATCACTTTCTGTACTAATTTCACTAATTTCTCTTAAGAATAAAATATATTTAAAACAAAAAAAGTACTAAAATGTATTCACTAAAAGCAAAAGCATTGTCATATTTTTATAAAACAACTATTTGCACCAATGACATCAATAGTGAGAGACTTAACGCAAATAAAATTTTGGGAAGTCAAACAGAGTTTAGTCAAGTAATTCCTAGGGGAGGAACCTACCAAATTAAAGACTAGTATAATACTGATTTAGGATAAGTGACTTACTTAGATAAAATGCATGGTTCTTTTCCTTTTAATGTTAGATTATTTAGTAACTACAGCCCTTTGCAGCACTGTTATAACAGCTGGCTACCCTTGTCCCACCCTAAACCTCCCACACACTCCCCTCCATCCCACCTCATTTTTTATTTATTAACCATTGGTGACAATGTAGTAAATCTGCTAATGGATACATATGCAATACAAATATATTTTGAGGTCCTCATGGCATCTTAGATATGAGTAGCCTAAACATTAGAGCACAGAAATGGCCCTGGAAGATACTCCTTCATGTTCCACCGAGTCTCTGGAGAAGAAGGTCAGCCCAGGCCTCCTTACCCATGTGACCTTAGAAGGTGAATTGTGAGAAGGGCTCAGTTCAGTGGCAAGTGTGAATCTTGGCTAAAGCTATGGAGGGACCTTTCAACATGTACCCTGTGTTTTCTTTCCAAAAAAATAATAGTAATGATAATAAGGCATATTTAAGTCAATAGTGAGGACAGAAATTTAGACTCTTTCACTGACAAAGATCTAACATAAAAACTTTTAACACAGAAAATCATATTCAACAATATCTTAACAACTCTAACCTATGTGTCAAGTTGTAGATTGCCATCCAACCTCCTGTTTTTGAAATATTAGCAGAGTTACGTATTAGAGAGAGAAATTTCTGACTCCACCCTTATGGCCCTGATCCAGAACAATCTGTGTGAAAAGAACACTTCTCATATCTTCCATGCAATGAAGTTAGAGAATTATTGACTCTGCTTTCTTCAGACATGGATTCAAATAACAAAAATTCAAATAACAGGTCTGCCACATTTGCTGCAGAGCCTTAGAAAAAATACTTGATCTCCTAAGAGCCCGATAGAGTCACAGGAAAAATGAGAAAAGAAGTCTCGGCCATTGGACTGTAGTGACGTTTGCATGTGCAATGCCCCATTGCCTTGTTCCTATCGCCTGCTCCTCTTGTGCGCTCAATGAATACAGCCATTATTATTATTAATCCTACTTTGGTATTTTCAATTAAATAAACATTACAGAAAATCAGTTTAGTCTTTGGGAAGACAGTTAAAATATAATAACTTCCAGAAAAAAAACTGTTTGAAAAAAAACCCACCAAATATAAATTGACATTGTTTCTAATGCAATTTTGCGAAGCTCCATTAAAGACACAATAGAGGCACAGTTAGAAACTCAGACACATACAACTTCTGTTCATTATTTTAAAATATATATTCATCAAAGAATAAATTGTATCATTGTTCCTTAAAAGTCTTAAAGCAAGTACGTATGCCTCCTTCATGTTTTTCATCTTCATTTTATTGACCTTTGGTGCAATAATTATCTCACCCAGGATTACTCATCACAGAAGCCCAGTGGAAGGTCATTCATGGTGTGCAGAATGTTGCATTTGCATGTACAGGCATACTCCCTTCTACTTGATTGCAGAGAAAACCATGTAACATTTTCCTGCTTTCCATTGACGTTAAAAGCGTAATAATGCACACAGGTTATCAGTGGCATAATAACAAAGTAATATATGAAAGTTATTTAAAATGTTAAATGAGTCAGACCAATGTAAGGTATTATTATCGCTTCTGTTATTACCAACGTGCACTATTAACAGTAATTACAGGCATCTAATGCCATTTGAACGGGAGACAGTAATAATAGCACCGGCATTTGCTGAGAGCCCACTTTGAGCCTGGCTCAAATACTTCATATGCGTCATGGCATTTAACCCTCTGAATACCTGAAGGAGGTTTGTCATATACCCACCTTTTTAGCTGGGTGGAGCACCTCGTTTATTTATTTTTTCTATTTCTCCCACTCCTCAAGCCTCATCCCTTTGGCAACCATCAGTTGGCTCTCTATGTCTATGGGCCTACTCCTGTTTTGTTGTTTAGTGAATTCGCTTGTCTTTGTCTGGTTCTTACATTCTGCATAGAAGTGAGATCATACCGTGTTTGTCCTTCTCTGTCTTCATATGCCATTTTCTAAGGGAGGAGACCGACACCGAGAGTGAAGTAGAGTTTCTGAAGTGCAGAGCCCTAGCACGGTTAGATGGGGACCTCGTCTTTCTCCCTCTCCGTTCTAGTATCCCTCTGGAATCCAGCCGGGTCTGTTCATGGTAGATGCTCAACGGTAAATGGACAGAGTTCTGGTAAGCTTTCTACCACCCCCTGCTCTCCAGGTGCCCCTGTCTGTGGTTCACCAAAGGCTCTTGTATTAGCCTGGGCTTTCCAGGGAAACTGAATCACCAGGCATATGCATGCACACAGAGAGACATTTATTTTAAGGAATTGGTTCACACATTTATGACGGCTGGCAAGTCCAAAATCTGCAGGATCAGCCGGTAGGCTGTAGATGCAGGGAGAGCTGCAGTATAAGTCTAAAGGTCGTCTGCTCGCATCTTCTTCCAAGGGGTCAGTCTTTCTTCTATCACCTGAATAGATAAGGCCTACCATGTTTTTGGAGAGTTATTGTGTTTCTTCAAAGCTTACTGATTAAATGTTAATCTTACCTAAAAAGTAAAAATACCTTAACAGAAACATCTAGAATAATGTTTGACAAAGTATCAGGTTTGGTGTCCTAGCTAAGTTGTCATCTGGTATTAACCATGAAAACCTGGCGGCCACAGTCCCAATCAAAGCATCACCACTCAAGGATGACCTGCAGTGAGCCACTTATTTTGTAATTTTGTAGTTTAATTTCAAATCGCAATGATGGACCTTCCAAAATCTGACCCCTTCTCTCCACCTCAGCTGCTACCATCACGGTCCATTCCCACCAAATCTCTGCTTCCTGCTTCTGCTAGTGCTCCTCTGTGGTCTGTTCTCAACAGAGTAGAAATGCAAAGTTCATTATGAAATTTCTCTGCTTAAAACTCCTGCATTGGTTTCCCTTGTCACTCAGTGAATATGCAAAGTCCTCCCAAGGACCTCCCAGGTCCTACAGGATCTGATCCAGGCTCACTCTCACTCTTTCCACTTTCCTCCCTTCCCACTTCACTTCAACTTCCTGAGCCTTGCCAGGCCCCCTACCTCCAGGATTTTGACTTATGTTCTTACACTGGCTGTGTCTTTGCCTAGAACATTCTGACCCCAAATACCCACATGGCTGATTCCTCGACCTTGGAAAACCCTTGTTCCAACCTCACCTTAATACGCCTACCCTGGCCACACCTTTAAAGACTGCAATCCATCCGCATTTGTTCTGGTTTTCTATTGCTTAAGTTACCACAGATGTAGCTGCTTAAAGCAAGACTATTTAGTATCTCAGAGTTATGTAGGTTGGACGTCCAGGTGGACTTGACTGGGTTCCCTGCTTAGCATCTCAGAAGGTGGGTCAAAGTGTGTCCTTCTAAAAGACAGCAACTATAATCAACCTTTCCACAAATTTTTTTCTGCAAATGGGAGCCAATAGAGTGGTAGCTGGGGGAGAAAAAGAGGTCAGGGAGATTTTACTCTTAGTGATGTGCAATATCTACCGTGTTTCTATGTTGATGAAAATGACATGAAAGAAACAGTGCATCGGTGTTTCAGAGAGACAGGAGGGTACTCTGGGCACAGCGTCAGCACATCATGGGCAGGAGATGGGAGAGAGGGGGCCCGGTGGGAGCCAAGGCAGCAAGGCCAACTAGATCCAGAGGCAGCGGGACAGCTGGGGCGAGCCTTGGAAAGTCTTTGTTCATTCCTTCTTCTTTCTCAGTTGACAGGGAAGAGAAGTTGCTGGGGGCAGGGTTGTAAGAGGTCTGCAGAGAGAGAAGATGTGAGCTATTTTCCCAGCTATGTTGCGGGGGTGAGGGGAGGTCGGAAGGTTGCCAGGCAGTGACCAGGTTCCACTTGGAGTGGGAGGCTGGAAATGTAAAGTGAAGCCATTCAGCATGGCTGCCGTTTCCCTCTGGGTGTAGTAGCTGAGGTGCAGGTGAGGAAAGTCAAATTTTAACATGGTGGAGATAATTAAAGGAAAGGTCATTACAAAAAGAAGTGGAAATCGCTCAGAATCAGCCTGAAAACACAACTGACCAACCAGCCAGCCAAACAACCAACCATTCAACCAGTCAACCAACCAACCAGCCAGCCGGCCAGCCAGCCAGCCAACCAACCAACCAACCAGCCAACCAGGCAGCTAGCCAGTCGGCCAACCAACCAACCAACCAGCCAACCAGCCAGCCAGCCAGCCAGCCAACCAGCCAGCCAGCCAGCCAGCCAGCCAGCCAGCCAGTCAGCCAACCAGCCAACAAGCCAGCCAACCAACCAACCAACCAGCCAACAAGCCAACCACCCACTCACCCACCCACCCAAACATGGCCCCTGTTGTATGAAGACCTTGAAACAAAGGAACATGCACAAATACCAAATGTTTTCTCTGGTCAATGACACAAAATTAGAACGCAACGTTTCTTAACAGAATTTCTTACATTTTTAAAAATTATGTCTGTAGACCATGATCCTCCAGCCAGTTTGCACAGATACAGAATTCCTCACACGTCTCCAGACAGGAATCTCTCCATCCACACAGATCCCACAGTGCAGAGGTTTCAAGATCCAGCCTAGAGAAGTCATTCCTAGTTAAGTTTCTCAAAGCTGAACACCAAGTCAACACTCTGGATCTCCCAGTATCAAAACTGTGCTGTGTCCACATTTGTGCTGTCCACTAAGTGTGTGCAGATGTGGTCAACAAGCTGGAACATGGAAAGTCCCAGAACGTGAATAATTCCAACATTCTGAGGAGCCAAGTGTGAGCAGTTGCGTTGTTGCTCTCCTGCTGTCCATGCCAATGCGAACCCTGAGCATTTCTTCATCGCTGTTTCTAAGGAAGCTGGGCAGAAAAATTGAGCTAGAGTTGTTAGGTTAATGTCCATCTTCCCACCTCCAGCTTCCATTCCAAACTCTGTACAAAGTGCAGGCATGGCCATTTTTACATCTCCTGTGATCATTTCCAAAAAGAACCCCTTCAGCCAACTCCTTTGGGGGTTTGAACTGATCCCTGAAATGAGTGAGAAGTACCTGACTATTTTGGTTAAAAGTCCATTTCTCCACGGACAGACACTATCTGGAGAACAGTACCCTAATGCCCTGGGGCCCCATGGCCCTCGGGTTCATGCTGGCAGAAAAGAGTTGCCTTACGTCCCATGCTGTGCTTGGCCATGGGGCAGAGCCACTGTCTCCTTCCGTCTCAAGATGTGGGAATTCTTTACTAAGCGCCCGATGAGTTCACAGTTACCTTGTTAGTGTTTCCACAGTTTCCAATTTATTTCTTCTAGGCAGAAACTCCCGGAGAACTATCATTCTTTCTAAGGGTGATCAGCTCTGCCAGCTTTCTCTCTCTCTGACTGTCATTTTGTTGTTTTTAAATTTACAGTAATTGATTTTCTTCTAGAGGTCAGCCATGGGGCTTCCTGATAGAGGCCAAGCTGTTGATTCCCCCTTGACCCCCTTTCCCTTTCTAGCATCAGGCCGATTTCATCATCTCACACCTGGGAATAAGAGTAGGTTTATCATTCGATTTTAAAATGAACACATTTTATTTACTCCTAGAGTAATGCACTATTTTTCTTCCAGGCAAAATACTTTTCTTTAGATGTAACATCAAAAATAATCTTTGAAAATGTCCTCCGGCGTCTGTTTTATTAAAGAAAGCATACCCAGGAAAAGATGCCCATATATTTAGAGCTAAATATTTTCAAAATCTCCAACTTATTTAAACTAAATTGCTTTCAAAAGGATAGTAGTCTAATCTAAAGTGAATTCGTTGCAGGAATGATGTCCCACGGTAAACAATGAGTGCTTTATGAGGACAATAATCTTGTTTTCTGAGTGTCATGTTTATATCACACACTTTTTGGTTATTTCTTCCTGGTTACTCTGTAGCCAGTCAGTACATATAAGTTGTATCATGAACAACTGATACGGGATGAATTCTGCTAGTAATTTTCTTGTCCAGCCTGCTTGCCAACCAGCAGGTCCATGGGATGGGTGGAGGTGACTGCAACCCCCAGGCAAGGTTATTGGCTCTCCTGGGCTAGGGGTAAGACAGACATGCTTCTTCTCAAAGCACTCCCTGGATATCTACTACATACAAGGCACTTTGAAGACAATGTGCCATAATTCTCTAAAAAACAAGGCCAAAACTCAGACAATTATTTATTTATTTATTATTAATTTTAATGGGGTGACATTAATAAATCAAGGTACATATGTTCAAAGAAAACATCTGTAGGTTATCTTATCATTCAATTATGTTGCATACTCATCACCCAAAGTGAAATTGTCCTTGGTCAACTTCTATCTGGTTTTCTTTGTGCCCCTCCCCTCCCCCTCTCCAACTCTCTCCTCTCTCCCCCCACCCCGTAACCACCACACTCTTGTCCATGTCTCATAGTCTCACTTTTATGTCCCAGCAAAGATCTGGAAACAACCCAAGTGTCCGTCAGAGGACGAGTGGATTAAGAAGCTTTGGTACATATATACTATGGAATACTACTCAGCCATAAGAAATGATGACATTGGAACATTTACAACAAAATGGATGGACCTTGATAACATTATATGGAGTTAAATAAGTAAAACAGAAAAAAACTGTGGACAATTATTTATTTTTAAAGAATTTTGTGGTCAGCATATATCTATTTCACTCTTAGAAATTTATTCTCATATCTCCATAGAACTGCCTGATTTTTATGAAATTTCGTTGAAAGAGAACATTTTACATGTCCCAGTGCATAAATTTGACAACTAAAATCACTGACACATAGCAGGCTTTCTATTTTACTTTGTTTTAAGTATAAATGAATCTTTTCTAGACAAAGTGCCATGATTCCCCATCGATACAAGGTAAAGTACATCGTCATAAGGCTAAGCCATTGAGAGTGTGTCTCCAATATAAACTATGTTGAAATCTAGACTTTTTGAGCACTTACAAGAGCGAATCATTAATTTGAGAAGAAAAATAATGAATTTCTTCAAAGCTTCTCAGTACCACTTATGGACAAAAGATGTGACAAAGACTGGTGTATCCCTTATGTTGAACACAGATGAAAAACCCTGGAAATGTAACATGTGTGATTATTTTTGGATACTCCTGCAAAAAATAAGCCTGTATTGCAAGGTGAACAGCGGGGTCTGCCGGGGTGGTCTGTCTCCCCTCCGCCCCCTGCAAGGAAGGACCGCCCCAGTGATGAGTGGTGGGGCGCGGGATTGGGCGGGGGACCCTCGGGGCGGGGGACCCTCCCCCTCCTCCACGGCCTCTGTCCCGGTTCCCTTCCGGGCCTGGCTCACACTCAGGTCTGAGGCTATGGCTAGGACATCTTAACGAATTTCAAGTGGGGCTTCCCAACCCACAAGCCATGACCCTCTTTCCTGTCCTGTCGGACCTGACCTCGTCATCCTACATTCCTTCCTCCCTGGCATTTAGTCACCAGAAAGGATCCCGGAGTGCAGGCACCTCTCAGTCTCGTGATCGTCCACACTCTAAATACTGCTCCTGGGCGTGTCTGTTCCCTCACTAAACCTCTCCCAGGGTTCGCACCGGCTGCCCTCTCTCACAATGACCCATCCTGAGACATCACTCCTTACTTGTCCTTCCTCGGAACACAATCTAGAACGAGTTCTGAAATTCCCTCAGCTAATTGGTAGTATAAACTTACAACAAAAAAAGAACATAGCCTGACCTGTGGTGGTGCAGTGGATAAAGCGTCCACATGGGAACACTGAGGTTGCCAATTCAAAACCTGCACTGGTCTGGTCGGGGCACATATGGGAGTTGATGCTTCCAGCTCCTTCCCCCTTTCTCTCTCTCTCTCTCTCTCTCTCTCTCTCTCACACACACACACACACACACACACACACACACACACACACACACACACACACTATGTGTCTCCTCTCTAAAATGAATAAAAATAAAAAGAAATTTAAAAAAATTAAAAAAAAAACCTCTCTCAAACAAAACAAAACAAAACTTGCAATCCCTGTCTCTAAACTACCTGTTCTTTATAACACAAGGTGTTTTGCTATCAACGGATGTCTAAACACGTCTCCCAAATTCAGGGTGTTGGATAATGACAGCGTAATACGTCTCAGTTGTGAGGACGGACCGGGGCTCTCTCACGCTCCCTGTGTCACTGGGGACAGCCCTGGGATGGCTCAAGGACCACAGGTAGCTCCCCAGACATCTGCAAATCAGAACTGGTCACTGGGGAGGAATTCAGCGGCAAGACCCATTTGGCTGTTTGGACATCCTCACGGCACAGAGGTGGGTTCCCAGAAGGAACTCTCCGAGGAAGGATGGGGAGCCTGCCAAACCCCATAAGCTGTGGGCTCAGAAGTGTCTGCAGGCCATCCCTGCCGTGCCATGTCTGCCAAAGCATGCCTGGGGCCAGCTCGCTTGGAGAGGGCAAGTTTCTGGGCACACTGGACGACCATCTACCACAAAGAACCAGAGAACCACAGTTTTCCACATCATCCCTTCTGTAAAAGTATGATTTTTTTTTTAAATCTCTCAGACATATTTTGCAGTCTAAACTACCCACTAGTTTTCTTCAGAGTCTAAAATAAACTTTCTTCCAAAGGACGATGACGCACTGCAAAGTGGATCAAATCTGTCTCCCACCTGACAGAGCAACGCCTCCGCTCGGGGGTTTGATAAGTCAAGCCTCTCCAAGAAATACATTTTCCTGAACTGTTACAATATGATCCCGCTGCCAAAATACAGAGCCGATACAGTGTGCTCCAATTATCTTGTCATCAGAATAGCTCATTATGTCTGTCTCTTGATGAGGACCTTATTCGGGAGATCCCTGAGCTAGCAAATGCATTCTAATTAATTTTGGGATATTAATTGGTTTTACATACTCTATACATATAACCAGAAAAATACAGTTCTTTATTCAGCATAGTCCCGTGTTGTAAATCAATTACAGTAACATGTTGGTTGACCATGCCTATAAATATGGTGGCATACAAAATTAAAATGACAATACAGATATTTTGAAAAACTCAAGTTTATACCAAGTTAAGTTTTCATTGAAATCTTTTTTTTCTTTTCAAGATTAAAATGTATCTGCACACACACGGTAAAATCATTCCAAAACAACTTCAGTTAATGGCTATAAAACATCATCCATGCTTATGTATTTTGTAATATTAGGTGGCCAGTATATCTATTTCATCTTACTAATATCTATCTCTCTTCTGTTCCCCCATGACTCTGTATCATGGGACTGCTCACTGATAAGCTCTTAATTGTTATTATAATCAATTCCCCCTCATTCATAGAACTTTGTAAACTTCCGATCAGGACTCAGTCATCACCTTCACTCCCCAGCGTTATGTGAACATATTCAGCTGGTGTTAGGCATGCCCATAAACATGAAAAAAGACAGACATGAACAAGCACACAGTTTAACAATGACCTTTGAATAAGTAAACGCCGATTCCTAAACTGAGCTCAAGTGAGTGTAAGGATAGTCCTAGATTTTTTTTGATCGCAGTGCAAATACCCATGGAGGTATTGTAAGCCATGAATGATAGAGGATAACATTATTGAACAACTGGATGTACTTTTTAGTGATATATATTAGTTCAGAGACTTCCTTTATGAAAGAATAAACACACACCAAAATTCAATACATGTGACCTTATAAAGTTGCTTAAATCTTCAACAAAGTCTGCTCCAACTCGCATGAATAAATACAGAGGCCACAAAGTACTTTGAAAACCTGAAAATCACGAAATGTTATGTCTACTTCCCCAAAAGAACAAGAGTTTAGTGGCCACGATTCCTCCAGTGAGAAACTCCACATAAAACTTAACTTTAATGAAAATTATTGAAAGATTTAAGAGCAGATGCTGACCTTTCTAGGTTGCAGATAAGAATTATCTGCACAAACTGCACATACTGAATCTCGTATTTGTTTAGGATGCAAAAGACTTCCATTATTTTAGCTCGCTTGACCTCTCCCCTGGTGATTTTTTAATTTTTTCCTGAAGTCACCTCTCCATCTCTTCAGGGTGGGTTATTACAGGAAACTATTCCCGTTACGATTAAGTGTATAGACCTTAAACTGTGCAAATAAGATAAAGAGAATTTTAAAAGGTAATTATCTGAAATCCAAATGAACGGACACACATCTCCATTGTCAAATTCAACGGATATAGAAAGTATTGGCAAATGCTTCCGCACAGTCACATTTTGTGATTTTTCTAAAAAATAAATAAATAAAAGCAAATAATATCAGGGTCCACTGGTTTTCCTTGAGAACCTCATTTTCAACCTAAATGGAACAGGGCTCAATGAACGTGAGTGATTGGGTAGGAACTAACGCAACCAGCATTGATGAAACGGCACCGAGCCAAAATAGGCTATGAGCAACACATCATCTTCTCAGGCTCATTTCGATAATAAATTCGCAGCCTCCTCAACACAAGATGGGGTTAGTTTTCCTTATCTTGCCCATAGACTTTATCTTTTCCCCACATAGCTAACTACCTCCTTGTCCCTTAAAGAATGTCCTTTGAAAGCAAGCTCTAAAGTTGCACCAACGGACGGGTGGTGTAGATAAATAAGTGTTCTGCCATCACAAAGGACAATAATATCAATAGGCATCTGTTAAGCAGCCATAAAAATGCAACATGGTCCTCACCAAGAGCATGCAACCACTGGGGACCCCATTTCAAATGGCATCTGTGACAAAAGAGAGAATAAGCTGCTACAATCCACGGGCTTAGTGTGACTTCCAGGTTAATAATATTTATAGCCAACATTGTGGACAATAATAAATTATTATTTTATTGAAGAAAAAATATAAGTGCACTGCAGCATGGCCAAATTAATGGGCCTTGGCATAGGTTAACAGCTCTTGATCCATCTTCAGTGGCTGAGAAAGAGAGAGAGTTCAAGTGGACATACAGATTTTAAGTATCAACAATTTTGAGTTTATTATATATAGACGGAATGCCCAAGTTCTTAAGAATGGGAAGCAAGTACATTCATGTCTCTTTTTAATATTTTTAATTTCTCAGAGTAGGCCGGAAGTCTGCACTTTCTTTCTCAACGTCTTCTCTAATCACTGCCCTGAATTGTCCAGGAAATGGGGACTTTCTCAGTCCGAGGGGACAAAGCATCATTTAAAGTGAGAGCCATGTCTTTGTCCATTTGCATCGCTGTAACAAAACGCCATAAACTGGTGGTTCACGCACAACAGAAATTCAGTTCTGACAGTTCTCGAGGCTGGAAGGCCAAGATCAGGGTGTGAGCGTGGTCAGGGTTCGGTGAGAGCCCCCTTCCTGGTTCCTGGTCAGTGGTCCTCTGGCTGCATCCTCATAAGGTGGAGGAGGAGTGGAGGGGAGGTCTCTTTCCCAAGGGAACTTATCCCATCCCTGGGGCCCTGCCTGAAAGTGTCATCACTTTGGGGATTATGTGTTTAGCATATGAATTGGGACTGTGACCGTTCAATCTATAGCAAGCAGAACCCTATAAGGGAGATTGTTAAAAAACAAGTCATAATATGTGGCATTAAAATGTGTCAATTTACGTGTCAGTGTTACTCTCTTCACCTGTCCTTTAGCATAACTAAAGACACAGCTGGATCGAAATCTTGATCTCAAAGACTAAATATGCATCCTATTTAAAATCTTGTTACTTTCTTATATAACCCAGAAGATAAAGATAAAATTCATTTGGGGTCAAAAGGGAAATTTTTGAAAAGCCAACAAAGCACGCCTAGCTCTCAGAGTTCACATGGTTCTGAATTTCTGCTTGAATTTTTTTAAATAATGCATCATCAAAATATTATCGACACACACTTAATGATGCTTCCAGAGCAAAGAAATGGTGGATTATATATTGATTTTAAAAAATAGATTCATTTAGACATTATTTAAGACATTTATAAGACTATTTTCTACCCAAAATTGCATTTGTTTGAATAAATAGAAAATTCATGTTTGCAAGATTACCCTGAGAGAAAAACTGGAAAATAGAGGTAAATGTATTCTAATGTATTAAACTCATTACTGTTTAGCATTTTTTGGTTTTTTGCATTTGCCTAAATATCTCATGCTAGAACACTGTTATTACATTTTTCTTAAGTTTTTAAGCTTAACCACTATTATTATTATTATTTTTAAATTAGACAAGTAACCCTCCATATAAAGTCTTAAGTTGATTCAGAGTCAATTTATCTTATTGCATGGATAAATTGGGAGAGTTGTAATTCAACAAAATTAAAAACAAAACAGTAATTGTAGAAAAAATAAATTTTCTCTTTCCATGTGACTTCTGCAAATGAAAAGATTGAGAAGGACGAGTGGTGGTTGATTCAGAGTATGGTTGTGATAGAGGAGTAACGCTTTGAGTACCAACATTTCTGCCTCATGGCTAAAGATAAAGAAGTCAGCGTTGGGAAGTCAGAGTCTTACTGACAAATACTACTTCTCAATGTGTTACAATTCTTCATAACAGCCCAGAGTCTATATTTTGATTACTTAAGCATTCTGTGGTTAAACTTTTTTTTTGCTTGGTAGATTTTTTTTTTTTGCTTCACATTAATCTAGGAAAAGGAGATTGAGTTCTAAAAAAGAATAGTGTTATGAATGTGATGTGAAATGGAAAATCCTGCTTGCATTTTTAATGAGAAGTCACATAAAGTATAAGTAGAATTAGGAGGCTTTCACAGAAAAATAAAATCGGTTTCAAGAAAAATCATACAAGTCCGCATATGAAATAAGAGGAATATATTTTTGAACCAATAATTGTTTGTATTTCCTAAATCATTTTAAGGCATTATTAATGATAACTGAAAACTGAAAGAATAAAATAACTTTTGTGATATGTATCAATGCATGTCTAAATTTGTTTGCAATGGAAAAGAACTACATAAGAACAGTCAATCTCATCAATTTTATAGATAATATAGAAAATTAAAATAGCATTTAGAAAAATTCTAGCAGGTCAGTAGCCACGTTGACAAATGATAATTTAAATGGACAGATAACAAAATACATAACCATCATTTGTTTCTAGTTTTATGCTTATAATAAGCTCTTGTTAATAAGAAAATGATCTACTAAACAGAGTTATCAGCAGCTAAGTTACTATCAACTTCCTGAATGTTTCATTAAGAAAAATTCCTAATAGTAATTTCATGTTTTATGCTCTGAAGTTTTTAAGAAATGTCATATCCTTGTCAATGTGTAAGAAGTGACAAACCTTATTATTATTATTATTATTATTATATTACAAGTCCAGTTTTGGGGGGAAAGTTTGAATAAATTAATTCTACATCCTCTGTCCTGATTCAGGTCAACGATGAGTTCTATAAGTTAACTGGGTTTAACGTCATATAATCAAATAGAAGGAGAAGCACTCCCCAGCCTCTATCTGAGAATGTTGCAGCTCTATCCTAAGTAGCGGAGAATGTTAAAGTGCAAACAAAAAGTCCATGTTAGGAGTTCAGTATTCCAACTAGGGTAAACAGAAGCGTTTCTGGGATCCAACGTTATCTAATGTTCTCATCAATAAATGATAACAAAGGAAGCCATAAAGAATATGTCGCGCGTCAATGCAAGCTTTCCTATAGAAACCCAATGACATTCTAAAGTGGGGAGTGTCATGCCATGTTTCCCCTACAACTCTGTAGGGAAACTGGCCAATATCCATTTAAAGGACCGACTTTTCTGCCTAGGCATACCTGTCTTGGATGAAACATCACCCACAATTTTTGTCGTAACACCAGGGGTTATGTTTGCTTTGAGTGAGGTGAAACAGAAAAATATAAATAGTAGCTGTCTCAGGAAATTCATGCTTTCTCGGATGATTTGTATAAATACTCAGTATTTCAATCTATCAATATTTACTTTTAACATCTTCTTAACAATAGACGGTCTTGTATGTGCACTGCAAATGCTCCATGTGGTCTCCATCCATATATTGAAAAGAAAAACCACACATTAATTTATTGTATGGTTGAAAAATATGCTGTTCTTCAAAAATTTCAGGAAGTATGCTTCCACATCAGAGCTAAATCGATTCAGCCAAATCTTCTTCAAGGACAGTCTGGTAAAATAACCCTGTCTGGTGTAAAGCGATCGTCACCTTTGTCCAGACACAAAATGAGAAATAAAAAGGGACAGCAACGTCCAAGGCACGAGTCCTGCAGACACGTCAATAAAAACTGCTTGGAAACTCTGAGAGATCTCCCTACGTATGCATAAGGAAGAATACAAACATTTTAATGGAGCTGTTTTCTGTACATCTAGTTAAGAATATTTTTGTAACCAATCCATGTGATAGAACTGTCATTTTATGTCATATAACCTTGCTTGAGCTTATTCACTTAGGAAAATACTTTTCCTTGGGAAACTTTAAAAATATATTTAAGAAAGAAATACACAGGATCTGTGGCAGTCCGAATTCTTCAAACAGCATTCTGAGTTTGCTCTCCTTGGTTGTTGGAACTGATAAGCGCGGCCATTTTTTCTCCTTCTTTCAAACTCCTTCCCTCACACAGACATTTACCTATTCTCTGGGTTTCAGAGCATCTCCAGTGTTGCCATTTTCTAATTCCCATGACCACTGACATATTTTCACAGAGTCAGCATATTATTTTATTACTGCCAGCACACTCATATCCTGGGATAAGGAATCTATTCTACAACTTGCAAGCTCCTTGGGAAATTTGAAGACAGTTTTCTTAGCCTGGATCCCAAGAAAACAGAGCTGGAAGCAAAGTTTGTTGCTAATATTTTACTGGAAGACAAACCCCCCCGGGATGCAAGAGTGAGTGGTGGAAGCCAGGGCAGGGTGGGAAACAAATGTGGGGTGCCTGGTCACTGTGCTGGTCCCAGCTTAGGAGGTGCTCCAGAGCCTCCTGTTGTGCCCCCAGCAGGCATCCCTGCACCACCTCCAAGGGCATTGTGAGAATGACACAGCACCTTGTGGGTCTCCATCTAATGAGGAGGTGGGAAGATGACCAGAGGTCTGGCCAAGTGGCTGGGCGGCCAGCTGTGGGCAGTGGAGCTGCCTTGGGCTGACCAGTTGGTGAGTTTTAGCATCAGCTAAACCTGAGAAAGGTTGCCAAGGGTCAGGGAGGACAGTGTGATCAAGAGACACTGTGGGGGGCAAGATGGTGAAGGAATAAGTGGACATACCAACTTCCAACTCCCAGAACCAAAGTGGATTATAACTTGATTTTAAGAACCATCATCTGGAAAAACTAACGTTGAACTGGACTGAGAAGACTCTTCAAGCGGGAAACACTGAAGAAGCAACATTGAGACTGGTAAGAAAAGCAAAAAAGGCAGAAAGGGAAGCAGGACACCAGCCAAACAGGCTCCCCTGCAGCTATCAGAGCACAGTCGATTAGAAGGATGGAGCTTTCAGGAATACAGTATGGAGTATTAGGGTCTGAGCTGCAGCGCCCCCATCCACACTGCTGAGGGCTTTCCAGAGGACAGGCGGCAGCAGGATGCAGAAGTGTGATTCTGTCACCAGAGGCAGAGGCCGAGCTTGTGGGCGTGAGCACGCTCTAGCCAAGCAGGGGCGAAGGGGATGCGCGAAAGTGGTCCGGCAGCTGCAGGTCTGCCTGCGACGTCACCTGTTGGGGAAAAGCGGGAGCCCAGAATGGACAGAGATCTGCCACTGGGCAGGGGAAAGTGGACACAGAGCCTCACCTGGCCTCCGAGGCATGAAGGCCTACATGAACTGGCTTTGCCTGCGGAGGTGGGGCAGAAGCCCGGGATCACAGTTAAGCATGCACCAGCAGCCGGGCCAAGGAGCCAAGGTTGGTGGGGACGGGGCATAAGCGTGGCTCGCAGCTGAGCTCATAGCAGCAGCCCCGCCCAGCAGAGGAGCCAAGGTTGGCGAGGGCAAGGCGGAAGCCTGGCTTGCAGTTGAGCATGCACCAGAAGCCCCTCCTGGCCGGAGGAACAGGCTGACAGGAACCAGCAGCTGAGCAAAAGTGCGCACCCTTGCCCTTGGTACCCAGGCTTGTGGCCCGAGTGTGGTGTGTGGTCCTACTCGTGGGAGAGAGGCGATGGCTGAGACTGGCTGAGGCTTCTAGAGGCTGGCACGAGAATATAATTCCTCCCATGGAGGCAAGGCAGAGATCGCAGCAGTAGTCACAGCGGCTGGCATCGGGAACAACCACAAACAACCGCCCTAGGCAGCGGCAGAGGGGGTGGCAGGCCTGCAGACAAACCACACATAGGGACCACAAAGGCTACACCCATTGACTTCCAGTGGCCACACCCTTCTTATACACAGAAAAAATAGGTAGGAAGAGAAATGCAACTCAAATGAATCGAGAGAAATCCTCAGAGAAGGACCTGAATGAATCAAATATAACCAAACTACCTGATGCAGAGTTTAAAATAATGATAGTTAGAATGTTCAAAGAGCTTAGAGCAATAATGAATAGTCATTACGAACACCTAAGTAAAGAGATAGCAAGTATAGAAAAGAAAATTGAAATAACAAAAAAGAATCAGACAGAAATGAAAAATACAGTATCAGAACTGAACACCACAATGGAAGGAATTAAAAGCAGGATGAATGAAGCTGAAAATCGAATCAGTGAGTTAGAAAACAAAATAAACAAAGGCAGAGAAGCAAAGCAGAAAAAAGAAAAGAGACTCAAAAAATCTGAGAAAACTCTAAGGGAGCTCTGCGACAACATGAAAAGAAATAACATCCACATCATAGGGGTTCCCAAAGATGAAGAGAAAGAACAAGAGATAGAAACTTTGTTCAATCAAATCATAGCTATAAACTTCCCTAAATTAAGACTGGAAAACATTTCACATGTTCAAGAAGCACAGAGAACTCCATTTAAAACAAACCCAAAGAAATCTACACCAAGACACATCATAGTTAAAATACCAAAGCTAAGGGATAAAGAGAAAATATTCAAAGCTTCTAGAGAAAAAAGGCTATCACCTACAAAGGGGCTCCCATAAGGATGGCATCCGACTTCTCAACAGAAACACTTGAGGCTAGAAGGGAATGGCAAGATATATTTAAAGTCACGCAGAACAAGAACCTACAACCAAGACTACTCTATCCAGCAAGGCTAATGTTTAAAATTGAAGGAAAAATAAAGAGCTTCCCAGACAAAAAAAGCCTCAAGGAATTAATTAAAACAAAACCAATTCTGCAAGAGATGCTAAGGGGCCTGTTGTGAACAGTTCAAAGGGGGAAAAGAATATAGCAAAAGAAGAATACAGCTTTAAAGAATAAAATGGCAATAAGCAACTACATATCAATAATAACCTTAAATGTAAATGGATTAAATGATCCAATCAAAAAATAGAGGGTAGCTGCGTGGTTAAAGAAACAGGACCCATACATATGCTGTCTACAAGAGACACACCAAGAAACAAAAGATGCACATAGACTGAAGGTAAAAGGATGAAAAAAAATATTTCATGCAAATGGAAATAAAAAAAAAGCCAGGGTAGCAATACTTATATCTGACAAAATGGATTTTAAAACAAAGGCTGTTGTAAGATATAAAGAAGGACACTACATAATGATAAAGGGACCAAATCAAATGGAAGATATAACCATTATAAATATCTATGCTCCAAACATAGGAGCCCCGATGTACATAAAACAGACTTTGATGGATATAAAAGGCAAGATTAACAGCAATAGTATAATAGTAAGGGATTTTAATACCCCACTAACATCACTGAATAAATCCTCAAGACAGAAAATTAAGAAACAAACAGCAGACTTAAAGGATACACTAGATCAACTTGATTTAATAGATATCTTCAGAACTTTCTACCCTAAAGCAGTAGAATATACATTTTTTTCAAGTGCTCATGGTACATTCTCTAGGATAGATGACATGTTAGGACACAAAAATGGTCTCAACAAATTTAAGAAGATTGAAATCATATGAAGCATTTTCTCTGATCACAATGGCATGAAACTAGAAATTAAGCACAAAATAAACTGAAAAATACTCAAACACTTGGAAACTAAATAGGATGTTATTAAATAATGAATGGATTAACAATGAGATCAAAGAAGAAATTAAAAAGTTTCAAGAAATGAATCATAATGAGCATACATCAACTCAAAATTTATGGGACACAGCAAAAGCAGTACTGAGAGGGAAGTTCATAGCACTACAGGCATAACATGAGAAGCTACAAAAAGCTCAAATAAGCAACTTGACCCTGCATCTAAAAGAACTAAAAAAACAACAGCTAATAAAGCCCAGGACTAGTAGAAGGAAGGAAATAATAAAGATCAGAGCAGAAATAAATGAAATAGAGGCTAAGAAAACAATACAGAGGATCAATAAAACCAGGAGCCGTTCTTTGAAAAAGTAAACAAGATCGATAAACCTTTAACTAGACTCACCAAGAAAAAAAGAGAGAGGACTCAAATAAATAAAATCAGAAATGAGAGTGGAGAAATAACAACTGACACAACAGAAATACAAAGTATTGTAAGAAAATACTATAAAGAACTCTATGCCAAAAAATTAGACAACCTAGGTGAAATGGACAAATTTCTTGAATCATATAATCTTCCAAAAATGAATCTGGAAGAATCAGAACACCTAAACAGGCCAATTCCAACAAATGAGATCAAAACAGTTATCAAAAAATTCCTAAAAAAGAAAAGTCCTGGGCCTGATGGCTTCACAAGTGAATTCTACCAAAAATTCAAAGAAGAACAAACACCTATCCTCCTCAAACTATTTCAAAAACGTCAAGAGAAAGAAAGACTTCCAAACTCTTTTTATGAGGTGAGTATAATTCTGATCCCGAAACCAGGCAAAGACAACACAAAGAAAGAAAATTATAGGCTAATATCCCTGATGAATTTAGATACTAAAATTCTCAACAAAATATTAGCCAACCAGATCCAGCAATATATGAAAAAAAATCATACACCATAATCAAGTTGGATTTATTCTGGAGAGGCAAGACTGGTTCAATATTCGCAAATCAATCAATGTGATTCATCACATAAACAAAAGGAAGGACAAAAATCACATGATAATTTCAATAGATGCATAAAAAGCATTTGATAAAATTCAACACCCACTCATGATCAAAACTCTCCGTTAAGTGGGAATACAGGGAACATTCCTTAATATGATAAAGGCCATCTACAACAAACCCACAGCAAACATCATACTAAATGGGCAAAAATTAAAAGCAATCCCCTTAAGATCAGGAATCAGGCAGGGGTGCCCCCTTTCACCACTCTTATTCAATATAGTTCTGGAAGCCTTAGCCACAGCAATCAGACAAGAAAAAGAAATAAAAGGCATCCAAAATGGAAAAGAAGAAGTAAAACTCTCATTATTTGCTGATGATATGATATTGTATATAGAAAACCCTAAAGTCTCAGTCAAAAATCTACTGGACCTGATAAATGAATTCAGTAAGGTGGCAGGATATAAAATTAACACTCAGAAATCATAGGAATTTTTATATACCAACAATGAACTGTCAGCAAAAGAAATTAAGGAAACAATAACTTTCACTATTGCAACCATAAATATAAAGTACCTAGGAGTAAATTTAACCAAGGAGGTTAAGGACTTATACTCAGAGAATTATAAAACATTGATAAAAGAAATCAAGGAAGATACAAACAAGTGGAAGCATATACCGTGCTCATTGTTAGGAAGAATAAACATCATTAAAATGTGTGTATTACCCAAAGCAATTTATAAATTCAATGCAATACCAATTAAAATACCAATGACATACTTCAAAGATATAGAACACATATTCCAAAAATTTATATGGAACCAACAAAGAACAAGAACAGCCTCAGCAATCTTAAAAAGAAAAAATAAAGCAGGAGGTATCACTCTTCCGGATATCAAGGTTTACTACAAGGCCATTGTACTCAAGACAGTCTGGTACTGGCATAATAACAGGCACATAGATCAATGGAACAGAACAGAGAACGCAGAAATAAACCCACACCTTTATGGACAACTGATATTTGACAAAGGAGGAAAGAGCATACAATGAAGTAAAGACAGCCCCTTTAACAAATGGTGTTGGGAAAATTGGACATCTACCTGCAAAAAAATGAAACTAGACCATAAACTTACATCATTCACAAAAACAAACTCAAAATGGATAAAGGACTTAAATGTAAGCCGTGAAAACATAAGCATCTTAGAAGAAAACATAGGCAGTAAGCTGTCCGACATCTGACGCAGCAATATATTTGCCGTTTTATCTTTACGGGCAAATGAAATTAAAGGCAGGATAAACAAATGGGACTATATCAGACTAAATAGTTTTTGCACAGCTAAAGACAATAAGAACAGAATAAAATGACAAAGCACACAATGGGAGGACATATTCGACAATACGTCCGATAAGGGGTTAATAACCGAAATTTATAAAGAACTTATAAAACTCAACACCAAGAAGTCAAACAATCCAATCAAAAAATGGGCAAAAGAAATGAATAGAAATTTCTCCAAAGAGGACATACAAATGGCCAATAGACATATGAAAAAATGCTCAACATCACTAATCATTAGAGAAATGCAAATTAAAACCACAATGAGATAACACCTCACACTAGTCAGAATGGCGCTCATCACGAAACAGCACAGAATATGTGCTGGCGAGGATGTGGAGAAAAGGGAATCCTCTTGCACTGCTGGTGGGAATGCAGACTAGTGCAGCCACTTGTGGAAAACAGTTTGGAGATTCCTCAAAAAATTAAAAATCGAACTGCCTTTTGACCCAGCTATCCCACTTTTAGGAATATACCCTATGAACACCATAGCACTGTTCGAAAAGAAGAAATGCACCCCCATGTTCGTGGCAGCATTGTTCACAATAGCAAAGACCTGGAAACAGCCCAAGTGTCCGTCAGAGGAAGAGTGGATTAAAAAGCTTTGGTACATATATACTATGTAATACTACTCAGCCATAAGAAATGATGACATCAGATCATTTACAACAAAATGGATGGACCTTGATAACATTATACGGAGTGAAATAAGTAAAACAGAAAAAAACTGAGAACAGCATGATTTCATACATAGGTGGGACATAAAACGAGACTATAAAACATGGACAAGAGAGTGGTGGTTTCAGGGTCTGGAGAGGGAGGGGAGGGAGGGAGATGGGGGTGGTGAGGGGCACAAAGAAAACCAGATAGAAGGTGACAGAGGACAATTTGACTTTGGGTGATGAGTATGCAACATAATTGAATGACAATATAACCTGTAGATGTTTTCTTTGAACATATGTAGTTTGATTTATAATGTCACCTCATTAAAATTAATAATAAAAATAAGAACAAGAACAACAAAAAAGAGACACTGTGGAGATACCCAAGATGTGTCTGATGCAGACATCGTGTCAGACTCAAGGATATTTTATCTGCAAGTTCTATATCCTTTTCCTAAATGGTAGGACCCTTCAGCGCTACATCCCAGTTTTGTTCTGTGCATTTGGCTCTGTGATCTGGACGCCAGAGGAGGTCCTACGGGGCTTCCCAATCTGACAGTGGACTAGACCATTCTTTGTTGTGGGGGCTGGCCTGGGTGGGTGGGGATGTTTAGCAGTATCCTTAGCCTCCACCAACTAACTGTTAGTAGCTCCCTGAACTCAGCTGTGAGTCTCCACGCATGGCCAAATAAATATTTCACAAGTGGCAAAACTGCCCTGGTTGAGAACCACTGGTCTAGACAACCCACCCACTCATTAGAATCCACTGTTCCTGCTCTAACTTTAGATTTCTCAACTTCTAGGAATAGGAATAATTGGTGAATACAGAGCCCTATTTATGGTTCTGCACCAAATTCACTTAATAAGCTGACTTTCCCCCTTGCCCCCAGCACCCGACCCCCCCCCCAACCATCACTTCTTTTGCATGGAGCTATGTACGTGTAGAACTGCATGAGATAATTAATATACTGTGATCCGTTGGGCAACTGGGTATAGCTCAGACAGTGAATATTAGCTAGTGTTCTCTATGTTTATATTCTGACCTCATGCGAACCTCACCACATAAACCATTTCCACTGAGATGCGTTTTCGTTTCATGCGGGATTTAAAGAATTTCTGAATATACTCCCCGTTATGCTCCTCCACCTAATTCCTCTGTGTGCTACTCTGCGAGGACATGTGCTTTTCCTATACTCCGTTTCAAAATCTCGGAGATGCCTTTTGCATTCTCTCTCACGTCTCACCCATTCTTCTGTTCACAGAATCACACATCATACTTGGATGGTGCTTTGTAGTTCAAAAGCGTTCTCAACTTGCTTCTTTCAAATTTCCAGTGAGTCAGCAAGGACAAGAACATTCAATGTTAATTCAAAAGAAAGAAAGAAAGAAAAAAACGTTACTAAGAACTCATGAGGAAGCAGAAATTGTTCTCATTTCCAGTGAAGATAATGGATTCAGCCCCTGGATCGCTGCCAGATGCCTGACTTCTCACCTTGACTGGGTCGTTCCTCCTTCTTCCTGACTTCCTTCCACGCCGCTGTGAGGCCACCATGCCAAAACATGCCAGCGTAAAGACCTCCAATCCTCCCAGGCTCGTACAAGGAGCTCTCCAGCATCCACATGAAGCAGGGCTGGTCCCTCCTGATTTGTTAGACGGTATTTTCAACTCCTAAACTGAGCAGACGGGTCTGCTTGCTTTGTTGCCTGTATATGAACTATGTTTGTTACATTATCTTTCTCCCACTGATGTTATTACTTCTTCCTGGAATTCCATTCGCCGTCTGTTTGGACTGTGTGCATTATTTAAGAACGCAACCTCTCTGCCTGCTCTTCAGTGGAGGCGCAATTTCCGTATCTTCACAGTGGGTGGTTTCACACAATTGTCCTCTGAGTAGTTCCTATGTTTGAGTTCTGCCTCCAGCACCAGACTGTAACCATGATGAAGGATGGGGCCAGATGGGAGAACACTCTTACGTTTAGCAGGTCCCTAGAATAGGATAGTCTATCCGTGCCTTCTGGATAAGCATTTGACCTCCCCAGAGACCAAGGGTGATGACTTAGCCCAGAGAGAAGCTACCAGAGGGGAACGTGGGACATCGGTGATCCAGGGCTCGTTGTATTTCTAAAGACATGTCAAAGACCACCCACCTCTTCCCTTTCCTGTTCTGAGCGTCCGCCCTCCCCCAGCGCCGAGCACTGCAAAGCCGCCCCCCCCCGGGAAGGGAAGGCCCACAATCATCCTGGCAGAAGCTCCCCTTCCTCCAACCATGCCAGGAGTGACAGCAGAAACTCCAGAATGGTGTGACTTATTCGTAGCTAGCGTTCGGTGCCATCGCAGCAAGATTTCAGCGGTGACATGTGCCGCATGAGGACACTTACATATGTCTAAAGCGCGCTTTCAACCTCATGCACATGGGACCTGGGGAAGAAACAGACTGATTTTTATAGTCCTGTAAAATCAGTCCTGACAAACAAACAGATATACTGGTGTTTTGTTTTTCTTGTATGTCGGGACCACACCTGGTAGGACCTGTTATTCTCAGGAAAAGATTAGAAATATCAGCGGCAGCGAAGAGCAGTTGTTAGTGTAAGTTCCGTTTTCACCGATGGCATCCTTTGTGTCAGTCTCGGGGACTTTGACTTCCAGATCAAATTCAGTTTTCTGTTACATGCATTTCACTATAATATACGAAGAAAGACATTGGTGATGATGGGGTTTATAAACATAAAGACTCTGTAACTACGCTCTGCTCTTAAACTACGTCTTTGAGTCTAAAATAATCATGTGATTTCTAGACAGTGAATTGAGAGCTATTTAAAAATAGTACTATATATTTAGATATATAAATATATACAAAACTGAGTTGTATATATATTCTACAAAAAAAAAGTTTAAAATTATGGCATTTGTTTCAGAAGTGGGATACTTGAGTTCGTTGCCTAATCTGCCCCTGAAAATGGGAATTCACTATGGGTTTTTACAACAAGAGACATCATCAGCATCTGTGGGTTTTTCACATGCTTCCTCCAGACATCAAAATCAAATTTCTTGATTTCCTCTGTCTTCTATTTAATAGAACTATCACATCTCCAGTTTTTGATGGAAAAGGTGAGTGAAGGCCAGAGCAGGTGAACTACTTCTTCTCTGAGCCGTGGGGAGCCACAGTTAATCTCGAGTGAGAACCAAAGGGAAGCTGAGCCCACAGCGGTCAGCCGCAGGAATAATACCAAGATTCTCTCCACGGTGCAGCGTCTGAAATCAAAAGTGTCCTTAGGTCACCACAGCTAATGAGTCTTATTTACAAGAAGTAATTTAGGTGCTGGCCTGATCGCCACATCCTGCGGACTATGCCTTGACCTCTGCAGGTAATAAATCCGAGTTGTCTGGATGGATAATGGAAACCGGGGTGACAGTCTGTGTCCTGTGAACTCATCAAAGGAGACTGGTTGATGAGTAATTATTTCTTCCCTGGAGAACAAGGAGTGGGTGGCAGCCCGGAAAACCCACTCAGGAAAATAATGTTCTCGAGGGCAGGGCGGCTGATTCTGGATGGTGTGTCCACCCAGCCACAACAACGTTGTGTGAATCAGACTTCTGAGCAACTAGTTGAAAAGTGAAGAGTTCATTCACCAGCCAAACCTTTTCTCTGTAGGAAATCAAGGTGGCCAGGGATCGGGTTCCCCAGACAGCTTCCCACCTTGGAGTGCTGCTGAGCCCTGTGACCGCAGGTCTCTGACTCCGCAGGAAAGGAGAAGTAAATAACAGGTGTGACCACAAGGAATCGCCGGCACCAGCTCTAAACTTCTGTACAGGTGGGGTGAACACACTCCTGCCAGGATTTCCTATAACTTGAGATCTTACTGGCCACAAAGAAAGAGAGAAACCTGGCAAGGGACATTTTTCTTCATGTCATCTGAAGTGACCATGTGCGGATAAGTTCCAGAGTCATGTGGACCGAGTTAAATATTTATCAGGGAAGTTATTGGGAGGCTTCTTAGTGTCTCAGCAATGAACTGTTGGTCCTTTAGGAGTAGCTGCAAATATTTTCAATAGATGGGACATTTTAGCAATTGAGCTGAACTCCTTGTTTTTGCATGCAACATCGCCTAGACTATGTCCTCATGTTTCCGGTGAGCAACTTACTGTTAAAATCTCACAATGGTTCAAGCCTCGTTCCCTCTGCAAAACCTTGCCTAACTCTCGTGGCCACCCCCCACTTCCACTGGAGAAGACAAATTCCCTCAGCCTTGGTCTCCTTGCAGGGTGCTGACTGTTAATAAAATGTAACGCAACATCACACCATGAATATGCTTGCTTGCTCTTTTAGACAAGGGCCCCCCTCCGCCAGCTTGTTGGTGGGGTGAACCTTGGTTCCCAGCAGAGTAAATGACTTTATTTTAGATGAATGAGCATATGCTTATTGCTAAAATAACATACCTATTTCCTTTTAACTCTATACCTTCTTAATGGCAGTTCAAACTATGATATCCTACCTTATTAGAAGTCATGTTCTTGAGGAAGTGACAAATGGGTGCAGGCTTGCACATACATGTGTATACAAAAAGAACTTGCCCCTGTGCCCTACATGGGAAGTCTAGCCAATCAGTCCACCAATGAGTATTTCGAAGTACACAGCAATGGATGTGCCCATAAAAAGCATCTTGGATTTGCATTCAACAATTAAGAAGTTATTTCCAAGTTTTTCTTTGTTTTTTTTTTATTCACAAGGCATATAATGCTGGGAAAGCCTCGGAATTGTTCTAACCCTTCATTTCTTCATCTCCACACAAGAGATGAAAGCCATGCTCACCTCAAAGAGTAACTTAAATAAGTGACTCCTTAACTTAGTAAGGTACTTTAATAAGTACCATCTTAAGCATGCTCTTCAATAAGATAAATGTGAAAATTCTTTACGAAATGAATCCCTGAAACAAGAATTTTCATGCGCAATCCAGTAGATATATTCTTACATTGATCTTATCGCTGCATTTTAGGTCGTACTTGAATTACAACAGACCCTGTTATAGTGGGAACGTTTCGAGCGCAAAAACTTTGCCCCTCTCACATTGCCACAGTATGCGACCCCCTGTTGACGCTCAGTAAAAATTTGTTGATTAACTATAGAGAAAGAAAATTACAGCAGAGTGCTGTATTCCAAAGCAGACCATGCAGGTAAAATCTCTCCCACTGTGTTGCATGCTAGCTTCCCGTGGAGTGACTAAGGAGACACAGCAAAAGAAGTCATCAGTCTCTGAGGGCACAGATGCCCGCTGCCCACATCTAACAGCACCACCTGGAAGTCACATCTCTTTCCAATTCAATCGACTTACTTAAACTTACATTCACCAATATAATCTGCGGGTTACTAAAATAGATCCAGTTTCATAACTTGATTAGTCTAATACTGACAGGTATCCCCCTCCAAATTTGCAATGCCCTTGATTTTATTGTCTATGAATTTTTGGAAGCAACTTTGAGGAGGATTACACAAAATGATTGTTTTAAAAAACAATCCTTCATGAATTAAACCACTTACATCAAATGGGTTGGTGGTAACAGCTGGGAAACAGTTGTGATGAGGAGACAAGGTGGCAAGTGACTAGAAAGAAGTGTGCAAGGAAGACAGAAGTAGCAGAAGCCTTGGCTGATCAGGAACAATGACACGTAGGTCATTGTGGGTACATGGAGAAGAGACTCCATTTCTGTGGGCTGAGGCATGACATGTCACTAAAAGGAGGAAGAAGACAAAACTAGAAAATGATGGAAATCTGCACGTTAAACCCTTATAAATTCACCGCAGATATCTGAACATACACTCCACAGTTTAATTACATAGTGGAAAATCTGAGATCCAACTCTTGTTTCTGAACTCAGTTATGCATACGTGTCCACGTAGTTTGATCCTGTTAAGTAATAATTTAACATCTCCCAGAGGTATGGGTCTGTGCTACCAAAATTTTGGAATAAAACAATAGCCTACTGTTCCTGGCCTAAGAAAACTTACTAACTTATCAGAAAGAGAGATAACAAAAAAGAAAGCAGCCTATATGTTGTACTGTTTTTTTCTACTACTATATTTATTTCAGTGATTTCCAAATGAGCTGAGCATAAAAAATCAACTGGGCAGTTTATGAAAAATTTGGGGTTCTTTTCTCACACGCAAGAATTGCTGAAGTTTTATAGAGAATAGACATTAAGATGCAAGTCAACCTCTAAAAAAGCAAAATCAGCCAGAACAGGATAAGAAAGAGCCTGGAGAGAAATCGTAATACCTTTCTGCAAGATGGTCAATCCTGCCTGCTGACGTTGAAATGCAGTGAGAAGTGGAGGCAGTTAGGTAGAAGATACACAGGTGATATAAAATAGATTGTGAGGCCAAGCCCAGGTATTTGGAACCTACAGCAATATGGTGTCACTGAAGACCACGAGACAGAGTGC
This sequence comes from Rhynchonycteris naso, assembly GCA_037038555.1. Classification (NCBI taxonomy): domain Eukaryota; kingdom Metazoa; phylum Chordata; class Mammalia; order Chiroptera; family Emballonuridae; genus Rhynchonycteris; species Rhynchonycteris naso. The sequence goes on along the minus strand of CM072999.1, from coordinate 134,035,994 downwards.
CTGGGACAGGACCATGTTTCAGCGAAGTCACAGGTGTCAACAGGGGACAGGCAGAGACACACTGTGAGAGATGATGTGACTTTTCAGTGGTTTGGACAGTGCTACGAGAGCCAGGGTTTGTTGATGGGCACTATGTGTGGACATGACAGGAGACAGTCCTGGAAGACCGTCAGGATGCGGGATAGGCAGGAGTCCATGCTTTCAACTTTCCACCCGGCAACTTCGGATGAGTGTGTTAGTTCCACTAGGGTGCGGGGAACAACAATCCGTGCAGATTGGGGCATTTATGTGTCTGATCCTCACAAGGTGTCCACATGGAGGTGTGAAGCAAGATGCTCTGCTGGTTAGAAGCTCAAGAGAGGATAAAGATGAGAAATAGAAATTTGGATGTGATATTTATTATCACATGACATGAACAAATGTTAACGGCCTGAAGACTAAGAAGCCATAGCACTGGATGATTAGAAGGTCAACGAAGAGATTGCCCTCCCCCAGTTTTACTGAAACATAACTGGCAAGCGACACCGTGCAAGTTTAAGACGGGTCATGTGGTGACTTCAAACAGTAACAATTGCAGTTATTGACTGACGTGCTCCACTGGCTAACCCAGCCTTGGGGAAAATTAAAAACTTCTTGAGAGAAGTGACAGCTAAGTTCAGATGTGAAGCATCTGTTGAAATTATTGAAGTAAAGGGTCAGGGAAAAAAACAAAAAAGTTTCTTCAAGGCAAAAGAATGAAAACTCATAAAGACCACTCTGAGAAAATAAGAACAAACCTGTATAAAGTAACCATGTGTAAACCTCAATGAAAAAAGTCTTTAGAAGATCTTTGTTTTCCTAAGTATAGCAAGTTCACAGAAAAAGACTAGATTGCTTAAGGATCAGGTATAACTGTTGAACTGGAAGCTTTATCTTATGAGAAAATGTTCAACTGAATCCTCTCCAATGTCATAAAATATGTTTACCCTACAAGGAAGTGTTATTTAATATTATATAAAGTAGTATAGTCTCCTCCATAGCTCCAGTTTCTAGAATCAGACTCAGACCATAAACAAAGCTCTAGACGCTTAGTTGAGCAGTTGGAGGTTGCATGGTCACTGTGTTAATCTGATCCAGTGGAAGACTCAGTGTCTGAGGCTGGCATGGGCTTAACTGAACGGTGAGAGTGCTGTCAAGATAGCAGATCACTGGGCAGGAGTACAAGCAGGTGATGCTACTATAGCCCAACCCAATGCATATAAACAGTACAACAAAAACAACCCCCTTCGCATACCCCTGCCAACAGCCATCACTAAGGGAACACAAAACTGGCATACTTGCCTGAGGACCTAGTGCACACTGTGTGACTACGCAGAAGTCTTGCATAAAGTCTCCCTTACCTGTGTGACTTGTCTGGAATCTTTTTTTTTTTTTTTTTTTTTTTTTTTTACAAAGGAGATCCTTCACAGGTTTAAGAAGCATCACCCAGAAGACTTTTATCTCTGCCTGGCCCTAAAGGGACTTCCTTGCTTTCCTGAATTTCTGATTCATAAGGTCATTTCCAGAAGATGAAAGAAAAGGTTTCCTTAAATTTGGGAGTTTGTGTTTCTGTTGAATAAAGACCACACTGAAGTCCTTTAGTTTTCTCAGACTCTCGAGTACAGATAAAGTCAGGCTGGGTCATGTGCTTAGACACTAGACGGACCACAGCTTCCTGCTTTTAACAATGACAGACATAGCAGAATGAGATTGTTGGAACAACCAAGCAGGAAATCAAATGAATCAGTTGTCTAAGTCGATGTACCTGCACCTCAGCAATCCCTTTGGCGTATGCTTCATATTTTTAATGTAAATATGGATAATGGTGTACACACACTCGCTCTGGAGTAAAATAAAAAGTGTGCTCAAGAGTTTCTGGCTGTCTTTTGGAAATCTTTCATGAATCATGAATTCCACGTCCCTGGATGACACCAAGCAGGTGGTCATATTTAAATTAGCTTCCCGAGCCCACCTGGACAAGATAAGGACCTTCCTAGCTGGACACGGAGCTGTGTTGCCAATGCCATTGTAACATCAGAAACATCAGTTTGCGGGGCAGCTGCCAGTCGGTGGAAGTGATCCAATTCTCTCTCTCTCTCTCTCTTTTTCTTCTGAATTCTTTCTAGAACTTTCCCAAGGTAGCAACTTCCATTTCTTCCCACTCTGTATACTTAGACAGGTGTGTGCTCCCACACTGTGTGTGGGTCCAGGCCCGCTCTGTGCGGCCGATGGGATTCCGTACATCTACGTAGGATGCGGTCAGATGGTTGTTTCCTTTTCTAAGGGAAGGAGTAGGGGGGGGAGCCAGCAGCCACTTTCCCCTGGGGAATGGAATAAAAAGAGACTATAGACGGCTTCTGCATCTCAGTTCCAGCCATTCTTACTAGACTCGCCCTTTCTGATGAGGAGAAAGGAGTCTTTCTCCTGGGGCTGTCTAATGCGCCAGACTGCTCATTAAAAAGACTGCACAGAGAAGGACCCACATTTTTATTCAAACAAGTCTCTTAAAAAAGTTACTAGAACTCCCTCTTTGTTGCCAGAGCAACCTCATTTCCCTTGACCTCATCCACCGGTTGTGCAAAGATCACTCCAAAGAAGCACGTGCAATCCCGTTACTGCAGATGAAGGTGGACTTTCTCCTGCACACTTCGAACGCTAACCAGTCATCGGGCACTGGCACTCTGGACGTCTGGGCCGACTTTCTTCTTTTCATTTCTAAAAGAAGTAAATCCATTAAAATATTTTTTAAAAATTTTGACTGAGGCAACCGGGCCCAGGAGCCCTGATGATGAGAGCTGTGAGGGAGAATTAATAGGAGGTGTCGGAATGAAAGATATTCTCACCTTGTCTGGCTGCGATGAGATCTCGCTGCCTGTTGACAGGAGGGCTCAGGCCAAACTCATTGCTCAGAGCCGAGAAGGGCCGTTCTTTTTGAGTTCAGAAAATGAGGCATTTTCATAGAAAACAGCTGGAGTTAACACCGCACTTTCAGATTCACCTGAGGATGGACAGTCAAGTTCATTTTTGTCCTGGTGATCCAGCCTCCTTGGCCTTTCCCCTTACATCGGGAAGACCAGTCCATGTCCATGAATATAGAATCAGCTGGAGATAGCATATCTCAGGTCATGACCATTGAAACTGCTGAAAATCCTACCTGGGAAAGGTCTGAACCCATGAGAAAGGACACCAAAATGTCCACACGCTGCCAGCAGCCACCGTTTAAGGTTCTGTTAAATGCAGCGAATGCCAAGGAACAGGGTCCACATGGAGTGAGAGAAAACATCCTGACCAAGAGCTGGTTTATTTGAAAGACTCTGTGTGAACGTGGACCCACATGGGGAAGGGGCTTGTCTTCCACATTCTGCTGACTTGTGGGCTGTGCATGGGGTTAGTAATGCAGACCGTAAGAATAGCCCGGCAAGAGTCAAAGCCTGGTCACCTCCCCACCTTACTAACTGAACAAACAGCTTACCTTTCTGTGAATCACTTCCTTCTCTGTCAGAGGGACACAGTCACAGTTGAAATGGTGCCTGGACATTCAGTGTGTGTGACGTGCTATTTCAGCCAGCTCCAGCTCCAGGTGACCCTACAAAGGAGTGACGGCCACCATGTCCTGTCCTCCACAGCCCTGCTGGGCGCCTGTAGACTCATGCCTCCGGTGTATTTTATGGTATCAATTCATCTCATGTGTGATCTTTCTCTTTCTTTGCTGCCTTCCACTTTCCTCAATATTACTGTTCTTTCCAAAGAACCTGCTGCCTTCTCATGCTGTCCCCAAAGTAGGTCAACTTCTGTTTCATCATTTTTGCCTCCAGCGATGTTTCTGGATTGATTTGCTCTAAGACCCCCTGGTTCATCTGTCTGGTGGTCCAGGGCGTCCACACAGCTCTCCTTTTTTTTTCCCTACCAGCCTTCTTCGCCCACCTACTTTCTCGTCAGGACATCGTAACTGGGAGCATGAGGGTGTAGATGACTGAGCCTCACTCTGGGCTTGGAAGACGTTAGCAATCCCTTTAGCATAGCTATTGTTATTTCTTTCTTCTTGAGTCAACAACACCCTTTATTTCTTGATGGCTTTATAAAGTTTATATCCCCGATCGGTATGGTGTTCTTGAATCCTAGACTTCAACTGGTGCTGTGCCTTCTGAACTCCATTTTTAAGCCTGGATTAAGGGGTCATATTTAAGAGTGCTTCCAGGCCTCCAGAAAAGCCGGGGATGTCCTGGGCATCTGCTTCCTTAGCCCCCAGTGGTGAGCACCGTTGCCACTCCAACGGTCAGACGGTCTTTTCGCCCTCTGCTCACAGAGTGTCTCTGGTCCCATGGCTCTCCTTTTTGCACACTCCACTGACCCTGATTCTCAAGCACCCACAAAATAGAGGTGACTTAATTCACGGTTTACTGGTGAAGAAACTGGGAGTTTGAGAGTTCAAGAAACTTACTTAAGCTTTAAAAAACAGATCAAGATCATTGTTTGAATTTGGAAGAATATTAAGTCGGGCTCAAAGCTCTGCACCCTCTTTTCCTAGATTACCCTGCTAATTCCTGACTCATCATGGGCAGCCAGGCACCCTGCCTACTGTGTCATCTAATCGTCTGTCATGACACCATGCGCCCGGGAAAAGGACAGAGTTTCTGAAGAAACAGGAGAGCCAGTGTCTTTTTGAGAAGCTCCAGGAACCTTATGTAACCTTTGGTTCTGGTCCATCTCTCAGGAGCACAGGTGAGTCACATTTCAGTCTCTGGGGGCAACTACACCAACCTTCATTGGCTTAGCTCCGCCTTCTTTTCTGGACTGACATTTCCATTTTTATTCCATCTGTAATATGTGAGCATTCACACACATGAGCTTTGCTCTCAATGACCTGAAATCATTTTGGAGAGTGGAACGATGCAAATAAATTCAATGAACAAAATAAAACCTATTTGGTGTTGGGTTTTTTTCCATGCAGCGTGCGAGGCAATAAAGACAACCCCACCCACATCAGGTCTTTGACATGAATCAGCAAGGGGAAGGAAACAGCAAAGAATCCTTCTGCATTAGAAACATAGCATTGCTGCATGCTGTGCATTGTACGTGAAGGCTCACAGCAAAGGGGGAAACGGCTTCTTGGAGTCAGAGCTGACGGGGAAGCTGATGATGAATGAGACCTGTGTGGGGAGGGGGGTTACAGGTCTGGGTGTGGGGAAAGGTGCGACCGGTTCATTCTCAGTTATCTAGAGTGGAGACTTTTAACACCCACAATGGCAGGAGAAGAGAGATCAGAAGTCGAAATAAAGCATTCAAAGACTTTTGGAGAACCCATCAAAGCTGGGATGGGTTGCATGTGCAGTAAGGAAATTTGTGGGTGGAGATTGGGGATGGAAAGAAAAAGTATTCTCTGGGAATACATAACCACGCTCATGGACTACATGCATATTTGAGGCTTAAACTATTTAAACTATTAACTAGAACACACTTCCTAGTCCAGGGGTGCTCAATACGTTGATCGCGATCTACTGGTCGATCGCAAAGGAAGTGTGGGTAGATCGCATGACATTAAAAAGACATTTGTCTTTTGATTGGCATACAGGGTAGCCAATCTGACGTCTGAACTTTTGAAACTCTATGCATGTGCTTTAAACCACACTAACTTGTTCAGTTACATTGCTGTGTAGTTAGCCTTCAATTTATTTAAACTAAATACAACAAAGGGTATAAAAATGAGTGCCGTAGCTGGTCCAAGTAAGAAGCCTAAAACCTACCGCTTTCATACAGAATGGGAGGGGATTTTTTTTACTATGTCATATTCTAAGTGCGTTTGCCTCATCTGTCTGTGTGCCATTGCTATTCCAAAGAAGGGAAATGTGGAGCGGCTTTTTCGGACTGTTCATAAAAACTATGACATTGACTTTCCTCTGAAAAGAGAGCTGAGAAGGAGAAAGGTGAAAGAAGAATACAAAATATTAAATAGTAATAATAGTAACTTAAATAATGATAATATAGAAGAAATAAATTTATGTTTTGCATTTTTATTGTAGGTAGATCATTTTGACTTGGTCATCTTATAAGTAGCTTGCAAGCTGAAAAAGTGTGGGCACCCCTGTCCTAGCCCATGAAGTCTGAATACTTTTTTTCTAATTTGCTAGGTTAAACATTCATTACCAATGGCATCAAGAAAACCCTAAGCTGAAAATGTTACACAATAACCAGCTCGTTATTGATGATCTTCCTGAAGCCACTCCATGAAACCAACACAGAGGAGTGTGGCTCCCGTCTGAGTTGCCACCATGTCTCATGGATGAACGTGCTGAAGTCGGAGCCACCGCCCAGCCCATACTCACATACAGAGGCAATGCCCAACAGCGAGAAGAGCAGGCACGCCCACAGCTTGAGTTAAACAAAAGAACTTCATATAATAGAACCTTTTACATGGAGACACCCAAAAGATATCGCCACAGTGATTAAAACTAAGAAATAGATTGCGTAAGGTATGTATAGGACCTATTGAGTAGGATCGATGCACTTGCCATAAAAGCAGCACACGTCGCTGTGTGGAAAATTTAGTCTGACATAAAAACCCCATCAAAGTTTAATGAGTAGAAACAGAAAGAGAATAAACATATAAAGCATGCAGCTCTCCTATCACTCTGTCCACTGCAGACTCCCTGACCTGGGCTTCTCCAGCCCTCCTCTTTCCAGGTTGCTAAAGCCCGTGCTGAGATGGGAGAGGATATTGGAAACGTCATAGAAGTGAATAAAGGGAAATATCTGATTACATAAGGAAATACAGTGAATATATATGTATTCTGTATATATATAATACTGTATATATATGTATATATAATACTGTGTATATATATATTCATTGTATGTGTATATATACAGTGTGTCCTTAAAGTCATGGTGCACTTTTGACCAGTCAAATAAAAGCAACAAAAGATGATAGAAATGTGAAATCTGCACCAAATAAAAGGAAAACTCTCCCAGTTTCATACCTACTCAGGGCATTTCGATGTGGGCTCCATTTGTTGCCCTACACACATCCAAACAATAGTGAAGTTCTTGCCACACATAGGTAAGGACTTCTGGTATAACAGAGTGAATAACTTCTGTGATTCTCTGTTTTAAGTGATTAATGTCATTGATACGTTCAATGTACACATGTTGCTTCACATAACCCCAAAACTAAAAGTCTAAGGGCGTCAGATCTGGGGATTGTGGTGGCCATGGCTTGACAGAACCCCTGCCTATCCACCGCCGGCAGAATGTTCTATCCAGACACTCACGGACAATGGTGGCGTAGTGTGGAGGAGCACCGTCCTCTTGAAAGATGACACCTTCTGGAAATTGTGGCACTGCATACAATTCCAACATGTCAAGATAGGTGTTTGCCGTACATGACTGCTCTGCAAAAGAAAAAAATGGGCCTATCACCTTATCACACATCACACCACACGTTCACTTTAGGGGTGTTATGTTCATACTCAACGTAGGCATGAGGATGTTCAGCAGCCCATATTCAGATGTTATGGTGATGAACATGTCCACAGATACGGAAGGTCGCCTCATCGCTAAACACAATCTTCTGCAAAAATCTTGCATCATTGTTGATCTCATGAAGCATATCTGTAGCAAACGCGCATCATGTAGGTCTATCCGCCGGTTTGATAGCGTGCAACAGCCGCAATTTGTACCCCGTAAAACAGAGACATTTCTTTAACACCTTATGAACTATAGTCTTGCTTAGGTGTAATTGTCGAGCACATGCATGCACAGGTTTTTTAGGGCTCCTTAGGTAGCTATCCCGTATAGCCTCTACAGACTCATCACTGACTGATGGCCTACCAGAACGGGGTTTCTCCACCAAATTGCCAGTTTCCTTCAACCGCTTATCCCACTGAGTAATGTTATTCCTATGTGGTGGCGCTTCGTTATAAACGCGCCGATATTCACGTTGCACTTTGGTCACAGATTCTAATTTAGCGAGCCACAGAACACACTGAACTTTCCTCTGTACCATCCACATCTGACTGGCATGGCCGTGGGCTGCTCCACTGTATACACAGTGTTACATCATCTTCTGCACATGCGCACATGCTGCCACATCATCCTACAGAAACTGGGAGGGTTTTCCTTTTATTTGGTGCAAACTTCACATTTCTATCATCTTTTGTTGCTTTTCTTTGACTGGTCAAAAGTGCGCCATGGCCTGACCTGTGGTGGCGCAGTGGATAGAGCATCGACCTGGGAACACTGAGGTCGCTAGTTCAAAACCCTGCACTGGTCTGGTCAAGGCACATATGGGAGTTGATGCTTCCAGCTCCTCCCCCCTTTCTCTCTTTCTCTCTCTCTCTCTCTCTCTCTCTCTCTCTCTCTCTCACTCTGTGTCTCCTCTCTAAAATGAATAAAATAAAAATAAATTTAAAAAAAGTGCGCCATGACTTTAAGAACACACTGTATATATACACATACAGTGAATATATATATATATATATATATATATATATATATATATATATATAATCACTATGTGCTATAATAACCATACAACAAAATACAATGCAGACAGGAAATTTTTCTTTCCTGTAAAGGGGAAAAATGGAAATATTGTAGACTCTGTAGGCTGTAGTACAAGCCCCCGTCACAACCACCCAACTCTGCGTTAACGTGGGGGCACCACAGTGAACCACAGAGAACGTGGATGGTGTGGAAGTGGGTGGGTGTGGCCACCACCACAGAACAGGGCGGCAGCAGAATCCAGCCCACAGGCCACATGGCTGTGCACACAAGCTCGGCTCTCGAGGTGATCTCACAAGACATTGCCATTTCAGGTTTAAAATGCAAAACAATGCACATTTAAATATATCAAAACTGTATATTAAATGCAGGGGACAAAAAAACAGGAATTTCACTCCTAAGTATTTAAAAAAAGAAATATGGACACATGTATCCACAGAAGACTTGTGGGAGAGACCATAGAACATATCCGTTCCTAGCAGTCCCAAACTAGAAGCGGCTCGAGTCCATCCACAGCAGAGTAAATACACAAAATGTGATGTATCCATACTATCAAGTTACACTATACAATGGAAAGAAATCAACTACGACATAGAAGAGCATCAAAAGCATGGTGATGAGTTACAGGACCCTATAAAAGCATAGCACGTATACCATATGCTTTTCTTTATGGCACTTTATGGCACATTCTAGAACAGTGGTTCTTAACCTTTTTTGAGGTACCGAACTCACCAGTTTTATATGTGCATTCACCGAACCCTTCTTTAGTGATAAATAAAATATTATTTTTTCCCCCAAATTTAAGACATAGGTATGTTATTTTACTGGTGCACAAAGTGAGCCATGCATGAACATCACCTTGCTCAAAGAACAAAACCAACAAAGTGCATGAACTCACAACAAATTATGGTATTACTTTATTCTGGTCTCCGCAGCAGAGGCTTCTCCGAACCCCTGAGACCGACTCATAGAACCCTTAGGGTTCGATAGAACCCAGATTAAGAAACAATGTTCTAGAAGAAGTATCACTCATGTATGGTTGAAAAGATGAGAAGAGTAGTGGCCTCTGAGAAGAGGGTGGATGGGTGGGTGGGTGGATGTAAACAGTGACTAACAAGCAATCCTTCAGGGAGCTTTGTATAGTGATAGAGATGTTGCCTATCTGTGTAGGGGCCTGAGTCACATAAGGCATAGACATTACCAAAGTCATCAAAGACAAAATGAAATTGTGTGCTTTTTATTGGATGTGCATTTCCCCTTAGATTAGAAGGGAAAAACATGCACCTAGAGCCTCCCAGATGGCATGCTTGCGGCATCATGTAGAGGGTGCACCGGCGTCTGCAACTTCCTTTGAAATGCAGCAGAAAATAAGATGAGTCAATGCATGAAGAGAACAATGGATAGATAGATACATACATAAAAAAGCAAGTTTGAGAAAAACAGTAATTGTAAAATCAAAATGGTTGGTGCATAAACTTTCACTGTACTATCATTTTAATGTTTATGTACTCTTGAAAATGTTTATAACAAAATATTAGGAGAAAAATAAATAGAAGTGATAACCATCATATTCAGGATAATAATATTTGCCATAATTTTGGGGGGCTGCCGAAATTATACCTTTGAGGAACTATTAAAGCATCATAAAATACAAAGATGATATAGAGCTGTAATTTTACATGTGGCCAAATTTCCATTAATATATTCCAATAAAACTGTTGACTATCAATCTCTTCTTCATGGGTTATTCATGGATTCCAGCAAGAATCTCTTAATTTATGTGTATTTTAAAGCAATTTTTCTTAGATAAATCAATGCATTTTATATTTTCTTATAATCCTATATACCAGCTTTATTCCTGTACTAAACCCTAATATAATTTGTTGTTTTACTATAATAATTTTGGTTACATTTTTCATATGAATTAGGTAATATATTCTATAATGGTCTTTAATAAATGCACTTATTTGAGTATGACTTACTAAAATATTTATATAACTTTAGTAGTCAAAGTAATGATTTAAATATTTCCAGCAATGAAGCTGATATATGTTTAAAATGACTGCCATATTTACTTTTAATTTGGGTAAACTATTCTCTTATGTTCTTCTGTTTTTCTTGATACTAACATTCTCATTATTAGAGGCTTTAGAATTTAAAACTTCAAAGTTTCTAAATTTAAGTATATGCAGATAACTTTAAAATAAACAGAGGTGTCTTATAGCAGCAATTTTAGAGATCTTTCTTTTTTGTACCTTGTAATTGACACTATGTCTATTTTAATATTATTCATTAATTCACATTCTTCTGGAGGTTTAAACTATCCTTTTCTCGCAATATAGGAATTTTTTTAATTTTATAGTAATTGCCGTATGTTATGGGCTGAATTGTGCTCCCCTTTTAAATTCATATGTTGAAGTCCTAACCCCACGTACTTCAAAATGAGGTAATTAGAATGGGCTGCAATATGAGTCGTATCCAATGTGATTGGCGTCCTTACGAGAAGAGGAGATTAAGACACAGACACACACACACAGTGAAGACCATGTCAGGACTCAGAAAGGAGACAGCCATTTTTAAGCAAAGAGAGAGACATCAAAACAAGACAACAAAACAACCCTGCTGACATCTGGATCTTGGATGTCTAGTCTCCAGAACTATAATAAAATAAATGTCTGTAGTTTAAGCCTCCCAGGCTAGGGGACATTGTTATGGGAGCCCTGGAATACTAATATAATGATTATATCTTAAATTATTTCACAAAATGAAAAGTTCTTAAGATGATTTCAATTATTTCAAATTTGAACATATCTGAATACATAGCATTTTAAAATTTTATTTAGAAAGTTAAATTGAATGGGGTGACATTGATCCATAAGAGCACATAGATGTCAGGTAAACATTTCTATAGCATCTGAATGTTGAGTGTGTTGTGCGCCCCTCACCCAAAGTCAAAGTAGCATTTGGAGAAGACACGGTCTGGAATGGCATCGGTACATGCCCTTTTCCACCAGGACTCCTGACAGAATATGGGTTCAAAAGGAAACAAGCCTGATTGAGATATACTTAGACTTTATTCTTGGTATAACATGTTGATTACAAAATTTTAAAGATGAATCTTAAAAATAGAACCATTAGTAGTAAGATTGTGGAAACTCCTATTATCCTAACAGAGATTATGTTAAAGTCTAGATGTTAAAATATTCTGTGACAACATCATACACAAATTTAAAAAGAGCTGTAACTCAAACTGATGGAATGGATAAAAATGTATCTGAAAAGTATGTGTCCTATTACACTGATGTCTTAGATGCATGTGGATAACTTGAATAAAAGTACTTTCCATAAGAATGAACATGTCATACATGTAAATTAATATGTTGATTATATAATGTGTTAATTACATATATATGACAAAATAAATGAATCTTAAAATTAGATGTTTCTTTCCTCAGCACCCTTAGAATTTACATATCCAAGTTCATTGAAAACCTGTCTGTTAATGTGTATATCATAAACACAGGTTAATGTGCATTAATGTATAAAGCATTTGACATAGGCATGCAAAATACATAGATTATATCTAGGCATCTGTCATTCTAAGTATCTGATGCATCCTTTTTGCCCTTATAACCAAAAGAATATCTTGCTTAGATTTTCAATGAGAAGCTGAAGAAATATTTCATTAAAAGATTAAAAACTGCTTGAAGACAGCTTAACTTGTGATCTCTGAACCCCTTGTCCCTTTGTCATGTTTGCAGGTGCCATGAGCTTTGCAAAGGCAGTGAACAATTATAGCTTGTCCTCTGGTGCTCAAGTCTAGACACTTCACTCTCTGCTCCCCACTTGCTAGTGGAGCACGCGGTCATGGGAGGAATTCACGAAGAAGTTCTCTGTTGTTTCTGCTCTCAACTCCCTTTGCTCATCAAACTTCTCCCCTCCCACCTAAATTCTGAAACCCCATGACTCAGGAGAGGGAGGCAATAGCAGAAATGAAAAGGAGAACAAAAGAAGTAGGTGATGAGCTTTCAAGAGCGAAGGACGGAGCTTGAACGAGTGCTCTGAGAACCAGCTTCTTCCATCGCCCCTGGGCCCTTCCTAACCAGCGGGGATAAGGAATAAGACAATCTCTTTGGAGGTAGAGGGGGAGAAAATGCATAAGTAATCATCAAGAAAGCCCAGGAGTTTGACCTTGACTGTCTGAGGAGGGACCTTGCTTTCTACATGCCATGGGCTAGGAACAAGCCACGAGAGAGAATGATAAACTAACAGAGAAACTGAGCAATCTAAGGTCACTGAGGAGCTGCCATTTTTCTTTGCTGAGATTTGGGAGCGGGAGCAGCTGACTGTCCTTCCTGTGACATCATGAAGAAGAAAAATAAATCACTTTTTGGTCTACCCAAGAGGAACAAAACAAAAACAGAAACAGACATGGCCCTGGCTGGCTGACCCAGTGCTAGAGTGTCAACCTGGCATGTGGAAGTCCCAGGTTTGATTCCCAGCCAGGGCACACAGGAGAAGTGCCCATCTGCTTCTCCACCCTTCCCCCTCTCCTTTCTCTCTATCTCTCTATCTCTCTCTTCCCCTCCCACAGCCAAGGCTCCACTGGAGCAAAGTTGGCTCGGGCACTGAGGATGGCTCCACTGCCTCTGCCTCAGGTGCTATAATGGCTGTGATAGCAGAGGAGCAACACCCCAGAGGGGCTGAACATCGCTCCCTGGTGGGCATGCTGGGTGGATCCCGATCAGGTGCATGTGGGAGTCTGTCTGCCTCCCTGCTTCTAACTTTGGAAAAATACAAAAAAATAAAATAAACAACAACAAAAGAAACAGAAACAGACACTAAGACAGTTGGACCATAAAATTGCCACAAACAAAGATAATGCTGAAGGTCTCAGGACCAAGAAGTGCAGAACCGTGTGTCAGCCCATAACCATACCACGTCTCTGAACTTCCTTCTCTTGACTAACTCTCCACGAGTCTGCCCACTGAGTCGGGGAGGGGTGCCCCCAGAACACACCAATGTGAGGTCACCACAGACTGGGATCCATCCCTCCTGAGATTCAGAGTTTCTCATTGATTGAAATTAATACCAGCTCTGGTTTTCAAGAAAGACCAGAATCTTTAATTACTCCAACAGCAACATTGCATGAGTTAATTTGGATCGAGGAGCTGTTCAAATACTAACATGTGGTCACAAAGGCAATGCCATTTATAAACTTGCAGCAGTTAAGGGGCCTGTCTATTTTCACACATGCAAATCCAGCCCAGCTAAACACACATCTGTCAGGCGGTTTAGTGAAACAGTTACTTGGTAGACAAAAAACACAACACCCAAGATGTATATGTTAAAGAGTCAAAATGTTGTATTTGTGTTATGGAGACAGTAGGAATTGTCTTCTATCCTTCAAACATATCTTCAGTTCTTAAAACTTGCATCCAGACCCTGGTCAGGCATCTCAGTCGGTTAGAGTTTTGTCCTGACACACCAATGTTGCAGGTTTGACTCCCAGTCGAGCACACATGGGAAATGACCGATGGATACATAACTAAGTGGAACACCAAAGGAATTTCTCTCTCTCTCTCTCTCTCTCCCTTCCTCTGTCTCTCTAAAATCAATTGATCCATAAAAAAAGAAAAAACCATGTGTCCAAACTACTTATGTAATAGAAAACCACATATGTTATTTATAAAAGTCATAAAAAGTCATTTTCTTCTTCTTTTTTTTTTTTTTTTGTCTACTGAAGAGACTTTGGAGGTAACAACACTTGCAGAAGGAACATCTGAGCAATGCTTCATCCCACACATCCTGTTCCTGGTCTGTCCATGAGCGGCACACCAGAATGACTCGGACCACGATTGGGCAATCGAGCGCAGGTGGCACGGCCACCTGCCGTCCCCTGCCACCCTCAGCGCTGGTCAGCCACCCCCAGTTCCCTATCTTCCCCAGAACATTGGCCCTTTTCCCCCGATGACGACCTCCCTCTTTTCACTTACAGATTTTTGCACACGCTGCCCCGTCGGCTGGGGCGATGGAACCCCTGCCTGCCTGCACAGGTGAGAGCTTCTCCTTGTGTAGATACCAGAAAATCATCACTTGGGAAGGTCTTTGCTCCTTTTCTCCCTCTCCCACCACACAGGGTCTGGGTCAGACACAGGGGATCTTTCCTTCACCCACTGCCTTTGGGTATTGAGAACAAGGACCACATCCTCACCACAGAGACACCCACATCCCAAGAAAAGGACCTTGGTCCCATACTGAGATGACAATGAGGGCAACACATAACAATCTCAAAATATGATTCTGGTTTTAAAGAGATAGGAAGTAACTTGCCTCGGGTCATCTGCGAATAGAACTGCCTTTTTAAAAATTTACACCTACATCCTGTTATCTAGTTTTGCCAAGTGCTCTTTTAAAACTAAAAATCGGTTCTGTTTTCCTTATTTCCTGATAACTTGATATCAGTTCAAGCCTTCTGTTCATGGTTAAGTGATTTTCCCTTCTTGCAGGCCACACTCAATCATTCCCAGTTTGGGTCTGTCAAATTAGGTTCAGAGCGGCAAATAAATTGCAATGGTAGTTTCAAAGTTATATGGCACCTACGATTAAAAAAATAAAGAAAAAAAAATACTGAGGATAAAGATCAAGATTTCAAGTAAAGCTACAAGTGTTGATTTACATTTTGCTTTTTTTTTTTTTTAACCGGGACCTTGTTCGCCTTAACAGAGTTGCAAGCAAGGGGGTGTTCAAAATATCAGGATGGAAAACATGGGAAGAGACAAGGCTGGCATGTTTAAAATCAAGACAGATGCTGAGCACAGACTCTACGGTTTTCTGTACTTGTATTTTGTGTCCTCTGCACTTTCCCTTTGCATTTTTAACATGACTGCCTCTCCCTGACGAGTGTTTTTTCTAGTCCTGACGATTCTTGCCACCCTATGTCCCAGGGTTCCTGCTCCTGGAGCTGTAATATAACCTTCTTAGCATCTCATCAGCTGATGAACTCACCAAAACCAGCCCAGCGTTCAGAGTACCACGGTAACAAGGCGATAGACCATTCTGTGCAAGGGTGCGCTGCCCTATGACTCAATGTGGAGTGCTCCCGGGGGATGGCGGAGGTGTCCCTGGCAAGATTAGCCCAGCGGCTCCCTGCCTTCAGCGCCCTCTCCTGCTCTCCCCATTCCTGTTCGCCATGGCAGCCCCGGCCATGGGGCTTTCTGAAGTAGAACAAACTCCGCCCTCTCCCCCCTCTCCTCTTCTTCCTCCTCCTCTTCCTCCTCCATTATTTGTTTTATTGACAATATACCCTGAAGAGGTCGAGGCAGTTAACTCAGAGGGTGGCATTGAGAATTTAACAGTGAGATACATGTTAAAAGGATTTCATAAAACACTTAAAAGATCTATCAACAGATAAAATATCATTCTCGCCAAGCCATGTTTATTACAATGTCCATAAAGGGAACCTTAAAAGTCAGAGTACCATCACAGGGCAAGAGAAGTCACCAAACATGGACAGGTAAGAGTTTCTGTACAAAGGACTAAAGGAAAGTCCAAAAAATTCAAGTACCCAAGAAGGCCCAGGACAACCACAAAAGAGAGAAGAAAGTGGGAGGCGGGAGGCACCGGGAAAGGGGCTTAGGGTAAGGGTGACCATTGCTTTGTGTCGCTCAGGTTAAAACCAGGCACACCAAGAGACTGAGGACACCCCCGGTGTGGACAAGGTTCAGAGTGGAACGCTTTCTGCAGGAAATGTGGAGTCAGGTGCTTAGTGTATTGTCGTTCAGTTGAACTCTGAGTGTCACAAGCTCGTCACTTAGATGTTCCTCTGGCTAAGAGGAACAAACACACAGGACCCAGTATGGACGAGCCTGGACATCTGCGCAGGGCCACTGGGGGTGGGGGAGCCACAACCTCTCACATCTCACAAGGAAGAAGATCACAAAAGTATTTTTACTTTCTTCCACATGAGATCTGGCAGTGATGTAACTTTGTTTTGTTTTGTTTTTTCCACATTTGGACTGTAAACTCTTAGACAAATTACCATCTTTCTTATTTTTTGAGCCACCAAGACTACAAGAGAACTTAGCAAACAGTAACTGAAAATAAAACAAAGCCCCCTTCTGTTTGTGTTACGCAGAGATAATGAAATAGGCATCAGAGAAGGAGGGGGTCAGTGCGCAGGAAGGGAGAGCTTTCTCTGTGAACCTCAAATGGACTTATACATGTCTCATTCCCAGATAAGGGCGAGTCGAATGCTGTGCTTAAGGACGCCACCGTGGGAGGTGGGTAAGTACCATCCAAAAGAATCCGCTAATGATGGTGTCTTAAATAAGTCAAGGCAATTGTTTTTGGTTGTTGGTCAGAAGCCATAACCTGTCATTTATTACGTTCTTTCCAAACCCTGTGTGGCATGGTCACTGGGAAAGGGAGATGAGCTGTCATGTCCGGAGATATTCATGCTGAACATGAAAACCGAAGCTAAAGATTTGACAGAAAAACCATGCAAGTAATTCCCAAATTGTACCTGTTTGAAGCCACTGACCAAGTTCAAGGCAAGGCTCTGGCTCTCATCACTTCATCACTTCTTAAAAGGGGATAAGAAGATACATTCAAAATTAACTCTGGAAAACTGTCAAAATGCGTCCTACAACAAACACAACTTCCGGTCATTACCAGGTAGCTGCTCTACTTATTTGTGAATTTGTGTCTTTATGTGTTCCTCAACTGACTTTGTAAAACTGTCTCTGTATTACATTGAATTTTCAGAAAGACTCCAGGAGAATAATATACAATTATATATATATATATGATTTGTCTCAGTTCACATGTGCTAGGGAGCCCCAGTGTCACTGCTGAACACTGATCTCAACTTGGCTTTTAGTGTAAACTCCTCTCCTTCAGTTCATAACCTCATTTATCAAATGCACGGACTATGTTCTCAGCACAGGTGTTCAAAATAAAAGGTAATCCATATACAAGTACCTAAGAACCTTATATAAGGTTATTAGTAAATAAAAATTATCAGTAAATGATATGAATTTTAAGTATTATTTCTGTGTGACCCACACCAACATGCACCTTTCCACTGCCCCCTGTATTGACTAACCCTCTCTCAGAATCAGGGTAAGGGGCTCCCTCACCTCTGGCCCATCAAGGTCTTCTCCTCTTTTGTGAGTTCCTTCTGACAATTGTGGTTCCTGGAACATTTTAGAGATTGGATCTTCCTGGGAAACAGAGTTAGCTCTAGCTTCGTCATCTTAAAGATAAACAGTAGTGTTTTGGTACTGCTAATTTTGTGATTTTCATCATACATAATTTTCTGTTTAGGTACATGACGTGCATGGTGGACAATGGTCAGAGCCAATGTAATGTTAAGTTTTGATAACATTAAATTTAATCTGTCAACTCAGGTTCAGAGTAGGTTCAGAGTACAGCAGAGGGTGGGGAACTTACAAATCTTTTGGGGACACTGAGTGTTGCTTATTAAGCTCTAAGTAAGTTCCTAGAGGCAGCCTTCATTCCTTCAGTCATTTGAGAGCCCAGGTTGTTCTGTGAATCTTTTTTTTTTTTTTTGTATTTTTCCAAAGTGAGAAGAAGGGGGGAAGCAGACAGACAGACACTGCATGTGCCCGACTGGGATCCACCCGGCATGCCCACCAGGAGGTGATGCTCTGCCCATCTGGCTGTTGCTCCGTTACAAATGGAGTCATTCTAGCACCTGAGGCAGAAGCCATGGAGAGATCCTTAGAGCCTGGGGCCAACTTTGCTCCAATGGAGCCTTGGCTGTGGGAAGGGAAGAGAGAGAGAGAGAGAGAGAGAGAGAGAGAGAAAGGAGAGGGTGAAGGGTGGAGAAGCAGATGGGTGCTTCTCCTGTGTGCCCTGGCCAGGAATTGAACCGGGAATTTCCACATGCCGGGCTGATGCTCTACTGCTGAGCCAACTGGCCAGGGCTGTTCTGTGAATCTTGACATCAAGCTATGGACTCAGACACAGACAAGAATTGAAAGGGTCCATGAAATTCCCTCAGGGTTGGGGGAGAAAAGCTCAACAGGTTCTGACATAAGAGAAAAAAATATCAGATCATAAGGAAATTCTCAACATCGTAGTTGCAAAATGGCAACGATGCTTTAATTCACGAAAGTTTGGCCATCTTTTTAACAAAGTAATATCTTGAATGAGGTCACATCAGTAGGCAAAGAAAGAAACCTAAATCTTCGTACAATTCAGTACTTGATTATATTTAGCTGCAATGGTGTACTATAATAATTTTGAAAACAATAAATTATTTTTCAACAGGGCTTTCTTTCTTAATGTAAATCCTGTACTTGAACAAGTAGAAAAAAATCAACCTAAAAATTCTCAGCTACCCAAAATATCTTGATTCTTTGTTAACTGCCTATGTAAAATATAACAGACTATTTACAAATATAGTAATGAAAGAAATTATATGTTCTGGGTAACATTTCTCCTGTTGTTAAATTTTCTGTTATTTTCTGGGAAGCACTCAGCCCTATTTAAAGAAATTAATTGCAGCTTGTATTTTCTCAAAAGAAAAAGAAACAGGATTAATGGAATGTTTTAACTTACACGTTCAGATTTCAGAAAACTGCTCAAAAAGTGAGATTGGCCGATAAGCTTCGTATGGGAAACAGCCTTAAGTTAAGGGACAAAAGCAGCAAATCATTCACTCACTGTAGTTTCACCTGAAGGAAGGAGCCTGGGCCAAATATAAAGAGAATGGGTGGCAGGTAACCATTGTGCACATTACAATCAGCTGGAGTGAAGTGCGCAAACTCAAAACGCAATGTCTCCATCCTTGCACCCTGAATTGCTTCTGTGTGTTTTCCCGACAACTTCCAATGTTTAAGCATCAGGATGGGTTGCTCTGTCCCTTCTACCTTTCAGATGCTTAGCATGGGAGCAGCTGTGACAGGCCCTCCTAGGGACACCGACCCCCTCCTTCCCAGTGGTAACCATGGAAACGGGCCACAGAAAATCAGAGTCAA
Organism: Rhynchonycteris naso; assembly: GCA_037038555.1. NCBI lineage: Eukaryota > Metazoa > Chordata > Mammalia > Chiroptera > Emballonuridae > Rhynchonycteris > Rhynchonycteris naso. The sequence goes on along the minus strand of CM072999.1, from coordinate 134,016,471 downwards.
ATTTATTTTAATTTTTTTTCACAAGTGTCAGGTTCTGCTTCTCTGGATCTGGGATCCAGGGAGAACCACAGAACTGTATCACACCTGTGGGTAACTCGACCTTAGGTTTTTTTGTTTTTTTTTTCATCAAAGTGAGATAATCACATTGGATGGGATTATTGTGTGTGTGTGTATGTATGTATATATATATATATATATATATATATATATATATATATATATATGCCCATTTAAATAAAAATCAGAATTTATAACTGTTTATAAAGAGTTATAGTAGTCTGGTATTTCACATATATACCTACACATGTGTAAACATGTATGTATTTATTGTGTATATACATGCTATATATACTTGTATAAACATATATTATACACATATTATTTATTTTATGCAATTGGTTACTCACTGAAAGTTTTCATTTATACAAATGTTTTTATAAAAGAAGAAAAAATTCTGTTTTTATCATCTCCAGTCATTCTGTATAAATATACTTTTAATTATTCAATGCATAAAATACAATGTTTTTAAAGATGTCTAAAGAAGTACTTTTAAAACCCTGTCTACTGTTTAAGGAATTTCATTTTCTACCAAGTCTTTATAGTTTGATATAAGCTAAATTTCCCTTCTTCTCTCAAGTACTATCAATGGTGTTAAAACTATCATATGCAAATATAAAATTGTGTCTAATAAAGTAAAGACTGTACTTCTTCCATTTCTTATCTGGGCTGACCAGCTCTATTGTTTTTAATTATTATTACTCATAAGGGTGATTCTGAGATAAGACTTCCTTTAAGTCCTTCTCGAATTTATCCACCTTCCTTAGTCTGTCATGGGCTATAAAGCTGACAGTTGTAACGTTGCTATTTCGTATCGGCTGAGCCCGATGAAATCATATCTCTCCTTCAGCAATAGGATTTCCTTACAATGTAATTTTTCTGCTCATTGCGATTCAGGAGGAATTCTGTAAGTTCACTTAACGATGTTCTTTTGAAAATGTGCAGGATTAGCTCTACTGTAAAAGTTTCATAATTAAAAAAAAATTCATCCCCAAGTACAGCTGTTGCCCTGCCAGGCTGCTCTTGCCTGAGAAGCTGTCCCCAACCCCCCCCCCACCTCAGCCCTGCACTGCATCCAGGAGGGGGTTTGTTCTGAAAGCTGAGTGATGTACTAAGCGTGAGACCAGAAACAAGAAACCTAGAAGAATACAGGGGGAAAGTTTCCTGACTGTTAATCTGAGCCACGGCTATCTTAGTTAGATACGACAACAGAAGACAAAGCGGCAGAAGCCAAAACAGATGAGTCACACTACATCCAAGCACTTCACGGCCCAGGAAACAATGAACGATTTATAATTAAGCTGAAAGAAAACCTATAGAATGAGAAAAATATTTGCAAACCATATAGCAGATGAGTAGTTAATATCCAAAGAATTTAAGGATTACTTCTAACTCAATGGCAAAAAAAAATAAAAAAGGGAGTTACACAATTAAAAATGATCATAGTACTTGAACAGGCATTTTTCCAAAGAAGTACAGACAGCCAACAGGTATATAAAAAAATAATCAACACCACTACCCATCAGAGAAACACAAATGCAAACCTAAATCACCATAATCTATCACCTCACACCTATTCAAATGGCTGTAATCAAAAAGACAAAAGGTAAAAAAAAAAATACATTGTGGAAGATGTGGAGAGTAATTGGGCTCCTGCTACACAGTCGGTTAGAATGTGGAATAGTGCAGCTGCTGTAAAAAACAGTATGGAGGCTCTTCCAAAAATGAAAAAAACAACTGCAATATGCTGGAGCAAATCCACTATTTCATACATACCCAAAAGGAATCTTGAAGAGTTACCTGAACTCTTGTGTTTATTTGCAGCATCATTCACAACAGCAAAGTTATGGCATTAACCCAACAGAGGGATACAGAAAATACGGTGCGTACATACCATGGAACAGTGGCCAGCCTTTAAAAAGAAGGAGGTTCTGCCATTTGTGACAACGTGAGTGAAACCAAAGGACATTTCATTATGCAAAATGAGCCAGTCACAGAAAGACAAACACTGCATGATTCCATTCATATGAGGTAGCTGAAATAGTCAATCTCATAGAAGCCTAGGATAGAATGGTGATTATTACCAGGGGAGGAGGCGGAGGAGAAATCTGAGTTGGGTACAAAGTTGCATTTACGCAGAAAGAGTTAGTGCCCATGACCTAGCCCACGTCATCGCCACCATGACGTACCATGCCTTTGGTCCTGATCACATTATTCCAGCTTGACCCGCAGAATTAAGAAGAGAAAAGGTAGAACCTGCCGCAAGGGTTTTGAGTCCATAAACAGCTTTAGAGAACTTGACTTCTATTAAATCGCCCCCATGCCAAGGATAGTTTTGCAATACCGCCAAACACGCTAATGTTTCTACAGGAAGAATGGACACTACTATGAAGCCAGTTTGTCTGGCAAGGGGTGCTAAATTGTTCTAATACTGTAAACCCACCCCAAGAACAGAAATAAGTTCTTTTAGTCTTCAAATCTTTAAGTGCAATTTAAACAAGTAAGATTTCAGTCTTCTCTCCCGAATGAGAACAAAGGCAGATACAAATGTGCTGTACTCTTCCTGCAGAATCTTTGAAGAAAAGCTTACATAAAATGCAGAGAAATGACTGCGGCCAGGTGGGGGAGGGAGCCAGGTGCACCCACGTATTTCAGAGAGCTGTGTCTTGAATTTGTTCCGATTAAATCTCACTGTGCTGTGTAACATGTGTTGTTGGATCTCGGAACCCTGTACAGAGAAGGTTTGGTGAGCTGTTCGGTGTGGTGACACGGTTGTTATTTCTGTCGGCACCAGGTATTCTGTGGAGGGGGTGGGGGGTATTTTTAAGGTTTGCCTTATTCCGGGCCCCTTGTTGTTAGATTGTGTAAACTTAACCCTTCAGTGCCCCAAGCACTGGGGAAAAGAAAGCCCTGCTCTTGGCTTTGTGTACTTAGAGTTTCTTCCTTTCTATATTTCTTTTTGTTGTTGTTGTTAATTATAAAACATAGCGTGGAATCCTTTATTTTAATGCTCAGGCTAATTATTTGACTGAAAGATTAAGGGCACATAAGCCAATGAGGGTTCCAGAGATATATGACAAAAAACAAGATTAAAACACCCGACTCAGAACACCCCAAACTGAAAGGCAGATGGAGCAAGTTTTCCCCTTGGGTCTTTGAACCTGCCAACCCAGACAAAGTCTGACTGTAGAGCATCTGTGTACTGTCCGTTCATCCTGCGTTGGGGTGAAGCCCAGCCCTGGCCCAGGGTCAGCTGATCACAACGTCTATGCTTGGAGGCTCCAGCTCTGGCTCCGGTTCCAGCAGCGGAACCAGTGTATAAAAGTTTTCCTCTGGACACATCACCCTGCTTGAGTAAAACGGAAAATATTAAGCCATCTGCAATAAAACCTGACTGTCATTGCAATTAAGAGTATGTCCATTTTTCAGTAATAATAGATAGGCTCTTAACATCTTGTTGGGATGACTGAAAAGACATCGCTCCTAGATGGGCTCTGTGTGTACAACATGGCCTATCGCCCTGAGCAGGTCAAGAACCTTTGTTCACTTTGCTGCTTTCCTAATATATTTTCCCTGGGGGAATTTGTACACAGTGTGATAATAAAATAATCAATCAGCAGTGGCCAGGGCAATTATGCAACAAGAAAAGATCAATCTAAAGCTCCACCGTCGTGTGTACTGATGTGCATGTTTTGTGCATGCAGACGCACATCCTTAGTAGCAAAATTGGCTAAAGCCAAATGCAAGAGTGACTTGAATGCCGCTCCAGTTGGTGCGTCTCAGGCACACAACCAACCTCCTGCTTCGGTATCTGCTCTTTCTTCTCTCTCATGCTTGGACAGAATCCTGCTCTCCCCGTAAACAGACCGCAGCTCTGAGACCTGAGCTCCACCCTCCTAAGACCTGAGCTCCATCCTCTTGAGACCTGACCTGCACTCTCCTCAGACCTGAGCTCCATCCTCCTGAGACCTGACTTGCACCCTCCTGAGACCTGACCTGCACTCTCCTGAGACCTGACCTCCATCCTCCTGAGACCTGACTTGCACCCTCCTGAGACCTGAGCTCTACCCTCCTGAGACCTGACCTCCATCCTCCTGAGACCTGAGCTCCACCCTCCTGAGACCTGACCTTCATCCTCCTGAGCTCCACCCTCCTGAGACCTTACTTCCATCCTCCTGTGATCTGAGCTCCACCCTCCTGAGACCTGAGCTCCATTCTCCTGAGACCTGACCTGCACCCTCCTGACATCTCCTCCTGAGACCTGACCTCCATCACTCCTGAGACCTGACCTCCACCCTCCTGAGACCTGACCTCCACCCTCCTGAGACCTGACCTCCATCCTCCTGAGATTTGAGCTCCATCCTCCTGAGATCTGAGCTCCATCCTCTTGAGAGCTGAACTCCATTCCTTTCTCAGAAACGTTGCTCCTCCCTCCCTTCTTCTCTTCCTCCTGGAACTTCACTCTGAGCATAGAATACATGCTTGCACGTCGACTGCCTTAAAGCTGCCCTTGACCCCACATCTGTCTTAACCATGCACCCTTTTCTCCGTTCCCGTACAGGACAACCCGTCTGCAGGGGCTGAATCTGCGTCTTGCTTCCCATTCCTTCTTTGGCCGTCTCTGCTCTGCCTCGCTCCTCTGCCCCTCACAGACACCCTGCATGGAAGTCACCGGCTCTCTCCCGCTGCTGCCCATACCCTGGCCCCTTGGCAATTTTGCTTTCATGAGTCAGCTCTCCAACTTGACCAGCCCCTCCTCTTTGAAATGCTTTTGCTTGAAAGATTACAAGTAGCTGTATGCTGTCTTGGCCTTTTGAATTTCTTCTATCCATGCCTCTTAGTCTCTCTGGAGACTTTTATGAAACCATCCTTATCAAACTCTAAATATTAGACTTTCCCCCACACGTATCTCCTGTTGTTTTCTGGTTACATTTTTATGTAAGTGGTAGTGTGGCTTCAGGACTGTGGAACTAAATTCCTAAAATAACTACCTGACATTTCCACATCAGGGCTCACAAGGAGTCTCCCTTCAATTCGTCCAGAGAAGAACTCTTGCTGTGGATACCTCCTCTGCCCTGTCCCCTTGCTGTTCTGGGCAGTCCCACTTTCATAAGTATCAGCACCATCAGCTCAAGCCTCAAACCTATAAACTATTCTCTTTCTCCCCACATCCCTCAGAGACACTCAAGTGACAAATTTTATCCCATTTCTCATCACTTTCTGCATGAGTACCACAGTCAAAACTATCATATTCTTTCTCAAGGACTGCATCATTCCATTTGCAGTTTTCAATTCCCAAAGCTTGGAAATTGAAAAGATATTCCAATTTATTAAAAATACAGGTAGAGAAAAATATGTGGGAGTGTTAATATTCAAATAACTATTATGTATAGCTACCTGGTTATCTCATGTATAATTTGGGGGGTTATTTTGTTGTTGTTTATTTTTGAGAGTCTCGTTTGATATTTTTTCATCACTGCTGTTGAGAGCACACTGACATCACTACACCTATTTAAAATGTACAGCTTGACAAGCTTTGCCTTATGAATGAACTTGTAACCACGATCGATCGCAACAAAGATGGCCAACAAAGATGGCCAACAAAAGTTATTTGCCCCCTTTTTTAAACGCCATTTTTCTATAATGTTAAAATATTGTAGCTTATGATTTGGAAATTTTTAAATAATGTAAAGCAACAAAAAAAGGAAATTACTGTTATGTGAAGTTAAAGCTCTGGAAATGAATCCCACTGCATGTGGGCGCCCACTGCCCAGGGGGAGGCTAGCTGCTGGAGCTGCCCAGGACCCGAATGCTCCCTGAAGCCCTGAGGCCCCGAGGCCCCGAAGCCCTGTGGAGGGTCAAAGGCTGTCGGCTGACTCACCTCACTTGATTGAAATCTGTCTGTCTCTCTGCTCTCGATCAGCTGCCTTGTCCACAGACGGGAAGCTCCACGTGGATCACCCTCCCTTGGAGAATGTCACACACTGGGTTTCCACGCTAAACACTCCTATTTGGACCTGGTTTTCTAGACTTAATTTTCATAACAAGTCTTCCTTGTTTTTGCCCTTCGAGGTATTTTAGACACATGTAACTTCTTCATCTGGCATTTCCTGAGCTTGGTTTTTCCACAAAGCAGACAGGTATGTCATTAGAATATGGGGACTATAAGGGGGGTGGACCATGTGCTGAGTGGTACAGAATGGAGCTCAGTGCTCTTGGGCTCTGCTCAGCACCCCCCGCCCCGCAAGAGTTACCTGCTCTGCTCCTAGATACATGTGTGGGGATTCCTGAATGTCCCGCCCAGACACGGAAAAGGAGATGACTGGGTTAGAAGCCAGGAGACATGCACAGAAAAGTGGGGACCTGCATCCCCCAGCCTATAGCTGTGACAGTACAGGTGTGACCATAACCAAGAGAGAGCCGAGGGGATAAACACTGTGCAGCTAAAGAATTAGGTCCCTGGAGAATGAGATATTTTTTATTCATTCCTTAAATAAATACAGATAAGACAGTTATCAAATGACTATTTTTTTTATCACCTTCTAGGTACTGGTATGTTCTTTTGCCTGAAAGGCATCCCATATTCAAATTATTCTAACTAAAATTATTCCTTCGCACATAAAGATCATCAAGCCTAGCTAATGTAATACTTCTTAATATGTATTAAAGTATTCATTTAGGGACGGCAAGATGGTGATGGAGTAGGCCAACGGACCAACTTCCAACGCCTGGAACCAAAGTGGATTATAACTTAATTTTAAGAACCATCATCTGGATAAACCAACTTTGAACTAAACTAAGTGGACTCTTCAACCAAGGAACACTGAAGAAGCCACATTGAGACTGGTAGGAAAAGCAAAAACATGGAAAGAGCTGCCCAGCTCCCTGGGGCGAACGAAAGACTCGCGTGGCGGGAAGAGTTTAGCGGAGAGGAAGAGAACTAGGTCCCAGGAACAAAGTCCCAGCCAGTAGCCCCAGAGCCTAGGTGTTTGGAAAGTATTGAGCTGTGAAACAAGTGAGGATACTGCTTGTGAGAAAGAGACAGTTTTCTCAGACCCAGGAGTCTTCTTAAAGGGACAGCAGAAAACCCCTCTCACAACTACTCACCCGGGGCTCCGAGGGAAAGAGAAGAGGAGATGACCAGAGCAGCAGGAAGAGAGTGTGGACAGGAAGGCACAGTGAAAAACACTCTGAGGAACAGCCACCCTAACCCCTGGGCTGAGTCACTTCCCAAATCAAAAACGAATATTTCCCCTAGAACTAACAATACCATCAAAGGGAGAGAGGACACCAGCCAAAAAGCTCTCCCGTGGCACTTAGAGCAGAGCTGCTTAGATGAAGGGAGCTTCCAGGACTACAGTATGGAGTGTTAGGGTCTGAGCTACAGTGCCCCTACCCACACTGCTGAGTGCTTGCTGGAGTGACGGTGACGGCGGGACACGGAAACGTGGTTCTGTTGATAGGGGCGGAGGCCCAGCATGCATGGGCTTGGTCTAGTCCAGCAGGGTCAGAGGGGATGCATGAAAATGGTCCAGCAGCTGAGGACTAGCCGGCAGCCCCACCTGCAGGGGAAAAGAGGGAAGCCAGAAATGGGAAGAGATCTGCCACTGAGCAGGGATCCGTGGGCCCACATCATCAACTGGCCTCCGAGGTTTGCGACCCTGCGAGGGGGCGGGGCTAAAGCTGGGTACAGGAAGAGGCTCGCAGCTGAGTGCATGCCAGGAGCCCCACCCAGCATGAGAAACCACGGTTTGAGATCCTGAGCTAGCCGGCTCTGACCGTGGGAGCCGGATGGAAGCCCGGGAACAGGCAGGGTCCACAATGAGTAAAGGTGCTCATCCCTACCCTTGGTGATGAGGCTTGTGGCTTGAGAGCAGTGCACAACTGCACCTGTGGAAGCAAGGTGAAGGCCCAGACAGGATGAGGCTTGTAGAGCCAGGCACAAGAACACAGCACCTCCCATGGAGGAGAGGAGGAAATCACAGCAATAGGCACAGTGGGCCGGCGCAACGCCCATGCCAACCGCCCTAGGCGGAGACAGAGGGGATCGTGGGCCTGCAGACAGACCACACCTAGGAAACACAGAGGCAACACCCATTGGACTCCAGTGACCACACCCTTCTTATACACAGACAAAATGGGAAGGCAGAGAAATGCAACCCAAATGAATCAAGAGAAATCCCCAGAGAAGCACCTGAATGAACCAGATATAACCAAATTACCGGATGCAGAGTTTAAAATAATGATAGTTAGGATGTTCAAAGAGCTTAGAGCAACAATGGACAGTCATTATGAACATCTAAATAAAAAGATAGCAAGTATAAAAAAGGAAATTGAAATAATATAAAATAATCAAACAGAAATGACAAATATAGTATCAGAACTGAAGAACACAATGGAAGGAATTAAAAGCAGGATGTATGGAGTTGAGGATCGAATCAGTGACTTAGGGGACAAAATAAACAAAGGTACAGAAGCAGAGCAGAAAAAAGAAAAGAGACTCAAATAATCTGAGAAAAATCTAAAGGAGATCTGCAACAACATGAAGAGAAATAATATCCGCATCATAGGGGTTCACCAAGATGAAGAAAAAGAACATGGGACAGACACTTTGTTCAATCAAATCATAGATGAAAACATCCCAAAATTAAGGCTGGAAAATGTTTCACATGTTCAAGGAGAAAAGAGAACTCCATTAAAGAGAAACCAAAAGAAATCTACACCAAGACACATCATAATTAAAATACCAAAGCTAAGGGATAAAGAGAAAATTTTAAAAGCTGCTAGAGAAAAAAGGCTATCACCTACAAAGGAGCCCCCATAAGGATGACATTTAACTTCTCAACAGAAACACTTGAGGCCAGAAGGGAATGGCAAGATATATTCAAAGTAATGCAGAACAAGAACCTACAACCAAGACTACTCTATCCAGCAAGGTTAACGTTTAAAATTGAAGGAGTAATAAGAGCTTCCCAGACAAAAAAAAAAGCCTCAAGGAATTCATTAAAACCAAACCAATTCTGCAAGAGATGCTAAGGGGCCTGTTGTGAACAGTTCAAAGGGGGAAAAGAATATAGCAAAAGAAGAATACAGCTTTAAAGAATAAAATGGCAATAAACAACGACATATCAATAATAACCTTAAATGTAAATGGATTAAATGATCCAATCAAAAGACAGAGGGTAGCTGCACAGATAAAGAAACAGGACCCATACATATGCTGTCTACAAGAGACACACCTTAAAACAAAAGATGCACACAGACTGAAGGTAAAAGGATGGAAAAACGTATTTTATGCAAATGGAAATGAAAAAAAAACAAAGTAGCAATACTTATATCTGACAAAATGAACTTTAAAACAAAGGCTGTAGTAAGAGATAAAGAAGGACACTACATAATGATAAAAGGAACAATTCAACAGAAAGATATAACCATTGTAAATATATGTGCATCAAACATAGGAACCCCGACATACATAAAGCCGACTTTGATGGATATAAAGGGCAAGATTAACAGCAATACTATAATAGTAGGGGATTTCAATACCACACTAACATCACTGAATAGATCCTCAAGAAAGAAAATTAATAAAGAAACAGCAGACTTAAAGGATACACTAGATCAACTCGATTTAATAGATATCTTCAGAACTTTTCACCCTAAAGCAGTAGAATATAGATTCTTTTCAAGCACTCATGGTAGATTCTCTAGGATAGACCACATGTTAGGACACAAAAGTGGTCTCAACAAATTTAAGAAGATTGAAATCATATCAAGCATTTTCTCTGATCACAATGCCATGAAACAAGAAATTAAGCATAAAAGAAAACTGAAAAAAACTTAAACACTTGAAAACTAAATAGCATGTTATTGAATAATGAATGGATTAACAATGAGATCAAAGAAGAAATTAAAAAGTTTCTAGAAATGAATGATAATGAGCATACGTCAACTCAAAATTAATTGGACACAGCAAAAGCAGTACTGTGAGAGAAGTTCATAGCACTACAGGCATATCATAAGAAGCTACAAAAAGCTCAAATAAGCAACCTGACCCTACATCTAAAAAAACTAGCAAAACAACAGCAAATAAAGCTCAGAAGCAGTAGAAGGATGGAAATAATAATAAGTGGAAATAAATGACATAGATGCTAAGGAAAAAAGACAGAGGATCAATGAAACCAGGAGCTGGTTCTTTGAAAAGGTAAACAAGATTGATGAACCTTTAACTAGACTCACCAAGAAAAAAAGAGAGAGGACTCAAATAAATAAAATTAGAAATGAGAGTGGAGAAGTAACAACTGAGACAACAGAAATACAAAGGATTGTAAGAAAATACTATGAAGAACTCTATGCAAAAATTAGAAAACCTAGGAGAAATGGACAAATTTCCTGAATCATATAATCTTCCAAAAATCAATCTGGAAGAATGAGAACATCTATACAAACCAATTACAACAAATGAGATCGAAACAGTTATCAATAAACTCCCAAAAAAGAAAAGTCCTGGGCCTGATGGCTTCACAAGTGAATTCTATCAAAAATTCAAAGAAGAACTAACTCCTATCCTTCTCAAGCTATTTCAAAAAATTCAAGAGGAAGGAAGACTTCCAAACACTTTTTATGAGGCCAGCATAATTCTGATTCCAAAACCGGGCAAAGACAACACAAAGAGAGAAAATTATAGGCCAATATCCCTGATGAATTTAGATGCTAAAATTCTCAACAAAATATTAGCCAACTGGATCCAGCAATATATGAAAAAAATCATACACCATGATCAAGTGGGATTTATTCTGGAGAGACAAGGCTGGTTCAATATTCGCAAATCAATCAATGTGATTCATCACGTAAACAAAAAGAAGGACAAAAAACACATGATAATTTCAATAGATGCAGAAAAAGTATTTGATAAAATCTAGCACTCATTCATGCTCAAAACTCTCAGTAAAGTGGGAATGCAGGGAACATTCCTTAACATGATAAAGGCCATCTACGACAAACCCACAGCAAACATCATACTAAATGGGCAAAAATTAAAAGCAATCCCCTTAAGATCAGGAACCAGGCAGGGGTGCCCCCTTTCATTTCTCATATTCAACATAGTTCTGGATGTCCTAGCTATAGCAATCAGACAAGAAGAAGAAATAAAAGGCATCCCAATTGGAAAAGAAGAAGGAAAACTGTCCTTTTTTGCAGAGGATATGATATTGTATAAAGAAAGCCCTAAAGTCTCAGTCAAAAAACTACTTGACCTGATAAATGAATTCAGCAAGGTGGCAGGATATAAAATTAATACTCAGAAATCAGAGGCATTTTGATATACCAACAATGAACTGTCAGCAAAAGAAATTAAGGAAACAATCCCCTTCACTATTGCAACCAAAATAATAAAGTACCTAGGAGTAAATTTAACCAAGGAGGTTGAGGACTTGTACTCGGAAAATTATAAAACATTGATAAAAGAAATCAAGAAAGATACAAACAAGTGGAAGCATATACCGTGCTCATGGCTAGGAAGAATAAACATCATTAAAATGTCCATATTACCCAAAGCAATTTATAAATTCAATGCAATACCAATTAAAATACCAATGACATACTTCAAAGATATAGAACACATATTCCAAAAATTTATATGGAACCAATAAAGAACACGAATAGCCTTAGCGATCTTAAAAAGAAAAAATAAAGCAGGAGGTATCACTCTTCCAGATATCAAGGTATACTACAAGGCCATTGTACTCAAGACAGCCTGGTACTGGCATAAGAACAGGCACATAGATCAATGGAACAGAACAGAGAACCCAGAAATAAACCCACAGCTTTATGGACAACTGATTTTGACAAAGGAGGAAAGAACAAACAATGGAACAAAGACAGCCTCTTTAACAAATAGTGTTGGGAAAATTGGACATCTACCTGCAAAAAAATGAAACTAGACCATCAACTTACACCATTCACAAAAACAAAATCAAAATGTATAAAAGACTTAAATGTAAGCTGTGAAACCATAAGCATCTTAGAAAAAAACATAGGCAGTAAGCTCTCCGACATCTGTCGCAGCAATATATTTGCCGATTTATCTCCATGGGGAAATGAAATAAGAGGCAGGATAAACAAATGGGACTATATCAAACTAAAAAGTTTTTGCACAGCTAAAGACAATAAGAACAGAATAAAAAGACAAACCACACAATGGGAGAACATATTCGACAACACTTTTGATAAGGGGTTAATAACCAAAATTTATAAAGAACTTATAAAACTCAACACCAGGAAGACAAACAATCCAATCAAAAGGTGGGCAAAAGAAATGAATAGAAATTTCTCCAAAGAGGACATACAGATGGCCAATAGGCATATGAAAAATGCTCAATATCACTAATTATTAGAGAAATGAAAATTAAAACCACAATGAGATATCAACTCACACGAGTCAGAATGGCACTCATCAGCAAAACAACACAGAATAAGTGCTGGCGAGTATGTGGAGAAAAGGGAACCCTCTTGCACTGCTGGTGGGAATGTAGACTGGTGCAGACACTGTGGAAAACAGTATGGAGATTCCTCAAAAAATTAAAAATCGAACTGCCTTTTGACCCAGCTATCCCACTTTTGGAATACCATAGCACTGTTCGAAAAGGAGAAATACGCCCCCATGTTCGTGGCAGCATTGTTCACAATCGCTAAGACCTGGAAACAGCCCAAGTGTCCATCAGAGGACAAGTGTGATTAAAAAGCTTTGGTACAGCCTGACCTGTGGTGGCGCAGTGGATAAAGCGTCGACCTGGGAACACTGAGGTCGCCAGTTCAAAACCCTGCACTGGTTCGGTCAAGGCACATATGGGAGTTGATGCTTCCAGCTCCTCCCCCCTTTCTCTCTTTCTCTCTCTCTCTCTCTCTCTCTTACTTTGTGTCTCCTCTCTAAAATGAATAAAATTAAAAAAAAAAAAAAAAAAGCTTTGGTACATATATACTATGGAATACTACTCAGCCATAAGAAATGATGACATCGGATCATTTACAACAAATGGATGTACCTTGATAACATTATACGGAGTGAAATAAGTAAAACAGAAAAAAACTGAGAAATGCATTATTTCATACATACGGGGGACATAAAAACGAGACTACGAGACATGGACAAGAGTGTGGTGGTTATGTGGTGGGTGGAGAGAGGAGAGGGAGGGAGAGGGGGAAGGGGAGGGGCACAAAGAAAACCAGATAGAAGGTGACAGAGGACAATTTGACTTTGGGTGATGGGTATGCAATATAATTGAATGACAAGATAACCTGGAGATGTTTTCTTTGAATATATGTACCCTGATTTATTAATGTCACCCCATTAAAATTAATTTTAAAAAAATTCATTTAGTAAACTATTTATTAATTAGACAGTTTGAATAAATACAGTTCATTATATTCATTAAAATATTTATAAAATATTACGTGATTCAAGTTCAGTTAGAGGAACTATTTTGTAATAATTATTCAATATCAATAAGAAATCATGTTAGCAAAAAGTAAACAGGTAAATAATAAAATGAAATATTATGAAATAAAATGGAGTATCTTATAAAACATTATACCACCTTTTTCTCTCTTTTTTTATGTTTCTGGGCATTGGAACCTGGTGAATGGATGGTGGACACAGAGGTCAGTCCATTTAGTGGCTGAATTTCTATCCTGACTCTACACCTGCAACTCCAGGCTCGTCGTTATTAATTCCTTTAAACGTAATATTTAAAAGTTACATGTGAATACCAGTGACATTTTATGTAAAATAGCTACATTTTCCAAACAAAGGAATTAGCAAGGAAATTCACCTTGTTTTATCCTTTTTGCAAATAGACTGAATGTTTGCTTCATAGAAGACGGGGACAGTCCTCGCCGGTTTCTGTACCCAACTGGCTGTGGTGTGACGTCATCACCCCCTACAAAATGCCACCAGACACACGTGAGCGAATAAGTGAGAAGCCAACTGAAGTCCTACAGTTATAAAAATAACTGTGACTCAGGAGCTGCTGAGAATGTCTCGGGTACTGACTCCGCCTGGTTAGAAACCCCGCACCGGCTCAGAAAGCTGCGGCCAGACACCTATGTATTCAGTCCCTTTAGACAACACATGAGAGAGTAAAACTCCCCAGGGGAAAACCGTCACACAATTCCTAAGACATACTGGAGACAAATCCAGCAGCCCATTGGTTACTTTCTGATTTTCTAATGATTTTTTTTTCTTATTTATAGCCATCTAGTGAAACCTTTTATGAAGACCTAATATGGCCCATCTGACTTTCAAAATTATTCTAGATTAGTAATATTTTCAGAGGAAAAGAATGTGTGGGGGAGGTGGAGAGACAGAAGCAGGAAAGTTTTTAAGTGTTTTCAGGATTCCGTACTACTTGGTTCACTGATGAAAAATGAACAGATATTTCTTTTGCCATGGAGCAGAAGGAAGGTGGGAGTCTTTTAAACTCCCTGTCTCATAATCCTTGTGCTGTGTTTATTAGATGGTACATATGAGAGCCAATTAAATACTTACTATTAAAGGTCAACAGCCGGGGATGAGCTGCGGAGTTTTCTTCCTGATCTTCAGAGGGAACAAGTGTTCTCAACCATTGTTAATTAAAAAAAAAGGTTAAACTCTTTTTCACGTTTAATTCCACGGACTGATTATTAAATTGTAGCAATCAATTGATTTAATTATTATGGCTGGATTCACTTTAGTTCTGCATCATGTCAGCATTGGAACAGGGTGCTGTTTTGCCGACATTCTAAGACCAGGGACGTTCTGCGGAGCCCAGAATGTCTTCCGTCCCCGTCAACCTCCCGGTAGAACCCACTGCACAGGAAACCAAGTTGTCACTTGCGGGCGGGCGTCTCACTTCCTCTGCAGTCTCAGTCCCACTGAATCCTCTTGTCATTCTAGTTAGTAACCTAAAATCCCACAGGTCATAATGCTCTTGCGTAACCGTTCACCACATCACTGATCTTTCTTCGTCCCCCGTGACTCTGAACATTCTCCTTAAACTGTCCCAGGGGCTCTCAATTTTCAGCCACGCTCTCGTTTTCTGCCTCCTACATTCCTCCACTTCTCCGATAGTTTGCCCCCCACTGACAATTCACTTTACCAAACTCTCTGGTGGAGGATGCATCCGTTTCTGTCTGGCATTCTAGCCTTGGTGCAGTTATCATATTTCCCTGATTAAAATTTAAAATCTATGACAACAGTGTTTTACTTTTTTGTTCCCTGGTGCGTAGTATATCATTTTTTTGGCACTCAAAAGTTACTCAGTCCATGTTTTTTTACCTTAATATTCCCCACCCCCAAATATATGTTAAAACTGCTGGAATATAAGCTTTGTCTGTGGGCAGCGCAAAATTTGAGACAAAATACATTTGCGCAGATCTGTCAGGATCAAAAGATTCTGAAAGTCTAGAATTGCCAGTAATTAACCAGGTAAAGGGTATTTGTTTCATCAGAGCCATGGGAACCAGGTCAGATTTGATCAAATGGATGTTCAAAGGTGAAACATCCCAGCAGCTAACACAGAGACTGGACCACACCCCATCCACTCCAGTCCTTCCTATCTCTGTACAGTCATATTCCATGATTGCCAATAACTTTCCAAATAATAATAATAATCCCATTTTAACTTATAATTTAAAAGATCCGTAAAGTAAGATTGTCACTATGCTTTTAAAAAAAGATACTAGATCACTGTGTTCATCTTTGATTTTTCTATGAATATAATCAAAAGTAAAATATAAAGAGTTAGAAAATCCAAATAAAACAATAAATTTAGGGTAAATTAAAAACACCGGCAAATAATGACCATCAATCAAGATAAAAAGAATTCTATAGACAAGTTCTTTTCAGCGGTTAAGAAACAGGTAATACCAAAATATTTCAACTGTCCTTGGACATAAAATATAGCAAGGGTTTCAAAATCTGCTGTTAGGATAACTATGGTAGGAAAAACCTTAACATCTCAGTAAAATTAATAGGTTACAAATCTATTTTTTTAAATTACAAACAAAGCCATCCAATGTAATCCCATCAAGTCAAATACAGAGCTACATTGGAAAAACTACATTCTAAAACACCTTGAATACATAAGATTTATTAGAGGAATGCAATGATAAAATTTTAAGAATTCTTTAAAAACAAAAATCTCTGAATTATGAAATGGAATTTAATGAAGTACGATAAACATTACTAACTGAAATAAATATATTAATAAAATAGGGGAGACATATACTTCCTGAAATCATAGGTTATATCATGAAACAAGCTGCCTGTATTACACTCAGTCATATTCCATGATTGCCAATAAATAATCCCATTTTACACTATAATTTAAAAGATTAGTAAAGTAAGAAAAGATTGTCAACGTGCCTTTTTAAAAGATACGAGATCACTGTAAGTAGTAAAAAGCTAGCAGCGTTCTACTCACATCAAAAAGGGAATTTTTGCTATTGTTTCTGCTACCATTGATAACTAATAAAAATGACAAGAGATGTTGTTATTCATCTTGAAAGTTCCATCTCACAGTTATTATGCTCAGCCCTTCTTCAGAATCACTCACTAGGTGCTCACTGAACAGCACTGTTGTTGGTACTAGGAGTTCATGGGAGAGAAAAAAGAGACAAAAATCACAGCCAGTTGGAATTGACAAGCGGCCTGTTACGAAGTCATCCTGCAGTGGCCACATCTGGCAGATGACAGGACAGTAGCTTAAGGAGCCTAGTTAATTTCCCCAAAGTTACACAGTCAGAGGCAGAACAGATTTAAACCCAAGGTGGTTTAGATCCAAAATCCAATCTCTTATTCATTCCATTTTGTTTCCTCTATTCTTTGCAAACTTCTGGTAAATTCTGTCAGCAAGAAAAGAAGGGCATGTGTTAGCCTTAGGAAGCAGTCCATGAAAGCAAGGGCGTGACTTTTCACATGGGAGAGAAAATATTAACCCCCAAATTTCCCAGAGGGACTGGGCGTGCAACATTACAGACAGAAGGAAAAGTTGGCATGGGCATGCTTCCCCAAGAAGGATCAACAGTCTCCTCAAATCCTTTACTGGGTCCCAAAGGACGTCTTCTGGACTGCCACATTGGAGGGTATGTGTGGACAATAATGGTAGGATTTCTTTCTTGGGTGAAAGAAGGGTGTTTTTACTCCAGCTGTCTACTCCTTCCTCCTTTTCATTAGAGTCAGTTCATTTGATGCTGATGTTTTACGATACTTGACACTGATAAGTACAAATGGGATAGGCAAATGTCTCTTATAAATACCCAGAAATTCTATCACATTTCAACCAAGGATGACTTATCAGCATTTCAGAGAAAGAAGATTTCTATTTATTTGAGTGATCCAGACACTCACAGAAAACTCATCTTTGAAAAACCAAAGTGAGTGATCTTATCGATGAGATACCAACAACAAAAAATAAAATGTCACTTGTCCAGAAGGTAACTGACTTGAAAAGTTTGAAATGCCAAGTAGAATGTGCTATTTCCACAGAAATTTCACCAAGCATGTCCATCACGATGCATGCTGCTAATTAGGCATCTGCGAACACCTTATGGTTGATAAATTAAAAAAAAAAAAACTTCTCTTTCTTACAAAAAAATACACCCACAATTTCAAAGAAAAATTAGCCATATCTGAAGGTGTCAAGACTGTCACAGCAATAAATTTTATTTCTTATATTTAAACTGCCAAATATGATTAATGTTTTTGTTAATTATTAACATCTATTTTAATAAGCAATGATACCTAGCATTTACTAAATGCCTGTTTTTTTCTCAGCATGAGAATGAACTATTCAAACTATAGGGTGGGTGCAGTTATTATTTTTATCCAAAGCTAGTATATGACAGAACTGGGGTTCAAAACTGATAAAATGACTGCTCAGCTGCCATCCTGAGAAAAGTGCAGGCCCTGAGGAGGAGGAAGGGCTCTACATAGAACTTTCTCACCCCATGTGAGGTTAGTTACTTGCTAATCTCTCTCTTAATGGCTTCTTGGCCTTTCCTTTGAAATGTAGCAAAAAGTTTACCTTTGCAGGAAGACAGGTAAAGCTCACATTGGGGAGGGACCTGACAGAGAAGTTGAATCACAATGGTTGTTTGTAAAAGCCTAGCCACAGGATTTACTGTGGAAAATTAAATCCTGTAAATTAGTTAGAAACTTAGATCACAAATTCTACATCTTTACTTTGTAGACTAAGAAAAACAGAGTCCCTGTAAAAAATTTTTAAAGATAATTCCCAGGGGGAACCAGGACCTGACTGTTTCTGGGAGATACCTGGCCCTGACTGTCTTGAAGATTTACCAAGGATGCCAGATAGGACCACGCTGATTAGACGCATGCTACATCAGAAGAACTTATGGAGGAGATGTTCCTGCAGCTGAACCCCTCTCCTCACTTCCTACTCATCAAGTCAGTGACCAAGGCCATAAACTAAGATATGATTATCCAACCTTAGCCCCTAAATCTAATGCTGCCCCCCACAGTTTGGGGCTGACACCCTTTGCTGGTCTCAGCCCACTTGCGCCCAGGTGCTTTTAAAATAAATTTTCCTTTCGGAGCACACGAGCTTTGTGTTTTTGCTTCTGCTTCGGCCCACAGTTTCTGAGTTTCAAAAACCACTTACAAAATTCTATTCACAGATTCTGTGTACTTACCCACTGTATTTTATATTAAATATAAAAGGACTATATTCATTCAAGAAAACTTATAGCAGAGTGAGAAGTCAGAAGCCGGAAAAGTACATTACTCTAGAGCAGTGGTTCTTAACCTGGGTTCTATCGAACCCTAGGGGTTCGATGAGTCAGTCTCAGGAGTTCGGAGAAGCCTCTGCCACAGAGGTAAAGACACACTTGTGTAAAGTCATGATGACATGCCCCGCTTGGCCATCACTTGCTGCAGAGGATCACGTTACATTGCTTGGCCAACCAGTGCTGTGGGGAATTTAGTGCGCGCAGTAGTCAACGGCTGTCGAAGTTGTACGTCGTGTGGTTTCTTTCTTAATATTTTAATCCATACTAAATATGTTGAGCGAAAAAAGAAAGTGGTCGGACAAATATGTACAACATGGATTCACACGTATCACGGAACGGGATGGGAGTCAGCGTCCTATCTGCATGATATGCAATGCCAAGTTGAGCAACTCTAGTCTCGCACCAGCAAAACTAAATTTGGAAAAAAAATTATATTTTATTTATCACTAAAGAAGGGTTCGGTGAATGCTCATATGAAACTGGTGGGTTCGGTACCTCAAAAAAGGTTAAGAACCACTGCTCTAGAGTCTAGACAATTTAAGGAAAACATATACCTTAAAATCCATGGGACCCAAAGAGGCACAAAGGTCCTGAGTAGGTGACTAATGAAAGCCTTTTGTGTATGTGGGAGTAGAATATTTTATGAAAGAGAATAGTGAAACATATTTGGAGTTCTTAAAAACTTGGAATTTAAGACAACTACAAGGATAAAGACTAGTATATTACATTTTATTGGATACTTACAATATGTAGAAAACTGAGCTAAGTGTTTTATAAACTATTATTCCTTATCCCAAACCTTAAGAGATTGTTATTGCATTAAAGCCTTGTTTCATGCAAATTTTCTGTCTTTAAAAAGCTTCTCATTGAGTTATAACAAGCAGCAGCACTGCTCATAACGAACAGCTCAGAGAACTTTGACAGGAATAACACAACCATGGAACTAGTGGTTATGTGAAGAAATGAAACATAAACCACCTTTATTAATTAGACAACTTGCACCCCACTTACTAAACACCTTCCTTTAAATGCAGATACTATCCTGTCTTTCAGCATCACAGGTGTACTATGCCTGCTTTTGAATTCTATATAAATGAAGTCACCTCTTCTATCCTTACAGGATGTATATTTTGTTGAATATGGAGTTTATGGAGTCATCCATGTTTTTATGAATAGCACTAGTTCACTGTTTCTTATCAAAGAATATTCCATTGTATAAATTTACTACAATTGATGCATTGATTCTAGTACTGATGAATCATTCAGTTGTTTCTATATACCGTAGTTTAGGATGATTATAAATAACACTGCTGGGAAGACTGGTGTAGATATCCTTTCATGCACAGTGTGTCTGTCTGTGGTGGGGAGCCTAGCGGGGAAGATTTCTGGCTTATGTGGTATATTTGTGTTTAGTTCAGAAGTTTTTGACAACTGGTCTACCAAAGTGGTTATAACACCAGTGTTCCATCAAAGGCTTGCCACGTTCCATCTTGTCTTCAAGTATTGTATCTTACATGAACAGGTCTTCCTTGCTCTAGTAAGTAGTAACTTCAGACTTTGATTCAGATGTTAAGTGATAGAGTCTTTAAAAACTGGATTTTCCACTGAGAATTTTTTGCAGACTCTGACTTGGAAGCATCTGATGGAATCCACAGACCAACAGGTGCATTCTTTGGGTCCCTTCTTCCCACAATACCGATGTTCTGCCACCGTGTTACTAGAAAAGCCTCTCATCAAAATATGAGTTCTTACTTCACTGAATCCTGGTTGTCGAGTTGATATTGCTGTCTGGAATTTGTTACCTACTCTCGCTGACTGGAAGGCGCACCACTTGGTAAATACCCTTAGCATTATCCTGAGTTTTCTGACACTTGCTTAGTTCTCACTGTATGTTTGTTTATCTTGTTGTCTAGTCCCACATGTTTTGTTCTTCCCTGGAATGCCTTGTACCTGTTGAGTCTACGAAGAAGTGTTCCATAGAAAATAAATGGCAGCATAGACCCCATAAAATCTCCCATAAAACCAACTCCAAGATCTACTACCTATGAAGCCTACTACATAGGCAATCAAATTATGCAAAGATGACTGGTTGGAGGTTGGGTTGGGTCTCTCATAAAAATCTGTTTCTTTTTTCTTTTCGCTCTGGTGGCCTCAAGATTTCCACTTTATCATTGGTTTCCAACATCCTAAGTATATTTTATGTTAACACAACTGTGGTTTCCCTGAGTTTCTTTACAACAGGGCTTTGCTGTTTTTCATTCCATTTGAAAATTATCAGCCGTTTTCTGTTCAGATATTTTCTCTTGTCTATTCTCTTTCTCTGCTTCTAGGATTTCAACGAGCATGTATTTTAGATCATTTCATGCTGTATCCTCACCCACGAATACTCCGCCTTCCACCCCTCCAATTCTCGCTCAGACTTGTCCACTCCTCCTTTCCTCACTTGTGTCTTACTCTTGACTAAATGATGTTAAACACATTATTCTTTATGTGCAGTGATTAATTCAAAAATATTTTTTATTTTTGTTACCATTTTTTACCTCTGGGTTGTCCATTTGAGTCTTTTTTATCATTTCAGTTCTTCTGCTGAAATCTGGTCATGCATGTTCTGATTTTCCTGCACAATATTTAACAAACTACTCATAGCTATTGTAAATATGTCTCCTTCCTAGACCCAAGTCATTATTTCGTCTAGTTTTCTTGATTGCTTTGTCATGTTTCAGTAGGTTGCTTTGTTTTTCCCTCTAAGCCTGCATTACATAATTGACGCGATTTAAGGCTGAGTGACAGTTCAGGTAATTTTGGCTTAACGTGAAATGACCTTCATCTACCATCAAGGATTTCAACTCAGAGACAGTCGTAATCAATATGTTCCCACCCCTGCACAGTGGTGAGCACTAACCTTTTTCTCCTTGCAAGGATTAGACTGATGAATATTTCTCTCTGTATTTCAGAAAAGCTCTTTTGGGTCACCCCAGAGAGCTTCAGCATTGAGTAAGTGTCTTGAGTGGTATACTGCTTGTGCCTTTGAGGCATTTTTTGCCAATCCAGTACCATTGTATTCTAAATGCTCTGTGGTCTCTTCTCCTCAGGTCGGTGTTCCCTCCTTAAAGCAAGTCCAGAGTAGCACTTGCTACTGTCCAGGATGATCAAGTGCATACAATGACAGACTAGGTGCAAAAGGTCAACTTAATCCCATGACTTCTCTCTTCTCTGGATCTTTAGACCCTTTTATTCTTGTACTTTTAGCTTCTCTCGGATATCTTTAAGTAAATGATTTCTGTGTTTCATCGGAGTTCTCGACTTCTTTTTTAAGTGGGAACATCAGTCTGACATAAACTACTTGATTCTCCATTGAAACAGAAATTTATAGTGCTGTTTTACCATAGAGTGACATCAATGGTCTCATTTTTATGAGAAACTGCTTTCATCATCATATCATCCCCAAAATTTTAAAGTCTTAATATCATAATTTATAAGTTGGTAAATCTTCCTTGGAAGTTATAAATAGTGTTTATGTTTTTACAATATAATTGTGCTTCTTTAACTATAAAACATAACTCATTTGTGGACTATATATTTGCATCAAATCTTCTGTCAGAATTTTGGGTTTTATAATAGCATTAGTATGTAAACTGCTTTAATCTACATAAAATGCCATCTAAATGTTTTCATTGTTTCTAATTCTAGTGTTAAAAGTAGAACTACAAAATTAATAACATTGAAACAGAATCCGTCTGTGATAAGATACAAAAATATAAACAAAACACCTCCATATTGTTAACTATTGTTTATTAAGAATGAATTTTAAAAAATCTATAAGACAATGTCAACAAAACTAAAAACAGCATAAAATAACATATGCAGTATGTTGATAGATTTATGCACTGTTTATTTTTTATTTACAATAAACTAACTCCTCCTGAAAGACCAGTAGAATGTTACATAAATTTTAAATTAATAATATTTTAAGAAATGTGTACCATGGATAGGACAGAAAGATGGCTACGGAGTAGGCGGATGTACCAACTTCCAACTCCCAGAACCAAAGTGGATTATAACTTAATTTTAAGAACCATCATCTGGATAAACCAACTTTGAACTAAACTAAGTGGATTCTTCAACCAAGGAACACTGAAGAAGCCACATTGAGACTGGTAGAAATAGCGAAAATGCGAAGAGGGTTGCCCAGCTACCCAGAGCAAACGGGGCAGTCCGGAGAGACTCGCGTGGCAGGAGGAGAGTTTGGCAGAGAGGGAGGGACCTGGGTCCCAGGAACAAAGCCCAGGCCTGCAGCCCCAGAGCCTAAAAGAGGTGTTTGGACAGTATTGAACTGTGAAAGAGGTTAGGATACTGTTTGTGAGAAAGAGACAGTTGTCTCAGACCCAGGATTCTTCTTAAAGGGACAGCACAGAAAACCTCTCTCACAACCACTCACCCGGGGCTCCAGGTGACGGGAACAAAGGAGAGGACCAGAGCAGCAGGAAGAAAGTGTGGACTGGAAGGCACAGGGAGAAACACTCTGAGGGACAGCCACCCTAAGCCCTGGGCTGAGTCATTTCCCAAATCGAAAACAAATATTTCCCCTGGAACTAGCAATACCAGCAAAGGGACAGGACACCAGCCAAACAAGCTCTCCCGCGGTACTTAGAGCAGAGCTGCTTATATGGAGGGAGCTTCCAGGACTACAGTATGGAGTGTTAGGGTCTGAGCTGCAGTGCCCCTACCAACACTGCTGAGGGCTTGCTGGTGGGACGGTGGTGGCGGATGCTGAAACGTGGTTCTGTCAGTGGGGACGGAGGCCCAGCCGGCGTGAGCTCTGTCTAGCCCAGCAGGGTTGGAGGGGACACGTAAAAGTGGTCCGGCAACTGCAGGCCCACCTGTAGCTCCACCTATGGGGGAAAAGTGGGGTGCCAGGAAGCCAGGAACGGGCAAAGATCAGCTCTGTGACCGTGCACGAGCCTGCCCTGACCGCGGAGGCGGGGCTAAAGCCAGGGACAGGCAGAGGCTCACAGCTGAGCGCACTCCAGCAACCCCGCCCAGCCAGAGAAACCGCGGTTTGCCATCCTGCATGCATGAGATGGCTCTGACCGTGGGGGCAGGGCTAACGCCTGGGACAGGTGGAGCCTCGCAGGTGAGCACACACAAGAACCCTGCCCAGCCAGAGAAACTGCAGCAAGCAGGCTCTGACTATGGAGGCTGGGCAGAAGCCCGGAAACAGGCTGAGTCCACAACTGAGCAAAGGTGCTCACCCCTACCCTTGGTGCTGAGGCTTGTGGCTTGAGTGCAGTGCGCAACCACACCTGTGGGGGTGAGGTGAAGGCCTGAAGGCCCAGACAGGCTGAGGATTGTAGAGTTGGGCACCAAAACACAGCCCCTCCTGTGGAGGAGAGGCGAAAATCAGAGCAACAGCCTCAGTGGGCCAGCGCTGGCAACACCCATACCCAATCGCCCTAGGCAGCAGCAGAGAGGGTGGCAGGACTACAGACAGACCACACCTAGGGAACACAGAGGCAACAACCATTGGACTCCAGTGACCACACCCTTCTTATACACAGACAAAATGGGAAGGCAGAGAAATGCAACCCAAATGAATCAAGAGAAATCCTCAGAGAAGGACCTGAATGAACCAGATATAACCAAATTACCAGATGCAGAGTTTAAAATAATGATAGTTAGGATGTTCAAAGAGCTTAGATCAACAATGGATACTCATTAAAAACACCTAAATAAAAAGATAACAAGTATAAAAGAGGAAATTCAAATAATAAAAAAGGATCAGACAGAAATGACAAATATAGTATCAGAACTGAAGACCACAAGGGAAGGAATTAAAAGCAGAATGGATGAAGCTGAGGAACAAATCAGCAAGTTAGAGGACACAATAAACAAAGGCACAGAAGCAGAGTAGAAAAAAGAAAAGAGACTCAAAAAATCTGAGGAAACTCTAAGGGAGCTCTGTGACAACATGAAGACTAATAACGTCCGCATTATATGCGTTCCTGAAGAACAGGAGAAAGAACAAGAAATAGAAACTTTGTTCAAAAAAATCATAGCTGAAAACTTCCCTAAATTAAGGCTGGAAAACATTTCACATGTTCAGGAAGCAAAGAGAACTCCATTAAAGAGAAACAGAAAGAAATCTACACCAAGATACATCATAGTTAAAATATCAAAACTAAGGGATAAAGAGAAAAATTTATAAGCTGCTTGAGAAAAAAAGGCTATTACCTACAAAGGAGCCCCTATAAGGATGACATCCAACTTCTCAACAGAAACACTTGAGGCCAGAAGGGAATGGCAAGATATATTCATAGTCATGCAGAACAAGAACCTACAACCAAGACTACCCTATCCAGCAAGGCTAACATTTAAAATTGAAGGAGAAATAAAGAACTTCCCAAACAAAGAAAATCTCACAGAATTCATTAAAACCAAGCCAATTCTGCAAGAGATGCTAAGGGGCCTGTTGTGAATAGTTCAAAGGAGGAAAAGAATGTAGCAAAAGAAGAATACAGCTTTAAAGAATAAAATGGCAATAAACAACGACATATCAATAATAACCTTAAATGTAAATGGTTTAATGATCCAATCAAAAGACATAGGGTAGCTGCATGAATAAAGAAACAGGACCCATACATATTCTGTCTACAAGAGACACACCTTAAAACAAAAGATGCATATAGACTGAAGGTAAAAGGATGCAAAAAAATATTTCACGCAAATGGAAATGAAAAAAGAAACCGCGGTAGCAATACTTATATCTGACAAAATGGACTTTAAAACAAAGGCTGTAGTAAGAGATAAAGAAGGACACAACATAATGATAAAGGGAACAATTCAAATGGAAGATATAACCATTATAAATACGCAACAAACATAGGAACCCTGGCATACATAAAGCAGACTTTGATGGATATAAAGGGTGAGATTAACAGCAATACTATAATAGTAGGGAATTTCAATACCCCACTAACAACACTGAATAGATCCTCAAGAAAGAAAATCAATAAAGAAACAGCAGACCTAATGGATACACTAGATCAACTTGATTTAATAAATATCTTCAGAACTTATCACCCTAAAGCAGTAGAATATACATTCTTTTCAAGCGCTCATGGTATATTGTCTAGGATAGATGACATGTTAGGACACAAAAATGGTCTCAAAAAATTTAGGAAGATTGAAATCATATCTAGCATTTCTGATCACAATGCCATGAAACTAGAAATTAACCACAAAAGAAAAACTGAAAAATACTCAAACACTTGGAAAC
Source organism: Rhynchonycteris naso (assembly GCA_037038555.1). Lineage (NCBI taxonomy): Eukaryota > Metazoa > Chordata > Mammalia > Chiroptera > Emballonuridae > Rhynchonycteris > Rhynchonycteris naso. The sequence continues at coordinate 133,990,352 of CM072999.1, read as the reverse complement.
TAATTAGCATGTTATTAAATAATGAATGGATTAACAATGAGATCAAAGAAGAAATAAAAAAGTTTCTAAAACGAATGATAATGAGCATACATCAACTCAAAATTTATGGGACACAGCAAAAGCAGTTCTGAGAGGGAAGTTTATTGCACTACAGGCATATCATAAGAAGCTAGAAAAAGCTCAAATAAGTAACCTGACCCTGCATCTAAAAGAACTAGAAAAACAACAAAAAATAAAACCCAAGACAAGTAGAAGAAAGGAAATAATAAAGGTCAGAGCAGATATATATGACATAGAGGATAAGGAAACAATACAGAGGATCAATGAAACCAGGAGCTGGTTCTTAGAAAAGGTAAACAAGATTGATGAACCATTATCTAGTCTCACCAAGAAAAAAGAGAGAGGACTCAAATAAATAAAATTAGAAATGAGAGTGGAGAAATAACAACTGACACAACAGAAATACAAAGGATTGTAAAAAAATACAATGAAAAACTCTATGCTAAAAAATTAGACAACCTAGGTGAAATGGACAAATTTTTTAAAACATATAATCTTCCAAAAATCAATCTGGAAGAATCAGAACATTAAACAGACTAATTACAACAAATGAGATTGAAACAGTTATCAAAAAACTCCCCCAAAAGAAATGTCCGGGTCCTGAGGGCTTCACAGGTGAATTCTACTAAAAATTCAAAGAAGAACTAACTCCTATCCTCCTCAAGCTATTTTAGAGAATTCAAGAGGAAGACTTCCAAACTCCCTTTATGAAGCAAGCATAATTCTGATCCCTAAACCAGGCAAAGACAACACAAAGAAAGAAAATTATAGGCCAATATTCCTTATGAATTTAGATGCTAAAATTCTCAACAAAATTATAGCCAACCAGATCCAGCAATATATGAAAAAAATCATACACCATGGTAAAGTGGGATTTATTCTGGAGAGACAAGACTGGTTCAATATTCGCAAATCAATCAATGTGATTCATCACATAAACAAAAGAAAGGACAAGAATCACATGATAATTTCAATAGATGCGGAAAAAGCATTTGATAAATTCCAGCACCCATTCATGCTCAAAACTCTCAGTAAAGTTGGAATACAGAGAACATTCCTTATCATGATAAAGGCCATCTATGACAAACCCACAGCAAACATCACACTAAATGGGCAAAAATTAAAAGCAACCCCCTTAAGGTCAGGAACCAGGCAGGGGTGCCCCCTTTCACCACTCTTATTCAACATAGTTCTGGAAGTCCTAGCTACAGCAATCAGACAAGAAAAAATAAAAGACATCCCAATTGAAAAAGAAGAAGTACAATTGTCATTTTTTGCAGATGATATGATATTGTATATAGAAAACCCTAAATTCTCAGTCAAAAAACTACTTGACCTGATAAATGAGTTCAGCAAGGTGGCAAGATATAAAATTAATACTCAGAAATTAAAGGCATTTTTATATACCAACAATGAACTGTCAGCAAAAGAAATTAAGGAAACAATCCCCTTCATGATTGCAACCAAAATAATAAAGTACCTAGGAGTAAATTTAACCAAGGAGGTTAAGCACTTGTACTCGGAAAATTATAAAACATTGATAAAAGAAATCAAGAAAGATACAAACAAGTGGAAGCATATACCGTGCTCATGGCTAGGAAGAATAAACATCATTAAAATGTCCATATTACCCAAAGCAATTTATAAATTCAATGCAATACCAATTAAAATACCAATGACATACTTCAAAGATATAGAACACATATTCCAAAAATTTATATGGAACCAATAAAGAACACGAATAGCCTCAGCAACTTAAAAAGAAAAAATAAAGTAGGAGGTATCACTCTTCCAGATATCAAGGTTTACTACAAGGCCATTGTACTCAAAACAGTCTGGTAATGGCCTAAGGACAGGCACATAGATCAATGGAACAGAACAGAGAACCCAGAAATAAACCCACAGCTTTATGGACAACTGATATTTGACAAAGGAGGAAAAGAATGTACAATGTAATAAAGACAGCCTCTTTAACAAATGGTGTTGGGAAAATTGGACATCTACCTGCAAAAAAATGAAACTAGACCATCAACTTACACCATTCACAAAAACAAACTCAAATGGATAAAACACTTAAATGTAAGCCGTGAAACCATAAGCATCTTAGAAGAAAACATAGGCAGCAAGCTCTCTGACATCTATAGCAGCAATATATTTGCCGATTTATCTCCACAGGCAAATGAAATTAAAAGCAAGATAAACAAATGGGACTATATCAAACTAAAAAGTTTTTGCACAGCTAAAGACAATAAGAACAGAATAAAAAGACAAACCACACAATGAGAGAACATATTCGACAACACTTTTGATAAGGGGTTAATAACCAAAATTTATAAAGAACTTATAAAACTCAACACCAGGAAGACAAACAATCCAATCAAAAAAATGGGCAAACGAAATGAATAGAAATTTCTCCAGAGAGGACATACAGATGGCCAATAGGCATATGAAAAAAAATGCTCAACATCACTAATCATTAGAGAAATGCAAATTAAAACCACAATGAGATATCACCTCACACCAGTCAGAATGGTGCTCATCAGCAAAACAACCCAGAGTAAGTGCTGGTGAGGATGTGGAGCAAAGGGAATCCTCCTGCACTGCTGGTGGAAATTCAGACTGGTGCAGCCACTGTAGAAAACAGTTTGGAGATTCCTCAGAAAATTAAAAATCGAACTGCCTTTTGACCCAGCTATCCCACTTTTAGGAATATACCCTAAGAACACCATAGCACTGTTTGAAAAGAAGAAATGCGCCCCCATGTTTGTGGCAGCATTGTTCACAATAGCGAAGATCTGGTAACAGCCCAAGTGTCCGTCAGAGGACGAGTGGATTAAAAAGCTTTGGTACATATATACTATGGAATACTACTCAGCCATAAGAAATGATGGCATCAGATCATTTACAACAAAATGGATGGACCTTGATAACATTATAAGGAGTGAAATAAGTAAAACAGGAAAAAACTGAGAACAGTATGAATTTATACATAGGTGGGTCATAAAAGCGAGACTATGAGACTTGGACAAGAGTGTGGTGTTTACGGGGTGGGGGGAGGAAGGAAGGGAGGGAGAGGGAGAAGTAGAGGGGCACAAAGAAAACCAGATAGAAGGTGACAGAGGACAATTTGACTTTGGGTGATGGGTATGCAACATAATTGAATGATAAGATAACCTGGAGATGTTTTCTTTGAACATATGTACCCTGATTTATTAATGCCATCCCATTAAAATTAATAAAAATTAATAAAAAAAAGAAATGCATACCATGGAAAGGAAGGCAATTTAAATGTTTTTTTTTTCTTTTAAGTAAGAAAAATAAAATTTACTAAAATTAAACACCTAGCAAATGGCAGCTATACATGATGTCATCATCAAAGCTTTTACTCATTATTATATGGAAGATTCTAGAAATTTTCATGGTTATGCTCCCGGAAGATGCAAAAGAAATTTATTGAGCAAATACCAAGTTCCAGAAGCTGTGGCATATCTGGTAACACAAAGATGACTAAGACAGTTTCTGCATCCACTGACCCTGGACCATTAGAAAAAATCAGAGTCTAATAAGATGTCAAGAGGTGATACTGCTCAAAGGACCATTAAACAAAAAGGCAAATAATTGGGGTTTTTCTCCATAAATTATTCTTTGGGACTTGGAAATCAACCAACCCAGCTATAAAGTAAAAGTAGATGCATTTAATTATGATGGAAACTATTTAAAAGATTAAACACATAATGGTGTCAATGTCAGCATTAAAACTGAATTGTTTTCCAGAATATTTACAAATATAAGTTTGGACATATTACAAAAATATGTCCACCTCAATTTTATTTTTTTATCATTTTACCAAACCCAGGTCCTTTAAACTGAATGAATGTCAAACCATACCGAGTTCTCTGGGTATGTGGAGCTAATTCACACCTCTATGCATCGGTTTCTCCTTCATCTTCCTAGAACGTTTTGTCAATCAGAAAAACAGCTGCTAATCTTTCAAGACTCAGTCCGCAGGTCATGCCCATGAAGACTTTGAGTCAGCCCCACAGGATTGCCAGTGCAGTAGAATGGACTCTCTGCCATGTTAGCATGTGTACTACTTACTGGATTGTACTATTTGTTGTCAACTTTTTCTTTCTGTATGTGTGTGAAATATGCATGACTGTGAAATGTGCTGAGAAATATAAAAGGATTTTCTTCTTTGCTCTAACATCTAATTTATCTAATATTAATGAAGCTACTTCTTTTGATTAGTATTTGCACAATATATTTTTCTATGTTTTTACTTTCACTCTACCCATATAATTATATTTAAAGGGCTATATTGTATGCAATATATAGTTAGGTTATTTTCTTCATTCTAATCTTATCTCTGTCACTTAATCAGTGCACTTAGAACATTTACATTTAATGTAATTATTGATATATGCATGCTAAAGTTTGACATTTTACTTTCTTTTAATTCTGTTTTTACTTGCTGTTTTCATTTTCCTGCCTTCCTGTAGGTAATGAGCCATTTTAATATTCCATATCAGTTTTCCTATAGTACTTGTATGTTTCTTTATATAGCTTATATTGAAGTTGCTCTAGGTATTACATTATATATGCACAACTTATTATAGTCTAATGGTATCCTTATGCTATAACAGAAGTTCCAGAGAGAAGTGTAGAAACTGTGGTGAGTAGAAATTCGCTTCTAAAAAATCATGTCTGAGTATTTAATAGAATTTAAAAAAACTATGAGTTATCATATCAAAAAATCTACTAAATTTGCTGCAGTTAATAATACAACTAAAACTCCCCTCAGACACTATGTCTTGGTAAAAATTTAGAGTGCACAGAGCAAACACAAAGACCGAAGGGCACCTGAGAGAAAGGACGCATGACCTACACGAAAGCAAATATCTTGCCTGTGGGGTATTTCATTAGCAATAAGAGGATGAGATACATATCCAAAATGCTGAGGAAGCATAACTGTCAGTTTAGGAATCAATACCCAGCCAACTGATAATTAAAGAGCGAGGGTGAGATAAGGACATGGAGAAATGTAAAGGCGAGGAAAGCACTGTGTGTCCAGTTGGAAGGGACTGGAGTCTGAATTACAGATAGGTGATGCCGGGGAAGGAGGGACAGATAGATAATACCTTTGTCATTCAGATGATGTGAGATCTTTATCTTTTGTATGTACACACTGGAAAAACTTTGAAAACTATGTATCTGTCAACACAAATAAGTAAAGCAGACTGAGACCCACGGCTTTGCTTTCTGTTTTGTTACACGTCCTATGCTCTCTGACCGCATAGCGGCGCTACTCTTCTCAAGATACATTAAAGGTCTCTCATTAGCTGTTGTAATTTCCGTGATGAGTAGGGCTGTCGCTACCATGTCTACTGAGCCTGGTTTAGATACAACTTGTAGAAAGTCACTGCAGCATTATCGCCAAGCAGCAAAGCATGCCTTTTGATGTTAACTTGGCAAAACTTTTTATAAAGTCATTTTAAAAATCCTTTATCCCAAAGTTAGGCTTTGTATTTTAATCCGCATGGAGACAGGTAAGGAGACAGCAGAGGGCAATGGAGTGGGCACTGCCCTGCACAGCCTCTGCAGCATGTCCCTTTTGTCCTGTTTTTAAAGCACTCATGTCTCATGATACAGCATCAGCGTTGGTTACAAAGCGCTGACCTTGGTGGTGTACACGTGCACATGGGGCTAATCAAGGGAAACAGAGTCTAAGAGCACAGATCCTGGGCCCACAGTGCTTGGGTCCAAATGGAGTTATACCACTTATCTGCTGGCTGGCCTCACAAAACTGACTTTACATTGTCGTCTGTGACTCAGTATTTTCTTGACGTAAGTAGACAATAAAAACAGTATTTTTCTTAAACATATACCTCTGTGTGTATACTACAATCATACCCAGTAAGAAAAGAATATTAAAAATATTATCATCATTAAAGCATACAACATCTATATCTATTTCAAGGAGAAAAAAATATATAGAGAAAAACAAAATAAGAACATCTTTCAATTTCCCCGCCAGCACTCTGCTGTTCCTGAAGCATTTCCTCAGTTCCAAGCTTCTGTCTTCTGTTACTTCTAAAGGAGGGAGAGGACCAGGTGGAAGATGGCAGTCCAGGCTGGTGTCTTCCCTTCTGTTTAAGCACAGTACATAACCCGCACAGAAGCAGGGTCAGGTGGAGAACCGAAAAGAGAAAACCAAAAACCAAATCACGTTGCAGAAGGAAGACCACACAAGCGTGTCATGATCAAGTCCACCTTCGTGGTTGACACCAGCTCTTCGGTGGCCGTCTCTCCCTCTTCTCTGGAAGGAATTTCTAATGCTTTTTGTTTCCCATTAGGAGGCTCGTCCTCATATGCACAGTTGTCAAATGACAGATCTTCAAAACTCTCAGCTAGTTGACTCAGCTTTCATGACAGCTGAGCCAAGTGATAATGTGACTGCAGCTGACTGCTGGTTGGCTCTCATCTTTCCATTGGCATTCAGTTTATATTAGGGACCCCATCTCAGAAGAGTGCTGTTTCCCAACTCGTGATCAGTGCTGCAGCGATTCGGGGTCCTAACAATTTGTCTCTTAAGTATGAAGTGCCATTGGGTAGGCTTAGCTATATAGAGCATATTCTATATGGCTTATATCTCAGGTTTCTGTGAAACAAAGTCACAACTCTACAGAACTTTAAATTAGCACACTCAGGAAATGCAGAGCTCCTCATGCAATTAGCATATAGCTGCTAATTATCAAGAGAAATGCTGCAGTGAAGAGGGGAAGGAGTTGAACGTGGGTTGGGATGTTAACCTGAAGAGATAATTATTTCAAGCCACTCTACTTCTACGTGTCGGTTTTTGAACATATGTTTCTAATTTCCCAGGATGCAAATGTTATTGAAAAGATATACAAGGCAACTATTTCTTAAAGCACATCTTAATATTCTTCAGTAAGTTCATTTGAATTTTTGCATCATATTATATACCTTTGCAGACACCAGTATGCAAAATTCTGTTCTCATAAAATTAAAGATAACTATATATTAAGGTTCTTTGAAAGTTACAAAGCACTTTGCTACGTATAGTACACACATAAATAAGAAACTCTCACTAATATATTTTAATGAAAACAGCTTCTCTCCTCCAAATACGTGCCTTAGCATATATTTTATTTTTCTAATTTATCTCTTTAATGAGCATCACCTTTATTCTTGGAACTTGGGTATTTCACTTTTCAGTGCCCCTGACTAGCTCTTCCAAACTGCAAATTGTTGTTCAACAATTCCTAGGGTTTGTTCTTTTAAAAGAATAAGAGAGTTTCAAACTATGTTTTTGGAGAAAAATTGAAGTCTGACCAGTGGAGAGCTGCGTTGGGTCCATTCTGCCCCCCGCCCTGGGCTGCTGCCGACATCTCCTGTCATGGGGAAGAGACGTTCCTGCTCTGCAGCTTGGCCTCTGATTGGGCACATCCTGTGCAGCCCTTGAGGTGCCCATGTTTGGTTTCCAAGCAACAGGTGTCAGGTGTCTTTGTCACTGTCACATGGTTGTTGATCACGAACGCATGGGTCTCCAGGAGGTGTGAATGGGATATGAAAAACATGGAAGAAATAATTGTACATGTTAAGTATGGCTGAAATATAAAGCCTCTATGGATAACAGGTGTATGAAGAAAAATATAGAGTTCATATATGAAATTATATTGAAAGAAAATACCAGATAAAATGAATAAAGGGGACACCCAAGGAAAAGAAGGTGTAGTGAAGGAGTAATGAGTAATCCAAAAAAAGGTAGTACAGGAAAAACTAATGGAGAAAGCTCCCTGCTGGCAGAGTAGGAAGTCAGCACTATCAGGTGTCAGAGAGTTAGTGGCGCATGTCCACTGGGCTCAGGGGACATGCTCTGTGTCTGAAAGAAGGTATTATTTTCTTGGGCCCTGGTTTACACTCACATGAAACCACAACATAAAATTCCCCCACTCAAATTCCTTCTGATCCCTGAATACTATTTTGAGATAAATGAAGATATCCTTGACTTGTAAATGGTTTATAGTGATTCAGAAAACAAAAGAATCACAGAATTTAGAAAACTGGAAGTCAGTAGAAGTTGTGTTCTCTGAGCACATGAAATAGTTATCCATTATCTTTACCTACTGCAAGTAAAGCATTATGGATATTAAACTTAATCACAGCCTTTAAATCCCTCTTCTAATTGCCCTATTTTTAATGAAGACCTTTGAGAACACTTGCGTCTTTTATCTTTTCTCCTGGCTCTTCGAACATCACGACCCAATGTCAGTTACTGTCATCACTTTGTTCAGTTGATCTAGTGCTGGTAGTCCCGGCAGACGCAGATGACCTGGTCCACCCACCTACACTGAGCAGGCATTAGTGGCTGACCCAGGGCTGGGTTGAGGAGGAGATCCCTGAGGTCCGTTCAGTTCAAGAGAAAACATTGCCATGATTGATAAGTGGCATCATCCACAGTGGAGGGAAGGAAGGGTGGGAATATGTGGGTCACAAATGTACCATTTTAAGATTAGCTATCGCTGTGGACTGAGTGCTTATCCATCCTGCAGTCACATGTGGAAGCCCTAAGGTCCAAGGTGATGCTTTGGGGACCTGGGCCTCTGGGAGGGAATGCAAACTCAATGAGGTCATGGGATTACTGCTTTTATAAAAGGAGAAAGAGACCCAAGTTCTCTTTCTCTCTCTCTCTCTGCATGCTCAAGCCAAAAGAAGGCCATGAGAGGACATAAGCGAAGGTGAAGGCAACCTACAAACCAGGAGGAGGGCCCTTAGCAGACATCACCATGTATTCTAATTAGATTTGTTTCGGTTCTTCAGGAAGCTTATAAAGCAAAGTGCTTTCTGGACGGCGAGTACAGGAACAGGTTCTGAGTATTACACTGTCTTCCCAATAAATTCAGTAAAGAAAGAATAAAGAAGCAGGAGGTTAGAATGGCCCATGATGTGAGGATTGGGAGCTGGAGACATCAGCCTGGACTCATGTGCAGCTAAACACAGACAAAGACGAAATACTATAAGCCTCACTTTTCTAACAGCTCTCCAGCCATTTCCCTTGAATACATGCTCTCTGGTTTGCTGCAAGCCTTTAATTTCCAGAGTTTTAAAGTCTTTGCTATTGATGTCTCCCACTTTTCCTTAGCTTTCATGGGAGTGAATGTTGAGAGGTCCATACTCTGCCCTCTGATGCCTCCCTGGTGGAAGTTCTTATGACATAAGGAGCCCGCTCCTGGCTGGGCTGCCGTGGGTGTAACAGCATCCCACTCTTCTTAGTGTCTTACTACTTCACTAGTCTCTGAAATTTTCTCTGCCCAGCCCACGCCTCTGTAAATAATCTTTTTTTAAAAGTTATTTTTGTCTAAACCCTTTTGAATGTGTCCGACGTTTCTTTATTTTTTTATTTTATTTTTACAGGGACAGAGAGAGAGTAAGAGAGAGGGATAGATCAGGACAGACAGACAGGAACAGAGAGAGATGAGAAGCATCAATCATCAGTTTTTTCTTGCGACACCTTAGTTGTTCATTGATTGCTTTCTCACAAGTGCCTTGACCGCGGGCCTTCCATCCTTTGCTGGAGCCAGCGACCTTGGGTCCAAGCTGGCGAGCTTTTGCTCAAGCCAGATGGGCCCACACTCAAGCTGGCAACCTCGGGGTCTCGAATCTGGGTCTTCTGCATCCCAGTCCAATGCTCTATCCACTGCGCCACCGACTGGTCACGTAAGTCTGACGTTTCTTAACTGAACTATGACCAATATAATAATACAACTCAACAGAACCCAAACATGTCAAGCACCAAATGCATGCAACATCAAGTGTTAAATTCTATAATCATTTCAAAGAGGGCCACAGTAGCTTTTCTATGACAAGGTTTTTTTTTTTTTTTTTACTCTGCCTCCTGGATAAAACTGTTCCTCTAAATCCTCTTTGCTTTAGATCTAATCTATGCAACAAGATTTCATTTCTCTTTAAGAAATTGCTACAGATTTTAAAAATAAACATGTCGAAACAAAAAAGGGATAACATGTACTGCTCTCATTATTACTGATTAATATTTTTCATTAGTATTTGTAAAAGAAATATCTATAAACATGTCAGGAGTGCCAATTATAAATGTTATTATGATTTCCTCAAATGTTTTTACTTTAGAGATGAAATATTTAGATAATAAACATTGTCTTATTTTCCTTAATTGAAGACTATTCATTCCTAGGACAGAAATATTTTGTTTGGGGATTTAACTTAGAAGAAATGCATTATTTTTTAAGATGTGGAGATTTCCATATAAACAAACTTGAAAGGCTATTTAATTCCTATATTGCATATAAATGCTATTATATAGTGATGTCTGGTTCTATAGGTGTGTAAGAGATGCACAGCTCTGAAAATACCACTTCAATTAAATAATTTTCATGTTATAATAATTAAAAAATGATAGCATAAATTTGTGAAATAATAACATATAATTTTTCAATGGGAGACCTTGATTAAATCAACCATTCCACTGTGCTCCAGTCCTTCATCTGAAAAGACAGTAAGTTGTATACATTATGTTTGCCATTCTAAATTATGGTGAGAAAATGTCTGTTGTGTAAACCTCCTAATCTGTGGTACTTTGTCATAGTAGCTCTGGGAATCTAATAGAACTGCATAAAAGTAATAATGTTATTTGCTTGCTATTTAGAATCATATAATTTGTAGTAATTAAGAGAGTAGTAATGGTGTAGAAGTAGAATAAATTCATTAAGAGAAGGAAAAATGAACTTCTGAGGTGGAATACTCAGAACTGAAAATGTCATCTGACAAATATGACATTGCTACCAATGATAGAAAACACTGATTTTGAATATAATGGTCTGTATTAATAGAATATCCACATGGAAAAACTGTTGAACCTCTATCTTAAACCACAGACAAATTCATTTCCAGGTTTATTAAATATCTTATTGTCAATGTCAAAAAACATAAAATATTTAAAAGACAATAAGGAAAAATACCTATTAGTTTGGACATGGAAACATTTTCAAAACAGGGTTCAATAAGCTTAAACCACAAAGGGCAAGAATGATAAACTTGAGAATACTAGTGTTAAGAAATCCTGCTATAAAACTAGACTGTAGATCCAGTGGAAGTAAAAGTCACATACTAATAAATTGCCACCTCACATAACTGACAAAAAAAAATGTAGTGTTCCTAATATATGAATAATGTGGGTTAGTCTACAATAAAAAATAATCACGCCATCCAAAGGGAGAATGGGCAAAGACTTCGATTTTACAGGACAGGAAACAAGAATGGTCAATAAACATATGAAAAGAGTTATCACCTTATTAGTAATCAGAGAAATGGAAATTAAAGCCACAGGAGACCATTTCACCTGCAGCAGATTGGCAAAGAACACCTCTCTGAACTATCCTGGTGTATGAAAGGATGTGGAACTATCACAGTCCCTCCACACAGTTGCTGCGAATCTGAATCAGACCATCTGGAAAACAATCTGACGTTTTCTAATCAGATTGAAGAGGAACAAGGCCAGTGAGCTAGCAATTCCACTTAGCATCAGGGTTGGACCCCCAACCCCACGAGGCATCTAGGAGAATGCTCACAGCAATGCCATCTGTCAGAAAGCCTGGCGGCCATGAGAACAGGTGACCGTAAAAACTGCTAACATGAGAGTGAATATAATAAACTTTACATGGTCCTAGAATTGTAACACAGCCCTGCAAATGAATGACCTGCAGGCTCCACATACCAACATCTTCCAGCTACATTTTGAGTGAACTAAAGAGGCCCCTGGAGAATTGTTTTTTAGTGTGATGAAAATGATTGTAAGCTCCACCAAGCAAAGGAAAACAAACTGTAATTATCTGTGTGCACATATGTTAATATTTCTTTAGCATTCCCCACACAGTTATGTAAATGCTGAGCAAATCTTTACACCTTTTTATGAATACAACTGAATCATTCTTCTGAAAGATCTTTGCAATGTTCATTGCCTAAATAATTTTTGAATGCAGTCTTTTCCCACATTTTTGCCAATGTGATATTACTACAAATGGAACGAGTGAAACAGGTGAGTTTTTAGTTTTTCCCTACTCCTGGTTATGAGTGAGTTCTTCTATTCCTCTATTGGCTTTCTTTTTCTGTGTCTGTTTGTGGCAACTATTTGTAACTATTTTCTGTGTCTGAAAAATATTTTCACAATCAGACAATGCTTAAAATTTTGAATTCAATTCAAATACTCTGAATACTTACATAGTTCTATCTTTTCCTACCAGTCTCTTTTTATTTCTTGATCTTACTTTCTAATCTCCTAGGTTGGGCATGAATAGAGTTGACAATGTCATAATATCATTTTTAGACCACATCTGTGCTTAAGAGAGCAAGCCATGCAGATGCCTGTCTGGAGCAGTTGGGTCCAGATGGCCTGTCAGCCAGCTCCACCCTTGGAAACCATAGGGGTTTATGCTGATGACTCGTTTTTCTTAATGGTATTTAAAGCTAAGTATCAATATGTCAGTATGGTCCTTCAGCTGTATTACATATATTATAAAAATATTTTTGTTGATATGCAAACTAAGTAATTTTCTATAGTATTATTTCTATAAGAAATTGAATTCTAAGTTCCAAATAAACTCAATAAAAAATGCATTTTTAAACCCACTTTAATTGTTAGTTAATACTTGAAGAAATGTGTGCATGGTAAGTGCAAATTTTTAATGAAAAATAAAAAAGCTTTCTTGGCCATACAATTTTACTTAGGGTATTTGTCTTCAAGGAGGCAATATGACTGTGGTCCCCACCTAGGGGCAGAGCACATACTTCCTGTAAGAAGCCAAGCCTGAGGAGAGCCACTGAAAAAATCAAAGTAACCCTGAAGGTGGGGATTTCACGAGTCTACTTTATCTTATTTGAAAGGAACTCTCCAAATATCAGACACACACAGAGTCAGAAATATAGTCAGAAATGGAAATTGGGAGGATTGGTTACGTTTCAGGGTTAGGTGTTTTTCATTTTGTTTTGTTTTTGTTTTTTAGCACAGAGTGCCAAGGAGATTACCATAAAAAATTATTCTTTATCATTTATTTACATTTACCATCATTTATATATATTAAGCTTTAACATTTAAAGGACCTATTTTCCATTTTTAAAACTGTTCCACTGACCAGTTTAAAACTATGTCTGTTGCGTACATTGCTCTGGACCTCTTCCGCTGGTAAATTAACCATGTTCTCACGTACAGCCATGTTAATCCCGGGCTCCCTTCCCAGTGATTTTGCTGGAAGCTTTGGGAGAAAGGAGAAGACCACATGATATGCCCATGAGTTACACTGATAATGAGTTTTTCTAGTATATTTTCCAAAGGAAAAGAGAAAAGTAATTTTAAATGTTTTTTCTTTCCTACACAAAATATGACAGAGCTATTTCCAAAGTGATATTCTTGTGTGTGCTTCCAATTTGGGGAGTTGAAACTTTCCTGTCATTCTCACACATTAACTTCCTTGTTCTCCTCTACTAAGCTCGGATTACACCCTTGTCTTATGTTGAGTAGACTAGATCTGCCCAGTTTTTGCTTTCATTGGAACATTACTTGGAGTATAAGTGGTCTTCATTTCGTGGTTCCCAGTGGCATCATGTTGTGGTTCTGGAAAGTTTCGGTTCTAGAGCTCCTTGGGTGGCCATCTCTATTGGTGTCTTTTTTCTCTCCTCATCAAAAAGGGGATACAAGCTGCTAAATGATGTCACAGCTGTGTGCATCCTGGAGAGCCCCATGTTGGAAGCAACGGGGATGTCTTTCAAAGCATCCGACACTGTCATCAGACTCAGGTGACGGGGCAGTGACCAGTCCTGGAGCACTATTGTGACAGGAAAACTTGGCAGGTTTGTGAAGGCTTCTAGGAGTCACACCAGACTAATGAGGTAATGTGTGCTGTGATTGGCTAATGACTCCTTGCTGAGATAAGACACTTTGACGTGAAGTTCAAACAGCCATAGGTAAAGGGGAACTTTATTAAACAGCCGTGAGTTGCAATCATGCTAACATTATAATTATTCTAACTACTAATTCACTCTCAAATCTAAATACAATACAATCCTCGGTCGAAACCATATTTTTAAACAATATAAATCTTATACAGCCGTCCCCTGTTCTCTCATGGAGGGCATGTTTCAAAACCCCCAGTGGATGCCTGAAACCATGCATATTGCCGCACTCTATACATACAATGGTTTTTGCTATATGTACATACCTATCATACAGCCTTATTTTATTATATTTTATTTTGTCACAGAGACAGAGAGAGGGACAGATAGGGACAGACATGCAGGAAAGGAGAAAGATGAGAAGCATCAATTCTTAGTTGTGGCTCCTTAGTTGTTCATTGATTGCTTTCTCATATGTGCCTTGACTGGAGGCTATAGCAGACTGAGTGACCCCTTGCTCAAGCCAGTGACCCCTTGTTCAAGCTGGTGTGCCTTGCTCAAACCAGATGAGCCCACGCTTAAGCTGGCAACATTGGGGTTTCGAACCTGGGTCCTCTGCATCCCAGTTTGACACTCTATCCACTGCACTACCGCCTGGTCAGGAATACAGCCTAATTTTATAAATTTGACACAGTAAGAGTGTAACAACAATAAATAATAAGAGAATGGAACAATTATTAGAAAATACTGTAATAAAAGTTATGTGAAGGTGGTTTTCTTCTCACTGTCTTTCTCTGGTAATCAATCTGATAACAGACAGGTCACTAAGTGACTAAAGGGCAGGGAGCCTACATACCTCAGACACACTGGAAAAGGGATAACTGATGTCCCAGGCAGGATGGGGTGGAAAGGCATTAGATTTCATCATGATACTTGAAATAGTATGAGGTTTAAAACTAACACATTATTTATTTCTGGAATTTTCCAAGTGATGCTTTGGGACTACAAAAAGTGAAGCTGAAGAAAAGAAGGAAACACTTCGGATTGTGGAAGGCAGTCTGATTGTTCTCAACATGGCAGAACTTTGATATCTGGTACTGAAGGCTTAGTCTTTTCAGGCTACTATGACAGACACCATGGACTGGGGAGATTTATAAAGCCAGACATTCATTTATCACAGGTCTAGAAGCTGGAAGTCCAAGATCGGGGTGCCAGTGTGGTGGGGCAGGCACCCTCTTCCTAGTTTTGTCCTCATGCCATGAGAGGGAGTGGAAGGAGTCTCACTGAAGCCTCTCCTCCCAGAACACAAATCCCAGGGTGAGGGCTCCCCCCTCATGACCTATCACCTCCCTAGGGCCTCACCTCAAACAGAACAAAAACTAGGGACAGAATGTCACCTGGAAGGAAAGCCCCCAGGTACCCCACAACAGACAGAAGGAGAAAAACAAAGACCTTGCCCCGGCCCCAGGGAAACCTCTCTCTCCCTCCTTCTCCTCTTCTCCCCACCCCAGGTGCATTTCTCTTGTTCCCCTCCTCCTAGACTCTAATTAGAGATCCCCATGAGACTCAAGACCAGGGGGGTATGAGCAGCACCCAACATTTGTCTCCAAAGTCCCCTTCTCTCTGACTTGCTTCCTGCATGGCCAATAAATTCTTCCTTTACTTACTACACATTCTCTCTTAATTAAATTCTTTCTCTCAAGCAAACAAAAATCGAAGTCTCATTATTTTGCCTATAACAACTGTAAGGGCAGTAGTCACCACCCTCATGGCCATGCACATGCAGGTTCACATTGGATTTGGGCAGAGAGTAAAGAAACAGTGGAGCCAAAGAATGGTGTGCCATTCCTTTATTAAAGTCTTGCACAGGCCGATGAGCAAACACACAGGGAAAACACTTCCCTGTCACTCCCAAAGCCACTGACACATTCCCCGGTTCCACAACCAGGAGAATCTTCCCCGGTTCCTCCTAGAATCAAAGGCCCCACCAGTCTCAGTGGAGCTCAAAAAGTCCCTCAGCTCTGGTTCCCCATCTGCACACCTTCTCTCTGTCTGCAAAACTGGCTTCTTCCTCAGTACCCCGCATTCTCTCCGCTCTCCCTGCAAAACATGGCTTCTCTCTCTTTCTCCTCCTGCTCGCTTTTCAAAACTTTCTGGCATGAAAACCTCCAGCAAACATTAGCAGAACAGTGGCCCCTCCCAAGCAGGAATGCAGTCTGCCATTTGCCATTAACTGCCCTGCTCTGAGGACAAGCACACATGTGGTTGCCCAGAGCCATTTTCTAACAATAAAAGTGAGAAAACTCAAAAAATACAAATTTTACAAATTCATTGCCTAACAACAATACCATCTCACTGGAAGTTAGGATTTCATCATATGTCTTAGGTTTCATTTCTTTAACTCTGCCTGCATGAGTTTCATTTCAGGGCTTGCGGCAGATGACCAACCACAAAGAAATGTCTGATGTCACAATCCTTTGTCCAGCAGCCAATTGGCTAATGCCCCACAGCCCTTTCTACTTCTCCTCCCCAAAAGACCCTTTAAAAAGCATGTCTTAGTCTGTGCCAGGCATTACTCTCCCTTGCAAGCCAGCTTGGCAGGTTTCTTTCCAAAAAAAGCCTGTATGCTGATCTTTTTGGACTCCGATGGATTCTAACAATATGCATTCTGGGGGACACAACTTGGAGACCCTCGCATTTGTGTGACTGAAGTATGATTCTATATCTTATAATAATTTAATATTTACCAAAGTGCATCATTCTGCAAAGAGCTGAGGAATAAAAAAACAAAGCAATAAAACTTTGTATGAAGGCCATCATGCTTGCAGTTTTGCAACTTTATCCTCTATAAATAAAGAGTGGAAATTCATGGCCTTAATTATAGTCCCTATTATTAAAAATATTTACCTTTGCTTTGCCTGTGATGCTGCAACCACCCTTCAAACGTTTTTACTTATCATTTGAATTCTGATACAACACTGCATTTGTTTCTCCCAAAGTAGTTATCCACAACAGTGTTAGTGTTTTTGCTCAGTTTTATTATCAAAGCAATATGGAACCAAAAATCTTTAGTTTTGCTAATGCCCTTCAGGCGTTTGCATACATAGTCCTGAGAACCTAGCTAATATGACCATTCACTGGTTTCATCACAAAGGGAGCGAGAGAAAGGAAAGGCCAGATGGAAAAAGAGGCAATTACAAATTAAATTTACAGCAACTTTACAATGGCATAAAGCAGGACAGGAAAAAAAAATTCATTTTAACATATCACATCACAAAACGTTATCCAGCTTTTATGTATATTACACCATTGCTCACAACCAGTGAAATTTAAATTCACCCTCTGTAACAGAATACATTCATCATAATGACAAAACCTTCACCAAAATAAAATACTTCAAGGAAAAATCAGAAGGATGCTAACATTAACATCTAAACACCCCGAAATGTCTCATGGGTGCCAGGCACAACACTCAGTACATTATCTCACTTAATTGTAACGATAGATTCGAGGTTAAGTATTAAAGTGACTTTCATTTAAATGAGGGGGAAGGACCCAAAGGCTCAGAAAGGTTGATTAACTTGCCTCAAATACACAGCTGCTCAGTGGTGAAGTCAAGATTATAAAAACAGCTGCATAACTCCAGCTCTCTAATCACCACTTCTTAAAATCCATGGAAAATTTTTATTCCCTTAAAAAAACACATTTTTTTAGGTGTAAGATTTATAGGAGCTTTAGAAAGGTCATAGAACATTAATACTAAATTGTAAGAAAATACTGAAGACATTAAAGACACACTCTTTCACTGACTGGCATCTGACTTTGTGGGCAGACACAAGTGATGCAATGACCCTGATCTATGTTTCTTTCTATTAATGAACATTTATGCACCACAGTAACCAATCACTCACCATCATCAGTGTTTGCTATGGAGCAAGCATTTGTCCTTAACAAACTTATTAACACTGCCTTTGGATAACACTTGAAAATTCAGAAGAATCCCCTTCATAGATCAAAACACTGTTAATTTTATCTGATCAAGCAAAATATGTCCTTAATAAACAATTAGAGTCAGTATTTAATTATTGTCTCAAAAAAATGGCTCTGTGTGAACTATTCTAAAACTAAAATTACTACCTCTGGCTGAAAATGAACAAAATGCAATTGGTTTCTATGAAATAATTCTACACAGCATGTTAACTTGTTTAGCTTTCTGTGGGTACACTTTGGTTCTGATGTATCCTGGCTAGTTAACCAGGAAACCATATTGGTCCATATTAGATTTTTCATGGGAAAATTACTGAGGATTTTGACATCTGCTATGATAATTTTTCAGGCTCAAGACTATTCTGACTTGGTCTCTGACAAAATATAAAAATAAAATAAAAAGAAAATCAGACATTAGGGCAAGCAGCTGTTTCCATAATAAAACATGTTCATACTTATTTCTAAGCAAAATTCCAGTTTTCCCCTCAAGCAACATTCATGAAAACAGTGAGTAATTTTGCCTGGGGCCATTCATGAGTGAAAAATGAAGACAAAGAAACAAATACTTTTAGTTTTAAATGTCCTCTGAGGCATTCTTTACATAGCAGAATCCAGCTAGTTAAAAGGAAGAAGAAAAAGGGCAAGTATGACTATATTGTGAATTTCAGACACGTTCCATGGTCATTCTGACACATGGGCAAGCGGAGCTTATAATAGCCATGTGTCAAAAACACTTTAAACATCTTTTAAGGCGTTTATTGTATTTGTATATCTAAAAGCAAAACCAAAATGTGAGTCTTGGACTTGCAGAGTTTCAAAGAATGTCAACTCTAGCCTGCATATCTTACTAGAAGTAGATGATCCAATTTTATTTTGGGACTAAAAAAAAATGGTCTAAAGATCTTAACTTGATACTTCACCAAAGCAGATCAAGGGAATGTGAATAAAAACATCTTCTGAAGATATGGATAACACACGTATTAGAATGGTCACACCTGGAACACTGACAGCACCAAATGCTGGTGAAGACGTAAAGCCAAATGAACTCTTACTGCGGGTGGGACTGCAAGACGCTATGCAGCCTCCTTGGAAGACAGTCTGATTCTCTCTCGCAAAACTAAACATGCTCTTCCAATAAGATAAAGCAGTACTGCTCACTGCTATTGACCCACAGGAGCTGAAAGCTTATGTACACGCCAGCCTGAACACAAATCTGCTATTCATAGCTGCCAAAGCTTGTAATCAACCAAAATGCCAGTCAGCAGACGAGTGGATAAGTAATATGTGGGATCTCAAGACAATGGAACATTATTTGGTGCTAAAAAGAAATGAACAATGAGCCATCCATGAAAAGACATGAAAGAACTTTAAATGCACATTACTAAGTGAAAGATGACACACTTTTTAAATTTCAAAACTTATATTTCTAAGAAAAAAACCACAATGAGGTTTCTGCTGTGATATGTAAAGAGGTTGAATATTGTCACTCTTCTCATAACAAGAAAAAAAAAAGCAAACTGAAAATCAATGTCTTTTTTTATATCTGTCAGAGTATTGAAGTCACAGGACCAAACATCACCCCCAAAACGAGGATACAGCAGAGTTCAAAGAATGCCTATCAGCTTAGCTTAAAAAACAGAGGTGCACCAGCTTGAGAGGTAAAATTTCTGGGGCTCAGGGTTTAGAAAGATCTGAGAGATAGCCTTAATTTTTATGAATATATGAATAACTCTTTTCATGACCAACTTTTATTATGAAGGAGCTATAAAGTGTGCCTGCCTGCCTGCACATTAGCTGCGTTCATTCAGCAGGACTTTAGTCATTCAGATAGTGGAGCTTTAAGATGACAGAATCCTTTATTTTAAAAGATACCTAATTAGTCATAAGTAGCATTTTCAACACAGATGTGCTAGGTTCTGGGATATGCATTATCTCTCT
This sequence comes from Rhynchonycteris naso, assembly GCA_037038555.1. Lineage (NCBI taxonomy): Eukaryota > Metazoa > Chordata > Mammalia > Chiroptera > Emballonuridae > Rhynchonycteris > Rhynchonycteris naso. The sequence continues at coordinate 133,970,426 of CM072999.1, read as the reverse complement.
ATTTTATCCTTACAAACACTCTGCAAAGGAATTCTGAGCTCTCTCACTATGCCATCGTACAGATCACAGCTCATTTTGAGTTGCTATGTCATTCATCCTTGGTCACCCCAATAGCATGTAGCTGAGCTGGGATTTAAAAACACTGGTCAGCTGGATCCCAGAATGAAAACACCCAATCACTCTGTTAGTCTGCCTGTGGTTCACACCAAGCTGTATTTTCTAGCACTGGCACGGTTTTCTGAACAACTTACCAGTCTGTGACTTGTCCTAGAAGCAAGGCTGGTACTGTCAACTGAAAACAAATGTTGTATAAATCATCTCTGTTTCTACTCCTATGCTATGCCTTAGAAAGCCTCAGGTAACACAACAATTTTAAAAGGATAACTGTAAAAATGTTAAGGAAGAACATGCTCCTGATTAGACACTTTTTCCATCCTAAGGCAACACTCCAAAATGATTAAGAATCAGTGGATGAAAATATTTAAGAAATATATATTTAAAAGTAATTGGTGGCCAAGAGGGATCCCATGCATGTTAGAAGTGCGATGACTCTTCCTTCTTTACGCGACAACAGTCTCATCCCCCCCCCCCTAGCATTCACTAGGATCCCAAAAGCTTTGCACTTATTTCAAGATAAATAGAATTTCAAAAATAAAATAAAATAAACCACCATGCCATATACCTGACACTAATACTGGTATATATGCTGTTGAATTTAGGAGTCCCTTATATATTTTAGGTATTAACCACTTATTTGATGCATAACTCAACTGTCAGGGTTTTGTAGAGATAGTCTGCACTCCTATGTTCACTCCATTCACAATAGCCAATCTATGGAAACAACCTAAGTGTGAACGGATAAAGAAAATGTGGTTATAAACATGCAATGGAATATTAGCCTTAAAAGAAGAAGGAAATCCTACCATCGGCAACAACATGAGTGAGCCCAGAAGATAGTATGCCAAGTGAAATCAGACAGAGAAGGAGAAATAGTGCATGGTTCCACTAATATAAGAGATCTAAAATAGTCAAACTCATGGAAACAGACTGTAGAATGTTGCTTTCCAGCGGCTGGGAGAGGGAGAAATGGGCAGTTGTTGTTCAACAGCTATAAAACTTCATTTATAAAGGAAGAATAAGTTCTAGGGACGTGCTGTACCACAGTGAGCCTACAATTCATAAGACTGTGTTGTGCACTCAAAAACTTGTTCAAAGGTTAGATCTCAAGTTAAGTGTTCTTACAAAAGCCAACATAGACACACATATTCACTCACACACTGGCTGGAGGACACTTTTGGAGGTACAGATATATTTATTATATTGATGTAGCCATAGTTTCATGGGTGTGTGTATATCTCCAAACTCATTACATTATATAGATGGTAAGTATGTTCATTATTTTATATTTCAGTTATATTACTGAGCACCATCACCGCTTCCTGTACAGAGACAGGCACAGGTGAGGTGATCTTTGCCACTGTGGTTCCTCCAGGTCACCGCATGTTACTGACACACATTAACTCTCCAATTATATTGTTATTCATTTATTTATAAACTCTTCTGCACGAGAGTTAGTAAGGCGACTTTGTAATAGGCATGCTTCTAGACTCTACTGGTAACACATAGCTATAAAGAAAGTTAGAAATAGCTTTGGTAAGAAAACTTTCATTGGGTGCTTCCCAGATTTCTTGTGTTTCAGGTCAATTATGCTTGTGACAAGAAAAACTCTAGAATCTTTCACTTTCCCCACTTCTCCAGTGACAAAACTGAGATCCAAGAGTCTAAGTAAGTCAGCTAAGGATTTTAACTTAGGTCTCTTCAAGTAGAAGTCATGTGCTATTCAATGCAAACACTCATGTAGGACGCACAACGTAAGAACAACCGGAGCACGAGGGATAAGTCAGAAAAAAAACAAAGTGCTATGGGAATTCAAAAACAAGAAAGATCTGTTCCCAGAAGACAACTCATAACTTCTCACAATTTTCTAATTAATTTTCCTCCCTGAAGTATTTCAACTTATTTCTCACACTCAAAGCACTTTTACGTATTTTGGTCTTATGGTAAAATCAGTTTTATTATGAAATTTCTCCTTTTTTTGGCAGAATGTTCCCTATTCTTTTGAGAAGACATTTTTAGTGTTCAAAAGTGACTGATGTCAGTTCTCATTCCTCAGGCTGCCAATGCATCAGGGGCCGATGCCTAGAAATATGGATAAAATATACATGATCCATTTCTGAGCTAATTGTCAGCGTATGACAAAATCACATTGCTTCCTGCAAGCCTTTCTAGATTTCATTAAATCAGGACATTCTCTGCATAATTAATAATACCAGATTGAATGGTTTGCAGTCGAGTAATTTTATAGTCTCATTCTACAAAAAGAACATTTGTCATTGTTGCTTAGGAAGAGAACCATTGTCTAGGCAGGCGCTTAAGTGACATTCCTATTAGCTGTGGCATGCAACGCATCTGCCCGATGACCCAAAGTGAGAAACAATGATTTTCATTCATGTCATGCCTAACAGGCCTACACGGACCCCTCCAAAAAAAAAAGAAAGAGTAAAGTATTTATTTACTGTCTTGGAGTTTTAGTAACTCTTTCATGACAATAACTTAGGATAGAAAAGATCTCTTCATCTGTGGACTGACCCCCAAATAGTTACTACCACTCTTAATACTTTTTGGAAACATTGTATTACTGTGAATTGTGTTGACTCCTCAGTTCTCTGGCTTCTTTTAGAAGACATCCATGTTTGTTTCCTTGATGCATTTGGGAGAGCCCTCTAAATTTTCAGCTTAGACTCCCAACTGAAGAAAAAATGGTTTACTCATAGTAACCACATCAACTCTCTCATGGTACTAAAATCAAAATTATTTACCTGTCGAGTGATCTACCATGAGAGAAACGTTATTGGTGACATCCATCTCAGAAGAAGGAGCAATGAGCTGTGAAACAGTAGAATTGGTGGAACAACCTTTCATATTTACAAAGCTGAGAAATAACCACCAATGTGGGTTGCACCCAGAAGGAGCACTGTGAACATTTTAACACAGGTTCTCACAATCCAACTTCCAAACCTGTTTACAGCTTTTATGTTATATTAACTGTTTCAAATGACCATTTCAACTTGTGGTTACTGCAGAGTCAATAATGGAAGCACTGATGTTCCTTATTGTCAAGTGAAGTTGGAAAAGGGAGGTGGTCAACACAATGCAAGCTATTAGCTCCCCACCCCTTGTAGGACTGGATACAATTGGTATAACTTCTAAATCTGTAGCTTTTATCAGTCCATAGTTTCCCTTAATGAATGGATTAATACTGAACAGTGCTAATGTAATTTAAATAATAACCATTCAAACCATTTAAAAATTTTAATCTTTTGATATTAAATTCTACTTATTACATTATACTCCAAAAATAGAAATTATGCAAAAGTTTAATGAAAATTTAGAAGAATCTTAAAGGTGAGTACATCATCAACTTTTAAAACTTTCATGGGAACTTGAAGTTGTATATTTTGTATTCCTTTGATATTATTAATTGATTAAATGTGGTCTATAGTTTTTTAATAATTCAAAGCCTTTTTATTTTACCTGACTTGCATCTTCTCTGTTTCATCTGATATATATTGAGCCACAGTATACAAAATTTCCATACTATATTGTGATTTTTTAAATATTATAATTTAATGCTATGTAATTTAGCCTATGAACACTCATATTTTAACACTTCTAATCATGCTAACTTTTATGAATGTAGTAATAATATTTTAAATAATTACCTTTTATATTATATATAATTTGAAATTAATATTGTTATTTATATTTTCTTTTGTTCTGAGTTTGATTATATTTAAAAACTTGGTGTATAGCTGGTGAATGAAGAACAGCTTGACGTTGACCAAGGAGACTGAACTTAGAAGACTGTTATGTGGTGGCTAATGGGTTGAAGCAAATAACGGGAAAGTGTATGTGGGAGGGTGAGGAATTAGAGAGTCCAGACTGCTGGACAGGTGCAATGGTGAAGTAATTTATAACCAAGAGAGGGTCAGTGATGCAGGTGGTCAAGTAAGGGAGAGACACTGGAATCAGCGTGGAAAGTGAGTTTGGAAGATTCAGAATATTAAAACAGGAAAAAGTAGGACCAGGGAAGGGTGTTCTTTTTCTCTGTGATGATTGAAGGGGTACGTGTCTACTTAGATTAAGAGTTAGACCTCTTGGTTGCTTGTTACAAGAAGGCTTTACCTGGGAAAGGTCAGACTGCCATCAGTGAATGACTTTCCAGTGCTGATCTATCTGTCAAAGGCAATACAGCCTGCGGACTCGGTCAACATTTCCCTCCTCAAGACCGACATGGGGACCCTTCCTTGGCCGTCTCCACCACCCCTAAACTGTTCACCATGCATTTGCCAGACTCATCTGTCCCTCTGCCACAACAGAGATGACTGACACCACTCATTTGTCCCACCAGCAACACGGCTAAAAACTGTCAGAGTGGTTTGCTCTCTAAAAAAGACCCAGTAAGTTCCAACAAATATATCATTGATTATTAGCTAGTGATATTTTGGGGAGTTTAACAACCTAGTGGCTTCACTAATTTCTACTCAAGACCCCCTATCTATCTTCACCCAAGACCACAAACTTGTCAATGATGTCCCATCACAGCACCTGGAGCCCCTGGCTGGGGCTGTGTGCTGGTGAGGTGTGTCCCACATCGGATTGGAGCGCCAGTCTCTGCCCAGGGCTCTCAACCACCAAGTCTCCTTTGTCTCCTAGAAAATTAAGACCCTTTTAGGAGAGCCCTTTGCTCATCTCATCAGATTTGGAAGACCTTTCTCTCTCTCTCTCTCTCTCTGTCCGCTATTTTAAGGTGACCAACATTTTTTACAATGAAAAGAACAAAAATAAATTGAAGAAAACAATATCGTAAATAAAGGAAACATTTTATTCATTGCAACAATAATACAGTATAATATGAGAAATGCATAATAAAACATTTGTAATATTTTATTTGTAATTATGCTTACACACCCATTAATTTTTAATAATAATTGTAAGAAAAAAGTACTCATTTAGATACAAATATGTCACATCACATGCAATGGGTCGACTCTGCATTGATTAAATATGGACATTTACAGATTAGTATTTCCAGTATCAAAAAGGAGGACATGAAGGTGGACACTTTTCCAGGGAGAATGGAACTTACAAAAGAAGCACTGTCCTCCCTATAGGAAGATAATTGGTCACCTTAGCTATTTGTATCTATTGATCCTCATCCTAGTTTTAGAAACCTTGTGCAAAGCGCAGAGTAAGCAGTTTCAGCAAGTGCTGAACTTCATTAGGTCGAGATCACGTTAAGAGCCTATGATCCCTTCCACGGCCACACGGAGCAGTGTCCCGCCCCAGCTGCTGCTATGAGGGACACTTCTCACAGAAACACACATGGTTTCTAGGATCAGTCTCCCGCACTCCGGCTTTTATACCTCCCACTCCCCCCCCCCCAGCCAGAAAGACACAGATGTGTTCACACCATCAGCAAAGCCCACCACGCACGGCTGTGCTGCCCTAACATGCCGGATGCGCAGGGCCTGGGCACCCAGTGGGCGATGGTTACAGTGGGGAGAGGAAGACTGTGGGTTCAGTGAGTATGTCTCATTTCACGTGTATGACACTGAATCCGGTCAGTCAAACTGGAGAAAATGTATCTGATTTGCACCCATGAAGATTTAGAAACTGCTACAGAGGTAGATACAAGTTACCTAGAGAGAGAGGGAGGCCAGAGCAGAATTCTAAGTGACTCCAGCACTCTATTTAAAGATCTTAGAAAGAGCAGCCTGCTTTGAGCTCCCATAGAAACAGCGAGCGCTCTCACTCTGGGGCTCAGAATATTACAGCATATAAAGTCTGCGTTCATCTAGCTCTCCGCCGACAGACTGCTGGTTCTTCTACTGTACCTCATTTACCTTTAGATCGTGCCGGGGAGCTCACAGGTCGTAGGTGTTCACGTGACCCTCGCTGAAGTGTGCTGAGGTAGCTAGCGTCCCTGTCTCTTCTACAGACAAGTTCTGCAGAGGATTCTTTATCCCAGAAAGGGGTACTAACCGGCTGGAGGAGGTTTCAGTGTCTTGTGCCTTGTAGCACGTACCTCCAAATACAGAGCCTGTAACCGGGGCACTCACATGCTGGACGACCCTCCCTAAGTTTCTCAAACTTCTTTTGCTTTGATGATTCCCCTCCCACTCGCTAAATAACTCCCTGCTATGTGTTTAGGTAAAACTGCAGCCCTAGGCAGGGATAAAATGTGGCTCTGATGACCCATTTGAAAGAAAAGCTTAGTAAATGACAACTGAGGAATGAAAATTCCCCTTTGCTAAATTTACACCTCATTCACAAATCGTTACGACTTTCAGTGTAATTGTACAGTATTATGATGTGCATGTAATTTAGGCATGATACCAAGCGTGGTACCTTATGTGTCTTTGCTAAGTTTTTAGTGGTACCACACTTTTAAATTGACTTCAAATTATATTTTAATATTCAAGCCGATGTTCTGAGCTCTGTATTTTCATAAAGCCCTCAACAGTGTCTTTGCATACTATTCTTTATCGAGGTACCGTGTTGGGAATGCAGAATTCTGTATGTCAGGGGAACCATAGAAAATAGTATTGATCTGTGTCAAAATACATAGCAATCCGAAGATTGATAGATGGACACAGAAAGAGGGAAAAGAGAAGGTAAAGGTTACATCACCAAAGTGCCACAATAGTATCAACTGCAGTTTTATCTTCAATACTTTGTTTTGACCATCAACTGTTTCACTCCTGGGCAGTGTGACAAACTCCCTTGTCCTCAGCTTGGTGGGTGTCCAGAGCTGCTCACTATCAGAGCCTGAGCAGTTGCCCCCCCCACACCTCCCTGCCCCCCCATCTTCAAAGAGCAGAGCACGCCCTGTCCTCACTGTAGTTCACACCTTGTAAGCTTAACAAGAATATATTATTTTTCTTTTTCTTTAGGACCTCACAATAAATGTTCTTGAATAAATGTGTCAGTTCGTTCCTTTTGCTATGAGTTCCATGTCAGGGTAGGCATGTTTAATCATATCAGGGGTCATTTATCGTGACCAAGTTGAGGACCACTGCTCTGGTTCTGGGTATTGAGCTGATCCGGCCTCCCCCTTTTCTTCCTTTGCTGTGAGCAACTGTGTAACCGTAGTCCTTACCCTCAGACTTCCCGGAATACCAAAGATGGATTGTAAAGGGTCCACGCTCCAAAGCAAGCCTGACAAGCTCTTCCCTGGGCACAGTCTCTGTAACCTAAGAGGTTCCAAAGGGCAGAGAGCCGTTCCTTACACCTCACTTCCCAGGGCACTTATTTGCATGCAATAACTAAGATGGTGACTCAAGTGATAAGTCTTGTTAAACTCAAGCTTATTCTTTTGACAAATATTTTTTTACGCCAGACTGTGGATACAGGCTAGTAACAAAAACAGACACAGTATCTACCCTTACAGAAGCCACAATTTACAACAGGAGGCTGACATCAACCAGGTAATTATATTGATAACTATAAATTGCACTTATAGTAAGCACTAAATAGAAAAGATTCAAATGAAAGCAGGGGCTGGTGAACTGGTGGGTGGGATAAGAAAGGCTACCCAGGGAAATCAATATTTGAGTTGATAACTGAAGGATGAGGTAAGTTGGCAGGCACGGGAATATATGACAGGAGGCTGGGGTCAGGAGGGAGTCCATTCCTGGGAAAGAGAAGCATATGCCAAGGTCCTGGGGCATAATGAAGCATAGGCATGAATGCTCTCATCCTGGATTGTTCTACTTTACAAACACTTTTTTGTAGAACTAACCCTATTTATTCCAGAATGGTATGTTGATCATCTATAGGACTGTTCTTCAATTAACGTTTTGCCTAACAGGCCATCTGACTGAAATGATAATTCGCATTTTTCAAACACATGAAAATTTTATGTCCTCTGTTTCAAAAAACTTTTAAGACTTAATGTACTCATTTAGAGAGAGAGAGAGAGAAGGTGGAACAGGAAGCATCAGCTCCCATATGTGCCTTGACCAGGCAAGCCCAGGGTTTAGAACCAATGACCTCAGTGTTCCAGATCGACGCTTTATCCACTACATCACCACAGGTCAGGCCCTTCAAATTTTTAAAAGAAAGAATGCAGCCTATTACAGACAATTGTACTTATCAGGTAACTATGATTGTTATAATTATATATCCCAATTTTAATGTCTAAATAGTTCAAATCCCCAACTCTGTTCCGTATTAGCAGTAGAAACAGCATCAAGAGAAGCCTTTTATAAGGTAGATACAAGCACTTGGAATTCTTCAACTGGCAAGAAACATTAAACTGACTTAGCAACACAAGGCAAAAGACTGGATAGATTTCTGATGAATATTAAGTAACAATTATGGATTAAATTATTGAGTTTTATGATGTAGAAGGAATATCAAAAAATCTTTTCTTTTTTTTAGTGAGTGAGAGAGAAAGGGACAGACAGGCAGAAAGGGAAGGAGATGAGAAGTATCAATTTTTTGATGCAACTCCTTAATTGTTCATTGATTGCTTTCTCATATGTGCCTTGACCAGGGGGGCTACAGCAGAGTGAGTGACCCTTTGCTCAAGCCAGCAACCTTGGGCTCAAGCTAGCAACTTTGGGCTTCAGGCCAGTGAACTTTGGGCTCAAGCCCGTGACCACTGGGTCATGTCTATGATCCCATGCTCAAGCCAGTGACTCTGTGCTCTAGCCCATGACCCTGTGCTCAAGCTAGTGAGCCTGTGTTCAAGCCAGTGACCTCAGGGTTTCCAACCTGGATCCTTAGCATCCCAGTCTGATGCTCTATCCACTGTGCCACCACCTGGTCAGGCACCATATCTTTATGTATATTTCAACAATTACCTTGTTCAGGAGACCAGATATCCTGAACTTTTTTAGACAATTGAATGAGTAAGAGTCAAAATCAAGTATAACTGTTTTTAGCATAAAATATTATTACCTATACCAAGGAAAATACTATTTATTTCCTGTCGTTTTATCGTATTTTATCTTTCTGTACAGGAAATCTACGGCTTGATTATATCACGTTTACACTGAATAGTAACTCCTCTTTCCCTGACTTACACTCTGTTGATTGCAGCAGATTTTGCAAGGATATAAGGCTACAAAACCACCATCTGTCTATTTGAATTTTCCAGCAAAGATATTTTGGGCAGTGAATTATTTCACTGTTGAGACTGTCCCTGTTCATGAATGAATATCATCAAGGGTGTTTGTGGAAAAGAATGACCTCTGTCTATTATATGAATGCAATGAGAGTGTTTGATCTTCCTAAATCCTTGACTCAAAATACAATATGGATGCAAATGAGTTCTGGATTTCCAAAATAAGTTCTTTCCATGACGCCCTCTATTACATTTCAAAAGCCAACCAAAGAGAGACAATTCAGAGCACTGCATATAGTGAACAGAATTCCAGTCTGCTTCCAGCTGTTCATGCATGCTTAGGGTAAATTGAATCTTCTAGAAAGCAAAGGTGAGAGAGAGAGAGAAAGAGAGAGAGAGAGAGAGAGAGAGAGAGAGAGAGAGAGATTGACAGAGAGAAACTATAATGTAATTGAGGAAAGGGACATGTAGAGATATCCAAAACATGAAGTATGACAGTTATCACGGTCCACAAGAATGTATTTATTTTCCTGTGCAGGAGAAATATGCATTCTATGAAATGGACTTTGCCCTTGGTTTCCAGGGGCATTGAGGACCAGCCAAAGCACGGGGTTTGGGGCACTTGGAAAAATGAAAATCAAGCATAGAACTTGGGCTCCACACTGATAGGAACAATGGGTCAGTGCAGATGAGGATTTGTGCAAACAGTGGGGACAGGCAGGGAACGTTTACAAGGGCAGCATGCTTAGACAAAGAGGATAAAGCAAATATGGCTCCAGCTAGAAACAGCTTTGGGAAAACGGGGTTTCTCTGCTTCAATGGGAAGCAGGGCGGTGTTAAGATAAACTGCGCAACATCAAGAGAAAAGGCATCATTTTTGAATGCAATCATCACATGAAATGAGAGTTGGCAAAATTTTTCAAGGTGCACAATGCTGGTCCACTAGCAGTCAGGAACTCGGAAAGGAAGGGCCATTTTGAGACAAAGAGGTAACAGTAGGTCAATGGGATAAACATATAGAAAGAAGGTGACAGCTGAGTATCTAACAGGCCTTCCCTAGGCTGCCTTTTCAAAATAAATAAATGATTCCCTATAAATACAGTGATTTACACAAACAATACAATTTTCCTACTCATTGCAACTACGCCACTGTCTCATGGTGTTGACATTTATCTACACCACACAAGTACAACTGTTTCCTAACATGTGCTTTTAAAATAACTGAATTTACAACATGACTTTCTAGATCATTTTAAAGACATGGGATTTATTATTTTATTTTATTCTAGCCTCTTTGTGGGTTAGCTTGTTTACCCTTAAAAGCTTTACTGGCTACTTTCTACGGAAAGTACAATTAAATATCTTGACATTAACACCAAAGTACTTAGATAAGGATATTTTTTTTCTATTGAATGCAAAGAGGAAAGATACCCATTAGAGTTTCTTATATTTGTCTCTTGTAATCAGGACATAGCAAAGAATATGAGCACATGGACAGTCAGCACACCCCCAACACTATACTTCAAAATTAAGGTGGGGTCTCTTAAATTAACTAAACGAATGATAGGAGTAGCTCACCCAATAGAATAGCAATCCCCAAATAATTTGTATTTGACCCTGAAATTTTTGTAGCATTTGAGAATGCTTATATCTAATGATCGGTGAAGATTCAATTGTAAAGCAAAATCTATATTGCCAATTTTAACTCAAGAGGAAGTGGAAAATCATTTATTTTTTTTATCAGATTACCCTGCACCTTTCAATGAATCTTTATTCATTTCTATTCAACAAACGTTGACACAATGTCTGGCATAGTCCAAACTCCTCTGTGCCCTAAACTGGAGACACAACATTTAAAAGAGCTTTATGACTAATAAGACTGTAGTAAATTATAGGAGGTGACACTTGCTCTCTGGTCCCTAATGTTTGCTCTATTCCACTGCATTCCACAATCCAAGCACATACAGGAGACAAACCCCTGACTTAGCAGAAGATGATCTGTGTTGTCTATCTGCATCTCTCCATCTGAGACAGCCTGCACTACTCTTCGATTGTCTTAAAGAAGTTAATCAAGACGTTGTATGTCCCCAAATTATATCACCTCTAGCAATTTTCCTTCTGTTCGTCACCAGTGCAGCCCACTAAACATAGGCAGTCAGAAAAAAGCCTCTCCTATGCACCTTCTCCAGAGTATTGTTCTTTAACTTAACACATACTTATTGAGTTTATGCCATATGCTGAGACACTCTTGAAATTTAGTGAACACAGTAGATAGGGCTCCTCCTCTTTTCTTGCGGACATTCTAACCGGGAAAGAAGAAGGTAGAGAATCGACCCATGTAATTAAACAAGACTGTGACAGGCGTGGAAAGTCTATTAGGAAGACATAACATGACACCAGAAAGTTGGGTTATAAGGGCACCCTGTGTGATATGGGAAGTGAGAAGTCTGGAGGTTCAGAAGGAAGAGGCGAGGGTGGTCAGGCATCTGAGCAGCGTTGGGGTGTACACAGCTTCCCTGTGCTGCGACAGTGACCTTGCCATGACCTGAACTGACCTGGGGAGGGCACTGTTCGAACTACAGAAATCAACCAAAGGCAGGTGTCAGAAATTTTCTCTTTCTTTTTTCACGTGAAGAATTAGTTATTAAACATTTATAAGTAAAGAGTAAAATATAATATGCTGATCTAATAAGTGCATTTTGAGGAAAAATTACACATACTAAGCCATCATTTGAACATGAAGAAATAAATGTATGTTATTAATAATGCATTTTTCACTGATCCAACCAAACGAGTATTGAATAAATGCAGCATGCTTATTTTGAACACTACCACACCTGACCTCGACGTCATTTACTCATTACTCATCACTTTCTGGTAAAATGAAGGCAATATAGCACAGAAGTTCGTGACAAAGAATAAATTACCTACTGTACACAGCACACAGAGCTAAATGTCCCTCGCACATCAGAAACCCTTGCATCGATTGAGGTCTTGACAATTAATATCATTATTTCCAATTGCTCAATACACTTGCTACGCTGTAATGCCAAACTCCTCCTTCCAAATGCAAACTACTGTTTCCTTCCTTTGAATATTTACCCTGTTTTCTCTTAGCCACAAATTCCCTCCATTGTCTGTCTGCCTGGAACAATTCTCTCCCACCATCAGTCCTTGGCTCAGACTACACACCCTTTCTTTCCTCCTTTTTCTTCATTCATGTGCCCTCTCCTCTCATAACACCTCACGTACGAGGCCCTGTATCCATCCCAGGGGCCGAAGCTAGGACTCCCTTTTTCATTTGCATCTTATTGCTACTCAGTAGATTAAGTCCTGGGAAGCAGCAAGCATGTTCTATTCATCCTGACAGTCTGAAGTTCTTGGTCCAGGTTAAATGGTTAATAAATGATTTCAAGTCATAAACAACCAATTAGAAATTAATGTAGCACTATTCCTTACATCACCAGGACATAGGGAAAGGTGTGCCAGGGAATAGGTAATGTTATCAAAAGATGTCTTTTATGACAACGTGGATGGACGTCAAGAACATTATACTGAGAGAAGTAAGTAAATCAGAAAAAGCTAAAAACTATACAATTTCACACATAGGCAGGACACAAAACTGAGACCCATGGACATAGATAAGAGCACAGTGGTTACCGGGGAAAGGGAGATGTGGGGAAGGGGAGAAGAGAAGGAGAGAAGAGAGGGGGAGGGGTTGGGGAAGAGAGGAAGAAATATAAGGTGACAGAAAATGATTCGACTTTGGGTGATAGATATACAACATAATCAACTATTCAAATGACATAGTGATGTTTACCTGAAATCTATGTACACTTGTTGATCAATGTCACCCTGTTACACCTGGCAATCTTTCATTTCTAAAAAAAATGGCTTTAAGGAAAAATCATTTAAAATTGTCTGGAAGGAATAGTACAGTTTGCATTGAATATGCAATTTTAAAAATAGAATTCTAAGCACAACTGTATTTGTTTTCTATTGCTACATAACAATTATCATTTGAGTGTCCCTCTGGGATTAAGTTTCAGTGTTGACCCTGCTGAGATGTCATCTGAGTGTCACTGTCCTCCTCTGACTTGCCTGGCCAATGGCACAATTCAGTCCCTTGTTGCTCCTAGAGTCTGTCTTCCATTTCTGGGCATGCTGTGCTCTCTCTAACATGAAGTTTACTCTTCACTGTAAGCAGAGGAGGACCTCTGGCATTAAATCTCACATTTCAGAAAGGTCACAGTCCTTCCTTTAAGGGCTAAACCTCAGGTCAGACCATGCAAGAATTATCACCCTTCTATCTCAAAGTCAACTGATTAGTACCCCTAATCGTGGGAGTGAAATTCCTGCATAATCTTATTCACAGAGACTCAAAGGTTGGAGATTACAGGGTGGGGACCACCATGGGGCATGAATCTCGGCGGTCATTTGAGCACTTTGTCTACCCCATGCCCTCAGAGTTCCCATAAGCCACGTCCTTCTCAGACATTCATCTCTTCACAAGCCCTTGAGAGTCTCCAACCATTACAGCATCAGCTCCAGGTCCACCTGTCACCATCCAAATCTAATCATCTCATCAACTTCAGGTCCAAAATTTTATGGGAATCTCATCAGCTCAAAGCCCAATATCTCACTAAGGTCCAGGTGGGGAAGAGACTCCTGTGTCTGTTCACTCAGAACACCTGTCCTCTCCACCTGTGGACCCCCGAGGCTCCAAAGCCACGTTGCCTGCTCCCAGCACACCCCACACACAGCCGTGGGCAGGCACAGGCCCACAGCAATGGACATCCTGTTCTAAAACAGATGCCGTGGGAGGGAAGTGAAGCCACTGTATTCTTAACCCTCTCTTAGAAAAACATTATTGCCTTTGAAAGAGGGGAAAAAATTACTCTTATGCTACCATATGCCTTCAACCTCTATTATTTGTGGTGAAAATACTATCCCAAATCCTTCAAAGCTCAAAATTCCATAATCGTTTTAATCCAAATCTTGATTGTTCTATGAGTGTGATAAACTATATCAACACCTAAAATCAGTGGTTTAACTGTTTCATTTTAACAATCATCCCTTCTCTGATGTGTTAAGTCCAGAAATTCGTGCCTACTCTTTGAATGGGTATGAAGGATTCGAGAAAAAAAAAATGAGAAAGAACCAAAAACACTTCAATGGTGATCAAACAGTGTTTGATCAAACATTTTATGTTTCTTTATCTCCCCTTCTTTTTTTCCATTAGATTGACTTCTCTAATTATCATTTTATTTTCCCTTCCTTGGGATCCCTTTTATTTTTAATTTAACTCAGCATTTTATAACAATTGTTTCATTGCCTGGTACTGCCAAATATAAAATTTGGTGTAATATAGCTATCAGATATTAAAATGTTACTTAATAGCTATTGAATTTATATTGCTTTCCAAGTTGTATTCCTTTCTACATCTCTGGTGCTCTACAGAAACATTTTAGGTGCTCTTTGCTTGCAGATTCGATAGGTGAATGCCTATCTTAGTACTTTATAAACTTATTAATGTACTCTGTCACATATACACACATGCATACCTGATTCCATTCTTCATCAAGTTAACTTATATTTTATATCCTACTTCACCCAGCACTGTTGCATCCTTGATTTACCACAAATGCATCTCAAAATTGTTTGAGGACCGAGTGATTAAAAATGCCTTACATGACACTTAACAATATGGTAAGCAATATATATGATCATTTGAGGGCTTAGAAACCATTTCTGAGATCATTTGATGCAGAAAATTACACTTGACATTAATCATAAGCCTATTATTGCCACTTAGCAATTTTGTAAAGAAAACGCATGTTCCCCATGTTAGAGGATACATCCAAACATGGAACCCCTGAGCCCAGAAAATCTAGTCATGATTGGTAATAGCAACAGCAAAAACAAAGTTCTGAAAATTAAATTTAAATTGGAATAAAATAAGATCACCCTTCACTTCTTTCAGAGGTCCTACTGATTTCCCCTACACTCATCTCTTCATTTCACTTCCATCCATAATGATTTCTTTCAGATTGCATAACACAACCCTTAATCTCAATGCTATAGTTTATAAAATTCAAAGTATTCAAAAACATTGATGCAGTTTATTTTCAGCAACTCACTACTACACAACAGTTGAAAACAGTCATTAAGGATAGAGTTTTGGCCCTGGCTGGTTGGTTCAGAGGTAGATTGTTGGCCTGGCATGTGGAAGTCCCGGGTTCAATTCCCAGCCAGGGCACATAGGAGAAGCCCATTTGTTTCTCCACCCTTCCCCCTCTCCTTTCTCTCTCTCTCTTTCTCTCTTCTCCTCCCCCAGCCATTGCTCAATTGGAGCAAACTTGGCCCCAGGTACTGAGGATGGCTCCATGGCCTGTGCCTTGGGCACTAGAATGGCTCCAGTTGCAATGGAGCAAAGCCCCAGATGGGCAGAGCATTGCCCCCTGGTGGGCATGCCAGGTGGATCCTGGTCAGGCACATGTGGGAGTCTGTCTCTCTGCCTCCCTGATTCTCACTCCAGGGGAAAAAAAAGAATAGAGTTTCTCTGCTGATATATTATTCTTTAGGCTGTCCCATTCCTCCGGTCATGTCATTGTGACTTGCTGTTAGCTTCTTAGACTAAATAGATAGATCATAAGTGTATATATAGATAGATAGATGTAGACAACTATAAACTTCTGAAAATTATTTGTTTTGTAAGACATTAACCTAAGAGGAATATTTCAAGTGAATAATATTTTTAATATTCCTTAGATTCTTCTTTCCTTACTCTCAAATTAGTAACCCAAACGACAGAATTTATTCATATATTTTTCTTTCACTGTTTATTAAGATTACAATTGATGCCTCTTTTAAATTTTATTTATTTCTCAAGTTTATAGACTTAACCACACTGTTAGAGCTGTGTAGAGCAAAGTTATAGGTATTGCATATATATATTATGTCTTTGTTTATTTATGCCTATATACATGCCCAAAGCATTACATTTAATTAGGTCATTCCATAAGGAAACTTCTATTGATATATTGCTACCAATCAAGCTTTGTGCTAAACACAGGGATTGTAAGAGTGAACACAAAACTGTCTTGAGATAAAATAATATTTTTCTAAACAATGTCTGAAGCCAGGACACCTGAGGTTTTATTATGGACATGGTACTTGGGGGACAGGGACATGGGACATGTGCTCTGTGAGGGAGGTGTCTTTTGAATACATAGAAGGTATTCTTGGGTAGATGTGGGGGAGAGCAAAGTAGCTCCTTCAAGCCGAGGAGAGGTTCCTATGGGATTCAAGCTCAGGACCATTTAATTTTCAATTATTAGTGGACTGAGTGGAAACATAGTCGCAGTAAAGTCTTTCTAAAGAATGTTCTTTCTAGAGCCCGAAGAGAAACACTGCAGCCTCAGATACAGTTTTCCTTAGAGTTATCACTGTGGAACCAATCAATGGGAAATGATGACAAACGTGCTGTTTCTGCAGAGATGGGGTTCCGGTGTCAGTTTCTTTCAGCGTCAGCCATTACTCTGCTCTCGTAAACACAAGATTAATTTTAAATGTTTATACCAAGAAATTGCAAAAGCTGGCCTTTAAATTGTATAAGCTACTGAGATATCCAAATTGCTTGCACTATTGTTCAAAAATGTGCATATAATGCTGTTCACATTCTGTGTTTCTTTGCCAGATTATCCTGTTTTTACCGAAAAGAATAAAAGTTAAATGTACAATCTAAGAAAATATCATGTGACAGCTAAGAAAAAAAATAGTCCTTTACTTGAGATGCATAAAGAATAATAATAAGAATGATGATAGATTTGAAGTTATGTATAGGGAGAAGATGGCGATGGAGTAGGCGGACGTACCAACTTCCAAATCCCAGAACCAAAGTGGATGATAACTCAATTTTAAGAACCATCGTCTGGATAAACCAACTTTGAGCTAAACTAAGTGGACTCTTCAACCAAGGAACACTGCAGAAGCCACATTGAGACTGGTAAGAATAGTGAAAACGCGAAGAGGGCTGCCCAGCTCCCCAGAGCAAACGGCAGCCCGGAGAGACCCGCGTGGTGGGAGGAGAGTTTGGCGGAGAGGGAGGGACCTGGGTCCCAGGAACCAAGCCCCAGACTGCAGTCCCAGAGCCTAGAAGAGGCGTTTGGACAGTATCGAGCTGTGAAGCAAGTGAGGATACTATTTGTGAAAAAGAGAGAGTTTTCTCAGACCCAAAAATCTTTTTAAAGGGACAGCTCAGAAAGCCTCTCTCACAACCACGCACCTGGGGCTCCGGGGAACTGGGACAGAGGAGAGGAACAGAGCAGCGGGAACAAAGAGTGGACTGAAGGCACGGAGACACTCTGAGGGTCAGCCACCCCGACCCATGGGCTAAGTCACTTCCCTAATCGAAAACGAATATTTTCCCTGGAACTAGCAATACCAGCAAAGGGAGACAGGACACTAGCCAAACAAGCTCTCCCGCGGCAATTAGAGCAGAGCTGCTTGAAGGGAGGGAGCTCCCAGGCCTACAGTGTGGAGACTTAGGGCACTTCTAGGCCCCTGAGGTTGCTGAGGCCTATGGTTGGGACAGGACGCTGAAACGCGGTCCTGTCGGTGTGGGCGGAACAGTGTGAGCTCAGGCTAGCCTAGCAGGGGCGGAGAGGACGCGCAAAAGCTGTTCGGCAGCTGCAGGCCGCCTGTGACCCCACTTGTGGGGAAAAACACGGGCAGAGATCAGCTCTGCGACCCTGCGCTAGCCGGTACTGACAGCGGGCACGGGGCTAAGACCAGGGACGAGCGAGGGGTCCGCTGCTGAGCTCACACTGCCAACCCCGCCCAGACGGAGAAACCGCGGTGTGCCATCTGTGTGCGCGAGCGGGCTCCTAAGGCGGGGGCGAGGGAGACACTGAGACCAGCGGAAGTTCGCGGATGAGCTCACGCTGCTCGCCCTGCCCGGCCAGAGAAACCACGGAGAACCACCCTACGTGCCCGAGCTTGCTCCGAGCGTGGGGGCGGAGTAGGATCCAGAACAACCAACGACCGGAAGCTAGCAGCTGAGCTCACGCCACCAAACACGCCCAGCCAAATAATCCCCTGCGCAGGAGGACCCTGGCCTCGAGGGCGGGGCTAAATTCTGGACGGGCAAAAGCTCACAGCTGAGAGCACATCAAAAGCCCCGTCCAACCCATGAAACGGTGGCAAGCAGGCTCTGACTGAGGGGGCTGGGCGTCAGCCTTCCGGAAAAAGGCCGGTTCCGCAGCTGAGCAAAGGTGCTCACCTCTGCCCTGGGTGCTAAAGCTAGTGACTTGAGTGACAGCACCTCCCGCAAAGGAGAGGCAGAAATCACAGCAATAGCTGCAGTGAGCCGGCGCTGGCAACGCCCACACCCAACCGCCGTAGGCAGCGGCAGAGGGGGTGGCAAGCCTGCAGACAGACCACACCTAGAGAACACAAAGGCAACACATACTGGACTCCAGTGGCCACAACTTGCTTACACTCAGATAAAATGGGCAGGCAGAGGAATGAAAACCAAATGAACCAAGAGAAATCCCCAGAAAAGGACCTGAATGAACCAGATATAACCAAACTACCAGAAGCAGAATTTAGAATAATGATAGTTAGGATGTTCAAAGAAATTAGAGCAACAATGGATAGTCACTATGAACACCTAAATAAAGAGATAACAAGTATAAAAAATGAAATTGAAATAATAAAAAAGAACCAGACAGAAATGACAAATACAATAACAGAACTGAAGACCACAATGGAAGGAATTAAAAGCAGGATGAATCACGCTGAGGATCGAATCAGCGAGTTAGAGGACACAATAAACAAAGTTACAGAAGCAGAGAAAAAAAAAGGAAAAGAGATTCAAAAAATGTAAGGAAACTCTAAGGGAGCTCTGTGACAACATGAAGAGAAACAACATTCGCATCATAGGGGTGCCTGAAGAAGAGGAAAGAGGACAGGAAATGGAAACTGTGTTCAATCAAATCACAGGAGAAAACTTCCCTAAATTAAGGCTGGGAAACATTCCACATGTTCATGAGGCACACAGAACTCCATTAAAGAGAAACCCAAAAAGATCTACACCAAGACACATCATAGTTAAAATACCAAAGCTAATAGATAAAGAAAAAATCTTAAAAGCTGCTAGAGAAAAAAAGACTCTCACCTACAAAGGAGCCCCCATTAGGATGACATCGGACTTCTCAACAGAAACACTTGAGGCCAGAGGGGAATGGCAAGATATAATCAAAGTAATGCAGAACAAGAACCTACAACCAAGACTACTCTATCCAGCAAGGCTAACGTTTAAAATTGAAGGAGAAATAAAGAGCTTTCCAGACAAAGAAAACCTCAAGGAATTCATTAAAACCAAACCAATCCTGCAAGAGATTCTAAGGGGCCTAGTGTGAACAGTTCAAAGGCAGGAAAGAATATAGCAAAAAAAAAAAAAAAAAAATACAGCTTTAAAGAATAAAATGGCAATAAACAACTACATATCAATAATAACCTTAAATGTAAATGGATTAAATGAGCCAATCAAAAGACATAGGGTAGCAGCGTGGCTAAAGAAACAGGACCCATACATATGCTGTCTACAAGAGACACACCTTAAAACAAAAGATGCACATAAACTGAAGGTAAAAGGAAGGAAAAAAATATTTCATGCAAATGGAAATGAAAAAAAAGCCGGGGTAGCAGTACTTATATCTGACAAAATGGACTTTAAAACAAAGACTGTAGTAAGAGATAAAGAAGGACACTACATAATGATAAAGGGAACAATTCAACAGGAAGATATAACTATTATAAATATCTACGCACCAAATATAGGAGCCCCGACATTCATAAAGCAGACTTTGATGGATATAAAGGGCGAGATTAACAGTAATACTATCATAGTAGGGGATTTCAATACCCCACTAACAACACTGGATAGATCCACAAGAAAGAAAATCAATAAAGAAACAGCAGACTTAAAGGATACACTAGATCAACTCGATTTAATAGATATATTCAGAACTTTTCACCCTAAAGCAGTAGATTATACATTCTTCTCAATCGCTCATGGTACGTTTTCTAGGATAGACCACATGTTAGGACACATAAAAGGCCTCAACAAATTTAAGAAGATTGAAATTATATCAAGCATTTTCTCTGATCACAATACCATGAAACTAGAAATTAACCACAAAAGAAAAACTGAAAAATACTCAAACACTTGGAAACTAAATAGCATGATATTAAATAATGAATGGATTAACATTGAGATCAAAGAAGAAATAAAAAAGTTTCTAGAAACAAATGATAATGAGCATACGTCAACTCAAAATCTATGGAACACAGCAAAAGCAGTTCTGAGAGGGAAGTTTATTGCATTACAGGCATATCATAAGAAGCTAGAAAAAGAGCATATAAGCAACTTAACCCTGCAGCTACAAGAACTAGAAAAACAACAACAAATAAAACCCAAGACAAGTAGAAGGAAGGAAATAATAAAGATCAGAGCAGAAATAAATGACATAGAGGCTAAGGAAACAATACAGAGGATCAATGAAACCAGAAGCTGGTTCTTTGAAAAGGTAAATAAGATTGATGAACCCTTAACTAGACTCACCAAGAAAAAAAGAGAGAGGTCTCAAATAGATATAATTAGAAAGGACAGTGGAGAAATTACAACTAATACAACAGAGATACAAAGCATTGTAAGAAAATACAATGAAGAACTCTATGCCAAAAAATTAGACAATCTCGGTGAAATGGACAAATTTCTTGAATCATATAACCTTCCAAAAATCAATCTGGAAGAATCAGAGCACCTAAACAGACCAATTACAACAGATGAGATCAAAACAGTTATCAAAAAACTCCCCAAAAAGAAAAGTCCTGGGCCTGATGGCTTCACAAGTGAATTCTATCAAAAATTCAAAGAAGAACTAACTCCTATCCTACTCAAGCTATTTCAAAAAATTCAAGAGGAAGGAAGACTTCCAAACTCCTTTTATGAGGCAACCATAATTCTGATCCCAAAACTGGGCAAAGACAATACAAAGAAAGAAAATTATAGGTCTATATCCCTGATGAATTTAGACGCTAAAATTCTCAACAAAATATTAGCCAACCGGATTCAGCAATATATGAAAAAAATCATACACCATGATCAAATGGGATTTATTCTGGAGAGGCAAGGCTGGTTCAATATTCACAAATCAATCAATGTGATTCATCACATAAATAAAAGGAAGGACAAAAATCACATGATAATTTCAATAAATGCAGAAAAGGCATTTGATAAAATCCAGCACCCATTCATGCTTAAACCTCTCAATAAAGTGGGAATACAAGGAACATTCCTTAACATGATAAAGGCCATCTACGACAAACCCACAGCAAACATCATACTAAAGGACAAAAATTAAAAGCAATCCCCTTAAGATCAGGAACCAGGCAGGGTTGCCCACTTTTACCACTTTTATTCAACATAGTTCTGGAAGTCCTAGCTACAGCAATCAGACAAGAAGAAGAAATAAAAGGCATCCAAATTGGAAAAGAAGAAGTAAAACTGTCACTATTTGCAGATGATATGATATTGTACATAGAAAACCCTAAAGTCTCAGTTAAAAAACTACTGGACCTTATAAATGAATTCAGCAAGGTGGCAGGATATAAAATTAATACTCAGAAATCAGAGGCATTTCTATATACAAACAATGAACTGTCAGCAAAAGAAATTAAGGAATCAATCCCCTTCACTATTGCAGCCAAAAAAATAAAATACCGAGGAGTAAATTTAACCAAGGAGGTTAAGGACTTGTACTCGGAAAATTATAAAACATTGATAAAAGAAATCAAGGAAGATACAAACAAGTGGAAGCATATACCGTGCTCATGGCTAGGAAGAATAAACATCATTAAAATGTCTATATTACCCAAAGCAATTTATAAATTCAATGCAATACCAATTAAAATACCAATGACATACTTCAAAGATATAGAACACATATTCCAAAAATTTATATGGAACCAAAAAAGAACATGAATAGCCTCAGCAATCTTAAAAAGAAAAAATAAAGCAGAAGGCATCACTCTTCTGGATATCAAGGTTTACTACAAGGCCATTATACTCAAGACTTCCTGGTACTGGCATAAGAACAGGCACAGTGATCAATGGAACAGAATAGAAAACCCAGAAATAAACCCACACCTCTATGGACAACTGATATTTGACAAAGGAGGAAAGAACATACAATGGAGTAAAGACAGCCTCTTTAACAAATGGTGCTGGGAAAATTGGACATCTACCTGCAAAAAAATGAAACTAGACCATCAACTTACACCATGCACAAAAACAAACTCAAAATGGATAAAAGACTTAAACATAAGCCGTGAAACTATAAGCATCTTAGAAGAAAACATAGGCAGCAAGCTCTCCGACATCTGTAGCAGCAACTTATTTGCCAATTTATTTCCACGGGCAAATGAAATAAAAGGCAAGATAAACAAATGGGACTATATCAAACTAAAAAGCTTTTGCACAGCTAAAGACAATAAGAACAGAATAAAAAGACAAACTACATAATGGGAGAACATATTCGACAGCACGTCTGATAAGGGGTTAATAACCAAAATTTATAAAGAACTTATAAAACTCAACACCAGGAAGACAAACAATCCAATCAAAAAATGGGCAAAAGAAATGAATAGAAATTTCTCTAAAGAAGACATACAGATGGCCAAAAGACATATGAGAAAATGTTCAACATCACTAATCACTAGAGAAATGCAAATTAAAACCACAATGAGATATCACCTCTCACCAGTCAGAATGGCGCTCATCAGCAAAACAACACAGAACAAGTGCTGGCGAGGATATGGAGAAAAGGGAACCCTTCTGCACTGCTGGTGGGAATTCAGACTGGTGCAGACACTGTGGAAAACAGTTTGGAGATTCCTCAAAAAATTAAAAGTCAAACTGCCTTTTGACCCGGCTATCCCACTTTTAGGAAAATACCCTAAGAACACCATAGCACTGTTCGAAAAGAAGAAATGCGCCCCCATGTTCGTGGCAGCATTGTTCACAATAGCGAAGATCTGGAAACAGCCCAAGTGTCCGTCAGAAGACGAGTGGATTAAAAAGCTTTGGTATATATATACTATGGAACAATATTCAGCCATAAGAAATGATGACATCGGATCATTTACAACAAAATGGATGTACCTTGATAATATTATATGGAGTGAAATAAGTGAATCAGAAAAAAAAAATCTGAGAACAGCATGATTTCATACATAGTTGGGACATTAAAGTGAGTCTATGAGACATGGACAAGAGTATGGTGGTTACGGGATTGGGGGAGGGAAGGGAGGGTCGAATAGGGAGAAAGGGAGGGGTACAGGGAAAACCAGATAGAAGGTGACAGAGGACAATTTGACTTTGGGTAAAGGGTATGCAGCACAATTGAATGATAAGATAATCTGGAGATGTTTTCATTGTACATATGTACCCTGATTTATTGGTGTCACCCATTAAAGTTAATAAAAAAAATAATAATAATTTAAAAAAAAAAGAGAATCTGCAGTAAATATTAAAAAGTACTAAGATTTATTAATCCAGTGGGAAGTACATGCAGTGGTGGTTATATTGATCTCTGATAAATGAATAATATTTTATTTCATCATCCATATTTATAATAAATATGACTTAAAAATTAAAAAAAAAAAAGAATGATGATGAAATAAGGCAAATCTTCACCAGCTGGAAAGGAAATATTATCAAAAAAAAATTAAACCAGAAAGGAGAACACAAGGTCGATGAAAATTAGTGTTACTAACACCTGGGAACCAGAGTAAGTCCATTACTACACAATTAGTGCAGTGAGAAAGATGAATGTTTATGTTCAAAATATTAAAAGGCAGTTTAATATGCAATATTTAAAGCATAAGCAGAAACTCCCTTAAGTCTGAGACCAAATTATCTGTTTTTTATTATCTTAAGTCAACAAAAACACTGTCCAATGAACAAGTCATTATTGATTTGTTCCTTCCTGAAACCACCGAAAAGTAATATGGGCACACTATTTTTTTCCAACTCACATTAACTGAGGACAACTGAAAAAAACTAGATAAAATATTGGACATACACAGCTTGAAGGCACTGGAGAGCTGACCCTGACATGGGAACTGCTGGGCAAAGATCAGGAAGGGAGAGAACTCCAGAGAGCGGAGTTTCTCTCTGGGGACACTTTTATCCTGGAGTTAATCTATGACAAAGACTGGGAAGTTGGAAGGTAGATCCCAGTCCCTGGGACCCCACTTCCTTGCTCTGTTATGTGTAGACAAGAAGCAGAAGGAGGCGTATCTCACCTTCCCTGCCTCCCTACATAGCTGAGATCTTCCCATCATCCACCTAGTTCCATCCCTTTTAGCTCTGTCTTCAAATTGCCTCTTGGCTGGGACTGCTGAAGCCCACTGAGACCTCCAGGTGTGGGAACCAGGAAAAGTCCCTTCTCAGTGGGTTGATCTTCCCGGATCCCTTCTTCAGGTTGAGTTTAGCCTTGGGAGATTTTGAGGGGATCATCTTCCCAGGCAATTTCTCTGCAGATTGCCCAGAGCTTTACGTTTCCCTCGAAGCCTATTAGCCCGCACTTCTTGCTCCCAGTGAACCGTGGCTTCCTTCTTATTTTCGTCTCCTAGGGGTGCCGTTTTCTTTCTGGGCCGCTTGAAATCCTGGTCCTCGCTGCCTCCCTTCCTGCGTTCCAAAATACCAACACTAGCACCAGACCATCGTGAGGAACAGAGGTTCACTGATGGTTAACTTAATAGGGTTTTTTTTACATGGTACAAGCCAGTGAAGGGAAAAGTTAAAACTGAATGTTACATTGCTGGTGGGTATAAAAACAGTACCACGTTGGAAGCTACTATAGAAGACAGTTTGGCTGTTTCTTATAGAACTAAACATACTCGGAACATATGATTCAAAAATCACGTTCCTTGGTATTTACCCAAAGGAGTTGTAAATTTATGTCCGTACGAAAACTACACATGGATGTTTATAGCAGCTTTATTCATAATTGCCCAAACATGGAAGCCAACGAGATGTCCTTCAGTAGATGATTGGATAAATAAACTGTGATTCATCCAGGCAAGGGAATATTATTTAGGGCTAAAAAGAAAGAAGCTATCCAGCCAGGAAAAGACACTCAGGAACCTTCAATGCATATGACTAAGTGAAAGTAGACTACCAGAAAAGGCTACATGTGACTCCAAGTATAGGACATTCTGGAGAAGAGAGACCAGTGGTTTCTAAAGACTAAGGGGTGGGGGTGAACAGGTGGAGGACAGATGACTTGGGGGGCAGTGAAAATGCTCTGTAAGACTTACAGTGGTGGAAACATTTTCCCAAACCCTTAGAATGTACGACTCCAAAAGTGAACCTTCCTGTGTCAATGTGGGTTCACCAGCTGTAACATAGGTACCGCTCTGGCGGTGGGGATAGGAAGTGTATCAACTCTCCGTCTTCTCCACTCAACTCAGCTGTCAACCTGAAACTGCTCTAGAAAACAAAAATGTAAAAAATAAATAAGTGCTACATATCAGATTTACTAAAGTAGCTTGGTCATTGCTGCTATGACATGCTCTTCACCTAGAGTGTCCATGGGACACCCGGTGGCCACGTTTACAAAGCCTCCTCTTCTACATCAGACCTTTGTCTGATCCTTGAACGATACCTTGAATTCAGGTATGCACCTATACAGCCTGTGTTCTATAACAGTGACATTTAGAAAACAATAATAAACTATACCCAACAAGGGCTTCTTCTTCTCACATTCTCAAATAAAAACTATTCAGTTAGGCATCTTTTATTGGTGAATTTCCCAGCTCTTTCCTTAGAATCAATCTTTCTCTTTTTCTTCCAAATAGCATTGTTTCTCCTCCCAATTACCTCAGCACCTGTGTAGACTACAACAAACTTCATTAACAACCTGTTCAGACATTTTTATACCTACTATGTACAAGATACATGAAAAGCCAGAACTCAGAACCCTGTTTTGTTAGAGTCTAAATTTTGCATATTTTCAACCACAGAAAGATGCCAACCACCCCAAAACAACACCCATGGGCTCTATGTGTATTTTCTTACAGACCTGAAGCAGATTTATCTTGTTCCCGTTTATGAGAGTTTGAATGTAAGGTTACCATCACAGAAAAGTTAAGAAAATTACAGACTCCCTTTAGCATGGATTAAAATTATTCTGTAGGTGTATCCATGCCAGCATATCATGTGAATACTGTGGTTTGGTTTCTGTGACAAGCATAATAGACATATTTTACAGTCGTAGAATATACACAAAGACATGCTTCCAACAGTTTCAGTTTGTGCCACTATTTCTGAAATATTTTTTCTATGTGCTAAAAAAACAAAATTGATAAATAAAGGTAAGGACAAGAAACACTGCTGAAGTAACTCAATCTCTTTCAAGCTGACGTGAAGTAGAAAAAGTTTCACTAAATACAGTGGAGCCCAATAGTGACTGACAGGTGCTTAAACAGCACCCCATGGAAGGTGCCCAGTCCTTATGCTAACACAAAGCATTTGGGTTCATCTTGGGCTGCCACCCTTGTCCCACTTGAAATGTTTTGTGATCTTTTAGCAAAGTGCCTTTGTGGCTTAGGCTCTCAAATGCTGAAGGACTGTCCCGGCCATCCCCCTGGATGAGCTCTCATTAGCATTGTTTGGTGTGGAGAAAATTCCCACCCACACCCTGGACCACATGTCCTCCATGACTCACAGGGATAAACATTCACCGCAGAGTAAATAACCCGTTGGTCCCTTCCTTTCCCCCCAAGTACCTGTCAGTGTGAAAACACACACACACACGCATGCAAACGCACACACGCATGCACACACACACACACACACACACACACACACACATTTTTTATTTTAGCGGAACCAATGCCAGATGTCAGTCTTGACTGCAAGTCATTCATAACCAGCAGCATATTTGATCAACCAATAGGGCTTAAAGATATAAAAGCCACACGATAATGTTTTTGATGTCAATAATCTGAGGATGGACATTTTATAATTATATAAATACATACATACATTTATATATATTTAGACATAGAAATACACGTAGACATATATAGACCTATGATGATGTGACTGCAATCATAACATATCTTTTTTTCACATGCGTTTAATGTAAATTTCTGAACCTGATAAGAACAATGGCCACAATACTTAGCAGCCACTAAATTATTTAACTTGGCTGCCAGCTGTATTTGGCAGGTTTGCTTGGGGAAATATTTGTTGGCAATTGTTGGAAGTTTTCACTGTTGTTTTTGCTATTTTTATTTTGCCCTAAAGCGCACAAGACTTGTGTCTACACATAAGATCCAAATGAAAACAAGTGTATGAAAACCCTTCCCCCTGCACCCCAGAAAGACTGCACTTGCCCAGAGCTACATCTCATTCTCCTCAGTCCTTCACCACTCTCGCCCTGGCCATCACCTGACTCTGCCAGCTGCCCCTCAGGATAGGACACATCCCAACACCAGCTCCTGTGCTCACCCTCACTGTCCCCACCAGTGTGCAACCACCATCGCCTCCACCAGGGAAGCACTTTCTTCTCCTAACAGCTCCCCCCATCCACTTCTGACCGCTCTCTTGTGCACAAAGAAGCGACAGGATCCTGTTTAACCTGTAAACCTGATCGCACGACCCCTCTCTTTAAGAGCCCAGCAGCTTCCCATCACACTAGGTGGACAACTGTGACTCCATCTCTTGGCTTACATGTGCCATCTGGTCACTCTTCTGTTGTCCCCGTCTTCCCGGGGTGAGTATCTGCGAATTTTGGTATCCAAGGGAGGAAGAGGGGGGTTCCTAGAACCAATTCCTTATGGACACCAACAGATAACTTAAATCTTGGAGGAGTCAAAAGTAGCAAGGAGATTTTTGACTGCACAGGGTTTGGTGCCCCAAACCCCCTAGTTGTTCAAGGGTCAACTGGATATAGCACATTAGATGTTAAAAAGTACTAGGCAGGAAATAGAGCCGGAGAAATGTTAAGGAGGGTTAGAGAGGGGAAAGAATTGCGCCCTGGGGAGATTTTGAGAAGTGACCCAGCCATGGCAGAAACAGGTGATAACCACGTGTCAGTTGTTTTAAGGACTAAGTTTGTGTTTCCTTGTTATGCAGCAATAGCAAACTAATACACTGAGTCAAACTCCTATTAAAAACATAAATTCCAATTCTATTTTCCCACTTGAAATACATATGGTTTCCATTTTTAATCCACCTATTTTTCCAAATACGGTGCTTTGAAGAGAGTACAGGAAATATTAGGTTCTGATAAATGCATGGTTTCCTCTGCCAGGGTGGGCAAAAGTAGGCTTACAGTGGTGACTGCACAAAACACAGGGTGTTCTTGTATTACTATGTATTCATTACTGTATTCTTTTCCATACAAGGAACTACAGTGTGTCCGTAAAGTCATGGTGCACTTTTGACCGGTCATAGGAAAGCAACAAAAGACAATAGAAATGTAAAATCTGCACCAAATAAAAGGAAAACCCTCCCAGTTTCTGTAGGACGATGTGGTAGCATGTGCATATGTGCAGATGATGACATAATACCGTGTACACAGCGGAGCAGCCCACGGCCATGCCAGTCGAGATGTGGACGGTACAGAGGAAAGTTCAGTGTGTTCTGTGGCTCGCTAAATTTGAATCCGTGACCAAAGTGCAACGTGAATATCGGTGTGTTTATAACAAAGCACCACCACATAGGAATAACATTACTCAGTGGGAGAAGCAGTTGAAGAAAACCGGCAGTTTGGTGGAGAAAGCCTGTTCTGGCAGGTCATCAGTCAGTGACGAGTCTGTAGAGGCTATACGGGATAGGTACCTAAGGGGCCCTAAAAAATCTGTGTGTGCATGTGCTCGACAATTACACCTAAGCAAGACTACAGTTTATAAGATGTTAAAGAAATGTCTGTTTTACGGGGTACAAATTGCGGCTGTTGCACGCTATCAAACCGGCGGATAGACCCACACGATGTGCGTTTGCTACAGATATGCTTCATTAGATCAACAACGATGCAAGATTTTTGCAGAAGATTGTGTTTAGCGATGAGGCAACCTTCCATATCTGTGGACATGTCCATCACCATAATGTCCGAATATGGGCTGCTGAACATCCTCATGCCTACGTTGAGTACGAACGTAACACCCCTAAAGTGAACGTGTGGTGTGGCCTGATGTGTGATAAGGTAAAAGGCCCATTTATTTTCGCAGAGCAGTCTGTGACAGCAAACACCTATCTTGACATGTTGGAATTGTATGCAATGCCACAGTTTCCAGAAGGTGTCATCTTTCAACAGAACAGTGCTCCTCCACACTACGCCACCATTGTTTGTGAGTTTCTGGATAGAACATTCCACCAACGGTGGATAGGCAGGGGTTCTGTCAAACCATGGCCACCACGATCCCCCATCTGATGCCCTTAGACTTTTAGTTTTGGGGTTATGTGAAGCAACATGTGTACACTGAACGTATCAACGACATTAATCACTTAAAACAGAGAATCACAGACATTATTCACTCTGTTACACCAGATGTCCTTACCCATGTGTGGTGAGAACTTCACTATCGTTTGGATGTGTGTAGGGCATCAAATGGAGCCCACATTTGTTGGCTGCACTGAATAGGTATGAAACTGGGAGAGTTTTCCTTTTATTTGGTGCAGATTTCACATTTCGATCATCTTTTGTTGCTTTCCTGTGACCGGTCAAAAGTGCACCATGACTTTACGGACACACTGTATAAATCTACTTTTGCCCACCCTGTATGTAAGTGTACTCTTGATATATATATATATATCTCCAGATTTTCTCTTCTAAATTCAAAATATAGGAATTGAATTTGGGCTTCTTCAGTATTGCTCGTGTCTCTCCAAAGCTGGGACAGTTGGATTCTACAGCGCCCTCTGCCCTCCGTGCACAACTCCAAATACAGAAGTGCTTTCGTGTCCCAGGCAGAGAGCACCCCTGCTCCTGGTTGTCAGAGCTGACAGTTCCCAACTCGTGAGAAATCAAACCTGGTGACATGTTTTCATTTATTCTGCAATGGTCTGAACATCCCTTCATTGGGTGCTTATACTATTATTTTTTCATGATCTTCACTGTCCGTATTTTTCTTTTTTACCTTAACAAATTTTACACTCTTTAAAGTACGTTCCTTGCTTTGGTGACTGCCATCACAAGGGGCACTCCCCTCTTGTGTGGTGACAACATGGCCCATGCCGGGCTGTCTTCTGTCTCCCAGGAAGTTCACTCTCCAGTCCTCTATCTCTGAGTCAGATATTTCTACCTGGACCCTCCTCTGTTTTTTGTTTTTTTCAGAAAAATTTTATTTAATAAAGATATTATAGGATGATATTAATAACATAGCAAAAATAACTCCCCAGAATATGTTAATCTCACTCTGTGGTTTACAGAACACCAAGTGACGCACATAGTCGACCCTCCTTTAAGCAGATTTCCCTGGTCACATCCTCACATCTTTCCAAACCTCCTTCCTGCCCAGTGACCCCTTGAAAGCCAAAACGGCGCACCTGCTCGCTGAGGTTGAAGGTGATCTAACATGATGGAATTTACACTTAATGACAGAGAAAGCCTCCAAGAGCCAAAGGACAGTCATGACACATGGCTGAGTCTGGGGCACTGGGAGAAGTGGCAGAGAGCTAAACAAAAGCAGGGTGCTGGGCTTGCACCCTTCTCTACAAGTAAGTGTGGCGTGACATGGGGGAGGGGGGGTGTCAGGCCTGGTCACCCAGAGACATCAGAAGTCTCCCTGGGCTGTGCGCTGCTGGTGAGCACGTGAACAAGTCCGGTGACATCCTGAATGCTCATTTCCTCTGTCTACAAGTAAACCTGGGATGTGTGCATGTGATTGTTACAGGCTCAAAACTGTTTTCTAGAAACCTGATTACCCGGCAACCTATAAAACTTGGCACTCACTTACAATGCACGCATAACTCTGAGCAAACAAAAGTAAAAACACAGGAAGATAGAAATATATAAAACTAATTAAAAGAAGGGGAAATGGGTGTTAGGAGCCTAAGAGGAAAAACAATTCAGTTTAACTTTGCTTTTCCAATAAGATGAAAATCAAAACGTAAAAGGGGCATTAATTAGCACAAAGTCTCCATCTGCAATCTTGCTGAAGATAGCGAGATTTTCTTCAGGTGGCTGTTTCTTATGATGACCTTTGTTAAAGGACAAGGGTACACACAGCCCTCCAAGGCAATTCAGTTAAAGCCCTTTTACAGGGAGGTGTATGCCAGAGCAGCGCAGGAGTGGGGTCTTAGCTGTCCGTAGGATAGAGTGCTCTGGGCACAGAGCCGTGGAGTAAATGTGTCCTGAGCCTGCCTGTGCCTCTGTCTGCCTGCTTCACCCCCTTTGCAGTTCCTGCCTGGGTGACCTGCGCAGCAAGGGTAGGGTGCATTGTCTGTGCAACTTACAAGTAGACGCACAAATTTGTAAGTACTATAAATGATTGGTAAATATCACCCGTTCCCTCAGTTACAGTAAAATCTCATTCTCTTCTTCACTCTCTTGCAAACGTTCAAGCAGCCAAGCCAATGCTTTAGGGATATTAAAACTTAGTGACTGCAATCCTTGCAAATTTGGGAAATCAACAGTTTCTGTGGACACGCCTATTTACACCAAAACGTGGACAGAGGTATGAAAATGACAACTGAGCGTACAGGTGTGGGGGGCACTTGAGTCTGTCGATAGGCTGAGCCAGTCAGGGTAAGAGCCTTCCGGACCTAGCAAGTTAACTTCTGTAATAGTGACCCCCTTCCCTAATGCCTCTTTTCAAATCATAATAATTAAGTGATTTCTGATCCCCAAATATGTGATTTTTTTTATCCCAAAAGTTGGGAGTAGTAGAGAGAATCAGACAGGAAAAATAAAAATGTAAGCCCTTACTCTCAGGGGACATAGAAAAAGATGTCTCTCCTTCAGTCCCTAGCAGGCTTAATGAGGCGTGCCCAAACCGTGTCCTCGCTCTGCAGGAAGTTACTGTACGAATACAGACGTCATCTGCACAGCTTTTCCCGGAGGCTGCCTGACAGCCTGTTCCCACGGTGACATTCTTCTGACCTCAGCTTTTATTTTTCTCCATTTCAGAATCACTTGGAAGACGACAGTGAGCCTTTTCACTTGGGCTAGAAGTGCTCTCATTTTATCACAGGCCTGGCACAGGGAAGGCGCACTACCGAGTGACCAGGCTTTCTGTTCCATCTTTTTAAGGGAAGAAGTAGGAATACTTACATTCATGGCTGATCTACCTGTCAATAACAGAGAAGTCACATCATCTTCTTCTTCATTTTTTTTTTGTATTTTTCCAAAGTTAGAAGTAAAGAGGCAGAGAGACAGACTCCTGCATGCGCCTGACCAGGATCCACCCAGCATGCCCACCAGGGGGCAATGTTCTGCCCATCTGGGCAGTAGTTCCATTGCAACCAGAGCCATTCTAGGGGCCCTGGCTGGTTGGCTCAGTGATAGAGCATCAGACCAGCATGTAGAAGTCCCAGGTTCAATTCCCTGGCAGGGCACACAGGAGAAGCACCCATCTGCTTCTCCACCCTTCCCCCTCTCCTTTCTCTCTATCTCTCTCTTCCCTGCCTACAGCCAAGGCTCCATTGGAGCAAAATTGGCCTGGGCGCTGAGGACAGCTCCATGGCCTCTGCCTCAGGCACTAGAATGGCTCCGGCTGCAGCAGAGCAATGCCCCAGATGGGCAGAGCATCACCCTCTAGTGGGCATGCCAGGTGGATCCTGGTCGGGCACATGCAGGAGTCTGTCTGTCTGCCTCCCCACTTCTCACTTTGGAAAAATAAAAAATATGTAAATTTAATCTTAATATACTTCATATCTATGCATTCAAACATGCACAAGTATAATATAAATCACCAGCTAGATGAGAATTTAACTTTGAACTTTAGCCTAAAATAGTAACTTCCTTAGCATATTAAATTAATATGAGTGAGTCTCATTGAATTCACTTTTTTAATGATGTGTAACAATTTCCACAAGAAACCAAGCACATTGATTTTTTGGGAATATGCACAGATCTTTTAAACATAACTAAACCTGTTCACATATTGCAAAATGTTCAAGGGATCTTGAATTCAAGCACTAAGTTTCTAGCTTTTTATCGTATACCCCAAAGGTCACAATCAACCTCTATCCCATTCCCACAGACATAAGAAAGAAAGGAAAAGAGAGGAAGTACTGAAGGGAGGCTTCACTTACACCAAGTCCAGGGACCTCTCTTTTCTATGCTTTCCAGATAAAGGATGCTGCCCATGCCAGGCTCTCCCAAAGGAGCCGGTGCCATTTCTCATTGTCCTAATGGGCAAATGCCTGTCAGAGTCATGTGCACACGAGTAACAAATGGAAGGGCAGGTGTTTGGACCTTAAAACAAAGAGTAAACACCCATGAAAACAGCAACTGCTGGTGCAAATGTTCCTTGTGCAAAACACATTTTTATCTCCAGAATGAGACCAAAGGCAGGTCCCCATTGACTGGAGGCATGACATACCCTGTGTCAAGAGGGCAGATACGACTAGACAAGGCTATTCCCAGTGACACCTGAGACTGAAGAGCTCTCAGGAGGCCGACTAGACAAACCCTTCCGAAGTCCCCAGCTCTTGGGATAGGTTGGAGAGAGCAATCTACCTACCGTCCTCCTTAGGAATGCACGTTCTCTCACAGGCTCCCAGAAGGAGCTGCAAATACTACAGCGCATAGGAAAAAATCAAGGAAACACAAAAATAAAAATTAAACTGACTTCTGAGGTATTGCTTTATAGCATTTTAGTATCATTGTTATATCTATTTTGTTCCTAATCTTATGGAGATATAATAAAATAAAACAATTTAATTTTATTTAAAAAATTTATTAATTTAACCTAGGTGACCCAATATGAACAATAAAAGCAATATTTTTATGCAACTTAAAGCAAATTTTCAGCTACAATAAAAAACAAAACCCAAAAAACACCCCATCAATAGTGTCTTTTGTTTTTCTAAATCACATTTTTAGGGTTCAGGAGACCTTAACATCTTTCGAAAAATGGTAATGAGGCACTGTCCTCTTGAAAAACTCTGCCTGTGAGAACATTAAACTCCCCCACACATCCATGGGGGAAAACTGGTGTTCTAAAGCAGTCTCAATAATTTCCATTTTATGCAAATGAACAGAAAATCCTCTAAGGAAGCTTGCTATACCAAACTATGCTATGATTTAAGTTGAAACTTAAGATACAAAGTGTGTTGTAGGCACATTTGAAGAGCACTAGGAATAATGTATTTCTAGAATATTAAAATTTGAATGCTCAGACATTATCTCATCTAATCCTTATCTCCCAAGCTCTATTTAATAACCCTGTGGTTCCACAGGATTAATAGACTTGTCAAAGGTTCACCGTCGAGTTCTTCCCAGAGCTTGAATGCGTGCCTTGCCCTCCTGAACCAGTCTGCCTCTGTTCTTTTCCATAACCAACTTTGTTTTCTTTCTTTATTGCTAAAAAGACTCTTCATACGCCTCTACTTCTGCTCTATGTTTCTCAAACCTTTAAGCCATAGAATAATCTAACTGGAATATACTCGATGAATATCCGTGCGTGTTGTTCCCCTATTTGCACAAGTGACCGAAGAACCCAGATGTCCAGACAAAGTCACATCATTTATGATCAGGTCCCTGTGAACAGAACCACTCTCCTTCTAGAAACACCATTACCAATTAAAATAAACAGACCCATAAGCTGCACACACGTGAGATGTGTCTAGTGTGAAAACCTACATGTCACCTCTAAGTTCCAGTCCCATGGTCCCAACTTCCTACTTTAAGTCTCTCTCACTTGACCTACCCAACCACCATCTAAAAGAACTATGTGAAAAAAAGAAAACAAACTAATAGAAAATAGAGACAGACTCCCTTTCAGCGTAGAAATAATAGGTCACTTTCTTCTGTGTGTTTATATTACCCACTTGACACCAAATCTTCTTAAAGAAGGCAAATAGTTTTACTGCTGCAATCTTGTATGCCCAAAGATAGGTGTAAATAAAAACAGATATGTAGAGGGCTACAGATAATGAAAGAAAGGGGGAGAGAGACAGAGAGCAGACACATGGCACACGAGTACTGTCAGAGTACAAGTGGCACCAAGCTAATTTAAAGAGGCACGGAAGACTTGATTCAAGGCTGAGCTCAGTCTGAGCTCAGATTCACTCGCAGAGGGAGCTGGAGAATTTTGAAGAGCTAGGGTAGGTGGACCCTTTGAACCTTTGTGTTCCCAATCCAAAGGAAAAGGGAACCTTCTTGTTCCTGCATCACAGAAAGTAGCCGTTCTAGCTGCAGCATGGGCATGGCTCCTGTCCAAGTCAGACACTCTCCCTCCCATAGAGACTGAGGGGTGTGTGTGTGTGTGCCATCTTTCTTCCTGATGGCTGCATTTCAAAGGGATGGCTTCTGAATCACGGAGAGGAACATGCCCCGGGTCTTCAAACTAGGAAAAATCTTCAAAAATAGATTCCTGATCAGGTGGTGGCTCAGTAGATAGAGCGTCAGACTGGGACACGGAGGACCCAGGTTCGAGACCCCGAGGTCGCCCATCTGGCTTGAGCAAAAGCTCACCAGCTTGGACCCAAGGTCGCTGGCTCCAGCAAGGGGTTGCTCGGTCTGCTGAAGGCCCGCGGTCAAGGCACATGTGAGAAAGCAATCAATGAACAACAAAGGTGTCACAATGGCAACAAAAAACTGATGATTGATGCTTCTCACCTCTCTCTGTTCCTGTCTGTCTGTTCCTATCTATCCCTCTCCCTGACTCTCTCTCTGTCCTTGTAAAAAAATAAAATAAAATAAAAATAAAAATAGATTCGCATCTCATCTCAATGGGACAGAAAGAGAATTGACAGTTACCATTTTTCTCAGGAAAGGGGGCTCTGGGGCCGGGAGCCAGGAGGAAGCCTGTGTCAAGAGGAGTCCAGCTGAGGATCATGTCAATGGGTAGGTATTTAAGTAGAGATGAGAGCGCAACTGGGGAAAAGGACACTCTTTCTACCTGTTCCAGGGCAGACTGAGGATCTCAGTAAGGTGCTTCTCAGGTGTTTTTCACGTTGCAGACAGCTCTGGAAATGCCACAGAGTACTGCGAGAATGACTTGCTACAGCACTGATGACAGCGATGCCCTCATTCTCAGATTTTATCATAATTGGTAGTCCTGCTCCTTGAATTTGTCTTCAAGGACTACTCTGTATCATTGTGTCCTGAAGTAATGAAGTTAAAGATTTGATTTCTTGGCATTAATGGACAAGGTTGCATAAAATTTATGAGGTGGTGTGTTAGAAACATCTTTAAAAGGCATTTGTAGGAAAAACATGATAAATTACCTATCAAATGCATACAAATGAAATTATTTAGATGGCTAATAAGACATTATTTTGATGCTAGCGATGATCTCACTGGTTCTAACATATTAAATGTTGTGAGGTTTATCCAATATTTCGATAGTAGATTTCCAAAGAAAATCCTGGAAATGAAGATTTGAATGGTGTCATTAGCCTCCAAATCAAATAGGTATTAAGATGTTATGACTTGTTGTGATTACCTGAAGACACAGGACCTTATAAAAATTATTCATAGTCCAATTATAATCCCTATAAAACAGCATGTGGTACACAATATAATTACTACATGCCCTACTAAAAATTGTAAAAGTAACACATAAGCACATAAAGTGTGTGCGTACACCAAGCATTCTCTTCAGCATACTATTTATTGTACAATATCATTTAATCTTTGCATTTGGAATTTGAGAAGCTTCTTTAATATAACTAAAATGTGGGGAAAATTATAAAATAGATATGGAAATATATTGTAATGATCTAAATTATACAATAAAAATGAAAAGAAATTTTAGGATGCAATAGCCTATCAGAATCAATAATCTGATGAAAATGTTATTACTGATTTTTACATCTTAAAAGTAAAGGTAATAGTACATAACAATTAAATAATTAAAAATGATGCTGCCACATTGAACATTTTATAATGATTATTTATTATTCTTACCATCATTATCTTTCCTAACAGTTCTAATGTAAACTGACTATGGTTTATAAAAGTGAATACTTTTTTTCAATATTATGTTTGTTTGACTCTATATAGGTCCAAGAAAACAAAACTCTCAGATCAGCCAAGCAAATCACAAAGTCAACCATACCACTATTTCCTATAATAATCAAGGTCAATTACTCTGTAGCAAGAAGTTTTCCATTTTGATAAAAAAATAAAAAAACATGTAAAATTGTAGAAATGTTCCTCCTGCTTCTCACTAACTTGTAAACAGCAACCCATTTTTATAAGGTTCTGCCTTATGTGGACTTCACAGCAAACACTCTCACAATGATCCAAATTCTTTTAAATGCCGTGTTCTGATCTCCCAGATCATTTACCGGGTTAAATTTAAAGACTTGTTTGTTGCCAGTGCTAATACAATGACCTCTCTACCAAACCATGCATTCCCAAAGATGGCTACGTATTCCTTTGTCTACTCCGCGTCACTTGTTCTCACAATATATTTAACTTTTAATAATGTACAAATTAATGAGTAAAAATAAATAAAAGGCTAATTGAAAGGCAACAGCTGTAAATACATGAGAATATGTTCCAAGTTTAGCTTGATTTTTATAAGAAAGGGCAGAATAATATGGCATTGGAAAATATTAGAGACGGTCAGTAGCACAAGTTGGTATCGACCCTCGGTAAGAGAAGGGTGTGCAGATAAGGAAGCCCTGCAGGGAAAGGCAGATAGCACAGCAGAGATAAATGCTATAATCAATCCAGCAGCTTAATAGGAAAATACTCTCCAAATTCTGGTATTTGAATTCAGAGGATTCTAAGGAAAAGGTGCGGCTGAATCTTAGCTCTGCTGCTGAGAAAGAAACAAAGATATTTTCAAATGAAAACATCCCCAAAGACCAACAAAAGTAAAAGGAGCCACATTCAATGGGGAACCCCCGCCCATAGATGTTAAGTCACACCGGAGAGGCAGGGGTGACCCCACCTCTCCTAACCTTCCTTCCTGTGGGTATCTCAGCCACACAGCCTCTGATGTGAATCACTGTTCACACGGGGCTGCTCATACTCCCACAGTCCACAGCCAAGCCCAGTCACTTCCATGATTGAATCAGCAGTTGGCATGTCACACAACATCAGGGTTTAAGGAGAATTCTGTCACTAGATTTTACAGCTGCTGCTTAGAAAGAGATGCTGTATTTGATCCAACCTTGAGCAGGACGGGAGGATGTCATCTCATCATGGCGGTCAGGAGAACCTGACGTTTCCTGGTGGGTGAACTTAAGAGCTAATGTAATCGGAACTGGGCTAAAGAACAGAACAGAGCCCCAGTCTCTCGGAGGACACAGAACTGTCCAAATGCAAATATCCGATGCCGCAACTGAAGTGTCAGGTGAAGAAAAACTCTTCACTCCAGTTTGCAACTTATAAATATGTGCTACAGCCAAATCTATGTTATATCAAGACACCTGTATTTATTTTCTTTTACTCTTTTCATCTTTATTGACTATGGTTGATACACGTAACAGAATCTTGTGTATAGTAAACCCTTTTCTCTAAAAAACTGAAACCTTTCCTATCCATATTTTGGAAAGCACACATTGAGATAATTTGCCCAAAAGAACACTCTAGATTCCAAGACAAAGCAAATGGAGCTTCCGTATTGATTCCTCCTCTCTTAGGCCCCATACAACGCACACACAGACATGTGCTTTTAAACACATCCCAGCTGGAATCATGGCATGAACCTTACCAAGGGGGGTTGCCCGTCAAAAATTTGGTAAGAGGGTGGAGGGAATGGAATCAGTAGATAGAGAAGTCCAGGAAAGGACTGTTGATGTTTGACATGGCTGCCTGGTTTGGCTGAGAGAAATAGGATATATTTTTTTTCATAGGAAGAAGAATTTTTTTTAAAGCTTATAAATGAGAAAAAAAGAACACTAGTGACTCCAGAAAGAAGATGGGGCAGACCGCCACAGAACATCAGCGTGAGCAGAAGCAGCTCTCCTTAGAAGGCTGAGGCTCCGGCATCCTTACTCACACATCTAACTAAGCCTATTGTCACGCCATGTGACTATGGCTGAAATGACCCAACCTTGGGTTTCAAGGTCCTGAGAAAGTTTAGAATTTATAGGATTAATGGGAATGTGGGAAGTATGAGGAAAATAAATCCTGAGTGAAGCAGATGCCCAACCTGATTAACGATGTCTCAGAATAAGAAAATGCCTGAAGAAATTCAAAGTAAAAAGAGACCTGAGCAAGTCTCAGCCGAGAGCTAGCCTTAGGATCCCTGCATTTAAAAACACAGCCAAACCACTCACAGATGGGACCGGAGAGCCATGTGGGTACGTGAACTGCGAGGTACGGAGTGTGAAAACGTCCACAGACGGAGGAGACGAATCAGGCGCGGGTTCCCCTGGGCACGCGGCCACGTGGCGTGAGCGCTCTGCCTCACTTCTGGTAAGGGCTAGCTAGCTCATCCTTTCAGAATCTCACTCTATATCTGTAATCACAGAAATACATTCAATCAGGGTTAACGCACACCAAAACTTACATGCTTTTTCATTTTGTGGTAGAAACATACTCATTTCCAGCAAACCCTTACATGGTTTCCAGAAGAATGTTGTCTGGCTCTCCTAATAGCATCAATGCCTAATGTTATCAACGGCAGTGTTTCAGGCATGTGCAATACACCCAACCTGGTGTTTGGTACATTGTTACATTCACAACAATGCCAGGAGAATAGGAATTATAGTCAAGACTCTGGCATCCAGAAAAATAATAGTTGTGCCTCATATAATAAAAACTAACCAGCTTTTAAAAACTTCAAAGGATTCCAATGATACAATATCCAGAGATCGGCACTCTGGGGCATAGATCAAGGCACAGAAAATTGGAGGATAAATCTAGGCCAGGGAAGGGGAAAATGGAGAATAACTCACATGGACCATTTTCTGTTCTCCAACGTTTCTGTTTATGCAGATGATGTTTTACAGCACGAAGAGATCAGCTAAGGAGTTTTCATACTCAGAGATATGAAAAATGAGTCATATGAACTCAAGAGGTCAGAAAAGTGAGTCCTAGGATTCATATCTATCTATCTATCTATCTACCTACCTACCTATCTATATCTCTCTCTATTCATCTGTCCATCTATTCATCCACCCATCCATCTATAGATATCTAGATATCTGTACTTGAGATATATATATATACAGCTATATGTATATAGAGAGATGGTAATGATATATATATATATATATATATATATATATGCTCGTGTTCAAATGTATTATATTATATTTACAAATGAAAATATATAGAATCAGACAACATAGGGATGTATTTATGTTTAATCCGATACAGTGCATAATTATTTGAAAGTAAGTTACAGACATACATACTTCAGTAGCACCCTTAAGCATAAGGACCTCTTCTCTACGTAAATTGAACACCAGGAACATATCTGAGACAATTATCAATCATATCAAAATATCATCTACAATAAAGCCATGTTCAAGTTAGCCCAATAGATTTGTTTAACTGTTTTGACTTAATTCAAGATACAAGTAAGGTTTGCATGGAATATTTGGTGATTGTGTCCATATGGTGATTTTTAGTCTACAAGAGTCACCCAATGTTAACTTACAACTAAATTACATGCAGAGACCTTAACCCTTAATTATAGCATTTCCAAATAAGGTTACATTCATAGATACCAGGGGTTAGGAATTCCATATCTTCTGGGGGCAACAGAGTTCAACCCACAGCACCCTCTTTAACTTTCCCCACATCTTGCCTGTGCCTCCTGGGACCACCTCCCAAATAAACTGCCTGCATCCCCCCAAATAGGGTAACAGTGGTGGCAACCTCTAGTTATTTTCACTGTCCAGGTTAATGTTTCCCTTTGTTATTAGTAAGGAAGCCATAGGCTGATTTTTAGGGCCCCGCCCCCAAATAACTTCTTCAAGCATCTTTCTTCTGGAGTTTAGTATCTGTTGGTGATCTTCATCTGAATCACCTATTATATTTGTGGGCCCAAAATGTTTTTTCTAATTCTATCATTGCTTCTCTATTTAATAGCTGAAATTATTTTTTCAAATAAAGAATGGCTTTCTTTTCTCCATTTCTCTGTTTTCACATCACATTAATTCCATACATACACTGAGTTACATGCCACTCTACTGTAAATAAATTCCATGCTTTTTATGTTCTCAGGGTAAAGAGCAAGTTTTTCCAATACTTAAATGATTTGACTTGAAACGGCCTCCCTGAAGTGATCATGTGGCATTTGAAAGTGAAACTCAACAGAGCCAGTGAAAAGGACCCCAAATAACTGGTTGCATACAGTTATTTAAGGGACACTTTTAAACAAACTTACTTAAGAGGATGGGAGTTTTTAAAATAACTATAAAGCATGACTCATTAAAATAAGAGCATTCCTTAGACAATTCAAAATGTTAATTCACCTGCTCCTTCTCTTCAGAAATGTTGGAGGGAAGCCTTCCCCCCCAAATCCCTTCAGTTATTTCCAACAGTGAACTTGCTGAATTTGAATTTTTCAAATTAATGGCACGCCGGCCCTGAAAGTCTCTGAACCACCAGATCAAAGAGAACAAATTATGACCCTGAACTGATTCCTACACATTGGAACAATGAAATAAAATTGAAAGCCATGAACTACAGCTGTCTTCATCTATGCTTTTGCTCCCGCAATAATTTTAAAATAAGTTTAAATTATTGTTAGTAAAGTGACACATTCCAATAGTACAAAATGTTAAAGGAAATCTCCTTCCTAACTCCTCCCATAAGTCAGCTGGCCACTCACTTACCTTTCCAGCGGTAACTTCTCTCTGGACTCTTGAGTGGACACAAACCTAAGTGTGTTTGTTCAAATATGCACACACACACACACACACACACACACACACACACACACACACACCTCTGCTAATTTTTCACAAATTCCAAGAAAGTCTGCATCTTAGTTCTTCAAATATCAATCAGTACTGTACCTCTGAGAGAGTCTATGGGTGTATCTGCATAGAGCTCCCTTACAATTTTTAACAGCTGTGTGGCATTTTGATTTTATAAAGTATTTAAATACTTAGATGATTCCCAATTTTTAAAAATGTTCTGAAGAGTGCCGCCATAAATGTCCTAAGAATAAACCCTTGGCAATGTGAGTCCTGGGTGAAAACATCCCCATGTCACTG
Source organism: Rhynchonycteris naso (assembly GCA_037038555.1). Taxonomy (NCBI): domain Eukaryota; kingdom Metazoa; phylum Chordata; class Mammalia; order Chiroptera; family Emballonuridae; genus Rhynchonycteris; species Rhynchonycteris naso. The sequence continues at coordinate 133,927,848 of CM072999.1, read as the reverse complement.
TGATGGATCTCTCTGAATTACCTTCCCGCAGAGGCGGCATCAGTCATCCTTCTGCTATTAAAATATGAGCCCCCTTGCTAGTGGTTTTCATATATTTAACTTTTCTTCTTTAAATAATTATTACAATACTACATGTATGTTTTATTAGCTCACATTCGAGGTCATTAAAATTTAACCAGAAACCATTTGACTGTTTACTCAGTGCCACGCATGTGGTAGGTCCTGTTGGCCCCCTTGGTTGACCAACTGCACACCAGGGTTACAGGAAGAACAGAAGGGGTATGATCCCGTGATGACCGGTGTTCGGTAGAATGCGTTATCAGAATGACACCAGACTCCGGGCAACAAGCGTGGTAGAGATGCAAGGGGCTCAAAGCCAAGCAGCTCCTAAAGCAGGAGCTTGTGCTCCAGAGGGCCAGGGAGGCAGCTCACACTCCCCTGCATGCACAGCAGGGCGAGAAGGGCCAGGTTCATGTGTGCCATTCTTCTGCGAACCCCGCAGAGACCCCCTGGAAAATCACACAAACCTTCATGAATGGCCTGAAATGAATCCCTGTCACCACCAAGCAATTTTCCTGTGTACGCAAAAGCTCTTTGCTCCCCAGGGCCAACCACGCCATTCAGGGATAATGCTGTAATGTCTCAGGTTTCATTTCTGGGGCCAGAGGGCTGCCGTTGGATCCCACCATAGGGCGACGCAGTTTAAAGTCTTCATGATATAGTGTTCCCTGCTGGTGCGAGGATAAGCACACACCCTGCTCTTTAAATCACTGCACGTCATCTCTGAAACAATGTGTACTGTTCATTTTTCCTGTTTGTATATAATCTGCATGCACAGTGAATTCAAAATGATCATTGGAAATAAGCATATCACGTCACACGTGTCACCGAGGTTACTTGCAATACTGGGCAACACCAGACAGTGAACACTGCCGTCTTGCTTTGGCATTGATGAATTGAAAGATGGGGGTGGAAGTCATTAAGCAATTATAAGCAAATATATATTCAGGGTTAATCAGCCAATCAACAAATTTTCTTCTTCAGAACAGAAATCAAAATTTGTAATGGTGGTGACATCTCTTTGAAGTATGCACCTCTCTCCAGATCGTTGGGACTTGGTCTGTCCTTGTGAACCAATAAATTACTAATGAAAATGAAGACACACTCAGCACACAACACCCATGAGATGAGGGCACCGCTTTCTCACTCTTTGATCTACATCATTAACTTCACAATGAAAACAAAATATACAAATTTAGAAATTAATTTTTCTGCCTGATCTTAGCTCATTACTTGGACTGATGAAATATTAAATAAGTCAAGAGACACTATAATTTAAGGAGAAAAAGGGTATAAGAGCTATTTCTTTCAGACCCCAGAAGTAGTCTGAATAAATCTAAATACAGTTGATTCTCATTATCTACTGGCAGTTATATTTTGTAAATTCACCTTAAACACTGAATTTTTGAATACTGAACCAACGCTCATCAAGAGTGTAGAATTAGGTGCACTCTGGTAACAAAATTTCGGCAACCAATCAATATATAACCTTGTCTTATGTGTGTTTCCATGCAAAGAGACCTTATTTGATATATATTGTTGATTAACATTGAACTCATGGCCAACAGTAAACTTAACCAGCCAGAGAAAGACAATTTCCATATAATGTCACTCTTATGTGGAAGCTAATGAAAGAAATAAACTAACAAGCAAAATAGAGAGACTCCTAATAAACGGCAGGCTGATGGCTGTCGGGTGGGGGCATGTTGTTGGAAGTGATAAAGGGATTGAGTAAAAAAAGGGAAAAAGCTCATAGGCATGGACAACAGTGTGGTGACTACCAGGGGATGGGTGTAGGGAGAGGTGGAGGAAGGTTAGGGGGGATAAATGGTGACAGATGGACTTGACTTGGGATGGTAAACACACAATACAGTGTGCAGATGACGTGTTGTAGAATTGTGCACCTGAAACCTGTGTAATTTTGTTAACCAGTGTCACCCCAATAAATTGAATAAAAAGAAAAATATTTAATATTTTAATGCTCCATCTAGAGCAGTGGTTCTTAACCTTTTTTGAAGTACCGAACCCACCAGTTTCATATGTGCATTCACCGAACCCTTCTTTAGTGATAAATAAAATATAATTTTTTTTTCCAAATTCAAGACATATGTATGTTTTTTTACTGGTGCACAAAATGAGCCATGCATGAACATCACCTTGCTCAAAGAACAAACCCAACAAAGTGCATGAACTCACAACAGATTACGGTATTACTTTATTCTGGCCTCCGCGGCAGAGGCTTCTCCGAACCCCTGAGACTGACTCATCAAACCCCTAGGGTTCGATAGAACACAGGTTAAGAACCACTGATCTAGAGGGAGCTCCTGTTTGTTTGTTCACCTGCCTGGTGTTCACTGTAGTGCCCGACACCTGCGAGATATGGAGAGATATATCCCACAGAAGCTAGAGCAGGGAATAGGATGGCAAAGCTTTTGTTAATATAAAGCCACACTATTGCCTGACAAGATAAGAAGTAAAAATGTAGCCTGAAGTCTCCATTCAAAACTTCTGCTTGGACTTTCCTTGTTCCTTTCCTTGATTTACTCAAGCCCACGGTCCATGTCCATTATAACAGGCTTCTTGAATGATATGAAAATTTCAGAACGGACCATCAAAGGACAAGTGACCCAATGGCAAAATAGCAGCTTCATTTCCTCAGTAATGAAGAAAAGAGGAAAAGGGGAAAGAAAACACAGGGAGGAAAGGGAGGAAGGGAGATGGAAGGGAAGGAGGAGAGAGGGGAGAAGGAGAGACCGTATCCAAAATAGCAGCAGGTCACACTCTAAATCAGGAAACCCCAAACTTTTTACACAGGGGGCCAGTTCACTGTCCCTCAGACCGTTGGAAGGCGCCACATACAGTACTCCATACACTGACCACCAATGAAAGAGGTGCCCCTTCTGGAAGTGCGGCGGGGACTGGATAAATGGCCTCAGGGGGCCGCAATTTGGTCTGCGGGCCATAGTTTGGGGACCTCTGTTAAACGAAGGGATTCCAGTGTGACTCGATTCCTCCCTGTGCCCAAGGCTGAGAGTGGTTCTTCACACAATGGCAGCATATCATGTGCAAAGACAGGATAGTTCGTGTTTCTCGGCCTTAAAAGTGCATTAGAATCTCCCAGGGAGGTTCGACCCCTCCTCTAATCAATTAAATCAATTTGGGGGTGTCACGCTCAGCAACTGATATATTTTTAAAAAGCTCCCAATTGATTGCAATTTGCAGAAAGGTTATAAAACTGCCTTAGTGGGATGGCTTAAAAAATGCATACATTAAAAAAAATAATAAAATGAAAATGGTACACCACCAAGACAGTGAGTTTTGAAGGAATTGAATGAGAAAAGGTGAAATACTTTAAGATCACATTCCAAATTTGCATTTATCTGACCTACTCTGGTCTTAACAAATGATTATAATGTCAACATGCACAGGATCAGAGACAGAGGGGACATTTCTAGGCAGTGACATAGCTGTGGCTTTCTTTGCATCGCAGGGAACATAGCTGACCCTAGAGGGCCACATTTTAGTAAAGAAAATTTCCAACTCTCCCTCGGATCACGTGCCCGTTCCAGGGGGAAAGATCACTTTTGTGCAGACAATCATAGCTAAATCCTTTACCTGCTCTTTGCCAAAGGAAACTCTGAACACAGATGTAAACAGCAGAGGAGAACCGTGATTGCACCCACTCACCTTGAAGTAGGATGTTTTGTGGGGTTAAGAATGACCATACCGACCAAGGTCTAGCTTTTTATCAACAGGTGGTATAATTTTCCTGTAAATGACAGTGTTGTTGAATAAATCATAAGGCTTTTGACTCGAATAGCTCTACAGCTTAAGCTTGATCAACACAGGCACGGGCCGACTGTAAAAGACAGCACTAAGGTACAGCCCACATTGTTTTGGGAGCCTGGTCTACCTTGCGCTCTATGGTCACTCCTGGACTACCACAGCCCAGGAGATGGAAAGCACAGCTTGTGGCTGATGGACACTTAGCTCCTCCTGCTATCTGCCATTAGTCGACAATTGACTGGTTGAACTGTGCTCAGAAAATCATGTGCCATCCAGCAACAGGAACATAAAATACCTTACTGGGACACGGAGCTGTCAACAAGCTCTTGGACTGTGGGCTGGTTCATTTTCTGTTACAGTGATGTGAAGTTATTATGTAATTAGAAAGAAGGTGTGTATTTTGTTTTCAAATATAAAAACAGAGCCCAAATCCTGTCTTCCTCAAATTTAGTATACTTTGTAGGGTTCCTCATTTGCAATAAAACATGTTATTTTCTACAGAGTCTTTCTAAAACTCAAGAAACAAGTGGCGGGGGGATTAGAATCCGCCTCTCAATGGAGGAGTGACGTTAGTGCTCTTTGAAGACAAGCTACCACAGACATTTCCTGGAAAATAAAAAAGGCAGAAATACCAGGTCACCTTTTGGAAGAGTGAAAAATAAGCTAGTGAGGTCTACATATACAATCCTGGTTGTATCTTTGTCATGAATTTCTGTGTGTATTCAGTTAGGCACCGGTGTGGGTTGCACTGTGATCCCTAAGAAGATATGTTGAAGTCCTAATGCTGGGTACCTGTAAGTGTGACCTTATTTGGAAATAGAATGTTTGCACTTGCAATCAAGTTAAGGTGAGGTCATACTTCTTCAGGTGAGCCATAATCCAATGTGACTGGTGTCCTTATAAGAAGAGGGTGCCAAACGAAGAAAAGGAGGCACTTGGAAGAAGACATCCATGTGACTTCAGAAGTAAAGATTGGGCCAATGCTGCTGCAAGCTAGAGGAGACCAAGGATTGCCAACGACCCCCAGCAGCAGCGAGCAGAGGCAAAGAAGGACTGATCCCTGTGTGCTTTAGAGGAAGAGTGGTCCTGCCAAACCTTGACCTTGGATTTCCAGCATCAACAACCATGAGACAGTAGATTCCGACTGTTTTGGGGCCACCCAGATGGTGGTCCTCGCTCATGGCTGTCCTAGGAAGCCACGGCAAGCACTACCACCCAGCTCATCCTGGTGTTATAGCTGTCGGTGCTCAGCCAGGACTCCCTTCCATGCCTTCTCCTTTCCTGTTCTCCCCTCTCAGCACTTTCCTGTGCTTTCATTCCCAACGGAACCTCTGTAATGGTCTTAGGAGGCTCTCTTAGAGCCACCCAGACAGGGAGCAGGGAAGCTTAGGATGCCAGGTCCCCCGTGAATGACTCCAGACGATGAGTGATGGGTCTGAGAGCAGGAAAGCTACTCCCGGAGCTCCCGCAGGGAGGCAGGCTGGAGCTGCCCCTCGACAGCACATTGCTGAAGATCACGATGTTGTGTGACTCCCTCCGTTTCTTTGTCTTTCCACCTTCCCAACCAATTCCTTACTAGTCTTCCCCTTGTAGCCCATCCCTAATAAGTCATTTGTCCACAAATATCATCTGCTCTGGAGAAAGCATCCTATGACAACCCTAGAATGAACATTTCTATGTTTTCTCCTATGGCAGACACACCTATGACTTTCTACAAGGACCACTGAGCAGTGTGAGTACATACTGAATGATACAGAAAGAAGATAATGATGGTCATAAAGATTATGGTAAGAAGTCATCAGCTAAAGGTAACAAAATGGAGATGAATGTGCCACTCATCTGCTATCTCTGTAACAACTTTTGAAGCTGTTATCATATGCTTTGGAAGACAGAGATAAAGATTTTTAACAATGTGAAGAAAATATGAAAGCAACCCTCTTCTTCATGGTTGTTTATCGATTTAACAAAAACTTTTGCTATCCATGAAAGCACTAAGCCATGAGTGACCCGGCGGTCAGAAAGCAAACACCCCATGGCCACTGCTTGTGCAGTAAGGTCGGGAAGATAGACAGCAAGGACTTCTAATTTGCAGTGACCTGCACCGTAGCCCAGCGATGATAGGAAGTTTCGCAGCAGAGGCATCAAACTTAACCGAAATGCTTCAAGAAAGACAACAGCAGCAAGTGAAGTTAGCCAGTGGAGGAGTAGAACGACCTATGAAAGGAGTGTTGTAAAGCCAGTAGTCGAGGTCAGGATCACAGCAGCCTGACCCGTGCAGGTTCACATTAGATTCGAACAGTCGGTAATGAAACACAGGAGCCAAGAACTGGTGAGCCATCAGCTTTAATTCTAGCTTGCACCCAGTGGGCAAGCAAAAACACACACTGGGCTCCAAAACCCACACATTCAGTGCTCACAAAGCTACTGACTTATCCGAGTTTCCTAGAATCAAAGGTTTCTAGCTCACCAGACTTATTCACCTCTGTTTTCCATCTCCTCCTGCACAAACTCTTAACAGACTGGCTTCTTCCTCAGCACTCTGCCATCTTGGCTGCTTTTCCTCTCCACGTGGCCTTAATCTGTTTTCCTCTCTTCTAATACTAACCTCAGGAACTCAGGAACCAAGAGAGAGCTAGCTACTGGTCTGCCCACTTTATAGCATAGATTCAAAACCTTTAATCCAATTATACAAACAAGAAAGTCTCTGATACAAAGCCACTCATCTGAGGCACAATGGGATTCATCATGAGAGTGCACCACCCTACATCATCCAATTAGTCAAGGGTGTGGAGAAGAGCTTACTCTTAAAACTAAGCCTTAGGCTATAATGACCCGGCCTGCCGACAGCCTGTCCCAGAACACACATTAATATCAATGAACTTCCATGTGGGCAGCGCCATCTTTAAAAAAGTGAGCATAATATATTTTATCTGCCCCAAAATCCACCCTTATGCTCACTTTACTACGCACAATCTACACCACTGGCATTCTTATACAAGGAAATCAAGTACATTACACAAATTACAGCAATAGCACAAATCATACGTTTCAACAATTACAAAGATACATTTCACCAGTCTCTGAGCACTTTGCCAAAAGCGTAAACTGTCCTCGGCCTTTTCTCTAGCCATGGGAAAAGCTTCCCGGGGCAGGAGGGCCTCCAGCAAAGCCACCCCCACCCCCATCAGGGTATTTCACATTGTCCAAAATCCGTAAGTCCATCCAACAAAGGAGCCAGTGCTCACTCGGTCATAGTCCAGGAAATCAGTCCACACACATAGGGTGTTAGCCTCCCCCCTCATTCCTGCCATCATGGCAGTTCTCACACTGTCCCAAAAAGGAGCACGTGGCCATGGCAGTCAGAATTTCCATCTCTGCTCTGGGGAGCATGATGGCATCCACCCCTATGTCCCAAAATCGCAGACCTACCAGCAGCATAGCTACTGCTTGCTGCTGGGCTCTCACCTTCTGGAGACTGCGGATTGCAACTCCAGCTTGATTCTCCTCATCCTCCAAAGAGGAACTGAAAACACCAGCTCCTGCTGCTGGGCTTGAGGTCTGGGCCACCGCTGCCTTCTGCTCAGCAGGCCTTGCAGCTCCAGCCCCGGCCTCAGCCCCGGCCCTGCCTCAGGCCCGGCCTTATGCCGCTGCTGGCTCTCCACAACATCCAGAGCAATCTCCAACTCATGAACCAGTGATTCCTTCTCCGGCAGCTGCTCCATTTCCAGGTGAATCTCGAAAACCTGGTCAGCCTCCTCCTCCAGCGCTTCCTTCAGCTCCAGGGTCAGCATCTGTTTCTCCCACGTTTCCTCCAGCTCCTTCCACTGCTCAGCCTGCAGGTCCTGGGCAGCCTCTTTCATAGAGCTCTCAGTTTCCTCACACATGGCTGTAAAAGTCAGCCAACCTACAGTCCCCCAAAAAACAGCTATGGGAAACCAAAACAGCAACCAGTCCTCTACTCCACAACTCAAAGGTGATGGTGGCTCCATGCCGATCTGTATCGAATCCTGCCACAGACTACGCCAAATGTAAAGCCAGTAGTCAAGGTCAGGATCACAGCTGCCTGACCCGTGCAGGTTCACATTAGATTCGAACAGTCAGTAATGAAACAAAGGAGTGTTTACCTTGGGGAAGAGATCCACATGTCTAAACTCACAAATGGCCAAGCTTATTCCAATAACTTTAAAAGTTCAGAAAAACAGGGACATATGGTGTGGTTAACAAAACAATATTGAACGTGTTGGGATGAGTTTTATCATCTTAACGCTAAATTAGAATATTCCCCCTCTGCCACAGTGAATAGAGGGAGTGTCACAGATAGACCAAGAAAGAAAAACTTAATGATTACAATAAAAATAAAGAGCATTTCTGCTTTAAAAGATGTCAAGCATGTCAATATGGTTTTGATAAGATAATGTAGCACTATTGAATTGATGAGGAAAAACAGAACGTCGTTATCTTTTGTCTAACAATAATCTTCCCTAAATCACTGTGTACTGTCAGATTTTATATTCTATTTCTCTTTCTTATTACCTCCAAACTTCCTTAAGAGTAGTGGTTTTGTTAATTATCTTTATACTTCTCAAGAGACTAGAAGGAGGCACTCACATAGTTATTAAATAGATAGATTATTTCATTTTGAATAGTAATGATGTTAGAGGTTCCTAAGTTGTAGTTTTTGGAAGGTGTAAATTGATAGGTTTTGTGACCAATATGAAGTGAGAAGAGAGGGAGAGAAAGATTAATTCGTGTGTGTGTGTATGTGTTAGACATATATACATATATCTATATATATTAGGCATTTGCAGTCAACTTTTTGTCATGGATTTCACTGTGTGATTAACTTTTAAGCATTTTGATCCTTCATGTTTATAGCCCAGGTCTCAGAATTCCCAGTACAAAATAACTTTAAACTGGAATTAAAAGATTATTAAGTATTTCCATTTCTGTATTTGAATAAGGAAGACAATCAGTTCAAGACACCTTCCAGTCAAGATTTTTAACCAAAATGACTTTTAAAAAAAAATCTTGTATAGAACTTCAATTTTTTCAAAGTATGTTCACATTCTTAAAAATTTAGTCCCTAACATAATCTTTTGAGGAAAGTATTATTACTCTCAGTTTATAAGTGAGAAAACTGACTTTCTAGAATTTTATATAACTTTTATTTCCCAAAGTTAATCAGCTAAAATAAGCAGAGGTCTAGGACAGTAATTCAATCGATGCACTTTAATCATACATTCTTTTCTTTTTCTCTACTGCACCCAAGAGGACCTTGAAAGTATTTGGTAGGACTTCTGATTCAAGATACTCTCTTCCTAAAACTCCAGGAAAATTACAGTAAAAAACTAAAAAGGGGAAGAAACTTATAACTACAAAGAAAATAAGAAATCAGCCAAGTGAAGCAGAGGCATGTTTCAATACATTTATGAAACAGAATTCATACAGAAAATTGGAGTGAATGAATCATAGAATCATAGTGGAGAAGGTACAGCATAGACTCTGTCCTTAAGAACTGTGAGTGGTGAAGGCAGCCCACGTTCATGAAGGGACCCCAGCACACGCCTGGGTCTTATGTCTTCAGCTTCAGAGGGAATGACAGGCACATGGCTGAGAACAGGGAGACTAAGTTAAGGTCCACCAGTGAAAGTCATCCTCACCCATTTGGTATCACCCTGAAAGGTTCAGAATGAATGCAGAGCCCATGAGCGAGCTCATTTGAGTGACAGGTCATGATGTAAGTGTTTTCCGTCTTGAAGATTTGAAAGGCAATTCATAGTGAGCTGAAGATGGACAGCTGAGATGGCCAGAGAGAGAGACGCCAACAGCAGGGCACAGGTACCTTTCTTGGGTATAGTGGGGAACCGTGAGCTGCGTTCTAATGCCAATCCACCAATAGATAGAGGATTAAGTAAAAGTTTAAGTTCAAAGGAAAACAACACAACTAAAAATAACGTAACTGGCCAAAATTAGAAGAAAGAGGGGAGAGGGATAACGTAAATAAGCAAAACGTTCATCTTCTGAAACTGGGCAGCAATAGAAATGTCAAAAGCTATTAAAAACTGATGCAGCCTGACCAGGTGGTGGCACAATGGATAGAGCGTCGGACTGGGATATGGAGGACCCAGGTTTGAGACCCTGAGGTCACCAGCTTGAGTGTGGGTTCATCTGGTTTGAGCAAAGCTCACCAGCTTGAGCCCAAGTTGCTGGCTTGAGGAAGGGGTCACTCACTCTCCTTTAGCCCCCCAGTCAAGGCACATATGAGAAAGCAACCAATGAACAACTAAAGTGCCACAACAAAGAATTGATGCTTCTCATCTCTCTCCCTTCCTGTCCGTCTGTTCCTATTTGTCCCTCTCTCAGTTTTTCTCTGTCCTTGTCACACACACACACAAAAATTGATGCATGTGCATAGTATATAATGTGGTTGAAGTAACAAGAGGAACTCACACAGGGAGAAGTGGAAAGGTTCTACCTGGGAATGAAACCAAAGTAAGGAGAAGACAGGAGACGTAACTTCTTACACACATATATATTTCACGTAAGAATATTCATAACTTTCTATATCTTTCTCCACATGCATGCATTACTTTGATAAAAATAAAGATAGCTTCTGAAAGAAAGCGAAGTATACTGTCTTCTCCTTTTTTTTTTTTTTTTTTTGGTCTGACAATATCTACTTCTTTCCAACCTTGACAGATTAACCTCTCATTAAAAAAACATAATGCAGTTTAAAATTTTTAAAATGTTTTCCAGTATTTGAGTCAGCACACGAAGCCAGCTTTTCAGATTGATGGTTTCTGTTCAACACTCTTCATGCGTCCAGGTTATCTTTGACCTCATCGCACTGAACAGTGCCCTTTGCATGGTCTTCCTTGTATTTTTCTACTAGTAGAATGAATACTGAAGAAGCGGGGGAGGGTGGGGGGAAATAAACAGAAATGGAGAAACAAACAAAAGCAGCAGCTGCGACTAAGGTGCCCAGAGGGGCTGGAAGGCTTTTCACACCAAGGCTGGACAGGGTCCAGCGTCAGCACTCCGATCGCAAAGACTGGTAGGTCCGCATGCATAATATGAATAACCAGAGAAACAGTCGAAGCAAATGAACTGGTTTGTCCCAGAACTTGCTATTTGCTTCCTTGCTTTTATTTTTTAAATTAAATTGTAAGTTACTTTGGAACAAGAGAGCAGTCCAAACATCTGTGCAGTGAACGTTTGTGGAAGATGACCGTGCAGCAGGCTCTCCTCCTAGGTACTTGGAACACTTCGATGAATGAAACAGGTTCAAGATCCTGTCTTTGTAATGAACCAGACAGAGAGATGGCTGTTCTGAGATTGCGTAAATATGGAGTCACGTTGCCCGAGTCAAATCATGGTGGCTTTATTGGATTTATCACAAGTATTAACACCCGATTACGGAACCATGTAGATATAACAGAGAACAAAGAATCACATAACATGGGACAAAGAATTAACACTGCTTGAAAAGCGGAAACTGCAATGGATGAAATCGCAGTGTGGAAAGTAGAATGAGACTCTCGAAAGGTTAGGAAGGGACCCCCTGTTAATGAGTTAGAACAGTTGTTTCCTATCACCAGGATCAGAATAAGGTACAAAAAGGAACCACCTGTGTTATGTCATCAATATAGCAAATGTCCCAACCTCTTTTTTTTTCTCTCTCTCTCCCTTCTGCTCTCTCTAAAGTAAATTTAAAAAATCTTTTAAAAGAAGATAAAGGATGTGAACTGACATTGTTTCAAAGACATGCAAATGGCCGACAGATCTATGAATACTTGCTCAGCATCACCAATGATCAGGAAGACGCAAATCAAGACCACAATGAGAAGTCACTGCATACCTGTTCAGATGCCAATGACCAAGAAAACAAAAGATACAAATGTTGGAGAGGATGTGGAGAAATAAGAGCCCCCACTGTGGGTGGTCATGCGAGATGGTGGAGCTGCTGTGAACACCACATGGTGATTCCTCAAAAACTTAAAAAAACAAAACTCCCATGTGATCTCATGTTTTATAAAAACTCTCTGGTGTCTCCTCGACTCTGAATACTCCATGACAAAACTGCTTCACTCTGGAGGACACCAGATGTATGGGAAAACCCTCACCGGCAAGCAATACTGCAACACAGCGGGGGGTCCTAGAGTTTAATTTCATTCAACTATCTACCTAGTAAGTCAGTGCAAGTCCCACAGGCTAATGGCTTGTTCTCACAAGGCAGCCTTCCCCCCAGGTCAGATGCCAATCACAAGCCCAGGTTGCTACCTGTACTTCTAACCCGCTGACCATAAATCAGAGGTTCCCACACCTCCTCTGGGGTTTGATTAATGTGCTAGAACTTAGAGAACCCAGAGCACAGTTTACTTCCTTGTTGTGTATTAATTGGTTAAGATTTCAGATCCATTTGTTTCTGCCTGGAGTGAAGCTGTTTTAGTCTAAGGGTGAATTTGTCTACATGGAGGAAGCTGCACCAGGATGTCACCAGTGACATGACATCTGTTGCTGTCGATAAGATAAGCACTCCATAGCTTATCTGGGGACTGCAGATAAGAAGATATGGAAGAAAAGCTGTGATGTAATGGACATTTCAACTAAATGCTAAGAGTCACTGAGGGCTTACTGTGCATGTTGGGTCCCAGCAGGCCTGCCCTTTGCTGATCTAAATGGTTCTCTGAAGATCTTGAGACATTCGTCCCTGCTGTGGCCAGACAACTCTTGGTGGGCAGTGGTGTTAATCGTGCAGAACCTCAGGAAGACGAGGGACATGTCATTGCCTTGGCCAGGCTTCTCCTCTATGGCACAGCAGTGTTGACCTTCAAAGCTTCCCACCCTGCCTGCCATCATCCATGAGCTCCATGCCCCTAGCTGGTAGCTAGTAGCTGGTACCTGGTACCTGGTACCTCACTCTGAGCTAGAAGGACTGATCCTACTGAGAGCCATCCCACAGAAAGGTACACCTCAACTACTGTTGAACTGGATGTCTTCCTTCGTCCCTTCACCTAGAACAATGGTGTAATTAGTCTATCATTGATTTGGAGTATGTTATTTCTGCATTGGCTTGTTAAGCAACATTACCTTGTATGCTATTGGCTTGTGAAATATTATTATAAGTGATAGTTGCTGCAGTGAATTGTTGGCAAAGACAGTCTCAGTCTCTGAGTATAACTTGCCCTGGATGGAACAATAGATTACCAGTGCATCACAAAAATACAAATGAACAACCAGAGGGAAAAGGTACACTAGGTAAGGTCCAGAAGGTTTCCCAGCACGAGAGCTTCTTCCTGGTGGAGTTTGGTATGAGTCACATCCCTCCGCGCCCCGGCACATAGATACATTCTTGTTCCCCAACTGAGAATCTGCAAACTCTAAATTTCATGGATTTTTATGGAGATTTCATTAATTCCTAAATATGTTCTTAGATTTTTTTTCTTAAGGACAATGTTTAATTTAGGTTTTGGCCTTGTCATTAGCTTTGGTAAAATGATTTAGAAAACTCTTGAGATGACAAAGGTTTGAAGAGTCCTCAAGGGATACATTGTTGTCCCAGCTCATTATACTTGTAAACACAAAGACCAGCGAGAATGTTTGTGTTGGGCGATAAAATATATTATGCTCACTTTGTTAAAGATGGTGCTGCCCACATGGAAGCCCATCACCCAGGTGATATTAGTTGCCCTTATGCTTGGGATGGGCATAATTGTATTATTGGGTGTGGGGAACAAGCTGTAGGCAGGCCGGGTCGTTATAGCCTAGGGCTTAGTTTTAAGAGTAAGCTTTTCCCCACACCCTTGACTGATTGGATGATGTAGGGTGGTGCACTCTCATGAGGAATCCTATTATGCCTCAGATGAGTGACTTTGTATCAGAGACTTTCTTGTTTGTAGATTGGATTAAAGGTTTGAATTTCTACACTATAAAGTGGGGCAGACTGGGAGCTTGCACTCTCAGTTCCTGAGATTAGTATTAGAGAGGAGAGCAGATTAAGGCCACATGGAGGAGAGGAGAAGCAGCCAAGATGGCAGAGTTCTGAAGAAGAAGCCAATTTGTGCAGTTTGTGCAGAGAGAAGGAGATGGGAAACAGAGGTGAATAAGTCTGGTGAACTAGAAACCTTTGATTCTAAGAAACTTGGATAAGTCAGTAGCTTTGTGAGCACTGAATGAGTGGATTTTGGAGTCCAGTGTGTGTTTTTACTTGCCCACCGGGTGCAAGCTAGAATTAAAGCTGATGGCTCACTAGTTCTTGGCTCCATTGTTTCATTACCGATTGTCTGAATCTAATGTGAACCTGAATGAGCCAGGCGGCTTTGATGGTGGCCTTGGACACTGGCTTTACAGTTTGTTACACTATTACGGGAACTAGCTATTACGGGAGGCACAGAGGAAACACAAGGCCACAGCAATCTATTCTGGAGTCCCTGTGCTTTGGTAGATTTGAGGCAAAGATAAGGTAACAAACAGGCAAAGGACATTTTACAGAATTATTCAGTCTCTTTTAATGTCTCAACACAATGAATCTGAAATCCCAGCTTGTGCTTCATTTATCTGACATTTTTCCTTCAAACTTGCTGCGTTATGAGACTTGTTTGAGTGGAATTATTCCAACTGTCCTAACGTTGATCCACAATCAGCCAGAGGGGAGCCATTGAACCATAATACTAGAAGCAGGACCATTTCACCAAATAGCGGGAAAGGCATCAGAACTGCTCTCTGCTTCAGCGGTGGCCTAAGGCCACTCACCCTCTGTGGCGACCAGAAACCTCCCTGAGAGATGGGGGATGGCTGACCAGGAGAATGTCAATGCAGTCACTAGTCAGCAGCGGTGGGCCATGGCTTCCCCACTTAACACATTGTTGGCATCAATGTCATTTGAAAATTCTGTATTCTCATTGATGACATAGTAGTAACTTCTAGGTAGGATTGTAGTGAGGACGAGTGAGATCAGATCAGTGTATGTAAAAGTCAACTCAGATCAGCTAAATAAATACTCTCTCTCTTCCTCCCCCACGGCCCCTTCGCTTTTCCTTCCATTTCTTCTCTTCCCTCTCTGTCTTTCTTCTGTCTCTTCTCCTCTCCTCCCTCCACTCTCAGAGAAGGAAGTCATTTCCCAGGAGCACATGACAACTTGGAGGCTGGCATCTCTTCCAGCCAGGACCCAGGGTAACACACAGCACAGGATGTGCCAATGACCCACTGAGGGCCGGTGGAAGTGGGCTCGGGTCAGAGTGGGCCTGGTAACGTGGCAGGGGAACCCTTTCATCCTGTCTTCTCTCCCTCAAATTCAGTGGCAGAATGTGAGAAATGGCAGCCCAGCTGTGTCTATTCTGCTTTAACTAGGGAAACAAGACGCTCCAGGACACTGAGTGGGGGACGCCATCTGTGTTTCTTGGAATTCTGAGACACATGAGATGATCATCTTCCCTTCTCATGGAGATCACAGGGAACAGTGACTGAGGCTGGGTGACCTCCCCTACCCCCTACCCCGAGGGTCCTACTGCCTGAGAACTGTAGCAGCAGGACAAAGGCGCCAAGAAAAAGCAACAGAACCATGTGACCTTCACAAACCCACAAAGAGAGAGCCAGAAGGGCGGGGTCCATGGCATCTCCTGCCTGGTCTACCCTAGTGCAGAGACCCATTCCCTGGGAACTCACCTCCCCGAGTTCAGGGAGGGCCCTGTTAGGGCCACTATGGAAACCACCAAAAAGCCCTTCAATAGAGGATTGAATAAAGAAGATGTGGTACATATATACTATGGAATACTACTCAGCCATAAGAAATGATGACATCAGATCATTTACAACAACATGGATGGAACTTGATAACATTATACTGAGTGATGTAAGTAAATCAGAAAAAACTAAGAACTGTATGATTCCATACATAGGTGGGACACAAAATTGAGACGCATTGACATGGACGAGAGTGCAGTGGTTTCCAGTGGGAGGGGAAGGGAGGAGAGGGAGGGGGTGCAGTGAGGAGAGGGACATAAAGGAAACCAAATAGAAGGTGATGGAGAACAATTTGACTTTGGGAGATGGGTATACAACATAATCAAATGTCAAAATGATCTGGAAATGTTTTCTCTAAATCTATGTGCTCTAGTTGACCAATGTCACCCCGTTAAAATTAATTGTGTAAATAAAATAATTTAAAATAATATTTTTACAAAGTTTATCTCATTGAAAAAAATAAAAAAGTTATGTAATGTCCAAAATTAAAGCAATATCACATCTAAAAGCATAATAATAAAAACAAAAAATTAAAAAAGAAGAGAGAGAGAGCCAGGGCTATGCCCACGTGACAGGTGCCAGCATAGGACTTCATCTGCATTTGTTTTAATTCTTGCTTCACTAGGTTAGTGCCAAAGTCTGCAGACTATAATTATGTTATCTTTTCTTACAGAAATGTTTTTCAAAGTATCTTCAGACTAAGCATGTATTAAATGGGGTATATATCAATAAATCTATAATGTATAGTGATATATCTAAGAAAGTATGGGTTTACTTGTATCTAGCACTAAAATAGATCTCATTTTACCAGAGTGAAAGCATTACGGGGATTTTGAAAACAGGTTAAATTATTTTTATTTCTTTGAAGCTTTCATGACAGTTAAACATCATTAATTACATAGCACTTCAAAGTTTTAGATGAGATACCAATCCAAGATCGACTTCATTTTATATTTGATCATTCACTCATAAAATAACTAAGTTGTTTAGAATAAATGTTACTAGTAATTATCCCAATATTATGTGGTCTCATTTTTTTACATTTCAGTGTGAAAATTGAGTGGGGCAAGTACGTATTTTTCAATGAACAAGAAATCAAGACTTCATCAGCTCTGGGGCAGAAACACAAATCATCTGTTTTCTGTTGACCAGTAATTTTTTTTTTTAATTCTCACTCTCTCTCACACACACAATCCTCTTGTTCTTAATTTCCATTACAAAACTCTCCTAATAGTGTAGGGTCTCACAGAATATTTATGAAAGGTCATTATCATATAATTTCGGTTTTCCTAAAACAGTCACAGTGTTAACATGAACACTTTTTTCTCTTTTCTTATATTTTTATATTTTACTTATTCATTTTAGAGAGAGAGAAAGAGAAAGAGAAGGGGGGGAGGAGCAGGAAGCATCAACTCCCATATGTGCCTTGACTGGACAAGCCCAGGGTTTTGAACTGGTGACCTCAGCATTAGGGGTGACGTTTATCCACTGTGCCACCACAGGTCAGGCTGGTCATTTTTTTCAATAGAAAACGTAAAAGAAGAAAAGGTAAAGTACTACTTCCTTTATAAGATTGTTTTTTTCTTTTCTTTTGCCAAGAAGAAAAATTTTAATGTGAACATCACGCAGGTATTTAAGAATGTAACCCCATGTGAATAGTATAAAACCTGCTTTTATAAATACAAAGTCTCTACTCAAAACAAACACAGGTTCTAGGCAAAGCTGGGTGATTTCCACCTCCATGATTTTTGCATATACCATTATTCCCAGGTGAAATTTCCTCTCATCATATATGTTCCCTTTGTTCATAAACTTACTCACACATCCCATTTTATAAAAAACAATCTTTCCCCTGTTTCTCCTCAATCTTGTTACTCTTCTGCAATTTTCTCTCAATAGTATTGATGCCACTTTTTAGCTATTAACGCTTGTTCTAGCTTGGCATTTCAGCACTCAATAAATATTTGTTGAAAGGATGAGAAGGACACAGGATGTCTTGTGTGTATAAAGTTACGGTCTAGCTGGTTTCTCTTCCGCTGGGGGGATGATTGCCATATACTGTTAGCTTCTAACCTGGCTGTGATGAATTTATAAGCCACATGGCTTTGTTTAGCACCAAATGGCATCCCTCCTTCACTTCCGACCAGCTGCCTCCTGAAGTCACTGCCCTGTTCACAGGCACCACAGGAACCAGATCTGTTACACTGTGACATCTGGGGATGTCATCTCCATTTGCTTCCCCAGGACAGAAGGGAGTGCCGTAGAGCTGATCTCACCCTGAGCTACAGAGCACGTGCCCACGCCATGAGAGCATTTTGGTCAAGATGGTGCAATTATACCAAACTCTCTGAAGCAGAGGTAGTCAGGATTTTATAATTCCTGGACATTTCTATTTCACGTCTCCTAACATTCAAATATGATTTCTGAAATGTTTCCAAAGATGGATGGTGGACGCTACTGCGAACCTTGATGAATTGTCTTTTGTGGCCACCAAAGCTATCTGTGAAAGCTGTCTTACACCATGGCACCTAGGTGTCCCATCACATCCTAATGAAATGACCAAAATGCCTGCAACGAGCCATGTCTTCATTTTAATTTTCGTTCCCCAAAATCTCTCCTAATGTAAAATCGCAGGCGTCACCCACCCACCCACCCAGATTATGGGCATAATGCTCTTGACCATAATCCTTCCAATCCTGCTTGTAATGTCTCCTCCTAACAGGTACATTGTTTCAGCAATACTGGAGACTAATGTTGCCAGGATGAATCTGATCAGGGTACCAATTCTGAAGGCTGTAGCAACCAGAAGTAATTCTTCTAATGCTGACATGAAAAAAAAAGAAAGTCAAAGAAGATGGATTCGTGGTGCCAAAGTCATTGATTTCTATCTCGTAACTGACCACAGATATGAACGTTTCTGGGCCGATTCAAGGAGCCATTCAGGGAGCACAGTACCAAAGTGGGGATCCTCCTCAGGCCTGGCACTGGGCTTGTGTCTCCTATGATCTGCTGAAACATAATACCTCCAGGAAATGGATGATTTAGTATCAGAAGAAACTTAGACACAAATTTAGAATAAATTAAGAGATATGTATGAACTCAATAACTGAAAATCTAGGATGATAAATCAACTATCACGAACATCCTCAACCTGGAAGGTCTTTCTTTGTGGACCTGTCCCCTCTCCCAGCTTTATTGCTTCTCTGAGAAAACACTGCCTGGATTTTTATCTCTAAGCACAAGCTTCCCTGTGAAATCTCTGGTCCCTGCTTAATGGCCGTCCCTCACGTTCCACTGAAATCTCAACATGAGCACATCCCTCATACGTCATCTACAAATATATATATATATATGCGCAGTAGCAGAAATTGTATTCACTCATTCATTTAAGTTAAAATCTTGAATTTGAAGTCAGTGGTAATAGGCACACTCTCTAACAGGTGTCCAAACTAATGAAATTGAAATCTTCCTCTCTCTCTCCATGACTACATGCAGAAGAGATGGGTCTGCTAGAAGCTTCTGGTGGGTGTCCAGGGGTCAACAAGCCTTCAGAAAAGACTGAAAGTTGAGGAGGTCGGTCCAGCTGTGCTAGGCGCCAGCATGCGGACATGAACGAGGGCAGGGACGCGTGACAGTCCACATGACCCGATGACTGTAAGTATGTCTGCGTCTGTTGCTGGGGCCGAAGGGAGGGGAACAGGGCACAAGGCTAGAGAGGGCGCTGGGAGCCAGTCTGCAGAGGACCTTGTGTCCACTCCGGGTGGGAACATCAAACTGTCACAAGTGTTACAGTGACCTCTGCAGGTTCCAGGTTCAAAACCTCTGTTTCCCACATTCCGACTGCTGTCCTCTCCCCCCTTGGAGAACTCCGCTCCTCCATTCTGCAAATCTTTAAGAGCCCATAATTACACCCACAACATATTATTTTCTGGGTTTCAGCTTTTTCTGCCACTTTCTCCCTGGATGTATACGTGTGTTACACGTGGCCCCAGTGGCCTAAACACGCTCCTTACCACAGTCTCCTAAAATATTCCTCTTCAAGCAGTTTTCCAACCTCATGACAAATTCCATACATTTGTGGGGCTTTTTCGTCATCATCATCGTCATCATCATATAATAGTAACAGCTGGCAATGAGTCATATCTAAATGTCCATCAATATAGATATATAACATTTCCTTCTGGACCCCTTTCTTAATTATCCCCCCAAAAGGGTGCCACAATATTCTTCTGTGAAGTCACTTATAAATGACTAAACATTTTAGGGCTCTGTCATGTTTTCCTTCATATTTTAATCATTTATTTTATACTTGAAACTCTAAACTCTGAGACTGTGGCTGACTCATTTTTAAAAAATTGCTAAAGGACTCCAGTGTGAGTCCCCAGGTATAACATGTGTTTGTGTATGTTTATTGAATGCATTGGAATTGGTACTAAATTGAACTGAGATGCAATCAATAGTCTATGCAAAAGCCTGCAGAAGGTATACTTTCTGGAAGAGCCACTTCCCACAATTTTGGTATGAAGTTTTGGTATGGTTTTCCAGGTGATCTCTAAGAAAAACATGTAAAAGAAAATAGGGGAATAAGATAATACCAGCATGTACCTTTAAATATATTTACTATGTACCTGACTGGTGGTGGCTGAGTGGATGATATAGCATTGACCTGTGACTCTGAGGTCCCAGGTTCAAAACCCCGAAGTCACCGGCTTAAATGTGGCCTCATTCCAATGGGGTGCAGGCTCGCCACCTTGAGCGCAGGATCATCAACATGATCTCATGGTCACTGACTTGAGCTCAAAGGTCGCTGCCTTGAAGCCCAAGGTCACTGGCTTGAGCAAGCAGTCACCAGCTCAGCTTGAGCCTCCCAGTCAAGGAATGTATGTGAAGCAATCAATGAACAACTAAAAGGGATGCAACTAGGAGTTAATGCTTCTCATCTTCCTTTTTGTCTGTCTGTCTCTGTCTCTCACACACACAATCTAAATAAATAAATAAATAAATAAATACATTTCTTATGCAACAAGTTTAAAAATCTACATGCATGCTCATAATATAATTTATACATTATATTTTACAAATATGTGTATATATGTACATCTATTTATAGCTATGTTTTTAAGAAAATAAAAACAAAATTTAATCAAATTATCTTAAATTTGCAGAATCACACATGATTTAAATGAGCATATACCTGTTCCATCTAACACTGGAAGCCCTATCATACTTTATCAGCTAAGTTAACTTTGTTATGCTTGTGGAAGCCTTTGAAAGAACCAATTCCATCCTTCCAGTGTAAATCCACCAAGATGATCAGAGCTGACATATATTCTCTGCACTCACTTTCTTCACTCCCTAAGTAGACTTCATCAGGGTCAGAAGGAGAATAGACTCTCCGAATTTAAGTTAGAGTAGCTGATCTGCAGACAAGAATGGAAGAATTTATTAGAATCTTGTGGCACACTGATGGAACTAGGAAAGAGAACAGTTTATTTATGCTGGGAGACTTATTAGTCATTCCAAGAAGCCAGAGAGAACCTTCAAACACATTGGAGAATTCTAGTCCCTCATAAAGTTTCAGATGTGCCATTTTTAAAACCATTTTGGCAGGATGTTCTACAACTAAGAAAACACCATGGGATGGAGGCAGGGAGAAAGGAGGAGACTTCAACAATGCAAATGTGTTGCAAGTTTAATTTAGCAAGAAGCTTTGCCCTCAGCTGACCTTGCAAAATCTCTCAGTAAAAGGTTTTATATGACTAACAGAGGAAATAAAAAAAATTTGATCATAGTCACTACCATCCTTACCAGACCACGTAAACATTCTTACCTCATCTTTCTTAAAATTCAGAGTACAGGCAGAGCACATCACCTGGACTCAGGTAAGTGTATTCTATCATAACCAACCTGCTTTTTATGATGCTTCATTAATGGCTGATGAGGAATCTTTGGGAGTAGGCTAATTATGTTAAATATTCACACAAACACACGTATTTGATCTGTATATGACTGGCAACTGTGGGGATATTGAACATTTAAAAATTATGATGGATGAATGGTATTTGCAAAACACATTTTCTATATTTTACATTTAAATGACATACTATTTTACGCTTTTTAAATTTTGCACTAGAGAGAAAACAAGAAAATGGGGAAATACACAGACAGTAAATATGACAAATTTAAAAATACTAGTCCCAATATATGAAATCAGACATCATTATCAAAGAGCACTATCTTTGGCACATTCTAGCTGTCAGGAACAAACAAACCAAAAAGATCCATGGGTTTACAACAGAACAGAATAATTTGAAGAACCCTGTTAGCTATGACAATATCACAAGAAGTTTTGGAGGTGAGGTGACTGGTCATTTTTCAATTTCCCACCCAAGTGGCTCAGATGATGTAAGCAGGATTTTTATTTTTGTATTGAAGAAAACAGAAGGCTCACCCACAAATACAACACGTCAGCAATTTTCATGAAATGGTAGAGGTAAAAGAAATGGGGGCCATCTCTCACCCATTCACTCAGCTGCCAGCAGCGATCTATAAAGCATCACGAAAGGTCAAGACTTGTTTCCGTACAGTCTTTGTGGGGGAGGCCAACGGGACACAAGGACGATCACAAGCTTTGACACTGTGATGTGTTGACACAGCCTTCAGTAAAGAGAGAGGGAGCGTCTCCTACAAAGTTGACAGCCTGTATTTATCAGCCGTGTAGACTGAGCAAAAAGTATTTCCATGGTCAGCATCCATATGCGTAAGAGTGGAAAAGAAGCTATTCTGCCCCAGCCATCGGCTGCCTGAATGAACACAGGATGGAAAGATTCTGTAGAAATATACAGAAAGCTCCCCGGACCTCTCCTGCTCTTTCTCCTCACATAGAGTTTCATCACTTAGCTTCTCTAAATGTTTCTGAGACTCACAAGGGGAAAAATATCACAATTAATGTACTTGTTGTCACAAAATATACGTTCAATCAAATGAATGAGAGATTTTTTCTCTTGGCATTCTGAGAATAGTACTCTAGTTCTCCAGATTTCTGTTTTTAATGACAGAGAACTCACAAACCATTTAATTATCTCTTCTCTGTGGTTATTTATTTTCTGTTTATTTAAAGGTTTTAACTTTGTCTTTACTATCCTATTATTTAAATGTGATGTATTTAGACATGGTTTTTACTTTTTTCTTTTTACCCTTGTGGTTTTATTTATTCAGCTTATTGAAGACTTTTTTATCAGTTCTAAATAATCGTCAACTATTTTCTTTAATATTGCCTGTCATCCATCTTCTCCATTCTTCCTCTCTGAAATTCCTACTAGATAGATATTAAATCTTGTCATTCTTTCATCCATGACACTTCTCCCCTGAATAATACTCATGAGCCATTTTTCTCAGTTATCAATTTACTACTCCACTGGGCTTAATTTACAGGGTTACTCTGCTTATTGAGTTGAAAATACATTGCAGGAGAATATGAATCTAACCAAAAAGCCCAGTCAGCAGCATCTCACAGTGTTCCAGCTGAGTGATGGGAAGTGGGGGAGGGCATCATATTCAGGATTTATCTTGGTTTCACAGCAACATAATTTCCTAACAGACTGGAGAAGATACATGGGAAAGAAAGGGGTCAAGAACAACATTAAGGCTCTGACCTGAGCAACTATAAGAATGGAATTACCATCAACAAGATGGGAA
Organism: Rhynchonycteris naso; assembly: GCA_037038555.1. NCBI lineage: Eukaryota > Metazoa > Chordata > Mammalia > Chiroptera > Emballonuridae > Rhynchonycteris > Rhynchonycteris naso. The sequence continues at coordinate 133,904,562 of CM072999.1, read as the reverse complement.
AGGCTATGATTAAAAGATAGGAAACCAGAATCTGATGTCAGATATGTTGAGTTTTTTAGACATCCATTTGGAAATATTGAGTGTGCAGGAGAAAAGAGACAAAAAGAAAAAGAAAAGAAAAGCATCCAGCAAGATGGTATATTTTTAAGCCAACTGTATACCGAACAGAGAAACCCACCAGATACCATTGCTATGGACACAGAAGGCTAAAAATAAAACAATGGAGAGGTAAATCATGCACACATACACGATGCTGTGGTAGTTATATCAACATCAGAAAAAAAAAATAGACTTCGGAATAAAAACCTATACTGAATAATAATAAAATAATTCTTCAAGAAGACAAAGAAATCCTCAATAGAATACATCCAAAAATAGGGCAACAAATCATGAGAAGCATATACTGCCAGGTCTGAAAGAGGAACAAGACCTACAATTACAGTCTTCCACTCATCCCTCAGTATTTTGAGAGAAAAAAGAAGCAAGAAATCAGTAACCTAAAACAAAATTCTACAGGTCTCACTGACCTGATGAGAGACTAGAGATTATTCATTGTGATTGAACACACCCCAGAAGTTCTATCTCACCCCTTTTATTCAATATCATCATGGAAGACTGAGAAGGTCAATATTATGTGTCACTGGACTGGCTAAAAGATGCCCAGGTAGCTGTAAAATTGTTAGTTCTGGGTGTGTCTGTGAGGATGTCCTCAGAAGAGTTAAGGATATACATCAGTAGACTGAGTAAAGATGATTGCCCTCCCCAATGCAATTGGGCATCACCCATCCACTGAGGACATGAACAGAACATCTCACTTCTGCTTGAGGTGATATGTTCATCTCCTCTTCTTGGACACTGACATCCCTTGTTCTCAGGCTTCTAGACTCAGACCAGGACTTATACCATTAGACCTCTGATTCTCAGGCCTCCAAACTCAGGCCACATTTAAACCATTGGGTTTCTGGGTTCTCCAACTTGCAGATGTTAGATTATATGACTTCTTGGCCTCGATAACCATGTGAGCCAATTTTTATAATAAATCTCATCTATATATCTATATCTACAGGTCTCTATCTCTATATCTGTATCTATGTATCTATCTCCTATTGGTTCTGTTTCTCTGGAGAACTCTGACTACACAAAGACCTAGATAGTGAATAAGACATACGAAGAACTATATAAAATGGATAGAGACTGTCAAGGAAGCACACAAAAATCTCTTATATGGTTAAATATGTAAAATATCTCAGAGTCCAATTGTAAACTCCTAGGACTAATAAGTGAGCTTAGCAAAGATGCAGTTACACATTCAGTATGCTAAAGGCAATCATGTTTGTATATGCCAGTGAAGAAACAACTGAAATTTGATGTTTAAATATATATGTACACATTAACAACAGAGAGGGAGATGGAGCTAACTAGAAATATCTATACATATATCTAACATGTATTTAACAAATATATGTCCAGAATTTCTACACTAAACACTACAAACTACTGATGAAGAGAATAAATGAATACCTAAATAACTAGAGAGATATACCATATTTATGGATAGAAAAATTCATTATTTGTTAAAAGATTTACTCTAATTTGATTTTTTGACTTATCCCTATCCCAGTAAACACCCAACAAGTATTTTTTGGTAAATATTAATGTGCTGATCCTAAATTTTATTCAAAAGGTGCAAATAATGAAAAAAAGAATGAAAGTATTTCTAAAAAAAAAAAACATTGGCAGACTCATAATGTCCAGTTTTAAGACTTATAAAGCTATAGCACACAAAGTAGTATGGTATTGACAAATAATAAGCAGGTATAGATAAATGGAACAGAAATAGACCTACAGAAATATATTCACCTGACATGGACTATGTGCAAAAGCAATTTATTACAAAAAGCACAGTCTATTCAACAAGTGATATTGGAAAAATCGGACATACATTTGCAAAATAAATAAATGCCTCACACTTGATACAAAAACATAAATTCAGAAAGATCATCTACTTAAGTGTAAGTCATAAAAACATAAAACTCTGATAATATGGAAGAAAATGTGTGACCTTGGGTTTGGCAATGAATTTGTATATATAAGGGTAACATCATGAACCATAAAAAGCAAACTGATAAATTGGGCTTCATCAAAATGAAACACTTAGTTCCTCAAAATGAACTCTTAAAAATTTAGAAATCGAAAGTTTTACTGGGAGAAAACCTCTGTAAACCACATAACTGATAAAGGACTTGAATTCAGACTACATATAGAAATATCAAAACTCAATGATACAAAACAAATAGCCCAATTAATAAATGAGTCAGACTTTTCATCAAAGAAGGCAATTAAGTATAAGAAAAGATGTTTCACGTTATTTGCTATTTTGGAAATTATATGTCCACAAGAGTATTTACAACACTTTTTATACTGGCCTATTTAAATTTATATTTATTTCTGGTTCCTTACTGTATAACAGCTAACAAAACGCCAAGTGAGGCACATATGTCCTTCAAAACCCAAATAGCTTCACAAGCATTGATCTTTTGTATTTTTATTTATTTATTTACTTATTTATTTATTTATTTTAGCTCAAGTTGTAAACAAGAATTTAACTGATTAGTCAGGCCCTATATTTTATCTGAGCAATTAAACCAACCCCCCCCAGTCATATGTGCTCCAGCAGGTCTAATCTTTTGCTGGCCTTCTCCATGATGTCATCACCACTGTCATAAATTTAAGTTTCCTCGAGGATGAATCATAACTAAATCTTATTTCACCAGGTGATTGCAGCACACTGGAGAATTTCAATATTTTCACGACAGACAGTGAATTTACTCTGTCGTCATGCCTCTGAAAAACAAATTGTGTCTGTCTTCCTTCCACATCTGCCATCGCCAAGAAAGAACCAGCCAGATTTCTCAAAGCCACAGGTCCCTTTTAGTCAGTTGGATTTCCCGAGGAGAGAAAGCTACATGTCCCTTGGGCAGGGACGTCAATGAAGCCGCTTTGTTCAAGCCCTTAGGGTCAATATTTAGTCTCTGGGTTCCATCTCTTTATCTCCCGGCAAATTGGTGTGGATAACGAGTTTCAGCTCCATTTTTTTCTCCTTCAAACATGTCTATGTTTCCTATTGATCTCCAGCAATTTAGTACAGTTTAATATTTACTGTTAAAAAGAGTCTGGGCAGTTCTCAAGGTCCCCATGTAAGTGACCAATTAAAACTGGATCGAGGATACAATTATGTGACATCTGAGCTCTTTTCAGGTGACCCATTCAACTATGGAGTCGTTTGTAGTTATCGAATCTATACAGCATGGTAAGAAACTTTCTTTCTGGGTCTCATCAAACCCTGCTACCTGCTACACCACAGTAGATACATAGTAGGAATTAATATTACTAGCTATGTATTTGGGAAATAAATTTCCAGATATATATATGGCACTCTATAAAAAAATAAAGCACAGATAAACTACAAACCTCAATGTACAAAATGCGAGGATATAATTTTATACTACTGGAGTTAGTGATGACTATTCTAAAGAAAAGACTGATAAGGGAGGGAAGGGAGGGTGGAATAGGGAGAAGGGGAGGGGTACAGAGAAAACCAGATAGAAGGTGACAGAGGACAATTTGACTTTGGGTAATGGGTATGCAGCACAATTGAATGATAAGATAATCTGGAGATGTTTTCATTGTACATATGTACCCTGATTTATTGGTGTCACCCCATTAAAGTTAATAATTAATAAAAAAAAAGACTGATAAAAGTCTTTACATAAAAAATATCACTAAGAAAATAAAGTAAAGAAGACAAGAAACAGACCAAAAAAATGTTGACATATTTAATAGAAGATTAATATAAAAATGTTATTAAAAGCCTTATAAAATTTTAAAACATTAGTCTATATGCTATGTATTTTATATATCCATATATATTATAAGAAAAAATATAAACAGGCACAACATTTGCATATGTTGATTCAGAAGAAATGTAAATGGGTAGTAAAAATATTAAAATAGGTCCATTCTTAGAACTTCTAAATTTAAAAAATCAAAATGTATACGATTAATAATATCAAATTATGGCAAGAAGGTGGGGAAATGGGCACTCTACATATTTGTTTGATTGTATTTACAGCACAATGTTAGCTAATAATTTAAGAAAACAAAATATTTGTTATTGAGCAAAGGCTAAATAAGTAATCAAGATGTAACTACAAAGCAGCTATAAAATGACTAAGTTAAAATATATTCGTAGATATGTACATGAAAAATAATCTCTAATTGCTGAAATAAAACTCAGTGAAATGTTTAACCCCATTCATGAAACAAGGACACACAAAACGTGTGTGTGTGTGTGTGTGTGTGTGTGTGTGTGTGTGTGTGTGTGTAAGCATTAAAGGATTTTAGAATTCTGCAAACTTTGCTCTCGACAGGAGGGAGCCAGAAGGCGGGACAGGGTGGATAAGAGCAATTTCTGCTCTCCGTTCTGCCTTCTTTTGGAGTAGGACTGCATTAAAATGCAATTTGTTTAATAAAATACAATGAAACCCTTTCCACAATTATTTGAATACATTTTGTCAGAGTATATATATTTGTGAGATTTCAACATGCGAACGGAAGCACTGTTCTTTCCCACCATCTGTTACAGAAGTATATTCATCAGTGCAAGACGTTGCTCCGCGCAGCATTTTAAATTCGTATGCTATCTGTAAATGAGGTGAAAAGTAACAGGGTAACAGTTTCTGAATTACACGTCTTATTTATAAGTCTAGATGCTCTCCCTATTGATATTTATTCAAAACTCAGGAACAGTGAATGCTAATCATTCAGACTTCTGTCTCAGGTGTTACGATTGTTTCCCCTACAGTGAATGAATATTAAGACTGCACCTGAAGGAATGGATTAAATATAAATTATATTTCTCTACAAAATTACAAGATAATGTCCTTACCACTAAGGTTAGCTACACTTTTGATGGCACAGTGTTTGAGACATAAGGGCTTCGTTTTTACGGGACAATATATTTGCTACCTGCAAGTGGATCTTTCCTGTCAGAGATCTGTGAGCACTTAGATTTTACGCCATTCCCTAGATGTCTACTGTGCCAGGTGCCCTTCTACCTGGGCATGCAGACCTCAGCTCTGACGTGGTAAACAGGGTGCCCGCCGCAGCTTCTATGGTCCTGTGGGTGGGGGCAGGGGAGATCATGATAAATAACATGCACAGGAAAATCATGGTTTTTTATTATCTGTGAGATGTGATGTTGACGAGAATAAAGGAGCCCATGGGATGTGCAACTCTACCCAAGTTCACGGCAGGCCCCCAGAGAGGGGCGGAATGGACCGGCAGGGAACTGAGATGGGAGAGGGACCCATTCTACCCAGAACTGGGACATAGTTGTAAGCAGAAGGAACAGCAGCCACAAAGGCGGGGGACGGGATGGGACGGGAAGAGTGTGGTGGACGTGGAGAGGAAGAGGCCATCCTGTGCATCTGAGAGCAGAGACCAGGGGAGAGCATGGTAGAGGTGGACTTGGAGGGCAGTCACAGCCCGGGGCACGGGGGCCTGGACAGGCGGGGCCCTGATCTGGGTTTTATTTGAGGGGTAGTAAGAGAACTTAAAGGCAATGAGTAACAGGCTCTGTAACTGCTTTGTGGGGGAAGAATTTTAGGGGAGGAAAAACAGAAGAAAGCAGCTTAGGATACTCGTGGGAAAGTCCAGATGGGTAACCGTGTGGTGGAGAGCAAGCAGGAATAAGCACCAGGATTAGTCCTGGATGAGTCCGCGGAAGAAGGGTGGTGACATGTACGCCCCCTTGGACACCATTTGTATACTTATAAAGTACTGTGTCTCCTTTAAAAAGTCTGCAACTCACACCTTTTAAAATAACTTTATATTTGACTTCCCTCTAATTACTCTGAATTAGAAAATTTTAATATCACTTCATTTCAAAATAATAATGAGGTAGCAAGTAGCATTGGATTCATATTCTCATGGTTTTAATAATTATTGAAATCAGTTGGACTTTACTAAGTTAATAGCAGGTTTATAAAATACTCATTTAAACACTAAGCCTGTAATTCTAAAAGTGGTATCATGATTTGGTTCCTGAAAAATAAAATAAAAAGCAAGGTATGTCTCCTTACCACCAGCCTCATTGGTCTGTATTAACGTCACACTATGGGCTGGTTTTCCTGTGAAACCTTATAAATATAGTTATGCTTTCATAATAAATATGGTATAAAACATTACTATTAAAATACTTATATATGTATGTAAATAAATTAAATCTTCAACTCTGAAATATATAGATATATTTATAAAACAGATTTAAATGGAAGCCCAATATATCCAAATCAGATCTTTAAACCTCTGTAACTTATTAGTTCAGTGTTACCTTTACAATCCTTGGCAGACATACCATGATATGCATCAATTAAGCCGTTGAAGTAAAATGGAGAAATTTGTAAATACTGATATCAGTATAACATCTAGAAGTAAAAAAATAATAACATTTTACTTGGCACTATATTTTTGCCTATGAGTGTGTTTTGGTTTATAGCACACTTTAAATGAGTCAATCTTTGCTAAATATTTCATGCATTTAATATTTATATATTTGCTATTCAATAAGTATTCTAAGTTCAAAAGACATTCTGTACTACTTGCATTTGATATGAAAGCACACTGTATCCTTTTAGTAAATCTCAGTAAATGCATCCCTATTTTGAGTTTCACACCCACAATTCCTGCCCCATTTGCAAAATTTCAAAAAATAAATGTCAGTCATCATTCAGTGACATTTCAGTAAGGGACTCAAAACTTTGGATCTATTAGTGTAAAAGAAAATAAATTTTAATAAGTAAGTTTGACTTGATGAAATTAGGCCCTGGCTGGTTGGGTCAGTGGTAGAGTGTCGGCCACACGTGTGGATGTGCCGGGTTTGATTCCCAGTCAGAGCACACTGAAGAAGCGCCCATCTGCTTCTCCACCTTTCCCCCTCTCACTTCTCTCTCTCTCCCTCTCTCTCTCTCTCTCTCTCTCTCTCTTCTCCTGCATCCATGGCTTGATTGGAGCAACTTGGCCCTGGCACTGAGGATGGCTCCCTAGCCTCTGCCTCTAGTGCTAAGAAGAGCTCGGTTGCTGAGCAACAGAACAATACCCCCTAGGAGGCTTGGCAAGTGAATCCTGATCAGGGTACATGTGGGATCAGGGTACATCTCTCTGTCTCCCTGCTTCTCACTTAAGAAAAACTAAAAAAAAAATTTAAAAAAAAATAATTGATGAAATTAGAAAATAATTATTCTGTTTGAGATATTTCAGAATATTTTCTATGAACAATAATAGCAAATACAATTTGCTTAGCAGGAAGATATTCTTAATTGCTAACCTTTAATTAATATGGGAAGATATATCACTAAATTTATAGAGAGTATTTTTTAAGTTAGTAGTGTGCATGTGTTACAGAATTGATCGGTCAGACCCTGATAATTTTTGAAAGATAACAGTGTGCATATATTATAGGAGAAGGAAGAGGACAGTGGGTTTTGGGTTGTTAAAGAAAAGCAAGTACAATGCAATTATTTGCACAAGTTACGTATTTGTCGGGCGTGGTGATTACAATACTGCGATCACCCTGTCAGGTTTCCCTGTCCTGTAGGGGCTACTGGTTGTCCCAGAATGCAGTGGATTGACACAGAAAGAAAAGTCCCTACCTCGTTGCATGGGCATCCTAATGACCTTTTTCTAGTGTTGAAATTTTAATTAAATCCCCTTAGGTTGTGAGTCTTGGAATCCTTACCTGGAGAAACTGGGTGAATATTTATATTCTATGGATGTGATTTATAGAATATATTAATCTTCCATTGTTTTACAGGCTAACGTCACTGTGGATTAGTGGGTCAGCCCCTGATAATTACCCACACAATATCTAGTCTGATTTTATTTGAGATGGCTATACATCCAGCTAGAAGATTCAGGCTCCTAATCATCCATACAGTGAGGTGTAGCTGTGTGATCGAGTTTCCGGCCAATGAGATGAGAGAGCAGGGTCATCCATCAAAGGGCATCTATGAACCTTTGAGACTCAGCAGGCATACCATTTGCCTTTCTCCATTCTGGGATGGTAAATTTTATGAATCAATTTGTGTGGACCACAGGGTGCCCAGATATTTGGTCACTTCACTCTGGGTGTATCAGAGTTCGTGTCTTTGCATGAGATTAACATTTTCTTCAGTAAATGCACCAGGTGGGCCTCATTTAATCAGTGGAAAGTCTGAATAGAACGACAAAATTCACCATCCCCCAAATAAGAGGAAATTGTCCTTCACATTGCCTTTAGACTTCATAGAGAAAATGTATATATCAGGAACTAAGGTAACGCTATCACGCATTCAGGATTCTGGTGAGAAGCTCTCTCCCTGTCCCTCCCCATCCAAAAAATATATCTAGAAGTATTATATCAAGACATTTTGCTAAAGAATTTTGCACCAGGATCACATTATTTTGACATTTATCAAGCTATCTCTTAGCATTTTCCCATCAGCTCACAAAGAGGGAACTTCCAAGAAAAAATTCTAGAACACTCATTACTTTTCTTCCAATTAGGAGAAAATGTTTATCAATAATATTTACAAGTGACTAAATTTCTTCCTGATATAAATTCTCGGGAGTATTTTCTCTTGGATTTCAGTGACAGGAACCATTATGCTTCTCATGATCAAATCTTCTCTTAGGGAAGTTCCTAAGTTTATATGGAATTAGGTAACTGACTTGTTCACTCTGTCATTGGCTTCTAAGAAACAAAGTATAAATTCCCTAAGCCATTTGGATACCAAACCTACAAATGATTTTATCTTATTTTGTAAGGCTTAATACTTTTTTTTTAAAAAAAAATGTTTTTCCAAGTTTGCTCACAGCTCACTTTAATCTTATTGTTATATTGTGTAATAGAGAAAAATAGACATTCCATAAAACCCATTTGAAACAAAATGATTTTTCAAAAGCAAATGATAAAGAGAAGATATACCTGGTATATCCTCTGATGATAAAAGATATATTGATAAATATATCTGATATGAATGATATAAAGGTCAAGTGATAAAGGAATAATTATCATGATCAGATTTGAATAGAGGATTTAGGGACAAGGATGGCCCCCATATCTCGTAAACACACATACCATTAATCACACATTCGTTTCCTCTACTGTCAGCATGATCTGACATCCAGCAGCAACAATATCACGTGAGAACCTGACATAAACACAGAAATGTGAACCCCACTCTGGGACCTACAGAATCTGAATTGCACCCCCTCGTACTGATGGCTCCCATGCCCCGAAATCATCTTGTCTGGAACCTGGAAAAGGCATGTCCTTGATATTTTTCCAGTACTCCCCATGATATGACAGACACTGCAACGAAGGAGCCAAGATTTGCCCCGCTGCAAGTTCATGAATGCGTATAGACATACAACAGCTGTTACATGGAGTGGTGAAGCAGCCCAGAGGTGCAAAACAGTGCAAAGGAAAAAGGGAACAAACTTCGAAGAGCTCATACCCATTACTTATAATGGATCGGTACTCTGTTGTGTGTTGTACTGGTTTCATTGCATTGAACCTTTCTTTGGTGTCTGTGCAAGATTCCGTAAATATCCTCCAGTGTTATGAAAGGAAAAGAGAAACAGAATGATTAAATGCCCCGTCTCGAGATTCCACAATCTATGGAAATCCTGATTCAGAAGTGTGGAGCCCTTCACCACCAGCCTGTGTGTGGAAGACAGATGACCTCTTCTTAACTGACGGGGATAATTGGATTTTTATAGATGCTATATTCAGCTTATTCTGAAATAGAATCTTATTAATAAGCATGATGTTAGTTTTCTTTAAAGTGTGCATATTTCAGAAATTGAAAGTATAATCCTTTACATATTTTGAGGTCAACAAACAAAATTTCTTGATCTATTTATGTTACAAATTTACTTTGCATTTTGGGCTATGTCTTTTTGTTTTTTTAACTTCTGCTCACTATTTATCTTGAGCTGTTGGGGTAGATAGAGTTACCTGAGACCCATTCCTCTCCACACAGCTGAGTCTCTATGAAGCGCTCTCCTAATGAGGGCTTTATACTTTGATTAGCCCAGTTTCTCTTTGGTCCTGTTGGTAGCTAATATCTTCTTATGGAATGATTGGAAACAAAGACCTCCCTGTCTTACAAAGCAAAACTAAATTTCTCTTTTTTTGGGGGGGAGGGTGTCACTAAAGTTATTCAACTCTAACATAATACGTCCAAAAATATATTTAGGTCTTTTTAGAAATGCCTCTAAAACTAGCCTTGTAAAAGGCACATACATTTCAATGACTGTCAATATAAACCAAATGTATTGAGTAACAGCTGTGCATTCACAGTACTTCCTGTCTTCACTTTATATATTATGTGTTATCAAAGCATTTTATTGCTCACATAGATCGTAACTTTTTCCTTGTTATTGACCGTTTACATTGAACTGTTGTTATAATAGATACTCTTGGTGCTCAAATTTGGTCTACAGTCTTCCTTGATCTGATTTCATGAAATAGAATTGCTATGTAACTAGTACATACATTTCCAACCCTTTTCATACCCAGCAAAATCACCCTTCAGAAGTACCGCATGAAATGTCACTTCTACTTAGAGTGTGTCTGAATGACATTATATATATATATATATATATAATTTAATTTAATTTATATATATATATATATATATATATATATATATATATATATAATTGATAATTTAATGAAAAAAAGCGCATGTCATTTGAAATTTTGTTTCTTTGGTTTCTAAGCCAGCCATCATGGTAAACGTATTTTCAGACCTATTTGTGTTCTTTCCCTTTTAAAAAATAATACGGAACACTTCAATTTGTGCATCATCCTTGCGCAGGGGCCATGCTAATCTTCTCTGTGTCATTCCAATTCCACTGTATGTGCTGCGGAAGTGAGCACCATGCCCTTATCTTGATTGTTGGAGATATCAGAGCATCTCATTTTAATCACTTCCCTTTCTAAAACTCTAACTTGGGGACCGAATCCTTCATTTCTAAATGGCTGTGGCTAGCCCTCCACTAAGTCCTCTCTGCTCCTGGCATCCAAGTTCTTAGAAGAAATTAGCTTCATGCTGGGTCCTATACAAATACATTGCAAAGGACTATGCAATTGAGATCATGTGTCTAACCATACTGTTGCACTTTTTGGCAAGTATACCTTGATCATCATCACATCCAGTTTCCAAGGAAATAGAGCAGACAGAATATAATTACATATTTGTTTGCTAGATAAACAGCATAGCAGTCCCTTCTAGATGTGTAGAGGTAAATGTGGCCAATCCATGTTTACCTTTGCCAATGTCTATTTCATTTGTTGGTTGATTCTCTGGCAGTCAGTAAAGAATTGGCATAAAAGCAAGAAAAAGAGATAGAGATTCCAACCCCCCCCCCTTTTTTGCATGGAATTAGGGGACTTTACAAGCTGGAAGATGTCTGAATTCCAGATTTACAGAAGCTGAATTCTCTCCAACATCATGTCATGCTTTTAAATGGTAGATTCTGGCAAAAAAAAGAAAAGAAAGAAAGAAAATTATTGCCAAAGCCCATTCTAGCTATGTCATGAAGACTTTGGAGTGAAGATTGGAATGAATAAGAAAATAGGCAGCCTATGGACCATAACCTGAAATAAAAACATGTCCTTTCCTTCTCTGTTTGATTTGTTTTTTGAGGTCACTTTCAGTTTCCAAATAGAAAAGCTGATGCATTAAAACCAGTAATAAAACCCCCATGCAAAAGAACACTCAAACCTGTTTTGAAGATTCTCTTGGTACACAGAGAACTCAAAAACAAATACCCCCAGAAAAACACCAAACCTCCCATTTGGAATAATATGTAATAAATGATATTTGGTCAAACAGGTCCAGATGTTGCTGTGAAGATGTTTTTTAGACGAGATGAATATTTAAATCAGGAGAATTTGAGTAAAGAAAGTTACCGTCCATAATGTTTGTAGGCTAATCCATTCAGATGATGGTCATAAGAAAAAGAGCCCCTCCCAATCCCCCCCAATGGCTCTTTCTGGCAGAAAGACCACCTCTGCCAGAAGTCCACCTCGGGCTTGACCTGCAATGTCAACTCTTCTCTGGGTTCTGTCCTGTTCTCCCTCTCTCTCTCTCTCCAACACACACACCCAAACACACCAATTCACACATCCTATTGGTTTTGTTTCTCTAGTGAACCCTTGACTACTATATATATACAATATATGTATATTATATATATGTGTGTGTGTGTGTGTGTGATTTCTAACTCAATTAATCTATTGACTTAATGTAATTCAAATAAAAATATTGCCAAGGTGTATGTGTATAATTTTATATACGTTGAAAAGCATACATTAAAATTTATGTGAAGATTCCAAGGACTTAGAATAAGAGAGCAAGGTGAAGGAATGTTTGTTAATCTATAGAACGAATTAAAGTGTCATGGTTTATGAATTATGATAATGTGATATTAGGGACAAGGATAAGCAAATAGATAAAAAAAAGTGAAGAGCCCTAAAAGGGACAAATCCCAAACTGAAATATGATTAATGACAAAGCTGGTTTTGCTAGTGAGTGGGAAATACACTCTGTATAATGAATGACATTGAGTTAACTCAGAATCTATACAGAAAACTAAAACTGAACTTCAACCTGAGCCAAAATTAATGGTTGGATTTGAAATTCCATGACAAAAACAACATTTTCAGAGACAATACAGAAACACATCTTTATGACCTATGATAGGAGAAAAAAAAAGCTTCTTAAATAGAAAAGAATAAATGCAACTCATATGAAGACATTTACATACAGGAAAATGAAGGGCTTTGGCTTCTGAGGGACTCTGAAGTGACATCTTTGAACAGAGCCATTGCCACTGCTCACCAAGAAAATGCCTAATGCACCTGAGAAATACAACAGTATTTTTTTTTCTTTTTAAGTCTGCCCCTTTTCTTGGCCAGTTTGGAAGAGCAGTTATTCAAGAAAGGGAATTATTGAACAGCAAGGAGCAGAAGACCCAGGGGCCAGCAGAACAGCAGCACCCTCTTCCCCACGACAGGGCTGTGAGGTACCTGCCAGCCTTCGCCGGCTGACAAGACACAACTTTCGGAAAATTATGAAATATACTGAGCTGAGTTTTCTAATCTTGGGATTGAAAAGAAAGCTTTACTTCTGCTGAAACTATAGGTAGCGGTTAATGAACAGGAAGGGATTATAGTAAAAGTAGAGACATACCCTGCTGGTCCTTGGAGTTCTGCTCCATCTAATGATTACTTACATACACTGGCAAATTGGTTTCCAGAGACAGAACTTCCTGTGAGTTTGGAGAGGGGGCACTACACCCACCAATGAAGTAAAATAGAATCTATGCTCAATGGACCATAACACACCCATAGGGAGATTAGTGAGTCAGCACAAATGTCCACTCTTCTAAAAGCACTATGCTGCAATAGTCACTAAGAAACTTAGACACACAAGACCAGAAAAACAACCTAATTAAAAAGTTGGCAGAGGACCTGAATAGACCCTTCTCCAAATAGGATCTGCAGATGGCCAATAGACACATGAAAAGTTGCTCAACATCATTAATCAACAAAGAAATAAAAAATCAAAACCACAGGGAGATACCACCTCATGCCTGTTAGAATGGTTATCATCAATAAATCAACACAAATTAAGTGTTGGTGAGGGTGTGGAGAAAAGGGAACCCTCGTGAACTGTTGGTGGGAATAAAGATGGGCGCAGCCACTGTGGAAAACAGTAGGGAGTTATCTCAAAAATATTAAAAATGGAACTTCTTTATGACCCAGCAATTTCAGCCTGGGAACATATTCAAAGAAACCCAAAACACTAATTCAAAAGAAGATATGCACCTCTATATTCATTGCAGTGTTATTTACAGTAGTCAAGATATGAAAATAATCCAGGTGTCCATCTGTAGAGGAGTGGATAAACAGGCTGTGGCATATATACACAGTGGAATCCTACTCAGCCATAAACAAGAATCAAACCTTACCTTCTGCAGCAGCATGGATGGCCCTGGAGGGTATTATGCTAAGTGAAATAAGCCAGTTGGAGAAAGACAAATACATGTGACTTTACCTATATGTGAAATCTAAAGAACAAAACAAACAAAATAGATACAGACTTATTGCTACATTGAACAGACTGATGGGCACCAGAGGAGAGGGAGGTTGGGAGGCTGGGTGGAAAAGGGGAAGGGATTGAGAAGTACAGACTGGTAGTTACAGAATAGTCACAGGGATGTCAAGTACAGCATACAGAATATAGTCAGTAAGCTGGTAATAACTCTGCATGGTGCCAGGTGGGTATTGGAAATACCAGGAGGAACATTTTGTAAACAATATGAGTGTCTTATGACTATGCTGTATACCTAAAACTAATACAGAATGATACTGAATGCAAACTGTCATTGAAAAGCAAAAAATAAAAGCACATACTGAGTATGATATGAGTGTGAAGAGATTTAAAATTAAAATTATAAACTTAGAATATTCATAAATAGCAGTCAATGGGGATTCATGCTTTCCAAGTTCTATCTGCTTTTTATGTTTCTACCATTACCGAGTTTGCCTTATTTTGTTGACAAGAGAATTATAGTTTAACATTTGAGGCACTCACAATGCACTCAACAACCTAATTCCTTTTGTGTGATCCCCCAGAACTCACTGGTCCAAGGTGAGACACCAGATTATTGAGCTGAGATAATGGACCAAAGCATATTTGGACACCGGCCATTCTTGTTTGTCCAATCGGGGAGCTTCACACAGAATTCAGCAAAAGTCAACTGCACGTAGGCCAAAGAGCAGGTGTGGACAAATCGAGCAAGAAAGAGAATTCTGTAAACATGCTGGTGGGATTTCCAATCTTGTTGTGAAATGTATCTACATATACTTATTTTCTGTATTTAATTATAAGAAATTAATTAGTAAATATAAGTAATTATTATTAGGAATGTTGGTATTGCTCAAGTGTTTGTCACTTGTTTATCTCTACCAGTACTAACGGATTTCAGCGACTGTTCTAGATACTCAAGCACCAGGAAAAAAAGCACCAAATGTTGCTTTGTATCTCACATTTGAATATTATATGGACGGCTATCTGTTAATTAAAGAGGAACGTGCATACCTCAGATATCCCAGTGGGCTTCATCCATGCCTCGTTCTCCAGTTGGAGAAGCTGACCTAAAAAACAGGAGATTATCACTAAAAATACTTTTCAACTTCTATCTTACTTTTTCAAAAACAAAATTTCAGTTTCAAAGACCTCATGAGCCACTTATGCATCTCCATGAACCATAGCTTAAGAGGAGTCTGTCTTATCGTCATTTAGAAGTTTCCAGCAAACAAACGGGGTTAGGTACCATGCTCATCGCTCATCGTAGGCGGCGGGAACTCAAAATGAGACAAGGCACTGATTCCAGACTATTCAGTCCTGCTTTCCATCTACTGCTCAGGTGAGTACTTTAGCCTATAACTGCTTCATTATAAATTAAAAGGTATCTTTTTGGTAGCTAATGAAAGGCTAAATTTTAATTCATCTAATGGTCTCCTTAATGATATCTAATTAGGACATCTGTTATGGGTTCATGATGTTACATTCTTCATTTGATGTTTCCCATTAAATTAGCTTAAGGTACTCTTTTATTGAAAGCTCATTAATAATTGCTATATATATGTAATTTTTATTTATTTGACTTTTATGATGCTAGAAAATGCTTTCTAAGTAAGCTGAGTGAACTTGTTCTTTTTTGTCTTTTTAGTTAATAATTGGATTAATCTTATTAAGGATTTAGGATTTTCTTTTCCTTTCCTCAGAAAAATTTCCTAATTAGAGTACCTCCCTAGAAGTTCTATCATTAGCTAGACAGTTCAGTGACAATGACTCAATGATCAAAGTGATGATGTAATGAGGATACAAATGTCTGGTGTCTTTTTTTCTTTTAAGAATTCTGTTCTGCGTAAGCATTACTGTAATGTGGCTTTGAAATATCTTTGTGGGGGGAAAAAAAGAAGCCATTTTTATCTCCAGCTTGTAAAATTTATAGGGCCTTAAGTCTCATTATGAATTATGCTTGATGATTTTTCAAAACATTAGTGGGAAACTATGTCTCTAAGGTAATAACGTGTGCTTCAGTCCTTGTCTGATTTTCTTTAGTCTTAAAGATGACAGAATGAAAGGACTCATGAAGTTCTGATTTCTTTTCATATGAGGCTACCATATTAATATTTTCACTCTTAAAGATATTTCTGACTTCAACGTAAAACTGATTATACCATGGAACATTGGTTATAAGTTCAGTCATAATTCATTATACATATATATTTAATTTTTCCAATTAATTTCACAGGTTTTCAGAATTATTACATTCCATTAGGTATCCTTTAGTGTAAGTTATGTTCACTAGGAAACTACAAACTCATTTTGGTCACTGGTTTATCATGTTTTTTGAATTAATATTATTGTACAAATATCACATAATTCTATACTGCCTATTTCAACATAAATCTATAAAAATAAATCTATACAATCACCCGCCACACACAAAATCTCAACAAGAATGATGAAAGAAATCGCATTTGTTGAAATATCTGTGAAATAGCTTCTCGCCTAAAATATAACGCATAGCTTGGGGAAATAAATTATCAGCTCTCAAAGAGTCAAAACACAGGGATCTAACAAAGATAAGATCCAACATATGGCAGATTTCATTTATAGTTATGTAAATGTCCCCATATTAATCAATGGTGCATGTTATTTCTATCACAGTGAATCTTCACAAAAGTGGTTTTCTATTTTTTTTAATTATTTTTCTAATTTATTGGGTGACATTGGAAGTGGGGGTTTTTTTCTATTGAAAATAACAACTGATCAAAATCTATGAGAAGTGGGAAGATTTTCTCCATTAAAAATTTATTTTAAAAATGTAATTATGGATCTGAAGAAACTGATTACACAGAAATGAGCATTCTATAGCAGGCAAAACACAGAGTAATAAAATGTATATATATTTTTAACCACAGAATATAATCTATTGTACATAAAATAACGTAAGCTTCCAAGGTATATGAAACACTTTAAAAAAATCAATGAACTCGACAAATTCCAAGAACGAATATTTTTTTATGTTGACAGAACATTTCTTATTGAGTGAAGAATTTAGCAAACTCCTAGCCAAATGCAGGTTTCCAGTAAGTGTTCTGAGGAATATATGTGAATAAAGAATTAATTTTTAGGGGAATAATCATGGTAATTATCTTTATGCACTAAAAATGGCAATCACTGTTGATAGGATGCAGGAGTTGTAACTCAAAATGTTCACACTAATTTTCTTTATGAGCCTGAATAATAGGTTTTTTTAAACATACCAGCTCAAAGGAGAAAAGCTGATTAAAACTTTAGGCAGGTCCACAATGTTAGAGAAACAAAAGTAAGAATTCATGGCTCCTCAGCCAGAAAGCCTGGAGAGTCAAGGTGCCAGAGTAAGTTAAGTACAGAGAAGGAAGCTTACTTTGGCTTGATTTTTTCCCTCCAAGTATTTGGAAATCTCTAGGCTCCAGAGATTGAGACGTCTAGCAAAAAGGTAGAAGGTAAGAGTTTAAGAAGCTAGTCAGAGTTTTCAGTAAGCTCATCATTCATGGGAGGAAAAAAACAAACAAACCAACAAAAGATGTTCAGTACCTAGAAAGGAGTGACTGAGCCCAGAACATACAAGAAATATAAAACACGACAGAAGAGATGAGTGGAACAGAGTTTAAATGTTGAGTCCAGGAGAGGCAAAACTGGAGGGAACAGAGCAGAAACACTGTGTAAAGAGTTCATGGTTGGGCATTTTCTAAACTGATGAGCAGCATCAAGCCCCAAATCGACAAGTGTCACAAACTGCAGCCGAGTCAGCAAATCTTTAGGAACAGACAATAGATGGGTGGTTGCCTTGGTTTGGGGCTAGGAATGGGGACTGATCCCAAATGAGGGACTTGTTTGCAGTGACAGTAAGACTCTTACACCAAATTGTAGTAATAGCAGCAGCCCTCCAACAGATTACAGTGTATTATTGAACTGTACACCCAAATTAGTGAATTCTATAATATGCAAGTTATACCTTGGTAAACCTGTTCAAAATAAGCAAAAGCAGAATAAATATGGAGGAAACCACACCTCAAGCAATAAGAGGAATGCCACAATAAAAGATGAAAAGGATAGATATTAAAAGCACCCATATAAAATAGATACCTTCAAATTAAAAATATACCAGATTAAGAGTTGTCTTGTAAATATATAATTAAAAAATAGTAAGTGAAGAAAATGGACTAATTTTTTTGGAATTATTTAAAGTCAAGGGTCTTTGAGAGAGATAAAAAGAATGTAAGAGAAGTAAAAATGGAAAGAGAATATTAACATCAAATATTAGATGGCAGTGTCAGTGATTATATTAAATATAAATGGTGAAATAGTTCAATTAAAAGACAAAGATTATCAGATTAGATTTTAAAAACAGATATGTGCTAAAATTATATATCTTTTAAAAGAAGAGTACAAAAAGAATAAATCTTAACATTGGAATGAGAAATATTAAATAAGCAAGGGCTAACATGAATTAGAGTACCTGATATTTTTATTAGACTAAAAATTTGACTGTAAAAAGAAAAGATACTACTAGTATTTTAAAGATTATTGTATTATAATAATAAGATGGTCATTTGCCAGTAATATCATAATTCTGAATATCAATTCACTTAATGAAGTAACTTAAAATATTTAAAGCAAAAATTTACTGATATTAAAAGGCAGTTGGAGACAAAAGTTGATGATTTTAACCCAACTCTCCATAAATGAGAGGATATAAAAAATAAAAAGAGATATCAAAAAATTAACAAACTTAAAAAAAAATTAACAAACTTCACTCAAGAATAAGAGCATAGTGTGAATAATTTTAGAATAAATTTTCTTTAAAAGTGTGAATGACATATTTACCAATTATACAACAAAATAAAACAAAAATATATTATACAAAAAATTTTAAAGGACTAAGATCATACAAATTTTCTTTAACCACTGTAAATCAACCAAATAAATGAAAATTAGAATAATAATAATGTAAGGTATTCTAACTTTTAGAAAAAAGAGATATTCCCTAAATTAATGCTACTGATAACAGTATCTATATCCCAATAATAGTGTATGTATGAACATAAAATGGACCAATGATTTTTAGCAATCTATCACTAGCATTATAACTATTACTATGTACACTATTATTTCCTCTGACCCAAAAATTCTACTAAGAACTTTTCATATAGAAATAGACAATAAGGAATATACAAGAATTATTTTTATGGCATTCTTTATGACAACAAACTGTTTAAAAATAAAAAACAATCTGAAATGTATTCTCACATGTATTTAGTTGAATAATTATATGCATAGATAAACAAATAAATGCATATAATGGATAATTTTCTGCAACTGTTTAAAAGAATAAGATAGTTTTCTATATTCAGATAAAGAGATATATATGTAATGTAAATATTTTAAATTGGGGAATAATGCATATAGCATATTCTTATTTTTTATATAATTGTGTGTTTTTAAATGTATATAAAAATCTGGAATATCATGCCTCTGATTATTAATAACAGATATTTGTTTAGGGGTTAGGTTAAAAGTAATCATAACATTTATTTTACAACTAATTGTTGAGTATTACACAATTATGGATATTAGAAAACCATAGTAAAACAGAACTCATTCCATAAAATTACAGTAAAATAGAATTTGTGCCATAAAACTACTTTCAGAGCATCAAAATAATTTCACATGCCAAGAACATTTTGTATAGCCACTTCTGAGCGATGGCACCAACTGACCCTTGGGCATGATATATTAAATTTATAAGTCAAATAATCCTGATTCCACTTTTATGGCAAGCCAGAGAATAGCATCAGATTTGAAGCCAGCAGGCAAGATTAAACTGTTGAAGTATCTTTGTTTAATAGACTAACTGAGGATTTCTTGTGAAGGCTTTCTGAGAGCATTCTACTGCTCTTAAAAGATCTATGCAACCATGAGTGGCCCATCCTATAATAAGAGGAGCTCTGTCTCCTTTTGGTCTACGGTAAATGAGCCTGCAAATTGAAGGACTAGGCTGGATTCCGCAGCAGATTTGGAAATTAATGGCCTGAACCTAAGTCCATGAAGCAAATATTTTGATCAATACCCTGAGCAGAGATTAGTTTTAAATAATTTTAAAGGGTACTCAGGATCCAAGGACATACATATTCTTAACTCAGTTCCATAGTCACTTGGAACCTTGATGATTAGTACCTCCCAGAAATGTGTATTAAACAATGAAGAAACAATCGGTTGGGTCAGCATTAAATAAGATAGTGTCAGGCATAGTGTAAGTGTCCAGTGGTATTAACCAGTGCAAAACCCCTGAGGTGGGACCTGGTAAAGGTGAACGGTCCAATCTCATACAAAGAAAGGCAGGAGCGCTAACAGAGGCTCGGATCTTAGAAGGCCTGCAGGACGTTGTCAGGACTTAGGCTTTGACTCTTGACGAAATGGCTTCAAAAGCTTTTGTATGAAGGCCTATTATGAATTAAGGATCATTCTTTAAAAAAAATGATGTAGACTCTAGTTCTATGTGTGAAGAAATATAGAATGTTACAAAAAGGACAACAAACCACATTGCCACCTCATTCCACAGCTAGACTGCCAATTAAATTCAGTAATTGTGCCTTCTGCCATGCATACAAATTATTTAATATTCCTTTTAAGCATGCATTATTTTTTTTTCCTCCATGAGAAAAATGAGAACAAAAAGTTTGAATATTCAAGTTTTAGAAAGAATAATTCAGGCACTTACAGAATTAACATTTTTAGTTGCCTCACACATAATCTATTTGAAGCTTGTTTTGTATGAAACCAAGTTTAGCACTCCACTCCTAACTCTCCTTTGTTTCCTATTTTTATTACTTCTAGACTGTCCCTTATGTAGGTTCAAACTTCAGTGTTTCTTCACATCTTCTGCGCCTTCATCAATACCTGTGGACTTCACGACAGACAACAAGTACTTAGCCTACAGCTAACTCTTCTGTGATTTGTCTTTAATCACACTTCATACTGGGTCCTTCTCTCTCTCTCTTACACACACACACAGCACATAACTTAATTCTGTAAGCCCTGAAAGAAACACATGCAAACTTTACAAAACTTGTCACAATTATAAACAACACAACCAGGAAATATGACCACCCATCTCACAAGTATCTTAAATGGGCAACGTTCCCTTTCCCTAACAAAATGTTATGTAAAAAGAGAAATGCTTGTCATTTTATGTATTTATTTTTTACAATCTTTGACACTTCATGGATAATTAATATATATAATCTGAGTCATATTATAAACCTGAAAGATGAGTCATAAATGAACATATCGCTCAATGTGGTATTTTCACGGGTATTCAGCTAGGACTGGTAAAACATGTTTTTGATGAAAATATATGACCTTATTACTTGAGTTCCACACTGAATTCTGCATGTAGGAAACTCGGTTTAGAGTTATAAGACTCAGTGGACCAGGCATCCCATAATCATCTGGGATTCTGCATTGACCACAGCGAGGGTCTTGCTGTTTCTGCAATGAGGGAATGCATGACTTTTTTTCTAATGTTTAATTCATCCCATATCCTCAAGCACAGCAACAAAATAAGGTGCAAATTAGTACCAAAAAAGTCTCCCTCTCTTTACATTTCTAAATTCAACTGTTCAACCAATTGGCTGGTTTCCACATAGGACCAGAGGAGCAGGACCTATGATTGACATGGCTCACATAGTGGTCCCTTCGAGCTGTAAGGATGATTCCCAGGGATGGGACAGTGACCACACAGCAACATCACAACTTCAAATAGAGGCCAGGGCAGAGGGCGGGGGGAGGTACTTCTTAGATATTGGTTAAAGGATGTTCAATGAAAAATCCAAAAAGTAAGATATTTCTTGGGCAGACTCTGTTACAGGATATACTGGAACATCAACAACATCTCAATGGTGAAGGGGGAAGCCAAGATCTGAGGGTAAGAGAGACGTGGGAGTTAGCACGGGCACTGCTTAACGACATACAGTGTGTCCATAAAGTCATGGTGCACTTTTGACCTGTCACAGGAAAGCAACAAAAGACAATAGAAATGTGAAATCTGCACCAAATTAAAGGAAAACCCTCCCAGTTTCTGTAGGACGATGTGGCAGTATGTGCGCATGCGCAGATGATGACGTAACACCGTGTATACAACGGAGCAGCCCACGGCCATGCCAGTCAAGATGTACATGGTACAGAGGAAAGTTCACTGTGTTCTGTGGCTCGCTAAATTTGAATCCATGACCAAAGTGCCATGTGAATATCAGCACGTTTATAACGAAACACCTCCACATAGGAATAACATTACTCAGTGGGATAAGCAGTTGAAGGAAACAGGCAGTTTAGTGGAGAAACCCCGTTTTGGTAGGCCATCAGTCAGTGACGAGTCTGTAGAGGCTATACGGGATAGCTACCTAAGGAGCCCTAAAAAATCTGTGCGTGCATGTGCTCGACATTACACCTAAGCAAGACTACAGTTCATAAGGTGTTAAAGAAATGTCTCTGTTTTACGGGGTACAAATTGCGGCCGTTGCATGCTATCAAACCGGCGGATAGACCCACACAATGCGTGTTTGCTACAGATATGCTTCATGAGATCAACAATGATGCAAGATTTTTGCAGAAGATTGTGTTTAGCGATGAGGCAACCTTCCATATCTGTGGACATGTCCATCGCCATAATGTCTGAATATGGGCTGCTGAACATCCTCATGCCTACATTGAGTATGAATGTAACACCCCTAAAGTGAACGTGTGGTGTGGCCTAATGCATGATAAGGTGATAAGCCCATTATTTTTCGTGGAGCAGTCTGTGACAGCAAACACCTATCTTGACATGTTGGAATTGTATGCAGTGCCACAATTTCCAGCAGGTGTCATCTTTCAACAGAACAGCGCTCCTCCACACTACGCCACCATTGTTCGTGAGTTTCTGGATAGAACATTCCGCCGGTGGTGGATAGGCAGGGGTTCTGTCAAGCCATGGCCACCACGATCTCCCATCTGATGCCCTTAGACTTTTACTTTTGGGGTTATGTGAAGCAACATGTGTGCATTGAACGTATCAATGACATTAATCACTTAAAAGAGAGAATCACAGACGTTATTCACTCTGTTACACCAGACGTCCTTACCCGTATGTGGCAAGAACTTCACTATCATTTAGATGTGTGTAGGGCAACAAATGGAGCCCACATAGAACTGCACTGAATAGGTATGAAACTGGGAGAGTTTTCCTTTTATTTGGTGCAGATTTCACATTTCTATCGTTTTTTGTTGCTTTCCTGTGACGGTCAAAAGTGCACCATGACTTTACGGACACACTGTATATTAGAGCCATTCGTTCAAAGGACCCAGGACACTGACTTAATTCACAGAGCTGTGGAACCTAAGAGATTTCAGTGTGGCAGGGGACGTTGGAACAGAATTGTTAGTGAGGAAACTGACGTCAACCAGGCAAGAGCACGTGATGCCCCTGGCTTAGTGTCTGTGTGGATACTGGAGACTGTATCGAAACAATAAAAAATTAATTCCAAGGGAGGAGCACATGGAGGAGAGTGAAGCCAGATGAATGGGCTGAAGCTAAATGTCCAAGTGATGTCCTCAGTCCCGACAGCTGCAGAGAGAGAAGGAAGGCCACGATGACAGCTTTTCACGTCCAATCGACAGAAACAGAATATTTCAAACGCGTAGGAAGTTGTGGGACGAGCATGTGGCATTTCAAAGTGTCTGGGCTGTCTGTTGATGCCCGGGGCTGATGTCCCTCGGGAAGTGACCAAGAGGGTTTCCTATTTCAAGTGCATGAGCACTGAAGACGCTTTATCCTAAGCTCCTAATGCACAGGCCGGCCTCCGATGACAACAGTGATGACACTTCATGTCCACTTAGTGAAAGGATTGTCAACACATCTGCAATTACAATCCTTACCCTAAAATTTTCAAGCACTTTGATTAGATTTATGAAAAGAGTAGGCAGCTTCACCAAAGATAGCTCATGACTCACAGATACTAACTGAGTCCCCGCCCGGAGTACCTTACATTCTCAAGAGGAAGATCAGGGAAGCCCCGGGGTGACCATTAAGCTGTTCAAACAAACCTTTACTCGTTTCTCATGTTCTCCATAGACTTGGATTTGCTTTTGTTATCTAGAAACACAAGGGAAGCCATTTTTCTCCTTCAGGTTTTGTTTTTTCTCAGAACAGTTTTTTTTTTCCAACATGGATATCATAAGCATTTTTCCTTAGATAGGCTCTGGGCCAGGCCTGTCTTAGATGCAGGTATCAGGAACATCTGAACCCAAGTGTGCATCATCTGTCAGGCATCCGAGGATGTCTGCCCACCTTGCTTGAAGCTGCAGCTACATGAGATAGATCACAGACAATAGACTTACATTAACAAAAGGCCAAAATGACCCTGGAGGCCAGGGCAATGGGGACTGAGATGTGAAAGGGCCCCGGGGAGACAGTGGAGGAACACATGGTGGAACAGGAACGTGTCAGTACAAATATCTTCTGACGTCTGTTTCAGATACCCCCAACCCCCAGTGGTAATCCTCTGACCTGGTTCTGTGCCCAGCGTCACAAAGGGTTCAGTGACCCAGGATGTAGACCTGGAAAGAGTGGCTGGCAAAACAGCTTCTCAGAAGAAGGCAGTGACTCTCGTGACCAAACCAGACTCATCTCCAGGCACAGCGCCAATAGTATTATTTGCCCGATAATGAGGCATTCTCGGTGTCTCTGCCGAGAAACTGGCCAACATATCAAGACCTTTCAGAGTTTAGAAGCACCTTCTATTTTCCAGGAAAACTATAGGCAATTTTTGGCTCTTTTTCCAGTCAAAGTGGTGCATTTGCTGCTCCCCAACTCTGTTCACTATGGGTCACCACCTGTTGTGACTCCACTCCAACATGAACAGCACGTTGGCAGGGCCACCCTTCTCTCTGGTGACTACTGGTGTGGAGTTGATAGATCACTCAATCCCTTTTAAGCAAATAAGAGGCCAGACCATTGATCTGGCAAAAATGAATAACATCAAACTAGGTAACTAGACATTTAAAGCGAACCTGATAAGTGTTTGTGTTTGTTGCAAAGGCCATAATAAGCACATGGTCAACATCCAAGTAACCTCATTACTTGTGTTGATTGGCTACTACTAACAGTTACTTGCGGAGAAATGTGTTGGCTGGTGATGGTTTTTCCTGTCTTTCCCACACATGAGAGGTCACGATCTCACTTGTTAACGATTCCACGTGCATCTTCTGTTGGCTGGCGTCCGGGGCCATGGCAAATCCAGAGGCGAGTGCGTATGAATTGAAGTGGGATGTGGTCATTCCATCTATCAGGGAGAAGGAAAACCCAAGGGCTTTACTGAAATGCTAAGTCGGGATGTGTGTATGCGCCTGCGCGTATGCACATGTATTTATACATATATATCTGGCTGGGAAAAAGGTAAAACAATTCTAAGAATGCACTGCCCTGAAAAAAAAGAAATTGAAGTTCCCTCACAGGTCTCAGTTATGGGAATGGATGGGACCCCTTATTTTCTCCTTCGCACACCACCCCTGACATGCAGTTTGGACGGAATCCCCTTTTTCGCAGTCCTTCAGATTTTTCTTTCCTCTAATAGGCTTCTTTCAACACTGAATTCCCAATTTTGCTCTCCCTTAACCAAAACCCCCTCCTCTTGCCACATACCTCTCCTTTCTGTCTTTACTCCACCATCTTCTCAGGGAACACGTGGACCGGACCCTTCCTCCCATAGGGGGTCCAGATGAAGCACACCCAGTGGTCCCCCTCCAGCAAGGAGACAGGGTTTTTCTGAGGGAGCTCCAGCTTTGCTCCCTACAGCCCAGGTGGACGGGACCCCATATGGTAATATTGACTACCCCTACCACAGCCAAGTTCCTAGGGAAAATACCTTGGTACCATATCTCCCACCTCAAGCTTGCCCCCATGCAGGACTGCTGGCAGTCAAAACCACTGGGCCATACCTGTCTCTGGCTCACTAAAAGATTGGACCCTGCAGATACCCCTGTTGTTCCTGTTCCTTCCACCGGGAACCTGCTGCCAGAGTAAGCTCAAGCAGGGAGCAATGCTGTTCAATGAGACTGGCCCAATGGAAGAAAGCATCGGGGTCCTCCACCATTTGAAGAGAAACTGCACAAGGACCTCTCCTTCTACAACCTGCTTAACTCCTGCTGGCAGCCACCCATCCTCACCTGGGCTGCCCCTATCCTAGGTCCTTTTCTAATTATCAACATATTACTCATATTTACTCCTCTTTTTTAAATGCTTATGGGACCACATCTGCGAAGTTTCTCGAGTCACAGTCAAACAAATGTTCCTACACCTATATACACGACTCCCTTCAGAGCTACCACCTTCCGACCTTTCTTCCCTACAACGCCCCTAAGCAGCAGGAAGTAGTCAGAGGAATAGTGATGCCCCTATCTAACATAAAAGGTTGAAATGTGAGATGGGTTGGCAATGGGGGAAGGTCACATGAGGAACCAGACCCAGGAACTTTGGCTGGAACCGCCCACACCCATGCCCACCAAACGAGACTTCCTGGGAGCACTTGGAAAAGAGCGACTGTCGTCAGCCAGTGAGATTTTGGCTCATGTCATATCAACTCGCCTTCATCATGCCGACCCTATAAATTACCCCAAATGGGAAAATTCATGCAATTTCTCTGGCCCCCCTTTCACGGACCAGAGAACATTGTCTAGGAAGAAGCTCTACTAAATAAAGCTTTTGCTATTATTCCACACTTTGTGGCTATGCCCTTCCTTCTTCCTCGGTGGGAAAAATACCTTACAGACTCCACAGTCGTGCAGAGCACAGAAGCTTATGTCTGTTGCAAACGCCTCTGCTGATTTGTGATTTTCTTTTTTGTGAAAAGAGAAGCCAAGTCTAGGTGGGGATTCACAACAGAGCCCCCAGCGTGAACTTAAGAAGACTGTGCAAAAAGGATCTGGGAAAAAAGCAAACAAGCAAGCAAACAGACAAAGCCCGACCGCTTCCAACAGCACCAAACCTACTATCTCAGATGTGACTATGCATGTGTGGGGTCGGCGGTGGTGGTGGGGTGCTCTTTGACCCTCAACCTCATTTTCAAGCATGTTTTTCATATGAATTAATGTTATTTACATATGTAAAATCAAGCAAGCAAATAAAGACTTTCAGTGTCTCTGGAGAAGAGGTCTGATCCCAGTTCTGTGATGACTTGCAGATGACGGTAAAGACCATCCACATCCAGGGAGGTATATAAGCGAGAGTTTACCACAACCTTGTGTAGGTTTGGGAGAATTATTCCAGCTGCGGCACGAGGAACAGATCAGGATGGAACACAGGTGGCAGCTTTGGAACCACTAATGAGGTTCTTTGTAAATGGTTCTGAATAGCTGAATAGCAGAGAGCTGGTGGCAGTCCTAATTAGTGGTAAGAGCAAAAAGGAAGAGACATCTGAGCAAAAAAAATTAGAGGCTTAAATGGGATTAGTTGCTCACAGATGAAATTCACAGACAGTGAGGAAGATAATAAAACCAGGATAAGGTCCCACTTTTCTGGATACACCAGGTAGACGCAGACCAAAATGATCAAAATCCTCCGAAAGTTCCTGAAATATATCTGTACATTGACTCCTGGTGAATCAACGATAGGACAGATGGAAACATGATGCCAATCTTGACGTTCAGAAGAACAGGATCCTCGGGAATCACTGGAGATTTCTGGTGACCGTGACGATGAGAAAGGGGTGACCATGACCGAGAAGGTCCAGTAGGAGGGACACTGCTCAGCAGTGTGCTGCATCACCCGGGTCGACGGGGCTTGGGCACAGTCGAGGCCGACCTCTGCCAGCACCTTCATCCCACCAGAGCAGCGGGGGTGTGACCCACAGCTGACACTCAGCAGGGAGAGCCACTGTGAGGGTGCAGTCATCACGGTCACCAGTCATCAGCGGGGTATTGGGGCAGCTCCCCCACAAACGTCAGCAACTAGAGCAAGGGAGTACTTAAACTCTCCATCCATCTGGTTTCTTAAGGAAAAAGGATACCTTCACAAACAGAAAGGGCCCCCCGCATGTGGCAGAAAGAAAACTGACTTCCACGTCACCTGACCTGGGATTGTATGAAAAGGCTGAGTGTCACTGACGAGCTACCTAGGAACCTCAGTTTACTCCTTCACCACCAAGGTTGGTTGCTGTGCAGAACGGATGTCATAATTACAAAGGCCATCAGTAACCATGAGGATAGGGGAAGGGCAGACTTGAGATAGAATAATATTTGATTCTCTGTTCATCTCACAGTAACTTGTTGACCACTGCGCTGTGGAACCTCTCCTGGTCCCCTGCAGGTCGTGAAAACATGGCTCTTAGAAGAAATTCGCTAATTCTTAGGCGGTTTCCATGCTCCGTTTGTGAGCACGGGTGCAGACTTGCCTTCAGGAGGCTTGCTGTGTGTCTTTGCAAATGCTCCACAGTAATACATGGACAGGGGGCAGGGTGGGTGGGGGCTGAGGAAGAAAAGTATCTGAAGAAGCTTTAAATAAGCAGATGCTTACTTGAAGCTTCTGTAATAATATTTTCTGAGCATGTGACATTTTAAGTGCTTTATATAACTCATTGTTTATCGTTTTAGGTCATAGCAATAACATGATGGAACAGTTCATACGCCATGTGCCTTGTGCAGAGGAAGAAACAGCTGCACAGCAATGAGCCCAAGGTCACAGAATTAGGGATGGAGTTGGGCTGTTGCCATTTGTTCTTATTACGCACCTTGTGTGAAATGAATTACAAGTCTGTGTGAGAGGCAGAGAGGCACACTTCACTGCACAGACTCCTTGTTGCACGCTGGTGTAACAGTAGTAGATCTGTAAGATCCTATTCCTTGTTGATCATTCCCCTCTTTGCCATCCACTTCTCTCACTTTTAGCACCTAAGTCATTCTGTGCCCATTACCTTAAGGGAGGGGTGTATGAGGTTGGAGGGGGAACATGTCCTCTTGGCCCCATCCTGTGCATAAGTTTGAGGGAGGTGTTGACTCAGATAGTATCTCAACATCATAGCCTGTATCTTCCTGCCAAGGATTAGTACTATAAAACAATGAAGAAATCTTTATAAACTGACATAAAATCATTCATGGACATAGTGTAGAAAGAAACCCAATGCAAAATCATGCCTACATGGTTCTTCCTTTCATATAAACAAAAAGACGGGAGTAGGAAAATACAAATGTGCTTTGAGTTAGAGAGAGAGAGAGAAGGTTCAGATTTTGCTAAGCTCGTTTTCTGAATCTATCAAGGAATTGATATCTTAGGAGTCTGGTATAAAGAAAAATGAGCATGCTCCCTTCCCGGTCAGCCATGTGCATTCGGCTCAGCTGACTCTGAGATCTAAGTATAGAATATGTGCTGTTTTGGTCATCCCCAGAATAAGAACAGAGAGGCTGCCCAGTGCGGGGCCAAGAGCCATTCATATTCTCCCATCGGCGGTCCTCGGCGGTCCTCCACCCATGACAAGTGAGACTAAACATGGGGCACGGGGGTGGGGGGGGCAGTAAAGTCATTTCATGGAGCACCTTACCCAAGAAACTTATAAATATGTTCCAAATCTCTCCAAGACTGTTTTTATTCCAAATAACAGTTAAACAGATCCCATTCTGGCCATGCATCAATAGCAGAATGTATAAATCTATGTTTAACTAAGATGATAGAATCTGGGGACAAGACCTTATTTAGGCTGCTAGGTAGGAGGCTTTTGGGGGGAAATGGAGAACATACCCTAACATCCAATGTATATTTCTTCACTTATTTCTTATAATTATATTCTCCTGGGGCACCATAAGGCTTTCCTTCAAAGTAGATGTTCCTTAATATTTTTTTAATGTTAGGTTGGGTGAATAGATGAAGAGTTTATGAGCTAAAAGTGGAAATAGAATTCATACTCTATCACAGTTACTTTCGTATAGTTTGAAAATCTATAACAAAACAAACAAAATAAAAGAAAAAACACCACTGAATTAAAAATGGTGTCCACAGGGTCACCGTGGAAATCACCTGGAAGACCAAGCAGAAACAGAGGAAGAGAGCATCTCACCCTTCGCCTGTCTCCTTCCCCTGAAAACACCACCTTCTCTTTACTGCTTTCTGCACTAAAACTAGAAGTAAAGCCTTCTGTCTGGTCCCGAGTCCACATCTCCTTCCTTCGTGCTTCATCATACGTCACAGTTTCTTCCAGTCCAACCACTCGTGAGCCAGGACGCCCTGAGATGCAGAAAAGGTGGTCTAACTGCTTGGTGAGTGTTCGCTAAAATAAACTGAATCCGCTGGTGCTGCTTTCTAGGTATTCATCCCCAAGTGACTGAAGAGTCTTATAGATGTGTGTTGAATTAATGTGATGACAGTGATCTGTGTACGCAGAGTGGAACCAGAGACAAAGGCTGGGCCACCCCCTGGCCATTCCCAGCTCGTGAGATGAGGCCATGTGATGACACGGAGGGAAGTCTGCCTGGTCTGTATTTGTATCTCACTGGCCACTGTTCTGGAACACGGCACAACATACCTGCCAGACTTATGTCAATGAACACCTGTGATGGGTCGCGGTGGTGTGCTACAAAAGAGTCACCAAAAAGTATACTAATTACTGCTTGGAAAGATTATTAGAAAAAATATTTTAAAACACAGATTTATGCCATCCTCTCTATCCTATTTTTAAATGCATTTACTCAACTTTTTCTTTTCTATTTCAATTAAGAACAAAGTATTTAAGTTAATTTTCTAAATAAAATAAAAAACAAGAACAAAGTCTTCACTGAAACACTCAGTAGCAGGTGACCAATACAATCATATTTTTTTGCCATTTTTATTTTGTACAGTGTAATATTGAACATCATGGATCTCACAGAGTTATTCTGATGACTAAAAACAATAAACTATTTAAAGAACTTAGCATAGTGCTTACTGGTGTAAGTATTCAGTGGGTATTAAGCAAGAAATAAACTATACAAGTAATTGTCTAAACATACGTAAATGTTTAAATATTCCAATGTTTGTCGTTTGTTTTTTTAAGGTGCAAGAAATAGAATTGGCAGGCTGTTTCTTGATTATTTTTATTCCATTCAGTTGCAAAAAAACCCAAAAAACAAAAAGAAAAACAACAACCCTGAATAACAGCAAGCAGTGGTCAATGTCGGAACTGTGAGGCAGGAAAAGAAACAATTTGTCTTCACATCTGAGCCCAAAGAACAGACCTAAGTCAGAAACACAGAGGACAGCTGAGTTACTGATGTTGAGATGAGAGCTAGAGAAAGTCGTCATGTAAGTAATCCAGGTCCTCCATCTGGCTTATGAAACTTTCAGTGACTGGAAAGTGATCTGGCAAAAATCCTCACGCTGGTGCGATGGTCCAGGCCGGATGCCGCAGTCAAAACACCGGCTTCTGCATGAGAGTTGAGTGAAGATCATGACTATTTCCCAACTGAGTAAGGAGCAGACGGGAGATTAAGGCGGGACCACTGGGAGAAAAGAGCAAGAAGACAGCGGGCACGGGGGTGGGGGGTGACTTTCTCGGGCAATAACCCAGGAACGCAGTGGGAGGATGGAGAAGTCACTGTTTTTGTAAAACACATGTTTTATCTGCATACAGTATCGGTTCCCTACCATCGCTGGAACAAATGACTCAAACTGACCGGCTTAAAACAACACAAACCAGCCCTGGCCGGCTGACTCAGCGGTAGAGCATCGGCCCGGCGTGTGGAAGTCCCAGGTTCAATTCCTGGTCACGGCACACAGGAGAAGCATCTATCTGCTTTTCCACTTCTCTCTCTCTCTCTCTCTCTCTCTCTCTCTCTTTTTCTTCCCATCCTGCAGCCATGGCTCGATTGGTTCGAGCACATTGCCCCCCTGGGCACTGCGGATGGCTCTGTGGAGCCTCTGCCTCAGGTGCTAAAAATAGCTCAGTTGTGAGCATGGCCCCAAAGGGGCAGAGCATCAGCCCCACACAGGGTTCCCATGGTCAGGGCACATGCAAGAGCCTGTCTATCTCTCCTCCACTCAACTTGGAAAGAAGAGGAAAAAATTGATTACCTTGCAGTTCTGGAGGTCAGAAGTCTGCCACGGATCTCACAGGGCTAATGTCCAGGTGTGCGCGGGGCTGTGCTCCCCCCTGGAGGCGTGGGCAGGTGTCTCCGTGCCTTTCCCAGCTCCTGCCCTCCCCCCGTGACCAGCAGCGTCTTGCTCTCACTGGTCACCCTGCAGCTCAGAGGGTGTGGGAGGCACTGGCCCCCCGCTCTCCTATGGGGACTTCTGAGACATGTCAGCCCCTCCCTGGACAAGTTAGCCTGAGCTCTGTGAGGTCTGTGGACAAGCACCCCAGGTCCCTTTGCCATGTGGTGACATAGTCCCAGATTCTGGAGATTGTGCCGGACATTTGAGAAAGTCCATTATCCTGTGACCCACACCCGCCCCTCACCACCACCATCACCGCCAGGATCACAGCACTTCCACTTCCAGGGACTTCTCCATTAGCTGTGCTTTCTATAATATAGCATTTAACTTTTTCTCTAACAGTACCCGGGGGAGGGGGCGGTGGTGTTTCAAAGAAAAATGATGGAAAAAAAATTTGATTCCTGAGGGGTGCTCATACCCCAAACCTTACAACTTACCATGATGATGCTGTCAGTTCAGATGGGGTGGTGGAGTTTTAAACAAAGTCAGAGAATTATTCTGATTTATGTACTTGCTACAAAAAATTAGAACCCTTCTCAAACTATAGCTTTTGCTTTTCCTGTCTCATTTAAAAGATGTCCCCACAAAGTTGTACCTAAGATTCTACGGATTCTGATAAAAATAATTTATAAAATATTAATACTCAGATAAACTTAATATTTTGGTAATTAAGTCAAATTTGGTCAAGTCAAATTAACAAGTGTTAGAGCATACTGCTATGAAATTAGTTTTAGATAAATACGCTAAGTAAAATATAAAAAAATATTTTAAGTGGTATATATATTTTTACATTACACTGCACCTTTATTTACATCAAATTTCTGCCTGTTTTTTAAAAGCTGTATTATTGTTTTATCCGGATATCAGAATAAGTAGGTCCCATTTTTCACCCCATGCACATAGCTCTATATCAAGTCACTTAATTATAGAGATAACAGTTTAATAAATTGTAAAACGAAGACAGTGGACTAGAAGTCTGAGTTACACTCCAGCTATCATTCTATGGTGTTGAATAGAACATTTCAAAGTATGACCACGGAATGGTAATGGGTCAATTTCATGAAAACGTTAAAAAAAACTATGTAGCTAGCTGAGAAGTCAAAACAGTCATTGGCACGTGCAAAACTCTGAAAGCCCTTAACGAAGTCACTATTTAACATTGTTTAACCCAGAATAAACATGGGAAATGCTGGTTTAAAATAAAATGTATGGGTGTATATATATATACAAATTTCAAATGATGAAATAATTGTGTACTTCATGACATCTTATCGCTATTTCCAAAACTGCAGAGAAGTCGGAAGGAGATGGGACTTGACACTGCTCTCGGGCCGACACGTGAGCTGGCCACAGTGCGACAGATGCCAGCAGAGCACAGGAGATTAATGGGTAGGAGGAAAAGGGCGCTGTGACTCAGGGTGCTCACAGCTTCCAAAGTACAAGCATTTTCTTGGGATGTTTCCCGGGCTTTCATCGCCACAGGGCTGCATGAAGAGGACCAGAGGACACTATCACACACAAGACATGGCATTACAGTAGAGTGACACTGAGCTGAGGAAGGTCAGCGCACTGGCCTTCAATTTTGAGAGGGACATTCTCTTTATATCCCACGCCCACGACCACCTGATCTACAAAAATCTTTGAGAAACTAGTCCACGGCACACAGAACACATGCCTCACCCACAAGATGAGCACAAATGTAGAGATCCATGAGTATTACTGCCCGACACCTTTGTTCAAAGCTAGGAGTTAACGTGTAAGCAAAGGTTGACCAGTAGACCGTAAAGGAAATGCTTGCAGCTTCCACGAGGGGTTGCTGAGAATAGGAATGCTCCTGCTCCTGACTTCCATGTCCCTTTCATTTCTCTCTGGGTTGAACACTGACATCGGGGCAAGGAGGGGGGAGCAACCTTTCAGGACACTTGGGTTGTTGCTTTACATGCAGAGATGGAAACCACATGTAAAGAATGCCCAAGCTTGCCACGAGAAAGGGTTGGTTCTTGTGTGGCTTGTTCACACGGAGCCCACCCTGGACCCTGATGAGAAAGAAGAATAATCTTTTATATTTTGTGGTCTGTGTGTTTTAACAGCTTGGCCTTGAACCTTCTTAAATAATACAACCATAATCTTTGTTCATGGTATAGCATCCATTAGTTACATGGGAGGAAAAACATTTTTTTGAAATAATATACAGTATGTCTGTAAAGTCATGGTGCACTTTTGACCAGTCAGACAGTCAAAAGTGCACCATGACTTTACAGACACACTGTATATATAGTAGGAAGTTTAAACATACACATTGTGATAGAAAGTTGGATTCCTTGAATACCAATTAAAGAATCAATGAGCTTGTTTCTACTCTATGTTAAATTTCTTTCAAGAACATCTGGAGCCTGACCTGTGGTGGCACAGTGGATAAAGCATTGACCTGGATTGCTGAGGTCACTGGTTCAAAACCCCAGGCTTCCCTGATCATGTGGCACATGTGGGAGTTGACGCTTCCTGCCTCCCCTTCTCTCTCTCTGCCTCACTCTCTCTCTCTCCTCACTAAAATAAATAAATAAATAATTTAAAAAAGAACATCTGGAATATATAAATACATTTATAAAACATATAGCTTAAAATCAGAAATATCAGATTTTCTTCTGGGAATCACAGAGTAGAAGTGTGCTATGTAAGGGTTTTGTATCATTTAGATTATTGGGAAATAGGGCAGAGAGGATTGGACCATAGTAACAAAGTGTCTATCATATGAACAAGCAAATAAATTCAAAATGCATGGTGGGATCTGGAAAAAGTCTAATCCAGAGAGAGTTGAGCATGATTCACAAAAATGTGACCATTCAAACTTCAAAAATACAAGACTAAAATAAATTTCAGAGAGTTGTTTTAGATTAATACAAAGTATTAACCATCATGTTAAGATTCCTAAGGAAATAAACCAGAAAAATAATATGGAGACACATGATTAGAAAGGTTAGACCTGTCTTAGTGGTACAAAGCAAAAGATGTTTTATATTGAAAAGCAGCAGCTGTCAAAGGGAGCTTGTAGGACATGGGTGTTCCCAGGTCTCCCCTTAGGGCTCCTGAAGCAGAAATTCTGGGAGGGAGGGGGCATTGCAAGTCGGTGAAGTCCTGTGACCTTCTGTGATTCCAGCTCAGGTTGATGATATGAGAGCACCTGGTCTCAGGGATTTGTGGGAAACTTAAAAGGAGATGCATGACATTTACTTCTCTTCTCTGATAAATTATGTGGTGCGCTTGCAACTACATGGGTCACCTGGTCCTAAACTCCTTTAAAAAATAATGAAAAGAACCAACATATTCAATACTGTCCCGTTTAAGAACATTAATTCCATCTCAACTCTAACTTTGTAGAAATATAAATAATTTGTACAGTTTCCCTATATATTCTCAAACAGTTTACTTTTCAATCATGGTATTTTTCTCCTTGGGGGAAATTTTAACTTCCATAAATAATAAAAAAGTATGAACATTGATTTTGTGTCAAAGTTTTTTATCCATATATATTATTTGTCTATAGATATATTGAGTAGCTAGCTGTAATGGATTAACACCAGTTGGTTTTCCTGTCTCATGTTTTTTTTTTTAACATATCCAATTGTTCAGGAACTATAAAAAAAGTTAATTTTTTTTCAATTATAGTCACAGCTGGTGATTCTGAATTTGACCTTTTTAATGAGTATAATTTCATCTATTGGATTGTGTTAAATTTATTTCAAACATTTGGCTGTCGCTCTTGTCTTTAGCAAATTAACTTTTCAGGAGTTAATCTTCAACACAGTGATTAGCAAGTCTTTCTTTGGTTCAGTAGTTTGCTAGTACAAAATATTAACACTAAGCCCAGGGAATTCTTCTTAATCTTAAAACAAAACAAACAAACAAAGAAGGGGTCTGGGAAAAACAAGCTGTTATCCTATGATAGTTGCTATGGATACTAAACTGCTTCACAGATTGGAGCCATGTGGAAGAGCAGAAAGTATTAGCCATTTGATTAACTCATGATTTTATCCAGAAATGTATGATTCATGTTTTGTATGTTCTACCATTGATTGATCTATTTTCATTCACAGTTAAGACAACTTTAAGAAAAACACTCTGCCTCTTGATTTATAGTTTCTTTAGAAGAATAATTAAAAATACAGCAAGAATGTGAGAAACTTTTGAGTTCTTGTCTCCATCTTTTTCAGGTCCTTTATTCTTCTTTAGCCTTTTAGTTTCCCACTCGTTTTATGTCATGTTAGGTCAACATACATGACCTATCTCACTTAGCAAATTATACTTTCTCTTGTTCATTTTTGTGTTTAAAAACTGCTAAAGAATAAAACATTTTTTTCTATGATTACCTTTTCACTTTTGTTAAGTTATTCTTTAAAAATATTTTTTAAGCCTGACTAGGCGATGGAGCAATGGATAGAGCGTCGGATTGGGATGTGGAAGACCCAGGTTCGAGACCCCGAGGTCGCCAGCTTGAGCGCGGGCCCATCTGGCTTGAGCAAGAGCTCGTCAGCTTGGACCCAAGGTCGCTGGCTCCAGCAAGGGGTGGCTCGGTCTGCTGAAGGTCCACGGTCAAGGCACATGTGAAAAAGCAATCAATGAAAAACTAATGATTGATGCTTCTCACCTCTCTCTGCTCCTGTCTGTCTGTCCCTATCTATCCCTCACTCTGACTCTCTCTCTCTGTACATATATATATATATATATATATATATATATATATATACACACACACACACACACACATATATTAGAAAGTAGAATCCTAGGTCTCAGAACCTAGAAATATTAGATAATTAGCCTGGAAGAAAAATGAATTATTTAGACTACTTTTCCTTCATTGTGTGTGTGTGCTAAATTAAAATTTTTTACATTATAATTAAGTTAAATAAATATTTTAAAATAAGCTTTTCTCTTACTTTCACATATATTGGTTGGCATATTGTAATATATAAGAAAGTAGTTTGCTGGGTCTGGTGTAAAATTGAAATTTAAAAATAATGTTGTTAGTTACAGCATCATTATGCCAATACTATGTGTCTACATGCAATGGTCATGAATATAAAATTGAGGGGAAGATATTTCCTGGTTTTCCTATATTTAATTATACCTCATTAATAAAATCTTAAAAAAAGAAAATATGTACAATAAACTTTTCATTATAATTATTGCTGTTTTAATGAAGCAGTTCAAGTTATAAAGTCTGATTTTTGACCTGCATTATGAAGACTCTTGTAAACAAGCCTCACTCATAACCAGGTTATAATAAAAATATAAAGCAACCATAACATTTGACAAGAAAAATACACATAGTGTACAAAGATCTCTCCGGGACTATTAAAAGGATAAGAGCCAAGAGTTTTGGCAGTTCTGAGGTTCTTGGTTCAATTTTTACAAAACAAACAAAAGAAAATATGGTGAAATTTAGATATATTTTCCAAAGGTAAACACAAAATATTGAGACTTTACCACTTCAACAGAGCAGATAATTAAATAATTGCATTAATTATGAGTTGACGAAACACAAACAAACCTGATGAATTATTCATATAGATTAAAAATGTAGCAAAAATAAATTTTGTGTAATTTATTTTTTAAGATGGCAATAATACCAAGGAATTATTTTCAAATTCTAGGTATATAATTAGTTTTCCATTTAGTGTATCTCATAATATCCCACTGAAAGATGTAAAAATATATTTTTTAGGAAATTACAAATCTATGAAATGGAAGGTTTTTTTTGTTGTTGTTGTTTTTTACAGGGACAAAGAGAGAGTCAGAGAGAGGGATAGATAAGGGACAGACAGACAGGAACGGAGAGAGGTGAGAAGCATCAATCATTAGTTTTTTGTTGCCGTTGCGACACCATAGTTGTTCATTGATTGCTTTATCACATGTGCCTTGACTGCGGGCCTTCAGCAGACCGAGCCACCCCTTGCTTTAACCAGCGACCTTGGGTCCAAGCTGGTGAGCTTTTTGCTCAAGCCAGATGGGCCCGTGCTTAAGCTAGCGAGCTCAGGGTCTCGAACCTGGGTCTTCCGCATCCCAGTCCGATGCTCTATCCACTGTGCCACTGCTTGGTCAGGCGGAAGGTATTTTTGATATGGCTAAACTTCTAAGAAATAAAAATTGAGTCTTTTCTTAAAGTTGTTTTCATATAATCATGCATCCCATATAGATGGCACATAGAAACTTGACTCAAAAGCAATAGGATTTAATAAAGATTTCAGAAAGAGGTGCTGTATGAGCAAATGTGTATCAAATTAAAATTACTTGGATGTTCGTGAGTCCGGCTATACATTACTGGAGGCAGGGATGTCGGACAGAAAACCTACTGGGAGAAGGATTGGGTTGGCCAAGAGCAGAGAAGCTGGAGAGGAAGGAATGGAGCTCAGAGACACAGAGAAGGCAGAAGTAGCCAAGCTTTGTAATGATGGAAGAAAAATCCACAGTGACATCAAGCTCCTTAGTGTAAGTGATTGGCTGGATGAAGAGGCCACCATTCATCCCAAGAAAGACCACAGAGGCAGAGTAAGTGTAGGTTGGCTGGTGAGGAATGGAGGTGCAGTGATCTCCACTGTCAATAGGTTGGACAGGTAGCGTGCTCAAGGCACCTTTATGTGAGAAGGCAATGCTGAAGAGGAAAGAGCCCCAGGTGAGGCCAGCCCCGCACTGCACATCAGCATCCACGGGGTGGACGGAAGACAAGGCTGGTGTAAAGGGACAGAAGGCAGTGCCCGAAAGGTACAATGGAGGTTGACGGAGCCCCACGTCACAGAGAATGGCACAGGGAAGTGCAACACATAGCAATCACGCTAGCTGCTTGGGACCTGGAGAAGCGTGCAGAAGCATCTGTCCGTCACAGCCTCGCAGCAGGTAGACTCATTTTCACAACTGCCACAGGTAGGCTTGAGACTGCTATTGTCTGTCAGCCTTCCTGGTCCAGAGACAGCATCCAAGAATCTGTTAACTCTATGACTCCGTTTTATATCCCAGGATGTGCACTACCAGAAGGCTAGGTGCCATAGGTATATGGACTCGGTTCTGAATTCATCATGCTTTACATCAATGAGGAGAAACAGAGAGCTGTCGCCAGGTGTCCTTTATGGAGGGTTGTCAGTGAAATCTGGTACTGGTGCTATCTTAAGACTGAGTGGAAGACATGAGCTTCACTCTGGGAAAAAGTTGAAAATACGATTGTGACCAATTTAGTAATGAATACACTTAAAAAAAATAAAAGAGCAGAAGACACCATGTATTTTCTTAATTCTCCCATCAGACATTTTTATCTACCCATCTTCTGATTTAGCCATCAAGTAAAAACTCTTCCTATGTATTAATCAGGAAAGTGAAATTAGAGCCACTCTAGTTCCTGGTGGACCATCTGCCAATGCAAAGAAAAAAGAAAAATGTCATTTGCAAAGTGGACCATTCTTTTTCAAAGCAGAATAATTTACCCTCTCAGAGAGTAACCCTGAGGTAAGGCTGATGGTGTTATCTTCATTTCCATTTCCTCTGTGGTATCTCTGTGAGACCCGGGGCAGAGAAGAAGTGTGCCAGCTCACTCCTGTGACCCTAGGGACAACTTGCTGTGTTTCTCCCGGAGGAGGGAAGATGGGTGAAGACAGATGCCACAACATAGGTGCCAGAAGGCAGCGACCACCCTGGGATGTGGTTTCCTGGGTCCCTGGTGTCCCAGTGGGAAAGTGAGGTCGTTTGTCTTTTCCAGCTGTCCCAGTGGGGAGAGAAAGCCCACGGTGCTGCAAGTTCACGAGGGGCTGCCCTCACCAAGCCCTGCAGGTCCCGGCCACAGGCTGTGCCTTGTTCAGGCTGTTCCTTGTGCTGCTACTTCACAAAGATAAAAAACATTCAACTTTCCAGAGTGCTAAATGCCTATGATAGATGAGTGTTCCCTCTCGGCTGACGGGAGATCTTTTACTTCCGCCTGAGCAGACGGGCCCGCATCCCATTTCAAGTAAAACCCTGTGAGGGAGCAGCCATGCCGTGAGAATTCGGAGACACATGTGCATTCCTCAGATGCCTCCCAGAAGAGGGACGAGGTGGAAGGGATGATCTAACCAACAGGTCTTATTGTACAATGATGAGAGAGACTCAGAGTTCTCTTCTTGTTTATTAAACAGAATGCAGAGACGCGAGGATAGAGAATTATGTGTAACAGGCAGGCATTTCAAATTCCCATCATACAGTTGTTTCCAGTTGTGGAACTCGTTTCTCCCTGGACAGAGCCCAGGTCCTTGAAAATTAGCGAGCGAGATGTCTGCTGGTTGTGCATGGCCACCCTGGAGGAAGCCCTCTCATTCTCTCCTCAAGAGAGGTGTTTGTTTTGTTTTGATTGTGTGATTTTTCTGATATCCAAGCCGAAACCTTTTTTCCTCGTATCCTCTTGGGCTTTCACATTATCCTCTCCTGAACTTTCTTGTTACTTCTTATTCATGCTTTAACTTTAAACTCACTGGAAGGCATCTCATTGGCCCCGAGCAGGCTTTTGTTTTAGAAAGAGAAGTGTTTGGAAGGATGATGGGACTGGAGGATTATCGCTTGGGCGACAGGGGGTTAACTGGAGGAGACCCCCCCCCAGGAGTGAAAGGGACGCTATCAGCTGAAAACAGAAGGTCTGGGGCACTAGAATTCTCAGGGGCTGCCGCAGAGGCAGGGGCAGGAAAGGGTGACGTTTTACAGTCAAGAGAGCATCCCAAGCATTATTTCAGAGAGGACAGTGAGCGCAGGACTGTTAGTAAAAACTTGCGGGCTCCAGCACCGTTGGGCACTCAGTGGAGAAGAGGAAGAGAAAGGACGGAGCCTGTCACATTCAGCGGAACCCTGAAATCACCCAGATGTGGGATGGCAAAGGAGCATGGGTTTTGGGTGTCAAAGTCTCCCATTAGTGAGGGGAAATGACAAAAATAGATACAGAGTTAGGATGGCCAAAGGGCGTGGCAATTTCACGCGTCACCCTTCGCATTGTGAGTATTTTGCTTTACGTGGCAAAAGGGACTTTCCATAAGTAATTAAGGTTACTCATCAGTTGACTTTAAGGATTTTCCAGACGGCCCCAAGTAATCACATGAGCCCTTGAACATAGAAAGGGGAGGACGAGAGAATCAAAGCACAAGGGTGATGCAACACTCCAGCCTCAGCTTTGATGAGAGGGAGGACGACATGCCAAGAAATGTAGGCTGCTTTTAGGATCTGAGGTTGGCCCCCTGGTGACAGCCAGCGTGTAAATGGGGACCCCAAAACAACACCAGTCAGCAACGAGACTCTAGCAATAGCCTGAATGGTGCTGGAGAAAGAGTCTCCCAGACCTCCAGCTAAGGGACCAGACCATGGACACACCTGACCAGGGTGTCAGAAGATGCTCAGCAGGACACCCGGTTGCGTTCACCAGACTTCTGATACTTCTGAGCTATAGGTGACGAGATAATAAATGGATGTGTTTTCAGCTGCTAAGTCTGTGTTCATTGGTGCTGGTGGCAACAAAAAAGTAATTCATACCTAGTTGTCGTAGTGATAGTTCCACCTGCTCATAAGTTGGTGGAGGATAATAATATGGAAACAAAGTGTGAACTGAAAAGGACATGGGACAGAGAATAAGGTAACTTTAGAAAAATGGAGGGAACTTACTATCTACGGGGAAAGAGAGGTTTCAGGTCAGGCAGGCTATGGAGGGACGTTCTCAGAAAGCATTAAGAATAGACAAGATGGTGGGACACTGGCCCGTCGGGTTCTCAGGCTGAGCCGGCTGTGAGGGGCACAGGTTCTGCACCACGAGGGGCATCACTTTCACATTGCCTGGGAAGAGCAGTAATGGCCAGCTCGCATCCTGAGCACAAAAGATTTTATGATCTATGGTTATACTATATAGGTCATAAAAACCATGCCAGGTAAGGACAGGAAAGTTCATACATGATGTAAACTTGATGTAAAAATTTTCATTTTTTAAGAAAAGGTTAGCATTGAGTTGGGTAGTTCAGTCACCCCAGTCCAAACACCATATGAACCTTACCCTTTTCAAGAGTCAGAATCTTTGCAAAGCTTCTTCTTAATGCATTGTTGCTCCTTTTCTTTCTTGTTTGCCACGTTGACACCTTTTTAAAAAAAATGTTCAAGATGCCAATACATGAATGAGTAATTTTCAGTGAACTTATAATTCTTATCTATTTTAAGATTTTAAATTAAACCTTGAGCTAGTCAAGCAAATTTATACTGTCACATTTGGTCACTAAGTTATTTTAAATGAATATAACATCCTTCAAATTTTGAGAAGAAAACCATGTATCCCTGTGTATCTGAAGGGGCTGTGTCACGGGATACTGTGCTATCCAAGGTGACGATGTCACAAGAAAGACGTACTAACATTGAGGTACGGAAAGAACATCTCTGCGGATCACATTTGGCTATTGGCGTCCAGTTAGACATTTTTACTGGCCCATAAAACAGTGCTAGCAGCCGAATTTCGTGTTATAAAATAATTGTTTGGGGAGATTTATTGTTCTTTTTGTAAGAGGTAGTTCAGTTTTAGAAACATTCTTATTTTTATAACATTGAACTCTCTTGCTGTAAAAAAGTACCCTACCAGTTAAAAGTTGTACATATTGCAGTGAGTGAAGACATCACCATTCAAAACATACCCTTCCAAAAATGTCCTTTGTTTTTAAGCTGAAACATGAATGATATGGTTTGCTTAAAAGGTTAGTGTTGTGTGTATCTTGGAAGGGGAGGTCTGGGAAATGAATCACGGTTAGTACGTGTACACAGATTAACGCAGCAGAACCATGTCCTTCAGTGATCAGACTCTGTCGCAATCCCCTTTCTGCATGGCCTTATTGAGATGCACATGCTGTTGGACATGCCTGTGTTCACATGACATTTTCATTTTCTCTTACTGTTCATATACTCTCTCTGGTGCTCCGTGTGGTCCTTTATAACTGCTGCTGACCACAGACACTTGTCCAAAGTTTAAGAAATGGATTGAGTTAAGAAACTGCTACTGAGCTCTTTACACATGTGTCCTTAACTCCACTATAGCCTTTGATTTATTGCCTGTATAATGCAAAATATGATAGAGGAAGCTTGTGGCTGCCTAAGTCAATGTCTGGCCCATTGTAGATACAAGGTCATGTCGCTCACTAACTCAAGGACGCATCTTTTGTTCCAGACTACCCTGAGTGAACATGTCCCACATTTATTATACTAGAGGTTAGAGCACAAATGTTCTTTGCAGACTGCCATTTCATAATTCACAATCACTCCATGTGGCTCTAATTTTAAGAATCAGCTTAGACTTGGCAACAGAAGGGGACACACACTTTTTGTGCCAGGAGTCTGGTGCAGTTGAATTTTCATGCGTGTTTTCTGGCCCGGTGGAAGTATCCAAATACATGCTCACTTGGCCCCATGTGCTTTTCCTTCCTGTCCCAGCAGTGTAGAAATTATCTACTCAACTTTTAATCTCTGTATCAAGACCTTTTATAAGTGGTATCATGACTGATGATGAAGAAGAAACATAATTGTGCCAAATACATGTGCCAGCATTTCAGACAATGTCTACAGAAATTTGTAATTGGATTTGTGCATAGTTTAAACCATAGTGCTCCAGTATTTTTCCAATAAAATAAGGAGAATTAAGCAAACATTACTTACTCGGGACAATGATACAGCCTCTGGAGAAAATGTGGTATTTAAGGCATAAGCCACGACTTTGATGAGATTCTAATCTTCTTGGACAAAACAGAACTAAACCACATGGAAGATAGCGTTCATAATGCAGTAGTACCTCGGTAAGTTCTGAACTGCCCTAACTTAGTCGGTGCTGAGAAACTTCGGACAAACACACGGATAATGAAAGTGGAAATGTCAGGGAAAATGCTTATGGGGGAGAAATTCTAGCACAGAATTAAAACTCATGGACTTTGATCATATAGCCTGGGTTATATATAACCCGGGCAGCAATAGTTACAAGATATGTGACCTTGGGAAAGTTCATTAAAATGGCTAAATATCAGGAGGTTTTTTACCTCAGTAAAACATGAAAGTAAAATTACTAACTGGGGTTTTGATAAAGTTCCACGAGATAACAGTAGCGAGTAACCACAAAACACTATAGGCCAATTGCTCTTCAAAATGTTTTACGTGTATTAGCTCAGCAAATTCTCCCAACAGCCCTATGCGAGAGATACGATCATTTTTCTCTTTTATAATATCTATAAATGGAGGGGCTGCAAATCTGACTTCAAAGCTCAGGCACTTGAACGCTATTTTCTGTCACTCAGTCAATTTGCTGATATCACTATTAAAGCTCGAGAGAGTGAGCTATGTCCTAGACTTTGAAATGTTTCTGAATGTAAAGAGACAGAAGAAACATATACATAG
Organism: Rhynchonycteris naso; assembly: GCA_037038555.1. Lineage (NCBI taxonomy): Eukaryota > Metazoa > Chordata > Mammalia > Chiroptera > Emballonuridae > Rhynchonycteris > Rhynchonycteris naso. The sequence goes on along the minus strand of CM072999.1, from coordinate 133,859,703 downwards.
TAATGCTTTAACACATATCTACATATTCAGTCTATGAGATCTGATGGTACTTCAGGTGCATAAAATTGTAATCATGCCTTAAAGTAGATTTATAAATGTTAGTTATTATTTTTTATAGGTTCTTTTGTCCATGTCATACTTCTGAGAAATTAAGATCCAGGTGAGACTCATTGCAATTTTTTTTCACCCACAAATAAATCAACCGCCTGGGTAATTCATTACAGAGTCTATAACAATTCAATGGCCTTCCTTCTTCAATCAGAGTTCATGGGTGAATGGAAGATATCTAACCAAGACAATTATTAGTGAAGCTTAAACCTCAGCCATTGTTACTCTCAATAAAGCAATAGTTTATCAAAACATTGCAAGAGTATGAGATGAATCACAAAGTCACGCCTGATGAGTTTCAAAGGGCATACCTGTCTATGAATTCAGTTTTTTCTTAGACACACAGTCATCGTTGATAGTTCACGGAAACATACATGAAGAAACTGACCAGGAGTTTTAATATTCTCTGCATTTGAATATAATTATTCATATTATCCTGGACAAATTACTATTTGCTCCATTTCATAAGCAAGATAAAAAGGAGAAATTCTTTACTCTCTTCGGATTTTAAGTAGTTTGCTGCCTAGCAGTTATTTCCATTTCAAGAGAGGGAAATGATGATTATTATGTTGATCACGTAAATCTATTTAAGTGGGAAATATAAGTTGTCTTAGCCTCCGTATTTACTCTGGGAATTGGGTGCTGCTTTATCGGGGAAGCACATATTTACCTTTTGTTTCCTGTGTGACAGATTACTTAAAGATGTCACCACGATGGAAGAGTTGATTTCTTTCCAATGTAAATCTTTAGAGCTAAACTGCTCATAAATGTAGCTATCCCACTCGAGACTCCAGGTTTTGGGCTCTGTACGAGTCAATCACATTTTCTGTAGAAGGTAAAGAATCTGTAATTTTTGGAATGCTAAGTGCATATACCTAAATGTGTGGAACTATCGAAAATACCATTATAATGGCATTGTTGCCTCCAGAGATTTAAAATGAATAGTGCACAAAAGCGATGTGGACAATGTATTATTCACAGTGGGATGAGGTCTGTGACACATGGGGATCAGGGGAGAGGAGGGTGCTCAGTAGAAGCACACCCAACAATGAGCACCCAGGACTCTGGGAGGACAGGAGGATTCTGAACTGAATACAGCAGGAATCAGATGCAAAGAGGAGGTGGGGAAAATTGCAGAAAGCTGGTGAACTCCCCTCACCACCAGCATCATGAGCAAACTCCCTAGACTTCTACGCTCATCCCAGCCTTCAGTGCAAGTTTCCTGTCTTATCTCCCATTCCTGACCTCAGTATCCACTCTCTGCTCCAATCGGGCGTGGACATGTGCAGCTTTTAAACGAGCCCTGTGCCCTCTGGCCTGCTCTGTCGCTTTGGGGTGCTAAGCACTTGTGTGCCTCTTTCAAAGGCTAGAAAGCCTTTAACATTAGACCCTGTCTAATTACGACTCCTTGGAAAATTCCCGAAGCTTCCCAGTTTGTGAGTTTCTTACTTTCTTCAAACATGAAGCATTTTTTCAGACCATATACTGTATCCAATGTGAGTAATTCTACTGTTGTCTTTCCTTAAAATAGTGCACAATAACTTTAAAATTATTTACATTTTTATGTGCTCATATATATACTTTTTCAGCAGTTATACCCCTCAATTCTCCAAACAAGGGACGTATGTTCAAATCATGTTTTAGCATTTTAACACTCGGTGTGTATCATCTCTCTACCATTTGATAGAGGGAAAGAATAGGGACTCATCATTATTGATTGCCAATGTGTCAGGGACTCTTCAAGGTATATAAAATATGTCCACTTTCCAAACCCCCCAAATACCTGTAAGGATTATCTTCATTTTCTGTGACATAAAACTGTTGAGGATCACTGTAGCAGTAGAGCCCACCCAAGCACCTAACCAGCACCCTGAGGATGGAATCTAACCAGCAGCAAAGCCCAGTCTCTCTGCTCTAGCATGCCACCTCCTCTGTGCTAGCAAAAGAACCAAGACCCCCGCAGGGAGATTTGCTTCTCAATGTTACAGAACTGAGTGGTGTCAGGGTCAAGTTGACTCTCACTTCCGTGTAGCGGCTACACGCCTTTGCTAGAAGTTCGACCAGCAGCAACCACCCTCAGCCCGGGGTTCAGCCTTTTCCTCCCTTTTAAAATGGGGCTTAAAATAGCAGTTAGCCCATAAGATTTCTGTAGGAAATGAAGGAGGTAACACAAGAAAAGGACCAAACCCTGTTTGTTATCATTGTTGCAATCGTTATACTGAGTTGTCACACTGTTCCTTCTTTTTTCTTTTCTTCGTCTTCTGTGGCATAGAAGACAGACACCCGGTACTTATTTGCTTTATGGTTTCTGGTTTTGCTTTTATGACAGTCTCTCATTTCCAGAATATAAAAAAAAATCAAAACAATGAAATAATATTTGACTTCAGTTCAAGAGCTTGACAGTCTAGTCACACATAAGTGCTTGAGAGAAAAGGGTATAGTTGAGGCTGTCAGGAAAGCATGGGGACTGTCACACAGCTTTGGGCAGGTGGTGACAGGGGTCAGGCTGGTGCGTGAAACCTTCCTTCCCCTCCCCAAACGTCTTGCTGTAGAAGAAAGGAAACTCTGTCATAGAGGGCACGCCGAAAAGTGATACTATGTCAAATGAAGTGAAAAAATGTGCAAGTGCGTGTGAGTAATTGCTTCTCATGTTTAATAGAGTCAGAAAGATCGTGAATACATTAAGGGAGTTTTTAATATTCCTCAGGACCAATGAGTCCCTGTAAACTCTTGTATTACATCATTAAGAATGCCTCTGATCCCAAGGTCTTAGATTTATCCTCGCAGATTCAGTGTTGCACCACTGATTTATGGGTTTTATTCAGAATGCAAACAAGCAAAGGCAGTCCGTGCCAGATTTCAGGTGATGGTCAACACTTCCGTCCTGGGGCGAGGTGAAAAGAGAGGGTCATGTGATTGAGAGAAAAAATGTGAGGAAAGGCTAGAAAAAGGGCTAACTTGTGGCAGTAACAATACTTTCATCAAGCAGGGACATGACAGTCGGCTCACTGGTAGACCCAACAGTCTACCATAGTTGAGTGGCATTGAGGTGACCAGACAGTGGTGCTCAGGTATTTTATTCTAGAGACATTCGTCCAGAACATAGAGAACTAGTGGTTCCTGGTTTTCACTAGCCCTGATTATAAAGATGGAATTCTTATTTGATAAATAGCATTTTCACAATATAAAGCCAACTTAAAAGAAAAGGCCACAAGTGAGTGGAAAAGCTATTTTTTTTTTATTTCAATGACGTGGTTCCCATGCCCCAGAATGCTGAGTGCAGCATGTCTCCCTTGTGCGCTATTAGCATAGGACCCTCTAAATATTTTATGAGCTCATCGGAGCCTTACAGAAAATCTCATTTCCGGGTTATCGCTAACAGCACAGTCTGGGTCTGACATTGTTTCTCTTCCCTAAGAAGATGCAGACGTTCAAGCACATCTTTGCTCTGGTTTAGCAATATTTGGACATTTACGGCCACGACAAGAGATGGTACCAGACACAACAACATCTCATTTAGAAACCAACCCACTCATGTAGGACACACATTAATGATACTCATAGAAGACACAGCCCACAATACAGGGTTACCAACAAATAAAACAAAAATCAAACAAATAAACAAAAGAAAAATCTCTTCTTTTTTAGCTCTGATTCCAATATAAGGAAACCTCTTACTCTAATGCTATGCTTCCTATACAACACAAAATAATATCATCTATGAGTGTTCATGTGCATATGAACTACTATTCCTTTTGAAAAACTTCAAAGTACAGAATAACTTAAATTTTCATTGAAATTAGTCTGAGTCACAGCTAATTCTTTTGAGCACTCAGCCATTCTTCCTGGACAGAACAGAGACATCTGATAAACAGAGTACTTGAGGCCACCGCATCAGCAAGAAGAAATAGTTTTGTTAATCCTTTTACTCTTTCAAAACACAATGGAGCTAAATTTTCCTTTCATCACTAAGAATATCATGAAAATAAATTGAAATTGTTCTTCCTCTCAGAAGCTGATGGCCCAGGAGAAAGACAAGCACCTAGAGGCATCAGTGCACGTGCCAGGGCTCAGTGGAAAACTACTTGAGTCGGACGCGTAGGAGGGACATACGTAAGAACAGGAATGGTGAGGGGTGGGGACAAATATCTAAGAAGGGAACACTTGAGCTAAGTTTTCAGGTTATTTTTTCAGTGAAAGAATGTTTATGGAGAATATTGGTCTAAGGAAACAGAGCAAGTGGGTAGAACATTGGGAAACTTTAGAAAATGCAGGAAGACAGATGAATTCTAGGAAATAAGGCAGAAAGAGATGAGAAGAGAGAAATCAGTGTGAACAAGAAGGCAGAGATGAGGGCAGGGTATGTGTCTACAGAAGTTAAGACAGAGTCCTGGCACAATCTCCCTGAGAAACATCAGAAGAAATCATCCCTATGGACACCTGGATTTTGGACTTCTGGCCTCCAGAGAAATAAGACAATGAACTCTTTTTGTTCTACCCAACTTCTTTCTGGCACTCTCCCGTCATAGCCATAGCACAGCAGTAGGCCCGCCTCTTTCCTCCAGTTTCCCCTGGCGCTTGGGTTGGTGCTCAGGACCCATTAAACTGCCTTCTCTCCAACCTCCCAGAATCGTGTGTTCTTCTCATCTCAGCAGAAACTGCCTCTTTATATTTCCAGCATGTAACACCTGCTCAGAGAGCAAGTACACCTCGGCTTTCCTTGTTCCCAGAGTTTACCACGAAGCTCTTTTTAGAAGTGATTTCATTTATTATGGATGATTGTTTCCTCTTAGACCCTTATGCTGTTGTTAATAATTTATCCCCATATTAGAAATGGTTATATCCTCTATGATTTGATCTCCATAGGATATTTTTATTATTGTTTTTGTTAATAAATGTAAAGTCAGATAATTCTAGATTTACATTTAACCTAGAGTCAGTCAAAGGGAGGGAGTTTACTATAGTCAACATCAGTGGCCACCTTATCGCATCTCCTGCTGTATAATTAATTGCTCAAGGAGAGCATCCATGCACAGGGCTACAAACAACTTCCTCTCTAAATAGTTCTAGACTTTAAAAAAAACTGGCAAAAGCAGTTAATATAACATATATATATGTTAATATAACATATAATATAACATATATATACACACACACACACACACACACACATGTAATAGGAAATCAAAGCATTCAAATGTGACAAACAATATATTTCATATAGGAAAATTGGATGGCATAAAATAATTTGTGTTTATTTTATATGTACAAAAAATGTTATGACTATTAATAGACAGAGAAGATAAATTATTCTTCCCTGTTTATTTTAGCAGTAACTATTCTATCATTGTGAATTATATAAATTTACTTTAGTTGGAATAAACAAGTCAAGATCAAATTGATTTTCCTTTGTTTGCATACATTTGTTTATGAATGCATGCCATGGTATTTTATGATTTTAAGTTATTAGATGTTCTAAGTAATAACTTGTTTCTAGACATCAATTTTGACTAAATTTTTTTTTCACTTTCATCCATATGTTAACAACTTTCAGGGTCCATATTACACTCTAATTCCTACATGAGTATTTCTCAAACAACACTAACAGATGTTAAAAATAGTAATGGTATCTCTTTAGGTAGTTCACAGATTATTTTCTTATACATTTTATATTTAATCTTTCTTTCTTTTAAAATATTTTAGGCCCTGGATGGTAGGCTTAGTGGTAGAGTGTTTTCCAATGTGTGGATGTTCCAGGTTTGATTCCCAGTCAGGGCACACAGGAGAGATGACCATCTGCTTCTCCACCTCTCCCCCTTTTCTCTTTCTCTCTCTCTCCCCCTCCCACAGCCATGGCTCAATTTATTCTAGCAAGTTGGACCCAGGTGCAGGGTAAGGCTCCATAACCTCCACCTCAGGTACTAAGATTTGTTCAATTGCCAAGTGGAGGAGCAGTGCCTCAGATGGGCAGAGCATCACCCCACAGGGGGCTTGCTGGGTGGATCCTGGTTGGGGTGCATGCAAGAGTCTGTCTCTCTGCTTCCCCTGCTCTCAATTAAAATAAAATAAAATATTATTTTCAATAATGTTTGAGTGCAAGATTATTGAGTAGAGAGAGCATGACCTCTTGTTTCTTGGTTACAAACCTTTGACTACAGGTCAGCACATGGTAGAGCACAGATATAAAATTCCTAGTTGATTGGCTATATCAATCTAGTTTTACATAAAGGTGCTACTTCACACAAGGGAATTGCTTTAGAAGAGTTGTTTTGTTTTTGGAAATATAAAATCCCAAAGGAAACTTGACATTCCATTTCAAACTTCATGCTCCATTGCAGAGTATTCAAAAAAAAATTTAGGAACATAAAATACTTTACCATAGCATCAAGATCACAGACATGTTTTTGTATCATTCCTCATATAGTTAGATTTCTTAAAATACAATGTTGGAAAAGCACTTTGGCATAAAAACTGGCATCTGTTTGTCGCCAAGAAACATTCATTGAACATACAGAGGAGAGGCAATAATGTTATAAATCATGTTTGTGTTTTCCACAACAATTTTCTTGATGTGACATGTTTTCCTGTGAGAATGAATGGCATGTCTCTCTTCTGTGATTAGATAGCCCTGATACATGAGACCAGTGTCATAGTTTTATTGAGGCAGAAATGCTGTTTTTTGTTTGTTTGTTTTTAGAACATCATTTTTCTTTCTTACTCTGGAATAACGTCTTGAAATATGATTGATAGGATGACAGGAATAATCAAATGGTGGCATTTTTTAGTGTCAGATTGAAATAGCAATTCTCTAAGTTCACAGATAATTGTGTAGAACCACTTTTAAACAAATATAGTCAGTTTCTGCTTATATAAGTATCTAAAGGCCAAAATGAGTTGAAGATGAAAAGCATTATTAATATCCACATGAGTCATACATTTCATCAAAATGTCACTTAAGAAAGTAAATGCTAAGGTATGTCAGGTGGGAGAGATTGGCACATGCCAATTACCAACACAGTTGCAGAAAGGGGGAAACAGAGTCTTGGCAAGAAGCAATTATTGTCCCTGAAAAGAAATTTTTTCCTTCAGAGTGACTACAATAGGGTTGATGGTGCTAATTTTACCATCTAACGTGGTTGATGATAGGTGTTCAGCCTTGCCAAAACATCAGCAAGCATAATAGCTCAACAACATTTGTGACTGTTGATATCGTGCAAGACACAGAATGAGGCAAAAGTTGGGGCCAGAGACTGCAGTTAGCTGCACACAGCTTCCTTTTCACGTAGAAAAATGAACAGACCAGAAGACAACACACTGTGTCTATTTTATATTTTATAAAACAAATTAACAAAATGTGGTTTCAGTAATAATATATTTCTGAAAAACTGTGATCATCCCAACATTTAATGTTACTGACCTTATTTAAATTCTAGTTGTACCTCAAAACTTAGTATATCTTCTTTATGCCTTTTTTGAGGTATAGTTGACCAATAAAAATTGTCTACATTTAAGGTGTACAAAACGATGTTTAGAAATGTGTGTGCACTGAGATCACCACAGTCCATCCCATTAACATATCCATCACTTCACATGGTTGTCACTTCCTTCTTTCTTCCTTCCTCCTTTCCTTCCTTCACTTATATGTATATGTGCATCTATCTATTTCTCTATATGTTTGAATTGCGCTCAGGAGATGTTTGATGACAGGCTTTATAAAATACGGTAAGTGCATAAAGAGGGCACCAAGCATGCATCAAGTGCACAGGGAAACACCAGAGGGAGAAAACATGTGGGAGAAGCATCAGATTGACAATCAGAGAAGTGGTTCTAGATTTCGTGTTGTCATCCAAGGTGTTGGTTGGTCTGACTCCCAAGCCAGACACTCAGTAACAACCGCCACTGGAATATTCACAATGCCTACAGTCACCCATGTCTGGGCAGCCCCCTCTCTCCATTTCACCACAATGTAGTATCGATTTATGGGACCCTCTTTAGGTGGCAGACGCGACTCCAGTAAGTCATCCCACTCCTCCAGCCTCCCTGCGACATGAACACAATTATTCTATGCTTATGTTGCAGATGAGATAACCAAGAGCTAGCGGATCCATGTTTGAATGAGATTAAACAAAACAAACTGCACAATGAATGTGGTGATCTTGGCAGGGAACTCTAAGTGAAGCACTCTGCCTGAGGACATGGCTATTTCCAACAAAGCCAGCTTGCATGCGGATTTTCTTTCTTCCCTGCAACTGGATTTCCACTTTGCCACACGTTATCAGCAAAAATGAAAAACTGGAAAAAAAAATCAGAGAAACTACAGATGCTGGTGAACCTTCTGAGGAAATGGGGTGTGTTCAGAACCGAGCTACTAATAAATGACCCCCAGTTTGATAGAAAAGCACCAATAAAGGGAGCTGGATGTGACCAGGTCTGAGTTTACAGAGAGCAGAACACAACCTCTCCTCTCTCTGAAACTTCTCTCTCTCTCTCTCTCTCTCTCTCTCACACGCACACACACACACACACACACACACATACACACATATGTGTGTGCACGCACAGGAATGTTTTACATAATAATAACAATAATAATAAGATGAGGCTTTCCAATATGAACCATAAGGGAATCAGGTTAGAATTCAGTCTTTCCTGGCTTGTCTAAATGTGGATTCAGTGTTAGTCCATCGGACCTGGAAGACTCCTGCCCACTCTCTGGAATGCATGGAGTGTCAGACCTTAATTTGACTTTAATTTGAGTAGCTAGATGAATGTGTTTGAAAAGAACTCGAATAAATTCAAAGCAAGACACTAGGGAGAGCACAACAGATGTTTATGCTTCCTTTTGTTCAATTTTAGAGAATCAAATACCTTTTGAAGCTATTAGAAAGAACATGAGGAAGGTCATTTCTTGGCCAGAATGGCAAGAATATATTCAATCTCAAAAGCATCAGAGAATATAAATTTCTCCTACAAACAAATGCCTTTTATTCTAACCCCAGAGCACTGTTATGCTCATCCAAAAGAAGTTAAATGTAATAAAAGAATAACAATAACAAGTGATTAGACATGGAATTGTAGTGACCTGAAATACTCAAAGAAATTATTTTACTGGCCAGATTTATCCACAGAAATACACTGGCTTTCTTTTTTGGCAAACTAATAATTTATTTTAGCATTCCTTCAAATGTTATCAAACCTCTTAATTAGTGGTTTAACATAAAAACTCTGGTTGTTAATATTGCAAACCTCAAGGTGGGAAGTTAACAACGCTGCCTAGAAATATTTATTCAAAAAGAAAGAAAACATTCATATTCTGGCAAGGAAAACGTGCCTTGAAATTGTAGAAAAACAGGAGTTATCTGGTGTTTACACAAGTTCACGAAATTTTGTGTGTGTGTCCACATACTTCCAAAATATCACACTGTATTTTATGTTTTCACAAACAGATTAGCCAAAATGAGCCTTAGTCTTTGTTACCTTTGAAGGGAGTGTGGCTCTATTTTATAGACTGCAAGAGTGAGTCAGCGTCCTTGCACAGCTGAGGCCAGGTCCTGAGCCAGCCACCATGACTGCAGCACAAGGCTGGCAGGTGCTGGACCCCAGGGCTCTGGCTCTCTGACCAGAGCTCATTACTGGACAGTACACCTAATCAAACTTAGAACATTAAGAATTTGAAAGATGCACATAATTAGATCTCCTGGTGCCACTCCCGATCCAAATGTTGCTACTTGTATCTTTCCCTTGTATGTTTGGCTTAAAGCAAGCACACCCACGTTACCTAGAACATTTTCTTTCTGGAAGACTCTCTGACCATGACCACCAATTTGGGGGAGCTGAATTCCCTCAGGCTTTTCTGACAAACTAGCTACATCTCTATTACTGCCCTTACTACACCATCATCATCATCATCACGACCATCAACACCACCATCATCATCACCATCATCACCACCATCATCATCACCATCATCATCACCATCTGTGAATGGCTTTCCCTTTCTCACAATTGCTAAAGCACCAGCAAAGCTAGCCGAATTCCAGTCACCTTGTTGGGTCCAAACACAGAGTTGCTGCTGACTAGCTTGCACTCAGCACAGTAGCTCTTGACATGCTTTCTTTCTGCTGCCCCCACTGGATATTTTGATGCAAATGTAGCATGGCGTGTGTCTAAGTGCCACCTTATATTTGACCATTTCATCGATGCAATTTTATCATTGCATATTAGACACACTGCAGAACCTGCTCTCTCCAGAAAAGTGAATTCCTCTGTCCATTCCTGCTGAAAAGTACAATACTCCTCATCTTTTTTTCTTCTAGCCATCTTCTCCGTCAAAAGGGTTTCTGCAATTAGCTAGCTGACTACTTGATTAAAAGGAGGGAAGTTTACTTCCTGACCTCACAATGACCTGTGTAAGTTATGCATTATCCAATAAAAATTTGGTGTTGTCCCGGAGGATAGCTGTGATTGGCTCCAGCCTCCCGCAACCATGAACGTGAGTGGTAGGAAATGAATGGATTGTAATACATGAGAATGTTTTATATTTTTAACGTTATTACTTTTTTTATTAAAAATTTGTCTGCGAGCCAGATGCAGCCATCAAAAGAGCCACAGCTGGTTCATGAGCCATAGGTTCCCGACCCCTGCTCTAAGATGCTTATGGTTTCATGACTTACATTTAAGTCTTTTATCCATTTTGAGTTTATTTTTGTGAATGATGTGAGTTGGTGGTCTAGTTTCATTTTTTTGTAGGTGACTGACTAATTTTCCCAACACCATTTGTTAAAGAGACTGTCTTTATTCCATTGTATGCTACCACCACCTTTGTCAAATATCAATTGTTCATAAAGGTGCAGGTTTATTTCTTGGTTCTCTGTTCTGTTCCATTGATCTATATGCCTGTTCTTATGCCAGTACCAAGCTGTTTTGAGTACAATGGTCTTGTAGTATAACTTGATGTATGGAAGTGTGATACCACTCACTTTATTCTTTTTATTCAAGATTGTTGAGGATATTTGTGTTCTTTTTTGTTTCATATGAATTTTTGGAATGTGTTCTATATTTTTGAAGTATATCATTGGTATTTTAATTGGTATTGAATTAAATTCTAAATAGCTTTGGGTAATATAGACATTTTAATGATGTTTATTCTTCCTAGCCATGAGCATGGTATATGCTTCCACTTGTTTGCATCTTCCTTGATTTCTTTTATCAATGTTTTTTAATTTTTCAAGTACAAGTCTTTAACCTCTTTGGTTAAATTTACTCCTAGGTAATTTTTGTTGTTATTGTTGTTGCAATAGTTAAGGGGATTGTTTTCTTAATTTCTCTTTCAGACAGATTATTGTTGGTGTATAAAAATGCCTCTGATTTCTGAGTATTAATTTTATATCCTTACACCTTCATGAATTCATTTATCAGGTCCAGTAGTTTTTTGACTGAGAATTTAGGTTTTTCTAGATACTGTATCATATCATCAGCAAATAATGATAGTTTTACTTCTTCTTTTTCAATTTGGATGCCTTTTATTTCTTCTTCTTGTCTGATTGCTATGGCTAGGACTTCCAGAACTATATTGGGTAAGAGTGGTGAAAGGGGGCACCCCTGCATTGTTCCTCATCTTAAGGGGATTACTTTTAACATTTGCCCGTTGAGTATGATTTTGGCTATGGACCTGTCATAGATGGCCTTTATAATGTTGAGGTATGTTCCATGTATTCCCACTTTGCTGAGAGTTTTGATCATAAATGGGTGCTGGATTTTATCAAATGCTTTTTCTGCATCTATTGATATTAACATGTGGTTTTCTCCTTCCTTTTGTTTATATGATGAATCATATTGATTGATTTGCAAATATTGTACCAGCCTTGCCTCTCCAAAATAAATCCCACTTGATCATAGTGTATGATTTTTTCATGTATTGCTGGATCCAGTTTGCTAGTATTTTGTTGAGAATTTTAGCATCTAAATTCACCAGAGATATTGGCCTATAGTTTTCTTTCTTTGTGTTGTCTTTGCCTGGTTTTGGAATCAGAATTATGCTCACCTCATAAAAGAAACTTGGAAGTTTTTCCTCCTCATGAATTTTTTGAAATAGCTTGAGAAGGATAGGAGTTAGTTCTTCTTTGAATGTTTGGTAGAATTCACCTGTGAAGCCATCTGGCCCAGGGCTTTTGTTTGTTGGGAGTTTTTTGAAAACTGTTTCTATCTCATTTGTTGTAATCGGCCGATTTAGGTTTTCTAATTCTTCCAGATTGATTTTTGAAAGATTATATTTTATTAGGAATTTGTCCATTTTACCTTGGTTGTCTAATTTTTTCACATACAGTTCTTCATATTATTTTTTTACAATCCTTTGTATTTCTGGTGTGTCCATTGTTACTTCTCCAGCCTCATTTCTAATTTTATTTATTTGAGTTCTTTCTCTTTTTTTCTTGGTGAGTCTGGCTAAGGATTCATTGACCTTGTTTACTTTTTCAAAGAACCAGCTCTGGGTTTCATTGATCCTCTGTATTGTTATTTTAGTCTCTATGTCATTTATTTCTGCTCTGATCTTTATTATTTCTTTCCTTCTACTTTCTCTAGGCTTTACTTTTTGTTCTTTTTCTAGTTCTTTTAGTTGCAGGATTAAGTTGTTTTTTCAAGCTTTTTCTTAATGTATGCCTGTAATGCTATGAACTTCCCTCTCAGGACTGCTTTTGCTGTGTCTCAAAGATTTTGAGTTTTTGTATGCTCGTTTTCATTTGTTTCAAGGAAATTTTTTATTCTTCCTTGATCTCATTGTTGACCCAGTCATTGTTTAATAACATGTTGTTTAGTTTCCAAGTGTTTGTGTGTTTTTCAATTTTCCTATTGTAGTTGATTTCTAGTTTCATGCCATTGTGGTCAGAGAAGACGCTTGATATAGTTTCAATGTTCTTAAATTTGTTGAGACTCATTTTATGCCCTAATATGTGGTCTATCCTAGGGAATGTACCATGAGCACTTGAAAAGAATGTATATTCTGCTGTTTTAGAGTGGAAGGCTCTAAAGATATCTATTAAATCCAGTTGATCTAGTGTATCCCTTAATTCTGTTGTTTCTTTGTTAATTTTCTTTCTTGAGGATCTATCCATTGATGTTAGTGGGGTATTGAAATCCCCTACTATTTTAGTATTGCTGTTGATCTCTCCCTTTATGTCCATCAAAATCTGCTTTATGTATTTAGGTGCTCCTATATTAGGTGCATATATATTTATAATGGTTATCTCTTCCTGTTGGATTGTTCCTTTTATCATTATGTAGAGATCTTCTTTATCCCTTACTATCATCTTTTTTTTAAAGTCTATTTTATCAGGTATCAGTATTGCTACCCCAGCTTTTTTTTCATTTCCATTTGCCTGAAATATTTTTTTCCATCCTTGTACCTTCAGTCTATGTGTATCTTTTGTTTTGAGGTGCATCTCCTGTAGACAGCATATATATGGGTCCTGTTTTCTTATCCATTCAGCTACCCTATGTCTTTTGATTGGAACATTTAATCCATTTATATTTAAGGTTATTATTGATATGTAGTTGTTTATTGCCATTTTATTCTTTAAAGTTATATTCCTCTTTAACTATATTCTTTTCCCCCTTTGTTCTGCTTACAACAGGCCCCTTAACATTTCTTGCAGCATTGGTTTGGTTGTAATTAATTCCTTGAGGGTTTTTTTTTTTTTTTTTTTTTTGTCTGGGAAGCTTTTTATTTCTCCTTCAATTTTAAACTATAGCCTTAATGGATAGAGAAGTCTTGGTTGTAGGCTCTCGTTCTGCATTACTTTAAATGTGCCTTGCCATTCCCTTCTGGCCTCAAGTGTTTCTGTTGAGAAGTCAGATGTCATCCTTATGGGGGTTACATTTTAGGTAATATTCTTTTTTTCCCTAGCAGCTCTTAATATTTTCTCTTTATCTCTTAGCTTTTGTATTTTAATTATGATGTGTCTTGGTGTAGACTGTTTTGGGTTTCTCTTTGGTGGAATTTTCTGTGCTTCTTGAACTTGTGTGACTTTTTCCTGCATCAGTTTAGGGAAGTTGTCAGCTATGATCTCATTGAACAAGTTCTCTAACTCTTGTTCTTTCTCTTCTTCTTCAGGAACGCTTATGATGCGAATGTTGTTTTTTTTAGGTTGTCACAGAGCTCTCTTAGAGTTTCCTCAGATTTTTTCAGACCCTTTTCTTTTTGCTGCTCCGTTTCTGTGCTTTTACTTATCTTGTTCTCTAAGTCACTGATTCGATCCTCTGCTTCATCCAGCCTGCTTTTAATTTCTTCCATCGTAGTCTTCATTTCTGATATTGTGTTTGTCATTTCTATCTGGTTCTTCTTTATAATTTCTGTATCATTTTTGATGCTTTCAATTTCTTTACTGAAGTGTCCATTAAGTCCATTCATTGTAGCTTTGAGATCTTTAAGCATCCTAAAAATCATTATTTTATACTCTGCATCCAGTAATTTGATTATTTCCGATTCATCCAAGACTTTATCTTGTTGAAGCATATGACTTATGCTTTTCTGCCTTCTCATTATTCTCTACGATTTGTAGGTTTCTTCCATCTGTGATCTCCTTACCTAGTAGGGCCTCTTTGAAGTCTTGATTTGTTTTCTTCTCAGTTTTCTTAACTCAGTGGTAGTCTTGTTTACTGATCTCAACAGGGGACTTATTTGAAGATGTGTCCAGGAATGCAGTGGTTGTAATCTGCGACTCTGAAGGCCAGCTTCTCTCTAGGTGTGGGGTTCTTTCTCCGTTTCAGTAGAAGGAGGTTTATCTTAGATCTCCATGGAGACCTGAGTTACTGCCCCTCCTCCCACTTCCTGTTTTCAACTGTGTCTTGTTGCTCTGATTGGAGCTGGAGAACTTTCTTGAGGTGGGTCACTCAGAACCACTTTAGGCTTGTGTTTTGTTGAGGGTTCAACCCCTTTCCCAGCTATGGCCGCCTCTGCACTGTATGAGTCAGCTTCTCAGGTCATCCCATGCATTCCTCTGCCCATCACTGTCTGTATCTCTCTCCCCACCTTCCTTTTGGAAGACAAGCCAGCCCTCTCAGCACACCTCATTCCCAAATCCCCAGGCAAGTGTCTGTGAGCGATATTTTCTGCTCTTCTTCTTGTAATGAGAGATCTTCTGGGTTCTCAGTCTCACTCCACCTTCACTACTAGAAGCAGGGGAGCCCCTACCCACTGTGGCTCAGAGCTCCCTACCAGTCTCAGTGTGGCTTCTTTGCTCCTTAGTTTTTGAGACCTGTTCTTTTAATTCAAAGTAGTTTTTTCAGGCTGATTGTCCCTAAATTAATTTGTAATCCAGTTTGGTGGTGTGAGCTAGGAGTCTGTGCATCTGCCTACTCTGCTGCCATCTTGAGAGTTCCTGAGATTATTTTATTAAAAGAAATGCTACTTTTTGATACAGACTCCCTTTGTTACTTATAAAGGCTATCTTTTTTAAGCAAATGTTGTTAATCCATAAAATTTATATTTATCTTATATTATTTTCTTTGTGTATTTGAGATTTACAGAGCAAATTATAAGTGGTAAAATCAGCAACTTAACAATGTTGAATTCATTATTAGATAAGCTATTTGAAGAATGCATTCTAAGTCAAAATTCTGCCCTTGAAATTGAAGAACGAAGTCTACACCTAACCCCTAAATAGTTTAAAAACAAATTCTGCCAGATGTTCAAAAAACAGGTAATTCCCATTTTATACAAAGTATTTCAGTGTAAACAATGGAAACACCCACATCACTTCTTGATACCTAAGTAACCACAGAATCATGCCAGGAATGATAGCAATAAAAAGAAAACTACAAATCAATACTAGATATCAGCATAGATGCACAACCCAACATATTTTACCATAAGACATTAAAATATATTAAAATAAAATCATGACCAGGCGGTGGCGCAGTGCATAGAGTGTCAGACTGGGATGCGGAAGACCCAGGTTCAAGACCTCAAGGTCACCAGCTTGAGCACAGGCCCATCTGGCTTGAACAAAAGCTCGCCAGCTTGAGCCCAAGGTTGCTGGCTCAAATAAGGGGTTGCTTCATTTGCTGAAGGCCAACGGTCAAGGCACATATGAGAAAGCAATCAATGAACCACTAAGGTGTCGAAACAAAAAATCTGATGATTGATGCTTCTTATCTCTCTCCATTCCTGTCTGTCTGTCCCTATTTATCTCTCTCTGACTCTCTCTCTGTCCCTGTAAAAAATAATAATAATTAAAATTAAATAAATAAATTAAAAACACTCCATTATCAACTAAGATTTAGCTCTGTAATTCAATATAGTTCAAATTAGCCTGTTGCTGTAATTATCTACATTAATAACTTAGAAAAACTGTAATCATTTTAGGTACAAAAACAGAATCAATGAAACATTCAATATTCAATATGTATCACAGTCAAGAGGAATTGTTTAAGAAATAAGTCTTAAAACTAAATGAAAGAATAAAAGTCTATGAAAATTTAAATTAAGAACAAAGGATGAGGTTATGTCTTTCCAGACACTAAAAAAATATATATACTTAAATCTATATGAACTGAATAGTAATTAGATTATCTTATGGCTGAGTGGGAACAAACAATATAAATAGAACAGTTAGATAAGCTAGAAACAGGGTTACATAATTACATTGGAATTGGGTTTACATTTCTAATAATTAAAAGTGCATTTGGTTATGTTTAATAGAAAACTCAAATAAGATAAGATTAAATAAAGTATCATTAAAATTTCAGCACTGGGAAGAGTTGTTTAGTAATGCCCTCTGAGACAGGGCTCTTGTCATCCTGCTGTTTCACTGTCCCTCCTTGTCCATCTATGTCACACTTGCTTTCAAGATGTTTACACCTGGAAACTTACATTCCTGTGCTAAGCAGTGAGAACATGGCAGAGCTGAAGCCAAGAGGGCATGCTACTTGGAACAGTAGATAAACCTTTTGTGAATCCCCCCCACCTACTAACATCTTTAAATAGTGCATTGGCTGAACTGAGTCACATGACCACATCCAGTGGCAAAGCAATGTAGGTGAGGAAATGTATAAACTTTCCATCATCTAAGAAACAAAGCCAGAGGACATGAAGTTGCTTCTGTGGGGCCAATCCCCTAACAAATGATAAAGCTTGGCAATCAAATCAATGGTGGAGGGGAAAGGGCAACAAAAATTGATAGTATCGATATTATTGTCTACTCATGTGTAAAACTATAACTTTGGAGTCACTTATCACTCCATTAAAACATGTTCTAGATCGATTTAAAGGATCACAAAGCAAAATGGTAAAAACACAGGGAGCAAATATTGGCATGTGTACACACTTAGGCTAACCAGATATTCTAAAACAAAACACAAAACTAAAATCCACAAAGGAAAAGATAAATATGATATATTGTTTCAGATTTTAAAATGGCTGTACAACAAAATGTAGTGTAAATATATTTTAAAGTAAAGTGACAGATCGGGAAAAATTATTTATACATAAATATCAAAGAATTCATATGCAGAATGCTTTTAAGAAGCATGTATATCTTCGAAGAGAAACAATGTAGTAAGAGAAACCGGCACAGGAGATGAATAATTGAGTCATTAGTACATCACAAAGAAAATAAGAAGACATGCAACCTCAATAATTATCAGTAAAATGCAAAGAAAAAATGGGATATAAATTTTCTCAATTGCCATGCAGGAAAAGTTAAGAAGCTTGAAGAAAATCTGTTGGGATGATGTGATAAATGCTAATAAAGTTTTAAAATGTTACATATCTTAAAGTGGGAAGTTTTGCCTCACCTACTAAAAGGTTCCCAAAACAAAATGTCATTAATTTATCACTCAAAGATCCAAAATTTGCAAAATTTTGCATCAGTTTGGGGATAAAAACCTACTTGCACAGCTATTAAAGATGGTTTTAATGATGTATAGTGCATGATTATTTGAAGAAGAACAATTGTGAATTATCTGAATTTCTACCAAAGGAGCGGTAGACATATTTTAAAAAATATATAATATTATGTATGTAGAAATTAGAAAAATGTCTACAGCATGGTATTTGTTAAGTGAAAATAAGCAGGACACAATATCATTTATATATAGACATTAAAACAAACAATAATCACACAGGTAGAGAGAAGTGATGGATGGATACAGAAATGCCTGTTGTATATGTATTTCCATACGTAAATATAACCTATATGTACATCTATAAATGTAATATATAGGTGTGTATGTATGCATACTTGACCTTTCAGCATAACAGTGAATCTTTCCAGGGAGAAGACTAAGAATAGAGGAGATAATTGAGCAACATCTCAATAACTGAATTCCTCTCAATGAAAATGTATCTACTTGTATAAAAAAGCAAAATATATCTACATGTGTAAAAGACGCTGGCACAAACACAAAATAACCTTGAGACAGCATTTTCTTTGGCACTTAAACAGCGACAGAGAGCAAGGTGAACACCGACTCACAATGGACACCCAAGCACTTGGAGGCAGTCCTCACTGGGCACTGACATGAACCTGGGGTCCAGATATGAGCAGAGGGACAGGCGTCCTGCAGACGTTAAACAGGATGCCTCTCTCAGTTCTTAAAAGCAGGCTCCACTGAATCCTTGCATGGCAATCATATTTCTACTCGCATAACAAGAAACAGGAACTTCCATTCACCTTCTAAATATCCATATGCTCTGAAACGCAAACAGAACAAAGGCAAACGGGTTGGATCATGGAATTTCCTGGAAATAAGGTCACAATACAAATCTGTTGAAACATCTGTTTTATCAAACCAGCATGATTCACTGAAATTACAACATTTCTCAGGGCAGCGACCATTGGAGTCGCCTGGTACATTCCAGTGGGTAAGAAATGAGGAACAAAAGTCACATGCTGAGTTTTCCTAGAATAGTTAAAAGGGTGAAAATAATTTGCAAAATCCCGTTAAACTCCACTTGACACTGTGAATACCAGAATAGCAAGGCAAACACATAACTACCAACACTGAATAAAATTTAAATGCTGTTACTGAGCACTTTAACTAGAATTTTGTAGCATTTTCTTAATTGCTTTAAATTGAGAATGGAATGGTTAATCTTTCAAATTGACTCACCACACAGACAAAACTAGAGTATATGGTCAAGTAGCTGAGGCTGCTGGGAGCTTCAGAACAGGTCATGAAATTACAAAAAAAAATGAAGAGAAATGATATCAACAAATGCTTAAAAGTTGTGTGCCTCAGTTGAGCAAGTCTCCAAAGCCTTTTCGGGGGTGTCTTCTTTCTGTAGAGTTCACTTTGCTTAGGCATTTGGTAGCATTTTGCTCATTGACTGGAGGATAAGGGTTGGCTTTATTTCTTTCACTTGTTAGCTATAATTGACCCAACTAAATGATTATGTAGAGAGAAGAAAGCCCCACAAAGGTTTGTCAACATAGGAAAAGGTGTGTCAGAATACATGGCCACACGAGTATTTCCCAGAAACTCTTGCAGTTTCCACAGGGGATGTGGACCCGAGTTTTGCAACAACCTTCAGCAACATGAGAGCAACTCTGCCCTGGCTAGAACACCATTCTCAGAAGTGGATGTCCCCTCCTCTTCCTTTCACATCAGCCTCCAGCCCAGCCACTTTGTGTACTCTGCTTCGTTATTCTGAAGATAACGATGCTCTTCCACTGTGTTTTATTCAGACACAGTGGGGTTGTCATAGCATTTCTAAATGCTCTACCAAACAGACAGGGAGACTGAGACACCTTCCAAGTGTAATGAGACATAGTTCTCACAGAATGATTTCCCAGAAGGTAAATATTTATTCTTGGGATTTTTTAATCTATGCGCAGCTTCATCAATTGTAAATGCTCAAAGAATCATCAAGCAACATGTGCCTAATCTAGCCTTTTGTGTGTCTAAAACATTTGCCATATAGCCGAATTTTTACTTTCTGATGTAGAGTTGGTATCGTGGTGATACACACAGCATGACTGGGTTCTTTTCCCAACTTAGGCATGGATGTAATCTCTCATGAGAGCATTGCCTCCACTTCCCACAGGCCGTTCTCTATGTGTCCGCTGGTGGACCAGAAGGCCAAAGCTTCCATCTCTGCATTGATTCTTACTAAGTTCATACAGATTTTGTTTTTTCTTCATTCTTTCTTCTAGAACATTTTAGCTTCCAAAGTTAAGGTAATAGGAGTCAGCTAGGAAAAAGTCATGCTTTTGAAATAATAAGCTTTAAAAATCTATGCTGGTAAGAAAATAAGCCCTTCCCTCTTCCCTCCCTCCTTCTTGCCTCCACTGTCCTGTTCGTTGTCTCCTGCTCAAATGTCATTCCAAATGCCGCTTCTGAAAGGAATGGGGGTCATCACTATCGATGCACCTGATATCCATCACCTCCAATACTTCCCTTGTGTAGCTTTCAAACTTTTCAACACAGAAAGGTGATGCCTTAAGTAGCTTATATAGGCTAGTTAGGCTTGTAAAAAAATCATTATAGCCTGACCAGGCGGTGGCGCAGTGGATAGAGCATCAGACTGGGATGCAGAAGACCTAGGTTCGAGACCCCAAGGTCTCCAGCTTGAGCGCGGGTCCATCTGGCTTGAGCAAAAGCTCGTCAGCTTGTACCCAAGGTTGCTGGCTCCAGCAAGGGGTTGCTTGGTCTGCTGAAGGCCTGCGGTCAAGGCACGTGTGAGAAAGCAATCAATGAACAACTAAGGTGTCGTAACGGCAATGAAAAACTAATGATTGATGCTTCTCACCTCTTTCCGTTTCTGTCTATCTGTCCCTATCTATCACTCTCTCTGACTCTTTCTCTGTCCCTATAAAAAAAATCATTATAATTTTTTAAGTAATATGACAGATATAAGGACAAGTCCATAAATGAGGAAGGACATTGAATGCCTAATCAAGTTAAAAAGAAAAAACATCAGTAAGCATATAACCAGACATAGCTTTTTCTTTGTCTCAGGATAATATTACAATGGAGGCAATCATAAAACAGGATCTGTTGACATAAAAACTTGGCCATTAAAAAGAATAAAATCTTAGAGTTTGCAACAGCATGAATAGATCTAGAGAATATTATGGTGAGACAAATCAGATAGAGAAAGACAAATACCGTATGATTTCACTTCCGTGTGGACTCTAAAGAGCAAAATAAATAAACAAAATAGAAAGAGACTCATGGATACAGAGATTAGACTGGTGGTTGCCAGAAGGGAGGGAGGTTGGGGGACTGGGTGGAAAAGGTGAAGGGATTGAGAAGTACAAATTGGTAGCTACAAAATAGTCACAGGATGTAAAGTACAGCACAAGGAACGTAGTCAATAATATTGCAATAACTATGCATGGTGCCAGGTAGGTACTGAAAATACCAGGGGAACACCTTGTAAAGTATATGATTGTCTAGCCACTACGCCATACACCTTAAACCAATATAAAATAAGATTAAGTGTAAAGTGTGATTGAAAAATAAAATTTAATAAAAAGGAAAATTATCTAACAAAAAAAAACAAACTTACTATTTTTCTTAGAGTTTGGCAAAAATTTAACCAAAGTTATATTGCCCAGGACTAGGAGGAGGAGAAAATGAAACTTGCTCAATGAGTATAATGTTTCAGTTTTGCAAGGTGAGAAAGTTCTGGAGATTCTGCATCACAACAAATATACTTAACACTTCTGCAATGTACACTTAAAAAGAGTTAAGGTAGTAAATTTTATGTCATGTCTTTTTTCTTTGCCATAGAAACAAAACAAACACAAAAAGGTGAAGTACAAAATAGTCCGTATAACATGATTTTTATTTTATAAAACAGTCGCTGAACACTTTGTGTGTGTGCGTGCATAAAAGCGCTCACACTTGGAGTGAGCTGGAAGTGATGAGAGCCAGAGACACAAATAACAGAGAGAGAGGACACAAGAAAGATGAGCCTGGAGTTGAGTTTGGGAGGCTGTGCACCTGGTGGCACACGTGTAAGGATACTTACTGCATTAACTTTAAAATAGAGAGTGTTCTGGATTCACTTAAATGTTCATCATTGGAAAGACAATGATCGAAACATGTGGCACGTATTTTAAAAAATGAATTAGATCTATAACACCACGATGTATCTCAAAAATGTGTTGATGAGCAAAAACACAGATTGTCCAACAAGGATGATGAATACGGCATACCATTTCAGATCATCTGAATGACTGCCCTCAATTCAGAGCTGATCAGATAGTTTGGTTGTCCTTGGTTCCATTGTGTTTATGAATTCTTTAGATCATCTCGTAAGGAGAAAAGAACCGTAAAATGATTAATTTAAGGCAACTGAAAGTCAAGTCAAGTCACCTCCTGGTGTGCGGGGGCGTAGTTCTCAGAAGTTCATGAAGATGTAACTGGCAGGATCCAGTCCTCCCACAGAGAACATGGCAGTATGCCCAGACTCATTTTCTGAAGGAAAAAGTTCTTTCAGCCTCTCTTACATGAGACACTTTTTACTAATTATTTTGGTTGTACATTTTTGGGAGAATTTATTGTGTTTTGTACTCGTATAAATTTACAAAGTTTCTTTCTTTCTTTATATTAGCATATATTTAATTAAGAGTATAATAAAAAGATGTCTTCAGTAGCTATGAATGAGGGAGGCTATTGTCCTTAAAACTGGGACATGGATGATTTTGTAATAATACAAGTAAACAGCACTAAATTTATTAAACATTTAACTTGGAGGCATCCACTAAATTAAGGGCCTAATTATTTTGTTTAAACTCCCCCCACTTCTGTGTGTTGTGCCAGTTGGCGAGCTACGGCTTAGAGAGGTTGTGTTGGAGGGTCCTATCATTAACTGGGTTAGGTTGGAATTACATTTCCAGGTTCCTATTCCTGTGTGGTTCTTAGTGACGCGATGCAGAATGTTAGAAAAGCTCTACGTGGAAGAGAAAGTTACATACCACAGAATTTCAGATAAGAGAGAGTTCAGATGCACTGAGGGAATTAGGGAAAGGTTTCCGTAAAGGAA
This sequence comes from Rhynchonycteris naso, assembly GCA_037038555.1. Lineage (NCBI taxonomy): Eukaryota > Metazoa > Chordata > Mammalia > Chiroptera > Emballonuridae > Rhynchonycteris > Rhynchonycteris naso. Next base: position 133,836,602 of record CM072999.1, on the reverse strand, counting down.
TAGTGGTTGATGTTGTCTTTGACAATGGTGACTGCCAGGAGCTGGGGTAGAGAAAATAGGGAAATATTTAAATATTTAAATTTTATATATAGCCTTTCCCGCATTTTATCTCACTCTTAACTTGGCGCATAGCTATTGTGATCATCTCTGTATTTGTTTTTTATTGCCCAAGTAATGCTTTTGTTTAATTATAGTATCATCTTGAATCTCTACATAAATACATTATGGTATCAACTCTAAGCTGGAAAATATCAGGTGCTCAATAAATATTTACAAAATATTAGGCATATATATTTTTTTCCATTCACAGAGAGGTCATGTGACACTTGCAAAGACAGGTAATTTGCATTTGATAAAAGTGGAATTAGTTACTTTACTATTATTTTACAAACCTCCTCAGAGAAATAATATAAAGCGCCTCATGCCAAGCAAAGCTGTCCTTATTTCTACTTCCAGAAATGCTCATACTTGTTACCCTTTGTCACCTGCTGTCTGATGCCCTTGTCTGCTTCCTAGCGAAACTGTACCTCTCCCCTCTGACAAAGCCACAGGAGTTCATATTTTAAGAGAGAATTATGGTTTAATGCTTCCAGAATCTTCCCTGCTTTAGTGTGCTACTTACTTTCAGGTTAAATCCCTGACACCGCTGGCTTTGATCGGTGACATTTGTAGGACTGGTAAAGTATTTAATGAAAAAAAATTGCTTTACCAAGTGTTTAAGGACTTTTAATGTCAACATTTTCAGGGATACTAGAATATACTCTCATAGACAGTCTTTATTTGGGCTTCTCATTCTAACATAAGTCAGGACTATAAAATTTTATGACCGGGATTTTAGGGAACAAATCAGCTTACATGTACGATTGAGTCTGTTCGCCTCAGAGAGGTCACCTCGACAAGACAGTGACTTATTCAATCATGGTACCACTACAGAAAAGCTTTCCTAAAAACCTTTTGCTTTGGAACTACTCCGCTGAGCCCTGGACAACACTCACTGGTCTCTTTAGTTGTCTTCAGTGGCCTCTCAATATAAATTCTCCACAGCAACTGTTCTATGGCCTCTCCTGAGGCATTCTCATTGGTTCACTTTCAAATGACCTTGCTTTTTATTTTGCAAAAAAAAAAATTTTTTACATGCAATTTTCTTTGGCCTTCTCTCTGCTTCCCTGTGAGATACTCTAGAAATTCTTAACCCGTTGAGTCACGCACCACATTCAGACTGTAATGCAAACCTCTTCAGAAAATTTTCATCTATAATATCAGCTCCTAAGGTCAAAACCAGCTGCTCTAGGGTCTCCTTCCTCTTGCCCTCCACATGTGCTATCTGAAAAAAAATAAAATAAACATTGCACAAAATTTTCAAAGCCAAACTTCTCTGTGCTCCTGGACCTCATTGTCCCCGCTTGGAAATCAAGAAGCATAAAGTCAATTCACGATCTTCACCCTCACACTTATCCGCCTCTGACCTCACCTGTGTCTTGATGACTGGGGTTTGTATGGCCCTCGAAATGCTGTGCCCCATCCATCTTGGCCTCATCCCTGCCTGGCTTCCTCACTCGCGTCAACCAGCCGCAGTGCCTGTCCCCAGCTCACCCGCACAGGCCACTCCGGGGCCGCTCAGACACCTACCTTTCCTCCATTCTAAACATCCAACTGATCACTGAGCCCCTGAAACGTCATCCAAACATTCCGCTCCAGCAGTCCATGTGCCAATCCTATCCCTGTGCGTCCACACCATTTCTCCTGAGGATTTTGCTTAGGGCTGGGTCACTGCTTTGCATGTTTCTTCCCTGAAATGTATCCTTTCCTGGAGCACGACTCAGCTTCAGAAACTCCAGCAAGTCTCTACCACCATATGATCAAATCTCAACAGTCGGGTATACTAATCCTTTTATTCAGCCAGTCAAGGTCCGACCCTCACCAATTATCCAAACCACCTTCATGTGAGCTTTTGTCACTTTTTAATTGCAATAGAGTTGACATATGAATGCATGCACTTTAGATGCAGTTTCCTTCAAGTCTTGACCAATGATACCCATCCCACCACGACCCCAGTGAAGAGCTAGAGCATTTCATCATTCCAGAAAGTTCCCTCATGTCATGTCGCTGTCTAAACAATGCACATCTCCCAAACCAGCCTCATCATTCCCCAAACTCAGGTCAACTATTGTTTCGATTTCTATTACTGGAGTTCATAGTTATTATTTCTGGAGCTTCACATGTTCGTGCCTGGCTTTCATTCCTGACAAAGTGACAGGCAAGGAGCAGACAAACAAAGGCCTGGTGGGAGGTCCACATCTGACCCCCACCCGGGCACAGGCAGGCCTACCAGCCACAGCAGCAGGTGGTAGGTGCCCTCCCTACCCAGAGTAGTGGTGGTGGGACCTCCCAGCAGTGTCCACATTAGCAGAACTTGGGCAGGCAAGCACAAGCCCACTGGCCCCATACTTGGTGGCATAGATGTCCCATCTATAGTATCCATGGCACCAGCCGGCCTGATGTCTTCAGGATTTCCCAACAGCAGAAAATGCAAAAGCCAGCATTTCCTTGACCTGCATGGAGCATCAAAAAGCAAAGCAGGATCAGCACTTCTGGCTCCTCCCACCCCAAGGCCCCTGCAGACACAGAAATGGGAGACCCAGGGACACTGAGACAATGAAGCATGACAGAAGAATGTTGCAAGGGATCTGAGAACTAACTCGATATTGGACATGAAGCCCTTAAGACCAACACGCTAAAGCTGAGCAGAGTGCTTGTCTTCTCTGACAGAAGGTTGGAGTGGGTAAAGAGTCCCTGATATCACATCCAGAAAGTCCAGGATACAACTGAAAAGCGAGCGTGGTGCCCACCACCAGGGACAGGCCAACACAAATGAGAAAAGACTCACCTCTGATGCCAACATCGAAACAAATTTGATGTTGGAGGCACGCGATGAGGGTTCTAAAGCAGCCATCATTGACATCCTTCATCAAAGAGTTAAGAATTCTCTCGAAACAAATGCAGTAATGCATAGTCTCCACAAAGAAAACTAAAGTGACAAAAAGGCTCAAAAACCTGATGGAATTGCTTGTATGTGGCAAGCTGTCTTTCTGCCAATCTCAGGTCAAGCTCCGTAACGGAGCGGCCAAGGCTGAGGGTCTTCAGAATCAGGTCCAGGTTAGGACATGTGGCTGCAGCAGCATGAGGGGAGTCACCTGGGGCAGGCTGTCTCATTTGTGAGGGAGGTTTTCTTGCTAGGTGACAGGTTGAAAGCCACCTTCCCCTGTTCCAGGTAACAACAGATCGAGAACTCCCAATCCTATTTGTATGGATAATGAACTATTCATGAAAGTGGCTGGGGACTTGGGAAGAAAAAGCTTGGCCTCTAGTCTTCTCACAAGGGATATTTCTTGGACTTTCTCCACATTACGACCCATCGTGAGATGAGAATGTTAGTCTGGGGTCTCAATCTACCCCTCGGTGAGACAAAGTGCTTGTACCTGGGCCAAATAGCATACAAAAATTGCACTCCACATTGGCAAAGCCTTCGAGAATGGGAAGTCCCGAAGTCCTAATGTCTGAGGGTTAGTGAGAGAGCCGATGAGTGTCATTGCCAAGGTTCTAATCAGATTTCAGATTGATCACAGTCACTTACAGCTCCACATGGGACCCCAACAACACAGGGTTTGTTGCAAAGTTACGTGTGGCTTCGTTGGTAAGTCTAAACTTTGCAATCTATCTTTTCTAATTTTTAAAATCCCCTTTGAAAATATAAGTGAGAATACACTATACTCATACTAATTACTTCAAGATGATACTTTAACGCTATATGAATGTTGTCAAAGTCCTTATGTTCCTAATTTTATAAATAAGCCATACTATAGTCAATTATTTTCTTTTCCTTAGGGACCTGTCAACGCAAAAAGGAGGTGTGTATTCAATTATTCATTGCTGTGAATGGTAGTTAAGAAATGCATTTAAGTTGAAGTTACATTTACTAGAACCCTAGAATGTGTCCTTCTCCAGGTCCCTAATTACTGAAGATCAGACGAAAGGAAATGCTGGAGATCACACAAAAAATTTTAATAAAATATTAAGCTCCAGCATTGACATCTATTGGCCATGAACCAAACAAAGTATCTCGGAATCAGAACAGAAATGAATGATCTCTTCATCCAGTGGTTCTCAAGGCTCCTTGTGTGGCCCTGAATCACCTGGGTGATGAGAAAACATCTCGTATTGGCCTAGTCCCTAGATTTCTCCATCGGTAGGCTGCAGTGTGACCTAGGATTGGCACTTCTAACCAGTTTCTGGTCCATTTGGATGGTGCTGATCAGGAGGGTGAATGCCCTCTGATTCTCATTCTAGAAAAGGCAATGTGGTCCTATGTCCTAGCTCTAAGGCAGTTGTTCTTAACCTGGGTTCTATCGAACCCTAGGGGTTCGATGAGTTGGTCTCAGGGGTTCAGAGAAGCCTCTGCCGCGGAGGCCAGAATAAAGTAATACCGTAATTTGTTGTGAGTTCATGCACTTTGTTGGTTTTGTTCTTTGAGCAAAGTGATGTTTATGCACGGCTCATTTTGTGCACCAGTAAAAACAATATACCTATGTCTTGAATTTGGAAAAAAAAATCATATTTTATTTATCACTAAAGAAGGGTTCGGTGAATGCGCATATGAAACTGGTGGGTTCGTTACCTCAAAAAAGGTTAAGAACCACTGCTCTAAGGTGACTGAGGGCGAGTCACCGGCCCCAGTGGGAGGAGGCACAGCTAGCAGCTGCGGGGCCAGGAGAATAGCGCACAGTTCCGCCCCATCTGCACAGAACGAGTGGGCCCTCCCCTCCAAGGACCCTTCCCTTGGGCACGCTGCTTTTGTCAAAAGCACAGGTATTGTTTCCCGCAGTGACAGAAGTTCCTTCTCCACTGGCACACACAGGGCTTCACGCTTTCTCCATCACTGTCCATAAGAAGGGTGCGGACCAGGACAAAGGGGAGGATTTCAGTTTCTAAGGGGCCAATCAATTTTGAAAGCTCTCAAAGTCAGTAGTCGAATGAGGAAAATGAGGTTGTAGTTTGAGATCCATCTATTTTGGTTCAATATCTGTTAATGGGCAGTGTGTGGTGGCAAGACCCAGGGAACAAGCGGAGCGTGGGTCCCAGAAAGGCATCCGTCACTCTGTACCAGCATTCATTCAGAGAAGGAATGAATTCAATCATCCAGAGTTGACTGAAACTGATCCACACTGAGTCCTAGAAGGATGGATGGAGGAATGTCTGTGGGCTGACTGAAAGCACCAAAACGAGCCAGGCACAGCAATACAGCTAGAGGAAGAGAAGTGGGCGGGAATGTCATGGATGGCCCTGTATAGAAGGGCAGTCGAACGGTCACATCAGTGAACAGAAGGGCTGGGGGATCTAGGGTCTAAGGGAGGGGAACATATACATCAATGGGTAAGCACACCTGTCAAGTGGAGGATGAGGTGTACAGACAGTTTTACGAGAGAGAGACGGTGCTCTATGTAACACCCACTGAGTTCGGAAATGAGGTAAAGAGGGCAAACGTTTGAGCGAGATCTCTAAACATGAGTCAGGAATACACTTATATGTGGAATCTAATGGACAGAATAAACTAACACAAAAAATAGAAACAGACTCAGATCTGGAGAAGTGACCTACAGCTGTCAGAGGGGATGGGGGTGGGGGTTTGGGGAGATGGGTGCAAAAGGTAAAGGGATTAAGCAAAGAAAAAATACAGACACAGACAACAGTATGGGAATTAGAAGTGAGATAAGGAATGGGGGAGGTAGAAGAGGGTAAAGGGGGAATAAATGGTGATGGAAGGAGACTTGACTTGGGGTGGTGAACATGCAATACAATATACAGATGACATATTGCAGAATTAATTGTACACCTGAAACCTACATAATTTTATTAACCAACGCTAGCCAATAAATTCAGTAAAAAAAATTATATTAAAACAATAATTAAGAAAATGAATTTTTTCCTGACATTTCCCAAATTTACTTCCTCGAGTTATTGTATAATAAATAATTAATACAGATTCTTAAAAAACAATAAACACTAGTAGGAATTTTGCAGGAGGAGAAAGAGATTCGATTATGTATGTTGGACTTGAAAATACATGGAAGCACAAAATACTAATGGTTGACCCAGAGGGAAAATAGAAATCATTCATCACAATAAAAGCAACAGCAAGTCCGCATGTGTGTGTGTTTCCCTGGAATGAATCACAGTTTTGTGGTGGTCAGGAATCATTCTCATTTTGAATTACTCAGCACACATGCATCTAAGAACCTGGTGTTTTTCATGTTCCTGGTGGTCACAGGACAGTGCCATCGTCAACTGATATCTCCACTCCCTGAGATGAAGAGTTTACATCCCCATGTCCCCGCCCCAGGCTGAGATCCTCACTGACTTCACTGGGAACGCAGATGAAATAAGAAGATGAGAGGTCATAGCGAGAAGAAGGCTGTTCATGAGCCAAGAAGTAGGTTCTCATCAGACACCAAGCAGATCTGCTAGCTTCTTCATCTCAGCTTCCTGCCTCCAGCACCATGAGCAGTACATGTGTGTTGTTTATAGGTCGTCCCGTCTGTCAGTCACCCTGTTCAATGTGCGATCCTAAACCGTAAAGGGCTGATGGGGCAGTGTCGTAAATCAACCCCCGTCAATATAATCAACCCCAGCTCTTCAGAGAACGAACTCTTCTCTCGTGGAGCTGATCAAGCATTAAAATAGATTATGTCATAAAAATGAAGTCACCTGCTCTGATGTAAAATCTAGCTCTTAAATTTTCCTACCAGCCATTTGCAAAGCCAAACTCTCTGCTTTGGGGGTAGTATGGAGCCAGAATGTTAAGTGTCAGCCTAATGAACTCAAGTTGAGTTCGTAAAGACATCTTTAAAATCTGAAAAACAAAAGTATTCTATGGATTGCTACTGATGAGACAATAAAATACCACCGCTTTTCTTTGCTAATATATACTTCATTTTGATGCAGGGAGGTCCTTCATTAAAAAAAATCGTCATCTCTTCTTGAGGTGGTTGATCAAAGAGGTAGTTAATACCAAATTCCGATGTCATCTGAGTTATAAGTAATCAAAATGATACTAGAAATTGGTCCAAAATGAACTCAGAGAAAACACAAAATAGAAACTGCTGGAAATCTTTTTTCATGTTAATGATACGTGTTAGGAATGGTTCGACTGACATAAATTCAGGCGAGAGCAGTAGAAAAACCTGATGTGTCAACAATAATATTTAAACTTAGTTAAAAAAAATTTTTAAAGCACCAAACTCTAAATGTTTAACGGAGCAATAACAAAATGACAGAAACTACTGGAGGAGGAGGGGGGGGGGAGGGGGGAGGGGGGAAGGAGGGAGAAGGGGAGGATGGAGGGGAGGGGGAGGGGGAGGGGGAGGAGGAGGACCCATGCTCGTAAGTTTTTGAAACTGAGTCACTACCAGTATGCCATTTGATACTCATAAGTGTACTGGAGCAGACGCAAGGTACAGGAAAGGTAAAGAACAGGAAACTGTCTCCCATCTTCAAGATCAAAACATGGGACTGTGATTGGCTCTATGAGTTCCCAGCATTGACTGTGCTATGTACCGTCAGAGGGAGGACCAATGATGCTCTCACTCTATAGCATTCCTAGGATTTGTTTGTTTGCATTGGTGATAGTGAGGTGTAACGTTGATCACTTACATTTGAACTCAAACTCTGCTTTCTAGGTGACACCACCCAATTATGTGCTGAATTCTATACTGAGAGTTATCCATTGGGCTCCAGATAAGACCCTAAGGAAGCCAAAACAACAAGAAAGTAAGAGAGCCTCTTTCGTGGAATTTCCATTCTACTATGGTAGCAGACATCAAGAAAGTAATTGTTCCAATATGTGTTTAATCCCCTTAGTATACATACATAGTCATAAATATTCATGTATACTTCTAGTTCTAGCTTTCATGAGCAGTGTGCCTGGTTCAGCTCTCAAAATCTCTCCATGCCTTAATGTGCTCACCTGCACATTGGGGTCAATAATAGTCTCCCCAGGTGTAGACAAGATTAAGTGGAAAATTTTGTGTGGGCTGTTAATTGCTAGCCTGGACACTTAGCAATTTTTCAGCAAATATTGTTACCATTCAATCATAGTGATTATCATCACTCTACTTACAAAAGTAAAATACGCGTCTTACACAACTATGTAAGATTTAAAGTAATATAGGCACAATCATTACAAAATTAAAAAATTTGAATTCAAGTGTAGAATATAGTTTTCTATAAATTTCTTAGTGAACTCTGTTTTTTACATTCTAAAGAGTCTTTAAGGATCACCAGTGGGCCATTAAATGACACCGAGGTTAATTTACCGAGGTAAATGTATCTACTATACGGGGTCCGTGCTCACCAAAGTCACAGTGAAGACTGAGTCACTGCTTTTAAAGCAGTGGTTCTTAACCTGGGTTCTATTGAACCCTAGGGGTTCGATGAGTTGGTCTCAGGAGTTCCGAGAAGCCTCTGCCGCAGATAATACCGTAATTTGTTGTGAGTTCATGCACTTCGTTGTTTTCCTTCTTTGAGCAAGGTGATGTTCATGCACAGCTCATTTTGTGCACCAGTAAAAAAACATATACCTATGTCTTGAATTTGGGAAAAAAATCATATTTTATTTATCACTAAAGAAGGGTTCAGTGAATGTGCATATGAAACCGGTGGGTTCAGTACCTCAAAAAAGGTTAAAAACCACTGCTTTAAGAACAATGGGAAAATAGAATTTTATTTTAAAGTGCACAGGCAGATTGGGGATTTTTTTTTTTTTTTTAGTCAGTAATGAGAAAAGCATTTCAATACCTCCTAAAATATTGTGGTCATTAGCAAGTAAATCAAATGTAATTATGTTTGACCAAAAACTGTCTCCTTGGAGTTTTTGAGAACTGAATTAATTGTTCAAAACTTAACAGATTTCAGCCTGTCGTGTTAGTCTGGCATCCTAGCCCAGGTTACACTGTTCCACGTTGTTGTTTAGAGTGGAAAGAAGAGAATCCTACTTCTTTCCTCTCTAATGAAAAGCTAAGCATTTAATGCACAGTGAAAACAGTGTTGTTTCTTTTCTATATTTTATTTATTTATTTATTTTTATTAATTTTAATGGGGTGACATTAATAAATCAGGGTACATATGTTCAAAGAAAACGTCTCCAGGTTATCTTACCATTCAATTATGTTGCATACCCATCACCAAAAGTTAAATTGTCCTCTGTCACCCTCTATTTGGTTTTCTTTGTACCCCTCCACTTCCCCCTCTCCCAACCTCTCCTCCCTCCCCCCACCACATAACTACCACACTCTTGTCCATGTCTCATAGTCTCACTTTTATGACCCACCTATGTATGAAATCATGCTGTTCTCAGATTTTTTCTGTTTTACTTATTTCACTCCATATAATGTTATCAAGGTCCATCAATTTTGTTGTAAATGATCCGATGTCATCATTTCTTATGGCTGAGTAGTATTCCATAGTATATATGTACCATCACTTTAAATCTACTTGTTCTCTGATGGACACTTGGGCTATTTCCCAACCTTTGCTATTGTGAACAATGCAGTCACGAACATGGGGGCGCATTTGTTCTTTTAAAACAGTGCTATGGTGTTCTTAGGGTATATTCCTAAAAGTGGGATACCTGGATCAAAAGACAGTTCGATTTTTAATTATTTGAGGAATCTCCATACTGTTTTCCACAGTGGCAGCACCAATCTGCATTCCCACCAGCAGTGCAGGAGGGTTCCCTTTTCTCCATATCCTCGCCAGCACTTGTTCTGTGTTGTTTTACTGATGAGCGCCATTCTGACTGTTGTGTGATGATATCTCATTGTGGTTTTAATTTGCATTTCTCTAATGATTAGTGATATTGAACATTTTTTGATAAGCCTATTGGCCATCTGTATGTCCTCTTTGTAGAAATTTCTATTCATTCCTTTTGCCCATTTTTTGATTGGATTGTTTGTCTTCCTGGTGTTGAGTTTTATAAGTTCTTTATAAATTTTGGTTATTAACCCCTTATCAGACGTGCTGTCGAATATGTTCTCCCATTGTGTGGTTTGTCTTTTTATTCTGTTCTTATTGTCTTTAGCTGTGCAAAAACTTTTTAGTTTGATATAGTCCCATTTGTTTATTTTGCCTTTTATTTCATTTGCCCGTGGAGATAAATTAGGAAATATATTGCTGCCACAGATGTCGGAGAGCTTGCTGCCTACGTTTTCTTCTAAGATGCTTATGGTTTCATGGCTTACATTTAAGTCTTTTATCCATTTTGAGTTTGTTTTTGTGAATGGTGTAAGTTGATGGTCTAGCTTCACTTTTATGGAGGTAGATGTCTAATTTTCCTAACACCATTTGCTAAAGAGGCTGTCTTTACTCCATTGTATGTTATTTCCTCCTTTCTCAAATATCAGTTGTCCATAAAGCTGTGGGTTTATTTCTGGGTTCTCTGTTCTGTTCCATTGATCTATGTGCCTGTTCTTATGCCAGTACCAGGCTGTCTTGAGTACAATGTCCTTGTAGTAAACCTTGATATCTGGAAGAGTGATACCTCCTGCTTTAGTTTTTCCTTTTAGATTGCTGAGGCTATTCGTGTCCATTTTTGGTTTCATGTAAATTTTTGGAATATGTGTTCTCTATCTTTGAATAATGTCATTGGTATTTTAATTGGTATTGCATTGAATTTATAAATTGCTTTGGGAAATATAGACATTTTAATGATGTTTATTCTTCCTAACCATGAGCATGGGATATGCTTCCATTTGTTAGTATTTACTTGATTTCTTTTATCAATGTTTATAGTTTTTCGAGTACAAGTGCTTAACCTCCTTGGTTAAACTTACTCCTAGGTACTTTATATTTTTGGTTGCAGTAGTGAAGGGGATTGTTTCCTTCATTTCTTTTGCTGACAGTTCATTGTTGGTATTTAAAAATGCCTCTCATTTCTGAGTATTAACTTTATAACCTGCCAACTTGCTGAATTCATTTATCAGGTCCAGTAGTTTTTTCACTGAGACTTTAGGGTTTTCTATATACAATATCATATCATCTGCAAATAATGACAGTTGGATTTCTTCTTTTCCAATTTGGATGTCTTTTACTTTTTCTTGTCTGATTGCTGTAGCTAGGACTTCCAGAACTATGTTGAATAAGAGTGGTGAAAGGGGACACCCCTGCCTGGTTCCTGATCTTAAGGGGATTGCTTTTAATTTTTGTCCATTTAGTATGATGTTTGCTGTGGGTTTGTCTTAGATGGCCTTTATCATGTTAAGAAATGTTCCCTGTATTCCCACTTTACTGAGAGTTTTGAGCATGAATAGGTGCTGGATTTTATCCAATGCCTTTTCTGCATCTATTGAAATTATCATGTGATTTTTGTCCTTCCTTTTGTTTCTGTGATGAATCACATTGATTGATTTGCGAATATTGAACCAGTCTTGCCTCTCCAGAATAAATCCCACTTGATCATGGTGTATGATGTTTTTCATATATTGCTTTATCTGGTTGGCTAATATTTTGTTGAGAATTTTAGTGTCTAAATTCATCAGGGATATTGGCCTATAATTTTCTATCTTTGTGTTGTCTTTGCCCAGTTTTGGGATCAGAATTATGCTCGCCTCATAAAAGGAGTATGAAAGTCTTCCTTCCTCTTGAATTTTTTGAAATAGCTTGAGGAGGAGAGGACTTAGTTGTTCCTGAAAATTTTTGGTAGAATTCACTTGTGAAGCCATAAGGTCAGGACTTTTCTTTTGGGGGAGTATTTTGATAACTGATTTGATCTCATTTGTTGTAATAGGTCTGTTTAGGTGTTCTGATTCTTCCAGATTGATTTTTGGAAGATTATATGATTCAAAAAATTTATCCATTTCACCAAAGTTATCTAATTTTTTGGCATAGAGTTCTTCAAAATATTTTCTTACAATACTTTGTATTTCTGTTGTGTCAGTTGTTATTTCTCCACTCTCTAATTTTATTTATTTGAGTCCTCTCTCTTTTGTTCTTGGTGAGTCTAGTTAAAGGTTCATCAATTTTGTTTACCTTTTCAAAGAACCAGCTCCTGGTTTCATTGATCCTCTGTATTGTTTCCTTAGCCTCTATGACATTTATTTCTGCTCTGACCTTTATTATTTCCTTCCTACGCTTTATTTGCTGTTGTTTTTTTAGTTCTTTCAGATGCAGGGTCAGGTTGCTTATTTGAAGTTTTTCTAGCTACTTATGGTATGCCTGTAATGCAATGAACTTCCCTCTCAGTACTGCTTTTGCTGTGTCCCATAAATTTTGAGTTGGTGTATGCTCATTTTCATTCATTTCTAGAAACATTTTTATTTCTTCTTTGATCTCATTGTTAATCCATCCATTATTTAATAACATGCTATTTAGTTTCCAAGTGTTTGAGTATTTTTCAGTTTTTCTTTTGTGGTTAATTTCTAGTTTCATGGCATTGTGATCAGAGAAAATGCTTGATATGTATTCAGTCTTCCTAAATTTATTGAGACCATTTTTGTGTCCTAACATGTGGTCTACACTAGAAAACGTACCATGAGCACTTGAGAAGAATGTATATTCTACTGCTTTAGGGTGAAAAGTTCTGAAGATATCTATTAAATCAAGTTGATCTAGTGTATCCTTTAAATCTCCTGTTTCTTTATTAATTTTCTTTCTTGAGAATCTATCCAGTGAAGTTAGTGGGGTATTGAAATCCCCCACTATTATAGTATTGTAGTTAATCTCACCCTTTATATCCATCAAAGTCTGCTTTATGTATGTCGGGGCTCCTATATTTGGTGCATAGATATTTATAATAGTTATTACTTCCTGTTGAATTGTTCCCTTTATCATTATGTAGTGTCCTTCTTTATCTCTTACTACAGCCTTTGTTTTAAAGTCCATTTTGTCAGTATAAGTATTGCTACCCCAGCCTTTTTTTTCATTTCCATTTGCTTGAAATATATATTTTTTATTATTAATTTTAATAGGGTGACCCCCAAAAATCAGGGTACATATGTACATTGAAAACATCTCCAGGTTATCTTATCATTCAATTGTGTTGCATACCCATCACCCAAAGTCAAATTGTCCTCTGTCACCTTCTATCTTGTTTTCCCTTTGCCCCTCCCCTCTTCCCTATCTCACCCTTCCCTCCCTCCCCTCACCCCGTAACCACCACTCTCTTGTCCGTGTCTCATAGTCTCACTTTTATGTCCCACCTATGTATGAAATCATGCTGTTCTCAGTTTTTCTTTATTTCTGATTTACTTATTTCACTCCGTATAATGTTATCAAGGTTCATCCATTTTGTTATAAATGATCTGATGTCATCATCTTATGGCTGAGTACTATTCCATAGTATATATGTACCAAAGCTTTTTAATCCACTCGTCTTCTGACGGACACTTGGGCTGTTTCCAGATCTTCGCTATTGTGAACAATGCTGCCACGAACATGGGGGCGCATTTCTTCTTTTCGAACAGTGCTATGGTGTTCTTAGGGTATATTCCTATAAGTGGGATAGCTGGGTCAAAAGGCAATTCGATTTTTAATTTTCTGAGGAATCTCCAAACTGTTTTCCACAGTTGCTGCACCAGTCTGCATTCTCACCAGCAGTGCAGAAGGGTTCCCTTTTCTCCACATCCTCGCCAGCACTTATTCTGTTGTTTTGCTGATGAGTACCATTCTGACTGGTATGAGGTGATATCTCATTGTGGTTTTAATTTGCATTTCTCTAATGATTAGTGATGATGAGCATTTTTTCATATGCCTATTGGCCATCTGTATGTCCTCTTTGTAGAAATTCCTATTCATTTCGTTTGCCCATTTTATGATTGGATTGTTTGTCTTCCTGGTGTTGAGTTTTATAAGTTCTTTATAAATTTTGGTTATTAACCCCTTATCAGATGTGCTGTCGAATATGTTCTCCCATTGTGTGGTTTGTCTTTTTATTCTGTTCTTATTGTCTTTAGCTGTGCAAAAACTTTTTAGTTTGATATAGTCCCATTTGTTTATTTTGCCTTTTATTTCATTTGTCCATGGAGATAAATTGGAAAATATATTGCTGCTACTGATGTCGTAGAGCTTGCTGCCTATGTTTTCTTCTAAGATGCTTATGGTTTCACGGCTTACATTTAAGTCTTTTATCCATTTTGAGGTTGTTTTTGTGAATGGTGTAAGTTGATGGTCTAATTTTATTGTTTTGCAGGTAGATGTCCCATTTTCCCAACACCATTTGTTAAAGAGGCTGTTTTTATTCTATTGTATGTTCTTTCCTCCTTTGTCAAATATCAGTTGTCCATAAAGCTGTGGGTTTATTTCTGCATTATCTGTTCTGTTCCATTGATCTATGTGCCTGTTCTTATGCCAGTACCAGGCTGTCTTGAGTATAACAGCCTTGTAGTAAAGATTGATATCTGGAAGAGTGATACCTCCTGCTTTAGTTTTTCTTTTTAAGATTGCTGAGGCTATTCGTGTTCATTTTTGGTTTTATATAAATTTTTGGAATATGTGTTCTATATCTTTGAAGTATGTCATTGGTATTTTAATTGGTATTGCATTGAATTTATAAATTGCTTTGGGTAATATGGACATTTTAATGATGTTTATTCTTCCTAACCATGAGCACGGGATATGCTTCCACTTGTTTGTATCTTCCTTGATTTCTTTTATTAATGTTTCATAATTTTTCGTGTACAAGTCCTTAACCTCCTTGGTTAAATTTACTCCTAGGTACTTTATTTTTTTGGCTGCAATAGTGAAGGGGATTGTTTCCTTAATTTCTTTTGCTGATAGTTCACTGTTTGTATATTGAAATGCCTCTAATTTCTGAGTATTAATTTTATATCCTGCCATCTTGATGAATTCATTTATCAGGTCCAGTAGTTTTTTGACTGAGATTTTAGGGATTTCTATGTACTGTATCATATCATCTGCAAATAATGACAGTTTTACTTCTTATTTTCCAATTTGGATGCCTTTTATTTCTTCTTCTTGTCTGATTGCTGTAGCTAGTACTTCCAGAACTATGTTGAATAAGAGTGGTGAAAGGGGACACCCCTGCCTGGTTCCTGATCTTAAGGGGATTGCTTTTAATTTTTGTCCATTTAGTATGATGTTTGCTGTGGGTTTGTCGTAGATGGCCTTTATCATATTAAGGAATGTTCCCTGTATTCCTACTTTACTGAGAGTTTTGAACATGAATAGGTGCTGGATTTTATCCAATGCCTTTTCTGCATCTATTGAAATTATCATGTGATTTTTGTCCTTCCTTTTGTTTCTGTGATGAATCACTTTGATTGATTTGCGAATACTGAACCAGCCTTGCCTCTCCAGAATAAATCCCACTTGATGATGGTGTATGATTTTTTTCATATATTGCTTGATCTGGTTGGCTAATATTTTGTTGAGAATTTTAGTGTCTAAATTCATCAGGGATATTGGCCTATAATTTTCTATCTTTGTGTTGTCTTTGCCCAGTTTTGGAATCAGAATTATGCTTGCCTCATAAAAGGAGTTTGAAAGTCTTCCTTCCTCTTGAATTTTTTGAAATAGCTTGAGGAGGATAGGAGTTAGTTCTTCTTTGAATTTTTGATACAATTCACTTGTGAAGCCATCAGGTCAGGACTTTTCTTTTTTGGGAGTTTTTTAGAACTGTTTCAATCTCATTTGTTGTAATTGGTCTGTTTGGGTGTTCTGATTCTTCCATATTGATTTTTGGAAGATTTTATGATTCAAGAAATTTGCCCATTTCACTGAGATTGTCTAATTTTTTGTCATAAAGTTCTTCATAGTTTTTTCTTACAATATTTTGTATTTCTACTGTGTCAGTTGTTATTTCTCCACTGTCCTTTCTAATTTTATTTTTTGAGTCCTCTCTCTTTTGTTCTTGGTGAGTCTAGTTAAAGGTTCATCAATATTGTTTACCTTTTCAAAGAACCAGCTCCTGGTTTCATTGATCCTCTGTATTGTTTCCTTAGCCTCTATGTCATTTATTTCTGCTCTGACCTTTATTATTTCCTTTCTTCTACTTGTCCTGGGTTTTATTTGCTATTGTTGTTCTAGTTCTTTTAGATGCAGGGTCAGGTTGCTTATTTGAGCTTTTTCTAGCTTCTTATAATATGCCTGTAGTGCAATGAACTTCCCTCTCGGTACTGCTTTTGCTGTGTCCCATAAATTTTGAGTTGGTGTATGCTCATTATCATTTGTTTTTAGAAACTTTTTTATTTCTTCTTTGATCTCATTGTTAATCCATTCATTATTTAATAACATGCTATTTAGTTTCCAAGTGTTTGAGTATTTTTCAGTTTTTCTTTTGTGGTTAATTTCTAGTTTCATGGCATTGTGATCAGAGAAAATGCTTGATATGATTTCAATCTTTTTAAATTTATTGAGACCATTTTTGTGTCCTATTATGTAGTCTATACTAGAAAACGTATCATGAGCGCTTGAGAAGAATGTATATTCTACTGCTTTAGGGTGAAAAGTTCTGAAGATATCTATTAAATCAAGTTGATCTAGTGTATCCTTTAAATCTGCTGTTTCTTTATTAATTTTCTTTCTTGAGAATCTATCCAGTGAAGTTAGTGGGGCATTGAAATCCCCCACTATTATAGTATTGTAGTTAATCTCACCCTTTATATCCATCAAAGTCTGCTTTATGTATGTCGGGGCTCCTATATTTGGTGCGTAGATATTTATAATAGTTATATCTTCCTGTTGAATTGTTCCCTTTATCATTACATAGTTTCCTTCTTTATCTCTTACTACAGCCTTTGTTTTAAAGTCCATTGTGTCAGATATAAGTACTGCTACCCCAGCTTTTTTTTTCATTTCCATTTGCTTGAAATATTTTTTTCATCCTTTTACCTTCAGTCTATGTGCATCTTTTGTTTTAAGGTGTGTCTCTTTTAGACAGCATATGTATGGGTCCTGTTTCTTTATCCATGCAGCTACCCTATGTCTTTTGATTCGATCATTTAATCCATTTACATTTAAGGTTATTATTGATATATAGTTGTTTATTGCCATTTTATTCTTTAAAGCTGTATTCTTGTTTTGCTATATTCTCTCCTCCCTTTGAACTGTTCACAACAGGTCCCTTAGTATCTCTTGCAGAATTGGTTTGGTTTTAATGAATTCCTTGAGGCTTTCTTTTGTCTGGGAAGCTCTTTATTTCTCCTTCAATTTTCAACATTAGCCTTGCTGGATAGAGTAGTTTTGGTTGTAGGTTCTTGTTCTGCATTACTTTGAATATATCTTGCCATTCTCTTTTGGCCTCAAGTGTTTCTGTTGAGAAGTCGGATGTCATCCTAATGGGGGCAGTGCTGTTTTTTGAGACAGAGTTTTGAGCTTTCCATTTGGTCAATGTAGGCGTCATTGGGTAGTTTTAAATTTCAGAACCTCTCTCTCTGCAGCATTTTCATATGTTGTCTTATAAAATGAAAGTAGTTATTCAAAATCCAAAATGTTAAAACCAGTGTAATGTCTCCCATTCTTGAATTATTTGCTCATTTTATTACTGGGGCAATTATGTATTTGTCTTTACATTTTTTCTTTTCTTTATTTCTTTTTGTTTTTCTGCTTATGAGATAAATTTTTTTGAAACAAAGTGACTCTTTCCAACATAATATAAAAAATTAAAATGAGTGTGTTTTGTGCTAGTGCATGCACACACACCCCTCACACACATGCTTCTGTTGATAACACAAGCAAATGCATAATACTACCTTAAAAGTATAAGTTTATGTTGTGCTAAAGAAGAAAAGAAGGAGGGGAAGAAGGGAAGAAGGAAGGGAGGGAGGGAGGAAGGAAATAATTACTGGCCTGAACTGATTTAACTCAAAATAAAAACCACCAGCATTTCTTATAAAGAAAAAAATAGTATAAATCCTAAAGAGAAAAAAAAACCTTTCAGGAGGAAAATACTCCAAACTCTTTAGAAAAGTCCTAGAGAAAATGTCACTTTTACATATCAAAGGAGACAAAAAAGGTATTCTTCAAGGAGAGAAAAAAAACCTTTTGTTTTTTATTATTATATTCTCGATTCTCTGTCTGTGTTGTGCATATGCATGGGTGTGTTCACACCATTATTGGATGCAACAGCTTCTGAATAAGATACTTGTTTTCGGTAACCTTCCATATATGATTTCCCTTTTCATTAGTTCCTTGTTTCTGCAATTGAATATGTTCTCCCAGCATATGTCAGCATGAGTCACATCCTAACCTCTTTGGCAGGCCTGATGAACTTGTACACAGGGTTTGTACATGGCCCAGCTGCTATCAAAGACTCCAATGAGAAAGCCATCAGAAGCCTTTTAAGGGGATCCTTCTCAGTAGTCATTACTTAAATACAAAAAGTGTTGAGAGAGTATTTTCAAAGAGCTCCGTCATCAGGCAAAATTACTTTTTAAATCAGTGGTTCTTAACCTTTTTTGAGGTAATGAACCCAACAGTTTCATATGCACATTCACTGAACCCTTCTTTAGTGATAAATAAAATTTGATTTTTTTTCCAAATTCAAGACATAGGTATACGTTTTTTTACTGGTGCACAAATGAGCCGTGCATGAACATCACCTTGCTCAAAGAACAAAACCAACAAAGTGCATGAACTCACAACAAATTACGGTATTACTTTATTCTGGCCTCCGCGGCAGAGCCTTCTCCGAACCCCTGAGACTGACACATTGAACCCCTAGGGTTCAATAGAACCCAGGTTAAGAACCACTGCTTTAAATGGATTCTGAACTGAGGTGGTGGATAAGGAAGGAAGGGATGATTAGTGAGCTAAGTGGGTAATGAAATGTTAGAATGATTAAAATGTTGTTAAAAGAAAAAAAATAGTGACAAACTCTGCTCTTAGCAGTTGTCTGAGATCAGAATAAAACATTATAATATGTGATAGTAACAAGGAAATATATCTGTCCATGTGTTTATGGACATTTATATAACCCATGATATCGGGAGTAATCATTAGATTATCTTGAGCAACATTGTGCCCTCGTGAGTTTGAGGTCAAGTTCATACCGACCAAAGAATATACTTGACCTATCTGTTAAGTGCGATGAAGTTATAATCATATCCAACTTCCCCCCAAAATGGGCAGCTATTAAGTTATCTGTTTCTGATCCCACCACTGCTAAAGTTTAAAAGGCCAGATAGATACCTGTTTCTTTTTACTTTTTTGCAACCTGGGACACAGGCTGCTTAGGAATGCCAGTCAGCGACATGCTGGCCTTTAGGACTTTATGTAGGACTGGGATTTATAAATATTTCGTGTATGTTAGAAAGCTGTGCATGTTCTATCTGTGTGTGCTGGCCAGGTCTGCTAATTTTACTGTTTAAAACATTGCTGTCCTCAGTAAATTCTTCTCTCCACTGGTGTTCTGCGGGAAAAAGGTGTGGTCACAGTGATTTTATGTCAATGGTGAGTTTGTAGTAGTTTGTAGTAGTTTACTTTTCTTGTAAATTCTACCAATTCTTGCTTTATGCATGTTGAGACAGTCTGATCAAGAGAATATAATATTCAAATTATTTTGTATTATTCATGGTGACGTTGGATCTTCTCTCATCATGTCATGCTTTTATGTCCAACGACTCTTTTTGCCTAAAGCCTCTTCTGTCCGATAGTCATAGAAATATATGGTAATTTTCTTACTTAGGATTTTCTTGTTGTAGCTTGTCTTGTTTTACTTTACATACTTGTTATCCCTATGTTTCACAGAGATCTCATAGATTATTGGAGTTTTTACCCTGGTCTATATAACTTGTTCTGAGTATTTTTATTATCTCCTTCCTGGAATTCTTTTAGATAGCTTTCAACAATTACTATACTTACTCATGCTCTTATTTGGAAGCCATCTGCTTTTGTTTCTGCTATTTAAATCACAGAAAGCTTTTTAATTTATCAGAATTTAATATTAATCAACACCTGTGCACTCCCCTAGACAGCATGAACCAAGGACCTTCTCCCTTGCTAGCTCATGTACAACTGGTGGTGTGTAGTTTAATTCAGTATTTGTTAAATACCGTAGTGTGTTATTTTATGCTGTTAAAATAATTTAGAGTTACCGATTTTCTGCTTTTTAAAATTTTTCTTTTCAGCTCAGAACTACAATCAAGCCAACTTCCATCAATCTGAAGTGGAGCGTTCGGTCTTTAGCATTCTTCTGTAGTCAGAGTAAATTCTCCCCGTCCTCTCTCTTTTATTTGCCCCCAGACTTTCATAAAAATAATAGTGGCTTTGCATTTTGTCTGATCTCTGTGGGTTCTCACCTTTCTTACATATTTTGGTCCTGCAACTCCTCCCTATCTTCTTAACTTATAGAAACTTCTTTAAAAAAGAATATATTTCACCTAGATTAATAATCTATCTTAGTAAATATATTTCTCTCAGGTTTCCTGGAGAAATTGACCAGGGAACTACAGCAGACAGAGTGACCCCTTGCTTGAGCTAGCGACCTTGGGCTCAAGCTGGTGAGCCTTGCTCAAACCAGATGCACCTGTGTTCAAGCTGGTGACCTCGGGGTCTCAAACCTGGGTCCTCCACATCCCAGCCTGATGCTCTATCCACTGTGCCACCGCCTGGTCAGGCAAGGACCTATCTTTCACCTTTCTTTTGGTATGGATATCTTCATTTACCAACCCAGAAATAACAGCTCTAGCTAAGACACTGGCCTCATGCTGTTCATTTATTGGTCACCACAAATTGAAGGAAATGTTCTATAATTCCAACACATGGTCAGGTCCATTTCATGGGTTTATTTTTTTTATCCATTTTATCAAGTAATAATAATTGAAGAGAAGTATGATTACTTGGTTCTTTCTGAAAATAAACATGCTGATTCAGCTCCAGGGATTCTGACTCCAAAGGTCTTTTGTCAAGGCTGGGCATTTGTAGTTTCTATAGAATTACCCAGAAATTCTGACTTAAGCTCCCCAACCCCCATCCCATCACCAGCATCAACAGCTTGAGAACCCCTAATTCAAAACGCAGGTTCTTCACAAAGGATCTCGGTGTTTTCAAATGAAAATACTTGACACACAAATCCTACCCCTCCCTGATGGCAGTGACCTCAGCTACAAGGGCTTTCTCACCACTGGCAGAATCTTAGGGACAGGCAGGTACATAGTATGAAAAGGCACAGGGGACTTCCCTGTCCTGCCCACCTGCTCTGGCTTGAATGTAAGTGTAATCCACGCTTTCCTACAGCAGCAGAATGCTTTACACGGGGACATGAAACTTACAGACAGCAATAAAACAAACATCAGTGCTGGTTTCTGTCTGTAAAGATGATGGCTGCCTTCCCCCTTCAGGGTTCTGTGAGTGCCACATTTATCCCTCAGTTGCCTTTTTAGTTCAAATGGTGGCATACACGTGCAAAAGACAGGAAAGAGATCTCTAAAAGCCTCTGTCTTCTCACGGCCTATCTGATGTCCCACTTGAAAACAACTTCCCAAAACAAAGGGGAAAAGCAGACAGTTTCTATTATTTTCTCCTGTTGGTTGTGAAGTGCTGGTGGGGGAGACACAGACGGGGCATCGAATACCCCAGCACCAACAACACAGGATATTGATTTGGCCACAGGATGACGCCTCCACGGTCAACGTTTTCACCCATTGTCACCCACTGTAAGTGGGCATGCCGATGGTGCTGTCACTCTGGAGGACAGTCTGGTGGCTGCTTACAAAGCTAAACACACTTTCACCATCTGACCCAGCAATCACGTCCCTTTCTAGTTACCTAAATGAGTTGAAAACCAGACAGAATTGGAATCACACAGTATGTAGTCAGATGGGTTTCTTTCACTTAGTAACATGCATTTCAGTTTCCTCCATGTCTTCAGGCCCCCTTGGAGGGCAGGACAGTGGAGTACTCCCTCTTTCATTCATGATCAAACATGACAGCCACCGAGGTATACCTCAGTAGGTGATGGCTAAATAAACCGTGGTTCATCCAGACAATGGAATGTGATTCTGAAAATGACAAAACTGTGGACACAGGAAAAAAAGTCCGTGGTTCCCACAGACTAGGGTGCAGCAGGAGGTGAACAGTTAGAGAACAGAGAATTTTAGGGTGGCCAAAATCCTCCAAATGATACCTGAGGATAGATACACATCATTGCACATGTGTGCAAACCCATAGAATGTACAACACCAAGAGTCTACCCTAATGTAAACTACGGACTATGGGTGCATACTATGTAATATTGCAGCTTTAACTGCAATAAATCAATGGTAACAAATGCACCACTTTGGTGAGTGATATGATGATGGAAGGTGGGGGGATAACCGTGTGTTGGGGCCAGGTTATATGGGAACTCTGTGCCTTCCTGTGGACTTTTCTAGAAACTCTAAAACTACTCTAAAAAATAGAGTCTTGAAAAATAATTCAGTCTTTACATAATGTTGCCCCGTTACTGTCTAACATTTTTGCAACTACTCTCATATAACCCAGCACAAGCTACATGCAAGGATAAGAACACTGTGTTCATTCAAATATACTAACAGACAGTAAAAGTCAGAATGTGCTCTATGCCTCCAAATGTGTTCATGCTGGCGCTGAACACTGGAGGGTCCTCTTTTCATAAAAGACATCTGCTTATTTGCTCAGCAATGGCAGTCTTTTCCAAATGAATAGATCCACAGAATTAGAGCAAACCCAGAAGGGCATCCATTTCTTTATTTAAGGATTAAAATTCATTCAGTTGTATGGGGAGTGATGCCTATCTAATTCACTTGGCCATTAAACAAACTACAAGCTGACCAATAAATGAACAGCATGAGGCCAGTGTCTTAGCTAGAGCTGTTATTTCTGGGTTGGTAAATGAAGATATCCATACCAAAAGAAAGGTGAAAGATAGGTCCTTGCCTGACCAGGCGGTGGCACAGTGGATAGAGCATCAGGCTGGGATGTGGAGGACCCAGGTTTGAGACCCCGAGGTCACCAGCTTGAACACAGGTGCATCTGGTTTGAGCAAGGCTCACCAGCTTGAGCCCAAGGTTGCTAGCTCAAGCAAGGGGTCACTCTGTCTGCTGTAGTTCCCTGGTCAAGGCACATATGAGAAATCATGAATAACTAAGGAACTGAAACAAAGAATTGATGTTTCTCATCTCCCTCTCTTTCTGTCTGTCTGTCCCTCTCTCTGACTCTCTCTGTCTCTGCCACAAAAAAAAAAAAGAAAGATAGGTCCTTGAATGTTGATGTACACAAACCCTGCATAACCAGACCCTCAGGGACACCAGCCTATTATTGTTGGAAATTACCCATCACGCATCCATTTGCCTTCAACTTCAATAGGGAGGAAAACATTACAGGCTTCATGAAAAATATGTACAATAAAATGTCCTTTTTATTAAATATTCAATCAAGTTTGTTGAACCTGTCAAGAGTAATGGATGGCAAATGTACCAGTTCACCACGGGTGATGGAGAGCCACTGAATCTGGCACCACGGATGCATAAAATAAAATAATGAAAGAAAACACGCACATTCCTGCTCAAAATGTTGATACAGAAACTTGTATTTGCTATGCTCATCACCAGTCACTTGTTTTTTTCTTCTTGCTGCTTCAGTTTAGGAACAATAAGAATAGAAGGATATAATTCCATACTGTTCCTGGCTCAGCTGCTCAGCATTACATCACATTTTGCAAGGAATGCCTCATGCCCAGCACCAGGGAAACTGTCAGGGTAAGAAATGGTGGATTCACAGTGGATGGCACCACAATCTGGTGTGCTCCAGTTAGAGTGGCCTGATTCAGCAAATACAGGTATGAGATGCCTCATTGATGCAAATTTCTGTTAAGTTTTTGAATAGAAGCATGTTCAAATACAAATAAGGACAGGCCATGTGGTATTTGGGTCTCAATTCTACTAAAACATTATTTATATGGGTATCTGAAATTCACATTTAACTGGGTCTCCACAATTTTTGTATTAATTTAGCAGTTCTGAGAAGAAACTGATGGTCCATTGAATGAAGAAGGTTTGGAACATGTGATCAAATGAGCACAAGGCAACTGAAACAAAACTTCATACAAAAATTAACAATACAACACCATACATGAGCTCAGACTCTACCCTAATTTTAGGAGAGTGCTTTGCGGTCAAACATTTAAAGTGTGTATTCTCTTATTCTCCGCTCCACCACTCACTATGTGGGTAGCACGGGCCATTCACACAATCTTTCTTAGCCTGTTATACTACTTCTATTGTGGGAATGTTGCTACTGCTAATATAATATTTTGTCTTTGTTCTTACCATAAAATTGTCCAACGAAAATAGGTGTGATATAAATTATTGTCCCACTTTTTGTTTTGTGAAGACTGGAAAGCCCCCATGAGTCCAAAATATATTTGTCTCCTGTTAAATTTAATTTAAATTTATATCAGTAGAACATTGATTGGCTATAGATTTTGTCCCTTTAAAAATGCAAGTAAGTGTCGATGCAGCCTGAGAACCCTGGAAGTCGTGTGCATCTTAGTAGAGGAGACGCCCAAGAAGATGTTTCTGTCCTCACTGGAAGAAGTCAGAATTTCACTGAATCCTTAGGCATAAATAGGAGATCTCAGATGGACAAGTGAGAGATGAGAAAGACAAGCTTGGGTAACCCTTCGATATCTACCTGGTCCAGTCTTTTGGCAACTATTCAGGTGTGTGTATAAACAGAAAACAGATTTCTTAGCTGCAATAATTTTATTCTGCAATAGATCAACCCATTGGAAGCCGGAGATGTATCAAGAGCTGGGCCTGGATTAGGGTCTTGAATTTTAAGAACACAGTAGAGGAGTGACCCTGTGCCTTTATGTTGATTCTAGGTCACTCTAAGATTCATTCAGTTTCTTCAGAACTTGACATGATCCCGGGGAAGAACATCGAGCAAAGTTCTCAGGGTTTCTAATATATGAGCCAGCTGAGCAGCTCTCATGAACAAAACAATTGAGAAAAAGACAGAAGATTTTTAAGAAATAAAAGTATGGGTTATAAAATGGATCACGTTTAATATTCTTTCTGAGATATAAGTACAATGTTTGATTCCTTTTCTTAATACTTTTGGTTTCTTGAGTGAGTGTGTGTGTGCGTGTGTGTGTGTGTGTGTGTGTGTGTGTGTATTAGTGGAATTCTTGTAGATATGGGGTCAGTTGTCTCATGTATATATTAGAGTTACATATGAAACTTACATTCCTGCCACATCAAAGGATTCTGCTCAGACAGTATAAAGTAGCCAGAACTGGGGTGGAGGGTGGGAGGTAGGGCCTTTTAATTTTGACCTAAACATAAGAGAATGAATACAATTTTTATGTTTTAGTCTTTGAAATGAGTGAGTTTTCAAAATATGTTTTCTAACCAATATCAACCTATATATAAATTTGGGGGAAAGGTACTGAAATATTTATTTTCTACATTTGAATCATATTGGTTTGATGTGTTGTTTTTTTTTTTTTAATAAGGACAACCTTATTGTTAAAGAATGGGGAAATTCATTGTTCTACTAATCTAATTGGGAATAGGAAAAAAGCTTAAACAAAGGTAATTAGTAGTCACAAAGTTGTCTTAGTATCTTAGTTTCTAACCATGTATTGTCAGTGCTAACATCCTCTGAGAGGCACACCTAAACTATTGTAGCTACTGTTAAGAGCAAAAAAATATTCTAGGACTTTGATTTAAGAAAAATAAGTGGAAATTTCACCAAGGAAAACATACTATAGGTACATGAAAATATGCTCAAATCATTAATTATCAGGGAAATGCAAATCCAAATCTCTATATTACTTCATACCTGTTAGAATAGCTATTACCAAAAAGACAAGCATCAGTATCAGTGAGGATGTGGAGAAAGGAAACGCTGTTGGTGACAATGTAAATTGGTGCAGCCACTATGGAAAACATTATGGAGGTTCCTATAGAAATAAAAAATGAAATTGCCTTATAATATAGCAGTCCCACTGCTGGGCCTATAACAAGGTAAACAACATCAAGATCTTGAAGAGATATCTGTACCCACATGTTCATTGCAGCATCATTCACAATAGCTAAGATATGATTGGATAAGGAAAATTTGGCACACACACATACAGCAGAACAATATTCAGCCTCAAAAAGAAAAGAAAAAAAAAGAAACCATGCTATTTGAAACATCATGGATGAAACTGGACAACATGATGTTAATGGCAAGTGAAATGAGGAAGACATAGAAAGATATGCAAAATCTCACTTGGATACGGAGGTGACATAGTCACGTTCATAGAAGCAGAGGCTAGAATGATGGCCGCTGTGGGTAGGTGGGAATGTGGAGGGGTTGAGCAAAGGGTACCAAGTTTTAATTATAATAAATTTTGGAGATATGATATACAGAATGGTGACAATAGTTAATAAAACTCTGTAATATGCTTGGAATTTGTTAAGAAGGTAAATCTTAAGTGTTCTCATGAGGGAGAGAGAGAGATAGAGAAAAGGAAGAAGAAAAAGGAGAAGAGATGAATTTGGGAACCTTGTGAGGTAATAGACATATTAATTATCTTGACCGCGGTGATTATTTTTCAGTGCACACCTATTTCAAAACATCATGTTGTAGACCTTCACTATATACACTTGTGTCATTATACCTCAATAAAGCTGGGGAAAAGATAAATTTACTGATTTTGGAGGTGCAACTTGAATTTAAAGTAATTTAACACCACTAAATGTTGGGATGACAGTAGTTCATCAGAAATGTAATAGTCGGTGTGAAATGACGTTTTGTTATATTATTTCTATACAATAGATATAATCTGTTGTCATCTTCTCAATTCTAATTAGACTGTAGACCCACAGAAGACAGAATAGTTAATGCATCCTCGTGTTCACAGTGGTATAATTATACGAGTTATTTAATCTTTGGATAATTATTCTTTTGACTTCTCAAGTAACTAATTAGGTAAAATTTTAGTAACATACCACTCTTCAGTTTACGAGCAAACAATTATGAATTCCAACTGGGAATCCTCCTTAATATAATTTGTGTCTACAAGATAACTTAAATGCATGTTATAATTAGGTAAAAAATATTTAACAGTGTATTTATGGGAAATACTTGTGGCACACATCAAATTAGTTATTCATTTATAAGAGATGTTCTTTATGCCCTAAAAAAGCTAGCTTATGAGAGATGAATATTTCTTTACTAAGAAATATATATTTTTAAAATCAGACAAATAGGAATGTTACTTCCTATCTGGTGGGAGAGTCAACATAGAAGTTGCAAGAAAATGTCCCTTGGCATAAGATATAGGACAGCTGGTAAACTTCCCCTAGAAATGACAACTTTTGTTCAAAGCATCAAGTTCAGAGAAACTGAATTTTCTGTAAATGGAAATTTACAGCGAGGTTGAATTTCTGTTCAGTGTTTAAAGGAAAATGGGATTTTCCTTTTTCCCCTTTTCTGGTCCATTCTAACCTGCTTATTAGTATATGAATTTCTAAAAAATGTAATCCCTTCCTGCTTTTTTTTTTTTAAAACAAGCTTATCAAAGCTTTGGTTAGTAGGATGAAATAAAAACTGTTGGCTTTTTTTCTATCTACCCAGCCACGTTCTCTGTTTTAGTAGATTATATTACAATGGACAACTCATGCCATTGGGAGAGATTTAAATATACCATGGTAGCCTGACCAGGCAGTGGCACAGCGGATAGAGTATCAAACTGGGATATGGAGGACCAAGGTTTGAAACCCCAAGGTAGCTGGCTTGAGTGCAGGATCGCTGGCTTGAGCATGGGATCATAGACATGACCCCATAATTGCTGGCTTTAGCCCAAGGGTTGCTGGCTTGAAGCCCAAGGTCACTGACCTGAGCCCAAGGTTGCTGACTTGAGCAAGGAGTCACTCACTCTGCTATCGCCCCTGGTCAAGTTACATATGAGAAAGCAATCAATGAATAATTAAGGAGCTGCAAGAAAGAATTGAAGCTTATCTCTCTTACTACATGACTGTCTGTAATACCCACATACACACACCATGGTAGCATTTTGCCATAAACTTTATAGCAAAGTATGAATTCCCAAATATAGGACATTTTTTAAAAATCTTCCTTCAAGAATATCTTGGTTATATTATTTGAAAAAAATTATCCAGTGATAGATAAGTTTTGGGAGATCTTATTAAATATTTTGAATGTACTTTGTGTTTGAAAGGAAATAGTTAATAACAGTTTTTCACATTTTAAATAATTTATTAGGGCATTTGCGGAAAGCTAACATCCCAAATTGGAAATTGAACGTCATTACCTTTCTAATCCTCCATTCTCTAAGATTCCTCAAATGTGATACACAACATTTCAGTGACATTACCACCAGTGTTTCATCCGACTAGCCCGCTCCCTTAAGGATATGGCATGGTATCATGCCTCCTCAGCCGCTGAGGATAAACTTTTACGGGTAATGTTACTCGTAATGGTAACATTGTCCCAAATGCCTGGGCTGAGGTTATAGAGACACAATTTTATCTGGAAAGGTAACAGATTTGTAAAGTTAGTTAGGATTTTTCAGCACCCTATGCAATGTCTGTTATACAATAGCACGTATCTCTAAATGATGGATGGATAATTTAATAAATACGATAAAATATTAATACCTATTAGTTTTGCATGGAGAACCCAGAGTGTCAGAATCAGTGTGTTGTCTGGGAACTGTGGCTCCCTGACTCACTTTTCTTCTGTCCCACAATAACTTCCAGTTTTCTTATTTTGGTGTAACTAGCAAAACTATTGAGAAATAAGATTCAATTACTTTCCTGTGAGCAGCTTACGATTGCCCTTTTTTTTTTCTATTTTCTACTGTAGGCCTTGCTAATTGGGCATTACTAATGTAGAGATCAGAGAATGTGACCGACTTGACTAGAATAAAATTAGGAGTTCTGGGTAGGGGCAGCCATTTTTGCTGTAGGGGGCCTACTGGCTAACTTTCTGGAGAGGCAGACAGAGAATAATGAATACACCAACAGGTGGAGACAGTCCAGTGTGTGGTCTGCACTGCCTATGCCAATACTTCATGAATGCCATAAAGCATCATAAGTCATGGCAATTTTCTCTTATTCCCCAGGTTATTCTTAGAATGTGCATTTATCACTAGATTAAAATTCTCATCATACTTTTTCAATAAATTGAGTTTTATGCAACCTGGAGAGCATGGTTATTTAAAATATAAAACACATTAATCATGTGACTTCAATAAAAATTAGAAATGTGGCTATGTATATTTATATAAGTATCAAGGTTAAATATTTTAAAAATTGGTAATTACACCATAATTACACTTCAATCATTTCATTCAGAGTAATGTCAGCTTAATTTTGAACCTCACAGATCCTAATGTATAGTTTAATAAAGTGTAAATGTTTTTTTCTTTTAAGCAGAAGAAATGAGCATATAAAACAAATGACAATATTTAAAAGGTCACACATAAATAAGACAAGGGTTTTCCACATAAACCCTCTAATTCCCAGAAAGCTTTGCAACTTGATACAGCCACGAAATGAAGTTCTGATCAACTGGATGTGATCAAAAAGTGATCTTGGAAGTGTGGCTTTGTTAGTGCCCTTCTTTCTCCAAGACAACTAGAATGGAGGCATGCGATAAGCCCTCTTGTGTCATGTGGAGAAGAATATCACACTAGGATTAGGATGGACTACAAGGTAGAAAGAGCTTAGATTCCTGATTCCTGGCAACCTCCCAGACCTGAGCCAGCTCACAAGCCTAAGAAATAAACACCATTTTTTCAAAAAATAATTGTTTGCATTCTTCATCATATTCAAACAGATTTACATCCTGGATAGAAATATGCACCATTGTGTTTTAATAAAGATCTTTGCCTTTCTGCCTGTAACTCCAGCCACTAACCCCCCGGCTGGGTTTGTCAGCCTTAGGTGACTATCTTTTATTAACAATATACCAGTTATCTTCCACTAAGATAATGATTAGATAATTTTCCTTAAGAGTGAAGATATAGTGAGTTGAGTTGAACAGTGTTAAAACAAAATTCTACATCCATCCAGAACCTCAGACTATGATATTATTTGGAAATAGGCTCTTCGCAAATGTATGTACTAAAACATCTCAAAGTGAGGTCATCCTAGATATAGGCTGAGCACTAAACCCAATGACTGATGTCTTTATTAGAAAAAGGAGATTTGTACACACAGAGACATAGGAAGGCTATGTGAAGAGAGAGGCAGAGGTTGCAATGATGTGGCCATGGCCAAGGAGCCACCAGGAGTCACCAGGAGCTGAAAGGGGCAAGGAAGGATTCTTCCCCAGAGCCTACAGAGGCAGTGGGACTCTGTCACCACCTTCATTGTGGGCTGCTGACTTCCCAAACGGTGAGAGAACAGTACCTGTTGGTTAAAGCCACCAAAATTGGGGTCATTTCTTATGAGATCCTCAAGCAACTAAAACAAGAAGAGATAAATTAGATGTTTTTAAAGGCCTCTCCAACCCCTAGACTTCTGGTTTATCTCAGCGAAAGACGAACAGCGCGCTCGAAGGGTTGAGCCGGGGAAAGCGAAGATGAAGAGCAAGTAGAGAAGTGTCAAGAGCCTGTGTGTGACACACCCCGCAACATGGGAACCACCCCAGTCTGGGAGGAAGATGTCGGGAGGATGTGCGCTTCCGGAGGAAGCGCCAGGGAGGTCACGCTGCCGGCAGCCTCAGAGTCGCCAGCAGGAGAGGAAAGGACAGAGCAGGGGTCTGGGTCTGGACAGGAAACTGCGGCGGAGGTCGCAGGAGTTGGGTCCGCCAGAACACACAGTGATTCCGAAAGGCGCACTGGGCAGCGAACCCCTCCAGGGGGATCCATTCGGTCTGTTTTGCAAACCCGGGGTTTACAACAAAGCTGGGCAAACAAGAGGCCCCGTGCATCTGCTGAGACAACCCAGCTGTGGAAGCAAGCACTGTCTGTGCCCATTGCATTTACTTAGTCTAAACATAGGCTGTCGACCATTTTGTAGAGTTGAGGGTAAGCTGCTAGGCACATGGAATGTGAAATGTGACCTGCAAGTTCACAGAATGATGACATGTGGTTTATTTTTTTTGAAATAATTGTTTGCATTCTTCATCATATTCAAACAGATTTACATCCTGAATAGAAATACGCACCATTGTGCGGTCCCAATGCCTGGCGATCCCAGTTGGTACCCTGGGAAAATATCCGAAGGCACGGCTGGACCGATCAAGACTTCTCTGAGTTGTGCTATCACCCCCTGCAGGTCGTAGGAAAATACCAGGTCTGGCTGGCTCTCTCCTGGCCAAGCCGATCTGCTCGAAGAAGTCTCCGTATTTTCTTATAAGAACCGGTTTCAATGCGCTCCATCGGTGAAGCGATGTGCGCTCTGTGGGTTTAAATAAAGAGAATATTAATAGAATGAGTCATACTTAGAATTGGACTGAAATTAACATGTGGAGAGAAATTTAGAGGGAAATGAATGAGAAAATTGGCCAAATATTGGAAGGCATAATGAGAGCAGCACATCCACCAAAGTGAAAAGATAGTCATTAGATGGAGTCTGCCATGACTCCTTGGGAACACCGTGTCCTGGAGAATGGGGGGCCAGCAGAAATAGTTACAGGCGACAGCTTCTCCTT
This sequence comes from Rhynchonycteris naso, assembly GCA_037038555.1. Classification (NCBI taxonomy): domain Eukaryota; kingdom Metazoa; phylum Chordata; class Mammalia; order Chiroptera; family Emballonuridae; genus Rhynchonycteris; species Rhynchonycteris naso. The sequence goes on along the minus strand of CM072999.1, from coordinate 133,804,961 downwards.
CCTCCCCTGGAGGCTTTCATCCTGAGGAGCCCAGTACATTCTGATCAGAAAGTAAAGCAAAATACTCCTAATAATTCATTAACTGGGAAGTTCTGTCGTTTGTAAAAGAATACGAAACAACACAAGGAGGCCTCTCGGTATTCTCTTACAGTGAGGTCATCCGTCGAGTTACCAAACGTTTATTGAGTATCTCTTGGCTGCTAAGCACTGTGTCAAGTGGGAAAAGTGAACTTGAATACACAGTCTCTACACTGAAAGACCTCTAGTCTATGAATGAAAACTAGAAGTAGAACATTCATTAAATGCAATTTCCATGTTAGGATGACATCTTCAGGGTGATACAGGAATTGGGAGTCCTGCGCAGCTCTAGGAGGATGGACATGCTTCCAGGAAGGGGTGACAGTGGGGGGAGATACGTGGACTTGTGGAGGACAAGCAAATGGGTATGGGAATGAGGAGGTGGCTGGTGGAGGAATTGGCATGACCCAAGACAAAGAGGCACAAGGGGGCACAAGAAAGGCAGTTCAAACAGGTGCATGTAAGAAAGAGGCATGGCTTGGGGATAGGTGTGGCTTAGCCCTGGGTGGTGATGAGGGGTGTGGCTTAGCCAGGTGTGTGGTAATAAGGGGTGTGGCTTAGGAGGGGCGATGATAGTGAGGGCTCTGGCTTGGCCAGGGGTGTGGCTAATAATGGGAGGGTAAGGCTGTGTAGTGAAAAGGCTGTTTTGAAAGGATGAAAGAATGAGGATGAAAGAATGTTATGCCAAAAGCAGGTGGCATATGAGATATGTACTAGAATGTACGGAATAGATGAATGGCTATCTAAAAAGATAAAACCATTTAAAGGTAATGGATTGAGACTGAAATTCTGTAGTAAGAAGAATCCCTGTAGCTGCAGTATAATAGATGGATTGAAACAGAAATTGGAAAACTAATAAAGAATCCAGAGGAGGACAGTAACAGCATGCACTTAAGCAATGGAAACGGAGGAGAGGTGACAGGTCCCCATACAAAGCCACTTCCTAGTGCCCAGTGGGGGAGCATCATCCAAGCCTGGCCCCTGCTGTGGCTTCAGAAGCCCACTCCTCTGGACCCATCTGCTTTTGTTTCATCTCCCACGAGTTTCCCTTCTGGAATCTTCCGCTCCATAAAACTTGCCTCTTGCATGCTTTATTGACCCTCGACGTCTCTCCCATTACATCGCTTGTTCTCCCTCATCAGAGCCAGCCCCTCCTTTGCCTTTTCTTCAAGCCCCTTCCCTTTGTGGTCCTCTTGATATTGCCTCCCCTGCGCCGCGCCTCTCTTTTCATGCTGTGCCAGGCCAGCAGCCTGGCACCCCAGACGCCACCTCATCCCAGGTGACACACCTGCCTTTTCCCTCCAGACTCTCAAGTGTGACACGTCCTGTGGCAAAAAATCATCATTACACCCGCATCCTGACTTCCAGTTTCTGCATAAACCACTGTCTCCTGGAGATCATGCCTATTCCCTCTTTCCCAAAGTGAGCTAGACAGCTCTGTCGACCCCTACTCATCCTGATGAAGAAACCCCCTAAGCCAGGAAGCCAGAACCAAGTTCAACTCTTTCTTTCTCTCACCTCCTATATTTGCTTGGCGGCTAAGTCCAACTAAAGAGTGGAAATTAAAGGAGTTTGTGCTTTATTTTTTCTTTAGTGTACAAAAGTAGGCTTCAAGAGCAACTTCCAGGAGCACGAGGAACAGGCAGAGATGTAATTGGGCAGTTCATTTAAATTCAAAAGGTCATTGCTGAGCTATGAAACAAGAGGAAGGAAGTAAAACAATCTCCATGATTCCCGTCAGTCTGGTGATATTATAATCATTGGTCTCTGAGTGCAAACGTTCAAAAATATATATATTTTCAGATGCGGTTTTTAAAATATACATCTCTTCAGAGTTTTACACCACAGATGTCTCATTATTGAAATCTCTCCACACTTACAAAAATCCTGCTTCCTGTCATAAAGAAATAGTTTTGATAAAATATTCTAAGCCCACAAATGGATGTAAGAAGAATACAGATGAGTATGAAAAGTGGAACCCTGAACTCCCAGGCAGCAATGGGCCTCAATAAGAGGCTGTTCTCTGTGTGAATTTAAAAAGTCAAACTAAAATAAACTGCCTGAATCAAGGCAAATGTATGAGAACTAGTGCACTCATGTAAAATAAAATTCAGTAGTGGAAAATATTCTGAAACATTTTTTAACCGAGATAGAACGAAATATTCTGAAACATCTTTTAACCGAGACAGAATGAAATATTCTGAAACATTTTTTAACCGAGATAGAATGAGGCACAGAGACTTTTGCCCATGACTTTTGGATGACTCGGTAAATCATCTCTAGACAGAGTTAAAGGTCAATCAACGAGACTGACAACTGTCCGAGGGGATGGGGTGGGGGGTGGGGGTGTAAAGGAGAAAGGATGAAGAAAAACAAAACTCATAGATCCGGACAACAGAACGGTGTTGACCAGAGGGAAAGGGGAGGAGGTAGAAGAGAGTAGGAGGGGAGTAAACGGTGATGGAAGGAGACCTGACCAGGGGCCAGGAACACACAACACTGCAGAACTGTGCACTGGAAACCTGTGTAATTGTATTAACCAGTGTCACCCCAATAAATTCAATTTTATAAAACAAGCCTTAGGTTATATTCTGCACAACGATTCCTTGGGATTCAATTATTTACTCATTAAGTAACCTCCTTTTTCAGCAGTGATGTTTGAATTTCATATTAAAGAAGAGCTATGTGGTTGGAGGCAGGATGCAATTGGCACTGCAAGTCGGAGTTGCATATTATAATTAAAAAGCACCTCGTGAATTTCAAGCTCGCCAATACAGTCTTATTTTTTTTCTAACCACAGCTCATATATATATTAATCGCCAAGTTTCGGGTTGGCTGCAACACACTGGAGATGGAGAGTGCCATGTATTGTGACCCCTGAAACACGGACTGTGCCTCTGGGAGACTGTGATACAAACACATCCCAGAATTATGTTGAAGACTAAGCACTACAGTGGGTATCGAGTTCTCAGCACTGGCCTGATTCAAAACTAATTAAATTAACCGCAGCTATGGTGATGATGAGGTAGAGCTGGAGGCTGGGGTGGCTTCAAGCCAGGACATGACACCCATAGCAGTAAAGAAGGGGACAGAGCAGGGGGAACAGATGATGACAAAGGGGAGGAGAGGTGGGAGAAAGGGGACAAGGGGATAGTTGTGATCCACTCGACCCTAAATTGTCTAGCTAGCTAGCTCTTACCTACAGCCATGAGTGTAGAATTCAAGGTGAAGTGGAAATAACCAAGTTTGTAAGTGGAAGAAAAATACTAATATTAATATAAGTGAGAAGTGTGAGTTATTATTAAAAAGCAAAATAACTTCCTCAATTAAAATTTTCCACAAGAACAATCAATTCATTCTTTAAATCACAAGATAGAACATCCACCAGCTAACATTTCAGACTCTTTATAAAGCTAAGCCCAGGCGACTGTTGATAAAAGGTCAAGTAACATACATGTGCCCTTTGTGTCTTAAAAACATCTGTAGTCTGAGCAAACCCGTGGATGACGGGAAGAAAGTGAAATTACGATTTTTCACACCTTCTGGTTAACATCCATGATCCCCAAGCACCAATGACTAATAACAAAAGATGCTACATTGAGCTAGACATTTATAAATAAAACATCTAGCAATTGTAGAGGATATAAATCAAAGGGGTTTCTCTATCCCTTTCTCAGCCTAATTCACACAGTCAACAAAAAGGTTAGAAAATAACACAAGAATGAGTTGGTTCTTGTTTAAAATTTCGTCCCTCTAACCAATCAAGAATGGTGCCTTGCTTCTGTGCGTGGGTGCTGTGTGCATGGGTGTGTGAGGGTAAGTGTGTGGTGTGCAACCTAACCTCATGATATTCAGCATCCGATTGTTTGGATTCAAACCTCATAATTTACTAACTGCGGGGTCTTGTGGAAATCAAGCCCTTTGAGCTCACTTTACTTTGATTTAAAATTTAGATAGCAGGAATGCCTACAAAAGTTTTATATGTGTCCACCATAAATTTAAGCACTCCATAAAGGATAACTTTATCATTATTTGCACATATGCATGTTAAATAAAGACAAATCTACCTCATTAATTCTTACATCGTCAATGTTCAACTCAACAGAAGAAAATACCAGGAAAACAAAGAAAACGGCAGAACCCGCTGACTGAAGGTCCCCAGCCTCCCTGCCGACCATATCCAGCCTCGCCTGGCTGCGCCCACTGCCCATCGGAGACAGGTCTGTCCACCAGGCATCGGGAGGCCCTCTCCCACCTGCTCCCTAACCCTCCCTCCTGGCTGACGCTGCTCAGCCTCCTGCTTTGAGGAAAAAGGACAGGGAGAGATTTCTTCAGAGTCTCTCCAACCGTGTGTCCCTCTAAATCCTCCCACCCCTTCAGATGGGGTTGTGGCTCATGTTGAATAGGATTTTCTATCTCCCCACCAGGTTTCCTGGGTACATTGTTTGTAACCTGGCCATCTTTGTCAATAATCACCAAATGCCAGGTGTCTATTAGAAAGAGCATCTCGTGAAAAAATATGATTTCCTATGAAACACTTAACAAGAGAATAAACACAAGTGAAAACTCAAGGTTAACAGGTGAGCTATGATACACTCAGTCTTGGAGAAACTATTTGTACTAGAAAGAATAATCTGGCCTGACCAGGAGGTGGCGCAGTGGATAGAGCATCGGACTGGGATGCGGAAGACCCAGGTTCGAGACCCGAGGTCACCAGCTTGAGCAAAAAGCTCACCAGCTTGGACCCAAGGTCGCTGGCTCCAGTAAAGGGTTGTTCGGTCTGCTGAAGGCCCGCCGTCAAGGCACCTGTGAGAAAGCAATCAATGAACAACTAAGGTGTTGCAACGGCAACGAAAAACTAATGATTGATGCTTCTCACCTCTCTCTGTTTCTGTCTGTCTGTTCCTACCTATTCCTCTCTCTGACTCTCTCCCTGTCCCCGTAAAAAAAAACAAACAAAAAAAAACCTGAGGACTGTTTTTTGGGGGAAGAAGGACAATCAGATGAATGTGTTTCTTGGTAGGGAGGTATTGAGAATTTGCTAGTGCTGACTTTGAACAAAACCTTGCCAAAGAAAGAAGTTCCTTTGCAAGTTCTGAACACAAAGGTACAAAGACACAGGTATGGGTAAATCAATCCCAGTTCCGACTAGGAAAGTTCGATTAAGGAAACAATCTCTCCTCTCTGAGAACACACGCAAGTCTCCCTTATCCTAAAATTAAAATATCCTCCCTCAACCTATGCTCCCTTTTATCTATTCTGTTTTCATGTTTTTGTTCAAGAATTATTTACTGAGCATACCCTCTGTTCCAGTCTCTGTTTTAAATAGAGAAGAAAGTCTAAAACACTATGGGATCGGTCCAAACCCCTCATCCTCATGGAGCTGATAGCCTGTTTCTCTTCCCGTCCCCAAAGCAGTCTTCGCCTTCTCTTCCCATTCACAATAATCTCATTAATACCTTCCCATTCACAATAATCTCATTAATACCACCTGATCTGTTTTTTGTAACAAACAGCCTTAAGGAAATAGACATTACATACTACGAGTACACCGACTGAAGTGTATTTATTCAATGGGTTTTACTAGATTCACAGACTTGGGCAACCATCACCACCACTGACTGTTGAACACACATCACTGTAGCTGGTTGCCTGCTGGGAACCCGCTAGAAGAGAACAGACTGGGAGGGAAACCAGTGAGGAGGATGTCCCCCAGGAAGGATGACAGTGGCATGTACGTGGTGGTGGTGGTGTCAGAGGGATTGGGAAGAAGTGTCCTGGGCTTGAGAGAATTCAGAGGTAAAATTGCTCATTCACTGACACAATAATGGGCTTCCCTGGAGCCTAACATGGTCTGTCTTTGCCATCTTCATGTCTTCTTCCTCCTGGGCTTCAGCATTGGTCCATGCTCATGGATTGCTCTCATCTTTCCAATCACTTTCCTTCCCCGGGCAGATCCTGTCTTCCAGCCACTGCTTTTCTAACTTCTCATAAACTCCCAGCCGATTGTACGCTTAATCCTTCCAGTGCTAAAAGTACAAGGCTCCTATTGCCACATACATTGTGCAAGAGAAGGGTGGCTTCCTGGGTAGCAACAAGATGGTTTTCGAGGATGGGGAATTCCTTTTCCCTCCAAAGCTTGTAATCTCACATCTCAGCTATCTTTCCTTCTTAACCAGGGCACAAACGAGTTGATGGGGTGGGGTCTTTCTTGGCCTAGCAACTCTGCCACACTGAAAAAAACCAGTCCTCAGGTTTAATCCACAGCCAGCCACATTGGCCCTTGTCATTATAGAAAATAAGACTTTCTACTAAAGTCATCACAAAGGCTGTCTGACTCTTCACCCCTACACCGGGACAAGAATTCAAGTTGGTCCATTTGTCTACGTGTATTCATTGTCCATTGACATGTGTAGATTGTCAAGGACAACCAAGAGAAGACAGCTAGTCTATAGTCTTTGTCATCACTAATACCACCTGCAACAGTTTAAAATATGTCCACACATTTCTTGACACTCTCTTTTTTTTAAAGGTAGGATCTGATTTCCCTCCTGTTGTGTGTAGGCGAAACATAGTGACTTCCTCTTAATGAACAGAATTAGGCAGAAGGGATGGTTTATAGCCTCCACACCACACACTTTTGGCAGTGTGGCTCCCTGCTGCCTTGCTGACCCAGGGAGAAGGCAGGTATGTGTCCTCACTCAGGCAGCCCCTACCAAGAGTCCTACGTAATGAAAAACCAAACCTTCCTGCCAACAAGCAGAACAAAATGGAGGGCTCTTACTTAACGTCATCTGAGTAAGATTACCTTGGAAGCAGATTCCTTAGTCCCAGGTAAATCTTCAGATGGATCATGGCAACCCCAGTGGATATCTTGACTATAATCTCCTTAAAGTTCCCAACTTAATAGAACCACCTCACTTAAACTCTCCTGACTTCCTAACCCACAGAGATTGCGAGCTAGTTAGTGTTTCTTCCTTCAGGCCACTAAGTTTGGGAATATTTGGTATGCAGCCATGGATACCCAATACACCTCCATAGTGACTAAGTACCCCAGTAGTTTGGTTTCTGAAGTAACTCGTTCCCCCCTGCATCCCATGTCAGTATCCAGGGAAACTTGGGTTATCTTTGACATTAGTATATGTGAGCTCATGAAACATCTGAACAATACAATCTCAGAATCCTGTTTTGCAGGTCAGTTTCCCAGGTCCACTCTTGAAACAAATACTGCACATTCATGGACCAAAATGGAAAAAATGGCTAACTGGGGGGGAGGGGCAACTGCTTAAGCAAGAAATTATTCAGAGAGTTGTAAAAGATTAAGGGACATGAGAAGGAAGAAGGAAGCATTCAGGGACTAGCCACAGGAGAAAGCCATTATTTCTGCAGAACCCAGAGGGAGCTGTGGCTACAACCCAAAAGGAACTGTGGCCCCAGGAGGGAAGAAGTGAGGAGACTGAATGCCCAAGACCTCTCTCTCTTCCACCTTCTCAAATTCTTCTTCCCCCGACCCCAATGGCCAAACTCAACTAGAGGCCAAAAGTTCAGAATATCTGGATGATGTAGACAGTGGAGAGCAGACTCTCAGGCCATGGAACAGGTGAGAAGAAGACCGAACAGTGGATCTGCAGGAACGGATAGAGAATAACAAGCCTGTGATGTAAGCTACACAGCAAACCTCTGTAGTCAGTGATTGCATCTCTGCCATGCTAAATTCCCTTAAGTGATGTAAGAGAAGTCACTTGGTACTCTCATTCCACCATGATGACAATAAACTGAGAACAAAAAGGCCATTAACTCCCCTTCAGAGGGGACAAAAGAAGATAACAGAACTGTTCAATGTGTTCTTCCTTTTTCCCACTCAGTCCAGAGTACAAAGAGCAAGTTAAAAAAAAATAGACACTTAGTACTCAGAAAATAGTTCCTCCAAACTGTTATTATTTGATTTCTTCGTAACACTCATGGGCATTTCATAAGCCATCAAGATATACAAAGTTAAAACTCTGGAAAGTAATCAGTTTCTGAACTTCAGTGAAACTGGGGAGATTACACTGCCTTTCTTCTAAAATGCTTCTGTCCTCTTCTTTAGTATCTTGAATATTTGCAGCCCACGCAAGAATGGGGAGATCACTAACGTATTCCTTCTGCAGAACCAGCAACAGATGTTTGTCCTGGAGACAGGACCCCCTGCTAATTCGCCCTCTGCCTGCCCCCAAGCCCTACACTATACATAAACCATCACGAAATCACCGCGAAAAAGAAGTGGAAGTAAGATGCTGAAACATCAAAAAGTCTTTTTGCTCTAGAAAGCATTTCTGTAGTATGACACATAACATGTTCAATTGCCTAAAGGAATGAAAGGAAAGCAAAGAGCTAAGCAGAACGACTTTAAGATGCTCACAGTCTGGTTAAAGGAACATTGGATGGCAACCGCTGCGGTCGCTGGGCTGAAACCAAATGGCAGCCGAAGCGTCCAGAATACTTAAAGTCCAGACAAAAACCCAGGACTCTCAGAGGATCCTGTGCTGACAGCGGAGGTGTTGAACAGGGGGTTTGGCCCTAGACAATCTCAAGTAGGCACATTTTGGTGGTTTTTTTTGTTTGTTTGTTTTTCTGATAGAGACAGAGAGAGGGACAGATAGGGACAGAAAGACAGGAAGGGAGAGAGATGAGAAGCATCAATTTTTCATTGCAATGCCTTAGTTATTCATTGATTGCTTTCTCATATGTGCTTTGACCAGGGAGGCTACAGCAGAGTGAGTGACCCCTTGCTCAAGCCAGCAACCTTGGACTCAAGTCAACGACCATGGGCTTCATGCCAGAGACCTTTGTGCCCAAGCTAGCGACCATGGGGCCATGTCGATGATCCCATGCTCAAGCCAGCAACCCTGAACTCAAGCTGGTGAGCTCACACTCAAGCCAGATGAGCCCATGCTCAAGCCTGTGATCTCAGGGTTTCGAACCTGGGTCCTCCAGGTCCCAGTCCGATACTCTATCCACTGTGCTACTGCCTGGTCAAGCTGGTTTTGATTTCTTTCCTGTGTTCAGAATCCCCTCCTTTCCATCACCGACCCTCGAGAAGTTCATACTTTCTTCACGTGTATAGATACCCGGAGCTCCCTGTTGCCTGTAGATCTCTCCAGTGTTCTTAACCTCAAGCCCATCTGAAATTTCTAGCACCTAATTCACATCGGGTATTGTGAATACTGCAACCACCAACCTATAGGATGGCAGATAAGAACAAGAAACATGCAGTGTGGTGAGGAGATGAAAGCCCTGTACATAGAGCACTGAGAGCAAACGGAAGAGAGGACATCAGGGAACACAAAGGAGGTGGTGCCTGACTGGGGTCTTGAAAATGAACCAGAGCCACATCACCACCATTTCTCTGCATCACCAGATACTATTGAGTTCATTTACTATGTATGATCATTGTTCTTTATAATAACCCATGTGAAAGGTATTGATATACTTACCATACAGATGAGGAAAATTGAGGCTTAAAGAGTTCACTGAGGATCCTGCCCAAAGCCACAAAACAAATACTCAGAGTTGAAGGACACTCTAGGGGAGGAATGTGTTTTAGAGAAACAAACAAGGAGGAACATGTGACAGTAAGTGGGATCTGAAAGGAGAAATTTGTGTGCTTTCTAGACCTTAAACCTTATTGTGAAGGAACAGACCACACTCTGGAATCGGAGCTCAACTGAATTCTCAGCAGAATCTAAATTGGCATTCCAGAGCCATTGCTCCTGGGACGTGTGGTCTTGTCAAGAATGGAACCCTGGAACCAGACCTTTAGGGCCCTCTTAGTGCTCTTGTTCAAAGAAAGATAGTTCTTGGTCTATTTCAGATACTCTGCTAGGTACTGAACCCAAAAGGGATTTCAACATGAAGGACTAAGATGCTACACTGATTTGTACAAAATCATATTCATTTGTCAGTGATCTCCATCTGCTCTTCTCTCTGCTGAACATTTAAACGTTGGCCCCTCAAAACAGACCTGGGTGGTGTTGTCTAGCCCAGAGGAGAGATTCTGACGCCGGAATTAAAAGTCAGACAAGGGCAACAGCGACAATTTTATTCTAAAGGCTTGAGGCGGGGAATCTTAAGGCGGCTGAGGCCAGCTGGTAACCTTAAAAGAAATCACACCTTTGACGCACTGTCCCTGTTTCATTCTGCTTCTGGTGGCTGCCTGCAACCTTTGGCCAACCATGACTTATAGCGGCATCGCTTCAACCTGTTGTCACATGTCCCCACCTTCACATGGCCGTCTCCTTCTCGTGCCCCAGTCATGCTGAATTGGGAGTCCACTCTAGTTCAGCGTGACCTCATCTGAACTAATTACACCTGTAACAACTCTGTTTCTATATAAGGAAGGCCACATTCAAGCTCAGTGTATCAGCATGCACTAGTTACATCAGAATGTTTGTCAACTGGCTGACTGGGATGAGCTAGAGCCCTCATTGTCCTTGCAAACAGCAAGTGTTGTTCACACCTTGAGACTTTCCCAAGGAAAACTCAGTTGTCCCTATCGCAGATTTGGTATAGTGACCCCACAACTAACATTGTCCTAAGACAGAAAGATTACTATAAATAGAAATCTTACTATAAATAGATTACTATAAAAATGTTCAGAAACATTTTTATTCAGCTCATTTGAATGAGGTGTATGTATATTCTTTTAGCAAATTGAAGAATCTACAGCCCATGTGTAAAATATGCAGTACACAAGCAAAACGCGAAACGTAAAGGAATGGAGGGAGCATAGATGAATGAAAAATCCCTATACACTACATAAAAATATGATGATTTATGTATTTTTCTTTCGAAGTTTTATACATATGTACATGAATTTGCGTAGTGTTCCTAAAGAGAATCACCTCCATTTTATTTCTTTTTTATACTTATGGTCACAACACAAACAAAAGCAAACAAATTAAAACAAAAAAGCTATACTATGGATAAAATTTGACTTTCAATTTCTTTGTGGCATACTGCCATCTATCTACCTATCTATATATATTTATAGATAGATAGATAAATTTTTAAATAAATGATGTTGCTAACACATCTTTTGTAGCACTGAGAAATATTAAGTAATGAAAGGATTTCTGTGTATTATGTTAAGTGAATTATTGACCTGCAGAGCACAGAGTCACTGTACCTTTCAAACCAAACTCCGCAAACCACTTCCCTCCCCCACACACACACCTCCCATGCTAATTAAATAGAAAAATACTGAAAGGTCTCACAGTCCATCTCCGTGTTTAAATGTTATGACCCTGATGGCAACTCTGAAGATAATGCAATAAATGCAATAAAGGAAGTGATCAAAAAGTGTGCAAAAGCAAACCCAGGTAGAATTGTTAACTCTGGGGTCCATATTCTGAAAAGTGAGGCCGAGCGGACAGTGTGGAGATCGGGGACACGCTTGAGAAGCTGCCGAGAGAGGCACGACGGACGCGGCAACTTCAGCGGGATGACCTTCTCTGCGGGAAGGAAACCCGAGCTTCATCGCTTACTGGACAGCAATGTGATGAGTGAACAACATTGGCATCAGCGGTGACAATAGTTTAGGGATCCCCAACTCTTGTTTTAACCTGGCATTTTTTTCTTCCTTCTATGGACCCATTGGAACCTATCTAAACAACAGTGAAAGTCATCTTTAATTAATGTACATATTCATGAAACTCCTTCAGGTCTGTAACATCTTGGTTGACGAGAAGGGCTAAAGAACCGGATACCTGACGGATGGATTTTTTTCACCCACACACACCCAAAAGGCCCGTATCACATCCCCACAGGTTGTCTAGAGATCAATTGTTTATTTCATGGTGAAATATTTAGTGGTGTATTATACTAAATTTCTCATCTTAAAGCCAATTATTTTTTGTTAAGTGTGCTTTCTTCATTTTAAAATTAAATGTATTAGAGTAGCCTTGATTAATTCCAATTGTGGCTCGAAGAGGCAGCACAGCTAATTATTAATAAAACACTAAAATTTGAAGAGGTTTTTCAAATGATAAGGGTGATTCTTTTTCTTTAAAATAAACATATAGACAAAGCCCATAAACATTTTATCACCTAATTCAATATTTTGTTTTTGACTCTCTGTGATACAAAAAGAATATTAATTTATCTATCTATTTATTTATTTTTATCAAGTGAGATGTAGGGAGGCAGAGAGACTCCCACACCTACCCCCACCGGGATCCACCTCCATCTGGGGCTGATGCTCTGTTGCTCAGCTACTGAGCTATTTTAGCACCTGAGGCAGAGGCCAAGAAGTCATCCTCAGTGCCTGGGGCCAACTTATTTATTCAAGCTATGGCTGCTAGAGGTAAGAGAGAGAGAAGGGGGAGGGGTAGAAAAGCTGGTCACTTCTCCTGTGTGCCTTGACAGAGAATTGAACCCAGGACTTCCACATGTTGTGCCAATGCTCTACCGCTGAGCCAAGCAGCCAGGGCCAAAAAATATTGATTTCTCAATGTCATGTTCTAGGTCCTCATGTGCAGACTCCACATACTGCATTAAGTCCTGACTGTGAAGTCCACCTGACAGCATCTGAGGTTCGCACTGGCATTGTACCAGGAGTCACACATCATTCCTTTTTCTGATCCAAACAAAAAGAACACCTTGCTAAGATTTCTGCCATCACGTGTTAGGATAAATAAACAGCATTCCTTTTCAATAAACCTGTCCTTATTTATCAGGTGGCAGGCTAAACAGAAAAGGTGCCGTGACTCCAGATGACACATTAGTCACTTCCTTTGTACACGCAGGGGAAACAAAGTGTCTTGCTTTCAATAGTCAACGTCAACGTCAAAATTTGATCTGGTCTGCCTCCAGCTGAACACTCAACATCAGCTACGTCATGTAACCAAATGTTAATACTGGGAGAGGCTATCTGAACAAATAAGTGCTAGAACCAGTGAAGATGTGCATATCGTATCTAGAAAGGGAGAACACAGAGCTTATTTTTATCTGAAACGAAGAATGACTGAATTCTTTTGGGACTGACAGCGTCCTTGTGAAAACTGCATTCTAGAATCCCATATTTATCGTGGATTAAAAATGGCAACAGATTCTTTTCATCTCTGCCTGTGAAGCAGAGAGGTCTGTCTACCACCCCATGAATGAGGGCTGGCCCTGGGACATGCTTTGACAAAGAACAGGTGGCAGGAGTGACAGTGTGTGACTTCCAAACTTTGACCTCAGAAGGTCTGTCCGCTGATGTCCTCCCCCTCTTCTGACATGGCCTGCCACCTTGTGAACATGTTCAGGCTGGTCTCAGTTGTGGACAAGACACCCAGTGGAGAGGATGTTCTCATGGGGGCGATAGAGTGAGTAAAATACAACCACTCTAGACATCAACAGTAGGTCCCGGACAGCAGTACCACCATCCAAGACCAGCTGTTCCTATACCCTAACTGGCTGCCACCTCATGAGGCTACGGCCACAGGGAACAGGATACACACCCAAGTAAACCCAGACCTTGTGTCAACTCAGAATCCTGCACAACAAAATGGCAGTGGTTTTGAGTCAAGTTTCAGAGTGGTCTGTCCCATAGATATAGATAGCTAACACGCTATATTAACAACATCAGGGCCAATGTGCTTTGTGATATTAAATAAAATTCAACCAGGGAGAAGCAAGATGGCGACGGAGTAGGCGGACGAACCAACTTCCAACTCCCAGAAGCAAAGTGGATTATAACTCAATTTAAAGAACCATCATCTGGATAAACCAACTATGAACTAAACTAAGTGAACTCTTCAACCAAGGAACACAGAAGAAGCCACATTGAGACTGGTAGGAATAGCGAAAATGCGAAGAGGGCTGACCCGCTCCCCGGAGCAAATGGCAGCCCGGAGAGACCCGCGGGGCGGGAGGAAAGTTTGGCGGAGAGGGAGGGACCTGGGTCCCAGGAACCAAGCCCCAGCCTGCAGTCCTAGAGCCTAGAAGAGGCGTTTGGACAGTTTTGAGCTGTGAAACAACTGAGGGAGCTCCCAGGCCTACAGTGTGGAGTATTAGGTCCCTTCCTACTCTGCTGAGGGCTGCTTAAGGGTTTGGGGCGACAGGATGCTGACGCGGTTCTGTCGGCGTGGGCAGAGGCCAAGCCGGTGAGATATCGGTCTAGCCCAGAGGGTCGGAGGGGACGCGCAAAAGCGGTCCGGAAGCTGCGGGCCCGCCTTTAATCCCACTTACGGGGACAAAGTGGGAGGCCAGTAATGGGCAGGCCCTGCGCAAGCCGGCCCTGACCGTGGGGACCGGGCTAGGACCAGGGACGGGCAGGGGCTTGCGGCTGAGCTGATGCTACCAGCCCCCCACCCCCCCGGGCCAGAGAAACCGCGTTAGGCCTGTATATGTGCGACAGCGGGCTCCAAGCGCAGGAACGGGGTAGACCCCGAGACAAGTGGAAGCTCGCAGCTGAGCCCACGCTACTATCCCCACCCGGCGGGAGAAACCGCAGATTGCATCCATACGTGCACGAGCGGGCTCTGAACGCGGGGGCGGGGTAGAGTCCAGGACGAGCGGAAGTACGCAGCTGAGTGGAAGCCAGCAAACACACCCGCCCCAATAACCCTTGGTTTCCGACCCTGCGCAGAAGAGCCCTGGCATCAAGGGCGGGGCAAAAGCTCCGGACGGGCAAAAGCTTACAGCTGAGAGCATGTCAAAAGCCCCGCCTAACCCACGGAACTGTAGCGAGCAGGCTCCAACTGCTGGTTCTGGGCGGAAGTCCGGAAATAGGCTGGGTCCGCAGCTGAGCAAAGGTGCTCACCTCTACCCTTGGTGCTAAGGCTTGTGGCTTCAGTGACAGCCCCTCCCATGGAAGAGAGGCAGAAATCACAGCAAAAGCCACAGTGGGCCGGCGCTGGCAATGCTCTTACCCAACCACCCTAGGCACCGGCAGAGGGGGTGGGGGACCTGCAGACAGACCACAACTAAAGAACACAAAGGCAACACCTACTGGACTCCAGTGGCCACAACTTGCTTATACACAGAAAAAATGGGCAAGCAGAGGAATGCAAACCAAATGAATCAAGAGAAATCCCCAGAGAAGGACCTGAATGAACCAGATATAACCAAATTACCAGAAGCAGAATTTAGAATAATGATAGGATGTTCAAAGAAATTAGAGCAACAATGGATAGTCCTTATGAACACCTAAATAAAGAGATAACAAGTATAAAAAATGAAATTGAAATAATAAAAAAGAATCAGACAGAAATGACAAATACAGTATCAGAACTGAAGACCACAATGGAAGGAATTAAAAGCAGGATGACTCACGCTGAGGATCGAATAAGCGAGATAGAAGACACAATAAACAAAGGCACAGAAGCAGAGAAGAAAAAGAAAAAGAGACTTAAAAAATGTGAGGAAACTCTAAGGGAGCTTTGTGACAACATGAAGAGAAACAACATTCACATCATAGGGGTGCCAGAAGAAGAGGAGAGAGGACAGGAAATGGAAACTCTGTTCAATCAAATCATAGCAGAAAACTTTCCTAAATTAAGGCTGGGAAACACTCCACACATTCAAGAAGCACACAGAACACCATTAAAGAGAAACCCAAAAAGATCTACACCAAGAGACATCATAGTTAAAATACCAAAGCTAATGGATAAAGAAAAAATTTTAAAAGCTGCTAGAGAAAAAAAGGCTATCACCTACAAAGGAGCCCCCATAAGGATGACATCGTACTTCTCATCAGAAACACTTGAGGCCAGAAGGGAATGGCAAGATATAATCAAAGTAATGCAGAACAAGAACCTACAACCAAGACTACTTTATCCAGCAAGGATAACGTTTAAAATTGAAGGAAAAATAAAGAGCTTCCCAGAAAAAGAAAGCCTCAAGGAATTCATAAAAACCAAACCAATTCTGCAAGAGATACTAAGAGGCCTCTTGTGAACAGTTTAAAGGGAGGAATGAATAGAGCAAAAGAAGAATACAGCTTTAAAGAATAAGATGGCAATAAACAACTACATATCAATAATAACCTTAAATGTAAATGGATTAAATGATCCAATCAAAAGATATAGGGTAGCTGCATAGATAAAGAAAGAGGACCCATACATATGCTGTCTACAAGAGACACACCTTAAAACAAAAGATGCACATAGACTGAAGGTAAAAGGATGGAAAAAATATTTCATGCAAATGGAAATGAAAAAAAAGCAGGGGTAGCAATACTTATATCTGACAAAATGGACTTTAAAACAAAGGCTGTAGTAAGAGATAAAGGAGGACACTACATAATGATAAAGGGAACAATTCAACAGGAAGATATAACTATTGTAAATATCTATGCACCAAATAATGGAGCCCCGACATACGTAAAGCAGACTTTGATGGATATAAAGGGTGAGATTAACTACAATACTATCATAGTAGGGGATTTCAATACCCCTCTAACAACACTGGATAGATCCTCAAGAAAGAAAATTAATAAAGAAACAGCAGACTTAAAGGAGACACTAGATCAACTTGATTTAATAGATATCTTCAGAACTTTTCACCCTAAAGCAATAGAATATTCATTCTTCTCAAGCGCTCATGGTATGTTTTCTAGGACAGACCACATGTTAGGACACAAAAACGGTCTCAATAAATTTAAGAAGATTGAAATCATATCAAGCATTTTCTCTGATCACAATGCCATGAAACTAGAAATTAACCACAAAAGAAAAACTTAAAAATACTCAAAAACCTGTAAACTAAATAGCATGTTATTAAATAATGAATGGATTAACAATGAGATCAAAGAAGAAATAAAAAAGTTTCTAGAAACAAATGATAATGAGCATACATCAACTCAAAATTTATGGGACACAGCAAAAGCAGTTCTGAGAGGGAAGTTTATTGCACTACAGGCATATCATAAGAAGCTAGAAAAAGCTCAAATAAGCAACCTGACCCTGTATCTAAAAGAACTAGAAAAACAACAACAAATAAAACCCAAGACAAGTAGAAGGAAGGAAATAATAAAGGTCAGAGCAGAAATAAATGACATAGAGGCTAAGGAAACAATAGAGAAGATCAATGAAACAAGAAGTTGGTTCTTTGAAAAGGTAAACAAGATTGATGAACCTTTAACTAGACTCACCAAGAAAAAGAGAGAGGACTTAAATAAATAAAATTAGAAAGGACAGTGGAGAAATAACAACTGACACAACAGAAATACAAAGCATTGTAAGAAAATACTATGAAGAACTCTATGCCAAAAAATTAGACAATCTTGGTGAAATGGACAAATTTCTTGAATCATATAACCTTCCAAAAATCAATCTGGAAGAATCAGAACACCTAAACAGACCAATTACAACAAATGAGATCGAAACAGTTATCAAAAAACTCCCAAAAAAGAAAAGTCCTGGGCCTGATGGCTTCACAAGTGAATTCTATCAAAAATTCAAAGAAGAACTAACTCCTATCCTTCTCAAGCTATTTCAAAAAATTCAAGAGGAAGGAAGACTTCCAAACTCCTTTTATGAGGCGAGCATAATTCTGATCCCAAAACCAGGCAAAGACAACACAAAGAAAGAAAATTATAGGCCTATATCCCTGATGTATTTAGACGCTAAAATTCTCAACAAAATATTAGCCAACCGGATTCAGCAATATATGAAAAAAATTATACACCACGATGAAGTGGGATTTATTCTGGAGGCAAGGCTGGTTCAATATTCGCAAATCAATCAATGTGATTCATCACATAAACAAAAGGAAGGAAAAAAATCACATAATAATTTCAATAGATGCAGAAAAGGCATTTGATAAAACCCAGCACCCATTCATGCTCAAAACTCTCAGTAAAGTGGGAATACAGGGATCATTCCTTAACATGATAAAGGCCATCTACGATAAACCGACAGCAAACATCATACTAAATGGACAAAGATTAAAAGCAATACCCTTAAGATCAGGAACCAGGCAGGGGTTGCCCACTTTTACCACTCTTATTCAACATAGTTCTGGAAGTACTAGCTACAGCAATCAGACAAGAAGAAATAAAAGGCATCCAAATTGGAAAAGAAGAAGTAAAACTGTCATTATTTGCAGATGATATGATATTGTATATTGAAAACCCTAAAGTCTCAGTCAAAAAACTACTGGACCTTATAAATGAATTCAGCAAGGTGGCAGGATATAAAATTAATACTCAGAAATCAGAGGCATTTCTATACACCAACAATGAAATATCAGCAAAAGAAATTAAGGAAACAATCCCCTTCACTATTGCAGCCAAAAAAATAAAGTACCTAGGAGTAAATTTAACCAAGGAGGTTAAGGACTTGTACTCGGAAAATTATAAAACATTGATAAAAGAAATCAAGGAAGATACAAACAAGTGGAAGCATATCCCGTGCTCATGGTTAGGAAGAATAAACATCATTAAAATGTCTATATTACCCAAAGCAATTTATAAATTCAATGCAATACCAATTTAAATACCAATGACATACTTCAAAGATATAGAACACATATTCCAAAAATTTATATGGAACCAAAAAAGAACACGAATAGCCTCAGCAATCTTAAAAAGAAAAACTAAAGCAGGAGGTATCACTCTTCCAGATATCAAGGTTTACTATAAGGCCATTATACTCAAGACAGCCTGGTACTGGCATAAGAACAGGCACATAGATCAATGGAACAGAACAGAGGACCCAGAAATAAACCCACAGCTTTATGGACAACTGATATTTGACAAAGGAGGAAAGAATGTACAATGGAGTAAAGACAGCCTCTTTAACAAATGGTGTTGGGAAAATTGGACATCTACCTGCAAAAAAATGAAACTAGACCATCTACTTACACCATTCACAAAAACAAACTCAAAATGGATAAAAGACTTAAATGTAAGCTGTGAAACCATAAGCATCTTAGAAGAAAACATAGGCAGCAAGCTCTCCGACATCTGTAGCAGCAGTATATTTGCCGATTTATCTCCACGGGCAACTGAAATAAAAGGCAAGATAAACAAATGGGACTATATCAAACTAAAAAGTTTTTGCACAGCTAAAGACAATAGGAACAGAATAAAAAGACAAACCACACAATGGGAGAACATATTCGACAGCACATCTGATAAGGGGTTAATAACTAAAATTTATAAAGAACTTATAAAACTCAACACCAGGAAGACAAACAACCCAATCAATAAATGGGCAAAAGAAATGAATAGAAATTTCTCCAAAGAAGACATACAGATGGCCAATAGGCATATGAAAAAATGCTCAACATCACTAATCATTAGAGAAATGCAAATTAAAACCACAATGAGATATCACCTCACACCAGTCAGAATGGCACTTATCAGCAAAACAACACAGAATAAGTGCTGGCGAGGATGTGGAGAAAAGGGAACCCTTCTGCACTCCTGGTGGGAATGCAGACTGGTGCAGCCACTGTGGAAAACAGTTTGGAGATTCCTCAGAAAATTAAAAATCAAACTGCCTTTTGACCCAGCTATCCCACTTTTAGGAATATACCCTAAGAACACCATAGCACTGTTCGAAAAGAAGAAATGCGCCCCCATGTTCGTGGCAGCATTGTTCACAATAGCGAAGATCTGGAACCAGCCCAAGTGTCCGTCAGAAGACGAGTGGATTAAATAGCTATGGTTCATATATACTATGGAATACTACTCAGCCATAAGAAACGATGACATCAGATCATTTACAACAAAATGGATGTACCTTGATAACATTATACGGAGTGAAATAAGTAAATCAGAAAAAAAAGAAAAACTGAGAACAGCATGATTTCATACATAGGTGGGACATAAAAGTGAGAATATGAGACATGGACAAGAGAGTGGTGGTTATGGGATGGGGGGAGGGAGGGAAGAGTGGGATAGGGAGGAGGGGAGGGACACAGGGAAAACCAGATTGAAGGTGACAGAGGACAATTTGACTTTTGGTGATGGGTATGCAACACAATTGAATGATAAGATAATCTGGAGATGTTTTCAATGTACATATGTACCCTGATTTATTGGTGTCACCCCATTAGAATTAATAATAATAAAAAATATATATATATTAAAAAAATCAACCAAACTGATAATTACACACACACACTTACACTTACACGCACACACACACCATCTATGACACACACCATCTTGGAATTTACAGGTCATTCATATGTATAATGCATAGACAGCATCCCTTAGCTCCGATTCAAAACTCAGAAATTCAAGTGTCAGAAATTTATACTTCTAAATAATAAGCTTATAAAAATAAATGACCAGGAGAAAATAAATTCGTATTTAAAATGAATCAAATCCTTCTTAAGTAGATCTATCAAAAAAGTTATACAATAATGCAAAGACGTGGGTGTAGAGGTAAAACAACCCTAGCTTACATGTCAGTGTTGCCATTGACTAGCTTGGGTGGCTCACTCCTATTAGGCATGCTGCTTTAAGATCTGCCTCCTCATTTGTAAGAAGTCTCATGTACCTCCTTTAGAGAACGATGTAAGGTTTAAAGATGCAGTATGTAGAATGTGCCTAACATGGCACTGTACGCGTGACAAATAGTAGTATCCTTCCTTCCCTGGTCCTGCTGTTTAGTGGTAGTGCAGAGGAAGACCCACAGCTCACTCTACAAAACCCATCACTACCCTCCAAAAATCTGGGGAAAGAGGGTGAAGATACATGTGAAATACGTCAAAGGAGATAGCACCCAACCAAAAATATGTAAGATATAGACAAATGAATCTATGTTGTATAAAATACCTAAACATGAAAATGACTACACAATAATAGATTGTCAGTGTTTATTTAGCAACCTGTAATAAACAGGTTAGAACAAGAAAAGTTTTGAAGGTCAACAGGTGCTCGGGAGCAGCGGCTGGCATGGATAGGGTCTGTGTGATATTCCCAGACCTGGCTGGCCCCTGCAGAATGAGGTACATCCCTCCGGCCCATCCTTACGACAGTCAGGAGAAGTGGGAAAACACAGCAGACCCACGGCACAACTACAGGACCACGGTCCGCTTCTCACTCGTGTTCTGACAGTAATCTCCTGCCAAATCTCAGCTCCCCCTCGGGCATCTCTGAGAAAGAAACAGCATCCCCTGTGAGGAGGCCGAGCTCTTCTGAGTCATGAGATGGCAGCACACGCCCAGCCCCACGACACCTGTGCGATCGCATGTGCATGACGAACAGATGCTCCTCACCAGCACGCTCCCTGCTCCTAAGCAGGGTCAAACAATTGCTCCTGAACAGCTCTCCCTCACTTTAAACACCAGCCGTGGCTTGTCCTCTTTACAGAAGTAAGCATACAACAAGGGCTGGATTTTTTCGTGTAGTTTCTTATCCACACAAAGGACCAGAATGATGGAGGGATGGGCAGCCTGTCATCTCACAGGACCACAATTACAGAGATTCTTCAGTTATTGTTTCTTTTAAATCAGTTTCTCAGGATTGCTAAACACGATTAGTAATCTGCAAATAACTCGGTCAACAGTTTCTGCAACAAACATTATTTATATCATAAGGCCTTACTGCAGAAACGATACATTTACCAATATTAAGTAGCCTATACCTCACAATAAACTTTGTGAGTTATTCTTAGCTTTTAAAGCATTTTTACATATAGCATAGACATAAAGCCAGATATGTATGCTAATTTATGCATACAGTAGAAATGCAAAAAGACTAATTAGCATGAAAATTACCATGAATTGAGATGGGAAATGTATTATGTAATAAGAATTTAGATGTAGCACAAGTTGATAAATGTGTTACCTATTTAAACATCCCATTAGAGCACAGAAAGGCATGAATATATATTGCACAATTTACATCAATAAAACAGTTTCTCTAACCAAAATTTGATTTGTATATAATACATTATTATTTACAAAGGAAGCATACTTATTTTCCCTGCTAAGTCATCAATATATGCACACTAAATGCTTTATAAGCAGTCAGATAGTCATTTATTTTATCTTAATCATTAAGATACTCCTTTTTATTATTTTTTTGTTGCCTCTGACAACAGAGAGAAACTTAAATAGACCTTACTGCATTTTACTTACAGGAATATTATATTTTAGGGTCCGCTCACTAGCTAGTTAGAGACCTAGATAATAGCATTTGCAGTAGAAATGAAGCAAAGTTTATACACAGAGGGTTTTTTTTTTTGTCACTCTAATAAAACATCTGTCTTGTTCTTTTTAAAAATAGTAGTTTCCTACTTAATATAAAATACAAAATTTGAGGCACAGTTAATTTTTTAAAAATGTAGCATCAGTCTCATTTAAGATGCTTAATAAGTATGTTGGAGATTTTTAATTGAAACGCATGTCATTTCATTGCTCCCGGCTAGCTAGAGAAATGATGTTGAATTTTTTATGGCTGCAAAGTAGAAGCAAAGAAATGTCCAACTTCTCTTTGCCCTCCCTGGCTGTGGTTTCAATGACTTTTTTGCTCTCAGGTATTCCTCGCTCTCTCAGAACCCTAATTTCTTTCTGTGCGCCTGACGCCCCTCTTTTCCTGGCATCGGAACAGTGAAATCGATTTGATGGATGTCTTTCTCTATCTTCAAGGCCAGGTGGTCTTCAGTGGGGAGGTTATTTACACAGTCCAGGGAGAGGTCCCAGTGTCCCGTGATATAAGGAATACTGACATGACTTCATCTGAACTATGAGACACAAAGGGTTTACTACCTCATGGAGTGCAGGTTGACAATGACACATCCACTTGGTGGAAGTATCAACTGGGCTCACACACTGTAGGTGCAAGGTGCCTGAAGGGAAAAATAGAAACACCTGGGCAAGCAGCCCTCTGGGGCTCAGGGGCCCCATTCGTCCGTTTTTTCAGAGTTTGCAGGTTAGGAGAAACCACTTCAGAGGGTCTAAGAGATCGCAGGGCCGAATTTTAGCTAAACTGGTTTTTACAAAGCAATTTTAGTTCTAGAAGATTCTTCAAAAGACAAAAAGTGGATGCCTGGGGCACATGTTCACCTGGGAAGAAAGGAATCCCCCCCCCCACCTGCCAATTTAACATCCATTCCACAAAGGCAGGTGTCAATCTGATTGATTCTTAGAAACTTTCACATCACTAAGAAGCAAAGCTTGACCTGCTATTTAATCCGAATCTTCAACAGGTCCATGGTGAGGTCAAACTAAAAGACCATCTAGACTTTATAAGACCTAATGATCAACCAAAACATTATCATTACTGATAGAAAACAGGTTTACAGCCAAGTTTATTAGCAACAACCAGGCTCTACGTGTAGATCACGCCATAAGAGAATCATTACCTTTTGAGCCATCACAATAAGCATAGAGAGTGTGAGACAAACCTCTACACTCTTTTCAGCAACATCAACAAACTTTTGTGGATCTTAATGTGAAACGTTTGCAGGTGCCTTTTGTGGACTTTTAGACACATTGTTATATCCCTACACGCAGAACAATTGTAAAATGTGGAAAGAATAGTGCCGCAGGTAATTGAAGGGAACACCTGATCATGTTTAGGGACGTTATCCTACTCCAATGACTGTCAGATGCGGGTGTAGACAAGGTGGCCCTATTAGAAATAGGTTCCTGAGCTACTTGTAGGGAATTCTGGAACAAAACATTGGAAGAGCTCACTTGGATCAATTTTCTCCTTGAAAAACCTCCCTGTCTGTCCCTTTGCAGCAAGTTTGTTTTTGGGAACAGTGTGGTGATTTCTACTGCCATTTGTCTACTGAACACCACAAAAATAGGACAGAGTCTATTTCAGGTAAAATGAAGAAGGGTGTCCTGATAGAAACCTGACCAGAGTGATGGAAATGGGGAAAAACGAACCAAACTACAAGGTTCCCGAAGAAACCTCTCGCTGAGCAGAAGCAGGCAGGCCCGGCCCAAGACCCTGCCTCTCTCTCTCTCTCTCTCTCTCTTTTTTTTTTTAAAGGGACACAGAGAGAGATTCAGAGAGAGGGATATATAGGGACAGACAGACAGGAACGGAGAGAGATGAGAAGCATCAATCATTAGTTTTTCGTTGCGACACCATAGTTGCTCATTGATTGCTTTTTCACATGTGCCTTGACTGTGGGCCTACAATAGACAGAGCAGACCCTTGCTCGAGCCAGCGACCTTGAGTTCAAGCTGGCGAGCTTTTGCTCAAGCCAGATGGACTTGCGCTCAAGCTGGCGACCTTGGGGTCTCGAACCTGGGTCTTCCACATCCCAGTTCGATGCTCTATCCACTGCACCACCGCCTGGTCAGGCAACTTCCGCCTCTCTTTACAACATTGGTTAAGGGTCTCCCGATAAGTGATGAGACATTTTCAAAGGGTAGCGAACCACCCTACACGAGGGTGTATAAAATAATCCAAGGTGGTGTTTAAGTCTGGCTAAACACTTCTTTCCACGTACTTTAGAAAGTACTTACATACCAGGTATGGGTATTAAGGACAATATTTATTTTTTAAAAGTCTGTCGAGAGTCATTACGGTGCTTCCAAGAATGCTGATCCATCGCATGCCCCCTCCGTCTGCCCGAAGTGGAGATCGCTTTGGGCACTGGTATGAGACCACTGCCTCCCCAGACTTAGAAAACAGTGTACTGATTGGACAAATATGTTTATGGCAATTGGTCTAATTAAAAATCAAACACCTAAATTTAGCACCAATTGCACAATGATGGAAACAACACAGAATTTGAAGAAAAAAAATACAAGCTATTAGGATGCAAAAACGGTTAATGTTTGTACTGTTCAGCTTTACTGTGTAAATATCTTTCGGAATCTGGTATCATCTAAAAGGTTTCATGAGATTGGCTAGTCACGGGGCCTTGCTTTGCCTATTTTTATGTTGAGACCCAATCCACAATATTGTTTGGAAGATAAAATTAGGTCATGTTTAAGAAAATATTTTGAAATCTGTATATATGAAGCCCTGAAAAAATATAACATATATTTGTATGTGTGTGTATATGAAACATATATACACACACACACACACACACATATATATGGTGGATATATATATATATATATATATATATGTATATATATATATGAGACAATTGGGATGAATTATTTGTGATTTTAAAATATAACTGTGGATGCCATAGACCACTTACAGGTCTATTATGGAGCTTATCTGACTTGAAATCAGAAGGCTGGGATGTCATTGACTGATGACTCTTTTTGCTCCCTATGCAACACTGCATTCTTACAGTTTCCATCTGTAACTGTCTCCTTCCTCTGTTGCTCATAAAAGTGTGGGCAGCACACCTCAGAAGTTCTCCAAATTACTTGAGGATTCCAAGAGCTTTATTCACTAGTTTTAAATTACTCTTTATCTATGACTGTGTTTCTTTGATTACTATAATAAGAAGCTTTATCCTAAGAACGTGCACAGATTAAAAGATAATGGAAACATCTGCTCTTATCAAGAATGTTATGTGAACAAGTGACAGTGATTGGCTTAGAAGAAAAGGTTCTTATATCTATCAATAAAAAGATCTACCAATCACAAAGATGGCACTTTAAGGATATTGTGCCAAAGCAAAAACTTGCACAGTTTTCTTTAAGCAACATCCACATCTGTCAATATTGTAGCATAAACTTTATATCTAAATCACAGCTGGGTCTAAACCACCATCGTTTGTGTGTGGGTTCTCCTGTGTCCACCTGCTCTGCATCCTGAATTGCACACATACTGCACCCAGAATTGAAATTTACAATGTCCAGGCTAGTGTGAATTTCCCCCCAATAACAGCAACATAATCTGTACTTAGCACAGTCAGACAGGGGACAGTCACTGTGCCATCTTTATCAACTCCATTGCCACAGCACATCATCACTATGTACTAAAAGAAGAAAAAAGAAACTCTGATATCGAGCCGTTATCTTGAGTCTGAAAAAGAGTCCATGACCAAGAATCAGGGGAATTTAAAGCGCCCACCTATCAAAGTTGCTTCTTCTTCCATTTATATAAAACATGTCCCTGTGTGAGGAGATACTGCCCTTTGATTTTAAGGTGTGCATTGCTAGGCAGTTCCATTTATTTAGTGTATCGTGAAGTGACACACATATATCAGATCTTTATGTCTCCTTTTTTTGGTAACAGACTGTGTCCTGTGAAGTAGCTGGCTCTCATCTTGTGTTTTATTGACAGCGAAGAGAAGCCTTTGGATGACTTGGAGCATTCTGCAATTCATACATTGCACGAGTGCTAGTTCAAACTGAGAAGTGCTATTTTGGAGGCCAATATTCCGTGATGCTAAAATTAGCCTGTAGCATTTAGGGTAGGGAAAAAAAACCTACAGTAAAACTTCCCTAGATCATCAATAATGCACATTACAATCAGCTCCCGACACAATCAGTGCCACAGAAGTCAGGATCTTGGTGCCAGGAATAAAAAGGGGGGCCCCGCAGGAGTCAGGAGAAAAACTATCTTTAATTAAAGTAGCATGAGGGTTAGCAACTTCTCAGTGGACCACAAACTAGAGAATGAAGGAAATTACACACACGCACACACGTGCGCACACACACATACAGAGACACAGAGAGAGACACACACACACACACACACACACACACACACACACACACGGAGCTGGGCCTGGTGGGGCTCCCCAGTAGTAAACTGCACCGTCAGCACACACATGATGGTTCCTGTCTTCATCACTGAGCTGCAACCACGGATGGACGTCACATTAATGTTGTAGGATGAGCGATTACTCCCTCTAATCCATTAAAAGCAAATAAATTTTTTAAATATCACAAACAGCGACACTGTTACACTAGAGTAGAACATTGCTCCGGGGCTGATGGTGGTTAAAACTCCTCTCATTCACTCTGGATCGTCCTGCGTTCGCCTTCTCTGAAGCAGGCACCCCGCCGCTCTGCGCGCATTTATTTGACATCTTGCTCACCTTGCACCCAGCTCCTCCTTTGTCAGGAAAACCGAAATCCGGTGGCTTCCCGGGATTCTGCTGCTGTGCCCTGGGTTACCGAGCCACACGCGGTGAGCTCTGGGGTGCCTTCCATTATAAATCTCCCAGGTGCTGGCCTTCCTCCCAGCACTGCGGTGGCCCAACAACCTGCACCTAAACCATTCATTCCCTGCTTACCGCGCAACAAACCGGCCCCAGGGCCTCCCTTGGGTCACATCTGGGCAGGTGTGCCATGTTAACCACTCCGCATGTCTAACATTAGCGTCCCTATTTTGTGCGATAAGCAGACCTCACCCTGCAAGGCTGTCATCTTGCTTCTCTGGGCACCATAGGTCCCTAGACCAGCTGCGCTACTCGCACCACAGCACATCTGAAAGCTGAACCATATTCACAGGTGTGTCCCCCGTTTCCTTGATATTTTCCCTGTGCTGTCTTCCCCAGCCCCGGCTCCTGCCAGTCTGTGTCTTTGTACATCGGTCAGCTGCTTGGACCGCGCACCTACGACCTCCATCACCTTCCCGTGCCCAGGATGGGAATCCAGGCAGAGGCTCTATAGGATAGTATACCATCCTATACTTTTTTCTTACGCCTCTGCTTGAGTCCATTCATGTCTTTGTCTTTTTCTCCGTAACACATTTCAGAAGCAGCCCGACTGGAACACGGTCTGTGGGGGCTCAGACGAACCCCAGAGAGGAGTATATTCTCTCATCTGATTCTCTCCCCATCCCCTGCACCTCTGAACGTTTAATTCCATCCATCCGGCTGGTCATACCAAAAGACTCGGTTACTTGTGATTTGTTTATCTCCCTTCCTTCTCATCCAAATCACACATTATCAATTTGAACTCCAAAATACGTCATTAGCCATCATTTGGTTCATTTCCACAGCAACAGCCTCCTCCCTCCGCAGTTCTCTGTGAGACGGTGTCACACCTGGCCTTCTGAACAGCCTTCCTAACCTGCCTCACTCTAATCATATTTCTCTGCTCCTCCACTAGATAGAAAAACAAACCCCCGTGGTTTCCCGCTGGGTCCAGTCCCAAATCTTTACCTCGGCATGCGGTGACCTGCATCCCTTCCTGGGCTCGCCTCACCGGCCTCCCCACCCTCAGGGCCGTCTGCCCACATGGGT
The DNA here is from genome assembly GCA_037038555.1 of Rhynchonycteris naso. NCBI lineage: Eukaryota > Metazoa > Chordata > Mammalia > Chiroptera > Emballonuridae > Rhynchonycteris > Rhynchonycteris naso. The sequence continues at coordinate 133,776,831 of CM072999.1, read as the reverse complement.
ACCTGCATTCTTCACGGGTATGACTCTGTCAGCTGCCACAGAGCCTCTTCCCACCTGATCTCCTCTTCCTGCCTGGGATGCTCGTCCTTCCACTTGCCCGGCTCACACTTGTGTCCATATTGGCCCTCTGCTCAGAACTGTGTCTGCACAGTCGTCCTCTCTAATATAAATTATGCATGTGCAAGCCTTCCTTCATCCCCCTCTGATCTCCCTGTGTGGTTCCGTGCTGGTCTTTCCCACAGGACCAGCAGGAATGCATACGGGTCGCTCCCCACGGTAGCCCCGGTCCCAGCACACAATTCAGGGCACATAGGGAGGGCCCAGGAATGGTTTAGAGGAGGAAACCAAAAAGAAAAAGAGGGAGAGGAAGAAAGGAGGAAAAGGGAGAAATGATAAGACTCCAACAAACACGTGAGATCAGATAAGAAGTGTGGCTCCAATCAGAGATGAGGGACTGATGTGTAGCCCTGCTGGTCAGCCTGGAAGGAGGGGTAGTCACTATAGGAAAGATGGGGTGTGCATGGGACAGGGACCAATTTCCCTCCTAGATCAGAGGGCTCCCCTCATTAATTAGACCTGATTATTCCATGATCTTCTGGAACACCAGGGGAATCTGGTGAGGACTCAACCACAACTGAGAGTGTTGGGCTAAAATAAAATAATGTGCCTATTTGTCCTGATTTATAGGAAATCCCATGTGTGCTGTTTCACTGGGAAAACATCGCTAAGTCCCCATCAGGGGACATGGTGTGAGAGTGGAGCCGGACGTATCTACGTGAGGATGAAATGTGTGGCCCAGAAAGAACATGTAATTAGGACTCTTCTGATGCAGTCAGCTGTCTGAGCCAGGCTGACAGGTACCCCCTGCAGTCCATGCCAGACACTGACAACGTCACCTCCGTCACCTCCGGAATGATGGGGGAGGGGCTATCTGCTTTCTGATCTGACAGGTCATTAAAGATGGAATTCCAGAGGCGTCAACTGGTCTGAAGACAGGAAGAAGGAAGAAGAAAAACCAACTGAGCATGAGGAGGGCCAATTAAAGGTCTAAACTCTGACCTCTGTTTCACCGTGAAAACAATCGAAAAGCAAGATTTGACACCCTGTGAGGAGAGACCAGCCTGAAGACCTAGGCATCTCTGTAAGTGCCTCATGGTGTCCTTCCATCTCTCCACTGTGGACTGGGGTCCCTTTCCCTGCTGACTCACCAGTGGGCATGGTGTCATTCAGGATGAGTGACACGCCACTCCACTCAGTTCTCCTGCCGTGTGAATGCTCGGCTAGGACGCATGCATTCACATGCGTTCTCCCGCCCCTGCAAGGGAGCTCTGAGAGCCAGACATTCCAGGCAGGGTGTGTGGCCCAAACTAAAATCCCCATCTCTGAGAGTCAGATGATTAGATCGGGTTCCTATGAGCCACTCAGTTACCATGAGCGAGGGTGATGCTAAGGGGGAATTTGTCAATGGCTCGTGTGTTTTTTCTCAGACTTCGAAGTTTGGGAACTGTCAGCCCCTGTCATTTTAAATAGAAAATATTTTCAAGTAAAAAAAAAAGGCAGGAAAAATAAAGACTGAATTTTGGAATCAGGCTAACTTTCCCATCTTTCATGAGCCTCCAAACTCCCCAGCACACGCCAGTACACACCACGAACACGTCCCTGCCCACGTTTCTCTGCATTTTTATCTCAGGTGGCACATCTTATAAAAGTAGCCACTAAAGACTTTATTATTTCTTTTATTCCATGCCAGTTATAAATAAGTTTCATTCTTAAGACCACTAAATCATTTTAAATAAGCTATAACAGAACAGCATGGACATGTATCAGTATAAGATAACTTAGGCATGGTGTTGCTGGAGTCTGTGTCTGTCTGCGTGTGTGTGAGAGAAAGGGATTAGATGGACTCCCACAGTTGATCCCCAAACTACAGTCAGAGATTTGCTCTTGAAGGATGTAGTCCTAGACAGAGTAAGACCTCCCAGAATATTCTTTTCTTTATTTATTTTTTTAATGTATGTTGTACTTTTAAAAAATTATTCTTTAGTAATCCAGAAAAAGTAATTTTCTCATTAAATTGTTTTTATTCACTCATTAACTTATTCATCTCGTTCTACATTTGACTTTCCACCATGTTACAAACACTCTGATGAGTCTAGGGATAAAAAGATAAATAAACCATCCTGACTCCTCCGTACCCACTGGAGGACCAAGAGATGAGCTCCCGTGAGGACACCAGGGTGACATGATTGGCCGAGAGTAATCCATGACACCTAAGGAGCTGAAGAAGGGATCAGAGAGAAAGGACCCGGAGTTGGTTCCTTGAAGAATAGGCAGGCACATTTCAGGGAGGCAGGAATAAAAGCGCGTTCTGTTCATAGGACCCCTCCTGGGGAGAGGCCCCCACTGGGGATAGGACCCCCTCCAAGGGAGAGGCCCCCGTGGAGAAAAGCAAGGAGCTCTCCAGGAAGCAGGACTCCAGCCCAAGAAGCAGTGGGGACAATGGCAGACAGAGAGCTAGAAGGACTCTTACCCCCTCCTGGAAAGCCCTGTGAGACTTTCTGAAATGATCAAATTTCTTACTAAGAAAGGAAGCTCAAGAGCAATCACAAAATGAAAAGAATGCAAGAGAGCCTGAAGGTGGGAAGTCAGAATAAGACACAGAGACTTCTGATTCGAGATATAAATACTCCACCATCCCCATGTGAAGAAATGGCAAAGGAGATAAAAACTTACAGAAAGAGACAGTAGCACTAAAAATCTTGCAGTGGTTCTAACCAAAATAGCACAAGATTTAATTTCTGAAGCTCTGAAGTGTGACACATATGATGAGGATCACCTTCCCCCCTTCTCTCCGAGAATACACATTCTTGACTGGTTTCTGAGGGGATCTGACGCCCCCCAGGATGCCTGCCTTCTTGTCCTCTCTTGCAGCTGAGGGTGGCCAAGGAAGATGAGAAAAAATGAATCTTTCGAGGTGCTTTTGGAAAAATTTTTGTCTTCCTGATAAAAGGAACGTTCACATGGTTTGCCCTCTCTCATCTGGAATGTGGACACGGTGATGGACACACAGCAGCCATCTTGTGGCCATAAGGAAAGGCCAACACACTCACAGAGATGCTCACTCTGGGATCACTGAGCTATGACATAACCACTAACCTTTGAGAAAAATCAACCTGTATCTTATTAAAATCCTCCACGTTGGCTATTTCTCTTACTTGAAAAAAAAAGGCAACCCTAGACAGTGAATGGGGGAACAGAGTGAATACACAAACACGGAGGAAAAAAAAGCATGGGAAATGTGATCTCATAGATAAATTAGGAGCATTTCTATCCAATTACCATCACCATGAGAAAGAGAGATTTCATGCCCACAGCCCTAGCTATCAACCACACTAGCACTCAGGTATGCAGATATCTAATTAAGCTTTGTGCTTAAAGTTAAAGGAAGAGTGGCTGCAGGTCCATCACCAGGAAACAGAAGAAGAAACCTGACCCGACATGAGGGAAGGTTTCATAAACTTAGGGACGAGAAAGGGGTGGGAAGCCATGCGAAAGAAATGTAGAGTAATAGGAAATATGAGAGAGAATAAAAAAATAAACTCCTATTTACTTACAATAATTAATGAATACTATTCAAGTCCTCTAATAAAAGATGGAAGCTATCAAACTGATAAATGCACACACATGTACACCACCACAAACATGGAACTGTAAAACCATGCAGACACCTCCAATAGTCACCTGCCCTTCTTCCTTGATGATACAAATGCGATTCTGTCTGGAGGACTGGTGTGCTCACCCCAAAAGGCAGATTTCCACTGGACGTCTTCTGTCTGACAATTACATTCATATTTGGTTTGGTTAAGGGACATGGTTTAGTCAAGGTCTAATCAGGAGGGGAGAATTATTCTTCACACTTCAACAAAAAGAATTGAATAGACCCATGCCCAGGTGTCCAACAATGCAGAGGAGGCATAGCTGATTAATAATAGTCTCATTTGCCAAAGAGGTACAACACCCCCCATATAGGCAACAACATAGTTTTTAAATGCAAACACAAAATGTTAGAAATAATAGGCGATGATGCAAAATTTTAACAAAAACGTCTCAGAGAAATCAACATAGCCACTATGAGGGAAAAAAAATAGGGAAAAACATAAAGCCTTGAGGAACCTACTTAACTTTGTTTTAATAATTGTATGCACAAAATTATATTTAAAAATGCCCATCACTTTCAAATATTGATGAATGGATAAGCAAATTAAGCTTTTATTAGGCCATGAAGAAAGTTGAATTCCAAAGAGTAGAAATATTAATTACATTCATAACTTATAATCTGTGATCAGTATGAGCAATGGACAGAGAGGAAGTTTTACACCTTTTAAAATGATTCTTGGATTTTAAAAAAAGAACCATAATGGAAATCTCAGTGTGTTGAGAGTTCAATATCAATGATGACAGAATCGATAATATGCAGTCAGAGGAGAACATTTGTAGCCTCAAATGTGCATTTGCTAGAAAACAAGAAACACTGGAGACAAAATTATTAGTCATCCAGTCCTGACTTTCCTTCATAAAGAGGACCAAAAATGATTAGTAACAAAGCAGAACCCTGGCTCAGTGGTACAGCATCAGACTGGCATGTGAAAGTCCCGGGTTCAGTTCTCAGTTAGGGTACACACACGATAAGCGAACATCTGCTTCTCCACTCCTCTCCTCTCACAGCCATGGCTTGAATGGTCCAAGCAAGTTGGCCCTGGGTGCTGAGGTTGGCTCCATGGCCTCATTTTAGGCGCTGAAATAGCTTGGTTGTCGAGCAACAGAGCACTGGCCTCCGATGGGCAGAGTATTGCCCCCTAGAAGAAGAGAGGAGAAGAGAAAAGAGGAGAGGAGAATAGGGGAGGAGAGGGGAAAAGAAGAGGGGAGGGGAGTACGAGCAGCCCACTACCGTGACGACCACATCCCCCATTTGTTTCGGCGTTTGCGTGGCTGTTCAAGGTGAGTGTCGGGTAATTCTTGCTGCACTGCAATCCTTTGTCCTCGCAGTGAAGACATTTTCTTTATGCTGACATGTCTTGTGCAGAAAGGCTTAAATCTGTTATCAGCACTTGGCTGATATTACTCCCCTTAAATGCTTAAATTGCACTTTATTCCATATAGTGATAAATTGAGCCGGGTGGCATACTTGTTATTAAGCAAGAGTCTGTAATTTCTAATAAGAGAAGGTAAGGGCCAGTTAATTGCAGATTAAGTGATTTAGCAACAACTCACTTGATACAGAATTTGAGATTTCAGAATTATAAGAGAATTTAGTGTTACATAGAAAGAGCATAGTCTTTCTCAAAGTGATTGGAATTTTCTCGATATGCAAAATACTTTTTTCTATTGACAGAGATCTTTATTTATTCCTTTATTAAAAAAATTTCCATTGTTGAGAAAGAAAGAGAGAAGCATCAACTCGCTGTTCCCTCATTGATTGCTTCTTGTATGTGTCCTGACCGGGAATAGAACTCACAAGCTTCACATGCAGGGATGATGCTTTATCCACTGAGCAACCTTCCCGGGACCCTTCAATGATTCTTCATTCCTGCAGGCCTGTCCTTGGTGCTGGATTAGACATGTCCATCTTGGATTTGTCTGACACATTCGTACCATAAATCCACCACGCACCCTCAAGTTTCTCATCTCTGCTGAGTGCTACCTGTTTATTATTTTCCATTTAAACACGTAATTCAACTTTAAAACAAATGACCCTTTTCCATAAAAAGGATCTTACCTAAATCTACTTAGGATTTGCCTGACCTGTGGTGGCGCAGTGGATAAAGCGTCGACCTGGGAACACTGAGGTCGCCAGTTCAAAACCCTGCACTGGTCTGGTCAAGGCACATATGGGAGTTGATGCTTCTAGCTCCTCCCCCCTTTCTCTCTCTCTCTCTCTCTCTCTCTCTCTCTCTCTCTCTCTCACACACACACACACACACACACACACACACGCTGTGTCTCCTCTCTAAAATAAATAAATAAAAATAAAAATTAAAATTAAATCTACTTAGGATTTTGTTCACATCAATACTGTTTTTCTGAAGAGTCACTGACAAGTGAACCTACTAATATTTTGTTCTCCTTTATCTCCTTTTTATCCCCCCAAATATATATATAGCATTGGAAAACTAGAGAAAGAGAATGGGGAGAGGGAGCCCATATCTGTTAGTTTTTTTCTCAAAGCACAAAATAATTTTATAGTTTATTAGCATATTCTTTAAAAAAATAACACAACTTGAAGTAAGTGAAATTAAACTGCTGTGTGAACGAGCAAGGAGGCTTGCTAAGGGTCTCCGTCACAGTTCCCACAGTAAAAGTCATTTAAGAGCTCATGTGAGATAAATATATTAGATATAACTGTGCAGACTGATTGGGACCACAGGACCTTTGGAAGACAAGAGCAGGATATGTCTGAGCTCCCCGAGCTCTGGCTTTTGCCCTTGCTGAGCTGCGTTCCTTTCCATGTTGTCACCTGTGAGTGACGACTCCTCCCACTGCACAGCCACCCTGCCGAGGGGACAGCCACCCTGCAGAGGGGAGAGAACGGACGTTGATGTGTATTCCCCATGTGCTAACCGTGAGTGACACGACTGACTCCTCTGACGGTCTTAAGAGGCAGGTAAGGTCATATTCACTTTACAAATAAGGAAACTGAGATTTACTGGGGTTGATTAATTAATTAGAATTATACCCAATGAAGCCAATATTTTAAATTAAAATCTTTCTCGATAGCCTGTTCATTCCCCAAGAGGGACCCACGAATTCATCATTATAACTTAGGAAAAAAGACTCCCTTTTCAAATAGACTTTGAAAATTCTGAGATAAACAAAGTTACAAAAGTTCATCGACAGAGGGTTTCCGAGCACTTGAATGTGATAATGTGCATTATGAACCTTCAGGAGGACACTTGAATTTAAGGCACTCTCTGTGCTTACGGAAGATGGAACTTCTTCATTCTGAAACATTTACAAGCTAAGCTGTTTGAAAAATATGCTCACAAAACACCAAACTCTACCAAGGTGTACCGTAAAAGAGGTGGTAGGTTTTGAAGGTTTGAGGAAGGGGAAAAAAAAAAAAAACCCACACAAACCTATCAGAGGCCATAATGAAGAGTGGAGTTTCATTGCAGGAGATGATAGGTATGTGGTAGGTACTATTTAAAAAGCAATGTTACCAAGTATGCTTAAAGTAGCATTTGGAATACTAAAACTAACATAGAAAACCTGTTAATCAAAGAAGATGGTGAAGCCAACACTGTACTAAACAATATCTTCACTGTGTATCTTTTGGTGGTGGTTATAAGTGGATAAAAGGTGTGTTTGCTGAAAAAAAAGAAAGACTTGGGAGTGGACATATCATTTCACCTACTCAATGCATGTTTATTAAGAGCCCCTGTGTTTGGCAAAGTGTTCTTGGAATACTGAATAAGACAGATGTGAATTATGTTCTTATAAAATATATAGTCTACTAGGCAGTAGTAACATTTCACAAATAATTACAAGTGGATTGAGTCTGTCACTGAAATGTTATGGGTATTGGAGGAGGATATTATAGACGGACCCTGCCTGTTCAAGGGCTCATAGAATCTCAGCTCTGTGATCTAACTTATATGAGTTAGGGTGAATTATTTACATTTCTGATGTTTCATTCCCTCATGAATAAATGAGATTAACATCTACAGTGTTCCGATGAGAAGTAAGTCATATGTCCTGTGAAATCACCTACTAACACTTGATAGATAGTAATAACTCTCACTTATTAAGTGATTTCTGTATGCCTGGAATAACTTTATATGTATGAAGTCATTTAATCCTCAAGATATTCCTATGAGTTTGGGTTAGACACTGTCCTTTTTTTCCTTTATAAATCTATAAAGGTATAGCTGAGTAAACTGAGACCCACAGTGTTAAGGAGTTATTCCAAGTTCTCAGATTTAGAATGTGACAGATCTGTGAATCGGAGGTGGGCAGTGACTCCTACCCTGATCTCCTAACCTGACTTTATACGGCCAATAGCACTGACTCTAGGAACTGCTTCTCCAACCCAACTGCACCCATGGCACTGGAGACACCCAGAGACCTTCAAGGTCAACATGGAGTCTTCAGGAGGCCCAGGTGCCTTATAGCAAACAGTGTAATCATTTAGATGTCTGTTTATTTATTTTATTTTATTTCATTATTTTATTTTGAGAAAGGCAGGGAGAGAGAGTGACAGGAACATCGAGCTGCTCCTGTATGCACCCTGACTGGGGAATCACACCGGCCACCTCCATGCTCCGGGATGATGCTCCAACCTACTGAGCTATCCAGTCAAATCTCTTTATTGATTTTTAGAGAGACAGAGTCAGGAAGGGAGAGAGAAGGGAGAGAAAGAAAAGAAGCATCCATTTGTTGTTCCACTCAGTCATGCATTCTTTGATTGCTTTCCCACGTGTGCCTGACCGGGGATCGAACGCACTTATTTCTGGACAGTGCTCCTAACTGACTGAGCTAACTGGCCAGGGCCTTAGATGTCTGTCTTTCAGAAAGATACCTTGGTATTGAACTTTAGAGTTTTTGATCCCTTAGCTCTGTGAGATCAGACCCTTTTGCACAGATAGAAAGTTAGAGTGAAACTACTACCTGAAGGTTTCACTAACCAAAACGGGCAGCAAGGAAGAAATAGATGCCACGTGTGCAGAAAAGCCACACCTATATAGAAAGTGATGGCTTTGCACGCACTGATGTGCTGCATATTCAAATTGATTAGCTATAGCCTGTCAGGGAAGTGAACTGAACAAATCAATAAATTATGAATAGAACTGCTTAAACTGGCATCATAATTACGGTACAGTTTTCTCACAGAAGCTTATGAACGCTTTGGCCTCACAACAGGTCTGTCGGTGGGATCCTGGGTTATGCATCTGCTTGTTGGTCTTTCTGGACACCGGAGTCTTGCTGAGTGCCATCAAAAAGGTGTGCTTTCACAACTTCCCCTTAAGTCTCATTCCTTTTTAGATTATACTTGTTTATGGGGTAAGTACATAGTCTAGTGTCTTTTCTTTGCAAGTATCTGTTCAATATTTCAACACCATTTATTGAAGAGACTGTCTTTACTTCATTGTATGCTCTTGCCTCCTTTCTCACATGTTAATTGACCATAAATGTGTGGATTTATTTGGGGGTTCAGTGTTTTGTTTCACTGATCTGTGTCCTGGTTTTTATGCCAGTACCAGGCTGTTTTGATTACGACCTTATAGTTCAGATTGATGTCAGGCGTTGTGATACCTCCAACTTGGTTCTTCTTTCTCAAGATTGCTAAGGCTATTTGGGGTCCTTTTTTTGCGGGGGGGGGGGGGTACATATAAATTTTGAATATTTGTTCTAGATCTGTGAAATAGGACATGAGTTTCTAAATAGCAATTTCATTGAATCTATAGATTCCATTGGGTAGTATGGACATTTTAATGATGTTGATTTTTCCCATCTATGAATATGGTATATGCTTCCACTTGTTTGCATCTTCCTCAGTTTCTTTCTAACGTATATTATAATTTTCCAAGTATAGGTCTTTTACTTCCTTGGTTAAATTTATCCTTAGGTACCTTAATCTTTTTTGTTGCAATGGTACATGGAATTTTTTCCTTAATTTCTCTTTCTGATAGTTTAATATTGGTGTATAAAAAATGCCACTGATTTCTGAATATTAATTGGTACATTATTCAGCAAAGGCTAATGAGAACTTAACTGTAGTAAGCCATAACTAAAGTGATTAGTAAATAAATAATTTTCAACATTATGATCATTCAAAATAAGTCATTTGATGATTTATGACTGAATTTTTCAGAAATATTGACAAATTCACCCACTGTCCTTGAGTCACAGGGTACTCATTTAGGTCTCATTTAGCTGAAAGATGCTGCAAAACTTCAACGAACACCTTAGGGCCCAGGTGGCCACATTTCTTAACAGATTTGGGGAGGGTACGTTTTTCTAGTTAAGATCAATAGGAATTTAAGCCCAGCTAGAGAACCCTGAATCTACAGTTCTATAGCCACACTGTTGGAACAAGAGAGGGCTTAGTTTGGGGAAAGACCTGAAACTATTTTCCTCCAGGGCCATATCATCAACCTGTTTTCCCTGGACTCAGAGCTGCTTTGGATCTATCTGTAATTAAGAGAAAATGGTGTTGCATTCAAAGTGATCTTGGCCTCAACAGTCTGACATGTCTAGATGCATGTGCTAGAAAAGACGTGGGGAGGCTAGTTTATGCCACTACAACAGCCACTCTTTCTGCTTGCAATTTACTTTGCATGAAGAGAGGTTTACTAAATTTAGAAATTTTGACTTAGTTGGAATGCTCTGAAAAGTCGTTGACAAAGTGTATGGCCACTGTTGGAAATTAATTCAAAGGGCATCGTGGTTAATTAAGAATGTGGTTCTCTCAACATTCTGGAAATGTCCCCTGGGCCCAAGCAGGACAACAGGCTTCGTCTGGTCTCAGAGGTCAATATTAATGTCATTTGTACCTCAGTTGTTTATTCGGAAGAAAAGAACCTGGACAAAGTATAAACAAAGTAAGCTATTTGAAAGAACTCTTCTAACAATGTTACCAGAACAGGCTGAGTTAAAGGAAAACCTCACACACTGCCCAAATTAAGCCAAAAAAAAAGAAACACATGATTCAGCGCATTTGATGCCAAGACTGTAAATGGCTTTCCGTAATTTAATGAAATTTAAATACAGTGAAAGGGTAAAGCTTCATTACTCAGATACCTTTTTCAACATTTTGAGCTATTGACTGAGCAAAAAATAAAATCCACAGTGACCTTGCTTAGGTGTTAACCTTAATAAGATTTTTCTATTAAATTACTGGGTGCCTGTCACTTATTTGTACTGTTCACACAAACCCAACTTGGGAATGTATTTGGCATGTGAGTACTTCCCCCAGTGACTCAGAAGGAAAACCGAGTCTCCCCAGTCGGATGTCACCGTTCATTCTCATCTCCCCTTTTCGGTTTCTCAACTTCTGCCTGTGTTAAAAGAGGGAGGAAATCAATGTTTTGTTTTGTTTTAAATAATAGTAGTAATACACAAACCCCAATGACCCAAATTCCCTCGATCAAACACCTCTGCTGGTGGCTGCCCACTGCAGGGAAGTCCAGAGACACAAGCCACAGGGGATGCTTTCCATTACAGGTCACATAAAGGGGCTATTTTGAAATATTTATTCAACTAACATTTTTTTTCTTCTTTTCCAAGTGAGAGAAGGGGAGATAGAGAGATAGACTCCTGCATGTGCCCTGACCAGGATCCACCCTGCAACCCCCATCTGGGGCTGATGCTCTGCCCATCTGGGGCCATGCTTGTAACTGAGCTACTTTTAGTGCCTGATGTGGAGGCTCCACAAGCCATCCTTAGTGCTCAGGGCCTATGCACTCGAACAAATTGAGCCATGGCTGCAGGAGGGGAAGAGAGACAGGGCAGGGGGGAAGCAGATGGGCGCTCTTCTGTGTGCCCTGACTGAAAATTGAACCCGGGACTTACACACACCAGGCCAAACCACTACCGCTAAGCCAACCAGTCAGGGCTAACATTTTATTTTCTTTTTAAAATTATCATGTGTTTTATTGCTTAAAGGGTAAAATATATCAAATATACATAGTGAATAAATGCAAGAGAAGGAAGGAAGCAGGACTCATTCATTATCTACCCACCCACAGAAAATCAGTTCTATAGGTGGAAAAAAAAATACTTTCCATGCTGTTTCATAATTTACCTTTCTATTTGACAGTATTTTGGGGACATGTTGACAAGTCATAAAATGTATTTCAATCCCTGGTTTTTAGTGGGCACACCGCGCAATGTTCCTGTATGCGTCCACCTGTTGTTGGGCACATGGATGATCCCCGCTCTTATTGGCCAAAACAAGACTCCAGTGCTTCCCTTGCGGCTGCTCTGATGTGTGAACATCCCAGTGACATCCCTGGAATAGTGCCCTAGAAGTAGAATTGCTGAGTCAAGGGGTAGAAGCTTTTCATAAATATTTTAAACACTGCTTTCCGAATGTTTGCGTAAAGTTATGGGTCCACCAGGAGTGTAAGTGATCCCTCTCTCCCCAGATCCTTGTTGATGTTATTCTTAGTATTCCTAGTCATCGTCACCATTTTGTGGGTAAAATGTATCTCTTCTCTTTAGTTTTCATCTTTCAAAGGTAAGCTTGAACAGCTGTATGTATTTATTAGCCATCTGTGTTTGGGAGAATCCTGTAGCATATATTTGTTCAACATTCACTGATCATCAGAGAAATGCAAATCTAAACCACAATATTTACCACCTCACACCTGTCAGAGTGGCTATTGTCACTAAGTCAACAAACAAGTGCTGGCGAAGGTGTGCAGAAAGTGGATCCTATACCCTGTGGTGGGGTTGTGCACTAGGGCGGCCACTGTGGAAAACAATGTGGAAATTCCTCAAAACATAAAAATAGAGCTGTCAGATGATCCAGCAATCCCACTTCTGGATATTTGAAGAAAACAAAAACACTAATTTGAAAAGATATACACAACTTATGTTCACTGCAGCATTTCTAGTAAGAGCCCCAAAATGGAAGCCACTGAGATGCCCAGTGGTAGATGAATGGACAAAGAAGATGTGGTACATAAACACCATGGGATATTCCTTAGCAATAAAATAGAATGAAATCTTGCATTTGCAACAACATAAATAGATCTAGAGGATATAATGCCAATTAAAGTAAGTCAGACAGAGAAAGACAAATACCATAGGATCTCACTTATTTTTGGAATTCAAATAATAATAATAATAAATGAGTAAACAAAACAGAAAAAGACTCTTAGATACAGAAAACAAGTTGATCATCGCCAAAGGGGAGGGGACAAGGGATGGGAAAATGAGTTTTCTAAGAACTCCATAGCCTGTATTTGGGTGACTATCGTGTAACAGCCGGTGAAATGTCTACAGACATGCTGAGCGTCTATTTCCCAACAAGGAACAAGAGGACAAAGAGGCTATGCTTTTATTAGGTAACCAAATGATGCTAAAATATAAATGATCTTGGCAACAAGAAAAGATATTTTCTGTATGTTTAGTAGTTTAAAGTATTTGGTCTCAAAAAAGAACATGTGAGCTGTCCGGTAGTTGCCTCTGGGTTGGGTAGTGAAACCTTCCCTGGCCCTGAGCTTTCTGATAACTGTTAATCTTGCTCAAACCGCACACGCCCAAATTCTTGGAACTGTCTGTCCCCAAGGCCATTCCAGGAACTGCACGCCTCACCCGGTCGACCCGACCGTTACCATCCTCCCCCCTCTGCAGATAATAAAAAACCCAAAAACCCTCCCCAGGCGCGCCTTCACAGATTCACATCCGAGGGTCAGTGAACTCGCCCGGAGCTCCCAATAAAGCCTGATTTTGCTTATTCGGCTGTTTGGTTCTTTGCTTATTTGTTCATTGGCGGCACGTTGGGGTCTTCCATCTTTCATTTGGTGCCGAAACCCGGGAGAGGGGTTTTTGTGACCCACCTCGGCCTTCTGGCTGGGGCAGGAGTCCCCCCTCTCTCCCCCTTGCCTCGTGCCGCCCGTCGTTTCGGACTCTGGGTTCCCTACGACCTTGATCGCCAATTGTGAGTAACCTGGTTTCTCTTCCGCTTTCTCTGGTCCTGCGTCTCCACCGGGGTTTCTCATCATAGACTCGGCCGAGCCGAGAACCCCTCCATCCGCCAACTCCTGGAGTCTTTATAGGGGTTCAATCGGAAGGGACGCCTTTCGGCTACTCTCCTATCTCTGTCCTGAGACCTCTCATTTAGGTCTCCTGTCGGGAGACGGGTATCTGGAAAGGACGCTTCCCTTATACTCTCTCTCTCCTCCGACACCTAGGACCAAAAGGCCGGCCAAATTATGAGGAACTCTGAATCCAAAATAGGCCCCAAAACACCTCTATGGTGTCTCCTACGAAATTTTTCCAAATTGGGGTACACTCAAACCCTCCGTCAGAAGAAACTCATTTTTCTGTCACGGGTCGCATGGCCTCAATATAACCTGGACAATGTTGGGATTGCAGGGGCAATAAGAATTTATGTTTAAGGCAGAATGGCACTGAGAAGAAACAGGGCCTTGAGAAGAAGCAGGGAAGATAAAAGGCATAGGCCATAAATGACCCTGAGAAGAAACAAGAGTTAGATACAATTAACTGAGCCCGCAGCCTGCTATGTCTGGCTAAGATAAGCAAAACCGTTATAGAAGGTTAAAGCAGTAATTGCATGAACCGTTTGTCTGTTTTAAAATTTTTCCACTGTCCACCTTGTTACCAAGCCATGTGACTGTGTGTAATCTTCTGCCCACCTATAGCTAACTGCCAAGTTTGCTTCTGTATCCGACGCTTGCTTGCTCAGCTATATAAGCCATAGTCTGTAAGTGCTCGGTGTGACTCCATTGACAGCCTTTTTGAGTGCTGTAGGAGCTCACCCCTGCGCAGGTTTGCATTTTGGCCATAAATAATCTTTGAACTCCTGAAAGTCTCTGATGTTTGTTTCTTCACCCGGCGAATGCAACAGACAATAGGTCCCACTGGCCTCCAATGGGCACTTTTGATTTTAACGTCCTCCAAGACCTGGACAATTTCTGCCGCCGGACAGGAAAAGATTCTGAGGTCCCTTATGTTCAGGCTTTCTGTGACCTTTGTTCCCACCGTGACCTTTGCTCCCAATGTTCTACCCACCAAGTTTTTCTAGCCCTGACTTCTCCTCCTCCCAAAACTTCCTCCCAGGAACCCCCTCCTTACTCTCAACCCGATGACCTTCCTGACCACCTATCTCCCCCTCCTGCTCTCCCCCGTGAAAATCTCCCAGACTCGGGCCAGGTTCCAGCTCCTTCCACCCCTCTGGTTCCTTCTGCCCCACCTCCTGCAGACCCCATAACCTCTCCCGTCGCAGCCCATACCAGGTCACACAGTTCCCAGTCGTCATCTGCTGTCCTTGCCCCCCTCCGCGAGGTAGCTGGGGCGGAGGGGCTGGTCCGGGTACATGTTCCCTTTTCTCTCCACGACCTCTCACAGATCGAGAAACGGCTAGGATCCTTCTCGGCCGACCCCTCCACCTACATTAAGGAACTACGTTACCTGACTCAGACATATGACCTGACCTGGCATGACATTGAGGTCATTTGTACCTCTACCCTCACCCCCGAGGAGCATAAACGCATCCTCACTGCCGCTCGGCAGCAGGCAGACAGAGACCACTTAGTAAACAACCAAACTCCTCTCGGCACAGAGGCAGTCCCTGGGGAAGACCCTAACTGGAATTATCAACCTGGCCAAGGGTCTAACATCCCCCACAGGAACCTTATGCTCCAATACTTAATCAGGGGCATGGATGTAGTTTCCAACAAGGTTGTTAACTATGACAAACTAAGGAAAATTACTCAACTCCCTGAAGAAAACCCTGCCCTTTTCCTTAACCGCCTCCAGGAAGCTTTAGCACGATATACCCGCCTAGACCCAGGGTCATGCATCGGGGCCACAGTTCTAGCCTCCCACTTCATCTCTCAGTCAGCCCCAGATATCAGAAAAAAAACTGAAAAAGGCTGAAGAGGGCCCCGAGACTCCCATCCAAGGCCTGGTAAAAATGGCCTTTAAGGTCTTCAACGCCCAGGAGGAAACGGCTGAAGCCGCCCGCCTTGAACGGCTACAGCAAAAGGTAAACCTCCAAACCCAAGCCCTGGTAGCGGCCCTTCGGCCAGTAGGGGAACCGGCAAAAAAACCAACCTCCAAAGGAGGTCAGCACACACCACCGGGTGCCTGCTTTAAATGCGGCAAAGAGGGCCACTGGGCCAAGACCTGCCCGCAACCTAGGCCCCCTACCAAGCCTTGCCCACAATGCAAACTCATGGGCCACTGGAAGTCGGACTGCCCGACCCTGGCTCAGCCTACGGCACCTCAATGCCGGGGAGCTGAGAACCAGGCATTTCCAGTCTCAGAACTGCTGGGCTTAATGGATGATTGAGGGGACCCTGGCTCTTCGACTCCAGTTACCCTCACCGAGCCCAGGGCTACGCTCCAGGTAGCAGGTAAGTCTGTTTCCTTTTTAATAGACACGGGGGCTACCTACTCTGTCCTTCCCTCTTATTTGGGCCTTACAGTTCCTTCCCAGGTCTCGGTCATGGGAATTGACGGATCTCCCTCGACCCCACGGCGGACGACCCTCCTTAACTGCCTATTTGAGGGTCACCCATTCTCACACTCCTTCCTAGTTATACCCTCCTGCCCAGTTCCCCTTCTGGGGAGAGACATTTTGTCCAAACTCCGGACAAGCATTTCTTTTTCCCCCAAGCAGGTCTTTTTACTAGCATTAGTGCCAGGTCCCGATCCTAAGCCGGACTCGGACTCCAGGGTCCAGCTTTTACCCGGGGTAAACCCTGAGGTCTGGGATACGGGCACCCCCACTGTAGCCTCACACCACACTCCTGTTTTAATCAAACTTAAGGACCCATCTTCATTTCCCAACCGCCCACAGTTTACTATCTCACACACCCATAGGATGGGACTCTTGCCCATCATCACCAAACTTAAGACACAAGGCTTACTGATTCCCACCAACTCGCCTTGTAACACTCCAATTCTTCCTGTTAAAAAGACTTCAGGACAATACCGCCTTGTACAAGATCTCCGCATCATCAATTCAGGGGTTATCCCCATATCCCCAATAGTCCCTAACCCATACACCCTTCTCTCACACATTCCCCCTAATACCACCCACTTCTCAGTCCTTGACCTCAAGGATGCTTTCTTCACCATACCTCTCCACCCGGATTCCTACTTTCTCTTTGCTTTCACCTGGGAGGACCCGGTCTCCAATACCGCCCAACAACTGACCTGGACGGTCCTCCCCCAGGGATTCCGGGACAGCCCTCATCTATTCGGGCAGGCACTGGCAACAGACCTACTTGCCTGCAATATAACTCCCTCCACCCTTCTACAATACATAGATGACCTCTTAGTCTGCTCCCCAAGCGAGGCCAAATGCCTCAAAGCTACCACCCTCTTACTGAATTTCCTTTACAATAGGGGGTATTGGGTATCTGCCAAGAAGGCACAAATAGCCACCCCATCTGTCACTTACCTTGGCCTCTTGGTCACCCCGACCCACCGAGCCATCACCACCGACAGGTTGCAGGCTCTTCGGGGCCTACAACCCCCCACCTCAGCAGCTGAAATCCAGTCATTCCTAGGGTTAGTAGGTTTCTTTCACCACTGGGTCCCAAATTTTGCCCTTTTAGCCAAACCTCTCTACCTAGCAGCCAAGGAGGCGCCCGAGGGACCTCTGACCTCCCCCGAGACTGTCCGCAGGGCCTTCTCGGCTCTTCTAGGGGCCCTCTGCTCGGTCTCAGCCCTGGCTTTACCTAACCCCTCACACCCTTTTGTCCTCTATACTGAAGAAAGACAACACTTGGCTCTAGGAGTCCTGGCCCAGCCGGCAGGTCCAACTCTAGTCCCATTAGCCTATCTCTCCAGACAGTTAGATCCCACCACCCGTGGATGGCAACCCTGCCTACGAGCTCTCGCAGCGCCGCTGATCTCACCACCGAGGCTCTGAAGATTAATCTCCAACAGCCACTACAGGTTTTTTCCCCCCATCGCCTCACAGACCTCCTCTCACATCAGGCTTTGGCTCACCTTGGGCCTTCTCGACTCCAGCTGTACCACCTCCTCTTCATAGAAAACCCCTCCATCACTCTCTCTAATTGCAACTCTCTTAACCCAGCCACCCTCCTTCCCGTCTCTGATGCACCTCCCTCTACCCACTCTTGCATCGAAGTTTTAGAACATTCTAAATCTCCCCGCTCTGACCTTGCGGCTCATCTGTTGCCTAAGGCCCAACATACCCTTTACATTGATGGCAATTCAATCTCTGAACCTCTGGGGCCCCAGCAAGCCGCCTATGCCATCCTTTCTGACACCCAGGTCATCGAGGCAAACAGCCTCCCCCTGGGAACTACCTCCCAACAGGCTGAACTGGTTGCCCTAACCCAGGCCCTCATCTGGGCAAAGGATAAGGCAGTTAACATATACACTGATTCTAAATATGCCTTTCTTATTGCCCACTCTCACTGTATTATCTGGAAGGAATGAGGCTTCCTCATGACTAAGGGAACACCTGTTCTAAATGACAAGCTCATTTCCAAACTTATACAGGCCATCCAACTCCCTTCACAAATAGCCATCATACATTGTAAGGGCCACCAGACCTCCAATTCCCCCATAGCTAAGGGAAATGCCTTTGCTGACAAAACAGCTCGTTCCATAGCACGCACACACCCAACCTCTACTATCTGCTTTCTCTCAAAAACATACAACCCCCAATACTCCTCCACAGAGCAAAATCTTTTTCAATCTTCCCCTGAGGTCCAGATCAAGGATGGATAGGCTTTCAAAATGACTTCCTCATCCTCCCACAGTCTCAGAGATACCAAATAATCGCTGACATTCACAAATCCTTACACATTGGACCTAAAGCCCTTTTTCATTTTCTATCTCCTCTATTCCACCACGACCATCTCCAGCAAACCATCCAAGACGTTCATTCCTCTTGCTCCACCTGTTCCAGGACAAACAACCAAGGGGCCTGACACGTCTGTCGCCCACTCCACCAAATGCGGGGCCACCTGCCTGGGCAGGATTGGCAGGTCGACTTCACCCACATGCCCAGACACAAAAACCTTAAATACCTTTTAACTATGGTGGATACTTTTTCAGGATGGATCGAGGCTTTCCCTACGACCTCTGAAACCGCAGGGACGGTAGCTGACCACCTAATCCGAGAGATCATCCCTCGCTTCGGTTTGCCCTCCTCCATCCAGTCGGACAACGGACCTGCCTTCATCTCCAAAATCACTGAGGCTGTCTCCACTTCCTTTGGTATACAGTGGAAGCTGCACACAGCCTACCATCCTCAATCATCTGGTAAGGTAGAAAGGGCCAATGGGCTCATCAAAGACCATCTGACCAAACTCAGCCTAGAGCTCAGTCAGTCTTGGCCTACCCTTCTCCCCCTGGCTCTGACCCATCTAAGAGCTACCCCCAGGGGGCCTTCCCAACTTAGCCCCTTTGAACTCCTCTACGGCCGACCTTTCATCCTGTCAACTCCGTCTTCTCCACACCCACCCCCTCTAGCTTCACACCTGCCCTACCTCTCCCTCCTCCGTTCTCTTCTTAGGGAACACGCCAACTCGGCCCTTCCTGAACCTAGCCCTGGGGCCGGGCCAACAAAGCGGGTCACCTCAGGGGACCAGGTCTTTATAAAGACCCTTTCCCCAAAACCTCTCACCCCCAAGTGGGAAGGACCCTACACGGTAGTCCTGACTACCCCGCCCACAGTTAAAGTTCTAGGAATCTCTGCATGGGTCCACCTTTCCAGAGTAAAAAGGGCTCCAGCACAAACGTACTCTTGCACACCTTTGGGCCCCACTAAACTTAAAATTCACAAACACTGACTCCGTATTCAGCAATATGATCCTCTGTCTCCTTTTCCTCATTCTACAAGCCTCCTTCTCTCCAGTCTCAGTTACTTTCACACCCTCACTTTTAGAATCCTCTGCAGAACCGGCTAAGGGCATGAGCCAGACGGTGCATGAGATACTACTGCTATGCCAATACCAACCCCATGGAACCCGAGACCCTGACTACAACAACACAATCCCTTACCCCTAACCCCTAACAACACCCCCGTACAGCAGGAAGTAGCCAGACAAGACCACATCGCCCCACTCCCTATACCAAAGAGTCAGGAATGTCCGGTAGTTGCCTCTGGGTTGGGTAGTGAAACCCTCCCTGGCCCTGAGCTTTCTGATAACTGTTAATCTTGCTCAAACCGCACACGCCCAAATTCTTGGAACTGTCTGTCCCCAAGGCCGTTCCAGGAACTGCATGCCTCACCCGGTCGACCGTTACCATCCTCCCCCCTCTGCAGATATAAAAAAACCAAAAACCCTCCCCGGGCGCGCCTTCACAGACTCACCTCCGAGGGTCAGTGAACTCGCCCGGAGCTCCCAATAAAGCCTGATTTTGCTTATTCGGCTGTTTGGTTCTTCGCTTATTCGTTCACTGGCGGCACGTTGGGGTCTTCCATCTTCCATGAGCAGATGAGCCAACTGTGATTATTCTTCTTATTAATCAGATTTATAAATTGAAAGTCACAAAATACTGGCCAATGAACAGAGAACCACCTAGGGGAGGTGCCGAGAGATCGGACTGTTCTAGCCTCGTGATAGTTCTAGGTGTATCCGCTGACTTCTGGAGAAGCTTAGTTATTCTCAGCACTATCTTTTGGGATTCTTAACCAATGGACGAAACATGGCCTATTGAAAGCAAAATATCATGATCAGCGACACTATGGAAAGTTTAATAAGGGTGTCACATGCTAGACGTAATAATGCCTGACATGCCCACCTCACTAGGGGTAACCTGGAGAACCAGGCACACCAAGGGCGGACGGTCTTAGACCATCAGCTGCTGGTAAGGCAGCACCAGCAGGACCCCCAGAGGAGGGTCAGGACCTCCGCAGCTCACCTTCCCCTTCAGGGAGGAGAGGGAAGGAGATAGGAAGAAGAATACAACCCCAGAAATAGACTAGGACGGACTCAATACATGGTCACCAAGGCAAGGAAGGATTAAAGCACATTGTCCTCATTTCTTCGAAGTTCAACTCATTGGTAACAACTTTGCCCTATAGAATTTTGTATGCATCTAGAAAATATTCACCTGGGGAAAAGCACACACATTCTTTCCTAAGCATCTCCTACAGGATGTCTGACACCTTTGTATTAACTGAAACGATAAGAACCGAAATGTGAGAGCAAGCCAGCAAATCAAAATAAAATTCTGGGACAGTGTCCCCCAGGACAATGACCAAAGATGCAGGTTTTCCTTGTCCATGTGCCTGCCTGTCTGTTTGTCTGGGCTGATGAAAGCAGAATAAGCCATCCAGGGAAGGTTTGGACCAGCCTTCGGAATCCCACAGGGTGGCTGGATGGGAAGTTTCTCCTAACGAGAAGCTTTTAAAAATGTTAAGCAAGAGTGGGGCTGCATCTGACTATTTAGAGCTCTGGAAATGAAGGATGTTTTTTAAAAAGAACAATAGCTTGCCTGACCAGCCGGTAGCACAGTGGATAGAGCACAGGACTGGGACACAGAGGACCCAGGTTCGGAACCCCAAGGTTACCAGTTTGAGCATGGGCTTACCAACTTGAGCGCAGTGTCGCTGGCTTGAGCGTAGGATCATAGACATGACCCCACAGTCGCTGGCTTGAACCCATATGTTGCTGCCTTGAGCTTAAGGTCACTGACTTGAGCAAGGGGTCACTCGCTGTGCTGGAACCCCCCGTTCAAAGCGCATATAAGAAAGCAATCAATGAGCAACTAAGGAGCTGCAACAAATAATTGATGCTTCTCATCTCTCTCCCTTCCTGTCTGTCCCTATCTGTCCCTCTCTCTGTCAAAAAAAAAAAAAAACACCTGCTTATAATTTTTATAAGACTGAACTACAAAACGGTTTCACATGCATGAACTGTCAGTGGGGCATCGGGTCACGTTCGAGTGGCAGAAGCTGCGACACTGTGTTACTACCTGAGTAAGAGGAGCCCTGGTCCCAAGGAAAGTGCTGGGATTCTAGGTCATATATTTTGATTCCATCCATGCAGCTTCATTTTCACTGCGTCTTAGCCAATTCCCATTCCAGTTGAAATCAAGGGTGCAATAAAGTTCACTCTCTTTCCTTCCTCACTCAGCCACTTTAGAAGCCTTACTGGTATCAGTGTTTGTCAGACACCCCAATTTTCTGGCTGCTTAAAAAGTAAGAACTTGCTTTTATCTAACCCTATCAGTTGGAGGCAAAAGAATGGAATCTGACCTTCAGGAGTTTTCTGAGATGACAAGTGTCACAGCCCCAAGTGCCACCTTTCTCCCTCTGTTTAATTAATTCATTCATTAATTCTTGGCATCCTCCTCAGAGGTGGGGGAGGGGATTAATTCAGGTAACTGCCAGCTATATCCAGTGACTAATGGAGGAAATCAATTCTGAAAATAAGATTTTCCTTACTGATGAATTCCAAAGACAAGAACAGAGTTTTCCATGATTAGTATCGGCTGGAGCAACGTGTCGCATTCCGTGAATAACACACATCATGTTTAACCAGACTGAAACGAAATTCCAGTCCTAGAGCACTCCAGCAAAGCGTTAGGATAGCCAGGCTTAAAGAACATGTTTTGTTTCTGTTTTAGCAGAAGAAGAAAAAAATACGATTTCTACTCTTATAGCCATTTCCTGGGGCATTTATAAGCATGTAATAATTACTACATAGGCCTGAGTCTGAGGCCAGCTGTTTTTTCACTAAGACCATTTGATGAGAAGGTAAAGAAAGAAAAGTCTGCAGAGGGTCTGACCAGCATGTTGGGGGGAAAGTGTGAGTTCAGCTTCGGGTTACTGGGACTGGGGTGCTTCAAAGACACTCTTGGGAAATACTACACATGGATTAACAATACA
Source organism: Rhynchonycteris naso (assembly GCA_037038555.1). Lineage (NCBI taxonomy): Eukaryota > Metazoa > Chordata > Mammalia > Chiroptera > Emballonuridae > Rhynchonycteris > Rhynchonycteris naso. Next base: position 133,754,258 of record CM072999.1, on the reverse strand, counting down.
GACCCACCAGCAGGTCCTAGAACAAAACTCTCAGCAGGAGAATAAAGCAGGGGACACTCTGGGTGCCTGCCACTGAGGCTACAGGAGTATACAAGATGGCCCGGGGAGAAAGTACAAGAGAAAGGGGCGATGACAGTGCTTAAAGAAGGAAGAATAGACCAGAATGGACGGACAGATGAGACTGGGTAGAGGAAAGCAGGGATGGCGGGCTTGGAGGGGCAGGGCAGGCTTGGAGGGGCAGGACGGGCTTGGGGCGGCAGGACGGGCGCTGGGGGGGGGGTGTGTGGGGGGAGACAAGGGAGGCAGGGTCCCAGACGCCAGGGAAAGGGTGTGCCGCAGGGGCAGGCTGCTCAGCCAGGCTGAAGAGCACAGAAAGCCGAGTCAGCCACACCTGGAAGCCGCCCTCAGGCTGACGGAACTCCGGAGACGGGATCCCTGGCGCAGTCCGCTGGGTAGCTGGGCGGAGCCAGGAGAGGCAGCATGGAAAAGTGGGAAGGGGAGAAAACGCGTTAGTGCACACAGCGTCTCCTTCAGAAAGTCTGGCTCTGGTTAGAGGGAGGTCATGTCATCTGATAATATCCAGAAAGGGTTACTTTTGTTTCCTTTTCTTTTCAAAATGGGAGGGACTGAACCCTACCTCAGTACTGATGGGAAGACCAAATAAAGAGAGAAAAGGCCAAAACATGGAACAAAGATAGCACTGGGGAACAAAATCGTTGTTGCATCCATAAAAACACTTGTTCTTACATAACTTGAGTGTGCTGATCTCAAATCTGACATTAGTTTTTCTCTGTAAGCTACAGTGTTTTTGCAATTCAAGATTCTAGGTTTTTCATCTTATTGTAAAATTTTCAACATTTAAACATAATGAAGTAGAATGTCTTCCTGGGCATCATCTTTGTGAAAATATAATAATTTATATAATGCATTAAATACACTAAAACACTAAAAGATATGACTGTGTTAGAATTTTTCTACAATTTGGAAACAGAATATATTAAAACACTTATTTTAATCATAAAATTTGCACAAAACTTATTTAAATTCTATTCAGGCAAATATTTGTGTTTGTAGCTCTTGCATTTGTGTACTTGTTGAGGACAGTCTTGTTTGATGCTCCAGCAGTAGTCTGCCATCACTAACAGCTCCAAGATTTTTGGGAAACTTATCAACGTGACTGTTCAGGAAGTGAATCTTAACACTCATGTTACATCCAATGTTGCGGAAAGCCAACAGCATTCTTTGAACCAAAACTTCATAGTTTTCTGCTTTTTTGTTGCCAAGGAAGTTCTTTGTAACTGCTACAAAAGACTGCCATGCTGTTTTCTCCTCCTTATTCATCTTCCTGGCAAATTCTTTGTCACATATGAGGGTTCGAATTTGAGGTCCATTGAATATACCTGCTTTTATCTTCTCTAAAGACAAGGCAGGAAAAGCAGAAATAATATGTTGAAAGCATTCACTTTTTCTATTCAAAGCCTGAACAAACTGCTTCATGAAGCCAAGTTTGATGTGAAGTGGAAAAATGATCCTTTCTCGATTAACTACATGTTCATTCACAATATTCTGCATCCCTATTTCCAGAGCTTCACGTTTCAGCCACTCCTTCTGTGTCCAGTGTTTCTCCTGAGCTCGGCTGTCCCACAAACACAGAAAGCAAGGATACTTCATGAAACCTCTCTGTTGTCCTAGCAGGAAATTGACCATTTTAAGATCCACACAAATGATCCAGTTATGCTCCTCATACTTCAGAAAGTCGAGGACAATTTTTATGTCATTATAATCTTCTCACAGATGAGTTGAATGATCAATTGGAACTGCTGCATAAACATTACCCATTACTGTTGTGAAGGAGAACACATTTCAGACTCCATTTAGAGCTGTCAAGAAATAGCCGCCATTCTGCTGGACTGTAAGTAATAACACCTAGCTAGCTCAGAGGACTACTGATATCCTGACAGTAAACAAAGTGTTTGTCTTCGGAAAGAAAGTCCACAAAAATTTGTTCACGCTTCCTGAAATGGATACTTTAGCTGACCGATGAAGTACATTCTTTTCTTGAAGCCTGGGGGCTAATAACTTGGCTGCTTCCTTTGATAGGCCCAAATCTGTTACTAAGTCATTCAATTCGGGTTGGCTAAACTGCTGAGGGGTTAATGACTGCTTGGCATCAGAGAAGACCCTTCAGATTCTACATCCATTTCCTCATGCATCTTATCAAAATACACTTGATCACCATGTTCACTTTCTTCATCCTTAGAAGAGAAATAAAACCATTGAAAACTGGAACCAGAAGTGTCTCAGAGTGTGTGATAGGTCGTATTGATGAAGGAATATTAGGATATGCGATCTTATGCCGTTTTTTTCTTGCCAATGCCCTTTGTATGAATCAGACAGAAATAACAGTCACTGCTATGGTTCTTAGGTTCATGCCAAACTATGGGAATACCAAAAGGCATTCCTTTGCATTTTTCTTTTGTCCAGTCACAAAGCATTTTCTTATAATTATGACACACAATATGAGGAGCCCAATTCTTGTCTTGATCACCAAGGGGAACTTGAAAATAGGCAATATATGCATGTGTCACAAATGATGAAATATTGTGCCTTTGACATTGAAGTGTGTAATAGCCACATATATAAAAGAAGGTGTCAGGACTATTCTTACATTTACGCTTACTCGAAGAAGCTATGATTCAATCTTAAAACTAAATAAGAGGGTGTTTTTATCAGATAATAATTTTTTACATTTAAAAACAACTACAATGATGTAAAAGTAATGTTTGTAAGACATTAATTGCCTGTGGTTATGTTCATTCCAAGAGTTGTTGCCCTTTAACTCCAATTTAAAAAACAATGCATGCCATTAACTGTAACAAAAAGAAATTAAAATTGCATAAAAACTAGAGCATGAACTGAAAAATAGATTTCAGATCTGGAATCAGTGATACAGAGGTACATAGCAAAAGTTTTAAAACCTAATGCAACATAAAATAAAAAAAATTGTTCCCCAGTGTAATCAATTGGTTAACTTAATTTAAAAAGCATAAGTGGAATAGATCCCAGAGGAGGTACTGACTGCCATTACTTACCAGTGCTTGGAGGGCGGGGGACAGGAAATATTCCTATTTATTTGTAAATGCAGGAAAGTTGATGGAGTTCCTATCTAGTAATTTCTACTTTCATCGTTTAGTAGCAAGAGTGGTCATCTGCTGAGATTCAGAGTGGAAGATGAAGGGGCGGAGTTGTAATGTAGTTTATAACAATTAAAATGATGATTCCATAGATGATATTAAGAATGTCGAGAGGGGAAGATGGCGATGGAGTAGGAGGACGTACCACCTTCCAACTCCCAGAACCAAAGTGGATTATAACTCAATTTTAAGAACCATCATCTGGATAAACCAACTTTGAACTAAACTAAGTGAACTCTTCAACCAACGAACACTGCAGAAGCCACATTGAGACTGGTAGGAATAGCAAAAACACGAAGATGGCTGCCCAGCTCCCCGAAGCAAACGGCAGCCCGGAGAGACCCGCATGGAGGGAGGAGAGTTTGGCGGAGAGGGAGGGACCTGGGTCCCAGGAACCAAGCTCAGTCCCAGAGCCTAGAAGAGGTGTATGGACAGTATTCAGCTGTGAAGCAAGTGAGGATACTGTTTGTGAAAAAGAGAGAGTTTTCTCAGACCCAAGAATCTTTTCAAAGGGACAGCGCAGAAACCCTCTCTCACAACCACGCACCCGGGGCTCCGGGGAACGGGGACAGAGGAGAGGAACAGAGCAGCGGGAACAGAGAGTGGACTGAAGGCACGAGGACACTCTGAGGGACAGCCATCCTGACCCCTGGGCTAAGTCATTTCCCTAATCGAAAACGAATATTTCCCCTGGAACTAGCAATACCAGCAAAGGGAGACAGGACAGTAGCCAAACAAGCTCTCCCGTGGCAATTAGTGCAGAGCTGCTTAGAGGCAGGGAGCTCCCAAACCTACAGTGTGGAGACTTAAGATACTGCCATCTCTCTGAGGGTTGCTGAAGGGTTTGGGGCGGCAGGACGCTGAAAAGCGGTCCTGTCGGCATAGGCGGAGGCACAACCAATGAGAGCTCAGTCTAGCCCAGCAGGGGTGGAGGGGATGCGTGAAAGCGGTCCGACAGCTGCGGGCCACCTGTGACCCCACTTGTGGAGAAAAATACGGGCAGAGATCGGCTCTGCAACTCTGCGCAAGCCGGCCCTGACCACGGGGACGGGGCTAGGACCAGGGACGGGCGAGGGGCTCACGGCTGAGCTCATGCTGCCAACCCTGCCAGGACGGAGTAACCGCAGTGATATGAAATCCTTTGTACGCACGAGCTGGCTTTCGGACTGAGCTCATGCTACTAGCCCCACCCAGCCAGAGAAACCCCGGTGGTTTGAAATCATGCGAGAGTGCGCGCGAGCGGCTTTTGCGGCTGAGCTCACGCTACTAGCCCTGCCCAGCCAGAGAAACCCCGGTGGTTTGAAATCGTGCAAGAGTGCATGGAGCGGCTTTTGCGGCTGAGCTCACGCTACTAGCCCCGCCCGGCCAGAGAAACACTGGTGATTTGCAAAACGACATGCGCACAGCTGGCTTTTGCAGCTGAGCTCATGCTACTAGCCCCGCCTGGCCAGAGAAATCCTGATGGCTGACCACCCTGCGTGTGCGAGCTGGCGCAGAACGTGGGGGCGTGGTACAGTCCTGATCAATGGGAAGCTAGCAGCTGAGCTAACGCCAGCTAACATGCCCAGCCCAATAAACCACAGTTTACGACACTATGCAGGAGAGCGCCAGCCTCGAGGGCTGGGCTAAATTCTGGACGGGCAAAGGCTCACAGCTGTGAGCACATCAAAAGCCCCGCCCAACCTGCAAAACTGCGGCGAGCAGGCTGACTGTGGGGGCTGGGTGTAAGCCTTCCGGAAAAAGGCTGGTTCCGCAAGTGAGCAAAGGTGCTCACCTCTGCCCTGGGTGCTAAGGATAGTGCCTTGAGTGACAGCCCCTCCCGCGGAGGAGCAGTGGAAATCACAGCAACAGCCACAGTAGGCTGTCGTTGGCAACGCCCATACCCAACCACCCTAGGCAGCAGCAGAGAGGGTGGCAGGCCTGCAGACAGACCACACCTAGAGAACACAAAGGCAAAACCTACTGGACAGCAGTGGCCACAACTTGCCTATACAGAGATAAAATGGGCAGGCAGAGGAATGCAAACCAAATGAATCAAGAGAAATCCCCAGAGAAGGACCTGAATGAACCAGATATAACCAAAGTACCAGAAGCAGAATTTAGAATAATGATAGTTAGGATGTTCAAAGATATTAGAGCAACAATGGATAGTCACTATGAACACCTAAATAAAGAGATAACAAGTATAAAGAACGAAATTGAAATAATAAAAAAGAATTAGACAGAAATGACAAATACAGTATCAGAACTGAAGACCACAATGGAAGGAATTAAAAGCAGGATGAATCACGCTGAGGATCGAATCAGCGAGTTAGAAGACACAATAAACAAAGGCACAGAAGCAGAGAAGAAAAAGGAAAAGAGACTAAAAAAATGTGAGGAAACTCTAAGGGAACTCTGTGACAACATGAAGAGAAACAACATTCACATCATAGGGGTGCCTGAAGAACAGGAAAGAGGACAGGAAATGGAAACTTTCTTCAATCAAATCATAGCAGAAAACTTCCCTAAATTAAGGCGGGGAAACATTCGACACGTTCAAGAAGCACACAGAACTCCATTAACGAGAAACCCAAAAAGATCTACACCAAGACACATCACAGTTAAAATACCAAAGCTAATGGATAAAGAAAAAATCTTAAAAGCTGCTAGAGAAAAAAGGGCTATCACCTACAAAGGAGCCCCCATAATGATGACATCCGACTTCTCAACAGAAACACTTGAGGCCAGAAGAGAATGGCAAGATATAATCAAAGTAATGCATAACAATAACCTACAACCAAGACTACTCTATCCAGCAAGGCTATTGTTTAAAATTGAGGAGAAATAAAGAGCTTTCCAGACAAAGAAAGCATCAAGGAATTCATTAAAACCAAACCAATTCGGCAAAAGATACTACGGGGCCTGTTGTGAACAGTTCAAAGGGAGGAAAGAATATAGCAAAAGAAGAATACAGCTTTAAAGAATAAAATGGCAATAAACAACTACATATCAATAATAACCTTAAATGTAAATGGATTAAATGATCCAATCAAAAGACATAGGGTAGCTGCGTGGATAAAGAAACAGGACCCATACATATGCTGTCTACAAGAGACACACCTTAAAACAAAAGATGCACATAGACTGAAGGTAAAAGGATGGAAAAAAATATTTCATGCAAATGGAAATGAAAAAAAAGCCGGGGTAGCAGTACTTATAGCTGACAAAATGGACTTTAAAACAAAGGCTGTAGTAAGAGATAAAGAAGGACAATACATAATGATAAAAGGAACAATTCAACAGGAAGATATAACTATTATAAATATCTACGCACCAAATATAGGAGTCCCGACATACATAAAACAAACTTTGATGGACATAAAGGGTGAGATTAACAGCAATACTATCATAGTAGGGGATTTCAATACCCCACTAACAACACTGGATAGATCCTCAAGAAAGAAAATCAATAAAAAAACAGCAGACTTAAAGGATACACTAGATCAACTTGATTTAATAGATATCTTCAGAACTTTTCATCCTAAAGCAGTAGAATATACATTCTTCTCAAGCGCTCATGGTACGTTTTCTAGGATAGACCACATGTTAGGACACAAAAACGGTCTCAATAAATTTAAGAAGATTGAAATCATATCAAGCATTTTCTCTGATCACAATGCCATGAAACTAGAAATTAACCACAAAAGAAAAACTGAAAAATATTCAAACACTTGGAAACTAAATAGCATGATATTAAATAATGAATAGATTAACAATGAGATCAAAGAAGAAATAAAAAAGTTTCTAGAAATGAATGATAATGAGCATACATCAACTCAAAATTTATGGGACACAGCAAAAGCAGTTCTGAGAGGAAAGTTCATTGCACTACAGGCACATCATTGAAAGCCAGAAAAAGCTCAAATAAGCAACCTGACCCTATAGCTAAAAGAACTAGAAAAACATAAACAAATAAAACCCAGGACAAGTAGAAGGAAGGAAATAATAAAGATCAGAACAGAAATAAATGACATAGAGGCTAAGGAAACAATACAGAGAATCAATGAAACCAGAAGCTGGTTCTTTGAAGAGGTAAACAAGATTGATGAACCTTTAACTAGACTCACCAAGAAAAAAAGATAGAGGTTTCAAATAAATAAAATTAAAAAGGACAGTGGAGAAATAACAACTGATACAACAGAAATACAAAGCATTGTAAGAAAATACAATGAAGAACTCTATGATGAAAAATTAGACAATCTAGATGAAATGGACAAATTTCTTGAATCATATAATCTTCCAAAAATCAATCTGGAAGAATCAGAACACCTAAACAGACCAATTACAGCAAATGAGATCGAAACAGTTACCAAAAAACTCCCAAAAAAGAAAAGTCCTGGGACTGATGGCTTCACAAATGAATTCTATCAAAAATTCAAAGAAGAACTAACTCCTATCCTCCTCAAGCTATTTCAAAAAATTCAAGAGGAAGGCAGACTTCCAAACTCCTTTTATGAGGCGAGCATAATTCTGATCCCAAAACCAGGCAAAGACAACACAAAGAAAGAAAATTATAGGCCTATATCCCTGATGAATTTAGACGCTAAAATTTTCAACAAAATATTAGCCAACTGGATCCAGCAATATATGAAAAAAATCATACACCATGATCAAGTGGGATTTATTCTGGAGAGGCAAGGCTGGTTCAATATTCGCAAATCAATCAATGTGATTCATCACATAAACAAAAGGAAGGACAAAAATCACATGATAATTTCAATAGATGCAGAAAAGGCATTTGATAAAATCCAGCACCCATTCATGCTCAATACTCTCAGTAAAGTGGGAATATAAGGAACATTTCTTAACATGATAAAGGACATCTACGACAAACCCACAACAAACATCATACTAAATGGACAAAAATTAAAAGCAATCCCCTTAAGATCAGGAACCAGGCAGGGTTGCCCACTTTCACCACTCTTATTCAACATAGTTCTGGAAGTCCTAGCTATGGCAATCAGACAAGAAGAAGAAATAAAAGGCATCCAAATTGGAAAAGAAGAAGTAAAACTGTCACTATTTGCAGATGATATGATATTGTATATAGAAAACCCTAAAGTCTCAGTCAAAAAACTACTGGACCTTATAAATGAATTCAGCAATGTGGCAGGATATAAAATTAATACGCAGAAATCAGAGGCATTTCTGTATACAAACAATGAACTGTCAGCAAAAGAACTTAAGGAAACAATCCCCTTCACTATTGCAGCCAAAAAAAATAAAATACCTAGGAGTAAATTTAACCAAGCAGGTTAAGGACTTGTACTCAGAAAATTATAAAACATTGATAAAGGAAATCAAAGAAGATACAAACAAGTGGAAGCATATACCATGCTCATGGCTAGGAAGAATAAACATCATTAAAATGTCTATATTACCCAAAGCAATTTATAAATTCAATGCAATACCAATTAAAATACCAATGACATACATCAAAGATATAGAAAACATATTCCAAAAATTTATATGGAACCAAAAGAGAACACGAATAGCCTCAGCAATCCTAAAAAGAAAAAATAAAGCCGGAGGTATCACTCTTCCGGATATCAAGGTCTACTACAAGGCCATTATACTCAAGACAGCTTGATACTGGCATAAGAACAGACACATTGATCAATGGAACAGAACAGAGAACCCAGAAATAAACCTGCAGCTTTATGGACAACTGCTATTTGACAAAGGAGGAAAGAACATACAATGGAGTAAAGAAAGCCTCTTTAACAAATGGTGTTGGGAAAAATGCACATCTACCTGCAAAAAAATGAAACTAGACTATCAACTTACACCATGCACAAAAACAAATTCAAAATGGATAAAAGACTTAAACATAAGCCGTGAAACTATAAGCATCTTAGAAGAAAACATAGGCAGCAAGCTTTCCGACATCTGTAGCAGCAATATATTTGATGATTTATCTCCATCGGCAAATGAAATAAAAGGCAAAATAAACAAATGGGACTATATCAAACTAGAAAGCTTTTGCACAGCTAAAGACAATAAGAACAGAATAAAAAGACAAACCACACAATGGGAGAACATATTCGACAGCACGTCAGATAAGGGGTTAATAACCAAAATTTATAAAGAAGTTATAAAACTCAACACCAGGAAGACAAACAATCCAATCAAAAAATGGACAAAAGAATGAATAGAAATTTCTCCAAAGAAGACATACAGATGGCCAAAAGTCCTATGAAAAAATGCTCAACATCACTAATTATTAGAGAAATGCAAATTAAAACCACAATGAGGTATCACCTCACACCAGTCAGAATGGCACTCATCAGCAAAACAACACAGAATAAGTGCTGGCGAGGATGCAGAGAAAAGGGAACCCTCCTGCACTGCTGGTGGGAATGCAGTCTGGTGCAGCCACTGTGGAAAACAGTATGGAGATTCCTCAAAAAATTAAAAGTTGAACTGCCTTTTGACCCGGCTACCCCTCTTTTAGGAATATACCCTAAGAACACCATAACACTGTTCGAAAAGAAGAAATGCGCCCCCATGTTTGTGGCAGCATTGTTCACAATAGCGAAGATCTGGAAACAGTCCAACTGTCCGTCAGAAGACGAGTGGATAAAAAAGCTTTGGTACATATATACTATGGAATACTACTCGGCCATAAGAAATGATGACATCGGATCATTTACAACAAAATGGTGGTACCTTGATAACATTATATGAAGTGAAATAAGTAAATAAAAAAAAAAACAATTAAGAACAGCATGAATTCATACATAGGTGGGACATAAAAGTGAGACTATGAGACATGGACAAGAGAGTGGTGGTTACGGGGTGGGGGGAGGGAGGAGAGGGTGGGATGGGGAGAAGGGGAGGGGTACAGGGAAAACCAGATAGAAGGTGACAGAGGACAATTTGACTTTGGGTGATGGGTATGCAACACAATTGAATGATAAGATAATCTGGAGATGTTTTCATTTTACATATGTACCCTGATTTATTGGTGTCACCACATTAAAGTTAATAAAAGAAAGAAAAAAAAATGATGATTTCAGAGAGTGGGCCCACAAGCAAACCAGAGGGAAATAGGGAAAAGCCAGGAAGTTTTGCAGTGATCAGTTAAGCTTAGTGACACTGAGTTAGAGATTTGCCAGGCAGTGTTAAGATAAATCCAGTGTTCCCTGTGTGGAAGACATTGCTTCCTAATGAGTGTAGAATTTAGCAAGAGTTCATGACCTGGTGGTGTTGAAGAAGGAATTTTGGAATCGGACAAAATTGGCCCAGAAAGATCATCTGACAAATTGAACAACATCTGACAAATTGAAATAAGTCCAAAGTTAAATCACTTTTGCATGACTGACAAAATGAAGAGTGAAAATAAAGATTGGTGCTCTCATTGCAGAAATATTCAGGAACAAAAGAACGTATTAGGTCTAATACCACATGGGACCAAATTCAAATTAAAGCACGAAGGAGGAGCTCTTATTAAATAGCCACGAAGAGGAAGGAAGGTTTATAGGTCCAAATGTAAGTATAGACACACCATTTCGTCCACTTCACATTCACCCGCACTCCTCCTCCAAGCACAGGATTTCCCTTGCAAGGCAAGAAGTTAGAATTCTGTCCTATAACAGCCTATACCTCCATCTGCTCTGGCTCTCCTGGTGTATTTTGAACATAATTTTGGACACCATATCATTTCAACCTTAACTATTATAGTTGCAGCTCTAAAAGATAAGGACTTAAAAATAACTGTAATATTACTATCCTCCTCAAATTATCATTAACTAACTCCATACTATCCTTAAATATCCATTCAGTATTCAATCTCTTTTTCAAGTGCAAGGTATTAACTTGTGAGTGCGTTTGAGTTAAGATCCAAATGACACTTGTTGTCTGATAGGTCTACTTTCAATCTATAGTATCCCGTTTCTTAGTTTTATTTTGTTCTTGCTCAGAAATTATTTCTTGAAGAAAACAGATTAAAAAAGGCTTATTCTGTAGCCTTTTCCCCAGCCTGGACTCTTCTCCTTGTATTACTGTGGTTTTAATTAACATATTTCTTTCCTCCCTCTGTTTCCAGTGAATTGATAGATTGGACTAGACCGAGGCTTGACATTGGGCAATAACACGGCAGAAATAGCAATTGTTGGGGTTACAGTGATTGTTTTTCTTTTCACTAGGTTAGCGGCCATTGACGATCTTGGTCTGGCTTCATTCTTTGATTTAGCATTTGAAAAACAGTGACATTCTACTTCTGTCATTCCTTCTTTGTCTCTACTGAAGAACTTTATAGAGACCTCTTGTTCATCAGCCAACCATTTGTCTGCCCCGAGGTGCAATTCACATAGAAAACACACTTGATATGCTTCCATCCACTGCAAGCAGAGTCCTTACTGATGGTCAAGTCCAATCAACACAAGCCCGCTCGTCTGGACCCTTGATTTACAGTATAACTAGCTGTTCCTGGCTCACTTTGTACACTGGACCTGGAGTCAGTTGTTTCTCTCTGGAAATGTGAAATGATGGTTAGAGATTTCAGCCAGGGCATTAGGGGGTTAATAAATCTTTGACCAACATCCCAGCATCATTGATGCATTTCTCAATATCTCAGCCACATTTGATTTTCTTCCTTTCTGCCCTTGATTGTAGCAGTATGAAAGCTCTTCCAAAAGCACACAGGCATTTATTTTCTCACTTGAGAACTAGAATGCAGTCTGTCTGACCCCGCTGGGAAGATTCAGGGAAAACACTGTGCGGCACCGAAGCAGAAATACAGGGTTGACGTCAACATCTCCAGCTGTGCTCTCCAATCGGGTTACCTGTGCCGTCTCTGTGTTACCTGTGCCTCTCGCCCACCTCTGTGTAGTTACAGAATATTCTACAAATGCTCAGGAAGAGCCTGAAGGCCACCCTGGGAGCCTGCCAACAGGAGCCCAGAGCCCAGTTGCTTAATGGAATGATAAGAGAGTCAGCCAATCAAGAATGTTAAAACTATATCACAGGGTTTGACTTGCTGCTTCTTTAGCAAGATTTTGTCCCTAGTACCCAAATCATTCTGACTTCAGTGACTCTCTGGCCCTGCCAGGATATGGTCCTGAGGACAAGAAATGTTTTCTCTTTCTAAAAGTGTGCATATATACTTAAGAAAGACAAATGGGTAGCTTCAAAATAATAATCACCATTTTCAAAAAAAAAAAAGAGCAAAAATTTCCCCTTTGGACAAAGAAGAACAAGGCTTCTTTATATGAATTATTTTGTAGAGGTTCTCTCAGACTTCTGATGAATATTTGGGATATTTCAATAGGCTAACACATAAGTCTGTTTGAGAGGTATAAAGTAGCAATTGAGTCATTATATTTTTATTTAATTATTTGAATATAAAGTTTAAATTAGAAGACATAGGCCCTGGCCGGTTGGCTCAGCAGTAGAGCATCGGCTCGGCATGTGGTAAGTCCCGGGTTCGATTCCCAGCCAGGGTACACAGGAGAAGCACCCATCTGCTTCTCTACCCTTCCCCCTCTCCTTCCTATCTCTCTCTTACCCTCCTGCAGTCAAGACTCCATTGGAGAAAAGTTGGCCCGGACACTGAGGATGGCTCCATGGCCTCTACCTCAGGTGCTAGAATGGCTCCGGGTGCAATGGAACAATGTCCCAGATGGGCAGAGCATTGTCCCTGGTGGGCATGCCAGGTGTATCCCAGTTAGGTACATGCAGGAGTCTGTCTCTCTGCCTCCCTGCTTCTCACTTCAGAAAAATACCACACACAAAAAAAAGTTAGAAGACATAGCCGACGTCTATCTGCCCTAAAGCAAGGGCATGTTTTTCAAGCACTGACTCCACAGAGATTTTATATCTCTAATGAAACTGATTTTCTACTTACCTCTGGCATAGAACCCCTGCCCACTTGACAGTCCTTAGTCTTCATTTTACTCAGTCTCTCTGGGACTTCTGACTCTTCTAAACTTTCACCCTTTCCTTGCCACTCCCTTTGAATTAATAACAGGATAGTTTTCTGAGGGTCTTCTATACCATCCACTTAACAGTCTCTTCCGTTGGGTTGTCTTCTCTGTTGGGCCCTCAAATATCAGCCTCCACTCAGATCTCCATCTTGACTTTTCTTCTTTCTCTTAGAGATAATGACTCACCTTGGACCCACACCTGCTCTTCTTCCTCATCCCCCCTACCCCCAAATGACTCTGCAGTGGAAGTGGCTGGTCACCCAGACATTGAGGGTCACTGGATTCCTTCCTCTCCCAGATCTCCTCAGCACATACTCTGGTATGCATCCCCACCCCTGCCCCAAGATGGACCCCATCGCCTGTGGTGGGCTTACTGCCCCCGCTTCCGTGTTAGCCTCTTACCGTCCAGCCTGCCGACCTCCAGCCCAGCGCTGTCCTATAGAGTGCCACCAGTCATGTTTGCCTCTTGAAGTTCCAACTAAAAAGTCAGCCCCTCATCACACTAGCTGCATTTCAAGTGGTCACAAGCCACACTGGGTAAGTGCCTCCTGCACTGGACAGTATGCATCTGAACCATTTTCACTGTCACAGGACTTTTCCACACAATCTTATTTCAGTCGCTCACCCACATTCCAGTGTGTGCCCTGTGGTCAACTCTACAAGACCCTCTCCCTCGGCCCCAAACTTCTAGAGAGCCCCTCAAAGCAATCTCAACCTCCGGGAATATTTCTCTGACCCCTGGAGGGTACCTGAGATGCTCCATCTCAGAGCGCGTGTGACATTCCGGGCTTCCCTTGATCATGGCACTGATTATAAAGAGCAGCAATCATTTATTTGTCAATTTCTTCCACAAGGATATCACTTTGAGGACAGGAATTAAATCTGTATCTCAAGATGCTGATAAATGCACTTAATTATCCATTTATTAATTCCACAAATGTTTGCTGAGCATTGCTAGGAACTGTGTATAACACTAAGTGGACGATAATTAAAAATGTGCCATGTAGGAGGACAGCAAGATGGCGATGGAGTAGGCGGATGTACCAACTTCCATTTCCCAGAACCAAAGTTAATTTTAAGAACCATCATCTGGATAAACCAACTTTGAACTAAACTAAGTGGACTCTTCAACCAAGGAACACCGAAGAAGCCACATTGAGACTGGTAGGAAAAGTGAAAACGCGAAGAAGGCTGCCCAGCTCTTCGGAACAAACGGCAGCCCAGAGAGACCCGCGTGGCTGGAGGAGAGTTTGGTGGAGAGGGAGGGACCTGCGTCCCAGGAACAAAGCCCCAGCCTGCAGTCCCAGACCCTAGAAGAGGCGTTTGGACAGTATTAAGCTGTGAAACAAGTGAGAATACTGTTTGTGAGAAAGAGACAGTTTTCTCATTCTTAAAGGGAGAGCGCAGAAAACCTCTCTCACAACCACTCACCCGGGGCTCCAGGAAACAGGGACAGAGGGAAGGACCAGAGCTGCGGGAACAGAGTGTAGACTGGAAGGCACAGGGAGAAACACTCTGAGGGACAGCCACCCTAACCCCTGGGCTAAGTCACTTCCCTAATCAAAAACGAATATTTCCCCTGGAACTAGCAATACCAGCAAAGGGAGACAGGACACTAGCCAAACAAGCTCTCCTGAGGCACTTAGAGCAGAGCTGCTTAGACGGAGGGAGCTTCCAGGACTACAATATGGAGTGTTAGGGACTGAGCTGCAGTGCACCCACCCACACTGCTGAGGGCTTGCTAGAGGGAAGTTTGCGGCGGGATGCTGAAACGCGGTTCTGTTGGCGGATGAGGAGGCCCAGCCGGTGTAAGCTCGGTCTAGTCCAGCGGGGGTGGAAGGGACACACGAAAGTGGTCCGGCAACTGAGGGCCCGCCTGCAGCCCCGCCTGCAGCCCCACCTGCAGGGGAAAAGCAGAAGGCCAGGAACAAGCAGAGATCTGGTCTGCAACCCTGGACCTTGTGCAAGCCGGCCCGACTGCGGGGGCGGGGAAAGGACCAGGGACAGGTAGAGGCTCACCGCTGAGCACATGCCAGCAGCCCCACCCGCCCAAGAAACCCTGTGTGTGAGTTGACTCTGAACTTGGGGGCGGGGCTAGAGCCCCGGATTAGTGGAGGATCCCAGCTGAGCACACGCAAGCAGCCCCGCCCACCCCATAAACCGGGGTTTGCAATTCTGCACAGGCAGGCCCTGACCTCGGGGGAAGGGCTAAAGCTCCGGACAGGCTGAGGCTCACAGCTGATTGCACATCAACAGTCCCGTCCAACTCGAGAAACTGTGGCAAGCAGGCTCTGACCGCAGGGGCTGGGCAGAAGCCTTGGAATAGGCTGGGTCCGCAGCTGAGCAAGGTGCTCACCTCTACCCTTGGTGCTAAGGCTTGTGACTTGAGTACAGTGTGCAACCCAACCTGTGGGGGCGAGGCAAAGGCCCAGGCAGGCTGAGGCTTGTAGAGTTGGGCACCAGAACACAGCCCCTCCCACAGAAGAGAGGTGGAAATCACAGCAACAGCCACAGGAGTCTGGCGCTGGCAATGCCCACACTCAACAGCCCCAGACCGCGGCAGAGGGGTGGTGGGTCTGCAGATAGACCACACTTAGAGAACACAAAGGCAACACCCATAGGACTCCAGTGGCCACAACCTTCTTATAAACAGACCAATGGGCAAGCAGAGAAATGCAACAAAAATGAATCAAAAGAAATCCCCAGAGAAGAACCTGAATGAACCAGATATAACCAAATTACCAGATGCAGAATTTAAAGGAATCATAGGATGTTCAAAGAATTTATTAAAACAAAACCAGTTCTGCAAGAGATACTAAGGGGCCTGTTGTGAACAGTTCAAAGGGAGGAAAGAATATAGCAAAAGAAGATTACAGCTTTAAAGAATAAAATGACAATAAACAACTACATATCAATAATAACCTTAAATGTAAATGGATTAAATGATCCAATCAAAAGACATAGGGTAGCTGCGTGGATAAAGAGACAGGACCCATACATATGCTGTCTACAAGAGACACACCTTAAAACAAAAGATGCACATAGATTGAATGTAAAATGATGGAAAAAAATATTTTATTCAAATGGAAATGGAAAAAAAAAAAAGCCGGGGTAGCAATACTTATATCTGAATAAATGGACTTTAAAACAAAGGCTATAGTAAGAGATAAAGAAGGACACTACATAATGATAAAGGGAACAATTCAACAGGAAGATATAACCATTATAAATATCTACGCACCAAATATAGGAGCCCCGACATACATAAAGCAGACTTTGATGGATATAAAGGGCGAGATTAACAGCAATACTATAATAGTAGGGGATTTCAATACCCCACTAACAACACTGGATAGATCCTCAAGACAGAAAATTAATAAAGAAACAGCAGATTTAAAGATACACTAGATCAACTTGATTTAATAGATATCTTCAGAACTTTTCACCCTAAAGCAGTAGAATATACATTCTTCTCAAGCGCTCATGGTACATTTTCTAGGATAGACCACATGTTAGGACACAAAAACGGTCTCAAAAAATTTAAGAAGATTGAAATCATATCAAGTATTTTCTCTGATTACAATGCCATGAAACTAGAAATTAACCACAAAAGAAAAAATGAAAAATACTCAAACACTTGGAAACTAAATAGCATGTTATTAAATAATGAATGGATTAACAATGAGATCAAAGAAGAAATAAAAAAGTTTCTAGAAATGAATAAAAATGAGCATACATCAACTCAAATTTATGGGACACAGCAAAAGCAGTACTGAGAGGGAAGTTCATTGCACTACAGGCATATCATAAGAAGCTAGAAGAAGCTCAAATAAGCAACCTGAACCTGCATCTAAAAGAACTAGAAAAATAACAGCAAATAAAGCCCAGAACCAGTAGAAGGAAGGAAATAATAAAGATCAGAGCGGAAATAAATGACATAGAGGCTAAGGAAACAATACATAGAATCAATGAAACCAGGAATTGGTTCTTTGAAAAGGTAAACAAGATTGATGAACCTTTAACTAGACTCACCAAGATAAAAAGAGAGAGGACTCAAATAAATAAAATTAGAAATGAGAGTGGAGAAATAACAACTGACACAACAGAAATATAAAGTATTGTGAGAAAATACTATGAATAACTCTATGACGAAAAATTAGGCAACCTGGGTGAAATGGAGAACTTTCTTGAATCATATAATATTTCAACTATCAATTTGGAAGAATCAGAACACCTAAATAGACCAATTACAACAAATGAGATTGAAACAGTTATCAAAAAAGTCCCAACAAAGAAAAGTCCTGGGCCTGATGGCTTCACAAGTGAATTCTATCAAAAATTCAAAGAAGATCTAACTCCTATCCTCCTCAAGGTATTTCAAAAAATTCATGAGGAAAGAAGACTTCCAAACTCCTTTTATGAGGCGAGCATAATTCTGATCCCAAAACCAGGCAAAGACAACACAAAGAAAGAAAATTATAGGCCTATATCCCTCATGAATTTAGAAGCTAAAATTCTCAACAAAATATTAGCCAACCAGATCCAGTAATATATGAAAAAAATCATACACCAAGATCAAGTGGGATTTATTCTGGAGAGGCAATGCTGGTTCAATATTCGCAAATCAATCAATGTGATTCATCACATAAACAAAAGGAAGAAGAAAAACGACATGATAATTTCAATAGATGCAGAAAAGGCATTTGATTAAATCCAGCACCCATTCATGCTCAAAACTCTCAGTAAAGTGGGAACACAGGGAACATTTCTTAACATGATAAAGGCCATCTATGATAAACTCACAGCAAACATCATACTAAATGGGCAAAAATTAAAAGCTATCCCCTTAAGACCAGGAACCAGGCAGGAGTGCCCCGTATCACCAATCTTATCCAATATAGTTCTGAAAGTCTTAGCTACAGCAATCAGACAAGAAGAAGAAATAAAAGGCATCCTAATTGGAAAAGAAGAAGTAAAACTCATAAAACTCATTATTTGCAGATGATATGATATTGTATATAGAAAACCCTAAAGTCTCAGTCAAAAACCGACTGGACCTGATAAATGAATTCAGCAAGGTGGCAGGATATAAAATTAATACTCAGAAATCAGAGGCATTTCTGTATACAAACAATAAACTGTCAGCAAAAGAAATTAAGAAAACAATCCCCTTCACTATTGCAGCCAAAATAATAAAGTACCTAGGAGTAAATTTAACCAAGGAGGTTAAGGACTTGTACTCGGAAAATTATAAAACATTGATAAAAGAAATCAAGGAAGATACAAACAAGTGGAAGCATATACCGTGCTCATGGTTAGGAAAAATAAACATCATTAAAATGTCTATATTACCCAAAGCAATTTATAAATTCAATGCAATACCAATTAAAATACCAACGACATTATTCAAAGATATAGAACACATATTCCAAAAATTTACATGGAACCATAAAGAACACGAATAACCTCAGCAATCTTGAAAAGAAAATATAATGCAGCAGGTATCACTCTTCAACATATCAAGCTTTACTACAAGGAAATTGTACTCAAGAAAGCCTGGTACTGGCATAAGAACAGGCACATAGACCAATGGCACAGAACAGAGAACCCAGAAATAAACCCACAACTTTATGAACAACTGATATTTGACAAAGGAGGAAAGAACATACAATGGAGTTAAGACAGCCTCTTTAACAAATGGTGTTGGGAAAATTGGACATCTACCTGCAAAATAATGAAACTAGACCATCAACGTACACCATTCACAAAAACAAACTCAAAATGGATAAAAGACTTACATGTAAGCCATGAAACCATAAGCATCTTAGAAGAAAACATAGGCAGCAATCTCTCCGACATCTGTGGCAGCAATATATTTGCCGATTTATCTCCACGGGCAAATGAAATAAAAGGCAAGATAAACAAATGGGACTATATCAAACTAGAAAGCTTTTGCACAGCTAAAGACAATAAGAACAGAATAAAAAGACAAACCACACAATGGGAGAACATATTCGACAGCACGTCTGATAAAGGGTTAATAACCAAAATTTATAAAGAACTTATAAAACTCAACACCAGGAAGACAAACAATCCAATCAAAAAATGGGCAAACAAAATGAATAGAAATTTATCCAGAGAGGACATACTGATGGCCAATAGGCATATGAAAAAATGCTCAACATCACTAATCATTAAAGAAATGCAAATTAAAGCCACAATGAGATATCACCTCACACCAGTCAGAATGGCGCTCATCAGCAAACAACACACACAGAACAAGTGCTGGTGAGGATGTGGAGAAAAGGGAACCCTTTTGCACTGCTGGTGGGAATGCAGACTGGTTCAGCCACTGTGGAAAACAGTATGGAGATTCCTCAAATAATTAAAAATCGAACTGCCTTTTGACCCACCTATCCCACTTTTAGGAATATACCCTAAGAACACCATAACACTGTTCGAAAAGAAGAAACGCGCCCCCATGTTCGTGGCAGCATTGTTCACAATAGCGAAGATCTGGAAACAGCCCAAGTGTCCGTCAGAGGACGAGTGGATTAAAAAGCTTTGGCACATATATACTATAGAATACTACTCAGCCATAAGAAATGATGACATCGGATCATTTACAACAAAATGGATGGACCTTGATAACAATATACGGAGTGAAATAAGTAAAACAGAAAAAACTGAGAACAGCTTGATTTCATACATAGGTGGGACATAAAAGTGAGACTATGAGACATGGACAAGAGTGTGGTGGTTACGGGGTGGGGGGAGGGAGGATAGGGTGGGAGAGGGAGGAGGGGCGTGGCACAAAGAAAACCAGATAGAAGTTGACAGAGGACAATTTGACTTTGAGTCATGGGTATGCAACATAATTGAATAAGATAACCTGGAGATGTTTTTTTTGAACATATGTACCCTGATTTATTAATGTCACCCCATTAAAATTAATTTTAAAAACGTGCGATGTAGTGATACTCTAAATAAGTGTTCCTCTCAGAAATGTTTGTTGACTAAGTAAATCTTTACTGTGATTCTAGGGGACCAGTGTCATGGAAATCAACAGATGTGTGTTTTGATGTAACATATCAGGCAACACTGTCATAAACAGAGCATTGGAGTACGACAAACTACAGGTTTACCAGCCGGAGATGGCTTTGCTTTTTCCCATGAAGGAACAGATTTGGGGAGACAGAATCATCCAACTGACTATTAATCTTCAGGGAAAGAGCATCTTTCTCTTTCACTCAAAACTGTATCCTACACTTATCAAGGTGCCAAGAAATATAGCGGGTCTTAAGGAACACTTATTGAGTCAATGTTCAATTAACACAGGTATCGATTTGTTTCCCGAGTTCTTTAATCATAAATCAAAATATTCTTGAAAAGGCCCACTCTGATGTAAGCCAAATGTCTTTAACAGCTTTGTTTTAGAAATTAGATTAACTTAAAAAATACTTAAAAGATACAAAGAAAAGTTGCGTAACCATGAAGTATAAATAAAAAACACCTTTTAAAAATATTTTAGAATTACTGTGCTGGGAAAAAGAAAAATGCCAATTACATTATCCATTTCATTAAATTGGGTAGTTTTCACCACACGAATCTTCTTTTGTGATGGACATCCCTAGAGAGGAGACAGAACTACAAATGTATAAACATTTTTAAAGTGATAGTGAAGTTACACAAAGCAGCCTGAATATCATGTTTGTTCTCGAGTGATTTGAGAAACATAGTGTCAGCCATTTAAAAGGTATCAAGGGAGGAAAATGTGATAGAAGGTCATAGATCAAGCATCACATTTTACTGTTTTAAGGAGTGATTCTCATAAAAGCATGTGCTCTAAACTGAAAAGCTTCATGGGCCACAAGAGACATTATAATGCTGAATGTGAATGATGAACCTAGTTCACTGAGACATCCAAAATTCAATTTTCTCCCGTGGAATTTATCAACTTCAAATTATTGTTTAATTAACTGAAAATAATCTGAACACACGTGTTCTTGCATTTAACAGAATAAACAAAACACTATATTACATATAATGTCTCATGCTGCTCATTCTCCATCAGTATAAGTAAGAAGTAGTCAACAAGTCATTATTAATAGGACAAGTTGTAAATGTTAGTGAAATACAAGAGAAGCTTGGGTTATTTAAACTCTTGTATTGTATCTATATGGTCTCAATTTTCTTCATTCTGTACTTTATTAGTTTCAAATTATTTAATTTTATTTACTTTATATCATTTGTTCAATATTTAGACCAAACATAATTTCCTTGGCAACTTACACAATGTTTTGAAATCCACAAACTAGGTGAGTCAACAAGACTGTGAGAAATTTACTGCTATTTGGTTTTTATCCAAACCTCGCTATCTTATTTAAGTATGGCAGTTGATGTTAGCAAATAATGAACTCAGAAAAAGACTATGGACCATATGACTTCAATCAATTTGATTCTAAATAGTGGCTTAAGATTCTTATTAAAATTAAAAAAGATACTACAGAACAGAAGCACAGTAAAATTCCCTTTTTGAATTAAATACATGAAAATTAAACCAAAGGAAAAGAATTTGTTAAAATCTTAGGTTCTAGCCTGAGCAGGTGGTGGCGCAGTGGATAGAGCATTGGACTGGGATGCGGAAGACCCAGGTTCGAGACCCTGAGCTCACCAGTTTGAGCGCGTGCCCATCTGGCCAGCTTGGACCCAAGGTCACTGGCTCCAGCAAGGGGTTGCTCGGTCTGCTGAAGACCCGCAGTAAAGGCACATGTGAAAAAGCAATCAATGAACAACTATGGTGTCGCAACGGCAACAAGAAACTAATAATTGATGCTTCTCACCTCTCTCCGTTCCTGTCTGTCTGTCCCTATCTACCCCTGTCTCTGACTCTCTCTCTGTCCCTGTAAAAAAAAAAAAAAGAAAAAATCTTAGGTTCTATATATCGTTGACAAAATCTATAATCAAGTTGCTTGCAAATATACACAGTTATAGATATAGGTACAAATAAATGAATGCACGCATGTGCACGCACACACACATTCTAATGTTTAATATACTGCTCACAGCCTGACCTGTGGTGGCGCAGTGGATAAAGCGTCGACCTGGGAACACTGAGGTCGCCAGTTCAAAACCCTGCACTGGTCTGGTCAAGGCACATATGGAAGTTGATGCTTCTAGCTCCTCCCCGCTTTCTCTCTCTCTCTCTCTCTCTCTCTCTCTCTGTGTCTCCTCTCTAAAATAAATAAATAAATAAATTTAATATGCTGCTCACAAAAATTAGGAAATATTTTATCACTTCATATTCATTTTGAAATATCACCTAATTTTTGTGAGCAGTATACCTTAGGAACATTCAAAAGATTTGTGTCTGCTTCTCAAACTAGACTTCCTATAAACTTGGGATATACAGTACTGTGTCTTTCCATGTTGTAGAAATTATTCTATTAATACAAAAATATGATAGAAGATGAAAAATTTTTACACACTTCCTAGCACTTAGAAGTAATTGAACAAGAAACTTTGGGTGATGGGGAGGAGCAAGATGGCGACGGAGTAGGCGGACGTACCAACTTCCAACTCCCAGAACCAAAGTGGATTACAACTCAATTTTAAGAACCATCACCTGGATAAACCAACTTTCAACAAAACTAAGTGGACTCTTCAACCAAGGAACACAGAAGAAGCCACATTGAGACTGGTAGGAATAGCGAAAACGCGAAGAGGGCTGCCCAGCTCCCCGGAGCAAACGGCAGCCCGGAGAGACCCGTGTGGCGGGAGGAGAGTTTGGCGGAGAGGGAGGGACCTGGGTCCCAGGAACCAAGCCCCAGCCTGCAGTCTCAGAGCCTAGAAAGGCGTTTGGACAGTTTTGAGCTGTGAAACAAGTGAGGGAGCTCCCAGGCCTACAGTGTGGAGTGTTAGGTCCCTTCCTACTCTGCTGAGGGCTGCTTAAGGGTTTGGGGAGGCAGGACGCTGAAAGGCGGTTCTGTTGGCGTGGGCAGAGGCCAAGCCGGTGGGAGATCGGTCTAGCCCAGAGGGTCAGAGGGGACCGCGAAAGCGGTCCAGAAGCTGTGGGCCCGCCTTTAATCCCACTTTCGGGGACAAAGCGGGAGGCCAGGAACAGGCAGGCCCTGCACAAGCCGGCCCTGACCGCGGGGACCGGGCTAGGACCAGGGACGGGCAGGGGCTGTGGCTGAGCTGACGTTACCAGTCCCTCACTCCCCCACCCCAACCCCCCCGACTGGAGAAACCGTGGTTGGCCAGTATACGTGCACGAGCGGGCTCCGAGCGCGGGAACGGGGTGGACCCAGAGACAAGTGGAGGCTCGCAGCTGAGCCCACGCTACTATCCGCGCCCGGCCGGAGAAACCCCGGATACCATTCATACGTGCACGAGCGGGCTCCGAACACGGGGGCGGGGTAGAGTCCGGGACGAGCGGAAGTACGCAGCTCGGCGGAAGCCAGCAAACACGCCCGCCCCAATAAACCTTGGTTTCCGACCCTGCGCCGTAGGGCCTTGGCCTCGAGGGCGGGGCTAAAGCTCCGGACGGGCAAAAGCTTACAGCTGAGAGCACGTCAAAAGCCCCGCCTAACCCGCGGAACTGTAGCGAGCAGGCTCCGACTGCTGGTTCTGGGCGGAAGTCCGGAAATAGGCTGGGTCCGCAGCTGAGCAAAGGTGCTCACCTCTACCCTTGGTGCTAATCTTGTGGCTTCAGTCACAGCCCCTCCCACGGAGGAGAGGCAGAAATCATAGCAAAAGCCACAGTGGGCCGGCGCTGGCAACGCTCATACCCAACCACCCTAGGCATCGGCAGAGGAGGTGGGGGGCCGGCAGATAGACCACACCTAGAGAACACAAAGGCAACACCTACTGGACTCCAGTGGCCACAACTCGCTTATACACAGAAAAAATGGGCAGGCAGAGGAATGCAAACCAAATGAATCAAGAGAAATCCCCAGAGAAGGACCTGAATGAACCAGATATAACCAAATTACCAGAAGCAGAATTTAGAATAATGATAGTTAGGATGTTCAAAGAAATTAGAGCAACAATGGATAGTCATTATGAACACCTAAATAAAGACATAACAAGTATAAAAAATGAAATTGAAATAATAAAAAAGAATCAGACAGAAATGACAAATACAGTATCAGAACTGAAGACCACAATGGAAGGAATTAAAAGCAGGATGGATGACGCTGAGGATCGAATAAGCGAGTTAGAGGACACAATAAACAAAGGCACAGAAGCAGAGAAGAAAAAGGAAAAGAGACTTAAAAAATGTGAGGAAACTCTAAGAGAGCTTTGTGACAACATGAAGAGAAACAACATTCGCATCATAGGGGTGCCTGAAGAAGAGGGGAGAGGACAGGAAATGGAAACTTTGTTCAATCAAATCATAGCAGAAAACTTTCCTAAATTAAGGCTGGGAAACACTCCACACATTCAAGAAGCACACAGAACTCCATTAAGGAGAAACCCAAAAAAATCTACACCAAGACACATCATAGTTAAAATACCAAAGCTAATGGATAAAGAAAAAATTTTAAAAGCTGCTAGAGAAAAAAAGACTATCACCTACAAAGGAGCCCCCATAAGGATGACATCGGACTTCTCAACAGAAACTCTTGAGGCCAGAAGGGAATGGCAAAAAATAATCAAAGTAATGCAGAACAAGAACCTACAACCAAGACTACTTTATCCAGCAAGGCTAACGTTTAAAATTGAAGGAGAAATAAAGAGCTTCCCAGAAAAAGAAAGCCTGAAGGAATTCATAAAAACCAAACCAATTCTGCAAGAGATACTAAGGGGCCTCTTGTGAACAGTTTAAAGGGAGGAATGAATAGAGCAAAAGAAGAATACAGCTTTAAAGAATACAATGGCAATAAACAACTACATATCAATAATAACCTTAAATGTAAATGGATTAAATGATCCAATCAAAAGACATAGGGTAGCTGCATGGATAAAGAAACAGGACCCATACATATGCTGTCTACAAGAGACACACCTTAAAACAAAAGATGCTCATAGACTGAAGGTAAAAGGATGGAAAAAAATATTTCATGCAAATGCAAGTGAAAAAAAAGCAGGGGTAGCAATACTTATATCAGACAAAATAGACTTTAAAACAAAGGCTGTAGTAAGAGATAAAGGAGGACACTACATAATGATAAAGGGAACAATTCAACAGGAAGATATAACTATTGTAAATATCTACGCACCAAATATAGGAGCCCCGACATACATAAAACAGACTTTGATGGATATAAAGGGCGAGATTAACAGCAATACTATCATAGTAGGGGATTTCAATACCCCTCTAACAACACTGGATAGATCCTCAAGAAAGAAAATTAATAAAGAAACAGCAGACTTAAAGGATACACTAGATCAACTTGATTTAATAGATATCTTCAGAACTTTTCACCCTAAAGCAGTAGAATATACATTCTTCTCAAGCGCTCATGGTACGTTTTCTAGGATAGACCACATGTTAGGACACAAAAATGGTCTCAATAAATTTAAGAAGATTGAAATCATATCAAGCATTTTCTCTGATCACAATGCTATGAAACTAGAAATTAACCACAAAAGAAAAACTGAAAAATACTCAAACACTTGGAAACTAAATAGCATGTTATTAAATAATGAATGGATTAACAATGAGATCAAAGAAGAAATAAAAAAGTTTCTAGAAACAAATGATAATGAGCATACATCAACTCAAAATTTATGGGACACAGCAAAAGCAGTTCTGAGAGGGAAGTTTATTGCACTACAGGCATATCATAAGAAGCTAGAAAAAGCTCAAATAAGCAACCTGACCCTGCATCTAAAAGAACTAGAAAAACAACAACAAATAAAACCCAAGACAAGTAGAAGGAAGGAAATAATAAAGGTCAGAGCAGAAATAAATGACATAGAGGCTAAGGAAACAATACAGAGGATCAATGAAACAAGAAGCTGGTTCTTTGAAAAGGTAAACAAGATTGATGAACCTTTAACTAGACTCACCAAGAAAAAAAGAGAGAGGACTCAAATAAATAAAATTAGAAAGGACAGTGGAGAAATAACAACTGACACAACAGAAATACAAAGCATTGTAAGAAAATACTATGAAGAACTATATGCCAAAAAATTAGACAATCTTGGTGAAATGGACAAATTTCTTGAATCATATAACCTTCCAAAAATCAATCTGGAAGAATCAGAATACCTAAACAGACCAATTACAGCAAATGAGATCGAAACAGTTATCAAAAAACTCCCAAAAAAGAAAAGTCCTGGGCCTGATGGCTTCACAAGTGAATTCTATCAAAAATTTAAAGAAGAACTAACTCCTATTCTCCTCAAGCTATTTCAAAAAATTCAAGAGGAAGGAAGACTTCCAAACTCCTTTTATGAGGCGAGCATAATTCTGATCCCAAAACCGGGCAAAGACAACACAAAGAAAGAAAATTATAGGCCTATATCCCTGATGAATTTAGACGCTAAAATTCTCAACAAAATATTAGCCAACCGGATCCAGCAATATATGAAAAAAATCATACACCACGATCAAGTGGGATTTATTCTGGAGAGGCAAGGCTGGTTCAATATTCGCAAATCAATCAATGTGATTCACCACATAAACAAAAGGAAGGACAAAAATCACATGATAATTTCAATAGATGCAGAAAAGGCATTTGATAAAATCCAGCACCCATTCATGCTCAAAACTCTCAGTAAAGTGGGAATACAGGGATCATTCTTTAACATGATAAAGGCCAACTACGATAAACCCACAGCAAACATCATACTAAATGGACAAAGATTAAAAGCAATCCCCTTAAGATCAGGAACCAGGCAGGGTTGCCCACTTTCACCACTCTTATTCAACATAGTTCTGGAAGTCCTAGCTACAGCAATCAGACAAGAAGAAGAAATAAAAGGCATACAAATTGGAAAAGAAGAAGTAAAACTGTCATTATTTGCAGATGATATGATATTGTATATTGAAAACCCTAAAGTCTCAGTCAAAAAACTACTGGACCTTATAAATGATTTCAGCAAGGTGGCAGGATATAAAATTAATACTCAGAAATCAGAGGCATTTCTATACACCAACAATGAAATATCAGCAAAAGAAATTAAGGAAACAATCCCCTTCACTATTGCAGCCAAAAAAATAAAGTACCTAGGAGTAAATTTAACCAAGGAGGTTAAGGACTTGTACTCGGAAAATTATAGAACATTGATAAAAGAAATCAAGGAAGATACAAACAAGTGGAAGCACATACCGTGCTCATGGCTAGGAAGAATAAACATCATTAAAATGTCTATATTACCCAAAGCAATTTATAAATTCAATGCAATACCAATTAAAATACCAATGACATACTTCAAAGATATAGAACACATATTCCAAAAATTTATATGGAACCAAAAAAGAACACGAATAGCCTCAGCAATCTTAAAAAGAAAAAATAAAGCAGGAGGTATCACTCTTCCTGATATCAAGGTTTACTACAAGGCCATTATACTCAAGACAGCCTGGTACTGGCATAAGAACAGGCACATAGATCAATGGAACAGAACAGAGAACCCAGAAATAAACCCACAGCTTTATGGACAACTGATATTTGACAAAGGAGGAAAGAACATACAATGGAGTAAAGACAGCCTCTTTAACAAATGGTGTTGGGAAAATTGGACATCTACCTGCAAAAAAATGAAACTAGACCATCAACTTACACCATTCACAAAAACAAACTCAAAATGGATAAAAGACTGAAATGTAAGCCGTGAAACCATAAGCATCTTAGAAGAAAACATAGGCAGCAAGCTCTCCGACATCTGTAGCAGCGGTATATTTGCCGATTTATCTTCATGGGCAACTGAAATAAAAGGCAAGATAAACAAATGGGACTATATCAAACTAAAAAGTTTTTGCACAGCTAAAGACAATAGGAACAGAATAAAAAGACAAACCACACAATGGGAGAACATATTCGGCAGCACATCTGATAAGGGGTTAATAACTAAAATTTATAAAGAACTTATAAAACGCAACACCAGGAAGACAAACAACCCTATCAAAAAATGGGCAAAAGAAATGAATAGAAATTTCTCCAAAGAGGACATACAGATGGCCAATAGGCATATGAAAAAATGCTCAACATCACTAATCATTAGAGAAATGCAAATTAAAACCACAATGAGATATCACCTCACACCAGTCAGAATGGCACTTATCAGCAAAACAACACAGAATAAGTGCTGGCGAGGATGTGGAGAAAAGGGAACCCTTCTGCACTGCTGGTGGGAATGCAGACTGGTGCAGCCACTGTGGAAAACAGTTTGGAGATTCCTCAGAAAATTAAAAATCGAACTGCCTTTTGACCCAGCTATCCCACTTTTAGGAATATACCCTAAGAACACCATAGCACTGTTCGAAAAGAAGAAATGCGCCCCCATGTTCGTGGCAGCATTGTTCACAATAGCGAAGATCTGGAACCAGCCCAAGTGTCCGTCAGAAGACGAGTGGATTAAAAAGCTATGGTACATATATACTATGGAATACTACTCAGCCATAAGAAACGATGACATCGGAGCATTTATAACAAAATGGATGTACCTTGATAACATTATACGGAGTGAAATAAGTAAATCAGAAAAAAAGAAAAACTGAAAACAGCACGATTACATACATAGGTGGGACATGAAAGTGAGGGTATGAGACATGGACAAGAGAGTGGTGGTTATGGGATGGGGGGAGGGAGGGAAGAGTGGGATAGGGAGGAGGGGAGGGACGCAGGGAAAACCAGATTGAAGGTGACAGAGGACAATTTGACTTTTGGTGATGGGTATGCAACACAATTGAATGATAAGATAACCTGGAGATGTTTTCATTGTACATATGTACCCTGATTTATTGATGTCACCCCATTAGAATTAATAATAATAAAATATATATTAAAAAAAAAAAAAAAAAAAAAAAAAAAAAGAAGTAATTGAACAAATCCTAAGGACTTGAGTAATCAATGAACCCAGTTTTAAGGGAGATCATTGTGGGCTTGCTACAGGCCAGGTAATACCTTGGACAATCCAGGAATTAACCCTCACTTACCTTGTAAAAGGTTTTAAGGCAATTTCAGAGAGTTACACTGTCAAATAGCAAAAAACTAAAACCACACATATGAGGATAACAAGCTCATATATGTCATCAAAATCACAAATGTAAATATTAGTAAGTCACAGGAAGATGAATACCTCTATATTATCGACAAACTAAACTACCCCCAAATTACTGTAAGTATAAATATAAGTCAAGTAAATTTATTATGCGAAAATAATGACAAGGCCAAAAAAATAAAATAAAATAAAATAAAGGTCATTGTTTGGTATAAGTGAGTCAATTATTCATCAAAATGCAAGATAGTCAACTCCTACTGAAATGCTTGCCAGAATGTAACAGCAGCTAACTTTGTACAGTTATGACCATGTGCTGGCCCTGTTCTAATCACTTCACATGGATCAATTAATTTCATTCTCATGATAAAATGGTACCAGGATTATCCCACCTGACAGAAAAGGGATATCAGGCCCAAAATGTAGAGTAACTTTTGTAAAAATTCACAGCTTAGCTGGGCTTTAAACCCAGTCAGTGTTTGTCCAGAGTCTGGGACCCTAGTCTCTATACTGCTCATCTTCTTTACACCCACTGGTATGTCACAGATGCTGATTCACATTATGTTATCGTTAAAATTATATTCAGATGCCTTTCAATATGTGAGCTGCTACATGTATTTGTGTTAACTCTTTTTTACATAGAGCATCACACAAATCGATAGCGATGTGTGTGTGTGTATGTGTGTGTATGTGTGTGTGTGTGTGAAAGAAAGGCAGAGAGAGGGACAGATAGGGACAGAAAGACAGGAAGGGAGAGAGATGAGAAGCATCAATTCTTTGTTGTGGCACCTTAGTTGTTCATTAATTGCTTTCTCATATGTCTCATATGTGCCTTGACTGGGGGGCTACAGCAGACTGAGCCACCCCTTGCTTGAGCCAGTGACCTTGGGCTCAAGCTGGCGAGCTTTTGCTCAAACCAGATGAGCCCGCGCTCAAGCCAGCGACCTTGGGGTCTCAAACCTGGGTCCTCCGCGTTCCAGTCTTATGCTCTATCCACTGCGTCACTGCCTGGTCAGGCTCAATAGTGATTTGTGATTTAACTTCTCTTCATAAGGAAACAAAGACACAAATGTGATTTTAATCTCATTTCTTCACTGAGGTCATTAAGAAGTGGTATTGAAGATCGAACACAAATCTCCTTGCCCCCCCCATCCCCCCACACCCATTCCCACGGGATTTTCCTCCAAGCACAGTTACATGAGGCCATCCTTCTCCGTCTGATGGAGTTAGGGCTGTCTCATTCCTCTCACAAGTTCTGTTATAAATACATTTAGAAAACATCTGTGCAAGGATAAAATCAGAACCTAACTGTGAGGTAGCCTCGTTATTTTCATTATTGCTGTTATAAAAAAAAAGAAAGTGGGATAATTTATGGAAAGGAAAAAGGTTCTCTTTCTTGTTAAACTGCATCGATTCAGTTCAAAACCAACAAAAAGCAACAAGGTGTAAGGTCCACGCACAGCCTCCTTGCGTTCTCACGCGCTTCTCTCAACATGCCTCCTGTCTTAAGAATCTTGTTTTGTGGCTTTTGTGACCATCCTGTATCCGTCCTACCCGGTTGATCTAAGGTGAAACTCGGTCAAGTGTCAACCATGTCATTTCTTCCTGACCCGAGCCATCCATCACGCTGGCTCAGAGACAGGCGCCCAGCCATGCGTGGGAAGAGGTCTCTCCCTGGTCAAAAGGAGGAAGAAACATGAATAGGTTTCTAGCCTGGCGCTCCTCCGAAGAGCTCCCTCGTTATCCCTGAGCAGCGGCGTCTGCTCGCCCCTCGCCCCCCCCCCCCCCCGCCAGAATCGCTGCCGACTGGTTTTTAAGTCATTTTTCATTTTGCCTCTCGCCTCGGTGAGGCATTGATGAGGGAAAACATTCAATCAAATGACGTGCCCACTTGCTGGAGTCTTGCCCCGTGGATCAGATTTGAAAATGCAGAAGTGCCGCTAAGACTTCACGCGCCTGTTCGCTAATCATCCACCCTTTGTAACGGCCTTGTTTCTTTTTCTCGGGGAGCTGCTTTCCTGCCACGCCCGCCCGTGGGCCAGGCGTCAAGATGCCACGGTCTCCAAGAAGTCTGGTGTCCTCTGCCCATCTGGGCTGGAAGGAGTTTCTCTCTTATCCAGTTTTACACACGCGAGGACGCGTGCGTGCGGAGGCTCAGGTGCTCCGCCACAGGGACTTGGCTGGTGGCGCCAAGGAAGCTGGCAGGTCTCCGTAAATCTGGTAAGTGAATAATGGGACATCTGCTTTGGAGAGCGAGACACCCAGAAAGCAAGCCTTCTCCTAGGAAAGGACAGAGTGGCACAGCGCTGCCTCGTTTACCATCAATGTCTGGCGGTCGGTGGCACTCGGGGAACAAAACCGTTCCATTTCCGTGGAGACAGCGGATTGCATTCCCGCCTCAGTTGGGCCTCACTTCCCGGAGACCGAACCCGTGCGCGGCGACTGCGGCCTTGAAGGGCGCTCTCTTTTCCAAAATGGTTCTCGCCTTCCGCCGTCTGGGTGGAGGGTGGGTTAAAATACCTATTAAGACTGTTCTCGCACCTGCCGGCTTCAGTGACTTCCATACATTACAGCCACTGTCGAAGTCCCGCTCAGTGCTCAGAACTCCTCACCAAAGCCGCTTCTCCTCAAATGGCACAATTCGGGCCTGCCCCGCCTGCCCTGACCAAGGCGTTCCCGGGTAAGGAAGGTTTCACGTTTGGGGGAGATGGGAGAGGGTCGAGGTGCCAGAGGGTCTTACACTGCCCTCTGAGTCGCCCACCACCTGCACACCATGGCACCCTGTACTGCTCAGTTAGCTACTGCTAGGCAGTGAACCTTAAACTCAGTGTCACAAACAACTCAGCAATGTATTTTGCCCCCGGATTTTGTGGGCTAGAGAGTTAGAGAGGCTTGTCCGAGGCTTCTCGGGACTCAAAACGTAAAGATCACATGGGGAACATGGTCAGGGAGGTCACTCACTGTCACATCCAGCTCTCTAGGTAGTGCGAGGAGCAGACTGGACTCAGCTTGGACTCTTGACAAGACCGCACCACCTGACCTCCCATGGCAACTGGACCCTGAGGGGTCTGCAGAGTCAAGGATGCATTTGCTCCCCAAATTCACCCCCATTTCTAGATGCAGCCACCATCCTCCCTGGACATATTGCAGACTGTTTTGACTTTGGCTGACCAGTGAGGAGTCTTCCTCTTTCTCAGCTGAGTCCCCAAGATCCGGACACATGTGTCCATCACGAGAACTCTGAAACAGATTTCACTAAATCCATCAGACATATGCAGAAACATCTGGAAAACTGAGCCACTTCCTCTCCATCTTCATGGCTTGTCCACAAGCACAGCCTTTTCCGAGAGATTTAATCCTGTATCAAGCCCACTTGTCCATATTCAAGAGGGAGAGCACCCAGGTCAGAAATATCCAGGCTAACTTCCTTTCCTTTCTTGTAATTCTAGCAGAGGTTGTAGAGGAGGAGGGTTCATTGTGCTGCATCTCACTAGGATTCCCACTAACTGCTTCCATGGAGCCCATCATGGAGCTTTGTGAACTAAGACTCCAGAATACATTCTTTGTATCTCTTCACTTATTTCAGGTAGCATCAGGTCTCTCAAGGGTGTTCATCAAGCACCACGAGCAGGTGCATCTGGGCGAGAAGGAGGCTGCTAGTACATTTATGAAATCTGTGTCATGGAGAAATAAGTTGTATTTCTTATTCCACATGAATTCTTTGAATGTCCATAATGCATAGTAGGACTGCGTGTTCGCTCCTGGTTGACAAGCGCTTCCATGGGAACGAACAGGTTGGAGTGGTGCCCACGTGTTCCGGACATGAACCTGACCGATCCAGCAATCCATGGCTCGCCCTGGCGGCATTGTTTAAAATAAAGAAAGACTTCGGTTTTCCTTGTTTTAAATATCATAGATGACTGACTAGCAGTGTATTTTCCCAAGGCATGTGAAAACCCCTGCCTTATACACCCCCATCGAGTCCAACTTTGAAATGCAGGCCAGTGAGCTCTTCCTGAGACTCAATATGGAGCACTAAGATGGAAAAGGAAGTCACAGAAAAGGAGTTACTGGAATTAGGGTGTTTTGCAAAACTAACATTCTCTTTCCCCCTCTTCCCTAAAAGAGGGCACCGCTTTTTGTAAATAGTTGTCAGGTTCTATTGTCCTTAAGAGTTAGGACACTTTGCCATCAGTGTACTTTGCCATCAGTGGAGTTGTGGATGCTCTTGTTGCCAGTGGCGCTGCGATTGTCATTATTGTCGCCATTATTTCCTTTCATTAGACAGCCAGTCAATGTTACAACATGGAATTTAAAACCCTAAAACTCTGAAAAGGTACTTAACTATTTTCATTGTAGTAAATTCATTCCCCCAAAGGAGATATAACATGTTCTTAAAAGAGCAGTTGTACAGAACAGAAAATAAAAATTTAAAAATAAAAAGGAATGAGAGAAAATGTGTCTGCTAACAGCATGCGCCTTCATAGCCTTGTTTATACGGCTGATGAGTAGGGGTGAAATCTGCATGTTGTGTTTCCTGACCTTGAAGTATCCAGGATGGGGGAACAGTGCCTGTAAGCGTACACGGAACAGGATTTCCGCAGCGTCCACAGCAGAATCCCGCAGCGGGAGAGAGCTCTAAGCAATCGTAATCGCAAAACTGCCCATTGTGAGAAGGAGAAATCACCAAGGTTTGTGATGAGAAAAGAAAATGCTAACAATACGAGGAAATCTAGGTAGCCACTGGGTCCTAAAACTAAGTCCAGAAGAGCTTCTTTGTTGGCTTTTAATAAGACGTGACGGAACCAAACATTGTACATTCATGAAGAAAGAGGACCGAATGGATGCAGACATGGGAAGCAATGGGTGGGTTCTACACTTAGAGACCAGGAGGCAGAGTGTCATTAGAAAGGATTCTGACATATTTGCAGTAACGCTGGGCAAGGTTAATAGATAGATGTCAATAGATTTAGAGACTGACTTTATCACAAGGTTACTAAATACATAGTCTATAAAATCTTTTAAAATTCTCTTTCATGGAGTTTGCCCGGATATGAAAATTTTACACATAGAATACATGGAGCGTGAAACTTCCTAAAGCTCAATGTTTGCAATTTCCCTGGAGCAAACGCCTGTGCACTATTCTTTACCAAACAGGAGACCATGTCAGTTACAGCTTTCACGCTGAAATAGCCATACTCTGTATCGTCTGTGTCTTTATAGTTTTCACACCGGGTCCCATGTGTTTTGTGTCTGTTTTCTGTAGAAAATTCATCTTCTCAAAAACGCATGTGAGTTGCTGGTTTTCTCCCTAAGCCTCTTCCTCTTGTTGGCACATGGTCGGTGTTAGCAGATGTTTATTAAATAAAAGAAGGAAAAGACCGCACTTGTAAAAATCCATCACCCTGATACAGTTTCAGCCGTGGGCCCTGTGCACTGCTGACCAGATGCTGCTTCCTGTTGGGAGAAGCAGCTGGTTGGTCGTCATGTGATACAGAGGACAGGAAGGTGTTACAGGGACAGCAAGCCGGTCCTGCCCCAAACACACCCCCAACCTCTGGGAAAACCGCATTATAGCTTACCATGGCGGGAAGCTCTTTCACAAGACCCCTGGCCTTTTATATGTGGATACTTTCCCCAGTTAAACCTCTCAGTATGCTTGTTTGTTTCATTTGGACCAGAACTATATGCTCCTCGATTTCCACTTAGAAGTGACCGTCTGTGGGGAGCCACTCCACGGGCAAGCCCCCCGACTGGGGTCGTGTGCCCTTGTCAAATGTGTCGCTCCCTCTGCCTGTCTGTTGGCCTCATCTGTCACCCTGAATGCAATTTCCTGTTACCAATGTGTCTTTCCCTCGCCTATACATTCCACGACAGCACATTACATTGTGCTCTTACATCTCTTTCCAGAAAGAAACGCAGAGCCCGACATTTCTGGGATAGACCCTCATTGCTTCTTCTCCAGTCTCCAACCAAATATGTCCAATTCCTCCTCCGGGCTACCTTCCACCAGCAAGAATGGGGTCTGCGGCCCACTCCTGCCTGAAGGAGGCCTAATGTTCCTACAGAGGGAAAGTTCATATGTTCACAGTAAATATTAGCAAGAAGAAAACACCTCTTGTTCATAGGATGTCATCCTGTCTGCACGTGGCACCCAGAACGCTGTGTGTGTCCCTGTTGGAACCAGATCAGAGCCTGATGTGTCAATGTGACTGAGACGGAAAAACAAAAGAAAAATAAAAAATCTGAGCACTTCACAACATTTTTTACCACTGTCCTGATTCTGACCCCACCCTGCTTCAGGACCCTCTATGACGTGAAAAAAAAATGTCAGTACTAGGTAAGCCCCTCACTGACCCACTGGAGCACCACCCATCGAGACTGACCACAGGGTCCACAGCCCACCCAGCTCAGCCCACATCCCGGGGCTGTGGGAAGAGTCAACGTCAGCCGCACGTTCCCAAGCTCACGGGCTGAGGACAGTGTTCCCTGACCCTGCTGTGGTGTAAGTCCACCTGCCATGCACGGCTCCCTCAGGGCTGTCCTGAAGCCTTGGGTACCTGTCATCAAAACCTAGTGACCCCCAGGGATTTACTGCACCCCAAATGTGACAGCTGGGCACTGAGCCAGGGTGAGTGCAAGACCTAAGGTAAAGCTGAATAAATGAAACTCAGAATACACACACACACACACACACACATATATATATATTTCTATCACAATGTTTATACTATGACTTTGTTTCTAAAATTTCACAGTGCAGGTTACATAAGCTGATATTTATGGACTTGGAGTCTGATGTCAATATGCAAAATTCTATGGGGCTATCAAAGATGTATATGATAAAAATAATATTAGGTAACACATATTTCTATATGCAGACAATATGCTAAGCTCATCAAGTTTATTAATACCTTTGAGGTATATATAAATATTGTCATTGTATTCCCACTTACAGATGCAAAAACTAATTTATAGAGGGGTTAAGTAACCGGAACAAGGTTGCCCACCTAGTAACAGGCCAGGATCCAGAGCACATATGATGAACATGTGTGCCATCTCTCCTTAAAAATATGAACAATGCAGAATAGCCTATGATTGAACAGCATGAGGAACAGTCTCGAAAAATGAATGGTGACATCAACTCTCCATTCCTGGACATATTCAGGTAGAGATGAGAAAACCCCACTGACAGATACAGCACAGAGAAGTTTTCCGCCTTGTGAAAAAATCTGAGTCAAGTACATGGAAAGTGCCATTCAAATATCATTGTCTCTGGGTTTAGGATAAAGCCAGATATGGATATCTTTGGAGGATGGACTATTGTAAAAAGGCTGCATGCAGAAGCAGAACTGCCAATCACATGGGAAAGAGAGCTGGTGTGCAGAAGACTGGGTGTGGCAGACTGGTCTTCCACGGGTCTCTGCAGATACAGGAAAACCTGGTTTACACGCCCCTCGTCCTGGACACACCAAGGAGGTCGACTGACACACCTGCACAGACAGGTGTCCATTCCTTCCCCCCATCACTCGTCCATCCATCTCCACCCCTAAATAAATGCTCAGTCACAGAAGACAACTCCCAGAGTAAAGAGGTCAATTTTCGATCAAGGATCAGAGCCTTAAAATAGGCACATCCAGGAGAAAGACAAAGAGACAAACAGGGTCCTGGCTGACCAACGGTCATCAGCGTGCCCCGGAAGTCGTGATGGAGAAACACACGTATGTCAGAGCAAGCCCGTGTTCTGCTGTGGGAACTGCTGCTGGGACACACGGGGAAGTTTCTATGGCAGCGTGCCCTGGACCAGTGGAGCAGTGGGATGGTCTCTGGACCACGCTGTCGTGGACTGTGCCAAACCAGGACAGAAAGGTCATTTCACGCGATTGAGAAGACACCCTAAGTCACTTTTGTGTGGCTTCGACTGCTGTCTCACCTGACACTTTTGGGAAGAAGTTACATGGCCTTTTCTTGTCCCCTGTCACGGGAACCAAAGAGGCCACCTCTCTGAGACATCTGTGGGTGGCCAAGGGCCATACGGGTTTCCCAACGTGGTGCTTGTTACACACATCTGCCCTGCGCCTGAGCAGAAATGACGTCCTGGAAGGCAGCAGCAGCACAACGGGGTTTCCTGATGTCCCACCAAGGGCTTTGTAACTTCAACGTGTTGTTACACTACTGACACCCATGCACAAAGAGACAGTCACATCTGATGACACGCTTTGGCCCTCACCCGCTGCATGCTCGACCAGGTTGGAATTTGAGGTGCTGCCCTCGCACAGACATTATCTCAGTACCCGTTTCTAACATGCACTTTTGAATGCAGAATTCCAATAGAACACTGCAGCTATGATGCAGACATTGTCCTCGTTTAGAAAAGATGCAGAAGGCAGCGTCTGAATATGCTCACCTCTCTCCTAGCCATGCCCTGAGCAGCCCAGGCTGTCGTTGGAGCCGCTGCAAACCTTGTTTCTCGTTACCCTGGGGGCTCTGCCGCTTAAAGCATCACACCCTGAACACAAATGACGACAGACTCAGCCTTCTCTGACCATCTTACACTGTGCAAAAAATAAACTATAAAAAGTAGTCAAAAGGCCGTGCATTTGAATAACACATGAGAGCTTTACATGTGCAGTTAGCCAGAGCTTGCTCATTTATTCTGACGTGCCTCCTGAGCACCTTGCAGCTGCCATGGGACTTGAGACTCTGAAGCAGTGGCCAAGAGAGACAAAATCCTTGTCCTCAAGGGGCTTCCTTACCTTCTGGAGACAGCCAGCCAGAGGATGGTTACCAGAGGAACTCCATGGACGATTCAATCTGACATGGTCATCCCACATTATCAATGGTCCTGAAACAGGGAGGTCCCCCCATCAGGACAGCGGTCAGCAATGTGGCTGAGCCCTTGGGTACTTTTTCTTCTCTCTGTCTCTGTCACGTGAACGCGTCAGGCTCTGGTCACGAGTAAGGGCACCAGATTTTATTCCAAGTAAGATGACAAGATGTGGAGGATTTTAAGCAGGAGTGTGAAATGAATTAATTTGAGACTTAAAGCATCATTTAAGCATGACATTTTCATAGGTTTTATTCTAGCCAGAACTGGAAAAGGGAATTCACTGATGCCTCTATTTAGTACACAAGGAAACTGAGGCTCGAGGAAGGTCCTCTATTGTCCATGGGACTTCAACAAGTCAGAGAGAGAGGGAGGGAGAGGGAGAGAAAGAGAGAGGGGGGAAGGAGTGGGAGAGAGGAAGAAATAGAGAGGGTGAGAAGGAGAGAGAGAAGGAGAGAGAGGGAGAGAGGAAGAGAAAGAAGAGGGGGGAGACAGAGGAGGAGAGAGAGGAAGGGAGAGAGAGGGAAGAAGAGAGAGGGAAGGAGAGAGATGGAGCGAGAGAGAAAATCAAACCTGAGGTCTTCTCATCCAGGGCTTCTGGCTAAATTTCTCTCCACCACAGTTGTCGTCTTCAAGTCTGCCTATAACCAAGTTATATGCAACCAAAATCAAATGTGAAATAGGACCAATTTTTTTAAATGTGCATAGATCTAAAATGATTTCCGATTATACTTGTGGTGCTGCCCTCACGCAGACATTGTCTCAGTACCCGTTCCTAACATGCACTTTTGAATGCAGAATTCCAATAGAACACTGCAGCATGAGGTGGAGCTGATAAGAAGTGAGGGCAGGGCTGAAAATACACTTAAAGATTTACTCTAAAATAAGAATAATGAAATGGTTTGAAATTTAAAAAAAGAAAAATAAAGATATAATCTGTCCTACTGCAATGAGTGGCCTGGGCCCCGGCTGACCAAGCTCCGTTGAAGTACCCCATGTTCAGTCATTTCCTTCCCGTTTCTACCCGGATATACCAAATCATTCATCGGGAGAGGTCCCCAGCCCGGCCACAACCTCCTCCGCGGGGCTCACTATGCTCAAGGTCACGCCACACTCTTCCCCTCCTGCTCTTCACGTGACCTCCAGCATCAACCACAGTGCTGTCCATCCAGAGAAATAGCGACAGGCACTTTTACAATGAGTGTCATTGCTCAAAATCAGTGGTTCTTAAACTGGGTTCTATCAAACCCTAGGGGTTCGATGAGTCAGTCTCAGGGGTTCCGAGAAGCCTCTGTCGCGGAGGCCAGAATAAAGTAATACCGTAATTTGTTGTGAGTTCATGCACTTTGTTGGTTTTATTCTTTGAGCAAGGTGATGTTCATGCATGGCTCATTTTGTGCACCAGTAAAAAAACATATACCTATGTCTTGAATTTGGAAAAAAAATCATATTTTATTTATCACTAAAGAAGGGTTCGGTGAATGTGCATATGAAACTGGTGGGTTCGGTACCTTAAAAAAGGTTAAGAAACCCCTGCTCTAAATGTATTAAGAACACGAGGCTATAAGCAGTTAACATGTGGAAACAGAGTCAGAAAAGGCTAGGGTACTGTCCAGACAAAAGAAGACTTGAGGAAATAAAACTTAGGGAAGTAGTCTAGAAGTATTTTAATACATCTTACAACTAAGCAAGAACCTATTTCTGGTGGTACAGCATATCTGGGTACCTTGACCACTCTTTGGCTAAAATAATGAACACTATTGGATAAAATAAAAAATATACATATTTAAGTACCCTTAACTTTCCTTTTAAAAATTAAGAAATAGCCAGAACCCCCAAACACAGTGGCAGTGTGCCCTCACAGAGGTGGTTGCAGCACGAAAGCCAGGCCTTCCCTTGAACATGTTTACGGAACTGGACACATTAGGTTTGGCAGCCAATGGGCTGTGGCAACAGGGGACAAGCTGAGGCTTGCTCACAAGCGGGGGCAAAGCAGGACATCTCTCTTCAGATAGCCCGAGCTCTGAAGGGGACAGTCCCGATGTGAGGACACTGTAAGGTGCTGTGTCTTGAACCCTGACACAAAATGAAGGGTTGACCAATGAAGGCCCAAGAAGACCCGCACAGCCCCGCATGGTCCCATAGTCCCCTTTGAATCTTGATCTGTCGGCAAGCCTCTTCCTCAAAGGAAAAACCTGACCCAGACAAGTTACAGAAGTTCCACCACACATTCAAGGACCAATTACATCTCTGTATAAGCCATGTCAGTGTGTTAGCAAAAGGGATGCTACCCATACATTCAGGGTAAGCTTCCAATATGACACAGGTGGGCTCAATGCAAAAAGGGTAAATGAGAGGGCACCCCCCCAGCCCCCACTTGTGGACACTGACACAGAACTGATGCAATGCTACAAACCAGGTCCAACAATGTGAAAAAAGGAGAAAACAGAAGAAAAACTTCAATAGAAAATTTAATAGCCACATGAGGTCATGACCTTTATCACATTGAACATGTAAAAAGAATTAAACTCCATGATCATCTCATTAGAGACAGAAAATTTGAGGCCATTCAACATCCACTCGTAATACAAATTTATTTTAAAAACCTGAAAAGGATAAACAAATGGCTCTGAGTGGGTGCTTAAATATACTGCTCACAAAAATAGGGGATATTTCAAAATAAATATAAAGCAATAAAAAATACCCTAATTTTTGTGAGCAGTATATTTTTGATCTGGAATAAGTCAAGAATCTCCTCTGATGGAAATCTGGTTCAACCTCATTCTTAAGGGTCTTGTCAGTGCAGTGAGATGAGAAACATATATAGAAATATTTTGAAGAAACATAAAAGTGATCACTATTTCTATATATATTCTGTCAGAATTATTAAGGATGAAGCTATGAGCTAGAATCAAAATCACTAAATAAAATCTGTACATAAGTAAGAGTTAGGAAAGAGGAACAAAAAATATGGCAATTACAATTTACATCAAAATTATTAATTACATAAAAAACAGATTGTAAATATTATTTGCAACTTCTGTGGAGAAAATTACCAAACTTTGATGAATTCATGCAAGCACAAGACGTTAGAAGAAGAAGTGCAGCCCACTAACGGAGTTCAAGACTCACTATCATGAAGATGTCCACTTTAGAAGCGCTTTATGAAAACGTCAACTTTTTATGGAGATTTGAAGCTGTTCTCTAGAAATCCCAAACAGAATTTGGGTTGAAACCTGACAAGTTCTTCCTTCCCAGACCAGTGCTGTGTTGACACACAGCCACGGTGGCATTGTGATAACTTGAGTGGGAGCTGCCCTGGCCGCCCTAGGTAAGGAGTCAGCGTGGTCCTCACCTGCAGGGCTGGTGTGCCCAATACCCCCAGCCTCACTATGGTGTTCCTCTTGTTTCCATCGCAATTTTCATTTTCCAGTGTGCAATTGCGAGCCAAAAAGATAGCTGTAGAACACATGAAATACATCTCCACTTTTGCACAATTCAGCACAAGTTAAAATTGAACACACTGTCCCACTCTGTAGACAGTGACACACGGACAGAAGCCAGGTCTTCACGAATGCCACGTTCAGGGAAATAGACACTGTGTGGGAGGCAGGATGAGACTCTGCATATGAAGAATAAGGGCAAAGGAAAAAGAAGGTGAAAAGCAAAGCAATCTTTTTTTTTTTTAAGTTAGGGGATAGATAGATATGAATGTTAGTTCTACAATGATTATGTCTTCTTTATACGTAATCTAATGTCTTAAATTGTAAGTAGATACTAGAAGAAGCTAGCTTTACAATGGTCACTATACATCCAATTCTGAACTGCAAGCCTTCATAGCTTCTATTTTAGTTAATCCAGGTACAAAAGCCCTGAGAATCACCATTATCATTTGCAGGTTTACGGATTCCCCAGATCACATGTCCCCAAGGACCAGGACTGGGACAGACGCTGCCCCTCGGACACCCCAGCCTCAAGCTGGCACTGTTCAGGAGCTTGTCTAAGGCACACCTTGGGATGTGATTAGACACAGCACACAGGTCATTTTTTGTTCAAAACAAGAGTAAAAACACACTACCAGGTCTGTGCTCCTTCAGACTTTTCATGATAGTTTCATTGAAACCTATTCGATCATTAGAAAAAAGACAACAGGCCCAAAATGGATTCCCTGTGCTAAGCCCCATGTCACCAGACTGAGACTTAATTACCGTTTCTGCTTTCCTAGAAATGGAATCTTCAGCCAGTCAATCAGGAATCACTTGATCCGTCTGATACAGCCCCGCCGTCTCCTAGGGGTAACTTTGCAATAACCAACTGGATTCCTTGCCACATAACTTCCTTGTTCCTGCCCCCTTCGGCTTATAAAAGTCTTTCATTTTCTACAGCGCTTTGTAGCTCCTTCCTATCTGCTAGACTGGCTGGTGCCTGATGCTAATTGATTTTTGCTCAAATATAAACTCTTCCAATTTCTAATATGCTCCCGTTTACCTTTGAACCCTATCTGAGATGCTGGTAATTGAGCAGATGCAGAAAGAAACTTTTAGCAGCCTGTTTTTTTGTTGTTGTTGTTGTTTTTACAACCTTGTCTAGATGGCTGATTTAGTCCATCCACAGCGAGGAACACACTTGCCTTCCTTCTCTAGAATGACACTATCAGCAGAGCTGTGCCGGTGCCCTTGAAAGGAAGAAATGAAGATTCAACAGGGGTGTCACATGTGGAAAGATGAATAAAGAAAGTCCTCGCCTGTCCGTCCTTGAATACACAGTATTCAAAGTGGTTAGCACCCTTTGCTTCTCCCCATCCTAAGCAAATTTGCTCCCTGACAACGACATGCCACATTCTCCATCACAAAGTTACAGGCCTCGCCTGCTCGAGCATTTGCTCTTCCATTCGGTGACTGTGTATTTAGTCATCGCTCTGTGGGGTTCAGCAGACATTCCTGTCTCCCTGCAGAGTGAGCACTTTTTTTCAGAACTACTTTACCCTATTCATCAAGAACTCAGGAAGTATGATCTCAAAATATCTTTGAGCACCCATTTTCGGAAACCCATATGCCAATAAGAAAAGCAAAACCTAAGAAGAGTCCTGCTTTTCAACGAGGCCCTTCAGCCATCCCAGATCACGCTATTTACAGTGAAGGATGGTAGCTTACCCCAGCCACTTGGGTAAAATGAACCAGTCGGCCGGGCAGTCTCTGCTCCAGTCCAGCAATCGTGACCATCAGCAGAAAGACACTCGAGTCTAGGATCAGAATATCTGGAATTCAAGTCAGGGGCTCTCTCACCAGCCGAGAAAATGACCCAGAACTTCTGTTTCCATGCTCAGAAGTGGGGGATAAAAATATCTTTCTGACAAACGTACTAAGAATTAAGTGACACATTTCACCTGAGTGCCCGCTGAAACGATAAAGGTATAGAGGAAATCTAAGGCATCACCAGAGCAAGGTGGTGGCCAAGGCGGGTGGAAGAAGAAACAAAACAAAAAAAGCTGAGAGTTATTATCTCTGACCGATACAACCATCAAAAAATGGTTAACACAAGGACAACAAAAGCTGAAGCATAAAACATGGGCATATCGGGAAACTGTGGCCACGCTCAGTTACAGATGTGTAGGATTTGCAAGGGCATCACAGAGGGTACAAAAACCCAGGCACCGACCGCCCACTCCACGCCCGAAGACAGCAGGCACACTAAGCACTATTCCGGGAGAAATAATGAAGTGGAAAGCCTGGCTTGCCAAGTCAAATTCAGCTGTTTTGTGCTGTGGCTGCGGCCGAATGTTAGCTTAGGGATATTTCAAACACGCTCTTCGCAGAGAATAGGGATACTATGCTGGTTTGCGTCCAGAGACAAGAGCACATTTTTTAGAAATGGTAAATAATTGAACATCTCTAGATTTTTTCCAACAGCAGAGAAAACCAACCTTATCCAGTAGCAATTTGTAAGAGGCTCAGAGGGAGTAAGGCCAGACAGACAGCTCAGAGGAACTGCTAATGTGTGGACCGATCTGTGCAGACTTTGAATGAAAGTCATTTCTTTCAATCTCCCCAGTTTCACTTGTCCTCTTGGTTTGTACGTGTGTGTTTAGTGCTATTCAACTCTAGCACCTGCATAGGCTCCTGTATCCATCATCACAGTCATGGGACAGGACTGTCCACGGTCACAAGGCTCTCTCCTCTGCTGCCCGCTTAGCCACCCCCACCACCCACCTCCAGTCTAATCCCTGGCAACCACTAATTTCACCACCATTTCTGACAGTTTGCCATTCCAAGACTGTGTTTTAAATCGAAGAATGCAGTGTGAAACCTTTTAAAAGTGGGCTTGGTTCAGTCAGCATGATTACCTAGAGATGCATCCCGGTTGTTTTAAACATCTAGAGTTCGTTCCTTTTTGTCGCAGAACGGTATCCCGCAACATGTATGTACCATAGTGTACTCAGTCACCTGCCCTGCAAAGGACACCTGGGCTGATCCCAGTCCCTGCCTATTACAAATCAACTGTATTTGTAGGTAAACATGGATTTCAATTTCTCCGGCATAAATGCCCAAAAGTGTCATTTTGCTGGGTCACAAATTGTCTAGATGTGGCAAGTTGCAACAAGTGAAACTTTTTTCTTCAAAAATAATCTATATGTTCTTCCTCTAAAACTAATTACCATTGGTATCTATAATAATTCCACAATTCTTCTATGCAAGACTTAAGATTATTTACAATCACTTCTGAACCTTATGGGGAGATTAAATTTTAAGAAAGTTGATTATAAATAACTGATATTTTTTTTAAGA
This sequence comes from Rhynchonycteris naso, assembly GCA_037038555.1. Classification (NCBI taxonomy): domain Eukaryota; kingdom Metazoa; phylum Chordata; class Mammalia; order Chiroptera; family Emballonuridae; genus Rhynchonycteris; species Rhynchonycteris naso. The sequence goes on along the minus strand of CM072999.1, from coordinate 133,709,311 downwards.
ATTTTTGTTGACAGAAGTATGAAAACTGAAGACCTGTGGTAAACAGAATCCTAAGATCCACCCCCACCAAGATCCTGGGCCCTGATACACACACTTCTCCTAATCATTAGTCAATTGCCCATCTGGGCACTGCTAGGAAGGAATTTTACAGATTAATTAAAGTCCTAAATCAATTTACCTTAAGATTACGGAGATAATCCATGTGGTGCTAATTGAACCACAAATTGGTTGTGAGATGAATAGTAGGTGGAATTCAACGAATTGGTTTTGTGAAAGTAGATAACTTTTATATAGTTAAGAATGGATAAAAAATAAGAAAAGGTAGAAAATTTTCATATAGTTGAGTAAGATCTACTGACATGAGAGAATAAGAGATCAACAGTTCTCAAAAATAGCTATTGTGTGAAATTCTACAATCTTCATATGCCCAAAATTACCCAGAGAGAGAATCAAGAATTCTTTTTTTGTCTTTTCTTTATCAATTTTAATGAGGTGACATTAATAAATCAAAGTACATATGTTCAAAGAAAACATCTCCAGGTTATCCTATCATTCAATTCTGTTGCATACCCATCACCCAAAGTCATATTGTCCTCTGTCACCTTCTATCTGGTTCTCTTTGTGCCCCTCCCTTCCCCTCTCCCTCCTGCTCCTCCCTTCCCTCAACCCATAACCACCACACTCTTGTCTATGTCTCATAGTACCGTTTTTCTGTCCCATCTATGTATGAAATCATGCAGTTCTCAGGTTTTTTCCATTTTACTTATTTCACTCAGTATAATGTTACCAAGCTCCATTAATTTTGTTGTAAATGATCTAATGTCATCATTTCTTATGGCTGAGTAGTATTCCATAGTATATATGTACCAAAGCTTTTGAATCCACTCGTCCTCTGATGGACACTTGAGCTGTTTCCAGATCTTCGCTATTGTGAACAATGCTGCCACGAACATGGGGGCGCATTGCTTCTTTTTGAACAGTGCTATAGTGTTCCTAGGGTATATTCCTAAAAGTGGGATAGCTGGGTCAAAAAGCATTCGATTTTTAATTTTTTGAAGAATCTCCATACTGTTTTCCACAGTGGTTGCACCAGACTGCATTCCCACCAGCAGTGCAGGAGGGTTCCCTTTTCTCCACATTCTCACCAGCACTTATTCTGTGTTGTTTCGCTGATGAGCACCATTCTGACTGGTGTGAGGTGATATCTCATTGTGGTTTTAATTTACATTTCTCTAACGATTAGTGATGTTGAGCATTTTTTCATATGCCTATTGGCCATCTGTATGTCCTCTTTGGAGAAATTTCTATTCATTTCTTTTGCCAATTTTTTGATTGGATTGTTTGGCTTCCTGGTGTTGAGTTTTATAAGTTCTTTATAAATTTTGGTTATTAAACCCTTATCAGACATGTTGTGGAATATGTCTTTTCATTTGTGGTTTGTCTTTCTATTCTGTTCTTATTGTCTTTAGCTCTGTAAAAACTTTTTAGTTTGATATAATCCCATTTGTTTATCCTGCCTTTTATTTCATTTGCCCGTGAAGATAAAATTAAATCGGCAAATATATTGCTGCCACAGATGTCGGAGAGCTTACTGACTATGTCTTCTTCTAAGATGCTTATGGTTTCACGGCTTACATTTAAGTCTTTTATCCATTTTGAGTTTGTTTTTGTGAATGGTGGAAGTTGATGGTTTAGTTTCATTTTTTGCAGGTAGATGTCCAATTTTCCCAACACCATTTGCTAAAGAGGCTGTCTTTACTCCATTGTATGTTCTTTCCTCCTTTGTCAAATATCAGTTGTCCATAAAGGTGTGGGTTTATTTCTGGGTTCTCTGTTTTGTTCCATTGACCTATGTGCCTGTTCTTATGCCAGTACCAGGCTGTCTTGAGTAAAATGGCCTTGTAGTATACCTTGATATCCGAAAGAGTGATACCTCCTGCTTTATTTTTTCTTTTTAAGATTGCTGAGGCTATTCCTGTTTATTTTCGGTTCCATATAAATTTTTGGAATATGTGTTCTATATCTTTGAAGTATGTCATTGGTATTTTAATTGGTATTGCATTGAATTTATAAATTGCTTTGTGTAATATAGATATTTTAATGATGTTTATCCTTACTAACTATGAGCACGGTATATGCTTCCACGTGTTTGTATCTTCCTTGATTTCTTTTATCAATGTTTTATAATTTTCCAAGTACAAGTCCTTAGCCTCCTTGGTTAAATTTACTCCTAGGTATTTTATTTTTTTGGCTGCAATAGTGAAGGGGATTGTTTCCTTAATTTCTTTTGCTGACAGTTCATTGTTTGTATACAGAAATGCCTCTGATTTCTGAGTATTAATTTTATATTCTGCAACCTTGCTGAATTCATTTATCAGGTCCAGTATTTTTTGACTGAGACTTTAGGTTTTCTATATACAATATCAAATCATCTGCAAATAATGACAGTTGTACTTCTTCTTTTCCAATTTGTATGCCTTTTATTTCTTCTTCTTGTCTGATTGCTGTAGCTAGGACTTCCAGAACTATGTTGAATATGAGTGGTGAAAGAGGACACCCTTGCCTGGTTCCTGATCTTAAGGGGATTGCTTTTAATTTTTGCCCATTTAGTATGATGTTTGCTGTGGGTTTGTCATAGATGGTCCTTATCATGTTAAGGAATGTTCTCTGTATTCCCACATTACTGAGAGTTTTGATCATGAATGGGTGCTGGATTTTATCAAATGCTTTTTCTGCATCTATTGAAATTATCATGTGGTTTTTGTTCTTCCTTTTGTTTACGTGATGAATCTCATTGATTGATTTGCGAATATTGAACCAGCATTGCCTCTCCAGAATAAATCCCACTTGATCATGGTGTATGATTTTTTTCATATATTGCTGGATCTGGTTGGCTAATATTTTGTTGAGAATTTCAGCATCTAAATTCATCAGGGATATTGGACTATAATTTTCTTTCTTTGTGTTGTCTTTGCCCGGCTTTGGGATTAGAATTATGCTCGCCTCATAAAAGGAGTTTGGAAGTCTTCCTTCCTCTTGAATTATTTGAAATAGCTTGAGGAGGATAGGAGTTAGTTCTTCTTTGAATTTTTGGTAGCATTCACTTGTGAAGCCATCAAGCCCAGGACTTTTCTTTTGGGGGAGTTTTTTAATAACTGTTTTGATCTCATTTGTTGTAATTGGTCTGTTTAGGTGTTCTGATTCTTCCAGATTGATTTTTGGAAGGTTATATGATTCAAGAAATTTGTCCATTTCACCTAGGTTGTCTAATTTTTTGTCATAGAGTTCTTCATAGTATTTTCTTACAATGCTTTGTATTTCTGTTGTATCAGTTGTTATTTCTCCACTCTCATTTCTACTTTTGTTTATTTGAGTCCTCTCTCTTTTGTTCTTGGTGAGTCTAGTTAAAGGTTCATCAATCTTGTTTACCTTTTCAAAGAACCAGCTCCTGGTTTCATTGATCCTCTGTATTGTTTCCTTCGCCTCTATGTCATTTATTTCCGCTCTGATCTTTATTATTTCCTTCCTTCTACTGGCCCTGGGCTTTATTTGCTGTTGTTTTTCTAGTTCTTTTGGATGCAGGGTCAAGTTGCTTATTTGAGCTTTTTCTAGCTTCTTATGGTATGCCTCTAGTGCTATGAACTTCCCTCTCAGTACTGCTTTTGCTGTGTCCCATAAATTTTGAGTTGATGTATGCTCATTATCATTTGTTTCTAGGAATTTTTTTATTTCTTCTTTGATCTCATTGTTAATCCATTCGTTGTTTAATAACATGCTATTTAGTTTCCAAGTGTTTGAGTATTTTTCAGTGTTTCTTTTGTGGTTAATTTCTAGTTTCATGGCATTGTGATCATACAAAATGCTTGATATGATTTCAATTCTTTTAAAATTGTTGAGACCGCTTTTGTGTCCTAACGTGGTCTATCCTGGAGAATGTACCATGAGTGCTTGAAAAGAATGTATATTCTACTGCTTTAGGGTGAAAAGTTCTGAAGATATCTATTAAATGAAGGTGATCAAGTGTATCCTTTAAGTCTGCTGTTTCTTTGTTAATTTCCTTGCTTGAGGATCTATCCAGTGATGTTAGTGGGGTATTGAAATCCCCTACTATTATAGTATTGCTGTAGTATTTGGTGCATAGATATTAATAATGGTTATATCTTCCTGTTGGATTGTTCCCTTTATCATTATGTAGTGTCTTAATTTATCTCTTACTACAGCCTTTGTTTTAAAGTCCATTTTGTCAGATATAAGTATTGCTACCCCGGCTTTTTTTTCATTTTCATTTGCATGAAATATTTTTTTCCATCCTTTTACCATCAGTCTATGTGCATCTTTTGTTTTAAGGTGTGTCTCTTGTAGACAGCATATGTATGGGTCTTGTTTCTTTATCCACGCAGCTACTCTATATCTTTTGACTGGATCATTTAATCCATTTACATTTAAGGTTATTATTGACATGTAGTTGTTTATTGTCATTTTATTCTTTAAAGCTGTATTCTTCTTTTGCTATATTCTTTTCCCCCTTTGAACTGTTCACAACAGGCCTCTTAGCATCTCCTGCAGAATTGGCTTGGTTTTAATGAATTCCCTGATGTTTTCTTTGTCTGGGAAGCTCTTTATTTCTCCTTCAATTTTAAACGTTAGCCTTACTGGATAGAGTAGTTTTGGTTGTAGGTTCTTGATCTGCATTACTTTGAATATATCTTGCCATTCCCTTCTGGCCTCAAGTGTTTCTGTTGAGAAGTTGGATGTCATCCTTATTCGGGCCCCTTTGTAGGTGAGTCTTTTTTTTCTAGCAGTATTTAAATTTTTCTCTTTATCCCTTATCTTTGGTATTTTAGCTATGATGTGTCTTGGTGTAGATTTTTTCGGGTTTCTCTTTAATGGAGTTCTCTGAGCTTCTTGAACATGTGAAATGTTTTCCAGTCTTAATTTAGGGAAGTTTTCAGCTATGATTTGATTGAACAAAGTTTCTATTCCTTGATCTTTCTCTGCTTCTTCAGGAACCCCTATGATGCAGATGTTATTTCTCTTCATGTTGTCTCAGAGCTCCTTTAGAGTTTCCTCATGTTTTTTGAGTCTCTTTTCTTTTTTCTGCTCTGCTTCTGTGCCTTTGTTTATTGTGTCCTCTAACTCGCTGATTCGATCCTCAGCGTAATTCATCCTGCTTTTAATTCCTTCCATTGTGGTCTTCAGTTCTGATACTGTATTTGTCATTTCTGTCTGATTCTTTTTTATTATTTCAATTTCCTTTTTTATACTTGCTATCTCTTTATGTAGGTGTTCGTAATGACTGTCCATTGTTGCTCTAAGCTCTTTGAACATCCTAACTATCATTATTTTAAACTCTGCATCAGGTAGTTTGATTCATTCAAGTCCTCTCTGGGGATTTCTCTTGATTCATTTGGGTTGCATTCCTCTGCCTGCCCATATTGTCTGTGTGTACGGAGAGTTTGGCTACTGGAGTCCAATGGGTATTGACTCTGTGTTCCCTAGGTGTGGTCTGTCTGTATTCCCGCCACCTCTTCTGCCGCTGCCTAGGGTGGATGGGTGTGGGTGTTGCCAGCAATGGTTTTGGCTGTTGAGGTCTCCGCCTTGCCTCTGCAGGAGGGGCTTTGTTCTCTTGCCCGGCTATACAAGCCTCAGCTGGTCTCGGCCTTCACCCCTCTCCCATAGGTGGGACCGTGCACCACACTCGGGCAACAAGCCTGAGCGTCAATGGCAGGGTGAGCTCTTTTGCTTAGCTGGTGTCCCTGTCAGCCTGTTCCTCCAGCCGGGAGGAGCTTTTCGTGCACGCTCAGCTGCTAGCCCAGTCCAAGAGCCCTCCCCCGCCAACCTCAGCTCCTTGGCAGGGCAGGGCTGTTGCTATGCACTCAGCCGCACTCTGGGCTTCCAACCCACCTCCGCAGGCAAAGCCAGTTTGGGCAGGGCTTTAAGCCCTGGAGGCCTCGTGCGGCTGCCCTCCTACTTGCCCCTGCCCAGCAGTGGCTCTGCACGTGTTTCAGGCTCCCGCTTTTCCCCCACGGGTGGGGTCATAGGCGGCCCACAGCCACTGAACCACTTTCGCGTGTCCCCTTTGCCCCGGCTGGGCTAGACCTAGCTCATGCTAGCTGGCTCGACCTCTGCCCCTGCCGGCGGAACCGCGCTTTCATGTCCCACGGCCGCCCACCCTCCAGCAAGCCCTCAGCATTGTGGGTGTGGGCACTGCAGCTCAGACCCTTACACTCCATACTGTAGTCCTGAAAGCTCCCTCCTTCTAAGCGACTGTGCTCTAATTGCCGCAGGGGAGCCTGTTTGGCTGGTGTCCTGCTTCCCCTTGCTGGTTCCAGGGGAAATATTTTTTCAGATTTATGTTGTGCCTCAGCCTAGGGTTTAGGGTGGCTGTCCCTCAAAGCTTTTCTCCCTGTGCCTTCCAGACCATACTCTCTACCCGCTGCTTCAGTCCTGTCCTCTCTCACTGTCTCCCAGAGTCCTGGGTGAGTGGTTGTGAGAGAGGTTTTCCTCGTCATCCCTTTAAGAAGAATCCTGGGTCTGAGACAACTGTCTCTTTCTCACAAACAGTATCCTAACCTGTTTCGCAGCTAAATACTGTCCATACGCCTCTTCTAGGCTCTGGGACTGCAGGCTGGGCTTTGTTCCTGGAACCCAGATCCCTCCTTCTCTGCTAAACTCTCTTCCCGCCACGCAGGTCTCTCTGGGCTGCCTTTCGCTCCGGGGAGCTGGGCAGCCCTTTCCGCGTTTTCGCTTTTCCTACTAGTCTCAATGTGGCTTCTTCAGTGTTCCCTGGTTGAAGAGTCCTCTCAGTCCAGTTCAACATTGGTTTATCCAGATGATGGTTCTTAAAATCAAGTTATAATCCACTTTGGTTCTGGGAGTTGGAAGATGGTACGTCCGCTTACTCCATTGCCATCTTGCCCTCCTCCTCAAGAATTCTTATGACTTTTAATATTATACTGTATCTCTAAGTGACATAAGAGAAAACCCAGTGTCCAATTCTTGCTATACATAGAGTCATTTGCTACCGTTGATAAAGTTAATCATTTCCACTTATTTAGCACCTAGCATATGCCAAGAGAGCACATAACGCAATTCAACCAGTTTTCATGAAAGGTCAGATCGTACCTGCTGTCTCTGATTCTCACTGACCTAAGCCTCCCCCTTCTCCTCATGGGGACCTGTATCTGTCACCCTTATCACAGCACTGTGGTAACTCCGGGAGCGGTTAGCACTGATGTCCCCCTTAGGAAACCGAGGACACAGTTTTCTCTTGCAGCGCCCCCTCTGCGGGATTTGATATTGCTGTCTTTCTGAAACGGTCTTCCTTTCTTGGTTCCTGCCCTCTTCTAACCCGGAGTCTGCTACTTGGAGTCCCCTCGAAGTTCTTTGAAGGTTCTTGCTCCTTTCCTGGCAGTTTTCCCTCCCAGCTCTGCTGCCCTTGCTAGACCGAATCCATGGATGATCAGTGTGAATCCTGGGTTGGGAGCCCACTAGCTTGTGTAGGTGTACTGACCAGTTCTGCCTCCTCCAGCTTCTATTAGTTCCAGTTGCAACCCCACCACCACCCAGGCTTCTAATCTCACCTCCCTTAACTTCAACCCTGAAAGGAATCCAGTATCTCCATCAGGAGTCACGGCAGAGTCTTTATGACATCACCTACACCTCAGGCTGCCTTTATTCTTTCTTCCAAGTTCTTGACTTTGTCCATCCACAGCAGGGCCTGCTGCATAGTCTGACTTCCAGGAGAAGGGAGGGGCGCTCATGAAAAACAAGTTGGTGAGCATCAGAAATACCTTTAATAGAAAATTACTTTGTTTCCCAATGTGGACAAAACCAGCTTTAATGGGCTCTGGAAACATCAACTAAAGAGGGAAATAACTGCTTCATTTTGTTAAGAGTAGTGATCTCTGAAATTGGATAAAATAAAACAGACGAATTAGATAGTTTTACCATCGTTGTGTTGAAAATAAACAAAACAAAACACAGTGACAAGCATATAAAAGACTCATAACCTATAGAAACTGACCTATTTATTTCAGACGTAAGTATTCTCTGTAAACTCACTGATTGCTACCAATAATAACATTTTAGAATGAAATTTATTTTAATAAATCTGTAACCCATCCAATGTAATATATCATGTTGAACTACTGACTAATTATAGCATGAGTAGGAGAACATAGGGCTTTATAATCTTGTGAATAAATAGAAATGGGGCACAAAATTGTTTGGTTAATGTTTCTTTAATGGTTACAATTATATCCTATCCAAATGAATAGCTTTAATTATAGTGAACTTGGGACACGTAAATTACTTGCAATATTATATACTCCAATTGTAGATCTGCTCAAAAGTGAGTCAGTCTGTTATTGACACAGACCAGGGAAAATGCTTGATGTATACCACTTGAAACAATATCTTTGAATCTTTAATATCAGTGGTTCATATAGTGAGCAAATATTGAAAGTAAAAACTGGAAGACAGATCCAGCGATTTTTTTAAAGGAAAAATAACTTCCAAATTTCTACATGTTAACTAGAAAAATTATTCAACTCATCTAACAGGCTCAATATTTCACTGACTGAACATAATGTTCTTTCGCTGAGCAACAGCAGAAGTTCAGATGACGTCATGTTCATTTGTTTCCTACACTAGCCTTTCAAATGCGCTTGAAAGCACTCTCTGGGATGGAAGTCTGTCTTCTTTTTTATGTCGATGGCCAAACCTCACTCCCTGCAATCACATCCAGCACAAGGTTTGGACACTGCAATACTTTACCTCCCTCGTAAAAACCGAAATGAGGCTTCCCTTTGTATTTCCACGAGTTTTTATAACCAGAAAGACTTCCTGAGTTTCGCTCAAATAAACCCTTAAAAATTTTAATGAAAAAAAATTAGTTTTACAAATAAATGCACATGCAGATGGAGCATAAAATCAACTGTCTTTGGGGACATCGTGCCCACAGACACCTCATTAATTACGGCCCTAAAACACAATAGAAAGAATGCATGTTCACATTTTTCACATTTTGAAATGCAAGCGCGGATGGGTTTGATTCATTCCACCCAACAACCCTGCACCACCTGAAATCAAGCACCAGCCTTTCTATTACAGAGCAATCAAGCCTCTAATTAGAACTGGCAGTTCACCCATCATTTCCTATCACAGCCGCGGCAGCCTGCGCTTTTGACAGCCTGAAAATAATATACATATATATGGGTGGGAAAAATAAGAGGGATAAAAATGACTTCAAAAAAGAATTGTGCTAGAGTTGTGATTAAACCAAAAAGTTCTAAAATTGATGTAAATGTCAAAAGACAAACAAAAAAATTAGATCTTTAAAGAAAAGAAACAGGGAGGGTGGAGTTTGCATTTCTCCTTGACCCAAACACAATGATGAAAGCATTCTGCTTTAATTATTATTATGTTTTTGTGTGTATGTGTGAAACAACGTCTTAACCTATGTTTTCCCAGATTAGACCTCTCTTTTAAACTTGGCCCCGTGCTTCCAGTTCTCCTCTGAATATCTAAATGGACATATTTCTTTTAACACCCGGAATTCAGCGTGCCAAAACGGAAATCATACTGTCCCCTCTGGGATGGAGAATTGGCCTGAACTTCTTCCCACACATCTACTCTGGGAAGTGTTAACTCGCTGTAACCAGTCCGCCTGAGGCTGGTCACCTCCACAACATCACTGTGTTTGCTCTCATCTATCGACGTGCACGCCTGCCGCCTGTTACATGTCCCTGTTACCCATCTCATCTATCTACGTGCACGCACGCCGCCTGTTACATGTCCCTGTTACCCATTACAGAGTCCATGAGGTCACTCCCTGTTAGTTCTGTTGATCCTTCCCTGTGCCTGGAGGAAGGACCTTAAACATGGTTCCAGATGTAGAAAGCCATGCTTGGAGGTAAGTGATTTAAAGTAAAGGGGCCGGCATTCTGTGGTCGTGCATTTTAGAAGAAGGTCCAGTGGTTCTTAACCTGGGTTCTATCGAACCCTAGGGGCTCAATGAGTTGGTCTCAGGAGTTCAGAGAAGCCTGTGCTGCCGAGGCCAGAAAAAAGTAATACCGTAATTTGTTGTGAGTTCATGCACTTTGTTGGTTTTGTTCTTTGAGCAAGGTGATGTTCATGCACAGCTCATTTTGTGCACCAGTGAATTTGGAAAAAAAATCATATTTTATTTATCACTAAAGAAGGGTTCAGTGAATGCGCATATGAAACTGGTGGGTTCGGTACCTAAAAAAAGGTTAAGAACCACTGGTCCAGACAAACACTAATCGTCCACTTTGTTGAGGACCTGCAGCACCTGTCACATGTGAGTGAGCACAGGCCGCCCCCTGGAAGGAAGGACACGTGTTCCCTGAACATCGTGGGACCACAGAATACCTTCTTGGGTAGACTGATGAGTGTGCAGAGGAATACGATTTAGGAGAGAGAGGCTTACAAGATTTACTCTAAATTCCCTCACTAAAAATAAAATTCTGAGTTATATATCCGAATTTCAGATGGGTCCAGAAGAAAGAAAATGATTTTGACGGACAAATCCAGGGAAGAGGGCATTACAGACAAGAAAGCAAGGACTTAGACACAGAGAATCATGCATGCTTTAAGGCAGTATTCACTGTCAGCAAGGTGGACATGACCTTTGTGCCCACTTTCAGATTGTAGAATGTTGTTTTTTTCTTTTTTATCACAGTATAGGGTATCAGAGCAAAATAAGGAGCTAGGTAGGAAAAATCTTCCAAACCAGGCTGTGTACCTGCTCCTTTGGGTGGTTCTCTGCCGATAAGGCAGGTAGAAACTTTGAGATAATACAAGAGTATAGGACTTAATAACTAGAGCAGAGGTCCCCAAACTACGGCCCGCGGGCCAAATTGCGGCCACCTTAGGCCATTTATCCGGCCCCACCGCACTTTTGGAAGGGTCACCTCTTTCATTGGTGGCCAGTGTATGGAGTAATGTATGTGGCGGCCCTCCAACGGTCTAAGGGACACTGAACTGACCCCCTGTGCAAAAAGTTTGGGGACCCCTGATCTAAAGTAACTTGGAACTATTTCATGACACGATACATGATTGTAGACATGTTCCCACTCTCCTGTGAAAGGATCACATCAAAACGCAGAATAAAATCTCCATACCAAGCAGCCCATGCCCCTGGCATCTCTTACCCTCCACCTCCGAGCCCTCCCCAGTCCTGACCCCACACCAATTCCAATCCTAGGAGTGTGGTTGGTACTGGAGGTCAGGTATGGCTGAGTGGGCTTCCCACAGTACTTGGTACATGAGTCACCTAAAATAGTCAAACTCCCAGAAACGTAGAATAATGGTTGCTGGCAGCCTGGGTAAGAGCGAAACAGAGCTGTTGTTCTACAGGTATGAAGTTTCTAATACACAGCATGAATCAGGTCTAGAGTTCTGCTGCCAGATGTCATGTCTGTAGTTAACACAACACTGTCCCCGGCACCTATAATGGGGAGTCAATCTCACGTTCCACATTCTTACCAAAATGAAATAAAATTTGGAAATCCTCCTTGCATTTCATCGAAGTCAAACTAGCCCTCTACCTACGTGGCAGTCACGTGCATCCAGCTAACTCTCTCAGGGTAGTGACTGCAAAATGTCAGTTCCTCTTAGTTCTGCACTCTCTCATTTTGTCCTGGGGACAACTATGGTATTCAATGAAACTGGAAGCCCACCACGCATCGGGCGCGATGGCCATCTCGGCAACTTCATCTCACAAGTGAGGACTGGTGGGCACAGCAGCTGTGTAATACCCCGAGGACTTGTAGGCAGTGAGGGCTGGAGGGAAGCTGGCACCGGCCCACGCTCCCGCCCTCGCCAAGGAGCAACCCTCCATCCTGTGTCCTGTGTAAGACCTGTGCGGGTCCTCCGCACCTCTGAGCCCAGCCTTCCCTTAATAAAGTAAGGGCTTATTGTGCCTGCACGGGGCATTGGTTACAAAAGCTCTCGGGGTGACATCAAAGCAAAGACGAGTAATAGTTGGAAATGTAAGCACACAGAGGAAGGACCTGCCGGCCTTGAGGACATGGATTCCCTGGGATCACATATGTCACCCCCACCTACGCCCGTGGACATAGGCACTGAGCCAGGGAGAGGACGGCGTCCGCAGGGAAGCCTGCACACTCATCCCACTCATTGATTGCTTCGTCCACCCTTTCCGGAGAGGCAGAAACGTCAAACCTGCCTCCACACGGCGCTGGCGCTGAGCTCTGCTGCTGCCCAAATGGGAGCCGAGTCCGTTGCTCTTCCCCAAAGCAGGGAATCGTTGGGTGTGACCATTTGGAGCCCCTTTCTGTAGTGCTGTGTGTCTGGGTGAATGGCTGCCATCCACCATTGTCTGAAACTTGTTGACTTCGATGTGATTAGTGTGGGAGAGACACTGAAAGCGCAGAGGACTTGGAACCGCATGCGGCCAGGGGGGGCGGGGGGTGTTGGGGGGGAGGAGGCTCCTCGCCATTTGGACTCACAGAGTCTAAGAACTTCTTCAGGTCACGCGCAGCCTTCAGAGTGAGGGAAAGAACTCTCTCCCCAATGATGGGTCTGCAGCGGTCTGGCTGGGGAAGGGAGGGGCGAGGAACATGGGGTCCATGTTGGCAGTCCAGCTCCGTGACATTCCGGGCCGCTGCTCTGAGGGGACACTCTTAGTCAAGACCGACTATTTGTTCATTTGTTCCCCCCCCCCAAATTAGGTAAAGACAACCTAAAACTCTGAGAAAGGCAACTCACATGTTTACATATGGAACAGAGAGGACTGCGTATCACCGAGGTTCTCCTTACACTTAAAATTTGGAAAATCAAGTAGCGTGACACTGGACAGGCATTCAGGGAAGGTCAACACGTCAGTGCCTCTATGCTGCCATCTGTTCGATAGATGAGAGGTGGGTGACAGAGCTTCATGGTCCCTCTGGAGCCTGTCACTTGTCTTTCTCATCTGCCAGCGGGAACGGGTCTGCGTCGGGACACTGCTGCTGTTTCCAGATGCCCCGTGCTGTGTGCCTATCGGCTAAGTGTCGCCTGTGAAGGAAACACTGTCATACCAGAGGGGACAGGTGTGGACACCCAGCAGCGCACCCAGGGGATATATATGGTTCCGGCAGCAGCTCTAAGAAGGATGGAGCAAATCAAACTAGGGCTGGTACATAGGATTACAGAATGTAGCAATGCCTGAGTCTGTAGTCCTGCTTATGCAAATGCCCAGCTTTGCTTTTGATGAGGCACTGAGGGTGTGTCCTTGGTCCCATTTATTCATGATTAAGGCCTTTAGCAAAACACTAGGCATTAGCGCAGACAGCCTTCTAGGGGGAGGCAGAAATATGACCCCCTGGGCTCTGGGTGTGGCTCCCAATCCCACTTGGGTTGGTCATTCTCCAGGAACCTTTCTATATGTCGTCATGTGAGAGCCTTTTACTACTACCTGGAAAACAAGGCGATATCCAGCCTCTGGGCCATGTCACGTGGAACTTCAGACACGCTGTCCTGAGGAAGGCAGCACCCCTGTCAGACTGGTCCGCTCGCATTGCGGGAGTTAAGGTGGATCGGCGACCTCAACATAAAAGACAAAACAAAACACTTCCGTCTCGGTCCTCTTGAGATGTCCTGACACAGGTCCACAGACTGAGCGTCATCTGATGAACAAAAGGAGTTTATCTCCCATGGTTCTGGAGGCCAGAGTATGGGGTCAGGGTGCATCCTCGGCGAGCTCTGGCTGGGGTCCCCTTTCCAGACTGTAGACGGCCACCTTCCCGGTATCCTCCCCTGGCAGAGAATGGGGAAAGCAAGCAAGCTCTCTCTTGGCTGTGACAAAGGCACTGATTCCTTTCGCCAGAGGCTCCACCCTCATGACATCATCTAATGCTAAATGACCTCTCAATGACCCCTCCTCCTAGTACTTCCACACTGGGGATAGGGTCTCAACATGTTTGACGTGAGAATCCAGTCCATGACAATTACACAAAATAGTGTTCAACTATAAACTATTTATACAGATATTTTAAAATCTGGGGTGCCTGAAGGTAAGGACAGGCGACGTTAGGATACCTGATAGAGTTCTTTCATTATCAGTGGCATGCAGAAGGGTATTGGGGTAGACAGAACCTGACCCAGATGAAGCATTGGGGGAAGAAAGAGGGGGAGGTACATCCACTGCAAGGAATTTAAAATGAGTAACTGAACTGAACTAAGATATCTCTGCTTTTTATCATCACCATGAACTGGCAATTCTAGATGGGGTCACCGGTAAAAAATGCCTCTCACAGGGCAGGGGAGTGTATTTTGTTGGTCTAAGTTCTAAATGGTTGCTGTGGTTACTAGTGAATTTTAACAACATATATTTAAGATACAAAGGAACAGATTTTTATTGGTCCACTTTAATAAACATCATGACCACCATGCAGGTGAAGTCTGGAGACTAGCCCACAGCAGAGTAATTCTGTGACTCAGATGGCATCCAACTCGGAGCTCTGCGCTGCGAGGCCTGCTCTGAGCCCAGATCATGTCTCCCCTGCCCTTTTTCTGCATAGAAGCTGCCTTTAAATGGTACATATGGAAACGAAACAAGACAAGGAACCAATGACCCCGTGATGGGAAAGATGGAGAAACCGAACTGAGTGACTTTGGCTTTGTTGTTCTCTGTGACCACTGGGAAACTTGTATTCACATTTAAATTTTCATACCGGGAGACAGAGCTTTCACTGTGAGGTGTAACATTTCTGTCTGGTGAGTACAGGTTTCAGTTCAAGTATCAAATGTTCAGAAAACATGTTCCTGGATATGCTTATGGTCTTTAAAATCCAAGTGAGTCATTAAAAAAAATAACTGTTCATCTTTGTTCAAAAATGATAGAATAAACCAGGGAAATGAAAGGTGTCCTCAGCAGCTGTCTAAATCGTGCACGTGGAGAAGGACCCGTTTGAAAGTGATCTGCCCTGGTGTCACATGTCCCAGGGATGCCACTGTCAGCAAAGTTTTACAAATTATTGAGCTTGACAAGGTGAACCTCTCTCACTGCAGGGAAAACAGTAGTCTCTGTGCTGAGATGGATCGTGGTGAATTAACCTAAAAATTATGGGGAGTCTCTGTGCTAATGAAATTTGACATGACATTTCCAAAATGATTTCCACAAACATGATACTTCACTGTAGCAGGGGGACCTCTTGGCAGTGAAGCCAGTCATGTGATCTGGGGAAGGGTCACCTCGCCTCCCACCTTCTGTCTCCTACAGTCTCGGAACCTGACTCCCGCTACGCTCAGTTAAGCATTATCCCAGGCACCAGGTGAGGGTGATGGGCAAGGCATCGCCGTTCCTGGGCTATGCATGAATCGCTCTGTGTCCCCGGGGCACTCAGGTCTCCATCTGTAAAATGGGGGTCACAATGTTCCTCATTACCATGCTCACAACTGCAGTGAGGTTTGTGACCTGATTTCTCCAAACTGACTTTGGGGAACTTCAAGTTAAATGCACGTCCGCCTCATCATCAGATGCATGACTTATGGAAATGCATTTCTTAGAAAGGTATGAACGTGAAAAATATGCCATCGCTCACTCCTTGGGTCACCAAAATGAGCAGGGTAATTCACGTGGGTACAATCGGATTGATGTCCAAACAGGACAAGAGTTTCAGTGAACGTTCTATCTCTCATAAAGACTAAAACACATTAAAACACGCTCTACCCATACCCTTCCTCTCACCCAGTGGCAAACACTCCTTCTGGACAAGACTCAGAATCCTATCAGCTGTATGCTGGTGACTCCTAAATCTTTATCTGCAATGTTGACCTACCCACTGGATTTAAATGTATACATAGCAAACCCCGCCCCCTCCCCAACACACACACACACACACACACACACACACACACACACACACATGTATATATGTCAAATGCTCTAGCTACCCATGGGCACTCAAGTCAGTGAAACTAGACTCATCCTTTCTCTCCATTTATCTTCTTGTATGTTGTTGTCAGTTTCTAAGACCAGCTGGTTCACCTCCCAGTAACAGCCCTGCTGGCCTCTCTCTTGAACCCCTCAAACTCAAGTCAAAGCGCTCTGGAATTACCTGTCTGCAGCCAAATCCAAAGCAGTGCTGCTCTCTCAGGGGAGCTCCCCCAGGCTTGGAAGGGAGCAAGTGAATTTCTGGCTGTCACACAATGGGGGTGAAGTCTACGTTCAGTGGTGAAGCCAGGGGTGCCCGATCTTCTGCAACGTGTGAGATACTTTGCCCGTGAGCACCACAAATTTGTACAGTTTTAACACACCCTGGTCTTTGCAACGATGCACCCACTCTGCATGTTGCTTATTCCAAGAGGGAGCAAATGTCACCCGACACTTGAGAACATCACGCGACAGCGATGTTCTCACGGCATTTGAGGCGTCGGTGTGAAAGGTCACTACCAGCCCACGCGTAACGCCCGTCTAGGACTAATTTAAGCGGCTTGTTGTTTCAGCTTCAGCACGTTTCTTAATGAGGTTCTATCCAAATGTTTACGTGGTTCAACAGGTATGGTTTTGCCGTAAGTTACTTTTTCTGTTACATCGTCTTCTGAGTGCACTAAAAGCATTATGTTGATTATATTTAAAAGTAAGGCTGCAGGTAGGTTACGGGACCTTCAGATTTCAGGACAGTGGAAGGAGCATCCTTAAACGTGTGTGAGTAGCGGTGCTTTGTCTGGTAGCGACGAAAACCCCCTGAGAGAAGAGGCCATTGCTGGTGAGGAGGATTGATTACGACCTCACGGATGCATGGTTGAGGGCGGCAGGACGTTATTTCTGCATGTGGACTCCGAGCATCGGAGCAGGGTTTCTCAGACTTTGCACTGCTGAAACAGGTCAGACTGTTGCAGATTGGGAAGGCTTTCCGGGTACCGTACGAGGTCGAGATGCGTCCCTGGGCTCTACACACTAAATACCAGTAGCGTGCCCAATTTGGGCAATAAAAAACCACACCTCCAGATATTGCCAAATATCCGCTGGATGATGAAGCACCCCCCGCCCCCACTGAAAACCGCTACAGCACAGAAAGATATGCTGTAAAAGGTATTTTCTTGCACCATAATTTGAAAAAATGATGTTAAGTTAGGCGAGAGGCGGAGTGTCACTAAGCAATGGAAGTTAGCATATATAGACATTCTGCTTTTTAAAACACCTTAATCAAAGCAAATTATAAGATTGGAAAAATAATGGCAGTTCGGTAACCTTGACCTATGTCGAAGGTAAGTAAAGAATGATGTCAAATGCACCCTAACTTACTCACTGCCCTCACCAAGAGCCCCTGTATTTCCCGAATAGAAGGACCCAAACTCATTCACTTTGGATATATAATACAATTGGGTTGGTTCATGCAGTCATGCCCAAGCTTGATGATTTCAACACACTTAGAGTTTCAGAGAGTTTAAATGCACGGCCAGTTTATCTATAGTTATATATATATATATATAATTATTATTAATTCTAATGGGGTGACACCAATAAATCAGGGTACATATGTACAATGAAAACATCTCCAGGTTATCTTATCATTCAATTGTGTTGCATACCCATCACCAAAAGTCAAATTGTCCTCTGTCACCTTCTATCTGGTTTTCCCTGTGTCCCTCCCCTCCTCCCTATCCCACTCTTCCCTCCCTCCCCCATCCCATAACCACCACTCTCTTGTCCATGTCTCATATTCTCACTTTTATGTCCCACCTATGTATGTAATCATGCTGTTCTCAGTTTTTCTTTTTTTCTGATTTACTTATAGTTCTTTATAGCATGAAAAGAAAAACACCACAAGTTCTGCTTCTGGTTTATGATTTTAAATGAATTCCAAAGATTCAAACGTTGGGTAGAAATCTCCAGTTACTTCCGCCAGGGTTTAGAAAGCTCTGTATGCTCTGCGGGCAGCTTTGAATGTCAGGAACAAATCCACACACCTTCTTACAAGTCCCAGAAACCACTGCTTTCAGGGCTTGACTTGCCAGTTGAAAAACCTTTCATATCTTTCTCATTGTGTTAGTCTTTTTTTTTTTAAGCACATGAGAAAGAGAGAAACACAGAGAGAGGGACAGAGAGGGAGAGACAGACAGGAAGGGAGAGAGATGAGAAGCATCAATTCTTTCTTGCAGTACCTTAGTTGTTGATTGATTGCTTTCTCATATGTGCCTTGACCTGGGGGGCTCCAGCCAAGCCCATGACCCCTTGCTCAAGCCAGTGACCATGATGTCATGTCTATGATCCCATGCTCAAGCCAACAACTCTGCTCTCAAGCTGGTGAGCCTGTGCTCAAGCTGGATGAGCCTGCACTCAAGCCATTGACCTTGGGGTTTTGAACCTGGGTCCTCTGCATCCCAGGCTGACGCTTTATCCACTGTGCCACCACCTGGTCAGGCTACCCACTGTGCCACACTCTTAATCACAGTTGGCTGTGAGGCATCATTTGTAATTGCTGGCTATGAGGTTCAAATGTAAAATACTTAAAGCTGATGACCAGCTACAACATGTGTGTAGCCTGGTGCAAAATAAGCATGCAGCCCCTTGCTCAAACTCATTAAAACTTTCAAGGTGAAAGAAGAGTGTCAATGTAAGTATAGGGCCCTGCTTAGCACAGGGGGACCGTGAGACCCTGAGGGGTCCCCAGGCCCCACATAGGATGCTGGTTTTCCTTGTAGGTGTTGGGGAGGTCCTTTGACCTCTGCACAATATCCCTCCCCAAGTGAAAACACAGAAAAAATGTGTTTTCTGAAATCAAAGCAGGATGGGTATTAATAAAATCAGTTCCTTAATCTCTTCATATTTGGAATGCTTTCTCCCGAAGGATGTCCGAGAATATTTATATGAATATTTATTCAGATCATTATTATGTCTGCTCTAATTCACTTCTTCCTGGCTTACATTAATTTGCCTCCTGAGTAAAGGATGACTTAAGAGGGGTGTCTATGCTACAGATATATTAGACTTCTTGAAGGATGAGCGTGGGTTTCATAGGCCACGGAGGAAAATCAGTCTCATTATTGTGCAGGAGGGCATAGACAGATATTATATTTTGCAGTCAAGGATTTCTTTGCCTATGAAGATTTCTATAACAGTGAAAAATCTGGCTGAGAGTTGAGAGGGCTCCCTGTCATGTGGCCCCCTCTGCAGACAGTCTGCTTTGAAAATGTATGGTTGCAGCCACTGGCCAAACAGCACATTGTTATGTGAGCCTGTGGCATTGCTACAATGGTATTGCTATTTAGGATGCATGCGTTCCTGAGAGAAGCGAGAAAACAAACCCTCAGCTAACTGTAATTACCTCCTGGAGGCCCCACCGCCCTAGACCGTCACATGGAGGGGGAGACTTCAGCATGACTTCAAGGAGAACACAAACAGTCGTCTGTCACAGGGACAGCAGAGAAGTTAGGCCCTCCCTCACACACACTGGGAGGATTCTGCAGGGATGAGTGGGACCATGTATAAACGGGGATCTTAGAGACTGGGCACAGAATCACCGAGGGAGGGGGGCACAGACGTGAGCTGGACTTCAGTGAAAGCATGACAGGAGGCTGCTAAGATCGCATTGGTCAAGAATAAGAGCAATAAAGCAATCAGTACATATCTCTCTGCAATTGATTCTGAAAACCGAAGTAAACAAGCAGAACAGAAAGACTCATAGATGGAGACAAACATTGTGACAGTTGCCAGACGGAAGAGGGGCTTGAGGGGATGGATGGAAAAGGTGGAGGGGTTGAGAAGTACAACTGGTTGTTACTGAACAGTCACGGGTCGGCAAGTACCGCATTGGAACGCGGTCAGTGACATTCTCATTGCCGTGCGCAGTGTCAGATGGGTGCAGGGTTTGTGGGGACGATCACCTGGAGAGTTGAATGGGTGGTGCAATACAATATTGTGTGTCAACTGTAATTGCAAAACAAATTTAAATAAAACTATTTTTAAAACGATTGCATCAGTCAGTGTGCCTCATGCAACCCAGACAGTGTGAGAGCACTCCTTCCCCAGTGGGTCATGGATTTCCGCTGTCCCTTTCCTCTGGTTCTGAAGAGCAGCAGGGGGCCGCCTGCCTTCCAAGAGCTGTCGTTGTTGCTCACAGTGGGATACCTCAGGCCAGTCCCTGGGAGCCACCCACAGGAGCCATTTTTAAACACCTGCCGGGACAACTGGTATCCAGAGTCACTCTTGAGAGAAGTTCAGGTCTATTCACTCACCATGTCCGAGAGGGTCAAACTGCTGGACTTCTGCTACACCACTGCAAACCATTTTCCACCAGGAAAGCTTGGGGCTGCAGATGTAGCCAGGAGATTCTCTCTCCCTCGCAGGCTGTGATGGGGGTGGGGGAGGCCTGTGTGGAAAGAAGCTGAAGGCAGCCTTTAAGGTCTGAAGGCTTCCAGATGCTGTGTAACAAGAAACCAGAGTGCTCAGCCTACAGCCTGCAAGCAATGGGCTTCGGCCAACATTCCGTTACAAACACAGCATCACACCAAGCGAGCTTCTAATAGGATTGCCCCCAACCGAGCCTCACATGAAACAGCTCCTCTGGTCCTTTCTCTGATTGGAGACTTGTGAGGCCCCCCACAGCAGGGGCCCCAGCCAAGCACTGCGGGGCTCCAGACCAACAGTAGTTCTCTATTGTTTTAAACCACTAGGTTGGTGGTAAAATCGTTATATGGCAATAAAAAACAAAGCCCCCTCAAATGTTTCTTTTTTCCTTTCTTTCTTTTAAATACCAGTGTGTCTCAAGCTTCTGGGAGGGGCCATGGTCTCCTTTTCACTCGACACAACCCTCCTCGGTGAGCTCGTGGGCTTGCATGTCAACGACCCAAATGCTGAGGATTTCTGAATTTTTATTTCTAGCTCAAATCTTCTTGAGCTGAAGACTGATACGGCCACCCGCCACCTACATCCCCCGGAGCCAGAGTAAAACCACCGTGCGCCACACCATGCCTGTCACCTCTCCACCCACTTCCTGTCCTCTACAGCTCTGTTGGTGGCTTGACAATCAAACCTCAGCGGAAAACCAGGAATCACTCAGGACTCTTCCCGCTGCTGCCCTCCATTATGAGGTCATGCCAGGTGACCTTCTGAGTATTTCCCAAACCTCTTCCCCAAACACATGCCTGAAACAAGGTAGAGCCACCATCTCAGAGCAGGTCCTCCCCATCTCTCTTCTGGGCAACTGCTCCTCTCCTTACCAGCTCTCTCCTCCCAGCCTCCAGGACGAACTCTCTCCTTTGTGTAGACACGCACCCATGGCTGCCTTCACATGGTGTCCAACCCTCACGTCCCCCTCCTGCCTCCCAGCCTCCCCTCGCTCCCTCCCCAACGATACACATTCCAGTGGGAAGTCGTGGTCCACCCGACACAGGAAGGTACTGCATTCATTCTTCCCTCCTCTGTCTTCTTGTCCTCTACCTCCTCAACTTTTCAGGTCTTAACACAGCATCTGCTGCCCCTGGACCTCCCCTGAGGGTGGAGACCTCACCTAAATGCTCCCATAATGCCCTGTGTCCTCATCTGGCCATCACAGGTTTCTGTCTGGTCCTCCGTAGAGAACCCGGTTGCCTGCCCCTCTGGGCCAGTGCTCTATCCCCATCAACTGAGGATGCAAGGACCTGGTGTCTTTACTTCTGTGTCACCAGCAGGCACAACACATGCCTGAAACAAGGTAGAGACCCAATTTTAAAAATCTTTGTAATGGCTCTGGCTGGCTAGCTCAGCAGTAGATTGTTGGCTGGCGTGTGGAAGTCCCAGGTTCGATTTCCAGTCAAGGCACACAGGAGAGGAGCCCATCTGCTTCTCCACCCTTCCCCCTCTCCTTCCTCTCTATCTCTCTCTTCCCCTCCCACAGCCAAGGTTCCACTGGAGCAAAGTTGGCCTGGGCGCTGAGGATGGCTCCATGGCTTCTGCCTCAGGCGCTAGAATGACCCCAGTTGCAATGGAGCAATGGGTGGGAAGAGCATTGCCCCCTTGTGGGCATGCCAGGTGGATCCCGGTTGGACACATGTGGGAGTCTGTTTCTATGCCTCCCCACTTCTCACTTCAGAAAAAAAACAAAAAAAGAATTAATCTGTATAATGAATGAAAAATAGAAAACCATAGTTTTAAACTAAAAATCTCACTTGTACTCTGAGAGCAATGTTCTCAACTGAAGCGTTAGGTCATGACACTGCCTGTCTTTTCTTAATTGCTTTTTTACCCAGGTTTTTAACTGCCAAACAAAATTGTTTATGTTCAGGTCATACAACAGGATGGTTTTGTTCTTGACAGACGCATACACATCCCCTGTGACATGACCACCACAATCAAGCTAACCAACACAACCATCCCCTCACACAATTACCATGTTCGTGGAGAGAACATGGACAGCATTCTCTCTTGGCAAATTTCAAGTACATAACACACGACTACTAATTATGGTTGCTACATTAGAAACATTAATTAGATCCTCAGAACTTGTTCACATTATAACTGAGAATATGTGCTAATTGATCGACATCTCCTCATTTCTCCAGCCCCCAAATTTCAGAGATTCCACTTAGAAGTGAGCTCATGCAGCACTTGTCCTGCTATGACTGTCTGGTCTCACTCACAATGTTGTCTGGATTCATCCACAGTGTCGCAAGTGGCAGGATTTCCTCCATTTTGTGTGCTGAGTTATAGTCCATGTATCTCTACATATATATATATATGTACACACACACACATACATATATATACTCATATATATATGTATATATATACATATGTATATATGGACATATATATCACTTAAAACAATGCATTCAGCCTTAGCCGGTTGGCTCAGCAGTAGAGTGTCAATCCAGCATGTAGAAGTCCTGGGTTCGATTCCCTGCCAGGGTAGATAGGAGAAGCACCCATCTGCTTCTCCACAACTTCCCCATCCCCTTTCTCTCTATCTCTCTCTGTTTCCCTCCCACAGCCAAGGCTCCATTGGAGCAAAGTTGGCCCGGGCACTGAGGATGGCTCCATAACCTCCACCTCAGGCTCTAGAATGGCTCTGGCTGCAACAGAGCAACACCCCAGATGGGCAGAGCATCGCCCCCTGGTGGGCATGCCTTGTGGATCCAGGTCGGGCAATTGTGGGAGTCTGTCTCTCTGCCTCCCTGCTTCTCCAGAAAAACACACACACACACACAAAAATCCATCACCCATCAACATGTACTTGGCTAGTGTGAATATTGCTGTAACAAACATGGAATTGCAGCTCTCCATCTGACATCTTGATTTCTTTTCCTTTGGGTAGATACCCAGAAGTGGGATGTGTTGATCACATGACAGTTCTATTGTTAAATTTTTGAGGACCCTCCACAGTGTTTTTCATAGTGACTGCACAAACTGACACTCCCACCAACAACGCACGAGGGTTTCCTTTTTCTCCACATCCTCGTCCACACTTGTCACTGCTTATCCTTTCGATAACAGTAACAGCCGTTCTAACAGGTGTGAGACAAGCAAGCGGTTGGTGGCTAGGAAGTAGTACTTTCAATGGAAATAAAAGTTTCTATGCTTATTATTAGGCACATTCTGGGGTCCTTCTTTTGTTTCATTTTTATTTTTAGATAGTTACAGATACAGCATTAAACTCTCTGCTAGATGCATGCAAGACATTTCAGAAGGAAATTATCCCAGAAGAGCAATTTTACGGAGTCAGAAGGTTCAGACTTTGTGGATATCTGCTCATTTTCCCAGCGCAAGTGAGTGGAAAGCTATTTTACAGAAAGATGATTATAAAATGAATTTCCTATCACACTTTACCACTTTTGATTTGACAATCACACGTAAAAATAGCCTTTAGTAATAAGAGAAGGATGAGAGTAACAACAGGTTTTATGTGAGGGACAATTACTCCTCCAAGGTGTCCTGGGCACACACTCAGACCTGCAAACCCCCCACCCCCCAACCCCCACATTCAGGTGGAGGGACAGAGAGCCTGGTGGCGCTCGGGTCACTTCCTGGGCCTTCACGCCTCCTCCTACATTTCTTCTGTCCCTCTGCACACAACAGCAGACACACCGTGGGGGTGACGGGTGACAGGAAGTGGGGGCTTAGCTTAGAATAAAAGGGAAGCAGTCATTTCTCTGCAGCGGGAACATAAACACCCGTGTGGTCCCCATGGCCACATTGCTGGGAATCTAACAATATTATTCCGGAAATGAAAGGAATGACAAGGATTACGCACTCAGAAACATGAGTTAAGTGAATCTACTTTTGAAAACCATTTTCAAAGTCTTTCTAAGGTCTTCTGAAATGGGTTTTAAGTATCATGTTCTGGGTACAGGGAGCCCAGTGTCAAGACTCAAGCCCTCGAAAACAGGTTTCAGTAATACACTTAAGCATCAGTTAAGGAATTTTACAGAACAAGGGGAAACCCATGCAATCGGCACAAACTCCCTCAGGGGAAACTCACCAGGGAGTGGGGGCTGCCAGGGCCAGCTGAGCCGCTGGACTTGGGTTTTTGTAGGAGGCCGGTACATGGCATCCAATCCAACTGGAGTAAGTTTGGGCTAAGACCTCCCTGGGGAGCAGTAGGAACAATTTTAGGGAAAATAATATTTTAGTGGCCAGAGATTTAACAGAAAATATACTGTAGAACAGTGGTTTTTAACCTGGGTTCTATCGAACCCTAGGGGTTTGATGAGTCGGTCTCAGGGGTTCGGAGAAGCCTCTGCCGCGGAGGCCAGAATAAAGTAATACCATAATTTGTTGTGAGTTCATGCACTTTGTTGGTTTTGTTCTTTGAGCAAGGTGATGTTCATGCATGGCTCATTTTGTGCACCAGTAAAAAAACATATACCTATGTCTTGAATTTGGAAAAAAAATCATATTTTATTTATCACTAAAGAAGGGTTCAGTGAATGCGCATATGAAACTGGTGGGTTCGGTACCTCAAAAAAGGTTAAGAACTACTGCTGTAGAAGAAAGGCATAAGCCAAGAATAATTCAATAAAATCTTCTCCAACCCTGTTTTTAAAAAAAACACATTTGGCAGTTAATGGTCCGGCCTGTCCAGTACATTGATACCAAGTCTAACCTCATTCATGTGAGCTGAGGCTGTCCTGACAGCTAAGACTCAGGCCAGGAGCACCCGTGTTCCGACCGTGCCTAGAGGCCCATGGGAGCGGTCGGCTACATGATGAGATGACATCAGAGGGCCGTGCCGAGTGTCCATGTGGGGCCCTGCACACCCACGTAAGGAATCTGGTTTTCTCCACGCACGATGAAGAGCCACTTGAGGCATTCCAGCAGTGGAAGGATGAGAGCTGAAGGAAGTTTTAAGAAGACTGACCTTTGAGAAGGCCAGCCAGACCAGTCACAGAGTGCGTCAGAGACCACACGGCCCCAGAAGGGGCACACCTGTCCCTAGTTTCCACGAGAATGCCTTGTCGGCAGCAGGTGGATTTGTTTGCTGGGGCGGCTGCAGCAGAAGACCATCAGCTGGGCGTCTTAAGCAACTGAAATTTACCTTCTCAAATTCTGGAGCTCTAGGTGTGGGCAGGGCATGGTCCCCCCGAGGTCTCTCTCCGTGGCCTGTGAGTGGCCACCTTCTCTCTGCATCCTCACATGGCCATCTTTCTGTGTGTCTGTGTCCTAATCTCTTCTTCTCATGAGAACACCAGGCATGTTGGATTAGGACCCACCCTAATGACCACATTTAGTTTATAATTACCTCTTTAAAGGCTCTTTCTCCTAATGTAGTCACATTCTGAGATCCCAGGGTTTACAACAACGCCACGGGAGTTTTGAAGGGAAAGACATCAGCCCACCAGAGGGGGTTTGTTGTGACCATGCGGTAAAGTCAGATGGAGCCGGCGAATGGAAGTCCGGTTGAGCATGTGTCTGGAAGGTATTTCCAGCACAATTTGCTGGTGCTCATACATGCGCAGGAGGGAAAGAGAGAGAGGTCGAGGTCAAGGTCAGGTGTGATGGCAGCGCTACTGTCCCGAGGCAGAGAAGACATGGAAGAGGAGGAGGAAGAGGAGGAGGATGGAGACCACATCCCAGGTTCTGACCTGGACAGGCCCACGGGAGACAGAGGGGAGGCAGTCTCAAGTCGGTGAGGGGGCTTGGGAGACTGGAGGGGTCGGAGATAGGGAATTATGACTCATGGTGGACAGATCGCACCACAAGCCATGGGACCACATGACATTTAGGCAGCAATGCTGCTAGAGGGGGCACTGGGTACCGCTGCCTTGAGGACATGAGTGGCTGGGGGGGGGGGAGGTGGGACCTCCCAAGGGTCAGGGGGGCCCAGGAATGCCCAGCAGAGGAGGAAGGGGGAACTTGGAGAAGATTGAGTACTGTGAGAACCCGCCAAAGGTGGCTGGGGGACCGGGCGGGCGCTCGCCTCTCAGGCAGCTGGATGTCTGCTGCCAGGGGCGCCTCCTCTCCCAGGGGCACTCGGGGCCCCTCCCTGCAGGAGCAGGTGCCAATGGACTCCTTAAATGGCAGAGATGGGTTTCCTTCTGTCGCTCCCACCTCACCCGGGTTATTTTTAAAGAATAATGAAGGGAGATGACTCACCCACAGCCCCGCGGGGAAGGGGCAAGCCCACGTGGGTTAATGCATGGTTTGCAGAGCTAACTTCTAAAACAAGTCAACCCACTCTGCTCCTCTGCCCCCTTATAAGACATTCCTCCGCTGGCATTGTCCAGGCAAAGGGAGGGCTCAGCCCCGCCCAGTCTGAGTAGGCAGCAATCGAAATGGGAAATACACTCACGCTTTCTTTTTGCTCTTTGTGCGTGTTTAGAACATCCTCGAGTGATTCCCCACTGACTACTCACTCTCCTCTCTCTTAGCCTCTGTCTTACTATTATCTGCTTTTTAGTCATAACTCAGTCTAAAGATGTTCTTTTCAATGGCTAATATGAGCACACATTGCCACATTACACTTCTTTGCTACCTGTGACCAAGATTGCTATGTGGTCACCAAAACCTGTTTCCTTCTCATCTGAGCACACAGCTGGGCAACACTGTCATCCTTCCTTATGCTTAGATGTGGTCTTCACCAATCTCCCCCCCACCCCCACACTGGCCATGCCCATATATGGCTCATGCGTCCCCCTCCTCCCCCCCACACACACATCATCCTCCACCTCCAGCCTCTGGATCAGAGGCCCCAGCAGGGGACCCTCAGACCCTTGACAGAGCTACAAGAGCAAAGAACCTCACTTTCTGAAGAACCACAGGAATGGTCACTGGACAGTTCTGCAAATCCACCTTGAGGTCATTAGGAAGAAGGTCTGTGCATTTCCTGAATCCTTACCACAGAGAAAGCAGAAGATTGCTGGTGTGCTGATTATGGCTGACCAAGAACCAGCAAGCTCAGAGAGTTAGCTGCCTTTTCAGTCAAAATCAAAGGAAACAGCCCCTAAGAGCAAAGGTGAGTATTGGTCTCAGACCCAAAGGCCCAATATACCTCTCAGTGAAACAGAGAACTTCAGCCTGGTAGCAAAGGTCAGAATAGGACTGTCACCAAGTTCGTCATTTCAGATAAATCCAGACTGGCATTACCCTGAAAGCCGTGGGGTCTAGGAAGTCATGAAACAAATCCAGCTCCATGATGATGTTATGAAGCAAACCCTGGCTGAGGTTCCTGAGGCCCATGGAACTCACCAGAAGTATATGCATGAGGGACCTGCTGAATTTTGAGGAAACGTATTGACCAGGAAAGTGTAAGCCCAGGTTTCACTCTGTTTTGCCTTTGGATGCTCACAACCAGCTTTTGGCCCCTGGACTGGCCGGAGCAGGAAGCAGACGGCCAAGCTGGGGTGAGGTTCAGAGAGAACATGCTCACCACCATCTCTACAGGGTCAATGGGCATGAAACAGGAGACCCTGCCCAGGATGGGGCTCTGTGACGTCTGCCCGGAGGATGACCCTTAAGGACCACTCTCTGCTTCCCATTTCTCCTCTCCTAGATGAGACTTCCATCGATATTTTTTTATTTAATTACTTGTGTTTACATAGATTCTAGTGTCACCCCAAATGCATCCCCCCACCCCCATATTCCCCTCAACATCTCCCTTGTTCCCCTCCCCTCCCTACAGCACCCTCCCCCCTTCCCTTCAGGTTTATCCCATCCTATCCTCCCCTTTCCCTCTGTCCTCTTTTACTCTTGTCCCTTTGATCCCTCCTCTGCCTCAATTCCGTTCCTCAGTTCTCATTGTTTCTTGGTTTCCTCAAATGAGTGAGGTCATATAATATTTTTCTTTCTCTACCTGGCTTATTTCACTCAACATAATAGTTTCCAGGTCCCTCCATATTGTTGCAAAAGGTAATATTTCCTTCTTTTTCATAACCCCACAGTATTCCATTGTATATATGTACCACAGTTTTTTAATCTACTCGTCCACTGACGGACATTTGGGCTGTTTCCAGATCTTTGCTATTGTGAACAATGCTGCCATAAACATGGGGGTGCATTTCTTTTTTTCAGTCGGTGAGATACCACCTCACACCAGTCAGAATGGCACTCATTAACAAGACAACACACAATAGGTGCTGGCGAGGATGTGTAGAAAGGGGAACCCTCCTGCACTGCTGGTGAGAGTGCAGACTGGTGCAGCCACTGTGGAAAACAGTATAGAGATTCCTCAAAAATTTAGAAATGGAACTGCCCTTTGACTCAGCCATCCCACTTAGAGGAATATATTCCAAGTGCATCGTGATTATTGATACTGACCCTCTTTGTATAAAGTGGGTGTGGGAGAGAGTCCACACTTGACAGAATGTACTGGGTTGTGACTGGGATTTGGGCTGAGCACACTGGGAAGATGTGGGTGTATTCTGTGGCAGTCAGAAGACTGAAACGTACTTTAGTGACTGACCACGTGGACCTGACAGAGACTTTTATGTTTTCATAAAACTATTCCTTCTCCTGGGTACACTGGTCTGAGTGTCCAACTCTGCCTGAAGACAGTCCTGGTCAGAGAACCTGGGCAGCACTGACCCATATGAAACACTCTCACACTGTCCCTCAACTCTATTTTTCTCAACTGTCAGCCAACACAGCAATCAACAGAAGACACTGGGGTTGCAGAAACCATGGGGAGAAATACTTGGATCCCTGAGTCACCACATGGAAGACTGCTTGCTGACTGTCTATACTGTCCTGTTATATGAGGGAGAAATAAACCTCTACCATGTTAATTCACTGAGACTTGGGGATAGTTTATTATAACAGTAAGACTACTCAATGTAATAAAAACTTCTTTACTAAACTTAGCAGAGATAATTCAAAAAGATACTGGGTCATGGGATGCTACCACAAAATTCTTACAATCATGCAACAGCTGGGTGTTCTCAGGATCCTGGAAACCAACAGAAGTATAATTTGCTCCTTTGGAACTTTTCTAAAGGGTTGTAATCTGTGAAAAAGTTGACTAAGAACCCATGCCAGGAGAGGAGTGTTCTGGTAGCCAAGAGATGGTTGCTCTCCCAGGGTGCTGATAATCCACTAAGAGCTATTTTATATCCACTTATAGAATTAAATTTACTACCCAGGTGATTTCATTTCCAAAATCTCCATCATAATAACAGACAAGGATATAAAAATAAGCAAATTGCTTTCTAAAAACATGAGCAGGTTGCCAGCTAAGCTCACTTAAATTTCAAAACTCTCCCCATTCTCTCAAAACCACCTAGCAAGTGAACAATAAATGGCCCAAGAATAGACCCCAGAAAAACAGACGGAGGGTCCGCATGAGACAACTAGCTCCCCGTTGGGTAAACAGCTCTGACTCCTCTTGCAGGTAACCCCTCCCAGACGCCAGTCAACCAGGCACTCACAGGATTAGGGAACTCCAGAACAGGACGTGATTTTTCAGGATGACAAAGAGGGGTTAAAATGACCAAGAATGCCCAGAGAGAGGAGTAACAGCAGAGATTAATATCCAAGCTAATCCCAAAGTGTCTGTTTCCCATTGGAGGAGGTTGTGACGTCTCTTTTTTGCCAGTGGAATTGTTATCAACTTTCAAACCACCTTCCAATCACCATCAGAGAAGCCTGTTGTTATCGGCCATTCTTCTTTGAGTCAAGTGTGGACCAGAACCCCCTTTCTGCATGTTGAGGAGCTGGTCTCTTGAGGACCTCCCCCAACTGCAGGAAACAGAGTCATGGTGATGCTGCTGGAGGTTAGACCCTAGTCAACCCGAAGGCTTTCCCATTCCTGGGTTGTAACTGCTGTGCTAAAGCTCACTCCATGTTTAAACACCCTAGTCCAATTTTTCCTTCCTCTGTGGGTTGTTTTTCCATGGCTTTAAAATCCCTTTCCGAGTACCTTCAAACAGCAAAGAGCAAAGAAATGTTTTAGGTGGCAGTTATAATCTATGACCACAGATAACTGTTTGCAAAACTGCTGGAGGCGGGCGGGGGGGGGGGCAGTGAATACGCAAAGCAGGGCGGGGGGTGGTGGGGAGGTGAGCAGACGTTGGAGGGACACTGTGTACATGCAGTTTTCTCACTTGATGCTGAAATGCTTTAGCTTGTCCATCAAAAGAAAAAATAATTGTCCTGGCCAGTTGGCTCAGCAATAGAGTGTCAGCCTAGTGTGTGGAAGTCCTGGGTTCAATTCCCAGCCAGGGCACACAGGAGAAGTGCCCATCTGCTTCTCTACTCTTCCCCCTCTCCTTTTTCTCTGTCTCTCTCTTCTCCCACAGCCAAGGCTCCATTGGAGCAAAGTTGGCCCAGGCACTGAGGACGACTCCATGGCCTCCCCCTCAGGCACTAGAATGGCTCCTGCTGCAATGAAGCCACGCCCCAGATGGGCAGAGCATTGCCCCTGGTAGGCATGCCGGGTGGCTCCCGGTTGGGTACATGCACGAGTCTGTCTGCCTCCCCGCTTCTAACTTCAGAAAAATATAAAAAATAAAATAAAAAAATAAAAAACAAGTCCTTTACCCTGGGAAGGAAATACAGGTATTTATAACCAGGGAAACCATGGGCTGTTTAAATTTCCAGGGTGCACATGCACAAAGAAGTACACAGAGTTGTATTTTGACGAACTTGAAAAGTTGTTATTCTAAATGATTCAAGTCAAGACAGGCCCCCAGCCTGTTTAATCCTATTCTGCACCCAAGCAGCAGAAGGCAGTGGGGCAGGGTCCGGCATCCACATTATGTGCCAGGCTGAGTGTGAGGCTGCTTCATTATAATACGAGAGGCCTAGTGTTTGTGTCAGGCTTCACTTTATTTAGTTCTAACGTTCCGTGATTTAGGACCAACTTGTTTTTTCCAAATTCAGTGAAAACCTTCCAGAAGTTCAGGGAGGCATGGTGTCATTACTTCTGTGGATGGTCCAGGCCATGCCGTGGGTGACTATTCCAAACTGTGTTGATTTCCCCTGTCTAATCGCACACTCCTTTTTGCCAGGATTGAAAATTGTCTTGTTTACTGATGAATTCAGCTTCCAGTTAATTATAAATGAGAAGGCTGATTTTTTTGTTGTTGTTATTATTAGTGAGATTCTCTGAGTCAACACTTTTGCCGGCCCGGACCCACCTCCAGTCTGTACCCTCCCTCGGCACCACTCACCTGTGTCCCAGGATTCTCCCTGCTGTATGTCCATATCTCTGCTTTGGATAACCCTCACGCTGCCCCAAACTCTAACCCAAGAGTCCTGTCTGACCTCCCACTCATGCTCCCTGAGGTGTGACCCTCCACACCCTGACTTTCCGCCCTCCAGCCTCTCTTCCCCAGCTTACCTTATTCATAGAAACTAAAACAACAATCTGGCCTTTCCACCCCGGTGCCAATCTCCCGTCCCCGGACCTCTGAGCTGGAACTGACACAGCTCTTCCATGGCCAAAGCACCTCCTTACAGCCCTTCCCAATGACGCTACTTTCGGTCTCTGCCTCCTAACCTCTTTACCCTGGTCCCGGCCAGTCTCGGTCATGGTTCCACCTCCGCCCTCTAGAACCTGTGGACTGAAAGCCAGTGCCTTCCAGTGCAAGAACCCAGTATGCCCTCCACCACCACCACCACCACGACTCTGAGCCAGCAGCTCGGAATCCTGTGTCTGAACTTCACCAACCACAAGATTCGTGCGTATTTGGGAAAAGCACTAAGAAAGGTCATCTAATGACAGGGCCTGATCATCGGAGTTTCTACCTAATGCTGACATGATTCTTAAGACCGGGTAAGAGACACTGCACTGACCTTCGTCACAACCCTAAGAACACGGGGGTCAGTTGTTAAGTGTTAGCCAGTCAAGCCAAAGCGATTTCCATAACATGACCCTAAAACCTTTCATATTGAAAATGGGGATAATATCAGTTTCTTCCTCCGAGAACTGATTCTCAGAATTGTTTATCAGAGTGTCTGGCACCTAATTGCGACCACCTCACCCCTCGCCCATTGCCAGTTATTGTAACCCTCTGAGGGAGTTCCAGCAAAGACCTCAGACAATTATTGATGGCCCTCCTCCCATCCTGGCCTCAAAGACTTTTGTCTTCTTCACCCCAAAGATCTGCAACACCTTTCAGTTTCCTCTGGGCAAGTCTACCCTTGGGCCTTTGAGAGGCAGACACTAACGATTCTAGACAGAGAATCACTAAGCAGCAAGAGAATATAATGGTAAAAATACTGCAGAGGTGATGGTCGACAAAGGATTTCAAACATTCATTTTGTGAATTAAAGCTCATTAGCTCTAGACAAAGTACTTAACGACTTTATGGCCCAGTTTCCTCAACTGAAAAGTGGAGGCTTATAAAAACTTGCATCAAAAAGCTGTAAGAGGGTATAACAGATAGGGGGCAAGATGGCGATGGAGTAGGCAGATGTACCAACTTCCAACTCCCAGAACCAAAGTGGATTATAACTTAATTTTAAGAACCATCATCTGGAAAAACCAACTTGGAACTAAGCTAAGAGAACTCTTCAACCAGGGAACACTGAAGAAGCCACATTAAGACTGGTAGGAAAAGCGGAAATGCGGAAAGGGCTGCCCAGCTCCCCAGAGCGAACGGCAGCCCGGAGAGACTCACGTGCGGGAAGAGAGTTTAGTGGAGAGGGGAGGGTCCTGATCCTCAAGAACAAAGCTCCAGCCTGCAGCCCCAGATCTTAGAAGAGGCATATGGACAGTATTTACCTGTGAAACAAGTTAGGACACTGTGAGAGAGACAGTTTTCTCAGACCCAGAATTCTTCTTAAAGGGACGGTGCAGAAAACCTCTCTCACAACCACTCACCTGGGACTCTGAGGAATGGGGAGAGAGGAGAGGACCAGAGCAGCGGGAAGAGAGTGTAATCTAGGAGGCACAGAGAGAAATACTTTGAGGGACAGCCACCCTAACCCCTGGGCTGAGTCACTCCCCAAAGCTGAAGTGAATATTTCCCCTGGAACCAGCAATACCAGCAAAGGGAGGCAGGATACCAGCCAAATGCGTTCTCCCATGGTACTTAGAGCAGAGCTGCTTAGAAGAAGGGAGCTTCCAGGACTACAGTATGGAGTGTTAGGGTCTGAGCTGCAGCATCCACACCCACACTGCTGAGGGCTTGCTGGAGGGATAGTGACGGGGAACATGGAAGCCCGGTTCTGTTGGCGAGGGTGGAAGCCGGCTGGTGTGAGATCAGTCGAGCCTAGCAGGGGCGGAGGGGATGTGCAAAAGCAGTCTGCGGGGGAAGGGCAGCAGCCCAGGAATGGGTGCATAACCTCACCTTGCCTCCGAGGCTTGTGGCCCTGCACAAGCCGGCTCTGCCCATGGAGGGGGGGGGGGGGAGCGGCGAAAGCCCAGAAAAAGGCAGAGGTTAGCAGCTGAGTGCACTCCTGCAGCATCACCCGGCCCCAGGAGCCGAGGCTTGCGGCCTGACGCATGAGCCGGCTCTCACTGAAGGGCTGGGTGGAAGCCCAGGAACAGGCAGACACCCGCAGCTGAGCAAGGTGCTCACCCCTGCCCTTGGTGCCAAAGCTTGTGACCCGTGTGTGCGGTGCGCAACCCCAGCTGTGGGGGCGGGGTGAAGGACGAGACTGGCTAAGGTTTGTAGAGCCGGGCACAAGAACACAGGCCCTCCCACGGAAAAGAGGCAGAAACCGCAGCGAAAGCCACAGCAGGCTGGCGCGAGCAACGCCCATACCCAACCGCCCTAGGAAGTTGCAGAGGGGGTGGTGTGCCTGCAGACAGACCACACCTAGGGGACACAGAGGCAATACCCATTGGACTTCAGTGGCCAAACACTTCTTATATACAGACAAAATGGGCAGGCAGAATAATGCATCCTAAATGAATCAAGAGAAATCCCCAGAGAAGGACCTGAATGAGTCAGATATAACCAAATTACCAGATGCAAGGACCTGAATGAGTCAGATATAACCAAATTACCAGATGCAGAGTTTAAAATAATGATTGTTAGGATGTTGAAGGAGCTTAGAACAAAAATGGATGCTCATTACAAACACCTAAATAAAGAGATAGCAAGAATAAAAAAGGAAATTGCAATAATAAAAAAGAATCAGACAGAAATGAGAAATACAATATCAGAATTGTAGAAAACAATGGAAGGAATTAAAAAGAAAACCAAAGAAATCAACACCAAGACAATTCATAATTAAAATACCAAAGCTAAGTGATAAAGAGAAAATATTAAAAGCTGCTAGGGAAAAAAAGGTTATCACCTACAAAGGAGCCCCCACAAGAATTACATCTGACTTCTCAACAGAAACACTTGAGGCCAGAAGGGAATGGCAAGAAATATTCAAAGAAATGCAAAACAAGAATCTAAAACCAAGACTACTTCATGCAGCAAGGTTATTGTTTAAAATTAAAGGAGAAATAAAAAGCTTCTCAGACTAAAAAAAAACTCAAGAAATTCACTACAACCAAACCAATCCTGCAAGAGATGCTAAGGGGCCTGTTGTGAACAGTTCAAAGGGGGAAAAGAATATGGCAAAAGAGGAATACAGCTTTAAAGAATAAAATGGCAATAAACAACTATGTATCAATAATAATCTTAAATGTAAATGGATTAAATGATCCAATCAAAAGATATAGGGTAGCTGCATCAATAAGAAAACAGGACCAATACATATGCTGTCTAAAGAGACACACCTTAAACAAAAGATGCACATAGACTGAAGGTAAAAGGATGGAAAAAAATATTTCATGCAAATGGAAATGAAAAAAAAGCCGGGGTAGCAATACTTATATCTGACAAAATGGACTTTAAAACAAAGGCTGTAGTAAGAGATAAAGAAGGACACTACATAATGATAAAGGGAACAATTCAACAGGAAGATATAGCTATTATAAATATTTACTCAACAAATATAGGAGTCCCGACATACATAAAGCAAACTTTGATGGATATAAAGGGTGAGATTAAGAGCAATACTATAATAGTAGGGAATTTCAATACTCCACTAACATCACTGGATAAATCCCCAAGAAAGAACACTAACAAAGAAACAGCACATTTAAAGGATATACTAGATCGACTCAATTTAATAGATATCTTCAGAACCTTTCACCCTAAAGCAGCAGAATATACATTCTTTCTAAGTGCTCATGGTATATTCTCTAGATGGACCACATGTTAGGACACAAAAGCAGTCTCAACAAATTTAAGAAGATTGAATTCAGATCAAGCATTTTCTCTGATCACAATGGCATGAAACTAGAAATCAACCACAACAGAAAAACTGAAAAATACTCAAACACTTGCAAACTAAATTGCATGTTATTATATAATGAATGGATTAATCATAAGATAAAAGAAGAAATAAAAATATTCCTAGAAACAAATGATAATGAGCATACATCAACTCAAAATTTATGGGACACAGCAAAAGCAGTACTGAGAGGGAAGTTCATAGTATTACAGGCATACCTTAAGAAGGTAGAAAAAGCTCAAATAAACCACTTCACACTGCATCTAAAAGAATTAGAAAAACAACAGAAAGCAAAGCCCAGGGGTAGTAGAAGAAAGGAAATAATTAATATCAGAGCAAAATAAATGACATAGTGGCTAAGGAAACAATACAGAGGATCAATGAAACCAGAAGCTGGTTCTTTGAAAAGGTAAACAAGATCAATGAACCTTCAACTAAACTCACCAAGAGAAAAAGAGAGAGGACTCAAATAAATAAAAATAAAAATGAGAGTGGAGAAATAATAACTGACACAACAGAAATACAAAATATTGTAAGAAAATACTATGAAGAACTGTATGCCAAAAAACTAGACAACCTAGATGAAATGAAAAAATTCCTTGAAACATATAATAGTTTAAAAATTAATCGGGAAGAATCAAAAAACCTAAAGAGACAGATTACAACAGATGAGATCGAAACACTTATCAAAAGACTCCCAACAAAGAAAAGTCCTGAGCCTGATGGCTTCACAAGTGAATTCTATGAGATATTCAAAGAACTAACTCCTATCCTTCTCAAGCTATTTCAAAAAATTCAAGAGAAAGGAAGACTTCTAAGCTCCTTTTATTAGGCAAGCATAATTCTGATGCCAAAACAGGCAAACACAACACAAAGAAAGAAAATTATAGGCCAATATCACTGATGAATTTAGACGCTAAAATTCTCAACAAAATATTAACCAACCGGATCCAGCAATATATGAAAAAATTCATAAACCCTGATCAAGTGGGATTTATTCTGGAGAGGCAAGGCTGCTAACAATATTCACAAATCAATCAATGTGATTCATCACATAAACAAAAGGAAGAACAAAAACCACATGATAATTCCAGTAGATGCAGAAAAAGCATTTGATAAAATCCAGCACCTTTTCATGATCAAAGCTCTCAGCAAAGTAGGAATAAGGGAACATACCTTAACATGATAAAGGCCATCTATGACAAACCCCAAGCCAACATCATATTCAATGGGCAAATGTTAAAAGCAATCCCGTTAAGATCAGGAACAAGACAGGGGTGCCCCCTTTCACAACTCTTATTCAACATAGTTCTGGAAGTCCTAGCTACAGCAATCAGACAAGAAGAAGAAATAAAAAGTCATCCAAATTGGAAAAGAAAAAGTAAAACTATCATTATTTGCAGATAATATGATACTGTATATAGGAAACCCTAAAGTCTATCAAAAAAACTACTAGACCTGATAAATGAATTCAGCAAAGTGGCAGGATATAAAATTAATACTCAGAAATCAGAGGCATTTTTATACACCAACAATAAACTGTCAGAAAGAGAAATTAAGGAAACAATTCCCTTCACTATTGCAACCAAAATAGTAAAATACCTAGGAATAAATTTAACCAAAAAGATTAAAGACTTGTAATCGGAAAATTATAAAACATTGATAAAAGAAGTCAAGGAAGATACAAACAAATGGAAGCATATACTGTGCTCATGGTTAGGAAGAATAAACATCATCAAAATGCCTATATTACACAAAGTAATTTATAGTCAATACAATATCAATTAAAATACCAATGACAAACTTCAAAGATATAGAACACATATTCCAAAAATTTATATGGAACCAAAAAAGAACACGAATAGCATCAGCAATCTTGAAAAGGAAGGTTAAAGTGGGAGGTATCAATCTTCCTGATATCAAGGTATACTACAAGGCCATTGTACTCAAGACAGCCTGGTACTGGCATAAGAACAGGCACATAGATCAATGGAACAGAACAGAGGACCCAGAAATAAACCCACATCTTTATGGACAACTGATATTTGACAAAGGAAGTAAGAACATACAATGGAGTAAAGACAACCTCTTTAACAAATGCGATTGAGAAAATTGGACATCTACCTCCAAAAAAATGAAACTAGACCAATCAACTTACACCATTCACGAAACAAACTGAAAATGGATAAAAAAATTTAAATGTAACCGGTGAAACCATAAGCATCTTAGAAGAAAACATAGGCAGGGAGACATGCTACCACAGGTCACAGGCTAGGATGCGGCAGGGTAGGGACCGGAATCCAGAACCATATACACTGGAGTTTGTGTCCACTTCCTGCTTCAATTTGGTGGCTCAAAGTTTTGAACCTATATGTAGCGTTTGCCATTTTAAAAAAACTTTACTTGAGGGCGGACGGCAAGCTGGCGACAGAGCAGGTGGACGTACCAACTTCCAACTCCCAGAACCAAAGTGGATTATAATAAATTTTAAGAACCATCATCTGGATAAACCAACTTTGAACTAAACTAAGTGGACTCTTCAACCAAGGAACACTGAAGAAGCCACATTGAGACTGGCAGAAAAAGCGAAAACGCAAAGAGGGCTGACCAGCTCCTCAGAGCAAACGGCAGCCCAGAGAGACCCACGGGGCATGACGAGAGTTTGGTGGAGAGGGAGGGATCTGGGTCCCAGGAACAAAGCCCCAGCCTGCAGTCCCAGAGCCTAGAAGAGGCATTTGGACAGTATTGAGCTGTGAAACAAGTGAGGATACTGTTTGTGAGAAAAAGACAGTTTTCTTAGACCAAAGATTCTTCCTAAAGGGAGAGCTCAGAAAACCTCTCTCACAACCACTCACCCGGGGCTCCGGGGAATGGGGACAGAGGAGAGGACCAGAGCAGCAGAAACAGAGTGTAGACTGGAAGGCACAGGGAGAAATACTCTGAGGGATAGCCACCCTAACCCTTGTGCTGAGTCACTTCCCGAATCAAAAATGAATATTTCCCCTGGAACTAGCAATACCAACAAAGAGAGACAGGACACCAGCCAAACAAGCTCTCCCGTGGCACTTAGAGCAGAGCTGCTTAAACGGAGGGAGCATCCAGGACTGCAGTATGAAGTGTTAGGGTCTGAGCTGCAGTGCACCCACCCACACTGGAGGGACGGTTGCGGCGGGACACTGAAACGCGGTTCCATTGGCGGGGGCATAGGCCCAGCCAGAGTGAGCTCGGTCTAGCTCAGCATGGGTGGAGGGAATGCACGAAAGTGGTCTGGCAGCTGCGGACCCATCTGCAGCTCCACCTGCGGGGAAAAAGTGGAAAGCCAGGAACAAGCAGAGATCTGCTCTGCGACCCTGGACCTTGTGCAAGCCGGCCCTGACCACAGGGCGTGGCGAGGACCAAGAACAGTCGGAGGCTCGCAGCTGAGCACACACCAGAAGCCCCGCCCGGCTCGAGAAACCGCGGTTTGCCATCCTGTGTGTGTGAGTTGGCTCTGAACATGGGGCGTGGCTAGAGCCCCGGAAGAATGGAAGCTCGCAGCTGAGTGCATGTCAACAGCCCCGTCCAAACCGAGAAACTGTGGCGAGCAGGCTTGAACCACGGGGGCTGGGCGGAAGCCAGGGAACAGGCTGGGTCCACAGCTGAGCAAAGGTGCTCACCTCTACCCTTTGTGCTGAGGCTTGTGGCTTGAGTACTTTGCGCAACCCAACCTGTGGGGGTGAGGCGAAGGCCCAGGCAGACTGAGGCTTGTAGAGCCGGGCACCAGAACACAGCCCCTCCCACGGAGGAGAGGCAGAAATCACAGCAACAGCCGCAGTGGGCCAGCGCTGGCAACGCCCATACCCAACCACCCTAGGCAGGGGCAGAGGGGGTGGCGGGCCTGCAGACAGACCACACATAGAGAACAAAAAAGCAACACCCATTGCACTCCAGTGACCACAACCTTCTTATACACACACTAAATGGGCAGGCAAGAAATACAACCCAAATGAATCAATAGAAATCCCCAGAGAAGGACCTGAATGAACCAGATATAACCAAATCACCAGATGCAGAATTTAAAATAATGATAGTTAGGATGTTCAAAGAAATTAGAGCAACAATGGATAGTCATTACAAACACCTAAATAAAAAGATAACAAGTATAAAAAAGGAAATTGAAATAATAAAAAAGAGTCAGACAGAAATGACAAATACAGTATCAGAACTGTGACGACAATGGAAGGAATTAAAAGCAGGATGGATGACGCTGAAAATCGAAGCAGTGAGTTAGAGGACACAATAAACAAATGAACAGAAGCAGAGCAGATTAAAGAAAAGAAATTCAAAAATGTGAGGAAACTCTAAGGGAGCTCTGCAACAACATGAAGAGAAATAACATTCGCATTATAGGGGTTCCTGAAGAAGAGGAGAGAGAACAAGAAATCAAAACTTTGTTCAATCAAATCATACCAGAAAACTTTTCTAAATTAAGGCTGGAAAACATTTCACACGTTCAAGAAGCACAGAGAACTCCATTAAAGAGAAACCCAAAGAAATCTACACAAACACATATAATAGTTAAAATACCAAAGTTAAGGGATAAAGAGAAAATTTTAAAAACAGCTAGAGAAAAAAGTGCTATCACCTACAAAGGAGCCCCGATAAGGATGACATCCGACTTCTCAACAGAAACACTTGAGGCCAGAAGATAATGGCAAGATATATTCAAAGTAATGCAGAACAAGAACCTACAACCAAGACTACTCTATCAAGCAAGGCTAACGTTTAAAATTGAAATAGAAATAAAGAGCTTCCCAGACAAAAAAAAGCCTCAAGGAATTCATTAAAACCAAACCAATTTGGCAAGAGATATTAAGGGGCCTGTTGTGAACAGTTCAAAGGGAGGAAAGAATATAGCAAAAGAAGAATACAGCTTTAAAGAATAAAATGGCAATAAACAACTACAATCAATAATAACCTTAAATGTAAATAGATTAAATGATCCAATCAAAAGACATAAGGTAGCTGTGGGGATAAAGAAACAGGACCCATACATATGCTGTCTACAAGAGACACACCTTAAAACAAAAGATGCACATAGACTGAAGGTAAAAGGATGAAAAAAATATTTCAAGAAAATGGAAATAAAAAAAAACCGGGGTGGCAATACTTATATCTGACAAAATGGACTTTAAAACATAGGCTGTAGTAAGAGATAAAGAAGGACACTACATAATGATAAAAAAACAATTCAACAGGAAGATATAGTTATTATAAATATCTACGCACCAAATATAGGAGCCCCGACATACATAAAGCAGACTTCGATGGATATAAAGGGTGAGATTAACAGCAATACTATAATAGTAGGGGATTTCAATACTCCACAAACAACACTGGATAGATCCTCAAGAAAGAAAATTAATAAAAAAAACCCCAGCAGATTTAAAGGATACACTAGATCAACTCAATTTAACAGATATCTTCAGAACTTTTCACCCTAAAGCAGTAGAATATACATTCTTCTCAAGCGCTCATGGTACATTTTCTAGGATAGACCACATGTTAGGACACAAAAATGATCTCAATAAATTTAAGAAGATCAAAATCATGTCAAGCATTTTCTCTGATCACAATGTCATGAAACTAGAAATTAACCACAAAAGAAAAACTGAAAAATACTCAAACACCTGTAAACTAAATAGCATGTTATTAAATAATGAATGGATTAACAATGAGATCAAAGAAGAAATAAAAACTTTCTAGAAATGAATGAAAATGAGCATATATCAACTCAAAATTTATGGGACACAGCAAAAGCAGTTCTGAGAGGGAACTTCATTGCACTACAGGCATACCATAAGAAGCTAGAAAAAGCTCAAATTAGAACCTGACCCTGCATCTAAAAGAACTAGAAAACAACAGCAAATAAAGCCCAAGGCCAGTAGAAGGAAGGAAATAATAAAGATCAGAACAGAAATAAATAATATAGAGGTTAAGGAAACAATACAGAGGATCAATGAAACCAGAAGCTGGTTCTTTGAAAAGGTAAACAAGATTGATGAACCTTTAACTAGACTCACCAAGAAAAAAAGAGAGAGGACTCAAATAAATAAAATTAGAAAGGACAGTGGAGAAATAACAACTGACACAAAAGAAATACAAAGTATTGTAAGAAAATGCTATGAAGAACTCTATGCCAAAAAATTAGACAACCTAGGTGAAATGGACAAATTTCTTGCATCATATAACCTTCCAAAAATCAATCTGGAAGAATCAGAACACCTCAACAGACCAATTACAACAAATGAGATCGAAACAGTTATCAAAAAACTCCCAAAAAAGAAAAGTCCTGGGCCTGATGGCTTTGCAAGTGAATTCTACCAAAAATTCAAAGAAGAACTAACTCCTCTTCAAGCTATTTCAAAAAATTAAGGAGGAAGGAAGACTTCCAAACTCCTTTTATGAGGCGCGAATAAATCTGATCCCAAAACCGGGCAAA
The DNA here is from genome assembly GCA_037038555.1 of Rhynchonycteris naso. Taxonomy (NCBI): domain Eukaryota; kingdom Metazoa; phylum Chordata; class Mammalia; order Chiroptera; family Emballonuridae; genus Rhynchonycteris; species Rhynchonycteris naso. The sequence goes on along the minus strand of CM072999.1, from coordinate 133,667,204 downwards.
GACAACAGAAAGAAAGAAAATTATAGGCCTATATCCCTGATGAATTTAGACGCTAAAATTCTCAACAAAATATTAGCCAACCGGATCAAGCAATATATGAAAAAAATCATACACCATGATCAAGTGGGATTTATTCTGGAGAGGCACTGCTGGTTCAATATTCACAAATCAATCAATGTGATTCACCACATAAACAAAAGGAAAGACAAAAATCACATGATAATTTCAATAGATGCAGAAAAGGCATTGGATAAAATCCAGCACCCATTCATGATCAAAACTCTCAGTAAAGTGGGAATACAGAGAACATTCCTTAACATGATAAAGGACATCTACGACAAACCCATAGCAAACATCATACTAAATGGACAAAAATTAAAAGCAATCCCCTTAAGATCAGGATCCAGGCAGGGGTGCCCCCTTTCACCACTCTTATTCAACATAGTTCTGGAAGTCCTAGCTATAGCATTCAGACAAGAAGAAATAAAAGGCTTCCAAATTGGAAAAGAAGAAGGAAACCTTTCATTATTTGCAGATGATATGATATTGTATATTGAAAACCCTAAAGTCTCAGTCAAAAAACTACTGGACCTTATAAATGAATTCAGCAAGGTGGCAGGTTATAAAATTAATACTCAGAAATCAGAGGCATTATTATATACCAACAATGAACTGTTAGCAAAAGAAATTCAGGAAACAATCCCCTTCATTATTGCAACCAAAATAATAAATTACCTAGGAGTAAACTTAACCAAGGAGGTTAAGGACTTGTACTCGGAAAACTATAAAACATTGATAAAAGACATCAAGGAAGATACAAACAAGTGGAAGCATATACCGTGCTCATGGTTAGAATAAACATCATTAAAATGTCTATATTACCCAAAGCAATTTATAAATTCAATGCAATACCAATTAAAATACCAATGACATTATTCAAAGATATAGAACACATATTCCAAAAATTTATATGGAACCGAAAATAAACAGGAATAGCCTCAGCAATCTTAAAAAGAAAAAATAAAGCAGAGGTATCACTCTTCCGGATATCAAGGTATACTACAAGGCCATTTTACTCAAGACAGCCTGGTACTGGCATCAGAACAGGCACATAGGTCAATGGAACAAAACAGAGAACCCAGAAATAAACCCACACCTTTATGGACAACTGATATTTGACAAAGGAGGAAAGAACATACAATGAAGTAAAGACAGCCTCTTTAACAAATGGTGTTGAGAAAATTGGACATCTACCTGCAAAACAATAAAATTAGACCATCAACTTACACCATTCACAAAAACAAACTCAAAATGGATAAAAGATTTAAATGGAAGCTGTGAAACCATAAGCATCTTAGAAGAAAACATAGGCAGCAATCTCTCCGACATCTGTGGCAGCAATATATTTGCCGATTTATCTCCACGGGCAAATGAAATAAAAGGCAAAATAAACAAATGGGACTATATCAAACTAAAAAAGTTTTTGCACTGCTAAAGACAATAAGAACAGAATAAAAAGACAAACCGCACAATGGGAGAACATATTCGACAACACGTCTGATAACGGGTTAATAACCAAAATTTATCAAGAACTTATAAAACACAAAACCAGGAAGACAAACAATCCAATCAAAAAATGGGCAAAAGAAATGAATAGAAATTTCTTCAAAGAGGACATACAGATGGCCAATAAGCTTATGAAAAAGTGCTCAACATCACTAATCATCAGAGAAATGCAAATTAAAACCAGAATGAAATATCACCTCACACCAGTCAGAATGGCACTCATCAGCAAAACAACACAGAACAAGTGCTGGCGAGGATGTGGAGAAAAGGGAACCCTCCTGCACTGCTGGTGGGAATGCAGACTGGTGCAGCCACTGTGGATAACAGTATGGAGATTCCTCAAAAATTTAAAAATCGAACTGCCTTTTGACCCAGCTATCCCACTTTTAGGAATATACCCTAAGAACACCATAACACTGTTTGAAAAGAAGAAACGCGCCCCCATGTTCGTGGCAGCATTGTTCACAATAGCGAAGATCTGTAAACAGCCCAAGTGTCCGTCAGAGGACGAGTGGATTAAAAAGCTTTGGTACATATATACTATGGAATACTACTCAGACATAAGAAATGATGACATCGGATCATTTACAACAAAATGGATGGACCTTGATAACATTATACAGAGTGAAATAAGTAAAACAGAAGAAAACTGAGAACAGCATGATTTCATACATAGGTGGGACATAAAAGTGAGAATATGAGACATGGACAAGAGTGTGGTGGTTACAGGGTGGTGGGATGGAGGAGAGGGAGGGAAAGGGGGGAGGGGAGAGACACAAAGAAAACCAGATAGAAGGTGACAGAGGACAATTTAACTTTGGGTGATGCGTATGCAACATAATTGAATGATAAGATAACCTGGAGATATTTTCATTGAACATATGTACCCTGATTTATTAATGTCACCTCAGTAAAATTAATAATAAAAATAAAAATAAAACATAGGCAGTAATCTCTTCGACATCTCTCACAGCAATATATTTGCCAATATATCTCCACGGGCAAGTGAAATAAAAGACAGGATAAACAAATGAGACTATATCAAACTAAAAAGCTTTTGCACAGCTAAAGACAACAAGAACAGAATAAAAAGACAAACTACACAATGGGAGAACATATTCGACAATACGTCTGATAAGGGGTTAATAACCAAAACTTATAAAGAATTTGTAAAACTCAACACCAGGAAGACAAACAATCCAACCAAAGAATGGGCAAAAGAAATGAATAGACACTTCTCCAAAGAGGACATATAGATGGCCAATAGGCCTATGAAAAAATGCTCAACATCACTAATCATCAGAGAAATGCAAATTTAAACCACAATGAGATATCACTTCACACCAGTCAGAATGGCTCTCATCAACAAAACAACACAGAACAAATGCTGGCAAGGATGTGGAGAAAAGGGAACCCTCCTGCACTGCTGGTGGGAATGCAGATTGGTGCACCCACTGTGGAAAACAGTATGGAGATTCCTCAAAAAATTAAAAATCGAATGCTTTTTGACCCAGCTATTCCACTTTTAGGAATATACGCTAAGAACACCATAGCACTGTTTCGAAAGAAGAAATGCGCCCCCATGTCTGTGGCAGCATTGTTCACAATAACAAAGATCTGGAAACAGCCCAAGTATCCATCAGTGGACGAGTAGATTAAAAAGCTTTGGTACATACATACTATGGAATACTACTTACTCATCCATAAGAAATGATGACATCAGGTCATTTACAACAACATGGATGGACCTTGATAACATTATACTGAGTGAAATAAGTAAATCAGAAATAACTAAGAAGTATATGATTCCATACATAGATGGGACATAAAAATGAGACTCAGAGACATGAACAAGAGTGTGCTGGTTCCCAGAGGGTGGGGGAGGGGTGGGGGATTGGTGGGGGAGGGGAGTGGGATTAGAGGGAGGGGGAGGAGGAGAGGAGGGGCACAAATAAAACGAGATAGAAGGTGACAGAAGACAATTTGACTTTGGGTGATGGGTATGCAACATAATCAAATGTTAAAATAACCTGAAGATGTTTTCTCTGAACATATATGTACCCTGATTTATCATTGTCACTCCATTAAAATTAATAAAAACAATTTTTTAAAAGGCTGTAAGAATTAAATCGGGTATTTACATGTAGTATTTATCGAGCATTTATTAGACAGCAGCTAGGGTGTTGCCAAGGGGCCCAATGACCTATGGGAACAGTGTTGGAAAAATGTTTAGAGATCTCTTCTCAACTCAGAAAACCTTTCTTACAAACATCAAAAAGAACAAGAACATCGTATTCCCAAACAAGCATTAGATCTAGAGGGTGACATGTGTGGGAAGCAACCTGGGGGACCACCAAGACCCAAAGGGACCTCACTCTTATGCAAGCCAAGCAGATCCAACCCATTCTACACATGTTCTCAACAGTAACAGTAACAGGTCCTCAGAAAGAGAACTTGACAACACCCATGTCACAAACAGCTCACCCTGGAGTCACCCAGTAATTGGGGCAGTCACCTGCATAGGCTAACTAGCTTTGAGTAAAGGAAAAGTCAACTGCTCATCTCTCTGTGACAGGCGCTCCTTTGGAAACTGGGAGCAAAGAGCCCCATCGGGTCACACTCCTCCCCTTCCCCAGGGACTGGGGGGCTAGTGTGCTCTCTTCCCTGATGGGGATATTCCAAAGGGTGGCTCCCAGGTCCCTGAGAGAAACATTTCTGGGTCTGGAATTGAGCCAGTCTTATTTCGCTTTTCAAAAGATCTACAGACATTTCAAAGAGACAGGGGAAGAACTCACAATAGAAAGTTTTCTACAGTAAATGCTCGAGAGTCAGGAAGGAGTGAGTCACTTCCCTTATTTCTGAAAGGAAGCCTCTTATTTTAAAAGGAGTGTTTGCCTTTACAACAAGTTAGCTGCGAAGAAAAAGAGAAAGAGAGAGGTCTAGAGGGAAGGAGAGAAAGAGAAGCTCTAAGATCACAGGACGCGTGTGACGCGTCATCAACATGAGAGCCTGAAACGGGGGGGGGGGGGGTGACACGTGTTACGTACACCTGCGAGAAATTAGGAGGAGAGGACTCAGGAAAATGAACAGTATTTGGAATAAATGTGGTGGAGGAAGAACCACAGACCACGTTCAGGAACAGGTGAAACTCACTTCCCGTGCTGTGTCGGACGGAGCCCATGCTGCTGACCCAGCGGAGAGCGAGTCACCTCCTGGCACAGCTGGGTGTTGGAGCAGAGGGGCGTCACAATGATGCGGTGATGGTCTATTTATCTGCTGCAGATCCATTTGCCCAAGCTGCCTCAGCTGCTCCGTACATGCTAGAGACATCATTGATGGGTTGTGCCGAAGAAGGCGGTTGGGTCAAACCTGAAAATCATCTGCAGGAGGCTAAAGAAACAACTAAGCTTTTTTGTGTTTTTTGGAGATTTACTTTCTTCCTCTCTCCAATCCAATGCCACAGAAAAAGCAGAGAAATAAGGCACAGCAAAGAGCGACTGGCCTGGGGACTGACCTGAAGTCACCAGCCAAAGCCCTTCTTTTCTCCAGCTACCAATGATTTAGTAATATAATGCCTACGCAGCAGAAATTAGATGGTATCTTTCATGGGCATTTCTAATAAAAACACTTTAAGCTTTGAATTGCAACTCTGGGACATGTTTGGTTGTATTCACAGTCTCTTTTTTAAAAAAATAATAATAATGTCAATGTATTAAGCTATGCTGGCTATTCAAGGCAATCAAAAGAATTGTAGGATCATAGGCCCATGGCCTCGGATAACCGGATATTTGACTTTGTTCCCCTAATCAGCTGTTTCTGCAAGAGATTTCCAAAATGCCCTCATGTTGTACTAGTTTCTAGTGTCTTTTTCTTAAACCTTCAACCATGACAACATCCCAATCCCTGATTGCTTTATTTTCTGGGTTCTGGGGGAGATGTCGATGAACAGCAAATAAAGCAAGCTTAAAGGGCTTAAGATGTTTTCCTAAGATTGTAGACTCTATGCACCACCCCAGCACTCAAGTCCCAAGTCTGAGCTCTAACTGGGGCACGGAAGGCAGGGTACAGAGGGGCGTGTGGCCCTGAACTCTACACCAGCCTCTCGGCTGACATCCCAGCCATGCAGTCTGTCACTCCAGCTGTCTGGCAGGCATCGGCCCTCCGGCCAGAGGCACAGGGAGCCCCTCTCTCCTACAGCCTTGCTCTTGCCTTGGCTCCTAAAGGTTCCTTGACAAAAGTTCTTCCTTTTCTTTTTCTCCAGATAACTAAGTGGTATTAAAAACATGCTCATTTTCTCTCTATTCTATTTATCAAAGAAATTTATTTTATTTTATCGCTCTCCTATTCCAAGAATAGAGACTTTTACTATCCAGATTATTCAGCTGTGTCCAGAGTGAGTATGTTGATAAAAACTTGTAAAGGTGCTTTTATCCCAGGGACCTTCATGGTTCCCTAACACAAACCATTTTGTAAGTGTTCACCTAGATTGAGTAGAAACATCTATTTTAAAATGAGTTCAGGAAAGTCCTCTCAGACTCGATTGACCCAGGGGTTTTCTCCTCACTGGAAGATGACTAGAATTTTAATTAGTCAAATTTCAGGGGTTCGTGACTTACAATCCTTTTCTTACAGCTTCTCTGCGCTAAACATTTCCTTCCACTTGACATGTCAGCTATCTTAGATGTACCCATCAGCCCTTGCTGCGATAACAAACAGCTCACAGTGTCCTTTGTCTGCAGAAAATCATGTACTAAAGAACAGTGTGGTTCTCAAGAGGGCATTTGATTATCCTTCATGTATATGCTCTGCTTGTGGATCAATCAGAAATGCCTTCCAGTTCATTTCAGATGGCTGCCCATTCATTTCTGGGACACAGTGACCACAGAGTGACCACTGATGAGGGTTTACAAACACAGAGATAAGCTGGGTCCTTGTACTGTCCTGATGAATGTTGGTGGCATCCTAAGGAGGTCACCATGGTGACCCACACTGCGCGGGGATCTCTGGCCAGTGCTTGCCTGTTAGGTGTGCTGTCAGTCAGCGCTGAGACCCACAGCTGGGTCTGCCTGACTTCACTCCTGGGCCCTTGCACTGCCCGCTCTGCTGCGTCTCGTGTCCCCCTCCTAGAGTTGTCACAGTGGAGTCAGAGACCTTCCCTTGTCCTCACCACTGACTGGCCACATGGTCATGCTCAGACAATTGAAATTAGTTTCAATATTCAGCGATAAACAGAGCCATGAGGCCAACACTAGACGCTGGACGATGAAATCTGCCTCCACAGAAAAGTCTAAAATACATTTGTTACTCTTTCCGTCTTTCTTTATCTGTACTCCAACTCTGCCGCCTACAGCGTGAGATCAGGAAAGTGACTCAGACTCCGTTCAGCCGGGAGGCACCTTCTGAGGTTGGGACAGTGACAGAGAGCAGACCCTGCTGTCCTCAACCCTAGTGACAGGGTCCTGGTCCCTGTGTCGGCATGCACGCATGCTGGTCACTGCCCTTCTCTGTTTTCTATTGGAAAAAATGACGACCAGATCACAGGGGAGGCATTTCCCTAAATCCATGGGTTTCTTACCGGTGGAATCAGTTAAAGGATATTTTGCAGAGTGAAAGACCCCCTCAGGAGCTTTTCTCTCCTTACTCGGACAATGTCGCTATGATTGGGAAAGGTGCAGGGTCCAGTTCCCCTCTCTGCCACTCCCCAACCCCCCTGGGGCTTGCTCCATGGGAGCCCAGGCTATTATAGACCAGGGTCCAAAGCTAGTGACCCAGAAAATGGGCCAGCTCTGAACACTGGCCTGGGAGCAGACTGCAAAGTGGCATCAATGCAGTGTCCTCCCCAGGGGACCTCCAGCCTCCGCACCGCTCCAGGCAGATACAGGTCATCTGTGCCCTTTGCCCATAATGACTCTGATGTCCCGGCAAACCTCTAGATGGCCTTAGAAGCTCGCGCCAAAGGTTTGGCCTCAGGGAAAGAAAAGAGTCCCGCCCCTATGACTGCCTGTGAGTGCCAGTTTGAGGACATTTCACGATATGCCGTGCTTAATTCCATCGTATATTTCCACTGTTGAACTTCCGCATTCTCTGCGGTGAGGTCAGTTTCCTGTTCCACAATGTGCACTCGACAATTCACACAGTGTCTAGGACAGAGCAGGCTAAATTTTATAAATGTATTTGAGGCAAACATTTCCTAAAAACAAGCACATATACTGAAAGACGTGTCTCAAATTTTGAGCTGGGGCTCTTTCAGTTATGACTGCAGAGTCACCCCATTTTCCCAGCAAGGGAAGAAGGGTCAACCAGTGCCCCATTGCCTTTCCATTTGTGGAAAAAACGAATAGAATTCTCCTACAATTAAGGCTTACAGAAGCATCGGGACAATGTGACGCTCAGAGCATTTGGTCTCACAGCGTGTCTGGGTCTAGGCGGCGTTGAACTTGTCGATCTGTCTGTCTCCACGTGGAATCTAGCAGCTTTGTGCTTCACCTGCCCACGATTCACAGGGACTTCTCTTTAATGTGTGTCCCTGTGCTGTTAAATGGTATATTAGAGTCTTATTTTTTAGGACAAGCTCCTTTTAATCAACAGACTCTGCAAACCATCAGCAGGAAAACAGAGAATCGTGAGGGGGAATCAGTTCTTCCAATTTCATGTTAAAGAAGTAGCATAAAACTGACTCACGGTGAAAAGGGTGCTTTCTCCAGAAAACGACTCCACATACAGCATGCCCACTCCTGAGGTGGTTGGTGACAGGTCAGGGGACTCTGCCAACAATGTGCCAACCTCAGGAGCACAGAGTAGAAATACCCTGCCCTCTCAGGGTTGTGTCTGTGCACCAGAGACCTGGAAGAAAACGTCCCCAATCCTCAAAGGTACTTTCACCACCATCCATTTCAGAGATGACAGATGACGTCAACAAGGCCTGCAGGTTCTAGGGTCAGGCACCCAATACTGGTGCAAATGTTGAGACGTTAGTGTTCTAAGGAGAATATATTGTATCGAATACAATCTAATTAGTTAAAACCAGGTTTTAAGTTTCCAAAGAGATTTTCCTGTAGGTATGTCAAGTTCAAGTTCGTAGAAGATTAGCCCCTGCCCCGATATATGTTACAACCGAGATCAACATAAAGGCACACATGTGACTGAGCAAGTGACTGAGATGTGGGACAGGGGACCCTACCACCCGGACATCAGAGAGAGAGCCGCTCACTGGGACAACCTGCGTCTCCGGAGCCTGCTTCCAATGTGACCACAGCAGGACCAGGTGCCACTGGGCAGGTTTGGGCAGGTAGAGAACCATGTCTTCAAGGAACATGAATGTCCATTGATGTATGAGTTAATATGGCAGGTGCAGGTGGGAGGACAGAGGGTGGCATCTCTCTACTTGCACACTTCTTCATGAGGCCACGGCCCTCCCTACCTACGCCCTCCATGCCCGCCTGTTAATTTCCCGGAAGATGAAAGATAGTCAGGCTGAGATTCCTAGTCCCTGCCTGCCTCCCCAACCTCATAAGCCTGTCCCTCCCCCGTGTCCTCAAAGCCCCCACCCACTGGCCCCCTGAACACCCCAAATGCACTTTGCTCCCCAGAACTTGGCTCCTTTACGCACTAGTCACTCTCTGTCCCTTCCCGGCTGTGACCCACTCACCTTCGGCTTCCAGAGAAGTGGCACCCAGTCAGAGCCGTCGCCGACCTAACAGAACCTCCCCTTCCCTCCGGCGTCCTTGCTTTTCTCTTGTAGCTTCTCACGCTACGGTTCCTTGGAACGGATGCCCCACTCATGCTGTGAGCTCCCTGAGAGCAGGACCACATCCATGTGCCACGACAATACCCGTCTGGGGGCAGGACCACAGTAGCACCCCGTCTAGGGCAGGACCATGTCCATGTGCCACAGCAGCGCCCGTCTGGGGCAGGACCATGGCACTTAGCCATGACACCACCTTGTCTAACACAGCACTGGGAAAATGGTAGGGACTTGGTCAGGTTTTTATTATGTTTCGATGCATCTGTGAATGAGTGATACCCCATGAATAGTGATACCTCCCTACCGCCCACTGCCTGTCTCACATGAGACACTTCAGCCCCCTGCCTCTGGGGAGAGAGGGGGGCTGTGGCTCTCAAGCTCTGAGCCAGCAGGTCCACAGAGCAGCGATGACTCAAGTCCAAGCCCGCTGGGGACAAGCTGTTTGCATCCTGCCTGGCAGGGCAGCTCAGCAATCCAGCCTAAGGAGCACCCCGAGGAGCCAAGTCCCAGATGAGCTGGCCTCCTTAGAAGCACCTCATGGCCCTGCTCTCATTCCTTCAGCCCGGAGGGGTATGGCAAGCACAGCCACCTGCTGTCCCCCGGCATAGGCCTCCCACAGAGAGAGCCTAGGTCTCTGTCATTCTCCTCCTCAGTGTCCTAAGTATCTCACCGCCGTGGCTCCTGTGCTTCTAATGGGAAAAGCCCACACCCACTGGGAAACAGGGACACTTACTGACCTCTACCTACCCTCTGATTGGACGACTTCCTGTTGACCAAGATGCCTGCAGAATGTTCCCCTTACCAGGATGGAACTTTAAACAGATTTCTTTCTGATTTTTCTTAGAGCACTGACTTTTTAAAAACCTTGTGATTGTCACTGCACCTTTGAGATGTACATCTTTTCAAAAGCCTCCTGCTAGTCTTACACCCTTGGGAGTCTTTCTCAAGGACCCGGGAGCAGACCCTCTGAAAGGTCATTATCATGGAAGATGGTAGCCCTGGATGGTTGCCTCAGTGTTAGAGCATCAGCCTAGCGTGTGAAAGTCCCAGTTTCAATTCCCAGCCAGGGCACACAGGAGAAGCACCCATCTGCTTCTCCACCCTTCCCCCTCTCCTTCCTCTCTGTCTCTCTTTTCCCCTCCCGCAGTCCAGGCTCCATTGGAGCAGAGTTGGCCCTGGGCGCTGAGGATGGCTTCATGGCCTCTGCCTCAGGCGCTAGAATGGCTCTGGTTGCAATGGAGCAACAACCCAGATGGGCAGAGCATCGCCCCCTGGTGGGCATGCCAGGTGGACCCTGGTCGGGCACATGTGGGACTCTGTCTCTCTGCCTCCCCGCTTCTCACTTAAGAAAAATACAAAAAAAAAAAAAAAGGAAGATGGCTCCCCACCTCCTGGTCTCTGAGGAAGGGGGAGGGTCTAACTGAATGTCAGAGGGCACCTATTCCACCTGTCCTAAAGACAAGGAAATGTTTCTTTTCCTCTGGGTAAGGCTTGCTGGCACCCACAGGCGGCCCGGTAAGCTCACCCCAGCTCTTAACCCCTCTAGCCCTCAACCTCATGGGAGTCGCACTGAGATTGTGTGCCGGCCTCAACCCCCTATTGCAATAGCCTTGAATAAAGTCTTCCTTACATACATAACAATGCCCAGTGCCATTTTGGCTTTGACGGTACAGAAGATTTTGGAAATTGAGATATCCTCTACAATCCTTAGAAGAACAACAAAGAAAAGGAGCATTTCCATCACAAAAGGAATTGTGTTTGGTTTGTATGAAACAAAAAGAAAGGGGAACCTGAAATTAAAACAGCGTTTGATTTTTTTCTAAATAAACAAAACCTACTCTATCATGTGTGCATGCTCTCAGGATGGCACCAAGTCCACACAGTGAGAATGCAGGACTATGCGGGGGAGCCCTGGTTTGACTTGGGTCTGTCTGTGAGGGAGGAGGGGGCATCCTGAGCAATTTGGGGTCTGAGCACAACCTCTAGCACTCTAGCTGTAGTCCCCAGTGTGACACTTCCAGCACACCACAAGGAACCAGTGAGAACACAGAAAAAGGTCAATACCAGAAGCACAGCCACAGAACAAAAACACAAATAACAAAGCCAGCCGTGAACCTGAGCTAATCCCTTCTCAGAAGCCAAGGGGTTTTCAGCTCCAAAGAGAATTGAAATGGACGAGAAAAAGAATAAAACCAGGGACAGGCTCTGGCTTCCCCACGGGCGATGTCACAGACCACTCAGAGCCACAGGCTTCCTGCCACCTGCCACACCATGATGCACCCATGTCCCTTACCATGAGAATGGCCAGAGCACCCCTGCTGGCTAAACACAGATTTATTCTTGAGCGTAACATGGCCCTGACCTTTCCCGCACTCTGATCACCTGCCTCTGTGATTCGGGGGCTTGCCCCTCCCACGGACAGAGTACAAAAAATCACTCTATGGGCCAGCTTTGGCAGAAAACCCAACAGGAAATATGGCAAATGTATTTTTGGCTTCACAGAATTTCTTTTAAGGCATGGTTATGATTTTACACATAGTTTAAAATAAAGTGTCTATCTCTTGGATATATTTTTGAACATTTAACAACTGGCAAATTGAACTGTAATAAATAAATCAAAGGAAAAACAAAAAATCAAACAAACAAACAAAAATAAACCCTGTGACTATAATTACTCCAAGCAAAATCTATAAGCTTTCCCTTTCATCACTCTCTTAAAACTGACAAACCAGCAACTAGGATATCTGATGCAGTTGGTGAACTGATCTTTAGGAAAAAGGAGTGGCCACTTTCTGTGCACAGAAGTGATGACTGTGACTATGTCCCCGGAAGGTACACTGTGCCCAGACACGAAGGGGTTCACCACATCATGATGTATTGACGGCCCAAACTGAGATGGTGAGCATCAGCGCCTTTCCCACTGCTGTATTTGATCCCCTGTACGGGAGCAGTAGAGCTGGTGGTCACCCTCCTCGCACAGATCAGAAATTTCTTTTTTAAGAGGTCATATGAATAGCCTCAGGGCTCCTCAGATAATGCAGGAACAGACTCATAAACAGAGAGGAAGTATTTGCAAGTCTGCTCACAGCACCGAGCACCTGCTGCTTCCACCCACAGCTAATTCCTTCACCTGTATGGATTCAGGTGGTCCTCAGGGCAGTCCTGGCTGGTGGGGGTGGGGTGGGACTGCTGCTCATCTCAATGACGGGGACTTCACTGCTGGAAGACAGGGAAGCCTGGAGCACAGAGAAGTCACCTGCCCACCGCACCCCAGTGTGGGAAGTGCTGCCCGGAGATCAGATTGCTCTGTTAATCCTCAAGAAATCACGAAAGATGGAAGCACAACCAGAACCCACAGGTCAGGAAGAAAGGTACTGGTCCCGGTGACTTTGCCCTCACCGCACTGGGAAGGACAATGTGTCTGCCTCTCCAGATCACGTCCCGACGGGCCTTGGCCCACCCAGACCTCTTGTCACTGTGGATCATTTCTGAACTAATAAAATGTTCTTTTATTCTTGAGATGATTCTTAGAGAAACATGTATCTTTCTGAGTGGCTGGTACTTCACATTTTGAATCCAAATGCTTCCCCAGGAATTGAATCTTAAAAAGATTAGTAAGCCCATTGACAGTATGTTACATTTAGCACGGCAATAATAAAGGAATGTTATTCACTAAGAATGAATAGTCTTTTCAAAAAGTATACACTTTCACTTTGCACAAACCAAGGGGTGACGAAGCATAGTAAATCAGAGAGCAGGTCTGAGAACCTTTTATTCAGACTTTTATTTTTATCCTTGAAGGAGGAAACCAACAGGAATTATTCAGATGAATCAACAATTAGTAATCTCTTCATTTATATTAATATAGCAACAAGCATGCATTTTATTAATATGTTATGCTTCCCAACTATCAGTGATGTGGGACATAACAAAGTTCCTCTTGTGGTGTTCTTTTCCAAAATTAACTTTGAAGAGATGTGTGTGTGTGTGTGTGTGTGTGTGTGTGTGTGTGTAGGTGATTTATATCAGCGTCAATTAAAAACTTCCTATTTCAATTTTTTTCAAAAATAAAAAGAATTGGCAGGATTATCTTTGGTCTTTTGCCTTTCCATCTGCTTGAAGCATGAAGTATTCATTCAGAGCTGGACCCCCAGGCAAGCAGGGAGGCACAGCAGAGAGAGCCCCTTTGGGGTGGGAAGTCAGAGAGCCAGCTCCTCTCAGTGCAGTTTTGTGTTCTGACCACAAGGCCCACTCTGTGGCAGCTGGCCACCGTCCCCACAGGGTCACTTCGGGAAGGGATTGGGAGGTATTAAAGGGCTTATCAGGACAAGAAGATAATTACCAAATATTCAGTCCATGTGATACAAGCCTGGTGAAGTCAAATAATAAAAATGTCCAGATTATAAATTGTGGGATTTAAACTGTATTTCAAACAATCCAGAGAAAATGAATTGCTTCATCTGCATTTAATCACAACACAATATGCAGTTTTCAATTCTCCTGTAAGTGCACAAACTGATTTCTTCCCCCGAAGAGAGCATTTTCTGAATGAATTATAATGTCTATGCTACATTTAGTCTAAAAAATTAGCATAAATTTTATTTTCTAAGCTCTTCCGTTGTTAATGCCAGAAACCCCATGGTTTCCCTATATTCTAACACTGTAACATAGAAAATGTGGCATTTTAATTAAACCATAATGTCCTCAGAGCCAGAAGTTTACTGGGTAACATTCTGCCTTTGATTTGAGTTCAAATAGCCTGAGCGTCCCAGAAGTGTTCCCATTTATTTCATTAAAGACAATAATGCATTGAAGGGGGTTTTGAAAGCTACTTTAAATGTCTCTTCATGAACACTTTTATTTCTAGCACTTTTAAAAGACATTCAAATGGTTCAAAAAGAAAGCCCCTACCAAAATGGCGGGCGCCTGCTGCTGTCCAAGATACTGACAAAGAGGATGGGTGGAGTTCCTCTAAAATCGTGTGACCATCATGCAAATAACCAGACACAGAAAAACGCTGGCAGAAGTGCGCTTCCAGTGACCCCCTCACAGCCCGCCCAGCTCCGCAGTCTCCCAGCACACAGTGTGAGGCCACGTGAAACGTGTCTCCTCCGTGAAGCGCAGGCCTGAACAGATATTGCCCTATAGAAAGCTTATTGTGGAAACTGTACTGCTAGTCCAATGAGGCTACTACTGCCCCAGGCATATGTAAAAATCATTTAAGAATTTGTTTATGGAAGAGTCTATAAGCCACATAATAAGAAATCAAACTCATTTTTTCCTTGCCCAGGCTTGCTAATCAAAACTCGGTTGTTTGGCTTGATGGTTCTCATTAATCAGTATAGTTAGTTTTATTTTCATGTGTCAGTCTTTGCACACCTCAAAGTCACTCTCCGATGATGAAAATTTTCTGTCTTTATGAATATAGAAAAGAATGTGTTGATGTTTTTGATGGTCACCTCAGAAGCTCGCCTATGTGTCATGTTCCAAATAAAACAGCTCCAGGGGGCAGTATAGCCTCCTAGGGCAATTGCTTTTAAAAAGGCGCTGCTTAGTGTGAAGTGCAATTATAGAAGGTTAATTCGGGATTCATTTTCCAAATATGTAAAGGTAACCAAGTTGTAATATTGGGTGAGACTAGATAGCATTTCTGGAAACATTTTTAAGTTCCTGAACATAGCTTATACCAGGGGTAGTCAACCTTTTTATACCTACCACCCACTTTTGTATCTCTGTTAGTAGTAAAATTTTCTAACTGCCCACCGATCCCACAGTAATGATGATTTATAAAGTAGGAAAGTAACTTTACTTTATAAAATTTATAAAGCAGAGTTATAGCAAGTTAAATTATATAATAATAATTACTTACCAAGTACTTTATGTTGGATTTTCACTAAGTTTGGCAGAATAAAACTTTATAAAACAACTTACTATAGTTAAATCTATCTTTTTATTTATACTTTGGTTGCTACACTACCGCCCACCATGAAAGCTGGAACACCCACCAGTGGGTGGTAGGGACCAGGTTGATTACCATTGGCTTATACAATACCCCTTAATGGGTTTGTCTCACAATAGTACAGAGAATGGATCCAAACCACGCAGTGATACTTAATTATTTTGGAAACCAACAATGTCTAAAATGTTATATAACACTAAGCAAAAAATTATAATGTAAGAATTTTCTCTGACACAATGTTTTATTGTTTTAGTTCCAACAACAATGCTATGTAAAAGAAGAGCAGCAAAAAAATAGAACCCCATCAAAGCTTTCTTTTTTATAAATTAATCAGCCAGGTAGTACAGAGTTGTGAAAATACCCTTTTATTTCTTCAAACCACCCTCTCTAGGAAAGAGTGCTTTATTCTTAAATTGCCAATAGCTTTCTTCTGATCTGAAGTGGAAAAAAAATAATAGATTGAAAGTGAAAGAGGAATTAGGTTTTAAAAAAAGGTGTCGGAAGATGTGAGCAGAGAGAAGCATTTTCTCCCATGCTGGAGAGAAGAAAGGAACAACTACTGTAAGTGACATGATGGAGAGGTATATGGGTAATGAGGGCAATAGTGCACGTCTCACCTCTCGGCCCCCTGTTCTCTGCCTCTGCGTCCCATACCATTTGATTCAGAGCCTTCAGGTTGCTCCGCTTGCTCCTGGCAACCGGACCAGCCCTGCAGTGCTAAGTTAGGAAATGTTCCTACATTGCAATTCATTATGCTTCAGTCCCAGCTGCTACTGTGTTGGCTCCTATCACTAGCCTTGGCAGTCGTATCCCAAAACTATATTTATATAGCTTATGCTTTTTGTGTGTGTGTGGGAATTTGTTTTTGAGGAAAAGTGCATACCTAGTGCTGAAGTTTGATCTGGCCAATAAATCACACCAAATACATGTGGGAACTTGGCTAGTGGTCCCTTAAAAGGGTACAAACAAATCCAGAAAACTAACTGATCTTTGGTCAAGTTCCAAGTAACTTTCTAGACACAAAATTCATCTTCTCGTGATATGAAGAAAAATGAGTGGAGAGTGATGAGACGATAAAAAGAAAATAGAGGAGTAGGAATAGAAAGAAAGGAAAAAGGAGGAAAAGTTGGTGAATGAGAAGGTGAGTAAAGAAAATGTGAGTCTTATTCCATGTTCTTAACAGTCTAATATGCTGGGTATAAAATTATCTGTCTATGATGTTGAGGTCAAGTCTATGACTGAGTTTGATTTAAGGAAATAAATTTTTTGAGCAAACCCTTTCCTAAAAACCTGACATCACATTTCAGTAAGTCATTACTAATATATATGAACATATATGTGTGTTTGTGTGTGTGTGATAAGAGAGACATTAGGAAATTCACCACACTACTATTCTATAACTAATAAGACTATGAAAGAAAGCTAAAAAAAAATAAACATATATTGAAGCAAATAAAAACTGGGGAATTTCACCCCAACAGAACAGTATAGACAAGCTGAAAATCAATGAGCTAATTAAAATCCATCCAACAAAGTTACATGAAGGGCAACAAAGTACATGCAAAGAAAGTAGGAAGAAAGAAATCATAAAAGATAAATATAAATTATAAATAAATTAAAACAGAGAGAAAACCAGCAAAATGAAACTTGGCCTCTTTCAAAACTCCAATAAAACTGATAAACTTTCTATGGTAATGATCAAGAAGAAAAAACAAAGCTCAAATAATCAGCACTGTAAGCGAAAATAGGATCATCTTAATAAAATCTGAACACATTACAAAGATTTTTTTAAAAATATTTTGAACTAATTTATGCCAGTGAATATTTAAAGTTAGATGAAATTGGCCAAGTTTCAGTGAAGTACAATTAACCGAAGCTAATTTAAGAAGAATTAGAAAACCATAGTTGTAAAATGTGCAATGTCCCTACAAATAAAGATATAAGACATTCTAGAAAGAAATTAAAGAACATGTAAGTGTATAAAGGGACAAAATTAAGACTCAATATTTTAAATGTAGCAATTTTCTCCAAAAATGAATCAATAAACTCTTTGAAAAAAATTAAAGAAAAAAAGAAGACATGAAACAACACTAAGTATAGAAGGAAAGCAAAACAAAACAAAAAACCATGATGGGGCTTAGCTGTTCACAGGTGATAAAACTGAGTCTCGGTAAGTAAAACAAGTTGCCTGAAGTCACACAACTAGTCAAAGACGAGACAGAGACAGCAGACCTTGGGATCCACGCTCTTCCCACCCCCTGAATGTGACCTGGTTCCCTATGGGGGAGCCTGTTATAACACTGGGTTCGCTATATCACACCACGTGTCCTTAGCATCCGTTGAGGGCTAGGGGCCCAAGACATGACCTCATATTGAACTACACGTCACCTTCAGAAAGCTTCCTTCCCAATTCCCCAGAAACTGGCCAACACTCTTTCTTTGAAAATCCCAGGAGAGGCTTGATCTACCGACTGGTTCACAATGACAAACCTAATGTGTTCTCTATCCTCGCACAGAACCCGTTTTCTTCATTTTCAGTCAGGAAACCCGGAGACTGGAATTCATTTGGATTTCTATAAAGCAAGCCAATTTCCATCACCCTAGACTGGATCTTACCACACTTAGTCTCCGAACACTTTCCTGCATTAACCTTCAGTAAATGCTGGCCTCAGATCCTGAGAAAGCTAATGTCGTGGGTGAGAAATTATATTCATTACAAACGCATTTATATGCTAAGGTTGATCTTTATAAACCAGTAATTCTACGTGCATATTTAAATGGAGGAAGGGAAGAAAAAGAAGTGGTGAGTTTTCTTTTTAAGGCAGTAAGACTTTTTGGGAGGATAGTATTATATTTCTAAATCATCCAACAATGCCAAACATGTCTAAACAGAGGTGAACAGTTTATTCACAGAGATAACCCACGAATCAGTTACAATTTATTTGCAGGAGCCGTGAGAGGGCCGGAGGCATCCTCCCTGTTCACAATGCCTGATGCCTGAATGTAGTAATCACAGGGTGAGATATTTTGCACACGTGCAGAAAGTGAATATCTTGACTATTGATCGACACACACCTACCCTGCTATGGTTCCACATCAGATTTAACACAACAATAACATATTAGCAAAATGGAATTCATGTTGAAATGCAGCAGAGAGGTAGTTAAGTAGAAGGAATGTCTTTTTAAGCAACAGAAACAGTGCCATTAGGCATTAGAAGAAATTTGGAAAGTCTGAATTTAGCAAGGAATGGCTATGTTTTCTCTACAGCTTTGTAACCTATAAACTATAACACCAATGTTGACTTCTCAGGTGATCATTTTATCACGCTAACAGCTAACACCACCAGAATTACTTCTGGAACTCCCGTTTCCAGACAAAATGAGGACCAGAATTGCCCTCCTCTGTTTTCTGTGAAAGGGGTCGGGCACCACACCTCTGCCCTAAACCCACATGTCCCAGGATTCGGATGTCCCCCATGGCAGAGTCCAGTCATGCCCTCTGAATATATATCTTTCTGATTTTGAGCTAGACTCTCAGGTTGTGGAACCCTTTCTGTCACTGGAGTTTGGGGTCTGGACACACAGAGGTGTGACTGTCAGATGGGAGAGGCTGGGGACAACCGAAGCCAGATTGCTGAGCTAACTTTGGGCCTCGGCACAGGATTTACTATGGGACAAGAAGACTTGAGCACGTAGGGCAGGAGTTCATTCTGGATACGGAGACACCCAGCTCACCACCACTGGCTCATTCTAGCAGAGTCTGGGCTTAAGGGAGAAGGCGGTGACTGTGGAACTAAGAGCTGTTCCTGTGGGACATCCCCTGATTAAATATGATACAGAGAGAAGGGGAATTCCACTCCCACTATGCAAGTACTGTAGCTTGGGGGCATCAGTGAAGTCACTGAACTTACATGGTCATGGGGAAAATGGCAGTATGTCACTCGGGGCCACAGAAATGGTTGCCACCATTACTCCCACATCTGTTGGCTAGGGGGTGCCCCTGCCCTGTGTTCCTCTCAAGCTGTACTTCCTAGGTCATCATTGGAACATCTAGACTTGGTAGCATCAACCCACTGAGGCTGGGTAGCTCAACTGTAATGTGGCTCTGTGGGGTGTTTGAAACTTAGACACAGCTAGCCAGAGACAGCCATACTTGAATGGGCTACATCACGAAATGCTCAATACCGTGGGGCTCAAGCCGGACCTGCTCTACCTGCAAGTAATCACTATTCAAGGCAGAACTCGTCCCTTCACAAGCAAGATGAGCCTGAAGGTGGCAAGGGGATGGTTCTTCAGGTGACCTGAACCTGATGCTGATGACATTATCTTTCTGAACACAGGTAAGAACTTCATGGGATGCTCAGAGCTCTTTATATGAGACAGGGCTTTTCACCGTTGGGTGAGGAGGCCAGGTCTCAGGACGTGGAGTTGGGAATCTCTGTGTTCCCAGCCAGGGACGTGCAGCACTTTAG
Organism: Rhynchonycteris naso; assembly: GCA_037038555.1. Taxonomy (NCBI): domain Eukaryota; kingdom Metazoa; phylum Chordata; class Mammalia; order Chiroptera; family Emballonuridae; genus Rhynchonycteris; species Rhynchonycteris naso. The sequence continues at coordinate 133,647,461 of CM072999.1, read as the reverse complement.
GCTAAACTGATTGGGGAAAGAGTGCTACTTAATTTTGGTGAGTCAATTTTTCTTTGGCAAAACTTCCAATACCACCAGCAAGGGAGATGTGGAGGGGGATATGGGGGAAGAGGGATGCAGTCAGGGTTATCCTAGAAAGAATCTATGTAAAAATTAATTAATTAATTAATTAATTAAATTTAAAAAAACTTTCAACCCCCACAGAAACCACCAGAAATGTATGTACCAGATACTGTCCTGTTCCTGGGCTTTCTGTCCTCCCATGTTCCCTAGGAAGCTGCATATTCCTGGTCTCCCTCGCTCCAAACCTAAACAAACACCTGGACAAACTCCTATAGCCCTCTCGAAGCAGCGGTACGTGTGCAAATAGAAAATCCTTGATTTCAATTATAAAACAAGGGTTGTTCAGTACCTCGGTGCTACCCAGAAATGAAAAGTGCTTTCCCCACATTAGACAGCAAGAACAAACTCCCCTGTCCTCAGTAAATCCCAAAATAGAAGAGCATCCTTACCCAAGTTTACCCTCTGTCGGCGGGTGACCTGCACGTAAACAGATGGCATGACTGTTCTCGTGTCTGGGTATCCAGTAGATACTCGATCACAGAGCGATAGGCACTCCAGGAGGAAGGGATAAATATAGGCTGTTGATTGATCCCCTCCTGTTTAAAGCCTTTACCTTCCAGAGAACATGGCCCATTTACTTGATGGGAAAGTGAAAGATGCCCATATATAGTCTGTACATGCTTTATAGGGGGAATTAAAAGACACTAATTTGAAGGAATAAAAATGCAACCCTTTCTGAAAGGTCTAAATTCAACATGGGACCAAAGAGACGTGTATTCTTGCCAAGAAAATAAATCAATTTAACAGGCAGTAAAACTGGTACCACAGACCATGTATCAAGATGATATCTAGACTGTTCTTTAATCAAAAAATGAAATTTTCTTCAGACTATGGACACTCCCATCCATTTCAGCAATCGTTTGAAGTCTGAATCCAGGAGCCTTTTCCTGACACTCATATACATTTCTGCCCTCGTTTCTGCCTTTCACGGAAGCCCCGAGGCGTCAAGGCCCACGGCTATGCCTGGCTGACAGATTAGGGGACTTCCTGTCCTCGAGAACATTTTCCGACCAGCGTACCATCTTTTCTCATCGCAACATTATCTCCCCTTCGGGCCCACCTGGTGGCCAGCACTGAATTGATAAGCAAATCACAATAAAATATTTCTTACCGATAAGGGTGGTATGAGATCATCTTTTAGGATTTGCTAGCTTGGACTTTTATGGGAGATGAATGCTCCATACAGTCAAATGCGAAGACATGGCTTGGAGGCTGCTGTAGGACCTGACTTTGGTATGCTGGTGAAGTGGTGACAGTGTTAGGAAGCTTGGTCTGAGAGTTTTAACTTCATTTTATCTCAATGTTTGTTCTATTTAAAGTATCAGTTACAAATGGTTTCAAACATTAAATAGTTCTATGGAGCTTGTAACAAAAATAAAACAACAGCAAAGAAACAAACACATTTCTTGTCTCTTATCTTCTCTACTTCACTATTTTCTCCAAAGAAACCACATTCAACCCTCTTAGCTACTACTCCCCTCCCTGATATTTTCAAATTTTACATAGATTTACAAAATACATATTATTTACATATACTTAATCCCCAAATGATATATAATTACATATGTTGGATTTCCAAATTAATATATATAATGTATAATTCATAAATTATATATATATATTATATTACAAGATATTTTCAAATTAAGTATATTATATTACAAGATATATATTAAGCATTATTTACCTCTATCCAGGGAAACAGCTCTTGAACATGACATAAAACGACACTAAGTATAAAGAAAAGACACGATGTGCTTTACTAAGTAAAAAAGAACTTCTGTCCCTGGATTTTTGTTGTTGTTGTTGTTTTTATTCAGTGAGAGGAGAGAAGACAGAGACAAGACTTCCGCATGTGCCCCGACTGGGATCCACTCAGCAAGCCCACCAGGGGGTGACGTTCTGCCCATCTGGGGTTGCTGCTCTATTGCTCGGCAACTGAGCTCTTCTTAGAGCCTGAGGTGGAGACCATGGAGCCTTCCTCAATGCCTGGGGCCAACTCGCTCTAATTGAGCCATGGCTACAGGAGGGAAGGAGAGAGAGAGAGGAGGGGAAGGGGTGGAGAAGCAGATGGTCACTTCTCCTGTGTGCCTGACTGGGAGTTGAACCAGGAATGGAACCCAAGATATCCACACACCAGGTGGACACTCTATTGCTGAGCCAACCTGCTAGGGTGACTGGATTAATTTCTGTTGGGGATCCCCAATAGACAACGTCTGTAGATGTTTCCTTTGGGGGAACATACCTGGACAGGTGGCCCCTGCTGTTAGCCGGCACTGGCCAGGGAGAGAGATGGGAGGTTTACCACCTGAAGTGCAGACTGTACTCAGCACCCACAAGTCCCTCAGCCCCTATGACCCACGACCTCGGTGCCGGACACTGTGTCTGGAACCCTATGCCCACTGAGGCCCCGCCCACACGCCACAATGCCTGGGCCTTCCCATTCTCCTATCTTCCAAGGTGGTGGTGGGGGGGGGATGACCAGTGATTCTTTATAACCCAACAACCCACCATCTCAACTGTCCAGTTCCTGTTTCATTTCACAGATGGTAAACTTGGTGTTTTCTGTTCTTTCTTTTTTTTTTAATCATCTACATGGGTGATTTTTTTAAAAGCAGAGAGATATGTCGTTTTTAGTTTTATCTTTTTAAGCCAGTATAAAACTTGCTATCCATTATAATCTAGTGGTGTTGTTGCTGCTTTTTCCTCCTTCTAAAGCAGCAAATGCACAGCTTTCTTGGTGAAAACATCGATTACATCTAAGCAGGTGCAGGTATGGGCTATGAATCATTTTGCTAATTGGAGCTACAGGAAAAATTCTTTGATACTCGGTCCCTCGGGCTACCCTATTTCCATCAGAAGAACAAAGAGAGATGATCACATTTCTGTAGTGGATTTTTCTGTAATGAGCATCCAGGAAAGATCATTTCCAACTGACCACTAAACCTGTGCAAATAATTTTGTATAAAATTTACTGAAGTGTCTCTCTTAAAGAACTCCTTTCTGCAACAATAACTCCACTGTCATCACGTGTCAGAACCACCGCTCGACTCCTTATACATTACGATGTCTGAAAAGTATGGCTTTAATTGAGTGAAGGTAAAAACTCCCATAACAGGACATGGAATGGCGCGTGAGCTGATGACTGACATATTTCACGCTGACAGTCTGGCTTATGTTCTTTCTGTTGGGATTTCTAGACCAATAATAAATAGTTCTTATTTATTTGAAATTCTGAGATGTAATCATCAGAGATTTATCCTTGTGATTTATTTGAAATTCTGAGATGTAATCATCAGAGATTTATCCTTCAGGTTACAATACACATTTTTTAGGGGAAATATATATTTTTTTAAATTTCAATCTGCCGTGTACTTCTAACTCATGTAACAGCAATGCTATGCTATCTGGTCAGGAAAAAAAATCAAACATAATTGATGTGGAGAGAGAAAGAGGGGGAGAAGGGGGAGAGACAGAGAGAAAGGGAGGGAGAGATGGAGAGAAAAAGAGAGTCACTACAGCAAGTTAAGTTGAGCTTTCTGAGCTTTGCTGCAGGAATCATGACAAAATAATCCATATTTCAGCATTTCTCAGGAAACATAAAGTTTCCTAACTTAAGTCTTGTCAGCCAGAAATCAACGCAACTCCAAACACAGGAAAGATTTCAAATGCTGCGAATCATTTGCTATCTTTTACCTCCTTTGACATGCCATAAACGCTGTGATAACTACAGTTATTCCTGAGGCTTTCCGTTGCTATTGGGGAAACAGGCATTAAGTGAAACGATGTCAAGATAATAAAGAATGAATTATATCTGTGGTTTCATTATGACTGTTCCCTTTTTAATACATCCATTGACTTATTAAGATGTGAAAAATGATATGTTAGGTGATGAAGGAATAACAGAATGACAAGGAGGCAGAAGATAATCAGATACTTTCAAAATGAGAAGTCCAAGTGTGTATTCTGAGCCAGACCCTAACATTTCCCACCAAGCGCACTCCCTCAGTCCATGGTTTTAGTGGCTTCCTCTGCTACTTTTAACCACTGCCAGAGAGAGCATGGGTCGTGAGGGAGCAGGAGAGCGGTATTCTCCTCTGCGTGGGTCCTGGGCCTTGGTCCCACACGTGTTGAGGGTCCACTTACCTCCTCCCACCAGAGTAGGAGGCCCCCAATGCGACCCCCAAGGACTCAACTCCTCAGTCACTCCTCAGGGTTACAAACCTGCAAAAACAATACTACGGGCCACTGTCGCCTTCGGACAAAATATTGCCACGAGGACATGGGATGCGGGCTGGTATATGTGAGTCTGTGACAGGAAGGTGTTCAAATATAAAACTCTACCACTTGGCCAAGCTCTCAAAGACCCCATCCGAGAAACACAGCCCAGAGCGTGGGAACTGCGGGACGAGAGGCGGGGCTTTGCAGAAGTAAACCACGAGTAGGGTGGCCAGACACAGGGTCTGCTGGGGAGGACAGCAGAAGGAGGGAAGAGAGGAGGCCGGGCATGGTAGCAGAAAGAATAGCTGGAAATGGAAACGCCATAATAAAAGTAAACAAATTTAAATAATTCACAGTGCTTTCTAACGCAGCCTATCTGCAGTTGTGTGTCTATTGTGCACTGTTGACCTCTGAATTACACCGCTGACCCTAACGATATTAAACTATATTGCCTACCTAATCCCCCAAGTGCTTGACCCCTAAGCCTTTCTGAGACTGGTTTTCTCCAGTGTAATCACCTCTCCTGAAGTAGGAACATCTGTTTTCTTGCGGAATTCGGGGCAAGCGAAAGAAACAAACATCAAATCACAAAACTCTCTGAAGCCCTGCCATGTCTGCGAGTCAGAAAGAGCTTGAGCTTGATCTTGATGGCTGCTTTTTTAAAACACTTAGTCTTGTGACATGAATCTCTCATCTCTCCCAGGCACACAGAACGCCAGTGGGGGAGGGAGCAGCGCTGGCCTGGTGTCCAGCCAGCCCCCATGGTGCAGCGAGGATGGCCGGCCCTGGAGGGGTCACCTCACACCCACACACGCCCCCCAATTTCCTCCCTGGGCCTGTGGGAACTCACCCTGGTCCTAACCCATTGTCCAGACATCGCCTGCCAACTACACCCGGCGGGCACAGAGTGATGGTTAATGCTATGTGTCCCCTTGGCTGGATCACAGTACCAGATACAGGGTCACAAAGCAATCCAGATGCCATCGTGAAGGAATGTCCCAGATGAGATTCACACTGAGCTCCACAGACTGTGAGTGCAAAGAACTGGCCTCTACAAGGTGGACAAGCCTCATCCAACCAGTTCATGACCTCAAGAGAAAAAGGGTGACCTCCTCCCCAAGGAAGACAGAACTCGGCCGGCAGACAGATGGCCTCCGGGACTGAGCTGCAACATCAGCTCCTCCCAGGGTCGCCAGCTTGCCTGCCTGCCCCACAGATTTGGACTTGTCGGCCTCTTAACCATACCAATCAATTCCTTAAATAAATCTATATACGGAGAGGAATAGAAAAAGAGTCCATACACACACTCACACACTCACCCTGTTTGTTGGCTCTGTTGCCCTGGAGTTTCCTAATATACAGCGAAAGCATAGCTTTCAGCTCTTACATACCTGTCCCTGCCCTCAGGGGAGCCTCACCTGTCAGAGCCTGCCCAGGGTGCTCTGTTGAGTTCCTCCTTGGCCACAATTTGCTCCCAACACTCACATGTTGGCTGCATAGGGGAGCTGAGAAAGGTTCCCACCCAACGCCATCATTTTTACTTGACTGAACTATCACCCAGAGACTGAGTCACTTGCCTGGAGGCCTCCGGTGGGAACCAGCAGAGCAGACCTGAGAACCGTTTCACCTCCAGCCCTGGGCTCTCCCTACAGCCACATGTGACCCTGTCGGTCCCCCTGCCCCTCCCCCCTGCCGGCAGGCCGGCACAGGAATACCTCCACACCCGCAGGCACTGGGTAGCTGGATTCTCAGGGTTTTCCGGCTCTCTGCCCATGTAGCTCCCCTTCAGAGTCCCAGGTGCTGGCTGCTGGGAGTTCAGGGGCAGCAGGAGTGGACATCCACAGGATAACCGGAGCAGAGGGACTTAACAGCATCTGGGAGAGAACACTATGGTCCCCTGGCCGTGGCCCCACTGATCTAACTGGCTGTACTACCAGACACCAAAAGAATGTGCCCGTCAGTGAGAACCACTACCGCAGAAGTGGAAAAGTGAGTGAGAAAGACGAAGACCATGGGGCCCCCTCCACATGGGTCTGATTGTGAGCAGGGCTCCTGGGGTGGACATTGGGCCATCGGTTTGATGATGTGCGCCTCTGGAGCAGCCCAGGCGCACCTGCTCCTCTCCCTCTGTTCTCCTCTAGCGGCCTTTGGGTTCTGACACGAGCTCTGAAGGAGACCTGCCCAAGGTAACAGAACATGGAACCAACCAAAACTGATGTCCAGGTGTCTTCTCAAGAAAACTCATTGGCAAGATAAGCACACCGGTATCCTCATTTCAGCCTCTCATTGGTGTAAGTGCAGTCAGTGTGAGAGTCCCCCCTGAAACATGGGCCAGCACCTTCCCAGGGTAACACTGAACCCAACGCCCCCAGTTCCCTTTAGTGGCAGTATTATGTGGCTGAGGCAAGTTGAAGCAAACCCTTTCCTACAGGGGCTGATCATATTGTCCCAAACGCTCTTATTGGCATCTGAACCATGATAAAGATCAGGCACAATTAAGAAATTAGCAGAAGAGTAGGAGAACAAGATGTCAGCCCTGTGTGTGTGGCCATGCTGGGCTGGAAGATGGAGCTCAGTTTTGGAGCCAACAACAGTGATGCTGACAGGCTAAGGGTCACAGGCTGGAGGGGGATTCGCCGCCTCAGGCACAGGAAGGTATGGGGAACAGGGATGGAGTCAGCACTCACGGAAGGTGCAGGGAGGAGGGGACATCACCATGACCCATGCGTGGGTGGCTGCAGGAGGAGAGAAGTGTGGGACCCAGGCCAGGCAATGACAGCCATCTTTGTCCCATGGGGAAACGCCAGAGAGGGACAGAGACCAGAAACATTGAAGAGTTTTCCTTGGTACCTCCCAGGCAAGCAGAAACACCTCCTTCATGCGGTCCCAGGCAGAACAGTGGACAGAGAGAGAGAGGAAACACTACACGCAGGACATAAGTACCAGTCTAGCAAATTTCCCAAGCATACCAATTTCCAAAGAAAACGCACGATATTATTTTTATATGAGTAAGTCATGGTTTCTTTCATGTAACTTATATAATCTGTGATGTCTCTTAAAGGCCTTATTATCATTCATAACAATGTAGAAGTTTCATGGTTCTAAATCTGTACCTCATCTTGACAGATTTTACAGCTTTTAAAACTATAGTTCTAAATCTTTTTAAGTTCCGCGAGGTGTAAATCTGTATCAATAACAGGCAATCCTGTCAAGATGGCTCAAGGGAAGAAAATGCCTAACTTGGAAAACAAAAAGTTAGCTGAAAAACCCTAATTGTGTGCCTCAGGCTTTTTATAGTTCTGACAAATGGAACTCAAAAGCCCCGCCACTGGTGCTGCAAGAAGAAAACAAGGAGCATTCGGTGAGCTCAGGTGACAAATGACAGCTGGAAATGAGGCTTGGAGCCTGGCCCGCGTGCTGCACAGACCCAGATGGGCAGGAGAGGAAATCCAGACACCGGCGAGGGCCCAGAGGACTATGGGAGACCTAAGCGTCTACAACAGTGACTGCCACAGGAGGGAACGAACACAGACTCCTGAGAAGGAGAGAGAGAGAGAGAAAGGTCAGCCCAATCTCATCTTGAAATTGTTTCCCACCTACCCCCCACCCTCCAACCCTCTGTCCTCGTCATATCAGAAATAGACTTGTTTCATTCCAAAAGAACAATCTAAATGTTACTAGGGTAACCCATAACTTTTTAATTGGTGCCCATGAAGATCATTTCATTCACTCATTCAACCAATCAATCGTAACATCCTCTAAATTAAGTTTAAAAAGAAAGTATATATGGCAGGGGAAAGCAAAAGGTTTATTTTCAAAGCTCAGTGATTCACAAGAACATAATCAAGTCCATGAGTTTGGTCTGCAGACCCGCCTCCCCTGAATGGCCTTTCAGGATAGAGGGGCCTCCCACCCACTGACCGGTGCTTTCCTGCCATTTCCTCATCAAATGTGTTCTGGAGAAGATCTGGTTAAATCATTCCGCTTAACGTGATGCACACTAGGATAGGGTACAGGTAAAAGTAGGGGCGTGAACATCGTCGTATTTGCAGAAGGAAGTGCTAATGGGTGTTTCAAGAGGCAGGTAGGGCAGCAAAGATTTTTGCCCATGAAAAGCTCAGAAAACCTCAAAACACCGTCTATAGATGATAACTCATCTTGAGAATACAGATCATACTTACTAACGAAGTCACTATCCATTTAAACCACGGAACAGGAGGATGGGCTTCTCTAACCCAAGGCTAAAGGTCAAAAGGTGAGTCTGGATTTCTAAGTCACCGCTGCTCCCCACCAAGAACCCTCCTTCTGGAAAAAGCGCAGCGAGCGTTGCCCATGTGGCCACGGTAACCTACTGCCAGCGTGAGAAGAACGCCTGCCCAGGTCACCTGCACACGTTTCCGTGATGTTAACATGGTTTGAACAACCAAAGGGCATCTAAGCAGAGGAAGACTCATTATTTCTGTTTCAAGTAACAATCTAATTCCAGGAGAACCACGGAACAAGAGCAGCAACCACCAAGGCTTGTATCTTTGTGGGCAGACCACAGATTCATCTGAGGGAACTGGGAACTGGGGGGACAGGAGCCAGCAGAGGCATTCAAGCCCATCATTACTATATCTTTCGGGGGCGGTTTGGTGGGAGACGGTGACATGACATTTGCTATTAACATTAAAATAACTATCACCTCTCCCCTTCAAAGCCTTAAAGTCAGAGCCATAACAGCCTATTGAGATTCTGCCTCTCCCCACCAGGTTGTGAGTCATATTCCTTTTAACCTTCACAAGATGGATGGCAGCACTCAATGATCTATGGGGTCTGATGTTCGAAGCCGGGAGAAATGGCTTCACCTTGCACACAGCGGCAACCCTGAGAGGTCAACCCGGCTGCGGGCGGTTAACCATAGGGCCCTGCCCCACCGGGCTGGATTGATAGTGGCAATTCTCACACTCCGGCTGAACCCCGCACCCACAATTTTTTATTATTTAGGAGAACTGTATCAGAAGGATGTCAAGATTTGCATTTTCAGCTGATTTAAGAGTTCATGGAATAAGTCACTGGAATGGAAAAGATGATTGAGGATTAATGCAATGTTTTTGATAGGCTTCTGCCACACACAGCCTCATCCCAACCCAAACAACACGAGGACAGTGGAATAGGAGAATGAGAAGGATTCGAAATTTAACCTGCGGCAGATTCTTTGAGACACCAAGTTCCCCAGACCCTATCCCACCCTGCACTGCCAAGCAGCAGCGGATGTAAAAATGTCTCTTATGACCAGCGAGTGTTTAACTCAGCCAGCCCATTACATTAATTGTATTATCTGCTTAAATCACTAATCTATTTAGGGATGAACGAGAAAAACCATCTCTCTGTTGATATTCTGGCCCCTGGCCAATTCAATCAATAAGAATCTCGGTGTCTTAACCATGAGGACAAACCTCATGCTTATCCAGGATAAAGGTCATTAATTAAAATCATTATTCCAAGATTTCCTCCCTCCAAACAAAAGGCATTCTATAATTCACACTCATTGATGTTTAACATCAAATACTAATCAGGAAATTCTCTTCTCCTTTCACTCTGCTTTTGGGGTTCTGTTTCCCTAAATGGTCCTGTTTCTTGTTGTGGGGTCCACTTCAGATAACCATCCTTGATTGCCTATTTTTGGGGTTTTTGTGTGTGTGTTTTTCTTTTTCCTGAAGTGAGAAGCGGGGAGGCAGACAGACAGACTCCTGCATGTGCACAATTGGGATCCACCTGGCATGCCCACCAGGGGGCGATGCTCTGCCCATCTGGGGTGTTGCTCCATTGCAACCAGAGCCATTTTAGCATCTGAGGCAGAGGTCATGGAGCCATCCTCAGCGTCCGGGACAACTTTGCTCCAATGGAGCCTTAGCTGCAGAAGGGGAAGAGAGAGATGGAGAGAAAGAAGAGGGGGAAGGTGGAGAAGCAGATAGGCGCCTCTCCTGTGTGCCCTGGCCCAGACTTCCACACACCGGACCGACGCTTTACAGCTGAGCCAACCAGCCAGGGCCACTTTAGGTGTGTTTTAATGCATTTGATTCACCTGTCATGACAACATACACCTCATATGCATCTTAGTTGCTATTGCTGCTGTAACAAATTCACGCAAACTCAGCTACTTAAAATATTGCAGGTTTATTATCTCACAGCTTCTATAGGTCAGAAGTCAGGAATGAGTTGGCTGGGTCCTGTGCCTAAAAGTCTCACAAGGCTGAGGCTCTGAAGAAGAGTCAGAGCTCATTCAGGTTGTTGGCAGCTCCTTGTGAGTGTAGGACTGAGGTCTCTATTTCCTGGCTAGCTAACAGCCTGGGGCTGGTATTTGCTTCTAGAAGCCGCCTACATCCTGCCTAATTACATTAAATGTGAACAAGTTAAACAATCCAATTGAACTGGGTAAGCAAAATAAGATCCAACTATATGCTGTCTACAGGAGACACACACTACTCTCAAAGATACAAATAGGCTGGAAATAAAAGAATGGAAAGTAGATATATTAACAAGTATTAGAAATATGGAATGGCTATACTAATACCAAACAAACAAACAAAAAAGAATTTAAGCAAGAATGTTGCTAGATATAAAGGTAGACATTTTATAATGATAAAAAGGTCATTCCATCAGGAGGTTGTTAGAAACATGGTGCCTCAAAATGCATAAAACATAAGCTAATAGAACTGAGGGTAACCACTGACAATTCAACAGTAACAGTTGGAGACATCAATACCTTATTTTCATTAACGGTAGGGCAATTAGGCAGATAATCAACAAGGACACAAATAACTTGAACAATATACAAACAAGACATAACAGCCATCTATCAGTAATTCACACACACAAAAAAGAAAATTCTTCTGAAGAGCGCATAAAATAGTCTACAGAATACTCCACCGAAGCCATAAAATAATCCTCAATATATTTCAAGGAATAGAAATTGTGCAAAGTAAATTTTCCAATCCCAAGGGAGTGACATTCGAAATTAATAACAGAAAGAAATTTGGGGAATTAACAAATGGGTGGAAGTAAGAAAAATTTGCCTCCTACTCTTCTACAGTTGCTGACTGCCGAAATGAGTCAGTTTTAGTACGGCTACATTTTGCAACTCTTGGTAAATAAAGTGTATTAGACTCCTGGTGCACATAGCCAGCTTTTGGGTAGGAAGAAGGCCATGGAGAAGTGAGGTTCCACCTCTGATGTAACAGACTCAAGGTGAGCCAGAAAAGAGAGAATGTTTAGTGGCCTATCTTGACCCTTTAGCTTTTCCTGAATAAGCCCCTGATGTTGGGGGATCTGGCTGTCACCCAAGAAATGTCTCCACCACCATGTACCACTTGCCACCCTCATCCCAGAGAGAAAGACTGGACCCCAGGGTGGGAGTAGAGGGTAGACAGACGATTGGTGCCAATATTTCCTAAGAGACTCTGAGAAATGGATCTCTTTCTTAAGAACCGCCTGGTATGACATGTAGTTAATTAAGCACTAAAAAAGTACTTATTTTGATTGGCTTAAGTGGAAGGATAAGAAGGGAATTCAGATATTTAAGAAGGAATTTGGACATTTGGAAGAGGGCTTTGGCAAACTGCAAGCAATGGAGCACAGACCGCAAGGTGAGGAGAAAGTGGCCATGTGCTGTTTGAGAACTTTTTCTCTCTCTCTTTTTTTTAGTGTTGATGGAACTGGGTACACTTTAATACTTTTGTTTAAAAGTCCAGTCGTATTGCATAATGGCGGAAGAATATGACAGACTTTTTGTTTTAATTACACCCATATTAGGTACCACAATATTGTAGGGGAGAAACAACCCTCTCTCTTCCTAAGTTCTTTGGCGGGAACCCTACAGAAGACTGACTAAAAACAGATTAATATGAGAAATAGGAGTTTTTTGTTTGTTTGTTTTTCTCTCTAGTTTCTTTTTTTATTCTTTTTTTTTCTTTGACAAATTCAGCTTTGCTCATAGATATATTTTTCAATTCTTATTTTTCAACTCCAGTTTACATTCAGCACTATTTTGTATTCATTTCAGGTGTGTGACATAGTGGTTAGACATCATATACTTTACAAAGTGTGGCTCCCGATATTACCAGTGCCCACCGGGCACCATGCAGAGTGATTGCGCCCTGCATAGTGATTGATTACTGCATTATTGATGCGGCACTCTACACGCCTGTGACGGTTCTGAAATGACCAGTTTGTACTTCTAAGTTCCTTCCCCTTTTCCACCCAGTCTCCCAACCCCCTCCCCCTGCAACCATCAGTCTGTTTTAAGTTGTATTTTTAATTCAATTAAAAAAATTATTTTTTCAATTATAGGTGACATTCCATATGATGTTAGTTTCAGGTGTACGGCACAGTAGTTCAACGTTTATGTAACCCTATGAAGTGATCCTCCTGGTGAAGCCTACTATCCCCCTGACACCGTACGCCGTTACTACAACACTATTGACGATATTCCATCTGCTGCGCTCTACGTCCTGCGACTATTCTGCAGCTACTGATTTCCTCTTCTTAATCCCTTTACCTTTTTATTTGCCCATCCCCCAATCCTCTTTCCCCCGTATCCTGAAAACCGCCCATTTGGGTGTCAGTTTGACCACGATCGGGCTGTTTCTCTCGGGTGACATATCACCCGTACCTGTTTGGGATCCTGAGCATGTCTGGAAATTTCCGACCTAACTAGAGATCCCGACAGGCCAGACAAATAAGCTCCTTCTCCTTCCCACAGTTTATTCCTGGCCGGTACCAGGAAGACCCTTTAGATATATCCCTTCTTTGCAGCCATTTACCATTCTTTACTTTTTTTTGCTTGTGGCCTTCATTTCTGCACAACTTCCCACTCCATGTAACTTTTATGATTCCACTCATATCGGCAGTGGCTGCCACTCTCCCACTGTTAGCTTCATTGGACTACCTAGGCAATAAAAATGGAAAATAATTCACCTAGCAGCCCAGAGTTCTGTCCCCCTCCCAAATCCTCCTTCATTGGCAGCTGCAGCTCTGGACATTTGGAAAAAATTTGTATTTTCCTGATTATATCTCTGCCATCCAAATTGAGAGATCATGCAAAGTCAGCCTGTGGGTATTACCCAGGCAACAGCACAGGGAGTCTTTCTGTGCCGCCTCGGCCCCTGGTGACTCCTGGGCAACATTCTCCCTGTCACGCAAACTCTCTGCTACCTAATTAAAAAAGGGAGTCGATATTGACTTTCTTTAAAAGTCCACTTTTCAGGGTGGATTTTTTTTTAATTCTTGCTGCTATAAGGTAATCATTTAGAAACATTTGGGGACTTCCCTGAAGACATTTAAATACATAGCCTACAGCAGTCCTGTCTAAGGACATTCGTGGTGCCAGCCACATAGGCAATTAACTTGTCTAGTGGCTACATTATAAAGACAGATAAGAAACAGGTAAAATTAACTTTGATCACGCATTTTATGTAACCTGATGTGCCCCAAGTATTGCCACTCAACATGCAACTGATAAAAATATTAATTGTTAATTTCCATTCTTTTTTCATAGCGAGTCTTGGAAATTCAGTGTATATTTTTCACCTAAAGTGCATCTCAATGGGGACTAGCTGCTCTTCAAGTGCTCCACAGCCCCCTGTGGCCAGCAGCCACCACAAGGAACAGCACACCTCTGTAGGGACAGGCTTCTGTAAATAGACTCAGAACTCTGCATCAGCAGCAACTGACGGTGCGGGCCCAGAGCCAGATCCGGGGGACTCTATGCACAGTGCAAAACAAGCAACTTCCCCTTGGTTTACACCCAATTCCCATATTTCAGGGGAACTGGGAGCTTTTTATAACCACCCTCCTGGCAGTAGGTGAAGATCTAGAATTTTCTAAAAACCAAACTTCAGAGGCACAAACCTGCTCATGTTTCTAGGGTAGTAGTTGGGAAACAGGAGAGAACAGTAGGGCTTGAGGCAGGGTAAGAAGGCAGGATTGGGGACGTGGAAGTTGAGGACCACAGGTCGTCATGTAAGTCCCGACAGCTGCTGTTCTTCTTCACAAATTTTACCTCTGTGAGTTACATAAACTTTACTGTTCTTGGCCTTGCAAGGGGTGAAAAAACAATTTCATGGAAATATGTATGATGGACAATCTTATGAAAAAATGAGAACAGTTTTTTGAGTACCATCACTTTCCACTGGGCACACAACACCTGGTCAAATGCCCTGCAGGTTGCCTCAGGATGTGGATGAACTGTCACAGTTGATTTCTGTGTATAGATATCTGTCCAGATGGAAGGATTCTGAAATCTTTTTGCTGAGCAGGGGCTGGCTTCCCACTTCTCTGAGGACAGCTGTGAGGAACTCTACTGTCCACTGACAAGAACGAGACCCATAGTCAGTGCCAGGAGCCCCAGCTGACACAGGTAGCCCCTGGCACAATCAGCACATGTCAGGGCTGTTCACGAGACAGCATCATGCGAGAACACAGAAAAGAGGGGAGACGCCTGGCTCAACCACTTACTCTCAGATGAATCCCATCTCTGCTAGAACATTACAGAAACTCTTCTTTTAAGGTCAATATTACCTTTAATGTTTCTTTTTTTTCTCTTACTTTGTTACTAGTTTTATCATTTCCTGCAGCATGATTTACTAGGACCATTATATAACCAGACCTTTTGGTTAAGTACTTTTGGCAATTACCTATCTATAATGGTCAAATAAACTGAGTTTTTCTTTATTTACCAGACTAATCGACAGGGCTGAGGTTTCTGGTTTTCCAGCAGCCATGATATCGGTGGGCTTTTTTACACTTCACCTGGACCCACCTGTCAACTATTACTGAGTCTCCTCTCCAGTACCTCACCTACATTCATCCTCTGTGCATCTTCAAGTGACAACCTTAGCTGCCAGTTCTTCCCGACCCCTTCCTGGATAACCCGTCTGTCACTAAAGACAGCATGTTCCAAAATCACACTTAGGCTTTCCACAGCCAATGAGGTTGGAGTCGTTATAGAATTAGACCATCTGCTGTTCTCTCCGCTGATTAAATGGGAGGAAGGTGATGAAAATGGAGCAGGCTGCAGGAAAAGTACCTTCACCTCGCTGACCGTGGTGTGCACGTGCCAGCCGTGATGGACGCCACCTGGAATAAATTCTCCCAAGGACTCAGAGCCTAGACCACGTGCAAACAAGTGGAAATGACCACTCTGCTGATCATCTCTTTCCTCTCTCTGCCTGAAGTGCTAACGGCGCACAAGCTGCCATGGAAGAGAGGTGGGAGTCACCTCACTGAACGAGGGGAGGGTTGCTCTCACGAGCACCGTCCTTCTGCTGTGCTAGGAGAGGGACACGTCCCTACACCCTGATGAGCCCTGTCCCACCCCACACCCCCACTCAGGACACACACTGGATAGAAAGAAGAGCCCTCATTTTTCCATCAGGATATGTTACAGAATCGAGGTGCTTCCGACCCTTGGCCCCGCGCCCTGCTATGCCCACAGTCCAATGCACACAGTCTCTGGTCTCCACAGCCCCACCATCCCCACTGAGCCCATGGCATGCCATCGAAGCCAGGCACAGTCACACTGGCGAAACTCGGCTTCCAGGCCACGGAAGGGATGCCCTGCAGAGGCCGAGGGGGCTGTCCTAGGGAGCATCTAGCCACTCGCCATGCAGCATGGGCTCCTGAGCACGACCCAGCAGGCACAGAGCACCCCAGCCACTCGGGCTACCTCTGCACAGCCTGAAACGTCACCTGGTCGTTGTGTCCATTGGCGGAGCCAAATGGCCCCAAACCTTGTCCCCTGGCTTGGCCTTTTATTCCAAGAAGCAATGAGATGTGCAGGAAGACATCTCCATGGCTGGAACCAGGACAGAAAGACACCGCCCAGCCACTCGCAAGAGAAGGCACAGTGAGAACTGCTGCAGACCCCTCTCTAGCCCAGTCCGCGCCACACACACCCACAGGTGTGGGGTTTCTCAGCTCTGGGGACGCAGTGCGGGAGCCACACAAACCAAGTAGCCCAGTTCTTGAACCGGCCAGAGACAAACTGAACTCCTATGATGGTGCCCTGCCTGGTTCTTCTCTGCACAGCTGTTTCAGCCCCTGTCCGGCTCACGTGGTCACTGACAGTAAGAAGAACTCCCAGTGGACGAAGAAGAGCACAGGGACAGCTGAAAGGGACGCAGAGAGCGGGCCCATGTCCAGCGGGTGCTTCCTCTGCCTACTTCCTTTAGTGGACGCGTCCAATCCTCACAACAACCAAGGGATTGCCTTGCTTTTGGGTAGAATTTGTCTTCAATACTTGCATTTTTTATTTAGACTGACAGTGAATTCAAAAACAGAATCCAAGTTTTTACAAACTGGTGACCGGCTAGTTGGCCGCATTTTTCAAACATGTTTATTGAGGCAGAGTCATGGGTGTTTTGTTTTGTTTTTAATTTATTTTATTTAATTTGAATACCCTTAAGCAAATTTTTTCATTCTCCGGTCTTCCACAACTGGTAACCCTTCCTGCAACCCAACATGGGGCCCCAATGGCCAAGTATTTAGGTTCAAATACACATTCTTGTCAAGCCCTATACACATGAACCTGTCACTTCTGCCTAGTTATAAGAACAACTCTCGAATAAATCAAAGATTCTGGGAAGTGTTTTCATTTCCACCAGTTTAAGCCATTTTTAAACCATTTCTCCCTTCAAATTTCTAATGTAGCTATCAAGCACATACCTTTTGGTCAGCAAAAAATAATAGTTCAATTCTAGGACTGAAATCTTAAAAATTGGCAAAAACACATTATTATTAGAAATATATCATGAAGCTTAATGTCTTTATTAAAATCTTTAATAAAAATTGAACATTAGGGGGGATGGCAAGATGGCGACGGAGTAGGCAGATGTACCAACTTCCAACTCCCAGAACCAAAGTGGATTATACTTAATTTTAAGAACCATCATCTGGATAAACCAACTTTGAACTAAACTAAGTGGACTCTTCAACCCAGGAACACAGAAGAAGCCACATTGAGACTGGTAGGAATAGCGAAAACGCGAAGAGGGCTGCTCAGTACCCCAGAGCAAACAGCAGCCTGGAGAGACCCGTATGGAGGGAGGAGAGTTTGGCGGGGAGGGAGGGACCTGGGTCCCAGGAACAAAGCCCCAGCCTGCAGTCCCAGAGCCTAGAAGAGGCATTTGGACAGTATTGAGCTGTGAAACAAGTGAGAATACTGTTTGTGAGAAAGAGACAGTTTTCTCAGACCCAAGATTCTTCTTAAAGGGACAGCACAGAAAACCTCTCTCACAACCACGCACCCGGGGCTCCGGGGAACAGGGACAGAAGAGAAGACCAGAGCAGCGGGAACAGAGTGTGGACTGGAAGGCACAAAGAGAAACACTCTGAGGGACAGCCACCCTAACCCCTGGGCTGAGTCATTTCCCTAATCAAAAACGAATATTTCCCCTGGAACTAGAAATACCAGCAAAGCGAGACAGGACACCAGCCAAACAAGCTCTCCCACGGCAATTAGAGCAGAGCTGCTTAGATGGAGGGAGCTTCCAGGACTACAATATAGAGTGTTAGGGTCTGAGCTGCAGTGCACCCACCCACACTGCTGAGGGCTCGCTGGAGGGACGGTGGTGGGACGCTGAAACGTGGTTCTGTTGGCGGGGGGCGGAGGCCCAGCCAGAGTGAAATCGGTCTAGCTCAGCAGGGATGGAGAGGACGTGCAAAAGTGGTCCGGCAGCTGCAGGTCTGCCTGCAGCCCCACCTGCGGGGGAAAGCAGAAGGCCAGGAACAGGCAGAGATCTGCTCTGCGACCCTGGACCTTGTGCAAGCCGGCCCTGACCGCAGGGCAGGGCTAGGACCAGGGACAGGCAACAGCATTCGGCTGAGCACACGCCAGCAGACCCACCAGGCCTGATAAACCACGGTTTGCGATCCTGCACAGGCAGGCACTGGCCTCGGGGGAGGGGCTAAAGCTTCAGACGAGTGGAGGCTCACAGATGAGGGCACATCAGCAGCCCCGTCCAACCCAAGAAACTGTGGCGAGCAGGCACTGACCGCGGGGGCTGGGTGGAAGGCCAAGAACAGGCTGGGTCCGCAGCTGAGCAAAGGTGCTCACCTCTACCCTTGGTGCTAAGGCTTGTGGCTTGAGTACAGTGCACAACCCAACCTGTGGGGGCAAAGCGAAGGTCCAGGCAGGCTGAGGCTTGTAGAGACGAGCACCAGAACACAGCCCCTCCCACGGAGAGGCGGAAATCACATCAACAGCCGCAGTGGGCCGGCGCTGGCAACACTCCTAGGCAGGGGCAGAGAGGGTGGCGGGCCTGCAGACAGACCACATCTAGAGAACAGAAAGGCAGCACCCATTAGACTCCATGGCCACAACCGTCTTATACACAGACAAAATGGGCAGGCAGAGAAATGCAACCCAAATGAATCAAGAGAAATCCCCAGAGAAGGACCTGAATGAACCAGATATAACCAAAATACCAGATGCAGAATTTTTTATAATTTTTTTTTATTTTATTTTATTCATTTTAGAGAGGAGACACAGAGTGAGAGAGAGAGAGAGAGAAAGGAGGGAGGAGCTGGAAGATCAACTCCCATATGTGCCTTGACCAGACCAGTGCAGGTTTTTCTGAACTGGCGACCTCAGTGTTCCCAGGTCGATGCTTTATCCACTGCGCCACCACAGGTCAGGCTACCAGATGCAGAATTAAAATAATGATAGTATGTTCAAAGAAATTAGAGCAACGATGGATAGTCATTACGAACACCTAAATAAAGAGATAATAAGTATAAAAAACGAAATTGAAATAATAAAAATCAGAAAGAAATGACAAATACAATATCAGAACTGAAGACCACAATGGAAGGAATTAAAAGCAGGATGGATGACGCTGAGGATCGAATTAGTGAGTTAGAGGACACAATAAACAAAGGCACAGAAGCAGAGCAGAAAAAAGGAAAGAGACTCAAAAAATCTGAGAAAACTCTAAGGGAGCTCTGTGACAACACGAAGAGAAATAACATTCGCATCATAGGGGTTCCTGAAGAAGAGGAGAGAGAACAAGAAATCGAAACTTTGTTCAATCAAATCATAGCAGAAAACTTCCCTAAATTAACGCTGGAAAACATTTCACACATTCAAGAAGCACAGAGAACTCCATTAAAGAGAAACCCAAAGAAATCTACATTAAGACACATCATAGTTAAAATACCAAAGCTAAGGGATAAAGAGAAAATTTTAAAAGCTGCTAGGGAAAAAAAGGCTATCACCTACAAAGGAGCCCCGATAAGGATGACATCAGACTTCTCAACAGAAACACTTGAGGCCAGAAGGGAATGGCAAGATATAATCAAAGTAATGCAGAACAAGAACCTACAACCAAGACTACTCTATCCAGCAAGGCTAACGTTTAAAATTGAAGGAGAAATAAAGAGCTTCCCAGACGAAAAAAGCCTCAAGAAATTCATTAAAATCAAACCAATTCTTCAAGAGATACTAAAGGGCCAGTTGTGAACAGTTCAAAGGGAGGAAAGAATATAGCAAAAGAAGAATACAGCTTTAAAGAATAAAATGGCAATAAACAACTACATATCAATAATAACCTTAAATGTAAATGGATTAAATGATCCAATCAAAAGACATAGGGTAGCTGCGTGGATAAATAAACAGGACCCATACATATGCTGTCTATAAGAGACACACCTTAAAACAAAGGTAAAAGGATGGAAAATATATTTCATGCAAATGGAAATGAAAAAAAAGCCAGGGTAGCAATACTTATATCTGATAAAATGGACTTTAAAACAAAGGCTGTAGTAAGAGATAAAGAAGGACACTACATAATGATAAAGGGAACAATTCAACAGGAAGATATAACTATTATAAATATCTACGCACCAATTATAGGAGCCCAGACATACATAAAGCAGACTTTGATGGATATAAAGGGCGAGATTAACAGCAATACTATCATAGTAGGGGATTTCAATACCCCACTAACTTCACTGGATAGATCCTCAAGAAAGAAAATTAATAAAGAAATAGCAGATTTAAAGGATACACTAGATTAACTCAATTTAATAGATATCTTCAGAACTTTTCACCCTAAAGCAGTAGAATATACATTCTTCTCAAGCGCTCATGGTACATTTTCTAGGATAGACCACATGTTAGGACACAATAATGGTCTCAATAAATTTAGAAAGATTGAAATCATATCAAGCATTTTCTCTGATCACAATGCCATGAAACTAGAAATTAACCACAAAAGAAACACTGAAAAGTACTCAAACACTTGGAAACTAAATAGCATGATATTAAATAATGAATAGATTAACAAGGAGATCAAAGAAGAAATAAAAACTTTCTAGAAATGAATGAAAATGAGCATACATCAATTCAAAATTTATGGGACACAGCAAAAGCAGTACTGAGAGGGAAGTTCATTGCACTGCAGGCATACCAAAAGAAGCTAGAAAAAGCTCAAATAAGCAACCCTACCCTGCATCTAAAAGAACTAGAAAAACAACAGCAAATAAATCCCAGGACCAGTAGAAGGAAGGAAATAATAAAGATCAGAACAGAAATAAATGACATAGAGGCTAAGGAAACAATACAGAGGATCAATGAAACCAGGAGCTGGTTCTTTGAAAAGGTAAACAAGATAGATAAACATTTAACTAGACTCACCAAGAAAAAAAGAGAGAGGACTCAAATAAATAAAATTAGAAATGAGAGTGGAGAAATAACAACTGACACAGCAGAAATACAAAGCATTGTAAGAAAATACTATGAAGAACTATATGCCAAAAAATTAGACAATCTCGGTGAAATAGACAAATTTCTTGAATCATATAACCTTCCAAAAATCAATCTGGAAGAATCAGAACACCTAAACAGACCAATTACAACAAATGAGATTGAAACAGTTATCAATAAACTCCCAAAAAAGAAAAGTCCTGGGCTTGATGGCTTCACAAGTGAATGCTACCAAAAATTCAAAGAAGAACTAACTCCTATCCTCCTCAAGCTATTTCAAAAAATTCAAGAGGAAGAAAGACTTCCAAACTGCCTTTTGACCCAGCTATCCCACTTTTAGGAATATACCCTAAGAGCACCATAGAACTGTTCGAAAAGAAGAAATGTGCCCCCATGTTCGTGGCAGCATTGTTCACAATAGAAAGATCTGGAAACTGCCCAAGTGTCCGTCAGAGGACAAGTGGATTCAAAAAGCTTTGGTACATATATACTATGGAATACTAATCAGACATAAGAAATGATGACATCGGATCATTTACAACAAAATGGATGTACCTTGATAACATTATACGGAGTAAAATAAGTAAAACAGAAGAAAACTGAGAACAGCATGATTTCATACATAGGTGGGACATAAAAGTGAGACTATGAGACATGGACAACAGTGTGGTGGTTACGGGGTGGGGGGAAGGAGAAGAGGGTCAGAGACGGGGATGGGAGGGGCACAAAGAAAACCAGATAGTAGGTGACAGAGGACAATTTAACTTTGGGTGATGAGTATGCAACATAATTGAATAAGATAACCTGGAGATGTTTTCTTTGAACATATGTACCCTGATTTATTAATGTACCCCATTGAAATTAATAAAAAATAAAAAAATTGAACATTAGTTAACAGGTACTTACTTTTAAAAGTCATAAAAAATGCATTAACTAATTTATAGCTTTCTTCATTGTTTTGCCCATTTTAGATTTTTATACTTATAACCCTTCTATATTCTGGGTCTTTATTTAAAGTTATCAACTCAGCTAACATTCATCTACAGAGAATATGTGAATCATAAAAGATTCAGGATTTATTAATAAATCCATAATGCCCCTGTAATGATATCTTTTCCTATTCCGATTATTAAAAGCAGTCCGACTTCTTTTCATTTTTAGCTGTTGGCGGAAAACGTCTTGCTGAATGTGTATTTCTGTCTCAAATGGGAAAACTGAGTTTCCCAGGAAGACTGAACTTGCCCCTGGGACCTGGATTAAATCCACCTGTTTCATTGTGAGCCCCGAAACCAAGGGTGGCCAGGAGGTCACAGCTGAAGAAGCCGGAGCTGGAGAACCGAGTCCGGAGGGTGAGTGACATGGGAGGGAGGGCATGGGGACTCTGGCTGCAGCCTGGCCCAAGTGCAGAGCCAGAACACAGAGCCAGCAGGACACAGGAGGTGGACGTGAAGGGCAGGAGACGTTTATGGAACGGCACCACGTGCCTTGCCGGTGGGTGCTGGGAGTCAGCCACCCCTGAAGCCTTTTCCCAGCCTTAGTCCGAAGCCCGTCTGGAGCAAGCAACAAGCCAGTGCCAGGTGGGGCAGGAACTCACAGAGGCTACAGGTAAAGCTCGGAGAGTGACCAGACTCCCACCCAACAGTCCCAGCACAGGTGATGTTCAAGAGGTTGTGTTCTTGAGGGCTGGAAAAAATGTCATTTCTCCAGTCTTGTGAGAAGTACATCTTCCCATGCCCAATGGTTCACAATCAGATTGCCATGAGACTTAGTGAGTCCCATGAAACAATTGAACAACTAAGTCTGGTAATAAAAACAATGATATTGTTAATTATCAAGTCTCTGCGACACAAACCTTTTATTTTAACTGCCTTTCTTAACCACAGTATTGCCACAGACCATCTGTGGTTTGGGACAGCTCTGGTTTACATAATCTGTGTGTATTTGCAGGTTACAGTGTGGCCTACCTTTGCTTCTCCCTTGTGTAAATATCACCTATCCTCGGGTCTTAATAAGGTGGTGCTTGTTTTCCAAACCAGTGGTTAGAATGAACAGTTCAAGAATGAGAAGAGCTGAATGTTTATCTGGCCAGTACTGTATTGGGCTGGAACCAGAGGGCCAAGGCCAGGTCATCTTCCAACCATGTTCCCTCAGAGGACGTGGCTGTTGCCAATCTGCAGTCCAGCTGTTTCCACAAGGTTCTCTGTCGGCAAGGCCACCACCAGGACAAAGGGAACTTCCTCTCTGTATGCCACACCCCCGGTGGGAGCTGTCACTCCTACCATGGTTAGAAGACAACTTAGCTTTTCTTCGTAATGCATTTAACTTTGTCCTTGAGTTAGTCACTTCAGCTCTTCTGAGATACAGGAATAGCAACAGGTGACATTTCTGTAATGTTATGAGGTGCCAGGCACTGCTCTGGGCCTTAATACTCACGAGTGCCCTGAGCCGTTGGTGCCATGACTGCCAGCCATCCACAGACAAGGGGGCAGAGCTGAGACACATGATACGGCATGCCAGAACCGGTCACTCAGCTCCAGACTGATGCTCCCCAAACGTTCTCTCCTTTTACAGAACAACGATGACAATGAAGAAAACAGCAAAGAGCCTTGAAGACGACTGCCGGAACCATGCCCTGGTCCCCAGCAGACTGTGTGCCAGGGCTCTGGGCTGTAACCGTCTGGTAGGTGACACCAGCCTCCCGACCCATGTCCCTGATGAAGTGGGGGGGGTCCTTTCTTTCGGCCCTAAATTGTATGCCTAAAAAACCCACAAGTAATACATGAGCAACATCAGTGAAGCAGCTGCTTCAGGGAAGGTTGTGCTCTGAAGTAGGCATCAAGGCACCCCCTACAAAACAGCATCACATGAGCAATCATAGCTTAAACAGTCACCTACCTCTGATCGCATTACACACTGAACTGATCTCAGAGGAAGAGTCAATAAGACGAAAGACGGGAAACAGAGTACGTCAAATCCCCTTATGACATTTCCCAGAGAACTCGAAGCAGCAAATATCATAAAGGGAGAGGAGACATCAGCTACATAGAGTTTTGGAAGTGCTCAGGGTTAGGTCCTCAAGATGTAAGAGGGAATGGCTTCACTGAAATTGCTATGAGCCGACCTGGCAATAGGACGTCCCAGACTAAAGATGAATTCACTTCAAAATCCACCCATTTAATTATACCGTGGTAAACAGACCCAAAATGGAGTCACAGGAGCTAAAGCCCGGGACACTGAGCTCAGACATTAATACCTGACTTGGAGGCAATTTCAGCCGCTTCCAGGAATACTACCTTACACCAGCCAGCCTGGAATTTCCGGATCAACTCTAGGGAGATCACCTGTCTGATTGGACCCCCGTCACCCTTCCTCAAAGAAAGGAGCCCTTACCTGAGACAATCCTTTCTTTCTTTTGCTAATAACTTTCTACTCCTGCCCAGTTTCTGCCCGTAAAAACCTTAACTTTTTTGTCTGACTTCTCTTATAAGTCACAATATCACACTTAGGTTAATCAAAGTACCTATAGAAACCACACGTATTATGTCCATAGATACATCTGTAAGGAGTAGGAGAGACTTTAACTTAAAGACAGGTTTCTGTGGAAATGTTTGAACATCGGACAGGGAACAAGGTGCCCCACCCCAGAAGGTGCCTGTGGGTTATTCGGGGCTGATGATTCTTGAGAGGCTGCAGACACAGGAGAATCTCTGAAAACCGAGTAGAAGTTGCACTTTTTATGAAGAAAATGAACATTTATAAGGCAAATATTCATTTGTGAGGGTCTCTCTCTTTCCTCTCTCTCTCTCTCTCTCTTTCTTTCTTTTTTCCTCTCTCTCTCCCCAGAGGAGAAAAGTTGACAAAATCACAAAAATCTCTTATCAGTGGAGAGGGCACTGACTTAAGTCAGCGTGACGACCTGACCCTGGTTGACTGCTTTTCCTGGTCTCCTCCGACAGGGCCACCCTCTCCACTCTCTCTGGTCTGTAGCTGGAGACGGTACTGAAGGCGGTGGTTTGGGCCATTGCAAGGAGCGGCTCCGTTTCCCTGGGTCTCCTCCACACGTGCACGAGGCAGACATGTTAATACATTCTTCGCTTTCCTCCCGTTAAGCTGTGTTTTATTACAGGGGTTTCAGCCAATAACTGAGAAGGGTTGAGGGAGATTGTTTTTCCTCCCCAACACAGGTGAGTGGGTGTGTGCCTGGCTGGATGAAGCGTCTCCCTTTCCCCCTTCCTTATTCTGTCAGTGCGACGTTCATCTTCCTCTCACCACCTCAATCAAACACCTTTGTACACTCAACGCGGACTCGTTCTCTGTTTGAGATGAGCTGCCTTTGTCACCTGGTCAAGGAAATACAAAGCTCCCCCCAGCAACCCTGAAAAGGAGCAGGACTGGAATTACATTGGTGGAATGAGCACCTCCTTTATTTTTATCCTGACCGCTGACGTGTTTGTCACCTGACGACAGTGATTTGACAACTGACACGTGAAGACAGCAAATCAGTTCAGGCCTACATTTTCAGTCACGGAGCTACAAACATCAGCATATTTTTCTCGATAGATAGTATCACATAAATGATGTGAAGGCTGCACCAACAGCTATATTGAAAAATCTATACCTTGAGCCTTGGTAATTTAACTTACTCAATAGGTACGCACATCTTTTTAAAGAATTGATGACGGGGTTTTCTGTACATCAAACGTATGACATTTTGAGTACCAGATTATTAATACATACAAGTCGATAATCTTCCTCATTGCAGCCAAGATTCAAATTTCTTAAGAGTAGTTCCTATAAATGGACTCAACCTTCACGACTATTAGCCGAAAACCAGATGCACATCAGCCTCCAAGAGGCGTGGACGAGGGGGGATCAGAACCAACCGAGTAAGCGCCTCTCCATCAGGGCATCTGGCACCAAAGGTTGGCACCGAAGGTCAGTCATGGGCACTGTGCCCTAAAGAAACCCTCAGAGTTTTCAGGATAACAGCTAAGTATGAGACACTCACTGGTGACTTACAAGCTGCCCTCACAAGGACAAGCACTTTGGGAGTCTAATGTTCCGATCGCACAAAACAGGGCTAAAACACAGTTTTGCTTTGTCTGTCTGTCTGTCTATCTGTCTCTTTGTTTAATTCGGATTTTGGTGAGACTGAAGTAGATAATATAGGAAAAGTCATCTTTAAATAATAAAACTCTAAATGAGAACAGTTCCCATGAGCATCAACGCTTATAATCAACACCAGCTGGAAAACACTCTGTGTCTTCTTTAATTTCCCGCCCCTTGAGTGACAGTTTTTGATGAAGCTGAAAATAAAGCAAGATTTAATAATAAAATAACAAGAACCCTAATGGTAACAGCAATAATGAAAACATTACAAATGTAGAGTTTGCCGATACTTTCACACACGTTGATGCTTTCACTCCACCACAGCCCACAGCCTTGGAGAAGTCGGGGACCACTGCATTTGGTTTTTACAGGAGAGAGCATCGAGGGTCAATCATGTTTAATTAACAATTTGCTAAAGAAGACTCAAGAAGAACCAGAGCCAAGTCTTCCCCACTTGCCCAAATTTGACATTACCATATATATATAATTACAGTTCTCTGGTTTGGGGGGGACAAAGAAATCTTTTGTTAGAGGTGTTTGGGAACATCTGGACACAGCAGTAGAGAGGGACATTGACCCTGACCATTTGGGATTCCCAGCCACCAAGAGGGCAGGAGGGGACCGCCTGCCTCAGGGCATACCGTCCTGACACCACTGGGTCCACCGCTGCCCCCGGGGGCACCATGTTTCTCCACTTCATACGGGAGCTTTCTCCACACAGAACTGAGCAGATGCTCAACAAATGTGTGTTGAAGAACTCTAGCACTTTGAGGACAGGGTTAACTTCAAACATTTTTCTCTATGACTTTGTTACACGTGAGAAATCACTTAAAGGAAAACTGGTGTGCAAGGTTCTTTCGTGCCTTTGAGGCTAACATTTTCATCGACCAAGTAGGATTATAACGCCCCATGGCAGGAGAGTGTGAACAGAGCAATCACCATTGTTCTCCTCTGCTTTTTTTGTCTTATTATCACAGAACTCTTAAGTGGGTTTTTCCTTGGGAAAAAAAAGAGAGAGGTCTACAAGTTACCAAGACAGAATTCATTCCTTTAAGCCTTGTTACTGCAAAATATAATTTTGAATCGCATTTTTGGGACAGAATAGCACAAACTGAAAAGGTTTCCTTTAATCATTCAATTCATCATAATGTCTTCTCAAAGGAAAAAAAATCAATAATGTTCACATGTAGCAATTGCATAGAAGTAAAATATAAAACTTCATTTACTCCTTGTTCATTTAAGTACAGCGTTCAGTTTTGTTTTGTTTTTGTTTTTGTTCTTTTCTGAAAAATAATCTTTCTTTTCCAAGTTTTGCTTCAACAAGCATCCTCAAGGTTGCCGGAAGGAAGTAATCAACCAGGACAGTTTTCAAATCTCTTTGCACATTCATTTGAAGGTTACGGGGTCACAAACTGGGAGAGAAAAACATAAAATTTAGACCTTTTTTAAAGGTGTAGTAAGTTAAATAGTTAGCCTATGGAAAGAGAAGGGGGATTTTTCCACATAAGGAAAAACCCAGGTTTAAGTTCCCACCCAGGCCAGTTCTCAGAGTGGTCAGATACCCATGGTGAGTGAGAAAGTCTAGGACACTGTCCTCCAAAGTGAATGTGTTGTCTTCTTTGTAGAGAAGAAGTAGCATAGTTTTTTTCAGTTTTATTGAGATAGAAATGACAAATAGGAATTCTACATATTTCTGGTATACAACTTAATGTTTTGATATAACTATGCATTATGAGATGATTATCACAATCTAGTAAATTAACACATCCATTGCCTCACATAGCTACCATTTTCTATCTTTTTTCTTTTTTGATGGGGGGGGTTATGGGGACCACACTTAAGATCTATTCTCTTAGTAGCTTTCAAATCTACCATACGGTGTTGTTTACTGCAGTCGCCACGCGGTACATTAGATCCCAGACTTGTTCGTGGTGCGTAAGTGGATTCTTGTACCCTTGACCGCTAGCTCGCATTCCGCCCCCGCCCTCACTCACCATTCTTCCCTGCTTCTATGAGTTCAACTTTCCTAGATCATTCGCAGAATAGCCTATAAACTCTATCTGGTGAATTAATATAGACTTGAAATTACAGATGGTAAAAAGAAGATACATTCTATTAAAAAAATAAACACTTTGTAAATACTAAAACTTGAATGTTCACCTTTCTTGTTATTCCTCAATTGCATTATAAACACCAGAACAGCAGCTCTTAGAAAGATTTTTGATATTGGCACGTTTTAGAGATGTAAATTTCTCCAAAAAAACATATCATTTCCTTTTTAGCATTTATTTTAACTTCTGTTTGCAAAGTCAGTTGCTTAGACACAAGAAGGCATAAAACAGAGTCTGCCTTGCAGGCTGCAAGTTACTGCAGAGATAAAAAGTGTTGGAGAAAACTGTGTGTTTATTCCTATTTCCAGCCCCTTTGCCTCCTGATCTGGCTTTCTTTGGTAAAGTTTCTTGGTGCCTCCCTGAGTTTTTAATAAAATACCATTTTCTGAGGATCATGGAGGTCCCTGTAACCACACACACACACACACATACTCCCATAGCATAGCACAGCAGTCCGAGGACTGCCCACTTGAGAATCAGCATCCCAGTGCAGGGGGATCAGTGACAACCCATCACGATGCCCAGGAGACGGGTAAGCGAGTCCACGGGACCTTAGCACTGACCCAGGAGCATGATGGAGAGGCAGGGGGATGGGCTGCCAGGCCCCACAGTGAAAGCCAGTGACGGCCTCGAGGACCAGCTAAACAGATGTTTGAAGCAGTCAGCCTCCTCCCCATAATACCCCAGGACTTGGTAAGGAATTCTGCAGTCACTGACCTCAAACTGGTCCCACCTGACACCCTACAAGCAACACAGTCTCCCTCCGGCATGTTCTCTGCAGCTCACTTATCCAAACATCACCCACCAACCCAGACTCTGTGGAAACGCTGGCCCCAGCCCCACCACAGCCCTCAGCCCTCCTCCCCGGAGGAACCCCCCACCCCAAAACAGCAGAATTGGGCTGGGCAGATTGGGCAAACCACTGGTCTTCACAGAACCACAGCAGGATGGGGGAAGTGAAAAGAAATTATCTAAATACAAATAGCTTGGCTTTATGTATTCAATAGGAAAAAAAAGAAATGTACATATAAGAGAAAATGTACCAAATGGCTAATTCTACGGATCTCACCCAGGAAAGCACACTCAAGGTTGCAGCTGACGGGTTAGCTTTGACTCATAATTCATTAAAAGGGCCATCCTGGGCCAGATGGGGATTCTCTGGCCCTGGCCACTCCATAAAAAGGCCTCGTCCTGGCCTGGGCTGCTATTCATGGCATGTGGTCTCCATTCCCACAGGCATGGCGAGTGCCAGCACATGTGTGAAGGGACAGGCTCAGCTGGCACTGCCCACCAGGGGGGCACCATCTCCAACCCACTCCCTGCCACTTCCTACACGGCATGGACACCACTGACAGCTGCTACATCTGTGCTGTGGCTTTGGGGAAAAAGAACTAAGGCAGAAGCAATTCTGAAAAAAACAACTCTAGCAACCACCAGAGTCAGAAGCCGCCTGCATTCTGCCCCTTCCCTCCCTTCTTAATGAGGTCATTCTGAGCTGATGGTCTAATTAGAACCACCGTGCCACCGGGCACGGTGCCTGCCAGCATGCAGAGGTCTGTGTGCGCAAAGCCATACATTTCCGGTGGCAAGTCAGCCCCTACTGTAGGGGAAGGAGCAGCACCAGCCGGGAGCGGAGCACGGCATGCCTTTCAGTGACAGTCCCCGTGACCTTGGAAGAGTCAGTCAGTCCCATGTCCCTCACACCATATTGCGGCAGGCAGGGCCTCGAGTCCACAGCAGCAAGGTGAGCAACGCGTCCTCCTGAGGAGGTGGCGGTCGAAGCATCCATCATGTTGCTCTTGAAGCCTGTTCCAAGGAGATAGCCTCCAAGATCCAGGCTGGAAACCAATGGCCCCGGCCTGTTGGGCTTCTGTCCCACAGTGCCAGGAAGCAGCTGTTGCCCTGCACAGGGCTGGGCCAGGATGGGGCTGCTGCACACACTCGCTCGTACCTGGAGGGGACGCGGGGCTGTGTTCTCAGAGCACAGGAGATGAGAGCCTTCTTCGCTCTTCCGAACAGGACAGTTCATGCTCAGCTCTGAGCACATTGACTGCGAGTCCAGGGACGTGGTTGCAACCTGGGACACTGATGTTGGACATTCACAAAGGAACCCAGCCGAGTGAAACCACTTTGTTTTCAAGATAATGTATTTAGCGGACAAAACAAAATAAAGAAAGAAGACAAACTATATAGAGGAATAGAAGACAGAGAAGAACAGGGTCTGTCACCACTCCCCCAGCTCCAATGCCTGACGATAGCAGTTAACCGTTTCCTTGCGTGTTTCTCCAGGCTTCCCCAGGCTCTCCAAGCATGCACATACCTGTCTGCACCACTGATGGGTCTAGTTTTATACTAATGGTACCATATCACAACATACCATTCTGCATTTTCTCTCATGCTAGTGTTTGAACACGGTCTGAGATCTAGCCATATACAGACAATATGACAGTACCTACGTAAATGGGATGAATCTGTCCGAACAACTGCGCTGCGTTTCCTTGCGTAGACACACCTCATTCACTCACTCGGTTCCCCGGCCATGAACCTCAGCCGGCTTCAATTACAGACAATGCTGAGGTAAATAATTTGCACGCGTGTACCTCTGACTTTTTGTGCAAGCATGCGTGGAGGTTAAACTACTAGCCCTGAAACTACAGGATCAAAAGATGTGTGCATTTTTATTTTTTGTATTATTCTGAAGTGAGAAGTAGAGAGGCAGAGAGACAGACTCCCACATGCACCCGACCGGGATCCACCCAGCATGCCTACCAGGGGGCGATACTCTGCCCATCTGGGGTGTTGCTCCGCTGCAACTGGAGCCATTTTAGTGCCTGAGGCAGAGGCCATGGAGCCATCCTCAGCATCCGGGCCAACTTCGCTCCAATGGAGCCTTGGCTGCTGGAGGGGAAGAGAGAGATAGAGAGAAAGAAGAAGGGGCAGGGTGGAGAAGCAGATGGGTGCTTCTTCTGTGTGCCCTGGCCAGGAATTGAACCCAGGACTTCCACACACCACTCTACCACTGAACCAACCAGACAGGGCTGATGTGTGCATTTTTAATACTGATGTATTTGCCAAATTGCTCTCCAAAGCCATCAGATCTACCCGTGTCTGAGATCACCATCTAAGGGACCCCTCTTCTGCAAAGCAGGCAAAGCGTCTGTATCAAGACGACATCCAAGAAAAGCGGCGGGCAGGTTCTTAGCCACACGTAGTCTAACCAAGAGCACCTGGCCACACACCTGAATCAAAGCTGAGGTCAGACAGGCGAGATTGGGGAATGAAAGCAGGGCACAGGGACAGTGGTCCTGGGTCTCCGCTGCGGAGTGGGTGTGTCTGATCCACTGGCCTCCCAGGGAGAGTAGTGTTGGGTCTGTCCATAGCTGCGTGCCAGGTGGCGAGGCGGGCAACCCAACATGACCTGCAGAGAAAGATGCTCGTTTAATGGGAACAAAACGCCGGGCACTGAGTATGCACTGGGCCTCACAAATGCACCCTTGCTGCTCATTGCTTCCTTTACTGGAAAAACAAGACCTTGCATGAAAAGTTTTTACAACCTTAAGTTTCAAACAAACAGGATTCCAACTGCCCAGGGAAGGAGAGCCGCACTCATCCAGGTTTCTGCACATGAGTGAAGACAACATAGGTCTGGTTTGTTTTTCTTTTTTCATTTTCTTGCTTAACATTTTTCTTCTGCCTCCAGAAAAGTAGAAATGGCTCCATAAACAAATAAACCATAAAAGTAAAATAGAATGAATTAAAATGTATACCTAAATTTGAGTCAAATTCTATCTCCTTCTAGTATGCTTAACTAAATACATAACTGACTGTGCTGAGCAGAGCGGAAGCTGCCAAACCAATCTTGTCTCTACCAACGTTGTCAGAAGCAGTCGTTACTTTACCCACAGACCAGCAGGGGTCCCGTCATGGAGTTTTTCAATCGTGATGAGAGCCGAATGCAAGGCTTTCTCCTCGGCTCTGTCAAGAGGGTCACACAGGCCATCATGGCCCCGATATCTCCCTAAGGCAAAGCCTCAGACATCAGAGAGGGAGCTCTATCGATGTCATAATTAATGACACCGTGTGTTTAATTGTGATTAATGTTTAATAATAAAACTTACAAGCTCAGGGTGAAATGATACCCACTGGGGGAGATGCAGGCACATCTCCCCTGGAGAGAAGAGAAATGCTGTTGTCAAGATAGCATGGAAAAGAAAAAATGACTGCCCTGAGCTCATGGGGTAAGCAGAACTCACTCAAGAATCAATCAGCAATGGTACTAGGAAATGATCCAAGACGATCAGCATGGTAACAGGGTTCATTCAGACCTCAGGAGTCATCGCCCCAAGCAAGCCAAGAGAGAGACATGCTAATTGATAAAACTCCACCCAAATATTAGGTATTCTGAGACCAACAACATGGTCCAGGCTGGCTCCACAGGTGACGATGATTGGATCATTGCCCCAGTTTCGAATCTGATGATGGTGTTATCATCGCTGCGTCTGACAATCAGCGGGGTGCAGCACTGTCTCAACGAAGAACAGCATGGGAGAATTTGATGAACTCAAGCCACAAGTCTGAACGCCCGACACAGCAGATTGCAGGGGAGATTCCACCTGTCAGCCCAGGGGCAGTCAGCGTGCCCAGCGGGAGACGGTGGGTCCCACAAAGGGCAGCTGAACAAACCCTTTCTTCCCTCCTGGAGTGAACTCACCCGTGACTCACGAGTTTCTCTCTGCCACGCTCAGCATGGTCTTCACTCCTGCCCACTCTAGGCGAAGTCCCCTTCAACAAGGGTGCACCCCCTAGGCCCCCACATCAACACAAGCAGGGTGGACCAGGTGAAAACCAGAGGGAAAATGTCATCCTTAGTTGCGTTCCTCACAGAGGGACCACGGCACCAAGAACAGTCAGACAAACTCAGGCTTGGTTCTGGCGGAAAACTATTTCCCGTTTCAAAAGGCACAGATGACATGTACAGGAACCCTGGGAGTCAAATACCGGTCATCAGTGTCTGGACGGCCACTCTCATGAGCAGCACTGTGTGTGGGCCAGTTACAGGACGGGGCAGAGGAAGAGCCTTGACTGTTTGCTACAGGATTGGGGAGCTGCCTCTAAGACACAGAAAAGGGAGAAGGGGCAGCCGGAGATGTTGTAGACAAACATACAGAGGAAAGGACCACGTAGACATTGTTTGTGCTGTGAACAGCGGGGGTTCTGAGGCCCCATCTGACTAAGTGTGTTTGTCCACAAGGAGCATAAGACAACAGAGGATGTCACTAGGAGACACTCCTGGGTCAGTGTTGGCTTCCTGGGGCTGCCGACACAAAGCCCACAGCTGGTGGCTTACACAACAGACATCTACTTGTATCCCAGTTCTGCAAACAGAAGCCTGAGCTCAAGGTGTCAGGAGGCTACTCCACTCCCTCTTCTAGAATGTTCTCTAACTTTCCATGATTCAAAAACCAAAGAGATACTCCCTGGGGTAGCATGGGGTGGTG
Organism: Rhynchonycteris naso; assembly: GCA_037038555.1. Classification (NCBI taxonomy): domain Eukaryota; kingdom Metazoa; phylum Chordata; class Mammalia; order Chiroptera; family Emballonuridae; genus Rhynchonycteris; species Rhynchonycteris naso. Next base: position 133,613,655 of record CM072999.1, on the reverse strand, counting down.
TAGACACCCCCGGGACCCTTCTCCCACAGCGCCGTGTCCTGGCAGAGTCTCTCCGAGTAACCCCGTGCCTCTGTCTCACCAACTTTAATACCTGTTTTGAATGTCACGCACACACAAACACAGAAGGGGTGGTTCCTGTCCCCAAGGGGACATTCTGCATGTTTTCACCACTCAGTTGTCTCTCTCCTCTGCGTCCTCCAACGTGACACACGGGAGACCCCTACATGCGATTCCCATCATCCAGTGCCGTTCCTGCCCAAAGGCCAATGGGTTGTCGGCAGAGTCAGTCACCTGACTGCTAAGACCAGCTCTTGAAAGTCACAGAAGCAGGAAATCATTCTGAACGGTTCACTCAGAAAGTCTAAATTGCTACACATTGTACCTGAGGTGTGATCCCAGAAAACCATATCAAGGAACAACATCCTTGAGGTACCCTCGGCTCTGGCTGAGATGAGCGTGGACACTAAGAGTCTGGCCAAGCATCCAAGGAGACAGAACAAATCGGGCCAAAGGCAGTTTGAAGAACCAGGGATGAAAATAATTAAAGTTCTTGGTAAAGACCAACTGTTATCAAGGGACATGAGTCAGGATTAAGCTGAAGCAAAAAAAAAAAAAAAGTCTGCCTCAGGGCATTACAGGAATTCTCTCTTACTTCTGGAAAGTTCTCTCTTCGAAGGACATCTTGAAGCTGTAAAAGTCTGAACCAGGAAACACAGGGAAGAGCTAGTTCGCAGGAATGTCCCCCTTCAATAGTGTCAGCAACCACGGCGGAGGAAAGTGGTCGGCACGGGCGTGAGAAGGGGGCGGTGGCCAAAGAAGATGGGGTTCTCTCCCCCCTGGTCTGACCACCAGCCAGCTGAGTGACCTCATGGAAATCACGTCACCTCTGAGCCTCCTTTTCCTCAACTGTCACGAAGGAAAGGTAAAAACCCCATCGCCCCGGCCACTTATCCTCAATAGAAAATGGGTCTTTGTGTCTTTAGGACCTGTCCCCACCTTGCCCACCAGCTGAAATGGGATGTGACAGCTCGTCTAGGGTCAAATCAAATCGGTTCATTAAGCAAAGAATGGAACAGACCAAACCAAGCATGCAAACACAGGTATGCACTTTCCCTGGGATACCCAGTTCCCGCTGACAGCTGCTCGAGATGCCCTATGCATTCGAATGATCTCTTACAAAGCGCTCTGAGAATATGTTTGCAATACGGGACATAAAGGGGGGTGGGGGGCAAAGACCCAGCTGTGCCCTCAGAGCTTCTCTCCTCCATTTGCTTGCAGAGCTGGGCACTGAGCCACCACAGACCTGCGGAGTTCACAGGGCTGCTCAGGCATGGTGCAAAGGGGATGCCCCACCAGGATGGGCCAGCCTCAGGTGACCCATGCGCTCCAAATCCTATCAGCTGCCATGCCTTCCAGCATCGCACTCTGGGAGCATTCTCCCTCCCCTGCAAAGATCAAATACAGCGCAAGAGACTTGGTGCCATTCAGCTTTTGTTGTTTTTCATCTGGTTATAATCTAATGGATGATGCTAAGAGTCCTCTATCACTTAGAGTAATCCAAATAGGCTTTAAAGAATCTCTTTAGGCAAACTGGATTTTAAAAATAGATATTAAGTTATAAAAATGGCCATATATCTAGAACCCTTTCTCCAAACCCAGTTCTGGCAGTAGGCTCACAGGCGTAACCTGAAATGCTAGTTCTCCATGTCCTGGAGTCTGTTTCATTCAATCACACACACACACACACACACACACACACACACGCACACGCACACCTGGAGTCTGTTTCATTCAATCACACACACACACACACACACACACACACACACACACACACACACACCTGGCTCAAGGTCAGGCTGAACCTTCCTGCCTCCTGGCTGGCTCTGTGCTCTCTGCTTCCATCTCAGGCTGGACTACGATAACTGGGTCCCGTCGTGTAAGCTGCACGCAGGTGACCCTAAATACCCTTTGGCTAGAAACAGAAGTGCTCTTGATAATGTAACCCTGAAGCAAGCAATGCAGGACACCCTCTCTGCTGTGCTGTCCTCAAATAGTCGGAGTGAGAACAGAGGGAGCGAAAAACGGGGCTCCGTGGATGAAAGCCAACTCAACAGAGGCTGAAATTCAAAGCTCATGTTGAAAGCCTATGACTTCTGACATGAAATTTCTGCTGATAATTCACAGGGAATCAGTACCAACCAAAAGGCTATGCAAATTAGTTGTTTCAAAGGAAGAATTTTTTTGAAGTTTGAGTGATTGCAAACTGATTAGTACGACCCCTTTCCCATGTGTCTAACCACGAATCCTCCATAAATCCCCCGAGATTAGGTTTTGCAAGGTTGTGAACTCTCCCTGACCATGGACAGCTGCCATTCTGAACAGACTGTCAAACAGAATCCAAAAGTGTTAGAGTGTGGACATCTGTCCTGCTCAGAGGACAAGTTACTCAAACCCCTGGCAATGGTCCAAGCCTTTCCAGAGCTCCAAGCAGGTCGATTACACTTGACATTGACACCGTATCCAAAGGAGCGACTTCAGTGCTCTCAGAAATGAGACTGGCCCACACGGTGGACCAGACCAAGCTGAGATTCAAAAATCCATCACGGCCTGACCTGTGGTGGCGCAGTGGATAGAGCATCAACTTGGAACACTGAAGTTGCCAATTCAAAACCCTGGGCTTGCCTGGTCAAGGCACATATGGGAGCTGATGCTTCCTGCTCCTCCCTTCTTTCTTTCTCTCTCTCTCTCTCCCTCTCTCTCTCCCTCCTCTCTAGAATGAATAAAGTCTTTAAAAAAATATCCATCATGTCTGCACGCAGCCTCACTCACCCACTTCTAGAGTGGACAGAACGGATGTTGCCAGGCCTCCTCTGGTGTAAGACTCCCAGGTGTCTTTTAAGAAAGAACAGGAAACTTTTAAGAAAGCAACACAGGACTTCAGACGCTCCAGAGAGTATAATAATAATCAGGAATTAAATGCCAGAGAGGCTTCCTGGGGAATCTGGAGGCAACTCAAGCAGGTTGACATTTAATTTCATGCACACAGGCCTCTCTGCAAATGTCTTGAAGCTCGTCACAGTGTTGGCGCGTGGCGGGAGATGGGGACAAGAAGCAAGAGGCCAAGCAGGAGCAGCAGAAAGGCACAGGCTCATACATGCGGATGCATGAAGTCACTGGCGTGAGTTTTAGCACAACCTTTCCACTGGTACTGCTTCTTATCATTTTAGAGGACGCTAGTAGAATGTCTAACCCATCTTAGAAAACTGAAAGCCAGGAAGCTACCACAAACCAGGGAACCAGGGGTGTGTCCAGCCCAGAGAGTCAGCTCCTCTGTCCTGGGTCAGGCACCATGTGTGGGTATCCAAACACCCAGATCCGAAAATCAGGCACCAGAACTCAGACCTCCAAGCTGCCACATGCCAACTTGACATTCCAGCAAAGGCTTAACCCCTTGTGCTGGGGTTTCCTCATTTAGAGAGCAGGGGTAGCAAATAGGGGAGAGAGAGAGAGAAAATGGGCACTGACCCCACACTGACAATGGCCCATGTTCTTCTAGTAAATCAGTTTGGGGCATCAGGCACAGGCCAGGGCAAGATAGCCACTGACAAAGACCCTTTCTTCAAAGCATCTCTCAACCACAGATCATCAGTGTGGTTCACAGGTGAGGAGGCTGAGGCAGAGAAGAGAGAAATAACTTCCTGAAGGTCACACATGTAGTGAGTGGGAAACCCAGGATTCAAATCCAGGCTGGCTGACCCGAGGGTCCATGTTCTTGACCATAATATGCAACAAATTACATCAAGAAAGTTTAGATGGTTATTCATACCCTGGTAATCATGACTAATTCTTGCTATAATGAATTTAGTTTTAGATCAACTAAATTTGGGTGTGGGGATGGGAGTTCTGATTGGAAGCAAGTGGAAGAAACAAGGCTTGATGTAGTTTGGGAGTCTCTGGAAAACTTGATGATATTCACAGGAGTCTGTCCTTAGAGGTCAGCAGTCTGAGCAACTGTCCTGCCCTTTTGGCTGTTAAAAGCTGTGGAGTGTCTGCTAGAGGGGACAGGGAGGGAGAAGCATCTGAGAACAGGGGCCAGGGAAGGTCAGTTGTCACCGTCACCTCCTATATGGTGTGATGCTGATCTTACGTGTCAACTTGCCTGCATCCTGGGGTGCCCAGATATTTGCTTCAACATGCATTCTGAGTGTGTCTGTGAGGGTGTGTCTAGACAAGGTTAGGATGTAACTCTGTAGACTGAGTACGCCAGACTGCCCGCCCTGGAGAGGCTGGGCCTGGTCTAATCGGCTAAACAAGACTGCAGAAAAAGCAAGCGCCAACTCTCTCTGCCAGGCTGCCCGAGCTGGACACTGGTCTCCTGCCCTTGGGCTCAGACAGCACCAGCTCTCCTGGGTCCCCAGTTTGCAGGTGGCAAAGGGTGGGACTTCTCAGCTGCCATAATCATGTGAGCCAATTCCTTACAATAAATCTCTTGACAGAGGGCAGGGGGCTGTTTCTCTGAAGAACTCTAAGACACATGGCACATGGTCCTCCGATCACTCCCTCCATTTACAAAAGGGACTTTAGCACAACTGTACATTAACTGCAGCTCCTAACTGGGGCTGGGGGTGAAGTGGAGGGTAGTGCTGATAAAGCACATTCAGTCCCTGATAGTCAATTGTTTTGACGTACAAAAGGGTGTTTTTGTGCAGTTCAACTTGATTGAAGTTCTTTCTGAACTGAGCCCTGCCCGGCGGAGAGGAAGTCTCCCCTGAGGGCTGAGTTCCAGGCTTCCTGGGTCTCTATCACCCAGAAATCACCAGGCGTCCGTCCGCCATGACCCAACACCTTCCAGGCCCCCGTATGACCATCCCAGCTGGCTTCCCTCAAACTCCCACTCCGGCCCAATGGGCTCCTAATTCTAGCCAGGAGCAGAGATTGCCCAGAGCAGTTTTAGAAAAAAAGCAATTTTCCATACGCATGCCTAGAAAAATAATCAGTTCATTTCATTCTGGATATAGTTACCCGTTATCGCAAAGCTCCATCAGAAAATTCAAAGTCATTTATGGAGAACTTTGCAGAAATTTCCAGGTGGAAAGGTTGAGCTGCTAAAAATGTGTCCCTTAACTATCACCTAGTCCTCTTCCTTCAACCCCAAGTTCATTTTCTGCTGCCCAGAGCCATCGTCAGTCGGGACACCCACACACTCCACCATCCTATCCAGGTTATTGACCACCAACAGCTATTTTAGCATTTCCTTTCTCCTGTGTGTCAGGGTTCTGACTGGAAAATCTGTGGCTAGTAATAATCTGTGAAGATGGAATTTCTTCTTACAGATATAAACCTCCATATTTTTCTCCTGTTGACAGGAACATCAATCAGTCCAGTGCCCTAAAGGTGCTGCCTCGGGAGATGTTTGGCCCTCTGGTCTACCACGTGGAACATACACGAGCAACTCTAACATCAGATGGAAAGGCTGGCTGGGTCCCGCCGCAAAGACCCCCAGGCCTCAGGATGAGGTTGGCATCGGCCTGATAGTGCTGAACTTGTGTCTGCCGTTCATGAGAGAGCACTTGTACCATGAGGAAGACAGTAATTTGTCCCACTCTAATGAGGGAGTGAAAACCAGTAGGTTCAGTGGGAGGTTTTATTTTCTGTTTCCACAATAAAAAAGAGCCCAGGGCTCTGCTTGCCTTCTAGAATCATCTCTACCAGAAAAAAAAAAGAGAGGGATGTTCTAGATGTGCTTTTGGGGACTGACTTGGGTGCAGCCCCCAGGAGGTCGTTTGGACAGATCAAGATGACAGGCTGACCTCCTGAACTACCTGAAGCCACAAGGGGCAGGGGACACTACATTGGCAGGAAGCCGCCACTCCCTCTAGGGATACTCCACCTCCCAATGTTCCAAATTGGGGTCCACTTGATGTCTTTTACGAATGGAGGTGAGGTGGCATTATAAATCCTCTTATCAATATTTCTTTGGTCTTTTCCTATTTATCAATTATTTTGGATTACCAATGACATATTTAGTATCAGTTGCCAGGACTCATAAGGTTGTAGAAAAACAAAATCAAAATAGCAATAAAATACGATGCCTGTTATGGGCTGAATTGTGTCCACCACAAAACGTTGTGTTGGGTCTTAACCCGGCACATATGATAATGCACCCTTGCCCTGAGAGAGGGTGTTGGTGGAGTTCAGCAACTTAAAATGAGGACATCAGGGTGGGCCCTATTCCAATAAGATTGAGGTCCTTATAAGTGGAAATTTGGACCCAGATATGCACAGGGGAAGAGATGACCAGATGGATTTGTGGGGCTGTGTTAGAGGTGAGTAGGAAATTAGCTCTAATTCTACCTTCCTTCCCAGATGGGTCCCGGAAGTGGCCAGTTTGCAGTGATTAGGTCAGATGTGCCCACACCAGGGCAGAGTGGTCTTGGCACTGGGTGTCCCTCTCACACTGCACTACGTTGTGGGGGACATCTGACAGGGACAGGCATGGAAGTCTTACTAGGAATTAAGGAAACTGTGTGACAGCTGATATTAACCTTTGAAATGATTTATCTTCAAGACTCTTCTTGTATTGTTTTCTCTTCATTTCTTCTGCTTTACAAGAGGAGATTGATGTGAGTTGAAGAGTATGTGCCAAAGTTCATGTCCATCCAGAACACAACTATTAGAAATGGTCTTTGCAGATGTCGTTAGCCAAAACGAAGTCACACTGGATGAGGGTGGACTGGAAATCCAACGCCAGTGTCACTATCAGGGAAAGAGAAGGGATCCAGATTCAGAGACGGACACATGGACGAGGCCCTGTGATGACAGAATGAGATGAGAGTGAAGCCAAGGACAGCTGGGATGGCCATCCACCAACAGGAGCCACTAAGCACAGGGGAGGCTCTTCCTCAACGCCGTCAGAGGGAGTGAAGTCCTTTCGACTCCTTCATATCGGACGTCTGCCCTCCAAAACTATGGAAGAACAGATTTATGTTGCTCTAAAAAAAATTAGTTTCCCGAAAAAATGTCTGAAGTCACCATTTGTCATTCCAACATGGGGTCCTATACCCAGCATCCCCCCAAATGTGGTCATCCGTGGAGGCTAACACTCTCACTGTTACCAAATGGCCATAGATAAGGCCTCCAAATTCTTCCCATCCAATTTGAGTGAAGGCCTGACTATTCAGATGTAGAAAGACTCTGTAACAGCCCACCCGCTAAGTTTATAAGGGGTACTTTCAAAGCTGGCCAGTCACCCTAGGAAAAAACACTATGAGTTCGATGCAGGGGGCCAGACTCCCTGCGTCCATCCATCCTGAACATGAGAAAAAACTAAGCTAATTATTTCAGGGTGGAGAATGTGACTTGTCCCCTGAGTCACATGCCTGTAACTGCAGCCCCGTCATTCCAAGCAATTGAAAGCTATAGTTAAGTGTTGGCACTTTCGACTCTAACGGAGGGGAGTACGAAGGGTGCTCGCTTCCATGGCAGAAGTCAGTGGACCAAGCCTCTGGTTACATTTGGAAGCTGAAACCGCATGGGCACACCGTCAGGAGTTCTGGCTGGACAGTCTGTTCTGTGTCCAACTTCATGGCCCCTGGGTCCTGAGCAAGACATCGTCTCCTGGAGTCTCGGTTTTCTTATATATAAAAATGGTTATTTTGAGGCTTAAGTTTTTTTAAAATGCAGGGGAATTTGTGTGTGTGTAAAACATAAGCACGGCCATGTAGATCTATAGTTTCACTCTATCTATAACACCACACTGGACACAGTGCCTCCCGAGACAGTAACTCACCCAGTCTCCTCACAGCCATGGGAGGGCAGCCCGTTGGTTACGTTTTATACAAGAAAACCAAAGCTCAGAGAGATGTCATCATTCACCCAAAGTCCGTCATTCACAGGACAGAAGGAATCAGTTCTAGGTGCTTCTTCACATTCCGAGTTTTCTGTCCCCCGTGCTGCTTCTGGTCCAGTCGGGTACTTGTTTCCTGCCGGGTTCCTCCTGCTAATCCACCTGGAACCGGGAGCTACTGACCATGAGGAGAGTCAACCCCAAAGTGAGAGGATGGGTGCTCATGTGCCTCGGTCATCACCATACCCAGGGAAACGGACTCTGAGTGTTGTCAACACATGGAACCTGGGAGCTCATGGGGAAGATGTCGTTCTGACAAGAGATGGCTGTGACGTGCACACTGACTCGGGAACCGGGTGGGGTGTGTGGTGAGGACATAGGCCATGGAGGCAGGAATGGTCCAAACAGGAGACTGTTCTCGGTGGTTGGGAAGGATTGGATTTTGGCAGGACTGGGTCGGTCCTGTGGACGGAATATCCCGACATGGTGGTGGTCCAGGTGGTCCATCTCGCCGGCTTGTTTGGGAACTGTAGTCAGACCACTCAGCTCCTTTGTCCTAATCTTCCACTCATCAGGCAGTCTTCAGACCTGTCATTTGGTCTCTTGAGTGAATTCTGGAAGGGGACCTGGCGAGAATGTCTGATCATTTTGTCCTTGATTAGAAACAGCCTTCACTGTGTCCCCACCACCCCATGGAATAACACTTAACTCTTGCTTCATTTGCAGAGCCATTACAATGAAATCTTTCCTCCCTTTTCAGTACTGTGTTTCACTCTCACACATGCTCTCTCTCTCTCTCGCAATCTCTCTCTCTCTTTCTCTCTCTCTCGCACACACACACACACACACACACACACACACAGCACTTGACATCCATGTTCCAGACCCACTCTGCGTTTCCGGAAAACACTCCAGACCTGTGAGCCCTTGACCCTCCTCCAGAGACCTGTCCTCTCTCCATTCTCCATCTGTCCTCATTGGACCGCATTGGGGACCCTTTCCTGAGTGCCTGTTCTCCAGAAAGGCTGGACCAAGGACCCTCGTGCCCATTCCCACAGCACCTGAACACTGGCACCATCTGTTGTTCATCTGCCCCTCTGTTCCCCCAGAATTTAAGCAGCCTGGCGGGAGAAAGGTCTTGTTTACTATCACCAACCCTACCAGCTCTGGCGTCTGGTGCATCCTAGACCCTCCGTAAGTGTTTGATTATGAGCAAGAGGACCATGTCTTGGATCCTCATGAAGATGCCGCTCTCACAGTGGCCCACCACCGGGTCTCCCCCGTGGGCCCCGGAGCGCAGCTTCTGCTACCGCTGGGCTCCTGACGTTACAGAACATGAGACTGAGACCCTTTCTGCTGCCTGCAAAGCCTCAGAAGCCACAGCAGCGGCACCGTCGCGAATGTGACGATCCCCCCCAAAGATGGCGCTGAGATACACCGGCGTGACCAGAGTGAGCATCGGGCATCTCTCAGGGTCACAGCGGGCGCTGGCCGCTGTCTTGTGTCTGTGGCCTCAGGGCTCCAGACAGCACTTGGTCTCTGTGGGAGGCAAAGGCAGCCCTGCCCAGAGGGTCCCTGGCCAGGACTGAATGGACCCGTGCCCCTGGAGGCCCTCAGAGCAGTGCCCTCTTCCAGACACGGTGCAAGCAGCTCGGTGCTCTCGGCGTCACTGCATTTCCTCACGCACAACACCCTTGGATTTGCAGGTCCTCTGGTAAAAAGGTTCTCTCGGGATACCATCAGTGGAATGATTGGTTCTTTGCTAAGGCGGCCTTTTAGGTTGAAGTATTAGTGTAACAAACATCTGCAGAGGTCATGGATGTGCTCAAGTGGATCAAAAAGAGAAATCTTAAAACAAAAGAGTTCAAGAACTTTCTACCTTATTAAAAACATCCTTTAGACCCCAGGTTAGGTCAGAAGCAATATCGGAAATAGGAAAATAGCACTTATCACTGCCACTAGTTAACAATAGCCACCGTTTTCCAGGGCTTGCTTTGTGGCATGTGGCAGTGCACCCTATGGGCCCCGTCAACTAGATTTAGCCTCTTCCCAAAAGCACAGAAACGGGGACACCAAGCTCACACCATTCCATAGGTAGGGAAACAGCAGGGACAGGTCAGCCGGCTCCCCGAGCCCACACGGCGGGTAAGGGGGCTACCAGCCACAACCTCTAATGCCAAGCTCTGGCTCCTGATCACTACATTACAGCGAGCAATTTCAATGGTAAAGGAGGTAGTCATTTTTAATATCTGACCTCTCATGCATTAAAAATATCATTATTATTCTATCCCTTGTGGCTCTGAGCTGTTCGTTTCCCAAGTGCTTTTTGAAAGCGGCTCTCAAAGATGTTCCCAAACAGCTCTCCAGTTCCTTGCAGACGCACAGGAATCAGAGATAGACTGTTCGCTGGGACTCCGTAAGTCACCATGTGGGCTCACTGACCCAAAGACGTCTTCCTAACCAGCAGGACCACACACGGCTCCTGTTGGTGCAGACATTGCCTTCATCCTCCATCACTGAAGCATTTCTTCCTTGCCAACCACATTCGGATGGTTTCTTGGGCTTTCCCCCCTCATGTTAGTTGCAACTTTTTCTCGTCCTCTAAATAAAAAGCTGCAGATGGTGGCTAACCACATCTTTGCCTGCCACAGTTTGAATTCACATTTCTGTTCCAAAATTCCCAACTTTTATTCACTCTTGCAGGACGATTACATTTTCCCATTTATTTCTAGTCAGGGCACTGTATCCTCTGGGGCCAATGTCACCGTTTGAAGGCAATGGACAGTGTTTTTGCTTTGGTTGTTCCCCAGCTGTGTGGACTCGGCATTGGGCTCCTCCACAGGGCCGGCCCCTCTCCAGCCAGGGCTTCAGAGGTGAGCTACTGCATAGCACCAATGTCTTGTTTCCACATACTTGAATTGCCAGAACTCTGGCTTGGATTTACACCGCTGACTTGCAGAGGGTCCTGGCACATGCTGTCTGCTGGACAGCTCCTTAGGCCTGCCGCAAAATTGCACAGGGCCTTGTTGTTGACGGCCTTCTTGTATCAATTTAAAATCCAAAATCTTTTGTCCTTTTGTTTCCCTTTTACACATCTGATTCCGTCCTCGCAGCCTTGCTTTTGGCTCTCCCCAGTCACTGAAGTCGTCCTTCCAGGGGTTCCTGTCTTGTTGTTGTTGTTGTTAACTGACAGGAGGGGAGACAGAGAGACAGACTCCCACATGCGCCCCTACCGGGATCCACCCAGCAACACCCATCTGCGGCTGAGACTCAAATCAGCTGAAATATATCCTCAGCATCTGGGGTTGACACTGGAACCAATGGAGCCACTGGCTGTGGGAGGAGAAAAAAAAGAAAAAAGGTGGGGTGGGGGGAGAGAAGCAGATGGTAGCTTCTCCTGTGTGCCCTGACCAGGAATCAAAACTGGGACATCCATAGACCAGGCCACCACTCTATCCACTGAGCTACCGGCCAGGGCCCGTGTTTTTGAATGACAGGTCTCACTTCTTCAATGCTGGTTGTGGCCTCTTCCCACCCACACTCCCCACAATAGGCTGGCCGCCCCTCCTGGTTTCCCAGGACTTCCACTCTGCTCCTCAGGTCTGCACGCAAGACAGACTCCCACATCACTGGAGGGGGTGTGGTCACACCACAGGGCGTAGCCTGGGACCAGCACACTGCCACACACTGGCGATGGAGCTCTGGATGGGGGCGAGGGGGTTCTTCTGGGATGTTGTCGGACTTGCCTGCGGAAAGCCATCTCTTTAAAAATTGCTTTAAATTCAGCATTTTCTTCCTTTCGTTGTTTATCGCCACAAACTCTCTCTCCCAGCAAAAGCATTTTTCTTACATAAATAAAAATTTCAAACACTTTAATGGGAATATTAAATCCAGCTCTGCTTGGCTCTCCCGACAGCCACAGGTCTCTCGTCCACAGTGCTGACAAGAGCTTGGCTTTTTTATGTATGTATGTATTTATATATCTATTTATTGCCTTTTTATAAGAAATGTGCCACAGGAATTTAGGAAATGAAGGTTCACGTAGCCACGGGTGCATTCTGCTGAACTGGGTGAGCCAGTTTCACTAGCTGCTGGCGATGTGAACATCAGTGGAAATCCCACAGGCCGGGTGACGTGCGGTGACTCTGAGGGAACAGGTGAGGCTGGCCAAGACATCGTGTGACTTTATAGCCTTTCATGCCTTTTGGCTGTGCAGGTAGAAAACAAATATTATTTTCGCTGTTTTTAAAGAGCTCAGCATTCTTCTTTCAGCATTATACTCATGCCCACTGAAATGTCTTATACTTCCAAAATATTAGTGATTCCATACTAAGTGAAAGATCAAAGGAAGAGAAAAATAATAATAATCGAGCCTCCTGGATGTCTCGTGAACACAGCAATGGTAGGGAGTTTCCTTCGAAAACATTTTGAAAGTAGGTGCCTGTTCTTAGCTCCTCTCACTGCCCCAAACGAAAGCATGCCTGTGGTGTGTACCCTCTTCACAGGCCACAAGTGCAGAGCAAGGTCTTCCCGGCTGCGTCCCCCTGTGACACTGTCCTGGGCCTGCCGGGCACCAAGTAGTGGTGCAGCTTGCATAATAGATGCTGGCACCAAGGAAGGCCACAGAGTCCCAAAGGCCCAGGGCTGTGACCAGGGAAACGTGCCCTTCACTCAAAAACCACTTATAGTAGAGTGGGCAAAGAATTATTTTTTTAAATTATTTTTGTTTATAAATAAAACCGCACAATTTTCAAGAGACGTTTTAGACACACACACACACACACACACACACCCGCTTCTGGCTTCTTCTTCAGAATTTCTGTTCACCCCCACGTGTTTCCTTTCCTTCTCAACCTGCTCCTGCCTACCTCCTGTCTCCTGTCCCCTGTCCCAACCCACTCCCTTCTGCTGATGCCGTGAGCCCCTCTGCTCTGGAGTCAATGATCTCTGCTGCAAAAGCCCCTACGCACCGGCTGACCACACTGCTGAGGTGGGAATGTGTCCCGCCCACGTCCTTGGGTGCCCCTCGCTCCTGGAACATGGTCCCAGGAGGCCCCAGTGGTACTTGCAAGTGCATCTCTCGCCACAGGATGAAAAGACCCAGTCAGAAAATCGCCATGACAAGATCAGTATAACTTGAGACTCTGCGTTTTCCATAAACCATGTTAAAACAAAGTGGTGCACAGCTTTTAAGCCACTGACTTCAGAGCTATAAATGGTTTCCTCCCCCCGCTCCCCCAACATGCACCCTTACTTTATAAGCTCGGCATCATGGCGGAAGCCCGTCCACTAAGCCCTGATGCAAGGTCAGGGTAGACACAGGCGACAGTTACAACTATCCATGCCTAATGCTGTTCAGAAGATGTTGTCTGCTTTTCCAGGTGTCGTGGTGACGACAGGCGGCCTTGAAGGAATGTCCTTCTTGTTTCTTTCTAGAATGGCTAACTCCACTGAATCTAATCCTCTGTGGGCATCAGGTATGCAAATGCAGAAATAAATAAAACTAACTCTCTGTGTTCACCTACCACAGACAGCACTAGCGCCAAGCTCCCCCCACCCACCCAAATATCAGAATAATGCAACTATAACTGCTAAGAACACTGTACATGGATCCGAAGGCAGGGTCTGCTTATTCCACAAGCAGACAAATGGCACTCACCCATTTTTAAGGACATTCTCAGGGATTCATTAATGGCCTGGGAAACAAAACAGTGAGATCACGGGTCACCATCAGACTGGAATGTTGTTTGAAACAGGGTTGGGAGGTCTAGTCCACCCTCTCAATATCATCATATCACATGACTTTTGTCAGTGAATGCTGCTTAACTGATGCTTTATATGCGATAATCATGCTCCCCAGTTCTCAGTGCATTGCTCTCTACATTGGCTTTATGACTGAGTGTTCATGTGATTTACCAACAGAAGCTAAACGTATTTTCTTGGAGGGAAAGGTCGGTCATGATGCTCTTTGATGTTATTAACATCGACTCCTGAGTGTGAAAGTCCCGCTTTCCATCAGGAATGGAGGGACCATAAACATCCTTCACCCAGACGATGTCTTCCACTCCCTTGCATCTCCCTCTCCACTGGACACAAGACAGTCCTCCATTTGCAGGGCCACTTGATAAATGCCCCTGACTCATTCCTTGGCTGGCAGGTAACTCCAGTTCGTGGTGGAAAATGGAGAGTAGGGAACAGGAGAAGGCATGTGGGGGGGAGAGCTGAGGTCTCAGAGGTCCCTCTCCTTGGCTCACTGCAAATGTCATTCATCAATCGTAATTCTGCCAGGAGTTGCAGGATGAACTGTCTCAAACTTCTCCCGAGTTTCCGGTTTTTCTAACTTTATTTTAATTGAGCCCCTCTAGCTCAATATCAGGCACAATTGGGTATTACCTGAGAGCTCAACATTGCAACACCCACTCTCACCAGGCTGGCATGCCACCCGTTCCTACCAAAGCCTCTGATGCCTCCTTCAGCTCTGTGCACGCTCACAGATCATGTAAGGGAGGTGGCACTAATTCCAGAGAAAACTCACAGGGTGCACCCAACAAGCTCTTCACGACAGGAAACACCAGATTCAAAGCCAGAAGACAAGTTCAAGCCCCAGCTTGCCCACTTAGAAACCAGATTATCTGGGCCAGGTCACTTCACTGCTATTCCTTTCTGTACAAAGGGTGCTAATTATCCTAACTCGGGCCCCGGGGTTGATGGGAGGGTCAACGTGTGATGTCCTAAACACGGACGTGATGCAGGATGTGTTCACAGATTGTGTCACTGGCAAAATGCCGAGAGCATAAGGAAAGAAGATCAGAGCCTCGGGTGGGGACGTGGCAGGGAACCAGTCCTCCCTTGGTGGAATGTGCATTGCGCTGCTGAAGGGCGGGGATGGGGGTTAAGTTCAAGTGGATTCTGAAGAGACATTGTGATATGAAGAAGCATACCCATCTATCTGGACGCCAGGACCAGGTGACCCACTTACTGGAAGGTAAGACATGGTAGCCCTTCCTTGGAAGCTATAATGTATCATGAGGTCAGAAATAGCCCCTGAGACTCTGAAACTCATCCTGAGCTCCACCTACCCCATGGTGCCCACTGTGTTGGGCAGCCACAGCTCTGAAGGGTGCTGAGGGAGGAAGGAAACTTAGAAATTGACCTTGGGGGTCAACATCCTACTGCTCTAATGAGCACGGCTCATAGGTACACTGAAGCTAACTACAAGTCCCAGGATATTCGGAAAGATACCTGGGGGAGATTTGGTGCCATCCCTAATTCCCACTTCCCAGTTGCAGAACCTGGTCTCAACCTCCTTCCTAACTGCACACTGAACCATCTCTTCCACGAGAATGCCCACATGCTTCCCGAAAAACCGTGTGCCTTGGAAATGTCGCCTATATGACAGATACAGTTTTTACAGACAAGTGCATATTGTGAATGTAGAGTTATAGCATCCCAACACCAAAACCTGGCTCTGGGAATGCTTTAGCTGAGGTATAAACATCGCACTCGGCGTTTCGTGTAGTACTTTTTGTAATCATGTCTCTCCAGGTAAATACTCCTTTGTTTGTCTCTTATTGTCACCAGTAAAAGCCCCTGTTCTTTAATGGCATATTAATCATGGAGGACCAAGTCACTGTCCTGTCCCAGATGTACAAGGGCACAGAATGGGTATCTAGTCAAGTACTTGCTGAATAAATGGGTATTCTTCTGATTGTTTTAGAAGCTGAAAATATTTTGCATAAGGACAAAATATAATCTCATTGGACTTTTTAAAAAATGTAGGGCCAAAATAATAACCAAGATACAAATAACAATGCTGTGATTGGTTACTATTTCACTCTATTGTCCCCAATGAGACATTAGATAGCCGTGTCTGCCTTCAGTTAATAACAGGGTCCCTTGCCCTCCGACACCCTGCTCACATGTTTCTCAGGAACCTACACAGTGATTTTTCCTGAACAGAGAACCTGCCTGGGGGAGAGGGAGGAGTTTTGTCACATTTTCCAATTATTGCTTGACTTCCTTCAAAATCATCTATCTGAAGGAAAAGGAGAAATACGCCTTCGACGGAGAATTTTCGAAGTGCGTCTGTCTCAGGGAGCTGCGTGTAACCGAGGGGACAGTGATGCACCCTTCCTGTCAAATTTAAGTGCCATTTTGAAGAGAGGATAACGATTGGCAGCCAGGTTAGGAAATTCGTTTCTTTACGTACAAAAAGCCACTTTTAAAAAGTGCAGGGCTATCTTCATCTAGTTCAAATTCATAGGACCCGCACAGTTCATATTTTAAAAAATAAAGAAGTGAACTCCAAGGGGAAGAATACTCATGCTCCACACTTTTATAACAGAGTCTTCATGATGAAACACCAGCATTTCACGGGTTTATAACCACATCAGAAGACCCCGCAAGGGCCGGGCGCCCACAGAAAGGTCGGGAGACAGTATGCCCAGAACCCATCCTGGGAATGGAGGGGCACCCATCCCACGGGTACCCACCACCCAGCACCTACTATGGCCTTCCAGGCCCCTGCCAGACACTGCCCAGGGCTCCATCTTCCACAGGTCACCTTCCCAGCCATCCCTTGCTCTGGCTCTAACCGTCCACAACTGTGACCTTGGTATCTCACATCTGCAACCCATTCCTTCCAAGACACTGACCCTCCCCTACAGCTCTGACCCTGCTGCTCTGCCAGGACCCGGTCAGGCTGGCCACAGTTCAGCCCGGGAGGTCAGAGAAGACCAGTCTTAGATTCTAAGTCACCTTTTGCCCAGCAGGTTGATGACATCACTTGCCTTCGGCAAGCCACAATGTCTCTGAGCTTTAACTGTCATCTGTGAAGTGGGAACAGGGATACACAGGTGGATTGCAAAGACGAAAATGGCTAATTGGTAACCGGACTTGCAATGCGCAGATCACTATGCATGTCGAAATGACTGCTTCTCCTCTGCTCCCAAACTAACTCCAAGAACGACCCTCCAATCTCAACTGGAAACGTGGTCTCTCCTCTTGTGGGTCTCTTCTCTTGTGGCTCACATCACCTTGGTCCTGCCCCTCCTAACCCATGGCGGTATGGAGGGCAGTGGAGGTCGTGTGTAACGTGGAAGGTCTGTCCCAATCACCTTCAGAAACTGGGTTGGCTCTGAGGTCACACAGGGCCGGTGTAGCCAGCTCCCTAGAGAGCAGGTACTTGGTGACAGATGAATGCCTCCCACATCACGCGCCAGAAGCCAGGCACTTGGCATGGGACTGGCTCTGTAATGAGCCTTCTTCTCAGGGGAAACTCCGCCAAACAAACAGGAGCAGCAGTGCAGGTGTCCCTGGCCATTGGGCACCCTTCCTATGCCTGGAGCTTGTCCTGACCGATTCAGAGGCGGATAGTTTCTTCATATTAAAGAAACTGCTCTTCAGATTGGAGGGAGATTCCCTCTGAGTGCCTGCTACTTCCCAACAAGTACACTCAGAGGGCATTCAGAAGTCCCTAAAACTGCCTGTATACATTTATACACTTAATGTGGCTCATATCACAGTGAGACAAGAAGAGTTGCCCCACCGACTGAGTTTTATGGTGACTGTCATGGAAGGGTTGGGCTGCAGCCATTTAGGGGTCTCTGTGCGGCAGCCCAAGCCTTCATGTGGACACTCGTCCCCTGCGCACCGTTTCGTTTTAAGAGAACCCATAACATAAAAGAGGTTCCACCAGCTTTAAGCCTTTAAAAGCTTGGGCCACCATACCTGCGCCTAGAGAAATGGGACACGGAGCCCTGACAACCCCAACGCCAGCCCCAGCAATGCCTGTCTCACTTCTGACCCCAAACTCAGCTCCCAAAGTTTCGCCTATTGTTTGTTGACCCTGTACCAGGTGCACTTCTTTGGGAAGAAACGTGGTGTCTGCTCCCAGACATGCTTGGTGAGGACAACATGGACGTGACTGTGGCGTTCAGGTTACAGACACCCGCGGGGGAAATGCATCTCAAGTGGAAACACCGCGGAGCCAAGCTCAGCATCCAGGGGAGAAAGGAAGTCAGGTTCACAGGAGGCGTCATCTGCTGCAGTGCCCGCAGCTAACCCACACCAGTTCGTCAATCACGGTACTGCGCACAGAAAACGGGGCAGTTTTTATTCCTGCTTCCGAAGGGCCATGGGTGAGGTCCTGTTTTCTGTCCATGTTCCCTCGGAGTCGCTACAGAACCACGAGCAATGTCACAGGTGTTTTGGGCACTGAGAGTCAGACTGTAACTGATCACCCACCTGCTGTAAGACAACCTCTGAGCCACACGGAAGCGAGAAGAAACCCTGAGACACTAGAACAGAGACTAATGAGGGACACAGGACCCTCCTGGAGATAAGAGGAGGACGGGTCATAGATTCCCTCTGCCTCGGGCACGGTCAGAAACGGCTCAGATGAGGGCGGGACTTCAGGAGGGGCCACGTGCAAGAAGGGTAGGCACAGGAAGGAGTACGTGCGTAAGAGACAGGCTAGAAGGGAGAGGCGGGAGCTTCTGCAGAGGCCTGCAGACTGGGACGCTTGTCACACCCACCTGGGCAAGGCAAGGACGAGCTGACATTGTGGCTGGTGCACAAGCCTAGCTACCTCAGCATTGATGCCTTCTTACCCTGTTTTTCTTTTCCTGTGACCCTTTTAGTTATTTCTAGGAGTTGGGTTTGAATGCTTTGCATTTTCCAGAAAACAGTGCTTCCCACCCCACACTTTCATTCTGACCAGCCCTGTGTCTTGGGTCCTGCTACGGTCTGTGTCTATCCCAGTTTTGAGGACTGGCCGGTCATCAAGATTTAAGTCAGAGGGGCAGCTGGCTCCCAGGGTTCTAGAAGTTACACTCAGTGCTGTCCCTCGCACACTACGTGACCCTGCAGGAGGACATGCGGCATTGTTCTCAAAACCGGTGGTGGATGTGTACTTAGCCGTCACATTCGCTGACCCTGTGGTGAATGACAGGTGATCCCGAGAGCTGCAGAGTCCCCCTAGGCAGCCAAACGACCAGAGAGGAAATACCCCCAGGGACCTGTCTCCCATCAGCTACTCTCATATTTCTTCTTCGTCTAAACATAAATATTTAATCATAGGGGAAAAGATAGGACTTATTTTAGGCACTGTTAGAAAAAGAAACAATGGAAAGCCTCCTATAATTGTAAACTAGAATGCAAGAAGAAAACCTAAGTGTTGACTTTCAGACCTTCCAAGATATGACTTATTTAGGCATCACAGGAAGAACGTGAAACCAACCCGTGATCAGAACAGCCGACATCTGCAGATGTCTCCTGAATGGCTTTCTAAGGATAACGTACCTGGGGCTCTGTGGGCCGCAGTTCAGGACGCAGTGGGCAGCTTGGTGGCTCCGTGTGGTTGGAGGAGGCGACTGTCACCACCACCCTTACTTACCCAGTGAGCAGAACTGAAAGGAAGACTTCTGGCTTCTCTGTTCCTCCTTACTGCTGGTTACTGCCTGGTGGGTGACACCTGGGTGCGGGCATCCCTTCCAGTGAGAGCCTCGAACAGCTCCGCTTCGTGCCGCAGATCTCAAGCCTCGGCAGGTCCACAGTGGACAACCTGTGGGGCAGGGGAGATGAGGCTGGTCACTGGGTGTGTCAGTTCTGGAAGCAGGTAGGAGGGGTTACAAAGAAATGGATGGGATGACCCAGGAGTGAGTGACAAGCAGACGCTCACAGAGCAAACTCCCTGAGAGTCGTTATGTGTCCATCTCACCCTTTGGTGGTGGCAGGGGAAGGTGACCGGAATAAAAGGGCTAGCTGCCACCCATCGCCAGTGGTGGCAGAGGTCCTCTCATGCTCGCTCCTCAGGGAGGCAAGCCTCACCTCACTGCAGCAGAGAGAACCTGCATCTGCCGCCACCGGGAACAGGGAGGGCATGCGTCTGAGCCCAGGCCTATTGGGTGCCACTGCCACCACTCTGTGAAACTTGGCTAACATGTGTCTACTGTTAAAATACTATTTATAACTTTGTGTAAGCACTCTTACAATACTGCTTAAATTTTTTAAAGTGTATTTTAAAGATAAAAATACAAGGAGCACAAGAGAATGGGGTCAGCAGGCCCCCAATCACCCAGAAGCAGCCCCAGCCACCGCTCACCGGGGGCACATCCAGCCAAACGCCCTGGCCAGCCCTCTACACTACGGGCTGGAGAAAATCAAGTTCCATCCCAACTGATTTGGCTGGAAGGGCTCCACCTCCTGAAGGTGGGGTTTGGATTTCCATCTGCGGGGACAGAGAGGACTCTGTGCCACCTCATTGCTGAGGACAGCCGTGCCCTGCCGTCTCCCTGACCCCAGGGTCCTTGTCCTGCCCAGGATGCCCCAGCTGGCCAGGCCTGCCTCTTTTAAACATGGTTTCATGTGGTTTTCAGTAATAAAAAATCAACTATCAGGGGCAAAAAAAAAAAATCATCTAAGCTTTGAGAGAATGGGAAAGAACCACCCCCCACTGCCCCCGGGTCTCCATTTCAGCCATTTTCGAGAACGTCATGAACACAGATGAACGTCCACAGCCAAGGTTCTGACAAACGGCGACCTCTTACCAGCATGAACTTGATGACAATTCATTTCTGAGGCTCCCGCTGTGCATGCAGGAGGAAGGAAGAGCCCAACGTTGTATATAGGCTCACGGAGACGTGATCTAGAAATGCAGGCTGTGGGCCCAGATCTGTTTCAGGTCAGGACGTGGAGTCTTGTCATTAGTGAGGGTCCCATCCAGTGTGCTCCCCAGCTCTTTATGTGACTTCTGGGAGCTCCATCAGCCTCCCTTCAAAGCCCGGCGAGCCAAATCAATGAGGACTCACCACAGTGAAATCCTCTAGTATCCAACCTCGGAGGTGTCTGATCAAAAGATATTCTTCACACTAATGACCTAAAATGATAGCATATGACGAAACTGCTGTCATTATTTTAACCAAAACAGGGAACACACACACAATATGCTATACCATTTTCTTCCTGAGGGGTTATTAATTTTCTGGAGGGCAGTTGGTACCTTTCAACACCCAAAAGAATAAATGACAGTGTATGCTCGACACCATTCCTGCAATCTGTTCCTTTGTCCTCTGACGCACGTATCTATGACACAGAAGACCCCAGGAAAGCCACCAGCAGTGAGTGGGGAGCATTCCCTCCATCGGTGAGGAGACAGTAAAAGATCCAAGCATGAATATCAAAGCCCTGAGAAAAACACATTATCAGACTCATTAGGTGTCCCGACCAAGGGCTTCTGTCTAAAATACTAATTCGATATTGATAACAGGGCTCAACCAAGAAAACATTTTTAGAAGTGACAGATCTTTTTTTTTTTTTTTGACCAGTGCCAGTCCATGCAAATATTACAACAGCAGAGATCTCAGGGGTCCAATGCCCACAATTCTTCCCTGAATGATGTGAATTATTGTTTTTCAAAATGTAAAAAGCTTCTTTCTATATATAAGGGTTAAACATAATCCTGATAAAATTTTTGAGCAGTACATAAAAGTTTAAGTAAGTGCCAGTTACCTAGAATAGTACCAAGAACCCTAAAAGAACCACCATTTACACTTGTTGAATGTGTTTCAAACATCACTCCTGAAACACAGACACACATACACACACAAAAAAATGCATTTATATCCCATAGACAATTCTGTTCACATCGCCTTTTTTCCTCCCAAACTCAATTATTTGTAAGAGAGGCCCCGGGTGGGTAGCTCAGTTGGATAGAGCGTCGTCCTGATATGCCAGGGTTGTGGGTTCAATCCCTGGTCAGGGCACATGCAAGAGTCAACCAGTGAATGCAGAAATAAGTAGAACAACAAATCAATCGATCTCCCCCTCCCATATTATTTGTGTGTTGATTTCCAGAATCTGTCCTCTCAGTCTCTTTGCATTTTGTTCTGTGTCTTGAGAGCTCCTTCCTCTCAATCTCCCCAGCACCAACTGCATTCGCAACAACGTTTCCATTCACACCCCATTTGTAGTTCTGGAAGTCATGTACACAGTCATAAGTCTTTTTACATTTTCTAACTATTTCTGTAATTTCACTTGTCATCTCTATTTCCCTTCCCTGCCTTGTTTTTAGTCATTTTGTTTTTATATTCACTCACTGGAGTTCAGATAAAGAAAGCTGTTACAGAGCTTCAAGCCAAAGCCATCGCCCCTGGAATAGAGGGTGTGTGTGTGTGTGTGTGTGTGTGTGTGTGTGTGTACGTGCACACACATACACGCACACACAGAAAACTCTGCCTTGCCCAGCCCTCCAGCAGTGTTACCTCCCCCGGTGAGATGTCAGCCCCTGTCCGTGGTACCAGCAGTCTCCTCCCTGACCTTCTCAGCGGTCCGCAGCCTAGAGCAGGGTGGATGGAAGAGGCTCAGCCCAAATACACAGCAGGTCTCCTTCCTAGAAGTGTACCAGCTCCTTCTAAGGGTTCTTGCATATGGGGAGCCTCCAGCCATCTTCTGAGATGTCCACAGGTTCTCCAACATGGAGGCTTTCTGTGATCCATCAAATTCCCACTCCAGACATACACGGGGGGGGGGGGGGGGGGGGGGGGGCGGTAACAGAGCCAAAGTTTCACTCATATCTGTTGGAACGCTCCTTCAGATACCCCTGCTTTTTTCTGACTTGGAAAAGGTGGCCAATCGTGAATAGTTGGGACAAGAGGGCATTAGGGATACATTCAATACCCACCTTCTCAGAATCCTCAAGGTGTATGTTTCTACAGACACCTGCATGCTCCACCATTAGAAACAGGAAACGCTGAGCAATGGCACAATGGTCCCCCGAAATGTAGTGTATGAATGTTGCATGAAAAAATGAATGTTTAAAAACAGAGGGTAAGGGTAAAGATAAACCTTCTGTGATTTACTCAGAACAATTCAGGGAGAAATGTTAATTAAAAGAAAAACAAGGGGAGCAAGATGGCGATGGAGTAGGCGGACGTACCAACTTCCAACTCCCAGAACCAAAGTGGATTACAACTCAATTTTAAGAACCATCACCTGGATAAACCAACTTTGAACAAAACTAAGTGGACTCTTTAACCAAGGAACACAGAAGAAGCCACATTGAGACTGGTAGGAATAGCGAAAACGCGAAGAGGGCTGCCCAGCTCCCCGGAGCAAACAGCAGCCCGCAGAGACCCGCGGGGCGGGAGGAAAGTTTGGCGGAGAGGGAGGGACCTGGGTCCCAGGAACCAAGCCCCAGCCTGCAGTCCTAGAGCCTAGAAGAGGCGTTTGGACAGTTTTGAGCTGTGAAACAAGTGAGAGAGCTCCCAGGCCTACAGTGTGGAGTATTAGGTCCCTTCCTACTCTGCTGAGGGCTGCTTAAGGTTTTGGGGCAGCAGGACGCTGAAACGCGGTTCTGTCGGTGTGGGCAGAGGCCAAGCCGGTGGGAGATCAGTCTAGCCCAGAGGGTCGGAGGGGACGCACGAGAGCAGTCCGGAAGCTGCGGGCCCGCCTTTAAACCCACTTACGGGGACGAAGCGGGAGGCCAGGAACGGGCAGGCCCTGCGCAAGCCGGCCCTGACCGTGGGGACCGGGCTAGGACCAGGGACAGGCAGGGGCTCGCGGCTGAGCTCACACTACCAGCCACCCCGCCCCCAGGGCCAGAGAAACCGCGGTTGGCCAGTACACGTGCGCGAGCGGGCTCCGAGCGTGGGAACGGGGTGGACCCCGAGACAAGTGGAGGTTCGCAGCTGAGCCCACGCTACTATCCCCATCCGGCCGGAGAAACCGCGAATAGCATTCATACGTGCACGAGCGGGCTCCGAACGCGGGGACGGGGTACAGTCCTGGATGAGCGGAAATACGCAGCTGAGCAAAAGCCAGCAAACACGCCCACCCCAATAAACTTTGGTTTCCGACCCTGCGCAGAAGGGCCCTGGCCTCGAGGGCGGGGCTAAAACTACCGACAGGCAAAAGCTTACAGCTGAGAGCACATCAAAAGCCCCGCCTAACCCGCGGAACTGTAGCGAGCAGGCTCAAACTGCTGGTTCTGGGCGGAAGTCCGGAAATAGACTGGGTCCGCAGCTGAGGAAAGATGCTCACCTCTACCCTTGATGCTAATCTTGTGGCTTCAGTGACAACCCCTCCCATGGAGGAGAGGCAGAAATCACAGCAAAAGCCACAGTGGGCCGCCGCTGGCAACGCTCATACCCAACCACGCTATGCACCAGCAGAGAGGGTGGGGGGCCTGCAGATAAACCACACCTAGAGAACACAAAGGCAACACCTACTGGACTCCACTGGCCACAACTTGCTTATACACAGAAAAAATGGGCAGGCAGAGGAATGCAAACCAAATGAATCAAGAGAAATTCCCAGAGAAAGACCTGAATCAACCAGATATAACCAAATTACCAGAAGCAGAATTTAGAATAATGATAGTTAGGATGTTCAAAGAAATTAGAGCAACAATGGATAGTCATTATGAACACCTAAACAAAGAGATAACAAGTATAAAAAATGAAATTGAAATAATAAAAAAGAATCAGACAGAAATGACAAATACAGTATCAGAACTGAAGACCACAATGGAAGGAAGTAAAAGCAGGATGGATGACGCTGAGGATCGAATAAGCGAGTTAGAGGACACAATAAACAAAGGCACAGAAGCAGAGAAGAAAAAGGAAAAGAGACTTAAAAAAAGTGAGGAAACTCTAAGGGAGCTTTGTGACAACATGAAGAGAAACAACATTCGCATCATAGGGGTTCCTGAAGAAGAGGAGAGAGGACAGGAAATGGAAACTTTGTTCAATCAAATCATAGCAGAAAACTTTCCTAAATTAAGGCTGGGAAACACTCCACACATTCAAGAAGCACACAGAACTCCATTAAAGAGAAACCCAAAAAGATCTACACCAAGACACATCATAGTTAAAATACCAAAGATAATGAATAAAGAAATAATTTTAAAAGCTGCTAGAGAAAAAAAGACTATCACCTACAAAGGAGCCCCCATAAGGATGACATCGGACTTCTCAACAGAAACACTTGGGCCAGAAGGGAATGGCAAGAAATAATCAAAGTAATGCAGAACAAGAACCTACAACCAAGACTACTTTATCCAGCAAGGCTAACGTTTAAAATTGAAGGAGAAATAAAGAGCTTCCCAGAAAAAGAAAGCCTCAAGGAATTCATAAAAACCAAACCAATTCTGCAAGAGATACTAAGAGGCCTCTTGTGAACGGTTTAAAGGGAGGAATGAATAGAGCAAAAGAAGAATACAGCTTTAAAGAATAAAATGGCAATAAACAACTACATATCAATAATAACCTTAAATGTAAATGGATTAAATGATCCAATCAAAAGACATAGGGTAGCTGCATGGATAAAGAAACAGGACCCATACATATGCTGTCTACAAGAGACACACCTTAAAACAAAAGATGCTCATAGACTGAAGGTAAAAGGATGGAAAAAAATATTTCATGCAAATAGAAATGAAAAAAAAGCAGGGGTAGCATTACTTATATCAGACAAAATGGACTTTAAAACAAAGGCTGTAGTAAGAGATAAAGGAGGACACTACATAATGATAAAGGGAACGATTCAACAGGAAGATATAACTATTGTAAATATTTATGCACCAAACATAGGAGCCCCGACATACATAAAGCAGACTTTGATGGATATAAATGGCGAGATTAACAGCAATACTATCATAGTAGGGGATTTCAATACCCCTCTAACAACACTGGATAGATCCTCAAGAAAGAAAATTAATAAAGAAACAGCAGACTTAAAGGATACACTAGATCAACTTGATTTAATAAATATCTTCAGAACTTTTCACCCTAAAGCAGTAGAATATACATTTTTCTCAAGCGCTCATGGTACGTTTTCTAGGATAGACCACATGTTAGGACACAAAAATGGTCTCAATAAATTTAAGAAGATTGAAATCATATCAAGCATTTTCTCTGATCACAATGCCATGAAACTAGAAATTAACCACAAAAGAAAAAATGAAAAATACTCAAACACTTGGAAACTAAATGGCATGTTATTAAATAATGAATGGATTAACAATGAGATCAAAGAAGAAATAAAAAAGTTTCTAGAAACAAATGATAATGAGCATACATCAACTCAAAATTTATGGGACACAGCAAAAGCAGTTCTGAGAGGGAAGTTTATTGCACTACAGGCATATCATAAGAAGCTAGAAAAAGCTCAAATAAGCAACCTGACCCTGCATCTAAAAGAACTAGAAAAACAACAACAAATAAAACCCAAGTCAAGTAGAAGGAAGGAAATAATAAAGGTCAGAGCAGAAATAAATGACATAGAGGCGAAGGAAACAATACAGAGGATCAATGAAACCAGAAGCTGGTTCTTTGAAAAGGTAAACAAGATTGATGAACCTTTAACTAGATTCACCAAGAAAAACAGAGAGAGGACTCAAATAAATAAAACTAGAAAGGACAGTGGAGAAATAACAACTGACACAACAGAAATACAAAGCATTGTAAGAAAATACTATGAAGAACTATATGCCAAAAAACTAGACAATCTTGGTGAAATGGACAAATTTCTTGAATCATATAACCTTCCAAAAATCAATCTGGAAGAATCAGAACACCTAAACAGACCAATTACAACAAATGAGATCGAAACAGTTATCAAAAAACTCCCAAAAAAGAAAAATCCTGGGCTTGATGGCTTCACAAGTGAATTCTATCAAAAATTCAAAGAACTAACTCCTATCCTTCTCAAGCTATTTCAAAAAATTCAAGAGGAAGGAAGACTTCCAAACTCCTTTTATGAGGTGAGCATAATTCTGATCCCAAAAACGGGCAAAGACAACACAAAGAAAGAAAATTATAGGCCTATATCCCTGATGAATTTAGACGCTAAATTTCTCAACAAAATATTAGCCAACCGGATCCAGCAATATATGAAAAAAGTCATACACCACGATCAAGTGGGATTTATTCTGGAGAGGCAAGGCTGGTTCAGTAGTCGCAAATCAATCAATGTGATTCACCACATAAACAAAAGGAAGGACAAAAATCACATGATAATTTCAATAGATGCAGAAAAGGCATTGGATAAAATCCAGCACCCATTCATGCTCAAAACTCTCAGTAAAGTGGGAATACAGGGATCATTCCTTAACATGATAAAGGCCATCTACGATAAACCGACAGCAAACATCATACTAAATGGACAAAGATTAAAAGCAATCCCCTTAAAATCAGGAACCAGGCAGGGTTGCCCACTTTCACCACTCTTATTCAACATAGTTCTGGAAGTACTAGCTACAGCAATCAGACAAGAAGAAGAAATAAAAGGCATCCAAATTGGAAAAGAAGAAGTAAAACTGTCATTATTTGTAGATGATATGATATTGTATATTGAAAACCCTAAAGACTCAGTCAATAAACTACTGGACCTTATAAATGATTTCAGCAAGGTGGCAGGATATAAAATTAATACTCAGAAATCAGAGGCATTTCTATACACCAACAATGAAATATCAGCAAAAGAAATTAAGGAAACAATCCCCTTCACTATTGCAGCCAAAAAAATAAAGTACCTAGGAGTAAATTTAACCAAGGAGGTTAAGGACTTGTACTCGGAAAATTATAAAACATTGATAAAAGACATCAAGGAAGATACAAACAAGTGGAAGCATATACCGTGCTCATGGCTAGGAAGAATAAACATCATTAAAATGTCTATATTACCCAAAGCAATTTATAAATTCAATGCAATACCAATTAAAATACCAATGACATACTTCAAAGATATAGAACACATATTCCAAAAATTTATATGGAACCAAAAAAGAACACGAATAGCCTCAGCAATCTTAAAAAGAAAAAATAAAGCAGGAGGTATCACTCTTCCAGATATCAAGGTTTACTATAAGGCCATTATACTCAAGACAGCCTGGTACTGGCATAAGATCAGGCACATAGATCAATGGAACAGAACAGAGAACCCAGAAATAAACCCACAGCTTTATGGACAACTGACATTTCACAAAGGAGGAAAGAACATACAATGGAGTAAAGATAGCCTCTTTAACAAATGGTGTTGGGAAAATTGGACATCTACCTGCAAAAAAATAAAACTAGACAATCAACTTACACCATTCACTAAAACAAACTCAAAATGGATAAAAGACTTAAATGTGAGCCGTGAAACCATAAGCATCTTAGAAGAAAACATAGGCAGCAAGCTCTCCGACATCTGTAGCAGCGGTATATTTGCCGATTTATCTCCACGGGTAACCGAAATAAAAGGCAAGATAAACAAATGGAACTATATCAAACTAAAAAGTTTTTGCACAGCTAAAGACAATAGGAACAGAATAAAAAGACAAACCACACAATGGGCGAACATATTCGACAGCACATCTGATAAGGGGTTAATAACTAAAATATATAAAGAACTTATAAAACGCAACACCAGGAATACAAACAACCCAATCAAAAAATGGGCAAAAGAAATGAATAGAAATTTCTCCAAAGAGGAAATACAGATGGCCAATAGGCATATGAAAAAATGCTCAACATCACTAATCATTAGAGAAATGCAAATTAAAACCACAATGAGATATCACCTCACACCAGTCAGAATGGCACTTATCAGCAAAACAACACAGAATAAGTGCTGGCGAGGATGTGGAGAAAAGGGAACCCTACTGCACTGCTGGTGGGAATGCAGATTGGTGCAGCCACTGTGGAAAACAGTTTGGAGATTCCTCAGAAAATTAAAAATCGAACTGCCTTTTGATCCAGCTATCCCACTTATAGGAATATACCCTAAGAACACCATAGCACTGTTCGAAAAGAAGAAATGCGCCCCCATGTTCGTGGCAGCATTGTTCACAATAGCGAAGATCTGGAACCAGCCCAAGTGTCCGTCAGAAGACGAGTGGATTAAAAAGCTTTGGTACATATATACTATGGAATACAACTCAGCCATAAGAAACGATGACATCGGATCATTTATAACAAAATGGATGTACCTTGATAACATTATACGGAGTGAAATAAGTAAATCAGAAAAAAAGAAAAACTGAGGACAGCACGATTACATACATAGGTGGGACATGAAAGTGAGAGTATGAGACATGGACAAGAGAGTGGTGGTTATGGGATGGGGGGAGGGAGGGAAGAGTGGGATAGGGAGAAGGGGAGGGACACAGGGAAAACCAGATAGAAGGTGACAGAGGACAATTTGACTTTTGGTGATGGGTATGCAACACAATTGATCCATGGAGATGTTTTCATTGTACATATGTACCCTGATTTATTGGTGTCACCCCATTAGAATTAATAATAATAAAATATATATTAAAAAAAAAAAGAAAAACAACTTTGTAGACCTTGCATTATTGACACATGTGTTTAGGTTCCAATAAGACACTTTTTATCTCTGAGTATGACAGAACTATTTCCCATGTGGCATACCTCAATTTTATAACATGTTTTATTTGTTGGTTTTTATATTGGGTGTGGTTTCGGATTTACATATACAATGTCACTTAGTCTCCAGAAAGGCTAAAACTTGACTAATAATTGCCAGGATAACACCTTGAACTTATCCACTTGTATGAAAATAAAAATACCAGAAATATCGTCAGAGTGCTTGTTTTTGCTGAAGGACCTCTTAAGTTTTCACTCTTAACTTTTCACCCTTAAGTCCCATTCCTCATGTCTGAGTGCTTTTTTTTATGAAAGAGAAGAGTCAATATTTACTTAGAACTAACAGTGTTTGATTTTCATTTGGAATCGAAAGAGAAGGCATTCATCATGAAGAATAAGTAAACATTTAATTGGTTTGAGATTCCTCACGTGTTTTTTTTAAGGTTCAAGCTGACACTTTCTATGCACAGCTATGAGATAAAACCCTAGGGCTGCAAATGTTTTATGACTCTGTTTTAAGGATGAATTTAAATGTTCAGCCTTAGAGGACAGCAGATTGCCAAAGTGGCTGATCTCAGTTTCCATTATTATGATGCATGAGCTGCCTTTTGGCCCCCTGGCAATCAAGTTATTTAAATTTGAAAGAAACTGAGGACATTTTCTTTGTTCACCATAGAACAGAATTCTCTTTTGACTAACAAAGAAATCCTAGGACCTTCAATGGAGACCCCGGGGAACAATGTGGCCTCCGGCTCCTAGGGTAGCGATGATAGGGTCAGAGATAGATAGAATGCGGCCAGACAAATAGGATGCTGAGGAGATCCCCGTTATAATTTAACTGAAAACATCAGCAGCTGCTCAGTGTGATGGGAGGGTATGAAGCAGGCGGAGTCCTGATCGAGGAAGAAAACAAGATGACCTTCCTCCAGCTTGGGAGCCAAAGCCCCAGAGGGAAGGGCTTACCTGGCAGTTGGTGGGTGAGCACAATGGATAGCTCCAGCTGAGCCTGCCTTCCAGCCAGCAGTCTGGGTCCTGCTGGGTCTTCAACTGCACAGCAGCTGAGGATTATCTTGGGGTCTCTCAGAGCAAGTGTTGGTTCACAGAAAAGGATCTACTCCTAGAATGAATTTGCTACTTGTACGTGAACTCTTTTACCTTAAAAAACCATAACTGGTCTTTGTAAGGCTTCTATCATACTTGGAACCTCAGTAATTAACACCTAGCCTATCTGACCTACTGTGTTTTGGTACTTTGCAGACCAAGAAGATGCATGACAATGCTAGAATGTTCAGCTCAAATGGGCCTCTGTTTGATATATGCTTTGGGGATGTCTCTGAGAAACATCCAGTATGCAAATGTAAGTGGTCTAACAATGGCTATTGCAATAAATCCTGGGTCTAGGGGTGACACGTTAGCTTAGTGCCTCAAATCCCTTCTTATGTCTCGATTGTAGACATGTTGTTGACTGATTTATGATACTTCAAAAGTTCACAGAGAGAGGGAACTCCTGGGTCAGTAGCATGAGATGAAAAATTATACCTGGTACAATTTGTGATGTAAAAAATAACTATTAAAATCCCTGGACACTCTTCAGAACACACAGAAAATATAAATATATATATATTCAAATAAAGCTACTAAATTTAAGTAAAAACAGCCAGAGCTGTACTTGAACAAGATTCCAGCTCTGCAAGGTGGAAACTCCCCTCCTGCCAAGTGGGGCAGAGACCATGGATCACGCTCTTTGCAGCCCATGTCTAGGGGGCCCCGAAATGCATGAAGCTACACTGAAGATTGAAGGGAGAGAAAGGCAACTCTGCAACAGTAGTTTGAGACAGCAACACCCTAATATTGGAGGGAATAATGGATAATGGACAGAATCACTATGCAGAAGATCAACAAGGAAATTGAAGACTTACATCCATAATCAACTAGATGTAGCACATTTATAGACCACGCCACCCAAAACAGAATAGACTCTTCTGACATGCACATGCAACAGTCTCCAGGACAAACCGTATACTAGGCCACAAAACTGACCCCCAAAATCCAAAGGATTGAAATCATACACACTATCTTCTCTGACCGCAACAGAATGAAATTAGACATAAATAAAAGAAATTTGGGAAGTTCTCAAATCCATGCAAAGTCACATTCTTTGGGGTGATAAAAAATGTTTAAAAATGGATTGTGGTAATTATTGTACAACCCTATGAATATACAAAAAAACCACTTAGACAGATTATGTATGTGAAGTTCTATCTCGCTAAATTTGTTTATAAAAGGTACACACGTGGCCTGACCTGCAGTGGCGCAGTGAATAAATCATCAACCTGGAATGCTGACTGAGGTCACCGGTTCAAAACCCTGCACTTGTCTGGTCAAGGCACATATGGGAGTTGATGCTTCCTGCTCCTACGCCCCCCTCACTCTCTCCTCTCTAAAAAATGAATAAATTAGAAATATTTTTTAAAAACGGTGCACACGTGTATACACACACACATCATGTCTGCAGAAATTCAAGTAAATTATAAAAGTTTCCTAAAATTAAAAAAAATAGAAAAATTGATTTGCTTCCAAATATTCTTTTAACAAGCTCCTTCATACATACAAGATAATTGTGTTCACACAACATTTTATAGCATTTCTCTGCCCAGTGTGCAGGCCCTGAGCACTCTCACACCTTTTGTTAACATAAAGGAAACATTAAATAAGCTTCTTTCTCATCTGAGCTCATTTTACCTGTTCTGTTCAGTGACATTGTCCGACAGCACGACAACAAAAAAAGCCTCCCGCCGCATCTGTGAGTCAGACGAGGCGCCCCAATAACTTGAAAAGAATGAAAAAAAATAGTAAATTGCATAGTCAAGACTTTCTCTACATCTGAGAAACTTTTACTATGTGAGCCTGTTACTATTTATAGTAGCAATAACACAGCAAATCAAAGCATTATTTTAGCATTTTTAGCATTTTCTTCTACCAGTGCATCCAAGATTATCATAAAATTTAAGCGAATATGTACACACAAATAAAATCGATTAAACAACAATGTGCAATCTCTTCCAGAAAAGGCCTGAATACACATACCAAGCTGTTCCCACTTAAAATTCTTTAAAATATCAGTCCTCACAGGCGGACAGCATAGAATCATAACAATGTAACAACAGCTGCCATTCACCTGACACTTTCTGCAACTCAGCACCCAGACACAGTATCTCATTTAATCCCAATGCAACTTCATAAAGTATGTATTCCTCAGGTCCCTGGTTTCCGGAGGAAGGAACCGGAAGTCAGAGAGGTCAAGCAATGTGTCTGAGACCAACGCTTGGCCAAGATCAAACTCAGGTCTTTCTCCAGGGCGGGTTGCCCATCTTGATTCAGCTGCACTGGTCACTGAAATAGTAAAATAGTTTTGTCCTGGTTGGTAAACAGCCACTTCCCTGAGCCCTCCCTTGTCCTGTGTCCCCCCCCCCAGTTTCCCTCCCCAGTCTCAGAAAGCCTGGCACATCCCAAGGACCCTCTTACCTGCACACAACCCAAAATGTTGGCCCCTGCTCCACATCTATGTTCAGACTGGCTGTGCCCACACCCCTACCTTCCTAGTTGTTAAATATCTATACCAGCCCTCGTGTCAGCTTCCGAAGCCCATGTGCCTCACACCCTCCCTGCAGAGGTCACAGGAGTGGACCGTGACGACCAAGCCAGGCCGATCTCAGCTCTAGCCTCTGTGCATGGCTATCCTCACAGGTGAGCCATTCTCATAGCTAACACCGTGAGATCACACAAGACAAAGGCAACGAACATGACCTTTGGCAGAGCAGCGCCCCATGGCAGCACCTGGACCTGCACGCATGAGCAGAGCGAAGAAAGGGAATCTCCGCAAAGCCATCAGAGATACAGTCCCCATGAAGGCACCTCCACTACACTGGCTGCCTGCCCAGCCCCATCACCAGGCGCTCAGAGAGCTCTCCACTGTCAACAGAGCAATAGAGCTCCTACCCACTGTCCTACAGCAATGATGGGAAACAGGTTCATTCTAAGGTCCTCAGTGCCACAAGGGGGGAATGGCATCCCCTAGGCATGCTGGCACACTAGAGAAACTGATCTTGAGTGTCCGGAGGTCATGCTGCCTTTCTAATTCGATCTGCTCTAGGAGGTTGAAGTGGCCATTGTCTCAAGTACTTCAGTTGAAGAAGCGCTTGGTTGACAGTAAATAACTGAGACTAAAAAGGGATTTTATTTGGTTCTAATTATTCTATTGCCTTCCTTAATTTCCTCGGTTAGTGATGAGAGAAGCAAGATGGCGATGGAGTAGGCGGACGTACCAACTTCCAACTCCCAGAACCAAAGTGGATTATAGCTCAATTTAAAGAACCATCATCTGGATAAACCAACTATGAACTAAACTAAGTGGACTCTTCAACCAAGGAACACAGAAGAAGCCACATTGAGACCGGTAGGAACAGCGAAAACGCGAAGAGGGCTGCCCAGCTCCCCGGAGCAAACAGCAGCCCGGAGAGACCCGCGTGGCGGGAGGAAAGTTTGGCGGAGAGGGAGGGACCTGGGTCCCAGGAACCAAGCCCCAGCCTGCAGTCCCAGAGCCTAGAAGAGGTGTTTGGACAGTTTTGAGCTGTGAAACAAGTGAGGGAGTTCCCAGGCCTGCAGTGTGGAGTATTAGGTCCCTTCCTATTCTGCTGAGGGTTGCTGAAGGGTTTGGGGCGTCAGGACACTGAAACGCGGTTCTGTCGGCGTGGGCAGAGGCCAAGCCAGTGTGAGCTCGGTCTAGCCAGCAGGGGCGGAGGAGACACGCGAAAGCGGTCCGGAAGCTGCGGGCCCGACTTTAATCCCACTTACGGGGACAAAGCCGGAGGCCAGGAACGGGCAGAAATCTGCTCTGCGACCCTGCGTAAGCCGGCCTTGACCGCGGGGACCGGGCTAGGACCAGGGATGGGCAGGGGCTCGCGGCTGAGCTCACGCTACCAGCCCCGCCCCCCGGACCCCAACCCACCGCTGGAGAAACCGTGGTTTGCCATTATACGTGCGCAAGTGGGCTCCAAGCGCAGGAACGGGGTAGACCCCGAGACAAGTGAAAGCTCGCAGCTGAGCCCACACTACTATCCCCGCCCGGCCAGAGAAACTACCGATTGCATTCCTACGTGCACGACCAGAATCCAAACGCGGGGGCGGGGTAGAATCCTGGACGAGAGGAAGTACGCAGCTGAGCAGAAGCCAGCAAACACGCCCGGCCCAATAAACCTTAATTTGCGACCCTGTGCAGTAGGGCCCTGGCCTCGTGGGGAGGGCTAACGCTCCGGACGGGCAAAGGCTCACAGCTGAGAGCACGTCAAAAGCCCCGCCCAACCCACGAAACTGTGGCGAGCAGGCTCTGACTACGGGTACTGGGCGGAAGTCCAGAAATAGGCTGGGTCGGCAGTTGAGCAAAGGTGCTCACCTCTACCCTTGGTGCTAAGGCTTGTGGCTTCAGTGACAGCCCCTCTCTCAGAGGAGAGGCAGAAATCACAGCAAAAGCCACAGTGGGCCGGCGCTGGCAACGCTCATACCCAACCACCCTAGGTACCAGCAGAGGGGGTGGGGGGACTGCAGACAGACCACACCTAGAGAACACAAAGGCAACACCTACTGGGCTCCAGTGGCAACAACTTGCTTATACACAGACAAAATGGGCAGGCAGAGGAATGCAAACCAAATGAATCAAGAGAAATCCCAAGAGAAGGACCTGAATCAACCAGATATAACCAAATTACCAGAAGCAGAATTTAGAATAATGATAGTTAGGATGTTCAAAGAAATTAGAGCAACAATGGATAGTCATTATGAACACCTAAATAAAGAGATAACAAGTATAAAAAATGAAATTGAAATAATAAAAAAGAATCAGACAGAAATGATAAATACAGTACCAGAACTGAAGACCACAAAGGAAGGAATTAAAAGCAGGATGAATCACGCTGAGGATCGAATAAGCGAGTTAGAGGACACAATAAACAAAGGCACAGAAGCAGAGAAGATAAAGAAAAAGAGACTCAAAAAATATGAGGAAACTCTAAGGGAGCTCTGCGACAACCTGAAGAGAAACAACATTCTCATCATAGGGGTGCCTGAAGAAGAGGAGAGAGGACAGGAAATGGGAACTTTGTTCAATCAAATCATAGCAGAAAACTTTCCTAAATTAAGGCTGGGAAACACTCCACACATTCAAGAAGCACACAGAACTCCATTAAAGAGAAACCCAAAAAGATCTACACCAAGACACATCATAGTTAAAATACCAAAGATAATGGATAAAGAAAAAATTTTTAAAGCTGCTAGAGAAAAAAAGGCTATCACCTACAAAGGAGCCCCCATAAGGATGACATCAGACTTCTCAACAGAAACACTTGAGGCCAGAAGAGAATGGCAAGATATAATCAAATTAATGCAGAACAAGAACCTACAACCAAGACTACGTTATCCAGCAAGGCTAACGTTTAAAATTGAAGAAGAAATAAAGAGCTTCCCAGAAAAAGAAAGCCTTAAGGAATTCATTAAAACCAAACCAATTCTGTTCTGGGCGGAAGTCCGGAAATAGGCTGGGTCCATAGCTGAGCAAAGGTGCTCATGTCTACCCTTGGTGCTAAGGCTTGTGGCTTCAGTGACAGCCCCTCCCACGGAGGAGAGGCAAAAATCACAGCAAAAGCCACAGTGGGCCGGCGCTGACAAAGCTCATACCCCACCACCCGAGGCACCGGCAGAAGGGGAGGGGGGCCTGCAGACAGACCACACCTAGAGAACACAAGGCAACACCTACAGGACCCCAGTGGCCACAACTTTCTTATACACAGACAAAATGGGCAGGCAGAGGAATGCAAACCAAATGAATCAAGAGAAATCCCAAGAGAAGGACCTGAATGAACCAGATATAACCAAATTACCAGAAGCAGAATTTAGAATAATGATAGTTAGGATGTTCAAAGAAATTAGAGCAACAATGGATAGTCATTATGAACACCTAAATAAAGAGATAACAAGTATAAAAAATGAAATTGAAATAATAAAAAAGAATCAGACAGAAATGACAAATACAGTATCAGAACTGAAGACCACAATGGAAGGAATTAAAAGCACGATGAATGACGCTGAGGATCGAATAAGCGAGTTAGAGGACACAATAAACAAAGGCACAGAAGCAGAGAAGAGAAAGGAAAAGAGACTTAAAAAAAGTGAGGAAACTCTAAGGGAGCTTTGTGACAACATGAAGAGAAACAACATTCGCATCATAGGGGTTCCTGAAGAAGAGGAGAGAGGACAGGAAATGGAAACTTTGTTCAATCAAATCATAGCAGAAAACTTTCCTAAATTAAGGCTGGGAGACACTCCACACATACAAGAAGCACACAGAACTCCATTAAAGAGAAACCCAAAAAGATCTACACCAAGACACATCATAGTTAAAATACCAAAGCTAATGGATAAAGAAAAAATTTTAAAAGCTGCTAGAGAAAAAACGGCTACCACCTACAAAGGAGCCCCAATAAGGATGACATCGAACTTCTCAACAGAAACACTTGAGGCCAGAAGAGAATGGCAAGATATAATCAAAGTAATGCAGAACAAGAACCTACAACCAAGACTACTTTATCCAGCAAGGCTAACGTTTAAAATTGAAGGAGAAATAAAGAGCTTCCCAGAAAAAGAAAGCCTCAAGGAATTCATAAAAACCAAACCAATTCTGCAAGAGATACTAAGGGGACTCTTGTGAACAGTTTAAAGGGAGGAATGAATAGAGCAAAAGAAGAATACAGCTTTAAAGAATAAAATGGCAATAAACAACTACATATCAATAATAACCTTAAATGTAAATGGATTAAATGATCCAATCAAAAGACATAGGGTAGCTGCGTGGATAAAAAAACAGGACCCATACATATGCTGTCTACAAGAGACACACCTTAAAACAAAAGATGCTCATAGACTGAAGGTAAAAGGATGGAAAAAAATATTTCATGCAAATAGAAATGAAAAAAAAGCAGGGGTAGCAATACTTATATCAGACAAAATGGACTTTAAAACAAAGGCTGTAGTAAGAGATAAAGAAGGACACTACATAATGATAAAGGGAACGATTCAACAGGAAGATATAACTATTGTAAATATCTATGCACCAAATATAGGAGCCCCAACATACATAAAGCATACTTTGATGGATATAAAGGGTGAGATTAACAGCAATACTATCATAGTAGGGGATTTCAATACTCCTCTAACAACACTGGAAAAATCCTCAAGAAAGAAAATTAATAAAGAAACAGCAGACTTAAAGGATACACTAGATCAACTTGATTTAATAGATATCTTCAGAACTTTTCACCATAAAGCAGTAGAATATACATTCTTCTCAAGCGCTCATGGTATGTTTTCTAGGATAGACCACATGTTAGGACACAAAAATGGTCTCAATAAATTTAAGAAGATTGAAATCATATCAAGCATTTTCTCTGATCACAATGCCATGAAACTAGAAATTAACCACAAAAGAAAAACTGAAAAATACACAAAACTTGGAAACTAAATAGCATGATATTAAATAATGAATGGATTAACAATGAGATCAAAGAAGAAATAAAAAAGTTTCTAGAAACAAATGATAATGAGCATACATCAACTCAAAATTTTGGGACACAGCAAAAACAATTCTGAGAGGGAAGTTTATTGCACTACAGGCATATCATAAGAAGCTAGAAAAAGCTCAAATAAGCAACCTGACCCTGCATCTAAAAGAACTAGAAAAACAACAACAAATAAAACCCAAGTCAAGTGGAAAGAAGGAAATAATAAAGGTCAGAGCAGAAATAAATGACATAGAGGCGAAAGAAACAATACAGAGGATCAATGAAACCAGAAGCTGGTTCTTTGAAAAGGTAAACAAGATTGATGAACCTTTAACTAGACTCACCAAGAAAAAAAGAGAGAGGACTCAAATAAATAAAACTAGAAAGGACAGTGGAGAAATAACAACTGACACAACAGAAATACAAAGCATTGTAAGAAAATACTATGAAGAACTATATGCCAAAAAATTAGACAATCTTGGTGAAATGGACAAATTTCTTGAATCATATAACCTTCCAAAAATCAATCTGGAAGAATCAGAACACCTAAACAGACCAATTACAACAAATGAGATCGAAACAGTTATCAAAAAACTCCCAAAAAAGAAAAGTCCTGGGCCTGATGGCTTCACAAGTGAATTCTATCAAAAACTCAAAGAAGAACTAACTCCTATCCTTCTCAAGCTATTTCAAAAAATTCAAGAGGAAGGAAGACTTCCAAACTCCTTTTATGAGGTGAGCATAATTCTGATCCCAAAACCGGGCAAAGACAACACAAAGAAAGAAAATTATAGGCCTATATCCCTGATGAATTTAGACGCTAAAATTCTCAACAAAATATTAGCCAACCGGATCCAGCAATATATGAAAAAAATCATACACCACGATCAAGTGGGATTTATTCTGGAGAGGCAAGGCTGGTTCAGTATTCGCAAATCAATCAATGTGATTCACCACATAAACAAAAGGAAGGACAAAACATGATAATTTCAATAGATGCAGAAAAGGCATTGGATAAAATCCAGCACCCATTCATGCTCAAAACTCTCAGTAAAGTGGGAATACAGGCATCATTCCTTAACATGATAAAGGCCATCTACGATAAACCGACAGCAAACATCATACTAAATGGACAAAGATTAAAAGCAATCCCCTTAAGATCAGGAACCAGGCAGGGTTGCCCACTTTCACCACTCTTATTCAACATAGTTCTGGAAGTACTAGCTACAGCAATCAGACAAGAAGAAGAAATAAAAGGCATCCAAATTGGAAAAGAAGAAGTAAAACTGTCATTATTTGCAGATGATATGATATTGTATATTGAAAACCCTAAAGACTCAGTCAAAAAACTACTGGACCTTATAAATGATTTCAGCAAGGTGGCAGGATATAAAATTAATACTCAGAAATCAGAGGCATTTCTATATACCAACAATAAAATATCAGCAAAAGAAATTAAGGAAACAATCCCCTTCACTATTGCAGCCACAAAAATAAAGTACCTAGGAGTAAATTTAACCAAGGAGGTTAAGGACTTGTACTCGGAAAATTATAAAACATTGATAATAGAAATCAAGGAAGATACAAACAAGTGGAAGCATATACCGTGCTCATGGCTAGGAAGAATAAACATCATTAAAATGTCTTTATTACCCAAAGCAATTTATAAATTTAATGCAATACCAATTAAAATACCAATGACATACTTCAAAGATATAGAACACATATTCCAAAAATTTATATGGAACCAATAAAGAACACGAAAAGCCTCAGCAATCTTAAAAAGAAAAAATGAAGCAGGAGGTATCACTCTTCCAGATATCAAGGTTTACTATAAGGCCATTATACTCAAGACAGCCTGGTATTGGCATAAGAACAGGCACATAGATCAATGGAACAGAACAGAGGACCCAGAAATAAACCCACACCTTTATGGACAACTGATATTTGACAAAGGAGGAAAGAACATACAATGGAGTAAAGACAGCCTCTTTAACAAATGGTGTTGGGAAAAATTGGACATCTACCTGCAAAAAAATGAAACTAGACCATCAACTTACTCCATTCACAAAAACAAACTCAAAATGGACATAAGACTTAAATGTTAGCCGTGAAACCATAAGCATCTTAGAAGAAAACATAGGCAGCAAGCTCTCCGACATCTGTAGCAGCAGTATATTTGCCGATTTATCTCCACGGGCAACTGAAATAGAAGGCAAGATAAACAAATGGGACTATATCAAACTAAAAAGTTTTTGCACAGCTATAGACAATAGGAACAGAATAAAAAGACAAACCACACAATGGGAGAACATATTCGACAGCACATCTGATAAGGGGTTAATAACTAAAATTTATAAAGAACTTATAAAACTCAACACCAGGAAGACAAACAACCCAATCAAAAAATGGGCAAAAGAAATGAATAGAAATTTCTCCAAAGAGGAAATACAGATGGCCAATAGGCATATGAAAAAATGCTCAACCTCACTAATCATTAGAGAAATGCAAATTAAAACCACAATGAGATATCACCTCACACCAGTCAGAATGGCACTCATCAGCAAAACAACACAGAATAAGTGCTGGCGAGGATGTGGAGAAAAGGGAACCCTTCTGCACTGCTGGTGGGAATGCAGACTGGTGCAGCCACTGTGGAAAACAGTTTGGAGATTCCTCAGAAAATTAAAAATCGAACTGCCTTTTGATCCAGCTATCCCACTTATAGGAATATACCCTAAGAACACCATAGCACTGTTTGAAAAGAAGAAATGTGCCCCCATATTCGTGGCAGCATTGTTCACAGTAGCGAAGATCTGGAACCAGCCCAAGTGTCCGTCAGAAGATGAGTGGATTAAAAAGCTTTGGTACATATATACTATGGAATACTACTCAGCCATAAGAAACGATGACATCGGATCATTTATAACAAAATGGATGTACCTTGATAACATTTTACGGAGTGAAATAAGTAAATCAGAAAAAAGGAAAAACTGAGAACAGCATGATTACATACATAGGTGGGACATAAAAGTGAGAATATGAGACATGGACAAGAGAGTGGTGGTTATGGGATGGGGGGAGGGAGGGAAGATTGGGATAGGGAGGAGGGGAGGGACACAGGGAAAACCAGATAGAAGGTGACAGAGGACAATTTGACTTTGGGTGATGGGTATGCAACACAATTGAATGATAAGATAACCTGGAGATGTTTTCATTGTACATATGTACCCTGATTTATTGGTGTCACCCCATTAGAATTAATAATAATAAAATATATATTAAAAAAATAAAATAAAATAAAAGGTAAAAAATAAAATTCCTCTGTTAGTGTCATAAGAGGAATGACACACACACACAAACACACAAATACCTGTGAGAGCTAATACACAAGTTCAGTCAAGTTGCAGGAGACAAAGTTAACGAACAAAAAAGTCTGTTGTATTTCTCTACATCAACTACCACCTATTGGAAAAGATAATCGAGAGAGCAATCCCATTTACAGTTAGCACCAAGAAGAATAAAACCCTTATGAATAAATTTAACCAAGGAAGTGAAAGGTCTGCACTCTGAAAACTATAAAACCTTGACCTAAGAAATTGAAGACATAAAGAAATGGAAAGAGATGGTGTGTTCATACATTGAAAGAACTAATGTTGTTTTAATGTCCACACAACACCAAACAATCTACAGATT
Source organism: Rhynchonycteris naso (assembly GCA_037038555.1). NCBI lineage: Eukaryota > Metazoa > Chordata > Mammalia > Chiroptera > Emballonuridae > Rhynchonycteris > Rhynchonycteris naso. The sequence goes on along the minus strand of CM072999.1, from coordinate 133,572,130 downwards.
TAGTGCAAGCCCTATAAAAAATTCCCATGGCATTTTTCACAGAACTAGAAAAAAAAAAATGATTCTAAAATGCCTATGGAATCACAAAAGACCCGGAATAGCTGAACACTGTTGAGCAAGAAAAACAGAGTGGGAGACCTCGCACGTCCTGATTGTAAATTATATAGCTAAGATCAGCAATCGACAGTATAGTCCCAGCATAAAAACAGACACATGGAGCAATGGAATGGAATAGAGAGCCCAGAAACAAACTACTGTGTCGACAGTCAACTAATATTTGACAAGGGAGACCAGACTCAATGGGGAAAATCCAGTCTTTTCAACAAATGGTGCTGGGAAAACTGAATCTTCACAAGCAAAGATTCAAGACTTACCTATAAGACCTGAAACTGTAACTCCTAGAAGAAAACACAGAGATAAAGCTCATTAACTTTGTCTTTGGCATTAATATTTTTTTCTTTTTGTATGTGGAACCAAAAACTCAGACAACAAAAGCAAAAATAAAGTTACATCAAATCAAAAAGCTTCCACCACACAGCAAAGAAAACTACACCATGAAAGAGCAACAAATGAATAAAAAGAAAATATTTGCTAATTGCACATCTGGAAAGGGGTTCCCATCCAAAATATCAGAAACTCATACAGTAGCAAAAAAATAAAATAAAAAAGATTTTAAAAAATGGGCAAAGAACATAAGTAGACACTTTTCCAAAGAAGAAATATAAACAGCCAACAGGTACACGAAAAAGATGTTCAGCATCACCAACTCATCAGGGAGATACAAATCCAGACCACAATGAGATATCGCCTGAGACCTGTCGGGTTGGCTATTACCAGGAAGACAAACCCCAGGCATGGGCAAGGGTGTGGAGACAAGGACACCCTTGTGCCCTATCGGTCAGAATATACATAGGGTTAGCCATTATGAAAACAGTATGGAGGGTCCTCACAAAACCCAAACTAGAAAGGCCATATGATCCGGCAATCCCACTTTAGGGATCTACAACGAAAGGAGATGAAATCCGTACCTGAAAGAGATACCTATATGTGTTCTCACGTGCATTGCCACGTTACTTGCAGTGGCCAAGACACGTAAGCTCTGAAGAATTTGGGAAACGCTCTGCCAGCACTGAGCTTAGGCTGAGCTTTCATTCAATAATCCAGGTTTTCTCATGAAAAACTTGCTTTTTCACCCGAGTCTCAGTAATACGTTCTCTGGATATAAGCCAAACCTCACACTCGGATTTATCCAATCTTGCACACAACCCTCCAACGAAACACACAGAGACATCCCTAATCGTGGTCCAATGCTTGTGGTTTTAATAAACAACTTTTGGCTTTGAGTCCACTATATATTTGTACATACATTTAATAGCCTTTAATATATTATATAACCGGGCGCACATCCAAGGATGGGCAATAAATATTGCTTTAACCTTAGTGTTAGTCATCTTGTTCATAATCAGACCATAAAATAATTTTCTAAGAACTGAAGGTTTCTTTCCTCTGGGATGATCTCTGGGATAACTAGATTATTTAATCCTGTATATTTAATCTTCTTTTATTCCTAGCCATCAGGATTAAACTATTTCTTTGATAATACAGAAATTTTCTTGTTGTTCTTGTTCCCAAAAGCAGAACTGTATTAAGCATCTCTCTGGATCCAAACGCCGAAAACAGTGCCCGGCTTTAGAGCAGGTGTTTAACACATAAATGTTCATAAAACGAGTAAACAATCTTAAAGGACTGGTCTTGTATTTGGAGCAAATAAGAAACATTTTTAAACAAAATGATACCCAAGATCTTCACCTCGCTTTGCTGGTGCAGAGGTGAGACGCTACATCTGAAATACACGCCCACTAGCTAGTTTACGTGCTTGTTCTATACCGATAAGAAGATACTTTTTGCGTATTGGATTATTTGGCCTCCAGCCGCAACATCTTCGAACTCCAAGTGAATAGAAACCAGCGCGTGAAGGATGGACATCTGGGAGGACGGGAGAGCACAGAGTTTGCAGGGCGGCTACGAGGTGGTGAATTTCCGAAGTGAAAATATAATCCCAGAAAACGCTCAATGACACTGATGTTTGAAAGCGAAGGCTGTCTTGACACACTTTGGCTTTTGTGTTGTTACATGTACCCGTGGCAGGGAATCTGTGTACAGACAACTGACTTTTCTTCTGGACAGTGGCCCTCCACCAGGGCAGAGGGCCGTCCCGTGATGAACACCCTGGTCTAACTTTGCTGAGTAGGCGCTCCATCCCCCCAGCCCCCTCCGCGTGCCCCACACATGCAGGCAGTGCAGGCCCTCAGGTTTTGGTTGTGGTGCCTGAGCATGCTGCGGGAGGTTTTCCAAAGCAGCTATTTATTCTCGATTGTGTGTGAAATTGCTGGTGATCACTGAAGGTCTAATTTATTCATTCATATGTGTGATTGATCAATTATCACCTTCCGTTCCCATCACTGAGCTCTGATCCTGTCTGGAGAGAACGAGTCTCACATCTCAGTCCTAAATGAAGGCCTTCGTCATCCGAGAGAAGGACGAAGAAGGAGACTAGTGCTGGTCCTCTCGCGGGGCCGGGGAGAGGTGTGAGGGGACAGGCTGGGTCTACACGGGGCCACCCCACACGCCGTGTTTCTGAAAAGACCGGGCTGGTTCCCTCACTCTGTCACCCTCCTCCCCACCCCAAGGAGGCAAGTAGAGGCTGTCACTGTCACATAGCCACCCCCAAGTTCCTGTGGCAGCCGTCAACCCCAGAGTCACGCGGTCCACACCAGCCAACCAGGCCCATACCCACAGAAGTCACCCACCCAGCACTCGCTTCCTCCTCCACGGAGACTCTGGCTCAGAAATTGTAGCAAACCCCCGACGGCACTGGGCAGCTGCGACCCTCTGAGCACAGCACCTGGCGCGAAATGCACTTGCAGTCCGTGGCGGTCTTCCTGTGACCTGGTGTCCCTGATAGGAAGCAGTATCAGATCTGCATCTGAAAGAGGAGAGTGAAGCACATCCGGCCTGTGTGCCCTCATCTCACCGACATCCAGGTGGCCAGCTCATGGGCAACAGGGCCTGAAGTCTGACTGGACACCGCCAGAGCATGCCAGAAGTAGGGGAGGGGTCACAGCCAGCATGGCCCACCGGGACACTACTCAGCCCTAAGCAAAGTGAAAATGCTGTCGTCTGCGACACCGTGGCTGGCTCACAAGAGTACTGTGCTAAGTGAAGTCCAATGGAAAGGGACAAGAACCGTATGATAACATTCAAATGTGGGACGTAAAACAGATTATAACAGATGAACAAACAAGACAAGACAAGTAAACAAAGAAGCTCGTGACACAGACAGGGGAAGGCTGGGAAAGTAAAACACAAAGGGGTCAAATCTAGGGTGACAGACTTGACATTGGGCTGTGACCACACAATGCACCATACAGATAACATATCAGATGTAAACATTTAAAACTTATATAGTCTTATTAACTAATGCCACCCCAATAATTATTTTTCTTAAGTGAGAAGCAGGGAGGCAGAGAGACAGACTTCTGAATGCACCCCAACCAGGATCTACCCTGCAAGCTCCCTATGGGGCGATGCTCTGCCCATCTGGGGCTTTGCTCTATTGCTCTGCAACCAAGCTCTTCTTAGCACCTGAGGAGAGGCCATCCTCAAAGCCCAGCGCCAACTTGCTCCAACCAAGTGATGGCTGTGGGAGGGGAGAAGAGAGAGAATGAGAGAGATAGAAGGGGGAGGGGTGGAGAAGTAGATGGGCACTTCTCCTATGTGCCCTAACCAGGAATCAACCCAGGACATCCACACATCAGGCCAACACTCTTTTGCTGAGCCAACTGGCCAAGGGGATGCCAATAAATTTTTTTTAATTCTAAATCTGTCCCAAAGGGCAGACCCGGCAGTTGCAGGTAGGTCCTGGCTCAGCAGCAGTGAGCACAGCCACTCTCACAAGGTGCACTGAGCCCTTTGGAAACATTTGGATACTCATTCAGAACCTTTGCAGCTGCACAAGCGTGCCCTGTGGTAGGAGGGTGGCACTCCTGAGTGTCCCTCCCGGGCTCTGTCGCTCTGTATCTCCCTCAAGAATCACCCACGACTGTACTCCCCAAGGTGCTTCCTGGCTTCATGGTGGGACTGTTTAGGAACAGCCACCTAGGACATTGAGAACACAGCTGGAGGGTCTTAGAAGCTCTGCAGTTAAAAGATAAACCCGCTATCCCACTTTTAGGAATATACCCTAAGAACACCATAACACTGTTCGAAAAGAAGAAATGCACCCCCATGTTTGTGGCAGCATTGTTCACAATAGTGAAGATCTGGAAACAGCCCAAGTGTCCGTCAGAGGACGAGTGGATTAAAAAGCTTTGGTACATATATACTATGGAACACTATTCAGCCATAAGAAATGATGACATCGGATCATTTACAACAAAATGGATGTACCTTGATAACATTATACAGAGTGAAATAAGTGAATCAGAAAAAAAAAATCTGAGAACAGCATGATTTCATACATAGGTGGGACATAAAAGTGAGACTATGAGACTCGGACAAGAGTGTGGTGGATACGGGATGGGGGGAGGGAGGGGAGGGTGGAATAGGGAGAAGGGGAGGGGTACAGGGAAAACCAGATAGAAGGTGACAGAGGACAATTTGACTTTGGGTAATGGGTATGCAGCACAATTGAATGATAAGATAATCTGGAGATGTTTTCATTGTACATATGTACCCTGATTTATTGGTGTCACCCCATTAAAGTTAATAAAAAAAAAAAAAGATAAACTTGTTCTATTGTGTTCCCAGTGCCCTTTACCACAGAGCTCTTTGCAATCCTAACACCTATTAGCATCCACAGTACTCCCTTCTGGAAACATCTCCGGATGCTGCGGCTAGAGCACATCAGGGCTTCCAATGGGGAGCAAGTTACATCTCTATTCTCATTCACCGTGGACAGGAATTGAACGCCTCCTTCAATTACGGATGCAGGCAGCACACAGGAGTGAGCGGTATCTGCATCTGTCACCCAGGGAAATCAGTCACGTTTGTGTTTCACTTTGCAGTGCTTGCAAAGGAGCATGCACGTTCACCACAACAGCTAGACTGCCTCAGCCACCCACCAACGCACAGCCAGACGTCAGCCAATGCGTTCACCAAGCACCGACGTCAGGACATTGATCACATGTTTATTTTTGAATAGTGAGATAACTGCCGTTTATCTAATGAGGTTGCTTTGTAAACTTAAGTGTTTTGTGCATTTAGAAAGGTCATTCTAAGAAGGGGGCTGCGGACTTCACCAGATGGCCAGGGCCGCAGTGCTCAGAAAGCACCTGTTTCACTTGTCTTTGAATGGGCTGGTGGGACCAGCTGGGTTAATCACAAGGTGCTATATCTTCAAAGTCGAGGGCTCCATCCAAAGCTGCTCACAGGAAGCATGAGGCACGGCAACAGTGACAGTCTGTAAAGACAGTCAGCCCTTTGAGAAGGAAAGGGAGGGGTCATGCCAGCCCCCCTGCCCTCTCGCCATGAGCGCCTAGTAGGTCTAGAGGTTCACAGATGGGGCACCATAAGCAACATCATCCTTCTCATAAAAGAAAATCTGCAGAACAGAGAAAGGACAGAAGCCCTCCTTAACTTGCATATTTTCTATGGCTCATTCTACGTTAAGCAGGACAATGAAACTCTCACGGGTCACCGCAGAGCAAACATTGGAGGTGCGTGGTCATGGCACTCATTCACCCCAGGGACTGTGAGACTTTAAGGCCTCGGGGTGGCAGGGAGATCTGTCCCCGCACTGTGGGGCAAAGGCAAACTCTAGACACCAGGGGAATTACATTCAAGTTGTACCATGTCACTGGTGGGGGTGAAACCTCAAAGCTATTTCATCCCTGAGGATGAGACTGTCATGAATGCGACTAAAGAACAGGACAGAGAGCTGTCATATCTCCTCGCCGTCTCCACAGGACAGACGATGGTAGACCGAAGAGTTGTTGAGAAGCAGTGATCACACAGCTCTTGTGTAGGTGGCAAGAGGGCTGGCAAATAAGTCCAGCGAAAGCCCTGAATAGCTCCACTGGGAAAAGGGAAAATCCCTCATCCCAGAGGAATGGTTTTCCTCTTCAAAATGAGTATTTCAAATGCCAATGGCTGGTCCCCAAAACAGCACAGGCCAATCAGAATGGAGTCAGGACTCTCATTTCTCAAAGTTCCCAGGAGGTGGTAATGTGTCACCAAGGACTCACACTTTGGACTTCCTGTTAGTGCAGCTCGCCACCTGTCCACACGGTTCTCCACACAGAGGCGCCGTGAGGGCCCAGATCCAGCCCTCACCTTGGCTCTGAGCATTTAAACCAGCACTCCGTCCGCAGCTGTGGTGTCTCCACTAGCAAGACTCCCAAAACCGGTCAGCTTCTCCCATCTTAATTTCCCTGTTCACACTCGCTTCTGAGAGCCGGGGGACGGACCGTGCTGTGTTCTGTGTGCATTGTGTGACTCCTGCTGATAGAGAAAATGTCCTCTGCCAGGCAGCCTGGGGGTGGGGGATGGAGGAGCTCTGAGCTTCAGAGCCCAGAGAACCAGGGTCCACACATGGATTAGCATAACTTCTCAGAGCCTGTTGCTGAAAACTGCAGGATTGGCTTATAAGCATTAAATGGGATAATGTGAATTAACTACTGGTAACCATTAAACAAGTAAATGATAAGATTTTGTGTGTGGTGGGGGGGGGGGGGTCCTAGTAAGAAGCTCTTCCCCACCTATATGCTTTCATTATAATTGAAGCCAAATACAACATAGTTTTGTATTTGCTATAAACTGGGAATAGCTCTACCTAAAATTGTAGAGTTTTATACATCAGAGACCAACACCGCTGTCCTACAGGGAAAAGGTCTAGGGAGGGTGTCAGAGGCCCCAAGGCAGGTGTCATTCACAAGACAGTCCCACGTGAATCCTCATCTCGACGTGTCATTCCATTTATCATCACAAATGCCCACCTTGTAATATGGCGTGGTCTCACCACACCGTCACTACGGTTAGAGGGAAAAACAAAGACAAAAGCAGCATTTGGAAAAAACACAATTTCATGCTCATTGCCATTCGTTATGTTTCATTTCTCCCTAATTATATCAGCTGTGACTTAAAGCAAAATAATTCCCTTAACAAATAGACCTTTTCCTTTCACCCTATCTGTACGCAATGAGAACAGAATAAAAATAAAAAGTTCTCTTCCAATTTATTCTATTGTTATCAAATGCTAATTGAGAAAGATAATTTGCATATTTTAGAAGGCTGTTTAATGAATTAACTGATGATTAAGGGCTTTTGAATTTAAAAAACTAAGTAATATTAGTTAAGGAAGGAGAAAGAACTTCAACAATTCTCCGTTTCCTACTGTCAACCAGAGGAGGACAAGGAATAAAAACGTAGCACAGAGGTTGTGCCGGAAACAAGAGCTGCGTCACAACGGGTCCCTGATGTCCGTGGCTTCTGCTTATAGGAATTACGCTAATGACCCAATCAGTGAGGCCCACGTGCTAAATAGTCAATAATGGCTCTACCTGCAAAATAAACAATTTTGTTGCAATTATCCATTACTGTGTACAAACCACACCAAAACTGTGAGACTTCAAATGGCAATTTTATTTGCTCAGGAAGGCCCTTGACTGGGCAGACCATCTTTGATTCACTCGGGGTAACTGGGACTGGGGCATCCATTACCAAGGGGGCGCCTTACTATTCTCGTCCCGGTACAGAGAAAGGGATGCCCTTACAGACAAAGTAAGGCGCCTTTGGTGTATGTACATGTCTTTCCTCTCTCTCTCTCTCTATCTCTATCTCTCTCTCTCACACACACACACACACACAAACAAACACACGCACACATTCACCCACATACACCCCTCTCCACATGGCCACATGCCTCGGGTGCTCACAACATGGCAGCCTCAGGTCCCTCAGATAATGGCAAGAGCTCCAAACGCCATGCATCCTGTTGGGTCTGGGCTCGGAAGTGGGCCTGACCACTTCTACAGTACATGTCTGGTTAAAGGGATCACAGAGCCCCCCCCCCCAGATTTGAGGAGACTCAGACCCTTCCATGTCTCATTAAAAAGTGGGCAGGTGAAGAAACTATGGCCATATTTATTCGACCTCATGTACTTAAGACTGATTCTCAAGCAAAGCAAATCTGTCCCCTTGGGGACAGGCAGCAATTCCCGGAGACACTGCTGTTTACCCCAACTGGGGGGGAGGGCGGGTTCTATGAGCATTGAGTGGGCAGAGAAGGGTATGGGAGGCCCGTTATGGGGAGGTGACCAGGAACAGTATGGCAAACAAGGTTTTTCTGTAGGCTTCAGTCAGTGCCTTCTCAGTTGATCAGATCTCTCGTTATTTAGAGACTTCTTTCTCGTCCCGGTACAGAGAAAGGGATGCCCTTACAGACAAAGAATTCCACTACAAATGGGAGTTTCCCTTACAAAAGGGCAGCTCATACTCTGTTATCAAAGCCTCTCCTATGTCTTCTAATTCTCAAAGAAAATCACTTCAAAGTTATTCTATGACAAGGAGAAGATGGCTTGTTCTGGCCTCCTTTACCTGTTTAGTCCTTTAATGAGGCAAGATTTAGGTTCAGCATAAAATATACCCCTATCAAGTTGGGTTCCCAGCCACAGAAATGCGTCATTACAAATGATGACGATATTGATGACTTTGCACAGTAATTGAGTTAAAGCCACTTTCCTCGGAACCAGCATTTGGTTTAGAACAATCTAAGTCATTCCTTGATCTTAATTTTTATATGTCCAGTTATATGAGCAAAGGAACTGACAGTCATTGTCCCCAAGGACATTCTAGAAAGAAGGTGAAACAATAGGAAGTGTTATATTTTGTCCTTAGAGCATTATTTGATTTTCTTTTCATTTAAAAAAATTCAATTTAGGGGGGAGCAAGATGGCGACGGAGTATGCGGACGTACCAACTTCCAACTCCCAGAACCAAAGTGGATTACAACTCAATTTTAAGAACCATCACCTGAATAAACCAACTTTGAACAAAACTAAGTGGACTCTTCAACCAAGGAACACAGAAGAAGCCACATTGAGACTGGTAGAAATAGCGAAAACGCGAAGAGGGCTGCCCAGCTCCCCGGAGCAAACGGCAGCCCGGAGAGACCAGTGTGGCGGGAGGAGAGTTTGGCGGAGAGGGAGGGACCTGGGTCCCAGGAACCAAGCCCCAGCCTCCAGTCCTAGAGCCTAGAAGAGGCGTTTGGAGAGTATTGAGCTGTGAAACAAGTGAGGGAGCTCCCAGACCTACAGTGTGGAGTATTAGGTCCCTTCCTACTCTGCTGAGGGCTGCTTAAGGTTTTGGGGCGGCAGGACGCTGAAAGGCGGTTCTGTCGGCGTGGGCAGAGGCCAAGCCGGTGGGAGATCGGTCTAGCCCAGAGGGTCGGAGGGGACCACGAAAGCGGTCCGGAAGCTGCGGGCCCGCCTTTAATCCCACTTACGGGGACAAAGCGGGAGGCCAGGAACGGGCAGGCCCTGCGCAAGCCGACCCTGACCGCGGGGACCGGGCTAGGACCAGGGACGGGCAGGGGCTCGTGGCTGAGCTGACGCTACCAGTCCCCCACCCCACCCCCACCCCCGGGCTGGAGAAACCGCGGTTGGCCAGTATACGTGCGCGAGCGGGCTCCGAGCGCGGGAACGGGGTGGACCCCAAGACAAGTGGAGGCTCGCAGCTGAGCCCACGCTACTATTCCCATCCGGCCGGAGAAATCCCGGATAGCATTCATACGTGCACGAGCGGGCTCCGAACGCGGGGGCGGGGTAGAGGCCAGGACGAGCGGAAGTACGCAGAAGCGGAAGCCAGCAAACACGCCCCCCCAATAAACCTTGGTTTCCGACCCTGCGCAGAAGGGCCCTGGCCTTGAGGGCGGGGCTAAAGCCCCCGACGGGCAAAAGCTTACAGCTGGGAGCACGTCAAAAGCCCCGCCTAACCCGCGGAACTGTAGCGAGCAGGCTCCGACTGATGGTTCTGGGCGGAAGTCCGGAAATAGGCTGGGTCCGCAGCTGAGGAAAGGTGCTCACCTCTACCCTTGGTCTAATCTTGTGGCTTCAGTCACAGCCCCTCCCACGGAGGAGAGGCAGAAATCACAGCAAAAGCCACAGTGGGCCAGCGCTGGCAACGCTCACACCCAACAACCCTAGGCACCGGCAGAGGGGGTGGGGGGCATGCAGATAGACCACACCTAGAGAACACAAAGGCAACACCTACTGGACTCCAGTGGCCACAACTTGCTTATACACAGAAAAAATGGGCAGGCAGAGGAATGCAAACCAAATGAATCAAGAGAAATCCCCAGAGAAGGACCTGAATGAACCAGATATAACCAAATTACCAGAAGCAGAATTTAGAATAATGATAGTTAGGATGTTCAAAGAAATTAGAGCAACAATGGATAGTCATTATGAACACCTAAATAAAGAGATAACAAGTATAAAAAATGAAATTGAAATAATAAAAAAGAATCAGACAGAAATGACAAATACAGTATCAGAACTGAAGACCACAATGGAAGGAATTAAAAGCAGGATGGATGACGCTGAGGATCGAATAAGCGAGTTAGAGGACACAATAAACAAAGGCACAGAAGCAGAGAAGAAAAAGGAAAAGAGACTTAAAAAAAGTGAGGAAACTCTAAGGGAGCTTTGTGACAACATGAAGAGAAACAACATTCGCATCATAGGGGTGCCTGAAGAAGAGGAGAGAGGACAGGAAATGGGAACTTTGTTCAATCAAATCATAGCAGAAAAATTTCCTAAATTAAGGCAGGGAAACACTCCACACATACAAGAAGCACACAGAACTCCATTAAGGAGAAACGCAAAAAAAATCTACACCAAGACACATCATAGTTAAAATACCAAAGCTAATGGATAAAGAAAAAATTTTAAAAGCTGCTAGAGAAAAAAAGACTATCACCTACAAAGGAGCCCCCATAAATGACATCGGACTTCTCAACAGAAACACTTGGGCCAGAAGGTAATGGCAAGATATAATCAAAGTAATGCAGAACAAGAACCTACAACCAAGACTACTTTATCCAGCAACGCTAACGTTTAAAATTGAAGGAGAAATAAAGAGCTTCCCAGAAAAAGAAAGCCTGAAGGAATTCATAAAAACCAAACCAATTCTGCAAGAGATACAAAGGGGCCTCTTGTGAACAGTTTAAAGGGAGGAATGAATAGAGCAAAAGAAGAATACAGCTTTAAAGAATAAAATGGCAATAAACAACTACATATCAATAATAACCTTAAATGTAAATGGATTAAATGATCCAATCAAAAGACATAGGGTAGCTGCATGGATAAAGAAACAGGACCCATACATATGCTGTCTACAAGAGACACACCTTAAAACAAAAGATGCTCATAGACTGAAGATAAAAGGATGGAAAAATATATTTCATGCAAATGGAAATGAAAAAAAAGCAGGGGTAGCAATACTTATATCAGACACAATGGACTTTAAAACAAAGGCTGTAGTAAGAGATAAAGGAGGACACTACATAATGATAAAGGGAACAATTCAACAGGAAGATATAACTATTGCAAATATCTATGCACCAAATATAGGAGCCCCGACATACATAAAGCAGACTTTGATGGATATAAAGGGCGAGATTAACAGCAATACTATCATAGTAGGGGATTTCAATACCCCTCTAACAACACTGGATAGATCCTCAAGAAAGAAAATTAATAAAGAAACAGCAGACTTAAAGGATACACTAGATCAACTTGATTTAATAGATATCTTCAGAACTTTTCACCCTAAAGCAGTAGAATATACATTCTTCTCAAGCGCACATGGTACGTTTTCTAGGATAGACCACATGTTAGGACACAAAAATGGTCTCAATAAATTTAAGAAGATTGAAATCATATCAAGCATTTTCTCTGATCACAATGCCATGAAACTAGAAATTAACCACAAAAGAAAAAATGAAAAATACTCAAACACTTGGAAACTAAATAGCATGTTATTAAATAATGAATGGATTAACAATGAGATCAAAGAAGAAATAAAAAAGTTTCTAGAAACAAATGATAATGAGCATACATCAACTCAAAATTTATGGGACACAGCAAAAGCAGTTCTGATAGGGAAGTTTATTGCACTACAGGCATATCATAAGAAGCTAGAAAAAGCTCAAATAAGCAACCTGACCCTGCATCTAAAAGAACTAGAAAAACAACAACAAATAAAACCCAAGACAAGTAGAAGGAAGGAAATAATAAAGGTCAGAGCAGAAATAAATGACATAGAGGCGAAGGAAACAATACAGAGGATCAATGAAACCAGAAGCTGGTTCTTTGAAAAGGTAAACAAGATTGATGAACCTTTAACTAGACTCACCAAGAAAAAAAGAGAGAGGACTCAAATAAATAAAATTAGAAAGGACAGTGGAGAAATAACAACTGACACAACAGAAATAAAAAGCATAGTAAGAAAATACTATGAAGAACTCTATGCCAAAAAATTAGACAATCTTGGTGAAATGGACAAATTTCTTGAATCATATAACCTTCCAAAAATCAATCTGGAAGAATCAGAACACCTAAACAGACCAATTACAGCAAATGAGATCGAAGCAGTTATCAAAAAACTCCCAAAAAAGAAAAGTCCTGGGCCTGATGGCTTCACAAGTGAATTCTACCAAAAATTCAAAGAAGAACTAACTCCTATTCTCCTTAAGCTATTTCAAAAAATTCAAGAGGAAGGAAGACTTCCAAACTCCTTTTATGAGGCCAGCATAATTCTGATCCCAAAACCGGGCAAAGACAACACAAAGAAAGAAAATTATAGGCCTATATCCCTGATGAATTTAGACGCTAAAATTCTCAACAAAATATTAGCCAACCGGATCCAGCAATATATGAAAAAAATCATACACCATGATCAAGTGGGATTTATTCTGGAGAGGCAAGGCTGGTTCAATATTCGCAAATCAATCAATGTGATTCACCACATAAACAAAAGGAAGGACAAAAATCACATGATAATTTCAATAGATGCAGAAAAGGCATTGGATAAAATCCAGCACCCATTCATGCTCAAAACTCTCAGTAAAGTGGGAATACAGGGGTCATTCCTTAACATGATAAAGGCCATCTACGATAAACCGACAGCAAACATCATACTAAATGGACAAAGATTAAAAGCAATACCCTTAAGATCAGGAACCAGGCAGGGTTGCCCACTTTCACCACTCTTATTCAACATAGTTCTGGAAGTCCTAGCTACTGCAATCAGACAAGAAGAAGAAATAAAAGGCATCCAAATTGGAAAAGAAGAAGTAAAACTGTCATTATTTGCAGATGATATGATATTGTATATAGAAAACCCTAAAGTCTCAGTCAAAAAACTACTGGACCTGATAAATGATTTCAGCAAGGTGGCAGGATATAAAATTAATACTCAGAAATCAGAGGCATTTCTATATACCAACAATGAAATATCAGCAAAAGAAATTAAGGAAACAATCCCCTTCACTATTGCAGCCACAAAAATAAAGTACCTAGGAGTAAATTTAACCAAGGAGGTTAAGGACTTGTACTCGGAAAATTATAAAACATTGATAATAGAAATCAAGGAAGATACAAACAAGTGGAAGCACATTCCGTGCTCATGGCTAGGAAGAATAAACATCATTAAAATGTCTATATTACCCAAAGCAATTTATAAATTCAATGCAATAACAATTAAAATACCAATGACATACTTCAAAGATATAGAACACATATTCCAAAAATTTATATGGAACCAAAAAAGAACACGAATAGCCTCAGCAATCTTAAAAAGAAAAAATAAAGCAGGAGGTATCACTCTTCCTGATATCAAGGTTTACTACAAGGCCATTATACTCAAGACAGCCTGGTACTGGCATAAGAACAGGCACATAGATCAATGGAACAGAACAGAGGACCCAGAAATAAACCCACAGCTTTATGGACAACTGACATTTCACAAAGGAGGAAAGAACATACAATGGAGTAAAGATAGCCTCTTTAACAAATGGTGTTGGGAAAATTGGACATCTACCTGCAAAAAAATGAAACTAGACCATCAACTTACACCATTCACAAAAACAAACTCAAAATGGATAAAAGACTTAAATGTAAGCCGTGAAACCATAAGCATCTTAGAAGAAAACATAGGCAGCAAGCTCTCCGACATCTGTAGCAGCGGTATATTTGCCGATCTATCTTCATGGGCAACTGAAATAAAAGGCAAGATAAACAAATGGGACTATATCAAACTAAAAAGTTTTTGTACAGCTAAAGACAATAGGAACAGAATAAAAAGACAAACCACACAATGGGAGAACATATTCGACAGCACATCTGATAAGGGGTTAATAACCAAAATTTATAAAGAACTTATAAAACGCAACACCAGGAAGACAAACAACCCAATCAAAAAATGGGCAAAAGAAATGAATAGAAATTTCTCCAAAGAGGACATACAGATGGCCAATAGGCATATGAAAAAATGCTCAACATCACTAATCATTAGAGAAATGCAAATTAAAACCACAATGAGATATCACCTCACACCAGTCAGAATGGCACTTATCAGCAAAACAACACAGAATAAGTGCTGGCGAGGATGTGGAGAAAAGGGAACCCTACTGCACTGCTGGTGGGAATGCAGATTGGTGCAGCCACTGTGGAAAACAGTTTGGAGATTCCTCAGAAAATTAAAAATCGAACTGCCTTTTGATCCAGCTATCCCACTTATAGGAATATACCCTAAGAACACCATAGCACTGTTCGAAAAGAAGAAATGCGCCCCCATGTTCGTGGCAGCATTGTTCACAATAGCGAAGATCTGGAACCAGCCCAAGTGTCCGTCAGAAGACGAGTGGATTAAAAAGCTATGGTACATACATACTATGGAATACTACTCAGCCATAAGAAACGATGACATCGGATCATTTATAACAAAATGGATGTACCTTGATAACATTATACGGAGTGAAATAAGTAAATCAGAAAAAAAGAAAAACTGAGAACAGCATGATTACATACATAGGTGGGACATGAAAGTGAGGGTATGAGACATGGACAAGAGAGTGGTGGTAATGGGATGGGGGGAGGGAGGGAAGAGTGGGATAGGGAGGAGGGGAGGGACGCAGGGAAAACCAGATTGAAGGTGACAGAGGACTATTTGACTTTTGGTGATGGGTATGCAACACAATTGAATGATAAGATAACCTGGAGATGTTTTCATTGTACATATGTACCCTGATTTATTGATGTCACCCCATTAGAATTAATAATAATAAAATATATATATAAAATAAAAAAAAAAAATTCAATTTATTTCTCATTGTTTATGGCACCATCTTGAAAATGCAACAGGGATCCTGCTGGCCTCTTTTACTTTACAAAGAGCTTAATAAAAACTAAATAAAATTTCCATTTTAATAGCCTCCGACAATGATTGTCTTTCTAGGTATAAAAATACATCATACAGGTATTTTTATTGCCTTTATTTCTAATTAGACACAATATTTTGAGAACTCATTTATCTGGCGCATCAAAAAATTTAAAATCTTTGTGAAATACCTGAAATGAGTCGTGTATTACATAACTCTGCCCTCCTCTCTGAAGGCAATGGTGCCGGATGGGTGAGCTCAGTGGGAGGAAACAGTAGGAATTCTCACAGGATTCTTCATCCTGCCGTTCTGTTTTGTGTCCACCGAATTCGAAAATGGGGAGAAGCCATTTCCAGCTCTCCCCTCCCCCCCCCCCCCCCCCCGTTCATAGGGATTAACTGAATAATCAGTCAACAGCGGGAATTAGGAATACTGAGCCCTATAGGGGCCGCTTTCTCTGCACATTAAATGAGCACACGGAATGAAAAGCACAGAGTTGTGTTGAGAGAAAGCCTGAGCCCCGTGGGCTGTTCCTGCTGCAGAAGTCAGCGACTAGGAGGTCCCTCTTCAGTTCCCAACCCTCATCACAGATTGAAAAAAATAAAATAAAACCAGGTACCATCCTGGAGGATACACTTTAATCGCAAGTCATGCCTAATAATAGGCCACGTCTCTGCTTTCTTATAAATACCATTTACCCACGGCTTGTGGTCTTTGCAGTGCCAGGACACCAACCCCACTTACAACCAGTGAACGCTACAGCGATGGACCAACATGAGGAACTGAGGGGAAAAGCTAGTTTCTGGCAACATAAAACGAACAATCCCTATCAAACGTCTCTGGGCAATGGTTTAAAGGCATAGCCCCTGCCTTCAGGGAGTTTGCAGTGTGCCAAATGCATGCAGTTTTAGCACAGAAAGAGAGAGAAGAGAGAGAATCTCTAATATCTCACCAGAGAAGAGGGCACACCTCCCCACACCGTCTCCCCAGCATTCCAGGTCTACCAGAAACAGAAAGAAAGAAGATAAAGGTTTAACCTTCCATTTTGGAGAGCTGCCTTCCTATTTACCTCTTCTTTCAAGGAACAATTTTCCTCTTTTATATATTTTGCCCAACCATGCAAAGCAGGAGAGTAGAAGAATGTGAAATGTGTGTGTGCACGCACATACATGCACACACATACACACACGTGCATGTGCACACACAGGCATGCATATACACACATGCACACACATGTGCGCGCGCACACACGTACACACATGCGCGTGCACACACACAGGCACGCATATACATGCACACACACATGCATGCGCACACACAGGTACGCATATACACGCACACACACATACACACAGGTTCTGTATGCACAACACAGGAGCCCAAAAGAGAAACAAGCTATCTGGGTTTAAATTGATATTTGTGTTCTCAGATACTTTGTTAATGTCCTGTGACTTGCTAAATGCAAATATGCATGAAAGACACTCACGTGAAAGAAAATGTTTAGTTTAAAAGAACTGTGACTTCAATCTACCATGTATTACATCTGAATAAAGAGAAACGCCATCTCAACTTTTTGAATTTTAATACATTTTTATGGCCTTTTTACAGCCCTCGAAAGTGCCTTCCTATGTATGTAACAACCCACCTGCGTCGAATTTTCTCCCGCCTAGCGAGAGGTGCGGGCTGAGTGTAGAGAGGTGTGGGCTGAGTGCAGAGACCAGCTGAACAGCATGAAGCAGCAGCTGTAAATTCAAAGGCATTGTTACAGGAACAGAGACACACTTTATGCTGGACCGATTATCATGCTGTTTATGACACACCTGAGGCCCAAGTGCCATCACCAGCCCACCCAGGTCAGAGGGGGAATAAAACAGTCATTCATCTGTCTGTCTGTTTGTGCGAGAGACAGATTTTATTTGTATCTTGGTTGGGGAGGTCCAGTTATTTTTCACTTTAGTGCAATCCAAATAATGAGCTAAAAAGCCTGGCTCAAAAGCAGCCATGCCTTTGTCAGGGGCACTGAGCCCCCCAAGCAGGACAGCTGAAAGAATTTTTGCTTCGCAGGCCAACTGGGAAACAGCTAGGAGGGAGAGGCCAGGCTGGGACCCATTTATATCCCCAGCGCTGACCCTCTGGTTCTGAGTGGAGCAAGGAGCTCTGCCCCCCAGGGCTCTCTCAGCTGCTCTAACTATTAAATCTGCATGAGACAGACCAGATTAACAAGAGAAAACAACTGAAGATAACTACCTACATATGCATGAGAACCCCGCCCCCCCCCAGTGAGAGAGACAAAGTTAAAACAAGGTACACAGGACATTCTGTGCTTAGGAGGCGGTGCAGCACCCTGGGCCCTCAGAGGGGTAAAGGTCATCTTCTGCAAGGTAAAAAGAGCCCACGTTCAGTAACTAAAGCTTGACCTGCCCTAGAGGTCAGCCGTGAAAAGCTGTCTCTGGTCATCACTCTGACTATGAGCAAAGCCCCACATTTGAATCTTGCAGGGAGAGGTGAAACCTTCACAGGAGACCGCAAAGGCTTGACTTCCTTAAAAATAAGTCACCCACCAAGTGTCCCATCTTGAGAAGGCCTGTTTCAAACGCCTTCCGTTCCAGTAACAGAAAGGACAGTGTAGACTCTATGAAAGGGGTCCCAAGAGTACATCCTAAAAACACTAGATCACGACTCTGCAAATATTGGAGATTATTTCAAGACGATGCTGGAGCCGAGAGTGCATTTCTTGCCTCCACTAAAGGACACCCTGCAGGGACCACGACTCAGGCCCAGTTCTCGCCAACCCATGCTCACATCTGAGGTGCCCACGAGTTCCCTCTGCCCTCATTTAAAGTACTCACGATGCAGAAACTCAATTAAAACAGCACCAATGGCCCAGAAATGGATTTCCTTGTGTCGTCTGAGTAATCCTCACAAGAATCCAACAATGGGTATCGTGACCTCCGGTTCAGAATTACAGCAACTGTGGCCGAGAAAGTGTGGTTCTTTTGTGTCCAGGATGCTCACCTCATAAAGGACAGATGACAGCCTTCCACTCCGGGGGCCAGGCACCACCCTCGGTCCCGGGAGTCCTCGAGGGTGGATTATGTGATGGAGGAATACATTTCAATGGATCCAGTTAACAAAAATAATGGCCCTAAGTGCACAGGACAGAGGAGCCTTAGCTCTCCAAGCCCACTGAGGCTGAGACTGGGCATGGACCATGCCTGAGACTCATGACCCCCACCCCTTAGCAGGGCACACACGCGACACTGCACAGCCAGCTGGTGTGCAAGCCTGGAATCAAACCCCTTCCCCAGCCACACCTCCCTGGCATAACCGAATCCCATCTTCAGTCTCTGGGCCACAACTTGAAAAGGGAGGTGGGAGCAAAGCTAACCAAGATCCAGCTTTTATTAGCGCTCGGGGACAAGGTCAGAGGGGATTTATGTTGAATACATAATAATCAAACCCGTGGCCGACATTTTATTTACGTATCCCCCGACACGCACGGGCCAGAAATAACCAGAGGCAACCACCCAGAGTTACAAATTCAACCCTGGAAAGATTTCTGTGAGTTTTATTTCTATTAAGCAGCTGGGCACTCTCCACTGCCTAAATTTACAGCCGAGCTTTATGCCTCCTTGGTGTGTGTGTGCCGTGGAAGCTTCCAGCCTGAAAAGGAAACAGGAACCTGAGTCCCCTATGGGATGAGGTGGTGAGTCAAGGCTGCAGTGTGAGGCACAGCGCGCAGCGGGCTCACCTATGCCAGTCCTGGTGGGGGGGCGGGCGGGAGGGGCCCCCACAACACGGAGGACCCGTGAGCATGCCTGCGTGAACGCGAGCACGCCCATGTCTGTTAGGTGTGTTCCCTCTGCAGGGACGATGGGCAGGGCCTGCACTGGATGCACACAAGTACGGACACACAGAAGGACAAGGCCCTGGACCCAAGGCCAGGTCAGACGCATAGCTCTCTCCGGCCACCTGTGCCCTTGCCTGGGTGGCTCCACCTCCTCCCTGGTCACGGTGACTATCCTCACCCCATACCCTTGCCTGGATCCGTCACCACCCATCCCGGCACCCCCTTCTCTGCCGTCGCAGGCGAGCGTGGGCCACAGTTGAAATGGTTCCTCAAAATGCTACCCACGGTCACCACCAGACCCGGAAACCCCACTCCTGCCCAGACACCTGAGAGGACCGAGGACAGGGACTCGGATCCCTGCACTCCAGTGCTTGTCACTGAGCTGTTCATAGTAGCCAAATGGTACAGACAACCCAAGTGTCCATCGACATGTGCCCACATGGACAAAGTGCGCTCAATCCACAGAATAAAACGTCACTGTCGTGCAAGGAGTGTAGCACTGATAAAAAGCCACCACACACGAAGGTCACATAGTGTAGGGTTCTGCTTCCGTGGGGATGAAGAATGGTGGTTTCCTAGTGAATGAAGTAGATGAGTGGGTACGGGGGAGTCACTGCTTCCCAGTTCAAGTTTCTAGCGGGGGGGGGGGGGAGCAGAGGAAGTTCTGAAAAAAGGTAGGGGTGCAGGCTCCGTGTGTGAATGGAAGGTCCCTGCGTTGTACACAGGAAATAGTTAAAATGGCAGCCTTTATATTTTATTATTTTACCGCGGTCAGAAGGACAGAGAAAGAGGCACTTGCACGGGCCGGCAGAGGGTGGGCAGGCAGAAGCCACCACTGTGGGGAGGCCTGCCTGGGTCAGACACAGTGACCAGAGTGCCCGGGACCCAGAGGCCCCCACACTCCCGCCAGCCTGCAGCCCTCTTCTTCCTGGACAGCGGACCCTGCTGCCCAGCAGTGCTCTGCGCAGACCCGACGCAGAGAGCCTCGCAGGCCGCCCACGTGGAGATCGGAAGGTCTCCAAACGCCCCGTGCTGGCTGCATTCGGGCACTCGGGCCTGTCCCCGTGCAGCGGGCCAAGCACAGGAGGGGGATCGTTCCTCCAGCCCTTCCGGGTTCTCCACCCTGAGCAGGGAGTGGGGTATGGGGGACCTTCGACCACTATCGGTGGACACTTGCGTCCAGGGAACAGTTTCCACTTGTCCCCAGCTCCACACGCAACTGGGCGTGCATCACTGTGGGAGTGAACCACTTACCATAGCAGTGGGGGCAGGGGGGCAGACCTGCTCCCATTCCCTGGGCATCCACTCCTGTCTCCTGTGAGCCTGGGCTCATCAGTGACGATGCCTCCAGGTGCCCCACACACATAGCTCCTGCTCACTCCACCTGAATCTCCATGCTCAGGCTGCCTCTACGCTAAGGACGCCCCCCAGGAAGCCTGCAAAGTTAGGGCATGTTTCACAAGTCGTTGTTATTGAGCTCATTAGCATTGCCCTGTCTCTCACTGCGGTGACCTGACGGTGTGGGAAACAGCTCTGTCAGTCCTGCTCTGCCGAACTTTCTTCTCCCGTGCCCCCACCCACACCGCTGCTGTTCTCCTGACACAGGCTGGCTGTCACCCTGTCTTTCACCTGCGGCTCCCTCCCAGGGGAGAGGCTCTTGTGCCCTCTCCCGGTGAGCCCTGCAGTCCTCGCTCTGGTCCCACAGGTAACACTCATGGTCCTGTAGTGACATTTACCACGGTGTTTTCCAATTAAACTGTTCAGCTGTTTCTGTGAAAGTCCCCATTCCTTCTGTGAATCCTTAGGATGAGATAAGGCAAGAAGGGGATAGCCACATGGCGGTCCACCTGTCCTGTGTCCTTGGCCGCATGTAGGAGCCACCTGGGACCCACGTTAAACACAGCCTGCCCTGTACACAGAGATTGGGCTCAGCGGGCCTGGCAGGACGCAGCTCGGGCTCCCCGGGGGTAGAGTGCCGCTGGAGCTGCGAGCCAGGGTGAGGAGCAGCACACTCCCGGGGCTAGTCTTCCTCCGCTGGAGGCACGGTGTGAGCAGAGGCACCTGAACTCGCCATACTCCGAACCAGCCTCCCGGTGTTCACAAGCAGGCAGGTGCGTGATGTGCTTTGCGGGCTCCACACCTTAAACGCAAGAGGCGCTGGCATTCTCGGGGTGTCTGCCCCCCGCCCCCATAGTCTAGGTCTTTGGCAGAGTCTCGAAGTGCTTTAGGGCACATCCATCCCCAGGAGAGGAGTGGGGAGCATGGGCCTGGGCGGCCACTCAGGTGCAGGGAAGTCCTGGGCGGCCACTCAGGTGCAGGGATCCCTGGGAGCTGGCTGCAGCACCTGCACTCTGTGCTAGGTGTCCTCCCTCCCTCTTCCTGGTCTGGGGATATGTTTCACCGAACTTCTGCTTCTGACCAGGCAGAGGGATCTGCTCATGGGAGACAAAGTGACTTCTGCCTCCCTGTGATGGACACAGCCCCAGGCCCGAGCTCAGCAGGCAGCCACAGGTGGGACCTTCTGCTGGGCCATCCAGGGGCGCACATCAGCCACAGAGACATTGGGCGTCCTTACCTGGGGGAAACATGGATGTGAGGAAATGGTGACATTTGGGAGAGAACAGAATATCACAACACGTAGGAGGCTGTGAGGGAGGGATTACTTCACAGCTTCTGGAAGGCTGGCCAGCATCCAGGAGCGGCCAGCAGGGACCAGTGTACAAAAGTGAATGCTCATCGGAATAACGGCAACAGCGACAGGGTTGGGTGTTGGGAGCCAGCCCGGCGCACGCATGTGCAGCCTCATAAGTGCAGGGAGATCGAATCTTCCCGAGAAAATGAGCATGCTGCTTAAAGGGAGATCCAATTGCATTTTTCTCCGCAAGACCTAGGACAGATGACCACATGTGGTCATGCCCCATGCGGTCAGTGGTCACCAACCAAAGGGAAAGCACTGTGATGCTTCCCAACCGCACAGAAGACTTCCTGCTCTGTCCACGTGGCAGAGCGAGTTCTGACGTGATGCTGCCTCTAAAGTCAGGAGACAGAAAGGACATTCTTCCATCAAACCAGAAACTCAGGTCCTTTCTTAAAGCGGGTTCGTGGGTGAGGACAGCCTGGAGGAAGGGGCTGGGTTCCGGAGCCCGGGTGAGCTCACCTCATGCAGAAGCACAAGCCACCACTACCCCCCGTGGGGGCAGCATGGCCACGAGGAGTGCGGGGACATGGGTCTGGCCGCTCTGCTGGGATGCTGTTGAGTGCCATTCTCAGATGAGTGAGAAAGGAGGTGGGTGTGTGCCTGAAACTCATCAGGGCTGAACCAGCTAGGGGTCCGGGTGAATGTCCCTGCCCCGCCCATCAGGAAGGGCAGCAGGTGGCCTCACAGAGGTCAGCAGGGTAGCATGAGCCCTCCTATCCTGACTGGCATCCCTGCCAGCGTAGCTCTCTCCCTCCTGCCCGCTGCCTTAGCTCAAAAGCATGATTCTAGAGCTCAAATAGCTGACCTGTCTCATCATAGCACCATGATAAACTGACAGGCACTATGGACATAAAACACACAGAAATGCTCTGGGACCAGGAAAAAGACTGAAAATAAGAAAATCGCAGGTTAAGGGTTTTCAAGTCTAGACTCTGGGCCATGGTCCATTTCCTAGGAAGCCAGACTTTGCTTCCGGGGTTAGTATCCTGAGGGCAACAGTACCCAGTGCTTACTGGGTAGCAGGCAGCATCCCTGTGCCTGACGTGGGTACCCTATGCCTCCCAGTGTCACTGGGGGGTGGGCAGTGTTGTGGGCAGCCCCTTGTGGGGAAGTGAGTGAGGCACAGAGAGGTTACTTATTCTGGCCAGGGTCACACAGCGAGGTCATGTCAGAGCTGGGAGCCCACACCCTTAGCGGTCACACTGTGTTGAAATTTATTGGTATCTCAAAAGCCAGACGTAGCCATGGGGGACCCGTCTGAGGCTTCTTCCCGTTCTTGACCCGCCAACCATCCCCTAGGACAAGCCCCTGCCTTTCGGCCATCTTCTCAGAAGCCTGAAACTTTGGTTACCGCAAACCAAAGACTTGTGACTGGAGCTGGAACTTGGTATAGAAACCAGGTGACAGAGAGAAAAACCTGAAGGGGTTTCCTGTCACATCCATCATGCTCTTTAGGGCTTCAGACTCGGATATCGAGTCTGTCTGAAGGTCAACGTCACGCGTGAGGCCTGCCCATCCCAAAGCTCCACATGTCACCTTAACGAGCTGTGCCGCGTCCCGTGTAGTTTAACTGCTCTAAAGGGACCATTTTTCTCCCAGGCACCCTTTGTCTGCAACATTTCGATCGAATCCATCATCTCTTGCTTGCTTTCGAGGGCGTTTCTATCTGTCAGAATGCCGCGAGCTCCTGCTTACAGGGGGGTCTGGGCTGATGAAGGCTCCCAACACGTGTTAGTTCTTGATGCCGATGCACTTGATGAACACCCCCAGGTTGCACAGACGGCGGCTCTGCTTCCTGTCCCTGCTGCGCTCTCTGCTGTGGTGAAAGCCATCCATTTACAACTTTTACCTGAGAGCAGGAGGAAGGCAAGGGCCCGGGTAAAACAGATTACTTCTCCATGTCATGGTTTCCATGTCTCTGCCATTTCCGTGTCCTCACCACTCCTTCTGCCTTTCAAAATCTCTGTGTCCATCCACTGACCCCAACAGAGAGAGACCTTCCTAGACTTTATTCTGTTTTCTGAAGCTTCCTCCCTGACTGCATTCCCTTAAATCCTTCCCCGTCAGGAGCCCTCCTCCACTGACATTTTCAGAACAAGTTGAAGATACCCAGCCTTCTTTTTTCCGTCCTGTTCTTTCTTTGGCCTAGACAGAGCACAGATCCCTAAATAGAAGTAAGAATATTCCCTCGAGAACATCAGAGCCAAAATCTGTAACTTGCAACATACAGATGGCCGCTAAATTAAGAAGTCCTTTTTCCTAAAAACAGAAATAATTGATATCTTTTCCAAGGGGAAGGGCCCCCTGACGGAGAGACTATAAAACTCCCATTACTATGGTTACCTATGCACATGACTAACAATGTATCAATAAACAGAAGTGCAAGAGGCCGTGCATTGTACACCTATGGGGACCATATGCCTCAGGTTTTCCGGGACGGAAATATTATGTCCCGTGTACCCCGTATGTATAGTCGTACTGGCTGGACCATGCTTCCCAAATTCTGGCTGAGAAAATACAGCCACGATCACTTATATAACAGTCACAGCAATGCCCAAGCCATGACACAGGTGACAAGTAGCTACGGTTGCTGCCACGGGTGCTGCTGCAGTGTGTGGCACCAGAAGCTACCCAGGAGGAAGGACAGTGTCTCTCACGACTGGCAAGGGACAGGGAAGGGCCAGCAGCACGTCTCACAGACGTGACAACTGCAGCAGTTCAGAAAGGGAACAGTTAGGAGCCGCCCAGGCTTGCCCAGCACTATGGGACTGTTGGTTCAAGGACAGTAACAGCCAGCGCATGGGACAAGGAATTGATGGAGACTGCCAGGCTGAGCAAGCGCTGCCGCACCGCAACACAAGTGGCATGGTGTCACGGACTGGCACTTCCGGGAATTTCTGAGCGGCCATTAGAGAACTGCGTGACCAGGACAGACCTTGGTCAAGCAGACAAGAACAAGAAAATCTGCCTAACTAGACAAACCTACTTATAGGGGGTGCTTCTGTCAAAAGGCACGTACTGATAACATCCCTTGTGAAATACAGAATTTTCACAGAAACCCTGACACAGGAGAGTGTCTGTCCCATAAGTTGCTGCAGACTATTCTGCTCCCTGGTGTTCAACACTGTGCCAGGAGCCACAGGGTTTAAGAGAAGGCGCAGCACTCTCCCCGCCCCCCATCACAGAGTGTAAGGACCCAGCAGAGAGTCAAAGCCCTCAAACAGAGATGTCAACACACACACACAGGAAGAGGGGTGCAAAGCACCCCCTGAACGGTCCCAACAAAGTCTGCATGAGAGAGGAGCAAGATGGCGATGGAGTAGGCAGACGTACTAACTTCCAACTCCCAGAACCAAAGTGGATTATAACTCAATTTTAAGAACCATCATCTGGATAAACCAACTTTGAACTAAACTAAGTGAACTCTTCAACCAAGGAACACAGAAGAAGCCACACTGAGACTGGTAGGAATAGCGAAAACGCGAAGAGGGCTGCCCAGCTCCCTGGAGCAAATGGCAGCCCGGAGAGACCCGTGTGGTGGGAGGAGAGTTTGGCGGAGAGGGAGGGACCTGGGTCCCAGAAACCAAGCCCCAGCCTAGAGTCCCAGAGCCTAGAAGAGGCATTTGGACAGTTTTGAGCTGTGAAACAAGTGAGAGAGCTCCCAGGCCTACCGTGTGGAGTATTAGGGCCCTTCCTACTCTGTTGAGGGTTGCTGAAGGGTATGGTGGCGGAAGGATGCTGAAACGTGGTTCTGACGGCATGGGCGGAGGCCAAGTCAGTGTGAGCTCGGTCTTGCCCAGCAGGGGCGGAGGGGACGTGCGAAAGCGGTCCGGAAGCTGCGGGCCTGCCTGTAATCCCATCTGCGGGGACAAAGCGGGAGGCCAGGAACAGGCAGAGATCTGCTCTGCAATCCTGCGCAAGCCGGCCCTGACTGCAGGGACGGGGCTAAGACCAGGGACGGGCGGGGGCTCACGGCTGAGCTAACGCTACCAGCCCCGCCCGGCCGAAGAAACCGTGGTTTGCCATTTTACGTGTGCGAGCAGGCTCTGAGCGCGGGGGCAGGGTAGACCCCAAGACAAGTGGAAGCTCGCAGCTGAGCCTACGCTACTATCCCTGCCAGGCCGGAGAAACCGCGGTTTGCCATCCTACGGGCACGAGCAGGCTCCAAACACGGGGGAGGGGTAAAGTCCGGGATGAGCAGAAGCTCGCAGCTGAGTGGAAGCCAGCAAACATGCCCAGCCCAATAAACCTTTGTTTGCGACCCTGCGCAGAAGGGCCCTGGCCTCAAGGGCGGGGCTAAAGCTCCGGACGAGCAAAGGCTCACAGCTGAGAGCACGTCAAAAACCCCGCCCAACCCACGAAACTGTGGCAAACAGGTTCTGACTGCGGGTTCTGAGTGGAAGTCCGGAAACAGGCTGGGTCCACAGCAGAGCAAATGTGCTCACCTCTACTCTTGGTGCTGAGGCTTGTGGCTTGAGTGACAGCCCCTTCCGCAGAGGAGAGGCAGAAATCACAGCAAAATCCACTGTGGGGCGGCACTGGCAACGCCCATACCCAACCGCCCTAGGCAGCAGCAGAGGGGGTGGCGGGCCTGCAGACAGACCACACCTAGAGAACACAAAGGCAACACCTACTGGACTCCAGTGCCCACAACTTGCTTATACACAGAAAAAATGGGCAGGCAGAGGAATGCAAACCAAATGAATCAAGAGAAATCCCAAGAGAAGGACCTGAATGAACCAGATATAACCAAATTACCAGAAGCAGAATTTAGAATAATGATAGTTAGGATGTTCAAAGAAATTAGAGCAACAATGGATAGTTATTATGAACACCTAAATAAAGAGATAACAAGTATAAAAAATGAAATTGAAATAATAAAAAAGAATTAGACAGAAATGACAAATACAGTATCAGAACTGAGGACCACAATGGAAGGAATTAAAAGCAGGATGAATCACGCTGAGGATCGAATAAGCGAGTTAGAGGACACAATAAACAAAGGCACAGAAGCAGAGAAGAAAAAGGAAAAGAGATTCAAAAAATGTGAGGAAACTCTAAGGAAGCTCTGTGACAACCTGAAGAGAAACAACATTCTCATCATAGGGGTGCCTGAAGAAGAGGAGAGAGGACAGGAAATGGAAACTTTCTTCAATCAAATCATAGCAGAAATCTTCCCTAAACTAAGGCTGGTTCTTTGAAAAGGTAAACAAGATTGATGAACCTTTAACTAGACTCACCAAGAAAAAAAGAGAGAGGACTCAAATAAATAAAATTAGAAAGGACAGTGGAGAAATAACAACTGACACAGCAGAAATACAAAGCATTGTAAGGAAATACTATGAAGAACTATATGCCAAAAAATTAGACAATCTCGGTGAAATGGACAAATTTTTTGAATCATATAACCTTCCAAAAATCAATCTGGAAGAATCAGAACACCTAAACAGACCAATTACAACAAAGGAGATCAAAACAGTTATCAAAAAACTCCCAAAAAAGAAAAGTCCTGGGCCTGATGGCTTCACAAGTGAATTCTATCAAAAATTCAAAGAACTAACTCCTATTCTCCTCAAGGTATTTCAAAAAATTCAAGAGGAAGGAAGACTTCCAAACTCCTTTTATGAGGCCAGCATAATTCTGATCCCAAAACCGGGCAAAGACAACACAAAGAAAGAAAATTATAGGCCTATATCCCTGATGAATTTAGACGCTAAAATTCTCAACAAAATATTAGTCAACCGGATCCAGCAATATATGAAAAAAATCATACACCATGATCAAGTGGGATTTATTCTGGAGAGGCAAGGCTGGTTCAATATTCGCAAATCAATCAATGTGATTTATCACATAAACAAAAGGAAGGACAAAAATCACATGATAATTTCAATAGATGCAGAAAAGGCATTTGATAAAATCCAGCACCCATTCATGCTCAAAACTCTCAGTAAAGTGGGAATACAGGGAACTATCCTTAACATGATAAAGGCCATCTACGACAAACCCACAGCAAACATCATACTAAATGGACAAAAATTAAAAGCAATCCCCTTAAGATCAGGAACCGACAGGGGTGTCCCCTTTCACCACTCTTATTCAACATAGTTCTAGAAGTCATAGCTACAGCAATCAGACAAGAAGAAGAAATAAAAGGCATCCAAATTGGAAAAGAAGAAGTAAAACTGTCATTATTTGCAGATAATATGATATTGTATATAGAAAAACCTAAAGTCTCAGTCAAAAAACTACTGGACCTTATAAATGATTTCAGCAAGGTGGCAGGATATAAAATTAATACTCAGAAATCAGAGGCATTTCTATATACCAACAATGAACTGTCAGCAAAAGAAATGAAGGAAACAATCCCCTTCACTATTGCAGCCAAAAAAATAAATTTAACCAAGGATGTTAAGGAATTGTACTCGGAAAATTATAAAACATTGATAAAAGAAATCAAGGAAGATACAAACAAGTGGAAGCATATACCGTGCGCATGGCTAGGAAGAATAAACATCATTAAAATGTCTTTATTACCCAAAGCAATTTATAAATTCAATGCAATACCAATTAAAATACCAATGACATACTTCAAAGATATAGAACACATATTCCAAAAATTTATATGGAACCAAAAAAGAACACGAATAGCCTCAGCAATCTTAAAAAGAAAAAATAAAGCAGGTGGTATCACTCTTCCAGATATCAAGGTTTACTACAAGGCCATTATACTCAAGACAGCTGGTACTGGCATAAGAACAGGCACATAGATCAATGGAACAGAACAGAGGACCCAGAAATAAACCCACACCTTTATGGACAACTGATATTTGACAAAGGAGGAAAGAACATACAATTGGAGCCTCTTTAACAAATGGTGTTGGGAAAATGGGACATCTACCTGCAAAAAATGAAACTAGACCGTCAACTTACACCATTCACAAAACAAACTCAAAATGGACAAAAGACTTAAACGTGGCGACTCCTACGGCCTCTGAACCCCGGGATCAGAGGACATCGTCGGGCGGGATGCGCAATACTTAATAAAACCTTTTATTGAACCATAAAAAAAAAAAAACTTAAACCTTAAACGTAAGCCGTGAAACCATAAGCATCTTAGAAGAAAACTTAGGCAGCAAGCTCTCCGATATCTGTAGCAGCAATATATTTGATGATTTATCTCCATGGGCAAATGAAATAAAAGGCAAGATAAACAAATGGAACTATATCAAACTAAAAAGTTTTTGCACAACTAAAGACAATAAGAACAGAATAAAAAGACAAACCACACAATGGGGGAACATATTTGACAGCACATCTGATAAGGGGTTAATAACTAAAATTTATAAAGAACTTATAAAACTCAACAACAGGAAGACAAACAACCCAATCAAAAAATGGGCAAAAGAAATGAATAGAAATTTCTCCAAAGAGGAAATACAGACGGCCAATAGGCATATGAAAAAATGCTCAACATCACTAATCATTAGAGAAATGCAAATTAAAACCACAATGAGATATCACCTCACACCAGTCAGAATGGCACTCATCAGCAAAACAACACAGAATAAGTGCTGGCGAGGATGTGGAGAAAAGGGAACCCTTCTGCACAGCTGGTGGGAATGCAGACTGGTGCAGCCACTGTGGAAAACAGTTTGGAGATTCTTCAAAAAATTAAAAGTCGAACTGCCTTTTGACCCAGCTATCCCACTTTTAGGAATATACCCTAAGAACACCATAACACTGTTCGAAAAGAAGAAATGTGCCCCCATGTTCGTGGCAGCATTGTTCACAATAGAGAAGATCTGGAAATAGCCCAAGTGTCCGTCAGAAGATGAGTGGATTAAAAAGCTTTGGTACATATATACTATGGAATACTACTCAGCCATAAGAAATGATGACATCAGATCATTTATAACAAAATGGATAGACCTTGATAACATTATACGGAGTGAAATAAGTAAATCAGAAAAAAAGAAAAACTGAGAACAGCATGATTTCATACATAGGTGGGACATAAAACTGAGACTATGAGACATGGACAAGAGAGTGGCGGTTACGGGATGGGGGGAGGGAGGGAAGAGTGGGATAGGGAGGAGGGGAGGGGTACAGGGAAAACCAGATAGAAGGTGACAGAGGACAATTTGACTTTGGGTGACAGGTATGCAACACAATTGAATGATAAGATAACATGGAGATGTTTTCATTGTACATATGTACCTTGATTTATTGGTGTCACCCCATTAAAATTAATAATAATAAAATATATATTTAAAAAAAGAGTCCGCATGAGCTACAGCACATGTCTAACGCAGCTGTGTGCCTCCCGCTCTGCAGGGAACAGGACCCCAAGGGGTGGCAGCAGGAAGGACACCGCAGGGTTAGTCCTGAGACCCCATCTCTGACCCGACACCCCCCCAGGGTTGAGGAACCCCGCCTCTCAGAACAGGCCCAGGCACTAGGTCTCTGCACCCCAGAGCACACAGCCATCAGAAAAGGAGCCCAGGTGTGTCATTCAAGTGACCGCCCAGGAGATCTCGAGCAGGCACGTAAAAGGCAAGACAAAAGCCTATGGAGACCGTTAGACTTCATGGGGAGAATGGAGCGAGTGCTCTAAACACGGGGACTGGAGGAGGGCCAAGACTGGGAGGGAGGGGACGGCGGCCAAAGCCCCCTTGCCCATGTGGGAACAAGAGACCAGCGGCCATTAGAGAACTGAGTGAGGAATGAGGAACCACTATCTTAATGCAACCGATTTGCCTAAATTTTAAGTTGGACCACTCGCTGACTTGGTTGGACCCACTGAGTGTGCATGACGGTTAAGGTGTGCAATGGATGTTGCCTCGGGAGACAGCATCTGAGCATACACGTGCTTAAAAAACAAACAGAAACACTCCTGCTGTAATTTCAGTTGAATTGGTAAATCCTCTTTGCTGATAAAATCCCTCAGGACACAATGTCCCCACTGGTTTCAGACCCAAGAATGTTCTCCAAAGCACGCCCAAAATGAAGTCTCAGAGCAAAAGCAAACACTCCTGGGTGAGAAGGGAACGGGATGCCCCCCCCCTCCTCAAGCTCAGAGTGACGCTGAGCCCCAGCCTGGGTCCTCAGATGCTGCCAGAGCGGGTGCTTTCCTCCTATTCAAACCCAGCGTCGATGCCTTCCCTTGGTGGGGTGGGGGAGGATTTTTCTGTAACAATAGCTACAAAGGGCTGGAGTTCCTCAGAGGAATTGTATACAGTGGAAAATAAAAACAGCCACATGATCCCTTCGGCGTGGTGACTAACTTGGGCAGCGGTGAGTCAGTCTGAGAGCCCGCTGTGCATATTCATGCACTCCGGTGAGGGTGTCCCAGAAATCAGCGACGTCCCCTTCTCAAGTGAAGCGCCACAGTCAGGGGATCAGGGATCAGGACGTGGACACCTTTTGGGGGACTGTGCTGCCTATCACATTTGTCCTCATGGAACTTCACGTTCATAGAGAATCTGCCACCCACGACCTCCAGGCCACTGCTGCCCAGCTGGTGTTCCTTCAGCCAGATACACACAGGCGAAGCCCTGAACCTTCTCTAGCTTGTCATCATCAGAAGCCCTGAACCTTCTCTAGCTTGTCATCATCAGAGGGGCCATGCCATTGGTTTCCACTTAGGAACAGACGGGAAAACACAGCTGCGTGTTGAGTTGTTACGAGTGGTCTCACCGTTCGGTAGGAAGAGACCACAGTGAATCGGGACACAAATGCATCATTGCTCCTTATCGAGCTGATAACTCCATGTAAACCGACTTCACGACACACAGGAATTTAACCTCAGGAGTCTAATGAACACTCACGAATGAACTCTACACGGCTAATTCACTACACAAAATGTTTGCTCCTTAGGGTTCCCTTCAGTTGTCGTCGTGTATAAATTATATTATTGCAGATGTATCAGTAAATCATTCATAGTCCTCCAGGTTCAGCCAAGTAATTGCCACCGGCCTCCTCTTTGGCCCTAAGGTCAAGCACTGGGGTAACTATTTTGTGCGACAGTTGACTTTTACCGTTACGTCAACCCCTGCTATCTCCTATTTCACAACCGGCAAGTTCCCAGAGTGAAAATAATCATTATGTGACCCAAAAAATCAATGTGCAGGACTAACAAAGCATAAAAAAAAATCTAAATTTTAAATGAAACTCTGAACCCAGGGGGATAAATATGCAGATGATCTCAACTCGGACAAAAGCCCCAGTGGACCAGAAATGTGAGGTGGCTTATTCCACCGAAGCCTGTGCTGAAGCAATTACATCCACTAACCCACGCAGAGGCTGACTCGCCAGAGAGTGGGAGTCACGCTCAGATGCCAGGAGGGTTTAGAGAAAAAGATGCCCCCACCTTGGGTGAGAGGGACAAGCCATTCCTGTGTTCCTTCCCTCCTAAAACTGACAAAGAAGGTTACTGGATCCTCTTATTAACCCTCTGAAAAATAAAAGGGTTAGGCAGGTAACTGAGGAAGCCCTGTCCATCTGTCACCCTGGACACTGTTATCCCAACAGGTTGATGAGAGGGTTGGTCTTGACCAAGTGGACCAAGCCATCTTGGAGCCTGCAACTGAAGGGGGTGTCTGCGTTGGTCATTCCGTGTTGGTCATGTTGGGTGCACACCCCCACGCCTCCTCTTTTCTCTCCTTCCGTCTCACACTCCTTGGTGCAGGTGACTGAGCATCTAAGGAGAATCTAGAAAGAACCAAGGGCTCCATGACATCCCTAATCAGTGGGGCCACGTGGGTCTTCGTGGCTGCGCTGTGCACTCTTGCATTGAGACTTCTCTTCTCCCTGCGTGTTTGGGCTCTGTGCTCTTAAATCTGTGGGTACCATTCCTCTCCCTTTCCCTGCATCATTGTGCTCTCAATCTATAGGTTTGAGCTCTTTTCCTCTTCATGTATGGGAACTTTTCTAGGCAAAAATTCTGTTTCTCCAAGTCTTTTTTTTTTCTCACTTGCAAACAACTCTATTTCTGGACTCTCTCTTTTTCCTAGAATAATATCCTAGTATCTTCTAATAGTATGCCACTAAGAAGTAAACTTCATTTCAGCCTTATTGACTGTATCCCCAGGGAAGCATAATAGGATTCTTTGGGACTAGCACTTGAAAAAATGTTTGTCACTGATTTCTAAATTAGGGAGAATAGGTTAGACTCTGCATCAGTAACAAGTAGTCCTCAAATCTCAGGGACAAGAAGCTCCAGGACATCACTCCATGTGGTGACTCAGGGATCCAGGCCACATTTTGCTCAACATGTGGCTACTTGTATTTCTCATGAGGTGGTTTGGTGTGTGAATATGGCCATTGGAGAAGCCAAGAAGTCCAGCACTACATGGGTTACAAATCATAGGATGTATGGGCAGCAGAGGGGCTGGAAGCAGATCTGGAAAGTGAGCCTAGGGAGAGGCAGGGTCTGTGGCCAGAGTCAGAGGATACAAGTCAGAGGGGTGAAGAGCCAGTTGAGACATCCCCCATTCCTTCAATGTACTGAGTGATGTAGATATCCAAACTGGCATTAAGGGTAAAGAGCCTAGTCAGGGTCCAGATAGTAGTACCTACTGACGTGGCACTCATATTAACTTTGGTTAACTTAACTTTTTCATAACCCTGTCTTATGATTACTAGGAGTGTAAGCACCTCCCTGTCTGTCCCATGTTCCCTGAAGTGCTGGAAAAAAGAGCCACACAGCCCTGGCCAGTTGGCTCAGTGGTAGAGTGTCGGTCTGGTGTGTGGATGTCCCAGGTTCGATTCCCAACCAGGGCACACAGGAGAAGTACCCATCTGCTTCTCCACCCGTCCCCTTCTCCTTCCTCTCTCTCTCTTTTCCTCCCGCAGCCAAGGCTCCAGTGGAGCAAAGTTGGCCTGGGCACTGAGGATGGCTCCATGGCCTCTGCCTCAGGCACTGGAATGTCTCTGGTTGCAACGGAGCAACAGCCCCAGATGGGCCGAGCATTGCTCCCTAGTGGGCATGCTGGGTGGATCCCAGTCGGGCACATGCAGGAATCTGACTGCCTCCCCCCCTTCTCACTTCAGAAAAATACAAAAAAAAGAAAAAAAGAGCCACACAGGTGGTATTTTCAGAAATGAGAGTCTGTTCTACCTGTGAAATAGTCATTGCACTAAGTAATGGGACATGGGAGCAGGGAAAGGTCTCACCTCAAAGACAGCTGAGAACATGATCAGACCAACGACTGGGCTGAGAACAACAGCAGGGCCCAAGGGAGGCTGCACCCCATTGTGTCCACCAGCATGGGTCTCCCCTGCCAGCAATGGGGATTCACCCTCCCAGCTCACCCTACCCTTCTGTACAGGACACGCCCATGGTACATGGCTCTCTTCTGCTCTCCTGCACCTTCTGCTCCAGCAGTGTCTTCTCAGAGGACAACCTGGGAGTTCTTAGGACAGCCTCCAGTTTGCCCAGGAGTAGAACAAGGTGACGGGAGAGGATTCAGGGTGCACACCACATGGTTCTCCTTCACACATACTTTCAAACATGACCACCACATGTGTCTGAGCCAGAGGTCCTCTGCCAACCCATGTGTACACCCTGAAATGGGAGTTTCTCCTCCAGCTTGCTCTTGCTGCAGCAGGAGCAGTGAGAACTGAGGACAGCTGCCCTGGACAGCACTGCCCGGGTGACCTGATGGATCAGAACACCTCTATGGAGGGTTTCAGAAACCACCACAGGGCTTGGGCACTGCTGACGGGCAGTGGACAGATCCTTCTGGCTCGTGCCACCTGGGCCAATGCACTACAGTCACAATAGCTTCTGGGTTTGCCCATTTCACAAAAGAATCATTACAAAAATAGCAGGGAAAAAAAAAAACAAGCCATTTTTAAAGAAATGAGCCCCCACTAAAAATTCATTGCGTGGCCCTGGCTGGTTGGCTCAGTGATAGAGCATCAGCCCAGCGTGTGGATGTCCCGGGTTCAATTCCCAACCAGGACACAATGGAGAAGCCCATCTGCTTCTCCACACTTCCCCCTCTCCTTCCTCTCTATCTCTCTCTTCCCCTCTCTCAGTCAAGGCTCCATTGGAGCAAAGTTGGCCCGGGCATTGAGGATGGCTTCATGGCCTCCACCTCAGGTGCTAGAATGGCTCTGGTTGCAGTGGAGCAACACCCCAGATGGGCAGAGCATCGCCCCCTGGTGGGCATGCCGGGTGGATCCCAGTTGGGCACATGCGGGAGTCTGTCTGACGCCTTCCTGCTTCTCACTTCAGAAAAATAAAAAAAATAAAAAAAATTCATTGCGTGTGTGGCAGGTTCTGAGGCTTGGCGCACTCCGCCGCGGTCCCCCCCCCCAGCACACAGAGGCAGAGTGCCAGGTTCCCCAGAAGAATATTTGTAGAGAGCATGGCCCCTGCCCTCAGGGGGTTCCATGCCCCTGAATTCACCACCACATGATTTTCTATTTATTAATGAGATGAGATGGCTATAAATTCACACTCACCCCTCTTCCTAACGGGTAAACATAACAAGAGCATGCTGATTAAAACCATCTGTCTCCATTTGTGTCAGGATCCATTAAAATTACAATTAATCTCCCAGTATTAGTTCTCAGAATTTGTCCTAAGAAAGGACATATCATCCTTTCTACCAAGACACAGACAATGTCTTGCTACCTAAAAGTCCCTCCCTACTCTCCTACGGGGACCCGTTCTCCAAGGCCCGGACCATACTCCCCCCTCCCCATGCCCTGAAGCCACCTTAGACCTGTTCAGATGGCCTTTTTCTCTGAACTCTGATCGCATGGATTTGGGGGTGTAATTAATTTACTAGTCATCCTTTCCTGTGATTATCTCTTACCATGCCCACTGGAGCATGAAATCTTTATGGCTAAGAGCATCGAATATATCCATCCATAGTATCTAGCATAATACTTGACTAAGCACAGCTGTGCACTGAATGTTTCCCCCAAAAAAAACAATCCTTATGTTAAAGCCTAACCCCTCATGTGATGGCATTCGGAGATGGGACCTTTGATGAGATCTTGAGGGTGAGACTCCCATGCTGGTGGCAATGGAGAAGACTTGTGGCTTACTGATTTAAGAATGGAGGAATACTGTATCACGTTTGTATGTGGCTGGGAACAACCTGCTACAGAAGGAAGCGTTGGTAATTTGGAAGGGGAAGAGAAAGTCTGGAGCAACATCTCTGGGTAAATGAGAGGGATGGACCCCCAGGGGGAACTAAATTTTGCCAGGAAGACGCATAATCCATCCACAGCAGGCCCCCCATCTCTCCCATGGGTAGAATCACAGAGGGCATGTGGAAACCCAGATGCCAGTCCTGCTCCCGGGGTTTCTGATGCCTTCCTTCAGGGGAGGGACCTTAAACTTTGAGTTCCCAACACACTTCTAGGGAACGGTGCTGCAGCTGGTCCGAGGACCCCAGCCCAAGAAGCACACACAGTACCAGATTAGAGGACAAAGTGCAGGGGGTGTCTGGACAGATGTGGAAGAGAGAGTCCACAGAGATCGTGGTCAGAGTTCTCCCACTTCCTACCTGAGTTAAGAAGCCGAGTTGGGACATAAGAGGCAGTTGGGGTCCACAGTGGCAGAAGCTGGAGGAGAAAGTGAGAGGTCGGAGACACACCAAAGCCCCCTGCAGCCGGGGGCAGCGAAGAAAGTCAGGAGTCTGGAACGTTAATGACACCACAGAGCCTCCACACCAGCCTTCAAAGACTGACTCTACACTTCTCGTCCATATGAGGAGGGGGAACTTCGGTCTGGTCAGTCCACTCAGCCTTCCATTGCATGGAGCCCAACAAAACACTACCACGAAAGCTTCCCACACGGTGCCTGCATAAACCAGACCGGGACCAGCAAGTGCTTCCCATGTGTGTTCTGTTGCTCAATATTGCTAACATGGACTGCTCCGCAAAAGCCGTGGCATCACGGTGCTGAACAAAGGCCAATCGCTCAGTAAAGATATGGAAGGTCTGAGCCTGACCAGGTGGTGGCACAATGGATAGAGTGTTGGACTGGGATGCAGAGGACCCAGGTTCAAAACCCTGATATTACTGGCTTGAGCATGGGCTTACCAGCTTGAACAAGGTGTCACTGGCTTAAGCATGGGATCGTAGACATGACCCTACCATCACTGGCTTGAACCCCAAGGTCACTGGCTTGAGCCCAAGGTTGCTGGCTTGAGCAAGGAGTCACTCGCTCTGCTGTAGCCCCTTGGTCTAGGCACACATCAGAAAACAATCAATGAACAACTAAAGTGCAGCAACAAAGAACTGATGCTTCTCATCTCTCTATCTGTTCCTCTGTCTGTCTCTCTCTGTCTCTGTCACAAAAAAAAAAAAAAAAAAAAAAAGATATGGAAGGTCTGAGACATCACCCTTCCTAGAAGCAATCAGCTGTCCTGCCACTGTTTCCTGGAAATGGGCAGAAGACGCAGGACTTCTGGGTCAGACACAAAGGACTCAGTGCTCACTGCAAAGGCCAGAGCTTCCTGTTCTCACTGGCTGGCTATGGCCCTGTGCCCCACACAGGTGACAAGGCAGGCCGCAGCGATGGCCCACACGTAGAGCAGTGCATCCTAGGAGAGAAACCCAGGGCCTGGGACCTTGTGAACAAACAGCAGATGAGCCCGTCCCCTGCCCCTGACGCAGAGGCTGCCCCCACCTCCGGGGAGATGAGTGCCAGAAATGGAGATGAGTCAGCCTCGTGGCCTGGCACACTCAGCAGAAATGTGCGGGGACACTCAGGACTCCCAGCCAACGGCCACCCCCAGCAACGCACGTTATGTTAATATTACCACATTGGATATGCCAAAAACCACTAGACACTGAGACCTATCCAGCCAACTGCCATTCTGGCATTTGTTTATGGAACTAAGCTTGGGAGTGCGGCCATGTTCGGATACGGGCAGGAGACCCCCTCTAGAGGCTATTGGAGTGATCCCCACCAGCCTTGCTGCCCCCTGCAGCCTGGGGCCTGGCTCTAGCCCTGACGTTGAATTATCTACAGCGCTCACCGCCTTGTATCCGGCCAAATGCTGGCATTGCGGAAAAAACTTCACAGACACTTCTGCTGAGTCAGGACACACTAAATGTGTCATTCGATGTTCCACTTGTTCCTGGTTGTTTATTAAGATTTCTGAGAAAAGTACACAGTGCTAAACGATATAGCAGCGGGTATAAAATGTCAGCAGGCCTTGGAAATAAAACACCTGTCAGCTTCCACGCTTTGAGCCAAGCCCAAGAGAGTCTGTACTGCTGAATTGTAAGAGCAGAGCAAGCTTAGGGCTATTTCCCCTCGTCCTTGGCCCCAAGAGAGCACACAGCATTTTCAAAAAATGTTTTCCAAGCCCTGAGGGAAGGGCCCAGCGGTTCCGATGTGGGAATGAATGAGTGAGTGGTGGATGAAGCATGGTCCTTCGTTCTTGAAAGAGCTGCATACATAAAGAATAAATTTCTTTTGTGATAATCACAAATGTGTAGAAATGGACGGCGACATAGGAAATGGTGTCTGGAGGGAGACCTGCGGAAATGCCACCATGGGAACACAGGGGGGTGGGTGAGTCAGAGTTCCACCAGAGAGCAGATTCGGCGGGACACACACGTTAATGAAGGGCTGACCTCAGCCCCGGTGGGCCCCAGCTGAGAAGCCTGAAGCCCAGGGGACCATCAGGAAGAAAAGACCACCGGCAGTCTGGCCCCCACGAGCTGAGCTGAAGCTTCCAGTCACTGGCCGGCAGGTGCACAGGAAGAATCAGCACCCTCTGGAGCCCTGCAGGTGTATGCTGACTTCTGGAGGTCCAGTTCCTCTTCAAATGGGCGTCCGCTGAGACCTGGAGATGATAGCGGACTGGACTTCCTCCTCATGTGACTTTCCCTATCAAGGGCTGGTCAAGGACTTGGACCTAGAATGTACAGAAAATGTCAACAGTGCAATATTAGAAGGAGAAACAACACAACTTCTTCCATGGCAAAGACGTGAACAGACGTATGACCAGAAATGAAGATATATAAATGGCCAATAGATAAACAGAGGCTTGTTCGCTCATCTGTGAGGAAATGCAGATTAAAGCCATCCTGAGACCCCACGGCCATGCAGCAGAATGGCTAGAATGAAAGACATGGGTGTTGTCTGGTCCCAGCAGGATGCAGCCACCTGCTCTGACGTGCGTCGGGTGAGGGCGGGCCCTGGGACAACCACTTCAGAAACTACTGGTCAGGTTCTTTTAGAGTTAAGCATATGCTTACTATTGAGGTCCCACATGTCATTTCTTGGTATTTACTCAAAAAAAAAAAGATATATTCACAAAAAGACTGGTATCTGAATGTTCATTGTAGATTTATTCATCATAGCCCCAAAATGATAACCCAAAAGTCTATCAACCTGTGAGTGCATAAGCAAACTGCATTTTCA
Organism: Rhynchonycteris naso; assembly: GCA_037038555.1. Taxonomy (NCBI): domain Eukaryota; kingdom Metazoa; phylum Chordata; class Mammalia; order Chiroptera; family Emballonuridae; genus Rhynchonycteris; species Rhynchonycteris naso. The sequence continues at coordinate 133,532,742 of CM072999.1, read as the reverse complement.
GACACTGGCATTCCATTCAGTGTTTAAAATATATATTAATATGTATATATATATATAGTATTGATGCACACAACAGTGAATCTCATAGACATGGTTAAGCAAAGCCACATACAAGTGTGACACACACGTTAGCAAAGTACACTGTATGTACTATATGATTCCATTCATTTCGAGCTTTGGAATTAGACGAACTAAGCTATGGTGACAAAAATGTGAACAGTGGTTGCTGCAGAGTGGGTGTCAGTCAGTCGGCTAGACAGAAACACAAGAGCCCTTCCTGGGGCGATGGAAATATCTTCAGTGTTGAAAGAACAATGTCAAAATATCTCAAACTTACACTTTAAAACCTGTCTACTTTATTGCACACAAGCCTAATTTAAGAAAAATAAAAATTGCAGTTACACTTTTGTACTATTTTGTTTGGCTGATGATCTCTGGCTTGCCCACAACTTGACTTAAAATTTAAAAAACACACTCAGGAAATTTACGTGCCCACCGGTAAGTGACCTTCTCATGTTTATGGAGTCCTTACCTGTTCTCCTGTCTGCATTTTGTTGTTGTTGTTGTCACGATTATTTATAGGTCACATGTTGTAGACAACGTGGCTACGTAAAATTCCTCCCTATGAGATGATCACGCTATCCATCTGCTCCCGGTGGGACAGGCCACCTCCATAGCAGCACACACCATTCTCTTTCATCTGCATCTGGTGGCGAGCGGACAGCCAAGCTGCACGCACAGCAAGTGACAACGTGACCTGCAGAGTGTGCGACCCAGGTGGCAGCATACATCCTGACCGTTCCTCCTGCCCACGGGTGACCAGCCACACATGAGAGTTCCCTTCAGTGTCTAGGTTTTCTCTCTGCACTCCGCCTAGACCAGTGGTTCTTAACCTGGGTTCTATCGAACCCTAGGGGTTCAATGAGTCGGTCTCGGGTTTGGAGAAGCCTCTGCCGCGGAGACCAGAATAAAGTAATACCGTAATTTGTTGTGAGTTCATGCGCTTTGTTGGTTTTGCTCTTTGAGCAAGGTGATGTTCATGCACGGCTCATTCTGTGCACCAGTAAAAAAACGTATACCTATGTCTTGAATTTGGAAAAAATCATATTTTATTTATCACTAAAGAAGGGTTCGTTGAATGCGCATATGAAACGGGTAGGATCGGTACCTCAAAAGAGGTTAAGAACCACTGGCCTAGACACTGCATCAATATAATCAATTCTCCCCAACAACCCGGACCTCTCGATCCCTATGCACGCAGGGATGGATTTTTCACACGCTCCAGACCCATTCCTGGCTCCCACACACGGGCTGCACCCCTTTGACTTGTCAAATGTCAGTAGGAGTAGGTGTTAAATTGCATTATTTTTGCATGTATGAGTATGAAGGTGATACATCAGCTCAGTGTATTGGGACAGCATGTTCTTCTTTCTATGTGGATCATATATGTGAAAATTCTATTGAGAATCGGTATGTCTTTATTTGTATGTATATTTGACCCAGGCTTTTCTTTTGGTAGAAGTTAGTTTCTTTTTTTCTGTCATATTTTAGGGTACCAATGATTAGAAAGCTGAATTTCAGCAAACCTCCTGAGGTTATGAGCATAAGAAGGTCACATTTATCATTCATATTCAGGATTATCAAGCCCTTGGCCCTCTCAATATAATTTCCTCCTTCAAAGTTGCTCAGTTATTTCTGGGAACCCTCAGGAAGTGCCCTTGCATCCTAAAGAGCGGGTCTCTGAGCTCCTCATGCACCTCTGCTTGCAGAAAAGCCCCTTGAGGAAGCCTCCCGACTAGGAGCACTGGACCCAGTGTCCTCCAGTGAGAATGCTTCTGACCCAGACCCTGTCCGCCACCCCTCCCCAAACACACAGTCACCCCATGCTCCTTCGGAAACTGGGAAGAATGTCCCTTCCCCAGTGAGCTGGTCTCCTTTCTCGCCTGGTGACAGCCACCCCCTCACTGAGCCTCGGGTGACGGCAGCCCTCTTCCCACAATGGTCAGACTTGGGGTCATAGAGGCTCCTTAAGAGAAGTGAGCACGTTTCTGACTCTCACCGCATGGCCGGGAATTACTAGAGACATTTGTCTGTAGAGGGCCCAACACACCAAAGAGAGAGAGAAAAAAAGAGAGAGAGAGAGGTGGTCTCAAGCTGGGCATTCCACCAAACTCCCACGGCCCGTGGAACTCTGTGCAAGGAGGTAAGGCCAGGGTCACCATGACCTTCTGCCCAAGAGGGGGCTGGGGGTTGCAGTTAAAGATCCCTTGAACAGGGATCAAAGTCTCTCGCAGTTAGAAACTCAGACCAGGCTGCGTTCAACCCCCAGGCCAGAGTGCCTAGTCCACGGTCTTCCAACGCCCTCTCCCCCACCCCGAGGCACAGGCAGGGACGCAGCAAGTGGGTGGACCTCTTACGCTCCTTGGCCTGGACTCCATGCCGTTCCTCCACAAGATAAAGTTCACGACCAGATGGCATCCAGGGAGAGTCTGCCTGCCACCAACCACACGTCAAGGCATTGCTGATGCGCGAGCCCTAACATACCCTTCAGGAGGGGACCCAGTCCTGGTGAGCCACATGCATGTCAGTGCACGCTCGTGAGGTGAGCGCTTCTGCTCCAGATGTGGCCGCCCTTGTCCTGCTCAGCGGGGCACCGTGTGAGCAGAGCCTGGGGTGCTGCCCCTCCGGCTCCAGGGTCCGGTGTCCAGCCATGCATCCTGCAGTGGCAGCCCATGATGGCAGCATTGCTGGGATGCCCCACCGTCTCCTGATCAGCTCCTAGCATCTCCATTCCCTAGGTAACAAGCTCATCCCGTTAACTCCCCTCCACTGTGAGTCCTTGAGATGCTGTCTCGGTTGGATACCACATTTCTCAAGTTTCCTGGTTATAACCTCCCCTGACTTCCACACAGTTCAAGAACCATCAGCACAAGCAATGGCCCACTCTTCCAAAATGTTTCACGTGATTATCATAATAACACTGGGGAACAATTTTTTTTTCATTTTCTGTTGCATGAGGTTTTAGAACTTTTCTATATATTTCTGCATTGCTGATTCCAAATATGAAATCCGTTTTTTGGTGCATGCTCTAGTTTTTATGCAATTTTAATTTTTTTGTTAAAGTTAATGGTATGCATTGGTTTTTAAATTGGAGTTAAAGGGCAACGACTCTTGGATTGAACATGACCACAAGGCAATTAATGTTTTACAAACATCACTTTTACATAATTGTAGTTGTTTTTAAATGGAAACATTTATTATTTGATAAAAACACCCTCTTATTTGGTTTAAAGATTGAATCATGGCTTCTTTGAGTAGGCATAAATGTAAGAATAGTCCTGACACCTTGTGTTATATATGTGGCTGTTACACACTTCAACATCAAAGGCACAATGTTCATCATTTGTGACATGTGCATATATTGCCTATTTTCAAGTTCCCCTTGGCGATCAAGACAAGAATTGAGCTCCTCATATTGTGTGTCATAATTGTGAGGAAATGCTTCGTGAATGGACAAAAGGAAAACTCAGATGAATGCCTTTTGGTATTCCCATGGTTTGGCGTGAACCTAAGGACCACAGCAGTGACTGTTATTTTTTATGATCCATACAAAGGGCATCTGCAAGAAAAAACGGCATATGACTGCATATCCTAATATTCCTTCAGCAATACGACTCATTCCACACCCTGATATACTCCCGGTTCTAGTTTTTAATGGTTTTATTTCTTCTAAGGATGAAGAAAGTGAACATGGTGATCAAGTGTATTTTGATAAGATGCATGAGGAAATGGTTGTAGAATCTGAAGGGTCTTCTTCTGATGCCAAGCAGTCATTAACCCCTCAGCAGTTTAGCCAACCCAAATTGAATGACTTAGGAAGAGATTTGGGCCTATCAAAGAAAGCAGCTGAGTTATTAGCCTCCAGGCTTCAAGAAAAGAATGTACTTCACTGGTCAGCTAAAGTATACCATTTCAGGAAGCATGAACAAATTTTTGTGGACTTTTCTTCCAAAGACAAACACTTTGTTTACTGTTATGATATCAGTAGTCTTCTCAGCCAGCTAGGTCTTACCACTTACAATCCAACAGAATGGCGGCTATTTCTTGACAGCTCTCGACAGAGTCTGAAATGTGTTCTCCTACACAATGGTAATGTTTATGCAGCAGTTCCAATTGGTTATTCAACTCATCTGTGAGAAGATTATAATGACATAAAAATTGTCCTTGGCGCCTGACCTGTGGTGGTGCAGTGGATAAAGCATCGACCTGGGAACACTGAGGTCGCCAGTTCAAAACCCTGCACTGGTCTAGTCAAGGCACATATGGGAGTTGATGCTTCCAGCTCCTCCCCTCTTTCTCTCTTTCTCTATCTCTCTCTCACACTCTGTGTCTCCTCTCTAAAATGAATAAATAAATAAATTTTTAAAAAAAAATTGTCCTCGGCTTTCTAAAGTATGAGGAGCATAACTGGATCTTAAAATGGTAAATTTCCTGCTAGGACAACAGAGATGTTTCACAAAGTACCCTTGCTTTCTGTGTTTGTGGGACAGCCGAGCTCAGAAGAAACACTGGACACAGAAGGAGTGGCCGAAATGTGAAGCTCTGGAAGTAGGGATACAAAATATTGTGAATGAACCTGTAGTTAATCGAGACAGGATCATTTTTCCCCCACTTCACATCAAACTTGGCTTCATGAAGCAGTTTTTTCAGGCTTTGAATAGAGAACGGGAATGTTTTCAACATATTGTTTCTGCTTTTCCTGCCTTGTCTTTTGAGAAGATGAAAACTCGATGGACCTCAAATGCAAACCCTTATACGTAACGAAGAATTTGCCAGGAAGATGAGTAAGGAGGAGAAAGTAGCATGGCAGTCTTTGTGGCAGCTACAAAGAACTTCCTTAGCAACAAAAAAGCAGAAATCTATGAATTTCTGGTCAAAGGATGCTATTGGCTTTCCGCGACATTTGATGTAACATGAGCATTAAGATTCACTTCCTGGGACAGCAAGATGGCGATGAAGTAGGCGGACATACCAACTTCCAACTCCCAGAACCAAAATGGACTATAGCTTAATTTTAAGAACCATCATCTGGATAAACCAACTTTTAACTAAATTAAGTGGATTCTTCAACCAAGAAACACTGATGAAGCCACATTGAGACTGGTAGGAAAAGCGAAAATGTGAAAAGGGCTGCCCAGCTCCCTGGAGTGAACGGCAGCCTGGAGAGACTCGTGAGGTGGGAAGAGAGTTTAGCGGAGTGGGAGAGACCTGAGTCCCAGGAACAAAGCCCCAGCCTGCAGCCCCAGAGCCTAGAAGAGGCAGTTGGACAGTATTGAGCTGTGAAACAAGTAAGGATATTGTTTATGAGAGACTGTTTTCTCAGAACCAGGATTCTTCTTAAAGGGACAACGCAGAAAACCTCTCTCACAGCCACTCACCCGGGGCTCCGGGGAACGGGGACAGAGGGAAGGACCAGAGCAGTGGGAAGAGAATGTGGACTGGAAGGCACAGGGAGAAACACTCTGAGGGACAGCCACCCTAACCCCTGGGCTGAGTCACTTCCCTAATTGAAAACAAATACTTCCCCTGGAACTAGCAATACCAGCAAAGGGAGACAGGACACCAGCCAAACAAGCTCTCCCGCAGCACTTAGAGCAGAGCTGCTTAGATGGAGGAAGCTTCCAGGACTACAGTATGGAGTGTTAGGGTCTAAGCTGCAGTGCCCCTACCCACACTGGTAAGGGCTTGCTGGAGGGACGGTAGTGGCAGGACGGTGAAACGCGGTTCTGTCGGCGAAGGCAGAGGCCCAACCTGCATGAGCTCGGTCTAGCCCAGCAGGGGTGGAGGGGATGCACTAAAGTGGTCCGGCAGCTGCGGCCCCATCTACAGCCCCACCTGCAGGGGAAAAGTGGGAGGCCAGGAAAGGGCAGAGATCTGCTGCTGAGCAGGGCCCCGAGGGCGCACAGCATCACCTGGCCTACGAGGTTAGCGACCCTGCACAAGCCGGCCCTGACTGCAGGGGTTGGGCTAAAGCCCGGGAACGGTGGAGGCTCCAGCGCATGCCAGCAGCCCTGCCCAACCCGAGAAACCGCGGTTTGCGATCCAGCGCTAGCCGGCCCTGACCACGGGGGCGGGACTAAAGCCCAGGACAGGTGGAGTCCGCAGCTGAGCAAAGGTGCTCACCCTACCCTTGGTGCTGAGGCTGGTGCCTTGACTGCAGTGCGCAACCCCACCTGAGGGGGTGAGGCTAATGCCCAGACAAGCTGAGGCTTGTAGAGTCGGGCATCAGAACACAGCCCCTCCCGAGGAGGAACAGAAATCGCAGCAACAGCCACAATGGGCCGGCGCTGGCAACGCCCATACCCAACCATCCTAGGCAGCGGCAAGGCTGGTTCAATACTAGCAAGTCAATCAATGTGATTCATCACATAAACAAAAGGAAGGACAAAAGTCACATGATAATTTCAATAGATGCAGAAAAGGCATTGGATAAAATCCAGCACCCATTCATGCTCAAAACTCTCAGTAAAGTGGGAATACAGGGAACATTCCTTAACATGATAAAGGTCATCTATGACAAACCCACAGCAAACATCATACTAAATGGACAAAACTTAAAAGCAATCCCCTTAAGATCAGGAACCAGGCTGGGGTGCCCAGTTTCACCACTCTTATTCAACATAGCTCTGAAAGTCCTAGCTACAGCAATCAGACAAGAAGAAGAAATTAAAGGCATCCAAATTGGAAAAGAAGAAGTAAAACTGTCATTATTTGCAGATGATATGATATTGTATATAGAAAAACCTAAAGTCTCAGTCAAAAAACTACTGGACCTTATAAATGAATTCAGCAAGGTGGCAGGATATAAAATTAATACTCAGAAATCAGAGGCATTTCTATATACCAGCAATGAACTGTCAGCAAAAGAAATTAAGGAAACAATCCCCTTCATTATCGCAACCAAAAAAATAAAGTACCTAGGAGTAAATTTAACCAAGGAGGTTAAGGACTTGTACTCAGAAAATTAAAAAACATTGATAAAAGAAATCAAGGAAGATACAAACAAGTGGAAGCATATACCGTGCGCATGGCTAGGAAGAATAAACATCATTAAAATGTCTATATTACCCAAAGCAATTTATAAATTCAATGCAATACCAATTAAAATACCAATGACATACTTCAAAGATATAGAACACATATTCCAAAAAATTATATGGAACCAAAAAAGAACACAAATAGCCTCAGCAATCTTAAAAAGAAAAAATAAAGCAGGAGGTATTACTCTTTCAGATATCAAGGTATACTACAAGGCCATTGTACTCAAGACAGCCTGGTATTGGCATAAGAACAGGCACATAGATCAATGGAACAAAACAGAGAACCCAGAAATAAACCCACACCTTTATGGACAACTGATATTTGACAAAGGAGGAAAGAACATACAATGGAGTAAAGACAGCCTCTTTAACAAATGGTGTTGGGAAAATTTTGGACATCTACCTGCAAAAAAATGAAACTAGACCATCAACTTACTCCATTCACAAAAACAAACTCAAAATGGATAAAAGACTTAAATTTAAGCCATGAAACCATAGCATCTTAGAAGAAAACATAGGCAGCAAGCTCTCCGACATCTGTGGCAGCAATATATTTGCCGATTTATCTCCACGGGCAAATGAAATAAAAGGCAAGATAAACAAATGGGACTTCATCAAACTAAAAAGTTTTTGCACAGCTAAAGACAATAAGAACAGAATAAAAAGACAAACCACACAATGGGAGAACATATTTGACAACACGTCTGATTAGGGGTTAATAACCAAAATTTATAAAGAACTTATAAAACTCAACAACAGGAAGACAAACAATGCAATCAAAAAAATTGGCAAAAGAAATGAATAGAAATTTCTCCAAAGAGGATATACAGATGGCCAATAGGCATATGAAAAAATGCTCAACCTCACTAATCATTAGAGAAATGCAAATTAAAACCACAATGAGATATCACCTCACACCAGTCAGAATGGCACTCATCAGCAAAACAACACAGAATAAGTGCTGGCAAGAATGTGGAGAAAAGGGAACCGTTCTGCACTGCTGGTGGGAGTGCAGACTGGTGCAGCCACTGTGGAAAACAGTATGGAGATTCCTCAAAAAATTAAAGATCAAACTGCCTTTTGATCCAGCTATCTCACTTTTAGGAATATACCCTAAGAACACCATAGCACTGTTTGAAAAGAAGAAAATGTGCCCCCATGTTCGTGGCAGCATTGTTCACAATAGAGAAGATCTGGAAACAGCCCAAGTGTCTGTCAGAAGACGAGTGGATTAAAAAGTTTTGGTACATATATACTATGGAATACTACTCAGCCATAAGAAATGATGACATCGGATCATTTACAACAAAATGGATGGACCTTGATAACATTATACAGAGTGAAATAAGTAAAATAGAAAAAAACTGAGAACAGCATCATTTCATACATAGGTGGGACATAAAAGCGAGACTATGAGACATGAACAAGAGTGTGGTGGTTACGGGGTTGGGGGAGGGAGGAGAGGGTCAGGAGGGGAGAGGGAAGGGGCACAAAGAAAAACAGATATAAGGTGACAGAGGACAATTTGACTTTGGGTGATGGGTATGCAACATAATTGAATAAAATAACCTGGAGATGTTTTCTTTCAACATATGTACCCTGATTTATTAATGTCATCCCATTAAAATTATAAAGATTAATTAAAAAAATGATTTACTTCCTGAACAGTCAGTCACCTTGATAAGTTTCCCAAAAACTTTGGAGCTATTAGTGATGAGCTGACTACTGCTGGATCATCAAACGAGATTGTCCTCAACAAGTACACAAACACAAAACTACAAATGCAAATTTTTGCCTGGATTGAATTTAAATAAGTTTTGCTCAAATTTTATGATTAAAATAAGTGTTTTAATATGTTCTATTTTGAAATTGTAGACAAATTCTGATGCAATCATATCTTTTAGTGTATTAGTATATTACTGCGTTATATAAATTATTATATTTTCACAAAGATGATGCCCAAGAATACATTCTACTTCATTAGGTTAAAGTAAATGTTGAAAATTTTACAATAAAATGAAAACCTAAAATTTTGAATTGCAAAAAAACTGTAGCTCACAGAAAAAGACTAATGTCAGATTTGAAATCAGCATACTCTATTTAGGTATGAACAAGTGTTTTTGTGGATGCAACGAAAATTTTGTTTCCCCATGTAATTAAATAGCTATCTTAGGAAAGTTTTCTGATAAGTTTATCAAGTCTGGGTGGGGTTCTTGTTATTCCTGTACCTTTTCTTATTTTGCTTATGTTGCTAATTCATAACTACTTACATTTTCTATCACGTCAATTTAAAAAATATTTTTAAATTGGGTTTTATTTCTTATGATACCAACTGTTTATGACATTAATTAGCCCGCTGATGAGAACCACACTTGATTTTTGGATTAACTATTAGGCTCCGTTTTCATTCCAAATTTCATTTGTTTGCTGTTTTATTATTTCGTTGAATAAAGCTTTATCCATTTATTTATTTTTCCTAAAATGGATGGATTGGGTTCATCAATTCTCTTTATTTCTTATTATTCACTTCTGCTATTATTTTTAACCTGATTTATTTCTCTTTGTTTTTGATTTTTAACAAATGCAAGGATTCATGACAATGTGTTTCTAAGTACTACTCTGGTGACAATCCCTTGGTGCTGACATATGATGCTTATATTTTTATGATATTATCGGCTCTGTTACTATATGTTTGATCTCTTAGACGATGAGACATGGTTTGAATATTTTTCAATTAGACAGCAGTGAGAACCCTTAAAGTCCACCGTTATGCCTTTCTAATCCCACTTTATATAATGAACTTAGCCTTTGTTACTGTTGTGATCCATCTTCCTCCCGCAGTGTTCCAGCTGCCACGTCCCTGTGGAAGCCTTGACTGCAGGGACTACTTGGCGAGCGTCCGAGGTCCAGGTGGGAGGTTCTCCAGCGCAGACAGAAGAGTCTGTCTGGTCAGGCATTGAGTTTAGCTCCACTTCCCTCGCCTGTGTTGCAGAAACAAGACCAAAAGTTACTCTCGTCTGAGTAATTCTGTTTTTGTCTTTCTTCTATGCTCTGATTGATGGTCACCGTCTGCTCTGTGACAGCTCCCTTGAGACTTCCCATGTGCTGCACAGCTGTGACCTCACCAACCCCTTCTCCGGGTCACGTCTGCCCCAGCAGCCTCCTGTGGCAGGTGTGGTCTCTCTGGGATTTCCAAGCACCACACCTACATTCCATCTGTTTGCAGTTGGCATTTCTTTTCAAAAATCTGGTATTTCTTCAATGTGGAGTTGGGTCAGCTCTTCAAGCCATCGTGTTTAAGGCAGTGAAGCCACAGGCACCACCAGGCCCTGAACCCGGACCTTGCCCGTCAGCTCCGTGCTTGCAACCGCATTGCTGAAACTCCACTGTTGCTTCTCCTCTTTCTTTCCCTTGTGAATGATGCATACAAAGGCCATTCAGTGACACCAATGAAGGCACACAGCCCACAGGGCGCAGGGACAGACAAGAGGGCACCTCTAGAGGCTCAGAGTAGTAAGTAAAGCCTGAGAAAAACACAGGGTGGGGATGGGCTGGAGCACAGAGTGTTAGGGCCCCAGGGGTAGGCAGGGTGCCTGCAGAGGCAGGTGGGTGGGTGGCTTAGGGGATTAGAGCCTGAGCAGGAAGAGGGCTTCCATGGTGATGAGGAGGGGGTGATGGAAGGATGGGAACATGCAGGGAGACTGCCCAAAGAATTAAAGATGTGCAGGATAATGGGAGACAGACTTCTCATCATCAGAGAAAAGAGTTACAGAGAGGGAAAGAAGGAAAACTAGAATCAATCATATTGGATTGAAATTGAAGGTATCAGTGTGAATTGGAGGTAGGTAGATAGACTGGATGCATGGATGCTTTGAATAGATGAATGAATGCATGCATGGATGCATGTGTGCATGGGTGCAAGGGTGAATGGATACATGCATGGATGCATGATGGATTCATTGATGGATGGCTGGATGGATGGATGGATGGATGGACAGACGCATGCATGCATGAATACATGCATACATGCATAGATGCATGGATGAATGGATGTATGCATGCATGGATGCATGGATGAATGGATGCATGCATGAATGGATGAATGCTTGGATGGATGCAAGGGTGGATGGATGCATGGATGATGGATGCATGGATGCATGGATGATTGATGGGTGCATGCATGCATGGATGGATGGATGCATGGATAGAAGCATAGATGGATGCATGGATGGATGCATCCTGCCAAAGATGTAATCTGAATCTAACCACAACAAAGCATCAGCCAATTCCAAACTGAACAACGTAACTGGAACTGGTCTGTGATCTTTAAAGCTATCAAGATCATAAAAAGCAAAGAATGACCAAAGACCCAGTCCTGTTTGAAGAAGACTAAGACACAGAGGACTACATGCAGTGTGGATTCTTTCCCTGTAAAGGGCATGATCGGGACAACAGGTGAACTTGAGGGGAGCCATAATAACAAATCGATACTAATCTCTGGACTTTGACTTTGTATTCTGTACACCATAATGCACACAGGAGTGACGGGTACCAGCCTGGCTACTGTCAGGTTGCTGGAGTAAAGGGCTTTTGTACCTCATTTTCAACTTCTTTATAAACTTAAAATTGTTCCAAATTTTTTTAAATTACAATAAAAAAGAATACAAGAATAAAATCTTCTTGCTTTTCAAAATCTGCTAGTTGTTTATGAAATTTTTTTTCTGGTTTTTATCATCCTTCTTCCCAGAATTGTTTGTGTCCACTCCTAAAAACTGTAAAGTGTTTCCAACCTACTGAATGTTGAAAACTGAAGTAAAATTTCTTGTCCATCTAAATAAATCTCTCAGCTCAAGACCTTCTGGGGTCATTTTCCTCTGAGACAAAAAGGAAGATGACTGATGACCAAAAAAGAGTTCCTTATGCTCAACACAAAACGTCCTGCAGATAATCTGTGTCACATTTGCTGAAAAGTTTTTCTGAAAGAGAAATTAGAAACTGCCTTTTTCTTACCGTACACTTTCTGCAAACCCCCTCCTTTCTCTGGACAGCAGATGCTCTGGAATTAATATTCCACTTGTCACTACAGCTGAGCATAAACCCAGAGAGACACCACATAAGCAGTGTGTCTTATCGACCCTCCTGAAGATATTTACGATGGCATGGCCATTGTGCCAAGTTTCACTCTGCTAATGCTGAAATAAATGAACTTGTCTTCTTTCCCAGGCCTCTGAAAATCCTCTGCAATAAAGTTCTATTTACTTTGAGCCACATAAATATCCTAAAATAATAAAAGTAAGGCAGGCAAGACCAGTGGAAGTGCTATTTCTCTTCTGTGGAAGTTCCAATGTCGCACTCAGTACATGCTGTGTCTGCCTCATGCGAGCTAACTCTTATAGCTATGCACACAAAACAGATTTCGGGTTTTCAATATTCCATTCAGGTGTATTATATATAGTGCACTGCCACATAAAAATGAGATTACTGGAAAAGCATTCTTAATTAGTGTGTCACCATGTAGCAACAGTCAAGCTGATGAGTTGTTGGCTGACAGGGTCCTCTCATTGCTCCTGGCTTCCTATGCTGTAATTTATGCTCCTATGGCTGTTCTGTAACTAACCTGTACTTCTCCATACCTTTGCCTTCTTCCCACAACCACAAACCCCCTGCCCTCTGGGGCAACCTCAGTCTGTTATCTGTATCTCTGAGTCTGTTTCTGTTTTGTTTGTTTATTTGTTTGTTTGTTTAGAGTCTATAAAGAAGTGAAGTCATATGATACTTGTCTGACTTATTTCACTGAGCATAAAACCCGCTAGGTCCATCCATGCCATCACAAATGGTAAGATTTCATTCTTTTTTTTATGGCTAAGTAGGTGAGTCAATAATATTGTAGTAACTATGAAATATTGGGGGATTACTCTGTAAAGTACACAATCGTCTAACCACCATGGTGTACATCCAAAACAAATACAGAATAATACTGAATGCGAACTGTAATTAAAAAATAAAAATAAAGATCTAAAACTACACGCAGAGTCTCCTGGGTGAGTAAACAAACGCTCAGCGCACCGCCTTGAATTAGCATGAAGTAAACACATGCCCCAACAGTTTAAGATCCAGAAAGCAGGTGTGAGAGTCATCAGGGCCCGGGTCCAGGAAACCTCGTTTGAGTCCCTCACCCCGCCCAGCACACCCACCAGGGCCTGGGGGCTCCACCTCACTTCTTGTCTTTTCTCGTCTGTAAAATAGGGTAGTTGGAGTGGATGATTCCGAGGTCCCCCCAGCTCCCAGACCCCATGACATCCTACAGTCATCGCTGAACCTCTCCTCTGTCAAGCCATCATCAAGTGGACAAAGTTCTCTAGGAATGACAACAAAAATAAATAAGTAAATAAGTAAACCAAAACCCTGCTAATGTCTCTTTACCTTTTAGGGGAAAAAAAATAAACATTTCCAAAAATAAGGTATCCCCTGAAATAGATCTCTGCCTGTCTCAGTAGGTGAATGGAATTGTCGCTCTAGAATAAATGGAAAAGAACCGATCAATAATTGAATCATGCAAGCTCTCGCCTCCCACTACCTCCAGGAAGCTCTGTGAAGACCCATGTGACAGCCATTTCTATTTAAATTCGGGATTAAGTAAGATTTAACAACATTAAAAAAAGCAAATGTTCCTTTCTCTGGAGTGAAAGAGTTTTCACTGGGGCAACTTCCCTCACCACCCCCAGGAAAACCCTCTGGTTACCCTCTCCATGGGGCTTCAGTCTCTCCTGTCGCCTCCTCAGCGCTCGGTGCCGCCAGCACCACGGTGTCTCTCTTCTTTCCATCTGCAGGTGTGTGTTCGGGGCAACAGGGGGCACATGAAACACAGTATTTCTGTCCCTAAGAGCCTTCGGGTCATCTCCACCAAGCAGCTGACAGTATTTATACTGAGAGCCTGCTACGTCCTGGGCCCCCATGGGGAAGCAGACTCAGTTTCTGTCCCCAGGTTCACATGTTAGAGGGGAGGGGAACCATACACACAGAAACAAGCAGAGACGCAGTAGGGGACGGTGAGCATAACCCGCTCGGAGTGTCCGGCAGGGGACAGCACATGCCCTGATGTGACCTTCCCTGGCAGCGAACATCCAGGCGATTCCCGCCCAGGGAAGGTCCGCCCCAAAGGTCTCGGCCAGCCAGGCACCAGTGCCCTGTGGGTGAGAGCACACTTTTCAGGAGTCTCTCTTCCCTTATGAACACAGTTAAGGAAATATAAGACTGAGATCACTCCATTATCCTCAGTGAGAGTCACGGCCACCTCGCCTCCTGTCCTGTTCTCCACCTTTCCCCAAAGAGGCTGCGTGCGGACCGAGAGCCAGGGGACTGCGTCTGCAGGGGCTCCCAACCCTCAGTCCGTGCCACTTGCTTGGACACAGCCCCACCTCATCACGGTCCAAGGAGGAGCATGGTCCTCTCTTCCAATCACTCAGTTTTATTTCCAAGAGAGAGGTCCCATGGAGCTGTTGCCCACAAAGCAATCATTTCTTTTGGAGCCGTTAAGGAGTTTCCATTAAAAGAAATAGACCAAGGCAGAAATCATTTTTCTAGGATGAAAACAGGAACTGTCATGCAATGTGGCCACAGGGGCACCTGTGGGAATAGGTGGAAGGGATTCCGACACCCCGGGCTGCCTTTGCAGAGGAAACCACTGTCATACTCAAAGCCAAGATCAGAGCCCACGGGCTTTGAATGCTAAGTCTAGACCCTGTCCAGTAACGTAAGTCAAACAGTGCCCACTCTCCCTCCAGACAGCCTTACCAGTCCCCTCACTCAGGGACACTATGCAACTCGACTGACTGACTGACCAATTCCTTGGACAACATCTGTTTGGTGCCCATGAGTCGGCACTGTGCTGGGCACTGGAGACCCAAAGACAAAGTAGACATGCAGGTTTTCTGTGTTCCGGTGGAAGGGATTGGTTCGTAAAGACATAAGCAAATAAGAACAAGACCGTGTCACTAACAACAGCGTCGGCAAAGCGAGGGGTCCTCAGTGTCACAGGGTATGGATGGAATCCTCAGACTGGGGTTCGGGGTCACCCCATGGGTATGCTGCTTGCAGGGATCTGAGCAGCCACCTGAGAAGACCACATGTGGACCTCTGGATGGGACATCCCACGTGGGGGTCTGTCCATCTCTCACCTCCGCTCCCCCAAAGGCCTGGCGGGACCATGAGGTTGGAGGAGTGAAACCCCAAACAAGGTCACCCTCACCTTGCCACACGATGGTGCGGGCAGTCCTGGTTTATGCCTGTGGTGGCAAGACAATGTTAATACAGACCCCCATGTATACGCACAGTCCCTCCTCGGCACGGTGTGCCTTGTTCTGGACCTGTCTCTACCCTCCTCCCTGCCCTACACCTGCCCTCCAGATGTGATCTCAGAGAGGGTCTGGTTCCACATCTGGGCTACTGGGACTAGTCTGCAATGAACGTGGAGAGCTAATACCACCTCCTGAAAATCCTGATTTTAATTCTTTGGAATAAGTGTTCCCAGAAGTGGGGTTGCTGGCCCATGTGGTAGTTCACATGATATCTGAAAGGGTCAGATTCATCGAAGGGAAGAGCAGAACTGTGGCCAAGGGTGGGGGAGGGGCACTGGGGAGTTGCTGATGGATGGATGTAAAGCCTCAGTCAAGTAAGAAGATTGAGTTCTAGAGACCCACTAAAGAGCACACCCCTACCGTCAACCATAAGGTATGTGCTCTTACCGGAACAAAATAAAATTTAAAGGAATAAAAGAAAGGATTAGACAACTAACTCACACAGAATTGTTGGTACCAGTAATGACAAAGCTATTTACCGTGTAGATCAGGGGTGCTCAATACGTTGTCGACCGCGATCTATGGGTCGATCGTGAAGGAAGTGTGGGTACATCACATGACATTAAAAAGACATTTGTCTTTTGATTGGCATACAGGGTAGCCAATCTGACGTCTGAACTTTTGACACCCTACGCATGCGCCTTAAACCGCACTAACTTGTTCAGTTACATTGCTGCGTAGTTAGCCTTCAATTTATTTAAACTAAATACAACAAAGGGTATAAAAATAAGTGCGGTAGCTGGTCCGAGTAAGAAGCCTAAAACCTACCACTTTCATACAGAATGGGAGGGGATTTTTTTCACTATGCCATATTCTAAGTGCGTTTGCCTCATCTGTCTGTGTGCCATTGCTATTCCAAAGAAGGGAAATGTGGAGCAGCTTTTTCGGACTGTTCATAAAAACTATGACATTAACTTTCCTCCGAAAAGAGAGCTGAGAAGGAGAAAGGTGAAAGAAGAATACACAATATTAAATAGTAATAATAGTAACTTAAATAATGATAATATAGAAGAAATAAATTTATGTTTTGCATTTTTATTGTAGGTAGATCATTTTGACTTGGTCATCTTATAGGTAGCTCGCAAGCTGAAAAAGTGTGGGCACCCCTGGTCTAGATGCATTTGTACAAACACCGTGGGGGGCTCTTGAGAAGTGGAATGTGAGGGCCGCAGGCACAGACCTGGCATTCCTCCAAACCCCTGAGAACGTCCCTCCTGCCAGCAAAAACGTCCCCAGCAGAGGCTCAATCAATGGACATTATCCCTGCTGACACAGCCGCATCAACAGCCTCTTAACGGGAATTTACCCCAAGCCACCAAGAGTTTGAATTTTTTTTTAAGTCAATCGGTCAGCTGGTCAGCGATATTTCCTGCTCACCCACTCTGGGACACGGATGTTATCAGGCATGGTTTTTGACCAGTAAGCAGTTCCGGACATGGAATCCACCGAAATGTGTGGTGAATTTCAAGACGCTACACTGTACCTACGTCCTGGGGATGAAACATGCTTCCGAGCAGTGTAGAAAATCCGTCTAATTTATTTCTCTTTCCTTTCAGCGCAATTACAAGGAAGCAACCCCATGTGGAGGCAGAGGGCTCAGGTCTAGAGGTAATTATTCAGACTTCACACTCTCTAAGTAAAGTAAAAGGCAGTAAATCCTCGACCAGACAAACTCGGTGTCAGGGAGTCTCAAAATTTATTCTAGCCTAGATCAGCAACGATCAAATCACAGCGCAATCTCTTGAAATACAGTGTGTCCGTAAAGTCATGGTGCACTTTTGACCAGTGACAGGTCAAAAGTGCACCATGACTTTACGGACACACTGTAGAACAGTAGTTCTTAACCTGGGTTCTATCAGACCCTAGGGGTCTGATGAGTCGGTCTCAGGGGTTTGGAGAAGCCTCTGCCGTGGAGGCCAGAATAAAGTAATACCGTAATTTGTTGTGAGTTCATGCACTTTGTTGGTTTTGTTGTTTGAGCAAGGTGATGTTCATGCACGGCTCATTTTGTGCACCAGTAAAAAAACATATACCTATGTCTTGAATTTGGAAAAAAAATCATATTTTATTTATCACTAAAGAAGGTTTCGGTGAATGCGCATATGAAACTGGTGGGTTCGGTACCTCAAAAAAGGTTAAAAACCACTGCTGTAGAGTGATTTTTCAGTACTGTGTGTGTTTAGAGCATTCTGTTCTCTCCCTCAGCCTGAAACAAAGGACATGATTTCTTCCTTTTACTCCACAATAGTGCATAGATTTCTCTTCTCCTCCACAGCTGACAGAGAGCTTTCTGGCCTGGGGTACAACGTCTGCCTCCGCAAGCAAGCAAACATCTTCTGTAATGACACTGCAAGAGAATAGAGCTGATTTTGCACCCTTGAAACTTCCCGTGCACGGAATGAGGACCCAAAGAGCCACCTGCATAAGCAAAGCTAAGAGAGGAATCATGAATGTAGCGAACCAGAAAAGTAGGGTACAACCCCTCATCCCCTTTTGATGGCCCCTCCTCGCCCCGTTTCCACGGGCTGACGCCATGCCCATGCACAGGCGTGGAGGATGCGACTGTGGAAAGAAAAGGAAACAGGGCTTTGTGTCCCAACGGCCCCATCCCCAGACCAAGAGATGATGGCATTGCCGCAGCCTGTTGGCTCCCAACTCGAGCCCTGGCATCGTCCCCAAACCACCACCAGGATGTTGTCCCCATGGTGCTACTGCTCAGGCAGCCTTTGGTCGCCAGCACAGTTCCAAAGGCAGCTGCTCGGCAAACGTGACTGGAGTCACACTCATTTCCACCTGATACACACGAACCAGAGAGTTGTGGCCCTCACAGGCCTCCGTGCTGTACATTAAAGCAATGTGTCAGTTCTAAGTTCAGTTCATGTCGGTGTGTCCATGAGACACATGGCACATGTGATGCTACGCACTCAGCACGGCCCAGGGTGCTCCCTCTCACCAAAAATGTACATGCAGTGACCCACTGCCACTCCACATATGTGCTGTGGGCCCAATTTATGGTAATTAAGGCAATGACTATCTATTTCTATCAGAACCCCGTGGAAGTCCCTATTGTGTTTTTTATATCTTTAATAGGTAGTAAAATTAAATAGTGCTTATTTTAGAATATAAGTTTAGTCATTCTCAACAAAGCTTGGTCCTTTTTTCTCAAGTACCAACATAAAGAAGGTTCATCTTAGTATTGCTAACAGGTGGATGCCTGGACCACGTGGGTTCCGACCTGTCTGCGGCAATGGAGACATTAGCCCCAAAAGAGCAGCAGGTACCCAACAAGGCTGTTATCCCTGGGTTTAATATCATTACAGCTGCAGAGTGTGGCACTGAAGACAGACCCCGGTGCATGAAACTCAGTGGAAAACGTATGGACCATGCAGGTCTCCTCAGATTGTCTTCAACATCCTGTCTCCTTTGTACAAAAGCACGTTCTAAGGCAAGGATGTTAGCTGACAAATAAGGGGATACTAAAAGATGTATTTCATAGAAAATTATACAACTATAAATCTGAAATGGTTTAAATACAACTCCTCTTAAAGACAGGAAATGACTAAAATTCATTAAAATAACTCCCCACAGATTCACCCCTGGTTGCAAGAATGGTTCAACAAATGCAAATCAATGTTATCCGTCCCACTAAGAAAATGAAAAAAGAAACAGATGATCCATCTCATTAGAGGCAGAAAACAAGCATTTGACAAAATTTAATATCTACTCGTGATAAATACGTAATTAGGCATAGAAGGACCAATTCTCAACATCCCAAGGGCCATATAGACCAGTCCACAGCTCACATCACATCCAAAGATGAAAGGTTGAAGGCTTTTCCTTTATGATCAGGAATAAGACAAGGATGCCCGCTCTCACCATTCCTATTCAACATGGTCCTAGAAGTCCTAGTACCTAGAGAGAGAGCAATCAGGCAAGAAAAATTTTAAAAAGGTATCAGAATTGGAAAGCAAGAGGTATAATTGTCTCTATTTGCAGATGACATGATTTTGTATCTAGAAAATCCTAAAGACTCCACCAAAAAACTGTTACTGTGGTTACCAGAAGCAGAGGGTGTGGGGGATTGGAGGAAGGTGGTCAGATGGTACAGACTCCTGGGATGAGATAAACTCACACTAGGATGTAATGTGCGCGTGACGACTATAGCTAACACTGCTGTGTGACATGTGGGAAAGTTAAGAGAGCAAATCCGCCGAGTTCTCAGCACAGGGAATTGGTTTTCCCTTTCTTCTTCCTTCTCTCTTCGTTGTGTCCACGTGAGAAAACAAATTTTAGCTCAACCCATTGTGTTAGTACGCTCACAATCTATGTCAATCAAACCATTGTGCGATATGCCTTCAACTTATACACTGATGCATATCAATTATTCCTCAATAAAACGGGGGGGGGGGGGAGGGGGAATCATTCCCTACAGTAATATAGATAAACCATTTCGGACAAAAGCATTTTAGTTATTTATTTATTAACAGAGACAGAGAGAGTCAGAGAGAGAAACAGATAGGGACAAACAGGAAGAGAGAGAGATGAGAAGCATCGATTCTTCGTTGCAGCATCTTAGTTGTTTGTTGATTGCTTGTTCATTGATTGCTTTCTCATATGTTCCTTGACGGGGGTGGGGGGCCTTCAGCAGAGTGAGTGACTCCTTCTTCAAGCCAACAACCTTGGGCTCAAGCCAGTGAACATGGGATCATGTCTATGATCCCATGCTCAAGCCAGCAACCTCCACACTCAAACTGGTGAGCCCGTGCTCAAGATGGATGACCCCATGCTCAAACAGGCAACCTCGGGGTTTTGAACCTGGGTCCTCCGCATTCCAGTCCGATGCTCCATCCACTGCACCATAGCCTGGTTAGGTTAAACGCATTTTACTTTTTAAATGTCCAACAAAGAAGATCCTGCATACTATTTTTATAAGCTTCTGTAGCATTTAACAATCCAGCCTGGTTCTTCTGGTAGTAGTAATTATAGTGGTGATGGTGGTATTAGTAGTAACAATAGTACTCCTAATAGTAGTGATAATAGTAGCACTAACAGTAGAAGTAGTAATAGAATAGTAATAATAGTAGTAGTGATAATAGTAGCAGTAACAATAGAAGTAGTAATAGAATAGTAATAATAGTAGTAGTGATAATAGTAGCAGTAACAGTAGTAGTTGTAATAGCATAGTAGTAATAGTAGTATTAGGAAGACAACCTGTCCAATTCACAGGCTGTACTGAGCAGCCCGTCACTGCACAGGTAACACCTGTGAGAGAAAAACTTTGTTCTCTGGCCAGGTCTACACAGACCTCAATCACTTAGGAATGGAGACTGAAGGATTTCTCTCCAGGCAAGAAGTATTACATTACCAAAGAAAATTTTTTCTGTTTGAGCAAAGCCCGAGAGAAGAAAAACCCACATCTGACCACCAGCCAAGCCCAGTCAAGCTGCAGAACCACAAGAAATAGTAACTAGTCGTGCTCCAGCGAATGATAACTAAGAGTTCATCCTCAGACATCTCTGTGGGCATGAGTGTAGGTCTGTACCCATGCTCATAATCATTCTGTGCCCTACTTTGCCCACCCAGAAGCACTTTGCATTTCCACTAACTCCTCACGTTCCCCTGTTGTGATTTTCTAACGGCCATACCCTTTCTGCCTATGGGGCCACATCGTGGTTGTGTGATGACTCGTGTGGCTGGGAAGTTAGCCAACCTCCTCATGGGCACTCTTACGCAGGACGTCCACAGCATCCACACTGAGCATTCCTACACAAACACCTGTCCCCGAGTATCTCACTCCATCCTTCAGGTGAATCCGGAACATGTCATGAGAACACCTGAGGGTTAAATATGTTTTAAGTTTCTGGTTCAAACTTCCCTGAACAAAAACGATCCCAATTCCACTCCTGCTGAGAAAGAGGTGCTCACCTCTGTGTCCGGGGTCTAAGTACACAGGAATGCTTTATTACTCTCTTCCAGTCTGTACGGTGCAAACAGCATCTCATTGCTATTTTCATTTACCTTCCATTCATAGAGGGTTCGACCTTCGTCAGTGAGTGTGAGAAGCCCATGGTACCACGCTCTGCTGCCTCCACCCGTGCGATAATGTTGTCCACGGTGTCGTCTGACTGTCAAGGTGAAATGAACAATGCTGCCAGGAAAACTACATGGGGAGCATATTTTTAATGTATGGATGACAAGAATAATATTATAGTGGGGCCTAAAGAGTCCTAAGCAATTTTCCTGACAGACCAACCTCACAATCCATTGATTTCAAGTCACAGGGATGGATGATGAAATTTCCAGAGCATTCGTACCTGCCATTTATATTTCTGACCTGTTTACAGGAAACTGTAAATCATGTCTTCAGCAATCCATTAATTGGGAAAATACATTTCAATCTGATCAAACCCCTAAACCAACCATTTTTGTATTATGAACTTATAGAATAGGAACTAATTCTTAAATTCCTCTTCTGTACAAGTTAATTTTTAATTAAATTAAATATGCTCAGCTGTCAACAGACATTGTAGATGTACTCTTGGCACTAAAGGCAAGAGATTTTGTCAAGTAAAGAGCAGATCTGAGTAGATGTCACTCGTGTGACATGCGAGACAGAATTTTTTAAATTACAATTCCATCAAAAATATTTCTCTGATTTTACTTCATTTGAAATATAATAGGCCCTGGCCAGCTGGCTCAGTGGATGGAGCAATGGCCCAGAGTATGGACATCCCAGGTTTGATCCCCAGTCAGGGCACACAAGAAAACCAACCATCTGCTTCTCTTCCCCTCCCTCTCCCCCTTCTCTCCCTCTTCCCACCCAGCAGCCATGGCTTGAGGTTTGAGTGTCGGCCCCAGGTGCTAAGCATAACTCGTTGGTCTGAGCGGTAGCCTCAGATGCTAAAATTAGCTCAGTTGATTCAATCATCAACCCCAGATGAGGTTACCAGGTAGATACCGGTCAGGGCACATGAGAAAGTCTGCCTCACTATCTCCCCTCCTCTCACTTAAAAACAAACAAAACATATATATATATATATATATATATATATATATATATATATATATATATATATATATATATACACACACACACACACACACACACACACACACACACACATATATATATATATATATATATATATACACATAAACTAAGCAGAGCATAAGAAAATATTTAAAGATTTAAATAGTTAAATTCAACATAAAGTTATTAAGAGGATGTCACCAATATAACTTATAACTTTAGAATTAAGTTGTATTTTCACATCAGTATTAAGAAGAAAAGCGGTGACATTTTCGCCTCCTTTCCCCCTTCTCTGTTTTCCTGGGTTCCACCTCTGTCCTCTTCCCTCAGCAACTGTGCGTCACATGTGTGCCGTGTGCCGGTCCTCAAGCTGAGCGCTCTGCAGACACCCGTCTCTTCAATGCTGAGTAACCATGCCCGCCCAGCAGGATCATGAGTCAGCTGACAGGTGAGGGAGCTGGAAGTGAAAGAGGTTAGAAGCTCGCCCACGTCACCCAAGGCCTGTCTCCCTGAGCAGCACCATAAACTAGTGTCACCAGCTCATTCTGAGACATAATGCCGGGGGCTCCCAAAACCTGCATCTTTAGTCCCGAGTTCTCTCTGCTCTGGAGCCGTGCATCAAACCGGTTGACAGACACGGGCATCCGGAGGTCCCATGGCATCAACATGTCCAAACTGCAGCCACCGACTTTGCTCACCGACCTGCCGCTCAGTCTCCTTGCGCCCGCACTGGCGGGCGTCCCTGGTCATGTCGCATCCTCCCCGCTCTCCCTCTGCACACACATCTACGACTGTTGTCATGCACAGCCGAGTACCAGGCCCCACCAGGGAGTCAGGGGTCCTTGGTCAGGACAGTCCTGGGCAGACACCAGGCACGTCCATGACTCTCCCACTCCAGCTTTCTTGGGCGTTTATGCAGAAAGGGAGCTAGGGCAAGAACACACAGGGGCCTGGGAGAGGGGCTTTGACCCAGCCCACCGAGTTCCAAGACTTAAAGGCACAAAAGTCCCCTGGCTCTGAGGCAAGTCTGAAGGGGGCTTAAAGATGAGGGTGGGCTTGGGTGCTGAGGTGGGGACCTCAGATTCCGGTGTAGACTCACCTGCCACCAGCCAGCGCTGCAGGAGGGAGATGAGGAGTCACCCCACCCTCCCCACTACCAAGTTTTTAAACCCCACACACACACCCCACTAAGAAAACCCACCCCCTCCTCCAGGGACACATTTCACTCAGGGACCTCCCAACTGCAGTCCAAACTGAGTTCTGGACCTTGATTGGCACCACGGCATTGGTATTGGTGCCACCCATCCTGGTGAGCCACCAGGTGCCGGTGAGGGGGTGCAGGATGCACTCAAACTCCTGTCGGCGACGCGGGGTGCAGGTCCTCCCTGGTGCTCCCATCCCTGGGTCTGCACCACAACCGTTTACGGACACTCCGCCAACTACCCCCTGGACAGCAAGCCCAGGACACGTGAGGACAAAGAGCGTGGGCACGGGGTTTTGTCCTTATGTCCACAGATCCCCTCTGCTGTGCTGGGTCCCCAAAGAGCTCCATGGGCCCTGAATGTCTAGACACTGCCTTGTTGCTCAGAGAGGACCTCAGTTAGGCGAGTCTGCCTGGGAGTGGCCCTGAGCACAGGGCAGACTGCCCCCTCCTCCGGCCATGTCACAGTACACTGCACTCGGTGCCACTCGCTGAAGAAGGACAGAGACCGCAGTGAGCATTCAGTAGCCCCGTGACGATTAATCCCAGGGCCTGGCGGGAGAGGAATGCTCCAGAAGACAGAGAGGCTGGCCCTCTGTGTCAGAGAGCCTGAGTGTCACACATGACCTCTGTTGTTTTGTCTCCTATGCAAATGAGGAACAGCAATGCCCACACGGCAGGGACGTGGTGAGGAGGACACGACCACACGGGTTGAAGGCACCTACACACAGTTGCTGATGGTCCCTGTTTTTCTATTTAGGTCTGAGCTGTGTTAATAATAAAGAGAACACGGGTTTCTAAAGCTGCACAGTCATTCTAAACAGCAAGTCAGAGAATCTTCACAGAGAACAAAGGGGCAGTTTTTGACTCCTGTATAACTTAAAACAGATTGTGGGGGACCTGGAGGGGGGTGGAGGAGTAGGCAGATTTTCAAAAGTATCAAATATGTCTGAAACGGGAGAAAACTCTGAGTCATCGCAAGGCTGTCGACTCTACAGCAATGTCTAATTGCTCTAATAACTCGCTCCCACAGTGAGACCCACTTATCGTCAAAGGAAACACTACCCTGTCCTGTGAACAGTTACTAATAACAACTGCGCTCTTCTGAAATCTATGTGTAAGAACTCAACTAGTTCGAAAAGACACAGCTTCAGCAGTATCATTAGGTTGGAAATGTTCTGGTCGCATAACGCCCATAATTGCTGTCACTCTCTGCCTTGTTGGAGTCCGACATTACACGGCTGACATCCCTTTTCAGCCACAGAAAGCACTTTCAATAGCCGAGACGTTGCAGTGGCGCCCGGTAGGTCTCCTTTGATTGGGGGTTTTGTTGAGTGCAGCTGCAGCAGTTTCCTGAGCTAAGCTACGTTCTCCCACGTTCTGGTTCCAGCTGGGGCATTTCAGTCGCTTTGATTGCAATATTGTCCACCAGGCTGGGCTTGTGACTGAGTCACGTTATTCAGATGACGCGCACGCCTTTCTGAGGGCCGTTGGAAACCCACAGCCTTGACAGCGACTTGACTGCAGGCAGGACGAGGGTGGAGGGTGGAGGGTGGAGGCGCCGGACAACACAGACGCAGGCTGCATGTCGTATCCCGCAGGACATAATGCTTCTCCAGGACCCTGTGAGTGGCCAGGGGTGGGGGTGGGGGTCACAGTGGCCATACCCCACCAGATGGAGTGCATACATGCCGGATAGCCATCGATTAGAGAAGCCAGGCAGAGCACCAGGCGACAGACAGACAGACAGACATGGGGCTCTTGTAGGAAGCAGAACTGAGATGCCTGCTTCACCCACAGCATTTTCAGAACACCACCCAAGCTCTGTGTTTGGGGTGGCTCTCGGAGATGCCTGGCACGCCACCAGTGTGGGT
This sequence comes from Rhynchonycteris naso, assembly GCA_037038555.1. NCBI lineage: Eukaryota > Metazoa > Chordata > Mammalia > Chiroptera > Emballonuridae > Rhynchonycteris > Rhynchonycteris naso. The sequence goes on along the minus strand of CM072999.1, from coordinate 133,507,180 downwards.
GCTGGCCTGTGGTGGGATCCAGGGTTTGTTTTACCATGAGAGTTTCAATTAAAAGTAAAAAAAATACAATAAAAATTCACCTGTATTAGATTGTGCTGGGTCCTGATGAGGTCAGCACATGTGGAGGTGAGGACATACCTCACGCCCAAAATCCGGAGGCTTGCCCATGTCATGAGGGGGGAGAGCCCATGGGGAGGCCGGTCTCCAATATTAACGTGAAGCAGATGCACACAGGAGATGGGCTGCTTGGGGCAGGGTGCATGGGATATGGTTCAGTGCCCCCAGGGGCATGTGCTGCTACTAGGAGCTACGAGACATGTATGATCACCACTGATCCCCATTCACCTAAAAGGGAGAACTGGGAAACCGTAGTTCCAAAGACGAGAGCCACTGCTGCCTGCCCTGCCACCACGGGGACAGCGTGTGGGCACAGGGACTGCAGAGGGAAGCCTGTCCTGTCACCACTCTACAATGACCCTCCCCAGGGCCTTGGCCGCTTAGGGTATAAGGCTTGAATCACAATCTTCCTTTAAAACTGGAATGTTCTTTCATGATCTTAACGTATTATTATCTCTTAGACTTGCTTGTTCTGGGTAACATGAGAAGGATGAAGTTTGAAACCAGAAGATGCGGGCTCCGCACCTGGCTTGATCATTGCCTGTCCGTGTGAGACAGAAATCACGTCATCCCCCGAATGTCTGTTTTCTCCTTTTACATAAAAAATGACAGTCACATGTGTCTTCTGTCCCTAGCAGTACCTCCTTTACACAACCTTCTCCAACTGTCCAAGATGGACTTGGTTGAATGGAACTTGGTGTACAGCTCCATAACAACAGCGGACATCATGGCACCTGACTTCATGTGTCGACTGGTCTGGGCACGGATGCGAAGGCAGCTGGTCAAACATGATGCTGGGGTGTCTGTGAGGGTGTTTCTGGGAGAGAGGGACATTTGAATCAGGGCACTGAGTAAAGCAAATTGCCCTCTCGAAGTGGGTGGGCTTCACCCAACCAGTTCAAGATCTGAAAAGAACAAAAAACTCACACACACACACACACACACACACACCAGCCAGACTGCTTTCACACTAGCACGTGCTTCTCCTGACTTCGTACTCAAACTGAAACATGAGCTTCTCCTGGGTCTCAAGCCCGCTGGGCCTAAACTAGAACGGCACCATCAGTTCATCCGGGTCTTGCCAATGACAGACCTAGGGACACATCGGCCTCCATAGCCACATGAGCCAACTCCTTCCACGTATGTGCACATCCTGTCATCTCTGCTCTCTGAAAAGCCTGAATATAGGCACAATGCGCTGTGATTCTCCATGTGCACTGGCTGTCTCTGCCAGACTATGAGACCTACCATCGCAGGAAGGACTTCGACGGCGTCTTTCTAAGCCTGACACAGCACAACACCTGGCCAGAGTTAAGTGCTCAGCAAACATCAAATGAATGAATGACCACTTTTCAGATTGGCCCTGTGGGCTGTCGGGTGGTATAAATAAAATACGTGTAAGTCCTTTGAAAACCATACAGCTCTATACAGAGATTAGCTATTTCTCCCTATCAGTCCCTAAATCCACTGTTCCTGGAGAAAATCAAATAAAACGATGACTCAAGTATTTCTGACCTCTCTCTGCTTCCCATTGATCGGTACATGTCATCGGCTGTAAATGCATCATGTTGATGCATTCAAAATATAATTGATAATTGCCTCTTCTGTGGATAGCATTGTTCTTGGCAGTGAGGACACACGATGCAGACAAGGTCCCTGACCCCCCACTCTAGTTGGGATGGGGGTTAGTAACCAGAAAACAAGATGATGACCCCTAGTTGTCAGACCAGGGAGAAAGTAGCTGGGACCATCCCAGGAGTGGGATCTCCATGCAATCGCACCATCTTCCCCAGATGAAGTCCCCACTTTCTGTGCTTTTCCACTGTCTGGTTAGTTCATCCCCAGTGTCTCCCACCTCAGGGAGGAGTGTCTGGCAGACTGAGTTTATTCGCATTAACTTTCCTGAAACAGAATTATGAGCGCCTTCTTCTCGTGCTTCAAAACCTATGTTCCGTTTTCTTACAAAGCGACGTTCAGATGACTTACTGGCAGCCAGGGCCTTCTGGGGTTTGGCCTGGACCTGCCCACACCTGTCCCTGGCGTCACTGTCTGGTGCGACCATCCACGTTGTTTCTTCCTCATGCTCTGTCCCTCCCCTCAGTCCCATGACCTTGCTCGTTCCACTGCCCAAGGTGTCCCTTCTTACTTCCTCTGATCTTCCTACCGGCCTGTCAGCACAGAGCCCATCCCTGAAGAGCCAGACTCTGGGGACAGTGGGTCTTCGGTACATGTCATCGGCTGTAAAAATACCAGTTCCGAAGGACGGAAGATGGCGATGGAGTAGGCGGACGTACCAACTTCCAACTCCCAGAACCAAAGTGGATTATAACTCAATTTTAAGAACCATCATCTGGATAAACCAACTTTGAACTAAACTAAGTGAACTCTTCAACCAAGGAACACTGCAGAAGCCACACTGAGACTGGTAGGAATAGCGAAAACACGAAGAGGGCTGCCCAGCTCCCCGGAGCAAACGGCAGCCCGGAGAGACCCGCGTGGCGGGAGGAGAGTTTGGCAGAGAAGGAGGGACCTGGGTCCCAGGAACCAAGCCCCAGACTGCAGTCCCAGAGCCTAGAAGAGGCGTATGGACAGTATTGAGCTGTGAAGCAAGTGAGGATACTGTTTGTGAAAAAGAGAGAGTTTTCTCAGACCCAAGAATCTTTTCAAAGGGACAGCGCAGAAACCCTCTCTCACAACCACACACCTGGGGCTCCGGGGAATGGGGACAGAGGAGAGGAACAGAGCAGCGGGAACAGAGAGTGGTCTGAAGGCACGAGGACACTCTGAGGGACAGCCATCCTGACCCCTGGGCTAAGTCATTTCCCTAAGCGAAAACGAATATTTCGCCTGGAACTAGCAATACCAGCAAAGGGAAACAGGACACTAGCCAAACAAGCTCACCCGCGGCAATTAGAGCAGAGCTGCTTAGAGGGAGGGAGCTCCCAAGCCTACAGTGTGGAGACTTAAGACACTGCCATCTCTCTGAGGGTTGCTGAAGGGATGTTGGTGGCAGGACGCTGAAACGCGGTCCTGTCAGCGTGGGCGGAGGCACAACCACTGTGAGCTCAGTCTAACCCAGCAGGGGTGGAGGGGACGCGCGAAAGCGGTCTGACAGCTGCAGGCCCGCCTGTGACCCACTTGTGGGGAAAAATACGGGCAGAGATCGGCTCTGCCACCCTGCGCAAGCCGGCCCTGACCGTGGGGACGGGGCTAGGACCAGGGACGGGCGAGGGGCCCACGGCTGAGCTCACGCTATTAGCCCCGCCCGGCCAGAGAAACCCCGGTGGTTTGCAAACCTACGTGCACATGCACGAGCTGCCCTTCACGGCTGAGCTCACGCTACTAGCCCCACCTGGCCAGAGAAATCCCGGCGGTTGGCCATCCTACATGCAAAAGCTGGTGCCGAACGTGGGAGCGTGGTAGAGTCCGGATAGATCGGAAGCTAGCAGCTGAGCTCAAGCAAGTAAACACGCCCAGCCCAATAAACCGCAGTTTGCAACCCTGCACAGGAGGGCCCAGGCCTCGATGGTGGGGCTAAATTCTGGACGGGCAAAGGCTCACAGCTGAGAGCACGTCAAAAGCCCCGCCCAACCCACAAAACTGTGGCGAGCAGGATCTGACTGCAGGGGCTAGGCGTAAGCCTTCTAGAAACGAGCTGGGTCCGCAGCTGAGCAAAGGTGCTCACCTCTACCCTTGGTGCTAAGGCTTGAGGCTTGAGTGACAGCCCCTCCTGCGGAGAAGAGGCAGAAATCACAGCAACAGCCACAGTAGGCTGTCGCTGGCAACGCCCATACCCAAACACCCTAGGCAGCGGCAAAGGGGGTGGCAGGCCTGCAGACAGACCACACCTAGAGAACACAAAGGCAACACCTACTGGACTCCAGTGCCCACAACTTGCATATACACAGATAAAATAGGCAGGCAGAGGAATGCAAACCAAATGAATCAAGAGAAATCCCCAGAGAAGGACCTGAATGAATAAGATATAACCAAACTACAAGAAGCAGAATTTAAAATAATGATAGTTAGGATGTTCAAAGAAATTAGAGCAACAATGGATAGTCACTATGAACACCTAAATAAAGAAATAACAAGTATAAAGAACGAAATTGAAATAATAAAAAAGAATCAGACAGAAATGACAAATACAGTATCAGAACTGAAGACCACAATGGAAGGAAGTAAAAGCAGGATGAATCACGCTGAGGATCAATTCAGCGAGTTAAAGGACACAATAAACAAAGGCACAAAAGCAGAGAAGGAAAAGGAAAAGAGACTCAAAAAGTGTGAGGAAACTCTAACGGAGCTCTGTGACAACCTGAAGAGAAACAACATTCGCATCATAGGGGTGCATGAAGAAGAGGAAAGAGGACAGGAAATGGAAACTTTGTTCAATCAAATCATAGCAGAAAACTTCCCTAAATTAAGGCTGGGAAACATTTCACACGTTCAAGAAGCACACAGAACTCCATTAAAGAGAAACGCAAAAAGATCTACACCAAGACACATCATAGTTAAAATACCAAAGATAATGGATAAAGAAAAAATTTTAAAAGCTGCTAGAGAAAAAAAGGCTATCACCTACAAAGGAACCCCCATAAGGATGACATCGGACTTCTCAACAGAAACACTTGAGGCCAGAAGGGAATGGCAAGATATAATCAAATTAATGCAGAACAAGAACCTACAACCAAGACTACTCTATCCAGCAAAACTAACATTTAAAATTGAAGAAGAAATAAAAAGCTTTCCAGACAAAGAAAGTCTCAAGGAATTCATTAAAACCAAACCAATTCTGGAAGAGATACTAAGGGGCCTGTTGTGAACAGTTCAAAGGGAGGAAAGAATATAGCAAAAGAAGAATACAGCTTTAAAGAATAAAATGGCAATAAACAACTACATATCAATAATAACCTTAAATGTAAATGGATTAAATGATCCAATCAAAAGACATAGGGTAGCTGCATGGATAAAGAAACAGGACCCATACATATGCTGTCTACAAGAGACACATCTTAAAACAAAAGATGCACATAGACTGAAGGTAAAAGGATGGAAAAAAATATTTCATGCAAATGGAAATGAAAAAAAAGCCGGGGTAGCAGTACTTATAGCTGACAAAATGGACTTTAAAACAAAGACTGTAGTAAGAGATAAAGAAGGACACTACATAATGATAAAGGGAACAATTCAACAGGAAGATATAACTATTATAAATATCTACGCACCAAATATAGGAGCCCCGACATACATAAAGCAGACTTTGATGGACATAAAGGGCGAGATTAACATCAATACTATCATAGTAAGGGATTTCAATACCCCACTAACAACACTGGATAGATCCTCAAGAAAGAAAATCAATAAAGAAACAGCAGACTTAAAGGATATACTAGATCAATTGATTTAATAGATATCTTCAGAACTTTTCATCCTAAAGCAGTAGAATATACATTCTTCTCAAGCGCTCATGGTACGTTTTCTAGGATAGACCACATGTTAGGATACAAAAATGGTCTCTATAAATTTAAGAAGATTGAAATCATATCAAGCATTTTCTCTGATCACAATGCCATGAAACTAGAAATTAACCACAAAAAAAAAAACTGAAAAATACTCAAACACTTAAAAACTAAATAGCATGATATTAAATAATGAATGGATTAACAATGAGATCAAAGAAGAAATAAAAAAGTTTCTAGAAACAAATGATAATGAGCATACATCAACTCAAAATTTATGGGACACAGCAAAAGCAGTACTGAGAGGGAAGTTCATTGCACTACAGGCATATCATAAGAAGCTTGAAAAAGCTCAAATAAGCAACCTGACCCTATAGCTAAAAGAACTAGAAAAACAACAACAAATAAAACCAAAGACAAGTAGAAGGAAGGAAATAATAAAGATCAGAGCAGAAATAAATGACATAGAGGTGAAGGAAACAATACAGAGGATCAATGAAACCAGAAGCTGGTTCTTTGAAAAGGTAAACAACATTGATGAAGCTTTAACTAGACTCACCAAGAAAAAAAGAGAGAGGTCTCAAATAAATAAAATTAAAAAGGACAGTGGAGAAATAACAACTGACACAACAGAAATACAAAGCATTGTAAGAAAATACTATGAAGAACTCTATGCCAAAAAATTAGACAATCTAGATGAAATGGACAAATTTCTTGAATCATATAAACTTCCAAAAATCAATCTGGAAGAATCAGAACACCTAAACAGACCCATTACAACAAATGAGATCGAAACAGTTATCAAAAAACTCCCAAAAAAGAAAAGTCCTGGGCCTGATGGCTTCACAAGTGAATTCTACCAAAAATTCAAAGAAGAACTAACTCCTATCCTCCTCAAGCTATTTCAAAAATTTCAAGAGGAAGGAAGACTTCCAAACTCCTTTTATGAGGCCAGCATAATTCTGATCCCAAAACCGGGCAAAGACAACACAAAGAAAGAAAATTATAGGCCTATATCCCTGATGAATTTAGACGCTAAAATTCTCAACAAAATATTAGCCAACCGGATCCAGCAATATATGAAAAAAATCATACACCAAGATCAAGTGGGATTTATTCTGGAGAGGTAAGGCTGGTTCAATATTCGCAAATCAATCAATGTGATTCATCACATAAACAAAAGGAAGGACAAAAATCACATGATAATTTCAATAGATGCAGAAAAGGCACTGGATAAAATCCAGCACCCATTCATGCTCAAAACTCTCAGTAAAGTGGGAATACAAGGAACATTCCTTAACATGATAAAGGCCATCTACAACAAACCCACAGCAAACATCATACTAAATGGACAAAAATTAAAAGCAATCCCCTTAAGATCAGGAACCAAGCAGGGGTGTCCCCTTTCACCACTTTTATTCAACATAATTCTGGAAGTCCTAGCTACAGCAATCAGACAAGAAGAAGAAATAAAAGGCATCCAAATTGGAAAAGAAGAAGTAAAACTATCACTATTTGCAGATGATATGATATTGTATATAGAAAACCCTAAAGTCTCAGTCAAAAAACTACTGGACCTTATAAATGAATTCAGCAAGGTGGCAGGATATAAAATTAATACTCAGAAATCAGAGGCATTTCTGTATACAAACAATGAACTGTCAGCAAAAGAAATTAAGAAAACAATCCCCTTCACTATTGCAGCCAAAAAAATAAAATACCTAGGAGTAAATTTCACCAAGGAGGTTAAGGACTTGTACTCAGAAAATTATAAAACATTGATAATAGAAATCAAGGAAGATACAAACAAGTGGAAGCATATACTGTGCTCATGGCTAGGAAGAATAAACATCATTAAAATGTCTATACTACCCAAAGCAATTTATAAATTCAATGCAATACCAATTAAAATACCAATGACATACTTCAAAGATATAGAAAACATATTCCAAAAATTTATATGGAACCAAAAAAGAACACGAATAGCCTCAGCAATCCTAAAAAGAAAAAATAAAGCAGGTGGTATCACTCTTCCGGATATCAAGGCCTACTACAAGGCCATTATACTCAAGACAGCTTGGTACTGGCATAAGAACAGACACATTGATCAATGGAACAGAACAGAGAACCCAGAAATAAACCCACAGCTTTATGGACAACTGATATTTGACAAAGGAGGAAAGAACATACAATGAAGTAAAGACAGCCTCTTTAACAAATGGTGCTGGGAAAATTGGACATCAAACTGCAAAAAAATGAAACTAGACCATCAACTTACACCATTCACAAAAACAAATTCAAAATGGATAAAAGACTTAAACATAAGCCGTGAAACTATAAGCATCTTAGAAGAAAACATAGGCAGCAAGCTTTCCGACATCTGTAGCAGCAATATATTTGATGATTTATCTCCATCGGCAAATGAAATAAAAGGCAAGATAAACAAATGGGACTATATCAAACTGAAAAGTTTTTGCACAGCTAAAGACAATAAGAACAGAATAAAAAGACAAACCACACAATGGGAGAACATATTCGACAGCACGTCGGATAAGGGGTTAATAACCAAAATTTATAAAGAACTTATAAAACTCAACAACAGGAAGATAAACAATCCAATCAAAAAATGGGCAAAAGAAATGAATAGAAATTTCTCCAAAGAAGACATACAGATGGCCAAAAGACATATGAAAAAATTCTCAACATCACTAATTATTAAAGAAATGCAAATTAAAACCACAATGAGGTATCACCTCACACCAGTCAGAATGGCACTCATCAGCAAAACAACACAGATTAAGTGCTGGCGAGGATGTGGAGAAAAGGGAACCCTTCTGCACTGCTGGTGGGAATGCAGACTGGTGCAGCCACTGTGGAAAACAGTTTGGAGATTCCTCAAAAAATTAAAAATCGAACTGCCTTTTGACCCGGCTACCCCACTTTTAGTAATATACCCTAAGAACACCATAACACTGTTCAAAAAGAAGAAATGCGCCCCCATGTTTGTGGCAGCATTGTTCACAATAGCAAAGATCTGGAAACAGCCCAAGTGTCCGTCAGAGGACGAGTGGATTAAAAAGCTTTGGTACATATATACTATGGAATACTACTTGGCCTAAAGAAATGATGACATCGGAGCATTTACAACAAAATGGTTGTACCTTGGTAACATTATACGGAGTGAAATAAGTAAATCAGGAAAAAAAAACTGAGAACATAATAATTCATACATAGGTGGGACATAAAAGTGAGACTATGAGACATGGACAAGAGTGTGGTGGTTACAGGGTGGGGGGAGGGAGGAGAGGGTGGGATAGGGAGGAGGGGAGGGGCACAGGGATAACCAGATAGAAGGTGACAGAGGACAATTTGACTTTGGGTGATGGGTATGCAACACAATTGAATGATAAGATAATCTGGAGATGTTTTCATTGTACATATGTTTTATTGGTGTCACCACATTAAAGTTAATTAAAAAAAAAAAATACCAGTTCCATCCTCCCCAACCAGAAGAAAGCATCTGCACCTCCCAGTCCTATGTTGCTGGGTCCAGAACTCCCCGAAGGCATTCATCTGGCTCTGCCCGGTGTTGTCATTGTTTAGAAAAACGTCACATCCTCCGTCTGGACTAGGAGCTACTTGGGAAAACAAATTGTTTTATTCAGCTATGTTTTTCCTGCAATCCAGTACAAAACGGCATCCAACAAGTACCGGCAGAGCGGATGCGTCCAGTGAGTAAACAAATGGCCCAGCCACAACTACGAGGCTGCCCCAACTTCTCTGCGTATTCCTGCTTCCACTGCTGATGCCACGTGGATAACAAGCCTCACACGACACGTCCGTCACTCCTTACGGAACGTGGTCATAAGCAGTCAGCAAGGAAGGGCTGGAAGTCAGAATAATTTCTTTTCACCAAGAGTGACCATTATGGTGACAATTCAGAAAATTATGCGCTGGGTGTAATTATGAACCCTTTAAAAAACAAAAATAATTTTAACGTTCTCTTTTACAGAACAGTCTAAGTCCTTGACTCCGGCATTTCTGCTACACAACGACCCCGTGATAATGCTTCCTGGCAGGAGGACCCACAAGGCCCTCGGTAGCATCTGGGTTTGGATGTCCTGCCGGATGCTGAGACCGTCCCTCACCATCTGAGACAGCTATTTGCTTTTCAGATATTAAATAGCAGTTATCTCCTTGACCTACATAGGATAGGCGAGTGTTAGAGAACTTGCCAAGTGTGGGACAACGGGCTGCTGCCTTTCAGAAAGAACAGTCACTAAGGACTCACCTACTAAACCAATCGGCTATGGTGGCAAACGAATAATGGCTTTCATTCATCTGCTCATCAAGCTAATTGCATTTTTATTGGGCCTCTATTGCTTGCCGGGCAGCAAGCTGATCAGTGTTGGGGGGTGGAGGGTTGGGAATAAGAGGCTCACGCAGCTGTCTGCCTCCGATCTGAGCATTGCCCTCCACCCAGCCTTTGGGAGGGACCTCCAGCCGCAGCCGGACCCAGAGGCAGCACATAAGCCCACCTGGGTGGCCACACAGCCCACTCCATTGCCGGTAGATGCGGCACTTGCCATAGCAAACGAAGGTGAACGTAAGAGGGGAGCTTTGCGAGATTTAACAAGCTCGTAGCACACAGTAGGTTAGATGTTTTCCAATAGTTTCACCTAAATTTCCACAGGTCTACCACAAGGGAGCCTAGTCCTATTTCCAGGCCTTTTCCTGAGAGCCCCACGCTGAGGCCAAGGCCCTCCACATGCATCTCTAACAGGAGCACAGCAGGAAGGGAGCCGTGGGCGCTCACGATCCCACTTGACTCCTCCGTCATCTAAAAGGATTCTGCAAAGTGAGGCAGAGCAACGCCAGGGCGCTGGGTGGCTCCAGGGCCGTCGTCACCTGAATGGGGCTCCACTGTTCTTCCCAGTCGCATCCGGAAGGGACAGCAGAGCTCTGCGGACCAGAACCCAGGGCTCAGCCGAGCAGCACTGCCGCCCCCAACAGCAGAGTCCGGCCTTCACATCTGTTCTGCGTGACATGGAGCAGCTCCCTTTGCATCACAGAACAAGCAACTGCTGACTGCTAGGGTCTGAGGTGTGGTCATCTTGTATACGAACAGACACACGCACCAAAACAGATGAAAATGTTCACAACCATGTTGTTCTCTTCTTTGGCCTCATTAGTGTGTCTTAGAATGCATATGACATGAAGAAGCGTGGGTCCTTACTAAGGAATGCTGGGTATCTTAAATTTAACATGCACAGAAGATAGAAAAGTAGGGCAGGCAGGTAGGTAGTAGGTAAGTAGGTGGGTGGGTTGGTGGGAGGGTGGATGGATGGATGGAAAGATGGATATATGGGTAATGAATGGACAGATGGACATAGGAATGAAAAGGTTGAAGATGAGTAGATAGAGGGATGGATATAGAGGAATGAAGATATGATGATAATAAATGTTAATGATAGTAGTAAATCCCACGTGAAATATTTCAAGTACAGTTACTTAGTCACTTCTTAGTATGTTGCCATGTTGGCTTCATCTCACTTTTCTAAAAAAAATATTTTCAGTTCCATTACCCCTCCTGTCCCTGCTGTCCCCAATTTTAACCTCTTACTTGTTTCTCATTCCCACAAATGTTCCTAATGCACGTGCAATCTGATAGGCACATGTTTTCAAAACAAACATAGGAGTTGGTTTCAAAAGTTTCTTAACCTTCTTTTCACTTGCTGGCTCGCTGCACTGCCTCGGACCTCTTTCTGCAGCATCGACGCCAAGTTCACAGACAGACAAGGTTGAAGCATTTAGGGATGCACACTTAGATCATTAAAGTAGGAAGAAAAATAAGGAGATGGTGACTTAAAAGTCAGGACAGTGGTTCTCTTTGGGGAGAACAGTGGGTGTTGCCATTGAAGACGTGAAGACCAGGGGATCATGGCAGCACTGAGAAGGGGGCACAGGGTTTGGGAGGACAGCAGTCCATCCATCCACACACTTGTCCTTCATGTAAGTTTTCTTCACATATTATAATTTACGGGTTTTTTGAAGATTCAAAATTGTTTTAAAGTGAACTTAAAAGCATTCTCTTTTTCATATGCTCTAGAATAGTTGGCAAAATATTAATATTATCTGGTCCCCAAATAGAAGGTTAAAAAAATCAGCTTCCAACTCTTAGAACTTGGTGGGATATTACTAATATATGGGCATTTGACAATTCATTTCTTTGTTGCAGAAAAGTAAATGTTCACATGCACCACTTCTTATTGAATCAAGGCTTGGTATATTTTTCTTAAAAATTATATTTTTTTCCATTGAAATAGATTTGTGTGTAAGGTTACCATACTGTGAAGTCACTATTAGATAACTACCTTTGCCCATTTTTTTTATTGCTAACATTACTGACATCAACACCTTTGAGGGCAATTAATTTTTTGCACTTTGCTTTGTACTTTTAAAATATCTTACAAAAAAATCACATATTGCCCATATAAGCCATAATAATTGAGGAAGTCTATTTCTATTTTTGGAGGAAAAAAAATAAGGCTTCTGGGAATTAATTATCTCCTAATTTGAAGAGGTACCTCACGAGGTAAAAAAAAAATCACCCCCGATGGAGGTCAAGAGCCACCTAACATTTCACAAATCAGATTTGTTTATTTAAGATGTGCTTCCGTAGATAAAAATGTATGTCACTTGGCACTTAAAAAAAAAAGTGGAACTACTAATGCATGTCGAGGTGACTGTCACCATCACACCTGCACCTTTCCCCATGGGCACCCCAATGCAGTGTGCCCTCCATGTCCTGCGGTGGCATCATCTGAGTGCTGGAATGATATTCTTGGTGACGTACTAGGAAAGGTCACTTCCCTCGATGGGAAGGAAGCAGATAAGGTTTCTCACCAATGCCTACCATTCCGGGCAATGACTGCAGGGACATACTATACTGGCAACATTGCTTCATATCAGGACCTCGGGCCATCTATCCATGACTCAACTTTGTCATTGTCATGCCCGTAGCTGCCTCTCCGTTTTTATTCCAAATAGTGGTGCCACGTGATCTCGGTGTTTCTTTATCTTGGTATTTCAGGCTGTTGAGCTAACCCATGAGAGCGTCCTCCTCACAAGTATTTAACTGGCCATTTCTTTTTTATTCCTCAGCAAAAGACGGGCTCTCCAGTGCCTGATCTCCCCATCCCCACTCCACACGCAGGGCTGGTAGATGGGGAGGTAATTCCGCAAGTGATAGGCATGGTGATTTACCTGGCGTGAGGCTCATGGGTCGCTGAAAAGAGGGCAGGCCCCAATGTTTCTAAAGCGAATTCCATCGCCATTATATAACATCTTTCAGAATCTGGCTCCAGCTGAAGAATTTTACAAAAGCTATGTTCCCCAAAATGAAGCTCTTAACTTCTCTGGAAATACACGGCCGTGACAGCTGCCGTGAGCGGAAGCGGAAACCGTTTCCAGCCTTCACCTGCCTCTAAGAACAGCCCGCCTGCTCACGTAAGCAAAGCACCACTCTGCTAATGGATAGCGGCCGTTTAATTCTTTGAGTCAAGCCAGGAAAAGGCTTGCAATCACATTCACCTCAACAAACGCACCTGGGTTGGACTTTGCTGTCTGCCTACTGCGCGAAGGGGACATCAGCGTGTGGCTGTAATCTCTTCCCTCTCGCCATTAATGAAGGATGAAGCTTGATCAATTCAACATGGGCTTTATTTAGCACACAATCTTGGTCAGCAAGATTCGCTTCTAAGTGACCTCCTAGCGGTTACTCTTGAGAGTGAGCTGCCAAATTAGAATTGGATACAACATCCTCCACGCAGGCATCGATGCCCCGATGGTGGCAGTGGTCCCTGGAACCTCTTCGCATTCTAAAACGGAGCGCCCTCAGCTGCCTCCAGCCAGGCTTGTGCCCACATCTGCCATCTGCCTTTAGACACACCCAGGCTCTGGTGTTGAGCAGGAGGGACGCAGGGACCCTGCAGCCTGGCCCCTTCTGCAGTGTCCTTCAGTGACGGACACCCGGTCTCCAGTCCCAGGATGGGCACAAGGGACTTCCTGTCATATGCAGCAACTGCTACAAGATCTCAGGGCAGCAGGTGGGGAACAGAGTGAGGACTCGTTCTTCATTCATGGGGCTTTCAATGTCCCACTGAAAGGTGCCCGGGAACTTTCATCGGAACTCTGGAAATTTAGGCATTTCTTCAAGTTACATAGACACTGAAGTTTTAAAAAAAACAGTGAGATCTCCGTTGAGTCACAGGTTTTTATTACAGATTGTGGATGAGTAAATGTTGTAAAGAAATGGGTCATTGCTGGTACCTGCTACGTGCTCAGGAAGTCTTTGCTGTGTTAAATGGAATGGCAGGCCAAGGAGTGGCCCCGACAGGAGTGGCCCTCTGGCTGTCACTCATGGGGGTCCCCTGCTGCCTCCCCTCCCCTCCTCACACCTTTCCAAGGTGGGACTTGTCTCCCACCTCCCCACTCTCTCACTCAAGTTCATGACCTTCCCTTGCTGGTCCACGCTGATTAACGATCACGCTTCCTACTTAACGTGAAGGGGAACTGCTGCTTCATCCCACGCTCTCCCGTTCTCCTCCTCCTCTGAGCCCTTTTCTTGTGCTTTTCTCCATGTCTGGACAACCTCAATTTTGTAAAACAAAAATCAAGCCATGTTTTAAGGTCCTTGGTGGCTTTTTTGTTGACTGGCCTGACCTCCCCTCCCAGGGAACGGGGCACAGAGCTCGGGGCACGGAGCACGCGCTGGGGCAGCTTCAGGATCGGTTCCACCAGGTCACGGGTTCGTCTCATCATATCTGGGCGCACAGCGCCCAGAGCAGTACCTTGTGCTGAGCGGGTGCACAATTAGTGTTTGCTGAACATCGTTCTTGGAGTTGCTGGGCACCATCGGGGGGGATTTCCTACCCACCATGGTTTAGAATGAGTGCCACAAAGCATGAGCAGGAAGGTGCAACTTCAGGGTGCAGCGTCAGCAGAAGCTCACAGAGAAAGCCGTGTCTCAGCCCCAGAGCTCCCGTGCAGCTGAGACCAGGGATTGAAGTTCATCTGCTACCCGACAGCCTCACCACTTCCACAGAGCCCCATGTACTCTAAAGAGGTGCAGGCAGCTCCCGGTGTTCTATGCAGGAAGCCATATTCAACTCCCAATACAGACCCAAGTCTTGGGACTTAACATGGAAAAGGAGGAAAACTATTTCCTCCACTGCCCAGCTGTCTGCAGTCTGGGGGAGGGGCACGCCATGCACTGAAATAATGCTCTCTCTTGCCATTGGGTTTTTACCACATATCACAGAGATCAAAAGGCACAGTTATACTTCCTCATTTAATAACACCCTTGAGGGATAAATGGGAAGGGTGACATAAATCCCTGAGACGGCTCGTGCTCTCTGCCTCCAGAAGGAAATCTTCTTTCTCCTAATGCCAGCGTGGAAGGTTCTCCATGTTTGCCCCTCCAGGAAACCAAGTTTTGCCAGCAGCGGAGCTTTTTCCTACAGACAGCTTTGAGAACGGCTTTTGAAAATCGTTACTGAGGTGCCATAACATATCTCCTGGTGAGAGAGAGGAGAGGCCACAGCTCACAATGGGGAGCAGGGAGCCCGCAGGAAGCAAAAATGGCCACAGAGCTGCTTTGGGGGGTGGCGGCTCCAGGAGCACGCGCCATGGCCTTTGACTTGTCTCCCACCTCCCCACTCTCTCACTCAAGTTCATGACCTTCCCTTGCTGGTCCACACTCAGATTAACAGTCACGCTCTTCCATGGTCATTCCTTCCACACAAGCAGAACGAACAACAGGGCAAATGGGCGACTGAGTTATGAAGCCGAGGGGTAGAGGGGGCTGAAAATCTATCAGCAGACACGGCTCAGAGTCTCATTCCGCAAGAAGGAAGCTGCCCTTCCTGGTGCCCCAGGCAGATAGATGCAAGACATCAGTGTGTGCCGCAAAACACAAGGAAACGTTGAGAGCCGAGGGCAATGAAGGACTCATGGGTGCAGGGGCTGTACGTAACTACAAGATTGAATCGTGTCTACTGCAGGCTCCACAGTCTAGTGCCATCAGAATCGAACAGTAGAGTTAATGCCACTGCAAAAGAAAAATCCAAAAAGACGCTGGAAAGTCTTCTTGCACGGTGCGCCTGGCACGTAATGAACTGCCAACTTCAGAAACTAATTATTTCATGGTGAGCTTCCCACTCTGTCCCCAGACAGACAACATTCAGTCAGTGAGCGCTCACCAGTGCCCCATCTCAAGTCCATGTGTGGACACGTGTTATCACGTAAGCCCAGCCCACAGGTTTCCCATTGCCATCAGAGAGGTGCCAGGCTTCCCGTTCTTCTCAACACCGTCAAACTGGAGGGTAAGGAGAACAGCACTCCTTTCTTTACTTACTTATATTTTTATTGAATTTATTGGGATGACATTAATACAATTATGTAGGTTTCAGGTATACAATTCTAGAATATATCATCAGTAGACTGTCCTGTGTGTTCACGCCCTAGTCAAGTCTCCTTCCATCACCATCTATCCCCCCTTTACCCTCTTCCACCTCCCCCACCCTGTCCCTCTGGTAATCACCATACTGCACTGCTGTCTGTGCCTATGGGACTTTTTATTTTCTTTGCTTAATCCCTTCACCTTTCTTACCAAGCTACTAACTCCCCTCCTCCCCTCTGACAGTTCACCCTGCTCTCTGTATCTCTGAGTCTGTTTCTGTTTCATTTATTTTGTTCATTAGATCCCACATATACACACAATCCTATGGTACTTGTCGTTCTCTGACCAGCTTACCTCACTTAGTGCAATAACCTCCAGGTCCATCCACGCTATCACAAAATAAGATTTTCTTCTTTTTTACGGCTGAGTAGTGTTCCACTGTGTGAAAGGACCACAGCTCTTTCATCCACTCATCCACTGATGGGCACTTGGAATGCTTCCAGATCTTTCCCATTTAAATAATGCTGCAGTGAACATGGTGGTGCGTGTATTCTTTCCAATCAGCGTTAAGGGCTTCTTTGGATGGATTTCCAGAAGTGAAATTGCTGGGTCACAGGGCAGTTCCATCACTTATTTTTTGAGGAACCTCCATACTGCTTTCCACAATGGCCACACAGAGCTGCTCACCTCACACCTGGCAGAACGGCTGTTGTCAACAACAGCAGGTGTGGGCGAGAACATGGAGGAAAAAGAACAGCCCTCTCTCTGTGGCCCTGCCACAGCCTAACCCAGTGAGCTCAAGGGGTCCCCACACACTGTTCTGTGGCTACTCCCCATCTCAGTCCCACAGGTGGCTTCTGCCACCTGCCTCCAGAGTCTCAGCTCACTGCTCAAGCCACTGCCTCCCCACACCATCGCCCGACCCTCCCTGGGTGAGGCCGGTGCCCTGCACCCGCTCCACACCCACTCTCTGGTGACACCTGGCCCATGTTCTCCTTCCCTAGGGCTCTTCCCATGGCCTGGTGGTCGGCAGGGCGAGGTGGTGTCAGCAGCTGGGACCTTCCACTGCGGTCCTCAGACTCTTTACTCCATGCTCACACCACACACACACCTCAGAAGAGAACATGGGTCAATCGTCATGGGGAGAAGAACAAGGAACAGGGAGGAGGGAACGGAAGCGTGAGTACCCCTACAGGTACAGCACGGTGCAGCAAGACTCGCTTCCAACGGTAACTTGAAGTTGGAGATGAAAACACAATAGTAATTAAAGTCAGTACAATCTCAAACAGATGCAGACACAAACCCCTTAACACCACAGGCTGACATCCATGTTACCTCCACGGGAACCCCGGGCATCTACCAAGGAAGTGTTCCCCACGCGATGGTCCACCTCCGTCCCCTCTAGTGCCGGGCCTGCGTTTGCGCCACGTGGCCCATCTACAAAACAACATTCCTTCTGATGATTTGAGACACGTCTGTCCTCGCTAAGGAGGCCACCTGTCTTACCCTGTCTCTTTAAACACTAATGAGGCCACTGAATGCCATAGTACAGCGCTCTCTAATTTTAATGAAGGCCGCGGAATTCACATTTGAATACATTTCCTCATTCAGAGTTCTAACCAATAAAGAAACAGAATGTGTCTACACGCCCCACACACACACACACACACTGATCACATGCTTAAGCAGTTACCTGTGTTTAAATTTAAATTGCAGAAGAGAAGTATCTTTTCTCTTCACTGAAATGTGCTCTTTCCATGTTTTTAAATTTAACTTGATCCTCTCCACATTACCTTGAAAACGACTCATGAATCACAATTCTGAATATGAAATAAGAAAGCATCGAACAGCCTACTGTTTTATTTCACTTCCACACCAAGAACAAATCTTCCTCTGAAACAGGTACACTGCAGTGACCCCCGCCTCCCCCGCAAGCAGTCAGTACTGCGTCCCGAACCAGCGGTTCACGCCCGCGACACTGAGGTGGAGCTCCAGGCTGACAATGAAGTATTCCTCTGTCTCCTCCAGCCACACCAGCTCCATGTGCACCGTCCCCGACGGGTCCTGGTAGTCGATACAGTAAGTCTGTCCCATGGAATGAGGACCCTCGCGGGGGCTGGGGCAAGGCCGCATGCAAACTGGGGAACTGAAACACCAAAAGGGTTTCCCATACTCGTCCAAAAGAGTTACATCCATTATCGAACAACTCTACAAAGCAAGCACAAACATTGATGGGTGTGAGGATGGAACGGCCAGTTTGACCAAACTGTCAGGTCTAACTAATGAATGTATAAATGTGTGAGGGGACAAACAAGAATGAAGGAGGGAGAGGGAGGAGAAGGAGGAGGAGGAGAAGGAGAAGGAAGAGGAGGAGGAGGAAGAGGAAGAGGAAGAAGAGGAGGGGGAGGAGGAGGAGGGGGAAGGGGAGGGGGAGGAGGAAGAGGGGGAGGAGGAAGAGGGGGAGGAGGAAGAGGGGGAGGAGGAAGAGGGGGAGGAGGAAGAGGGGGAAGAGGAAGAGAGGGAGGAGGAAGAGAGGGAGGAGGAAGAGAGGGAGGAGGAAGAGAGGGAGGAGGAAGAGGAAGAGGAGGAGGAGGAGGGGGAGGAGAGGGACAAGATCACAGGAAGAGTACATGGCACACACAAACAGAGTGACAACAGGACACATGGGCAGGACTGGACACTGCTGGGCCTCGCTGGGAGGGGTAGGGCCATCCACACCCGCCTCTCTGCAGCCACTCCCATCACTGGTACAGTGGAGATGTGGCCTGTCTTAAATGAACAAGGTCAGCAAGCAGTAGAGATGGGACACTGTGGTCATTGTGGACAAGCAGGGACCCATCTCTACTGCTGAGATGGGTGAGAGCCCTCAGTGAGCAGCCTAGCGACTCCAGCACAAAGGTGACGGGAGATATACCACCAGGGGAGCAGGAGCTGGCATCAGAGGTGAGTGAGGGAGAAAGGGTCTAACTCCCCTCCCTCTCCCATCACCAAAGATGAGTTCGGGTAGTAGAAACGTGTCAGGTTCAGACACACTGGATCTGAAACACCTGTATATGGGGACTTGACTCAGGGGCAGGAGAACTGGAGGTACTGATCGTTATTGTTATTAACGAGCTATATTTTAAAGTTATTTTTAATTGTGGTAAAATATACTTAACATTTTGATATATTTACACAGTGGAATACTACTCAGCTGTAAAAGGAAAGAAAATCTTACCTTTTGCAACAGCATGGATGGCCCTGAGAGTATTATGCTCAATGAAATAAACCAGTCAGAGAAAGACAAATACCATCTGATCTCACTTATATGTGGGATCTCAAACACACACAATAAGCTGATGAACAAAACAGAGACAGAGTCACAGACACATGGAACAGAGGGACAGCTGTTGGGGGGAGGGGGCTGAGGGCACTGGAAGAAAGAAGGTAAAAAGATGAGACAAAAATCACACACACACAGAGAGACAACCAGGACGGCAATGGCCAGAGGAAAGGGGGGCAGGAGCAAGGTGGGGGTTAGCAGTGGTTGGGGGCAGGAGCAAGGTGGGGGTTAGCAGTGGTTGGGGGTGGAGAGGGCACACGGTGCAGCATGCAGAGGGGTTATGTTGAGTTGGGCACTTCAAACCTGGGCAGTTTTGCAAACCAATGTCACCCCAATAAATTCAATATTTAAAAATTTCAAAAAAAAAAGTCAGGTCTGTGGTCCTGTGGTCTTTACATTATTTTGTATGTGACAAATCTTTAAAACACTTCATTATACCAAATAGCCAGGGGCTCAAGAGATAACACAATTTACCTTGGACAACACATGCATGCACTGCACGGGTCCACTTAGATGCAACTTTTTCAATAAATACTGTAAATGTATCTCTCTTCTTTATGATTTTCTTCAGAACACTTTTCTTTAGCTTACTTTATTGTAAGAATGCAGTATATAACACAACATACTATATACAACATGTGCTAGTCAACTATTTACGTTGTTGGTAAGGCTTCTGGTCAACGGTAGGCTGTTAGTAAGTTTTTAGGGCCAAAATATATGTAGATTTCCAACTGCACAGAGAGAAGGGGTCAGCACCCCATTTCTGCGAGGTACAAGGGTCAACTGTACTGAATGGTAATTAAGTCCTTCTGATGCTCAATGGTAACAGTGCTGCTCTTGGTCTCAATCATCATCACTAACAGTCCTAACAAGATGCCCACATACGTAAGGCAGAATAAGGCCACGTTACGGGAAGTCATCCGAACTCACAGATCGAGCCCGCTGAAGGCTAAATCCTAGTCATCCCACGAGATAAAGATAGAGAATAATGCAACCCAGCAGCAGCAATGGGCACATGAACCACACAAGGAGAGGAAGCTATGTTAGAGCGTGCCTCCTCTTCCTCATCCTCCCCCTCCCCCGTATCCCCCCCCCCCGCTACATCAGCTCGTCCATCCATGTGGCTCATTTTTGATTGAGATATAAATTGACTTCACTGCTCAAGGAAATAGCTCTGTCCTGAAAGTCATAACTACAATAAATTTTGAGTTAGTGGTTGAGTAACTATGATGAGTCGAGTCAATGCTGTCTGCTCCCACCCACAGCTTCAGTCCTCCACAAAATGGATGGACAGACAGAGGGGCTAGGAGGGGCACAGGGTGCCATCACCAGGGCTCCACAATGCAAGCCGCCCACCCCGCTGCTGCACTCTGCCAGAGAATGGGCACTCGGGGAGGCACCGATGAAGGCGCCAGTTGACGGCAGTGACTAAAGGGCACGCACAAACCTCCGGCCACCAGAATGATAAACCTAGGACCTGAAAAGCAGCAGCGTCCACAGACATCAGCAGACACTTTTATTGCGCAGAAACCAGGTTACCTGAAGACAAGAAAAGAGCACGTTACCTTCATGCAGCCATGAAAATCACCTGCTCTCCAGGACAGACTGACGTCCCCGAGAGGCAGGTGCTCTGTGGTGTCTTGAGAATGGATCACCGTGAGCTTCACATGCCCGTTCTCAATGTATCCTGAAAAGATGCAATATTTTCTAGATTACTACGTAGCCATGCAGGACACGGAGTCGAGGCCCCTCCGGTCAGCCACTGCACCCAGGATGCCGCCCTGCAGGGGACAGGGGCCCTGACAGAAGACAACCGGCACTGCTCCTCCGGGTGTCCGGCGGGAAGCTGGGGCAGCGCACCTGCGTCCCCGATGGACAGAGGAGGGGTACTCCAAGAAAGAGGGGAGGAGCGGCCCTGCCTGGGTGCCCACCCCGTCACTAATGCAGAGGCTGCTAGGGGGCAGAGTCCTTCTGATCCGGTTGCAGACGGCAGTGGAAACAGAACGAGAACTGGGGACCCTCCGAAAGCAGAGCCCAGATGTGGCCCAGACAGGACACTGAATGTGGGAGCAAGGACAGAGCTATCCAGAGAACCAAGGCGCTGAGGGCAGGTGCGTATGGACACACACGTAACAAACACTTCTGCACACGCTCTAAATATGCCCAAAGCTTCGCACGCCTTACCAACAGCAGGAGTGAGGCTGGAGGCCCCGCCCTCCTCTGACCAGCCCAAAGGGCCCGTTCAAGCCGGGCACATGCACGTTCCACTCTGAAAACCACAGCTGGGTACCCGTACCGCCCGTGTCATCAGAGCATGGGAAGGGACTGTCACACATAACAAAAGCATCTTCCCTCCACCAATGACTTCTTCAGAGACAGATAGCTGACTGAGGTAAGAAGGAGGTCACAGGGCAGAGCAGACGGAAGCGGAATCCTTCCCTTCATGCCCTCTGACCCTCTGCAGGTGAGTCTACTGCATAAAGTAAAGCCTGCCTTCACAGTCCGGGGAGCCAGGCCCCAGCCCAGAAGCTCGTGCCTCTCTCTCAGGCACAGCCTGCAGATGAGATCAGCACTCCGCCCCCCCTCAGCCTCTGCTGATACACAGGGCGCTTTCCGTGATGGGTCCCTCGGGGCAGAGCCTGGGGGCCCTGCAGGAGGACACCGTTAGTCCAGGCAACACCGTGCCTGCCATGGCTCAGTCCTGCTTTTGTTCCGAGGACAGAGGCTGCTGAGTAATGTGCAGCTTCTCTCCTCCTGCGCGAATGCCAATGACACTGCCCTTCCCAGCAAGTGCACTGTCCCCTCCACAGAGCTCGAGGGACACGGGAGGAACACTGCAACGTGAGGTCTCAGCGGAGGCGCCCTGACGACGTGCAGGGACCCACTGTGGCTCTGCCCTGATGGTCACTGCACGGCCTTGTGTGGAAGCAGGAGACCTCTAGCTGGTGGCAGCCAGTGCCGCGGGTGAACCGGCAGCCAGACGTGTGGGACAGAGAGCCTGACTGCATCTTTCCATGTGGCTTGTCCTGGGGACACTGCCAAAAATGGACCCCCAAGTACAAGAGTCAATAACATCTCAATGGCAATGTCTGTGCTAATGAATGTGAACTCTCTGCAGGAATCAAGAACTGCTGTGACTGTCATTACCAGATGCCGCCCTTGCCCACAACCACAGTAACAGTGCAGCATCCTGAAAGGTCAGCCTCGGTCCACCAGCCTTCTGTGTCTATGGGTCTGTGAGAGAAAACAGCAGCACTCTCCCGCCAGTGAAACCATCTGCACACGAGGCATGTGGGCGTTTATCGAACACGGAACAGACCTGAGTACCTATTGCATAACCATTACGTTCAGTACTTCATGTACAATAGCTTAAGACTGCTTTTAAAGAACACCTTAAAACAATACGATTAATTAGGTATTACAGTTTTCAGAATCCACAGGTAAGAAAACTGCAAAGAGAGGTTAACAGTGCCTCTTCCAAGTCAGACTGCTGGTAGGTGGCAATGACACAATTTGGACATTGTTCTGAGTCTACAGTTCATGTTATGACAGATTAAAGTACATACCAGAAAGGAAACAACCACCTATGAGTGTAAACACTCGCTGACACTTTATAATGTGAATTAAATTCTCATCAAGTTATGCTTTTGTATCGCTGCCAAAAGAAAAATATCCATTAGCAGACAGCGTGCAGGAGATCACACGTGGCTCCCCAAAATGTTTGGTAATTTCTCCATCTGTGAGTCCCACACTCACTCCTGCCCACTCCCAAGCCACCTTATAAATAGCTCCTGACCGAGTTATGAGTGAGTGACCTGGGTCCCTTCACTGCAAGCTAACTCACCCTCCCCGAATTCCTGTGCTCCTGCGACCATTCAGAACACATCCTAACCTTAACCTGTCAGTAAAACCAGCCCCAAAGGGCAAGGAAACACCATTCAAGGCTCATGCCTTGGCTCCCAGGGACATGCACTGACCCGCATGGCCGTGTGAGCAGTGCCCTCACTCCACGCCCCTGCCTGGCTTTTCACTGCTGTGCAGCTGCACAAGCTCCAGGCTGAGTGACACAGGGACACAAATAGCACTTCATAAAGCTTTGTGGTGATTAATGGAACTAATAATAAATACTGGCAGTGCAGAATAGATTATTACATATGCCAGGTTAAGTATGCCAACCACCTTACATGTGTTATCTCAACAACAACAGTCTATCTCAGGTACCAATCTACTGCCAAGCCAAAAGCAGAGATGTACCATGTTCATGGATGGCAAGACTCACCATTGTTAAGATACCAACTTCTACAAACTGATCTATGGGCTTAATGCCATCCCGGCCACAATCCGAGCAGGTATTTTAACAGGTACTTTATAAATAATCAGTATAAATAAATAAATAAAATTTGACAAGCTGTTTCTACAATTTATATGGAAATGCTAATAAGGACCTAAAATAGCCACACAATCTTGAGAAGAAAAACGTTGACATCAAGATTCACTACAAGCTACTACCGTCGAGACAGTATGGTGCTGCTACAAAGAGACACACGCAGACAAACAGAAGAGACGGGTCCAGAGGCTGACCAACTCTTCATAAGCTACTGATTTTAACAAAAACCAAAAATAACTCAATGAGAAAAGAAAGTCTTTTCACAAGTGGTGCAAAAAACAATTTGCTGTCCCTACAGAAAACAAAATGAATCTCAAACCCTACCTCATCCCACACAAGAATTAACTATGATGGGTCACAGACCTGAACATAAAAGCTAAAACCATAATACAGCTGGAAGAAAAAAAAGAGTATCTCCATAACCTGCAGCATGAAAAGTTGGAAGGAAAGGAGAGAGGGAGGGAGGAAAGAAGGAAGGAAAGGAGGGAGGGAGGACTATAAAATAAAATGATGGTCAATCACATTTCACCAAAATGAGAAATTTCTGATCATTTAAAGATACTGTTAACAAAATGAATAAGCAAACGTAGACTGGGAAAATGTGTTTTCGAAACATACCTCTGAAAAAGTACTGGTATCCAGAATATACAACTCCTACAATTCAGGGATAAAGAGACAAACAACACACTTATTGTTTTCACAAACACAAAAGATTTAAGAGAAAATGAAGAAAAAGAAGATGTGCAAATGACTGATAGGCACGAGAAAAAGTCCAGAATCACTGGCTTGAGCAAGGGGTCACTCGGTCTGCTGTAGCCCCCTGGTCACAGCACATGTGAGAAGCAATCAATGAACAACTAAGGTGCCACAACTATGAGTAGATGCTCCTCATCTCTCTCCTCCCCTCCTTCCTGTCTCTCTCTCTAAAAAGTTAAATCTCATTAAAAGTTAAAAATAAATAAATAAAACAATGTACTTAAACTCTTTACAAAGTATTTTTTAGTTCAACAGTGTTTGAAAATAGCTTTATCTATGAATGTATTGAAAGGTTGAGACTGGTGTCATCTTAGACAGATTTATTTCCCGTGTATGCCTTTGGACCAATTTTCTATCAGTCCAGTCCATTTCAGCATAAATTATTCTTTCTACACTAGTCCCTCCAAAGACCTTTAAGGGGAGAGTGTACGGTTGTTTGCTTTGAGCTCTCCAACACCGGTGATTCTGCTTCTCTCCAAGGTTCCTGGAAGCACGTCCGGGTCAGCTCTGTGCTTCGGGGGGCCAGGCTCAGAGGGGCAGCACCCGATAATCTGGCCACGGGGCTGAGTCAGGGCTAAGGACATGACCCAACCAGGGCCAAGAAGATGCAAGGAGGCTGGGTGGGGAGGGGGTTACTCTTGGAAAGGGCAGCCCCAATGGACATGCACTGTAATTTTCCCCAAGGAACTGTGGATCATTCAAGAAGTTATGAAAGCAATGTCAAGGTGACTGGTGGTATAATTACCAATAAAGGGGAACCCAGAACAAGGAAAGGGATTTTATGGGGCTTCAGAGGAAGAGACAGCTGTCAGCACAGCCCAGGCTGTGTACCAGAAAAGTGAAACCAGAAAGAGAACAAGGAACCGGAATAGAAGAAACCCTGTCAGTACAGGAGAAAGAAGGCACAAGGGACCACAGGGGTTAAGGAGTCTGACCTGAGAGGTGGCTTTAGGCTCAACATGCTGGGACCTAGAGTCCTAACACCAACAAAATTGACATGGGGGAAAAAATTACCAAGTCCATTTCTGCCCTGGCCAGACAGCTCAGCTGGTTAGAACACTGTCCTAAAGCACAGAGGTTGCAGGTTTGATACCTGGTCAGAGCAGATACGGAAGCAGATCGATGTTCCTGTCTGTCTGTCTGTCTGTCTCTCTCTCTCTCAAATCAATACAATAAGATTAAATTTAAAAAGTACATTACTTATGTTCCTTATGAGACTTACACTCCTCAAACAACTTGATTTGAATAAGACATTCTATTTCTACAATCACTTTGATAAATATCTATGAAAAGGTCACAAAATCTTATTTAAATATATTTGAGGCCCTGGCCAGTTGGCTCAGCAGTAGAGCATCAACCTGGTGTGTGGAAATGCTGGGTTTAATTCCCAGTCAGTGCACACAGGAGAAGCATCCATCTGCTTCACCACCCTTCCCCCTCTCCTTTCTGTCTCTCTCTCTTCCCCTCCCACAGCCAAGGCTCCATTGGAGCAAAGTCAGCCCAGGCACTGAGGATGGCTCTATGGCCTCTGCCTCAGGTGCTTTGGGTCGGGCTCATGCGAGAGTCTGTCTCTCTGCCACCTCAATTCTCACTTCATAATAATACAAGAGTGTATATATTTATGTATCTTTGAAAACAAAAATCTAATCAAAATAAAATACTTGTGTTCTTCTTTTTAAATAATTAAAGGAAGTCAAACCACCAAACAGAAAGAACCCATCAAAACTGGAGTCAGAGATCAGAGTGCAGAAACACAAGGAAAGGTGAGAAGAGCTAGTTAATGGTCTTCAGGACGAGGAGGCTCCTCCTCGCATGTCCTGTGTCACAACAGAGCCAGCCAACTCCAGGGGCAGCCTGTGCAGCCACCAGGGGCCCTCAGCACCCCCATACTGAAATCCCTTGCAGCGCCCCACAGGAGCACACCCCTGCACCCCGCAGGGCCCTACTAGCCACACAGCCTCCCCTGCATGCGAGGCATTGCCCAGCCTGGCGCGCTCTGACCATGTGTGGAGAGCTGGGCTCTCCACTCTGTGAGCAGGGAGCAGTCATGCTGATGTTTTACAATGAGTCACCAGGGGTACAAAGCGGGCCAAACACACTAACCACCACTGACGTAGATTCTGTGAGGAGTCAGCCCTGCTGGGCTTTTGAGGTAATCGCCACCCAGACAGGACTATACTGTTTCTAGGGCCTTCCTGTCCTGATCAGTGCTTGGGAGCCCAAGCTGACCTAGAAACACAGAAAGTAATTAGTATCAGGAAACACAGGGAACAAAAGTCATCTATTTTTGGAATCAATAAAAATGAGATAATATGCTATATGCAAAAGAAATTAATACAAACAATAAAACTTTTAAGAGAATTTGTTAGAGAGAGGTCACATGGGCTTATCAAGCTCCGCTGCTAACAAGAGGAGCAGTCCCACACTTCTGACGGGAAAACAGAAGTTGGCAGGACTCACAACTTCTTTTATCCCCTCAAAGTTTCCTAGCCTGCCTTAAAGAGCAAGCAATAAACATTTATTATTTAATCAGAATTTTAATAAAAAACATGTTGTAGAGACTCTACAGGACACAAAGCAAATCTAACAAACAATAGAAACATGATCTAAAGGAATGCACTACGATGGCCACACAACAAGGTGAACGACTAGAGAAGGACCACTTCTTCTGCCTTAAACAAAGGCAGATAGTTCAAAACTCTGAATGAAATATGCCGATTCCTTCCAAATTAATGTACATATTTAATACAAATCCGATCAAAATGCAAGTGAGATATTTTAAAATCTGGCCAAGTAATTATCAAATACATCTAAAAGAATAAATGGATGAAAATAACTAAGAAGTCTGTGATAAAAGTTCATTAGTAAAATATTTTACGTTAGGAAAGGGACATGTATTTCCATAACAAAATACACAAGCAAAGCTTGAAACATCTTCCCTCATGGGGACACACACAGAAGGCCTGGCCCTCAGCAGAGAGAAAGAACCCTAGGAAGAAGGATGGACCCTACAGTCTGGACACAATTTTCATATTAATAAAAGGAGGGTAGGTTTATATACAATTCAGAAACCCTTGGAGAGATCCAAACCAGGCCCTGGCCAGTCGACTCAGTGCCAGAGCATCGGCCCAGTGTGTGGAAGTCCTGGGTCTGATTCTCAGTCAGGGCACACACAGATGGCCACTAGACATATGAAAAGATGTTCAATGTCACTAATCAAGAAATGCAAATTAAAACCACAATAAGACACCACCTTACACCTCTCAGGATGGCTATCATCAATGAATCCACAAACAAGTGCAGGTGAGGAGGTGGAGAAAAAGCAACCCTCGTGCACTGTGGAGGGAATGCAGACTGGTGCAGCCACTGTGGAAAGCAGTACGGAGTTAACTCAAAATATTAAAAGTGGAACTACCTTGGGGCTCTGAACACACAATACAGCATACAGATAATGTGGTATATAGAATTATGCACCTGAAACCTGTATAATTTTGTTAATCAGTGTTACCCAATAAAATGGAAAAAATAAACTGCTTTATGACTCAGGGATTCCACTTCTGGGACTATATCCAAAGAAACCCTTAACATTAATTCGAAAGAATACACACAACCCTGTGTTCATTGTAGTGCTACTCACAATAGCCAAGATTAGGAAGCCGCCCAAGTGCCCATCAGTGGATGAGTGGATAAAAAAGCCGTGGTACATTTGCACAATGGAATACCACTCAGCCATAAGAAAGAAGGAAATCTCACTTTTTGTGACAGCATGAACAGACCTGGAGAGCATTATGCTCCGTGAAATAAGCCAGTCAGAGACAGACAAGCATCATATAATTTCACCCATTTGTAGGAATTAGTTAACATAATAAATTAACAGAATAAAAACAGACTCACAGACACAGAGAACAGACTGACAGCTGTCAGAGGGGAGGGGCTTGCAGGGTTGGGTGGAAAAGGTGACGGTTTAAGCAAACAAACAAAAACCACAGACACAGACAACAGTGTGGTGATTACCAGAGGGGAAGCGGAAGTCAGGGGGACAGATGATGATGGAAGGAGACCTTACTTGAGGTGGTAAGCACACACTACAGTATACTGATGATGTGTTATAGACTTATACACCTGAGATCTATGTAATTTTACTAACCAATGTCACCACAATAAATTCAATTTTAAAAAGGAGGGGGGATGCCACAAAAAAAATGAGTCCTGGCCAATTGGCTCAGCGGCGGCAGAGCGTCAGCCCAGCATGTGGAAATACAGTGTTCGATTCCCGGCCAGGGCACACAGGAGAAGTGCCCATCTGCTTCCACACCCTTCCCCCCTCCTCTCTCTCTGTCTCTCTCTTCCCCTCCCACAGCCAAGGCTCTACTGGAGCGAAGTTGGCCCAGGCACTGAGGACGGCTGCATGGCCTCTGCCTCAGATGTTAGAATGGCTCTGGCCCCAATGGAGGAATGCCCCAGATGGGCAGAGCATCGCCCCCCTGGTGGGCATGCCAGGTGGATCCCAGTCGGGCACATGGGGGAGTCTGTCTCTCTGCCTCCCTGCTTCTACCTTTGAAAAAATACAAAATATATATATTATAAAAACCGGACAACAGCAGCAACACATCAACACATGCTAAGCATCCTGGAGGCCCCCCATACTGCTTCACTGTCACCCACCGGTCCTGATGTCACCACATGCTGCAAGCAAGGACACTTATAGCCATGGGTCACCCACCCCTGAGAAGCAGTACTGAAGCAGGATTGTACAAAATGCGCCTTCAACAGCCAATCAATGGCCACTGAATGACCATAAACCTCAGGGGTGGTCTATGTTTTTAATCAACCTGGCATTCAAAGACACATGCAAATGTAAAACGGATGCCTCTTTCACAGCACAAATCATCAAAGATTTTCTAAGTAATGCTCATGACAATAGTGCTACAGTCATGAAAACTGGAGGCCTCAATGCCCAACATTAGGAGCAAGTCAACCAAGCACGATAAAACCAAACGATGCATGGTTAGACAACTTATCAAAACCAGATTTCCAAAGACTGTTGAATGGCGTGAGAAAACGCTCACAACCCAGTCGTCAGGGAGGGGGTGCCATTCACACGGTGTGGCCCGTGGAAACACACATCGGCAGCTGGGTCAGGGTCTAGACAGCAGTTGTCCTGCAGTGATTTCCATCAGCTGAGTATAAATGTCTACACATTCAGAGATTCAAACCACATAAGGAGACATTGGTTTTAAGCACATTTTTATAACAACGCAGGTAAAAGTCAAGTGACAGAGGCAGTGCACTGTTACTTAAAACTGTCTCCTTCACTTCTCGCATCATGCCACCTGGTCCTGAGCGAGAACGAGTGTGCTGTATATACTGAGCAAAATTCCCGCCTCCAGCTTTTTAGAATGGGTGAGAATCAGCTTGATACGAAGGTCAGAAAATACACACTCTTCGGAACTCCACGTGGCTGAGTGTGCCCTCCTTCAAGCTCCACTGACACTTCAGACAGAGCCTCCTGTCTGCTGTCCCTGGGCTGTGCCATCTCTCACCCAAGCGTCTGCAGACACTCAGTGCAGGGGTGTTCACACAGTGGGCCAGGCTGCCCGAGGTCAGAAAGGCCTGCTGGCCAGGGCGCCCACTTGTGCGTGAGAACCTGGACCCATCCCTGAGTGGTGAGCTGGCTCGCGGCAGCTGAATGGCTGGTACTGCACTGAGGTCTAGGCTGGACAGCTATTTCCCTCTGGGCGTCTGGGAGTCTGGGAGTCCAGATGGAGGGCACCTACGTGACCAGCGCCCAATAAAAACCCTGGGCCAGGCTGGTCTCCAATAAGCTTCTCAGGTGCCTAAGATTTCTCCAGAGTTCTCAGGTCTCATTCCGGGGGACATCAGCCATCCTGCATGACTACACAGGGAGAGGGCTCCTGGGAGCTCACCCCGTGTCCTCCAAAGCTGCCCCAGGCACTGTCTCCCTCGGTGCATTTTGCTCAGTGCCCCATTGCTGTGACACCTCTGTACCCTGAGTCTTGTGTGTCTTCCTAGTGGATCACCAAGCCTGGGCTTGGTCTTGGGGACCCAATACCAAGAGCACAGCCACATTTCCAAAAGACAGGACACAAAACCTATACAGACAAAGTAGCAAGCATGGCGGCGTTTCCCTCAGTGTTCGTTCAGTCACTCTCCTAGCGTTTCCTGTCTGTCCTCCCCCCTCTCGTCTTGTAAACTCAGCTCAGTGACACACACTTCCCCACCCACACTTCCTTTCAGCTTCACGTCCATGGTCACACGCACAGGAGCAGGTAGCAAACGTGCCAGGCTCAGGGGTCCCAGGTTCTTCTGGGGAAGACAGCATCACGATCCTTCTACGAAAACCCCTGATGCACCATGACCTCAGAGTACACACAGATGCAGAGGGAGAAAACACCCCAGGTCCAGGGGAGGGATGTGGCAAAGGCCCAGGAAAAATGGTCAACTGACCCACCTGGAAGACAGAAAAGGACACAGAGCCTTCTTCTTCACGGTCAGGTGGTGCTGAGAGGTGGGGCCCGTCCCTGGACTCAGTGGCCGGCTGAGAGGGATGCTGTCAGGCACTCTGACAATCTCATATGAAATGAGGCCCCGGGCTCACCCAACATGCATGCCATGGTAGGCCTGCTCTCTCTGGCAGGGCCGTGGGGGCCCAGCCCAGGCACTGAGCCCGCCAGACCAACGCTAGAATCCAAAGCAGGGGCTAAGCTATGGCCTCTGGCAGACGAAGATAGTGCCACTGGGCACAGGTATGCTTGTCCCTGAGTGTCTCCTGGGTCAGCCCAGCTGTCACCCTCCCTTCCTCAGAACCTGCCAGGGATCCCAGGAGCCCCCCACCACGTGACCGGCTCCTGGCTCGGCAGGCTGCCCTGCGCCCACATGCTGGAGGGTGGGCACCATGTCTGACACGCCCCTGTCCCCAGGTGCCTGGCACAGCCCGTGCTTCGGTAACCAGTTGTTAATGAATGACCCAAGTAAACATGTGGACTCGCTCCCTTGATGTCCTGTCACCCCCAAGTCAGACCAGGTTTCTCCCTGCCCCTGGTGACACATGGCAGGAGAGCCTCCTCAGTTCCAGGAACCTGATGACAAAACTTTCTCCCTGATGGAGAGAAAGTGTGCTTTACACACAGGGCAGAGCACTGTCAGAGCCACCTGCAGCGGCAGAGCTGGAGCTAAAGTGTGCCACACGGTGCCACAGGAGAGCCCCCCCAGAGGACTTGTCTGCGCCTCCATCGCCCATGGCAACTACCCTGCCGGCAACAGCGCCCTCTGCTGTCTCCTAGCCGCATGGTCACGTGTGGAGAAAAGGCACCTGAGTCTACAGCCTTCTTACTGGGAGGACAAGAGGCACAGGGGCTGATTCCCATCCTGGTCCCCACCACCCTGCATCCCCTCGCCGTCCTGCGTGCCGGGATAACACCTGACCCTCTCAGGGTCAGCAGCACTGACACAAGTTGGCTCGGAGGCAGCAAGCAGCAGAGAAAGGCCCAGCCGACCACCCTTCTGATGACAACACTCTGAAAAGGCCGAGTCCCACGCATGAGAGGACGACTCCAGACACGTATCCCTGAGAAGCACAAACGCAGGCGGACAGCTTGGCCCGGGGCTAGGACTCCACTCCAGGGAGAGGCCTGGGGACACGGGGACCATGCCAAAGGTGCGCCGTGCGGAATCAGGGCCCTGACCACACGCGTGCATGGCTTTGTCAGCACCACCATGGGAGACAGCGTGCCTGGCTTATAAGGTGGCTGTGAGAATTAATTAATTAATGTAACTATGAAACACTCAGCCAGAACTGATGGCGTGCCCGTGAATGTCCTCTGTCACCGTCTCCTCCACCATCACTAAGGGCACACACAGCTCAGTGTGAGGATGCGTGCAAACGTCTGCTTCACACTAGAGGAGAGCGAGACCCTCCTCGGAAGTCCCAGAGGCCTCCCCCACCCCCAGACCGGCCCAGACCCCACACCCTGACCCTGCAGGATGGAAGATGGAGGACGGGACAAAGAGGCAGAGGGGAAGGGCTGGGAGTGAGCAGTGCCCGAGGACCTCGCTCCGTGACTGTGAGTGGGAAACACTAGCTGTCAAATAATGGAAGCCCGTAGTTTAAGAACTGGTGCCTGCTTGATAGGAGGAACTCACTTTAAGGGTGCTAGGATGTTTACCTTTGAAGACACATTAATAAAATTCACTGTGTGGCCAGGGTCAAGGAGAACACACCGTACAAAGCAGCTGTAGTTGCCCAAGATATAGTTAGTAACACTGAACAGCCGTTTGTGAATTTAAAAAACAATTATTCAAGGAATAGAAGCACCTTCACTTGTAGGAACATGCAACAAACCTAGTTAGGAATAAAGCATCTCATTAATTCAAGACCCCCATTAGGTTGGAAATACAAAATGGTCCGGTCTCGTCAGCAGAAGCTGCCATGTCTCTCAGGAATACATGCACAGGTCTCCACCCCAACCTTGCTGGCCCACGTCTAAGAAAGCATCCCCGCAACAAGCTGGGAAACTATGAAATGCGGCACGAGCCAAGCCAGGCCAGAACCAGCACGCGGAACAGCAACGGCTGAAGAGCACTTACCAATGCCCCACGGCTGCTTCACTCTATTCTCAATGTGCCTGTTCAAAAAGAGGACGAGGAAGATCCCAGCTCCTGCTAAAGATAATCTGCAGAATGTAATACTAATTCGGGGGAAAACAAGGAATTTAAAATGCAGTAGTGTGCCTCATTTTTAAAGAACTGGGAGAAATATGGATATATTGATATACAACAGTAGATATTAAAAAAAATTAAAGAATAAGCCAAACACTAGTGTCAAGGGTCAGCTGTGCAGGGCAGGAAAGAACAAGGGTCAAGGGGAAGGGCAGAAGGAACTGGACTTCAAAGCAGTAGTACAACAATGCAGAGTCACATTAAGTGACTTAACTTGGTATCTCTAGTGTGACACACCTCAACTACATGAAAAACCGTGAGGAAACTCTTAAGATGGTATTCAATAGGTTCATTATTAGCAATACTACCAGTTTTGTTATTTTTAAGTCATTATACTATATATTGTGAGGATGTTTAGAACAAAGACTTCATCCTAAGCAAAAAATATACAAATAAATAATCAAAGAAGTTAATTAAAACCCCTAAGATATTTAACTTAAATGAATGCATGGTTTATTTGTTCCCATTATAAAACCTACAAACTTTTAGCTGTCTACTGAGAACCCAAAATGAAATGAGAACACCACAGTGCCACGCACCTCGAGGATCCAGATTGTGGCCTCTAAAGGCCATCAGCACTCAGAGAGAAAACGATCCTTCAGGTCTGGGCCAGACAGAGACGTGACAAGCCTGACCTATCCTGTCAGGACAGAGCGCAGTCAAGCGGCCAAAGGTGACTAGAGTCGTGTCAGACGAAGATAGGAGCAGATCACAGTAGCAATAAAAAGAGTAATGACTGCATAAACTAAACACATCATGTACATTTTTTAATCCATGACTTAACAATAGTACTAGCCCCCCAGAAATATGCTGCAAGTCATCTGTGAAGACTGTTAGAGCGCTGACTCACTATTCCGTGAGTGAACAAAGGGGAGAACCCAGAGTGTGCCCTGCCTCTTCTGTCCAAACTGCAGCTCACGGTCACGGAGCCACTGTGGAGAGAGGTCTTCTCTCTGCACAGGAATCCCAGCCAGCGGGTGGAGAGAGAATGACAGAACCAGGGACCACTAGCCCCCAATCGCTCACAAAAACAACCAACGTGGTTCCCGTCATTTGGCAAAACGCCTGGCAACCAGCACAGAAAAATTCATCACAGAAAGACAAGGCCAAAACGGCCTGATCCATTAACCATTCTTAATACATTTAACATGTAGAAAAGCAGGTACGACATCCTTCTGATAAATTCAATAGGAAGTACAGGGTGGGGGGAGGGATTGAGCAAAAAAGGGAGATAAAACAGAAAACCCTCAGGGACACAGACACCAGTGTGGTGACTGCTGGGGGGAGGTGTGGGGTGTATACAGGAGAGAAACGGTGATAGACACAGACAACAGTGTGGTGACTGCCAGGAGGGGGTGTGCAGGGGGAGAAATGGTGATGGACAGAGACCTGACTCAGGGTATGAACACAGAGGAGTGTGCAGAGATGTGTTGTAGAGCTCTGAACCTGAAATATGTATAGTTTTGTTACCCAATGTCACCCCAATACATTCAATTTTTTCTTAAAAAGAAAACACAGGGTACCACATATGAAGTATTCTTGCCCAAAAAATACCCAAATCAGATCAAGCTAGAGGGACACGTTAATAACTAGAAGCAACCATCCAAAATGCAGAAATCGTACAGACAGATAACAGATTCAGTTCCCTCAACAGACAAACAGCAGGAGAGCAGGGAGGGCAGCCACAGATCACAGGGCTCCGAGAGGGTTTATAGGGCAGGGATGGTACACAGACCACACAGCACGCAACAGAATACAAGTAAACCTGGAGAGCTGTGTTTATCAGATGGAACAGATCTCAGAGCAAAAACTGTTACCAGGAGGTCACCTCGTAAGTGACAAAGGGGCCCGCTGGTCAAGAAGACATAACAATCTTCAACATTTATGAATAAAATAGCAAAGCTTCACATTCCACGTGCCAGGAACTGAGAGAACACCAGTGAGAAACACACGCATGGGGAGAGCTGGAGGTTTCAATCCCCCCCCAACCCACCCTGTCCCGATGACTGTTGGACCCAGCAGTGAGGACACAGTGGACTCAGCACCCTGGCCCGCCCGCCACTGCCCAACCCAGAACACTGACGGCACTCTGCTCCATGCAGAGAGTGCATATTCCACCAGCATGCACGGGGCCCGTGCCCACACGGACTGTGTTCTGAGACAGGAAGCACGTCTCAATGGACTGACAGGAGGGGACATGGAGGACCAACAACAGGACAGGACCAGCGGAGAAGTGATGGGGAATGCTCAGAAGGTCGAGGACAGAGAAGGTGAGGGATAGGGACAAGGCCAAAGGGACTGGATCTGCCTGAGGGATTGCAGAGGCCCCAAGGGACACAGGGGTCTGGGAGGACAGAGTGCTAGCTGAGGACAAAGTGGTCAGGGAGGAGGGGGTTTCTCAACCCAGATATAAAATCGGTCCCCTGTTCTCGCCACCTGATTTCAGACTGAAAAAGAACTCAGTGTCACCTCTGTTGGTGAAGAGATTGCGAAACATGCTGCACAGGTAGACATCGCCGCCGCCGTGCATGTCGAGGTGGAGCTGGTAGCCACGCAGTCCATACTCGGGGCTGTCGTCCAGGAGGGGCACGTGAGTAGGGTGTTCATAGGGGCTGAAACGCAGAACAGAACGTGGACAGTAGTGTGGCAGCCCCAGAGAGAAAGTGCTGAAACCCAGTGCTCTTCCTGAAGGAGCAGGCACTCAGAGCAGCAGCCCCACAGGTCGCCCGATAACCCTCCCCACACAGTCACTGCGCCGCCTCTCTCCCCCATCTATGAGCCAGGAGAGGCCTGAGCCCCTGGAGCCCTCGGGACCGCCCAGGCCGCATGTCCACAGAGGCCACTCTGCTCCTCAGCAGCGCAGTGTCCAGCACCCGACGACCCCACAGGAGCAGATCAGGGACCAGGGCCTGCCGGGGACTCGGGTGGAAGTCCCAAAGCCAGGTGAGCCAAGTTTTCTCCAACAAGAACAGCCTTCCCGCCTAAGGCAACAAAGGTCCACAGGTATCAGCTGTCCAGGTAACATTTCAGTGAGGAAAATGTCTGAAGTGAGGGAGGCACATTCCCCACCCGAAGGCTTCAGATTCACTGAAAGGCATGCCCCACACAGACCACACGGTAACCCCTCAGCAGTCCAGAGTCGGCAGCGTGGTCAGCGTTCCTTCCAGGACACGGGCACTCACATCAGTGCACAGGACATGAGGCCTGGATGCACCGGCCCCTTACAGCAATGAAGGTGTCCTGCCCTCAACACACCCTCCCATGGGGCACAGGGTCCTTCCCCCAGAGCAAGGAGAGCAGATGTGCACACAGAAATAATCCCACCACTTAGCAACCGCCATGTGACTATGCCTGTGGGCTCTCGCCTACTGGTTACAGACAGACTATGCAGCTATCCCCAGGGTACTGTCCTCAGGGTACAAAGATACTATCAGCTTGCAGTTTGTTCACACTGACCTTACGAAACCCAGATACACACACACAGGGGTACATACGTGGCAGCCGAGCCCAGTGTGCTCCTCTCCAGCAGCTGATGGAAGTGGAGACTCGCTATGACGAAGGCCAGCTCTCCCACCCTCTGCAGAGTGAGCGAGGAGAAAACACGTGTCAGCTGGAATGCCTTCACTCCCCCCAAGGCGGCCGTGCAAGGCACGGCCCACTCAGCTCATAGACATGCCATCTCTCACAGCAGGATGGGCCTGGGGCCGAGGCTTGTTACTGCTGACACAGCATGGCCATCAGACGGGACAGCAGGGCCCGCTTGCCCACACACAGAGGGCAGGCGGTGGCTGGTCCATCCAGCACCTGGGACACAGCACAGTACTACAGAGTTGCACGTGATAATTGTGAAAACAGAGCTAGTTAGTTCCGGGTCATTTCATACTCCTTTCAAAGATAAAGACAGTTCTGGGAAGATATTCAACAGATATAAGGTTAACTGCACAGACACGTAACGTTCAGGGCATGGCGCTGCTTTCTCGAGTACCGGCATCCCCGGGCAACCCAGGGAATGACTAGATTTCATCCCTGTGCTTGTCTGTCAGGCTGGGGGACAGAGACAGTGTGACTTGTAGAGAAGCTGACACCCACATCTCCCGACTCACAGCCAGCACTGCCTGGTGTCAGTAACCCAGTGGCCAGAGGACAGCCAGGTCAGCCAGAGTCCTCCTAACTCTACAGGTTGGCAGAGGTAGACAACTTCAAGGCAGGCTGACAGCGGCCTGGGCCACTGGCCACCTTCACCCAGGAGGGTGGGGGGTCACCAGGGCCTGGGCCAGCTGAGAAGAGAGGGTCACCACAGGATGGCACTGGGGACCCCGGTCCTGGGAGTTGTACACGGATGCACACTGCCATTCTCTGATTCGAAGTTGGGAACGGCTCTCCTCAAATATCCACAGGCCACAGCCCCAGAGGAGCCCATGCTGAACACGGGGCATCACCTTTGTGCTTCTCACGGAAGTGACCACCCAGAAAATAAGCCCCGGGTAGGGGCTGGCCAATAGCCCGACCTGGTACAAGAAAGAACCTCAACTGGTGGGAGAGGTAAGTCCTTATCCCCTTCCCTGGAGGGCAGGGACACCCCGCTACACATCCCCGGGGCCAGGGCCACCTGCGAGGCGACCGGGTTCAACGCACAGAGAGAGGGACCTTGGCAGGGACAGACACAGGGATCAGCCAAAAGGGCACAAGGGCACAGGGACGTCCTATGACAGTAAACGGAGTCTGTCACCTGTGAGAGCAGAATGGCAGGTAGCCACTGCGGAAATGGGGGTTGTTCTGCTACAAGAATGTGGCTGGTGTGATGGCAAAACGGGGTGCAGTCAGTGAGGAGCCTGGAGACTGGGCCCTCGGCAGCTGGCGCGGTGAGTAGGGTGGGGTGGCGTCGGAGGAAAGTTGTCTCTCCCCAGCCTCCTAAGCCCCCTTCCCCAGCCTTACCTTCCACAGCCCCACCAGGAGGCCGGGGCTCAGGCAGAAGGTCTGCACAAGTCTGTCACTGCCCATGGCGGTGGAGTCGGTCAGGTCACTCAGGCTGTACTTGGCGAGCAGGGAATGCCAGCGAGGTCTTCACATGTGCACACCAAAGAGAGAGGAGAGAAAAATGAGAGCGCATCTGTGGACGGCAGCTTTGGTCCGTGTCTCACGCTGCCTGGGAAGCACAAGCCCATCCGGTGCACACTGTTAGGATGTGGTGTGCTGAGCAACGAGGGACACAAACTTTACACATCAGAGACGAAGCAGCCACACCCAGACTTCTGACCCAACCCACTGCCCTTTCTCTCCCTGGGGCTCCTCCTGCGAGCTCAGCGCCCCGGCAGAAGCTGGAGAATCTTGGGGGTGAGAAGGGAAGTACCCGTCACTCTGTGCCCCTCACACCAGCGCCCACCACAGTCAAGAGGGATTCTCAATGCGTCCCTGGTGAGTGTAACGCACAAGCAAAGACAAAACACTTTAAACAACAAGAAAGCAGGTGGCCTCGTGGGCCCTGGCAGGAAGTGCACCTGTTCACGTGACTATCAACATAACCCGGGTAGTGAAAACTGCAACATAAGAAAATAAACATAAATCAAAATCATGGTTTTCACGAAGGAGGTGCACTGTGAGAGCTCTGTCAGAATAGATGCTAAGAGGAAACAGTCGTGTCAGAAAACACAGATCAACTCTGGCACTCATCGTAAGACTAACATTGGTAGAGGAGACACGGATGTCTGTCACTCCCAGGAACCTGGAGGAAGCTCAGAAAACCACAGTGGACAGATCTCAATGGCCAACTGACAGCTCAGCATCAGACCCGACTTGCCAGTAGCTGTGGCCACCCATCATCAGGCCTTCCCCTCTGGCACTCTAGCCAGCAGGGGACGGGTGTCCCAGCGCCAGCCCCACAAGGTTGTGAAAGCCCTGCTGTCCATGGGCCTTGTGCAGAGCAGAGGGGCTGACCACCTCAAGCTTTCAGAGAGGCTGTGCTGAGACCCACGTGGGTCAGTAGAGGTGGGTGGGAGCAGGGGAGTCCCCACTCACCCTGGCCCCTCAGCCTGTGAAAGGGAAAAGGCCGTTGTCTGCCCCCCATCCTCACACGCCTGGGGAGCCCCAGCACACAGGCAGCTTGGACAGCATAGGCAAAGGGGGTAGTGAAAACTGCAACATTAGAAAATAAACATAAACCTCAGTGAGTCTGGCTCGGAAGGTATAAATTAAAGGGAAACTCACACTGCAAATCACGTAATTACAGTTTTCGTGTTCTGAAAAAAATTCCCGCAGAGGAAACAAAAAAGTTGCAGATGGAAGTGACCGCATGCCTCCTTGGCTGCCACC
The DNA here is from genome assembly GCA_037038555.1 of Rhynchonycteris naso. NCBI lineage: Eukaryota > Metazoa > Chordata > Mammalia > Chiroptera > Emballonuridae > Rhynchonycteris > Rhynchonycteris naso. The sequence goes on along the minus strand of CM072999.1, from coordinate 133,467,626 downwards.
CAGCTGCACACGGGATGTCTTCTTCAACAATGCGGGTTCCTGACACACAAGCGGCATGTGTCACACACGGGCTACTGCAGGCTGGCAGGAGTCCGTGGATTTTTAACACAAATGAATTCCATTAAACGAGCTCCCCAACTCCATAGTGCCTGCCACCATGCTGTGCCCGGAGCCCCGATGTGGACAGCACTGTCCAGGGCCATCCATCCAAACTGGCCTTTCCTGACCATTCACTGGTGTGGACAGCTTTATTCCGATCTTCTGTGATGCACCAAGTGCAGGAGTGGGGCTCATTCTCCAAACCCATCTCCGTGCCTGAGACCGGAGTGCTGCGTTAGAAACCTGTTGTCCAGCGTCGCCGAACGGAATCTCAGAGATTCACCCAAATAAAGGTGCTGTCTGAGCAGGAACAGAGTGAACAAGATGCCTCAGGAATAGAACCAGGAGATGATTCGCATGGTGTCTGCCAGAGCATCAGGGTGTTGCTTTCAGAATACCACCCTGCCTGGTCTCTGGCACTAGGAAGCCGATGGTCACACCACAGCAGGGCGCCTGGTCAGTGCTCACTGGCACAGCCTCAGAGAGCCAGCCTCACAAACAGGAGCCAAAGTGAGGTCCCAGGTATGAAGTCGCAAAACTGTGATGGCATCCAGGGAACCCAGGAAAGAATGCCGTCCCTCCGTGGAGGCAGCAGGCTGACGTGAGAGCCATGCCAACTTCTTCCACAGCAAGGGTGTGTGTGAGGGAAACCAGGCACTGCAGCACACAGTGACGTGGCAATGCTCCCACAATGACAAAGGACATGGAGACAGTGGGGGAGGTGGCCAGGGTGGGAGAGCAACCCTGCAGGAGGCAGCCAGGAATCTCACATGGCCATGAATTCTACACAAAGATATGGGCACATGCATAGGAGATCAGGGTGCTACACGTACCATAACCCAGCCTTCAGGAAGAAAGGACTAAGGGTCAGAACAGTGAGCATGGGAGACTCGCAGGGAAAAGCAAGATGCAAGCCTCACAGAGAGGATGGGCTCGGCCCCAGCCCTCCCCACCCTAGGAGGAGAGCGAGGACTCAGTGAGCACCTGCTGTGGGACACACACATCCAACGTGTGCATCTGACAATGAAAGCGTGTGATCTTCACTGCCACGCATGCTAAATGCAACTGCACCCTCATCCTCCCTCTGCTCCATGGACGAGAAAAGGGAGGCGCAGAATGACTAACAGTTTGCACAAGGCCACATATCTGGAAAAGCACATAAAAATGACTGATAATTATGAGTTGATGATCCAATGTTTAAATGATGATTATTATACCATTTACTAAAGAAGGAAAAACATAATAGCTTTATATACCCTTCTGTTAAAATAGGTAAAACTGACCCTAACCAATGTCTCAGTGGATAGAGCATCAGCCCAGTGTATGGACATCCCGGGTTTGATTCCTGAAGGTCAGGGCACACAGAAGAAGCGACCATCTGCTTCTCTCCCGTCCCCCTTCTTTCTCTTCCCCTTCAGCAGCTAGTGGCTCAAATGGTTTGAACGTGGCCCTGGGCATTGAGGATAGCTCCCTTGGAGAGCATCAGACACTAAAAATAGCTCAGTACTTGAGCATCGATCCCAGATGGGGTTCACAGGGTGGATCCCAGTCAGGGTATATGTGGGAGTCTGCCTCACTATCGCCCCTCCTCTCACCTAAAAAAAATAATAATTAAAACTAAAATCTTCAGGTCAGCCACCCATCATCCAGGAAATTTTGTGAACTAGAATATCATCCTCTAACCATCATATATAACCAAGATAAGAGGAATCTAAACTCAGACTAATCATACATGTGGGGAGGATGAACGGGACATCTTTACGATGCAACCCCACTCAAACACACTGGTGTGATTCCTTAATTACAAACACCAGTGTGATCCCTTAATTACAAATGCAGCCCACCACTACATATTTACATAGAAGATGTTCTCACCGAGAAGTTACACTGAAATAGTACTTACCCACTTTTGGCGGGGGGTGAGGGCCGGTCCATGAAAATGGGCGTCACACCGCACAGATCTAAGGAGGCGAGCGCAGCCAGCTGTGGCCAGTCCTTGCCGTGCCACACAGCCGTGACCGAGGAGTCATTCATGCAAAGGTCAGTGTGCTCCAGGACGTGCTCCTTCCCGCCCTTCTCCCTCAGTATGATGACCCAGCTGAGACGTGACAGCCTGGAAGGGAAAGCAAGCCACAGATGTGTGCATTGTTGAGAAAAGAAACGCACACATCCGCCTGACCAGGTGGTGGCCCAGTGGATAGAGTGTCGGACTGGGATACGGAGAACCCAGGTTAGAGACCCTGAGCTCCCCAGCCTGAGCACGGGCCCATCTGGCTTGAACAAAAGTTCGTCAGCTTGGACTCAAGGTTGCTGGCTCTAGCAAGGGGTGGCTCAGTTTGCTGAAGGCCTGCAGTCAAGGCACATGTGAGAAAGCAATCAATGAACTATGGTGTCGCAATGGCAACAAAAAACTGATAACTGATGCTTCTCATCTCTCTCCATTCCTGTTTGTCCCTATCTATCCCTCTCTCTGACTCTCTCTCTGTCCCTGTAAAAAAAAAAGAAAGAAAGAAACACACACATCCATCTCATAGGTCACAACCCAGAAGCATCGAGCGCCCTCACACCTCCGACCACTCATCTGGAACAGGAAAGCACGACCTGCTGGAGAGCCACACAGACACACGCAGACCCCGGAAGATGGCCCCTCTCGGCACGAAGTGCACACGGGTCCCGCGCACACGGTTGTTGGCATTCGGGCCAGCCTTCTCAAAGGGGACGCCCGTGTCAGCATGCGACGACGCTCCAGGAAGTGGGACCCCCGCTGCTGGAGCAGACACGCGTACCTGAGGGCCTCCTTGGTTTTCACGCGGAGACCCGTGCAAGGGTTGACAGGTGTGAGGAGCCGTGCCACGGCTGCTTTCACAGCGGCGACCTGCCTGGCGATGTACTCCCTCTTCCAGTAGCCGGCGTCCTTGTCCTCCACCGACAGCATGTGCAGAGATACAACTGTCCTCTCCTTGGAACCAACTCTCCAATAACAACTTTTCGGTGTAAAGGCCGTTATGTAGATTCTGACCCAAAGGAAACTGAGGGAAAAGAGGAAATAAGTAAACAGCCTAAGAGACACAGAGACCCTGTCATGTACCTGTAGGTGGAATATGTACAGTAATCTGAAGATGCACGATAAATTTTAAATAGTCTAATTCCAGGAATGAGTCCCGCCAAACATTCACAGTAGTTGGTGTGAAGGCGAAAACTGCAGTCCGAGGGACAAGTTTTAGGTTCACCAACCCCCAGAAACACTTAGTAAAAGGAAAGGCTTGTTTCCCAGGGTACAGGTTAAAATGAGTGATCTCATGTAATTGAGACCGTACACACCACTGCCCTCGTTCACAGTAACTGAATAGAAGATCTAACATAGAAAAATAGCAAGCAGTGTACACAAAAGAGGAATATACACACAGAAATGTCAACACTAACTGAGCTGATTAATGCTCCTTTTTCTCCTACATCTTAATTTTCCAGCAGTGAACATGCTGCTTGCACGGAGACTGAAGAGCATTGATGAAGACTACCAGTGACAGTCACCACTGCAGAGCACGGCGTCGGAGCACTGGTTCAGCACCCTGGGCACGAGTCCATTTAATATTTCAACCAATCCGTGAGCCAGCTGCTCCTCCTGTGCCCACTGAATAGACAGTCTGACTGAGGCCCAGACGCACAGGAAGCAACCCCGGCCCGTAAGCGTGAGTCAGTGTGGAGCCAGGACTGACCCCATGCAGCTCCCCCAACTCACACTCGCAGCCCCTGCTCCTCTGTCTCAGTAACACGCACAGATGGGCTCACGGAAATGGAGAACTGATCCAATGACAGGGAGCCAGTCAGTCACAATGCCGAATGCCAATCCAGCTGTGACCAGAGTCTGCGGTCTGCCCCACGACAGAGGCTGCCCCACGACAGAGGCCACCGGAGCAGCCCTCAGCAGCGGCCGAGGCTGGGCGCGGGCACCTCTCTCCCAGGCAACGCTCTCCTTCCCGCAACCTTCTCTCACAGGAAACTGAGGCAGAGGTTAAAATCTATTTCCTGATGTAAAAGGTGAGGTTCACACCAATAAACTTAATTACTTTCCAATTTATGTCTGCACATCCTGTCTCATGCAGACAGGGAAGAAGTGGACAGTGGCCAGGCAGCAGGCAGAGGGACTCCCCGTGGATGGGAGGGCCTGGACTGCGGGACGTCTGTGGGTCTTAGACCACGAAGCCCAGGGGCAACAGCTGTCTCGGCCGTGCAGTGATAACCATGGCAGAGAAGGAGCTCTTCTCAGACATCCCACTCGGGACGTCGGCCCAGACCCAAGCGTCACACAGACTCCCCAACACACTCACAGGCTCTCAGACCCTACTGCCCTCCCTTTCTAGTGGGGGTTTTCAAGTAACATCTCACCCCGTGAAATCATTCCACGCCAAGCTTATGGCCCTAAAGTACATCCATTTCCATCTTAGAAGTCTGGTTCTGTTTCTCACCTGTCCTGCTCCCTGGCTGCAGAGACAGACCCGGCCGTGGAAAGGTCGAGCAGAACACGGACCCCACACCTCGTTGCCATAACTATGCCTCCACACCTGCCATGACCCACCGTCACCCACTACCTATACTTAACTTAGCGTAAAGGAGCCGGAAGAAAACAAAACATCCCATAGCATTGAAGTCTGGTGAAGACTGTTCCCTGGGGTCGTTTATAAAATACAACAGTCAAGTTTAAGAGGCTCTTATCAGTCTCCAAAACCCACCACATCCACCTCTTGCTCAGAAATGCTCCATCCTGTTAAAATGCTACAGCGGACTTGTGAACGAAAGCATACTTATCTAACCTGACTCCCCGTCATGCCCAGAAAACTTCAAACGAATTGTTGAGAAAGTAGGGCCAGTTTAATGTCCTGATGAAGTGTTTCCTGTGGTGCTGGGACATAAACCCCGAAACGAGGCAGAGGCAGCCTGGGCCTGGCCCCAGCGGTCATGGGAGGCCAGCGCTCATGCTTGTGGCTCAGGATGCATAGCAGTGAGGCAGCCCCACTGCTGGCCCAGGCCCCAGGGAGAACCCCCTCTTCGAACATGCCCCCCTAGAGAAGTCCTTTGTGCAAGTGGCTATGATACATCCTGCTGTCTGCTGTTTGGAAGCAATGCTTAGAAAATACCCTTAACTTTCCAAAAACAGTGATTGTTTACCCATTCACATATGTCATCTTAATGAAGACTGATTGATACAAACACAATTACAATCACCCTTTGAAAAGAAAAAAAGAACACGAGAGTAATTGCATCAGAAGCTCAGATTTTTAAAGGATAACTTCCAAAAAAGAATGGGCACATAAGTGAAAATCCAGTGCACAGAGAACATGACCAGCGCTCCGGCCCCAAACCCACTGAGCAGCCCGAGCCTCCATCACACGGGCCATGAAGGTAACTGGGAAGAGGGGACAGTTACAGAAACTCAGGACTTGTCATTTATCAGCTTCTGTAAGTATTCTGAATTCTATCCTTAAAGGTAAGAATCCCGCCCCAAAACAACCTACAGTCTGGGACACTGAGTTGAGCTCTTTCTTGAAAACTCCCTCACCACACTTGGCATACCCCCATCTCAAGAGACCCACCAACGGCTTCTCATTCATGCCAGAACTATTGCTAAGAACGTGAGATTTCACTCGGTGAGTGTGCTTAATGACAGAAATGGACTGATAAACATAAAATCCCCCGTAGAGAAAACATCCTTTTAAGTTAAAAGATTAGAAAACCCAGCCTTCCCACCAGAGACAGGTTCGTGTCCGTTCTGATTACGAGAACTTGACTGCGTTACTGTGGCCTGGACAAATGTAGACTCCAGAGCACAGAAGGGAAAAATCTCCAGAAATACAGGTGAGGGGCCCATCCTGTCTGCCTGCCCGGCCGGCTCCAATGAAGCCACTGTATGGACGGACATCGGAGAGCACTGCCCAGGCACAGCTGGAGAGAGCTGGTCCTGCCGCCGCCCCGCCCCCCGCCATCCTCACTCCCCATCTATCAGTCCCCCCTGAGGTCTGCCCCCTCCTCTGGTCCTTTCCCTGGCTGATCTGTGGGTTCCCTGTGGGATCAGCATCTGTCTGCTCTTCTGATGTTGAAGGAGCCAGGGACCTAAGTAAGAGCCAAGATGCTCAGCTATAGGCCACAAAACTCCCCAGAGTTCGGAGGAGTCCACTGGCTCACCCCAAGGGAAAATTCTGCGTGGCAGACAAAGATCAGAGCAACAACACAGGGAGGGTTTTGTCCTATTTTCCTGCTCAGCTAGCTGGCTAACCCTCATCTCCTCTGGCTTCCTGTCCATGGGGGTCAAGCCTCCAAAAGAGCATATGCTCGGCCTCTCCCATCCCTCCTGCATACCGGCCACAAGACAAGGGTCCGCGGTCGCAAGTCCAGGCTGCCCCACCACACCTGACCGACACCCTTCCCCCCACCAGCAGACAGAAAGCCACCCTCTCCAACAGCTAACCCCAAAACAAGTCTGCTCTGTGTCAGTTCATGCACAGGACAGTCCTTGTATAAGGACAGAGATGCAACTCTTTGAACATATTATGCAAGTATTTAATGTGTCAGAAACATTATGTCTAAAAATACTCTTGAGATTCTTTTAAACTTTAAAAGACTGACTGAAAAGGCCTTACTAGTGCTGGGGACTAACTTTAAAACAGGCCGGGGACACGCAGGCTCTCCTTACTTGTCGTTGGCCAGGTGGTAGAGGCGCCTGTTCACACAGCCGATACACAGCAGGGCCGCCGCATCCAGGTAGGACAGGATCTTGAGCAAGACTTCGGAAGGCATACTGTGGAGGACAGAGTCAGAGCAATGGCTGTCACCCCACAGCCCCCCAGCTAGGAGGATGGACCCTCCCTACACACAGGGCCGCCAGTGTCTACACTTTCTGTGTAGACATGACTATGGGAGCCACACACTTCACTGAGAAGTGTCTGGTAATCCCAAACTGTCAGCTCCACACCCTCAGTCAGGGTCTCAGTGGGTACTCTCTATCCCCACCTTCAGGGCCTACCCTGCTAGAAGATCTACCCCACGCACAATGAGCTAACCCCCTGGGCCTTTCCATCAGGTTCCCACACTGACTCCAGCAGGTGGGATCTCACTGCCACTGAGGGAAAGGCCATTATCGGGAGAGAACTGGGAATAGAAGGCGTTACAGAATGTGTGCCTGGCTCTCTACAAGAAGTACAGAGTCAGCCCCCTCCCTCAGGACATGATAAGGACCTATCAGGGCAGCTGCACCAGGACCCTACTGCCCCCCCAGGTCCCGCCCCTTCCTCTGGGCTTCCAGCAAACACCAAGTCCGGGAAGCTGTTCTCAAGTGTGTACCAGGGGACAGGAAGTCAGGACTGGGCGCTGTGAACCTCAGGGAAGAGGAGCAATGAGAGGAAGCTGCAGAAGACTGCATTAGGGGGTGGGGGGCGCGTCTTGGGATAAAGGGCAAGAGGGAACAAAACCCTCTGGCCAACTAAAAAGCATTTGCCCATACTCTTTAAATGTGACTTTAACTAGTTTAAATATTTAAGTTATGATGCAAACCAGGTTATCAAACATGTCACAGGGACATACTTCTAACTGGCTGCTGACACTAGGAACGAGGGAGGCAGACAGACGTGAGGAGCAGGTGCCCTCCCAACTCCAGGGGGTCTCCAACCAGAGACTTCCCCAGAGCAGAGCGTGAACAAGCAGCTGTGCTCAACTGTTAGTGAGCTCCCATCCCCCAGGGGCAATTCCTTACATTCAAAGGCCAGAAGCTAGATGCTTTTAGTGAGAAAAGGCCTCTAATGCTCCATGGCAACGTTGCAAGAAGCACGTTTTTGTGACCATTTGGATTACCCATCGCATGTCATTTTTTCTGTAGTTTGATTCAACTAATTCCCAGTTCATAATTATTTTTTAAATCAGTGTAATTTTTTAAATGTAGAGATGGACTTACAGAAAACACATCAAAGAATTAGCCAGCAACTGTAATGACTATTTAACAAGAATAGAACCTCATTCAAGAAGGATGCTGGGCAGGTTCAGCCCTCTGCTCACCAGACCTGGACACTGAAGGGCGGGAACCTCTCCACATCGCCCAGCAGGGGGAGAAAGCCTCCACCTCATCACTCAAGCAGCTAAGATCAAAGATGGTCTTAATCATCCCTCGTGAGCTTTCCTCAAAGCCAGCACAGTTCCTGGTACACCCACATAGGGTGACTTTCTGTGTAGACATGACTATGGGAGCCACACACTTCACTGAGAAGTGTCTGGTATTCCCAAGCTGCCAGCTCCACACAGAGCTGTGCGGATAGCTGGCATTCCATAACCCTTGGAACAGCACAACTCCGTAGCTCTTCAGCATCAACTTCAAACTGTAACAATAAAACATTCTACAGCTCTTGTTGCTGAGACCACGGTATAGTATCTTGCCAGAACAAAATGGGTTTCCCAAATCCTGAAAGCGAAGAAACTCAAAGTCCCCCTGAAGGTTTAGAAGAAGACACTTCCACCTGTTTCTCCTTTTTCAAGGGTCTCCATGAACTGGAAAGTGCATCATTTTAAAGGACATATTTTTAAAAGAAAAACTAAATTGGCTTATCATTTTTAGAAGTTCGGCTTCATAAACTAGTCTAATAATGATGGTGGTGTTGACAGGCTGATGACTCATATCAAACTGTCCAGGTTGTACGCTCTTCCTACACGGTTCTATTATCGGAGAGCTCAAAATAGTGTGAGAAACACTAAGCAGCACAACCTTCTCTCACAACAGCGTCCCCAGAGCCTCCCAGAGAAGTGGCCGACGACTCCGGCCCCTTACCTGTCCAGAGGCATGGTGCAGGTCGGGGAACACATCCCACAGTGCCCTTCGCAGGGGGCATGCTGCTTCCGCAGGGCACAGGCTGCTGAAGACTGCACCCTGGCCCCTTTCTGAAACAAAACGTGGGAAACTCAAATTAGTACAGTGCAAGGGGAGCCATTTGCTCCCGCAACCACATTGGAAACGACTGGGACTCTGAAGGCTGCTGCTGCCTGGGAAATTATCTCTGCAAAGAAAGAAAGCAGGAGGGGAAGGGGCCAGGGGACACCACCAAGTCTGAATCACTGAGTCCGCAAACTGGACTTGCTCTTGTGTTCAAAACTGACATTGGAGAAAGAGCAGGATGGCGACAGAGTAAGCGGACGTACCAACTTCCAACTTCCAGAACCAAAGTGGATTATAACTCAATTTTAAGAACCATTATCTGGATAAACCAACTTTGAACTAAACTGAGTGGACTCTTCAACCAAGGAACACAGAAGAAGCCACATTGAGACTGGTAGGAATAACGAAAACGAGAAGAGGGCTGCCCAGCTCCGTGGAGCAAATGGCAGCCCAGAGAGACCCGCGTGCGGGAGGAGAGTTTGGCGGAGAGGGAGAGACCTGGGTCCCAGGAACCAAGCCCCAGCCTACAGCCCCAGAGCCTAGAAGAGGCGTTTGGACAGTTTTGAGCTGTGAAACAAGTGAGGGAGCTCCCAGGCCTACAGTGTGGAGTATTAGGGCCCTTCCTACTCTGCTGAGGATTGCTGAAGGGTATGGTGGCGGCAGGACGCTGAAATGCGGTTCTGTCGGCGTGGGCGGAGGCAAGCCGGTGTGAGCTTAGTCTAGCCCAGCAGGGGCGGAGGGGACGCGCGAAAGCGGTCCGGCAGCTGCGGGCGGCCTGTAATCCCACCTGCAGGGACAAAGCGGGAGGCCAGACACGGGCAGAGATCTGCTCTACGACCCTGCGAAAGCCGGCCCTGACTGCGGGGACTGGGCTAGGACCAAGAATGGCGGGGGCTCGCGGCTGAGCTCACGCTACCAGCCTCGCCCGGCCGGAGAAACCGCGGTTTGCCATCCTGCGTGCACGAGCAGGCTCCGAACGAGGGGGCGGGGTAGAGTCCAGTACGAGCAGAAGTTAGCAGCTGAGCAGAAGCCAGCAAACACGCCCAGCCCAATAAACCTTGGTTTGCGACCCTGCGCAAGAGGGCCCTGGCCTTGAGGGCTGGGCTAAATTCTGGACGGGCAAAGGATCACAGCTGAGAGCACGTCAAAAGCCCCGCCCAACCAGCGAAAATGTAGCAAGCAGGCTCTGACTGCGGGTTCTGGGTGGAAGTCCAGAAACAGGCTGGGTCCGCAGCTGAGCAAAGGTGCTCAACTCTACTCTTGGTGATGAGGCTTGTACTTGAGTGACAGCCGCTCCCACGGGGGAGAGGCAGAAATCACACCAAAAGCCACAGTGGGCCGGCGCTGGCAACGCCCATACCCAACCGCCCTAGGCAGCAGCAGAGGGGGCGGCGGGCCTGCAGACAGACCACACCTAGAGAACACAAAGGCAACACCTACTGGACTCCAGTGCCAACAACATGCTTATAAACAGACAAAATGGGCAGGCAGAGGAATGCAAACCAAATGAATCAAGAGAAATCCCCAGAGAAGGACCTGAATGAACCAGATATAACCAAATGACCAGAAGCAGAATTTAGAATAATGATAGTTAGGATGTTCAAAAAATTAGAAAACAATGGATAGTCATTATGAACACCTAAATAAAGAGATAACAAGAATAAAAATCGAAACTGAAATAATAAAAAAGAATCAGACAGCAATGACAAATACAGTATCAGAACTGAAGACCACAATGGAAGGAATTAAAAGCAGGATGAATCACGCTGAGGATCGAATCAGCAAGTTAGAGGACTCAATAAACAAAGGCACAGAAGCAGAGAAGAAAAAGAAAAAGAGACTCAAAAAGTGTGAGGAAACCCTAACGGAGCTCTGCGACAACCTGAAGAGAAACAACATTCGCATCATAGGGGTGCCTGAGGAAGAGGAGAGAGGACAGGAAATGGAAACTTTGTTCAATCAAATCATAGCAGAAAACTTCCCTAATTAAGGCTGGGAAAGACTCCACACGTTCAAGAAGCACACAGAACTCCATTAAAGAGAAACGCAAAAAGATCTACACCAAGACACATCATAGTTAAAATACCAAAGCTAATGGATAAGGAAAAAATTTTAAAAGCTGCTAGGGAAAAAAAGACTCTCACCTACAAAGGAGCCCCCATAAGGATGACATTGGACTTCTCAACAGAAACACTTGAGGCCAGAAGGGAATGGCAAGATATAATCAAAGTAATGGAGAACAAGAACCTACAACCAAGACTACTTTATCCAGCAAGGCTAACATTTAAAATTGAAGGAGAAATAAAGAGCTTCCCAAAAAAAGAAAGCCTCAAGGAATTCATTAAAACCAAACCAATTCCGTAAGAGATACTAAGGGGCCTGTTGTGAACAGTTCAAAGGGAGGAAAGAATACAGCAAAAGAATAAAGCTTTAAAGAATAAAATGGCAATAAACAACAACATATCAATAATAACCTTAAATGTAAATGGATTAAATGATCCAATCAAAAGACATAGGGTAGCTGCATGGATAAAGAAACAGGACCCATACATATACTGTCTAAAAGAGACACACCTTAAAACAAAAGATGCACATAGACTGAAGGTAAAAGGATGAAAAAAAATATTTCATGCAAATGGAAATGAAAAAAAGCCGGGGTAGCAGTACTTATATCTGACAAAATGGACTTTAAAACAAAGGCTGTAGTAAGAGATAAAGAAGGACACTACATAATGAAAACGGGAACAATTCAACAGGAAAATATAACTATTATAAATATCTATGCACCAAATATAAGAGCCCCGACATACATAAAACAGACTTTGATGGATATAAAGGGCGAGATTAACAGCAATACTATCATAGTAGGGGATTTCAATACCCCTCTAACGACACTGGATAGATCCTCAAGAAAGAAAATCAATAAAGAAACAGCAGACTTAAAGGAGACACTAGATCAACTTGATTTAATAGATATCTTCAGAACTTTTCATCCTAAAGCAGTAGAATATACATTCTTCTCAAGCGCTCATGGTACGTTTTCTAGGATAGACCACATGTTAGGACACAAAAATGGTCTCAATAAATTTAAGAAGATTGAAATCATATCAAGCATTTTCTCTGATAACAATGCCATGAAACTAAAAATTAACCACAAAAAAAAACTGAAAACCACTCAAACACTTGGAAACTAAATAGCATGATATTAAATAATGAATGGATTAACAATGAAATCAAAGAAGAAATAAAAAAGTTTCTAAAAATGAATGATAATGAGCATACATCAATTCAAAATTTATGGGACACAGCAAAAGCAGTTCTGAGAGGGAAGTTCATTGCACTACAGGCATATCATAAGAAGCTAGAAATGCTCAAATAAGCAACCTGACCCTGCAGCTAAAAGAACTAGAAAAACAACAGCAAATAAAACCCAGGACAAGTAGAAGGAAGGAAATAATAAAGGTCAGAGCAGAAATAAATGACATAGAGGCTAAGGAAACAATACAGAGGATCAATGAAACCAGAAGCTGGTTCTTTGAAAAGGTAAACAAGATTGATGAACCTTTAACTAGACTCACCAAGAAAAAAAGAGAGAGGACTCAAATAAATAAAACTAGAAAGGACAGTGGAGAAATAACAACTGACACAGCAGAAATACAAAGCATTGTAAGGAAATACTATGAAGAACTATTTGCCAAAAAATTAGACAATCTTGGTGAAATGGACAAATTTCTTGAATCATATAACCTTCCAAAAATCAATCTGGAAGAATCAGAACACCTAAACAGACCAATTATAACAAATGAGATCGAAACAGTTATCAAAAAACTCCCAAAAAAGAAAAGTCCTGGGCCTGATGGCTTCACAAGTGAATTCTATCAAAAATTCAAAGAAGAACTAACTCCTATCCTCCTCAAGCTATTTCAAAAAATTCAAGAGGAAGGAAGACTTCCAAACTCCTTTTATGAGGCAAGCATAATTCTGATCCCAAAACCGGGCAAAGACAACACAAAGAAAGAAAATTATAGGCCTATATCCCTGATGAATTTAGACGCTAAAATTTTCAACAAAATATTAGCCAACCGGATCCAGCAATATATGAAAAAAATCATACACCATGATCAAGTGGGATTTATTCTGGAGAGGCAAGGTGGTTCAATATTCACAAATCAATCAATGTGATTCGTCACATAAACTAAAGGAAGGACAAAAATCACATGATAATTTCAATAGATGCAGAAAAGGCATTTGATAAAATCCAGCACCCATTCATGCTCAAAACTCTCAGTAAAGTGGGAATACAGGGAACATTCCTTAACATGATAAAGGCCATCTACGACAAACCCACAGCAAACATCATACTAAATGGACAAAAATTTAAAGCAATCCCCTTAAGACTAGGAACCAGGCAGGGGTGTCCCCTTTCACCACTCTTATTCAACATAGTTCTGGAAGTCCTAGCTACAGCAATCAGACAAGAAGAAGAAATAAAAGGCATCCAAATTGGAAAAGAAGAAGTAAAACTGTCATTATTTGCAGATGATATGATACAGTATATAAAAAACCCTAAAGTCTCAGTCAAAAAAACTACTGGACCTTATAAATGAATTCAGCAAGGTGGCAGGATATAAAATTAATACTCAGAAATCAGAGGCATTTCTGTATACAAACAATGAACTGTCAGCAAAAGAACTTAAGGAAACAATCCCCTTCACTCTTGCAGCCAAAAAAATAAAATACCTGGGGGACTGGTGGGACTACTCTGAGGAATTTAGATATTCACAAAAAAAAAAAACAATAATAAAAAAAATAATATAAAATACCTAGGAGTAAACTTAACCAAGGAGGTTAAGGACTTGTACTTGGAAAATTATAAAACATTGATAAAAGACATTAAGGAAGATACAAACAAGTGGAAGCATATACCGTGCTCATGGCTAGGAAGAATAAACATCATTAAAATGTCTATATTACCGCCTGACCTGTGGTGGCGCAGTGGATAAAGAGTCGACCTGGGAACACTGAGGTCGCCAGTTCAAGACCCTGCACTGGTCTGGTCAAGGCCCATATGGGAGTTGATGCTTCTAGCTCCTCCCCCCTTTCTCTCTCTCTCTCTCTCTCTCTCTCTCTCTGTGTGTGTGTGTGTGTCTCCTCTCTAAAATGAATAAAATTAAAAAAAATTAAATATATATATATATTATAAAAAAATAAAAATAAAAATGCCTATATTACCCAAAGCAATTTATAAATTCAATGCAATACCAATTGAAATACCAATAACATACTTCAAAGATATAGAACACATATTCCAAAAATTTATATGGAACCAAAAAAGAACACGAATAGCCTCAGCAATCTTTAAAAGAAAAAATAAAGGAGGAGGTATCACTCTTCCAGATATCAAGGTTTACTACAAGGCCATTATACTCAAGACAGCCTGGTACTGGCATAAGAACAGGCACTTAGATCAATGGAACAGAACAGAGGACCCAGAAATAAACCCACACCTTTATGGACAACTGATATTTGACAAAGGAGGAAAGAACATACAATGGAGTAAAGACAGCCTCTTTAACAAATGGTGTTGGGAAAATTGGACATCTACCTGCAAAAAAATGAAACTAAACCATCAACTTACACCATTCACAAAAACAAACTCAAAATGGATAAAAGACTTAAACGTAATCCGTGAAACCATAAGCATCTTAGAAGAAAACATAGGCAGCAAGCTCTCCGACATCTGTAGCAGCAATATATTTGCCGATTTATCTCCACGGGCAAATGAAATAAAAGGCAAGATAAACAAATGGGATTATATAAACTAAAAAGTTTTTGCACAGCTAAAGACAATAAGAACAGAATAAAAAGACAAACCGCACAATGGGGGAACATATTCGACAGCACATCTGATAAGGGGTTAATAACTAAAATTTGTAAAGAACTTTTAAAACTCAACAACAGGAAGACAAACAATCCAATCAAAAAATGGGCAAAAGAAATGAATAGAAATTTCTCCAAAGAGGACATACAGATGGCCAATAAGCATATGAAAAAATGTTCAACATCACTAACCATTAGAGAAATGCAAATTAAAACCACAATGAGATATCACCTCACACCAGTCAGAATGGCACTCATCAGCAAAACAACACAGAATAAGTGCTAGCAAGGATGTGGAGAAAAGAGAACCCTTCTGCACTGCTGGTGGGAATGCAGACTGGCGCAGCCACTGTGGAAAACAGTTTGGAGATTCCTCAGAAAATTAAAAATCGAACTGCCTTTTGACCCAGCTATCCCACTTTTAGGAATATACCCTAAGAACACCATAGCACTGTTCGAAAAGAAGAAATGCGCCCCCATGTTCGTGGCAGCATTGTTCACAATAGCGAAGATCTGGAACCAGCCCAAGTGTCCGTCAGAAGACGAGTGGATTAAAAAGCTTTGGTACATATATACTATGGAATACTACTCAGCCATAAGAAACGATGACATCGGATCATTTATAACAAAATGGATGTACCTTGATAACATTATACGGAGTGAAATAAGTAAATCAGAAAAAAAGAAAAACTGAGAACAGCATGATTACATACATAGGTGGGACATAAAAGTGAGAATATGAGACATGGACAAGAGAGTGGTGGTTATGGGATGGGGGGAGGGAGGGAAGAGTGGGATAGGGAGGAGGGGAGGGACACAGGGAAAACCAGATAGAAGGTGACAGAGGACAATTTGACTTTTGGTGATGGGTATGCAACACAATTGAATGATAAGATAACCTGGAGATGTTTTCATTGTACATATATACCCTGATTTATTGGTGTCACCCCATTAGAATTAATAATAATAAAATATATATAATAATAATAATAATAATAATAATAAATTAAACTGGGAAACAAAAAAAAAATGGGCAAAAGAAATGAATAGAAATTTCTCCAAAGAGGACATACAGATGGCCAATAGGCATATGAAAAAATGTTCAACATCACTAATCATTAGAGAAATGCAAATTAAAACCACAATGAGATATCAGCTCACACCAGTCAGAATGGCACTCATCAGCAAAACAACACAGAATAAGTGCTGGCGAGGATGTGGAGAAAAGGGAACCCTTTTGCACTGCTGGTGGGAAAACAGACTGGTGCAGCCACTGTGGAAAACAGTTTGGAGATTCCTCAAAAAATTAAAAATCGAACTGCCTTTTGATCCAGCTATCCCACTTTTAGGAATATACCCTAAGACCACCATAGCACTGTTCGAAAAGAAGAAATGCGCCCCCATGTTCGTGGCAGCATTGTTCACAATAGCGAAGATCTGGAAACAGCCCAAGTGTCCGTCAGAAGACGAGTGGATTAAAAAGTTTTGGTACATATATACTATGGAATACTACTCAGCCATAAGAAATGATGACATCAGATCATTTATAACAAAATGGATGTACCTTGATAACATTATACGGAGTGAAATAAGTAAATCAGAAAAAAAGAAAAACTGAGAACAGCATGATTTCATACATAGATGGGACATAAAAGTGAGTCTATGAGACATGGACAAGAGAGTGGTGGTTACAGGGTGGGGGGTGGGAGGGAACGGTTGGATAGGGAGGAGGGGAGAGGCACAGGGAAAACCAGATAGAAGGTGACAGAGGACAATTTGACTTTGGGTGACGGGTATGCAACACAATTGAATGATAAGACAACCTGGAGATGT
This sequence comes from Rhynchonycteris naso, assembly GCA_037038555.1. NCBI lineage: Eukaryota > Metazoa > Chordata > Mammalia > Chiroptera > Emballonuridae > Rhynchonycteris > Rhynchonycteris naso. Next base: position 133,450,903 of record CM072999.1, on the reverse strand, counting down.
TTTCATTGTACATATGTACCTTGATTTATTGGTGTCACCCCTTTAAAATTAATAATAATAATTAAAAGAAAACTGACATTGGCTGACCTGTGGTGGCGCAGTGGATAAAGCGTCGACCTGGGAACACTGAAGTCGCCAGTTCAAGACCCTGCACTGGTCTGGTCAAGGCACATATGGGAGTTGATGCTTCCAGCTCCTCCCCCCTTTCTCTCTTTCTCTCTCTCTCTCTCTCACTCTGTGTCTCCTCTCTAAAATGAATAAAATAAAGTTTTCAAAACTGACATTGAACTCCCTCTCTTCTTACGGCTGTCTGCCTCAGAGAGGGTCTGGAAAACGCACCTGATGGACACAAACAGATCAAATGTACGCACTGTCCAATCGCTTTATTACAGCAACCAGACCTAACAAAGTCGGCATGGGCAGAGAGAAAATACCTTCAGGTTTGTGGGCTGGAACTGCCAGCATGCCCCACGCACACGCTGACCAGTGGAGGGGATGACTGACCCAGCCCAGCCCTGGCGGTCGCTGCCACAAAAGGACCAAACACTCGCCCACAAGCCTCTTCACATTTTAACCCCTCACGTTCAATGGCATATAATTTTCATCGCCCTTTTTTTCCCTTTTTAGTGCTATGTAAAATAATAATGAATTTTATAACCAACGGCTTTTAAGATTGATTTAATGAAGTAGTGTACAATATTTTGTGCAATCAGTCCTTCTCACAAGTTCCCAAACTGACTTATTTTATTGAACTCCACCCTCAACAGCAGCAGTGCTCAATGGCAGCTTGGTAGAGACCTGAAACATCCCGAAAGTCACCGAGCCCACAGCCTCCCGTTTCTGGGCGGCAGCTGGCAGAGACGCCCACTTTGAACAAGCTGGTCCTCTGGGAAAGGTTTGGTAGCGGCCTCTTCACCCCACACGGCAATGTCCGACCTGTCCCCTGCCCAGCATGCCCTTAAGGACCAGAGATCTCAAAGGTGTGTGTCTGTGCACGTGGTCCACCGGCACCATCGCTCCGAGTCTGTACTTCATTCACCAGGAGTTTAACCAGCATACTTTTCTTCCACCAAGCTGATGGCTTGGACATATTTGGCCTGTCACTTAAAGAGGATGTGGGCAATAACTGGGGGTAAAATGAGGGGTCCCAGGAACTTGGAAGGGTCAGCACGTCTGGGGAGGCTGAAGAATAAAATCCACATGGACAGGCGTGACAGAGCATGGCCTAGACCCCAGCATAGCTGGCACTCAGGAGGCTCGGGCAGGGCATTGCCCAGGGACCTGGCGTAGCCCGATGCCTACTGTGCAGGCAGTACGCTGAGCCGTGCATGAGTCAGCAAGCACTCAAGCCTCCTGGCTCTGCCCCATGCTTCCAAACGAGGCCTGGCAAGCCCTCAGTAAATATTAGCTGTCGCCCACACACTGGCATCCCAATTCAAGCAAGCGGGAATACCAGAGGCCTCTCCAGATCCTGTAGGGTAACCAATGCAGGCAGGAGAACAATGCTGACTACCCACACCTCTCCGGTCCATAGCAGCATGGCACTCCGCATCCCTGACATTCCGAGTGCCCTTGTCTCATCTGACTCGCAAATGGTGTGCCCTGGGGAGATGGGAAGCCGTGAGGCTGATGCAGCAGGGTCAGAGGCACAGAAGGCAGGAAAACGCTAGCTGTGAAATCTGAGCCATGCCCGCTCCACCAGTACTCAGAGAATTCCCCCTGTGCACTACATTTCAGTACTTCTGTTGGAATTTTTGTTTAACCGAAGATTTCCACAGCAGAAAGGATTCGATGCCCCTGGTCTGGCTCTAACACCGCAATCGGAGGAAAGATACAATCTCCTAATTGTATTTGTTTCTGAGGTTGCCTTAACAAAGTACCTCAAAGTAGCTGGCATAAAACAACAGAAAGTTATTGTCCCCCAGTCCTAGGGGCGAAAAATCCAAAACCAAAGTGTTATGAGGACCATGGTCTCGCAGAGATTCTAAAACAGAACTCTTCCTGGCCTCCTCCGAGCTTCTGCTGGTTGCCCATAACCCGAGGTGTCCCTTGGCTGTGGCAACATTACTCCAACCTCCACTCCACCTGTACAAGGCTACCTTCTCTCTGTGTGCCTCCTTATGAGGACATCAGTCATATGTGATTGTGGACCCACTCAATGCCAGCATGACCTCATCTTAACCACATCTACAAAGACCCCTACATGAAGTCACTTCCTGAGGCTCTGGGTGGACAAAGTTTGAGGAGATGGGGTACATGATTCCAATACAATACACAATTTTTAAAGTTTTTTATTGAAGTATAGTTGGCATACAATATTATACTAGTTTCAGGCATACAAGAAAGTGATTTGATGTTTTTATACCTTACAATGAGATCATCCCACCAACTCTAATATAATCATCTGTCACCGTGCCAGCTGATCACAATATTAATGACTAAATCCTCTGTCCCCTCTCACCCACCTCCCCCATACCCTTCTGGTAACCATCCCTTTGGTCTCAGTTTCCGTGAGTTTTAGTTTTGTTCATTTTCTTAGATTCCACATATACATGAGACTATACAGTGCACTTTACAGTGATTAAAAGCATTTCTAACGTGATTAACTGCTCCTGAAAGTTCTATGTTGACCTGCATCACATATTCAAAGACAAAATAGTCTCAGCTGACAAAGGTTTCTAACATCTCAGTTTTAAATGAAACAAACCTGCCTTGCTCCTCCATCGAATAGTGACATCTCTCAGGAGCCCCCACAGGTGGCCTGGGGGTCCCAGAAGTGTGAGGGCCGTGCCATGAAGTCTGCACACACACACTGTATGAGGACGGAGGGGTCCCTCACACTAGATACTTTTAACACATTGTTTTACTAATGAATACTGCTGCGGTTAACCAAAAATAAATGCATTTAAAGGCATTACTAAATTGACAACAGCTTCTTGCCATTGTGTATATGTCTTCAGCCGAAAGAAATAAAAACTATTACCCTAGGCCTTTCCAAGGGGAATCGAAGTAAGTTAACAGGAGGCATCGATCCGTTTCAACCCAGCAAGTTAGCAAGAGCACATACAGGGTGAGGACCGGCACGGGCTGCCCGTCAACAGGCGTGCACGCCCACAGCACGGTGCACACAGGAGAAGCAAATTGGGAAGTGTACAGCAACACCCTTAAAGGCACACTTTTTTTTTTTAAGCCAGGAATTTCACTTCTAGAAATATATCATCTGGTGAAAAAATGTGCCTTGTAACTTCACTCAAGAACATCCACCTCAAAGTTGTCTGCTGGGAAAGAAACACTATAAGAGATTGACTAAATTACACAGCCTCCCTAGAGGGGACAGTGCTCAGCCAGAGGGGTATGGTGTCCACAGAGGTAAAAGTGGAGAACAAGATCACGAGGGCCTTCAGCTGTCCGCATGGCTTGCTCCCTCCCCTCCTTCTGGCATGCCTTCATACGTCCCCATCTCACTGGGGACTTCAGCCATGCTCCAGGATTCCATCCGTGCCCTATACCTACCTACCTACACACACACACACACACACAAACATGAAGTATGCCCCTTCCCTGTTTTTATCCTCAGCACATGTCACCATCCAACACTATACAACCTACTTACTGGTTAAGTAACTGAGTCCTTCTTTAACGCTTAAGAGTAGCCCTATCTGGTGTATCACATGGCATAAAATGCATGACTTCTTTTATCTGTATATCAAGAAGCATTACAAGCAAAAGGAAAACCTTCAAGTGTGCTACCTGTACTTCGAATTATCCTGCCACCTGGTAAATTAATTAACTGGGATGATGGGGACAGAGCCAGGAGCGCTCACGATAACGTGGAAGGGATTAAGGTAACTCCTGACATACTGGATCACTGGCCTCAGGACAAGAGCCATCACCCTCGGGCACTAAGCTGAAGGTCTTCTGGGAGTTAGCTGCAGCCTCCTGCCCGCTGCCCCTTCCCCATCTCACTCCGCAGAGCTGCCAGTCCGACTGTGGAAGAGAACCACCCTTCAGGTCCAGGGTTCCCCAACAGAACTGGGGGGACGAGCCTCTAGACACCGGAAGGAGCTCACCACAGGCCCCAGCACTTGGACAGGAAAGCCCACAGAAGGGGGGGTTAGCACCTGAGCCCCGCGCAGTGACCACCCAGAAGGCACCCCTCCGCGGTTGCTAGGGACATGGTCTCAGCCTAGGAGGGGGCTCTCTCAGCCTGCCCCAGTAATCCCCTCAGGAGGGGGGCTCTAGCGTCCTCCACTTAGGAATCGTGGGTGGGGCAGAAGACCAAGGCGTTTCTATTTCTCTAAATTACAAAGTTATACAAAGACGCAAGGTGACTCCTGCTCTTGGAATAAGGAAGAACTCGAGGGCGCTGCAGAGCGGTGCCCTTTCAGGACCCGCAGGCGGAGACCACTCAGGGGCACCTGTCCCGGCAGGTGCAGCTCATTCAGGTGAAGGGGTCCCCGCGGGGCGCTGCTTGGGGGCTGGGGGATAGGGGGAGGCTTACCACGCTCGCGTCCCCACAATGTTCACTAACTGACCTAACGGAAGGAGAAGGGAGGTTTCCTGGGAGCCGCTCTCCTTGGGCCAAAACTTGGGAGGCGACCCCACGCTTCCAAGTTCAAGACACTGCCTCCACCGTTTCCCCAGATCTTCCCCGCGGGAACGGGCCGGACCAGGAGCAAGGCCCCGGCTGGGCGGACGCAGCAGGAGACGGTCACCTGAACCCGCCGCTTCAGCTCCCAGGGGCCTCGCTCACGCCCCCGCGTGACAGGCTCAGCGCCTGCGCGCCCGGCCAGTGCAGCCCAGCCACCGGCCGCCGCGGTCGCCATGGAGACCCGGCCGGGAAGCGTGGGAGCGGGGGTGGGGTGGTGTAGTGTAGGGGGAGCCGGAAGCACCACCCGCGCCTTGCCCACTCGAGGTCGGCAAGCCGCCTTTCTGCCCGCTCCCGGGAGCTTCCAGAAACTTCGAGCGCACACAGTTGATAGCAACCGTGTTGCAATCGTGGCGGCCTCGTTCCTTCTTCCCCACACGGTGGCCCTGGGTTCGTTCGCGCCACTTTCTCTCTTTTAGGGGGAAGAAAAGTAAAATGGAAAGGCTACATCACGTGTCCTTCAAGGAAAGGCAGAGCCACAATCATACCGGAGACTTTCTCAATTTACCGCCGTCCCCGGGAGAGGGTCGCACGGACACGCACGTCGCACCTGCTAACGACTCTCCCAACTGGGACTACTAGGTACTTGCCTCCAATGGAGGTGCGAAGCCGACCCAAACCCGCTAACAGCTGCGCATGCGTGGGCTGTCCACGCGGGGTTGTCCGCAAGACGGCGAGAGGCTCGCGTGCGCTCTGGCCGCCTTGCACTGTGGGAGATGTAGTCCTTGCGCCTTCCCCGCTGCGACAACTTAGCGAGGCATGAAGGCCTCGGACTACGATTCCCAGAATTCATAGCGGTTTCCCAGGGTCCTTCGCAAAGGCATATCGGGGAGAGTGTGAACGGCAGCCTAGAAGGTAATTAGAGCGCTTTAATTCAAGTAAAGAGAAGACCCGAGAGCAAGGAGGCGCTCGGAGATACGTTATTTTATCGAGCGCGCCGTGCAGCTTGACCAGCGTGGATGCGTGCGCTTCAGCGCGCGTCCGGTGGGGCGCGGAGGGGCCCGTGAGGCTCGGCTGGCCGCGGTCGACCTTGGTCCGGAGCCGGGCGGCCGTCTGCGCGCGCGATGTGTTCTCTTCTACGAGCCGTGCAGTACGCGGAAAAGCTGCACCGCTCCTCTGGGAAGCGCCTGGTGCCGCCGCCCTTCGTCCCACGCGGAGCGGGCGTGAAGACAGAGCCCGCTGGCAGGTGGAGGCTGCCCGAGCAGAGAACGGCGCGACCTGGAGGGCTCCTGGGTGGCAGCGCGAGGACGCTCTGGACGCAGGCACAGGGCCCCCAGCGAGCTCAGGAAGACAGCCCCAAGCAGGTGTCCGTGCACCGCCAGAGGGGAGAGCCCTCCATCTCCACCTCCCAGAAAGGTAAGCGGGAGTGCGCCCGTAGGGACCGGCCTGGGAACAGCAGCGGCCCCCTCAGTGCAGGCTTGGCGCTCGAGATGGGAAGACTGGTCACACTTATTCCCGGGCGGAGCCGCGAAACTCGGGGTAACTTGCAGGCTTACTGTCCTCTTCCTCTAGTCCAGCGGTGCCCACACTTTTTCAGCTTGCCAGCTACTTATAAGATGACCAAGTCAAAATGATCTACCTACAATAAAAATGCAAAACATAAATTTATTCCTTCTATATTATCATTATTTAAGTTACTATTATTACTGTTTAATATTGCATATTCTTCTTTCACCTTTCTCCTCAGCTCTCTTTTTGGAGGAAAGTCAATGTCATAGTTTTTATGAACAGTCCAAAACCGCTCCACATTTCCCTTCTTTGGAATAGCAATGGCACACAGACAGATGAGGCAAACGCACTTAGAATATGGCATAGTGAAAAAAATCCCCTCCCACTCTGTATGAAAACGGTAGGTTTTAGGCTTCTTACTCGGACCAGCTACGGCACTCATTTTTATACCCTTTGTTGTATTTAGTTTAAATAAATTGAGGGCTAACGATGCAGCAGTGTAACTGAACAAGTTAGCGCGGTTTAAGGCACATGCGTAGGGTGTCAAAAGTTCAGACGTCAGATTGGCTACTCTGTATGCCAATCAAAAAACAAATGTCTTTTTAGTGTTATGCGATCTACCCACACTTCCTTCACAATCCACGTATTGAGCACCCCTGCTCTTCTAGTCGGACTCAGATCTGAAAGTGGATCTTGATAGAACTTTGTTGCATTTGTCTAGACAGTTTTTCCCAACTTTTGTTAGTTCTGGCGTGCAGAGGGTTATATAAAACTTACCCACTGTTTAATATTTGAAAAAGTACAAGTTGCCCTGATGTTATTTTATCTGTTGGACTCTTCCATTCAACCTTGCAAACGTTAATGGCCCAGTGTAGCAGGCGTACTTTCCCAAGTTCACACAGCTGGAAATGAAACGCAGATTCCCCAGATCTCGGTTTTCTAGCATCCAGCCCAGTGCTCTTTAGGACAACCACTCGCAAGGATTTCATGGGCTTCCTTTATGTCTTTGCTTATCCCTTGGTCAGTTGCTGATAGGTGTGCCAGAGAAATCCTAAACTCAGACAGTTTACAACTTAATTAGGGGGAAAATAGAGTGTGACACAAAGGGTGGGGAAAAGATTAGTTGTGCCACAGAGAAAGAGAAGAGGGGAGCATATGATAAAGAGGAATTGCCTAGAACTGTCTTTGGCTGGGGATGGGGTGCCCTGCATGCAATGCCCCCCCCCGCCCACATTGTACTAAAAAGTTTTGCTGGTGTGGCTGACCATCCCTGCATCCGTGTGCGGCTTATCCCTCACACTAGGGAGTACCACGTGTCTTACCGAGCCTCCAGACACACCTGCCACTGGTACTGTCGGCTCTAAGATGATGGCATAGAGTGGACAAATGAGATATTCTACACAACATCTGGAGCAGTGTTGTCTAAACAAAACTTTGTGCAGTGATGGAAACGTTCTCTATGTCTGCTGACCCAGGGTGCTACCCACTAGCCAGCCACCTGTGACTGTTGAGCACTTGAAATATTGCTAGTATGAAGGAATTCAGTTCTTATTTAACTTAAAGTTAGGTTAGTTTTAAACTTAAATAGCCATGTGTAGTATATTGTTCCTGTATAGGACATTTCAGGTCCAGAATGTCCAGGTCACTTAAAACTATTTTAAAACAGGGTGGAGGCTTCACACATCCTGAGCAAGGTAATACATACACACCGTTGTTGTCTGTTTTGTGTTACTACAAACTAGTACAGTTGTTCCTTGCCTAGAGGTAGAAAACAATGCCTTCTCCACATTAATGGCCTCATACCATGAGACTGCTAATGTAGTCCCGTAAGTTACCATCTCTGTCAGGGCTTCTACTTAGGTGAGTTTACAGGGGACCATAGACATCTTCTAGGGTCTGTGGTTTTTGTAAGAGTAAGACGGGTGAATGACATGGGAATAGGATGGGGACTACCACCCTTGTGTCTAGATCTCTAAGACAAGCTCTGCCGTCCCCACTTAGCTGTGATTTGGTTTAGATGTGTTGTTTATTTGGTTCTGATTCACAGGGACATTTAAGAACAGGTTCTCCAGGACAGAGACAGGCCCAGTCCTAGGTCCTGAGTCCACACTTCACTTAGAAATACTGAAGGCTCCTGCTTGTGTCCAGCACGCGTGTGACTGTGCTCTCTCTACTCTTTACAGTTAAAGACGCTGGAAGAGATTTTACCTATTTTATAGTGGTGCTTATTGGAATCACCGTGACAGGTCGAGAACAGCAAGTATAAGACCCCTGAATGTCTGTTTCACTTACTGTTCATCTCACCCTTGCTTGGCTTCATCTTCTTTCTCTGTGACTTCCAGGTGGCTTATTTTACACAGTTTTCAAAGAACTTTTTTCTTCATCCAGCCCTAGTAAGATATATGGGAAAGCCTTAGAAAAATGCAGATCTCATCCCGAGGTGAGTCCTCAAGACAGAGTTCCATACCTCTGGTAATAGGGAGAAAATGTTGGAGGGCAGAGCAGAGTGGGCAGCATTCCCACGCCAGTTGTGTGAGTTGCGAAATTTATATAATAATAGGTAATGTTTGAGTTATTTATGTTGTGATCTCTTTGTTCTGTGCTTAAAATGCCTTAATTTTCATTCTAGGTATATAAGAGAAAGGCGTTTTACTAGTTATCACCGATAATACATGCTCCAAATGTACCAGAGACCTAGGCTGCTACACAGTTCTTAAGTAGCTCTCATGTTACACATTATTCCTTTTTGTAAGAATGTTACTATGTGCTGTGCCTAGTCTATAAAAAAAGATCCCATTATCACAACGGTTTTTCTTATTGAGGGCAATAAATGAGCCCAGGGTTGTGCTCAGCATTTCAGTGAATCGTCCTTATCAAATCTCAGAAGAAATATTATGTCAGGTTCTGCTAGGATCCCCTTTGCAGAACCGAAAACTGACACTCATAGAGGTGACAATAACTGAGTAGTGGCATAATTAAATGTTACGGTGCATCTCTGAGGAGGTGGAGAGTCACCATGTTATTCACAAACTCAGCCTTTCCTGGGTCGTCAGCCTTTTGAGCAAAACAAAATGCACAGGATAAATGGGGATAGTATAAAAGTCGTGACTTGATTTGCTGTGTGCAAAAGCTCTATATATAATAACTGAGCTTCAGCATTCAATTCTGTCAACATTTAGAAAGGTCCTGTTCTCTGCCGGGCACTGCCTGGTTGAAAGTGGATAACACTCCCATTCTGTACTTACGTGTTTATGAAGTAAGCCTTGTGAATAGTTGTTGCGTTTGTTCAGCACCACCGTTCTTACATTTCTTGCCTTTTATCCCTTTTTATTTATGCATAAAAAATGTGGTCCTTTCAATGCCTAACACTAAACAAGAAAAGTTGTATAGACTTGAGGCAGGATTTATTTCAGTTTGATGTTTCTTGTTGGGTTTTCCTGGAAAGGTTCCAAACAAAGTGTGAGCATTTTAAATTCAATAAAAATTACATTTCCATTTCGCTGTGAGTTTTCCCATTAGAAATAATTGATTCACACATATAGATCTGGTTTGTTTGAAATAGGTCGTTATTACTTTTTTTTCTTCACTGTGTTCAATGACTTAAAAACTTGCTTCATCTCATAGCTTTTAGTATTAGACCCCATCAGATAAATTCGCTAAAAATGTTCAGGCATTTAAATATCTGAACACTGTTCCGTTGTGCTTGTTTTTTGTGAGTAGTGGGAACGTCTTCGCTTCACCCCACTGTTCTGGAACTACAAGAAGCCCCATAAAGTTACCTGGATCAGTCTCTGTCCAGGAGATAGATTTATTTAAGTTATGGGATGACTCTTGCATAATAACTTCTTTTTCATTATTGGAGCTGTCATTTTGAAAGGGTCCCAGGCTTACTGACTCTTTTTTCCTAAAATAAATCTCTTGGTGCCTTGGCAGGCTAGCCCAGTTGGTTCGAGTGTCATCCCGATATGACAAGGTTGCCAGTTTGTTCCCCCGTCAGGACATATACAAGATTCAACCAGTGAATGCACAAATAAGTGGGACAACAAATAGATGTTTCCCTCTCTCTCCCTCTCCCCCTTCCTCTCTGTCTCTAAAAAGAAATAAAAATTTAAAAAAATAAAAAACAATAAATCACTTGGTTTGTCAGAATACTTCCCTAAAAAACTTGAAAATGCACTAACTACAGCGTGGCCTTTGTCCTGCAGGTCATCAGCGTCTTCGGGGAGCCCCTGAAAGGCTACGGGGAGATGACCAGACGTGGGCGCAGGCAGCATGTCAGGTAGCACGTGACTGGCACTTGGGGGCTGGAGGGTCGTTTCTAAAGGAAAGGAATTGAGGCCTGTGCTCTTAAATTTTCTTGACAGCTTCATTGAGTATGTGAGAGATGGGCTGAAACACATGCGAATCAAGTTCTACATCGAGGGCTCGGAACCCGGGAAGCAGGGGACGGTGCACGTGGAAGTGAAGGAGGTGTGGGGTGGGGGGGGGGCAGGGCGGGGCGCGCGTGGCCCCCAGGGCTCCGGACAGGACCGGATGGGACACAGGACAGCACAAGGCACGCACGGCTCCCAGGGCACGGGATGGGATGGGACACAGGACAGGACGGGGCGTGCACGGCCCCGGGGCGCATGTGGCCCCCAGGGCCCCGGACAGGACGGGATGGGGTGCACATGGCCCCCAGGGCGCTGCACGGGATGGGGCGGGGCCCCTAGGGCGCTGGACAGAACCTGAAGCACCAGGAAGAGAAGTGACACCAAAACGGCTCTTTCTTCCTCCAGAACCCGGAGAATGGCGAATATGAATTCCGATATATATTTGTGGAGCTGGAAGTGTTTCCTAGGAGAACTATCATCATTGAAGATAACCGATACTGAGACCGGGGACCCGGTACGCGTGCGTGTCCTGGTGGATGCTGAGCGCAGACTGCGCCCCGCCCAGCGTGCACCCCGTGGCCCTTTCTGAACCAGACTGGAAAGACTGGATGGAGCTCATAAAAGCCACCGTCCCCACTAGTCGGGGCATTTAGACAAGCTGAATTAGAGATTTTCTTAAGTAAAGTAATCATGGAATAGAGCATATCTTAGGTGATTGCGGGCAGTATATCCGCCCTCGACATCTTTCATAGGAAATTTTTGTTAGGAATTTTACACTATGTAAATAAGGAAATAGAGTTCAGTACTTTGTGCTTTTTTTATGTTAGCTGGCTATATGAAATCTGCGGAGTAAAATGAACGTGTCAGAAGCAGCTTCCTTCATACTTTGATGTCTGACTCAAGACGTGAATATTTGAGAACTGTAGGGACCAGACGTTAGTGTGTCTCCTGTGCCCCCTCCGTGAATCGCGGGCATTGGGGCAGTGGGGAAGTGAATGCTCAGGGCAGGGGGACTTGCGGGGATCTCACCAGGTGTGTGGGCCTGCGCAGGTACGTCAGCCTCTCCCAGCCTCGCTGGAGCGGCTTGTTAGGACGACCTGTGAGGTGACAGGTGCACATGCCTGGAAGGTCCCCACGAAGAAAGCCAGCTGTGGGAACCTGCAGAGACCCGCACCGCAGGAGCATGGAGATGAGTGACAGTCATTCAGGTGTGCATGAAAGCCCATGGCTGTGGACACCCAGTTTTACCTGAAGGAGTTACAGGTTGTTTGGAGAAAAGTGACCTTAACTTAAGAGTGTGACCACCCATCTGTGTAAAGGTCTATGTGTTCCAGGTCAGCTCTGTAAATGCCTTTACCTGTGGTGGCTTCATTTGTATGGTACCCATGTGAAGTATGTTTTTTCTGCCCCTCAGAAGACACAGGAATTCCTGATGGGGTCTGAAAACTAGGATATTTGGAATAGACCCCAAGGCAGGCAATCGCCAGTGTTTAGTCTGCCTCCCCCTTAACTTAGTTTATACTTTTAACTGTTTCAAATGTTTTTAAATTTTAATTATGACAAATCGCGAACATTTATGAAGTTCAGAAAGTTATCACAGCAGACTCCCTTGTCCCCTGGTGGGCTGTTCAGGACATTGTGTGTTTGGCTAGTCAACACTCAGCTACTTGGAGTTTTCTCAGTTATGAAGTCAGGCGCTCACACACTGCTTCCTCACCAAGCCTGGTGGGGAAGATACAGTTTTATTGGGTATGAATTCTCCTTCCCTGGATGGCATTTTCAAAAGCCTCCTACAGCATTCCATAAAATTCCACATAAAAATTGGGGCCATGGGGCATTTTTTTTTTATGGTCCCTAATTATCAACAGGGCATTCACAGTGCTGTAAACAACACAAGAAGAGACAGCCACACCTCTCAGAGCCCCATGCCACACTTGGCAGAGCCGACAGCTTACCAGAGAGTATCTCTGGTCCTCACAGGCTGGCCAGGGGCTTCCGTTTCACCAGTGAGAATGTGGGGAACCAGGAGCAGGATCTCTCACTCAGGCATTCAGTCTCTTGGCGCCTTTTAATGCCTCCTGGGTCCACCCGATGAGAAACAAGCTGCTCCCATGAGAGGACTAGAGCCAACCCCTTCTAATTCCACTTCCGTTCGTTCCCCACACACATGCCTCCCAGGGTATAGATGCCACAGATACAGGCATAGTGTAAACAATAGGCCAGTAGAACGGATGGCAGAGACCGAGTGAGGGAGAACCACTGAGGAAATGTGCTCCTTCCTGTTTGGTGTGGTTGTCACGAAGCTGGCGAGCATCATGCTCATCACCAGAGAGTCATCAGGACACAGACATAAGTCATAGCAAGTGACGCAGCCCAGGCTGAACCCAGAGCATGCGTCCTCAGCTGGGCTGGTTCAAGGCTGAACCAGATAACAGGGTGAGCTCATCCTCTCGGGACCCTCATCTCAATGTCACCACGTCATCAGTCTTGCAAGATGATACCCACAGGTCTGGGGGTGGGAAGGTGGGCATATCTTAGCACCCATCCTTCAGGAGAAAACCAGTAGTGTCTACTAGGCAGTGACTGGCTCAAGGTCGTCCACTTGGTATGAACTTGGAACCAGGGATTTGACCCCAGGCTTATCTGATACTCCAATCCTAGGAGTGTAACCATTGTCGATGGAGTGTTTCACCTTGACCTGTCCACAGGTCAGTTTCCTCGTCTCTCAAAGGAGGACATTGTGATAACCACATCATCTTCAGGGTTTCCTGTGTGTGTGGGCTTTGTCTCTAAGGAGGCTGTCCTCTTACTGGGGACAGAACCTTAGCAGGGATTCAGTAAGCACACACCCGTGAGATCGCCACGGCTCTTGAGATGCTGCCCGGAGGGGGTGAGGGGGGGTGGCGAACTGCAACAGCAATTTACCCGGAACTCCAACGTGATGTCTGTGCCCCTGCATGGCTCTGCCTCTCTGGGGTCTGCTCCTGTGTGGTCACGGGGCATCTTGGTGATTTAATAGAACCGCACACAGGAGGTAACTTTCTGAAGGATGTTTAACTTGCCCCACAGGTAAATGATGGGACTGAACCTGGTAAGAGCAAAGAAAGTTGCCGGGAACACAGCTTTGCTGGGCTCTCGTGTGTCGGAAGGGAAGTAGGAAGCTAAGGGTGAGACAAGGCTTCCAAGTCACCGCCCCACCAACTCCCCCCACCCCCCGCTGAGCTGCCCCCTGCTCCAGGCTGCAGAAAAGCCATTCAGAGCTAAGTGCCAGAAAGTAAGAGTCCACTGGGTTGTAACTAATAAAGTCCTGAAAAGGAAAAATCTCGCCTTTCACGGTGCTTTTTCCGCCCCCAGACAACCAGACTTTATTAAGTAATTAATACCAGTAATTAAAACTACAGGTATTAATTACTCCACAGGGATGGTGTGCCATCTGTCACAGGGCAGATCAGATGTTGGGAGCCTTGGTTAGAAATGACCATAGATATTCGGGGGCCCACAATGACCACGGTCACCCACCTGCTCAAGGTTTGCACTACAGTGGATGTCCTGAGGCCCAAACAATAATTCAGCTCTTCGTTCAACTTAGCGCCTTTTACAGATGTCACCACAGAGTCCTCCTGACATGACAGCCAGAGGGAAAGCTCGCTGGGACTTATCTCTTCACCTGCAATGGATGTTAGAAACACCCTTTGGCTCTCTGGAAATTACAACATTATGAAGTCATATTCACAGAAACCAAACAGCACATAACAGTTCACAGGAGACCTGCCTTCAGATCTGAGTGTATATGCAGAACGAGAAGTCAGATTGGGTTGTTTAATGTGTTTAAAGGGTTTAGCTTTATTAGATTCTGCCATTGGGTCAAAATAATTTACATAGCAAAAAAGGAAATGCTTAGCTCAGAAGCCTTTTTAATGCTCCTGTCCAATATCTTGTTTGAAATTATATTGAGCAGAACCATGGAAAATGTATTCAAGCTATTTTATATGCTTGCTGTAAAAACCTTGTTGTAGAGTTCAACTGTGTGTTAAAAACTGTGATCTAGAGTTATCACTGAAAAGAAGACATGATTTCTTTATGCTGTGAAGTCTATCTGTACCCACTGCACTCTGCATATAACACTTTCATGATTACTGTCTTCTCCCCCTACCCTCGCCTGTTATTATGGTGTTAGTTAGAGGAGTCCTGCTTCATCCTGCCCTGTGATTGTTTTCACATGAGAGAGGACATCAGCTGCCCAAGCTCAGATGCACCAGGAAATGCACTGTGAGAGGTGAGATTCCCGTCTCACTGGGGCAGCTGAGATCCTATCTAACTCTCCCGCTCAGTGTGCTGAAGGAGGAGCCCATGAGCTCCAAGGCATCAGCTCGCACCCATTGATGGCTTCTATTTGATCCCTGACTGGGGCTTGAACCAACTACCCTGGATTGAGCCAGCAACCCCAGGATAGAGCTGGTGACCTCAGGATTGAGCCGGCAATCCTGGGACAGTGACCTCAACACTCCGGGACAACACTCTTATCTGCTGCACCACCAGCCAGGGCTTTTGAGAAATCATACAGTACAGTAAAAATCAAAACAGAAATTATTACATTGATTGTGGTCATGTCATCAGGAAGGGGCACAGCTCCAGAGCTAGATAAGCCCAGGAATGAAACCCTTGTTCTGCCCCTGACTTGGCTGAGTGACGTAGAGAACTTTACTTAACCTCTCTGAGTCCCAGTGAATCTGAAGGCGACATGGGACCAGGAAGTGTGAGGGTCAGAGGCAAGCACGCATGAGTCTGGCATCCAGACAGCTCACACACAGAATCTGCAATTGCCACTTCTCTCCTTGGTTTGCTCAAATACAACCACTCACATAGACTAAGACTGGACATTTCGGGAATCAATCACAGCCTGTCACCTGAGATCCTGACCCGTTTCAGTTTACCAGGAAATGCTGGAACAGCAAGACCCCTGAAAGGCGTCTGAGGGTTACCCGGCGTGAGGGATGAATCGGTGTTGACCTCATGACTCCGAAGGCTGTGTTGTTGCACAAGGCTCACAGCTTGCTCGGGAGGCCGTAACAAAGCACCACAGACTCAGTAGCTTAAACAACGATTTAATTTCTCATAGGTCTTTTTTTTTTTTTTTTTTTTTACAGAGATAGAGAGCCAGAGAGAGTGACAGACAAGAACAGAGAGAGATGAGAAGCATCAATCATCAGTTTTTCATTGCAACACCTTAGTTGTTCATTGATTGCTTTCTCATGTGCCTTGACTGCGGGCCTTCAGCAGACTGAGTGACCCCTTGCTCGAGCCAGCGACCTTGGGTCCAAGCTGGTGAGCTCTGCTGAAACCAGATGAGCCCGCGCTCAAGCTGGTGACCTCAGGGTCTCAAACCTGGGTCCTCCACATCCCAGTCCAACGCTCTATCCACTGCGCCACCACCTGGTCAGGCCTCATAGGTCTTAAGAAGTTTGAGGTTGAGGTGTCAGCGGGGTTGGTTTCTTCTGAGACCCCTGTCCCTGGCTTCTCCCCGGGTCTTCACATGGTCCCCCTTGTGTGCATCTCTGTCCTCATCCCTTCTCAGACGAGCCCCAGTCCTATTTGATTAGCGCCCATCCATGGGACTTCATATTCACTTAATTACATCTTTCTCTGAGGAGCCTGTCTTCAAACACTGTCACGTTCTAAGGTCCTGGGGCTCAGACCTTCAACATAGAAATGTTGAGGGGATACAATTCAGCACCTAAACTAGGGGAAAGTCTTTGTTTGCAGGAAATGTGCACTCGAGGATTTAAATTCAGCCCTGCCTATTTGGCTCAGTGGTAGAATGTTAGCCCAGAGTGTGGAAGTCCTGGGTTTGATTCCCAGTCAGGGCACACAGGAGAAACAACCATCTGCTTCTCCACCCCTCTCTCTCTCTGTTCTTCTGCAGTCATGGCTCAAATGGTTTGAGCAAGTTGGTAATGGGCACTGAGGATGGCTCCATAGCCTCACCTCAGGTACTGAAATAGTTCAGTTGTTAAGCAATGGAGCAATGGCCCCAGATGGGCAGACAATCACTGTGTAGGGGGTTTGCCAGGTGGATCCCAGTCAGGACACATGCAGGAGTCTGTCTCTGCCTCCCTGCTTCCCTGTGTCTCAAATAATAATAATAATAATAAAGATTTGAAGTCGTGTGACATCCTGCTGGCATCTTATTCTCAGATGATGTAAGAAAAAAAAAGAGTTCTTTGTTCTGCACTTACCTGCAACTTTTCTGTAAGATGGAGATTACTTCTAAAAATAAAATCTACAGGAAAATTAGCCAGTGAGGGACATTTAAAATGTTGCTAGTATGGAGGTGAGTCTCCCAGAATGAACTAGACGATGCCAGGAGCACTTCAAAACCTCACCGCTCACTGCATGCCCCGGGCTCTCTCTTCCTATCTTTTTACCAAGATAAATGTTGCACTAAGCAAAGCATGCTTCCTGTGACCCGTTGACAAATGTTGTCATGAATTGTTAATATTCTGAAAGAAAATGACCCAGCAAGGTATAAAATATTCACAGCCCTCTGTCTGTTCCGCCTCACTGGAGGAACATTCTCGTCGCTACACAAAGGCTCTCCAGCACTTGGGAACAGATGGAAGGGAGGAATAAAAGGACTGAAAAATGTGAAAGGCGGGCATCAGAGCACGGTGCCCAGCAGAGGATGCCATTCTCCTGGGTCAGCAAGCGTCTTCATGTTCTTGAAACAAAGCAAGAACTGGAATTGCCATTTTTAGCACACCTGACGCTGACTGTGACTCCTCTTCATTTTATATAAACCTCCCCTCCATCTCATCACGATGTGTTCTTGCCCGGGAGAGTGCCTGATGGCAGGCTAGGACCGCCACACAGGCGTGGGGCGCTGGCGGGTTCATTCCCTCCCCTCTGCAGGATGGCTGGCTGTTTGTTCCGAAGAGGCCGTATGTGCTTGTCCTTATTAGGACACGTCTGTCCAAAATACCATCACCTTCCTCACTCGCCTCTGTGCTTCCACGGGCGGCCCTTCATTGTGACCCCCGCCCCCGTTCACGTTCTTCGGGACCATCAGACCCAGTCCCGATATCATTCTAATTGAATCATGCTGCCATGAGGTCCCACCATCATATCATCAGCCCTACAGGACGCCATGAGTCCCTTCACCTTGGCAACGCTGCAAGACGAGAGAGCACATCCGTGCTTCATGAACAAACATGCATACAACACGCCCAAGTACACTAACGGCCCGGACTGGTTTAGACCCGTAAAAGTCAAGCAGCCTCAGGACGCTGACCCTGCTCTATGGTGCATTGGATATTAACGTATCCTTCCCGAGCCTCGTTACAAATCCACAGACCTTCAAAATTAATTTTATTTGAGTTCAGGGCACCATTTCCTTTCTGAATGCTGAAAATGTCATCAGATTATCAGGAAGCCCTCTGTGCTGGGTCCTTTGTGCTCACATCACTGAGAACGCCCAACACGGATTATAGCACCTTCCTAGGAGCACTGGTGGGGGTGGGGGAGAATGTTGGAACCTGTCACCTGCCTCTGCCTGGGTACAGGGGAGTTGGGTGAGCCACAGCGATGCCCCCTGCTGCCTGTGTCGGGCCACTTTTCATGACAATCCTGGAGAAAAGCATTTATTTTCATGATCATCATTTTAAATGAAAATTAACTTCAATCTAATTAGATTTGATCAGTTAAAATTGAAACTGGGTGAGTTTAAATAATTAAATATTTTTAATTAAAAAATCGTTTTTCTGTGTCTATATTTCCTCTGAAACATTGACGTTTTAATTCTTTTTTTTTTTTTAGATTTTATTCATTTTAGAGAGAGGAGATAGAGAGAGAAGGGGGAGGAGCAGGAAGCATCAACTTCCATATGTGTCTTGACCAGGCAAGTCCGGGGTTTCGAACTGGCAACCTCAGTGTTTCCAGATCGATGTTTTATCCACTGCACCACCACAAGTCAGGGGACATTTTAATTCTTAAACCTCTTTCTAAAAACATAACCATAACTTCTTCTCCTTAAGAAGCTCCACTTGACTTCTGAATGACTATGTGTTGACAGTTCTATTCATGGAGCCCATCAGCCTTGTGTTGGTGGAATTAAAATCCTCTTAAACCAAAGTGTGGCAGTTTAAGACTCTGGAATATAAGGCAAAAGCCAGTGGGAAGGGAGGGGTCTTTTTGGTGGGCAGGGAGAGTAAGCCCTTCCTAATTTTCTTAAGACCCCCACCTTGGGCTCGGTCATTCTGGTCACCATCACAGAAGGAGGCTCAAGGAACCTCCCTCTAGAGATGCCATTTTGAGGACATCTCGGGCCACCCCACCTCCGTGAGGCCAGTCCCCAAGGTACGTTCTGTCTCACAGAGAGTTAGCAGAGTGGGAGTCTGTCCTCTGGTTTCTGGAAACCCCACATGGCAGGTCCCACTGCTCATGTGCCTCAGGGAAGGGAGACGGCTCTGACGTGGTCACCTCAGCAATGCAGGTGCCCGATGGCTCCTGGGAGTCTTTAGGAAGCTCTTTCTCCACTTGCCTCACTGCTGTCTAGCCCGTCCCTGGACGGAGTTGGGCTTTGATATCTAGAAACACAGGACGAAAACCCGCTCTGGACATGGGACCACCAGCAGCCACAGAGGGGCACGGTGCTCTGTTCTTCCTTCTCTTAGCCACCATTCTCCGACGAAGCACAGATGCGCCCGTCGGGGGAGAGGGTGTCCACACAGGGTGCCTCTCGTCACCCATTATGTCAACTTAGCTTGTTCTGCAAAGCGAAACCCTTGACAGATCTCAGTGACAACTTCTGTACCATGGGATGCTGTGAATGATGTAGGGAGGGTGATGTTGACATCAGAAGGCCTCACAGCATGAAGAGGTAGGGGGTGAAGGGGTGACCCTCCTTCCATCACAGATGTCATCCCAGGTAGCTCTGCTGCTTCCCTTTGTGCGAAACACTCCAGAAGGGTCTGGGGGACTGTCGCTTAGGGTTAGTCTCCCATTTCCTTCAGGAAAGGAAACCTGCCTATTTAAAGCATGACCTATAATGACGTGCATGCCCTGTCGTCTGTCTGTTCTAGATCTTTATGTTTATGTTTTTGAAATTCGTAGGTTCCCTAGAGCCAGATGTTGTTGCTCCCAGAGTGGACAAAAACCACTGTTAAAAATTAGAGATGTGTTGCCTATTCTTATCATGTCACCAGTTCTAAGATGAAATGATGCCTGGCTGTCAGAATAGAAAGTTTAAGATCGGAAAATTAAAAAAAAAAAAAAAAAACCTTGAAAACTACTAGAAAAAATAAATAAATAAAAAGGTCTTGTTGTTGAGCCAATATTTGGAGGTAATAAGGAAATGTCAAATATACAAGCACCAGGTTAAGTTTGCTACCACATCTTCCTCCTCAGCCGCCATAATCGACCAGTTTCACCAACTATTAGAAAAGGGGAAAACAGACAAAAATACATTAAGCTAATTATTTCAGAATGGTGACTCTGAGGTCCTAATTATTTTGATTAATTAATTTTTCAACTGCTCTTTGGGTTCACCAATTCGATTTATATGATTCATATAGACTGATTTTCATGTTCTTACACTGTTCTGGTGGCGGGAAAACCCTCTGGAAAAGGGCCTCGCGGCCTGGGAGTGGTGAGACGCAGGGCGCAGGGTCATGGAGCTGAGCAAGCCGGAGTGACCCATGCCTGTGGTCTCAGATCTCTAAAGACACACACTGCTGGTCATTTAGCTTTTCACAGCTGTATTCTAGAATGAATGGAAGGCTTTATTTCTTAGCATTTCACAAGAAGAAAAGCATCTTAAGACGTGGGATACCAAGAGAAAAAGCAACAGTTGCTCATCGAATGACTAGGTCGGGCAGGGTTCTCTGTATCAAATTCATGTAATAAGCAGGAAACAGAGAGGAGCATTTAGAAAGTGTTTCCTTTTACGGCAGCTTGGACTTGCCTTGGTGGGCACGCAATGGTCTAGGGCGCCCAGATCGGGAGTGGGGACGGGATGGAGATCCGCCCAGCACGCAGCCCTTCTGGTCCAAAGGGGCAGGGCTCGGCACACTGGCCTGTTAGAACAGCATGAGACGGGACAAAGTCCTGTGTGACATGACGAGAACAGAAGCTCTGGTCCAACAACACACCCTTCCTAGGCAGCCAGTCAATCTCCAGGGGCTCTGAGAAGGAGGAGAAATTCAGTCACATGGGACATGAAGAATTCGGGGGAGAGCTTGGCAGCAGGACGGGTTAAAGACAGTGGGGGACTGTCCTGACAAATGAGAGTGATGACTCAGAATTTATCTTCTGGGAAATGGAGGGATTGTCAGCAAAGGACATGCTGATTAGACATATTTTAGGGAGATCACCAGCCCTCAATGTGAGATCTTTACAACCACAAGGTCCCGGCTTCGGGACCTTTAACTGATCTAAAAATGTATCCCTCTTTCCTAAAAAAGCAAGATGTTCAGGCATAAACACAAAAATCTGGAATGCTTGAACTGTCAGGAAGAACACGTTGATGTTAAGCCACGGTTTTGTTTTTTAGTGAATACTTCAATTGCTTCATTTCTTGTTGTAACTATAATGTGTCTTTGTTTCCTGACTTGTATCAGTTTTGCCTGTTGCAAACTGTTTGTAACCCTTGTTGTAACACAGGTTTGCTGTAACCTTATATTAGTGGTGATATATAATTTTCAGCAGTGGTATTCTTGTTCTAGAATTACTTAATAACAAGTCTTTAATAGAGGAATGTGTTCAAGTCCAAATAAGAATGATTCATACTCTAATTGCTAAAGTAGATGTATACAGAATATTCCCCAAAATTTGATGTACATTATCTCTGCTAGGATGCTTATTATTGCAACTTAAAAGTCCCCATCAACATGGCTTAATAAAGGGAACTTCTTGGCTTGCATAAAAGAAAAGCCCAAGGCTGAATCTGGCTTCAGGTAGGGTGGACTCCAGGAGTCTGACCTCAATAGTGACACAGTGTTTTCCTGGTCCCTCCACTCGGACTCCCAAAGGATCAGCTTGGATCCCAGGTCTGGTCTTCTCTGGCCCAAAAGACGTCCACCACAGTACCAGAGATACCTGCCTCCTTGCTTACAGCCCGAGGGGTAAGAGCATCTTCCCCAACCACCAGAGCCTCGTTCTCACCCCACATGCTTAGATCACGAACCCTCCTGAAACACTGTACCCAGGGAAAGCATGGCCCCGAGCGGTTTAGAGAGAGAGATGCTCATTGATTGATCCCTAAACCAATCACTGCATAATGACTGCCCACAACTCGGGCTGGGTTTGGGTCTATGTGAACCCAAATAACATGGTTACTGAGCTGTGGGGAGGGTGCAGTGGGTCTCAGGGAGACAGCCCTAATGTGCCAGTTTCCCCATCCGGTTATTTCCCCACTGACTGGCAGGTGGCAGAGGGATCTATGGGAATCTATCCTGCCTATGTGGGCTACAGCAAAAAAGTCCGAGACCAGGCAAAGCTCCATATGGTGTTTGTGGTGGGCTGATATCCTCCAAATTATGCATGTCCACCTAGAACCTCAGCCTGGGGTCTTATTCGGAAGCCAAGGTGTTGGAGACATAATTGAAGATGAGATAACACTGGGTCAGGGTGGGCCTTACATCAACTATGACTGGGGTCTTATATGATAGAGCAGAGAACACAAAGACACAGAGAGAAATATAGCCACGTGAGGATGGGAGTCAAGGTTGGTGGGACGTTGCTCTGAGCCCAGGAATGCCTGGAATCACCAGAAGCCAGATGAGGCAGGAAAAAATCCACCTCAAAACCTTCAGAGGGACCATGACCCCGCAGGCGCCCCGGCTTCAGACTTCCAGCCTCCGCACCTGTGGGCAAATAGCTATCTGTTGTTTTAAGCTTCCAGGTTGAACAAATATTGAATAAAGAATAATATATAGATTGAATAAACATTTGGAAAATCTCCTTTCCAAAAAAGACTGAGAAATGGCACATAAATATTAACACCATGGCAGTGGCTAAGCCGACTAAGGGTGATGGTAGCATAAAGAACAGAAAATAAAGGTCAAGAAGAAAAGGAGGAGGAGGTAGGTGCCTGACACAGCCAGCTGCCCGAGTTCAGGAAATACCAGCTGCAGTTCCTTCCCAAGGAGAGAGTCTGGTGCCACCTACCTTCCAGTTGTAATAATGTTTTGCTATTATGTCTGTGATGACGTCACCTTCATTTGACTCTTTCTCTATAATATCCATCACCTCCCCATCTCCCGACAGGAAGAAAGAAATCAACATGACAGTATTTAGCACCATTACACATGTTCATCATGGCTGACTCTATTTGGTCTGGTCGAGCCAATATGTAGGACTGTGTCCATGAAACAAGCCATGTTCCACCTGCCAGTGAGATAGCCCGTGACATGCCCTGGGGTTTGGACCACAGATCCATCCATTGTGGTTCTCTGATAAATTTTGAATCATACCCGGTTAGTCTCCCAAAATGAAGACTATGTCTGATGGGTGCTGTCACGCCTCTCTGCACTTTGTGTGCACGTGTGTGCGCGTGTGCGTGTGTTTCCACTTTGTGGCAGATGATACAGGTGCCCAGGCATATGCCCTCGTTCTCACTAATGTTGCATCATCGCCCCATGATTAACTACCAACACCTGTAGGTGTTAGCAAACCGCAGGTGACAGGTTCTGAGCACCACCCCAGCCTCTGTCATTCAGGAACTATCCATTTCTTGCGGCTGCCACAGCAAATGACCACAAACTCAGTGGCTGAGAACAACCCACCTGTATTATTTTACAGTTCTGGGGGTCCCTGGCTCATCGTGGGTCTCACCTGGTTAATTAAAATCAGGGGCCAGCAGGTTGAAGGCAGGTCCTTCCCAGAGGCTCTCGGGAGCGTCTGTTTTCTCGGCCAGTTGGGTTGCAGGCAAATTCAGTTCTTTGCCATTGTGGGACCAGAGGCACTACTTTCTCATTGTCACTTTGGGGCTATTCCCATTCCTGGGTTCCTGGTCCCTTCCTCCACCTTCAAAGCCACCAACAGTGGCCTGAGTCCCTCTCACACTGAATCTCTCTGCCTTCCTGTGTCAGACCCGGCCAGGGGCAAGGCTCCACTTTCAGGGGTCACATGACAAGGTAGGTGATGAACCCTGCCAAGCATCAGTCACCTGGCCCATCTCAGCATCTGGTTTGAAACATAGGTGTGTCAGTTGCCGAGGCCGAGCCTGTAACCCCTCAGCCACCCTGCTTTCCTAACAAGCCCCATTTGGCGCAGAGAGAGATCGGTGCCTAGCCGAGCACACTGGAGACTGAGGGGAGAGAAAAAGTCGGACCTTCTGATCCTGTCTTTACCCAAAATATTTTTGTCCATCATTATATTTGATATTAAATTTTTACTTAAAAAATATTTCTCAAGTATTTTATTTAACTCAATTCCTGTGTTTTGGGCACCCTCCCCTAGGGCCCCGAGACACAGAGTCCTTGACTCTGGTCCACGTAAGCAAACAGCGGACCCAGATCCAGATGTACAAGCTGCTTCAAAGTATTAAAATGATTCCACATGACAGAAAGGTGAGACCTAGAACCAAGAACTGTTCAGAAGACTCTGAAACACACCCAGTGGTAAGTCAGAAGAGGGAGCTCTGGTTTCTGTTTCCCAGGCACTTCAGGTTTCTCGGGCGGGGGGCATTTTTTTTCTGCTGCCTGAAACATTTGTCTTTTGCCATTATTCTGTTCTGTCCCCAAAGGGCTCCGCTCTGGGAGGACGTCTCACCTGGGAAGCACAGCCCTCTTTGAGAACGTCTGCGTTTTCTGTGCCGGCAACGAGACGCATGCCTCCCCCATTCGGGACACTAGAGGGCGCCCGGCACCCACGACAAAGAACGCCTGCTCCACAGTCTCCATCAGCCCGTCGCTAATTCCTGTAGACAGGTGTTTCTTGGGGACAGCCTTCATGAAACGTCTGTTTCTTTCTTAGATCCACAGTATACACGACTCATTGGAATTGCAAGACCCGCTACTTCTTAAGCGCAATTCAACTTCAGTTGTTTACACAGCCTCCGTGGATGCAGCAGTTACTTATAAATTGCAGTCTGCGTCTCTGTAACAGCCTGTCCTGGCCAGTGAGGCTACCGAATTGTGACAGACTCCAACGCTTTTCTTCCAGAATGGAAGAAAGAGAGGTATAAACTGGTCCAGTATCAGATGGCCAGGTCTCTGCACAGGAAACACTACGGCTGGTGAGACGGGGACCAGGAACCCCACAGTGACCTGTTGAACACCACCATGTTAACTTTTTATAACCTTTTAAAAGATTTTTGTTGTTGTTTTAGAAAAGGGAAAAACAAGATGTTATTTCCTCTGAAAGCCATGCCGAGTCGCCGGGTCAGGGTCAACACCCCTCCTCCTGCGTCGAGAACTGGGTGCAATCTGAAACAGGCCCGGATGTCACTGTGTCCCCCGCTGGGGGATGGGGGACACGGGATGTGTCTTCCCTTCTGTTTTGTATATGAGAGCTGGAGGAGTCTGTCCTTCAGCAAACAGGGGCAGAGCACAAGCCCTGGAATTCCGACTGAAGGCCACCCTGTGTCCCACTCGCCTCTGGCTTGGTCCTGGAGCTGCTCATGTCAGAGAGCAGTCAAGGGACTTCTGGAAGCCTGGGCTCAGCCCCTCTGTCCCCAGAAGCTTGCAGGGTTGTAAACCGGGACATCAATCAACTGGATGTGAATACGAACCTGGAAAGTCAATGCCTGACAGCCATCCCCTTCTCGCTCCCAGTGGTCACAGCCAGGGGGCTGAGGTGGTGGGCTCAATGTGGCTACCCCTCACTCCCACTCCCGAGTTGGGGCCCTGAGGTCTTGCAGGCAAAGGGAGGGAAGGGCCAGCCAGACCAGGGAGAGGTGGGCAGCAGAGTGGTCAGGAAGTGCTAGGGGAGGGGAGGGGAGGGGCAGACGCCCCCACCCAGAGGGCCTGCGGTGATTCAGACTCCTGAAGGCAGAGGCTGCTAAGTTTTCAGGCAGGAAGGACCCATGGTCAGACTAGGGACATCTGTGGATCTCTGAGCAGCAGAGGACAACCAGACAGGGAGAAGAAACACTGAATGCAGGCACCCCAGAAGGGACGCTGCCCAGATGACACTGTCCAGCGCAGGAGCAACCTCTGGGCCCTAAGTACTGACAGCTAAACCCTAGGGTCCCCGGGAAAAGGGTGTCACTCAGACACATGATCAGTGAAGGTTTAGTGCTCAGGTAACAGTGGTGGCACAGACACACGGGGATACCTCCCCTACACTGAACCCCACGCAGCCGCGCTGCAAGGAGCCCGGTAGGCCAGGTGGCCAGGTGCCAATAGGGGGAAGCTGACCCAGCCACAGCGGAGGGTCTGTGCCTGACAGGAAGTGGCTTCTGGCCTGGAGACCCAAGTGACATCTGGCCAACAGACCCTGCCAGAAGGAAAAAGAGTCAGAAAGGAAGTCACCAGTGGGCTCCAGGGACAGACCCCAGACTGTATATGCAACCACACACTGCACCAGGACCTGCAGACCCAGCGACAGGTGGTCTGATGGGGGTTGAGGGTCCTGTATTCGTGGGAAGGGCAGGGAGACCCAGGTGACAGATGCTGTAGAGGGTTTCTCTGGCCTCAATGACAAGCTCCTCAGTGGGGGGACCCCCACTCCCTTTGTGAGATCCCGTGCCCCGCAGAAAGCTTGTCCTGCAGGAAGCTTTGTTTCACTGGCCCACGTGTGACCAGGGCATGAAGGCTGAAATGTGACCGTCTGATGACCGACAGGCACCTCAATAGAAGAGAAAGGCACAGGCCACCTGACCAGCAGTCCCAACACTGAAATGGCCAGTTTTCAATTTTATATTCCAAGATGACCATGTGTGGCCTTACTCCTCTGAAGGTGGGATATTTGTTCCTGGGATTTTTTTTTCCTTTAGTTTTGAATTGCATTTCCCTGTCCTCCACCTCGGTGTGGTTAAGTCCCTAGAAGAGGCTGTGGCCTCCAGCGGGCCGTGCGGTGGTACCCAGATGGGGCCACTCTCGGCAACCCGCACAAACACGTCCGGTAGACACCTTCCTTAGAGCAGAACGTGGTGATGCATACCTGAGTGACTCGTGGAGAAACGTTTACGTGTGGGCTGCAGGTGCAGAGGGGACCAAAAGGTGCAACAAGGCCACCTGGCCAGAGGGAGGGGCCATCTCCAACCTTGACAGGAGCATCCTTGGACCCTGGCTCTGCACCTCCCACAAAGGACAACCTGAGAGGTGGCTTACCTTTGGCTCCCTCACCTGTAAAAGGATGGTCCTTGTGGGGGGTTAGTTGTGTCCCAAAATAGGCATGACGATGGGGCATTATATGGAAATGGTCTTTGCAGTTATAATCGATAGGTAAATTAAGGTAGGTCGTACATGTTTAAGGTGGGCCTTAAATCTAGTGACCTACTTACAAGAGGAGAAAAGAGACCCTCAGGGGAGAAGGAGGTGGAGATTGGAGTGACAATGACAAGTCTATAAGCCAAGGAGCTCCATACAGCAAGAAGGGCCCTCCAGAGAGCCTTCGGAGGGAGGGGGCCCCACCACACCTTAATCTGAGATTTCTGGCTTCCAGAACTATGTGCAAATAAAGCTGTTATTCTGAGCCACCCAGGCCAGGGTATGCTGTTACAAAGCCCAACTCATAATCACCCTCCCTCACAGGTTTAGGAGGATTAAGAGAGATTATGTAAGTGAATGCTCACAAAGTGCTGGCTATTCATCACCCCCTTTTCTCTCCTCTTCCCCAGGGACTGGGAATATAAATACACCCAAGAAGGGCTTGGCTGTAACCTGAGAACTCCTGGCTCTGACTGATCTGATTTAACATGCACAGACAGACTGCACAGAGATTCGGCCTGCCCCGCCCCTAACATCTTGTCCGTGGGACAGATTGTTGGTCTGGGCTGGTCACTGGAGGTTTCCATTGACCCAAATCCCAGCCAGATTGGCACGGGGAGTTTGGTGCTGAGCAGAAGGAAGCTTGGGGGCATTGTGCTAAGTGAAATGAGATGGAGAGAGACACACAGTGCGTGATCTCACCATTGTGAGGGTTCTGCAAAGTAAGTCACACTGAGAGAAACACAGAGCAGAAGAGAGGCAGCCGTGGACCCGGGGCGAGTGGACTAGGGAAAGGCTGGGAAAAGGACGTCAATGTTCAGCTAGGAAGTGAACGATGACTGAGGATCTGATGGTATCCATCATGATGATTATAGTTGGTAGCACCATACTGCATACACACGAGAAAAGATAAAACATGTGAGATGGTGGTTAACTGATCCGATGGAGGAACCCTTCCACAATGTGTACGTGGCTCAAACCACGACGCATGCTTTAACTATCTTACCATTTTATATGTCTCGTATGCCTCAGCTGAGCTGAAGTTTTAAAAATGTTTTTAAACTGTGTCTAAGTGAAGAAGGATGCTGTTAGATGAAGAAGTGTGTTCGGGAAGGTCACACACTGAAAAGTGGAAGGTGAGACTTTGTCAGCTCTGTCTCCCAGGCATGACCACTACAGTTATTAGAAGACACAAGGTGGGGGTACCCAGGTCACCTCACCGGCACCTGCTCACCTTCTAATCACCAGTTCAGTTTCTCAGGTCAAATGCGGCCGATACGCAGGTCTGTAAGCTACTGGGGAACAGACTTGTCTAGCAAATCAGTCTTGTGTAAGTCAGGCTTCGGAGGCTGGTCAGAAACCAGCTCATGCAAGTTTAGGCACAAAAGCAATTTGACAGCCCCCCCCCCCATCCATCCCCCCCAATCCAAATTAGACTTAAACAGCCAAATGCCAGGAAAGTCACAGATGCAGCTGGGTCGCAAGGCTCTCTGGGGCCAGGCCTTGAAGCTGCAGGAATGTCCTTTGGCAGCTCTGCTCAGAGCAGCTGGATCTCTTCACCACTGGAAACAGCTGGCCTGGTCGCTTTGGCCTCAGGGCCTGGCACCTCCTTCAGGAAGTTCTGGGAGATAACCACCTGGACCATCCCAACAGTGCGCTCAGCGAGAGCCCAACAATTCCGCCAGAACCACAAATACCCGTCCCCCACAGAAGGGCAGGTGGAGTGAGGAGCGGAGAGGAGAGGGGGGTGTCATCACCCGGCAACACACACAGACACGCGTCACAGAAAGGCAGGTGGCCGGAGTCACTCTGCAAGGGCTACTCACCTCCCAGAAAGCAGCTTAGTGACGTCACTGGTCTTACATACTGAAAATTCAGACCCTAGCTCAGGACCAAATTGTCGGGGTTACAAAGTCTGTCTAGAACAGCTTGGCGTCTTGCCTGGCAGATCGTGACCCAGATCGGAGCATGTTGGAGAATCTCATTTTTTCATTCAGTATCTAAGTGACAAGTGAGCTGATTTGGGGTGATGTTTGTTGTTTGTTTGTTATGGCAATTTACTGGGGTCAGAACATACACACCTCTGTTTTCTATATGTTTTTAATCCAGAGTTTCCATGTTGAGGTCACTACTTAGAAGCATGGTTGTCAGCAGGTACCGAAGGCGGGCCTAGTTTGTTTCAGGCTTAGGACAAGTGCTGAGGACCCAGTGATCAGAGAGGCCTGGGCCTTCTTACAGACCATTTTGAACTCATTGACTAAGTCCCTGGGAGAGTTACCCTCTCGAGATACTAGCTTCTGATCAGAATCCTAGAGATCATTAATACCCATCTTCCCCACTGTAGTAAGGAGACATCCCGCCAGGGCCCAACCCTCTCTGAAGCATCCAAGACCAGCTACATTCTACTAACTTTCTGATGGTAAATTGGTATTACTCTGATTCATCTTCACAGCAGAGATCGGTTCCCTTGGGTCGTTTCCGCTACATTAGATGTATAATAATACTTGTTTTTAAATTTAAGTGATGTTTGTAAAGTGACTCACAGTTCGGGACTATTTCCGCTCTCTCATTAAATAAGTTAAGAGTTAACCCAAAATATCCTGCCTCATGTACTCTGAATAGAGACTGAGATAATAACAGCAGGATGAGAATAATTAAGTCTTTGGAAATGATGTTAAAGAAAGGAGAATATTAAAAAAGTTTTTTTAAACTATTTTCAAGTTTTATAATACGAATCATGTTACAACGGTATAAGAACCTCTACATCGGTGTGATGGGGCCGACGTGGACCTTGTTGACATATTTTTTAGTCAAAACTTAATTGAGAATAATTGGTCACGGTCTTCAGATCTGGCGAGCACTTCAGAACTTCCTAAATTAAATAAAAAGCAAGGCACTGGGAATGCTTAGGTGCGTTCACTAACCCCATAATCGCACAGGTTTGGTCCCAGCCTTTCTATCAATTACTAGTAGACTTACACACGGGAGTATCAGCCTTCCAGCGAGAATGCCCTCTGAGTCACCATCTGATGTAAGGGAGCAAGTACCAGGCACACACCCCTACCTAAGTGGCCTGGCCAAGAGCGATCCCTTCCTCCCAGACTAAGACATTAAAAATCCTGGAAAAGACACAGCCGTCAGGATCTGGCGCTGGCAATGGTGGGGAGAGGAATCCTTCTTCCTCCTCCTCCTCTTCTCCCTCCCCCTCCCTCTCCTCCTCCTCTTCCTCAGTTTAGGAAGATAAATACCCACGTGTAGTAACAAAGAATAGTGAGCCAGTAACAACTGCTTTACCTAGTTCTTCTCGTAAACATTCGTCAGTGGGGTGAAATGTTTATAGCTCATACTGCGTGCACGCAGAATGAAAGCTCTTCACAGGAGAGATGTAAGCTGAAAGGACAGGATCATCACAGAAGTTGCCATCCAAGCTCGTGCCGCTGAGTCACCCATCTGACTTCTGAAAATGCGACTTTACATCAGAATAACCAGATGTGGTCTTCGCTGTGGGAAATGACGTATAAAGGAAGTTCTGTTTTTAGACTTGCCTGTCTAATAATGGTCTTATGATTTCCATTTTGGCCAGGATTCAGATCTAGGATATTTTCCACTCTCAAGATATGCTCAAGATAAGTATGCATGGGTGTGTGAAGTAGAGCTAAGGAAAAATGTTGTTTAAACAATAAAACAGGACCTGTCCGATGGCGGAGAAAGCCACTCTCCCTTCAAGGAGCGTTGTCTGGAGTATGGCTTATTATGTTAGTCTCATCGGTCTAAACGTGTTACAATCCCAGCACAGGCTTTGTACCTGCACACCACCTTAACAACAGAGTCCCTGAGAACAGCTATCATTTAACACGTGCTCAATGCCACAAAGTGTCCCAAAACCTCTCCACAAACCAAGTCCCTGAATTCCCATGGGGACTTCACTACGCAGACACCATTCCCTTTTCTATCGTAGGAAAGATGAAACCAAAGTCATCCGGGGGTAGAGGACAGAGCACGCATCCCCGCGCAGGCGGCGTGGCCCCAAGTACAGCCGCTTGGTGCAGGTGCAGTTGGGACAGCCCCGGGAACCAGCCACAGCCGGGGCTCGCTATCCCCCACCAGGGAACACACTGGGGAGGGGGGGGGAAGCACACCAGGAGGTCTCTCAGGGGACCTGGGCACCACATGCCTCCACCTGCCACTGCTCCCAACTGGCGCGTTCCCTTTCACACTCAAATCTTTCCATGCTGACAGTTCTTAACAGCTTACCCAATTTCAACACTCCCCTCCAGGGGGTCAAAACGTGACTTCCTTGAATTGGCAACGTGGTTTCCATGCCTCCCCCTTCCCATTTCCTCAACATTTGAACGAAGTGATATAACCCAGATCCACCAGGTTAGCCAGCTCAGGGTCAGAGAACAGAAACCCAGCTGGTATTTAAGAGCACAAACTCAGTGCAGGAGGTTTGTCCAAGGAACTCAGAAGGAACACAAGGATCAGGGACGTACGCCAGAGTAAGCAAGCCAACAGAGGGAAGGATGGAGGAGCAGAGGGCGATATGGAGGGAGAGGAGGAGGGACAGAGGGACAGCAGGAAGGATGGAGGAGTCACAAGCCTCGCTGAACACACCGCCAGCTTGGCCAGCAGTCAGAGCCACCGTAACACCCCTGCGGCCGAGCCAGGGCAGCCTGCTCCTCCTGTCCCTGACCATCCAGCCCGGTGATCCTGCACCTGAGCTGGCCACCTCGGGCATCTGGGAGAAACACGAAGTATGGAGCCAGTGAGGGCCATCCTCAGGGACACAGAGCCCAACAGGAGGCCAGTGAGGAACAGATCTGCTAAGGAAAACTGCCGAGGACCAGCACGTGGCTGCGTGGCAGGCTGGGGCTGACCAGAGCCCACACAGGTAAAGCAGGCTGTGCTCACAAAGCTGAGCCCAGTGGCGGGGAGTGGGCAGGAGGGGAGGCACGGTCCTTAGTGTAAGGTATTTTCCCCGCTGAGAAAGAATAAAATCAGCATAGTTATTAAGTCTTAATTGAGGCTTTATTTGGTACAGAGCATTACTCGGTCGGGACTCACTGGCACAGGTGATGGACACCAGGAATCTCTCTCCCCGGGGACCGCATGGCGCCAGATTTTAAAAGGGGCCCCTCCGGGGTCGTCTAGCTAATATGACGTAGTGAAATCTCACTGGCTGACGGACAGTCGCTTTTTTCCCAAAGGTTTATGGAAAGTGTAGTTTCCGCACACCTGGCCATGTGGGCGATCCCAGACAAAGACTGGGACTCTGATTTCCTACTTGACCACCCCATTGCTAACCATCCTACATCCCAGCCATTTTGGTTACATAGAAATGGGGCACCGTTTATCGTTCTGTCTGCTTCCTGCTGATTAGGGGTGTTATGGGGCGGCGTTGGATGGTGGTGGCTTTGAGGGGTGTCAGGAGGAACATCAGGTTGGCCGTGAGTTGAGAAACTTCGCGGATGCACTTAACAAACAGCATTGCTCCCTGGTTCAGTCCACTCCGGTGGCAGGTTCCTGGTGGGAGGGACAGGATGTAGCAGGAGAGTCTGCAGGGCCTAATCTCTTGGTGAGCCGCAGACGAGTAGGGCCAGTGGTTCCAAACTGCCAGCGATCCTGCATGGGAGCAAGCTTGAGGCAAGAGATCTGGTTAGAAATGAGGGTAGCATTGATTATGGGGGAGCCCTTGGTAGTGAGGAGTGGCAGGAGTAAGTGGGAAGATGTTGTCAGCTGGATAGTGGTTCCGACACTGTGTAGAATGTCTCGACCCAGAAGGGGTACAGGGAACGATGGCATAACCAAGAATAGGTGCAATAAAAAGGAATTCCATCCAAACTGCATGTCAGGGGTAGTGTGCGAAAAGAAGGGGTCCCATCAACCCCCCTAACCGAGACCTGTGAAGGAATTAGAGGTCCAGAGTGTGGTGGCAAAACAGAGAAGGTAGCCCCCATGTCCACAGAAATGAAATGGACTTACTCGCTACCTGTCACTTCACCCGTGGCTCAGAGAGAGTGATGGGGGGTCTCTGAGTCCGGGCCATGTCAGCTGTCCATGAGGCCTAGGAATTCAAATGATGGGTTTACTTCGCTAGCTTGGCCTCCCATCTGAGCAGCCTCCCACGTTGAGATGCCAAGGATGTGCCTGCTGTCCAGAGGGGGCAATCACTCCACCAGTGACCAGACTGCTTGCACTTAGGACAAGGCTTAGTGGGTAGCCTTGGGTAGGGGCCTTGTCGAGACCAATGACCCTCCTTGCCACACTTAAAGCAAGCTCCCGGAGGGGATCCCGTTTGTGGCCCAGACTTAGATCGAGCACCTCCTGTGCTTTGCCCCTGTTGCTGTGGCCTAAGGGCTGCCACAATAGCCTGGGTTTGGAATGCTACCTTCTGTTGCATGCAGGCCTGGCGAAAAACCTCGGCCTGTTCCTCTCGACCATTAAAAACCTTAAATGCCATGTTCATCAGGTCTCGGATAGGGGTTTGCGGGCCCTCCTCTGCCTTCTTAAGTTTCTTCTGAATGTCTGGGGCCGATTGGGAAAGCTAATACAGTGGCCCCGGCACTGGAATTAGGGTCTAAACGAGTATGGAGGACCATATCATCAGTGAGGCAATTTAAGAAGAGAGCCAGATTTTCCTCAGGTCCTTGAGTAATTTCCCTTAACTTGTCATAGTTAACTACCTTTTGTGCTGTATCCTGCATGCCAGTTATAAGACATTCAACCATCTGATCATGTTGTCTCCTACCTGGTTGTTCCTTCTGGTAATCCCAGTTGGGGTCCGTGTCAGGGACCGCCGCTGGGCCCACTGGCATTTGAGCATTGGAGGTGTGGACCTTATCTGCATGAGCGCGTGCTGCTGTCCCGATCCAGTCTCGTTCGTCGGGGGTGAGGGTAGAAGACATAATAATATAGAGATCATGCCAAGTAAGGTCATATGCCTGAGTGAGATATTGGAATTCCTTGGTATAGTTGGTAGGATTAGAAGAATAGGAGCCCAAATGCTTTTCAATTGCAGACAGATCAGAGAGGGAGAAAGGCACATGGACTCTAACGACCCCTCCTGTCCTGGCCACCTCGCGGAGAGGGCATAGGAGGTCGGCTCCCTCTTGTGGCCTGGAGTGGGATCGGGTGTGAGCACTAACAGGGGAAGAGAGAGAGGGATCAACGTTTGCGGCAGCAGAAGAGAAACAGGATTCAGTGAAGAGACGGGACGGGACCGAGGGAGTGGTGCAGGAGGGAAACAAAGTTCCTCAGGGGAGTTGGCAAAGGAGGAAAGATCTGGAGTGGAGAGTTTAGCTGAGGTTTCTCTGGCCAGAAAGACCTGCGTTGTAGAGCAGCCAGCGCAGAGATCAGGAGGAGAACGCAACTGAAGAAACCCCTGTATATAAGGAATCTCTGTCCATTTTCAAACTTCTTGGCAATAGTTCTGTAAACCAATAAGGATGTTAAAATCGAAAGTTCCTTCCTGAGGCCACCTGGTTTGGTTATCCAGTGGGTATTGTGGCCAGGCTATGCTACAGAAGAAAATTAGTTTCTTCCTTTTTAGGGAGGGATCAATGTTTGGGAGGTTTTGGATAAGGCACCCCAGGGGTGTTTTAGAGTCAGGCTTGGATTCCTTTGCCCCCATGTTTCTTGGATAATGGTCAAGAGATGAGTTACTGGAGTCCCAAAAACTCAGACTCTGGCCACAGAATGGATAGGAAAAGTAAATATATGTATGAACGTCTTCAAAACACACATTTACTCTGTCGGAAAAGGTTTCCCTGACGTAGCTACAGTTTTCGGACAGGGAGCCTCGGCGGAAAGAACCTGAGGGGATTTGGAGGCAGGGAGCTTACCGCACCCTGCATTGAGGTGGAAGGTCGGTCGGATATCCTGGGTCCTTGTTCTTCATCGGAGGAGACGGGAAAAGAGGAGTGGTCCATTGCAGACTTCAAACTCCTCCCGGATTTTCGGCACCAAAAAATGGAAGGTATTTTCCCTGCCAAGAAAAAATAAAATCAGCGTAGTTATTAAGTCTTAATTATTGTGGCTTTATTTGGTACAGAGCGTTACTCGGTCGGGACTCACTGGCACGGGTGATGGATGCCAGGAATCTCTCTCGCCCCAGGGACCGCATGGCGCCAGATTTTAAAAGGGGCCCCTCAGGGTCGTCTAGCTAATATGACATAGTGAAATCTCACTGGCTGATGGACAGTCGCTTTTTTTCCCAAAGGTTTATGGGAAGTGTAATTTCCGTGCGCCTGGCCATGTGGGTGATCCCAGACAAAGACTGGGGCTCTGATTTCCCACTTGACAACCCCATTGCTAATCACCCTACACTTAGCACCTAGGACAGTGGTCCTTAACCTTTTCTGAGGTACCGAACCCACCAGTTTCATATGCGCATTCACCGAACCCTTCTTTAGTGATAAATAAAATATGATTTTTTTCCAAATTTAGTTTTGCCGGTGTGAGACTAGAGTTGCTCAACTTGGCATTGCATATCATGCAGATAGGACGCTGACTCCCATCCCGTTCCGTGATACATGTGAATCCATGTTGTACATATTCGTCCGACCACTTTCTTTTTTTGCTCAACATATTTAGTATGGATTAAAATATTAAGAAAGAAACCACACGACGTGCAACTACAACAGCCGTTGACTACTGCGCGCACTGAATTCCCCGCAGCACTGGTTGGCCAAGCAACGTAACGTGATCCTCTGCAGCAAGTGATGGCCAAGTGGGGCATGTCATCATGACTTTACACAAGTGTGTCTTTATCTCTGCGGCAGAGGCTTCTTTGAACCCCTGAGACCAACTCATTGAACCCCTAGGGTTTGATAGAACCCAGGTTAAGAACCACTGACCTAAGAGTACTGCTTCTGAATGAACTCCGTGACCTGTAAATAGAATTTTGGACGTGACTGAACAACAGGAGGAAAGAAAATATGGTGCAGGGACAATCGAACAAGCAAATATTTGTGTCAGATAAAGTGTTCATCAATCCCCACGTGACATTCTGGGCACCATGAGTCTCTTTAATGTTGGGAACCATGGACCGGCTCTGGGTAGAGCTGGACAGGCCAACAGTCTTGCCCCCTCTCCCTCACGTGCACCCCACTCCCTGAGACACCTCCCAGCTCACAGAGGTATTCAGGACTGTACAAAGGTAAGCACAGGCTGCAGGTGTAAAACACCTCTTCTGAAACCTTGTATGTATCCTTGTCAAGACAGAGCAGGTATTTCACAAGATGTCACATCAAACTCTAACTACGGCCTGAGGTTGCAGAGGCGGCCACCCAATCTCCAAAGCTGCACAAGGTCTAAGGTGACCTCAGGTCACGGGCCACCTCTGTCCACACACACTCTAATTTCTGAAGAAAGAAATCACAAATATTACATTCCAAGTTGCATACAGTGTTGCAATTCCTGATTTTGAAAGTTACCATTTTTTATAAAGGAAACTGGTCAACCATGGTTTTCTGGGGGTTTTTTTTAATTTTTATTTTTTTACTACTTTGAAATCTTCATTATGGAATTTTTAAATATATTCAAAACTATAGAAAATAGTATAATAATCTCCATGTTTGTTTAACAATTCAAAAATCATCCAAATTTTGAGGGATCATCAGAAAGCCAATCTCAGAGGTTATGTGATGTTACCTGTAAATATGCATCTTTAACCTCACATGGCAATGCCATTTTTACAGCTAAGAAAGTTAACGGTAATTGCTCAGTATCATTCAGCACCTTCCCATGTCTAAAGTTTTATAGGGATCTCATGTCCCAGCTATTGCTTTAAAAGCCCCACCCCTCTGCCTCCAGTGTAGCTAGATGGATTCCCAGTAGGATAAGGAATGCCTTCCTACTCACTCAGTGTCTCAGGCATTGCAGGCATCGCTGAAAGAAAGGCCCAGGCAGCTTCTCCTCTTCCGGATCCCCGGGGTCTGTACTACTAAGGAAATCCTACAGCTGGAAAACATTAGAACTGGGGGGGGGGGCAGGAGGGCTGGGGGCTAGGGGTGGTGGAGGGGGGGAGGCAAGGAAGGGAGGGAGGGAAGGGAAGGGAAAGGAAGCGAAGGGAAGGGAAGGGAAGGGAAGGGAAGGGAAGGGAAGGGAAGGGAAGGGAAGGGAAGGGAAAGGAAGGGAAGGAAGGAGGGAGGGAGGAAGAAAGAAAGAAAAGGAGAGAGGGAAAGAGGGAGGAAGGGAGAGAGAGAGGGAGGGAGGGAGAGAGAGAGGGAGGGAGGGAGAGAGAGAGGGAGGGAGGGAGGGAGGAAGGAAGGAAGGAAGGAAAGAAGGAAGGAAGGAAGGAAGGAAGGAAGGAAGGAAGGAAGGAAGGAAGGGAGGAAGGACCCACCCAAATTCCTTAGTAGATTGATTGATGGTTAAAACTCACTAGTGTAGAGAAAACCTAAACTACAATTTACCAAAATTCCCAGGTACCTGAAAATCTTGTAACTATTTTTTTTAAAAAAAGTCACTTTTAAAAAACTATACAAGCTACTCTAAAGCTCATTTGGAAAAAATAAACATCAAAGAATAACCAGAAAATTTCTGAAAAAGAATCCAAATGAGGCAAGCACTAGCCCTCCCAGTCAGTAAAACCTTTTATAAAACTAGAGCATTTAGAATAGTTTGGTGCTGGTACATGAAGAGAAAGACTGCAGTAATAGAATTAAAAAACCAAGAACTAGACACTAGACATATGAGAATTCAGTATACAACAGGGGTGGAATTTCTAACGGGAAGGAAAAGGTAACTTAGTGGTGCTGGATGACTAGTCATTTGAATCAAAATGAAGTGGGCTCCCTCACTCGCGTCCTATGACAATATAGCACACAATAGTATTTCATTTCAGGTAGATGAAATACCTGAGAGAAATTTAAAAAAAAAACACACATACATAAAAATACTAGATGTATACTTACCAGTTTAAAAAAATAAAATCTTGATTTAAAACGGCCTTATAGGTTTGCACAAAACGCAAAATCCTTATAAAATGGAGAACGAGACTCGATAAAAACACGTATCTGTATAGCCAAAGTCAAGACCCCATGAAGAAAACCGAGCAAAATATTTGTGAAACGTATGACAGAGAACCATTTTTTAAAAAGGGTTCTCAAAGATCAATCAGAAACCTCACTGTGTATGCCAGGCAAAGGAAAAGATATAAAGACAGCTTAAACCAGAATGTCTCAATCTCTGCCCTACTGACATTTTGAACTAGAAAATTCTAGTTGTAGGAGGCTACTCTGTGCATTATAGAGTGTTTACCAGAATTGCTGGACTCCATCCATCAAACACCAACAACACTCCCCTCAATTGTGGCCATCAAAAATATCCCCAGATATTTACAAAGGCCCTCAGGGGCTTTTTAATGAGGATTACTACTTTAGACATATCAAAGATCCCTCATCCTCACCCATGATTCAAATTGTACTATAATGACGTTCTATTTTTTCTCTAGATTTTCATTACTGAAACAAACATTTTTGTTTCCACACATTTTGCTGTTTGCCAGAGTATTGGATTAGGAGACTCACCCATCCTTTTTGGGTTTGCAAACTCTTTGAAGGGCTATTAGTATTTGTGAGCAGCATTTAAAGTGCATGCGCCCTTTGATCCAGCAACTTAAAAGATGGATAATGCTGACTCATTAAGTCCAGGAAGTTATCATGGAGATACACTCTAATACATGCAAACAGGTGACTATTTAGATAATCACTATAGCAAAGATAGAGTAACAAAAAAAAAAAAAAATGACCTACTATCCAAAGAGAGGGAATGGGTTAAATAAATCATGGTACAGCAATAGAATACTATGTAACCATTAAAATGGAAGAAAAGCCACCAGTACTGAAAATATGTATCCTAGGACATACTAGGTAAAACAGCAAGGCCCAGAAGAAAGCTTGCTACCATCAAGAGGGGCGTGGGGAAACAAAAGGAAGGACAAAAACCACATGATAATTTCAATAGATGCAGAAAAAGCATTTGATAAAATCCAGCATCCATTCATGATCAAAACTCTCAGCAAAGTGGGAATACAGGGAACATATCTTAACATGATAAAGGCCATCTATGACAAACCCACAGCCAATATCATACTCAATGGGCAAAAATTAAAAGCAATCCCCTTAAGATCAGGAACCAGGCTGGGGTGCCCCCTTCCACCACTCTTATTCAACATAGTTCTGGAAGTCCTAGCTACAGAAATCAGACAAGAAGAAGAAATAAAAGGCATCCAAATTGGAAAAGAAGAAGCAAAACTGTCACTATTTGCAGATGATATGATATTGTATATAGAAAACCCTAAAGTCTAAATCAAAAACGTACTAAACCTGATAAATGAATTCAGCAAGGTGGCAGGATATAAAATTAATACTCAGAAATCAAAGGCATTTCTATACACCAATAATAAACTGTCAGAAAGAGAAATTAAGGAAACAGTCCGCTTCACTATTGCAACCAAAAAAATAAAGTACCTAGGAGTAAATTTAACCAAAGAGATTAAAGACTTGTACTCAGAAAATTATAAAACATTGATAAAAGAAATCAAGGAAGATACAAACAAGTGGAAGCATATACCGTGCTCATGGTTAGGAAGAATAAACATCATTAAAATGTCTATATTACCCAAAGCAATTTATAAATTCAATGCAATACCAATTAAAATACCAATAACATACTTCAAAGATATAGAACACATATTCCAAAAATTTATATGGAACCAAAAAAGAACACGAATAGCCTCAGCAATATTGAAAAAGAAGAATAAAGCGGGAGGTATCACTCTTCCTGATATCAAGTTATACTACAAGGCCATTGTACTCAAGACAGCCTGGTACTGACATAAGAACAGGCATATAGATCAATGAAACAGAACAGAGAACCCAGAAATAAACCCACAGCTTTATGGACAACTGATATTTGACAAAGGAGGTAAGAGCATACAATGGAATAAAGAGAGCCTCTTCAACAAATGGTGTTGGAAAAATTGGACAGCTACTTGCAAAGAAAAATGAAACTAGACCATCAACTTACACCATTCACAAAAACAAACTCAAAATGCATAAAAGACTTAAATGTAAGCCGTGAAACCATAAGCATCTTAGAAGAAAACATAGGCAGCAAGCTCTCCGACATCTGTAGCAGCAATATATTTGCCGATTTATCTCCACGGGCAAGTGAAATAAAAGGCAGGATAAACAAATGGGACTATATCAAAGTAAAAAGTTTTGCACAGTTAAAGACAATAAGAACAGAATAAAAAGACAACCTACACAATGGGAGAACATATTCAAAAATACATCTGATAAGGGGTTAATAACTAAAATTTATAAAGAACTTGTAAAACTCAACACCAGGAAGACAAACAATCCAATCAAAAAATGGGCAAAAAAAAATGAATAGACACTTCTCCAAAGAGGACATACAGATGGCCAATAGGCATATGAAAAAATGCTCAACATCACTAATCATTAGAGAAATGCAAATTAAAACCACAATGAGATACCACATCACAACAGTCAGAATGGCACTCATCAACAAAACAACACAGAAGCTGGCGAGGATGTGGAGAAAAGGGAACCCTCCTGCACTGCTGGTGGGAATGCAGACTGGTGCAGCCACTGTGGAAAACAGTATGGAGATTTCTCAAAAAATTAAAAATTGAACTGCCTTTTGACCCAGCTATCCCACTTTTAGGAATATACCCTAAGAACACCATAGCACTGTTCTAAAAGAAGAAATGCGCCCCCATGTTCGTGGCAGCATTGTTCACAATAGCGAAGATCTGGAAGATCCTTCAGTGGACGAGTGGATATTAAAAAGCTTTGGTACATATATACTATGGAATACTACTCAGACATAAGAAATGATGACATCGGATCATTTACAACAAAATGGATGGACCTTGATAACATTATACAGAGTGAAATAAGTAAATCAGAAAAACCTAAGAATAAATGATTCCATACATAGATGGGACATAAAAATGAGACTCAGAGACATGGACAAGAGTGTGCTGGCTATCCGGGATGGGGGGGGGGGGTAAAGTGGAGGAGAGGGAGGGGGAGGGGGAGGGGAGGGGCACAAATTAAACCAGATAGAAGGTGACAGAAGACAATTTGACTTTGGGTGATGGGTATGCATTATAATCAAATGTCAAAATAACCTGCAGAGGTTGTCTCTGAACATATGTACCCTGATTTATCAATGTCACCCCATTAAAATTAAAAATGAATAAAATCAGCCTGACCAGGCGGTGGCACAGTGGATAGAGCATCGGACTGGGATGCGAAAGATTCAGGTTCAAGACCCAGCGCGGGCCCATCTGGCTTGAGCAAAGGCTCGCCAGCTTGGACCCAAGGTCGCTGGCTCCAGCAAGGAGTTGCTGGGTCTGCTGAAGGCCCGCGGTCAAGGCACATGTGAGAAAGCAATCAATGAACAACTATGGTGTCGCAACGGCAACAAGAAACTAATGATTGATGCTTCTCATCTCTCTCTTTTCCTGTCTGTCTGTCCCTATCTATCCCTCTCTCTGACTCTCTCTCTGTCCTTGTAAAAAGAAAAAAAAATAATAAAATCAATAAATTTTTAAGAAAAAGGGGGCGTGGGCAATGCAACACACCAAGGCTGTAATGTAGACTCCTACACTTGAAACTTACATAATCTTATTAACCAATGTCATCCTGATACATTCCATAATTTTTAAAAACGCTGGGGTGGGGGAAGTGAGAGTGTGTGTGCATGCATGTGTATGTGTATGAGTGTGTGTTTAGGGCCGTGATGGCGAACCTGTGACACGTGTGTCAGCACTGACACGCGTAGCCATTTTTGATGACACTCGGCCGCATACCAGAGAAGTGTGGGGCTGCATGCCAAGAGGACGTTTCATCCTTGGCTCCTACACGGCCAGGTGCAGTAGCCGAGGATAAAACATTTCCTGTAGTGTAGACACTCTGTGCCAGAGGTCTGTAGACCAAAACATTTTTGTTATTTAAACTATAAATATCGCAAAATTATAATTTTTTTTTCTCAAAGTGACACACCACCCATGTTATGCTCGGTTTCTTGGTGAATTTTGACACACCAAGCTCAAAAGATTGCCCATCACTGGTTTAGGGTGATATACAAAATACATTTCTAAACTTACAGAGCATCTTTGGAGAAAGACCAGAGAGCAACAGAAGGACAAGAAGGCCAGGATGAAGGAAACTCACTTTTCACACCCTTTGGAGCTAAGTCGTTCAGCCATGTGCTTGCGAGTTTCAAGGAAATCACAACACCACTCGGCTCAATGCACACACACTTCATAGAAACAAAGTAGAAAGGTGGGTGCCAGGCACTGGGGGATGGGGGGCAAGAGCTGTTTAACAGGGATGGAGTCTTGCATGGTGAAGAAGTTCCAATGACCGGTCGCACAATAATGTGAATGTATACTTACCACCACAGAGCCACACACTTAAAAATGGATGAGACAGCAAATTTTGTTGCATACTTTACCACAAGTAAAAAGTTTTTAAAGTGAAAAAACTCACCCCTCCCCCTAAAAGACCCAGGTTTTAAGATTAGTTCTATGTGTTACTCATTTGAACATCCCTTTTTAAATACTCCTGTACTTTATTATTCCAGAATGGAGCACTCAGAACAAGTGGACACTCGCTAGGGGCACAATTTTCCAGTGACCTCTCCCCCAGAATCTGTGTGCCTTCAGCAAGACACCCAGCTATTGCTCAACCCACGGCAGGGCCTGCCCCACAGGCGGTGGGATGACCCACTCCGGCTCCTTTACCCGTGGAAGAGGTTTCATATGGCTGCAACCCATGCATGGCGTCTGGCATGCGGGGTGCCTTTTCATGTATTCCTGCAGTGCCAGGAACAGCACATTCACTGTGGACCAGCATCCCTAGCGCAGGCATCCAGCTCGGGCCACACCTGGCCGCACACTCAGCACCCTGTTCTTTCCCAGAGGCTCCCCCAGCCCCTGACATGGTACCGGGAATGTAACTTTCTAGATCAGAATACATGGCAACCATGTTTTGCCTACATTGCCTCTGATGCAACAAGACAGGCTCGTCATGGGTCCATTAATCCAGGGTGAAAGGAACTGGGACCCGAAAAAGAGAAGCTTGTTACCCAAGGTCGCAGTTACTTAGTTACAGGCAAAACCTCAATCAAAAGCTTACTTCTCGTGGTCCCTGACCCGGTGTCCTT
Source organism: Rhynchonycteris naso (assembly GCA_037038555.1). Taxonomy (NCBI): domain Eukaryota; kingdom Metazoa; phylum Chordata; class Mammalia; order Chiroptera; family Emballonuridae; genus Rhynchonycteris; species Rhynchonycteris naso. The sequence continues at coordinate 133,407,857 of CM072999.1, read as the reverse complement.
TCTGTCCCACCCCTTAGTGCTTGCCAAGGACAGGAGACGAGCTCTCATGCATGGCCCCCAGAGATTGTCGCGCACCAGCAGCACGGGCCTTCCCAAGTGTCCCAAGCACAATCAGCCCCAGTGACCCTTCCAGCCTGTGTTGCAAGATAGTTGGAAATGTCAATTAAAATTGCAACAGAATGGACTTCCAATGAAACCTCTGAGGCTTTGGACAACCCTCAGTCTCATTTAGGGATAGGAAGGGCATGATTTATTTCAGATTCTGCACGTCAAGTACACTTACTTTCTCCCTTGTCTGCCTCTCCTTCTGGGCTCCCCTGGAACATGGGGCCCACCTGACACAGAAGGTACCCCACAAGGTCACCTGGCTTCGCGCACCTGCCTTCTGCCTGCACTGGTGCTGGTGCGTGCAGCTCTGCATCTTTAGTAACAAGTGACTCCCACCGATGGCCACACTTGGTGAGCATGTGCTCTACAAGTGGAAGCACACAACTCAAGGAATCATCACGCACTCGAGGGAGGGACAATTTCTCTAGCTATACAGCAATGTGCACCGTGACATGTATTGTTGGTCTGTGCCATCAAGAGCAATGTCCTGCTTGAACCAGTAACAAATAAGGTCCACAGTCCTTCACACAGATTTCTAATAAACAAAGAGCCAACAGATACGATTCCTAGAGTATCTGTTGGAAGAATATTTACAGGTGTTGTCTTATCCTGTAGTAGCATCATACCTGTACTATTGGGCATTAGCACTAGGGGGCCAAGGTGAGCACTTCTTGCTCTCAATCCAGAAATTGTCTCATTATAATATGTTTTATAACTTACCAAGTTTTTGTTGAGTGATTTATTTAGAATAGTATTTCCAGAAAGGAAGATGAAGAGATAACCTTTGTAAGCGTTAGCACTAACGCAGACTTTATGGAACCCACATTAGTGAGGGTGACTGGTCTCCAGAGAAGTCTGTGTGTCTCAGACTAGGTGTCCCAGAAGCGGACCCTAGGACAAGCCTCCAAGGGCAAATGGGTTCAGTGCAAAGTGTCCGAGAGTGGGAAGTGACACAGGGAAGTTTGTGTTAATGAGGCAGGGGCGTGGTCACGGACACCAGGGGTCTCAGTTCCCACAGGGGACTATAGAGAATGCCCCAGAACTGGCCTGGAGAGGAGGGGGCCAGGTTCTTTGCTCTAACCCCTCCTGTCCTCTTGAGGAAATTGCTCCTAGGACACGCCCTCCCTACCCACTGTGGCGTCAGCGGGGTCCCAGGCAGGGCCAGAGAAGGGTGTCAGGCAGAGACACGCAGGGAGCCAGGAGTTCTCACCAGAACTGATCCAGAACGACTCCCTTCCTGGGTGCTGACCCAAACCAGCAAGGACACGGTAGGGGGAAGACAGTCTCGCCTGCCCCTGAGAGGCCTGGGAATGCAGAGTGCCTGCAGGAACTCGAGGGTCCTGGAACCCCGCTGAAGGGCTCTGACCGGGAGCAAGCTGAGCCTGCACCAGCTGATGCAGTGAGGGCCCCCCCGGAAGCTACAATAAGGGGAGGACCGAGAACACACTGCGAAGCAACGCTACAAGACAGGAACAGGGCGACCTGGGTCCTGCTGGTCTCCTGAGCCACCACGCACACCCCTCCCTCTCCTTCACGACATCCAACTCAACTCTGCCCAAAAGTGAACGTGCTCCACGTGTTGCAGTGATGGGAAGTTTTGATGAGATTCTTTTTGTGAGCTAACAGAGAGGGCCCTCCGTCGCTGGGTTGAGAGACGATGCTGGAGAAGAGGTGGGCACGGGTTGTCAGTCACATGCTCAACACAGAGCTTTAGGCAAAGACACGCCACAGTGTGTCCATTGCAAACGCCCCTATTCCCATCAGAGACCGGAGATCTGAATTCCACTGACGACGAATGACCTTGGAAATGGAGCTGCTTGACACTTACCTACATGTACACCTGCCAACAAGGAGGTGCCCAGGGTGGGTGTGGCTGGACAGCACCTTTTACCAAAGCTCTGCTCCCAGCAAGGGGCTGAGTCACCTGCCTGGGAGGTGCCAAGCAAGTGAGAGGCTTCCAACTCAGAAGCAACAGGAGAGTGCAGCAAAACCACCCAGGGCCCAAACCATTCCTGACGCGGAGATTCAACAAGGAAGAAGCGTGAGGGGCTGGTTTTGGGTTCTGCCGGCAAACACACACAGGGCATGCTCAGACTTGTAGTTGTGTCCTCCGCCCCAGCTGGGATAAGTCCCACTGGAGTCCTGCCTGCCCTGCTCTCGGCTCACCTTGCTCGTCGAGGAATGCCCCTGGCACGTCCGATGTGCCCCTTCTGTGTGTCCTGACTGTCCCTCAGCAGCTGCTCTGCAGGACACACTCCCATGCTCCGACACCATCTGACCAGCAGAACAGGGTGAGGGAGCTGCTCGAAGTCCCATCAGCCAGGATGGCCTCAGTGAGCTGCCGGTGTCCCCATCAGCCAGGACCTCAGTGATCTGCTCGGTGTCCCCATCAGCCAGGACCTCAGTGATCTGCTCAGTGTCCCCATCAGCCAGGACCTCAGTGAGCTGCCCAGTGTCCCCATCAGTCAGGATGGCCTCAGGCACTTCCCTCCCCCTGGTTCTGCATTCTCAGACTTCTCCAGGAGTAAGGAAGGGCAACCTCACATCAGCCCCCAAAATACCTAAGGCTGAAACCCCTTGTGGGTTTGTAGCATGGGGTTAATTTTCTGTTAGTTATTTTATTTATCAGCATAGGTTTGATTATTCTGGAGATTCTTGGTTATTTAAAAAAAAAGAAAAATTAGGTTCCAAGTTGCCACGCTAGCTTGCATGATTTTAGAAGTTTTTCCAAAAGGGCTTTCTAAGCACTTTAAAAAAAAAAAAAAAATCTCAGTTTCTTGTTAGCAACAAGTGAGACATTTAGGCCATAGGAAATTATAGTCTGGGGGTGTCATATGCAAAATTATGATATAAACCTTGCTTATTTGTTCATGGTTTGGCAAGCTTAAGAGCAACCCTTCAAAGCAGGCACCCCTGGCATCCCATCTGCCATCTTTCTTTTCCAAGGCTGTGGGGAAAGGTGCTGGCTGGCCCAGCCTTTAGTCTCTAAGAAGCAGCCGTGACCATGAGAATGATTTTCTCATCTGAATTTCAAACACTGCACAACCCTGAGGCCTCAAAGTCCTGCATCAGAAAGGCATTCCTCCGCACCTGGACCCAGAACAAAGGTACGCTGCATTGACGGCTTCTTGAACTCTGGCCCTGGCAACGAGTGATTACCTAACTGGGCATATACCAACCCCATAAGCTGTCCTGCACGGGTTCTGGCTCCATGAGGAGCTTGTGAACGTTTTCCTAGGGACAGAGTTTTAAAACAAAGTGGTCAGGGGAGAGACAGAAAGGTGATCATATGTGACTAATAAACAGAGTTTTGATCAACAACCCTGCCCTGGGGAGGGCACTCTGCCTGGAGAGGTTTGGTTCTACGAAGGTGTCAGCACTGGGTTTCACCACACTGGGTTCAGGTCACTGTTTGATGACCGGCAAACAAAGCCAAGAAGCATCCAAGGTCTCGGCCAACCTCCGCGGGGCTGAGCAGAGCCCAAACCCTGCTTTCTCTGGCTTATGGGACAGTTGTCCCTCCTGGGGACGGGCTTCATCCCAGCAAGGCCAGGGTGGCCTTGAGGGAAAAGGCACATGGTCCCCCTCCAGGTACACTCATTCCATCTGCCCACGCCTGCCGGGCAGCTCTGCCCGGAAAGGAGGAGGGGCAGAGAGTCAGAATACAGGAGGAAATGGAACCATTTTGCATAGAAATGCCATAAATGCAAACTGACTCAAGATTTCCTTTTCCCCAAGGACAAGAAAGATCTGTCACCTGGTGAAAGGTGCTGGGTTTATTCTAAGTAGTGATGGCTTCATTTTTGCCCTGCAGATCACGGAGCAAACGAGAGGAGCAGGAAATGCCAACCATCTACGCCCCGCACCTTCTAACCTGGAAAACCTTCATCGGCCCGCGACACGGGCAATGCTCCTATGCACCCGGCCACACACAAACCCCTCCTGGCCATTCCCAAGTGGTCACTTAGAGGGACAAAAATGCCAACACCTGTGTCCTGTGTGAGTTGTGAGTCCTCTTCATCCGTTCTTACCACTCGTTTTCAGCCATGCTGATGTCTCGGGTGTGGGACATCCACCCCCCCCCCCAAAGGAAGGCTCCCATCCCTAGACCCCGAGCCTGCAGACATCCCCACAGGAAGCGGGGTCCCCGAGCAGTAACTCACACCCACTGGCTGGTCTGGGCCCCACGTCAGCTGGGTCAGAGTGACCAGAAAGGTCTTCCCTTGGGGTTTCTGCTCTCATATACTGACACAGGTTCACGAGAAAACACACACGACACCAATACACACTGCAAACAGAAATGTGTGTGTTGAACTTGGGATGGGCAGGAACAAACCAGCAGTCTGGACTTGGCGGTATCAGCTCCATGAGGTATCTCATCAACCCATCCCGGCAGCTCACTCTTGTCATCCAGTGAACCGTCTGTCTCCAGCCACTCAGACACACAGAAGCAGCGAGGCCCACGGCCACCAGGTGTCTGCCTCCCGGCGTGCCCACAGCCCTGCTCCCCCTAGAGCAGGGGTCCCCAAACTTTTTACACAGGGGGCCAGTTCACTGTCCCTGAGACCATTGGAGGGCCGCCACATACAGTACTCCATACACTGACCACCAATGAAAGAGGTGCCCCTTCCGAAAGTGCGGTGGGGCCGGATAAATGGCCTCAAGTGGCCGCAATTTGGCCCGCGGGCCGTAGTTTGGGGTCCTCTGCCCTAGAGATTGTGTGCTTATCACCTGTCCTGGCTCCCGGCTGCCCATCTCTGTAATTGCAATTAGTGCTATTAATTAAACATGATGTAACATGAAAAAACTATTTGTACAACAGGAGAGATGTTCCTGTAGTAGCTGCAAAGGCTCAGCTGAATGTACTTGAGAGTTCCGCTGAAGGGGCCGTTAGAAGGGCTGGTTGGGTGTGAACACGACAACAGAGACCAGGTAGAAAGTTCTAAAACTCTAGAAGTGCCGGGAGCATCTTCGTTTTCACTCTGCCTTCAAGTAAGAGAATCTTCAGTGACGCCTTCGTGATCCAATCGATGGGCCGCACACGCAAAGAAAAGCCCCTGACAATGAACAAACATTTGGGTGAATGAAAATGATGAGGACTTTCCACTTTCCCGCACTTGGAAAAGGGTTCTGGGACCCAGAGGCACTTGAGAAAGACAGGGGACCAGCCAAGAAAGGGCGCACCGCTCCATGGCGATGGTTCTGAAAAATAAATCTGCTCTGTGGTCTCCCTACAAGGGTGGTTTCCTGTAATTTATAAACACTTCAGCCAAAAGCACTGCCTTGCCCTCAATCTCCACTGCCGGCAAGTCTGCGAGCGAGGGGTCAGTCCCTGACAAAGCTCCGCCAGAGAGGAAAGAGAAAACCTCTCTCTCTCTCTAGTTGTGACTTTGGAATCACTATTTCCCCAGAAGGAAAGTGTCACTTGGGGGTCCCCAAATTAACAGGTTTTAGTTGAAAGGAAGGTGTCCGGGTGCTGGGCTCACTGTGGACTTACGAGCTTGTTCAGAGTCTGCTGACTCTGGTCCGGGGCAGGTTTGCTGAAGTCATGAGATAGCGCAGCTTGGCAGAGATAAAAGGATAGGTTAGCACAAAATTCATCAAATGTGCAGAGCTCCCGACCTTCGGGCACACAGCCCGCCCTGCCCTCTGTCTGTTTGATCCTGATAACCCTGCACCCTCCCTGGCCCTGGCCCCAGTCCATCTGGACAGGCTCCCAGATGGAAGCGCTCACAGGGCTTCAGCCGCCAGCAGCACTGTCAGGCTCTGCACATCAGCGTGTCCTCAAGTTGATGACATCTCTGTCTGCCTCCCACCAGGCTGAGGAACCAGGGTGGTCTGAAAGCACCTGGGATCTAACATTAAGAAACCTGGAATCAGCCTCCCCTGGCGGCAGCTGTAAAACCTGTCTTCCAAGGCTGGGCAGCTTCCACACTGCGTGGACTCGGTGCCGAGTGATGTCAAAGGGCTGTCTTAGTCAACATATTCAAATGATGATGGGAGAAGACATCAGAAACAGAGACCAAGGAACAGTGGTCATTGATTAGTTTATTTAGTCGACAAATGTCGCCTATGTCCCAGGAAGGGGACAAGGTTCTTTAAGGAGAGTCATCTCCAGAGTTCCCTTGTGGCTCCAAAAATATTAAAACAAATTAAAAATCTAAGAGACTCTTTGTAATAATGTATTTGAGCCAAACAGAGAATATCTACACCTATAAGCAAGATCTCAAGACTGAGAAAAATGCTTCTAAATCAAGTCTTATCTAAAAATGACCACATGCCATTCTAGTGGGTTCTGAAACTGCTTGGACTGAGGTGGCATTTCTGCCAGTGCATGCCTTGCATTGGTTTCCTGGGAACCTAAGGTGTGGACACAGCAAATTTGTTCCAGAGGCTTTTTAAGGGAGTAGTGATTCTGGAGGGCCCCCCAGCCCCACCCCTGAAAGGATAAGTGGTTCTAGGCCAACCCTCGAGTCCCCTTCAGCCTGGTCCTAGAGGCTCCAAATACCCCACCCCCCTGCCCCGTGCCAGAAGACCACCTGTGGGATCGGGTGTCTCTGCAACCACCCACCCTCCTTAAAACAACTACCCTTATGCCAGTTTACTTCCAAACTCCCCCCACCCCTGGGCTTTGGTGCACATTGACTCTCATGACTCAGGGACCCTCTGTGACATCAGCCTCAGCAGGAAGCAGTGACCGGGCAGACACCTGGGCCGGGGACGAGCACAGAGGGGAGCATTTAACGGCAGCTCCTACTTCTCCATTTTTAGGACTTCAGACTGACAGACACCACTGTGCCCGCCCATGCTCGGGACTCGCTTTATCGGGATGGAAGCGGTCACACCTGATCACCAAAATTCAAATAAGACTGAGACATGTGTTTCAGAATTCACACGGTGGATTCATGACCACTCTCAGTTCCTCAAAACTTGTTTCTTGGTTGATCACATGCAGTGTGTCTCCTGATGGCACCCTCTCACAGCCACCCCCATGCCCCATCCCCACGGGCACACCAGTAACCTTTCTCCGTCGTTTCTCAGATGGGCACACAAACATCTCCGTCTGGCTGCCCCTGCCTCTAAGCAGCAGACACAGAAGTCTAGCCCCACTGATGGACACCATCTGTGTTCACATGCGTGCCCCTCCTCCCAGGAGCACGGGGAGCAGAGACCCTGCCCCTGCTGACAGCCCAGCAGGGACCACATACCCCTCTTCACCCGGGAAAGCTGATGCTGATGGCAGGAGTCGACCCCATCTCTCCAGAGTGACGGACTCCCCCACCCCTAGTCCCAGAGCTCCTCGCCCTGATAGGGAGCCAGGCCCGTGGCATGTCTGGATAAGGCGACAGAAAGAACACATGTGCAGTCAGAGACGAGCAGACGCAGGAGTCTGGAGATGGGGCCCCGCCCCAGTGTTTTGTAGCCAGGGCTTTTCATTGTACATGTTGCAACTGCAATTCCTTTTTATTCAAGTTCCAGCCACCACAGACCTCAAAGCAGCCACTTCTCCAAGAGCCAGCCGGCGAAAGGGAAGTGCACACACCACACGCGCCAGGCGGGGGGTGGGGGGATGATGGTCACGTCTGTCCCCACCATAACCCTGAGAGCCACCGCCCCTCCCATCTGTGCAGCAGGCTCCAAAACTGTGAGATAAGAATTCCTGTTTTAAGCCACCGGCTCTGTGGTGCTTTGTGTCGCCCGATGCCATCTGCGTCTGCAGACCCCATGGGAAGTCTGCCCTCCATGGGGAAAGGGGTACTCCTCAGACATCTCCCCTGAAGGCAGGCAGTCAGATGCCTGTCCAAAGGAGAGCAGGGCCCAGGATGCAGATGCAGCGAGGGGACGGGATAGGAGGGGAGCCACCAACAGGGTCAGATCCAGCCTCAGGGCCTGGTCCCAGGACAGGAAGGGGGCTCACACTCCCGGGGTGGGGGGAACTTCCTGCCCAACAGAAGTCAGGAACCAGACAAGGAGGAGAAATGATACCTTCAGCTTCATGAAAACAGAGGAGAAAAAAAGGTTCAAATTATCTTTCCTTGCTTGTGATTCTGACTGCATATAATAGGTTAAAATATAAAATACACACACCATGTCCTTTTTCTCCTTTGTATCACGTTGTTCCCACAACAAAGGAAGAGAAACTTACAAAACAGCGGATGAGTGAGTCAGCAATAAAAGTGTCATGTACAAGTGTTCTTGACGGCTCCCAAGAGCCACACTTATTAAACATCACCTACAAACGCACCCTTGAGTCTCTCAGGTAAGATACACCCACTGCAACTCATCTCAAGGCCGGTTTAGAAGGGTTTGTAAAAGTACTAACGTTTCAACGTGTATAAGCTAAGAGCCACAACCTTAAAGAAATGGAAATGTTTACACAGGGCCTGTAACATGTGTTGTAAGTTATTTTGAAACACCAATCAACATATTGACTCCAGGTTATACCTCTTTGTTCTCCAGCCCTGCTTTTTTCTAAGAGCACATCCCAACAACGTGAGGGAAGAGGGGAGAAGTGAGGGGAAGGGAAGAGAGAGGAGGAGGCGACTCCATCAGGGTCAGATGGATTCCCACGCCGGGGGCCTGGTGGGAACCCCTTCTGTGGGGTGTGTGCAAGTGCTTACCTCCGTGACGAGGCCAGCTCCCTGAAGCATCCATCCCTGTGCGCCCTTCGGAGGAGCGCAGAGCGCGAATAAGTCGACATACCCATGACCCCACTGCGAGGCCTGCAATCAAATGACAGGCAGGAGCAGCTGCAGACAGAGGCAGAAATCCCAGCTCAAGGGTTTGGGGGTCATCACGAAGACAGAACATGACTCGTGTCGTCAACTCGCAACAGTGTCCAGCGGGCAGTTGGTGCTCAGAAGTGTCAGTTCATAGCAGTGACGGTAACGTGGCACAGCAACACAATGACCATAGGAATTGTCATCACGTGCATTAACACAGAGGGAACTGATAAGAGACTGATGATAAAATCACCACTGTGTCCTCCAGTGAGAATGACATTCTTGGGTACTTTAGTGAACTAAAGCAAAGCCACAACCCAGCGTCCTCTAGACGCAAATAAATGGTCAACCAACCAAAAGAAGAAATACCTCTCCTGGAGTAATTTTAAAATTTGAACGTACTCAAGAAAACTGTTCCAAGCTTTCTTTTTCAAGCTTTCTTCTCTACTGCGGCAACGCAGTGGGTCTCCGTTAGCAAAGACCCACAGGAGCATGCTTTTAGTTCCAGAAAGCCCTGGGAGTGGACACTCCTCTCACCTTAATCCCTGGGGTTTACCACCCCCCTCCCAGACGCACCCTCCAGCATGAGAGCAGTGGACCGACCGCTCTCCATTCCTAGACAAGGAACTCTCCATAAAAATCTTTGACAAGTGTCAAAAGGCAGCAGGAAGGTCCTAACATTTGTTTCTGGTTCGCGTCTGAGCTGCCCGGGACCAAGACGTGGTGCCTGTGTAGTCAGCGCCCGTGGGCTTCCGAGTCGCGAACGTCCCAGAGCTGAGGTGAGTGTCAGAACACGGCGAGTCCCATCACAGGAGGCGTGGCTTTGTTCCAGGTGTGTGTTTATTGAAATGTGAATACAGGATTCATTCCTCTCTGCAAAGTATTTTCCCATGTGACACAACACCCTTCCCCAGCCCCCTGAATTCACGCTAACTTTACCTTGCAAGTGACAAAAACGGCAAAAGGGGGATACATGGCAATGGTTATAAAAAGTTATACTCTGTAATAATAAAAAAGATTCTTTTCCAATGTCAGTGAACTCTGACGCACCCCAGCGCTCGGCACTCAGCTGGTATGCCCGCGCACCGCTGTGTGTACACATCCATCCTACAAGCTCCCACACTGAAAGACCAGAGGCACAGGGCCGAAGGGACCATCGGAGATGAGTGACTGGGTCCTCCAGAGCCACGCCAGAGTCCCTAGCGGCTCATCACCCTCAGCTCGGTGTCTTCAAAAATCAGATTCCCAATGTCCCACAATCTCTTTCCAAGGTGTGTGTCTTGATGGGTTAGGAAACTGGCATTTCCTTACAAAAAACACACGGACAATTTTCCTCTCCAAGTGAGGACTTTTTACCACTTGAGAAACTCTGTAACTGAGCACTTCTCTGGGACATATTGTGAGCTGGATGGGGAGGTGCAGCGTCCCCTCATGGGTTTGTGTTTTTGCTGCTGGTGCTAAAATCTAGTCCAAGAAGAGGAGGGGTCTCCCTTCTGGGTCCTAGAGGCCGCATCCTCCTCGGATCTCTATTTCGGGTAGGACAATTTTTAGAAATCCTTACGCTACCATTTCTGGGGCCTATCTTGATCTCCTTGAACAAGAAGCTAAATTGGCAACAGGCAATCATGCCGAGAGACTCAACCAGATACCCCCTTTGTTCCTTGCGCCCCACAGACTCCGCAGGCCTCAGTGGCGAGCACGCCAGGTGGCTCTGCTGAACCACCGGAGGTGTTACACGTGAACGACAATGACATCCCCAATCGACAGGCACACAGATGCGTTTTTTAAAAGATGGTGCCTACACTCAGGAACATGACGTCGTCACGGGACACAGAGACTAGTGTGTGAATACAAAGGCACACTGCAGAAGGTCAAGGGCAGAGGGAACAGAACGGCCCTTTCTGGTTCGGTTTCTAACACAGGAGGGAAGGGAGGCGGGCGGATGAAGATGACTTTACGGGAGAAGGTTTCTGTTGGTCGAAGCAGGAAACATGGGCTTCTCTCTTCCTGCTGCGTGGCGCCCCCCACCCACGCGGGCTCCGGGGGCTGCGTCTAGTCTTCCGCGGTGTAGAGGTGGTACATCAGGGCCACAGCCAGCGCTGACAGGGCAGGGATCACCCAGTTGGTCCACCAGCTGAAAGGAACAGCAATGGTGCTCATGTGGGGTTCCACCCACTTGCCATGGAAACTGCCCCTCTGACCTCTCCAGAGGGAAAGACAGCTCTGAGCTGCTCAGAGGGCCGCCAGCTGGTATTGTCATTTCCTCCATCATCCTAGGCTGGTAGGAACACTAACGACCACCCTCCACCCCCCAGGTTCACTTCAATCTGTTTCTGTGAACTGACACAAAGAGCCACCAGTCGCTCTCCCCAAACATACAACCCAGCACTAGTGACTTTCCCTGGGGGAAAGGGACTTCACTGCACTCCCTCTGCTCCTTAAGGGAGGTGTGGCTGGAGGGAAGGCTTCGGGGTCGTTCTGAAGACTATCCAGAGTTCAGAAAGAATGCCCTGGGCAGTGCAGCTGCCGAGTGGACAGGAACCCTGGAAGTCCCCCGAGGGAGTTCCGGGGGAGCCCCAGAGTCAGGCCCTGAGGGCGGGGAGAGGCCAACAGTCCGACTCTGTGAGTCTGTGAGCCTGATCATCACAGTGACACTTGAAAAGAAAACGACCACATACCTGGAATTTGAGTCGACCGTAGTAATGAGAGTTTCCTAGAATGCGAGAGAAAAAGTAAAGTGAGTTAAAGGGAACTGACTGAAAACCTGTTTCAGAGAAAGATCACAGTTCTTCATTCAGTGCATTCTTCAAAACACAGTGAAAGGGGAAATTACATCATCGATTTCTTTCCATTCAAATGTATGATTTCCCCTCATTTTTTTCCCCAAAAGAAAATACTGAAGAATGATCGACACTTAAATTACTTACAAACACAACCTAGACAACTTGAAAGAAAATGTTAAAAACTGATAGGCTACATAAAATATCCTCTACATTACAGATATCTAAATATTTTAACAGAGAAAAGGACAATAGGTCTGATTTACACACACACACACACACACACACACACACACACACACACACACGGCCCCATCATTACCTTTAGGAAGAGAGTTTAATTCTTCAAATTCATGAATAAAACGTTCAATAAAAAATAATTCATTTCATTCAAATCTTATACGAGGTAAAAGTGTCCCCAAATTATGTTAAATTGATGTTACACATCAATCAACAAGAAAAAAATTAAGATCTGCCATTTGAATTGCAGAGTTCGGGACAACCTTTCTTTAACTCTGACAGGACAGCTCTAAAACGACACTGGAGGCCTTGGGGGATCGACTTCACACTGTCACCTGCCAGGAAACCTCCGAATCTGGATGCCCTGGGCCCTGGGGTCTTCCCCAGTTTGAGCCAGGTTGCCTCCCTGCAGCTGCTGAGAGTCTCTGACGGGACCAGGGAAGTGACCCAGTGTGGCCCTGCCCCGGAGAACGCGTCCTCTCCCACAGGGCTGGAGAACCAAGGCCTCGTGAAATAAAACTTTGCCAGGCTTCACAATGTGTTAAGGAGCATTCTTTTGAAATTCCACACCAGCAAAAGCGTTAGTGCCTCAAACGAAGGCAGCCATGAATAAGGCGGCAGCAGCAACCCAGCCCCCAGGCGACCCGAAGCCCAGCAGAGCAGACCGTTAGCAGCGCAGACCGTGGCAGCACGCAGGGTCCACACAGGTGCAAAGCTCCACACAGCCAGGCGGGTTAACAAAGGGCAGAAACCGGTCAGGGAAGAGCAAGCAAAGCAGTGAGACCCACCAACCTGGGAACACAGCCATTATAATTCCTGACACGGGAGAGGGGGGAGAAATAAGTCATTGACAAAGAAAACTTTACATGTATTATCTTTCTGAGCAATGTTCCATCTTAGAGGCTATGAGATGTATTCACCACCCACTGCGGGGTGATTTTTCAAAGTCTGTACATTAAAAATAAAAGTAATCAAGATTCTTAAAAGTGAACTAGAATACACAAAAATATGGCTTAGCGATGAGAAGAAACACAATCAGCTCAAAAACCCAGCAGTTCATTGGAGGTAAAATATTATGGTCATGTTAGAAAGTTAAGCCTAAACTAGAAGACAGCAGGCAAACACACTCCTTACTTTGTTACCCCAAGCACAAGCACGGGTGCATTTACCCAACATGCTGACAGCTCTGCAGACAGACACTCAGCTGGCCTGGTCTTCCCCTCCTGAGTGCTGCCTGCGCACCCCAGGGCCAAACAAAACTGCTAGCACTTCACCACCACCAGCACGCACAGTCATCTCATCAAGAGCTGACCTTTAAAAGATCTCATAGGCGTCTGACTGCTTCTCATCTATGAGGCTCTTAACCCAGGGTGCTTGAGAGTGAAAGCAGGTTTGAATCGCCCATGGGCACTTGGATGACAAAGGGAAAGGTCTTCCCTGTCCAACGCTCGGAAGAGGCTAAGCTGGGCTTTGGGCACGTGTCTAATCAATATGTCAACAAGGAAATGGGGAAAGCGGATCATGGTTTTTATCACAGGCTCGGCCCTCTGTTCACTCGGTGACCGTGAGGGGTTCAATTCCAAGTGGGTTAACAGTGAAAACAGTACATGATACACTCTTGTACATAAAAGCATGCAAAGCCCATGCAGCTTTTGCCAATCAAAGTCGTCTCATTTATAAGTTCACCTTCCTCAGCCCCTTTCCTGGACTGGAACTCTTTCCTAAAAATACTGACAGAATGAAGTTTTAGTGAAAAGTCTACAGCCTCCATACGCTTCATCAGAGACTGCACCTGCCATGCCTGACATGGGGACTAACCGTGATGCCTACTGCCCAGTGTGACCCTGAACAAGGTCACAGCCTGGGACAAGGCCTGAGTCCCACTGTCTTCACCATCCCTGGATCCCATCAGGAAATCGTGAAAACCAAATCAAGTCACAGACAGAGCAATCCTTTGAAAACTACAACCAGGGACAGGGGCTACCAACTACTGACACACCCCATGTGACAGAGACCAACTTCATTGACCATGAGTCGTTTCTACGTTCACATAGACCTTGTTCTGGCAACCTGACATCATGTTTTCCTTGGGGCACATGGATGCTAATCATCTGGGGTGCACTTATTTCACAACTCAACTAGATATTTCAGCAGGCAACATTTCAAAAATTTGGACCCCGGTATATACATGCAACAGTCTGGAGATAGACAGGGTTATACAGACCCACATGACAAAGAAATATCTGAGGACACTCTCCTCTTCTGGTAAACCTGGAGCACAAGAAAGGTCGATCGCTGTATTTGCTTACGGCCTCTAGGAAAAACAGCATCATCTTCCCAGTTGTGCTCTTATGTAAGCATGTTCTAGCAAACAGAGGAGAAAAGAGTCTGTCTTTCAAAAATCAGGCAGGTATGGTAGGAGACCTCAGCTCTCATCAGTGCTTTCTGCTTGACGACATCCTGGTTCGGAACACCTGCGTTAGACCTAAGTTCACGTAATAAGCCTTATCAAACTCTTGTTTGATTACAGCCGAATGATTTACACCAAGATTATTAGATATTGAACACCTAACAGGGTTCTGGCTTTGGAGAAAAAGCAAAAACTTCATGCACCACAGAATTTCAGTGGTCCAAGGAGTAGTCGACAAAAAAGGTGCTGAAGCCATCCAGACCAACAGCAGGAATTCTAAGCAATTGTTCAGAGGCAATTCAAAGTCTGAAGTCCACTTTTTATCTGCCCAGAGTACCTAGCTTGCCAACACCAAACTGCAGCCTTCCTTGAGCAGGGAGAGGACAGAACATACGAGGAACGGCCTCACGCAGACGTACACTGGACTCTCTGCAGTGCCAGGGTGAACACGGCCTCCACGCTCGGCCGGACTCACGGCTTGGTTTTCTTGAGAATAAACTGAGACAATGACTTGTTGTCAGCAACAGCTGGTAAATGAGTTCACCAGATCTTAACTCGAGCCCTGTGCAGTCTCACTTGAAGGAACCAAGAGCGGGACCCAGGAGAGAAAGTCACACTTTCTGCCATCTGTTTTAATCACAACACAGTCCCTTAGTTACAGGCCAAGAACTGTTCGTCCTGTTTGCACGTTTCAGGAACTCTGGCTGCGGTCACCAATGCTCACTATGGATTTATCTTCAGATATGAGGGAGGTGATCAGCCCAGAGAGAAGGGCTACAAAACCAGGGCACAGAGTCAGTCTTACTTGAGAAAGGCATCAATAAGTTATTATCTAATTGAAGTAACATGAAATTCATCCAGTAAGTACTTACTGGGACATCGACTGTGTCCCAGAGATGTGGCAACGAAGACATGGACAGTGTTCTCAGAGGTTTACATATGAAGACCTCTGCCCAGTCAGACGTCAGGAAGACTGCCCAACCTTTCACTCCAGAGGTGCCGTGCCGGTTATAAAACGTAGCTCTTTAAAAGGTGTCCATTGAGGGTCACGATGAGAAGATTATGTTAGGTACTGAGAGTCTTATGCAGAGAACACACGATTCCCCTAATGAAGCATAACATCTGGTCTGTACAAAGACAGAAGCTTGCCTAGCTGAGCCAACAGGTTACACATTCATCTAACATACACAAAGACACCTGCACTGGCCTAGTCAGCTCAGCAAACGACCTTTACTCTCCTGTTTGCGGGGATGAGATACAATGTCGATAGCTACGGCCACCGAGACGGTCACACTCACCGAAGGCTTGGTTATCTTTGCTCTGTCATCCTGCAATAAAAAAAGAAAGAAAGAAGAAAGGCATATTATAGAACAAAAACTGTCTACAAAAGCATCGTTTCCAAAGTGCTTCCTTTCACTGAGATTTCTAAAAAAACATTACTGTTCCATAATTCTTGTGTTAGATTCAACTAGGTAGATTGTGAAACTCAAAGTCTGGTCCCTCTGTCTGACTGCCAAAAAAAAAAATGATTAGCAGATTAAGTCCTGAGAGGTGTTCTGATCCAGTTAGTTCCAAAGCTGAGACCAGCACCCATGCGGTCATATCTACATGTCGCTGTGGATCCGCATGTCCTGGACATGGACTCTGGTCTTCCCTGCAGAGCAGCTGAGTAACCAGGTTCTGTCCATCTGTCCTCTCAGCATGCCTTGGAGATGTTTGTGTGTGTGTGTACATGCACCCTATATATATGCATATATGCACTGTGTATATATGTATGTATTTGGGTATGCAGGTGTGCATGCACCGTGTATACATGTATGTGTGGCTGTCCTAAGTGCATGTATATAATTTGTGTGATATCCTCAGTGAATTCCAGCAACCTCCCAATTGTAGAGATTCCTCATCTACTTAAATCTCCGCTGAGTCAGTCCAGCACAAAGTGTGTCTGAAGGCTGACCACTGGTGAGCCCCGTGGGCAGTGGAGACAAAAATGCTGCCGTCACAGCCAGAGCGCAGGGTTTACTCATTTAAAAGTGCCGACCTTTTGTATAAAATTAAAGTCATTTAGAATAAAATATTCTCAAACTAATGATAATAGAAGGGAAAGGTCTTAAAAATATATTTTGGTCCAAAAACTAAGCAATAAAAAGTAAAACTATACTGGGTTGATTCTCTCAGACCCTTTCTAAAATGTGCTGTTGCTCTGTGGCGCTTTGCTGAGGGAGACACACTGTTCCTGGGGCCATAGCCATGCGCGAGAGGACTCTGACACTAAACCCCAGTGGAGAACGCAACCAGGGGAACACAAAGAAGTTTCCGGGTGATTCGTTTATGACAAGAATGGCGTTATAAAGTCAGGAGGAGCTGGTGTCCTTTGCTCCTTTGGAAACTTGTAAGTCTACAGACCCAAGGAAGGTCCCCCAGCCTCCAAGAAAAAGACGCACAAAGGCCCTCAAGGGCACTAACTGGGTGCAGCTCCCCGATGATAAACGTCTTGGACAGCTCTCTGGCATCTGAAGAGTGCCCGACGTCCTCGAAGTTTTCAGTGGCATCCCCTCCAGCTTGTTCCCGTAAGACTTCTTCCCCACCAGGATGCTGTTCAAAGGACAGACAGAAACAAACAAACAAACAGTGAGTATTTTTTCCCAAGCAAATGAGATCGAGGAAGGGGCCAGTCTATTTAACCAAACTGCCTATTTCAGAAGTCTCAGATGACAACATGCAGGTACACCTCGTCCACAGTGTGGGTGAACATGGTATACTCCTTTCTATGCAAATGCCTTCTTGCACGTGCTGTGGAACCTTTGCTGATGGGGAGGTTGTTCGTTGCTCCAGGCTATTCTGACAGCAGTAAGAGTGTCAGGCTGATATTTCCCCTGCTTTGGCAATGTCCTCTTTGCTTTACCACGAAGCTCTTAAAATTGCTCTTTTTAATCTTTAATCCTTTTGTCTTAGGTCCCACCCCTTGACCTCTTAGGTCTAAGTGTGAACACACACCATCCCACACTCGATGACAATTCATCTTTGAAAAGCACAGAGCATAGCTGCCAAGTAGAGAGGTTACAGTCTGATGGACAGGTCAGCGAGCCCCCATTCTCTGCAGAACTTGCTTTCTAGGCAGAAGGACAAGAAAGCCAGCAGGTGCACAGTGACTTGCTCAAGATGCTGCCACAGGAATATGTCATTGCTAAGGTACAGAAGCAAGGGGGAAGGGTTCAGTGCTACAGGGGGAGGGGAAAGGGAGCCTCTGTATAATCAAAGGCATTTCAGTACTCTTGGCTGCTTTGCGATGCAGGGAGCAGGGGCTGATGGGGGGAGGGGCGGAGGAGGGAGCCAGTAGTGAATGTGGGTGAAGAACTCAGGCAAGGAAAGAACGTAGTCAAGTAAAAAGAAAGTGCACGCTTATATCACCCTAAATACTTCCGCAGGGGAAACACCTACTTAAACTGAGCTTCATTATTCCTTAGAGCAAATTCCCCTGCCCTTGAGCAAAGCACCTGCAAGTGTCCAATAACTAAGGAAAACTACCCCCGCTTGAGCAACGGACTGGAGTCTCTTCTTAATTTCTCCCAATAACGGAGGATGGAAAGACACGTAAGATTTTAGGAAGGTGAACAGCTTATACTGTGTTGAAACCTGTTTCTCCTCCTCCTTTGTTTAAATATGCCTAAGACTAAATAATTTCATTGACTTTTTCTCTACTCTTTGTAAAAGTTATCCATCTACATTGGAGAAAAATTGGAAGGCGCAAAAAGAAAACTAAAATCACCTAAATCACCCATAAACTTGCCGTCCAGAGAAACCTGGATATACACATGCACATATGTAATAATTTAAAAATAAAACTGTGTCGGCTACCTTACGCACACAGTTTTTGTTAGATAAAAAAAGCAGATTATAATACACGGGACAGAGACAGTATGCCTCGCAGTCATCCCTGCTACGTGAACTTGGGAAAACGTTACTTAGTTTTTGAGGATTAAATGTGTTGTTCTGTGTGTCTGGCACATAACACACGACCAATAAATGTTACCCAGCATTTCTATTAAATATTTTCTGATGTCAATATTCTTCAGTGTGGCTTTTTAAACGGCTGCATAATATTCCATCCTGTGGGTAGTTTCAAACTTATTTAAGTGTCTCCTATTGGGGCATGCAGAATTTTGGATGTCCATGTAAGCAAGCATGGGACACACACTGGAGGTAAGGGCAGGTGGCAGGCCCACCCCCAAAGCCAGCGGAAGCTTCCGGATGCATCTGTGGGCCACGGCCATGGCAATGACAATGTAGTTTGTGGATCTGGAACTATCTGTTTATTGTTGGACATGAATGGAGAAGTTCAGAAGGAACACAAGAGTCATAAAACGACAAGTTTAGCATGTACGGATTATACAAATTCAGATAGCTATTCCTTCTGGGGTGGCTGGGGGCTTAACTCCCCAGCTCCCTAACTTGGGGTTTCTGCTAAGGATCTGTGAGGACTGACAGACACCCCAGGGTGTCTGTGTTCCAGGACAGCCTCGCTTCAAAGGAAAGTTTCAAGTGAGGCTAAAAACAAAGGTTGGCCTTTTGTAAAGAATTCTAAAATTAGGCAAGTTTAAAAAATACAGAGAATTTGATCTTGCTAAAAATGAATGTAAACATTCTATTTCGTTGAGAGTAACACAGCTTTCTTAACCTGAAACAAAAGGACAACTTCTCAATGTCTGACCAGGCACAAGAAACAGAAGAGTATGTGCTTAAATGTATGTATGTATGTATGTTATCTATCTATCTTTCTTTCTATCTATCTCCTTGCCTGTCTGTCTGTAATATAGAACCTGTCTAAACTACTTGTGAGGCACTTTTCTAAGGAAAAAACAATGAGAGAGAAAAACACCTTTAGTTATGCTAGTTTCACTGACCACAGTTTAAAAAAGAAAAAACTATAGGATAGGACAAATAAATTGATGCTAAGATCCTTTTGCCCAACCCTCAGAATTTTTTAAACAATTAGGAAGAAAAACAGAGCCCCAAATCGATTTTTTGGCAAAAAACAACTCAAGACTTGTTAGACAATAAAAAATTACAGGAATGGCTTACTGACATACCTGACATTTTCCTTGAAATACGTATGTGCTATGGGGGCAGAGATAAACGGACAGACACAATGCCAATTAAATCTAACCCAGAGCGCCTGAACAGGCAGTGGTGCAGTGGATAGAGCATCAGACTAGATGCAGAGGACCCAGGTTCGAAACCCTGAGGTCACTGGCTTGAGCACGAATTCATCTGGCTTGAGCACGGGCTCACCAGCTTGTGCATAGGGTCGCAGGCCTGAGCCTGGGATCATAGACATGACCCCATGGTCACTGGCTTGAGTAAGCCCAAAGATCACTGGCTTGAGCCCAAGGTCACTGGTTTGACCCAAAGGTCGTTGGCTTGAGCAAGGGGTTACTCTTTCTGATGTAGCCCCCAGTCAAGGCACATATGAGAAAGCAATCACTGAACAACTAAGGAGCTGCAATGAAGAATTCATGCTTCTCATCTCTCTCTCCCTTCCTATCTGTCCCTTCTTATCTGCCCCTCTCTCTGTCTCTGTCACAAAAACAAACAAACAAAAACCTGACCCAGAGCCCCACACAAGGCCTCACACATGTCCTCGCTCCAGAGCCCTGTGCCAACTCCCAGACTAAAAGATCCTGCCCCATATCCCCAACCCCACGGTCTCCATCACAGCACTTAGCACCACCTCAGGTTACCTTTACGTCCATGTGTTTGCAAGACTCACAATGACAGACACGCCTGTCTTACGTGTTCATCCCTGGTGCTGATACCTAGTTTAATGTCCAGCACACAGCAAACACAAAGAAATGTCTGTAAGTAATTTTTGAACAAATGAATGAGATAAGCACCCATCATTCCACACTGGTTTTGAACCTATCAGCCATAACCAGTTTGCAGCTGATGATAAATCTCTTCCTTTCAACTTTATTCCACTCTTCTTTTCCTGAACTATAATAGCTCTGACCATATAATGTCATTATTTAATCGCTGTCTAACCCACTTACTCAAAATATTTATTATCTCGTTTGTGCAAGGCATTGTGTAGGACACACAAAAGCACATGGGAAATAAAATCAAATGTGATTTGATCCTGAAGAAGCATGCCGTTAATTTGAGGTTAAAGAAATAACACAGAAACAACCTTTGGCCTTCACTGACACAGCCTCGCAGCTTGGATTATCATGAATTACCCAATAGGTTCTAAATGTGTTGTAATGTGACCTACAAGCATCAACTGGAATCACTTCCCCCGAGAGGCAGGCATGAGTCACTCAGCAACTGAGCACAGCCGTGGACTGCACAAACCTTCGTCAAGACTTGGAGACCAGCCAGGGGGAAATAAATGGAAGAGGCATCTCATTCTCCCCTCCGCCCCAAGTTAGAGGCTTGCAGGGGAGGCTCCCGGGTGGGGACAAGAGCTCAGCACAAACCAAGCTGCTCCAGAAGGAACGCTTTCGTCAGCTGACCCAACCAAGCAGAGTGGCCGGCACAAAGGATGATGGTGGCCGAGGCCCAAAGGCCTCTGTGGCTATGTGGCAGGTTTCAGGAGCCCGTTGCACCTGTTTTACCATTTTGCCAACCCAGGGGCACTCAAGAGTAAGGAAATGAAGTTCCCGTCTGTATAACAACGATGCAATCAGAACCCCCCCCCCCCGCTCTGCACGAAAGGTTGCTTCAGTTCATTTAACAAAAATTAATAATAATTTAACATAAATGAATAGCATTACAGCTTCGGTCCTCCTCTTTCCATCATGGGAGGTCAGAAGTAGTCTCTGAGAAGCTTCTTCAGTTACACTTTATTCAGTGCGAGAAACACAGTTGCAACTGCACCTCTGAACTTGCGGATTTGTCAAAGTCAAGGGTCTGCTAATTACTGATACATATGAAAATGAGAGAGGACAAGTAAGGCAGAAAACAAAGAGCATTAAATGAGCATTAGTGAAACTCAAGAAGGGCGGACAGCTAAGGCATCCATCTGGCCTTCGCTGGACTCTCTCCACAGGCCCAGTGCCTGACAGATAGGGAGGGGAGGGTCGCCCCTCCTCCACTGGCTGGCCATTTTAACAAACAGGACAGGCTGAGCCCTCTG
The DNA here is from genome assembly GCA_037038555.1 of Rhynchonycteris naso. Taxonomy (NCBI): domain Eukaryota; kingdom Metazoa; phylum Chordata; class Mammalia; order Chiroptera; family Emballonuridae; genus Rhynchonycteris; species Rhynchonycteris naso. Next base: position 133,386,461 of record CM072999.1, on the reverse strand, counting down.
TTTGTTTGGGTCTCAATGATCTAAAAGGCATATCCCCCATTTTCTAATACAAAAAAAAAGAAAGATCTCATAAAGGAAGATCATAGTACAGACCTGATACATTTTCCCTCCCTGGGCACCAAATATCCGTAAGGAAGGAAGCAATTTGAACACTCCTTTGGACAATGAGACCAACCACACAACTCAGAGTCTCATTCCATCTTTGATCAGCAGTGTCAGGATTTCCAGGTAAACTGCTGAGCTGACCTGCAGCAAAAAGTCCGCACACTTCAAACCAGCGACCATTATGTCCGCTGGTGGCCCCCTCCCTTCCTGTTCTCAGAATACACTGTAGCTTAAGAAGTGGCTTTACCAGGATAAACACTGAGTGCAGGTGAAGTTCAAGTGCTCTTGGGACTGTTTCATGGAGGAGACATATCAGGGTTTTCAGGGTTGACCCCACACTCACAGCCCTGCCTCAGTGACCACCGGATAAGCTTCATTCATGACCCAAGTGCCAAGAATCTCGCCAAGAAGATGTGCAGCCCCAACTTGAATGCTACGCAGCTCAACAGTTTACACTGTAGGTCATTCCAAAAGAAAACGTGCCCCAAACTGTCCCACATCCCATCGAGGTCACACCAGTTCTGTCCAAGTGGTGAAGGCTAGTCACGGAGGGCTGCTGCCCACACCACATCTTCTAACCGACTTCAGTATCACTAGGCGTGAGACACCACACACAGCGTGGAACTCGTTTCAAATAGAGTAAGAGTCCAATTTCCCACACACACAGAAAAAAAATAATAAACTCAGACTAAAATAGCAGAAGATGCTTCAGCAGAGCACACAGCGGAAACAGATCTGGTCAAGCGCAGAGGGGCACAGTGGGTGACGGCGTGGTCTGTGGTCACTTCTGCACACAGGCAAGCTAAGTGCACATTCCACACCATGTGAGCGGTGTCTCAGGTCCCTTCTAAGGCGAGGCCAAAGAGAAATGCTACACGAAGGAATAAAGGTATTACAGACAAACCGCGGTCCCCGGGATTGATTACATCGCAGGAAAATTTTTCTTTCATGTGTAACAGTGTACACTAAAAATGATCTATAAAAACTGGCAAGATACAAAAAAAAGATAGACTTAGATGCCCTCCTTACACAGATGATTTCGATAAGTAAATACTGAATGTGTAGGCAGTAATCTCAAGGAGACAGACAATGTAAATAAAACCGGTCGCTCTGGACTCAACTGCACTGTCTGCAATGTTAACTCAGAAACCCATCCGAGTAGAAACACCCACCAGGTCCACTCTTCTCCTGTTTCTTTCTAGGAACCTCTGACAGATCCTGAGATGCTCTACGCTGCCCCCCCAAAAAAGATGAGTATAAATGATACTTTTTGGCATAACTTTTGCTAGTTATGTTCCCCCTTTAATACAAATTAGGTGAGCTCAGTATAACCACCCTAAAATATGCCTGTCTGAAATAGCAAATATTCTACGGTGGTTAGTTTTAAGCAACAGCAGATGTGGAGGAAGCGCTGAACACCAGCAGGTGTTACACTCCATAAAAGGACGTTTACATTTGTGGGGGACACCCTGTCCCCCTCTCCCAGAGAGCTTCCCTTACTGTACCTGCCCTCCTGTCTGTGGAGAAGGCAGGACCTACATCTGCCTAGTAATCTTCCCCTTGTCTGTGCTCTCCCTGTCACCTCCCATAACTGACTCTCCACCCCCAACACCTTCTCTGCCTTAAGGTGAAACTGTTTTTTAAGGTGACATTTTCCACCATTTTGACAAGTTACTCACTGTCCCTGGGTCTCCCCCGTGTACACAGGAGGTATACATGTTATGCAACTTGAATTTGTTTTTCTCAGACTATATCTCCTTCATGTGAATCTGATTATTAGGCCAGTGTAAGAAGAACTTTGAGTTTCATAAACGAGAGGGTCTTAGGCTTGATACAGAATAATAGTTTTACTTCGTTTTTGACCTTCATACTCCCTACATTTTAAGGGCTTTGGAAAAACAAGTAAAAAAATGTCCAAGTCAAGGGTTAGAAGATCTTGTTTATGTGACAGGAAGGCCTTGCATTCTTGTAAATAAAGCCAGGGCGGGCTTCTCATCATGTTCATGGCTCCAGCCACAAGACAGGTCTTCCTCAGTCCACGCCCTTGCCCGTTCTCAGCCAATCTTCTACATCTGCTAGACGACTCGCCCTCAAATTACCAGTCCTGTGCCCTCCTCAGAAATCTACAGTGGTGAATTTCTGCAGGCACATCAAAGGCCTCCTGAATTCTCAACAAAGAGCTCCAACGTCTACAGAGCCCAGGAGGTAGCCAGGTGCAAACCGCACAGGCTACAGGGAAGACTCTGCTCGCTGCTCCAGCACCTTCCCCCAACACTTCACCCTCTGGCTGGGAAACGGCTGAGAACATAGACATTTTCTCCCAGCCTCCCTTGCAGCTGGGTATGCCATGAGATGAAATCCCGGCTAATGGAATGTATGCACAAGCATCAGGAGAACCTTCCCTTTAGAGTAGTGTGCCCCCCTTGGCCATTTCTCTTTATCCCTTTCTTCGTCCTGCTGTTTGGAATGGGGGTGCTGCCTTTGAACCTGGGAAGAGGGCCAGGTCCTAGAAATGGCCAAGCAGTGGATTAGAAGCAGAGCCCTGAGGGCTCACCGGAGCACGGCCGCCCAGCACGCTGCACCTGGACCGCAAAGCACGTGTCTTCACAACAGGTGAATAAACTTCTTCCTGTCTAAGCACAGTTGTTTGGGGGTTTTCTGAGCTTAATTCTCATTACTACATCCACCACTTTATCAAGAAACACCACAAGCCAGGCACTCAAATCCTGAAGCACGTAAAAAAGATGCAAATAAATACACGCGCAAGTGGTGAGAAACTTAAAGCCAAACTAGGACAATGGTCTTCACATACATGAACCAAATAGAGAAATACTGAGGAACCATCTTAATTTATCCAGTATCTAACAATTGAGCCATCTTAATAAAAATCTTTAAGCATACTCTAGGCCCCTTCAGGTTAGAATCTGGATGAACAGAGGAGATACAGGCGAGTCCCGTCATGAGGAGCCCACGCCTGAGGGAAGGCTTGGGCTGAACTGTGGTCAGTGCGCCAGCTGAGGGAAGAGATACGTAGTTTGAATGAAGCAACAGCTGGACTGGGCTTGGGATGCCCAGACTGAACGCCATTTCCAGGGTGTGTACAGGAAGGGGTTTCCGGGCAAGAGCGGCCTTCGAAGCCGAGGACTTGGTAAACCAGCTGACCTCCTGTGATGTTGACAGGCTCCCTCACACCCATGAAGAGCTTTACTAAAACCAAAGGCAAAGGGAGAAGGAACTGACCCTTGTTCCTGCCTCACCGACAGGGCTGGAACATGTCCTCATGTCCTCTCACTGCCCCCTGCCCTTGGACTGGAGTTTATACCTCTGGCTCCTTGGGGTCTCGGGCCCGCAGAGGGAAAGAGGGACCCAGCAGCTTGCCTGTGGCTCCAGCTTGCAGACAGCACACCTTGGGACTCTTTGGCCTTCCTCCTAATAAATCTCCTCCATGAGACAGATTGTGCGTGCGCGTGTGTGTTTGTCTCCTATTGGTTCTTTCTGGTGAACCCAGACTGACATAGGCCAGATAGCTGGAATGGACCAAACAATGGAGGACCCTGAAGGCCAATGGGAAGGGGTGGACACTAAGGGGGTCCTGAAGAGCAGAGCAGCATGACCAGATGGTGCAGGGTCACTGTGGGAACAGACAGGCTCTAAGCGCAGACAGGCAGAGACCTGCTGCAGGCCTGCGACCACATGAGAGCCATGGCAGCACAGGGCTTCTCCTACCCCTGCCCCTTGCTACCAGGTGCAGGCTGAGGCCTTAGTAATAAAGCAGTCTCAGCCTCCTGAAAGTTCTGCCTCTTCCCCTCACCTGTGACCCTGACACCGAGATCATAAAACCTGGCTGGAGATCTCAACTTGAAGGTCAAGCCAAAGGCTCCAATCCCAGAAGCTCAGGGTTTACAGGACCTTAAGAGACCCAACGTCCTTCCACACTGAGATGGAAAAACTGGGACCCAGGGCAAATACGCCCAACGCCACACGGATGATTCATGAGGGAAACAGCACAAGCGCCCCAGTTTCTGACCTACTTCAGTCTCTCCCCCTTTTTGGAACATGGGTATTCAATGGCCATTGTTCCGTTTCTGAACAAAGCGACTTTCGATAGGAAGGCTTAAAAATAAAGTTTCTTCTTACATTTCCCCAAAGGGGAATTCAAAGGAAAATCCGTCTCGCTTCTTCTAGACCCCAGCACACTTTGTCATCTGTCCTGGGCCTTCCCCACTAACATTCAAAAGACAGACCTACACACTCCTAGCTCAGGGAGCTAGCTGGGCAAGCAGGTTGTCCCGGAAAAACACCAGAAGGGTGCAGAACTACACTTGGTGTCACAATATGCACTAAGCAAAAACACAAACAATAAAAGCCTTTCCACTTAAAGGTAATGCCATGTGGACCCAAAGTCCACCAGCCCTAGAGTACTTTTCAATGCAAACACTTAACACTGCCAAAAAGGGTGGAGTAAACAATGACTAGGCATTAAAAAAATAAAAAGCGTACAGGGATTATCTGCAATAGTTAAGCCCAAAATGAAAACAACTCAAAGGAATTTGGAGAGAAAACGATTTAAGAAAGATTTAGAGCAAAATAAGCCGTCTGACCAAATAAATGTTCTTGATCACTTCCAGATCCTGTTTTTCTGAGGAGGCCAAGAATGGAGGCCTGGCACCTGGCGGGGATCACCAGACTTGTGTGTGGGGGCCCCCAGCGTGGAGTCCGTGGAGGAACATTCCTGGGCGGCCCTGCCCAGGGCTGAGCGTGCCCCTCACGCTGTCGTCCTCAGAGCCTTCGGGACCAGGCTCACAAGCTTCGCAGTCTCCAGTTTCACACTGAAGATACCAGGATGGAGCATACAACAGGGCCTATCCATGGCATCTGCCCACCCCAACAGCTCCTAAATTACCACCAGGGGGAAGCCATAGCCAGCCCTGGCCTCAGGGGTTCCAGACCAGTGGGTGTGGGGGAGGTTGGTCTGACACAGACAAGTAACAGCTACACACAGGCAGCCCCAGGAAGGGGAGCCTGCATGACAGCTGGAGGGGTTACCCTGCTCAGGAGCAGCAGGCCAGAGAGGGGACGCTTAAGCTCTGGTGGGTAGGTCCAGGAGCCATTCACCAGGTGACCCAGCGAGCAGGACACTCTAACAAAGGGAAGGACATCACAAAGGCCCAGAGGCAGAAACACAGTGGCACCTTGGAGGAAAGCCAGGTGCTGTGACTTGTTTCACGTGAATAAAAACACTTGATGCAAACCCCATCAGGGCAGAGGGTCTGTGGGTGGAGCTGGGGCCCCAGGAAGTCCACGCCCTCTGGGTAACGCCCCTAGTGGGAACCCTACAGGCAAACCCTGTGCTAGGAAAACTCTGTGGTCCTGACGTGACCCCCTGCACTTCCTCCTCCCATCTATAAAGACCCCTCCACCTTAGCACACAGGCCAGAGTGTGCACGCGGCTGGCACATCAGCGTGCTGACTGGATTGCAACCCTTTCTCTTCCCCCAAGTAAATCCTTTTTTGGTGACAAAACACCAAGTTGATTTTACTATGTATCAGTTCACAACTGATAGTTTCTTCACTTGTTAGTGAATGGAGGGAAGGCCATTAGAAAGGAGAATTAAGCACAAATCACACCTCCCAACTACTTCATAAAGAATGCCTTCCCATATCGTTTACCTAAAAGTTAAATGAGACCTCTCGTTAGTCATATATTTGACACAAACCCCTTCACCTTTGTGAGGCCTGCCCGACCCCTCAGGGGCTCCAATATCTACCTTCTTCTACTCCCTGGGTACCCATGTCCTGCTCTAGAAGTATCTCGGAAGTTACGGATCTTTCTCCAGCGGGAACAGCCTCCAGGCCCAGGCAGCACTGTGCTACGGAGGAGGCAGAGGCCTGCAGGTGAGGACCCCGACCGCAAGGTTCAGCTCCGCCTCATCTTCAAGGTGAGACCTCCCCCATCTTACACTGCACAGAAGAGTAAATGGTATACCGTGTTCCCCCGAAAATAAGACAGGGTCTTATATTAATTTTTCCTCCTAAAGACGCCGTAGGTCTTATTTTCAGGGGATGTATTAAATTCCATGAGCAAGAATTCACATTTATTGTTGAACAAAAAAATCAACATGTATTAATATACTATAGTCATGTCATCCCAAACATCAGTATAACCAGCCAAACTCTGAATCCCATCAAGAATTTCTTGTGACTCTATTTCCATGTACAACAATCTACCCTGTTTCCTTGAAAATAAGACAGTGTTTTATATTAACTTTTGCTCCTAAAAACGCACTAGGTGTTATTTCCACAAGAGGCCTTATATTTCTAAGCTTGAAATAAATTGCACTAGGTCTTATTTTCAGGGAAACCGGGTAATTAGTAGAATGCCGGGCATAATAAGCATTCAAGTCGTATCAACTTGAATCCTCAACCCCATCTGATAATGTCACAAAGAACCTTGTACAGGCCTGATACAGTTCCCAACCCCGAAATGTTCAAGGCTAAGTCCAGCACCAGGGGTCCCTGGCGTGAGGACAAGGGGAGAACCAGCTGTGAGCTTGGGAGCTGGCACCTCCCCTGCAGAATGCTGGTGTGGCTTTCTCTCCTTGAGCAGGACAAGCAGAATTCCTGGTTATTTTTAGAGTCGAGATAGTCAATATTTGGTCCGAAATACACCGTGAATCAAAGCTAATGTGCTTTTGGTCAGCGTGCCCTGACCAATGATGTTTACTGTCACCACTGCTGCTCATCAGGGAAAGTAAAGCGGGTAGTGGGTGAAGTGCAGACACAACTGAAGGACCCAAGGACGAATTCCTTCAGCCATCCTGCTTTCTTCTACGTAAACAAGCCCGGCCTCACCTCAAGCCCACCCCTGCTCCCTCCCTGCCAGACTCAGCATGCTGTCCTTTCTCCTCTCTGAACAGACACGCACTCCTGCACACACGCACTCCTGCACACACACACATGCACACTCCTGCACACACGCACATGCACACTCTTGCACAATGCACTCCTGCACACATGCATATGCACACTCCTGCACATGCAAACATGCACTTCTGCACATACTCCTGTACATACACATACACGCACTCCTGCACACACACATATGCACTCCTGCACGTGCACACACACTCCTGTACACATGCATACAAGCACAAACACACTCCTTCACATGTGCACATGCACTCTCTTGCACACATGCACACACTCCTGCACACATACATACACACACTGTCTCTCACATAGCCTCTCTCCATACTGCTTGCCCTGCAGGCAATCTCTGCCCCTCTGCTCCCCCCTGCACTGAAAACCCTCTGAAAGGATTCCGCCTGCTGTCTGCAACTTGTCTGCTCCCTTTTCTTGCAAACCCTACCAATGGACCGGAACTGCTGCTCTAAGGTCACCAGTGATGCTACGTGATGCAAATGTGAAGTAGGTGAGCCCCTTCTAGAAAGAGTGTACGAGCTGGTTCCCAGCACGCCGCTCTCTGGGTCTCCCTCCTACCTCACAGGTCATGCTTTCGCCCTGCCCCTCTCATCCTTGTAAATGCAGGAGTACCCCTGGGCAGTGTTCCACAGCCCCTAGGCCAGCTGTCACATCCAGTGTCATTGCTTTAAAAGCACTGGCAACACCTGGGTCTTTATCTCCAGGTCTCTTTCTTAAACTCTGGTCACAGAGCCACAGCCCAGGTCACACCTCCACCAGGACATCTGTCTGGTTGGCTTCTCAGACCCAACAACATGTTACAAACAGAAACTGACTGTCCCTCTCCAAACCTGCCCTGTTGACACCATTCCCCATCTCAGCGGATGACAATGCTGCCCATCCAGTTCCTCGGGTCAAAACCCTGACCCTTCTCAGAACCCACCGCACATTCTGTGGGCTCGACCTGTATAACGTGGCCAGGATCCCACATCAACCTCAGCAGCCCTCGCCTAGGGTCCCTGGCCCCGGACCACGTGCTCTCACCCCAGAAGAGTGACAATTTAAATGCACATCAGCTCACGTCCTTTGCTCCATAAACCCCTCAATAGCTAATGACACCGCTGACTTAAGACCAAGGCTGTAGCTCTGGGAATCAGGAACGCGTGGTCCCGGCAGGCGGATGGGACACAGTAGAGAACCAGAAACAGACCCACGCAAAGGTTTTCCATCAATTTTTGACAAAGATTTGTAAAAGCCGTCTGATGGAGGAAGCAGAGCCTTTTGAACAAATGCAGACATCGACCAAAGTAAGTGCTGGCACAGACGTGACACAGGACACGTGACATGTAACAGAAAATTCCCCGTCTGACATGGAACAGCTGTGAGCTGAAGGGGGGTGGTGACCACGAGAATGCACACTGTGCAGAGGAAAACTAAGCCGAGGCTTTCAGGCAGAAGCCAGCCTGACTTGTCTGAGGATCAGAGAGGGCCCGGTCTGGGCGTGGAGGCCAGGGGAGAGAGTGACCCGGCCGGTGGGCGAGGTGGCAGGGGCCGGACCATGCAGAGGCCATCAGACCAAGACAGGCAGTGGGGACTTCATTCTAAATGCCACGGGAAGCTGCTGAAAGGAACCAAGATAGAGAAGGAGGGATCACCTGTTTCCACAAGATAAAGCTTTTTGATTTTCTTCCAGAAATCATCCTCTTTAATGGAATAATAACGTACATCACTCAAAATAAAAACTCAGTGAGCAACCATCAATTTGATGGGACCGGTGAAATATTGAGAACTCTGTCAGGACATGGGCTCTGACAACCACGCCAATCCGGTCGGGCGACACGTGCCAAGGCGGATGTGCGGACAGGACAGAACAGTGCATGTGGACACTCGGGACAGACTTCCGCAGGGTCTCCAGGTGGCAACAGTTAAGTGGAATGGGGACACTGGCAGACAAGGTAAGAGTGTCATACACAGAGGATGAGGACCCACAATCAGCTAGGGGGCGGGCAGGGTATTAGATGAACATTGGACAGATTTCATTAGAGCAGTTACCTCATCAGATTTCTGCTCAGAACAAGCCCCTTCAGAAATCCTTTTGAAAACATTTAACCTCCTCACCAGCATCCAGCATGTGTACAAACAATCCCTCTCACATACAACACGACACTAGCTCTTGAGACCACCCAAGTGCCCTCTGGGTCTCTCTTTACTTCAGACTCCCCTGGGAAAAGCTGGGGTGACCATGCCTTTCACCTTGAAAAAACAAAGAAAAGGCATGTCCTCTTATTACTTTCCGAGGGCTCTCTCTGTGCTCCAGCCTTCCCATTCACATCTTCCCTTCACTTCCTCACTGGTTCCCACAGAGAATTCTGGATGAGGGGACAAAAACCTCAAAGAAAGTGACAGCAGCTATGTGCAATAGGATGGCTTTTTTCTTTCCGAGCTTTCCTAGTTATCGTCAAATCTCCTGCAGTCTCACACCCATCACAAAGTCAGTGGAAGAACTCAGACTGGGGAGTCCTACATCCTGGATTTAAGTCTTGGCTTGAAATCCCCACCAGCTGTGTCGTTTGAGCAAGCCCCTGACACTCCCAAGCCACATCTTTCTTGCCTTTAGAAAGGACACCACCACCAACAACAACCAGCGAGGCTTGTTTTCAGAACTAACAGCAGAGATGCAAAGGAGGGCTTTATGCACGTATGTCAATACTTGCCCGGTAAATGTCCACTGCTATCCCGTTGGCCCTCTGGGCATTGCTACGAGGGAGAGGAGCATGACTGACATTTATTTAATACTGTTGATAGAAACTGGAAAGTAGAAAAGCAGGATGGATATACTTTGTGTCCTGGCCAGTTTCTGTTCCTCTCTGCCGCTGACAAACCAGCGGTTGCCCTGAGACACGGGTAGAAACAGACATACCAAGGACTTCACTACGAACGAGACACAGGTGCCAGCCCTGCGAGCCGGTCACAGAAAACCCATGTCTGGGTGCAGGGGCCGTAAACGCCGGCCACCTCCTCCTCCCCACCATCAGTGCTGGTTCAAGGTCACCGTGCTAGACATGCTGTCCTCATGCTGGACATGCTGTCCTCACAGGCAGACGAGAGACACAGTTCATTCGTGAATGTAAGAAAGTGAGTCTTTGCCATTATCCATGAGACGTCAGGCCTCACTAACCAAAGGTCACTGGCCACCAGGATGCAGAGGCCAAATTCTACCGACCTGGCCTTGAACTGTCTTCTCCCCACATCTTTAACTCACCCTCCTGGTCCCGTGTGGAACCTGACAGAGGACACAGGCAGCCAGTGAACAAATACACAGACCTGGATCTTCCCAAGGCAACAGAGTTCAAAGGTAACAGGGAAAGAATGCCGTTATGAAGACGTGAGGAACACCCCTGAGCTGCTTCTGTGTCCATCCACCTCGAGTCTGCAACCTGCAGCCATTTCTCTGCACACCGGGATGTGGACGACTGCCAATGACCACGCTCGTGTGAAGATAACAAGGCATTACTTGCTGCAACTGCTCCTTTTTTCTTTTTTAACACTTACTTTATAAGAAAATTTTAACTTAAAATGTTTTCACATGTCATTCCTGCCAACGTTCAAATGTAAGAAGGAAGAAAATTATTTAGAGGATTTATCTGACTGACCCGAGGTCACCTCAACAGTAAGTAGGTCTAAGGTTTAGATCTGGTTTACCTCACCACAATCCCACACTTTCCCGCCACTGCCTTGTGGTGGGACCACGGCTGTTCAGACTCCATCGGCTACAGAGAACAGACGGACAGTTGTCAGAGGGGAGGCAGGTTGGGGGTGGGGGGCTGGGTGAACAAGGGGAACGGATCAAGCAAAGAAATAAATGAGAAATGGGGGGTAGAAGAGGGTAAAGGGGGATAAATGGTGATGGAATGAGCTTGACTTGGGGTGGTAGCACCCAATAGAATATACAGATGGTGTACCATAGAATTGTACACCTGACACCTATATATAATTTTACTAACCAATGTCAGTCACCCCAATAAGCTTAATAAAAATTTTAAAAATCCCACACATTACTTATTGGTTGTGTTCTGTTGTTTGGGAGGACTTTTAGAAGAGCAGACACTTGCAAGAAAGTGAAATGAGTGTTATTTACTCAGTCTGTGCTCCCTTCAATTTAGAATGCCTGGCTACCTTAAAGATACATAAAAATAAAAGTTAACAATCTTGAGTGTTTGTTTTGAAACAATTTTTAAAAAGTAGCTTCTTAGTCTTAAAACCTCTTCGCAACAGTAGCAAAAAGTTACCCAAAAAAAGTATGTAGAAATCTACAAGAGTGGCCCTGCCTATAGGCTCACATTCCCTGCTGGCCTGTGAAACTGACTGTGCCACTGTCTACCCAGATGCCCGGCCACCGTTACCACCAAGGGTGCCTTTGTATTTTCCTTCTGTGGATTTCAAAATTTCTAGTTCTATTCACCAAACTATGTAGGTTCAATAATAAGTAATGCTCCCATTTTACGTTTAAAGACGTGCAACTGCAGCATTTTAGTAGCATGAGATTTAGAATATTATTCAACTTACTCAAAACAAAAGCAAAGGCACTTTGGATTCTAGCCCTAAATATGACAGCCCTCTCAAGTCAAGAAATGAGATCCTCCGTGTTTTTCAGAATTCAGAACTCTTGAGTTTCAAGTACCCACAGTCTCCTCCAGATCCCCAGGGTGCTGAGGTATCCCAGGCTCAGAACCTCTAATCTCTGCCAAGTAGGTAGCCACGTTCACGGGAAATAACAAAAAGTCATTCTCTGCCACAAAAGCTGCTGTGGAGACCCTGCCGACGACTACGAAAGCAAGAGTGAGTCTGGAGCCAATCGCTTGGCGAGGCAGAAGGTGGTACAGAGCAGCTGAGACACAGACACCCAGCATCCTAATCCCGGGACCACCAGGAAGTGTCCAGAGAAACACAATTCCATCTGGACCACATCAAGGAGGGGGCCGCCTGACCCAAAGGCACTCTGTTCCCAGCATTTTTCAGGAAGATACTTTTTCACAAATTGAACATCTACTGACTTGAAAGCAAGTTAACATAACTGTCATAGCTTCTGTGACACCTTCTCCTCTCCTGCCACGGCTCCAGAACGCTGAATGCTGCTGTCCAAATCACAGAAAGAGAAAAGCAAACCTTTCTCTCTCTCTCTCTCTCTCTCTCTCTCAGGCTTCAAGTGTCTACTTTTTCATTTCAATAACTTGCGCTCAGCGTTCTATAATCATTAATCCTGCTAATAATGTAACCATATATGACATGACCCAACTTCACAGTCATATCTGTGAATTTATATATTCAAAAACTAGAACTCAGGATTGAAAGGGGGGGGGAGGGAATAACCCTAGTTCAAAATACACAGGCAACTAAGCTCATAACCTTGAAGGTTGGTATCAGATAGTAACTGAACACCTGCTGCTAGGCTGGCCCTTCTACCCTCTCAAGTGTCTACCATCCTCCTGAACATTAAGACAGCTTCACAAGGGCACCGTTTCAGGAGACAAAACCCAGTGCACAACAAAAAAACTTCACCTGTGTTCTTAACTGGAATAGCATTTTTTAGAATATTCTCCTGTTTTAACATCACCTGTCAGTTGTTCTCCTTTACTTAAAATCTCATATTAGCACTCAGCTACATAGAATGCTAGAGAAAGCAAGCCATTACCCCCTCCCCCCACCATGCAGGTGCAGAAGTTTGCATTTATTGCATGGATCACATGCCTGCAACCATGTTGTGCAGAGAGCCAACATTATTCTTTTCAGTTCTCATAATCACCTCCATGACATTGGCACCCTTATCATTTTCCCATTTTAACTTAAATAAGGCATCTGAGGCATAGAGTGCAGGCAGCAGACCAGGACGCCCTTCCACCCATCACACGACGTATCTTCTTAACACAAATGTATCTATCATACTCTGAATGATGCTATGGAAACAGTGTTGTTCATATTGAATAGGTCAATTCATAGTATAAGAAAATCTTGCCCATGGTTATAAGTTCTCTTTATAGTTTGGAAGCCCTTTCCCCCCATCAAAAAATAATACCTTTCATATTTAGGTAAATTAGTGAAAACAGAATATTCTTTGGTTAATACATAAAAGCTTCACGAATTTCTGAAGCTCCTAAATGATGGTAAAAAGGGGGTGAGGAGTAGGGAAAGAGATAGATCTTCTGGGCTTCCTTCTGATTCAAAAGTAGGGATAAGATACCCAACCCTTGCTTCATCAAATAATGGAACCAGAGGACCTAGAAAGTAAACCACCTGTCAGAGTATCCTGCAGACATCTGAAGGAGAAGGTGCGTGTTTAAAGAAGCCAGGGCCAGGGATCCTAGAATGGCGATGCTGGGGCAGGAAGCCAAAGACTAGGACACTGCCTTTAAGCAGAGACGTCACCGAAAAGTGATGACAGACAGTTAAGACAGCAAACAGAAGATGCGCCCCGAAAAGTGGAATCAGATGCTCTGGGAAGACCGGCACCCAGCACTGTGGATTCCAGCTAGAACAGGCAGGCAGGTCTCCTCCCCTCCACGTGCTACACACCTTCTCCTCTGTCTACTTCCAAAGCATGGGCCACCTCCCTCTTCTCCCTAAATCCAGCCCCGCCGTGAGCCTGTCTGGTGTTTTCCACTCCAGCCCGCTGAGATGAGGCTCTATTCACTTACTAAAGCCCACCTGTGACACTCCCACTGCCTGAACACAGCTTTCTGTGTCACCATTCCTATTCACAGAACTGTTTTTCTGTTATCCCTGCTTCCTCTGGGGTTCCTGTATCCTGAGACACGTGGAAGCCACAAGAGCTCAGCAAGTGCCACACCAATCGATCAGAAGAAAGGGCCCAGAGAGCAGCGCAGTGGGACCCTCCTCAAATCCTAGGGAAGCTGCTACAGAAAGCACTGGACCAAGTAACAGCCAAGAAAGTCAAGTGTATAGGAACTGCTGTAAACTGGGTTTCATTTAAATCACCGTAAACAGCAGTTTCTTGTTATCTCACTATAAGTTATCAACTCACTTCATCCAATTTTACTAGGGAGGCATGCTCCCCAAGCTACTTTCAAAGATAGGCGACTAAAAACTGAGAAAGAGAAAGGAATCTATTGTCAGCTAACCCTCTGAAGGGGCTTGTTCGTTTCTCCTCCAGTTTTACTCAAAAACAACTTTGTATAATTCCCCCTCTCTGCCTCATAAGAATGAAATGTAACAGTAAATGGCTTATAGTAAAGTTTAATGCTCTTCTCCTACCATCTCTTTCTGAGAAATTTACTCAGATGTGCAAAACACATTTCAGGGCAGTAATTCCTTCCAGAATAGGAATGATTTTTGTGCCCAAGGGGACATTTGGCAATAACTAGGGACATTTTTTATTGCTACAATTGGGGGAGGGGTGCTATCAATGTGGTGGGGGAAGGCCAAGGAGGTCTCCTATACAACAGAATGTATAGGACAGAACCAGCAAAAAAAAAAGAAAAAAGAAATGACAAATGCTTCATAATATAAAATAGCCTATTAGTCTTTTATAAATGCTACACTTTTTAAGAGACACAAATAAAGAAAACACAAACTGTATGTTAAAGCTGCAGAATTACTTTATCATGCAAGGGGGGTGGGGTAGAGAGAAAAACAGTTCCAAGTAGACATTTGGTGTCCATTACACCTGATGCTATCTATGTTCAGGGTCTTTAGTTCAAAAAACTCTTAACAGCAAATAAGCTCTGTAGTTTAGTAGAAAGGGCAGGGCAGATCAGACCTGACTCCCAACTAGAAACCACTCCTAACTAAATTGGGACATTTTTTATCTTCCAGCACTCCAGCAAATGACAATGTTCAGACACAGCAAAATAGCTTACTGATAAATATCAACTCCAACCTTTTTTAAAAGTTTTGTTTGGCCTGACCAGGCGGTGGCGCAGTGGATAGAGCGTTGGACTGGGATGCGGAAGACACAGGTTCGAGACCCCGAGCTCGCCAGCTTGAGCGCGGGCCCATCTGGCTTGAGCAAAAGCAGGCCGGCTTGGACCCAAGGTCGATGGCTCTAGCAAGGGGTTGCTGGATCTGTTGAAGGCCCGCGGTCAAGGCACGTGTGAGAAAGCAATCAATGAACAACTAAGGTGTTGCGATGGCAATGAGAAACTAATGATTGATGTTTCTCACCTCTTTCTCCATTCCTGTCTGTCTATCCCTCTCTCTGACTCTCTCTCTGTCCCTGTTAAAAAAAAAAAAAGTTTTGTTTTGTTTTTTAACTCTGCAAAACAAAAATCTCTCAATGTAAATTGTGGTACAATTAAGCCCAGGCCTGTATCTCAGTTGTCCCCTCAAACTGTGTAAAGAATTCCCACCACTAAATATCCTCTTTTACTGTCTGGGGCAGGAAGGAAGGTAACTGTTAAGATTTAGGACTCAGACTCTCCCACAGTGATAAAAACACCGCCAGAGGTAGCAAAGAAAAGCCCGTTGGAATTTATTGCAAGAGTAACCTAAAGCAAAGAGTCTTATCAATTGAGGGAACCTTTTCCTTCAAGCCAGGCAAAGTTCTTTCCCACCATCCAAAGCTGCTTCGGGAGCACCTCCCACCGGCAGGGAGTTTTTGGCTCTGCCCTCTTACGTCTTCATCACAGCCCGACGCACACCCACTCAGTCCCCGGGGTGCCACTCTGCACCTCGCTGCGCGTTCTTAATCGGGTGTGTGCGCCCACTCACCCCGACCTTGGGATGACCTCGGAGTTTCCGGGGTGTGGTGGTGCCCCCACAGCTCACCAGGTGGAGGGGGTGGTCTCCAACCCGCTCCAGAGGGAGATCCCCTCTGTGCAAACTCACGGAGAAAATGGGTCTTGCAACATCCTTCAGTCTAGCGGCGCCCCACGCCCGGGAAGCCAATCCAGCCGCGACTGGGTTTCCCACCGAGTGCTGGGTGGAGCCGCGGTCCCAAACGCCGGGCCGGCTCCGGAGGCAGTCACCCCCGCCCACGAGAACCCCCCCCCCCCGCGTCGGGTCGCTACCCAGGTGGGCACGCACAGGTGCGCAGACACGGGGAACGCTCCCAGGTGTGCACGCGGACTCAAGGGGCGCAGAAGTGGGAACAGATCCCAAGTGTGCAGAGCAGGGACAGATGCGCACAGGAAAGGGTGCAGGTGCGGGGCCCGCTCGGGGGTGCGCAGCGCAGGGCGGGTCGGCTCCGGAGCGCGCACGCAGAGCCGCGCCGCGAACCACAGGTCCCCGCAGGGCGCCTCCAAACCCCGCTCGGCGGCGCGCCTCGCCCACTCACCTCCTCCAGGAACTTGGTGAGATCGTAGACCTTGTGGTGCAGGATCAGCCAGGTGCTCTTGCTATGGTTGTGCTTCTGGATCTCCTCCAGGGTGTAGTACTTGACGACCTGGTCCGACGGTGCGGCCATTTCGGAACGCGGCGAGCTTCAGGCCCTGCAGACTGCAGCCGAGCTGGGCGGAGCACACCACACCTCTCGACCAGCCAGGCCGGGACATTTCCGGCATCCCAGCCCTGCGCCCGGGCAGGGCCACCAGCACCTCGACGGGGAGGGGAGGGGAGGGGGCTTGCTGACGGCCCCCGATGATTGGCCAGAATCCATATCACTCAAGGAGCCCGCCCTCGGCCGACACCCTCCACCAGTCCCAGCGCGCTCCGCCCAGAGTGAGTGATTGGCGTAGGGCGGGGCGATGCTCCGCTGCCCTTGCGCCTGCGCAGGAGGAGCGGTGGGGCAGTGGGGGCGGGTGAGCCAGTTGGCGGTCGGCACACGTGTGCGCTGGAAGCAGTGACCCCTACCCCCCACCCCCGCCCAGGGGTTGTCCTCCCAGGCCAGTGCAGAATCCACTCCGTTCTGGGCGCGACCGCACATCAGACTCGCCGCTATTACCCAATCAAGTCAGATCAGCCACACCTAGACGTTCTAGCCTGGGTGAAACAAGCAAACAAGCCTGCTGCTCAGAACAGACTGTCACTGCAATTTCACTTGACTAACCATCGCCCCCCCCCATCCCCAGGCCAGTTCTCACGGCAGAAACAATCCAGGGGCACTGGGGATACAAAGCAAAGGCGTTCTGATTACTTCTGTGTCCCCTGAAGTACTCTGTTGTCCGGCCACGGGCCAGGTGAGTTCTGGTAGGAGCCTCTCAACAGTATATTGTTAAGGTGAACCCTAAATGATGCACAGCACTTGGGAACCAGTCTAGAAGAGCAGCGCCCAGAAGCCGCCCAGAAGCCGTAGGGGAGGTACCTATGAAGACATACAAGTGTTTGAGAAAAAAATAAAGCAGAAAAAGTTCCAGCGTGTTTGAAAGGCATCTGACACTTAAGCCCTTTTCAGCAATAGTACTTCATTGCAAAATAACGTCACAACGGGGTGCCCGTGTAGGTCATAGGTCATCCTCCCCAGGACTGAGCACCCTTCTTCCACATTTAGGTGCCCGATGACTGTTTGTCCCCATCCAATACTGCCTCTGGACTCCTAGTTTCATAAGATAAGAATATATTGATTTTCAAATACTGAACCAGCCTTATATCTGGGGGAATAGACACCGCTTGTTTATGATATATAATTGTAGGCATTAATGAATTATATGTTAACTTTTTGCATCTGTATTTATGAACTAGTGCATGGATCTCTGTTTTTGCATTACATTTGTCTGGTTTGGGAATCAGAGTAAACTGTAATACTAGTAATTTGTGACTTCTCTCATTTTTTGTTGTCAATATTGCTAGAGGCTTGTCAGTTTTATTGGTCTTTTCAAAGAGCCAGCTTTGTTTCTTTAGGGTTTTTTTTTTCCTATTTTTTCAGTCTTTGATTTCTATTCTTTACTGTACCTTTTTTCTGCTTGCCTTGAGTTTATTTTTTTGCTTTTACCCCTAGTTTCTTGAGGTGGAAGTTTGATCTGCAACTTTTCTCAGATGTTTATTTAATGTTATAAGTTTCCTATGTGTTTTTAAAACAGTAAACCAAGGCCCTGGCTGGTTGGCTCAATGATAGAGCATTGGCCCGCCATGTAGATGTCCCAGGTTTGATACCTGGTCAGGGCATACAGGAGAAGCAATCATCTGGTTCTCTACCACTTCCTCTCCCTCTTTTTTCTCTCTCTCTCTCTCCTCCCCTCCCACAGTCACGGCTGGATTGGTTCAAGCACATTGGCTGGAGCTGAGGATGGCTCCCTGAAGCTTCCACTGCCTCAGGCACTAAAAATAGCTCTGTTGCCAATATGGCCCAAGATGGGCAGGACGTCAGCCTCCAACAGGGGCTGCCGGGTAAATCTCAGCCAGGGCAAATGTGGAAGTCTGTCTATCTCCCCTCCTCTCATTTGGAAAAAGAAGGAAAAAAAACACAACAAAATAATACTATTTCCCTAACAGTTGTCAGGACTGCTGAATCTCTCCAAGTACAATGCATTTCTTGAGTGGATAGCTACTTCTATAATCTGATATCAAGACTGTTTCAGATTTCAGTCCCACTTCCAGATAACTC
Source organism: Rhynchonycteris naso (assembly GCA_037038555.1). Taxonomy (NCBI): domain Eukaryota; kingdom Metazoa; phylum Chordata; class Mammalia; order Chiroptera; family Emballonuridae; genus Rhynchonycteris; species Rhynchonycteris naso. The sequence continues at coordinate 133,367,941 of CM072999.1, read as the reverse complement.
TAGAAGGGTTAAAAACAAAATGTTGGCAGTGACCTAGATCCTATCAGGTGCGACTTACCAGATACATGACTAGGAGGCAGACAGTTAACTGTTCTCAACCACTGCTTATAAAATGCTTAGCACACGGGCTGGCACACAGAAAGCAATCAACAGATTTTAGCTAGTGCCATTATTATTACTATTATACAAGATTTCCTTATTCACCTGACCTGTGGTGGTACAGCTTAGCCGATAAAGCATCAATCTGGAATGCTGAGGTCACCGATCAGAAATCCCAGGCTTGCCCAGTCAAGGTACATACAAGAAGCAACTGCTATGAGTGGATGCTTTCCACTAGTCACTATTCACCCCCTTCTCTCTCTCCTCTCTTTAAAAAAAAAAATTACTAGTTTTACTCTAAAACACAAGTATGAGGAAACATTCTATCTAGCAGGTGCTCCAAGGTGAAGTAAATCTAGGCAAATTTAGAAGCAAACAAACCTGGTAAATGAAAGAAATGCAAATACTTGCAAACTCCTCCTGACTTCCCCCACAGCAAAGAAAAGTTTGTAAATATTTAGAAAACCAACACTACTCCTTAAGTTCCTCAGGTAAAAATATACTGTAAAAGGCACTCAGTTTTCTCTCCCATTATAAGACAAAAGTAGGAAATCATTATTAGATTTTAAATATCTGTTCTAATTCCTTCTGCCGATCATGCACAGGACTTACCTAAGCAGGTCATTCCTGCCCTTTTAGGGAAATGGCTATATTTGCTTTTATATAATTACAATCATAGAAGGTTGGTTCTCTCAACAAATGGGCACTTCTGGAAAGATGGGATTCCAATTCAAATATCTACATGGCTAATTTGTATTCTGTCCCTATCCATGTCTTTTAAAAATCATGTTAACATAATTTATCTTCATCCTCCTCAAAATATCTTTATCTCTAGAATATATAGCCTAGTTAGTTTATTTCTTAACAATTCCCCATCTATTAGCAATAATTTTAATTTTTTTCTAAATTGTTAAAATTTTATTCATTTTAAAATAGGTCCTGTATGGTTCAAAGTTGCTGTCACCACGTGTACTGTATCTGTAACACACCGGAATGTCAGCTGAGAACCCCTGATCGATTGTTTTGCAGAGGCAGAAATGAGGCACAGAGACTGGATATTATCTGATTACAAAGCTAATACAAATGTCTTAAATTTATTGCTGAAGCAGGGCAGTTTTCCTCAGTTACCTTCAGACACTCAATTATATATAAGACATCTTACTGTAAATACATTTATAGGCACAATTTCCTTCTGTGTCTATTAGATTTAACTTCAAAGTACCTTTACAACCCATGCCACCTCATTGCCTCCATGCCACAACCCTGATCCACACCACATCACTTCCTGCTGGTAACTGTCACTGCCTCCTAACTGCTCTCCTTCTCCTCTCTCTGTCCCCTTCAGTCTATTTTCAGCAGGGCAGCCTGGATGCACATGTCACAATGGAGCGTGGCTGTCCCTACTTCTCTCTCCAGCTAGCTCCACTGCGGCCAACTGGTCACCCTCCTGCGTTGGGCCTTTATATTCGCTCTGCTCTCACTTGCAACGTTTTCCCCGACATCCGCAGGACATCCGCATGCATTGGCGTCGCCCCTGCCCACCTCCTTTGTCTTAGATGTCACCTTCTCCACGAGGCCTCCTGACTTCTACAACGACCTCTCCCAACGTTCCCAGTCTCCCTATCCTGCTTTATTCTCCTCCAAAGCATCCATCACCACCTACCATACTAGTTCACATCTTTATCTTATTACTTGTCCCCTGATCCCAAGTAAAGCGTAAGCCCCATGGGGGCAGAAAATGTTTCCTTAACTCTTCATCACGGGAAAAGCTCCACCCTAGAAAAGCTCCCAGAACACGGTCAGCACTTAGGAAATACTTGTCACCTGAGCGAGAGGCACCTGCACCGCGCTTGCCCCAAGCTTTGCCATCATGCCGCACTGCAGGGCATTCCGGTCTTGGGCAATCAGGCCACCGCAAATTCTTCGGGGGTACGCTCAGGGTGGACTCGCGTGTCTGCGGCCGACTGCCCGCCAGCGCGATCAGCGGCCGACTGCCCGCCAGCGCGATCAGCGCCGGGCTTCCGTGCCCGCGGCTCCCCAGCGGCCATGCACAGAGGCAGCTTTCCTCTCCTCGAGGTCGGCAGGAGCCTCCTGGCTGGGCCACACCGGTGCCAACCCCAGCTCTTCTCCCTGGGAACGAAGGGGGCCACCTGGCTGGTGTCAGTTTCACCACTGTGGGCGAGGAAAGCGGAGGTGCAGGGCGGCAGGATGCTCAGGGCATTCAGGGTAGGGAAGGACCACTGGGTCTGCCAGGAGCACATGGTGCGCAGGGCATGCTGGGAGCTGGTGGCGCGCGGGGCATGCTGGGAATAGCGTCATAGATCCGCGAGGGGCCGCAGCGCAGAACGGGAGTGGCAGGGAAGTGGTCCCGCAGAGGTGATGCCTGGCCAAGACTTCTGAGGGTGGGGAGGGGACGACCGAGATGCCGCGGCAGCTTCCTCGGGGAGGCACGTGCGTCTGCGCCTGGAGGCGCCAGCTCCGAAGGCGAAGGCCACGCTGTGAGGTGTGCAGGCCGGGCGGCCCGCGGGAGACGTGGGAGCGCCCAGGGAGCGGAGGAGCGAAAAGGAGAGACAGCCACTCGGCGAGGCCCTCGGGTTCCGACCTTTGGGGCGTCTTATTTGTCAATAACTTGGGGTCGTTCTCCAAAACGTCTGGGTTTTGCATTGTCACCGGAGGCTGCGCTGACGTAGGAGCGAGGAAGGGGTGTGTTCTGTGTATGATGTCGGGTCGTCGGGCCAAGCAAGCCCCGCGTGGCCCTGCTGGTCCACTGTTGAGAGTGTTTTCATTCTTTAAAAAAACCAGCGAGCTCTAATGGCGAAACCTGCCAACACCGAAGTTCCTGGGTCGGGAGGGGCACCGAACCGGCGTTTGGTACCGAGATGGGACTGACGGCGGGTCACGCCCCAGATTCCCTGGCCAGCGTGCCATTGCTCTTCTTAGCAGAGGGAGAAAAATAGGTTGATACCAAAAAGTTTGAAGTATTGGAATCTCACTTTTCTTCCCCTGATGCACGTGTGTGAACGTTATAGAGTCATGGAACTTAAGTTCTAGTTTTCCACAGAAGGTAGACTCCAGAGGTGTGCCTTGTGAATTCTCAACTTTCACACGTGTCCCAAATAGAAGTTTTACCGCCAAATGGTTAGTGGAAAAGGAAACTAGGTAACTTAGTGAACATTTCCTTTCATGTAAAAAGGATGAAAAATGGAGTCCTTAAACCTGGAAGTATTTGGCAGAGATAACCTGAAAGAGTAGAAAATGTGGGAATAAATTTTTATTTTAAAAAATTTATTTTTGTCCTAGGAGAGGCCAAAATGAAACTTAAGAACAACCAGGAAGTTTAGAAGGAATATATTAAATAAAGAAAATATGGTAGAAATGTATCTAGTACCTAGGGACAAAGTAGGCATTTAATAAATAGGATCGGGCCTGACCAGGCAGTGCCGCAGTGGATAGAGCATCGGACTGGGATGTGGAAGACCCAGGTTCAAGACCCCTAGCTTGCCAGCTTGAGTGCAGGCCCTGCGACGGCAACAAAAAACTAACAATTGATGCCTCTCACCTCTCTCTGTCCCTGTCTATCCCTCTTTCTGACAATTTCTCTGTCCCTGTAAGAACAAAACAATAAACAGGGTTGGGTTTTTTGTTGTTTTGTTTTTGTATTATATGTACCCAAATTATTATATTTGTACTATAAAACTGCAGGTTTAGAATTCTAAATTTTTTTTTTTTGAGATGACAGCCGTATTGTGATGGTTGCATAACTCAATGAATAGAGTAAAAACCATTTACTTGTACACTTTAAGTGGAGGGATAGTATGTTATATGAGTTATATCTTAAAACAATTCTGAGTTGTTATTAGATAACCTTAGAGGTAAACTGTCAGTGATATTTAACTGTTGAAGTTTGCTACCTGATTTGTTTTTGTTATTTTGTTTCAACGTAATAATCAGCTATTCTGATGAGTTGTTACAGAAACCCTACTAAGACAGTTTTCTACCTTTTTACTGCTGTTTGTTTGTTTTTAAAGGCCCATAGCTGAGACATTAGGCCAGCAGGAAAATATGTATGACTCGAGGCAACAGTCACTGTTCTTCATGGCACTTCCAGACTTAAAGAAACTTTGCGCGGTCAGGATAATATTGCACAATGTGGTGGCAGATACTGAGATGAGGAGTACCCAACTGAAGATGTGCAGGTGAAAATATATTTGTAACTAATACCTTCTGAAATTTTTGAGAACTATAAGAGCAGTTTTAGAAATATCTCCCTTAAAGCAAAATACTCATTCACTCAATCTGTGAATATAATTTTAAAAGTCAGTTTAATTTTGTTCTGACCAGTTTTGCAGGATTACATTTAGGAAAGTACTTAACATGCTTGAAATAGAGCAGGGGTCCCCTAACTTTTTACACAGGGGGCCAGTTCACTGTCCCTCAGACTGTTGGAGGGCCGGACTATAAAAAAAACTATGAACAAATCCCTATGCACGCTGCACATATTTTAAAGTTAAAAAACAAAATGGGAACAAATACAATATTTAAAATAAAGAACAAGTAAATTTAAATCAACAAACTGACCAGTATTTCGATGGGAACTAAGGGTGCAGATACATCCTGTGCTCCTCTCACTGACCACCAATGAAAGAGGTGCCCCTTCCAGAAGTGCGGCGGGGGCCGGATAAATGGCCTCAGGGGGCCGCATGCGGCCCGCAGGCCGTAGTTTGGGGACCCCTAAAATAGAGTATCTCACTATTGGGTTTTTATATGTATGACTTCTTGTATGATCTTTGCCATGTAAATTTTTTTTTTTTTTCAGAGACAGAGAGAGAGTCAGAGAGAGGGATAGATAGGGACAGACAGACAGGAACGGAAAGAGGTGAGAAGCATCAATCATTAGTTTCTCATTGCCATTGCAACACCATAGTTGTTCATTGATTGCTTTCTCACATGTGCCTTGACCGCGGGCCTTCAGCAGACCGAGCAACCCCTTGCTGGAGCCAGCAACCTTGAGTCCAAGCTGGCGAGCTTTTTTTTTTGCTCAAGCCAGATGGGCCCGCGCTCAAGCTGGCGAGCTCGGGGTCTCGAACCTGGGTCTTCTGCGTCCCAGTCCGACGCTCTATCCACTGCGCCACTGCCTGGTCAGGCTGCCATGTAAAATTTTTATAGATGTTATTTAAGTCAGGCACCCCAAAACAGAGATCACCTCAATTAAGTCAGGCACCCCAAAACAGAGATCATAATGAGTAAATATTTACTGAGTACCTTCTATTTATGAGGCACTTTAAGAGATAATGTGAATATTTTAGGTTAATGTTATTTTTTAATATTCAGGTCAATATAAGATTATTTATGAAGAATATTTCTCCAGGAATGATCTTGAAATGTCTGACCCAAGATAGTCTTTAAAAAGCAGCTTAGTTGAAGCCTCAAGTATAGCTCCATAATTACTGAGCATCCGCCGTGTGTTACTCTAAATTGTTTGAGGCACTCAGGGTAAGACTCAGACTGCATGGCAAGAGTCTCTCTGTAACTGAATTCCTGGAAGAGGAGCAAACACAAGATTGCTAGGGGCCAGAAATCAGAAAGGTACTCAGAGTATCTGTCTTCCATTTTGCTCTTCTTTACAAAACTTTTCCTTCTCTACATTGTATATATTCCTGCCCAGGTACATCCAGGGGCCTGCTCCCTCTGATACCTTCTGAGCAGTTACCTGTGGCTCCTTAGGGAACCAACTACGTACTTAGAAAACTGTATGCAAGATTTTTTGCTGTTGACTCCCGAAAGGAATGAGGCACAGCCATGGACAGGGTTGTCCTGACTTGTGATCCCAGTAAATGACAGGGAGGCTCAGGCAGAGGCGAGCACCTGCAGCCCCAGGGTTCTGACAAAGAGGCCACTAGGAACAGGGGCCTCATCTTGTTTTTTGAGGTAACTGATCCACCCCCCCACACACACACACACACTCACGCACAAATACACAGACTCGTGGTTTTTTAAATTTGTTTTCTTGATAATTAGTAAGTTGGAAAATTTTTGTATTTCCAACTTTTCCATTTTGTGTTTTCTTCACCTTCTCTTTGACTTTGATGCACAATTATTGATCATTTTCATTATGATGATTGTTGTAAGTTCATGTGAATACTAAACTATAACCACTAATGTCATCCTGGCTTGGGGAAAAAAATTCAGTTTTGTCGGAAGAGAATCTAGTGAATAGTGCTAACATTGAAGTGCTTGGTAACTTCACTGAGAGTTGAATCCTTAGACCAGGGGTCAGGAACCTATGGCTTGCAAGCCAGATGTGGCTCTTTTGATGGCTGCATCTGGCTCACAGATAAATCTTTAATAAAAATAATAACATTAAAAATGTAAAACATTCTCATGTATTACAATCCATTTATTTCCTACAGCTCATGTTCATGGTTGCGGGTGGCTGGAGCCAATCACAGCTGTTCTCTGGGACAACACCAAATTTTTATTGGATAATGCCTAATGTACACAGGTTGTTGTGAGGTCAGAAAGTAAACTTCCCTACTTTTAATCGAGTAGTCAGCTAGCTAATTGCAGAAATCCTTTTGACGAAGAAGATGGCTAAAAGCATAAAAGATGAGGAGTATCGTACTTTTCAGCAGGTATGGACAGAGGAACTCGCCTTTGTGGAGAGAGCATGGTCTGCAGTGTGTCTAATATGCAATGATAAAATTGCATCGATGAAACGGTCAAATATAAAAAGGCACTTTGACACATGCCATACTACATTTGCATTGAAATATCCAGCGGGGAACAGCAGGAAGAAAGCATGTCAAGAGCTACTGTGCATAGTGCAAGCTAGTCAGCAGCATCTCCATGTTTGGACCCAACAAGGTGACTGTAATTCAGCTAGCTTTGCTGGTGCTTTAGCAATTGTGAAAAACGGAAAGCCATTCACGGATGGAGAGTTATGCTAAAACATTCATGCTTAATGTTGCCAATGAACTTTTTGACGACTTTTCAGATAAAGACAAGATAATCAAATGAATAAAAGACATGCTTCTATCAGCAAGAACTGTTCACGATCGTACCATCATGAAGGCAAATCAAATTGAGGCAACACAAATGAAGGACATAAATGCAGCACCATTCTTTTCTGTCACTTTGGATGAGTCAACAGATGTAAGCCATTATCCCAGTTCAGCGTGATTGCAAGGTATGCTGTCTGTGACACACTACGTGAGGAAAGTCTTGCTGTTTTGCCTATGAAAGAGACAACAAGAGGGGAGGATTTATTCCAGTCTTTCACTGAGTTCGTGAAACGAAAAATTCTACTGATGGATAAACTTATTTCGGTGTGTACTGATGGTGCTCCGTGCATGGGATGGGGGGGACAGGATTCATAGTGCTTCTTCATGAACATGAAAAGAGACCCATCCTAAGTTTTCACTGTATCCTACATCAGGAGGTGCTTTGTGCTCAGATGTGTGGCGAGCAGCTTGGTGAGGTGATGTCGCTGGTCATTCGGGTGGTCAACTTTTTTGTTGCCCGAGCTTTAAATGATTGCCAATTTAAAATACTGCTGGATGAAGTTGGGAATAATTATCCTCGTCTGCTTCTGCACAGCAATGTGTGTTGGTTGTCAAGAGGGAAGGTGCTCAGCCATTTCATGGCTTGTCTGAGCGAAATCCGGACTTTTCTTGAAATGAAAAACGTCGAGCATCCTGAGTTAGCTAACACTGAGTGGCTCCTGAAGTTCTACTATCTCGTGGACATGACTGAACATCTGAACCAGCTCAATGTGAAAATGCAAGGCATTGGAAATACAGTCTTATCCCTTCAACAAGCAGTGTTTGCATTTGAAAACAAGCTGGAACTCTTCGTCGCTGACATTGAAACAGGTTGGTTATTACACTTTGAAAAACTGGGGGAGTTCAAAGATACATGCACAGCAAGTGACCCTGCTGAACATCTTGATCTCCAGCAGCTAGCGGGCTTCACATCTAATCTCCTTTAGTCATTCAAAGCGCACTTTGGAGAATTTCGTGAGTGCGCTCGTCTTTTTTTTTAAGTTCATCACCCACCCACACGAGTGTGCAGTGGATAGCGCTGACCTGAGTTACATACCCAGTGTCTCCATCAGAGATTTTGAGCTATAAGCTGCTTACCTGAAGGCCTCAGACATGTGGGTGAATAAGTTCAAGTCACTGAATGAAGATTTGGAAAGACTTGCACGACAGCAAGCAGAGTTGGTGAGCAAACACAAGTGGGGAGAAATGAAAAAACTTCAACCCGCAGACCAGCTGATTGTCAAAACTTGGAACGTGCTTCCTGTCACATACCACACCCTGCAGCGTGTGAGTATTGTTGTACTGACAATGTTTGGCTCTACATATGCATGTGAGCAGTCTATCTCACATCTAAAGAACATTAGGACCAATCTACAGTCACATTTAACAGATGGAAGTATCAACGCCTGCAGGAGGCTTAACCTCACCTTGTATCAACCAGAGTACAAAGACATCAGCAAAACCATGCAGCATTAGAAGTCTCATTAGTGATAAGTACTTTATTCATCATTAGTTAACAACGGCATAACAACGTTATTAAAAATTCAGAGACTTACTGTACTTTAAAAGTATTGGTCTTACATAAAATGCACACATTTACTTGTATTTAGTGTTAAACATATTGTATGGCTTTCACAGAATTACATTTTAAAATATGTGGCATTCATGGCTCTCTCAGCCAAAAAGTTCCCAACCCCTGCCTTAGACTGTTGTCCCTGTTCCCCTCACCACCACTTAAAAAACAAAGGAAAAAGGAAAAACGGGAGCTAACAGAGCTGGTTCGTCCATGTTAAGACTTCTTCAAGTGTACAGTTAGGGCAGAAACAGGGTTTTAAAAAAGTAACTCATGTCCACACATAAGAGGTTAGGAAACTCATATGCATGGAGAAGTTTACATACTAATATCAATATCTAACATTTTATAACTCTTTATTTATATCTTGGCTGAGCGACTACAGTGTTCAAGGTGCCATGCCCAGTGTGGGGAGAGAGAGAAATCTAATAGCCTTTGCCTATAAGAGCTGTAATATTTGATTGGAACTGAGTGGTTTATAAATTTTCTGATAAAGTACAAAGACAGTGGACCATTCCATTTTAATATTTATGCATTTCATCTCCACAGGCAGTTACTGTTTCTGCACCAGGATATTCTTGCCTCACCTGTGCCTGGGATATTTAGCCAAATTTGGGTTGTGATGGCGGTTAGTATTTTAACATTTTACAAAGTATTATTACTGATAATTTGGGGCAATACTAATAAACAGTAAGTTAGGTACTAATTGCAGCTCAAATTGAAGATGGTGTATGAAGGCAAGATACACTGTTTTGTAGTTTGATTGAATCATTAGCAGACTTTAACTTTGATATGCCTGATGTTTAAAATCAATTTTTATGGTTTTGTTTCATGTTTAGTTTTCTGTGTCATAAATGTTAAGATAAAGACTATGAATGAGTAAATATGTTATAGCAGAGTTTTTAAGATACAATCTTTTTTCCATGTTTTATTCTTTAGAATTTACACTTAGTATAAAGGAAGACATTTCTCATTCCAACAAATCTCCAATTGTTTTTAAAGAATTCAGATTTACAACAGTTTATTGTAATTTTTAAAGAATTTTGCACTTCATAAATTACAACAAGAAACGTATTTCCTTTTGTTGTATATAACTGCAGTTGATAATGAAGTGCCAAAATCTTCATAAAAATCATAACATTCTTAGATGTCCCAGATTCAAATCCTGGTCAGGACACACAGGAGAAGTGATCATCTGCTTTTCCACTCCTCCCCCTCTCCCTTCTCTCTCTCTCTTCCTTTCCCGCAGCCACAGTTCAGTTGGAGCAAGTTGGCCCCAGGTGCTGAGGATGGCTCCATGGCCTCTCACCTCAGGTGCTAAAATAGCTCAGTTGCAGAGCAACAGAGCAAGGGCCCCAGATGGGCAGAGCATTACCCCATAGGGCGCTTGCCAGGTGGATCTGGGTCGGGCGCATGAGGGAATCTCTCTGCCTCCCCATTTCTCACTTAAGAGAAATTTTTTAAAAAGCCATAATATTCTGAGTTTTTGTCATACATCTTTCTGAAAATCCTATTTCTCTGAGATTTTCATTCTCTAGAATTCAGGGAAGTCAACACTTATTAACAGTGCTGATAAGATATTATGAAATCTTCAGATCTTTTGTTTTCTTCTGGGTTTGTGCCTGTACATCCAACTTTTTCTTCCCGTCCTTAATACAGTTTTTAAGAAAGGCAAGCTGTTGGTGAACAAGTAGACACTGATATTTCTTAATTGTGTCACTTTCTACCTGAAAGACTTATGGAACAGGAGATTGTTTTATACCTCTAGTATATTTAGTATCCTAATCTTAGAATAGCCATCCAAAATTTCATTTTGCTTTTTTACAAAGTATATGTATCATATGCTGTAAAAAGTTTATAAATAATATTTAAAATGAGATTATTATGGGTACTATGTATTTTGAAACTTGCCTTTTATTTTACCCTTGAACAGCTTCTCGATATTGCTTTGTGTCAATATGTGTATCTCCGTCATTTTTAAGACTGTGAAATGTTTTGTTGTATGGCTATAAAATAATTTATCACTTTTAATGCACATCTGAGTGTCCAGTTTTGTGCTCTTGCAAACAATGCTTCAGAAAGCATCATTGTCATCTGTCTGGTAGTTTCTGTGGGTTCAGTTCTTCGAAGTGGATTGCTGCACATTTTCACTATAGTCTCGATCAGTGTTTTTCAACAGCGGGTCTGAAGACGGATGCCACTCCACAGACTGGCAATTGGGAAGCACTGATCTAGGCACTGTGCATTTGCTCTCTGAAAAGCTATCCTGTAATCCACATTTTAACAAATCATGTGTGAAAAACCTGTATTTCCACATCCTCACAAACACTGGATGTTTGCAGCCTTTACACATCTGCCAGTATTTTAGAAGTGTTAATTATTTATTACATGAAGTTTATTGGCCTCTTTCTTCACATGGTTTCTGGGTTCATGTCACCCTAGGAAGGCGCTCCTCATTCCAAGGCTGTTCCCATAGGTTCTGTTTTAGGGAGAGGTTGCCCATCCCTTGTATCTCTAGAACCTTAAGCTGTCAGGGTGACAACTGGTTTTGTGCTCTCCGCTGCGTCACATTTAAAGTCTTCAGGTATTGCTCTATTGCAGTGGTTCTTAACCTTTTTTGAGGTACCAAACCCACCAGTTTCAAATTCAAGACATAGGTGTATGTTTTTTACTGGTGCACAAAATGAGCCGTGCATGAACATCACCTTGCTCAAAGAACAAAACCAACAAAGTGCATGAACTCACAACAAATTACAGTATTACTTTATCCTGGCCTCCGCAGCAGAGGCTTCTCCGAACCCCTGAGACTGACTCATCAAACCCCTAGGGTTCGATGGAACCCAGGTTAAGAACCACTGCTCTATTGAATGATGTATTTGTGTTAAGTCATTTTATAAATGTGGGCTTTTGTTTTAGATACCATTTTATAAAGCTGGAAAACTTAATGCCTACGTTGAAAAATATGGAGCCAAGGTAAGATTTTTAAAAGATAATAATTTCAGATGCTTTTTTATTGATTTTGTATTCAACTTCTTTTGTCAGCCAACAAAAATTGGAGTCTTCTCTAAGTTATCGCCGTGAATGTGAAAGATCCGAATGAATTTTTCTTACATAATTATTTTGTGCACATTTAGTAGAGACCAAGAGAAAGACACTTAGTAATTTTTCTTGGGTACTTTCTTGCAGGCGTTCTATGTAGCATAGTCTTGTTTACCACGTATAGCTTCCAAGAAGTGAATATTCCCTTTTACAGATGAAAATGAAACCCAGGGAGATAAAAGTATTGTTCATAACAATATAGCTAATGAGCAGAGGTACCAAACAGTATAAACTATATTCTACGTAGTCACGAAATTCTGGATCTTAGCAAGGAAAATTTGAATACATGGGTTGAGCTCCTCTGTGTCTCGGTTGCTCGGGGCGTGGAGACTTGGCTGGAGCTCACTTCCTGTCTCTGCGTGTTTCTCTGAGGCAGTGTATCCTCAGCTATTCCATCAGGCTGATTCCGGGGGGTCGGGATAGGCGGTTCCTGGTCACCTAGAACCAGAAACCAGGTCTTCCCGGACCCCTACAGAACTCTGTCCTTTACTGTGAAAAGTCCTCAGGGTTGATTGGAGACCCCTATGCTGCCTGTCTGCTCTCGGAGAATTTAATCTATTAATATATTCACTTAAAGGTCAAAATTGTATTGTTTCTTGACAAATGTGTAAGAATAGATACAATGTAATTTTAGAGAGAAATTCTAATGATCAAAACAGTTATTTTTCGAACATAATAAATTATATTTTAGTATTGAGTTAGCAAAAGAATACTTCTAAATACTATCATTTTATATATATCTTCAGATTATAAGAACAAAATGAAAAATTAAGAAGCACATCTTCCACAGTCCTTATGCACCAATAAAAACACGCTTTGTATTTCCTTCCAGCCTTTGACTTTATCATTGCAACTTGTCCAGTGTCCAGATCACTTCGAATCATTCTGTTTATACTATTCTTGTGGCACTGATCCCAGTTCTCCTTGTTACTAAGTAAACTTGCTTTGTCCCCCTCCCCAGATTTCCAGGTCTCGAGTGCTTTGGTATTCATGAGCTTTCTTCCAGCCTGACATTCCTGCCTTCTTGGGTCTTCACGATTATGCTCAGTTTTTCTCTTTCTTGATAGTAACTGTGGTCAAGAGATGTTTACTAAACATATTGTGTGCTGAGCGCTCTGGTTTGTTTGGAGTTAAAGCTGTGAACCAGATAAACTACCTGACCTCAGGAATCTCACAGTAGGGAAAAATGTCCTCCTTTTTACGTTTTTAGAGTTTGCGTAGAATTCTTATTATTCCTTCTATAAATGTTTAGTAAAATTCACCGACAGAGTTATCTGGGCCTAGAGTTTTTCTAAGTCAGTGGTCGGCAAACTCATTAGTCAACAGAGCCAAATATCAACAGTACAATGATTGAAATTTCTTTAGAAGGCCAAATGTTTTAAACTTAAACTATATAGGTAGGTACATTCCTTATCGAGCTAGTGCCCACACGTGGTATTTTGTGGAAGAGCCACACTCAAGGGGCCAAAGAGCCGCGTGTGGCTCACCAGCCGCGGTTTGCTGACCACTGTCCTAAGGGGAGGTTCTTAACTGTAATTACAATTCCTTCAATAGATAATAGAGCTATGCAAGTTAATCTGTTTCAAGGAACATGTCCATTTCATCGGAGTGGTCACATGTATTTGCATTCACTTACTTGTAATATGTAGTTGCTTAGTTTCCTTTGCTATAGTCTCCATGGTGGTGTCCCCTCTCATTGCAGATGATGGTGATGTGCATCTTTGTTTTGCTTGTTTCCCCCCGACCAGTCCTGCCAAGGGCTTAGCCAGCTTAGCAGCCTCAGAGGACAGCCTTTGGTTTCATTTACTTTTCTCTGCTGTTTCCTATTTTGTATTTCATTGATCTTCATTTTTGTCCTTGTTATTTCCTTTCTTATGCTTCTTTTCAATGTAGTTTGCTCTTCTTTTTATTTCTGGGGAGATGCAAACACAAAACCCAATCCCATGCAGTGGTGATGAGAGTGCCTTTGGGGATACCCAGGAATAAGGCATCAAATCTAACATGGTAAGTTGGGTTTAAGGAAGAGAGGGTACCATAGCGGGTGGCTGGCACTGCCCAGCCTGGTGGCATGAGGAGGTTGCCCCCAGCACTCTTGGCACAAAGCATGGAAGCCCTCAGCCAAGGGCATGATACCAGTTGATTTATGCTTATTGTATTTAATTTAAGGTTTTAACTAGCCCACCATCTTATCCAAGCCCTTTCCCACACATTAGACTGTGAATGTCCTCCATGTGACAAACTCTGGGGGTGGGGGGAACGGGTTGGCTCTCTTCCTGTCCACTTAGCACAGAGCTGAGCACAGGGCAGGCACCCATGCCCATGTGCTGAAGGGAGAAGTGAGGAAGTATATCTCTTGTGAATCTTCGGTGTCAGAAATAAATCTGATGCTTATTTTTCTTTGTCTAGTTTCTTAAGGTGGATGCTGAAATCACTGCATTGAGAACTTTTTCTTTCCGTTACAGGCACAGTTAATTCAGTGCTAGAAAGTTGCTCGTAAGCATGTTTTTTGATTTTCCTTCATTCAGAATACTTTCTAATTTCCTTTTATTTCTTCTTTGAGCTTGAATTAGTTAGGAGTGTGAATTAGTTAAGTAGTTTTCACATATTTGGGGATTTTCTAGGGAGGTTCTGTTGATGCTTTCTAATTTAATCGTGGCTAGAGAACATATTTTGTATATTTGAATTTTTTCGGATTTATTGAGCCTTTTTTTATGGCCCAGAATATAGTCTATCATAGTAAATGATTCTTGTTCCGTTGAGATGAATGTGTATTCGGCTATTGTGTTATAGTCTGTAAATGTTGATTGGGTTACGTTAGTTGGTAGCGTTAAGGTTATTCTCACTTATTTTCTGTCTACCTGCTGTATTAATTATTGAGAAAACATGGTACAGAAACTGCCCCCAAATGTAGCTGAAGTGACCGATGGTACCATCTTTGCCCTGGAAGGCATTCAGGTCACCAGACAAGATGTTTATGAATGGTAGCATTGCCCTGGACTTCCGCCTTGCATTCCAAGTCTGATTGGGAGCTGATGTGTCCTGCTGTTTGGGGGTTAACCCCCAGGCCAAGGGAAAGTCAACACAGAATTGAGGAGAAAGCCAGTTGGCCTTTGAAGGTAGGTCCTGATAGTTCATGGGATTTGTTCAGCTGTGTGGCTCCTGGACCCTGGGGCATGTGTGAAGTTAACATATATGCTTCATGGGATTTGTTCAGCTGTGTGGCCCCTGGACCCTGGGGTATGTGTGAAGTCAGCATGCTGGCTGGCCTCACACACTGCTTGCAGTCCTGCTGCTAGTGTCTGTAAAGCCAGTAGCCACTTCCACCATCACAGCCACCTGGCCCGTGTAGGTTCTCATTTGATTCGGACAGATGGTAGTGAAACAACGGAGCCAAAAACTGGTGGGCCATCATCTTTATCCTAGCTTGCACCCAGCAGGCAAGAAATACACACACTGGGAAAACACTTCCCTTTTCACTCGGCTCCCAAAGCCACTGACTTATCCAAATTTCCTAGAATCAAAGGTTTCTAGCTCACCTGCCTTATTCACCTCTGTTCCCCATCTCCTTCTCTCTGCACAAACTGGCTTTTCCTTCAGCACTCTGCCATCTTGGCTGTTTCTCCTCTCCTCCACGTGGCCTTTCTCTGCTCTCCTCCAGCATGGGCTCCTCTGCCCCATTTCATAGTGCAGAAATAAAAACCTTTAATCTCTGATATAGAGTCACTTATCTGAGGCATAATGGGATTCCTCATGAGAGTGCACCACCCCACATCATGTAACAGTCAAGGGTGTGGAGAAAAGCTTAGTCTTAAAACTAAACCTTAGGCCAGTGATATTTGAGCTTGGTGTGTCAAAATTCACCAAAAAAACCGAGCATAACTCGGGTGGTATGTCACTAAGAAAAACAGCCTAACCAGAAGTTCCAGAACTAGACACCCTGTGCCAGAGTTCTGTTGTTTTGACCTACAGACCTCCGGCACAGTGTCTACTCTACAGCAAATGTTTTATCCTTAGCTACTGCACCTGGCCGCGTAGGAGCCGAGGATGAAATGTCCTTCTCGGCATGCGGCCCCATACTTCTCTGGTATGCGGCTACATGCGGCCGCGTGTCATCAAAAATGGTTATGCATGCCAGTGCTGACATGCATGTCATAGGTTCGCCATCATGGCCTTAGGCTATAACGACCCTGCCTGCTTACAGCCTGTCCCCCACACCCAATGCAAACTATAAGCAAGCAAACATATATATCATATTTACAAACTTATTTGACCAACAGTGGCCTTCATTAAATCCTCTGTGAGACGAATGGAAAACATTTGGTCCCGTCCCCGACCAGCAGATTATTTACTTGCATCCTGGGAAAGGTCACTAGAAGCAAAGATGGTCTGAGAACACAGGCAGATGACAGGGAGGCAGTCCTCTGGGGCACTGTCCCTGTTTTGCATGTCTTGCCAGTAGAGGCGGTGGCAGCATTTTCCTCTGGACCACATGTGCACAGGTGTTTGTAGAGAAAGCAACGCGCTTCTTTCCCCAGCCTGTGTAGTTTTCCCGCAAGCTTGCGCTAGTCCGTACTCTGCTGAATCCTCACAGGGACTCTGCTGGTTTCCATCTGCCCTCTGTGCAGCTCTCTCAACCTATGGGGTCCTCTGGCCCTTCCAGCACTCCTGTTCCTTCACTGCAGCCTGGAAACCCTCCTCAGTCAGTATGGAGGGGTGATCGTGGGCTCCTGTCTCGTAGGGACTGCTTTTCTTTGTTGCTTGTTGTCTACTGTCCTGTGATCATTGTTTCATATAACATGCAGTTTTTTAGCATTGTCTCGAGAGGGAGGATAGATCTGCACTACTCTCATTGGTCAGAAGTTCTCATTTTTAAAAATCCTCTGCAAGTAGAGTTGATTTGCTAGTACCCATGTACATATTCCATTGTTTTCTGGTGTTGAACAATAATGAAAAAATATTACGACGTAGTTTTGGTTTGGGTTCTTCTGTGTAGAGCAGAAGGCAAAGTAAGATTTAAGGCTCTAGCCCAGGAGCTCTAAAAGCTTAGGTTTCTTGGGGAAGAATAAGCAGGTGGGATTGGGCTGTGACAACATGGCAGGAATAGGGGTTTCAGAGTGAAAACAGTTCTAACACTGCTTTCCCTTTAGAACCAGGTAGGATTATGGGACTGTAGTGATGACTCACATCCAGAATAACTCACAGGTTATATGGTGATCTGCACAAACACACACTTTCTGTGAGTTTATAGAGACATACTGATGGGTGTGATTTGCTCATATTTTGACCTTTTAATCTCTTTAGGTGGAGGCACCAGAAAGAGTAATTCCTTTAATTCTTCAAAACTGCCTTTTGTATTCACTCACAGCTAGGCTTGCCCCAGCCTGGAATAAAGCCGGCCATCTCCTGGTGCAAGGTAACTTCCTTTCTTCTTTCTATTATGTGCTGCATCTTTTTAATTTTGAGATATTTTTAGGGAATAGTTTTGAAAGCATAGCCCCAACCAGGTATTCTCAAGCAAGCCCACAACAACATAAATGTCATCTCCTTACTTTGGGATTATATTCAGAGGCCTGCTATTTCTTTAGAGAAAATGTTTATTAAATAATACTTGATATTTAGAAAGAAATAACGTTATGTGAGGAGCATTATTATAAAATGAACAGAAATTACCGATATTGCTGGAACCAAAAGGCTGTTCTGAGTTTTGTTTTGTGGTCTGACCATTTTCTAAGCATTTTATACTAGAAAATAAATATTTCAGGGTATAATTGGGTATTTCTGTTCTTTAAATGAAGAGATAGTTTTCAGTGATTGTATTTTTTTTTTTTACCTCTGAGCTGACATCAGCTATTTCTTTGTATAAAACTGCATTTTAAAGCATTTTTCTTTTATAAGTTCACATAAAAAGGTTGTATTTCTTAAGCATGCTTTATGGGTTATAATAATATGGCCTGTCCTATCAATTTTTTAAGGAAGGGAGTTTCTTTCTCAGATGGGAAAGCAAAATGCTGTTGGTAAGTAAAAATGTATATATCAGTAGATAAAACATTAATGTAACCCACAGTTGTTAAACAGTGTTACAGATTGTTGACTTGTTATAATGTTGGTGATTAGGTTATATCAATTTAATCAGATTTATTATAATAACAGTTTCACCAGGGGAAATCACTCTGATTCAAAATATATAGCCTGCCTTACTGAGAATATTCACTTCTCTCAATAGGAATAAAAGCTTTATTTTTTATTTTCCTTCTTAAAGAAAATTATGATTTTTGAAGGAGTTTAAGTCTTACAGGCATTTATAATGTGCAGTTTACAGAGTCATATCACCAAAAATTCTTCAGTATTCTAAGTAAAATCTTTATTTCTTATGAGAACATAATTTCTCCTTTAAAATTTTAAAAAGACACAAACCATCTAAAATAACAGGTTATAATACGGTCCAGTGTAGTTCTTTTCAGTGACATGTGTGGCTGTTTTACAGATGGACAAGTTCCTACACAGTAGTTCTGTGATACAGATGGGGGATACCTAAGCCCAGGCAGACATTGCTAGTCAGTCATGGTAGCTGTCACCACCATTTGGGCACAGCCTTAAATCGTGGGCTGCTCTATAATCCACAGTCTTCCATCTCAGTGGCTCCCACCCTACCCTCCTCCCCCACACTAGTTTTATGTTTAAACTGGACAATGGCAGTCGCCTCTACCTGTGGATGAATGGGCTCGTCACTCAGTTAATTTACTCCCCAAACACTGCAGTGGTCAGAGATTAAAGATAGCAGTGTAGGACAGCAGACCTTTTCACTTCTGTGTTAGAATTTTTTCTTTTCATTTACTAAATGCCGTATTCTACAGCAGAACTGACAAACTGGAAGCATATAGCTCACTGGGTTTTCACAGACTACATTCACCCCTATACCCAGTTCCCAGGTCTAGAGACAGAAGAACATCAGCAGAACCCCACACGCCCCTGCCTCCTTCCGTGTGTGACCCCTTCCCAAGACGACCAGTAGCTGACATGTGCAAGCACTTTTCATTGTGAGGAAGCAAGACACAGGCCTTGAGGCCAGAAGATCCAGAGTGTATCTTCCAGAATACTTGAGGGCATTTGTTAGGGAAAGACCACTGAGTCAGAGTTATGGCATGGTCCCCCTGATTTAAGAGGACAGAGAAGACAGTCTCCGTTTTCCACGTACCATAGACATCAGACTTCTATAGGGTACTAGTTGTCTTTTCTCCCAGCTGTGGGCTGTCTCCTTTTCTGACTGTGGCCCTGCCCTGAGACCCCCAGCACACTCACTCCCACGTGTCCATCCTGTTTCTGCCTCTGTCTCCATTTAGATGTCTCACCTGACCGGCATCATTCTCAGCTGAGGTTCCAACCTGAATAAATTAAGTTCAAGTAATTTCTTCTGTTGTTAAAGTACATAATTTGATGGGACGGAGTAATGATTTCAGAAAGTTTACATTGAAATGTTTTATTTTCAATGTTAACCATCAATGTAA
The DNA here is from genome assembly GCA_037038555.1 of Rhynchonycteris naso. Taxonomy (NCBI): domain Eukaryota; kingdom Metazoa; phylum Chordata; class Mammalia; order Chiroptera; family Emballonuridae; genus Rhynchonycteris; species Rhynchonycteris naso. The sequence goes on along the minus strand of CM072999.1, from coordinate 133,348,625 downwards.
CAGAAATTCAAGTTTGTCTGAGTGTAGAAGCTTATACAGTCAGACTGCCACCAGCCGAGGTACCACACGTTTGGGTTTCTATAATTAACCTTACTATAAGCATAGTGTATTTGTTATTAATAACATGTCAGTAGATTATTTTAACAAGAAAAGTGATGAGTTTTTTATTTTCAAAATTCATATTAAATTCTTGAAATATTGATATTATTCTAGTCTGCTCACCCAAAGAAGATACTCTCAGCCCAACACAGATCCCATCATGTTGTCCCCTCGCTCAGGGAACTCTCACAGCCCATACCAGTGCCCTCTTCACACACCTCCAGACACAAAGCGCACTGTTGCAGCCCATGCTGACTGTATTCAATAGTACTGCCCCATAGACGTCCTGGTAGCATCTAATTGTTTTGTGCCTACTTTTCACACGTCATGTGTTTTGCCTCCTTAGAAGGAGGATGTGTCTTTTATTCTGCTCTTCTCATAGCCCTGGCACAGAACCATAGGTGTGAGTGGCAGCTCTGAGTGGTTCTCAGCAGAGTCAGCTGGAGGGCAGTGAGTGCTTGTTTCCTGGAAGACACTTGGCAACATCTGGAGAAAATTTGGTTGTCGCAGAGGGGCCGGGTGTACTGCCGCTGACACTTAGAAGGCAGGGGCCAGAGGAGCTGCTGCAGTTCCCAGTCTATGTCTTCACCATCACCCCCACAAAGCATGGCCTGGCCCGACGTGTCAGCAGTGTCCAGGCTGAGAAGCCCAGGCATAGGGCAGGGGACCCTTCTGAGTTTGGAGCACTCCAACTGGCCACACCTCCTGCGCCAGCCAGCTCAGACACTGCTCCATTCACTTTCTCTGTAACTGTGACTACACAATTCTATGAGTGTGTCGCAGCAGTAGACAAGTCAGAGATGAATAGGATGTACTCTCTGGCCCCCCAAAATTACGTATGCCAGTAGGGAAGCTGGCCTGCTTCTAAGGAACGGGAATGTCCTACTGGAATGAGGAGCCTGCACGGGCTCAGACCCAGTGGGACCCTGTCCTCTTCTAAGCCTGCACTGCTCTGCACCATGCTTCATACTTAGTTGTGTTTCTAAAGTTACACTCCTCACTCTTATGTCCCCTGACGTACTTTGTAATAAGCCTTTTGAGGACTACTTATTACAGTTTAAGTTTCATGCACAATTTCTGGAGGCTTTTACAAAAAAATAAGTTAAACTTTGCTTACACTGCAGAATAAGCTAGATTTTATTTTATTTACGGGGTTTGACTGGTTTTGTCTGCATAAAGAAGTTTCTAGTTTGGCCTCCATTCTAGTTGACATATGGTCACAACTATTCCTAAGAAAGGTGAAAAAGAACCAGCCATTGGAGAAAGTGGCCTGTCTGGACCCAAGGATCAGGTGGATTGACCCGCCCTCGAGTGACAGTAGTGGGGACCCCAGGCTCCTTGGGGAGATCAGGCCCTGTTCCCAGAATGACTTTGCCAGCAGGCCAGCTCCTGAGAGGAAGAGGAAGGGGTTGTCACAGCTTTACCCACCAAATATGTCACCTCATCTGCTGCGGAGAGGGCACAGTGACATCAGAGGAGTAAGAACCTTTTTCTGCAAGGAAGCAAACTCCAGAAGTGAGGAAGTCTCTTCTCTCTTTTCTCCTCAGCATTATATACTCATCCATACTTGTTCAATTCATTGAAGTCTCTAAATTATCATCTGTCATCAGCCCCTCTAAACCTCACCTTACTTAGGTTTTTGACATGCCATTTTTCACATCCTGACTGCTCTAAAAATTAGTTCATAGACGTCTGTAAAATAGTACAGGATAGGAGTTTTGATTTCGAAGTTAAGAGGAAAAGCATGAAATACTTGCTGTACTGTAGAGAAGAGAGACTTGGTGAGCTAGAAATCGACTGCATTATGGAGGGGTTATGCAGTGTAACCGAAGACTTTACAATTACAACTGTATGACTGGGCGCACATGCGCACGTGTGTGTAACAGAAACTGTGTGTGTCCTTCAGTGTTTCTTGTTTTCCAAACTCTTGAGGACTTATGCGTTATAATCTTATTTCTATTAAAGCTGAAAGAATTTGATATTTCTCAAAATGTTATAAAGGAATTTGATACTCACAAGAATGCTGTCATTGAGGGACATTCAATTTTAAGCAACTGGTGCTACGTTTTGCCAAGGTGAGATTTCAGTTTGTAGTATCTAGGGGAGGTTCAAGGTGTACCATTTGTTTTCTAATTTTGCTTCAACTTTGATATGTGCAAAAGTATAAACTGTTTAGTGAATTTTTGAAACGGATTTATTACTTAAAGATATTGCAACAGTATTGTCATACTTACAGAAGCCAACAATTTCCTTTATCAGATTACTAAGAGATTGCTGAGATTACAAATACTATAATCTCAATAAAACCTTGTCAACTTTGACATATAATTGATTCAGTATCACTTGAAAAGAGCTAAATTTTAAGTTTGTACTATATTCAGAAATAAAAATGGCTTGTTATTACTAGAACTAATTAGGATGAAATTTTAACCTACTTTACAAAAGAAAGAACTTGAACTAGCAAGCATGCACATAATGAGTTACTCATTCAGGAAAGAGGTGGATGGGAAACAGAGATTTGATTGATTTCATTCAGCTCTTAAACTTTCTCAGCCTGACCTGTGGTGGCGCAGTGAATAAAGCAACGACCTGGGAACACTGAGGTCGCCAGTTCAAAACCCTGCACTGGTCTGGTCAAGGCACATATGGGAGTTGATGCTTTCAGCTCCTCCCCCTTTCTCTCTTTCTCTCTCTCTCTCACTCTCTGTCTCCTCTCTAAAATGAATAAAATTTAAAAAAATTAAAAAAAAAAACTTTCCCTAACGTCTAACAATACCAGGCACACCTGTAGGTGGCAGCATTAGTGTTTATGTTATGTTTATAACTGGTGTTATTTTCTCTAACAATTCTAGAAGTTAAGAAGTAATACAGTCTGTTTGGAACTAGGAGCATATGATTAATTACTTATGTATAGATAGCTGCTAAATCGTTTTTGAACACTTTAAATCACATGATATTTTACCAAACTTTTATTTTTCACAGTATGAAAATGGGACAGATACTAAGTATTCTTCACACCACGCCCCCTGACTGTCCTTTTCACTCTTACACAGATTTCCAGGTGCACTGGGATGACCTGGTAAGGAACAGAGACATATATTATGTCAGAAGTTGTTTGGTTTTGCTTCTGGTGATTTAACCTAAGTTTATCTTCCTCTCAAAAGAATTTCAACTTTGTTCTTAATTTTCAGTATGGCTATAAACTTCCAGAAGATTGTGGAAATATTAATGTATACTGCAGTATCTACTTCAGAATGATAGGAGGAATGGCTTTCACGTATCCTTTACTCACCAGCCATACAAGATGCCCTCTGTACCTTGTGGCCGGTCTCCTGACCTGATGTCAACCTCTGTCTAAAACCATGATGGCGAACCTATGACACGCGTGTCAGGACTGACACGCATAGCCATTTTCGATAACACGCAGCCACATACCAGAGAAGTATGGGGCCACATGCTGAGAAGGACATTTCATCCTCAGCTCCTGCATGGCCAGATGCAGTAGCCGAGGATAAAACATTTGCTGTAGTGTAGACACTCTGTGCCGGAGGTCTGCAGGCCATAACAACAGAACTCCGGCACAGAGCGTCTAGTTCTAGGACTTTGGTTAGGCCGTTTTTCTCAAAGTGACACACCACCCGAGTTAATGCTGTTTTTTGGCAAATTTTGACACACCAAGCTCAGAAGATTGCGCATCACTGATCTAAAAGTAACTTCTTCCTCTCTGCTGCTTTTAATCTATGTGAGTTTGTTTGTTTGTCTTTTAAGAAATTTCCCACTTTTTATTTGATCATGAGTTTAATACTGTTTCTCCCTTTAAACACTACTGCAACAATTTAGACAAAGAAACTTTATAGTTGATAGAAAAGATGTTCATATGATTTTCTGTAAAAAGTAAGAAAATAATCGTAGGATTCTTCTTAGCCAAGGGCTCCCTCCAGTGGTATTTTGGATGTTACCAAAAGGGTGGAATTACAGCTCGTTGTTTAACAAAGAATTTTGTTTTTGGAACATTATTTTACAGGCAAAATTGAGAGGATTTGATTCATATTTAATGCACCCATCGATTTAAAAAAATATCTTAACCTTATTCTTAAAACTCTACACATGATAGAGCACAAGTGGTTGGGTGGACTCTTCAGTCCTGACCCCGGCCCCACCTTCCTGTCCTCTGTGTTCTGAGCAGCCAGAGTTCCCAGTGGAGGAAGGATGGCCGCCACCATGCTCTTTCTGTGTCTGTCACCCAGCCCAAATCTCAGCATGGATCTGAGGTTGACAGATACCAGTTACTCCCTTTCATGAAATGCCAAGTAGATTCCAAATTTGCAGAATATATTTCATCAGAAAAGCATCTCCTTTTTTTAAGGAACTGCTTTTCAAGCCTGAGTGAATTCTGTCTGTGTGTTCCTCTGTACTGAATCATGAGTGCTTTTTGAAGGTGCAACCTGCTTACTGTATACTCTAAACACTTTATAACCTACAAAGGTCATGTGTTGTTGGGAGCCGTCAAGTAAACACAGCTGTGTAACTTGAGGGCAAGGCGCAAGCCCCCGATATTCCCCGGATTTATTATTAGCTGAAAGGTCAGAAGGACCAGCGTACGGATATGGTCTGATAAAGCTCAAAGACTTTTACTCCCTGTTGATGTGGTTTTAAGGCAGGAGCCTTTGTACAGGAGACACCTGGTGTTTAACCATTTAATCTCTGACGAAGGAGGTCATGTGACTTTGGATATGAAAACATTGTACTTGCCAAGTTTTGCTGTATATAAGAAACTTGCTTGCAAAAATAAATTGCTGATGGCTGATGGTTCATCAGACCTCCCGACCCAGACTCATCAATTCCACATCCCCTCACCCCGTGGAACGGCTCGTCACGCAGGCTCGTGACAATGTGTCTCTCCCGTAAGTCATTTCTGGACTATCTTAGGTTGCCAGTCTGTATAGAAAGCCCTGTCATAAGGATACAATGAGTTGTCTTGTAAGTATCAGAATAGAAGTAATTAATATCCCTGTAAGAAAGCATGCTTTCTGGCTTTGGCTTAAAATGAAATTATATAGCTTAGAGTAAATAAACAATATGTAAAATAGGAGTTAGTTGTGCATGCCTTTTTGGTAGTCGCTGTTTAATGCTGTCATGCCACAAAGCTCTCTAACACTGTGCAGATACCCTCTCAGTTGCATCAGAAGTCAGCCCGTGCAGTTCTTCCCTCGAGTAGATTTGGAAGGTGTGTTGAAGAGTTTTCTTTCAGATTTAAAGTCTAAACTGCCCCATCTATGTGGGTTTCCCATAAAGATGACGACAAAACCGTGCTACTGGACTCAAGAGCTGACCAGCCCGCGCCTACAGGTAAGAGGTCCGTGTCCTGTGGCGTTCTTGGGTCAACGTTTGCCTGGCACTGCCTCCTGTACTGGACTTAACTGCTGGTCACTGCCGTTGGTTGTTGCTGCGTTTCACTGCTGGTACAGGTACAGGAGTCGCTGTTTGCTGGTCTGTTTCTTCTATTTGGTGTGAAGCCCTGGAGGCTAGAGCTCACCTTCACCTCCTTGTCCCCAGAGCATGATCTTTCTTTGGAATGAAAAGTAATTGTGTGTTTTCACCAAAGGAAGGACAAAAGTTGGGACAGTTTGACACATACTGCGAGCTACCTCGATGTTTCCATGTCTGCTCACTCTCCTTTCTGACCCTGCTTCTGAGGTCCCCGTGGCTCCAGGGATTGTGTCTTCCACTGACAGGCTTTGGCCCCTTCACAGTGCCTCACAACGCTATTTTCAGCTTGCCCACGTGCTGAGTGTTTATTGTGTTTATAATCCTCAACTGAACTTCACCGGAGCCCGGGGGCGGACCTGTGGTCTCTTCAGCCACCAAGTCTCCTTTCGCCAGCCCAGCCGGCATGTGGGTTCATCTCCTTGGGAGAGGGGTGGACATGGTTCCACACCACACGACAGCCTGGGTGTCAGGGTTGCAGGCACAGCTGTTTCCTTAGAAGGGGCTGAGTGGACACGTGTGATTCACATCTTTATGATAATGACTCACACTTTAATTGTTGGCCAGTCCAAACCTGAGGAGTTAGAGGTTAGGTCAGTACACCATGCATATTTATTGAACACTAAATATTTCTAGCCCACGTCAGTTTTAGAAATAGTGAATCCAGGCAAGGTACTTGTGAAAATTTACTTCTTACCTGCAAAATGACAAGCTGAGAGTTGTGGCCTTTGCCTCACTCCTGATAGTGAGGACTGCTCAGTTTTGCGAGCACCTTCTGTGTGGCAGCTGCCATTACTGGTATTGTTTCATTCAGATGTCCCAATACACTCTTGAATAAAGGATTGTCTTCTCAATTTTGCAGAAGGTGAAACAATCTCAGAGCATTCAAGTAACTTAATGAAAGCTATGCAGTTAAATACACTGCAGAATTAGGACTGAAACCCAAAGTTAGATTCTTAATCTTGAAATTGGGAGAAGTTTAGATACATGGTTAAGAACCCAGGCTCCAGGGGAAATCCTTACTACTTGTATAATCCTGGGCGAGTCATTTGTTTTCCTGGGCCTCATTTCCTCAGCTGTAAAACGGGGCCCAGTAGCAGGAGTAATAACAGCACTTGTCACAGTTGGGCTCTTTGGGAGGCTGACTGCAGTGGAGCCCTGTGCGTGTGGCGTTTATAGGGACTGCCCTTGGAATCTACTCCTGTGGGGGTGAGGAAGAGTCAGCGGAGCGGGGGCCTGGGCAGCCCTCTGCTGTTTCATCTGTAAGGACTTGACGTCCATTTCTGTCTGACGGGAGCTTTTTAAAGCCCAATGAACAGTAATTCTGTGACACCTGACCCCAGGTCCCGTCCAGTTTCGGTCATCTCAGACGCACTCTCCGCACTCTGCAGGTCAGAAGCCAAGCCAGGTAGTTGTTCCATTTGCTGGGTGTGTCTCTTTGAGGCTCTTTTATTCTGTAACATTCCAAACCCACTTCCCTTTATTAATAGGGTCATCTGCCCTGGAAAAATACTTGATTGATTGCTTCTTTGTGTCATGTCATTTAAAGTTAAAGTATTCTTCTAAAGACCCTCTTTCCTACAAACCATGGTTAGAGCTAAGTTGAACTGAATTCTAGTTCAACTTAAATTAAAAAAATCACTCAAGTTGTACAATGTAGAACCAGATTTTACTAGATAAAGCACATTTGATTGATCATTTTGGTCAGTCTTCAAGTTTCATTTAATCATTACCTTAATTCTAGGCTTCCATTAGAGAGCCAGCATATCTAAACAGAGGCTAAATAATGCCTTTGTCTTCCCTCTGTAAGTTTGTATTCATGTACAAAGGTATATAAATTATATGTAAACTTCTAGAAATTTAATGTCAACCAAGCCACATTTGCCAGTGACAGCTGGCAGAATAATGGTAATGTGGTAACAGATATGTTCTTTTCTTGCTTTATGTCTTCACAAAGCTTGGGTTTATTGATCATTTAAGTACATATTTTAAGTTCTATAAATTATTTATGATCTGTTCTGCTGTTTACATGGGCCCTTTTGTAGTCTTTTTATAAATTTTGAATATATATCTAGAGGCTTCCCCCTTTGGGCTATTTACTGTATTTTAGAAATTGGAGAATGAATAAGTAATATATTAACAGGCTAGGAAGAAAAACAAGCTCTTGGAAATTATTTGCAGCAGGTGTGTATTTCTGAGACCTGAAGACAAAACGGTGTGAACATACACTTATTTCAGATACATAGACTAGATACAATTTCATGTACAGACACAGTAGTCTATGCTTATGTGAATCTGCCTGGAATGAGGTCATTACTTTTTTGTTTTGGTATCTCAAATACTAGGCATGTTGTTTGAAAGTTACTGTGGCTTATGAAATCCAGGAGTAAAAAAAACTGGCTGGTCGTTGATTTTCTATGATTGATTTCAACTTAGTTCTTGAACTGCTTTTTCATCAAGTGGAAAAAGTTCAGTCTAGACACTTCAGGATCTCACTTCAGAGAGATCTCTGAGGTGGCATGTTATTCAGATTTAAGATCTGCTCCTCTCCCCGACAGCACCTATGTGCCAAGGGCAGCCCTCGGAAGGGAAGGGCAGGGCGTGTGGTGGAAGGCATTTGGTGTGTTTACCTCTGCTGGGCCACAGCAGGAGAGTGAGTGCCCCTGCTCTGTCTCCGGTCACTTACAAAGCTGGGGGTGGACACTTGGCTTCTGCCTACTCTGCGACTGAAAAAAAGAAAGGCATTCAAGGTTAAACTTTTCAGCAGAAACTGCACAAGTGTGGCTGCACCTCCCATATTCCTTCCAAATGTGGTGTGAGTGCATCTTCTATCTGCCTAATTGATCACAGATTGCGTCCCGAACCCTCGCTGTACAGGGAGCTAACGAGTCGTCGTGGTTGAGTTATATGGAATTTAGGACCTATCTTCACCTTAAAATATTATGGAAGGCTGGTATCTAAAGAAGGGTACAGACCATAAGAAATACACACATTTCCTTAAGAAGGCTCCTTTTTCTTTTTACTTATTTTATATATTGTAGTGTTACTTTATGTCTCTATTTTGATATTTTATTTCTTCTCCATTAAGGGCAGTATTACATTGAAAAAATGTCTTAGTCTGTACTCTTTCAGGAAAACAAAATCAAGCCACCCAATCTGACCTCAAAACAAGCGTTGGGATCCTTTCGGACACAGACCCCTTGTGCAGGCCCCCCCCCCTGCCTCAGCAGGCGTTGCGTCCCATAGCCGTGGACCACAAGGTGGAGCTTTGGGCCCACCCACAGAAGCCCTGCATGCCCTGGGCCCTACACCTGCAGCCAGAAACCACTCAGAACAGACAAAAGCCCCTGGCTGACAGGGCATGGGCACATTGGGAAGGACCGAAACCCACTCAAGGAAACTCTCAAGTGCCCAGCCCCCAAAGTAACATGGCCCCTAAACTCATACCAGTGTTCAAAACTCAGCCATCACAAATGAACAACAGTGTCTTAGAACCTGGCAACCCGAGAAGAAAAGGTGTTACAGAATCTAAGTTATTTTCACTTAAAGCCAGTGGGATCCAGGCTGGCAAACTGAGTTTAAGTCCAGTTATTAAAAAAATATCTAATGGTAACCTTCAGGTGGATGCTGGACATTTAAACCTGAAGACCTCTAGACCTCGGCAAGAGGAAAAGACTGAGTCCTGGGAGAGCACCACGTGTTCCCCCTCTAGTGGGCGGTCCTCGGCCGTGAGCAGAGGTGGGAGCGAGCCACGGTATGAGGGTCTAGGGCCCCGGCGTCCAGGCCACAGCTCAGCCATGAGGACAGGTGCTGCTGGTCACCACGTGAGCTGGGAGGACGCTGTGACAAGCAGGTGCATCGCACGACTTCTGGGGGAGGGGCACGAGTCACTGAGAGGGAAGAGGCTGCACATCTTTGAATATGACACAAAAATGGAAGCCACCTGGCTGCTGCAGCCACGAGCAGGAAGTCAGGCTAAGAAAGCTAACGTAGGGGTCCACAGACTGCCAGGAGGCAGAGCCACCCACGGGGCTGAAAGAAAGGCACATCAGGGACCCTCCAAAACTGCAGAGCCACCTCGTTACAGTGACACCTGTCATGGACAGCCCAGTCCTTCTGTGAACCAGGTAAGAAGGCACTTTTAACCTGGGGGTGTATACCACGTGGTAGACCTTTAGAGCCCCTAAATCCAGACCCAGCGGGATTTCCCACGGTCATCGGAAGCACTGAGAAAGAGGTGCACTAGCACACTGCAAGTCCGTTCAGTTCACGGATGAGAAACAGCCCTGAAATCTGATTGCAGCTGCGTGAGGTGGACGGAGCAAAGCCAAGGCCGTCCCCCACCGCCCCTCAAACTGACGCGTGGATGTGAGAGCAGAGAGCATCCATCAGGTAAACTAGATGATAGCTTTTGACCTGTTTTTCACTACATTATCTCAGTTGGAATTGCCATGTTAGGAGTCTCCAACCTCTAGATAAGGAGTTACTTTTAAATTCTTGAAGCCTTAAAATCATCAAGGAAATAAGAGATATTGAGAACAGTACAGCCCTTAAATAAGGACCACACACAGCAACTGTTCCACACAGCAAAGACCCCAAACTGGGCTGAGGTGGAGAGGGTCCACTGCGGCTCCTCCCAGCCCCACTCTGTTGGGGTCTTTGCAGTCGAGAGGAGGGCCCGCAACAGCACAAAAATGAGAGTCCGCAACCACTAGACACGAACCTTTCTGGACTCTTACCTAAGATGACTAACCTTAAGTGATGCTTCAAAGCGTAATAATTAAGTCAAAATCTACTCCAGAAATGTTACAGTGTTGGCTAAGGGTGAGCTTGAGATGTGGCTGCTGACACTGAGGGCACGGCGCTGAGGTCTCAGAGCCACGTCAGATATCACACTTAATCCCTCTCTGTCCCCCGTCCCAGTCCAAGCAGAGACACCGCTGAAACAGCCACACACGCCTTTCTGCATAGGATCATTGCAGTACTTTCAATTCAGAGTCTTTATGAGCAAACTAGAAAACATCTTTTTTCTTACAAATGCTATTCCTTTTCACAATTAGAATTTTCAGCCTGATTTGAGTTAACCAAAAGGTACTTAAGTCTATTCGGATAGGTTTTATAACACGTGTTTCATGCAGTTTATGACATCTTACATTTTAATACACTCAGCAGGTGATTAAAGAAAATGTATGTGCTAGAATGCCTTCAAATTTTTTATTTTTAAAATAAATGAAATCTATGCCATATTTTATAATTTTTAGATGTATATCATTTTCCAATTCTGAATTACTGAAGACCTAAAACAATTTTTAAATACAAAATTATTTCCATTACCTAGAAAGAATAAAATGAAACTATAGAATATCATTATAGAAACTACTTTCCCTCAAATATAAAAGTAACATATGCCCCTGTAAAAAATTTGAGAAGTACAAAACAGTTTCAAGAAAAAAGGTGGAGAAACCAGCTGTGATTCCTCTTTGCAGAGGTGGCCACTGAACAGCAGTGGACCCTCACACACTCGTGTGGGCAGGGCCTGGGCTGCGGGCATGGCTGTGGGGCCGCCCGTTTCTCACGGCCGCATGTGGGGGGGGGCTGCATGTGGGTGGATTTAACTGCCCCTGCTGAGGACACTTTCTTCCCAGCCCTTCACTGTAACAAGCAGCCTTGTAGAGATGCTTGCAGAATACCCATTTATATGACTAGTTTTGTTACTTGAAAATATCTTTATTTTGTCCTTATGTATTTATTATTGAAATTTATAATTTTTGTTATTGAAATTTTCAAACCATACAAAGTACAGATGATAGTATAAAGTACCTTTAAGTACCTATCAGCCAGCTTCAACCTTTATGTTCTACTTATTCCTGTTTCTCACACACACAATTTGCTATTTCATAGTACATTCGAGACAGCATATGTCACCCATAAGTGCTTTAGTAGATATAGATGTAGATGTATGTATACACACAACCACACACGTATGTAGCAGATAAGGGCTAGCGCTTGTTAAGCAAAGACTGTGTATAAATGCATTACATTTTCGAGTGACTGCTATGTCTTTAATGACTCACTAAATTCCACTTCAGTTTAACACAAACTTAACAAGAAGTCTTCTATGAGCATAAAACCTGTTTCACAGAAGAATGAGAACCTTTCATCACATAACCCAGGGGTCGGGAGCCTATGGCTCGCAAGCCAGATATGGCTCTTTTGATGGCTGCATCTGGCTCGCAGACAAATCTTTTATAAAAAAAATAATAGCGTTAGAGGAGCAAGATGGCGATGGAGTAGGCGGACGTACCAACTTCCAACTCCCAGAACCAAAGTGGATTATAACTCAATTTTAAGAACCATCATCTGGATAAACCAACTTTGAACTAAACTAAGTGGACTCTTCAACCAAGGAACACAGGAGAAGCCACATTGAGACTGGTAGGAATGGCAAAAACGTGAAGAGGGCTGCCCAGCTCCCCGGAGCAAACGGCAGCCCAGAGAGACCCACGTGGCGGGAGGAGAGTTTCCGGAGAGGGAGGGACCTGGGTCCCAGGAACCAAGACCCAGCCTGCAGTCCCAGAGCCTAGAAGAGGCGTTTGGACAGTTTTGAGCTGTGAAACAAGTGAGGGAGCTCCCAGGCCTACATTGTGGAGTATTAGGTCCCTTCCTACTCTGCTGAGGGTTGCTGGAGGGTTTGTTGGCGGCAGGATGCTGAAACGCGGTTCTGTCAGCGTGGGCAGAGGCCAAGCCGGAGTGAGCTCGGTCTAACCCAGCAGGGTCGGAGGGGACGTGCAAAAGCGGTCCGGAAGCTGCAGGCTTGCCTGTAATCCCACCTATGGGGACAAAGTGGGAGGCCAGGAACGGGCAGAAATCTGCTCTGCGACCCTGCGCAAGCCGGCCCTGACTGCGGGGCTGGGGCTAGGTCCAGGGACGGGCACGGGATAGCGACTGAGCTCACGGTACCAGCCCCGCCCGGCCGGAGAAACCGCAGTTTGCCACTCTGTGCGCAAGAGGGCTCCGAGCGCAGGGCCGGGGTAGACCCCGAGACAAATGGAAGCTCACAGCTGAGCCCACGCTACTATCCCCAGCCGGCCAGAGAAACCGCGATTTGCCATCCTACGTGCACTAGCGGGCTCCGAACGAGGGGGCGGGGTAGAGTCCCGGACGAGCGGAAGTACGCAGCTGAGCGGAAGCGAGCAAACACGCACGGCCCAATAAAACTTGGTTTGCGACCCTGCGCAGAAGAGCCCTTGCCTCAAGGGCGGGGCTAAAGCTCCAGACAGGCAAAGGCTCACAGCTGAGAGCACGTCAAAAGCCCCACCCAACCCGCGAAACTGTGGCAAACAGGCTCTGACTGTGGGTTCTGGGCAGAAGTCCGGAAACAGGCTGGGTCCACAGCTGAGCAAAGGTGCTCACCTCTACCCTTGGTGCTGAGGCTTGTGGCTTGAGTGACAGTCCCTCCTGCAGAGGAGAGGCAGAAATCACAGCAAAAGCCACAGTGGGCCGGCGCTGGCAACGCCCATACCCAACCACCCTAGGCAGCGGCAGAGGGGGTGGGGGGCCTGCAGACAGACCACACCTAGAGAACACAAAGGCAACACCTACTGGACTCCAGTGGTCACAACTTGCTTATACACAGACAAAATGGGCAGGCAGAGGAACGCAAACCAAATGAATCAAGAGAAATCCCCAAAGAAGGACCTGAATGAACCACAATGGAAGGAATTAAAAGCAGGATGAATCACGCTGAGCATCGAATAAGCGAGATAGAGGACACAGTAAACAGAGGCACAGATGCAGAGAAGAAAAAGGAAAAGAGACTCAAAAAAAGTGAGGAAACTCTAAAGGAGCTCTGTGACAACCTGAAGAGAAACAACATTCGCATCATAGGGGTGCCTGAAGAAGAGGAGAGAGGACAGAAAATGGAAACTTTGTTCAATCAAATCATAGCAAAAAACTTTTCTAAATTAAGGCTGGGAAACACCCCACACGTTCAAGAAGCACACAGAACTCCATTAAAGAGAAACCCAAAACGATCTACACCAAGACACATCATAGTTAAAATACCAAAGCTAATGGATAAAGAAAAAATTTTAAAAGCTGCTAGAGAAGAAAAGGCTATCACCTACAAAGGAGCCCCCATAAGGATGACATCGGACTTCTCAACAGAAACACTTGAGGCCAGAAGGGAATGGCAAGATATAATCAAAGTAATGCAGAACAAGAACCTACAACCAAGACTACTCTATCCAGCAAGGCTAACATTTAAAATTGAAGGAGAAATAAAGAGCTTTCCAGACAAGAAAGCCTGAAGGAATTCATAAAAACCAAACCAATTCTGCAAGAGATACTAAGGGGCCTGTTGTGAACAGTAAAAAGGGAGGAAAGAATAGAGCAAAAGAAGAATACAGCTTTAAAGAATAAAATGGCAATAAACAACTACATATCAATAATAACCTTAAATGTAAATGGATTAAATGATCCAATCAAAAGACATAGGGTAGCTGCATGGATAAAGAAACAGGACCCATACATATGCTGTCTACAAGAGACACACCTTAAAACAAAAGATGCACATAGACTAAAGGTAAAAGGATGGAAAAAAATATTTCATGCAAATGGAAATGAAAAAAAAGCAGGGGTAGCAATACTTATATCTGACAAAATGGACTTTAAAACAAAGGCTGTAGTAAGAGATAAAGAAGGACACTACATAATGATAAAGGGAACAATTCAATAGGAAGATATAACTATTATAAATATCTATGTACCAAATATAGGAGCCCCGACATTCATAAAGCAGAATTTGATGGATATAAAGAGTGAGATTAACAGCAATACTATCTTAGTAGGGTATTTCAATACCCCTCTAACAACACTGGATAGATCCTCAAGAAAGAAAATTAATAAAGAAACGGCAGACTTAAAGGAGACACTAGATCAACTTGATTTAATAGATATCTTCAGAACTTTTCACCCTAAAGCAGTAGAATATACATTCTTCTCAAGCGCTCATGGTACGTTTTCTAGGATAGACCACATGTTAGGACACAAAAATGGTCTCAGTAAATTTAAGATTGAAATTATATCAAGCATTTTCTCTGATCACAATGCCATGAAACTAGAAATTAACCACAAAAGAAAAACTGAAAAATACTCAAAACACTTGGAAACTAAATAGCATGTTATTAAATAATGAATGGATTAACAATGAGATCAAAGAAGAAATAAAAAAGTTTCTAGAAACAAATGATAATGAGCATACATCAACTCAAAATTTATGGGACACAGCAAAAGCAGTTCTGCGAGGGAAGTTTATTGCACTACAGGCATATCATAAGAAGCTAGAAAAAGCTCAAATAAGCAACCTGACCCTGCATCTAAAAGAACTAGAAAAGCAACAACAAATAAAACCCTAGACAAGTAGAAGGAAGGAAATAATAAAGGTCAGAGCAGAAATAAATGACATAGAGGCTAAGGAAACAATACAGAGGATCAATGAAACCAGGAGCTGGTTCTTTGAAAAGGTAAACAAGATTGATGAACCTTTAACTAGACTCACCAAGAAAAAAAGAGAGGACTCAAATAAATAAAATTAGAAAGGACAGTGGAGAAATAACAACTGACACAACAGAAATACAAAGCATTGTAAGAAAATACTATGAAGAACTATATGCCAAAAAATTAGACAATCTTGGTGAAATGGACAAATTTCTTGAATCATATAACCTTCCACAAATCAATCTGGAAGAATCAGAACACCTAAACAGACCAATTACAACAAATGAGATCGAAACAGTTATCAAAAACCTCCCAAAAAAGAAAAGTCCTGGGCCTGATGGCTTCACAAGTGAATTCTATCAAAAATTCAAAGAAGAACTAACTCCTATCCTTCTCAAGCTATTTCAAAAAATTCAAGAGGAAGGAAGACTTCCAAACTCCTTTTATGAGGCGAGCATAATTCTGATCCCAAAACTGGGCAAAGACAACACAAAGAAAGAAAATTATAGACCTATATCCCTGATGAATTTAGACGCTAAAATCCTCAACAAAATATTAGCCAACCGGATCCAGCAATATATGAAAAAAATCATACACCATGATCAAGTAGGATTTATTCTGGAGAGGCAAGGCTGGTTCAATATTCACAAATCAATCAATGTGATTCATCACATAAAAGGAAGGACAAAAATCACATGATAATTTCAATAGATGCAGAAAAGGCATTGGATAAAATCCAGCACCCATTCATGCTCAAACTCTCAGTAACATGGGAATACAGGGATCATTCCTTAACATGATAAAGGCCATCTACGACAAACTGACAGCAAACATCATACTAAATGGACAAAAATTAAAAGCAATCCCCTTAAGATCAGGAACCAGGCAGGGATGCCCACTTTCACCACTCTTATTCAACATAGTTCTGGAAGTCCTAGCTACAGCAATCAGACAAGAAGAAGAAATTAAAGGCATCCAAATTGGAAAAGAGGAAGTAAAACTGTCACTATTTGCAGATGATATGATATTGTATATTGAAAACCCTAAAATCTCAGTCAAAAAACTACTGGACCTTATAAATGAATTCAGCAAGGTGGCAGGATATAAAATTAATACTCAGAAATCAGAGGCATTTCTATATACCAACAATGAACTGTCAGCAAAAGAAATTAAGGAAACAATCCCCTTCACCTTTGCAGCCAAAAAAATAAAGTACCTAAGAGTAAATTTAACCAAGGAGGTTAAGGACTTGTACTTGGAAAATTATAAAACATTGATAAAAGAAATCAAGGAAGATACAAATAAGTGGAAGCATATACCGTGCTCATGGCTAGGAAGAATAAACATCATCAAAATGTCTATATTACCCAAAGCAATTTATAAATTCAATGCAATACCAATTAAAATACCAATGACATACTTCAAAGATATAGAACACATATTCCAAAAATTTATATGGAACCAAAAAAGAACACAAATAGCCTCAGCAATCTTAAAAAGAAAAAATAAAGCAGGAGGTATCACTCTTCCAGATATCAAGGTTTACTATAAGGCCATTATACTCAAGACAGCCTGGTACTGGCATAAGAACAATCACATAGATCAATGGAACAGAACAGAGGACCCAGAAATAAACCCACACCTTTATGGACAACTGATATTTGACTAAGGAGGAAAGAACATACAATGGAGTAAAGACAGCCTCTTTAACAAATGGTGTTGGGAAAATTGGACATCTACCTGCAAAACAATGAAACTAGACCATCAACTTACACCATTCACAAAAACAAACTCAAAATGGATAAAAGACTGAAATGTAAGGCGTGAAACCATAAGCATCTTAGAAGAAAACATAGGCAGCAAGCTCTCCGACATCTGTAGCAGCAGTATATTTGCCAATTTATCTCCACGGGCAAATGAAATAAAAGGCAAGATAAACAAATGGGACTATATCAAACTAAAAAGTTTTTGCACAGCTAAAGACAATAAGAACAGAATAAAAAGACAAACCACACAATGGGAGAACATATTCGACAGCACATCTGATAAGGGGTTAATAACTAAAATTTATAAAGAACTTATAAAACGCAACACCAGGAAGACAAACAACCCAATCAAAAAATGGGCAAAAGAATTGAATAGAAATTTTTCCAAAGAGGACATACAGATGGCCAATAGGCATATGAAAAAATGCTCAACATCACTAATCATTAGAGAAATGCAAATTAATACCACAATGAGATATCACCTCACACCAGTCAGAATGGCACTCATCAGCAAAACAACACAGAATAAGTGCTGGCCAGGATGTGGAGAAAAGGGAACCCTTCTGCACTGCTGGTGGGAATGCAGACTGGTGCAGCCACTGTGGAAAACAGTTTGGAGATTCCTCAGAAAATTAAAAATCGAACTGCCTTTTGACCCAGCTATCCCACTTATAGGAATATACCCTAAGAACACCATAGCACTGTTCAAAAAGAAGAAATGCGCCCCAATGTTCGTGGCAGCATTGTTCACAATAGCGAAGATCTGGAACCAGCCCAAGTGTACGTCAGAAGACGAGTGGATTAAAAAGCTTTGGTACATATATACTATGGAATACTACTCAGCCATAAGAAATGATGACATCGGATCATTTATAACAAAATGGATGTACCTTGATAACATTATACGAAGTGAAATAAGTAAATCAGAAAAACTGAGAACAGCATGATTTCCTACATAGGTGGGACATAAAAGTGAGAATATGAGACATGGACAAGAGAGTGGTGGTTAAGAGATGGGGGGAGGGAGGGAAGAGTGGGATAGGGAGGAGGGGAGGGACACAGGGAAAACCAGATAGAAGGTGACAGAGGACAATTTAACTTTGGGTGACGGGTATGCAACACAATTGAATGATAAGATAACCTGGAGATGTTTTCATTGTACATATGTACCCTGATTTATTGGTGTCACCCCATTAGAATTAATAATAATAAAATATATATAAAAAAATAGTGTTAAAAATATAAAACACTCTCATGTATTACAATCCATTCATTTCCTACAGCTCATGTTCATGGTTGTGGGTGGCTGGAGCCAATCACAGCTGTTCTGTGGGACAACACCAAACTTTTATTGGATAATGCATAATGTACACAGGTCGTTATGAGGTCAGGAAGTAAACTTCCCTCCTTTTAATCAAGTAGTCAGCTAGCTAATTGCAGAAACCCCTTTGACGAAGAAGATGGCTAAAAGTAAAAAAGATGAGGAGTATCGTACTTTTCAGCAGGAAGTGACAGAGGAACTCGCCTTTGTGGAGAGAGCAGGTTCTGCAGTGTGTCTAATATGCAATGATAAAATTGCATCGATGAAACGGTCAAATATAAAGTGGCACTTTGACACATGCCATACTACATTTGCATCGAAATATCCAGTGGGGGACAGCAGGAAGAAAGCATGTCAAGACCTACAGTGCAGAGTGCAAGCTAGTCAGCAGCAACTTCGTGTTTGGACCCAACAAGGTGACTGTAATTCAGCTAACTTTGCTGGTGCTTTAGCAATTGTAAGAAAGGGAAAGCCATTCACAGATGGGGAGTATGCCAAAACATTCATGCTTAATGTTGCCAATGAACTTTGTGACGACTTTTCAGATAAAGACAAGATAATCAAATGAATAAAAGACATGCTTCTATCAGCAAGAACTGTTCACGATCGTACCATCATGATGGCAAATCAAATTGAGGCAACACAAGTGAAGGACATAAATGTAGCACCATTCTTTTCTGTCACCTTGGATGAGTCAACAGACGTAAGTCATTTATCCCAGTTCAGCGTGATTGCAAGGTATGCTGTCTGTGACACACTATGTGAGGAAAGTCTTGCTGTTTTGCCTATGAAAGAGACAATAAAAGGGGAGGATTTATTCTAGTCTCTCACTGAGTTTGCTAAACAAAAAATTCTACTGATGGATAAACTTATTTCAGTGTGTACTGATGGTGCTCCGTGCATGGGGAGTGGGGGAACAGGATTCATAGTGCTTCTTCGTGAACATGAAAAGAGACCCATCCTAAGTTTTCACTGTATCCTACATCAGGAGGTGCTTTGTGCTCAGATGTGTGGCGAGCAGCTTGGTGAGGTGATGTCGCTGGTCATTCGGGTGGTCAACTTTTTTGTTGCCCGAGCTTTAAATGATTGCCAATTTAAAATACTGCTGGATGAAGTTGGGAATAATTATCCTGGTCTGCTTCTGCACAGCAATGTGCGTTGGTTTTCAAGAGGGAAGGTGCTTAGCCATTTTGCGGCTTGTCTGAGCGAAATCCGGACTTTTCTTGAAATGAGAATGTCGAACATCCTGAGTTAGCTAACACTGAGTGGCTCCTGAAGTTCTACTATCTCGTGGACATGACTGAGTATCTGAACCAGCTCAATGTGAAAATGTAAGGCGTTGGAAATACAGTCTTATCCCTTCAACAAGCAGTGTTTGCATTTGAAAACAAGTTGGAATTCTTCATCACCAACATTGAAACAGGTTGTTGACTACACTTTGAAAAACTGGGAGAGTTTAAAGATACATGCACAGCAAGTGACCCTGCTAAACATATTGATCTCCAGCAGCTAGTGGGCTTCACATCTAATCTCCTGCAGTCATTCAAAGCACTCTTTGGAGAATTTTGTGAGCGCGCTCATCTTTTTAAGTTCATCACCCATTCACAGGAGTGTGCAGTGGACAGCACCGACCTGAGTTACATCCCTGGTGTCTCCGTCAGAGATTTTGAGCTACAAACTGCTTACCTGAAGGCCTCAGACATGTGCGTGAATAAGTTCAAGTCACTAAATGAAGATTTGGAAAGACTTGCACGACAGCAAGCAGAGTTGGCGAGCAAACACAAGTGGGGAGAAATGAAAAATCTTCAACTCACAGACCTGTTGATTGTCAAAACTTGGAACGCGCTTCCCATCACACACCACACACTGCAGCGTGTGAGTATTGCTGTACTGACAATGTTTGGCTCTATGTATGCATGTGAGCAGTCTTTCTCACATCTAAAGAACATTAAGACCAACCTACAATCACGTTTAATGGATGGAAGTCTCAACGCCTGCATGAAGCTTAACCTCACCACTTATCAACCAGACTACAAAGCCATCAGCAAAATCATGCAGCACCAGAAGTCGCATTAATGGTAAGAAGTACTTTATTCATCATTGGTTAGCAGCAGCATAACAACATTATTAAAAAGAATTCAGAGACTTATTGTACTTTAAAAGTGTTGGTCTTACATAAAATGCACACATTTGCTTGTATTTAGTATTAAACATACTGTATGGCTCTCACGGAATTACATTTTAAAATATGTGGCATTCATGGCTCCCTCAGCCAAAAAGGTTCCCAACCCCTGACATAACCAAACGATTAGAGTAGGGACTGCTTTGTTCAGATATTCGTAAGCACTACCCTACCAAGCAGTGGACAGGTGCTGGGTCGCTGAGATGACCATGCGGCCGCTGGCCGCACAGATTGCGCTCTGGCAGGGACTGGGGCAGTGTGTGTCGACAGATACCGGGCTCACAGGTAAGTTGCCCAGCACGTGAAGAGAGAAGCTGTAACTGCCACTGCTGGTGCTCTGTCTTTCTTACAGCTCACTGTGTGCTTTACAGAATGTGGTGTAACTGTTCTGGTAAGATACTTGAAAAAACTAAAGCTTTTCAATATTCCACGGAAGTACTCTTTCATTAAATATTAAAAAAATATTAGCCAAGTACAAGTGGAACTTTGAATTTTTAGTGTGACTTACTGTTTTTGCTATTTTGCTAAACTGCAATTAAATGCAAAAATGCATGTGAACTCTATTTCAAAGCAAATACAACTCTCTTCTGGGATTGTGCCTGGCTAGCTTGTTTGCTTAGTGCCGTCACCATGAGCACTTCTGTTTTCCATTTCTCACTCTTACAATGACCATTCCACAGGGGAATGCGTCCAGTTACAGCCCGCTCCTGAGCTTGCCTTTCTCTTCCCAAAGCTGGTACGAGAGATCATTAGTGAACTACAGTAATGAATGGTCTTTCCGTTTGTTTCTGAGGCTGTGGGGAAAACATGCCTTCACAAAAGTGCAGTTAATAAGCACAGTTAGCAGGTCACTCTGTCATCCACAGCACACCTCGTGCCCAAGCCCATCCTCCTCTGCCTCGTGTGCCCGAGGCTGCCCTCCTGCCACCGTCCCATCATCGTGCCACAGGAGTGAAGACTCACGCTGCTGGTATGCCGAGTAAACATCTCACAGATAGCCTGCTGCTCGAGTGATGCGTAGTATCTTTCAGTTCTTTATAGATGATCTTGACTGCTCCTACTCCCCTCTATTAGTGCCTAAAACTTAGAGTTTATCCTATAGCATTTCATTCAGATAAGTGTTAGCCTACCTGGCAAAGCCTGCTTGTGTTAGGGGCAGTCTGTTCTCTGGTATAGAACTAGATTTTTTTTTCTTATGATATCTATCCTACTGAAAGTTCCCCCCTAAAACCTATCTATATCTGTATGTATAAGTACGTGTGTATGATTTGCGGTAGAGACAAAGGAACCAGTTGTTTATTCACAATCCATTTTCAGAGAAGAGACTGTAGACCCAGGTGCTATGCTAGGATTCCCTGGAAATCAACGAAGATTTTGGTTCATTTTAAAGAGTATAATTTTGAAAGCTAGAATAATTCCGAATATAATGAAGAAAAACTAAATTGCACTTTCTTCTATAAATGTTTGTTGATTATATGCATTGTGGACAGCCTCTGCTCTGACCCCAAATCATTCTTCACATTACCATTATATGCTAGTCTTATAGCCATTATACTTTAAAAACCGTAAATAAATTATTTTTATGTTATCAAGAATCTTAGGTCAGCCATTGCATTTAAACCTATGGCAAAATGCTACAGTTACTGCTAAAAAGTCACCCTCACAGAAATGTAAAAGTACTTTTCATGTACTGTTATATCTTAAGTGTCATAGTATCTTTGCTTACTATGTTTGTCCTTGTTTTTATACTATGTTTTATTATATACTATAATTGTACATTGTTATGTTATTTGTATTTATTGCTTACTATAACAAATAGGTAAGAAATAGGGGTTTGCCAGTGATTTGTTTGTATTTGACTAACTCGCTCACTAACCAGATTTTGTTCTTTTTCAAATCATTCATCATCTGGACCTGACAATGTGTTAAGTATTTATTGATACTTAAGAATGGTTATTATATAATGATGGTTAAATTGTTTATGTTGTATCCTACATAATGTCTTATTTTAAATAAATAAATAAAGGTATTTCACATAGAGTATTTTTCATGCATGGCCGTGACTGTAGAGAAGAAAGGCTCAGATGAGTCACCGTCATTACCTCTGTGGTTCTGTCTCATGTGCTGCGGGAGCCGTGGGGACCACTTGTCTCCACCACTAGACAGAACTTTTATTCTGAAATGCCCTTCATTCTTTCATCTAACCACTGTTTGCTACCTGCCACTTGCCCAGTACTGCCAGAGGGTATACGTATGGAATGTGTAATGTATGAGATGGTGACGGGCACAGGAAGGAAGGAAAGGAGAGCAGAGGGGAGGACGCTGAGGTAGCCTCCTTGTGCAGAGGCGTGAAGGGCTGAGTGAGTGAGCTGCACGGCTCTCTGAAGGATGGGCTGCCCAGGCACAGGAACAGGCTGTGTGGTCAAGAGACGTCCGGGAGCCCGGAGTGTCAAGGAGAAACGTGATCTTGTTGGCCATGGCAAGGACATTGACCTTCACGCTGAGTGAGATGGGGGTGGAGACCAGTGAGTGACAGGGTCTGACTCAGGTTTCGACAGGACTGTTCTGACCACTGCGCTGAGAAGAGACGGGGGCAGAGGGAGAGCAGGAAGAACGGGGACCAGCTGGGAAGCGTGGCTGCCATGCAGGCCGCAGTTGCCATTGTGGCACTTGGTGGTGGTAGTGCGCCCTGCGAAGCAGCTGGTTCCGGCTGTACCGGGAAGGGCAGGCCCCTGGGTTAGGGAACAGAAGGGGTGTTTGTTTGGTCGTCCGGGAGGATGGAGCTGTCAGAGGTAAGAGGAGCCAGCTTTGGAGCTAGAGAGGGCTCAGGACCCTGTGGGTTTCACACTGGAGTTAGGACAGGGACCCTGTGGGTCTCACCCTGGAGTTAGGATGGGGACCCTGTGGGTCTCACGCTGGAGTTAGCGAGGACGGGGGACCCTATGGGTCCCAGGCTGGAATTAGGACGGGGACCCTGTGGGTCCCAGGCTGGAGTTAGGATGGGGACCCTGTGGGTCTCACATGCAGAGTGGTTGGTGTCTGAGGAGTAGTCTCCATGGTGCAGGGAAGCCAAAGGCTGACTGAGTTTAAGGGAAAATGGGAATCGTGGGGTCAGACAGCTCTTCTGAGAGTGGTCATCAGTGGACTTTTCTAAATCCTTACTTTCATTTACCCGTTAATTGTGTTGTCCTCTGTCCCCTTCTTGAAACTATTCTCCCATGGCCTCTATAACCTCCCTACGTCTTTGGACACGATGTCTCTGTTGCCTTTCCTGGATGAAGACACCAAAGACCTTGAGGGCCAGCAGCGGTTACAGGCGACACACTGGAACCCAAGAGGGCCGGGAAGAGGGCGTCCCAGGAGCGAGGACACGACAGAGGCGTGTAGAGTGCACCCAGGGTACACACGGGTCTCCTGACCCCGAGCACAGCGTTCTCTGCTGAAGTACATCGCTCACTCACGTGGGGCAGAGAAGCAGGATTTCCAAGACATGCTGATGTGATTGATTGTGTTCATGGGTACTAGTAGTCTCTGTGCTCATACAACTTCCTCAGAACCTTTCTCCCGGTTAGGAACCCTGTGCTCTCATCTATCCTCGCGCACTTGGGTCCCACAGTAGAGAGTGAGGGTGGGATTGCAGCTGTACTACCTTAACAAGCCTTTTGAGAACCAAGGTGTGCGAGCAGGGAGCCCCTTCCCGCTTCTGAGTCTCCTGAGGGTCACCAAACCAGTCGGGGCCAGTGCCGGCCTGGAGGTCTTCCCCATCAACAGCACTGAGAACTAGTGGAGGAGACAGTGCAGATCTCCCATTTAGTAGCAGGAGAGGCCTGTCCTCTCAGAGACTGTGGTCCAGGCTTCCAGAGTCTTATCTGATGCCAACCTGGGTCCCCTGGTGCCTGTACCCAGACTATGCAGTTGCTTTGTAGGTGACGAAGCCACGCGCTGGCAGCCCCTCCATGCCGCCTTGCAGCCACAAGCCGTCCCGCCCCACTGAGTCCCCACAAGATCCCATAAGCATGCTGCGGCCCCCTGTGTAAACCGCAGTTACGGCTATGACCTGGACTCCCGGCATATCCATAAAACAGGGACTTCACGTGATGCAGTGGAGCAGGCTCTGTGTCCCAGAGCGGTAAACCCAGCCTTCTTTCTTCCCCTCCGCACCAGCTGCAGTGCCCCGTGAGCCACGCTATATATGGGGCTGCGGGATGAAACAGCCAAGTATTTTTAGTTGTATTTCTCTTTAACCAGACTTACCAGATTTCATGAGGTGGCCGCCAACGGTCGCTCTGTGGTCCCCAAGGACATAGCTAGATGAAACCGAATAAAAACCTGAAGTGGGATATTCAATACCCCAGGTTGCCTAGACCCTGTCGGGTCACACGGTGATTAGATTTAGCTCTAGTTCAGTGGTTCTTAACCTTTTTTGAGGTACTGAACCCACCAGTTTCATATGCGCATTCACCGAACCCTTCTTTAGTGATAAATAAAATATGATTTCTTTTTTCCAAATTCAAGACATAGGTGTATCTTTTTTTACTGGTGCACAAAATGAGCCGTGCATGAACATCACCTTGCTCAAAGAACAAAACCAACAAAGTGCATGAACTCACAACAAATTACGGTATTACTTTATTCTGGCCTCCGCCGCAGAGGCTTCTCCGTACCCCTGAGACCAACTCATCGAACCCCTAGGGTTCGATAGAACCCAGGTTAAGAACCACTGCTCTAGTTAGCCCAATATCACATGCAGCTCGGCTCTGGCTGAGCCTTGCTCTATGGCGTCAGAGAATACTTACACTGAGACACATGGTTCTGAGTGTCCCTACCACGTGGGGATATCATACCCGGCAGGCAGGTCCTCGGATGGCTCAGGGTGTGTTGCATGTGAACCACTGACCTGACAGACTCTCAGCCCACCTGGCTTGCTGCGCCCTCCCCATCTGGTGCTATCTGTAGCACTTCTGCTCTTATGCTGGCAGGAAGGGAACCCAGTTCCACCTGGACATTGGGAACCAGGGCGTCCCTGACTGACAGCTCCGGCTCCATGTAGACTCGTCTCCCCAGACCTCAGCCTGGAAAGCATCGCCTCCTCTGTAAAGAGGCCCCCAAGCCAAGAGCCCCTGTGCACGTTAGCACAGAGAACTAGTGGAGGAGACAGTGCAGATCTCCCAGAAAGACTTCTCAGACATTTAAAGTTGATTATGGAGCAAGGCTGTGCAGTTCCTTCCTGGAGAAAGGGAGAGTAGAATTTCCAAAGCAAATTGGTTCGTTCTGCCCGCGCTGGTTTTAACTAGCCAGTCATGCCACGGGCAAGCACAGAGGTAGACCAGACGTCCTCTGGAGGCCCTTGGCCAGAGAGCCCCGTTACTCTGGTTTCCAGAGAGGAAACCAAGATATGGGCAGTAAATGCAGTTCACACTCATGTTATTATTATAAGTAAATAGTAATTAGGTTGCTTTATAGCCCATTTGCTGTTAAAAAAAAACTTTTTTGTGATAAATAGGAATTCAAGAGTTTATGAAGTATATACGTGTGCACTGATCAAAATGAAGCAAGTACCTCTGCTTTTCCCTATTGTTTTATCCCTGTGTGTACATACCTCTGTGCAGTGGGTCTGGACATTGTGTCAAGTGACTCAATACATGGACTCCCCTGACTCTTTCCTTTCAGCCAGCGGCATGTTCTGAGGTTCAGCCGTGCTGATGCCCTTGTCGTAGCTGACTCCTTCTCCTTTGCCGACACGGCCCTACTGTACAAATGGACCACGGTGAGTTTATTCACTCCGCTGCGGGTGGGTCCTGGATTGTTTCCCGGTGGCATTCTCGTTTGCTGTGATTTGTGTGTGTGTGACTTGCACGCGTGCATGTTTCTCAGACTCCTGGGTTGACATGTAAAGAGGGAGACAACTTGAGGCTGGAAAGGTAACATCTGAGCTGAGCCCGAACTGGTGAGGAGGAGGGTCACGTGAACATGGGAGCAGATGTTCCATGGAGAAGGAACAATGGACTCAGAGCTCTGGGGGAGGACACTGGGAACTCCAGAAAGAGGCAGGGAGGCACCAGGGCCGAGCATCAGGGGCCCCGGGAGAAGGGGGGAAGCAAGATCTGAAGCAGGAGTCTGGTCACTCAGACGTCATGTTGAGGCTGGGTGCCATGCCAGGCCTGGGACAGGGGCCACTCTGGGTGATGTGTGGGTGAGAGTTCTACGGGGACAGGACGTGACGCCTGGAGAGCCATGAGGAGGCTGCCGATGTCGCCAGGCGAGACCTGGTGAGGCTTAGATGAGAAAGGTGGGATTGGAGATGGAGAGGCACGGCTTGTCTCAGAAATAGTTTGGAGAAAAAGAAATGAACTTCGTGGTGGGTCCAAAGAGGTCGTGGGGCTAACGGAGAGGCAGGAGGCTGGCTGGAGGGCACAGGTGTCTGGGGAGACGGGAAAACAAATGTCTCAGCAGTGTCCGCTTGGAGATGCCTCAGACAGGATCCGTGTCTGGTGGGCAGGTAAGTCAGTGAATTTGCAGGAAGGCATGACCTGGGCAGGTAAGTTTGGAGGAGTCAGCTTAACACGGGTCTTAAAGTCCTGGGAGAGAATAAATTTTCTACTCGCAGGGTAGAAGTCCCAGGTCTAACTAGCCTGGAGGCAGCCCCACATTTTCTGGATAGGCCAAGAGGGAACGGCCAGCCAAGGGTGTGGAGCTAGGACAACGGAAACAGAAGGTTGACAATGGGTCAGGTAGGGTGAGGACAGACAGGCAGAGACAGGGCCACCTCGCAAGAAGCCACACATGTTAGGGACACTGACTACGAGGTGAGACGTGGAGACTATAGCCAAGATCAAACAAGGGGACTAGATGGCTGGAGGGAGCAGAGGGTGGGGCCAGAGGCGTGGAGGGCAAAAGAAGGCTCTCAGTTTAAGACAGGAGCAATTATGAGTGGGGCTGAGCAGAAGGGTTCTCTAGAGATGGGAACTCGGAAGTCTCAGGGTGGCGGAAGGATTCTCTAGAGATGGGAACTTGGAGGTTGCAGGGTGGTGAGGGCACGAGAGGCTGAGCTGTGATTCAAGCAGAGGAGCTCACGGTTTGTACCCAGCGCTCATCACAGTGATGTATAACAGGAAAACTGGATGCCACCTCATGTTCAACAGGAGGAGAATCGTTTCTTGCAAGTCACGGCATGTCCGCAAAACGGAAGGCTATAAAAGTTTTTTATTGGGGGGTGGGGGGGTCATGTTGTTTGTAGATTAAAGTAATATACAAAACATGCATTTGAATTTTGAAGCAGGTAAACATCTGTATTCGTGTACAAAAACTCCTGGAAGGATATGCCAGTGGTTATTTTCTGTATCATCTTGGGCAATTCTTTTATATACTCTTTTTAAATGTCCAGATTGCTCACAATGAACATGAATTATATTTGAATTATTAGGAAAAAGAAAATTAGTGGTTAAAAAAAATAGATTACACAAGACACAGCATTATTTTTTCTCCAGACGGCCATTTCCTTTTGCCTGATGCAGGCGAAAACGTCACAGAGGGTGCTGTTTAGAAAACCACTTTGTGCTTCCTTTTTTATTATTATCTGTTCATCTTCTATGTGACGTTAGGCCAATAGAAGATGAACACGTGGACATGTGCCAAGTGGTTGCCGGTGCTTTCTAGGCCCTGGGCAGTCTCCCAGATGCTGTTAGAGAGCCCTACCAGGAAAGCATGATGGAAACACTGCCAGGCAGCTGCACCCAGCACCTTTCCACCTTTCCTGACAGGAGGGTGACAGAATGGGTAGGAGGCCCCAGAACCATATGGGGAATCCCAATAACTCATTTAAGTGAGAAAGTGCCATTGCAAGCTGTGGAAGCCACAGAGAAGGTCGGCTTTCTCAATGGTGAGTGTTCACGTAACTGCTGGAGCCAGGGTAAATACATGCTTTGCAAGGAACCACACAGATCCCCAAATAGAACACAGGGCTATTGTTAGTTTCGGAGAGCAAGTGACTGCCAGGAGATGACCAGTGCTGACCGCAAGCTGTAATCCAAAAACCCTGACTTCATCGACCTGTAACAACAAACTGAGCGCTCATATTTCCACTGAAACAGCTTTTGTTCATTTGTGAAATGTTTATTTAGCCCCTACTACATGCCAGGAACTGGGTGAGGGCCCAGATATAAACAACATCATATACAGAGGACCCAATCACTGCTCCCCCAATCCAGTGGGGAAGAGAGACTGTGACACAAGTTGTGACCAGATTTTAAATGCTACCATGAAGAAAGTACAGTCAGCTACTATGGAAGCTCTAGCAGGGGCAGAACTCCCAGAAAGCAGAGACATGTAAACTGAGGAATTTCTAGGAGTGGGAACTGGCAGTGTAGACTGGAGGTAGAAGAGTGGTCAAGGCAGACTACGTGAAAAGATCCAGGAGAAGGCGTGATAACTAAGGAACAAGAGGAGGTCAGTAGGGCTGGAATGCAAGGAGAAAGTGTAGTGAGCCATGTGGCTGGACAGAAGTAACGGGAGATTTTGGGGAGGAAGGCAAGACTGGATATGGGGATTGGCTAGGAGGCTGCAGTAGCATGATGGGGAGAAGTAAACTGATTAAGAAATATTTAGGGAGGAAAACCGACAGGACTCAGTAATGGATTGATGTGGAAGCTCAGATAACTGATGCTAAATCTATATTATAAGCGTTTTTGTGCTATACATGTCCCTCAGAGCACTGCTTTAGCTGTGTCCCACAACTTTGACATGTTGTATTTTCATCTTCAGTTTAAAATAGTTTCAGACTTCTACTTAGAAGTTTGTTTAATTTCCAAATAGTTGTGATGTTTCCAGATGTCTTTTCATTACTGCTCTCTAGTTGAAGTCCACTTGGTCATTCATTTTAAATTTACTGAGACTTTTTTGATAACCCAGGACACAGTCTAGTGGTGGACCATTCCTGGCTCAGTTGAGTCATTTCCAATTTTTTGTCTGTCCTCATCTTGCCTTACATGACTCTTCCTTCTTTCTCATTTTGTCAGTGTTCTCTGGTCCAATGCAGAGAAGTGAAGAGAAGGTCAGGTCTGTGTGCATTTCCTGCAGTCTGGGGATATTTTCTCGACACAGCCTGTGAGGAATTATGCACTCGCTCACAAAACAAGCAATAATGCATTGGCACATTGTAGTCTAAGTCCATGTTTGGGAAAGAAAAATCTCTAAAGAATTACAACTGCAGAATGTGACTCCAACTACAGTAATCACAACCTTTACATTATTATGCAGAGGAGTTTAGCTTTTTGGAGCCAGACACAAATGATTTCAGATAACTTCTTCCCAAAAGAGGATCTTTCCCCATTGGGGTGGCTTCCCAGGAAAAACAGACATTTGGCCTCAAAGACAAGTTCAACCTCATTTCTTAAGAGGCAAGAAATTATAGGCGCTTTAGAATTAAACTTCTTTCCTATCTTTTTTAAGGATCTATGATATATATATTTACATAGTGTATATATATCCTAATTTGTATATAATTATATGTCACTTTTACATGTAATTGTTAGCCATTATATATGTGAAATCTTGGCATCTGGCCTCACCCAGGGTCATCGTGGATGATTACTGTGGTTCCCAGAGGACGAGAAGCCCATAATAAGCTGGGAATTGTGGGTTCTGCTTTGCTTTCCATAAGTAGTTGGAGCATAAATATAACCTTGGAATCCCATGGGTGCCTGTCGCCATCCCATGTCAGTGCCTAACCTCTCTACCTCTGGCCCTTTTTCTTAATGGTCTCTGCAACGTGGTTGTTCAACTTAGTGCTTACATGGCTGGGATTCTAGTAAGTCCTTTCTCGTTACTGAGAGTCAGAATCCTCTGGAATCAGGGCAGAGGTGCCTCAGGAAACTGCCCAGGTATCTGCCTGAGAGTCAGCGATCGAATCAGCAGCTGAGAAAAACAAGTGAGGACGTTGTATAAGTCCATAAAGGCACAGATTTCTGGGAGAGTCAGTGACATTGAAAGGGAGGAAAACGAATGATGTCTTCCCACCGTTCTGAACTTTGCGCTTAGAAAGAGGAAGTGGGAGGGAGACAGGAAGTGCAATGGGGTAAGAAGTCCTGTGGTAGCCTGCACCTGGAATATAAGACAGCTGGGAGGCACTTTCTGGTCTCTTGGAGGTTGTTTCTCCTTTGGGCATGTACCACAATGTCCACCCGCCCTCCTGCACTGGACGTCTCAGCCACAGCTGTCCCACATCTGTGCCTCTGTCAACGTCTTGAGAAGTTCCAGCCACCTCCCTCACATTATGTTCCTTTCCGCATCATCCCAGTTCCGAGTCCCACATGTCTGGATGTGATACGGCCTACTGAGTGATGAGGGCCCACAGTGGTCTCTCTGATGAGCGCAGGAACCTTCCACACCCTGTGTGGCTGCCAGGCCGGGGCCACAACTTGGTGTCTTTCCTGAACAACTGTCTGCCAGTCTCCTCAGATGTCACCCAGTGGTCCCCAGCTGCCAATGGTCACCACGGCCCGACCACAGTCACAGAGGACCAGTACTCTCAAGTTTTCCAATGGAAGATCATTACTTAAAGGTCTTGGTGCCCCACGCTCATGGTCTTTTCTGCTTTCCCCAACCCGCCAAACGTCCACCCGGTCCCAGGTCTCTGGGCGTAGTCTAGGGACACTGCTGAATCCACTGTGAGAGGTCCCGGGAGCTGCAGGGGGTACTCCGGGTTTCAGTTCGTGTACCTGGTCTCCTGCTTCCCACCGGAACTGCCCCCACCCCACCCCGTTCACGTGTGCTCATGGCTGGCCCGCACGCAGGCATGGTATTTACTAAAGTTCCGTTCACCTGACGAACAGGAGCTGGGAAAGGCGTGATTAGCAAGCAGGTGTGCCTTAGCAGCCCTGCCAGCCAGACAAGCACCGCTAAAACACTATATTGATTTTAGAGAGATAAAGAAACATCGGTTTGTTGTTCACTTACCTGTGTAATTGATCTTGTACGAGCCCTGACCCAGGGTTAAGACCCGCAGCCTTGGTGTAGCTAAATGACGCTCTCACCACAGGGCTACCCGGCCGGGGCTTGGATGAGCACTTTTAGATGCGTTTAAAGCTATTTTACTTCTCAGCACCCCTCCTGTGAGAAGGTGGCTCTGCCCAGGAGGCCTGTGGGTGATGCCCACCAAGTCAGCTGGTGTGTAAGGGCATTCAGGACCCCCACGGTCTCCAGCATGGGACCCCCACGGTCCCCAGTTCGGGTTCCTTGGTGTCCATTGTGCAAGATGTGGAGGGGTACTCACTCGGCACACAGTTGGGTGTGAACCACACCGGTACCCAGGGGTCATCTCTGCAGGTCCCTGGCGCTCGCCACAGAGGGGCCCCTCGTCCTGGAAGCCAGCAGGGCACAGACATGCGGTCACTCATGGTGTTTTTCTCCAACGTGTTGAGTCCGGCTTCCTTGTACTTTTCTGTGCCATCCCACAGCATTAGGACAACATGGCTTAGAGGGCCCCGTCCCACGTGACAAAGCGTCCTGAGTAGTGAACACGTTGTAGGGGAGGGTTCCCCAGCAGACCCAGAGGACACTCAGCCTCAGGGCCAGGTCCCTCGGTCTCCGCCCCTTAGAAGGTGGGTGATGCTCACTCTGAAGGGAGCACGTTGCCGGTGGTGGGATTTCTTGTGTCCGCAAGGGTGGGGGAGGATGGAGAGAGGGGTCCTGTTCTGAGCATCTCAGCCCTGGAAGTCAACCTGCCTACGACATGGCTCCCACTGACCAGCTCCCCGGCGGCCCTGCAGAAGGTTGGGCCTCAGACCTCATCATGGCCATCATGTCGCTAGTACTGGGTTTGAGCCGAGGCATGAGATGCAGCTCCCACCCCCACCCCACATGTCTGTTGACTGGATTGAAAGTTATTAAGCAAAATTATTGAGGTGAGGGAGAGACCTTTAAGGTAAAAAGAGATGAATGATGACCTGCTTTGGGTTTTGTTTTCAAAGAAAATTCCTCGGCTTTGAAACTGTCCCCGTCAGGACAGAGCAGGGCCCAGTGCCTGGACAGTGCCTGGAAGTCCCACTGAGAGTCGCTGCCGCCCACAGGGCATGCTCTTTTTCTGTTTCCTAATCTTAGAACTCACACTTCTCATCAACCACAGGGCTTATCTCAACTTTGCAGCCGCGCAATTATGCAAGGGTTGTTACTTTTTAGGGGACGAGCAAAGGAATGTTAAAGGGCCCAGTCTGAAAGGGGAAGAAGCCACAGGTGCAGGGCAATCGGACATTCCCGCACAGGTCTGTGCTCAGGTTGGCTCCAGACGGCCCGCTTGTCCCCAAACCATTTCCAAACTCTCCCACTGCTGCCTCTGGGGAGTGGACCAGGAGAAATGTTTCTCCCCCACCCCCCCACCCCCGGGGGCAGGGTCCTTCCCTTCCCTTTCCTCTGGAAAGTTCTAGGAGGTGTCTCATGCAATCTAAAAAAAAAGTCAAAATGAGGTGGGCCATGGAGGTTGATAATAAAGAAGACAATGGTGAAGGGGGTGTGGGCTCCGTGGTGGCAGTGGAGCCATCGTTGTGTCGGGCGGGGAAGTCAATGGTGAAGAGAAGCCTTTTATCCGACTTGGTCATTCACGCTCGACCCGTCATCCAGTCACTGCCGCCATGGATTCCGGGGTGGGAGGGTCACACAGGCTCGCCGTGAGGGTCTCCCAGTGCACGGGGATGGTGGCAGGCAGAACCATGGCCCCGCAAAGACACCACCCTCCTCGTTCCAGGGACTCTGAATGTGCTGCCTCGTAGGGCCCCAGGGACTTTGTAGGAGAGATTGGGTTAAGGATCTCAAAATGGAGACAGAACCTTGGAGGCGTTGGGCGGGTCCAATTCCACCACAGTGGTTGGTCGTTCCAAGAGAGAGAGGGAGGCAGGGGAGTCAGAAGGAGCTGGGGGACAGAGCAGAGGGGAGATCTGAGATGTGTGCTCTGGCTTTGAAGACACAAGAGCCGCCATCCAAGACACCTGGGTGGTGCCGATGCTGGAAAACGCTGGGGAACGGTGCCCCCTGGAGGCTGCAGGAGGAACACGGCCCTCCCAGCACACTGATGTGAGCCAGGAGCACCGGATTTAGATGTGCCCAGAGCTGTGAGATAATTCGTCTGTAATGTCTCAAGCCACCAGGTCTGTGGCCATTGCTGCGGCACAATGGGACCCGCGCTGAGGAAGGAGGAAGAAAGAACAAGAGAGGCTGAGCCCCACGCCCAGGCCTGGGCACAGTCATCTGTCCCCACCTGACGCAAGGCATGCTGACCTGGGTGCCTGCAGTGTGGGCAGCACTGCCCAAAAGTATGTAGTGGGCCCCTTCTCCTCCATAGCTGACCACCGATCTTTAGGGAGCCACAGGGCCTCATGCTAATCTGGATAGATTAAAGAGCGTGGGAACTCTGGTGCAGAGTTCAGAGCCTTCCCTCCCTATGAAAGGGGATTAGAGAGAGCTCCCCAGTCGGAGAAACACCTGGACCTCTCCATGGGGTTCGGCTGGCAGACTGTCCAGCACCCATGAGCAGGGCACCGGGTGAGGGAAGGAGAGATTTATGAGCAGGAGACAGTCTCCACTAATCCTGGGTGTCCTACACGTGGACAAGTCCTATATTAAACATTCAGAAGAGAAGAAATTGATTTAAAGCTGTTCACTGAATAAGCCAAAAATAATTGCCCCAGAGGCTTGGGATAAAGCCAACAAAAGCCCAGAGCAAAGCCCACAAGAAGTGCCTGCAGCCTAGACGGGCATTTGCCCAAAATCTGTAGCTTACAGACCCTCTTGAGCTGGTCCTGCCTGCCCTGCACCCTATTTAGAAGGAAGCCAAAAAGAAGGTGACATATAGCCTGCCCCCCCACACACACACACACAAGTGCAGGTCAAGAGGAGTGAGCTCCCAGAGGCTCAGAACGGGACCTGAGTTCAGCCAGATTCCTTATGTGGCAAAGAGATACCACAGGTCACTGACTTTGGAGGCTGCAGAGGGCAATGTGGCAATAGGAAGGAGGGACAGGTGTTGTGGACTTGAATACTACCTGTCACCCATTCTACACATGCTCCAGGTACTATGTGGGGTGGGGGGGTGCCTTCCAGAAGCCCATCCCATGAGGGCAAAGGAGGACGAGTGAATGGTAAGATGTAAACAATTATCATCTAAGACAGAGGGACGTGTGCCTGGTGAGCAGTTAGTGGTTCCCTCTACTCTGCAGGCTGACTCCCTGGAGGATGGGTTGGGGAAGACCATGGTTGGGTAAAGTCTAGAGGAGGTATGGAGGGGGCTGGAGGAGGAAACAGCTGCTGTAGGGATAAGAGCCTTGGAGAAACGACAGAACGGCCTGAAGGGGGCTTTAGGTATTCCTATGCTTTGTGATAGAACATCCATCTCCTGTTGGACTTTTCCCGGCTCTAACCCACCAAGTTTGTGCTCATGGACCGGTGGTTTTATGCCAGAGTTCAGGGTGTTCTTTTTTTGTATTTTGGTTTTTGATTTTTTTTTTTTTTTTTTTTTTTTTACAAATCTGTGGCAACTATGAGAGAAAATTGACATGTCTATGTCTTCAAGTACATGAACATTGTAGGTTTAAGACCCACTTGAGCTTAAAGTTATGTAATCAGCTTCGTCCAGGGTGTTACTTTTCTTTCTAAATACTTCACTTGCTGTTTTTGCGGTTATCAATAGCCTCTTCATTAATGACATCGTTTAACCATTTGTCATTCTCAGCAACACGGCAAACTTCTCCTGAATTATAGTTAATGCGTAATTGATTGATCCTCCTTGGTCTTGAATTCTTTCTGTGTTTACTAGATAAAGTCTTCCCAGTTCTGCACAGGCAACAGTGTGATTTAAAGGTCACGACCGCGCAGTCCACGTATCCAGCAGACCCGCAGACGCTTCTACCCCGTCTCCCCTGCGGCCGGGGTCTTTCGTGTGTACCTTCTCTGCAGCTCTCTGTGCTGCAGGGTGACTTCCTCAGGCCCGTCTTCCGATTCCATAGTGATCTCTTTCGTGCCATCTGGGCACCTGTGCGGCTTTCCTTGTGACCACCTTACCTCCTATCGCTAGACTTCCTACTCGTTTCTGAGTCTTCCCGTGATCGCGTCCGGCCCTTCCTCTCTTGTGAGACTTGGAATGTGTTTGCTGATGTCCCTGCCAGAGCGCGCCAGCCCTGGTACATCCAGGGAGGTCCTTCATCGCAGCTGGTGCACCGACCCACTTGTGGGGGCCCTTGGTTTCTTTGCAGGATGCATGCTGTTCTCTGTGAAACCTGCCTCAGGTACCAGCTGTCTCCACAGGTAGTCCTGTCCTGTCCTGGGATGTGGGGGCATCCCTCGGGGCTCCCTGGGGTCCACTGTTTCCGGACCAGGGTCACATGACACTCTCCCAGCTCAGGGTTTCTGCCCCTCACAGAGAATGTGGTTCAGACCCTATACCTGCCTGTGACCCAGAACTCTGCTCTTTTCCACCCCTGACCTAGAGGGAGGGGCAGGCTTCCGGCCATGTCCCCTGTCAGATGGGAAGAACTTGCTTCCCCCTGCTCATAGGGGACCCTCCCCTACCCCTCCCCACACTCCTTAGAAAATGTCAAGTCCTGTGGTAGGGTACCAAAGAATTGAAAAATTAAT
The DNA here is from genome assembly GCA_037038555.1 of Rhynchonycteris naso. NCBI lineage: Eukaryota > Metazoa > Chordata > Mammalia > Chiroptera > Emballonuridae > Rhynchonycteris > Rhynchonycteris naso. The sequence continues at coordinate 133,312,654 of CM072999.1, read as the reverse complement.
ATTGATATTTTAGGAGAAAAAGTCAGGTTTCTTGTCCTCTCCTTTCTGTAGGGAATGAGGAAAAAAGGAATGTGGGATTTTCCTGGCTTGCAGAAACATACTGTGTAGAAAACCCCCTTTTACTAGGAAGCTTAAAGGACATTTTATAATTTAGGCTAAGCATACAGAGAGATTTTATAAATACAACTTTTATATTTGTGTGTGATTAACACCAGGGCAGGATGGCCGATGGCATTGTATTGTAGATGAAGAGAGGAAAGGGAGGGTTAGGCAGGCCTTCCTTTTTCCTCTTATTTCTTTAACGGGCCTTTCACAAAGCTTATCCCCTGGAACCATGTAGGCTCCCCGCCCCATCCTGAAGGCAGGTGTATAGTGAATGTATATACCTCTAGACAAAGGAATAGCAAATAAACACTGAAAGATTTGGAAATGTTTTTTAATGTGAAAAGCAACATTTTCCACTATTGTATTACCTTATAAGTTTTAACGTGTAGAAATGTTTTTTATAAATCCTCTAGACCGAAGTTATAGGCTTGCTAATGAATTATGTCATCTTCCCCCTCCTCCTCCTTTTCCCTCCAACCTATGTGTAATCAACGGTATATAACATGCCACAGGGCTATGTGATGGACTGCACGATTTGGGTCAGCTGTGCCCTGTGTTAATCATATGCGACTGGCATATTAATAAATCTCCTCCTTTAATAAAACTCCTTAAAAATTCATTTGGACTTAGTTTCTCTTTATAAACCCAGCAGAAAGTTACTTTACAACAGTCCCTGCACTGAGGTGAGTATTAGGGATGGGCTGGGGAGAGAGGTCACCTGTGGGCTCAACTCCTTCCTTCTTGCAGGTGGAAGTGGAGTTCTGCGAGTCCCGCAGGGCACCACGTTTACATCCTGGGTCTCTGCAGCGACCATGACCATGAGCTCCCTTCACTCTGGCACTGGAAGATTTTCAGCCTGGATCTCAGTTTCCAAATGCATTGTCACGTGATCAACTTTTTACATATTTGGAGTGGGGGCAGCATGTTAATGGATGGCCTCCCATATCCACTCCATCTACTGTGTCCTGGTGACCAGCGGTCTGAGGTAATGGGGCACAATCGGAATTTTCAGTGAATACAATAGACAAGCCCAGCTGGTCATGGAAACCCAAGGAGGCTGTCAAATCCCAGCAGTTCACCCATCCAGCCTGGACACTGCTCTACTCCTCTGGGTGAGAGGCTCTCACCTCCTTTGGGCACCTGCCAGATGCGGCCTGACCACACAGACAGCAGGCAGCTGCCCTCAACTTGTGCCTCACAGAAATCTCCAGTTCTCCTGACTTCCCCAAGTAGGGAGTTCTCCCCCTACCCAACTTAAAAACACAGCCAGACTAAGTCATTGCCAAGGGTACTCAGCTAGCAAGCAGCACAGCTGAGTTCTTCCTGAGGTCTTTCTGAGTCCAGAGCCTCTGTTTTTAACCACGACGCCCTCCGGAGCCTCCCAAGTATTTGCTGAGTGGGGAGAGTGGAAGGAGGACTTTCTGTGCGTGGCCTCTGTGATAACGTGAATACACGGGTAGATGCTAACTGGAAACTGGTGTTGACTTGCGTGAAGACTTATTATACCAATCAAACCAGCCCAGCGGGTCTCCTGGCTGGCCATTCATTCCTGGGCTCAGGCGTGGATCTGATAACCTGCAGGGGCGCTGCCCCAGGGACAGAATTAGAGTGATCAGATCAGCTGAGCCCTGGGCGAAGTGGCCCCGGTCCTTTCTGCCCTAGGTTCTGGGACTCTATGGAGAGCTGTTTTCACATCTATTCAGAGCCTGCCCGTCGCTGGACTACACAATGCCTCCTTTGATCTCATTGATGACCCAAATAGCTTTAAGTGGCTCTCAGCGGGTGGCATAAGCTTTGTGCAGGGAATTCAGGTCTGGAGCTGCAGGAACGGGGTGAGTTTTCTCTCTGCAGGGGGCGCCTCCTGGTGGCCCCCCAGGGTCAGGACAAAGGGGCTCTTTGGCTGGGAGGGCCCCACCTGTCCCCGGATGACAGTCTCAGGTCCCCGCCAGGGAGCAGAGGGGTAGAGAACTGAGAAGGCGAGGAAGAAAGGGGAGAAAGGGAAGAAGGGGTGGGGGAGGGTGGGAAAAAGAGAGAGAACTTTCTGCAAGTGCTTTCCAGCCATTGATTCTGGTCCCCTTCCACAGGCTGCTCTGCAGAGGGAGCTCATTATGCGTGTGCTGACTCAGGGGCTCAGCCACAGTATGGATGTGCAGACACACACCACACACACACACACACACACACACACACACACACACACACACACACACACACACACACACACGTTCCAAGGAGGGCAACTAGCTTCCTGCTCTGGGCCCTCAGGCAGGGTGGGCCTGTCACCTGGGCTGAGTGTGAGTGTCCCCTGGGCCCGCTGAGCAGTGGGGTGACTGGGTCCAGCTTGCACCAGCCCCTTCAGCCACACAGAGTTCAGTTTCCTGGACCCGCATCCACGGGACAGAGCCCAAGTGGAAGCTGCTGACGGAGCCTCTATCAAGCCCTCTCCTGTCCTGATTCAGTCTCCACAGGGCCTCCACCTGGCAGCCCTGCCTTCCCTGAGCCCCGGCCTCCGCCCCTTCCCTGCCCCTCAGGAGCCCGACTGTGGGGGAGACTGTCCTCCTGTCTCTCAGGAACCCCGTCTCGGTGCCCCCCGCCACGTGGGAGCCCTGGACCCCCGAAGAGGGTGGCAGATGAAGCACAAGGAAGGAGCAGCGACAACTAAAGGTAATAGTACCCAAGGCTGGGCGTGCTGGTTACCCATAAAGGACTTTGAAGGGAAAATAACTACAGTACAATTGTTAAGAAGTAGCTGTTGCTGCTGCATCTTGACCCTAAGCCCTGGAGAACCTGTGTTTCCCGGGAACGCAGGCACGGCACGGCTCCACATATGCCCACCCTGCACAAACATGCTTTGGGCAGGAAGGTGCCCGGCTGCTGCAGGAAGGCGAGGGAGGGTGCTGTGGATCCTTCTCCAAGGCTCTCCTTCCTCAGTCAGCACATTCATTGAAACCTAACCCCCAAGGTGATGGTATGAAAAGGTGATGAGGTTGTGAGGGTTGAGCCCTCATGAATGGGATCAGTGTCCTAAGAAGGAGCCCTAGAGAGCTCCCCTGTCCCTCTCACCGTGTGGGGACACAGGGAAAAGACAGTGCCTATGAACCAGGAGGTGGCCCTCCCCAGATGCCAGAGTTGCCCGGACCGTGACCTCCCAGCCCCGAAACTGCGACGCCAGGTTCCCCATCTGTGCGCTTTGGACCTATAACCGGAACACAGACATGAAGGGTGACTGGGTCTCTGTGTCCTAATCGTCACTCCCCCTCAGGCGTGGGCGCCGCCCTGGAAGCCTGTCTGCAACCATGGATACACCGGGCAGGTCGCTCTGCTTACGGAGCCCAGCGGTCCACACTGGGCAGCTGGTTCGGGTCAACCTGACCCGCGCTGGCACAGACACGCTCCCTACAACGGGGCAGCTGGCATGAATGGGTGTTTCGGGGAAAGGGGGAAAAGGGCAGTCTCATCATACAACCAGAGGAGCCCATCCGACCTGGGGGGTCGTCATCTTGACAGAAACCCGTCTCATTCACCGGTTTTCCTGAAGAAAGAAAACACAGGTTGCCTGGGGTGCACTGGGCAGCCCTGGGGTCAGGGTCAGGGTCCTCTTGGCCTTTGCTGTCCCAGGGCTGGTGCAGCTCCTGGAAGGAAGGGCATCGCAGAGCAAGGACAGCCGTGAGGTCCTGGTGAACATCTGGGTCCCCTGCAGCATTTGGCCCATCCCCACATGGACATAGAGGGAAGTGACACCCTGCGGGAGTACTGGTGTTCCATGTGACATTCAGGGCATTTCAAATGGCACAGGGCACATCACTCTGGGGACCACAGGGTGGCTCATGGATATCACAGGTTCCCCTCAGTACACACATGTTTTAGTTAGACACGGTGTTGTGACCTCACACAGCATGGAGGGGAAGAGCCCCGCATTTTCTTAGGTTATGTTCACGGTGACTGTGTGAGGGGCTCACACAGGCTCTCTGTGCAGAGCCGACGGTGTGGACTATGGACATGATGTCCTGGTTAACCACATAAACGGCCATCATCTGAGTCCTCCAGCCTGTCCCCGTCTGACCCCAGGACCTGGGCGGCATCTTGGCCTCTGCTTTCCTGACTTCTGCTGGAGTCAGATGAGGTCCAGACCCAGAGCTGCGCTCCGATGTTGTCGTTGGTGTTCAGTCGGGGGCCACTTTCTAGATCAGACCTCTGGAGCTCGGAGCCAGGACGTGGAAGTAGCTCCCCCATGGCCTAGACCTGGAGCCCAGCAGCTGGTCCTCGGCCAGGGGCAGTGGGGACAACGAGAGGAAGGGCCCGGCATCCAGCTCCTCTATCCCAGAGCCTGGGGAGTTGGGGTGTCCCCCACAGTGTCTCTGTTGCCTAGTGAGGGGTGAAGTAATGGGCCTCAAGTTACCATGCAGTGTGCAGATAACAACCACCGATGTAGCCCTGGAACAAGTTAGAGTGGCCCTTCCTCAGGAGGGAAATTGGTGCTCCGGGGTGTTCACAATAGTCATAGAACCACCATCGCCATCTCCCTGGTCACCGAGAGCTCCAGTCGGGGAAACTGTTTCACTCAGTCATTCAGCTAACCTTCGTTTGAGCACCAGCTCCATGCCAGGTATTCTGCATGGTGCTGCGGTGCAGTCAGCAACAGGCACTGGGGGCCCTGGCCTCGTGACCGGCTCTGTGCCGCGTGCTGCTCAGGGAAACTGAGGCATGTGTGCACAAGAGGTGACATGGCATGAATCTGCCCATGCACTCCAGCACTCGGCCTTATTGCCTTCAGGCTTCAAGGAGGCGTGGGGGCTCTCGGGACAACGAACCCCACCAACAGAGACGGAACTCAGAAAGTCAGCATCTTCCTCAAGGCTGACCACGCCAATAGCAGCTGTGGGTGTGGGTCTGCCAGCTCTGGGCACTGCACCCCCTGGTGAGGAAGTGATCCTCCCTGTTCCACCGGAGGGACCAGGCTTGTGCCAGCGAGGGCGGGAGGCTGCTGTCCATCCGGGCTGCGAACGCATGTCACCACCCCGCACATTCCTTCCTGGCTCAAACATCTGGGTTTCCTGCGATTCTGCCCCCCACCCCACCCCAACTCTCCTCTCCAGAGGCCCCAAGGCGATAACCTCCCTGGGGGCCCTGGCCCCCCTGGCCCCTTGCTGGTCCCACAAGAGAATGAACACATTCCCACACACTCAACAGGGGCCAGATGCTCATTTTTCAGCCAGTGCCAAGCATTAGCAGCACAGAGCACCTTTTCATCTTCAGCGACTTTACTTGGTGTCAGAGACAAAAACATTATTATTCATGGATTGCTTTAAGGAAAAGAATGTCTCTTAAAAAATACAGTTACATTCATTGACTTTCTATTCATACTCCTGAGGTGCTTTAGGAAAAGAAAATATCCCCTGCCTCCCAACCCCACCACAAAGGGCTTGTCGAAAGGCTGTGGGTGATTTGTCATCTGTGGGCCTCCACGTTAATATCCACAGCTACTCTGCTTAGAAACGCTCCTGGGTTCACGCTGGGGAAGCCTCACTTTGCAGGAGAGAGAAGTCGCTCAGGGCAGAGTGGCTCTCGGTGAACAGGACAAAACAAAGTGAAAACAGAGGATGCCCTTTTGGGGACATGATAGCTCAGTACAGAAACTGTCTTCATGTACAGGTGGAAGCGACAATGGTAACAGCTCACTCTGTTCCCCGATATGTTCACAACCTGTCCTGTCCTGGGAGAGAGATGAGCCTTCCGCCTCAGACTGGTCTCTGCCGGAGCCGTGACCATGACCCTGGGGCTTGCCTGCCACCTCCTCCCGCCACTGCACCCCGGGTTGGCCTCTGCTTATTGGCATGCAGCTGACCCCACCTACCCACCCCCAACCCCTGTCTCCACAAAGAGCTACACCAAAGTCACTTTCAACAGCTGAGCGCCAGTCAGTTTTTAACGACAGCCCCCTTGGTCATTTTTCTCTCCCAACATTTGGCAGAGCAGCCTGGGTCGGTGTCCAAGTCACATGGGAAGCTCTACAAGTGCGGGTTCCAGCGTCACCCTGCAGAGCCCAACCTGGGAGGTTGGGGATGGAGCCCGTGTGTGTCTCTGTTGGAAAATCTCAGGATCGGGCAGCCTGGGGACCCCGCCTGGGCACACACTGGCCTTCACTGCCGTCTGAGCTGTGCTGCCTTCTGTTCTCACAGCGGCCTGTGCCTCTCTGGCTCTGCTCCCCCGGGTCAGGTCACGTGGAAGACAGACTGTCATTCACTCTGAACACACATGCACACGCGCGTGCACACACACACACACACACGCTTCTAGCTCTCAAGAAATGTGTGACTTGTTCCTGGACTTGCCTGGTCAAGGCACATATGGAAGTTGATGCTTCTGCTCCTCCCGTCCCAGTCTCTCTCCTTTCAAATGAATAAATAAGTAGCTTTAAATGTGTGACTTGGGCCCTACCTTCGGAGACTTGACTTCCCCCATAGGTAGGATTTCATGATCTGTTCCAGAGGTTGACAACGACTGTGGTACAAAAAGCCTTCCTCACGGTCACCTTACATTCCTCACTCTGTAGGTCAGTCAGGTCCGGCTCCTTCATCCAACGTGCATTTGTTGAGCACCTGTTAGGTGCCAGGCACCAGGGATTTAACAGTGAACTGAACAGAGAAAAGTCCCTGCCCTTCCAGGATCTAAAGCTGATCATCCCCCCCACCCGTCACCCACCAGTCTGAAATGCTCCCTAACAGTGTCATTCATTGAGTCTCAGGGGTCCCTACTCAAAGACGAGGAAATCAAACCCACTCTTTTCTTCTCAGGCATCCTCCAGGTCTTCCCAGACTCCAGCCCCCTTACTGGGCTATGGCTGCTGTCTGTGACCCTTCTCCAAATTCCCCTTCTTCCTGTGCAAACGGACGAGGCACAGAGGACTTCAGGGCCATGAAGTGATTCATTATGATCCTATAATCATGGATGCTGGCCATCTGATGTTTATCAGAACCCACAGAGTAAACATTAATATAAACTGTGGACTTTGACCAGAGGGAAAGGGGACGTGGAGGCGTGGGGTAGGTGGAGGTGGGCAAGGTGGGGGGACAGAAGGAGATTTTGCTTGGGGTCAAGGGTGCACCATGGGGTGGGCAGGTGGTCTTATACTAAGTTACACACTTGACACCTGCGTGGTTTGGGGAACAAATGCCATCCCAATACATTCCATTTAAACAAAACAAACAAAAAAAACCCTATGGACTTTGATGATAATGATGTGTCAATGATAACAAAGGCACCACTCTGGTGGGGATGTTGACAAAGGGGGAGGCTGTGGGGGAGGGGACGGGGGAAGGGCAGCTCTACTTTCTGCTCAGTGTTTGCTGTAGACCTTAAACTGCTCTAAAAAACTAAGTCTGTCTTTTTGGAGAAATGGCATTACTTGGTGTGGAGTTAGGACGATTCGACATGGAGTGTGAGCTCTGAAAGTTCCCACACTCCAGGGCATTTGCACTTTCTCTGTAGGCAATAAGGCAGAAAAATGGCAAGGTCGTTAGTGCATCTCCGGAAGATGGTCAAGTGGAGATTCGCTCACTGAGCTAGCATGGCGTGGGGAGGGGGGGTCCAGGACTGAGTGGAGACAGTCCCCACCCTCACTGTTCCCAAATCAACCAACTTAGAAACATGTGGGACAGACAGAAGTCCTTCAAAGACCCATGCCAAAGCCACTGTCCACCTTCTCTGAGCACTGGATTTTGCCACAACCGATTCTAGACACCTTCCCTTTGAGAGTGGGGGTTATTACTAATGAGAGTGGGGGTTATTACTAGTGAGAGTGGGGGTTATTACTAACGAGAGTGGGGGTTATTACTAGTGAGAGTGGGGGTTATTACTAGTGAGAGTGGGGGTTATTACTAACGAGAGTGGGGGTTATTACTAGTGAGAGTGGGGGTTATTACTAGTGAGAGTGGGGGTTATTACTAACGAGAGTGGGGGTTATTACTAACGAGAGTGAGGTTATTAGGGTTATTACTAATGTGAGTGGGGGTTATTACTAACGAGAGTGGGGGTTATTACTAACGAGAGTGGGGGTTATTACTAGTGGTGAGCTACACCCACATGTTAGGGAACTGCCTCAAGAAGCCTTCAGGTCCGGAGCTGGTGTGCGTGACAACATCACCAACTTATGACAGGGACACTTTGCCACTTCCCTACAAAGGAGCCGTATGCCCCAGTCACATGACGGCAAGCTTCCTAAAGGCTCTCACACTACCTTACCCTTCCTTGACTCTGAGCAAGGGTCTGCCCCACCATTTTTATTTTCATTTACTGTTTTAGTTTTTCTTTCCCAACCAGTTTCTTGGTTTGGGCCCCAAATGAGTCTTCTTTTATTGATTCCGTTATGTCTTCCAAGGAATCAGGAGTCTGAATGTCAGTTTCTATGTCCAAAGCAATTGAGAAAAGTGCTTTCCTCACATCAACTCTCCCTCCTGACTTGACACTGAGCTATTGGTAATTACAGGGCGTCTGTGATCTCGCCGGGGAAATGGGGCCGATAGACCGCTGGACGTGTGGCTGTAGAACTGGCCGGTTTTCTCCGAGACGGGTTTTACGGAGAGGCTACGAATGTTCCAACGAGGCAGAAGGCTGCTCTCGGGCGTCGCGCCCCCTCTCCCCGAACGGGTGCTCACACCCCTGGGAATGAGGTCCACTTGGCAAGAACCCCTCCGGCGACTTGTCCTGCCAAGCATGCGCAGAGGCCCCTTTTCCCTCGCCGTGATTTCTGATGGACAGCTTGGCTGGCCGATTCAGCAATTCACTCAGCATTAGAAGTTAGTTGCGGTCAATAAAGGTTTCGGGCGATTCTACTCTTCAATGAAAACTCACGTTCTTCCTCTAGGGCTGCCCCTCCCCCCTCAGCTTTCCTGCCCAGAACCCCAGTTCGCAGCCTTGGGGACACACCGTGGTCCTCTCCAGGCTCAGCAGAGGTGGACCCTGGCCCGCCCGCCTTCCCCACTGAGCCCTTTCTTCTGCCCGTCACCAGCACCGAGGCTGAAGAACAGTCTGCAGGAGGGCCTAGACCACCAGTTCAGGGGGACTGCAAGGTAGCAGAGGAGGAAGTTTATTTTCAGCTGAACTACACAGTACAGTGCTGCCCCTTGCTCCTGGGGGCGGGGTGCCAGGAGAGCCTGCCCCCTGCTTGCACTGGCAAAGCTGCAACTACACTATATTCTTACCCCGCGGCAGCCCCACCCGCAAACCCCTGCCAGAGTTCACCTGCAGAATGTGCTTGGCCGGCGTTGGGACCTTGTGTGGCGCCCTCAGTGGCCCCACAAGGCCTTCTTTTCTTTTTCTTCCAAACATCGAGCTGGTGCAGCACACACAAGGACACGCACAGGCACGCCCATGTGCACACACATGTGCTCACACACGCTCCCAAGTTCAGCCTCGATGAGGAGCCATATGGAAGAGCGCAAACACTCTCCTTAGAGCCCCATACCTTTCACAGTCAGGGTGCCTGGGCATCGCTGAGTGAATGAGGGGGTCACAAAGACCAGGATAGTGGAGAGCTCCACAACACCTGGGCACCAGGGCTTGGAAGGCTGGGCCATCTTCTTCAGCTGGGGTGGCGGGAGGGGGCATGGGAAATGGGGGGGCCATGTGATTTTTTTCTCTCACTTGTACATGGAGGGCTTGCATTTCAAAGGAAACTTCCTGGGTGGGAAGAGGGGTCAAGGTGGTGTCACTTTTGTCCCCTGAGTATGCGGCCTCAGCTCCCAAGAGCACAGGGTGATCTGCAAGCTCTGGAGTTGATCAGCTCCACCAGTGCACTTAGTAGGGCTTGGCAGGCCCACTGTGAACAGTGTCCAACTTTCACACTGATGCACATCACCCACACAGCGACTATCTCTATGGGTCTCATCGCCCCTGAATAGTACCCGCTCGCTTTTTAATGTTTTCTCTGCAACTGCTGTGCAAGCTGTTTCTTTTTTTTTTTTTTTTTTTTTTTAAGGAAACGCTACCATTCATAGAAAGGCAGACATGCAGGAATGGGTCTGTGGGCTCATTAGCTGATAAACAGCTGAGAGCACAGCGTTTCTGTCCAGGGCAAGTACATTCCAGCTATTCCCTGAGACCGGGCGCGGAAACCTGTTGGCTGTGTCTTCGTTGAAAATGGGCCTCTTGTTCTCATCTTCAGACTGGAGCTGGAGAGGACACGGCCACACTGACCATTTCCCAGGGGATCTCAGGCCTGCCTGTTCCAGGGACAGCCCACGTTAGAACTGATTATGGGCCCCCCGGGACCCAGGGAAGCAGCCAGAACAGCTGTCTTCTGAGCCCCTCGCCAATGGACCTGAAACATTAGTTGCACCGTTGACCTCAAGCAGCAAGGTCTTCACCCACCCTACTGTGAACTTTCCAAGTCACACTATGGGGTTTCCTATCCTCCCATTCTGTCCCCCAACCCCACCCCTGTGGGTTGTTACAGACCCAGGAAGCTTTGGAGGAATCGCAAAGGTGAATGGGAGGACAGAGGCACGGCCCAGAGCAGATGTGTTTGCACACCTGTGGATGCCGGAGCCCCACACACACGTGCAGAGTCCTGCCTCCCCCTCCTCCAGAAGGCTCTCAGGTGGAGCCCCGGGGTACATGCAGCCAGTGCTCTTGCTTTGGGCTAAATACCTTTTCTCGAGTAACCTCCAGCAGGGAAGTCACACACCTGAGCCAAAGCAAAACAAAGGATCAAGCACCCCAAAGCAACTTGGGGTGCATCAACGTCCTAAGTTTTACTGAGCTGCTCTCAACAACCGCCATGTCTGTTTTTTCCTCCTGGTGCCTTGAAGTCTGAAGAAAACACTTCAAGACTCTAGTGCCCTGGGTGAATTAAGGGCATATCATTTGTCTCTATTTGTGTTTGGTAGGTAGATGGCTTACTTGCTGAAAAATAAAACAGATTTCTTCAAAAATTCTGCAAAACATAAAAATAAAAGGCAATATCAAAAGTGAAATCAAATTCCATCTAATCAGCAGACAGGGGTAGGGGGGCAAAATGAGGTGTCCCGTGGTGAGCACGTGAAACAATTTATTCTAGTGTTATGATTTGTTAATTATCATATTATTTTCCACACAGACGACGGTAAATCGACTTTCGCCCCACCGTGCAATAATAAACCATGCAACAATTAATAAAAATAAATCATAATGCAAGGTTAAACTCGGTGTTTAGTGTGCTCAGAACTGAAGACCTACTTTTGCTGCACCCCAGGATCTGAGTAAACAGTGCCTTGGATTGTAAAGTGCTTCACGAGTAAGCAGTGGGTTCCAAGTAATGCCGTTTTCCCTCAATGTTAGTTAGTGTCGCCGGTTGTAGAAGCCGTTTTCACGCGGGCGGGGCTCTAGTCACCAGGATAAATCCCAGGTTTCAGAAAACGTGACATTGGGCCCCCGACTTGACGATGCGTCTCAGGGTATCTCTGATGCCGTTCACAGATGGGCAGCCCGCATGTTGGGCGTGAGAGCAGGACCGCTGTGCACCCCAGCGCACGGCACAGTTCCCTACTGAGGACTGGAGCAAAAAATAACCTTGGTATTTTTTTGTTTTGTTTTGTTTTACTATTATATATATTTTTTATTAATATTAATTCTAATGGGGTGACACCAATAAATCAGGGTACATATGTACAATGAAAACATCTCCAGGTTATCTTACCATTCAATTGTGTTGCATACCCATCACAAAAGTCAAATTGTCCTCTGTCACCTTCAATCTGGTTTTCCCTGTGTCCCTCTCCCTATCCCACTCTTCCCTCCCTCCCCCCATCCCATAGCCACCACTCTCTTGTCCATGTCTCATATTCTCACTTTTATGTCCCACCTATGTATGAAATCATGCTGTTCTCAGTTTTTCTTTTTTTTTCTGATTTACTTATTTCACTCCGTATAATGTTATCAAGGTACATCCATTTTGTTAAAAATGATCCGATGTCATCGTTTCTTATGGCTGAGTAGTATTCCATAGTATATATGTACCATAGCTTTTTAATTCACTCGTCTTCTGACGGACACTTGGGCTGGTTCCAGATCTTCGCTATTGTGAACAATGCTGCCACGAACATGGGGGCGCATTTCTTCTTTTTGAACAGTGCTATGGTGTTCTTAGGGTATATTCCTAAAAGTGGGATAGCTGGGTCAAAAGGCAGTTCGATTTTTAATTTTCTGAGGAATCTCCAAGCTGTTTTCCACAGTGGCTGCACCACTCTGCATTCCCACCAGCAGTGCAGAAGGGTTCCCTTTTCTCCACATCCTCGCCAGCACTTATTCTGTGTTGTTTTGCTGATAAGTGCCATTCTGACTGGTGTGAGGTGATATCTCATTGTGGTTTTAATTTGCATTTCTCTAATGATTAGTGATGTTGAGCATTTTTTCATATGCCTATTGGCCATCTGTATGTCCTCTTTGGAGAAATTTCTATTCATTTCTTTTGCCCATTTTTTGATTGGATTGTTTGTCTTCCTGGTGTTGAGTTTAATAAGTTCTTTATAAATTTTAGTTATTAACCCCTTATCAGATGTGCTGTCGAATATGTTCTCCCATTGTGTGGTTTGTCTTTTTATTCTGTTCTTATTGTCTTTAGCTGTGCAAAAACTTTTTAGTTTGATATAGTCCCATTTGTTTATCTTGCCTTTTATTTCATTTGCCCGTGGAGATAAATCGGCAAATATACTGCTGCTACAGATGTCGGAGAGCTTGCTGCCTATGTTTTCTTCTAAGATGCTTATGGTTTCACGCCTTACATTTCAGTCTTTTATCCATTTTGAGTTTGTTTTTGTGAATGGTGTAAGTTGATGGTCTAGTTTCATTGTTTTGCAGGTAGATGTCCAATTTTCCCAACACCATTTGTTAAAGAGGCTGTCTTTACTCCATTGTATGTTCTTTCCTCCTTTGTCAAATATCAGTTGTCCATAAAGGTGTGAGTTTATTTCTGGGTCCTCTGTTCTGTTCGATTGATCTATGTGCCTGTTCTTATGGCAGTACCAGGCTGTCTTGAGTATAATGGCCTTATAGTAAACCTTGATATCAGGAAGAGTGATACCTCCTGCTTTATTTTTTCCTTTTAAGATTGCTGAGGCTATTCGTGTTCTTTTTTGGTTCCATATACATTTTTGGAATATGTGTTCTATATCTTTGAAGTATGTCATTGGTATTTTAATTGGTATTGCATTGAATTTATAAATTGCTTTGGGTAATATAGACATTTTGATGATGTTTATTCTTCCTAGCCATGAGCACGGTATATGCTTCCACTTGTTTGTATCTTCCTTGATTTCTTTTATCAATGTTCTATAATTTTCCGAGTACAAGTCCTTAACCTCCTTGGTTAAATTTACTCCTAGGTACTTTATTTTTTTGGTTGCAATAGTGAAGGGGATTGTTTCCTTAATTTCTTTTGCTGATATTTCATTGTTGGTGTATAGAAATGCCTCTGATTTCTGAGTATTAATTTTATATCCTGCCACCTTGCTGAATTCATTTATAAGATCCAGTAGTTTTTTGACTGAGACTTTAGGGTTTTCAATATACAATATCATATCATCTGCAAATAGTGACAATTTTACTTCCTCTTTTCCAATTTGGATGCCTTTTATTTCTTCTTCTTGTCTGATTGCTATAGCTAGGACTTCCAGAACTATGTTGAATAAGAGTGGTGAAAGGGGGCAACCCTGCCTGGTTCCTGATCTTAAGGGGATTGCTTTTAATCTTTGTCCATTTAGTATGATGTTTGCTGTCAGTTTGTCGTAGATGGCATTTATCATGTTAAGGAATGATCCCTGTATTCCCACTTTACTGAGAGTTTTGAGCATGAATGGGTGCTGGATTTTATCCAATGCCTTTTCTGCATCTATTGAAATTATCATGTGATTTTTGTCCTTCCTTTTGTTTATGTGATGAATCACATTGATTGATTTGCGAATATTGAACCAGCCTTGCCTCTCCAGGATAAATCCCACTTGATAGTGGTGTATGATTTTTTTCATATATTGCTGGATCCGGTTGGCTAATATTTTGTTGAGAATTTTAGCGTCTAAATTCACCAGGGATATAGGCCTATAATTTTCTTTCTTTGTGTTGTCTTTGCCCGGTTTTGGGATCAGAATTATGCTCGCCTCATAAAAGGAGTTTGGAAGTCTTCCTTCCTCTTGAATTTTTTGAAATAGCTTGAGAAGGATAGGAGTTAGTTCTTCTTTGAATTTTTGATAGAATTCACTTGTGAAGCCATCAGGCCCAGGACTTTTCTTTTTTGTGAGTTTTTTGATAGCTGTTTCTATCTCATTTGTTGTAATTGGTCTGTTTAGGTGTTCTGATTCTTCCAGATTGATTTGTGGAAGGTTATATGATTCAAGAAATTTGTCCATTTCACCAAGATTGTCTAATTTTTTGGCATATAGTTCTTCATAGTATTTTCTTACAATGCTTTGTATTTCTGTTGTGTCAGTTGTTATTTCTCCACTGTCCTTTCTAATTTTATTTATTTGAGTCCTCTCTCTTTTTTTCTTGGTGAGTCTAGTTAAAGGTTCATCAATCTTGTTTACCTTTTCAAAGAACCAGCTTCTGGTTTCATTGATCCTCTGTATTGTTTCCTTAGCCTCTATGTCATTTATTTCTGCTCTGACCTTTATTATTTCCTTCCTTCTACTTGTCTAGGGTTTTATTTGTTGTTGTTTTTCTAGTTTTTTTAGATGCAGGGTCAGGTTGCTTATTTGAGCTTTTTCTAGCTTCTTATGATATGCTTGTAGTGCAATAAACTTCCCTCTCAGAACTGCTTTTGCTGTGTCCCATAAATTTTGAGTTGATGTATGCTCATTATCATTTGTTTCTAGAAACTTTTTCATTTCTTCTTTGATCTCATTGTTAATCCATTCATTATTTAATAACATGCTATTTAGTTTCCAAGTGTTTTGAGTATTTTTCAGTTTTTCTTTTGTGGTTAATTTCTAGTTTCATGGCATTGTGATCAGAGAAAATGCTTGATATAATTTCAATCTTAAATTTACTGAGACCATTTTTGTGTCCTAACATGTGGTCTATCCTAGAAAACGTACCATGAGCGCTTGAGAAGAATGTATATTCTACTGCTTTAGGGTGAAACGTTCTGAAGATATCTATTAAATCAAGTTGATCTAGTGTCTCCTTTAAGTCTGCCGTTTCTTTATTAATTTTCTTTCTTGAGGATCTAGCCAGTGTTGTTAGAGGGGTATTGAAATCCCCTACTATGATAGTATTGCTGTTAATCTCGCCCTTTATATCCATCAAAGTCTGCTTTATGTATGTCGGGGCTCCTATATTTGGTGCATAGATATTTATAATAGTTATATCTTCCTATTGAATTGTTCCCTTTATCATTATGTAGTGTCCTCCTTTATCTCTTACTACAACCTTTGTTTTAAAGTCCATTTTGTCAGATATAAATATTGCTACCCCTGCTTTTTTTTCATTTCCATTTGCATGAAATATTTTTTTCCATCCTTTTACCTTCAGTCTATGAGCATCTTTTGTTTTAAGGTGTGTCTCTTGTAGACAGCATATGTATGGGTCCTGTTTCTTTATCCATGCAGCTACCCTATGTCTTTTGATTGGATCATTTAATCCATTTACATTTAAGGTTATTATTGATATGTAGTTGTTTATTGCCATTGTATTCTTTAAAGCTGTATTCTTCTTTTGCTCTATTCATTCCTCCCTTTAAACTGTTCACAAGAGGCCCCTTAGTATCTCTTGCAGAATTGGTTTGGTTTTTATGAATTCCTTCAGGCTTTCTTTTTCTGGGAAGCTCTTTATTTCTCCTTCAATTTTAAACGTTAGCCTTGCTGGATAAAGTAGTCTTGGTTGTAGGTTCTTGTTCTGCATTACTTTGATTATATCTTGCCATTCCCTTCTGGCCTCAAGTGTTTCTGTTGAGAAGTCCGATGTCATCCTTATGGGGGCTCCTTTGTAGGTGATAGCCTTTTCTTCTCTAGCAGCTTTTAAAATTTTTTCTTTATCCATTAGCTTTGGTATTTTAACTATGATGTGTCTTGGTGTAGATCTTTTTGGGTTTCTCTTTAATGGAGTTCTGTGTGCTTCTTGAATGTGTGGAGTGTTTCCCAGCCTTAATTTAGGAAAGTTTTCTGCTATGATTTGGTTGAACAAAGTTTCCATTTCCTGTCCTCTCTCCTCTTCTTCAGGCACCCCTATGATGCGAATGTTGTTTCTCTTCATGTTGTCACAAAGCTCCCTTAGAGTTTCCTCACATTTTTTAAGTCTCTTTTCCTTTTTCTTCTCTGCTTCTGTGCCTTTGTTTATTGTGTCCTCTAACTCGCTTATTCGATCCTCAGCGTCATCCATCCTGCTTTTAATTCCTCCCATTGTGGTCTTCAGTTCTGATACTGTATTTGTCATTTCTGTCTGATTCTTTTTTATTATTTCAATTTCATTTTTTATACTTGGTTTTATAGTTGGTTTATCCAGATGATGGTTCTTTAAATTGAGTTATAATCCACTTTGCTTCTGGGAGTTGGAAGTTGGTACGTCCGCCTACTCCGTCGCCATCTTGCTTCTCCCAACCTTGGTTTTTATAGACTTGCATTCTCTTCCAAGGGCTTGGCTCGTAATCTTATTAAATTGAAAAGTTCAAAATAAGTTTCCCTGGGAAACTTTGCTAACGGATTCTTGGAGAACTTTGAAAACATTGAATTTTAAAATATATACTATATTAATGTTCAATGACCAAGATGATTATTACAAAAAATAATCAGAAATATACAACACAGAAGAATACAATTTGTGCAGTAAGTATCCGTCTCACAGAGAGACTCCCCATCTGTAGTTTTATGTGTGTGGTTTCAGAGTGACACACACATATTTTCGTATGTGTATACACACATGCACAGACAGGTGTGCTTTCTCTTTAACAAAAAGTGAATTTTATGCCCCAAGAGACTAGATCTTAATTGTTCCTGCCCCAGAAAAGACAAAGTTACATAACGTGATAGAGGTGTCAGCTAGTGTTCTCATATCGTAATATATAAATGTATGAATAGTGTCACCGTGTTGGATACCGTCAACTTACACAGTGTGACACGCCAATTATATTTCCGTTGTTTTTAACGTGAAAAAGATGAAATTGTAATACACCCCCCATCCTGTGGGCCACTGTTTCCCGTTCACGACTTACCTACATCCTTCCTGGAGGTGGGGTACAGGGCGTCTGAGGCCCTGGGTTCCGAACCTGGAGGGAACAGAGCAGATGGGGACACCAGGGGCACTTGCTGCCCATGCTGGCCAGAGGACACATGTGACTGAGATGTCTCTGGAAGTGATTATACCCGAGTCCAGGGACCTGCCCAGTTTACGTGCCAATAGCCCTTCGGTGGAATTGGACCTGAACATGGATGGGTAAGTGGGCTACAACCGAACAGGAAACCTAAAATTCACAGGGTGGTGGTGTGTCCCTGCAACGGGAGACTATTGTGTCGTAAAGAAGGACGTACTGGTATGCGCTACCCTATAGATGAGCCTTGGGGACACAAAGCTCCGTGAACCAAGCTGGACACCAAGGATGAACGCTATAGGGTTTCACTTTGATGAGGACACGGAAGGGTGAAATGCAGAGACATAGGACATAGAGGAGTGGGCGCCAGGCACCAAGGGAGTTCATGTTTGATGAGGACAGAGCTTCGGGGCGGGAAGACAGAAATGATCAGGAGGCAGACAGTGGTGAGGGCTCCCCGGCCGCGGGAATGTGCCCAGTGCTGCTGAGCTGTTCCCTTAAAACGGGCATGTTCGTGTTGTGTATACCTGACCTCAAGAACAAAAACGAGTGCAGTGACTTCACTCTTCAAGAACAAGCTACAACATGTCTTTGTGGGTTTCTTGCCCTTTTTCTCCCCCCTCATCTGTTGCAGTGGAAATCGGCCCCTTGCGGAGAGAGAGCCATGTGGGTGTGAGCCTGGCCCCAGGTTCACAGATCTCCACAAAACGACTGCTAAAGAGACTCAATAAATCTGAATTGCTCTTAAAAGCTTCAGTGCTCACTGTCCCCGTACTCAAAGTCTATGACGTTAGCACACTTGAACAGGACGCTCCAAGGGCAGAAGAGGTCCTGGGGACCGTCACACCCTCAGCGGCTGCCCTGGGTACCGATCCGGTTCCAGAGAGATGCCAAGCTGGAGGGAGTCCCTCTCCACCCAGGCCATGCTGGGCCTCCACCATTGAAGACACAGAATGCAGAAGGACTCGCCCAGAACTAGGGAGCAATGTTCTCCAATTTTGGGGTACATCCAAAACCCTTCGGGTGAGGAGCAGCCTTGGCCCCAAAGACCCCGATTCTAGACCTGGGAATCCGCTTTTCAAAGCAAATTCCAGGTGATTCCGGAGCAGTGGTCCAGGGCCGCTGGTGGAGGAACTGCTGGTCGGGCTTTCTGTATCAGCCGTTTCGTTCAGGAGCTGCTGCCTGCTATTCATGCCCTGTGGGGACCTGAGAGTATGAAGAAGACTGAGAAACGTCTGTAGGCGTGTGACAGACGTGGCCAGGACAGCCGACCACCCCAGGTGTTGGGCAGTTCAGGCATGACGAGGTGAGCTGCACGTGGCCTGGGCTGCCTACAGTTTCTGTGAGGTTCATGCTTGCCAACGATCACATCCAATGGGGTGTGTGTGGCAGGTGGTTTCATCACAAGGGAATTGTGACTATAACTTACCAAGATAAATACAAGAACCGGCCCTGGGTGAGGGACTGGAGGTGAGTGAAGCAGTACTTGCTTTAGTTTGGAAGCAACTGAAAAGCAGCCTATGCTCACTGAGCCCATGTTGCAGTCTCTGCCCTGGTTCCTGTCCACGCATCTCAGAGGGTGGCGTCCGCCGCGGGGATCACAACCAAACATAAACATCCCGAAGGCCGACATTTTTCCCAACCAGGAGGGAAGCTGCTCCATCAGATAAGCAAGGGGCACACTCGCTTCTCACCATAACTATCTTAAATACTGATAGGACCGTGTTTGTTTATTGTATTCTATAAAAATATCATTTTGCAAGGGTTTAAAATAATAATAATAATAATAATAATAATAATAATAAAGCGCTGAAATTCAACACAGATAGTTTAAGAGACACTGTTGAAAATGCAATTCTCTGGGTGGAATGGGAAAGGGGTGCATGTATGTGTGTGCATGTGTGTGTGCGTGAGAGAGAGAGAGAGAAAGAGAGAGAGAGAGAGAGAGGTCAAACACAAAGGAAAAGGAATCAAACAGCCCTGTTTCTGCAATAGAAACACTGTTGTGCTCGGTAATTACATACTGCATAGTTTCCATGATAAACAGAAACATTTGTTTCCATTTTGGTGGAAATGAGCAGAAACCTCTTCCCTTCCTGGAGGGAGCCGCCTGGCCAGTTAGCTCCGAGCTAGGGTGCAGGCAGGACTGTCATTTAGGGTCAGCCTGCCAGACACCCGTCTGCCCTCATCGTGCCCTCTGCCACACAAACCACACTTCCTGACAGTGCAGCCTGTGTTTTTATTGCGTCTCGTTCCAAGGGACAGGTCACTCTTCTGGGCTTGCTGGGCCAGCTGTCCCAGAGGACACCCTGGAGAAACCACCTTCCCCTGCTCCACAGTATACACACACCTTGCACATGCAACCACTCACACTCACTGGCTCACACTCACACCTGCTCGCATTACCCACTCACACTCACCTGCTCAAACCCACTCACGTAGGCATGTGTGCTCACACGTGTGTGCTTGCACACACGGTCACACTTGCACATGCACGTCCACACATGTGCGACACACCTATGTGCACACTCACATGCATTTAACAGCTGGAAGTGTCTGTTCTCAGAACAAGCACCTTCTTGAGAGCAATTGTACGCCGGGATCTGTGCTGTTTTGGACGGAGAGCCATCCAACAGCCGGAGGCTCTGTGCCCACCACCCTCCCGCAGGTCATGTTCAAAGGGGTAATGGTCAGAGGCCCGGATGGTCTCCCAGACAAGGAAGCAGGCTAAGATGGACAGGAAGTGCAGTCACAGTGGCAGAAGCAGTGTTGGACCCCTGCACACTTTGGAAGGCCTGTCTCCGAGACCACTCATTTGCACAGTGACAGTGTCACCTCTCTAAAAGCATGCAGAGGTCACTCCTCTGGAGCGAGTACTGGAAAGGCCAGCAGTGCCTACTCCTCTGCCTCCTGCAGTTCCCTCAGCGCAGCTTGGAGGAGTTGCCGAAGCTTCCAGAACACTGTGGGGGCTGTCCCGTGGGGGCTGCCCAGGTCTGCGCATTCCCGCACAGCCTCTCGCAGTTGCCGCTGAAGTGGGATGGATACGGTGGAGCCCCTGAGGGTGGAGGGGAACCAGTGTCGGAATATTTTGTCACAGATGACCTGAGGGGAGGGACAGTGAGACATTTATTTGGGACAGCGAATCCACCTGAGAGCCCTTGAACCTGCCAGGTGACCCTGACACAGACCTTAGCTTTGCCCCCTACACCCCAAGTGCCTTCAGGGAGGGTCCTCTAGTAGGTGCCTTTCCTTCTGGAAATTAAATTACTCAGCCCCACAAAGAAACTTCACATCAGGGTGAAGTTTCTACCTCTTGTTGGGTAGGAAATCCCACTCCTGGCCTCGGAGCAGGTGGGGAAGTTCTAGGTGACACTTTACACAGGGCTGAGTACCTTTCCAAAGACAGAGCCGGAAGTCACAGGCAGTACCTGCTGCATAAGGAGCAGCCCCTCAGCAGATCTGAGCAACCCGGCTCTGTCACCACATCCCTGCGGCTGGGCCTTCTTAGCCATCAATTGGTCACAATAATAGTGATACCCAGGACAGGGTGTCCTGTGGGTCCAATGTGACAGCACCTGGAGGCTCATGGGAAAACAGTATATTGGAAGCGAGCGCAACAGAGGTAAGGCTCTTTGCAGAAGCCTTTGCAACGGTTTGTTTCAGAGCAGAAGTGCAAATGAAGCTGTTATCTCGCAGCCTTTCCTTGGAAGAAGGCACGGAAGCCACTAATGCTGGACATCTGTGTAAATACTCAGTCTTCACCTGCTGTTTGCTGTGCGGCTTCCCCTTCCCTCTCTGTCGGGAGACTTGGACTCGGAGGGGCGATGCTCACACTGCCCCATTGTTCTATAGCACACTTTATATTAGCCTCACTTAACAAGCGCCTCTCCATCTTGTAAGCTGCTGCTTCACCAGAAACAACGCTCACGTCTGTCTCCCAGTGCTTGTAAGGGCGAGGGTTCTTTCTAAGAACTAGTTATCTTCTTTTTTTGGGGGGGGGGATTGATAATGAATTTTCATGTGCAAAGATGTAAAATATCCCAAAAAACAGACTGTAGTCTTAGTCTCCGTCTTGGTCCTGACTGCCAGACCCCGAGCTCAGGCTCTGAGAGCCGGCCACCTCCTTGAACATCCTTCCAGAGACAGTCCGTGTACACACGAGGCCATGCACACAATTCCGTAAATGGCGGTATTTTCCACACATTGTTCTACAGCTTCTATCCCCACTGGCCCAAATATCAGGGAGAGCCTTCCAAACAGAGTCTTATCAGGATATCCCCTCAGTCTTAATGTGTGGATGTGTCATAAGTTATTAAACTAGTTCCCTATCGAGGGAAATGTAGGTTGTTTACTAAGTTTTGCTGTTCTAAACAATGCTGCAATAAAAGCTTGCATATACATCATTTTTATGTGTGACTAAATTTCTAGAAATGGCATTTCTGGGCCAAGAAATAGATGCACTTTTTGTTTTGATAGATCTTGCCAGATTGGCCCCATAAAAATCGTACTAGCTTACACATGCACAGCAACATTTGATGAGAATTCTAGTTCCCCCCACACCCACGCCAACACGCAGGTTGTCTTTTGTTCTAGCAACAGATGCGTGAAAAGATTGAATTTGCACTGTTCTTATCAGACAGGTTTAAAGTCATTTCTGCCTCCTTTCCAGTGAATGGTCAAGTTGATATTCTTGACCCAGATGTCTATCAGAATGTTGGCCTCTTTCATGTTCAGTTATAGAAGCTCTTTATATCTTGAGGATCTTTACCCCTTGCTGACGTTGGTTTCCTGGGGAGCCGACTCTAAGAGAGAGGTCTGTGTGCAGGGATTTATTGAGGGGCGTTCTCAGGAACCACACGTCTATGGAACTGAGAAAGTAAACATCTGAGGCTGGACTCCTTCCTCTGGCCCTGCCAAGTCATCCTGAAGCCGAGAGGGCTGGGCGTGGCAGGTGCCCCACACTCACCAGTGCGGGGTAACTACGGCAAAGAAGTTCTGTGGGGCCAGAGACATGCTCAGAACCTGAGAGGCTAAGGGATAAGGGCCCCCCACTTGCCTCCTAATGAATCTGTAAGAGTCCTTTCCAAAAAGGGCGAAACAAAAGTAGGTTGACCGTTGTGATCACGTGAAACACAAAATTTATTCTTGTGTGATGATTTGTTTGTTGTTGCGTTATTTTCCATACGAACAACTGTCAACCTCCTTTTGCCCTGGCCTGGATCAAGGATGGGAACCTGAGTCTCTCATTAGGTGGCCAAGGACAGGGGTTCATATTTCCACTTTGTGGGAAGCCGGTGGTTGATGCTCCCTTGAAAATCATCTTGTTCCCGCAGCTGCAGCGAAATGACTGACCACAGATCCAGTGAGGGTGTGAGTCCCCAGGAAGGGAAAGAGCTGGGGCAGAGAGGCCTCCAAAGACCACCTGTCTGCCGGGCTGCCCAGCTAGAGGAGACCACTTCTGCCCATGGAAGAGAGCTCCCACTCATGGGGCGTGGAGCTGTGCATTTGGGACCTCCCTGACTCTGGACCAGACCCGGAAGCCTGGACCCAGCATGGATTCCTATTTACCACTGATTCTGGTACTTTGGACCCATGTTCTCTCGCCCTGTGTCACCCCACCTGCTGGCCCTGACGACCCTCGCCTGTGCGGGCTGCAGTGTGTGTCCAACCTCCCTAGTATGGCCAGTTTTTCAGGGACTGCTCTGCAGTCTTTTCATTCTTACTCGTCATTGGGAGCGTGTGCACCTGCATGTTTGTGTGCGTGACCACGTGTGTGTGTGTGTGTGTGTGTGTGTGTGTGTGTGTGTGTGTGTGTAGATGCAGAAAGCAGACCCAGAGAGAACAGCTAGCAAAGCCCCTATTGTAGTGGGGTCAGGGTGCCCAGGCTGACTTTGTTGGGAGCTGCATCCCTTGGGATCCATGGCCTCCCCCAACCAACAAGTGTAGGGGGCAGACAACAAAGAAGGGTGACCGCCTATCACCCACTGTCCCCACCCTCTCAGCACAACTGGCCCGGGGGGCACAGGAAGGGTTCCGGTCTCTGCAGATGGGAGCTGAGCGCCAGCGGCCAGCGGCCCAGAGAGCTGTCTCCCCACCGCTCACCTGCAGGTTGCTGTTGACTCTCTGTGCCCCACACTTGTTGACTCGCAGGTCGCACTTTGAAAAGCAGTCAAAGAAATTGCAGTCTTTGTCTCCCGTGCAGTTCTGCTTGAGGATTTCCTTCATTTTAGGTTCAAAAAAGGCCATATCCACATCGATAGCCACCACCTGTAAGCGGACAGCACAGGGGAATTAAAGAGGCCCCAGCACAGCACAGAGGCAGCCCGGGCAGCCCTTCCATCTTGTGTGCAGGGCAGGTAGCACAAGGGGCCAGGGGGAGCCCAAGCAGCCCCTCCATTTCGTGTGTGGGGCAGTTGGCACAGGGGGCCAGGGGGAGACCGGGCAGCCCCTTCGTCTCGTGTGTGAGGTAGTTGGCACAGGGGGACAGGGGGAGCCTAGGCAGCCCCTCCGTCTCATGTGTGGAGCAGATGGTACAGGGGACAGGGGCACAGAGCTCCGTGGCTGGTGGCTGAGCCCAGGGCATGCTGGGAAAGAAACGTGGGCTGTGTTACACAAGCAACTGGCACGGATTCTATTGCAAAGCTCTTTGCTGCTGAAGGGACCTTCGCTGTCGTTAGTGAAAGTCTAGGATTTAGGAGTCTAATGAGAAGCATCCCTTTTCACCTCTCAATGTGTCTCAGCTTTAAAACTAGCATTTCTGAACTTTTTTTTTTTCAGATTTGACTTATTGATTTTACAGAAGCAGAATGGAATGAGAAGTATCAACTCATAGCTGCTCCACTTTAGTTGTTCATTGATGGCTTGCTGCAAGTGCCTTGACCAGGCAAACCCAAGGTTTCCAACCAGTGGCCTCAGCATTCCAGGTCGATGCTTTGTCCACCTCGCCATCACAGGTCAGGCTCTGAAATGTCTTAAAAATGAGTTGACACCTGACCAGGCGGTGGCATAGTGTATAGACCGTCAGTCTGAGATGCGGAAGGACCCAGGTTCAAGACCCCGAGGTTGCTAGCTTGAGCACAAGCTCATCTGGCTTGAGCAAAAAGCTCGCCAGCTTGGACCCAAGGTCGCTGGCTCCAGCAAGGGGTTACTCAGTCTGCTGAAGGCCTGTGGTCAAGGCACATATGAATAAGCAATCAATGAACAACTAAGATGTTGCAACGTCAACAAAAAACTGATGATTGATGCTTCTCATCTCTCTCTGTTCCTGTCTGTCTCTTCCTAGCTATCCCTCTCTCTGACTCTCTCTCTCTCTGTCTCTGTAAAAAAATAAAATAAAAATAAAAATGAGTTGACTCCCCCTCCTTGCTTTACCATTCTGGTCTCTGACCTTCAAGGATCAGGAGCAGTGAGACACAGAACATCTATTTCCCCACCGCCATGAACATAAACAATAAAGGGAAACTCCACTCAAGAGGCAGGTCTGTGGGTGGAACAGTGGTACCTAAGTTGTCTACTGATGGCACCTGTCACCCAAGTCAACTGGTTTGCAACAAACTGGCTAGATGGGCACACGGGAGAGACGACAGCCTAAACGTTCTCGAATCAGGGTTGATGTGCGTGGAACCTAATTTGGCACGAGGACGGGGACACCTGGAATTTCAGATTTATCTCCTTGGCTTCAAACCAAAGAGGCTTTTAAACCAGAGCAAGAATAACATCTAATTTATGCAGATTTCCCTTCACCACCTGAATTTAAAAAACAGAAAAAGAAAAAGAAAAAGACAAGCTGAAACCTGTGAAAACCTGGAGTCGGCCCAAATCAAGCAGCTTCTAGCTTCCAGGTACTAAAAAGCTATTAAAAGACGTAACACATTTGAGGAGAAGTCTGTGGCCATTTTACAAGCCTTCACAGGTCAACGTCAAAACATCACCCCTTCCTTCCCCCTCACCCCCGATGGCTGACATCCCCAGGAAGGGCTCATTTGTTTTGGTTTCTCATTCAGTATGGATGCTGGGAGGTCACAGTGTCTCTTGGGAGAGTCTTCAGAAAAATAGAGGAGGGAAAATAATTTATTTCAAAATATGGGGAGAATAAGAAAGAAAAGAACGGGAACCTTTTTTCCTTGTTAAGAGCTTTGCCTAATTATTAACTGAGGCACAGCAACCAGAAATTATCATTTTAATCAGTTTTCCCTGCCTCATTATTTAGCCAAAAGAAATAGTTCACTTCATCATGTGCACCAGCTAATAGACTAACAAAGCATCAGGCTATGCTGACGACCTAGCGCTTTCTTGGTGTATTGCTGGGGTGATGGGACCTTGCTCTTTGCCCCATAGTTTCTGGCTTCCCCTGGGCCCCAGACGGAACTTCAGCTCCTGGCAATTGCTCTCTCTGCCATTTCTGATGGTTGCCTCTGCATCTCCCAGGAGGGCCAGGTGGATTGACTTTTTCTTTTCTTTCATTTTTGTAGGATGGATTATGAGCCTAACTGTAAGCCCCTAACATGAGAATGGTGACTAAACAAACCAGAAAACCTGCAGGAGTCTCTTCAATTGTGTCAGAAGAACTCCAACATTCTCCCTGCGTGGACTGACCTGACTCGCACCATCTTCAAACTTCATTCCGGCAACCACCTAGAAAGGGCCAGTGAGATTCATGCCCCTTTGAGTTTAACTGAGGTGAGGAGCATTGTCCACCATGAGCCGGTCCCCACAGTAGCCGACCCACAGAACTGGCCCTTCACGGCCAGCACTTGCAGTGTCAGGGGTGACTGACTCATGGCAGCAGAGGGGTCAACCTAGGCGACAGTGTTATTGTGACACTGAGTTTTAGCCTAGCGGGGGGAGGGGGCGGGGGGTGGAGATTATCTTCTAAGGACACATGGCATCCCTCCTGCTGCTGCTGCTCCTCATCACTTCGTTTCTTGGACACCAAAGAGGGAACTAAACTGCGCCAGCCCTGCCCAGAGCAATACAGAGGCTAATGTGTCCCCCAGGGCCAGCTGGTCCCTGGAAGAAGGCACCCAAACACCAGCCTCCCTCTAGATGTCTTACCCACAGAAGGGACGCTAACTAGAAGCTCCAGAAAAAAAGTACTAGAAAACATTGCTCTTGTTATGGGGCCTGGGCAGTTTGAAGAGAGCATCCTCCAACTGGGTCACTGTCCAAAAGCCCCAGAGGCCATTGTCCTTGCAGTCCTCTGTGGTCCCCTCACCCTGGAAGGCTGCTATCTGCTGTCAACAAGGGTTTATTTCCAGGAGAAACCAGAACACTCCTCAGGGAGGACGCCCTCACCTCCCTGGCCCTGGCCTCCTGCTGTCTCAAGCTTTCACTGCAGTCCTCATCCTGGGCTGGGTTCAAGGGCACATGTCCTTTGAATTCTCCAGGACAGGGGGGGTGTCCCACCCAGCAGGCCGCCTAATGTTACCGTGTTTCCCAAGATTTTAGAAATGCTCTCATTTATAACCCCCCAGACAACCCAAAAGTTCTATGGGCACAGGGTATAGCTGCACTGCCCGGGGACACTCACCGTGAAGTCCCTCCTGATGGCGAAGTTCTCCGGCTTGACGTCACAGAGGTGCAGGCGGTGGGAGAAGTCGTGGTCGAAGTGCCGCACCAGGTCCAGGAAGCTGAGTGCAATGTCCCCGACAGCCTGGGCATGGCCCCGGGGGGGGCCGTCCAACGGGAAGAGCGTGTTGTGCCTGGGGCTGCCGGCCACCAGGTGCTCCACGGCATAGAAGTGGCCGCAGGAGCCCAGCACCGGCAGGGCATGCGGGCTGAGGCCCTGCAGCGTGACCAGCAGGACGAACTCCTCCTGCTGCAGCAGCGCCCACAGGCTGGCCAGCTGGCCACGCCGGCGCAGGCCCAGGCGCCCCAGCCACAGCGGCCCCAGTGGCCCCAGGCGGCCGGCTGGCAGCTCCAGGCCCAGTGCACTCCTGACCTCGCCGGCCGCCAGCAGGAGCAGCTCTGGGTCCAGGAAGCCCCGGGTTGCGTCCTCGGCCAGATCGTCCAGCAGGCCAGGCAGCTGGAAGCTGGAGAAGGCCTCCTCCTTGGACTTGAGGATGACTGGGCGGCCGCGCCAATCCGCCTGCAGCACCTTCTTGCCCCTCTCGTAGTATAGGCAGCGCCGGTAACGCAGCGTCCCCGCCACGCACAGGTCCTCACAGAGGTCGCCAGCCAGCACCCCGCCGTGGTAGTCCTGGCACTAGAAGGAAGGGACAGTCAGTCACAATGCGGGGGGCCGGGGAGTGGGGTGCAGGAAAGGGGCCCAAGCTGGTCCCTGCGCTCACCAACCCGCTAACCAGCCCCTGGGAGGGACCCAGCTGCGTGTGAACCACACAAACTCTTTGGGTCTGTGTGTAATGAAGTAAACGACGTTAAAATGCCCCAATTTATGCTCCTCAGTCAGGCCCAGGACAAGGTCCTCGGGATCAAAACACCCCAAGGTGAGAAGGAGGTCCCCGACCTGTGATGCCAGGGGCAGCATTCTACGGCCTGGGTTTCTGTGTCTTCACCTGTCACTGAGAGGTGCGGCCAGGTGGTAGGGTCACCAGAGAGCTTTGAAGCCTCCAGCAAAGAGGAGAGCTAAGTCATCTCTGCAGAGGTGGGAAGGCCAGGCCACAGCCCAGGCAATTTTGTGGGTGTGGCCTGCAGGGTTCCACAGGCCTCAGGGAACTCATGGCCCCTGGAAACAGCCGTTAGAACAGGCCTCGTGGCCACTGTGCCCACAGGACTAGGACAGGACGGCACCGGGAATGCCCTTCAGAAGAGAGGAACCACGTGGGATAAATTGTGGACACGCAGGGAGTGTTTGGTTCCTGGTGGTGGTGAGGAAGGCATCCTGGAACCCCCAGATGGGGTGTTCCTTCTAAATTTCAGGGGCCCTTTTGAAGGATGCCACATGAGGGGACCTGGTGACCCCCATCACTTCCACACTGCAGTCATCCCTAATAAGATGGTCCAGCCAGGCCCGATGATGGACCTGTTAGAGCGATGGCCCCAGGCAGCGTCTCCCTCCTCAGCCACACTTGACTACCTTCCAGTTAACAGCGCCACTTTCTGAACTTAGTTCAGCCATCTGCGGGCTGAGCTGCCACCCGACTCCAGGGTCCAGTCTCCGGAGTTCACAGAACAGAGGTGGCTGCCTTGGAAACTCACGACAGCAAGGTAAGAGCACATCAGACCTACCTGGTTTGGGAAGGACTGGGGTCGCCGCTGGGCTTGACCCCTCACTAGGTGTGTGGCTGGTTTTCAAATCTGTGATGTGGGGTGATAATGCTGTGTCACTCGAGACATGTGATGGTCAATCAAGGTCCTTGGTGCAGGGGACCTGGTCATCTCAGGGGAGGCTATTTTCTTCCAGCCCTGGTCATTAGAAGTCGGGGGGTTGGGGGAAGGGAGACCTGTTCCTGGAGAGAGGTGTCTGAGCTCAGTTTTGAAAGACAAATTGCCAGTCTGTCTGGCAGACAAGAATGGCAAAGGCAGTTCCATGCAGGGCATGGCCTTGCAAAGACCTGGCGTTGCCAAGTAGCCCAGGGTGTTCAGAGAACCAGACTGGGTCAGTGCATGAAGAGTGAGTTCAGAGCATGGGCCTGTGTGTGACAAGACTGAAACGTCCCATCAAAAAAAGCCATTCCTCCGTCTTCCCCTGAGGCAGCCCCATCTGCCAGTGGGGAGGCCCTCTGCCCCAGGCTGTCACTGAAGGAGGCACCAGAGTCACCAGTGCTGTCTTCCTTCCTGCGGGCTCCCCGCCGCTCAGCCTTCCTGAGGAGCCGGCACTGCATTGAGGGAATCAGATCCAAATCAGATAGAAACCGACAGAAGATGCGCCCGTGCCAATTGGGAAAGCAGATCCAGACAGGAGTGGCAAGATGTCTTGAACAATAGTCTAATCATTGCATGTGGCCTATGGCCTATTGATTTTGGACGGGAGCATGCATGTTGGCTGTTTTCTGAAGATCAGCAGGTGGAGGCCTGAGGGATGCGGTGTAAGGCATCAGAAAGGACAGGAAGCAGAGTGAGTTGCCCTGGTGGGGTCCGTGACCTCATCAGTCATGAGAGACCGTTTATAGTCAGCAAAGCACACGCAATGCAGTTGTCACACAGCTGTTCTCTGTTATCTTCCTGCGGGATGGAGGGTTCGGAGCATTTCAGTTCCTACACCTGTTACGTAGAACGGAAACTGTCCACGCCGGCTATTCCGGTCGCTGATGTTAGAGTGCATCTGCAGGGTCTTCTGCACGCGTGTGTCTACTAAACACAGAGATGGGCTTACTCTAGCATTTCAACAATCACGAACTTAAAGTATCAATAACAAGGTTGCAAACTAATTAACAATTGTCATCATCTTAGAGACAGTCATGAAATTATTTTTTAGCCATAGGGCCTATTGAAGTAGCTACTTTTTAATCTAAAAAAAAAGTGGTTTATTTACTTTAAGTCCATTTTTAAAATTTCTTTTCTCTGCATGTGGGAGGTCACAACCGCCAGTGTGAAGACAGGTGCATCTCTGTCCCCACACGTGTGTGCACACAAAATCCCCAGGTATCAGGGTTTAAAATACACACACACACACACACACACACACACACACACACAAAAGTCTCATTGTAGTGAAGTGGCATTTTCTTAGTAATTGAACTCACAGTGTGTTTGTGTTTCTTCAAGGTTGTGTGTGATGTGCAAGCACACTTCTTTAGTGCGCCCCGCTCCGCGGGAAGTGTTCTTAGTGCTCGCTGCTTAGAAACTCTCCAGTATGCGTCACACTTCTCGGGCCAAAACAAATCCTGTCCGCTCCGGTTTGGGAAACGGTTCATCGGGTCTCAGAGGTCATGTCTAAGGTCTGGGTCTTCTTTTGTGTGTTTATTTCTGTTTTTAAAGGAGCATGAAGTTCCTACGTGGTTAGCCACTGTCATGCCATATGACGGGGTTTCTACCCCAGCAGCGACACCGTTCATCATAGATCCTCAGAGCATCTGGCCGGTCCAGCGGGTAACCCTTCCTGACCCTGGATGGCTCCGACGATGCCCATTACCAACACGGCCAGAGCCCTGGGGAGAACAGTTGTTCTCTGCCATCAAGGGTCTCCCTGGGGCCCCGGGTTTCCATCAGAGCAAAGACACATGGGCCTGTCCTGTTAAAAGGGAACTCCGAATTTAGGCAACGAAATGAAATCACATCAAGTCTAACTTGCGGAAAAAAAATGAAGCCTCTGAATAAGAGAGTCTGTGGAAATGGTTTTGAGTCGCTTTGAAAGGGATATGCCGCGGAGGGTTAAGTATATCCAGTTTTTCCTGATGGTTTTCATTACTGAAGACGCCACTCGCTGTCCCCAGGGTTCTCCTATCAGACAGCACCGGGGTTACCCTGGCTCCACACACACTAACTGTGTGAGTCAGGGCAAGTGACCTGACCCCTCTGGGGCTGGGTTTTGCCATCTGCGGAATGGGGGTAGTCCAAGCACACACCTCACAGAAGGTGTTGTGGGGATTAAACGCAAGGCTGCAAGTAAAGCCGCTTAGCTTAGCGCCGTGCCTGCCCAGGATAACTGCCAGGCACCCGCAGCCCAGCCCGCTTTGCCACTGTGTGAAGAGCTGTGCCTGCCACAAGGAAGCCAGGCTCGAGAGTTATTGAACACGGCCCGAGCTTTCTCAGCCTGGACGGCCTCCTGGCACCTGGCACTTGGCACGGCCCTCTGGACCGGTAGGGCAGCGGAACCCTCATGGGGAAGTCAAGGACGGTGTGTGAGGTCTTGCGCCGAAAGGCCACAGGAGAGAGGAGCCCCGCAGTCGGCCTAGATAAATCCAGACCCAGGGCTGGACTCCAGAACACATCCAGTTGGTTCTTCCAAGACCAGGGGTTATGGTGGGCTTTCTGCGGAGGTGGGTGGGCTTGGGGCTAGCAGCAGGCCTGGCTCCTCCTGCCCTCAGTTTTATCTAGACCCCCTGCAGGCTGGTTGGCAATGGCCCTGTGCACTGAGGGCCTGGGAACGGACCTACTTTGCCCAGCACTCCGCTGCCCACGCAGGAGCTAGAGAAGGCCCCCTTTGGCTGAGCTCTGCCGTCCTTCTATGCTCTAGGGCTCAGAGGGAAAGCTAATGAGAGTCTGGTGGCCGGTCAGGAGACTGACAGCCAGTGTTATTATTAAGGATAAAAGCCAGGCAGGATGAATGAAAAGTGCTGGGGAGCCCAGAGACAGAAGCCTGATTCAGCCCAAGTCCTGGGAGGCCTCAGAGCCAGCCTCTGTGGGCGTGCCAGAGCCCAGCAACTGGGGTGTGCAGGCCAGGGTCTTATTCAAACCTGGGGCTAGTGAGGAGCTTCCTAGGTGAAAAGGGCCCAGGGTGCTGCATAGGGCTCACATCACTGAGTCAGAATGGAGAAGGTAGAAAGGGACAGGGCAGGAAGGAAGGGAGAGACAGCCACGTCCCAGGCATGGGGGAGAAATCATGGCTTCAAACATGCCGGCGCCCAAATGATGCTCCCCGAAAAGTCAGTTCATTGAAACAGCGGCAGATGAGCCTCAGGAAGACAGACCTGGTGTTTCAGGTCATTTCGGTGATTGGAAAGGAGAGAGCCTTCAGAAGCAGGACTCATCTGTTCAGCTTCATGTCAGACTCAAAACAACCCCGAATGGGTGCCCCTGGCACCATACTGGTGGAACCTCTAATCAGAACTGGTTTTAACTTATGAGCTGAAATGCTGGGAAAGTTATGATTAACAGTTACTTAAATTATACGAAGCTATTTCATTTCCATGAGGCTTCCCTCTCCATCCCTCCCTCTACTTAACCAAAGGTAAATAAATGAAAAAAAAATGGAATTCATGTTTTACTTTAAAAGATCAGTATATTATTTTTGTAAACAGAAGTATTACATTCTGGCCAAACTATTAATCTTTGTTTATTATAAGTAGCCAATCAGTCTCCCCAAAATGAAAGAAGTTTTTAGATGAGTTACTAAAAAAAATAATGAGCTCATGCACATTCAAGAAAACTTGAGAGAACGTAAGTGTAACAGAGGGTGGATGACAGGATGGAGGGAGGCATGCACGCAGAAGTACATGGAGGATAGATGATAGATAGATAGATAGGAAGATAGATAGATAGATAGATAGATAGGGTGAAGGGAATCAATAATGAATGTCTCACTTGCATGATGACCAATTCATGGTGACACATGTCAAACTCAATTAGGAAACATGATTTGTTGTAGCTTGTGCCTTTCACTCATTTCTTAAAATTTTTCCAATCTCACTTTTTATGAAAAAAACAAAAAGCCACAACCATGTAGTTGAAAACCTTTATGGTACCCTGTTTTGAAATCCTACCATCTCAAAGGCCCACCCATATGTAAGCAATTGGATGGAAAACTTTCCTTGCGTTTCTTGATATTTTTTAGAAAACAAACCACTTTTCACCTCAAATGCCTAGATGTTCACTGTTTGGGGGAGTGAATAAACACTTCAAAAGTCAACAGAACCCTACTAGCCGCTATCTTCACCATTTTTGGCTTTCCCTTCGGGTATTTCTTCCTTGTTAAGTCTCCTAATGCAAATCCTGTTACGAATCAAGCGAAAGACTAAGGAGCAGCCCACATTCCGGAAGCAACCGATGCCCCTGGTGCGTGCAGACTCCTAGCTCCGCTTCTCCTTCTCCACTCACGGCCCCACCCAGCTGAGGAGCAACCAGGCCCTCCCCTGGAGAGACAGAGACTTCAGTCACCACCACAGGATCAGGGTCCGCGGATCCCCATCCACCCCTCCCCGGAGCGCGCTCTGCCTGGAGTCCCCGAGTCGCATCGCGCGAGCGCCACTTGGGGCGCAGGAGGCAGGGTCCTGGTAGCCGCACCCTGGCCAGCGTCCCAACCCTGCTGCCCCGACAGGGGACGTGGCAACCGAGGGGTTTTCGGGAGACTCGGAGCCGACCTGCAAACTTTCTTTAGGAGCGCGGGCTCACGGGAAGTAGGACAGCAGTCGGTCACCAAGAATCGGGACAAAAGACCAATTTTGGCGATGTGGGGAGAAACACTCCCGCGCGCCCACAGAGGACTCAGCCCACAGGGCACAGTGCGGGAGACCGGGACGTGGCGCGGCCGGCATTACAGGCACCGTGTCCCACCCAGCGACCCAAGAGCGTGTTGCGGGGTAGTGCGGCAGTGGGACCTACCAGCGCGGCCAGGATGCGCCGGCTCTTCTCGTCCGTGCAGCGCTCGGAGAGGACGTCCGGGTGCGCGCGGAGCAGCAGAGCGGCCGCCAGCACCCATCCCGCGGCCCAGGCGGCGCAGGCCAGCAGCGCGCCCCGTCCACACCTCCGGCGCCGCCCGCACGGCCCGGGCCGGCCCCGCGCGCCCGCGGCCCGCACCATGGCCAGCCTGCGCCCGCCCCCTCTGCTGCCTGCGCCCGGAGGTCGTGTTGCGGCTTCACTACTGCCGGCCCAGCAGGGGAGGGGTCGCGGGGGAGAGGCCACGCGAGGGGCGGGGAGGCGAGGCCCCGCGGCTGGTTACCAGGCTGGGCGAGTCCCGGAGTGGGCAGGGGTGTCTGCGGGAGCCCCCGGGGAGGCGGTGTGTGCAGACTGCTCCCTGCCCTTGCGCGCGGGACGCCCCGCTGCGCCGCCGCACCCCGACACTTTCTCCACTTTTTCTTTTTCTTTTTTCTGTTTTTGCACCTTTTCCCCAAAACTAGTTCCCCTCTTAAACAATCCAACTCCCTAGTCTAGACTCCTAACTCCCTGGTCAACACATCTTCACTACAGACAAGATAACCATCCACCCCCCACCCCCATCCCGCCACCTCTCTGAGCCGTTCTCAGTGTCCCGAATTCAGACCCTTGCTTGCTCTCTGTCCCTATTCCCCCTTTACCTCTCTGCTCGTTTCCTCCCTCCTCTGCATCACCCCGACCCGGGAGGCGCCCCCAGGTGAGACCTGGAGCGTGCACTGAGTCGGGGTCCCGGACGGTCCTGGGACTTTGTGTCCACTGCCACCGGCCTTTCCCAGGCAGCCTTCTGACTCCAGTGCCCTCATCTAACCCCCACCTCAGCCGACAAAAAGCTCCAGGTTGTCCTTTTCAGGGGTACAAAGCGCAGGACCCTTTCAACGTTTTGTTTCTCCTGGGAATGAGAAAGCGCTCACTAAATGGGTCTAAATCTGCTTGTAGATCCGTTCCTAGCGGCTCAGGGAGCGAGCCTCTATCACAGCCATTACATAAAAGAGGAGAGCGCCTCGGCGGCGGCGGCGGCGGCGGCGGCAAGAAGAGCTGTCCCTGGTTCTTGCCAGTTGTCACCTCCTCACGCCACCAAGCTGCTCTTCTGCTCCCTGAAAGCCTGTCTCCCCGAGAGTGCTGGTGGGTGATGCGCCCTGAGCTGCCCCCACTGAGGGCCTCTGAGGGCACCACCTCCCTCATTCAGTCTGCAGGAGCTCTCTCTGCAGGCAGGTGCCAGCCCCTAGCGGTGCCCCCGCCCCCTGCTGCTGCCCAGTGCCTGAGTGTCACACACCCATTCCTGAGGGGCAGGCATTACTCTGGCCCTGATAAAGCATTTGTCCTCCTCCTGTGGGACCAGCCTCTTCCCCTTGTCTGTCGTGTGTATCTTACCCGTTTAACTTCATGTTTCATGACTCAGTGGTAGAGGTCTGCATGAACTGAGAGGTCACATGAACAAACGCCCTGCCCTAAGGAAGCCTCTGGGTGCAC
Organism: Rhynchonycteris naso; assembly: GCA_037038555.1. Classification (NCBI taxonomy): domain Eukaryota; kingdom Metazoa; phylum Chordata; class Mammalia; order Chiroptera; family Emballonuridae; genus Rhynchonycteris; species Rhynchonycteris naso. Next base: position 133,277,595 of record CM072999.1, on the reverse strand, counting down.
CGCAGGTATTCCCTAATGCCACAGTTTTAGGGACCCCTCAAACAGCTGCGGTCAGGCCTGGCCCTTCCCTCATGACCAGACCTCCTAACCCCAGGCACCCCCAACCCCAACCCCAACCACTGGGTGGAAGTATTTTTCCTAGGCTATCTGTGTCAGTTTGGTCATCTCATTTCAAAATAGTTGTAGGGCACAGAAGCCATTTTAAGATGCTTGCTTTAAAATCCTGACTCAATTGCAAGAAGGTGATCTATCTCCTTTCCCCAAAATTCTACGGGGGGGGGGGCAGGACTAACTAGGAAGAAAGATAAAGACAAGACGGGTAACCACGTCCTTTCAAACCTGAGCATAAAAATCACAGATGGGAAGCAAGACTTAAAACCAATGACGTACAAGGTCGGCTTTGCTTTTGTAAGTTTTTAAAATCCGTTGATAATCACACTCCTTTTGGCATTTGACAAAGAAAAGGATACAGAAAAAAATAAAATAAAATTATAACCGCACAATGACGAGATCCTCTGACATTCAGAACTGTCTTAGTACAGAAGTGACAGTATCCTTGAGCCAGAAGAGAACCCACAGATAGCAGGACCTTTGCACCCATGCCCTCCCATGAGCAGCAGCACCCTGCACAGTCCAGGATGGGTGGATGGGGCTGACACCCACCGGCCCTGCACCTGGGTGGGCGGCTGGGGGGAGAGTGTCACCTGGGGGGAAGCCTTTTAAGATCACCTGTCAAAAGGGGTTCTTTTTGTTTTGTTTTGGTAATTCATATGAAGGTGATGTAGAGGCCAGCTGGTCCTAAAGCAGTGGTTCTTAACCTTTTTTGAGGTACCGAACCCACCAGTTTCATATGCTCATTCACTGAACCCTTCTTTAGTGATAAATAAAATATGATTTTTTTTCCAAATTCAAGACATAGGTATGTGTTTTTTTAATGGTGCCCAAAATGAGCCGTGCATGAACATCACCATGCTCAAAGAACAAAACCAACAAAGTTCATGAACTCACAACAAATTACGGTATTACTTTATTCTGGCCTCCGCGGCAGAGGCTTCTCCAAACCCTTGAGACGGACTCATCGAACCCCTAGGGTTCAATAGAACCCAGGTTAAGAACCACTGTCCTAGAGCAGTTAAAAGATAAAAACTAAGTCTCTACGTGAACAACAATATGTGACACTTCTGCTGAATGAGCATGGAAACAGAAGTGTGGTCTCTGCTCCCACAAGCCCTGCCCCCTCCCTGTGTGTGGGTGGCAAAAGCCACCTCTGGAGATCCGGCAGGGGGTGGCTGGTCAAGATAAGGGTAGGGCAGAGCTGAGAGAGTAGCCTGTGCTGGGGCTGGCTTCTCATCAAGTGGATGTTAATAGGCTTTGACACCTTTAAAAAACACTGTGTAAAATCCAGGCTTGCTTTTTCTATTTTCTCCTCCTCCTTCTGACCCAAACTAAAGTCAGACTAGTAGAAAGCGCTGAGGGCAAGGATCCCTTCAATCATGCTGAGTTCACACAGAAATTCACAAGGCAGTTTTCCTTTGTTTTGAAGGAGGTGGAAATTTGGGTCTGTACAACCAACTGGTCAATGTCCAGTGAACATATGAAAGACACTCTGTGTCCGAGTTGGGGACCTATGCCCCATGCCCAGGCCTCAGGGGTCCACCACAGATGCTCTGATACCGGGAAATCAGGGGGTGTGTGTTTTAATTAAGCACGTGGACAAGACTGCGTTTACTCATTGGCTTCTTTCATTGGACAGGAGGCTATGGACTGTCTTATTTTACGCCCAATATTTTATCCTTCAATGCTCAATAAGGAAATGAGAGGAAGGCGTATTCTATCCTTTTCTCTGAAAGACCAGAAACCTTTGCACACCCTGTGGGATTTTTCTTCACAATTTTCCTTTTAATGCATAAATATTTCTTTCTGATTGCCGGGGGTTACATTGAACAATGCAGATGCATCACGGGGTTATGACTCTGTTTGACCATATCCTTTGGGCTCTGAACTCGTGTATGGAGAGTTAAATTTGTCACTGAGAACAGAATGTAAATATTCTGTTGATAGGCCATTATCACTGGGAGAAAAAGTACAATTCTGTAGTTTTCTGACCCTGATTATACCAGACCAATAGTTTTCTTACTGCTGGATTCTGCCACGTTTCTACACACATTGAACTCATAAAAATATTTTCCTTTCTGCCTGACCAGGCAGTGGCGCAGTGGATAGAGCATCGGACTGGGATGCGGAGGATCCAGGGATGGGGAGACCTTCGAGACTTCGAGGTCGCCAGCTTGAGCATGGGCTCATCTAGCTTGAGCAAAAAGCTCACCAGCTTGAGCCGAAGGTTGCTGAAGGCCCACGGTCAAGGCACATATGAGAAAGCAATCAATGAACAACTAAGGTTTCACAACGAAAAACTGATAATTGATGCTTCTCATCTCTCTCCGTTCCTGTCTGTCTGTCCCTGTCTATCCCTCTCTCTGACTCTCTCTGTCCCTGTAAAAAAAAAAAAAAAGTTTCCTTCCTACAAATATTTTGACAACAACGAACCTACCTATGCTTATATTCACTTCATACACTCATATTACACATTATTAGCTCACATAATTCTGCTGGCAGCCTTGCAGGGTGACTAGGTAAATGTCACAATCAAATACTTGACAGAGAAAGGCATGACCTCTTTTTTAAAAAACTTAATTTGTTAGTGGGAGTGACAGGTTAGAGAGCCACTCACCTGTTTCTAGGTTTGATGCTTTTAATTCTGTTTCGATGTTGGAATTGCCCACTCCAGGAGTGTGATTGTGAAATGCTGCATACCTGGCACAACCGTTTACTGTAACAAACTGCCACAGGCCAAGAAACTTTCCAACATTGGTTGGTGTTACCCATCATTTGCAGAAGTTGTCAGGAACAAGATTTTCACTCAGGCTTAGCCTTTCTACGAGTTGTCCCTGTGCCCATCCCAGCAGTGGCTCCCATACTGGCAGAATAGTGACAATGAGGAGAAGGTGGGCGCCCTGCTGAAGGAGTTATGTTTCTGCTTCCCTGTTAGGGGTTGTGGGGTTAGGGAAGGTAAACCCAAAGAAAATGAGGGACAGCCAAATGTCCCTTTATTCTCCACTCAAAAACAACCTCTCTGCTCAGACACATTCTGCACTTTGGGAAGGTTAACCACACCGTCGTCTGGGTTCTGCTTCATGCAGGCATTTCCCTCATTTTTCTCTTAAATGAGGTTAGCCCTATTTAGAAATGGCAGTTTTCTTCAGAGGGGAAGGAGAAGTTATTTCCTACTCTGGGGCTAGCCCGGGTGGGAGTCCAGCTGGATGTCCCTCCCGGAGTCCTTTACAACCAGAGGCCGGGGCGCCAAGAGAAGTGGAGACAGGAGCTTAGAATGGTAACAAACCAAAGAAGACACTCCTGGCTTCTTTTGTAACTTTGCTGAGAAGTGCCCATGCCATCCAGTTTGCAATCAGTAGGTGTTTTACCCTGATTTAGGAGAAGTAAGCATTCTTGATGGGTATAGGCAACACTTTAGCATCAGATGTCCTTATGACACAATGTGTAACAGCCAAGAGCTGAAAGTGACCTGAATGGGTGTGATAAAGGTGGTTCTGTAAACCCAGTCATCCACAAAGGGAAAAGGTCCACTGCCCTCAAAAACCTGTGCAAAGCTGCGATGCTTTTGCTGTCCAGTGAGGTTGGCCAGGAATCTTTGCACAGAAGGAATCACTGTGTTTCTTACAGAACTCATCCCCTGTGTATGATGAGCCTCTGGGCTTTCCAGCTCTCCCACAGTTGCACCAAGCTGTTTGGGAGTCAACTCTAGGAAATCTCTAACCTCTTTTGGGCTCCCTGCCTGTATTTTTCATTTAGGCTCCGGACATAGCTGCTTGCTGGGCTGTCCCCCAGCTCCTGAGGAGAGGTGGGAGCAGCCACCCGCTGGGCTGGTCCCGTCCCTCCGCCCTGCGCCCTCTCTGTCCCACGAGCATTTCAAGCACTGCCAGCTTCCTGCGCTCATAGACGGAAGGTACCTCTCCAGCCCTTTCTATTCTGGCGAAAGCACTTCACAGGGAAAAGAAAAATGTATCGTGCCATTTGGCCTTGAAGTACAGGGGCCCTTAGGAAAGGGTGACATTCCAGCATTTCTTTTCCCCTTTTGGCAAGGGGCAAGTAACTCTTTGTGGAAAGGAGCATTTCACCATAAAGTGCCTGAAAACTGTGCAGCCCTAACTGCTCACGGAACCTGGCATTGGGTCCAACTACGGAGACCTTTTCACCAGCCAGCGAAAGGTGGAGGACCCCAACTGCCTTAGGGGTCCAGGTTATGAAGGTATGGAAAGCCCCCAAAGCTCTGATGCAGCTGCTTTGCCAAAGAAACATCCTAAATGGACAGGTTGTACTGGAATTAGATTCTCCACACCAAGGGTCATTAAATGTCAGCACATGGGAAGCCAGAGCGTCCATACAGCCCAGGTCCCCACACCCCCGTGAATCTTGACTCTCCAAGTGCTGCCGAGAGAGAGCAGTGGCTTTGTTAGTGGATGACTGTGTTGTTATTCCATAGAAGAGTCTGTGCTACCTGAACCTCTCCCCCACCCAAAGTGTCTCCAGGCCATCTCTAGCCTCCAATGTCTTTCACCCCTGCCCAGTACACCCCTGGGAGCCCTTCAATCCACCTGGTAACCTCCTAGTCCAGACACCCAGGACCATCCTTGGTCCTAGCCCTCTCACACCCCATACTTGATTTTCTTTTTTAAAGCTAGACAATATTTTAGAGTAGTTTGAGATTCACAGCAAAATCTAGAGGAAAGTATAGATATTTTCCATGTATACCTCCTCTCACACTTGAACAGTCCCCCTCGCCATTGTCAGCATCCCCCACCAGAGAGGTGCCTGCATTACAATGGATGAACCTACACTAATCGGCACGTCATCGTCACCCAGAGTTCATAGTTTACTTCAGGCTACACTGTTCGTGCTGCGCGTTCTGTGGGTTTGAACAGATGCGTCACGACACATATCCACCATGACAGTGTCTGCCATCCCTGCTGCCCTGCACGTCCTCTGTGCTCTGTCTGCTCATCCCTCCCTCTCCTCCACCCCAGGCGACCTCTGATCCTTTTATTGTCCCCATAGTTATACCTTTTCCAGAATGAGTTGGACTCATACGGGTTGCAACCTTTTCAGGTGGGCTTTCTTCACTTGGTCATATGCACTTCTGTTTCCTGCACATCTTTTTGTGGCTTGAGAGCTCATTCCCTTTTAACCTTAAAAATAAATAATATTTTGTTGTCTGAATGGACCACAGTTTCTTTAGGCATCACCTACCGAGGGACACCTTGGTTGCTTCCAAGGGTTGTCAGTCATGAATAAAGCTGACAGAGACATCCACGTGCAGATTTTCATGTGGCTGTAACTATCCCTTGTGTAACTATCAAGGATTGCGATTATTGGCTCACCTAGGAAGAGAGTGCTCCAGTTTATAAGACGCCACCTGCAGTTTGTAAAACTCTCCTGCAAAGTGGCTGGGCCATTTTGCATTCCCACCAGCAGCGAACAAGAGTTCTTGTATCTCCACATCCTCACGTACATGTGGTGTTGTCAGTGTTTTGGATTTTGGTTATTTTAGTAGGTGTGTGGTGACATCTCATTCTTGCTTTAATTTTCAGTCCCCTGGTGACATAAGAGGTTGAGTGGATTCTTTTCAGTGGGCATTGTCAGGGCACATGGACAGCACAAACAAAACTATTTGTTGAAAGCACTGAAATCATTTTATTTTGTATATTTCATGAAAAGTAATGAAATAATCATTATGGCGACCACTAAATTTGTTAGACTTGCATGCCGTTAATTTACGGATAGTGTTTACTTTTATGCTGACATCGTTTTGGGAGAGCACCACCATTCTGTCCATGCTGTGGGTACTAAAGGTCCTCACCGGCCCTCTGAGTCTTCATATGCTGTTCACAAGTCCTGGATAGGCCCCCAGGACAATGTCCCTTCCTTTCCCCAAAGGTTGAGTCCACCCCCACTGCTCCTGAGCTATGAGTTATCTTCTTGGACAAGAAAGCAGACTGATGTGCTCCAGCTGAAGGGTCATTTGATGACTCTGTGACGTATTTCCTGAGGGTGCCATTGCCAAGTTTCTCGCACAAGCCACCTGCACCTCAGGGTCCGTCCTTTGGAGCCCCTGCATGCTCCTTCCATCCTGATGCCCTGCTCCTTCCTCAAGCCCCACCTCTAGTACCACCCCTGGGGGTCTCCCCTTACTCCCTTCCCTGCCTCGCCCCACCACCATCTAAACTCCTTCCCGAAGTACTTATCAGGTTTTCTCTCACTAGTTGGAGACTTTCACTAGACTGGGGACCCCCTGAGGGACCAACAATGCTTCCTTCATCCTGAATCCCACAGCCCCTTCCCCTGCTCTGAGCAGTTCTCCCAGGTGACTGGAAGGGGGTCCTGCCGGCTCCTCCGACTCATCCCCAGCCTCGGATATAGAATTGGTAGGAAGTCCTTCCAAAGAATGCTCTACAGATAACAAGCTTGTGGAAGGCAGCGCTCCAAGCAGGGATAAGGGAAACGAGGTCATTCCAGAAGGAGATGGTTACCGAATCACTACATTTTCTCCCATTGTTGTGTAGATACTTTTGCTGCAAACATGACACAGAAACAAGCAACTTTTCCGTGTCTGAAGACCTCCTCGTTGCACCCACTGCTTGTTATCAGTTGTGCAGAACTAAATAGAATGTCACAAAGGGCGGGACTAAAAAGCTACAGGATGACTTTCCCAAATCAAGACGCGCTCGGGTGAGCCTTCGGAATAATTTTGGCACTGGAACAAGGAGCAAAGGAGAAAAAATGGTTAAGAATAAGCTATGAAACTGGCTCATAAATAGATTCATGGTTTTATGTATTTTCTTTGGTGGTATTAATTTTTAATAGTAAGATAAGTGTCTGAAATATATACGACTCCCCATTAGAAAACATGTGTTTTATTATTTTTTTATTGTGGTAAAATGTGTATAATACAAAATTTGCGATTTCAACTATTTTAAGTATAGAGTTTAGTGGCCTTTTGCATTGACCTTGTTGTGTAACAGTTACCACTGTCCACCTCCGGAACATTTTATCTTCCTAAACTGAAACTCTGCCCATCAAACAGTAACTCCCTCCCTCTCCTCCCCTAGCCTTTACCACCCACCATTCTTCTCTTTGTCTCTATGGGTTCAACTCCTCTGGGCACCTCCGTAGAAGTGACTCGCACAGCATCTGTCTGTTTGTGTCTGGCTTATTTCACTGAGTGCAATGTCCTCAAGTTCCATCCCCATTGTAGCATGGGTCAGAATGCCCATCTTTTCTTAAGGCTGAATAATGTCCTCTTGTACGTGCAGACAACGGAGTCACCATTGGGTGGACACCTGGGTTGATCCACCTGTCAGCTTGTGTGAATAATACTGCTTAAACCACCACGAGAGTGTCCCTATCTGCATCCCTGCTAGAACGCACAATAATAGGAGAAAAGGCCAAGCGATGATGAAAAAGAGCCTTCTGGCAAATCAGGGGCGGCTTCTGTGACTTGGGAAAACGGACTCTCTGTGGAGATGGTGGCTGCTCTGGATGCAACTAACATCCATACACCAGCCATGTCTTCTTAGAGTTACCAAAGCCAGATCATGCACGCACGCCAAGGGATGGAATTACACAGCAAGAAACTCTCACACCACCAATGCCAGTCAACATCAGGAATCCAATAAGTCTAGCCAAAACAAACAACAACAGAAGAACAAACACTGTGCCTTTTGTTCGTGCAGCCGGATGACCTCAGCAACCTTTGACCTCACTCCCTCCTCACTGCCTCCCTCCTGCTTCCCAGCCAGGGCCTTCCACTCAATCATTTCCCCCTTGTTCGCTCACCCTTTCTACCAAATGCCCTTGCCCCCCTCTCTTTCGTAGAAGGCACTTTACATAGGAAAGAGCTGCTTAGTCATGCAAAAAACCTGCCAAGTCCCCGATCCTCCAGACAGTCTTTGGCTGCCAATTCTGAGAGGGCAGGGCGGGTCCTGAGCTTTGTTAACTTTGAGTTGAGAGCCTCCCTGTGTTTCCTGCTCCTCTGGCAGATGTGGACATGTGAGTGTGACTGTGGGAACCCAGGGTGGGGTCTGGCAGCCAGTCCCTGGCCCCTTCCACCCCACCGTCTTCACCTGGGGCTCATAGCTTCCCTCCCATCAGAGGGTGAGCACCTCCCCAACATCACGAGCCTGCTCGTCTCATTATAAGCTTGTCTCATTACAGGGCAATCAGGAGGCACATTTCTGGGTGCTTTTTTTGTCATCCCCCCCCCCACACACACACACACCATGTGGTGTTTTCAGTACTCCTGGCTCCTGACATTTCTGGCCGTTCTCAGAGCTTAGTCACTTTCAGCGCTGAACAACAGCCTCCTTTCTGGGTAGAACAGAGTCCAGCCCTGTTTAACATTAGAACACCAGAGTTCATTTATAAATTCTCTTTCTTGGCTCTGGTCAGCCTCTGACCAGAACATCTGCGCTGGGGAAGGCGTGTGATCTCTTTTCTTTGTGTTTCTTGGTCTCCCTGCTCCTCTACGTACAAATAATGATGGTTTTATTTCCACCTTTCCAAACCTCATGTCTTTAATTTTTTTTTTTTGAACCTCCGGTCAAAATTGTTTGGAAGTAGTAGCAGCAAGCATCCACATCTTATGTCTACATTATTTGTTTTTCCTGTGACTCAATGAAATAGCTTATTTGTATAAAAGAAGAAAATATGCCACTGTTACAGAGAGCTTTAAGAAACTCTGGTATCAGGAGGGCCTCACGGATACCTAGCATTTAAAGTACATGCTAATCATCCGTGAAGTTCTAACTGCTATTGGCTTCTATAACTTTTGTTTTTTTAGATTAACATACAGTAGAACTGACTTCTGTGTGAGCATTCTATGAATTTGGACAGATGTATAGATATATGTAACTAGATGTACAGAATAGCTCCATCAGCCAAGAAAATGCCTCTATGATTCCTTTTTTTAGTCACTTTTCTTCTGCCCCAACCCCTGCTAATCACGGAGTTGGGTCCTTTAGGGAATCACTGAATCGAGCAATAGAGACTCATCTCTAGAGCTCCCTCATTTCGAGAATGTCGTCGCTATGGAACCACGCATCTGAGACTAGCTCCTTTCACTCCACATGGTGCTTTTGAGGTCTGTGCAAGTTGCCGCGTGCATCGATAATTTGTATGACCAAGTCACACGGTCTGCGACGTACCAGCGTCTCTTCATTCGCTCACCTGTTGAAGAACAAGTTGTTTCCAGTTGGGGGGGGGATGTGGACAGAGCTGCTATGAATATTCATGTCCAGGTGTTTGTGTGAACGCACTTTTTTTTTTCCTGAACATACACTTTTATGTTTCTAGGAATGTAATACCTAGGAATGGGATCACTGATCTTTATGAGAAACTGCCGAACTGTCTTCCGAGGAGGCTGCGCCCTGTTACATCCCCACCCGCAACGCCGAGAGTTCCGATCGCTCTGCATCCTCCCTCAGATGTGCTGTTCCAGAGAGTCGTTCATTCCGGGCCTTGTGACGAAGGGGGGTGGGTGGTGGGCAAGTGCCCGGGCCTCTTGGAATTGACCATCTGAGATAACACGGACGTGAAGGACGCCTACGGCTGACGGACAAGCAATGTGCGTTTTCTTTCTTTCTTTCTTTTTCTATTTTTCCAAAGTGAGAAGTGGGGGGAGACAGACAGACAGACTCCCGCATGCGCCGGACAGGGATCCACTGGGCATGTCCACCAGGGGGCGATGCTCTGCCCAACTGGGGCGTTGTTCCATTGCAACCAAAGCCATTCTAGCACCTGAGGCAGAGGCCATGGAGCCATCCTCAGTGCCTGGGCTAACGTTGCTCCAATGGAGCCTTGGCTGCAGGAGGGGAAGAGAGAGACAGAGAGAAAGGAGAGGGGGAAGGGTAGAGAAGCAGATGGACGCTTCTCCTGTGTGCCCTGGCTGGGAATCAAGCCTGGGACTTTCACACGCCGGGCCAATGCTCTACCGCTGAGCCAACCAGCCAGGTCCAATGCAATGTCCTTTTCATTTGCGTTTCTCTCACATCTAATGATATTGATCATCCTTTTTATATGCTTGTTTGCCACTCCTATCTCCTCTTCAGTCTGTTCAAGTCTTTTGCCTATTTTTAAATTGTTTTCTTATTGTCGAAGTTGAGAGTTTCTTTATACATTCTGGATAAAAAGATCCCTATTGGATACGTGGTGTGTAAATATTTTCTCCCAATAAGGAGCTTCTCGTTCCATTCTCCTAACAGTTGGTTTCACTCTTTGCGTTGATTTTTAAGTAAAGTTTGAAGAGGAGGCTCTGTGTGCTGCTTTATGGACATCTCATTGTTCTAACACCATTTGCCAAAGAAGACGGTCCTGTTTCCACTGAGTTGCCTTCCTGCCTTTGTCAGAAATTCACTTGGCATATTTATGTGGGTCTATTTCCAGGCTCTATTCTGTTCCATTTCTGCATACTTATCCCTTTGCCAATATATACTGTTGTCTTATAAAATAAGTCATAAAATAAGGTATGTGAGTCCTCCTACTTTAACCTTTTTTTTCCAAAATTGTCTTATCCTAATTCTTTTGCCTTTCCATAAAATAAATAAATAAATACATAAAAATCTTAACTTTGATGGTCTATAGCTGCAGAATAATCCTGCAGGGATCTTGTTTGGAATTGCATTAAATCAGCAGGTTGCTTTGGGAAGAAGAATAGACATCTTAACTGTGTTGAACATTCCAGTCTAAGGAACACAGTCTATTTGGGAGTTTATCATGGCATTCTTTGATTTTTTATCACATGTTTAACCTGCAGATGAGAGATCCTGCATTGTTGGCAGATGCACGGTGGGTGCCCTCCTGCATGCAAATTCTGTATACAATATTCCATTTGAATAAAAATTACTGAAAAACACTCTCCCCTCTGGTATCATTCCTCCCTGGTTTTTGTCCTCACAGGTGCACCCCTGACCTGAGGGTGGGCGTGGGGCATTGTGTGTTACTCTCAGCACCAGGGTGGTGTGGTGCTGCCAGCCAGGCCAACAGCCTGGGCTTGACTGTGCTCTTCCGGGCTCCGTGTCAGGTACTCCTGTTCTCCCATCCCCCCTATTTTTCTTCCTCTTTCTACAGCTCTTCTTCCTTCTGGAAGTACTGGTAGACTCCGTCAACTGCTCTGGGCACTGAAAATCAGTGTCTGGCTCCTGCATGCAGTGATATGGGTGGAGAAGGGAGGCATTGGGCTTTTAGTCAGCCATGCCATCTGGTGGATGGAGCTCCGGGCAGGTCACTGTGACTTGCACATTTACTGGGCTGGGTAGCATGGCCCCAAATTCCTGGCTGCCTGGATTCTTGAAGTCAGGTCTTATTTGGAAAGCATTTTTGCAGATATAATTCATTGAGATGAGGTCTTACTGAACTATGGGGACCTAAGTCAATGAGCAGAGAGGCACACCCGGTGAGGAAGCCATGTGAAGACGGAGGCAGAGACTCGACTGGCCAGTTTGAAGCCAAGGCACAAGAGGAACATGGAAGAGCAACCGGAGCCACCAGACGCTGGAGGGGGCAAGGAAGGACCCTCCCCAAGAGCCAGAGGAATCAGCTGACTTCCAGCCTCCAGGACCCTGGGACAGCCATTCCTGCAGTTTGTAAGCCCTCCACAGTTTGGCAATTTGTTTGGACCATCTGACGAATCTATAATATCCATGTAAATAAATTACTTGGGGGGGGGGGGAGAAACAGTCTCAAGTGTGGCTGAGTGTATATATGGTCATGAGAGAGAAAGAACTTCCAGTTGTGTTGGACGCCTAGAGTTTTTCTTCATGGCCTTTGTTACACAATTCAATTTAAGACCTCAAAGCAGATAGGCCCAGGGAAGATCACAGGCTGTATTTAACTAGGACTGAAAACCGCACAGCCGGGCCAATCTCCATTTGAAAATCTTACTTGGGGCACTGAAGGTGCCAAATCTCTAAATGCAAACAGAAAACTCCATCGCACACTGGACATTTCCCTGTGCATATGGCTATGGGGTTATTCCTGGAGGAGAAACTGGAATTTCCATCTGTATTTACAGATTCTGCATGGTCATTACACAGCACACCGGCATGCACAGGGTGCTTTGCCTGTCTCTCCTAATCCTGCACTTTGGCACAGGTGACTGTCACCTGAACACACAGAACTCTGGGTACCTGGCTGGAACATTAGCCGGCTTCAATTTCCCTTTGCTGGTCCAGGGCTTTGAAGCTGTTTACGTTCTGACACAAGATAGGATTTTTCTTTTCTCCTCACAAGAAAACATGCTGGGAAAATAGCTTTAAAATGCTGATAAAAAGAAAACAAATGATAATTATTTTTCAATCCCCATATAGAGTCTTCCCTTCTCAAAGAAGAAAATAAAAGGGAACTAGAAAGCCCATTGAAAAAAATTGATCCCTGACCTCCTAACCATCCTGAAGTGCATAAAAGAATAAACCACCCTGGTTTAGAGAGAGGTGGAGACGTAAAACTCACTGATAGCCAGATATAGCGGGACAGTTGGTGAGGCAGAAATCGACTGCGAGGTCCTGGTAGTGGGCATACCTTTTGGTGAACACACATACTTTTACTAAGTTTTATACCCTTTATTTTAAATCAGAAGTAAGTGGCAATGAGTTTGTGCTTTTAATTGGACTCAGCATTTGGCTCCTTTCTATATAATCAGTGCAAGCTGGGGAGTGGGGGAAGGGGATCTGGGCTTAAACATGACACCGTGTTTTCTTGATTCATTAATGCATACAATCCTGAAACATTAGGGTGTTTTTTAAAAGATATGAAGAGATGAGTCATGGTATTCTCACAGGAAAGAGAGGTGACCTCCATACAGATTGTTCACGGTGCGTCCTGACAACCCGTCCGTCACCTTACACGCGATGATGAACCCCAGTTAGCATGATTCATTGCTAAGCTCCAATATCAGTTTGAAATTCTTACAACAGTGTGGGCATCCATGTGGAGGATTACAGTAGACTGGATGCCATAGAGTAAAATGAAAGATAAATCATTTTCATTCTAGGTACTGTGCTGATGAAGGCACACATGTTGGTGGACTTGGCAACCAACCTCCAGAGCTTTGTACAGAGGGCTCAGTGTGGCCGAGAGCCACGGGTCCTCAGCGCTCACTCCTGGGCTGGCAGAGGGCCGAGCTGGCCCTGCTCAGCCTTGTCTACATCTCAGGGTGTTCTAGAAAACTTCCCTCCGTGTGATGGGCCACAGCATAGCTTCAACGCTCTTACTTTGTCAGATTCTACCATCCTTAGAAATGACATACCACTATTTCTCTTTCTTGAACGAGAGGTTGCCTTCTTTCTCTGACATACAGAGAATGAAGAACCATTGTGAAGACTGTATTTAAAACTGCCAGGTCGTCATTGAAATACCTCCCGGCTCTTGTGGACACGGGACAGTCGGCACGGGCCCACATGTGTCTTCAAGACCCCGATTTCAGGTCCTTCAGATGGGTACCCAGGAAGGGCATTGCAGGATCATAAGGTAGTGCTGTGTTTGTTAGAAACAAACCTGAATGTCCGCTGGCAGATAAATAGAGAAAGAAATGGTGGTATATTGATACAGTGGTCTCCTACAGTAGGTGACAACACAGACAGACCCAGAGGGCATTACGGTGTGTGAAGGAACCAGACACACAAGAACAAATACTGTGTGACTACAGTTACATGAGGAATCTGAGGTAATCAAACTCGTCATCCCAACCAATTCAGTTAAAAAATAAAATAAAACCGTCAAACTTACGGAAACAGAGAATTGAATGGTGGTTGCCGGGGCGGGGGAGGGGGATGGGGAAATGTTGTTCAGTGGTGTGCAGTCTCACGTATAAAAGATGAATCAGCCCTGGGTGGGCAGTTCAGTCAGTTAGAACGTCGTCCCAAAGTGCAGAAGTTGGGGGTTCGATCCCTGGTCAGGGCACAGGCAGAAACAGATTGGTGTTCCTGTCTCTCTCTCTCCCCCTTAGATTAATAAAATAAACAATTAAAAAGAAAAAGAAGATGCACCAGCTCCAGGGCTCTGCAGGAGGACACCCTGTCCATGGTCACCAGCACTGGACTGTGCACGTAGAGGTTTCTCCCTAGGGCAGGCCTCAGATAAAGTGTCTCCACCACAGGGAAAGAGAAAAAGAAACGTTTTGGAAATCCTGCCCAAGTTAACTATTGAGCATCATATTTTATTTCCCCCAAAAAAGGCAAAAACTCATGGATTCAACTGTGTCTCAGGGTTTTGGTAGGAACCAAGGTGATGCTGTCACAACTGCAGTCAGAGGACACCCCTCCTGTCTGTCACTCCCACCCACCGTCAACCTGGCCCAGGAGATGAGTTGGACAGAAGTAAATGGGGAAACGGCAGCAGGATGCAGAACAAACACGCCCCAGCATCTGCCGTGAGGGTCAGATGAAAAGAAGAACAAAACGGAAATGTGTCTTGTGACGACAGAACAGGGCAAGTTTCAGCAGCAGCACTTTGTGACAGGGATTTCTGTGTCTTCCCTAATTTAACTAATGCAAGGAGCCTCCAGGGACATTCCTCCAATTTAGTTTCAGACTAAATCTAAAGCATTATTTCAAGGATACCCAAAAGCATAAAACTATTTGGAGGCTGTTTAAATGCCTGTGACAAAACCCAGTTGATACCTGGTCATTGTATCTCAACACCCGGAAAAGAACCGAGAAGGGGCTTTTTGCAGAAATTTCAGTTTGTGTTGAAATTTTGCCAAAGGGGCAGGTCAGTATTTTTATATATATAACATATAATATGTAATATATCATATAGCAGTGATGGACAATCTTTTGATCTTGGTGTGTCAAAATTCGCCAAAAACCTGAGCATAACTCAGGTGGTGTGTCACTTCGAGAAAAACGACCTAACCGGAAGTCCCAGAACTAGACACTCTGTGCCGGAGTTCTGTAGTTTTGGCCTACAAACCTCCGGCACAGAGTGTCTACATTACAGCAAATGTTTTATCGTCGGCTACTGCACCTGGCCGTGCAGGAGCTGAGGATGAAACGTCCCTCTTGGCATGCGGCCCCATACTTCTCTGGTATGCGGCTGAGTGTCATCAAAAATGGCTATGCATGTAAGTGCTGACACACGTGTCATAGGTGCGCCATCATGGTTATATAACATATATATTTCCCTTTGGACACTATTGTCAAAGCATTAGATTACCTAGGGACATTTATAATTTGCAACCATAGAACTGTATACATTTATTCAGAGTTCCAGCCTCAGCCAATGAGTAAGTAACTATGGGACTGAATCTCAAGACTTCTCAGTGGATATAACGTTGCTTGCCAATAACACAGGAAGACTTGGGGGAAAGAGAGAACACCTTAGCTTCCTTTCAAAATCACTACAGCTGTAAGGCACACCTGCTTGAGAAGAATATTCAAGGCAGGGGAGTCAAGAGCAAAGGGATCACTTTGTGCCATTTGTTTGTCCACTCAGTCTTCAGGTCCCCCATGAGCGCCTACTGCATACAGGTGTGAGACGGCTCTGGCCCTGTCCACCCACATCCAGTGTTCTCTGCTGGAGGTTTGTGTTGGCGTGACATCCTGACTTGCAGGACATTTGTTCTGTAAGTGTTACAACTATTTGCCAGTTCAGCATATTCATTAAAAATGTAGCTAATAAATTAACTGTTGAAAAAGAAAACCCAGCCTCAAACGAACAACAGGCCACCGTTATTCAGACATGTGGCCGCCAAACTCTACCTCCAGTAAAAGAAATATATTTAGATAGAGACATAGAAAGATAGATAGATACATAGATATGGCTAAGAATCCCTGCAGTCAAACAGAGGACAGACAGACCATCCCTAGTGCCCAGGTATGCTGACACCAAACAAAGACAGACCCTCAGTCTGTGTTACCCCTTCTTGGCACATGGACGCTTACTCCACTTCCACACTTTCGTTGACCTTTGTAAAAAGCCCATAAATATCAGTGGGAACGGTAATGCCTTACATCTTGAAGCTCTTCCAAGTTCTTTGAACGTGGAAATTTTTGGCACAGTCAAGGTAGATGTCACTGAATTAGAGGAAATTGAAGGGAGCTTATGAATGCCCTGAACTGACTTTCTTTAACTCAGAATGGAGTCATCAAATAACATTGCCGAGTGGATGTAGGAAATTGTGGTTTAAAGAGTGGCAGCCCGATTCTATGACAACTGGTGTTGTTGTTCAGTCTCTGGTTGTTTATTTTGGGGTGGGGTGGGGTCACTGGAGTACTTAGAATTTTCTTCACGGTCGTGATGGAAAAGACGTCGAGGACGTAATTCCATTTGCTTGTTTTCATCCCCCCTGACAGCCCAGTCACATTTCTCTGCATCACCAGATTCTTGGACAAAAGTGCCACCCTGGAGACCATTAAGTCAAGAAGTAGATAGGTGCCAAGCACAGGGGTAGCTTTTGTCTTGAGGATAAAAGCAGTTCTGTTTCTACAAAGGTAGAGAGAGAGTCCCAACTGGACCCCAAAACTATGGAGAAAGAAGAAATGGGTAGCTTTTGCCGTTTGCTCACGGCCACTTTCCAAGTCCGTCACTAGTGAGCCAGTGTGACCTGCCACCTGCTTTTTAAAAGCCTCTCCCCCTACATGCCCAGTAGGGATGAAGGACGGGCCAGGTAGGGCCCGCCAACCAGGACAAGCCTCAGGGGCCTGCCTTGCCCCGAGCCCTGTTCTCTGGGTCTCCCCCAGCACCAAGGGCCATGCTGTGAACTGTGTGACTGTCCCTCCTTGCGCAGGGGAGGAAGCCCGCAGCATGTGGACCTGTGGCCTCTGGACAACTTGGGACCCACGTGCTCTGCCCAGCTGAGGAACTTGACTCCTAACGGTGACTTATCAAATCACTCATGTTCTCCTTCGAGAAAGTTCAATCTGAGTCAGAAAATGAACTTCTCAGTGTCCAGGTAAGTGGAAGCAGATTGTGGAGCACAGGAAACAGAAGCATGAGTAACATGGACCCTATGGTAACTGCTGGGGCACTGATGTGGACCCTGGGGTATGTAACTGCTGGGGCTTCGACATGGACCACAGAGTAACTTGCTGGGGCATCGATGTGGGCCCAGAGCAACCGCTGGGGCACTGACGTGGACTCCGGGGTAACCACTGGGGTATCAGAGTGGATGCTGACCACCCAGCACCGTGCAGGCGCCCCGACTCCATGGGACGCTCTCCAGGAGCACAGACATGCTTCTCTCCCTGGGTGCGTAGCCTCATCCGGGGTTCAGAGGACACAGTCATCATGGTCCTGATCTGCAGTAATATGTAACCAGTGAAGGGCTGGGTGGAGGCTCACAGACAGAACAAAGGGAGGCTAGGCTCAGTGGGGAAGCTGCCCCACCTCTCCCAACTCGTAATCAATCTTATTTTTTACACACCTTTCTAGGCTGGGGGTGGGAAAACATGAAGCTGTTTGTTAAATACAGAATTGACTGCCCACGGAGTGGCGCCCTACCCTGGGTGGAGCACCCCTGCTCTGGAGAAAGGGATTCTGGGCAGAGAGCAAACCCCCACCTCCCAGTAAGGAAGGAAGACACCGTGGCACATGGAGGCTCCACATGGGGGAACACGGGGTGGGGTGGGGTGATGGAGGGAGACGTGGGAAGTATTCGTCCAGGGTCACTGGGAGCCCACAGTAACCCCAAATCAAACCTCACGCTCCCCTGGGGTCCTGGCGTCAGGGACAGTGACCCCACAGCCAAAATGACAGAGAAACAAAATAGTTCACTCTCAGCCTTAGCATCTCCAAGGGCTCCCCGGTTCTGAGACAGTGGGGCGAGGTGTATGATGGACCTGCTGACTGCCAAGTTACTGCAGGTCAGAGGGGACATACGCAACTGAGGGTGGACAAGTGGAGCCACTGAGGCTCTGGGGAGGGAAGCCCGGCCAGAGAGACTCCTGAGCCTGCTGCAGGATGGACTAGAAGACCCCAGCCACTGAGGCCAAGGCCACCGGGAGGCCACCTGCCATGCTCCCTGCTGCCCCCCACCCCGTCCAATACCTACACTTCTCCGGAGAGCCGTTATGCTCTCCACAGTGGACACTGTGCCCAGGAAAGCTCGGTTTTCCAGGGTGACAGGTGCACCTGTAGTCTGTGTATTGACTTGAGCTTGGTTAAACAGAACAGACTCAGATTCCCGAGACCCGGGCTCTGTGACTCATGCTGGAGACTGAGAACCATGGTAACTGGAAGCACAGTCTACTGTTTTAGGAGTGGCTCTGTCATCTCTAGTAATTTTCATAATGTTTCTATTTCTAAAATTCTCTGAATAAGTAAGGTGATCAATTTCTTTACAATGAAAAGGACAAAAATAAATTGAAGAAGAAAAAAATAAATTGAAGAAAACAATATCATAAATAAAAGAAACATTTTATTCATTGCAACAATACACTATAATATGATAAATGCATAATAAAACATTTGTAATATTTTATACTGTAATTATGCTTACATGCCCATTAATTTTTAATAATAATTGTAAAAAAAAGCACTAATTTAGATACAAATACATCACATCACACGCAATGGATCGACTCTGCATCGGTTGAATATGGACTTTTACAGATTAGTCTTCCAATATCAAAAAGGAGGACATGTAGGAAGATAGTTTTCAAGGGAGGACGGGACTTACAAAAGAAGGACTGTCCTTAAAGGAGGACGATTGGTCACCTTAGTTTATATTTCTTAAATTCTCTGAATAAGTCACATCACGGCTCCTTCCGAAGCAACCAACCTCTGGTCAGCCGTTCTTGTATAGCTTTCTTCATTTTCTCTGACAGTGTCCCTGTTCCCCAGAAACCCAGCAGAGAAGAGAAACCTTTTTACTTAGCTCATTCGTAAGCCAAGAGCGGATGTGTCCCTGCTGAGCCATCTGCAAAGCATCTTTTACCCAAGAAACAAACAAAAGAAGGATTGCAGCGCCACCTGCTGGGCATGCTGAGCTGCGCACATTTAGGTTTAAACATTAGTTCCTGTGCAACACTTCACAACAGAGATACTTGAGCGCAGGAGACGACTTCTAAAGTAGGCTCTGACAGTCTTGAGCGCGCCATTTCCCAGGTGCTCAGAGTCCCTGTGTGCTCCCCCCCCAGCGCAGACAGGTCTGTGGCAGTGGGAACCCGCGGCTGCCCCTTTCCTGCCTTTCTGCTCTCTTTTATGAGACACTTCAGGGCGGGGGCACTGCAGGTTCGTTTTCCCCCAGACGCATAGGTCGAAGCCTGATTGATCCCCAAGGTGATGGCATTTGGAGGTGGAGTCTTTCGGATGTGATTAGGTCCTGAGGATGGAGCCCTTGTGAATGGGATCAGTGCCCTTATAATAGAGGTCCCAGAGAGCTCCCTGGTCCCTTCCACCAGGAGAGGGCGCAGCAAGAAGATTGCTGGAAAAAAAAAAAAGAAGAAGATTGCTGGAGTCTTTGAACCAAAAAGTAGGCTCTCACCGGATGCTGAGTCTAAGGGCACGGGTCTCTCAGACTTCCAGCCTCCAAAGTGGTAAGAAGTAACTTTCTATTGTTTATAAGCTATCCAGGCTACAGTATTGTGTTACAGCAAGCAAGGCAGACCAGGACACTAAGTGTCAGGCATTGTTCTAAGTGCTGTGTTTTTATTAACTCCTTATACAAAAGACCACGGTACAGTATCAGGGAACGCCTCTTTAACCAAGCACATCGGTCACTTATATATTTGCATAATATCTAGAGGCAGGCGGTAGGAAGTTTTACTTTGTGATAATTAACATTGTGTTTCCAAGTAAAAGAGTTCTAGAATCAAGAGTAAATTTTGTACTTGCGTACCTTTTATTCAGGTTTGTAAGAGAAACATTATCTTTATCTTTGTCAAATGATTATTATGTACTGTAAATGCATATTCTTGCTTGTCGAGAGCTTCTCTGCTAATTTATTTCTTACCACCAAATTTTGATCTTTACAGGTAATGAATTATAAATTCTACTTTAAATCCTGCCCCCCCTTTTTGCTTTATTTTTCACTGAACCCTCATTCCAGCAATCTCGATTATAGGTACCTGAAGAGAACATCACCTACCTCAACCACACAGAGCCGAGGAAAGACCGCCAGTACAAGGCCATCAAGAAGTGATGGGAGGCTGAGAACATGGCCCAGAGGGCATCGATGTGGTCGCCTGCTCCGTGCCCATGCGCTTTAAGGACCTCACTGAGACCAAGGCCAAGGAGGACAGCATCATCTCATGCCTGTCATCAGGAGACAACACAAAGGGAAGCAACTCCCCTGGCCGCATTATCATCTACACAGACAGGGGAGTTGTTTCTGTCCAGGATGAGAGGACCTGTACCTCCCTGTAGAGCCAGACTGGCACGGCCAAGTAGACTATGTCTGGCCTGCTGCAGGCTGGACACTTGCACCTCAAAACACATAGGTCCAGAATTCCAAGGAGCACTCACCCAAGTCCACCTGATGCAAAGCAAGGACTCAGCGGGACACAATGGGACCCTGCTTGTGTACCTCATGTTCTGCTAAGAGAAGGATTCAGAGCCAAGAGAACAAATTATTAGAGGTTTATGTAGAAAGCCAGAAAGGTGGAAAGAAGTGAGCTGGCTGAGCTGTGGGCTCAGCAAACAGGCTTCAGAGGTAGAAGGGCCCTTGGGGCTTAGAGAAGAAAAGCAGAGCTAAGGGGCCTGGGGGTGGGGGTGGACACGCAGGGGCTCAGGAGAGACAGCGGGGCCCTGGGGACAGAACGCGGTGGGGGTGGGGTGGGGGGGAGACCCAGGCATGCTCAAGAGGGAGCACCCCACTTCCTTCTTCACTGCACCCCAAATAGGGATTTCTGTTGAATTGTCCACAAAGACTATAGGTTGACAATCTGCCTTAGTTATGAATTCCCAGGATCATTGATTCAAAATGGTAAAATATTGGTAACGGTGTGTTGAACAAAGGTTTTACAAAGTAAGTGCCAAAGCTCCGTGAAATGGAAATCTGTGTGACTCGCAGAATGTGCACCTCGCAGGAGACCACGCGGTGGGACCCTCACAGCCGGAGGGCTCAGTGGTGGGGGGATCCCTGACTCCGGACCTCAGAGCCTCATCAAAGGCCACCGGTCTGACCCCAGCGCTGGGCACCCGTCCCAGGGACCAGTTCAGCGCGAGCAGGGGGCAGGGAGGGAGGGTACCGCCCTGAAGCGCGCACAAAGGGTGCTCAGCCCGGGGCTACGCTCCGGGGCGGGGCGAAGGCGGGTGGGCGAGGCCACGCCGGCGCCCCGGAAGCGGCGGAGCGGGGGCGGGACGGGCCCGCCGGGGGCGGGGCTGGGACCTGTGAAGCGGCCGGGGCGCGGCGTTGCGGGCGGGTGAGCTGCCTTCCGCGCGGCCCCGGGCTGGGAGGTCCCGGGGCGCCGGGAGCCGCGCGTGGCTCGCTCGCTCGGCGGGTGGGGGGGAAGGGGGCCGAGGCCGGGCGGGCCGGGGCTCCAGGCAGCAGCTCGGGGGAGCAGCGGCGGCCGGGCGCGCGCGGCGGGCCGGGCTGCGGGACCGGAAGCGAGGGTGTCGCGCCCCGGCCGGGCCCGAGGAGCCGCGGGGAAGGGGACTCCCGGCTAGCCAGGCCCGCAGAGCCCCCGGGGAGGCCCAGCTCAGTCGCTGGGCGGAGGCCCGGGTCAGGGGGTCTCCAGCCCCCGCCGGCATCCTGTGCTGCAGTTTGCAGCGCGCGGGGCCGAGCGGGTCGGTCGCCCCATCATCAGCCTGTTTTCACACCCTGGAGAGTCGGGGTGATCCCTGGTCCCGCGTCGCGGCCACCCATGCCCTTAACACCTGGGCCTTGCCGACAGGGCCACCAGTTCTTCCCCCCACCCCCGGGGGTGTCCCCCTGGAGCTGAGTTGGTGCAAGCACTGGAGACCCTGCACCTGCACCGGAACCTCCCGCTGCTATCTTAGTGCTCCCCGGTGTGTGCACGGAGGGGGGGAGCATCTGGAGAACGGCGAAGATTGGGGCAAATTGGAGGTTCCCGCCCCTGTTTTAGTGTGTTGGGGTGGTGTTTGTTTTTTGTTTTTTTCGCAGAGACTCGAAACCAGGATTCGGGTAGTTATTTACTGTCATCTGTGCCAGGAGTTCATGGGGACAGGGTTGATTTGTGGGTATTGTGCGTGATTGCAGGGACAGCCAGGGTCCTTCCTCCTTCCCTTCTGGCCAGTTTCGCTATTGAAATTGGTTACTCCCTCCCACCTCCCCCCAGGAACTTTCGCTGTCAAGAGGGCAGTGAAGATGGTCCTACCTATTTGAAAGCATATGTGCATTTCTTCACTCCAGCACAGCATTTTTAAGCTTAACAGGTTGGGCTCTGCAGGTCCCAATTGGTGGAGGGGAGGACCAGAATAACCCAGCCCTGGGAGTGTGGGAGGGAGAAAGTGGACCCAGTTGGCTGATAGGCAAGCAGTGCAGAGAGGTTGCTTCTGGCCCAGCCCTGGTGAGTCAGCTTCAGGGTCCATCTGTTTACTCTCCTTTAGTGAAAGGTGAGATTTAAGTCATTACATCTTTGAGTGGCTCTAAGGGAAGATCAGGGTATAATTGGGCCCCAACATAATATGAACGAGAATATACTACAGTGAGTTTGGGGTTTGTCATATTTGATGACCAGGAACCCAAATAAAAGAATAAGAGCACCCAGCATAGGGTATTGCCATAGACAGCTTCCTGTTTACATTTTTGGTGGCTAGCTGTATGGCAATTTGATGAACGGCCATGAAATCCTCTACAGTGGTCATCTTGCTAGGCTCTCCCAACTGTGAGCCTCAGCTGACAGCATCTGCATTGGCTGGGAGGTTTGTGAATACTCTGACCCTCGGCTCAAGGAGGAAGGAGACCCAGTTTGCTCTCCTGTCCTCACTGAGCTCATGCTGTGCAGCTCAGCTTCCTTGGCTTGAGCAGCTGCCCCCCTTCATGTCACAGTGGACACAGTCACTCCTCTATTCAGAAATTACTTTGGAATCCGATCCCACGCAAAACAATGCTCTTTAATCTTGGGGTCTGTGAGTGCCCAGATATCAGCGCCACCTGGACAGGTAGGACCTTGTGCTTCTGCAGCTGCCCACGCTGCCTGTCACTGTGGTATAGCTGAGCCCTTTCCTGCAGCTTGTTGGGATCAGAATTGTCAATTGCAGGAAAGGGACGGAAGCACTTTTGAAAGCTGCAACACCAAAGTCATTTTTGGTTCATGTCTATTCCAAATTTTAAAGACGACCTGTCAGATGATTTCTTTCCTCCGTATTTGTGGGGTGCTGAGAAATGGGATGTTAGAAAATACATGGGCGGGGAGTTAAATGGCGTTGTTTATCCTAGTCAGGCCTTTGCGGAGGAGGGTTTGCATGTTGCCTTTGGCAGTTTCTGAACTCATTGTCAACTTCCTTTATTTTTTTCCCCTTAATTTTATTATTCATTTTAGACAGAAAGGGAGAAGGGGGGAGGAGCAGAAAGCATCAACTCCCATATGCACCTTGCTCAGGCAAGCCCGGGGTTTTGAACTAGTGACCTCGGCATTCCAGGTTGACGCTTTATCCACTGTGACACCGCAGGTCAGGGGAGATCGTCTTTTGCTGTGTTGTGCTGTTTGCGGCTGTAAGGGGCAGGCTATGACGTTTTTGCTGGGATCCTTGGACTGGTTATTGCTTTTGCGGTCATAGCAGGTGAAAAGTCCTCTGTGTGTGCTTCAAGAAAATGACTTTAAGTGCTGACAAGTCAGTGTTGCTGGAGAGTGGCTACTTTTCATTTTCATCACATTGTCTTTAGCTTGGACCCCTACTTCAGTATCTGCCATTTCAACACAAGTGCTGGGCACATTTTCCTTCAGAGAAAGGATGGGCGATCAGCCTGCACATCTTACCACATTCCAGAGCTTTTGTTTCGTTTCTGTCGCTGCAGTCACTTCCTGGAATCCTCATGACTGTGACCTGGGCACGGCACTGCTGGCTGGGAGGGTGTGGCAGGGGGTTGTGACCCTGAGCTGGTGGCTTTCCCTCAGTCCTGCCCTAGCTGTGGGACTGACAGGTCACTCTTCCTTCCAGGAATCTCCCGGGTCTGAAGATGTCGGTCCTCACTACCCTGTTTAAGTACGTGGATGAGAACCAGGACCGCTACATCAAGGTAAGGGAGCACTTATTTTGCTCTGGAACACTTAAAATCCAGTTTAATCGCATGGGGCTCAGGGACACGAATATGAGCTACGCTGTTTCAGTGAAGTGTAAAAGACAGACAGACACAGCACAGTTTCCCTCGTATGCACTGTCTGAGAAAGGAGCTAACAGGAGCAAAGAGCACAATAGCGGTTGCCTGGGGCTGGAGGGGCGTGGGGACATGCTGGGCAAAGGACACACGCTCCTGTCTTAAGATAAGTGACTTCTGGGGGTTAATGTACAGCCTGGTGACTGTAGTGAAAAACACTTTATGGTAAACCTGAAATTTGCTGAGTATAACTATTGTGTTTTCACAGAAAAAGAAAAGGTAAAAAATATGTGTATGTATGTATGTGTATGTATATGTGCCCAGGGTGGGGCAAAAGTAGCTTCCCAGTTGTTCCTATTAAAAATAATACGTAATAAATAGTAATACAAGAATAAACTGTTTTGTGTGCTCACAGCGGTGAGCCTACTTTTGCCCTGCCCTGTGATTGTAGTCTAGACAGTTTTTCTTATACTTCCTAGTTAGAGTGGAGAAGTTACATTTTTTTACTTTTGACAGGAAGTTTTAAACGTATGTTCCTATAAATAGTAGAGCAAATCCGAGATTTTTGTTTCACGTCCATCTCTAATTTCTTGTAGTACAGATTAGAAGACCTGTTTTACATTCAGGATGTTTTACATGATTCGGTAATTTATAGATTAACCTGTTTCTTGATATTAAAGAATCATGCTTTCAAGTTATTCCTGGTAGACACATTTAAGATGAATGCCTTAGACTTTCCGTACTAAAAACTCTACTTTGGAGAACTCGGCCATGGTTGGGATGGCAGCTAAGCTGACGTGGACTGGCATTCTTGGGTATTTTCTGTGTCTCTAGGGTGTAATTTTGTTCAATTCAGATATAAATGGGTTTATGGAACTTGGCATTTTTTGTCTACCTCGTGCTTAATGGTTGAAAGTACCCATCCTGACATGTTTCTGGTGTGCTACATACAGTTCTTGTTTAGGATCGGTAAACACAGGTTTTAAAACTCCTCAGCAAAAAGCCCGGTGGGACAGATCTTCTCTCCCCCATCCGGTCGACACGTTCAGAACGGTGTGGCTGCAGGGAGCAGGTCAACATGGGGTGCCCGAAACATGGCAAAATTATGGGTGCCTTTCTTCCCCTGAAGTAGCGCCATCTGCGAACCCCTGTCTGCTCTTGTCCACAAACAGAAGCTTGCGGAATGGGTGGCCATCCAGAGCGTGTCCGCCTGGCCGGAGAAGAGAGGGGACATCAGAAGGATGATGGAGGTGGCCGCTGCGGACGTCAAGCAGCTGGGCGGCTCTGTGGAGCTGGTGGACATTGGAAAGCAGAAGGTATGCGCACGAGCGCACTTTCCGACGCCCGCTGTCCTGAAGCAGAAGGCCGGGCTGGGTGCTGATCTCCATGTGATGCCACTGGCTGGACCAGGGTTAAGGTTCCCTCGTCCTAGGCCTTTCTCTCCAGGAGCCATGGGTGTGGAGGGTCACTCACGAGCAAGTCAATGGAGATAGAGGCTGTTCTTAGACAGCTGAGCATCCCCAGAAATCAGTCTCCTTTCAAATGAGGCTGTTAGTTACACTCTGTCCACATAGATGTAAAAACACGCAGGCGCTCGCTGTCCCCATACTCCGTCCTCAGTATCTGGGTTGCTGGAATAGCACTTGTTCAGGAACAAGGGACTTGTGTGGGGCTGGCTGATGATGGACAACATTGGTGGGCTTCCTCCCTGACTGACATGCACGGTCCCCCCACCTCAGTCACTCCGCCCTCGGTTCAGAGGATGTCTGCCCCTGTGAACATGTGAATTACATGTTTCAGCCTTGTGTTTTCAGAGCTGCAGCAGTATTTCATGTTGCAGGGTGTGGTAAGGTTTGGTTTATCTCGGTTCTCTTGCCTGATGAAATAAGTGTCCATTGAGGTCATCATCCCCGGATTTGAGGATTTTACGTGTGGACATTCAGCCCAGTCTGCTCTTTTCATGAGTGGAAGTACCCAGAGACCCATGTGGGCTGTGTTTCCCCTGGGAATCACCTTTGTTCCTGGCGAAGGAGATTAAGCCTGGGCCTCCAGATTCCAGCCCAGCAATGTTTGTTTGAGGTTTCTTCTGGCTACAAATTTACTAGTTGAAGGTTACTTAAGGTACTTTATAGCTTCCTGGAACTTCCCTCCACTTGTGAGAAAAGAAACAAGTGTCTTCATATTGTTTCTTTTAAGAGCACACTTGGCTCGCTCCCTTCCCTTTTTTCCTGGTATATTAAAAACAGTCTGGATGGGAAGTAGCTTCTGAGTTGCTTTATTATCATAGATAGATTCAGTCTGGCATGTAGAGCAGTTCTTCTCCTCCTCCTCCTCCTCCTCCTCCTCCTCCCTCACCCTCTCCCTCTCCTCCATCTCCTTTTATTTTTATTACTTTGAGAGAGAGAAACGTCAATTTTGTTGTTCTACTTATTTATGCATTCATTGGTTGATTCTTGTATGTGCCTTGACCTGGGATTGAATTCACAACCTTGGTGCATTGGGAGGATGTTCTAACCAAATGAGTTGCCCAGCCAAAGCCATACAGGGAGGTCCTTAAGAAAAGGCCTTCCGCCAGGGACTAAAACGATGACCACACTGTTTTGAATTACACAGCACCTGTTTTCATCCAGAAATCAACAGATTTCATCCCTGGTGGAGGTGCTCCAACCCAGCATTTGTGGTCCCGTCAGGTCACTTGGCAGCAGGTGTGGAGGAAGATTAAATGTCATCACATGCACACACACAGGTTTATGGAGGAATAATGATTTTGGGAGGCCCGGGTCCTGGTGACAGGCCTTGGAGCCTGGATGCCTGGTGGTTGAGACCCCGGGGACAACCGCTGAGGTGGGGCTATTTGGTAGTGGGCATCACTGTCAGGACCTTTGCGGGAAGGCTCAGGTGGGCCTGCCTGCTGCCTGGCCAATAGGTGTGGAGACCTGGTCACTGGGAGCCTGACCCCAGACAGGAGCTCAGGCAATGGGACGGTCGTGGCTCCTGATGTAAGGGAAGAAGTGAGCTGTGTGCTGGACGGACGGTGTAGTCCCTGGGTGCTGGAGCCGGCCGGTAGCATGGGGACAGGAGAAAGGAGGGAGAGATGCAGAATTCTTGTCCATGGCTCCGCCCTGACGGGCACCAAACGTAAAGAATAGCACGTTCTCCCTGTGACACTTGACACTGTGGTGTTCGTGTCATTCAAGATACCCAAGGAGAGATTTGCAATTCACAGCACGAATTTCGGTACAGTTTACTCAAGGGCTCAAGTGTCTTCTTAGAAAAATGCTGAAGTATTTCAGAGGAGCTACACTGAGTAGAAATTCATTTAGAGAAAAACCTGTTATCATCTGAAAATCATTTTCCTCCTGAGGCAGGCTGAGGACCCGCTGTGACCACAGTGCCACATGCCATGTGAGACCAGGGCATGGGCCCTAGGAATGCCTCTGTGTCCCTGGTGCCCATAGGCCCTCCTGTGAGGGCTGCACTCAGTGCCCGTGGGGTCATCGAGAGTTACTTACGCTGAGCATTTATGAGTGGAGTGTCGGGAAAGACAGTCTGCAGTCCCGAAGGAATCCTGGTTGCCTGGAATGCCCCCAAGTGTCCCCAAGTGCACGTGTACCCGGAGAGGTGTCAGACCCCACGGAGCTTGAGCGGGCACTGTGCCAGCCCATCACTGGCCTCGTCCTGATGGGCTTCTCTTTCCACTCACTGCTCATTTCCCCCTTATTTGTAAATCGCTAGCTTATCTTCACTGCCAGTTTAGTCTGTGTGTTCATTAATGTGTATTTTAATAAGGACTGTTTTATAAAGAGACTAATACATATGGGCGTGATGGTTTTAGCGTGACTAATCCTTACCCAGCAACTGACCCAAAGGGACATGCACTCTGCACCCTCCTGCAGCCCCTGCCTGGGCCATTATTAGCCCATGGTACTTTGTAGAGGTGACAGGTTTCCCTGTTGGAATGTATGCAGCCCTGGGAGCACAGGGACAGGGCACTGGGCGTGTCCCACCGCCCAAGAGGGCGGGGCTTTAAAGTGGGGCTGGAGAGTCTTGCTGATGGGGGCCTTGAGAGGCCCTGGGTTTGCCTTCCCTACCCTGCACCGCAGCTTTAGTGAGAGCACTGGGGTTAGTGCTCGGCCCCTCCCTTACTGGGCAGGAGGGCATGGGGAGGAGGGTGCGAGAGCAGCCCTCAGGCTGCGATTGTGCAGCTCTGGGGGCTCAGAGCCACTTTCCTGCGTGCTGGTCTGCAGCCCTTTCTGCACAGAATCGTGCTCTGCGTACAGGGTTTCAGCCCCCCACCTTCACTCAAACATTGGATAGAATAATTCTATCCATTATTTTAGAAAATACTGAACTAAGTTGCATCCCAAACTCACCTTTCGAAACACATTTTGTTATAAAATAGTTAAAAAGATACTCTGCCTTTAAATCAGTCTGTAGTTGGTAAACATAATTCAGTCTTTGTTCGTGATTATGGGAAAGTCAGTTCTTGTTAATTAATGACTCAGATGAGCAATAGGACCCTAAACTCTACAGTAGAGGGTGGTTGATGAGAAGAGCTAGGACCAGTCTGGAGTTTCATAGATTTACCAGCACCCCGGGTTTTACACAGAGGCCCTGCTTCCTCCCTACCCAGCTCCCTGACGGCTCAGAGATACCGCTTCCTCCCATTTTACTGGGCAAGCTGGGCTCCGACCCCAAGAAGAAAACGGTGTGTATCTACGGCCATCTGGATGTGCAGCCGGCGGCCCTGGAGGACGGCTGGGACAGCGAGCCCTTTATCCTGGTGGAACGAGATGGTGAGGCTGCGGCGCCCCAGGGGAGCAGGGCCTGCGAATGCCATGGCTTCGCTCAGCAAGGCCCCCGATAACGCCCTCAGTCCTCTCCCCAAAGCACGCTGTCTGGGCGTAAGGTAGAAATCAGCTTTCACGCGTGTGCACCAGTCGTAGACGCATCAGAAAGCCCTCCCGCCCCCTGGAAACAGCTCTGTGGCCAGGGCACAGCTGGGCTTCTCTCTGCTGACCCTTCTCAGAAAACCTGCTCTGAGCCGAGGCCTAGTGGTCCTCAGACACCTGTTTTCCTGTGACTGAGCCCATGTCCACCGGCTTCCATGGTACATTTCAGTAGCTACGCTTTGGAAAGAGGGAAGCGTTTGTCCTCCCACCCCTGGCCACCCTGGGGACAATCGGAGATAGCTGTCACAGTCACGGAGTGCCCCCAACCAGACCCTCACAGGCACTTAGAGTCTTTATCGGGGACCTGCCCACATGGACCTCTTTTCTTCCTGCCCCTCTGGTGGACAGCTTCTCCATTCCGGACACTGTCTGGTGGACAGTTGTTGCCTGCCTCTTTGGATTGTCATGTTTGCACCTTGCTCCCTGGGGCTCAGTGCAGACCGTCTTGAGTGAGAGCCCTCTAGCTGGACATGCCAACTTTCTGTGTACACCCCTCGCTGGTGGAGAGTCAGACGGGCTCACTCCCTTGTGCAGCTCAGCCTTTCCCTTAGGGGACACCTCTGCAGAGGCTCCTTTCCGTGCCCCAGATGTCATCAGTGCAGGGTGGGCTTCTCCCCCGTTGCAGCATTGAGCTTCCCCTCAGCATGGATCCCTGAGGGTCGGTTCCATATGTCCGCTCACTTTCCTGGGTGCTGCTGGAGCAGTGCCTCCATCTGCAGCCTGCCCTTCCCCCTGCACCCCCTACCACAACGTGAGTGCGTGCTGTGTGGGCTGGAAATACTGCCTTGGGCCTGGCCTCACCTCTGCTCTCCCAGGCCCACCCCTCCCCCCAGCAGGCCCTCTGGTGGCTATTGAAGTCATTGGGTCCTCTCCAACCTGCCCCACTTACCTCGCTTGCCAGAGTCTCCACCTGACACCTCTCTGGAGACCCCTCACCTCCCTGTCTTGTCCCCCTGTGTGGCTCCTTCCCCACCTGCGTCTGGTGCACACTGGCTTAGACAGCACCATCTCAGTCTCCCCAGACAGACGGACTGAGGACTCGCTCTCTCATCTGCCTCCTTGACACTGTAACTTTGTGAACTTGCTGACTGCTCTTCCAGGCAAACTGTATGGGAGAGGTTCGACAGATGACAAGGGCCCAGTGTCTGGCTGGATGAATGCCCTGGAAGCCTTCCAGAAGACCAGTCACGTACGTCCCCCCTCGAGCAGTGTCTCCCTCACCCGGCTCTCTCTAGGGGTGACAGGGCTGTGCTTGGATAGATCAAAGGTCACCGGCCATGACACAGCAAGCTTTCCCTGAGGCGTCAGCTCAGTGACTCCGACTTCAGATTAGGGGCTGTGTCGCAGCTGCAGGAGACGCTGCAGCTGTGATGGTTTTACAGGGCTCAGTGGTCACACTGTGGACGACCCGGCAGGAGGACCCAGGCCACACTCGAGTGACCCGCCGGGAGAGGGCTGTTGTACACCCTCAGGGTCTGTGATAGTGGACAAACCCTTACTTTCTCTGTGTGGCGTATAGCCTCTGAAAATACATTTTATTTTTTCAAATGTATTTCTCAGCTAGGAAATCTCCACACCTTATTGAAAGTTTGTAAAATATAGAGAAATAGAAAAAAGTTGCCTAGAATCTCAACCCCAAGAAACTAAATGTTTTGTTACCTACTAGTCTTTTCAGCTGTTGTTAGTCTGGTGGTGACCAGGTGCAGACAGTTTAGTCTTGTTTCTGTCTGCTGTCCTGATGAAGTCAGAGTGATAAGACATGCATTTTTGTTGGAGGCCAAGTGGTGGGTCTAAACAGGGCCTGGAGGCTCTCTTTTGCTCAGGAGGAAGTGGAGGCCCAGAACTTGGGGTGGCTGGGCTCCTTCGGCCGCTGCCCACTGGGCACAGGGACTGGAGGCAGCTGAGGGTGGAATGGCGCAGGGCAGAGCCACCCAGAGCAGCACCATTTACCTGGTCCACAACCAAGGCCCCGAGAAGGACATCACCTGCCCGGGGGGCAGGGGAGGCCGTACCGTTAGCGGCACCGTCCAGGGGGCAGTTCTGAAAAGGGCTGTGCGGACTTGAGTCCCAGTGAGGGTCCTGCTGCACCACATGCTGGCAGGACCTAGGCAACTAGCCATAGGCAGGAGTGGGTGTGTGGACAGCAGCAGCGGCTCCACAGGAAGAGGGTCTTCTGTGCAGGAGTGGATGGAGGTCACTGTGCTCCCTCGGCTGGGCCTGGTATGGCCCAGGACATAAGTGCGGCCTCTGTGGTCAGCTCAGGCTTCCCTGGGGACCCCAGCTGGGCGTGGGGGGAGTGCAGAGACCCCCATGACCAGGACACATGGTCACCCCAAGGATTTGCTTGCAAGGAGCTCTCAGTGAGGATGTCATGGTGGCTGGAGTGAGGATTGTCCCCTGACAGCCCAGTGCCTGGGGACCGGGGGCCTCTGGGAACGCACACAGCCCGCCGGAGTGTGTGGTCTGTAGGAAGTCAGGTATTTGAAATGGGTGGTTTCAGAATTTTGGTGACTTTCTGTCTGCTGTCTCTGACAACTAGAGGGACACGAAGGCTGAATGCCTGCCCACCTCTTTCCCTGTCACAGGAAATCCCTGTCAACATCCGGTTCTGTCTGGAGGGCATGGAGGAATCAGGCTCCGAAGGCCTGGACGAACTGATTTTTGCCCGAAAAGACACCTTCTTCAAGGACGTGGACTACGTGTGCATCTCTGACAACTACTGGCTGGGGAAGAAGAAGCCCTGCATTACCTATGGCCTCAGGGGCATCTGCTACTTCTTCATCGAGGTTTGTGCCGCGTCCTGCTCCTCCCTGGTGACCCCCTACCCGGAGCCAGCTGGCCCTGCCCGGCCCTCGGGTGCAGGTGGCAGGCAGTGGGCTGTGGGCCTGAGGCCCCAAGTTGCATAGCAGAGTGTTCTTGGTTCAATTTCCTGTCACACAGCAAAAATAAGCTTCCACTAAGCAGCCAGACAGAGCAGCCTTTGTTCCTGTGCAGGTGGAGTGCAGCGAGAAAGACCTGCACTCCGGCGTGTACGGGGGCTCGGTGCACGAGGCCATGACAGACCTCATCACACTGATGGGTGAGTAAGGGCTTCGGTTGGTACTTGGTGATTGGTGGTGTGTGTGTGTGTGGGGGGGGGGGTATTTTCAGGCCGTCATCAGCATTCTAGCGTTCTCCGTGAGCCACATCCCTGTCTGCGCCCCCCCCCCCCTGCCCTCTGCTCACTGTCTCTGTGGGAGAGCGGGCACTGGTGCTTCCCCTGGGCCTCCCTCCTCCTCCTGGCCTCCCTCCCTCCCTCCCTCTCTCCCTCTGTCCCTGTACCCCAACCCGCCTGGAGGACCCAGCTTGCACCCCTGGCTCCATTAGGCCCTGTCTGGCCCCATCCAACCCGTCCCCTAGAATCACGTGATTGTCCTTCCTCTGGACACATTGCATGTTCACATTATGTTGTAACTGGCCACAGTGAGGGCTTCTGCATGCTCAGTTGCTTGAGCGTGGGACCCCAGCTCACTCTTCCTGGAGTGCTGTTTCCTTCCCAGGCAGCTCTGCCGTCTGTGGACTTAGCATTGCCCCCAGGACGGGTGTCTCCTCTGTCCCACAGCTGGTCCCTTGTGAAGGCGCTCTGCAGGGCAGCACTGGAAACTCCTGGTTCTTAGAGAAGGCCCGGGCCATCTGCACAGCACGTCCTGTCTGACCATGGATGGTTCACCTGCCCTTTTGTATCTCATTCTCTCTGTCCTAACATGGGGAGATGGT
Organism: Rhynchonycteris naso; assembly: GCA_037038555.1. Lineage (NCBI taxonomy): Eukaryota > Metazoa > Chordata > Mammalia > Chiroptera > Emballonuridae > Rhynchonycteris > Rhynchonycteris naso. The sequence goes on along the minus strand of CM072999.1, from coordinate 133,244,598 downwards.
ATCGCTCACCTCACTGCGTTATTGTCGTTAAATGAGTCACGAGCACCAGTGTCCCAGCAAGCGTGCCCATGAGGCTCTCGTGCCGGGCCTGCTGGCCTTGTGGACGGTGGCTGCAGCACCCACCCTGCCCGCTCTCCCCAGGCTCCCTGATGGACAGGAGGGGGAAGATCCTCATCCCTGGGATCAACGAGGCCGTGGCCCCAGTTACAGAGGAGGAGCTGGAGCTCTACGACAAGATCGACTTTGACCTGGAGGAGTACGCCAAGGATGTGGGCACGCAAACCCTGCTGCATGCCAGCAAGGTGCCACCTGGGCTCCGCCCACCCACTGCCCCCTGCCCGCCCCTAGGCCAAGCGGGAAGGAGCAAAGGCCATTTCCCTGTGTGCCTGAGCCATTGGAGGTTGGCTCAGGGCTGGGTGCTAGCAGGTTGTTAGGAATACCGGATGTTGACAGGTGGACGTAGGCACTGGAGGGCATGTGTGGAGAGCCTGGTGGCAGGTGGCTCTACTGTTTGCTTGTGTTGGATAACCTCCAGCCTCGGGCCAGAGGTGGTGTAAGGCGATGTAGCAAAGCCCACGCTGGGGTGCAGGGTGCACAGAGCATTCCCTTGAGTCCTGGGGGAAGCTGTGTTATGTGTCGTGACCTCAATAGTTTCGTTCCTGGTTTATGAGGTCTGGGTCCATGCTCACGTTCCGTGCCGCCAGCATTCATAGAACGCCAGCAACGGGCCCTGGCAAACGAGAGGAGTGTGACTGCTGGGCGCCTGCCCTGGTCTCCCTGGAGACAGGCAGGCAAAGGCGTGCCCAGGCATGTGTGGAGGCCGCACGGGTGTATAGACCCATTCGTGCCCACGATGGGCGCTGAGGTCTGCGAGACAGGAGGGCCTGAGCCGGGACCGTGGCACAGACCTGCCCCTCTGGGGGGAGGGCCAGCTAGGAAAGGTGAGGGTTGGCACCGGAACATCTGGTGTGAGGCCTCTGGTCCACCACAGAGCTCCTGTGCTCCCGGGAGACAGCAACAGGATCGGCTTGAGAAGAGGGACGCGCTCAGCTCTTTCTTGCGGACAGTGTGGGCAGGCTGCAGCGGGCTGGGCGCTGAGGCCATGCAGTTGGGAGAGCGGTTGGGCTGCTCAGGGGATAGAACCGTGAGCTGGTATCGTGGGGACGAGGAAGGGGTGAGGGGTTGCCTCAGGCTTGGGTGCAGCGGAGTCGGTGGGACCACATGGAGCAAGCCTTTGGCAGGAGGGACAGAGAGAAGGTCCCCGGCAGCAGCTGGGCCAGGAGGGTCCCGGGATACTGGGAAATGGGTCCTGAAGCAGTTCTGTCTGCTCCTGCCTTGCTGTCTTCAGAGCACAGGGGTAGCTCTAGGGCCTCGTGAGTTTCAGGTGTCACCAAGCTGTCGGTTACAGACAAGCTCTCCCGGGGAAGTGGCTCAGTGGCTTTGCAGCCCAGGAGTCCTGCCAGGTGTCTCCACCCACCAGCCGCTCCGGGGCTGCGTGTCCTCTCCTGCTTGTCTTGTGTCCCTGCTGGGACACGGGGCACGAGAGGCAGGTATCAGACGCTTGAGAGATGGACGCTGCTCTATGCCAGTCCCCTCAGCAAAGTGAGACGATGCTTGTCCGTGGGCCCTGGGCCGGGCTCCAGTGGACTGCCTGGCTTTCCTCATCCGTGGGTCTGGGGTTTGTGGTGCTGCTTCTGGTTCTGCAAGAGCTCTGAGGTCTGAAGACTGACCTTGGCACAGGAGTCCATAGAGCTGCCAAGAACCTGTGACCCCTGTTAATCTGCATGGTCCAGAGCTGCAGTGAGGCGTGGACGTGCCACACCTGGGGCCCCGAGAGTGCTCAGAGCCCCTTGTGGTGCCGCAGAGCGGGTACTGGGCCCACACTTTTTCATGTTTGTGCCTAGCCCGGGCCAGCTGTGACCCAGAGGGCCTCCCCAGCACCATACCATCTCCGGAGCAGACGGTGCTGCCCCTGACCCGCTCTGTGTCACCTGCAGAAGGACATCCTGATGCACAGGTGGCGGTACCCGTCCCTGTCCCTCCACGGGATTGAAGGCGCCTTCTCCGGCTCGGGGGCCAAGACCGTGATTCCTAGGAAGGTGGTCGGCAAGTTCTCAATCAGACTCGTGCCCAACATGACTCCTGATGTGGTCAGCGAGCAGGCACGTGGGGTGCTGGACCGGGCGTGGGGCACGGCACAGACTCGGGACAGACTCTCCCTGGGGCCCCGGACAACTGGGAATCACAAACCCAAACCCACACCTTTCCACTTCTTGGCTCTGGCCTACTCAAGTGATTACTAGACTCAGCAGTTCAGAAACTGGTCATAGATAAAGGCCATGTAAGAAAGCACGCAGTAAGTGACCTTCGTTACTGCTGAGGCACGCAGAAGCCTCATCCTGGGGCTCCAGGTCACAGGCTGAATGTGTTAGAATGTGACTTGGGGTGAGAGTCCAGGGAGCCGCCTCTGGGCGTGCTGAGGAGTGAACGGGGAGAATCCAGAGGGGTGAGTCATGGCTGCAGGCCCACCGGGTTTCCCTGGGGCGTCCCCCCCAAACCAGGGAGAGGAGACTGAGGGCCAGCATTTTGTCATCAAGAGGTGTCCTTGGGTGGGCACCTGGCACCTTTTTTGGTCTGGATGTGATCGTTTTTATAAAGGAAATCAAAGACCATTCTTAAAAACTTGGTGTAAATATTACCATCATATGGGACCATCTATATAAAGAGTAAATTGCTTATTAACACATGACCTTTTACTTTCAAGTAACTGGGTTTTAATTCTTGTTAAAATCCCATTTTCTGTTATCACAGTTATGCAGATTAGTGTTGAGCAGCAGAAAAGGAAACCCAATGTAGACTCTAGACTTATCATAGACTTATGTACACTCATCATAGACTCACATAGACTCATTGTAGACTCTCATAGACTCATGTACACTCATTCTAGACTCATGTATATTCATTGTAGACTCATGTATACTCATTGTAGACTCATGCATACTCATTGTAGAATCCTCATAGACTCATCGTAGACTCACATGGACTCATTGAAGACTCACATAGACTCATGTACACTCATTGTAGACTCATGTAGACTTATTGTAGAACCAGCGTAGACTTTGCATAGACTCATGTAGACTCATCGTAGACTTGCGTAGACTTCTCGTGGGCTAGGTACACATTGTGGCCTCGCTGCAGACTGCGGTTCGAGTAGGTCACACACAGTGGACTGTCTACCCTGCTTTCTAATACCTGTATCTCTCCTGTTTGTGGTTCAGGTTACCAGGTACTTGACCAAGAAGTTTGCTGACCTGCACAGCCCCAACAAGTTCAAGGTGTACATGGGCCATGGTGGGAAGCCCTGGGTGTCTGACTTCAACCACCCGCACTACATGGCTGGGAGGAAAGCCCTGAAAACAGGTCAGACGTCCTCCGTGGGGACGTGCGCGTCCGCCGGGCTTTGCCGAGTCCTGCACTTGGAGCTGCGCAGGGACGCTCCGAGGAGTCGCTAGCTGGCTGGGCCACACCGGGCCTCACTCAGGCTCTGGCTCGGTGTGACCCGTGCTGGGGAGCCCCAGACCTGAGGCTCAACCCTGCTTTTATCTCATCCCCCCAGTGTTTGGTGTTGAGCCGGACTTAACCAGGGAAGGTGGCAGTATTCCTGTGACCCTGACCTTTCAGGAAGCCACAGGCAAGAATGTCATGCTGCTGCCCATGGGGTCTGCCGATGACGGCGCCCACTCCCAGAATGAGAAGCTCAACAGGTGAGGCCTCGGGTCCTCGGTCCTGAGTCTGGGCTCGCATCCTTGTGGGTCCCAGTGAGACATCCAGGGCGTCCATCCCCTATGTCCCCTCCTCCCCCGCACCCTCATCCTCCTGTTCTCTCTACCACCTTTCCTTGGAATGGTGACCCCTCTGGTGGGAGGCACAGAAGGAGGGCTTGGGAGGTGGCAACGGCAGTGTTGCCCAGTGGTCCAGGTCTGTCCCTCTGCTCTTCCCTGTCTGTAGAACAGGTCAGTGCCGCCTCACTAGCCGCCTCTGTGCTCCTGGCTCATATGGACGTGACTGGTGTTTTCCCAGCAGAGACAGAGTTGCTCTCTGAATTGGCTGCTGTGAGGAAAGGCCAGCAGGCAGGGCAGCAGAGGACAGAAATGGGCTGTCTTGGGGTCTCGAACTAGACAGAGGCAGAGACCCTGCGTGGAGGCCAGAGGCAAGGGTCCCAGGATGCGGGATGGAGGCTTTCGATCCAAACAGAGGGAGGGCCGTGACCAGGGCGAGGCCATCTGTAGTCAGGGCTAGGTGAGGTCCATGGAGTCAGTAGGGCCCGCATGGCTCCCTGTGGGACACTTGGACTGACCTGCACTGGAAAGCCAGGAACTCAAATTCTAAAGGCAAGCAGAACTTGGGCCAGCAAGCCTGACGTTGAGACACTCCCAGAAGGCCTCGTGTGCATGGCCCTCAGGACGGCAGCGGTGTGACGGCTTGCTCCTCCCCACCAGGCACAACTACATAGAAGGAACCAAGATGCTGGCTGCATACCTGTATGAAGTGTCTCAGCTGAAGAACTGAGTGGCCACGTCCCAGGGAGCACCACCCTGGAACCAGAACCGCCACCACCCCACTCTTTGCCGATGGTTCAGGAGAGCAGCATCTTCCTTCTCTGTCAGACCGTATGCACATTTCCACACGGACACGGGTGCACCGCCTGTCCCATGAAGGAAGTGACCCGTACTGGACAGTCACATGTTCCATCCTGGGGGTTCAGCGAGGGGCTCAGCGGGGACACCGAGAGTCACTGGTCTCTCAGAGGTGCTCACATGACGTGGTCTCCACATCTGACAGCATGAGTTCTGTAGGCTATTCTGGCCGATATCCAGTCGTGAAAACAGGCCTTGGTACTTCGGCACACGTCCGCCTCTGGTCAGGGTCGGCACACGTGGAGTGTCTTGTCTGATGGCTTGCTGCCCCTGGCTGTCCTGCAGGTCTGTCCTTTTCTGAACACTGTAACCAATACTGACACTGCCTGTATGCTCCTTACTAACCCTCCACACCTGAGCCAGACGGGGGAGTGCATGGTCTCCATCGGTGCTGACAAATAAAGTGCAGGTGAACCCTCTGGACGCATCCCTGCACACTGACTCACGAGCACGTGCGTGTGGGTAGCCTGTGGTGGTGGATAAAGGGAGGGGCCTCATCCCCCAAACCAGAAGGAGTGGGACCCACTCAGCCCTCCTTCACTGTTAGGGAAGTGTCTGTCCTTGTCCCCATGCCTATGCTGCCAAGTCAGCAGAACCCAAATCCAATTGGTTTAAAGAAAACGGAGAGTTTACCAGCCCGATGATAGAAAGCCCAGAGTAAGCAGGAAGCCGGGCTTTCTTCATTACGAAGTCTGCATTTTGTCCACTTTGCTGACCATCTGGACTCATGTCAGAACTTGGATGGGAGAGGGGGGTGCTATTGATTGGGCCCTCAAACCTACACTAATCGCACAGAATGATGACATGGGAAGTCATTCTTTTCCCCCCACAACCTCTGTCACTCCCTGGGTCCTCCCCTGCCCCTGGAGTCACCTCAACAGCATCCTGGTGTCTCCTGTCCTGTGGCCTCTTTACCTCCTTCATCACCCCCATGCTAGTTCTGAGGGAGGCAGGCCCTGGAAGACAGTCTGATGTGGGCCACTCTGCACTCAGGAGACCCGGTCCCTCCAGCTGCCTGCCCCTTCACACTCTCACTCTGCCTTCTGGTTGGTGGGGAAGTGCTTCACATGCTGCGGAGACCACAGTAGTCACCACGTACCCCAGAGGAGTGGCTCTGTGCGTGAGGAGGCCTTCAGGGCTGCCTGGCCTGTGTGTGTCCAGGAGTGCTTTCCTGTCCCTCCACAGGAGCGGTCACCTTCAGAAAAAGGCAGAACTTGGCCGGGCGGGTTCTTGACCGAGGAGAGAAGAGGCTGAGATGCACCTTTCTGACCTGAGGGGAAGTCAAGTTCATTCCGTTCTTGTGACTTTGGTATCTGGGTCAGAAAGGTTAAGCTAGAAATGTGAGGACTCTTAAACCTCAATGTACTAATTGGGGTACTGTGCCTGAGCTAACCAAGGCTTCACTCTGACGACGGTTTAGACAGACCGGGGCTGGTGTGGGCACCTCCTCCAACCCCAGTGCCATGTCGAGTCTGATCTGTGCCGTGCAACCTGGGGACAGAGGAGGACGGGAAGACGTGCTCTGTCGCTTTAAGGCACAAGCCAGAATTAGCAGATGTTTCCTCCTTGGGCATCTGACTCTTAGAAAGGACACACACCGGGCCCCTCCTAACTGCATCTGAAGTTCCTATGGCTCCCCAGAGGAAAAACAGGTACCAGGGAGCCAGTCTTTAACTCTATCAACCACACCATTGTGGCACCTTGGTCCAAGGAGAACCAAGAAGAAAACAAGCAGCATGCAGCATTAACTAGAGGAAGGGTTCATGGGCTGGACTCCGGTAATCATTTCTTAGGGACAGTTGTCATGTCAGCATCAGCCCTGAGGCTTTGGGGCACTGCCTTTGACCTTTCCCCTACCTGCCTATAAGATTTAGAAAGCAGACCCGCCTCAGGAAGAGAGATAGCATCATAGGTGACCATTGTTCACTACTAGTTCACTATGAGCCAGGTGTGACGGACAGGGAGGTGCCTAGCAAGCTCTTGACTAAAGTCCTCTCTGCATCCCCTTGTTCAAGATGGCCCAGCAAGCATGTACTTGCCAAACCGCTCCCATCACCCAGTGAATTACTCCCACACCCCTGGGAGTCCCAAACCTACCCCTCCTCGTCTTAGCCCCAGAGGGCATATATTTGTCCTCAGGTTGCAGTATTCTCAGGAGGTTATACTTATATGATAAACATGGTCACGTAGTCCAGCCCTAAGAACTGAGGGGTAGAAGGGAAATGAACTTTTCTGCCCCCACAGTGCTGGCAGCCGCACAGGAGGGCTCCCTGGGTGCAGACTGGTTTTGGGACAGCTGGAGGTGAGACTCTGGGTGTCTGACACAGGCTGGCATGAGGTGAATGCCCTTACCACACAAGCACACACACACACCCCCAGGTCTCCGTCCGTGGGGTCTTGTGGAGTGAGAGGTAAGGACCTATTTCTAATTTTGGATTAGCAGGAGAGAATTGGTGAGAGTTTCCTGGGCAGACGTGGTCCTGGTGAAGATTTGAGCACCAGATTTCTGTTGCTCATTCGTGCTCCTCCTGGAACGTCACTGGTTCTCTTCGTGCCTTTTGTCTTATTCGGTTCTGGTTCTGAGACCGTGGTCTGACTCTCGTGTTGGTCTCTGGCTCCCAGAAGGTGCACGTGTCGCTGTGCATTCAGCAGTCACATAGACGGGCTTCTGAGCAGTGTAGCCGGTTGACTGTCACCCGTCTACCTGTCTGTCCAGCCTTGCCAGCTCTTGGGGGATTTGCTGGTGGTGGTGGGGTGTCTGTCATCTCAGCCTTCATTGTTCTGCCGTAGCAGTGATGGGTGCTGCTGTCTTCGACTGTCCTGGAGTGGCCCTCTGATCCTGTGAGGGCTGCGTCCTTTCCCCTTTTTCACAGTCACAGTGTGACTGTGGGTCATCTTGGGCTCACGGCAGATCCTGGCCCCGCCGTCCCTTCCTTTCAGGTTCACATTCAGCCTCACACGTTGCCTGTATCCAATGGCATCTGTTACTCTGCACTGTAAGGGAATGGCTCCTTACCGACAGAGCATGGGAATGCTGTTTGCTGAATTCCCCTGCCCGGTCGTTCCCTGGGATGGCCCGTGAGAAGGGCTGATTTGGGCACGGCTGGAAGGGACCAGTCGTTTAGTGGGAACAGAAGTTCCCCAAGAAACGGACATTCTACCAGGAGGGAGCAGTGTGGACTCTACCCACGTTTGATGGAGCGGATCTTCTGGCCCCAACCGTGAATGTGGGAGAGACCAGGGACAAGCCCTGCCCAGGGAGAAGCCTCAGAGACTTGGGTCCATGGGCCTGGTGCTTAGAAAGGCCTCTCTAGGTGACTTGGAAGCTCACAGGCTACTGCTGGGGTTGAATTTTGTCTCTCAAAATTCGGATGTTGCAGTCCTAACTCCCAAGGGGATATGGTTCAGAAATAGGATCTTTGCAGATGTGATGATGAAGCCATTCTGCAGTAGCCTGGGCCCACTCCAGTGTGACTGATATCCTCTAGAGAGGGCGACGTTTGGACAGACACATGCAGACAGAGAAGGCCATGTGAAGGTGAAGGCAGGAGTCAGTGATGCATTTGCAAGACAAGGAAGGCTGACATCGCCAGTGACCCCAGCAGCCAGGAGAAGGGCTAGGGCTAGACTCTCCCTCACAGCTGCAGAGGACCCAGCCCTGATAACACTCTGACTTTGGACCCCTGGCCTCTAGAATGTTACGACGATAGCTTTCTGCCCCATGTGTGGCAGCCTGAGGAAACTCATACACACTGACCCAGCTCATAGGCGGCATTCAGTCAGGAGTCCCTAGCCACTGAGCAGTCTGTCATCTGCTCAAGGGGACAGGGTATGTTTGCATGCCCGGGCCAGCATGTGCTACTACTCACTCGTCAAGGTGATGCCCTGCACACACACACACAAGCATTGACGCTCCCGGTGGTCAGGCGCAGCCTTAGCCGGTCATCAGGTAACTTCCGGGCCACGACCTCACTGCTTGTCTGCGCATGAGAGCCATTGTTTCTCCTCTGCCCCCAGCCTGCAGGACTCTGAAGCATCTTTGTTGCTAGTGTGAATAGTCCACTGTCCCAGCCTAGTCTTCCTTCTGGGGAGGCGGAAGAGCACAGACAACCGATTGTCACCAATTATATAACGTGACCACCGAGGGCCTTGGTGAAAGGTCCTCTCCCACATTCCATCCAGGTACCCCAGGGACTGCTGGAGGCTTCAGAACTCCAACCCAATGGATCCCAAACTGGGGAGAATGGTGAGTGGGCCCCCCAGCGTTTGGAGAGGAGAGACCAGAGTGCTGGATGGTCCTTTGCCTGGAGAATACGTGCGCCACGCCACGTGGGAAGCCTGGTGAATGCGCAGAGGCTGCTCAGGGGATGAGGAGGTCAGCTGCTGAGACATGTGGTCAGGTGCTCCCCGTCTCAGCAGGGGGACAGGCCAGGTGGAGATAGTCTGGCACACTCCGCGTGGCCGTGTGCCCTTCTCTTAAGTGGCATCCTTCTCGGGCCGATTTTCTAGCACCTGGCACGCAGTGGCACTGGAGGGTGGTGGCAGCGAGGGCACGGACTCAAGACCCACTGCTTCTCTGGGTGGGGTGTGCTAGGACCATGGCAGCACCCTTTCCCAGCGCATGTTTTCTTCACACAAAAAGCAATATGCTTGTTAGAACCACAGAGGAGAACTGTTACTGCTGGGTGCAGAGGGCTGGGCAGAGCTGGAGGGACCGGTAGAGAGCGAGGCCCATCAGGAGCAGGGCGCTGCCTCCTCACTAAGCCCTGAATGCGGCTTTCCACCGACCCCACACATTAGCGTGAATAGTTTTGGGGTGTAGGCACAATTCCTAGATAATTTTTATGTCGAGAAGACTCATTAAAAGGTCAATACTGGGCCTGACCTGTGGTGGCGCAGTGGATAAAGCGTCGACCTGGGAACACTGAGGTCGCCAGTTCAAAACCCTGCGCTGGTCTGGTCAAGGCACATATGGGAGTTGATGCTTCCAGCTCCTCCCCACTTTCTCTCTTTCTCTCTCTCTCTCTCACTCTGTGTCTCCTCTCTAAAATGGATAAAATAAAAATAAAATAAATAAAAAAAAGGTCAATACTGGGGGCATGGTAATAGATTTATGGTGGGCCCTTGTCTGTGGGCCTCTCATAGTGTACCCATGCCAGAGTAAACTGCAGCCTTGAACCATTGCCTGGCCGCCTTACCTGTGGGCTGTGAGCACTGAAGGGGTTTGTACAGTGTAAACAAAAAAAAGGTCAATACTGGGCCTGACCAGGCGGTGTCGCAGTGGATAGAGCATCAAACTGGGATGCAGAAGACCCAGGTTCGAGACCCCGAGCTCGCCAGCTTGAGTGCGGGCCCATCTGGCTTGAGCAAAAGCTCACCAGCTTGGACCCAAGGTCGCTGGCTCCAGCAAGGGGTTGCTTGGTCTGCTGAAGGCCCGCGGTCAAGGCACATGTGAGAAAGCAATCAATGAACAACTGTGTTGTCGCAACGGCAACAAAAAACTAATGATTGATGCTTCTCACCTCTCTCCGTTCCTGTCTGTCTGTCCCTACCTATCCCTCTCTCTTACTCTCTCTCTGTCCCTGGAGAAAATAAAAAAAATTAAAAATAAAGGTAAATACTGGAAGACTTGAGAATTCTGAAGTTATGAGAGAGCTGATTAAGACCCCAGGAAGTCCAGGAATGGATCCTGGTAAGGCAGGTGATCCTTTCTCTCTAGGCAGGTTATTCAACACGTAAAGAAAATTATTTTACAATAATCCAATAAAACTTTGTTCTTTTCACGGAGACGCATTCTTAAATTCTAGTTTTGCATGAGCACACTGTTGATGTTAAAGCTCTTTAAAAAAACACCTTATAATAAATTCATTTCATTTCATTAATGCTTGACCACACAGCCTAAGATGTTTTCTTTTCCCTTTTGAACACACACACTCTCTCTCTTCCCAACTTTTTTATATCTATTTAGTTTTTATCTTTTATTCTCCAGTTTTTTTAATTTTCAAACAGTCTTTAAACTAACCCTCTAAACTAGGACAAGATCAATTTTTTTTTCTGTCAACAAAAACACCTTTTTAATCCTAGACCTTTCCTCACCACAAAGACGCCATACTATTCTCACATAATTTGTATAGAGAGTTCTTTTCTTTACCATTATCATTCCTAGTCGTTTTCCTTACATATAAAGATTAAAATTCTTAACCCTAGTAACTTTAATGTTAGTAAAAACTAGGGGGTAAGCAACTGTGAACTAATCACAAACCAACATTATGTACATTAGCAGATTTGTGAATACATCATTTCATAATTTCTAGAACCACATGCTTCCTCATAGTACAGTTTATTTTCAATATGGAGAAAGAACACACTTACTAACAGACCTAAACATCTTTAGTCTCTGTAATAAGAAGCCAACAGTAGATAAACTCACATTTAGAAATTAATGTCAGTGTTTTATCTTATTTTAGAAATGATCTGAGTATTGACTATCCATCATTTAGCTTCACTTAGTATACTTTTCAGGTTTCAGGTTCCCAAAGATTTTGAGACTAATCTTAAACAGACATAGTTTGTGAAACATCATCTCTGTGTGGGTGGCTGACTGGTCCTGGGAGCGGGCTCCTGGAGACGTGGTGGGTGGACAGAGATGCTGCGCCCTGGCCTCAGTCCCCTGCTCCCTCAGGGCACCCGGGCTGTCAATTGAGTCTGATTGGGGCAGATCGGGGAAGGGCTGAAGCAGGAGGAGTTGAACCTTAAGGACAGCCCCACACACGCCCCGTCCCAGTCCTGCAAACAGGACACAGGTAACTCCTGCACGCCAGGATGCCGGGACGTCTGTCCCAGAAGTGCCTTTCCCTGCCAGCCCCAGAGTGCCTCAATCGCTCTTTGAAGCAATTACAATCCTCCCCATTCAGAAGCGCTCTGGTGGTAACAGGTGCCCTTCAAATGCCCGTGGGGCGTGGGAGGGAGCACACCCGGCTCTTAGCAGCCAGCGGCACAGAGTGCTTGCTGGGCTTGGTCCTGGTGGACCCCTGGAGGACAGGTCTCAGAACACCCAGAGTGAATGGGGACTCTGAGAAAGGAGAAGGGGTGGGGGTGATGAGTAGAGCTGGAGCTTCTGAAAGACTGTGGAGGGGAGAGCCCTGCTTGGTCCAGGAGCAGCTCCTGTACCTAGGCTCCCCGCTCCCTCTGCCTTGTGGGAGGGGGTCTCTGCAGGTGTACTGCCTGGGGGCATCCCATGGAGTCCATGCTCCTGCCCACCTTGCACCTTGGTTTGAATCTTGAGCCCAGCATGCTGGGTCCACAGTTATTGGTCAATCCCCTGTCCTAGCCCTGAGCACATCTAGGAGACGGACGTTTATGCCTTTTGAGCTGTGGTGGTCAGAGCAAACAGGCTTTTCAAGGTGATTTCCCCCTAGAGCTAACCATGCTCCCCTCCATCTGGGCAGGCTGGCAGTGGGTCACGGTCCAACAGGCCTGTGTGCTGAGACAGTATGCTGAGGCTGGCCCTGAACCTGGTGGTGGGGACTGTGCCTTCCAGAAAGTGAAGTCACTGTGGGGCTTCTGATCAAAGTTCAGTAGGAATTCACTCTTAGAATCTTCCATCCACTTCCAACAATGCAATTACACACACTTGAAATTTTTAATTAAGAAGACACAAATTCAGAAACATAATAAATATTCCTACTGAACAGAAACATTCAGGAGTGAACGGGGGCAGAAGCTGCAGTTTTGCTGGACTCTGGGTGCAGCACAGGCCGTGGTGTTCAGAAGTGGGACTCTCAAGGGCCAGTAGCCAGGGCCAAAGCACTCTAGGCCCACAGGGCAGCCAGAGACAGCACCCTCACTCAGAACACGGGGACTGCTGGGTCTCTCTGCGGGTGACGGCCCAGTCCTGCATTACATGCTGGCCCTGGACTGGGTCCTGAAGGACCAGGAGGAGGCAGCCACGGCATTGCTAGGCAGAAATAATGACAGGAAGGTGAGGAATACAACAGGCATGCAAGCCGAGCCTGCCAGTTAAAATTCTGACTAAATCAGGCTAACAGTAGAAAAAGCTCGCAAGATTAATTGGGAAGCGAGTTTACCCCCACTGAAATGCAAGCCTTGCCCCATGTTTAAAGTTGATCTTGAAATATGTGTATAATCCTCAAGAAATAAATGAAGGGCTGGCCCTGGCTGGTTGGCTCAGTGGTAGAGTGTCAGCCCAGCGTGTGGAAGTCCTGGGTTAGATTCCCGGTCAGGGCACACAGGAGAAGCACCCACCTGCTTCTCCACCCTTCCCTCTCTCCTTTCCCTCTGTCTCTCTCTTCCCCTCCCACAGCCAAGGCTCCATTGGAGCAAAGTTGGCCCTGGCACTGAGAATGGCTCCATGGCCTCCGCCTCAGGCACTAGAATGGCTCTGGTTGCAATGGAGCAACAGCCCCACATAGGCAAAGCATTGCCCCCTGGTGGGCATGCCAGGTGGATCTAGGTTGGGCACATGCGGGAGTCTCTCTCTACCTCCCCTCCTCTCACTAAAATTAAAAAAAAGAAAAAAAGAGAGAAATAAACAAAAGGTTAAGACTGTAAGAAATAGGGCAGGTACATGTGAACAGAGAACAGGGGTATGTGAAATAACCCACTTGAAATCCTGAAAATAAAAGACAGTTATTGGGGCCTGACCAGGCGGTGGCACAGTGGATAGAGCGTCGGACTGAGATGCGGAAGACCCAGGTTCGAGACCCTGAGCTCGCCAGCTTGAGCCCGGGCCCATCTGGCTTGAGCAAAAACTCGCCAGGTTGGACCCAAGGTTGCTGGCTCCAGCAAGGGGTGGCTCAGTCTGCTGAAGGCCTGCGGTGAAGGCACATGTGAGAACGCAATCAATGAACAACTAAGGTGTTGTGACGGCAACGAAAGGCTAATGATTGATGCTTCTCACCTCTCTCCGTTCCTGTCTGTCTGTCTCTATCTATCCCTCTCTCTGACTCTCTCTCTGTCCCTGTAAAAAAAAAATAAATTAAAAAAAGACAGTTATTGGGAAAACTCAGTCGTTCATGGAAGTTCCAGACTGGCCACAGTCAGAGAACCAGCCCATCAGCTGGAAACCATGATGGCGGATCCACCCAGAAAGCAGAGAAAGAAGGACAGAAAAGCTAAGAGAATGGACGGATGGATGACAGGTAGAACGACTCCAGCTGCATAGGAGTTCTAGAGGGAGAGAACAGAGGCAATGGTGGAGGCGGCAGGTGTCAGAGGAGAGGAGGACTAAGACTGTCCCAGAATACACAGACACAGATGAGTCCTCAGTTTGGAAATGGACGTGCTGGACACTGAGCAACATGCATGTTGGGCAGTCCTGTCAGGCCCGTCACAGGGAAGCTGAGAATATCAAGGAATAAGGAAATAATCCATGATTGTTTAGGGAGGAGAAAGAGGGTGGACAGCCAGCAGCAATGCACTGAACTGAGGTGCTGCTGTCAGTGTCCTGGGGTGCGAGGGGGGGTCCCAGCAAGGCTGCAGCAGCTGGTTGGTGTGGGCTTTGCTGACGAAGGTCTCAGAGGCCAGCAGGCTGTGGGTGGTGGGGACAGTAAGGACTCAGGGCAGGCAGGACAGTGACCAAGACCCCATGGTGCATTTTCAGGAGACTGGAGCATCCTGAGGCGGCGAGAGGGAAGAAGCATCTGTCTAATCTCAATTTTGTTTCTCCCCGCTTGTTTGTGTTTGCAGCTGAAATAGTTTGTCAGCAAATTCTACATTTTCTGCATAATGTTGAAACAGAAGTCGTTATACTGGTGGAAATTAGCTACTCCTGCTGTCCTTCAGGGCTGTGCACTTACTCAATAAGCCCTGGTTGGGGTTTTATTCCATGACAGGCACGTCTCGGGGTGTGGGAATAAGGAGGCCGAGGCCTGGCCCACATGCAGCTTGGCCCAAGCGAGTCAGGTGGATAATATAAGTAAACAAGTGACAGAATATTAGGTAGTGACAAGGAAATAGAGAGCAGGGTGTACTGGGGGAACAATGTCCCCTACAATGCATGTCTACGTGGCACCTCTGAATGCGACCTGATTTGAAAGTAGGGTATTTAAGCTCTCGAGGTTTTCTGGGGAATTCGGTTTTCTGAAAGTGCTTTCTTGACCCCAAATGTGCCCAGTCTGCCCTCCAAAAGCTGAAAGCCTCTGTGACCGGCTGGTTCTTCAACACCTGGTGCCAGATTCATCTTGGCAGGAATGCTTGGCCCCATCTAGCCCTGCAGGGGAATTCACAGAATCCAGGAAAACCTGTGTGTGGGGGTGGGGGGGAGTGGCTTTATCTTTAATCCCGTTGTGGTGAGATAGACCTGTAAGGCATTTTTCCTGTGTTATAACCAACCCATAGGCCAGCTACAGATGGAGCCAGCTTCACAGATGGGCCTCCAGGCGACTTGGTGAGGGGGACTCTTGGCATCTGGGTTGACCAGGCAAGAAAGCCCTCTTCAGTGTAAAGTGTGTGGCTCACGGAACACTGGGTGTACAGGGGGAAACACACTTGGCCCAGGCTGAGTGGGGGAGGCACGAGGGCTCTCCTTTCTATTCCTTATTCTTTTCAGCTGCAAGCGGTGCAGGTGGGGGCTGTTAGCAACAGTGACCCCACTGCCAGCCTCGGCTATCGGTCTGGTCTGTCTGTCCAGGATACCAGCTGTTGTCACGGCAGGAGATAGGGTCCTAAGTGTCATTGACTAAGGCAGCCCATGGCCATTTCGAAGTCACACAGACTAACTTTTCAGTTGCTGGCAAGAGCAGGAGCCAAGGAGACACCCTGAGGCTCCCGTGGGGTGGGGGTGGGTGGGTGAGGAAGGCCCTTGGATGGAAGCTGAACTGATTGGGAGAACAGGCCGGGGTGTGGCCACCACAGAGGATGTGGACAGGATTTCAGAAAGCCTTAAGAGTTAAAGTAATTAAAAAGAAGGCTCCGTGCAGGGGCACTTAGGATTTTTGTTTCAAATCTCAGAACCAAGAGCTGGCATTAACAGGGTCTTATGGGACATATGGGGTTTCCTCTGCGATGGTCCCTTGCAGGGGGGTGGGGGAACTTCTCCAGCCGGGCTGGGTTCCCTGCCCTCTGGCTTTGCTCCCTGCTTCCAACCACCCCACCCCACCTTCTTGTCCTCCAGCAAAGGGGAAGCCAGGAAGAGCCCTTTCGAGTGCCCAGGTTTTGATACTGTGGTTAGTTCTATGTCAAGTGTGACTATAACTCAGGAAAACAAACAGGGAGAGAATGGGGTGTGGGAGACTGAAGAGGCGGCTACCCAGGTGGGGGTGGAGTGGGGACCCCCAGGATCTGCGGCCGGGTCAGTGCCACAGCCCGTCTCTGCGGCGCACGGAGGCACGTCCTCTGTCCACTCTGTGGGCACTGTAGAAAACCGTCGCCCTACAGACCCTGCGGCAGAACCCGCCACCAGCGACCGTCCTTTAGGAAGCCTGGTCCCAAGTCCGAACCATTCTTAAGATCCCTCTTTTCCTTCTTTCCTTGTGGCTTCCTTTTCTTCAAATCCCCCGTTTTATTTTTCACTGGAGAGGAGCACAAATAATTTTTAAATGGACATCAAATGCATGAGAAAAAAAATAAGTTCAAATACTAATTTAAATGGACCAGCTGCAAAAAAAAAAAAAAAAAAAAAAAGCCGTCTCCATTCCCAAGAGTCTTTCTGGGCGCTGGGAGCTTCCAGACCTGCTGCTGTCTGCCCGTCCAGGAGTCCTTCTGTCCTGATGCATTCTCAGCCCTTGGGGCTTGGCTGCGCCCCAGGCCTTGGCTCCGCCCCCGGGGCGCGCTGAACCAGCCTCTCGCCTGCCAGCGCGCCCGGAGGATGCTGAGGAGCGGCTCGCTGCCGCCATCTACTGGCCCACGTATTCCTAACCGGCTCGGGAATGAGCAGGCTCCCTGCTACCTAGAATTTACCTGCCTCTCAGCTTCCTGTGTAGACGTTTCTCGTTCTCAATAATCTGCTTATCTTGTGAAACGAGTGTTTATAATTATGACTATCATTTTTGTCATTGTATTGCCACGTAATTCACGTACCTTACGCTTTACCCATTTAAAGTGCGCCATTCGACGGGTTTTTGTATATTCAGAACTGCACAATCATTTCCGACGTCAACTTTGGAACCTTCCATCGCCCCAGAAAGAAGCCCCCTCCTCATGACCATCGGTCACTTCCCATTTCCCCCACCCCCAGATTCTGCCAGCCCGAGGCAACTGCCGATCTACGATCTACTTTCCTCTCCCAGGAGTTAATTATTCTGGACACTTCATATAATGGCACGGATACCGTGTGCAGTCTTTTCTGTCTGGTCTCTTTCACTTGGCATAATGTTTCCGGGGTTCATTCATGTTGTGACATGTAGCAGGTCTTCATTTCTTTTTTATGGCTGAGTAATATTCCACTGCGTGTATACACCCAACTTTACTTACCCCTCCGTCCACTGATGTACACTGGATTGTGGCCGTTGTGAATAACGCTGCTGCACACGCCCATGTATGAGTTTTGAGCAGACACATGTTTTCATCTCTCTTGAGGACATACCTATGTGTGGAAGCTAGGGCATACGTTTAATCGTTTGAGGACTGCTGCACTGGTATCCAAAGCACTTGTACTATTTTGCACTCCTATCGGCTGTGTGTAAGGGTTCTGATTTCTCCACAACCTCGCCAACGCTTGTTGTTATCTGACTATTTGATTATAACCACACAAGTCATGCCTCGCTGTTGTTTGATTTGCATTTCCCTGATGGTTAATGTTGTTGAGCATCTTTTCATACGCTGAATTGATCATTTGTATGTTTTCTTTGGAGAGATGTTGTTTCAGATTGGGTTAATTTATCTTACATTATTGACTTGTAGTCGTTTTTTATGGTCTAGACACGTGTCCTGCCCTCAGCTCTGTTGGTGCCCAGAGCTGGACGCCAAAGAAGAAAGCAGCCTAAACTTAAAATGTTTCTAAAAAAAATGAAGTCTATTTTTAAAATGTACAAATGTCCACAAGGAAGAGCTGGTTGGGATGAAGATAACAAGTTAGATCTGAGCATGGAAGTCCAACCTTCTGGTTTTCAGCTCTGCGCCCAGCCTGGAGCTGCCACAAGGCGGAGGGGGTGACCAGGAAGAGGATACATACAGTAGGAGGGCAGAGGGTAGAGACTGGGGTCATGGCAAGTCCCACATTTTTAGGCCTGGACCCTATATTTATAGGAAGGGACCCGTCAGGGATGGACGCAGAGAGGCCAGAGAGGAAGGAAGGGAGATGAGCAAGTCATGGACCAGGGGCCCCCAGGTGGGGAGTGTGGCCAACAGCATCTAAATTACCTTCAGTCCTTTCCATGTTACTTATTACAGCGTGGTTTGTGCATTTCTTTTCAGAGTACTTTAGCTTCAGGAGTACACTAACACTGCACTGGATTTAGACAGTCCTTCCAAAATATGTTTTTCTAATAAAGTAGTTGGTCACACATAAATTTTTTTTTAAATTCTGTTACATTTCTCTCCCTGACAAATATTGCTCTTAACACCATTGTGTATTGTATTACAATGCTTCGGTTCTGTCTTACCACAATTATTTTTGTTGTTGTTGTTTGTATTTTTCTGAAGTGAGAAGCAGGGAGGCAGAGAGACTCCCGCATGCGCCTGACCAGGATCCACCAGGCATGCACACCAGGGGGCGATGCTCTGCCCATCTGGGGCGTTGCTCCATTGCAACCAGAGCCATTCTAGTGCCTGAAGTGGAGGCCATGGAGCCATCCTCAGCGCCCGGGCGAACTCTGCTCCAATGGAGCCTTGGCTGCAGGAGGGGAAGAGAGAGACAGAGAGAAACGAGAGGGGGAAGGGTGGAGAAACAGATGGATGCCTTTCCTGTGTGCCCTGGCCAGGAATCAAACCCGGGACTTCCACACACTGGGCCAATGCTCTACCGCTGAACCAGCTGGCCAGAGCAATACAATTCTTTACCATTGAAAATGAAATGCTTGGGGAAAGTGCACAACATGACTCTCCTGCTCTGCTACCTTTTGTCACTCTGGCCCGAGTGCCTGGAGGCAGCCAGGTTGGAGAGCAGCCTGTCCTGAAGCATCTGAGAGGTCGAAGTCCAAACCCTGCACTTACTGTGATTCCTCACTGTCACCCGCTCCCAGAAATCCTCTTCGCTTGCTCTCCTGCTGCTGCTGTCGGGAGGCATGGCCTCTCTGCCCGCACCGCCAGCCGCGCTGCTCGAGAGGGCCTTCTGGTACATGGACCTCCATCAGGATGAGTTTGTGCAGGTGGGAGAAGCTTTGCTTGGCAGACTCGCATGAGGGCCTGTTGGGTGCCTGGGTGAATGGCTTTAGGTGGGGAGACGTGGGGCTTTGTGCCTGACAACTTACTTCCATGTAAAATGCCTCTCACTCCTCATTGACTTAGACATAGTCCCTGTTTGTTAGATTTAGCTAAAGGCTCCCTTCTGCAACGGGCGCTCTGTTTCTTTCTGGCAAGTTTTACCCCGGGATGTCCGCTGAGCTGTGGCCAGTAGACTTCACTGAGCTCATGTTTACTCTGAACTATCCTCAGATCGCCCGTGTCCCCTCTGGGAGGGTGCTCACTGAGTCCCTCTCCATACCAAACCTGGCTGGAGTCCATCTTCCCGGGACACCATCCCAGAGCCATACTTGCTGGCTGCCACAGCAGCTTTGGGTCCAGAGTTCTGCCAAGTTCAGTGTCCCAGCTGCTTGTTTGCAGTGCATGTGCAATATCTTCTGCTTTGTGCCCATCTCACACATGGCATCTATGGAGTGGGAGATAGAGAGGGGCGTCTGGGGAGGGAGGCAGGACAGGTAGAGGCAGGAAAATGCGGGACCCATAGTCTCCCCTGAAAGCTTCCTCCTTCCCCATCTCGCTGTCCTCCTCTCAGGCCAGGCTACCACTATAGCCCCACCTCCCTGAGGTTCCACAGACTTTGAACCCCAAGACCCCATGTCATGTCTAGCACATGTGTTCAATATACGGTCATCTGATCAACCAGTCAAGGCTGAGACGATTACTGGGAATTTAGCTGGGAAAGCTCTGTGTTTTGTGCTAAAGCACAGAGCTGAGTGTCCAGGCCACTGTTCTTAGGCTTGACCTTCACGGACTCTCTCCTCACCCAGGAGTATTATTAACCTGACCTAACGCCTTTTGCATTTTCAGAGACTGAGTGGGGTCTCTGATGTAGGCTGGAATTAGCGGGGAAGCACGTGTGTGTGGATCTGGGCCTTTGTGCTAACACTGCCCTTTTTGCAACTTTCTGAAATATCCCCAACCCGCTTAGGGGTCAGCTGGGAGCACCTGCTCTGTACCTTCTAGTCCAGAGGTCCCCAAACTATGGCCCACGGGCCAAATTGCGGCCACCTGAGGCCATTTATCTGGCCCTCACCGCACTTCCGGAAGGGGCACCTCTTTCATTGGTGGTCAGTGTATGGAGTGCTGTATGTGACAGCCCTCCAACGGTCTGAGGGACAGTGAACTGGCCCCCTGTGTAAAAATTTGGGGACTCCTGTTCTAGTCTTTCAGTGAAAACACAATCTTCCGTAAGGTTAAATAGACTTTATAGCAAAGACAAAAATGCTACAAGCAGGATAGAGATCAAACTAGAATACATTGGGGAGTCCAAGGTCATTCACCACTTGTGGTGCCTGGTCACACCTCTATCCCACTGGAAGGTACCCAAGCACCGACATGGGCATGTGACAGGTGGCTATTAATAACTCCACATGGGCCGGCATTGATCGAGTGCCCCTCAGCGCCAGGCACCAAGTCGAGTCTCACACGGTGGTCTCTCTTTAGTTCTCACTGAAAGGAAAACTTGTCTTCTTTTACTAATTCATTCACTTCTGTGCCAAGGAGAGCGGGTTTCCCTCACAATAAGCAGTTCAAGGATGTTTATGGAGGTTACATCACAGGGGCATGGTCTCTTAGGAACTCGACATCCAGCCCTCTTTCCCCTCTGGAGGTCGGGGGCTTCTACTCACAGCTCGGCCTCCCCGGTGAGCGTGCCAGCCGGAGGCCCACCCAGAGTGGCCCCGTGAGAACCCCCTGTGCGGCTGTCCCCTGGGAAATTCCAAGGCAGTTAGGAACTCTGTGTAGGAACCAGATATTAGAACAAAGGTGATCCTGGCGCCTTCTTCGCTCAGGAAGTTGTAAAAGTTTTAGGAGTCCTGGTCAAGTGCTGGGACCCAGACCAAAGTAAATATTTCTTATTGTGTGTTGCAGCCTCCCACTCATAGAACCTGCTGTGGGCCGTGGGAGAGCATCACTCTCCTTGTACAGATGAGAAAGCGGAGGCTAAGAAAGCCTGAGGATATTCTCAAGGTCAACCAACTGTAATGGATAGAGCTAGGGTTAGGAACTAAGGCTGTCTGCCTGCCCAGTCCTGAGGTTAAACCTTGGGTCAGACCACCTACTAGATCCCCGGGGAGCGGCAAGGGGCTGACCACACAATCTAAGTGCAAAGGGTGGTCAGGAGGGGCCCTGCAGTCCACTGAGGCCTCCATGGGGTTGAGTCAGCGTGATCTCTGAGGTCCAGGGGCCTCCGGGGAACTTGTGGGAAACCAAGAGTCCTCGAGTGGGGTGGCCAGCCAGCCCTGTTCCCTGCCAATAACCAGAAATATAGGGTTGGTACCTGCCCTTCTTGGTAGACCCACAGGGGCACAAACCCAGGTTTCCCGGAAGACAACCTCTCACCCAACCCCCCCCAGTCTTGTTCTCCCTCCACCCAGCTGACCCTGGCCTCTGTGTCCTCCATGACACCTCAGCATGTCCCCGTGGCCTCTGAATATCCTGGTTTGCCAGCTCAGCCCTCTGGGCAAATGAAGGGCGTTGAGGGTGCTGTGCCTCCTTTCCTGGTGTCATGCTAATCACCCGTCATCTGTGCCCACAGACGCTTAAGGAGTGGGTGGCTGTTGAGAGTGACTCCGTTCAACCCATGCCCCGCCTCAGACAAGAGCTCTTCAAAATGATGGCCCTGGCTGCAAACGAGCTCCGGCACCTGGGGGCCAGCGTGGACCTCGTGGACTCGGGTTCTCAGCAGGTGCTGGGGTGTCCCCTCCCTCCCCTCCGGGAGCTGCCACCTCCCTGTGCTTCAGCCACGACTCCCCCGGTGGTGGCGGGGCAGGGGCTTCCCTGATCCTCAACAGAAACACCTGATAAAAATCTCAATTCCCAGGAAGGAGGAAGAATCCCTCCTCATCTCTGTCGTGATGATTTCTCTTCATGTCAGGACCTGAGGTGGTGGGTGGTGTGTGGTGTGGGGGAGGTGAGTGAAGGTCAGCTGACTCTGGAAAGGGCCTCTGTGCTGTTCACGCCCTGCCCTCGACCTTCAGATGTCTTCCACACCGTCCCTCCCTGAAGCTCTGGTGCAGATTTCTCCAGGGATCCAGCCTCTCAGACTGGCTGTCTGTTCCTGCCCCTTGGTCACCATGGTGACCTCAGATCTGAGTGCCCAGTGCCACCTGGTTTAGCACTGAGGAGGCTCTGAACAGTTTGTTTCCTGACCGTGTCCACCCAGGTTCAGCGGGTGGAGTCTGATTTTCTACTGAAGAGCACATTCAGTTCGGTTGACTGTCCTGAGTTAGTGTACATCTCAGAAAGTGCTCTTTAGAGTGATGTTTCAGGTTTGCTTTAAAAGTGTTTTGTGGTGCCCGTCTCAGAGCTGGATCGAGAATGACTAGAAAATGACACGGGCTCTACAAGGACCCTGCAGCCCACTGAGGCCTCCATGGGGTTGAGTCAGCGTGATCTCTGAGGTCCAGGGGCCTCCGGGGAACTTGTGGGAAACCAAGAGTCCTGGAGTGGGGTGGTCAGCCAGCCGTGTTCCCTGCCAGGGGTAGAAACAGGAGTCCTCATGTCATGTCTTTGAATTTTCTGGAAGAACTAAACAGCATTTGTTAAAAAAACGTGACCCATTTTCCTTCTGCAGCTGCCTGACGGTCAGACTCTCCCGATACCTCCCGTTGTGCTGGCCGAACTGGGGAATGTGCCACAGAAACCCACTGTGTGCTTCTATGGCCACGTGGACGTGCAGCCCGCGGCACGGGCCGATGGGTGGCTCACGGACCCTTACACGCTGACGGAAGTGGACGGTCAGTTAGACATGGACACATGGGGCTGGTGCTTCTGTGGTTGGGGGCTTGCTCACAGGGCTTGAGGACTCACGGTGTGCCTCCTGTCCCCGGCTCCAGGTCTCTACCTGGCATTGTTCAGAACGAACCAAATGCCAGTCTGGTGGTGGACAAGGTGGTTCAGTGGGGCCATCTTCTTTCATCGTGAAAGAAACTACAAACCTTCGTGCCCCTGGGCAAATTAACTCCCCAGGCTGGAGTCCTTGGGTCGTGAGGAAAATAGTTGTCTATGCCACACATTTTCTTTCTAAAAATACCAAATGTAATTTCTCTTGTAAAGAAAAGAAGAAGAAAGGTTCATGGAGATCTGGATACCCGTTTTTCATTCTTTTGCTAACTGTAGAATCTCAGAAGGAGAGGCTGTTACATGGTGTTCTGTACCAGATCCTCAGGTCCTTTGCAGTGAACTTGGGTGAAATAGCTGATTACTATTGAGCTATTTCAAATGAGCTTACATTTTCTGACCAGCTGAGGGCCCTACCCTTTGCACACAAGAGGTTGTACTTGGCAATGTCAGATATAGATCTGTGCCTGGAAACAGAAAGCACTGTTACAGTAATGACCCATCAAACCACCTTTGTTTTTAACTCACTCACCTGGGCAGAGCTCCCCGGGCTTTTCTGAAAATTCTCCCCCCCTCTCGTTTTTCAAGGGAAACTTTACGGTCGAGGAGCAACAGACAACAAAGGTCCTGTGTTGGCGTGGATTAATGCCGTGAGGACATTCCAAGCCCTGGAGGAGGTAGGTAACTAGTGGTGTTTGAAAGGGAGGATGGTGATGATGACTGTGACGATGACAGTGACCATGATAGTGACGGTGATGACGATGAGGATGATGGCTGCGTCAGCAGTGTGAGTCGCTCACTGTAAAGCCAGTAGTCGAGGTCAGTATCACAGCCACCTGACCCGTGCAAGTTCGCATTAGATTCGAACAGTCGGTAATGAAACAATGGAGCCAAGAACTGGTGAGCCATCAGCTTTAATTCTAGCTTGCACCCGGCGGGCAAGCAAAAACACACACTGGGCTCCAAACCACACATTCAGTGCTCACAAAGCTACTGACTTATCCGAGTTTCCTAGAATCAAAGGTTTCTAGCTCACCAGACTTATTCACCTCTGTTTCCCATCTCCTCCTGCACAATCTCTCTTCACAAACTCTGCACAAACTGGCTTCTCCCTCAGCACTCTGCCATCTTAGCTGCTTCTACTGGCCTCCATGTGGCCTTACTCTGCTCTACTTTCTTCTAATACCAACCTCAGGAACTCAGGAACCAAGAGAGAGAGATCAAGCTACTGGTCTCTCCCACTTTATACCGTAGAATCAAAACCTTTAATCCAATTATACAAACAAGGAAGTCTCTGTATAATGGGATTCTTCAGGAGAGTGCACCACCCTACATCATCCAATCAGTCAAGGATGTGGAGAAGAACTTACTCTTAAAACCAGGCCTTAGGCCATAACGACCTGGCCTGCTTACATTACAGCCTTTCCCCCTCACCCATCCCAAGCATAAGGGCAAATAATATCACCTGGGTGACGGGCTTCCATGTGGGCAGCGCCATCTTTAACAAAGTGAACATAATATATTTTATCTGCCCAACACTCACCGTGCTGCAAGCTTTCCACCTAAGTAAGTCCTTGACTCTTCCCAACAGTCTTGTGAATCGTGTGTTCTTACAATCACACCCATTTTACAGATGAGGAGAGTGAGGCTTGGGAAGGTGATCATGCTCAAAGTCACCCAGCTGGTCTGGGGCAGACATGGTGCCTTCAGCCTCTGCTGCTGACCACGTTGAAAACCAAAATGTAGAAACCACAGTGAGCCCGGAGCCAAGCTACTCTGTTGAGACTTGCCTTTTTTGTTTATTTGTTTAACCTTTAACTTTTTTTAGCTTATCTTTTTAATCTTCCCTTCCGTCTTATCAGAGTTTGATTTTCTTAATAGAGATGGACATACACTTAAAAAAGATACATTAGCTACTTTACTAATTACCAAGACAGAGACCCCTGGCGTGTGACATGCTGTCTGAATCTCTAGGTGCCTTTCCGTTCTTATGAAATGTAGTTTTCGGTAGGTGTGCTGTACAGGTCGTGGAGAGGCAGCGGTGCTGTGAGAAGGGGCTCCCTCTGAGGCCACCGGAGGATGACAGTGTTGGTGGGCTTAGGCTTGGGTCTTCAGCTGTCCCATGTGATGTTCTCACAAGGATTGTTTCACCTCATACCACCCTTCCCTTCTTTTGATGCATGTGCTCAGACTCCAGAGGGAGGAGTCAGTCTAGCTGGCCCTGGGCAGGGGACTAATTCTCTCTGTGCCTCAGATCCTGTTCTGTAGAAATGAGGGTGTTGGCCCTGGCCGGTTGGCTCAGTGGTAGAGTGTCAGCCCAGTGTGTGGATGTCCCAGTTTGGTTCCTTGTCAGGGCACACAGGATAAGCAGCCATCTGCTGCTTCTCCACCCCTCTCTTTCCCTTCCCCTCCCGCAGTGATGGCTTGATATGAGCAAATTGGCCCTAGGCACTGAGGATGGCTCCATGGCCTCCACCTCAGGTACCAAAAATAGGTTGGTTGCTGAACAATGGAGCAAGGGCCCCAGAAAGGCAGAGCATCGCCCCCTAGTAGGCTTGCTGGGTGAATACCACTCAGGGTGCATGCAGGAGTCTTTCTGTGTCCTCCACTCACTGAATAAAAAAAGAAAAAGAAAAAGAAATGAGGGTGTTGGTTTGGGTGACAGCCGCCTTCCATCTCACGCAGAACTAGAGCATCTCGTTAGTGAGCTCTAGACAGGAAGAGCCTGCTGCTTGGCCCCCTCCAGGGGTTATGTGGGGCTAACCTGCCCACTTCTCCCTCGCATGGCTTCCTTGAATCAAACACCCTTGAACACTAGGACTTGAGGAACGAGGTTTGAGGCCACGGTTCCCCTGTGCTGGTCTCTGTCCAGCCTCTCAGGAGCAGTCCCGGCCCAGGCTCGAGGCTGAGAGCTTGGCTGGTGTTCCTGCTCCCAAATCCTGCCCTCAGGGCTGGGCCCGGCTTCAAGGTATCTTGCAGAGATTTCATCTGGTGCCGGGAGCTCCCCTTTCACGAGTTTATTTCCTCCCACAACACAAGCAGAGGAGGGGGTTTAACTGCTCTCAACTCAGCGGCTTCATCTCACTGAGAAAGATAGGCAGCTAGGTCGAGACGGTGTCCCGGCGGGTCCTCTGATGACCGGCTGTACCTTGGTCTTCCGATTCCTGGCGCTCACACTGAGTGAGCCCTGAGTGTTGGCAGGTCTTGGCCTCACTCCCTCTTTTTCTCCCTTTCTCTCTGTCTTGAACTCTCTCCCTAGGCTTTCTTTCTCTCTATCTCCTCTCTCCTTTCTATTCTCCCCCTCCCTCTTTTTTTTCCTTTATTTCTTAATAGAAGGAGAGCAATATTTATAAGAAAATTTCTATAGCTCTGGCTGGATAGCTTGGTTACTTAAAGCATCGTTCCAAAGTGCAGAGGTTGCTGGTTCAATCCCCGGTCAGGGCACATGCAGGAACAGATTGACGTTCCTCTCTCTCTCTCTCTCCCTCCCTCCCTACCCCTTCCTCTCTCGCTAAAATAAATAATTTTTAAATTGTTTTTAAAGAAGGGAAGTACTAAATATAAAGACCAAAATCTGCTTTGCTTTTAAATTTCAACAATGCAGCTTACATGATTACAAACAAAACATAAGAAATACTTTCACGGCCCTTGCACAAGTCAGTTACTTTTCTGTAAGCATCTCTTTCCTCAGTTGTGAGCTGGGAACGATCATTCTACCTCAGGCACCTAGTAGATTGAATGCAGTAACACAGTCAGAGTGCTCCGGAGCCTCAGACCCCGAGTGGATTAAATAAAGTAACACAGTTGAGATGCTCTGGGGCCTTTGATGCAGGTGCCATGAGCGCTGGTTCCTTCTGCCCTGCGCCCCGCCGCCTTCCTGCCCTCCCAGCCTCTCTTCCTGTCTCGGGCACAGATTACTAAATGTACGTCACCCAACCCGACTGTCGCACCAAGAGCCAGAGCAGGTATCAATGCCCACATGGCACAGAGACAGGTGAGCTGCCCAGTGGTAAGATGGCTTGTCCAGGTCTCTTTGGTGCCAAGGAACAGGAAAGAGACCAAAACCCAGGCCTGCCTGCTGGTGGGTCATCCTCCTCCAACGCTTCGTAGCCATTGGTGTGTATTTTATTAATTCCCTTTTATTAAGTCAGAAAACTCTTGGGTTTTCCAACTACTTCTTGGTCATTGTTTGCTGCTTAAGTGTTAATGAAGAGCTTGCGAGTATTAAGACTTCTGAACTGCAGTGCGGCTCCCTAAGACATGTAGCAATGCACGCAAGCGATACATTTGAACACATCCTTATCCCCACATGCCCTCTGCGGACGGAATGACCGAAGGTCGCGCTTTCTAATACATAATCTCCTGCTCATCCTGCCTTTGTTAATCTTTGGCGAGTGGATCCCACTCATTAGAACTAATTAGTATGTTTGTGCCGTCACTTGTCTGCACATAATCACGTTTAAAGTCTCCTAAGTGTGCCTTCTGCTTGGGGAAGACACTTTGACCTCTCCTCATCGTCATGTGGCTCTCAGAGATATGAGCTTGTAAAGTATAGAGTTACAATAAGATCAAAACCAAATGAGGGGAAAAGGCACATTGTAAAAATTTTAAAGGCGCTATGCCAAGCCCTCCCATTAACTGGAGAACTCAAGTTTCATCCTGCCTCATGATCAAAGCCTCTGAATAAGTTAAAAGGCAGCTTGAACTCCTCCTTGAAAAATAACAGATACTTAAAATAAAAATTACCCTGAGGCTTAAACACTAGACAGTCTTACCAAGGAAAGAATCCTCATTTATCACACTCAGAATTATGAGAACAGAAAAGAGATCTATAATTGAGTCACCTTTCTTAAGGGTTTTCTTTTGGGGAGAAGGAAGATAGTGCGTCTGTCTGGGTCAGCCCCGCAGAATGCTGTGGTGTGCGTCTTCCCTTTTTTAGGAATTCCTTCATCAAACCCGTTATCAGCATTAAATTGGTGGGTCACACTGGAACGTATACAATTCAAGGCGTTGCCTTGAATTCCCCTTCACAGCCTTAGTGAAAGCTCCTCTCTGAACAGAGACGTTGGGAATGTGAGTAATCCCCACCCCACACGAATGTGATAATTTACTGGAATTTTATGAAATAGACACAAATCCTGAACCTTTCAAGGTGAGCGGGAGAGCTGCACCCCGTTTTGACGGGCTGGTGTGTTCCCTCATGAACTTGTTAATTCAGGATCTCCCCGTGAATGTCAAGTTCGTCATCGAAGGCATGGAAGAAGCTGGTTCTGTGGCCCTGGAGGAACTCATCAGGAGAGAGAAGGGCCGGTTCTTTTCTGGGGTGGACTACATCGTCATTTCAGACAACCTGTGGCTCAGTCAGAGGAGACCGGCGCTCGTTTACGGGACGCGAGGCAACAGCTATTTCACCGTGGAGGTATCAGTGGACCCCAACCCTACTTGGTGGTGGCGTGCGTGCAGGGGGCCAACCTGGGGCCCTGGAGGGGCAGAGAGAAAGCCCTTATGAGAGCAGAGTTCTCCCTGGGTGCACGGCCTGGGCGACTGTGAAGGTCTTAAGACTCGTGAAGCCCCCCACACACTGTGAGTGGATGTGCTTTGTGCATTTTTCTGCAGGCAGAGTTCAGAGTGCTTGTGACTTGCAAGCTAAGAGGTTTAGAAACTACAGTTCTGGAATCTGGGGGCAGGAGCTGCAGCCCCGGGGATAGGGAGCCACCTATGAGTGCTGGGGTTCTGTGTCCGGATGGGACCTGAGCCAGGGTGCCTGCTGCGTGCCTAGGATGGGCGACGAGGGGGCCAGCTTTGCCCAGCCTGCAGCCCAGTTCTGGTTCAGTGATGTCCATACAGCCCATGAGACTCCTCTCTGAAGTGAGCACAGTGACCCCTGCCCCCACCGCCCAGGATTGTGATCACTGACTGTCATGTCTAGTCTGCTTCCACCCCCACCCCCACCCCCCATTTCTACTAATGCAGACAGCCTGGGACTGGCCCGATGCAGGTTCAGAAGCGGGAAGTCCTTCCTGGGAAGTCATGGGCTCTTCAGCCACTTTGGTCTGTTTTCTCACATAGCAGTGTGCACACTAACTATCCATGCCCTGCAGGAAACCTGTGGGAGAGGGCAGAGGAAACTTTCCTGCGTCCCCGGGCACTTGGGGAGCAGTGTGCCTTCTGTTGGGCAGACAGACTGTCTGCTGCTGAGTCTAGGGTGGTGTGTGGTGTGTGGGGGTATGCGGCCCTGCTCTCCAGGGGTGTCTGGCCCTGGGACACAGACACTACAAGACAGGATGAGGGCGTGAGAGGGGGGAGGGAGCCACCACAGTCTTTATAAAAACATCGCTCAGGAAACTCGGTCATGTGAAAGAAGAAGAGATGGAACAGCGGTATCAGGAGCCTGGGATTAGTGAGCCCAGCAGAGGAGGCAGGGAAGCCCCAAGGGAGGTTGGTTGAGAACGAGGGCTCAGAGGACAGACGGGGGAGACTCTCAGCCTCCCTGCAGGGGTGAAGACCAGCTGCCCATGCAGGTAGTCTCTGAGAGGTGACAGTGCGCTCCCTGGGGTTGGGTTCCATTTTCTTCTGTTGAGTAGACATGGATGCTCCAAGTCATGTGACTGGACAGTAGGAAAAATGATGTCAGGGGACTCCCCTGAGTCCCGAGGGTCACCGCCTGGGTGTGTGTCCCACCACGTGAGAGCCATTGCTGCAGCAGTGCCGACGGTTAGCCCCTGCCTTCCCTTTTTGCATGTCTTCCAGGTGAGATGCAGAGGTCAGGATTTTCACTCAGGAACCTTCGGTGGCATTCTCAACGAGCCCATGGCCGACCTGGTCGCCCTTCTTGGTAATGTCTTATCTCGCGTCACTTTGTAAACATCAAGAGACCCACTGAAATGTAGTTCCATGGGTCCAGGGTGTCTCTCCTCCACTAGGCTTCCCTGCCAGCTCCAAATAAAGGTGGAGAAGCAGAAAGCCACATTCTCAGTTTCCCCCCTTGGCTAAGTGTTCCTCGGGCTGCCTGAGTCCACGTTAATTCTTCCTGACTGAAACTCTTGCTGGCTTTGCCCCCTTCTATTTTACTGGGCACCGTGACACACCTGGCCATGCTCAAGGACAGTGGCCTACCATTGAGAGACTTCTGGAGAGGGACCCAGAGATGGGGCCAAATATATGGGTCCCACGTGACTTCTTTTTCCCCCATTGCTTTGGCCCCAAGTGGCACAGAGACTCAAGTGAGCTTGCTTATCACCCCTACTTCTGACCTCCTGTAGGGGGTCTGGTGGACACAGCGGAAGTTAGGGGTGTGTTTGTGTGTGTACATGTACATGTGTGCGTGTGCATGTGTGTGTGTTTCTGGAGACCCGCCAGCCCACCTTGACCCATCTTCTGGTTCTTGCCTACATCACGACAGCCCAGCAGCTGGGTGGCACCCTGGGAATGATGGAATCTTTGTAATCTGGGTTCAGAGGCCTCTCTTACAGGGACCCCTTCCTCAGTCCTAGCCGGAACACTGCACTTTTATATTTCCCTCTTGTTGTTCTTTTTAAAAACAAGGTTTCCAGGTGACGTGAGCTTCAAATCCCACAATAGACCTGGGTCTATCTCACCTGGCACAAAGGGCACCTTTATACACATTTTACAGCATGCTTGACAATTGAAGATGGAATACAACAAGCTGTTTCCCTTTTTAAGTGTTTAAATTATTTCCAGGAGGCTTCAGAGAGCATGCAACTTAATATATTTGGGGGGGGGAGTGATGAGGGGAAGGCCAATTTTCTATTTACTAGAACATAGTTTTCCCCCCTCAGGTATGTTATCTTCCTAGCTTTACGATGCAGTGCCCCTCCCCCCAAGCGTGGTCGCTGCTTCCTGTCTCTCTAGACTCCAGACTCCATGGTTCCACCCAGGTGTAGAGTTCTACTCCGCCCCACAAACATATATTGCTGTGCTTGGAAAAGTCAGGTCAGGATCACGAATGAAGTGAAAAGCATGGGGTCTCACCTTCTTTAATTTTGAAACAGATCAAATAGTCTACAACTGAGTGGTACTACTGGATTGCACCCACTGTGTGGTTTTCACCTGCTTTGTGCAAGAGGTAGGGCAGGAGGCTTGATGAGCACTGATGTATTATGCCTAGCTGTCGGGCACCTGTTGTGTTCCAGGCACCGGAGGAATGCTGGGATGCAACGATACATAAGACCCAGCTTTCCATCAGTGAGGGGACTGCCTCTGACCACACAAGGCTAAATAACCAGTGTGATCCCCCAGGAGTGGACCAACAGGTAGCTTGGCTCTGTGTAGACATAATTAAATCCAAGGAACCCCCCCTTACAAAACTACATGGATGGTGGTCGTGTGACATGGAGTGGGGTCCCCATGCTTGGAGAGGATCAGGAAAGCCACGGTTGAGCGTTGAGGGTGTCAGGCAGCAAAATGTGAAGGGAAGATGTCACTGTTTTTAACTGCACCCTCCCTAGTCCTGTCTTGGTCCCCCTGGGACTTCCCCTAGATTCATGTCACTGGACCTGCAGACAGTCCTGCTGACTGCTGACAGACATCCGCCATCCTGAGTTATGGAATTTCCCTCACTGAGCCCAATAAAATATATTGTATATTAAGGCAATGAGACAAACCCAGTAGTAAAACTGAAGTAAAAAAAAAGAAAACAGGTTGGTCAGCAAGCGAGTGACACTGGCTGTTGGGGATTGGCAGTCATCCTTTGTCACCCTCACCTGAATCAGAACACAACACAAACTCAGCACCAACGCTGAAATCACTTAGTTCCCAGTAGTGCATGTCCCAGGCTTCTGCTGACATTCTTGTGCACGAGTACAGAGCTGCATGGAGTCACAGGTCTTTCTCCACCACGTGCTTAGGAATCGCTGACTTTAATGGAAAGATTTGACAGTAGAGTCTTCACAGTAATTTTCTGACGTTGTCAAGTTGTGGTCATGTTAAGAATGCGGAGCATGTTTATGAAGTGTCTTTCCTTGAACAACAGCCCCCAGATGGAATGAGGATGGATTCAGCTGCCTTGCTTGCATTTTTGTCTCCAATGAGTACTTTCTCAAGATAGTGAGCAGCATTTACTCAATCTTGAACCAGCTTCCTGTATAGCTCTTTGATGATTTCTCCCATTCCGAGTAATCCCCAAAGTCTTTCATGAATAACAGACTAGTTGACTTTCTACCTGCCAGTCACTGTAGAGGCTCTCGTGGTCATGATGCCTATCTCATCTCATAGACTGGACCCCAGTGATGCTTTTGATTTATGATGAGTATTTATTATATCATTATGGTGTGCAGGGGGAGAGAATTTGAGAAGGAACGATGATTTTCAGTTTCTCAGGTATATGTGTATAGATAGATATATGTAGATAGATATATGTACCCACACACGTATATATTTAAAAATTTTTATAATGAGCACATTACTTTTTACCTCAGGATAAGATAAAACCCTTAAAAAGTTTTTGATGTGTCTGCTATAAAAGGCAGAGTTGGGACCTTGAATATAATGCGGGTGAGTGACACTGGATTAATTTATTGTGAAACCCTGTTTTCTCCCTTCCATCGACAAGGCGGACATTGAAATGGGTCTGACACGGGCCGAGCCCGCCTGGTGAGCGGCTCCTTCCCATGATGAGGCCAACCTCTGGGGTGTGAGTGGCAGCCAGTGATGCTGCCACGGCCACCGGAGCTGATCACAGTCCTGCTGCCACCCCGGGAGAGTCTCCCATGGTCCTGCTCCAGGGCAGAAGGGATATCAGCACATGAGCCATACGTGTCTGCCTTTGTTTCTCGTGTGTGTCTTGTAGGTAGCCTCGTAGACTCATTGGGTCACATTCTGATCCCTGGAATCTACGACCACGTGGCTCCTCTCACGGAAGAGGAAAAGGAGATGTACCGGGCCATTGACCTGGACCTAGAGGAATACCGGACTAGCAGCCAGGTGGAGAAGTTTCTGTTTGACACCAAGGTATGGCCACGAGTAGGCAGATAATCTGAAAGGAATGATGACATGAAGTGACACTTTTCCCCAGTGCCTGATTTTCTGTGTGCTGCTAATCTCCACATCTTAGAACTGAGACCAGCTGTTTGTTCAGAGGCCGATTCTCACTTTCATGGCCACCTCCCTGCAGTCTAGACCAAGCAGACTTTTCTCTGGGCCTGCACCCACAGGGCACTCACTCACTCATTCACCTCACAGCCCTGCCTGTCCTATTCAGTTCATTAGACTCAGTCCCATGCCAGCTGGGTTTCCTATCTGTTTGAACAGTGAGAATACTACAAATATTCCAGTTCTACGGCTCCTAATCATTTTTTTTTAAATGAGAGGAGGGAAGGCAGAGAGACAGGGTCCTGCATGTGCCCCAACCAGGATCCACCTGGCAAGCCCCCTACCAGGAGATGTTCTTCCCATCTTGGGCCATTGCTCGACTACTGAGCTATTTTTAGTGCCTTAGGCCAGAGGCTCCATAGAATCATCCTTAACCCCCTGGGGTTAATGTGCTCAAACCAATTGAGCCATGATGTGGGGGGGAGGGGGAGAGAAAGAGAGAAAGAAAGAGAGAGAGAGAGAGGAGGAGGAAGAAGGGAAGTGGAGGAGAAACGGACATCCACATGCCAGGCTAATGCTCTACCACTGAGCCCACCTTTTCTAGACAGAACCACAACCCTTAGGGCTACTCTGAATTGCTGTATCGCTGCCTCGATGTAGTGAGTGAACCCAGAGCTGAGAGTGTTGTTAACGGCAAGCTCAGATCTTCCCCTTTTCCCTTCTTAGTCACCTCCTCCTTTGTACCAGCTGTGGTGTCTGGGTGCAGCTGCTGCTTCCTGGGGAAATGCCAGGAGAGGGAGGGTGACGGTGATCAGAGGGTGAGGGTTTACTATGCTGAAGTCTCTGTTTCCTCAGATGAGCTCTGCGGGGCCCGTCCTTAGAAAGAAAACTGGCTCCAACGTCTGCAGCATCCTCTGCTGCCTTCTGCAAAGTAAAATGCATTTGGCATGCAAGTGTCACCGCAATGCTTGGGATGGAAATGTTTCCTTGCCCTCAAGTTTCTGAAAGGGCCCCTTTGCCCTCCATTCCGTGGAAATGTCAGAGCTCGGTGACAAGTAGCTGTCCATGGGTGTGGCCGGTGCAGGGGCCAGTGGCACAGGCCCTCACGTCCTGAGGGGGGGAAGATCATTTGTATTGTTAGTCCAGATACAGCTAAGCAGGGGGACATTAACTTGTCACACCTGGGACAGCATCGCCCAAGTACAGAAAATGCGATGTCAGCAATCCAACTGAAATAGCTTTAATCGCCTGTTATTGTATGTAATGAGATCACTTTATTTCATTTCAGGAGGAGATTCTGATGCACCTGTGGAGATATCCATCTCTCTCTATTCATGGGGTTGAGGGTGCGTTCGATGAACCTGGGACCAAAACAGTCATCCCTGGCCGGGTTGTGGGGAAGTTCTCCATCCGTCTAGTCCCTCACATGAACAGCTCCGTGGTGGAACAACAGGTAACCAACCTGCCCCATTTCACTGGGCAGCACTTCCCTGAGAGCCACGGACTCCACGTTAGTGAGCACTCCCCTTCTTGGCATTGAGGGACCATATCCCCCCCCCCCAAGACAACAGGAACTGGAGCAAATACCAAACATCCAATACCATTTTTGTTCAGTAAAAGCCTCTTTCCTCAATTCTATGCAGTTATAGTAGTCAGATAGATAACCGTTTGGAGTTGCAGTGATGGAAAAAATTTAGACATTAAATAGCAAGATCGGTTTTAGACACAGCTGAAGAAGCTAGCTGCCCTTGGCTGGACTGAGCCGGGAACCCTCCAGGGCCAATGGTTGTTTGTCCCTATGTCTGAAAGGCATGCTCTGACAAGGGTCGTTCCAATAAAAATGTTACCTGGAAGGAGTTATTTGTCTAAATCATCTACCTGTCATCAGTGTACCTCAAGTTCAACAGTTAACTCTGAACAAATGAGCTTAAGAAATACCTCATCCCAGCCCTCTCTGCCCCACTGTCCTCTGTCAGTGTCTTCTAAGAGATAATGACATTCTAAATATCCTCCCCATTTCCTCTTCTTCCCGCCCCATCCCCCCCTTCTCACAACACACTCCCCGAGGGCCGGGCCTAGTCCATCCTGCTCAGAGCTCTGGAACAGTTCTTGCCACAGGACGTGTGCCCCATAAGTATTCATTGTAGGGAAGAAATATCTCAGAGTACGGCATTTTTCACAAGGGGATTCCCACAGTGGCAGCTGGAACAGAGACAAAGGCAAAGAGAGGGGCCCGAGAGCCGGCCCTTTCCCAGCTCAGTGTGGGGCTGCTCCCAGAACATCCGTGAAGGGCCGACAGGTCCAAGCAAAGGCATGTTCCAGT
Source organism: Rhynchonycteris naso (assembly GCA_037038555.1). NCBI lineage: Eukaryota > Metazoa > Chordata > Mammalia > Chiroptera > Emballonuridae > Rhynchonycteris > Rhynchonycteris naso. The sequence continues at coordinate 133,209,327 of CM072999.1, read as the reverse complement.
TAAGAAGTGATGCTTGTGCTGTGTTTCATGATCACTCAACATTCCTAATAATCCTAGTGTTCCTGTGATCCATAATACCATCCAAGTGATCTCATAGTTAGCCAGTTCCTAACAAGCACACAACAGCAGACACTGTGGTCAGAATGCAGGGTGGGGGCTGGAGCTGGGGATAAGAGAGGGGGGTGAGGGCAAGTGTTTCTCCCACTGGGGGACCCTGCTCGCTGCATGTCATCGTCCCTCTGGCAGAACTAAGGTCAGATCATAGTCCTTGCGTTGGTTGGGTGGGAGTTTCAATGTTTCATGATGGAAGACTACATTCGTGGTCTAAGGGAGTAAGTAACTTGAATATTTCTCTTACAATTGAAAACATGATCTTTTTCAGGTGAAGCAGCATCTCGAGTACATATTCGCCAAGAGAAATAGTTCTAACCATATGGCCGTCTCTATGGTGCTGGGACTACACCCCTGGGTCGCAAACATTAAAGATACTCAGTATCTTGCAGCCAAAAGAGCTATTAAAACAGGTTGGACTTCGGATGTTTTGAGTTGCCACTTGTCAGTGGAACCAATGGCTGGCGCGGGGGGGGGGGGGGGCGGGGGCGGGGGCAGTGGATAAAGCGGACACGTGTAAAACTCGGGTACCAACTGCCCTTTTCATATAGGCCGTACTGCCAAGAGGGACCCTCTCATGCATGTGGTCTCTCTCTTTCAAAATATCTCACACTGTGCTCCCTCTTCTTGTGACAGCCGGAGTGATAAGATGAGGGGAATGATCCGGACATGGTTTATTTCTGGGACTTCCCATTTAATATTCTCAGACTGCAGTTGACTGTGGGCCACTGAGACCATGGAACGTGAGACCATGGATGAGGAGGGATGATGACTGTATTACAGATGAGGCCTTGGGCCACACCCAGAGCTGGAGTTTGAGGTCCAGACCTGCTGGGAAGACGAACTCTCTGTGAGGGTTATCCATACAGGGGACATGGCCATGAAAAATTAGACGACATGCCCAAGACTCGGATCATACTTCTCCAGGACATCATTCTCAGTGCCGGCAAGGGTAGCAGCAGTTTACCAGTAAAACCTGGGGGTGAGGACAAGTTAGGCAGCTAAATGTGAGACCAGCTGCGTGACTGAACTGTCAATGTCAACGATAAAGACCTGAAATACACTGGCAGGAACACTTGGGTCACCTGTGGCCCATTGGTATGTTAACGAATTAGGTCCATCCCCATCACTCACATTCACACCTTGCTCTGTTGATAAAAACTGCGGGGCGTGTTCTCTTTTCTTTCTTCCTTTTATTTTTTCCCCCCTGTCCATCACTGGCCTGGAAGGTTTGAAATAATCTCTTTCTAGATCCTAGGATATTCATTAAACTATTTTATGGGATGCATTGAAATCAGAGTATGAACATTGAGACAGTCAGGTGATAGTTGATTATAGCGATTTATATATTGGTTTCAAAAAACAAAAACAAAAAGCCTGAATCCCACTTTTCTAATATTGAATTCATGAAACCACCACAAAAGTATGGACATCACCTGTGGCACTCTTGCCAAAATGCCTGATCCCTTCCCAATTACGAGAAAAACAGACACACTCAAATGGAGGAACATTTTACAAAACAAATAAATGCTCAGTGCTCTTCAAGAGGCTCAAGGTCATGAAAGACCAGGGAAGAGTGGGAAAATGTCACAGGCCAGAGGGGACTAAGAAGCAATGACAAAAGGCAGTGTGGGATTTTGCCTTGGGTCCTGTTGTAGAAAAAGTGGAAGAATCGATTCAAATGAGGTTGGAGTCTAGTTAATGATATTGTCCCAACTTCAATTTCCTAGTCTTGACAATTGTACAATAGGTATATAAGATGTTAATATTAGGAGTAGAGTAAGAAGTAAACTCTACTTTTTTTTCAACTTCTCTGTAAGTCTGAAATTAGTTAAAAATAAACATGTTATTTAAAAATATTTTGAAAAGGAAGTCACTGTAGAGAAGGCAATCACAGTTTTCTCCTGAACTCTACAGATGTGTTAGAGCACACATTGCACGGCAGCAGGAAGCTTGCTTACCCAGGTACCAGAGGTGATGGTGATTGCTGAGCGTAGTCTTGTCCACACTTTATTCAGATGCCTTCTTTCCCCGTGTTTCAGTGTTTGGAACAGAGCCAGATATGATCCGGGATGGGTCAACCATACCCGTTGCCAAAATCTTCCAGGACGTCCTCCAGAAGAGTGTGCTGATGCTTCCGCTGGGCGCCGTGGATGACGGAGAACACTCTCAGAACGAGAAGATCAACAGGTGGGTTCCCATGGGGGCTCAGCCCTCACTGCCCAACCCCAGGTGAGCACACTGGTACCTTCCCGACGTGCTGCGCCCTTTGGTTTGAATTTATGTCGTCACATCTTTCTGTTTGACATTGCGGACTAGTTGACTAGTTTTCCTCGGTCGTTTGCCTGGGGATAACAGTATTCTTCTTTACTTCTTTCATTAGGTGGAACTACATAGAGGGGTCTAAATTATTTGCTGCCTTTTTCCTGGAGATGGCTCAGCTGCATGAATGACAGAAACCTTCTAGCTCAGACCTGGCCTACGGACAGAGCCCTTCCCCCAGACCCCTGGGCAGGAATGGAACCTAGATATGCAGAGAATTATGGTCTAGCAAATAATGATTTCCCTCCTGTTGAAAATATCTTCGGACATTGGGACCAATAACATGACACCTTAAAGGTACAGACATTGGTAATGGTTTAATGTCCCTGTGGTATGCTTTTCTAAACTCACAGCTACCTCCATCCACGTGACCTCCCCAAGTTCATCTCCAGTAGCCCCAAGACTGTACTCATTCTGCCCTTCAAGCACAAGGACAATTCTCTGATTGGTCTCCTCTGGCCGTGATTGGTGTACTCACCCCAGCTTGCTTTCTAGGCCCAGAAGTGCTCCTGACACATCACTCCATCTGGTGGCGGTGGATACTCAGCCCACCCTGCCAGCACCACCTCTTCCTTCTGTCCCATTAATAAAGACGCTGGTCTCCACCACGGACTCCCGTGATTTCCCTGTGGGTTTGTTTTTTTTTTTAATTATTAATATTTATTGTTTTTACAGGGACAGAGAGAGAGAGTCAGAGAGAGGGATAGATAGGGACAGACAGGAATGGAGAGAGATGAGAAGCATCAATCATTAGTTTTTCGTTGTGGCTCCTTAGTTGTTCATTGATTGCTTTCTCATATGTGCCTTGACCGCGGGTCTTCAGCAGACCAAGCCACCCCTTGCTGGAGCCATCGACCTTGGGTCCAAGCTGACGAGCTTTTGCTCAAGCCAGGTAGGCCCGCGCTCAAGCTGGCGAGCTCGGGGTCTCGAACCTGGGTCCTTCGCATCCCAGTCCAATGTTCTATCCATTGCGCCACCGCCTGGTCAGGCCCCGTGGGTTTGTTTTTAAAGGAGTTACTAAAGCCTGAGACCATGTTAACCTCTGGCTTCCCCATCATTGGTTTTTCTCTCCTGCTTCTGAAAAGTTCTGAAACAAGAATGACCAATATTCAATCTTCATGCCACTTGGGGTTTCTTGTGTGAAGATGAGTACTTTGTCATCCCAGGCCTCTTCACCTTTGTTGTGATGGATGTCGAATCATCACCCCTCCAGATTTCAGTTTCTTCCTCCCCACCCCATCAGTGAAGGCCCGCTCTCTGTCTCCAGCGTCTGTGCACATGTGAACTCACTGCAGCAGAATCAATCCTGATAGAAGTTCGCTCAGCCCATCAGAATTTTACCCAATGACATGCAAATTGCCCAAAGCTTTTAATAGCATCAGTGCTGGATAGAGAAATAATCAACCCTGACATCAGTAACACATTGTATATTTACAGCCATCAGCGAGAGCACATTCATTAATCATTTTAATTAATCATCTTGTTTGGCTTGATTGAATTTGATGGTGTCAACAAACAAACAAGCAAATAAGAATGTAATTTTTCTTAGGTTGGGTGTACATAAACAAGTCAATTCTACCTTTATGAATTCATTATCTAAATCACAGTAATGGAGAAGAACTTAAAGGTTTCTTTTAAAATGTTTCTCTTGTGATTCCAAATAAAAACAAAGCATAGCTCATCCCATCTCCTCATGGGTTCTTGAATGTCAGTGTTAAAACTTACCTGCCTCACATCTGAAGTGGCTGGCCCATGGGGCCAGTGATTCAACTTACTCTGGCTCTGGTCACAGAAAGGAGACCCCACTGAGGCCTCAGCCTGGTGGGGGCATACCCAAAGGGTTCACTGCTCTGACGCAGGGAGTATTGAATCCTGGTGGTTGAGTGTTGGCCGGTGTTTGATATTCTTTGCTATTAAGCTTGGCTGGTGCTCGCCGGATTATGTTGAATCTTATAACATTTAGGGTAGTTCCCAAGAACTAACTGCTAGAGGTCTATGATGCTAATTTATATTTTTAAAAGGGTGTACAGATAAGCCACGTAACAAAAGCTGGTTGGAAAATAGATTGCAACCACGTCTGAGCAATGTAACATCAGTTTTAACAAGGCACTGAGTAATAGGATGTATTCTTTGATCTTCACTCCTGCTGAATCTGAGACCTGCACTGTCTTGGTTAATTATTCAGCTGCTACCGGGAGAGAATGGAGGAGAATGGATGAGTGAGGTCTTTGAATCTAGGAGATTCCAACCCTGGGATGCCTGAGTCCAGCACCCGTGGTTTTCTGCCTCCCTGTCACCCTGGCTATCATAGGTCCCTCTAGATTTTCTACCTGGCCTCGCACCATCTAGCTGCCCAGGTCCTGCTGTGACATGGAGTCAGAAAAGAAGTGTCTTCCAGATGGGTTACATTCAGAAAGGTAAGAGACATCTACCAGTTATTGGCCAGAAGAACAACTTAATCAGTTGTGAGAAGACAAAGCTGTTGAGATTGGAGAAATTTCAGCATGTGCTTTAAGAACTTTACTGAAGAAGTGGGTGCATATGGATAAGACTGGTCACCTGGTATACTTGCTTGGGGGATGCAGTGACACCCTGATCAGGGGGAACTTCATCATGGTGGAGGAGGGCCATGTGTCAGGCTTGGAGGTTATGTCTACCAGCTGGACTTGGTAGATACTGTTATGGAAGACACTGAGGATTGGGGTGTTTTTGGTTTTATGTTGATTCATTAATATAAAGTGTACTGGCTCGGGAACTTTGTGTGAGTGCACGGATGGTGTGTGTGCTGCCAGCGACAAAGAGTCTACTCTCGCAGCCTGAGGAGGGCAGTGGACCAGTGATATGCACAGGACCTCTTCTCACTTCACAGCTCATTCCCCTGACCTCTATGTCAGCCAGGGATCCCAGATGCCCAGCCCAGCCCTGTCTTCTGAGCACTGGACCCCATCCTCCTGCTCATGTTATATCTAAAACTCCATTCTTCCAACGTGGAGACTTCCATCCACGCTCCCAACGTGGAGACTTCTGTCCATGCTCCCAACGTGGAGACTTCCATCCACGGTCCCCAACCTGTCTCCCCTTCGGGTTCCTGTCTTGGTAACGGGACTGTCGGGATCCCGAGTCTCTTGGACACCTTCCTCTTTCAAATTCAATTCAATATCGAGACCAGTGGACTCCATTTCTCAAAAGCAACTACTTCCTTCCATTCCCACTGTCACAGCCCATAGTCCGGGAGCCAAATCCTCTAACTTTTGCTGAGTGATTGCATAAGTCCCTACCCAACCTCTCTGCTTACCCAGCAGACTCTCCATCGTACCTGCCACATTGCAACCTGTGTGTCCCTTCTGCCTGCCTAATACCGCAGAGCAACCAGCTGGTCTTAGGGTGCAGTCCAGCCTCCCAACAGGGTCTACAAGAGTTGTCCGCTCAGTTCTCCGCTTTCTCCTCTGGCCTCACTGCACCTTACTACTTACGCCCTGACAACCCTGCCCTTCCAATCCTTCTGGTGTCTCCAACCCTAAACTACCCTGCCCCGCCTTCCCCTGAACTCCCTCCATGGCTCTTGACTTTCTGACTTGGTCTTGCTTACCCCTCACCACACCCAGGCTCCATGTTATTCTCCAGATCTCCGCTTAGTTCTACTTTTCCGGGGGAGCTTTTTAATTTCCCCGAGTTATGCATTCCTATTCCCCTGCAGTCTCCACAGTTCTGTTGTACCATCGATCATAATTGTTTTTAAGTGTATATTTGCATGATGAAGTTAACCTCTGGGGCCAGAGAGCATGTCTGTTCTGTCGACTGGGGTGCCTCCAAGTCCCAGGCATGGCGTGTGTCCTCAGGAAACGTCTATCCATCCAGATGCTGCTGTGCCTCTGCATAGTTTAAGTCAAGTTTAGGCTCCATAACATCATATTCCACTTCTGACTAGTCCCTGCACTTCCAGGGCTCAGTGGAGGGCACTGCACACAGTAGGTGCTCAGTGCTTCTTGCTTCAACTCTTCCTTTTGACTCTGTAGCTGCAATTTCTGGGGTGTCCCTGCCTGCTGTCCCACCTGGACGTCTGTCTTTCCGCTTTTCACTTTGTGTTGTTCCTTGCTGGGGGCAGCTATCCCTGGGGAAAGCACCTAAGTCATGTGGAGGTGCCATTGACTGATGACAGATCACATGTCCTCTCCCGGGCAGCACCTGTCTTCACAGGGGCCAGGCCTTCATTCAGGGGCCACTCCCCAGCAGCCTGTGAGCCCCAGAAGGCTTCTTCCTGTGTTCCATGTGGCCTTCACAGTGTCCAAAGCCTCTGGGATTGGATGCCAGCATTGCAAAGTTGGCAGGCTCCACACAACTGATTTCTCCCACGCAGTCAGAAGATTGGGCCACACTGAGCCGTCTGGCTTTCCTACAGGGTGACAGCCAGCTGACAGGAGAGGCTGTGCTGACTCAACACAGGGCCCGGCCTGTGATTCGTGCTCAACAAACACTTAAATGTGAAATAAGATAGCAGGTCACGAAAGAAAAAAATGATGCTATCTATTCGGCTTGCTCCTTCTGCTGATAGCCACTTTCACTTAAAAACAAGTCCCCAGCCTGACCAGGCAGTGGTGCAGTGGATAGAGTATTGGACTGGGACGTGGAGGACCTAGGTTTGAAACCCCAAGGTTGCTAGCTTGAGTGTGGGCTCAGCTAGTTTGAGCAAGGCTCACCAGCTTGAGCCCAAGATCACTGGCTTGAGTAAGAGGTCACTTGGCCTGCTGTAGCCCTCTGGTCAAGGCACATATGAGAAAGCAATCAATGAACAACTAAGGTGCTGCAACAAAGAATTGATGCTTCTCATCTCTCTCCCTTCCTGTTTGTCTGCCCCTTTCTCTATCTCTGTCAAAAAACAAAACAAAGCAAAACAGAACAACAACAAAATCAAGTCCCCAAACAAACTCCATTTTATGATAGGGCTCAGTGACTTCCACATATTATATACTGTTTTAGATAGCTAGTTTTACACTTATTCCGTATCTTTGAGCTAATATTTTTTTAATTTAATGTTATTTTTCAATCCAAATTTGAGCATTCATTGAACATGTAAATAGCTAAAGAACTAAGTAATGATGTTAGGTCTTGTTTTATATAAGATGAAATATTTATTTTGGTGTTAATGCACCTGTGGTTAGATGTTACCTGTGGTTATAACCTTACCTGCCTGTAACACCATACAGCTGCCTTACATGGCAGGTAAAATTTAAAGGAAGGCCTAACACCTGCACATTTTCCTTCTGTTCTTCCATTGACCAACTCTGTAGCACCTACCTTCTATTATTTTTAGAGCACTTAACACATAAGAAAGATGGTCTTCCTTCTCACTGCACTGAAAAGAATGTTCTTCTGTAGGAAGCAACCTCTGGGAGGCAGGGCCCGGGGGCAGGTACACCTTGTGCTTTGCTCAGCTATCCAAAGGCTCAGTCAATTGGTGAAATTCAAAGACAGGAAGACAAGAGATTTTCAGAAGCAGAGTGATTCCCTCCCACCCCCCAGCATGATGCAAAAGAGAACGGATGGTAGGTGGAATGACTATAATTTCTCAGCAGTTATGGTAAGTAAGTAAATGCTTCTGAGCTTTTTAAGTTTGGGTTGATTGAAGACAAGAAAATTGTCATTATGTGGAAGAATTATATTTTAAAACACTATTCTAGTGTAATTCCTTTTTCAGAGTGAGAAAAGATGTCAGAGAAATTATGCCTTTGACTGTAACAGAAAATATGAAGTTTTAAGTCATTTCACCTCCCACATTGAAATTCACCGAAAGGCATTCAAAAGAACGTATATTTAAAATTCTGGTGTGGGTGGTTAAGTGTTCATAGCACATTGTCACTGTTATTGTAGATAGGCACTTGAATGTAATGACAGAATATGCTAATTTACAGGAGAGTAGAACTTTAAAGGACACCATTGAAGTAAATTAGTCATCAAAACTTAGTCACCCAAAATGACCAGTTTCCTTTCAAATATTATATAATTGTAATCAAATTAAAGAGGCCCACTAGACTTTGTTCAAGACCCCACTTGAAGAGCTCAGCCTATTACATCAGCACAAAGTGAGGGGACGGAAGTTCTGGAATAGAAAGCTACAGACGGGAAGCAACAAATTCTGGCATATTCTGCCTAAATTTTGGGATGACCTCTGAACGATGCATGTGGGAGATTTAAGCCCACTGAGGCTGAAGGAGTATGAATACAGCTCAACAATCTGTTAATAACAACAATGAGTCTCTTCAGAGGAACATAACTGAATTCAGTATCTCTACATTCTATTACTCAATGTCTAGGATACAAATGAACAATACTGACATTTAAGAAAGAGGGAAACATGACTCATAATCTAGAGAAAGAGAAAATTGATGAGCTTAACCACAAAGAAATAAGGAAATGATCACTAGCTGCTTTTAACAGATGATTGAAAATGACAGAAGAATCAGGGGACATATAAGGTAGATAAATCAACAGAAATTATCTAATCTTCAGGTCTGAGAGAAAACAAAACAAAAAAACCCCAGAGCTTCAGTGAGTCAAGTATAATATCAAGAAGTATAATATATATATTTCTTTTGGCATTCAAGAGCTAAAAAGGATGAGATCTTCCTCCTCTGAGGGAGACTCCTTACTGGGGTGACATCCTGGCCACAGAGCCAGATTAGTAGAGGTGGTCTATGTGGGAGAGTAAGTTTGGGATATTAGAGGGTGGGAAATAGTCACCAATTTTACCCAGTATGGACAGAACCGAAAGCATGACATCACTTTGAGCTTCAGTTTTCTTCTGGGAAAATGAAAATAATATTCCTACTTAGAAAGGTTATTAAGAATAGTGCATTCAAGGTGCTAGCATAATGCCTGGAGTTTATAAGTTTGCAGATCTTCTTTTGTAGTCTTTCAATTTTTCAACCTGCTATTGTGTTTACTATTCATTATGTAATGGAAAAATAACATATACCTAGACAGAGATGTTAATCTATTGCTTTATTTCCTCAAATATGATATAGTTTTTTAACTTATGAAGTTTAAAAATTTGCTCTGAGTTTTTCTTTTATACTTTCTAAAATTGCCACTATAAAATTGCTAAGATTTGGTAACAATTCTCCTGTATCATTTAAGTTGCTTCTTGGTACAAGTAAAGCAAAAAACACTATGAAGGCTGTCACCTAACAATTTGTATTTAGGAACTTGAGTTCTTCATAATGCTTAAGTACACTTTATAGTTTTTTGTGGTAGAAGTACTGGGATAAATATTAAAGTTTAAACGATTAAAACCATCTCTTCCTCCAGATATGTATGTCATCTTTCTATATGTAGTTTCTATGCATTGGCTACTTCTCCCTCCTTTGCCAAAATTGTTGATGGGCAGGGCCGCTGTGGAAAAGGAAGCATGGAGGGCAATAACGTGCCGAGCACACCCTGATGAATCCACATACTTGAGTTGACAATACTTGAATGTCAAAACTATGCACTTTTCTTTAGGTTATTTTGTGGCAAAGAAAGAACTATGACCACCTTATTCTGTGGCAGAGGAATTTGAGGATAATCCTCAATTCAATGGTGGTCCCCCCATCTTGGCACCAGCTCCCACGGATTCAGGAGTGCTGGGAAAGATCTGTGAAGACAGACATCGCATGTACAACTATAATGTAGTAAGTTATTTGTATTACTCAGATAAAATCTTCCTCTCTTGGAGCAGTCTAAGATGATGGGGAGAGGCATTAGCTACAGGTATAAGGATAAGTAGTGCGATTAAGAAGGCTTGTCTGCAATATTAAAAAAACAATCGGTTAGTGCAGAGAGCAGAGGTGAAAGACAAGGGTGCAGAATCTGCATTTCAGAGAAAACTGGTGGGACTAGGAGTTCCAACATTGACAGGGGTCCAACAGCTCTGTCCAGCCCATGGAAGGAATAAAACCTCAGAGCAAGCCACCCCATAGGCTCTGTTTCACGTAAACACTCTATGTTTGGCTGGTCTGCCATCTTAGCTCAGGAAAGTTGTCTGGCCACCTGTCCCTGGGGCCTCTGTCCCTTCAGCGGCTAGAAAAGAGTCAGAGAAGTGTTGGACTACTCTTGCTTTATAGAAACCCTGTAATAATAAATCACAAATTCTTGTCCTGTCGCTAATAAAAGTGTGTGGAGAAATAACTTAAAAAAAACTCCAAGGTTCTACATATATAAAAATATTTATTTGTAATATAAATATTATTATTATAATTAGAGTATATATTTAAATTTTATAAGGGTTATATAAGTTAACCTTGGGGCTTCATTTATATATATGAAATTTCCTAGTGACACAAAACATAATCAAAACATTCCTATATTCTTGGGTTGTTCTAAGAGCACTGCATTATATAGTTATTAGTATTTTCTAATGGAACAAAGTCCTTTAATAAGAGTGATAGTATTAGACTCAATTATGTACTATGATTTAGAAATTTTAGAACTTCTATTAATGGAATTTCAAGAGAAGGGTATCCTACCCTAAATGACTCTTTTTACATACAAGGAAAATGAGGTTAAAGTGAATTCCTTAAAGGTCACATTATAATTTAAATGGTCCTGTCTCAGCAAAATAATAAAATGAGGGAACATAAAAATAAACTCAGATTTTATTTCACTGCTCAAACAATGAAGATGAAATGTTAACTAAACACCCAAGGTGAGAAAGGCAGCAAGATTCAGCACCGGAGACCACACCATGGGAATGCCTAATCCATATGGAGAATTGTGTTAGCTACTATTGTGTAGAAACTGATCAACCACCTTGTCATACAAGGCTACTCTGTTGAATTAGATATTAAAAGACTGTATTAATAAGCACTACATTTTTAAGTAAATTTCAGGGAAAACATCTTAAGACAAAATCTAGTTTTATCATTTTTTCTTTTAAAGATTTTATCTTTTATTCAATAGGCACCTAATAAATGTTGGTTAATAAAATAAATACAGCACTGACAAGCTGGGCACCTGTACTGAGAACCCCGTTTTCCATGTTTGTCTACAACTTTCAATGGACTATTCCTGAGTCAGCATGGTAGAGAGAAAGGCTGACTATGGAAGACGTGGCCAAGTCACACTTTTACCAGCTTGTGATTGTGGGAAGGCTGAAGTTTCTCAGCTGCCATTTCGCACTCTGGATGACCTGAGAATCCAACGTAGACGATCACCAAAATTCCATCAGATAAGGTCGACAAAGTTCTCTCTCCTCACTCCCTATTCTAACTTGAATAGCATGGGAGCTGAAATTGGCCTTGAGAGAGGACTTGGGTAGGAAAGCCTAACACGACTCTCCTAAGGCATGCCTTTGGAACCCCATTATTGCCCTGACCTTCTTAAATGCCATCCTTATCACGGAACAGGTGCCCCTGTGCCTACCCACGAAGCATTAATACTGCTCTTCACAAGTGCCCCATCCCAGGAGGGGGAGACCCCGTCCCTCCCTCGACGCGGTGTCGCTGTCATCGCCCTTTGCCAGCGCGGGGTCCTCCTCCTCCCGGGGTCCTGCCTAAGGGGGCGAGAGGCTGCGACTCCTAAGCCCGGCCCGGCCTTATCTTTTCCTCGGTCCAGCTCCGAGCCGTTCACGCTCACACACAGTCCCCTCAGGACCGTGTTGCATCACCCCAGGCGCCTCCGGCTCTCCCCGCCCCAGGGCAGCACGCGTCCGGCTCGGCGGCACGAGCGCGGGCCTCCCCGCACGCGTCCTCCTAGGCGCCAGGTACCCCCCGGGCCGGGTCCGGGTGCAGGGCAGCGGCCGTCCGTCCCCGATGGCCGCAGCGGCCCTGCATCGCCCGGGGCTCGTTCGTTCCTCCCCGAGTTGCCCTCAGGGTTCTTCTTGGCGGCCTGGCGGGCGACGGGGTGGAGTGAGGAGACACAGGAGAGGCGGAGGCGACGGGGTCGCCCGGGGGAAACCCGCTCGGGGACCCTCGGTGGTCCCCGGTGGCACTTCAGGTCAGACCCGACCAGTCGCCAACCCGACTACCGCCTGCCCGTCTTCAGATTGACTCCTTCGGCTTTCTGTTTTCCTCTCGGGGCGGGACTTCCGGCTCCATCTTCAAGTAACTTCCGGCAAGAGCTGATGGACCGATAACAAGACGGGACAAGGGTCCGTTCGCCACTCGGGGGAAAAAAAGGGAACTCGACGTGGGTTTTACTAAAGCCAGTCCCGAGATCCTGTTTTTTCTTTTTTTTTTTTGGTCACAGTCTCTGGCGATCGGCCCACGAAAGAGTAGTCCTGGGAGCTGCCGGAACTCGCTCAACGGAAAGGCAGGAAGTCCCGCCCTTTCCTCCCAGAGGGAAGACGGTGAGCCGGAGGAGTCAGTCGTAGGGGCGAGCAGGAGCGATCCTGTCGGCAAACAGGTAAGTTACAGTCTGGCCGGGGCCGGGGGTTTGGAGGCGGGGACCGTCCGGCGTCAGCGCGGGGCCTGGGGGCGGTGGCTTGAGGGCCGGGGCGCCGGCGGTTGCAGGCCGGGAGCCCCGCCAGGGCCCTTCGCTCTTCCTCCTCCCCCTTCCCCCGCCTCCGCCCCTCCCGCTCGCCGGTCCCTCCCGACGCCACCCGACTCGCCGCTCACACGGCCGCGGGCCGCGCTGCCGCTGTCGGCCTCCGTGTCCGCTCCGCCGGCCGCGGCGCTCCGGCCGGGCCTCGGCTCCCCGCGGCGCCGGGCTGTCAGCACCGAGGCGGCTCGGGGCGCTGCTTACCGCCGCCCTCTCGGTCTCCCGGCCTCCGAGACAGCGCGGCGGCCGCTCGGCCTCCTTCCGTCAGGGACCCCGGCCCCGGGCCCCGGGCCCCGAGCCCCGGAGGGGACCGCACGCCTCCTGGGCCGCCTCGGCCGTCGCTCCGCTGCCCGCCGTTTCGCTCCGCGGGCCCGGAGCGCCGACCCCTGCTGGCCGCGCGGGGCGTTGACCGGCCCGGGTGTCTCACTGGGGAGGCGGTGTCCTGTCCTCACGGTGCAGGACGTGGCGGCGGCGCGGGCGTCCGTTGTGCACATGGATAGGGTTTCTCTTGTCCGTGAGTCACCACAGCCCTGATGATGATGGATCAGAGTATGACTTTACAGCCCACACTCGTGCGCCTGGTCGCGGCGTGCACCTGGGCGTCCGTGCACCTGGGCGCCTGTGCACCTGGTCGCAGCGTGCACTTGGTTGCGGCGTGCACTTGGTTGCGGCGTGCACCTGGTCACCCGTGCACCTTGTCGCGGCGTGCACCTGCTCAGCGGCGAGTTGCCGGGCCCTCGGCAACACCCTGTTTAGAGCAAAAGGCACTCACCTCTGTGGAATTAAGAACATCTTAGGAGAACCCGTCTGATATGTACCCGGTCTATTTCATTTGGCACGGCGTCCTTGTAGGAATTACTACACCGCCATCACCCCCTTTTTTTGCCAAATGAGAACCAGTTGAAATAGTTGGACCAAAATGAACATCAGGATGCAAACCTCAGATGTTCGTTATTCATTCTTTTTTCAAGTTTGCTACACGTGAAATTACAGGCTCCTGTTGGCATGTCTGAAAACGCCACGCAGGGCTCTCTTGTAGCTAATATCTTCTTGAAGGACATGTAAGGCAACCGTGATTGTTGCCGTCAACTATTGCTACTGGTGCCTTTAAAATTTTTTTTTTTTGGGGGGGGAGTATAATTTAATATTTACAGAAAAGCTGTGAGATAGGACAAAAAATTTCACTGCTATTCAGTAGAGTGATTCCACTTCAACAAACATTGGTTCCTGCTTTATGCCAGACACCATTCTGGGTGCTGGGGAGAGGAAACTACTGCACTAGGGACTGCCAGGCCTGGGTGAGGAGACAGGTAGATAAGCACCTGTGAAGCCCCTGGGAAAGGGCTGTACAGGAGGACCTAGAGCACAGAGGACAGGGCATCTGACCCTGGAGGGGTGGGAGAGTTGGTTTATTTGAGGGAGGGCTCAAGGGTTAGTGGGTAGTCACTTACTTGATGGGACATTTCTCGCAACAGTCATCCTTATTAGGGGAGAGCTCTCTAACAGTTACAAAGCAGACTCTTCTGATGTGGTTGCCTCCATCTCCTCGGAGATTTGTTTTGCCTGTATTCCGGATTGTGAGAACAATCCCTGTATATACATCTGTGAATAGATTAAATGAAGCTGTGATTCTTATTCAGTAATGGGAATTTCTAGAGCTATACATGTTTAAATTATTTATTTTTCTTATTTGTTAAGTACCTTTTGTGGATGGCCACACACGGTGCTCCAGGAGCACAGTTCTGAACTGTAATTAGTGTTAAATTCTCACACGACCGGAGACATTGGAGTGAGTGTCCTAGTCAGCTTGGGCTGCTGTAACAAGAAACCATAGCCCAGGTGGCTGCAACAGACATTTCTTTCTCACAGTTCTGGAGGCTGAAAAGTCCAAGATCAGGTGCAGGATCTTGGTGAGGGCCCTTCCCGGTTTGCAGATGACCATCTTTTTGCTGTGCCTTCTCATGGCAGAGGGCAAGAGACAACTCTGGTTTGTTTTCCTCTTAGAAGGATACTGATCCCACATTTGGGAACCAGCCTTCGTGACCTCATCTACCTCCTCCCCACCCCAACTACATTACTTTGGGGATTATAACTTCAATCTAGGAAACTAAAATTAGTATTTGTATGGCCTTTATTAAAGCAAACACTATTTTTTTTTCTCCAAGGACAGAGAGAGAGTCAGAGAGAGGGATAGTTAGGGACAGACAGGAACAGAGAGAGGAGAGAAGCATCAGTCATTAGTTTCTCGTTGCCGTTGCGACACCATAGTTGTTCATTGATTGCTTTCTCACATGTGCCTTGACCGCGGGCCTTCAGCAGACCAGCCACCCCTTGCTGGAGCCAGCAACCTTGGGTCCAAGCTGGTGAGCTTTTTTGCTCAAGCCAGATGGGCCTGCGCTCATGCTGGCGACCTTGGGGTCTCGAACTTGGGTCCTCCGCATCCCAGTCCGACGCTCCATCCACTGCACCACTGCCTGGTCAGGCACACTATTTTAAATAAATTATTTTGAATATGTTAAGTATGGCTCGGAGACCAAGGGGTGAAGACATTTTGGTTCATTTGGATGAAGAAAGTATGTGGTGACAGGGTGAAGCTCTTTTCACTTTCAGGCCTCATAGGAATGCGTGGCCTCGCAGAGGTATCAGGGAGGACGTGAGGACTGGCACTGATCATTCCAGGCCCCTCGTTGTCTGAGAGGCAGGAAGGCTGAGCCTCACCAGAGCGAAGTGATAAATCTGCCTCAGAGATGAATGGCAGAGCAATGATCAGACTTGGGCTTCCCAGTTTGCAGGCTGGCCTTTCTGCTCTTTGGCCAGTGGCCCTTCCACTTGAGGCGCAGCAGGATTTCCTTGGGGTGGTTCTCTTGGGGGCTTGTGGAAACACTCTGGGCCTCCACAGAGGCTCATTCAGCAGGTCTGGGCTGGGGCTGAGATTCTGCATTTCTGACAAGATCCTGGGTTCTATTGAAGCCGCTGGCTCTGAGATGATGTTTCTTGGAGAAATGTGACCTTACATGATATTGCTCTCGATCTCTTGTAAGAGGGAGTAAGTTAACATCCAAGGGTTTATGTCAGCCTAGCCTTTTCCTGGTAGTCAGAGAATCACGTTTTAAAATTTTGGGTTACAAACAGTAGTGCACCAACATCAAAATGATTAGATGAAAAAAACAAAGATTAGAAGTGGAGTATGAGTATTTTTCAAAGAGAGTCATTTTGACATTTTTAAGGATAATTTTTGGAGATAATTCTAGAAGTCAGAACCATGTTACAGTTGAAGGGGACACTGAGCTATGAGAGTCCTCAGTCTTACAGACACTGACAGTGGAAAGGGTGTCCAGGTTGATTGCTAGATTGTACAGCAGTGAAAAATAGCTTCCAGTTTTGTTACTTGATGCACTTCTCTGTTACTTGTACCCTAAAATGATCCTTTCTTAGGTCTCAAAATCTCTGAGGCCCTACCACAGTTACGTGCCCATAGCAGGTGCAAAGAAATGTAAGTTGAATTCAATTAAAAACGAGTTAGGGGAGAAAGAAGGTAGTTTATTTATTTGGAGACATTGCACTGTCCTAGGAAAGGTACTTTACTCCTAGATTATCCCAACTGCAGGTTTTTATTGAATAATGACAGTTTATTCAAATCTAGGCCTTAGTTGTAATTATTGGGATTTTTTTTAGTACAGTTATTGGAGGAGATAGTGTATTTTTATGTTGAGTTAATGAGTGGTATCCTATACCTTTTTATTATTCATCTAAAGTGATTTTTAAAAACTTTTTACTTTGAAATAATTTTAGAATCAAAAACGTTGCAAAAATAGTCGAGGGAATTGGTATATACCTTTCAACCAGCCTTCCTTTCTTACCATCTTCTTTTTCCATGGTGCAGTTGTTGAACCCAGAGAGTTGATCCAATCATTCTAGTCTTTATTCACCCTGTCCAGATAGCTCAGTTGGTTAGAGTGTCGTCCATGCACAGAGGTTGCTGGTTTGATCCCTGGTCAGGGCACAAACAGGAACAGATCTATGTTCCTGTGTCTTTTTCTCTCTTGTTGCTAAAATCAATAAATAAAAATAAAGATTATTAAAGAAAACTTAAGTCTTTATTCAAGTTCTGCTACTGGTGTCCTTTTTTCTGGCCTAGGAGCTGAGTCTAGTGTCCTTCCTCCATTGGATTTCGTAATCCTGTCTCATAGTGTCTTCCAGTCGTGACAATTCCTATCAGATAGATTTATTTATTTATATCTTTTATGACCTTTTGAAGAATACTGGTCACTTGTTTTGTAGAATGTCCTTTGATCTGGATCTGTCTGATTGCCTTGATTAAATTGAGGGGTAAGCATTTCTGGCCAGCACACCATAGTGGTGATGTGCCTGCCTCTGCATTGACTTGGTGAATGCTCACCTTGGTCTGCTAGTTGAAGCAATATCTGATATCTCTCTGTACTCAGAAGGGGAAATTTTTCCTTTTGTAATTAATGTGCCTCATAACTCGACTGATTTTGGGGCAGGAGTTTAAAAAACAACAACATAATGTCAGAATCCCCTGAAGCTGACATTAACTGAGCTGTTTCGTATCTGGGGAGGCCTCAGTGTTATTCATCACACCCACATGGAGGAGGGGAGGGTAGAGGAATAGGCACTGGAGTAGCAGGTATTTATTTGCTCAGGAACTTGGACTTGATGTTGGTCAGTGTTGGTTCTGAGCTGGCAGCAGTGAGCGCTGCTTGCCCCAGTGTTTTTGCTGTTGTTATGCAATCTGTCTCACCTGCCTGCCAGTATACGGTTTTTCATAACTGAATTTCTTAAAACTACCCAGAGCATTTTGTAGAAGATGAATCCTCTTTAGTTCCTCACAAGGCAGTCACATGAAGACTTGCTCACCCATGGAGTAGATGTGTTCTCCCTGTGGGCCGTGCTGATGAAATTTGGGATCATTACATACATACACATACAGACTGTCTCACTTTTCAAAGGTGGTGCCATTACTATCCCCACCGGAGTAAACTGGAAGACATTTATCTGGTCTGTGTCCTGGCAGAGCTGGTAAGCTCCTTAGAGGCAGGGGGCAGATCTGATGTTTACCAGTGCCTTGCTTGGTATAGGCACTCAATAAATATTTGTGAATCAATGCGTGTTTGATGTGTATTTTGTTACCTACCTTTGTGAGTTCCCTTAGTATTGTGCACATCCTCCCACAGTACCTCTGCTGTGTGGTCTGCAGGGCATTGCGTGTGGTCGCACACACATGCAGCTTCCCCTGCACCCCCTTGCATCGTGGGCTAGTAGGTTGTTTCCCGTTGTTTCTGTCATCAAAAGGTCCGCAATGAATATCCTGAAACACATTTTGTCCAGCTATTTCCTTAAGATACATTCTGTGAAAGGTCACTGATAGCTCAAAGAAGATACATAGTTTAAGGCTTTTGTTACAGATGTTATAAAATTACTCACTAGAAAGGTTGTAGAGATTTATAGATCAACAACTAGTACTATTGAGGCTGCCCATCTACCCCCGCTTTCCCCACTGCTGAACTTATTTATTTATTTTTTAGAATAAGACTAAATTGTGGGTTTTTGTTGTTGTATGTTTCCAAGGAATACTCCTGGAGTGGGGATTGTGGGCTGACTAATTTGCTATTACCCTCCCAAATTTTCCAGTGTTTTGTTTGCCTCAAAGAGAGAGCAGAACAAACCTCAGTGCAGTGGTTAACACCTCAGTATATTACTTGGTGCTCTATTTGTATCCTCCTTACCAATGGTGATATCTGTGGCCCTTAACAAACAGGTACCTTTTTGAGAAAAGGATACATTTATAATTCACATTATTCACAGAATCAACTACATAATTCACAAAAAATCAGCTACAAAAGTCATCAATTAAAGGCTTGAATATGGAAAGCAAAATGAAACTTGTGGAAGACAGTGTAGGACAGTAGCTGTCTGACTGATGCAGGGAAGAGGTTTTAAACCAATCAAAGAAGGTACAAACCATAAAGGAAAAGATTGGTTCTCCCACCCGTGGTGGTGCAGTGGATAAGGCATCCACCTGGAATGCTGAGGTTGCCGGTTCGAAACCTTGGTCTTGCCCGGGTCAAGGTACATCTGAGAAGCAACTACTATGAGCTGATGCTTGTTGCTCTTCCTCCCATATCTCTCTCTCTCGTGAAACAAATCAATAAATAGAATCTAAAAAAGAAAAAAAAAGATTGGTATGTTTGACAACAGTACTGGTCATTTGTGTTTATTAAACAAAACCAGGAAAGTGAACAGACAAGTCACAAGTGAGAATTAGGTATTTTCAGAACATATTACTGATAATAGTATCCAGGAGGGTGAATAACAACTCAAAAAGAACAACAAATGAGCAAGTGACCCAGGTAGGCATGTCACACAAAAGGAAACCTGAATGCAAGGATTCTCAGGCTCATTAATTAGGGAAACGCAAATTAGGACCAAAATGGTATATAGTTTTTTACACATTAGCTTGGCAACAATGTAAATATATGCTTGACAGACTATGCTTGGAAGGTATGTAACAGCTGGAATGCTTACACAGCAGGTGGGGGGTGTAAAATGATACAATAACTTTGGAATTACCTAGTGAAGTTAAAGATGCATGTGCCCTTTGACCCAGTGATTCCACCCGTAAGTCTTTATCCTACCTAAATGGTATTCCCAGCATCTTAAGGGAACCTATTAGAAATGCGGATTTTTGGGTCCCACCCCAGACCAACGGAATGGGAAACTTTGGGGATGGGCCAGCTTTCAGTCCCAACAAACTGTGCAGGTGATTCGATGCATGCTAAAATTGGCAAACCACTGTGTGGAGAATTTTCTGCACATGAGTACCCAGAGACTTGTATAAGAACACTCAAAGTTGCACCGTTTGTTAAAGGGAAAAAGCTGGAAGCAGTGTCCGTCACAGGAGAATGGATGAATTGTCTTTTATTCCTAAACTGGAGTTAAATATTCTGCAGAAGGGAAGCCGAATGGATTCTGCACATGCCCCTCTAAGGGCCGAGTTAGCCCTGACTGGGACGATGGCGGCTGGGACAGTCCTTGCAGAGCAGGGTTCTGTTTGTCAGACACTGGGAGTGCTGGTCAGAGTCCTCGTGGGCAGCTAGGAAGTGTGGGCTTCTTCACACAGATTGGGAGGTGTTGCAGCTCTCTAGTGTCCACTACGTTTGTAAAGCTAGGCAGACTGCCTTAATTCTGGGTGCTTTTCCATGGGTTTGATGGTTATACTTCTCTCTCATTTAACTTATATGCCATGCTTTTTTCTTACATTAAAAGCACCCAAATAGCTTTAAATAAAAATAAATAAGGTAATAAGCCCAGTACGGAAAAGACATCGTTTGACCTAGTTGGAGTAATTCTAGTATAATCTTCCAGTGTAACCAAAGCTCAGCATGACTGTCACTTACTGATTATAGTTGAAGTTGTGTTTTAAATCTGGAACAGGCAACAAACCACTTCTTTCGAAGTGTACAATTCACGTATGATTTCTGCTGATTGTGAGGGATGGATCAGAGCTTGATACATAATTATTAGATCAGTTATTACAGAATGAGGAGTCACAGTTATAAGAGTGCATGTAATTATAAAGCCATTAGAATTTAAACTAAGGTAGGAATGTACTTTTAAAAAATAGATCTGGAAATTTAGATCATTCAAGGAGAGGTAGTAGAAATTATAGTCTTTCAAAAAATGAGAGCAAACGGTTTTTGTTAAGAATCTTTGGCCCTGGCTGGGTGGTTCAGTGGCTAAAGCTTGTACCTAGAGTGCTAGAGGTTGCAGGTTCGACTCCTGGTCAGGACCCGTAAGAGAAGCAATCAACGAGTACACACCTAAGTGAAACAGTGAGTTGATGCTTCTCTCTCTCACCTTTTTGTTCTGTTCAAGGGCCCTCAACAGATTGGAGATGGTGAGGGCAATCTTCTTGACTTAGTCTACCAATTCAAATACTTATCCTTTCCAGAAATACCCTACAGACATACCCAGTAATCATGTTTTACAAGCTATCTGGACAGGCTTTTAACCCAGTCATATTGACACATAAAATGAACCATCATAGTACTTGTTATCAGTTGACCTTAAAATGCCCTTAATAGCATTTTCCCTGTCATCTCAGGGTCCAGTCTGGGAGCAGGTGTTGCATTTAGTTGTCATGTCTCTTTAGCCTCCTTTTCTATTTGCAAGAGGGAGGGACAGGAAGGGAGAGAGATGAGAAGCATCAACTTCTAGTTGCATCACTTTAGTTATTCATTGGTTGCTTCTTATATGTGCCTTGATCAGGGGGCTCAAGCTGAGCCAGTGACCCCTTGCTCAAGTCAGTGACCTTGGGCTCAAACCAGCAACCTTGACTTTCAAGACAGCGACATTTGGGTTCAAGCCTATGACCTTGGGATCATGTCTGTGATCCCTAGCTCAAGCCGGCAACCTCAGGGTTTTGAACCTGGGACCTCAGTGTCCCAGGTCAACCCTCTATTAACTGTGCCACCACCAGTCTGGCTTCCTCCAAAACATTGATTTGTTGTTCCACTTATTTTTGCATTCATTGGTTGATTCTTGTATGTGCCCAGATGGGGATCGAACACGCAACCTTGATGTATTGGGATAACACTCTTACCAACTGAACTACCCTGTTGGGGCCCTCTATTCTTTCTTTTTGGTGTTGTTTTTGTTTTTTAATTTATTGACTTTAGAGAAAAAAGAAGGGGAAGAAAGAGAGAAACCAATTAGTTTTTCTACTCATTGATGCATTCATAGGTTGATGCTTTTATGCACTCTGATTGGGCATCAAACCTGCAATCTGGGCATATTGGGACAAAGCTCTAATCAACTGAGCTGCTTGGCCCTGACAGGGCCCTCCATTCTTGCGGTTAGTGTAAGATCTCATGAGCCGGAGGTGTCCCTGGGTGATTTGACCAAAATTAGCTCCTATGCATTGGTACCTGTTGTAAGTCAACTTCTAACATTCTTTTTTATTTGTTTTGATTTTGAGTTTAGTCCAGGAACCATAGTGATAAGTATTTTCTACCCTAGGAATGTCTTTCTTTCTTGAGAGTTGTCATTATTTTACATTACTTCAACAGTGTGTAGAGAATTTTAAAAAAAGTAATATATTTCAGAAAGTACAGAAAAGTACCAGAAAGAAGAACAAAAAATATCTATAATTTTACCGCCCAGAGGAAAAAACAAAACTATTAACCTCATTATATAAATGGACTTTATTAGAACTATATTTTAAAATTTTAATATTGAAGTTTCCTTTTCTAAATATACTTTCTTAACACTCAGATTTTTGATACCTAATAATTTATAGTCTGTATGTCTTCAGGCTTGATAGTTTTACATCGTATGTTAGCTTATTGATATTTGGAATTATAGTGTTTTCCAGATTTCTTCCAAATTAGTAATTTAGTCTTTTTTTTCCCTACAGTTCTTTGACTAGCTATTGTCTTCCATCTCTTCTCAGTGGACCTAAACAATCTCTAAGCAAGTACATCATGGAAGATGTCTTTAGATTATTTTTAAAGTTATATTTCCCAGGAAGTACATTTTAGAACTACCCCTTTTCTTCCTCTTTTTCTACTGGAATGAAAAAACAAATTTATTCTTGAGAATACATTTTTCTGTTGATTCAGTGTTCAGCAGTTCCTTATAATCTATTTTTTTCTTATTGAATTTATGAATCTTAGTCTTTCCTCCCACTTCCAAACAAGGAAACTGGCCCTCAAAAAATTTCCATGGTTACCACATATACTACACATATTGTTGATATAGTTGGGATGAAAACAAAGCCCTCCTTATTTGTACTTTAATATTCTTTTCAATACTGTTTAAAAATTTCAGTGTAAATTAATTACAGGGACCCTCAGGTTATGACACAGTTCCGTCCCTATGACAGTGATGTAACCCGAATTTTGTTGTAAGTCGAAACACACCCCCTTGTCTAAGTCACTTACCTATCCTAACACAGTTGTGAAATCATAATATGGAACATAAAAACACAACCAAGCCACAGAAAAAAGAAAATATAAGTATACTGTACAGTACACTATACTGTAGTAACAGAAAAGTGACAAAATATGAGGCTAAAAAAATTCCTTATCTTATTCCTGTGGTTGTTTTGCTTCCTGGAAGGGGCGTTGCAAGGTGGGAGATAGGGACCTATTGGGAGGAGGAAGCTGGAGAGGCAGGAGAACCTGCAGAAGGTGCTGGAGACACTGGGTCAGGTGAGTCAGGATTGTCTAAGGAACATGCAGGAGACGCTGGAGAGGATCCTACCTGTATGACAGGTGTCTCATCTCAAAAAGCAGCTGATGTAGAGGGTACAGGATCTGCTGCAGGCCTCTCTACTTTCTTGAAGAATTGTTCCAGGCTAGTCTGGAAGATTGATGACTTCTCTTACAAAATCTGCCTATAGCACTGTACAGCCATCACAGCTCTGTAGACCCTACTGAATCTGCCATCGCTGGGTCCTCAGCCTGAAGTTTTGCCATCCCATCCTCTACCATAGAAAAACCTGCCAACCCTTGGTGGCAATCTCTTAGGTTCTGGGGTTTCTATCTCTTCCTCTTCAATCAGCTGCTTCTCTAGCTGAATGAGATCCTCAGCAGATAGCTCCTCTCCATGTGATGTCAGGAGCTCTGACATCCTTCATGATGGTTTTCCTCTTCTTTGAAGCACTCTACCATCTGAAGACTCTGATTTTTTCATTTAGGAGCCATGATAAGGGCCAAGAAATTGCCAAAAAAGCAACACCAATGGAACACTTGGGCTTTTGACAATCCAAAATGGCGCAGGTGAGTGCACTGGGGACGCCACCTTCCTCACTCATGAGCTGCGATGTTGTGTGTTCTTTTGCTTCGCGGACCAAACTAGTTCGCCCAGTAGTCTGTAAGCACAGTGCTGACAGCATAAGCTGAAACACTCACATCTTAGTTTTTTAGAATTTTTATGGGGTTGCGTGTCGTAAACTCAAAGTGTCATATGTTGAGACTGTCGTAACCCGAGGCCCCCTGTGTTTCTTTAATTTTTTTCTCTACTCTTCCCTTTCCTTAACATTCATATGCTGTGTGCTTCATTCTTTTGCCTTTTGAAAAAGATGAAAGGCAAATTTAAGAAAAGTATACTAACTTTTATCATAGAATGCTTTTTATGGCTATATTATAAATTCTTGTAAATCAAGGGTCTGATGGAAACACGAGGCAGTAGGAGGTCTATCACACGTGTATTCACTCCCCCCCTTTTTAGTGACTGGATCATTTAAACTAAATTAAGTAAAGGATATATATTCTGTTGTTTCAGTTTAATATTTCATGACTGATTTTATGGATGAGATTATATTTTATAATAAATAGGAAAAAGAATTTTTATAGCCTGTTCTATTTGATGTGAAACAGCAAATCCCATTTCTCTGTAGCTGTAAAGAAAATTCATTATAATGTCTTTAGTTGGAAGAGATTGTTTCGTTGTGATTAGTTATACTGATAATAAAACAACCTTTTCAAATGGCATAAGATACAAGCGATTCTGTGTGTCTGCTTTTAATGGCATTGAATTTTCCTATTCTCTGCTAATAGACTCTTCCTTTCTTTTATCCTGTTTTTCTGTCCCAATAAAACATTTTTTTCTCTGAAATAATTAAAACAATTAAATGGAAATGATATAAAGCCCTGATTTTAAAAATCCTTTTTGAAAGGAGATAGATTAACTTTTTGTGTAAAATTTTTCTGACTATACAAGGTGTATTTGTCATATGTTGTTGATATTCGATTGTTATGAAATTAACTTTATTACTGGATCATTTTAATGTATTTTGAAAATAGTAATTGATGTGTAGGAAGATTAAAAAAGAAAGAAATAGGTAAGAAGACTGAGCTAAGTTTACAGTTTATTTTTGTCCCATGATTTGTTTTATATTGCTTTTAATAACATTTTCACAAATAGTGTTGGAATAGTGGAAATATATATATATAGCACCTTAGTTGTTCATTGATTGCTTTCTTATATGTGCATAGACTGGGGGGCTATAGCTGAGCTAGTGACCCCTTGCTCAAGCCAGTGACCATGGGGTCATGTCTATCTATGGTCCCATGCTCAAGCCAGATAAGCCTGTGCTCAAGCCAGATGAGCACACTTCCAAGCTGGTGACCTCGGGGTTTCAAACCTGGGTCCTCTGCATCCTAGTCCAATGCTCTATCCACTGCGCCACCGCCTGGTAAGGCAGTGGGAATATTTGATAATGGAAGAAATGGTCACCATGGTTTGATCCCTATTAGTATGGTTTATTAGTGACTATTTTAGCTCTAATGTAAGCACTAAGCAAATATTCTAATTTTTAACTTGTAGGTAAAATTGAATTGGGTGTTTGAAAGAGAACACGGATCCCTGAAATGGAAGCAATCTTCTGCTTTGAGTGGGGATTTTTTTCCTGCATCTGATAGTTTGACCCTGCTCTGACCATTTGGGCTTGGGTACAGAGTTCTAGCCTGCCTGTCTTTTATGTGGCTTTGGACTCTGGCTGGGGGAAGGTTCATTTTGAGGGTTAAGCTAAATGTGGCATATGAGATGCCTTGGGGGTGAAACGTGGTCAGGTGTGAGTCCTGTGGCCTCCTGCTGAGGAAGGCAAGGGTGCCCCGCAGTCCTGGCCCCATAGCCTGTGGTTGTCTGTGTGTTTGTCGCAGGGGCTGCCCTTCAGGTTTGAGCAATGGCAGAATTGTGCTCTGCCAACGTTTCTTGGCCTCATTGGAAGGGAACTGATGGCTCCTTTTAGCTCTGAGGCAGGTCAGTTGCTAAACAGTTCCAGGGACCTATAAAAGTGTCTTTGGCCAGAATAGGGAGATCCCTCAGGAAACATGAAGACATTTCTTTTATTCCATGTGAATCTAAATTTAAAACTCCCCTCATCTCTTTATTAGTTAGCCCTTTACTAACTCTTGATTTTATCAAATCAGTTTTTCATTGTAAGCGGTATTCGATCTGGTTGTGGTAGTGGAGAAGACATCAATCTAAGTGTCGGTTTATTAAAGTTGTGCTATCTTACAGAGGTTTGATGGGAGTCCTGCTCTAGCTGTACATTTCAAACAGAATACCTCACTTAGCATTTACGGACCTCCCTGTGCTCATTACCACTGCTGTGCTGGTGTGGAAGGCTCTTGTTAAGGGGCGCTGTGGGAGGGTGGAGGGTGGAGGGGAATGTGGAGGGGAACACGGGGGAGGGGGATGCATTCAGGGCGACACTAGAATCTGTGTAAACACAATAAATTAAAAATAAAGGTGAAGCATATAGGAAAGGAAATAGACGTAAGATATACATAAAGGAGGGTGAACTTGAGCACATCTATCTTTCACAGGGTGGAAAGGACAGAGCATTGTTCTGTATTAGTCACTTTCTGCTGCGTAACAGATTATGCCCAGACTTTCTGGTTTAAAGCAACAAGCGTTTATTACTGACAGTGTCTGGCTCATGGATTTGGGAGTGGGCTTACCTGGGCAGTTCAGGCTCCTGCTCTATCCTGTGGCTGCACCAGGATTCAGTAGGGGCTGCAGTCATCTGAAGTTGGGCCTGGGGCTGGAAGAGCTGCTCCCAGAGGGTCCCTCCTGTGCTTTGGCAGAAGCCCCCAGTTCCCATCTGTTGCTCGGTACGAGGCTGAGGCCCCCACCCAGGGGACTCTGCATCACAACAAGGCACGGGCTTCCCCTCAGACAGGGAGGTGGGCAGGGCTGGTAGGGAGCACAGTGGCCCCCATGGTGGGGTTTCTGTCTCCAGGGGGGCACCCTCACTTCACTGCTGTCTGTCCCTTGCACGCATGTCACTGAGTCCAGCCCACACTGAGGAGGAGGCGTGCTATGCCCTTTGAAGGGAGTCTCAGAGAATTTGTGGCTCTCTTTAAACCACCACAGGTATTTTCTGGGTAGAGAAATGTACACGTTTACCAACTTACGAGTTAGGCATGCATTGCAGCGTGTCCTCGGAACCATACGTGGGCAGGTGTTCCTGGATGCGAGTGTTCATGCCCTGAAGAAACCACAATCATGTTACCCATCCATTGTGATAGAACTGCCTCTGGTGTATCTATACCGTGGTGTTCAGGCTATTAAATTGTGCTCTTTTGTCATGGAAAAGTTTATTCATTTTCATAGAAAAATGAGGTTTTCATTTGTAGGTTCAGATACTTTGTTCTGTGGTCTCTGTTACAAATGGATGTTTCTCATGGGAAAGAATGGCGAGAGGAGGCTTACAGCACCTGCTCTTCCCCTGAGATTGTGCCTTGCTGTTCTGTAGGGACAGCTACTGTTACATTTCTCACGGACGGACTCTCTGTGGACATGGTGGCACTCTATTCAGTTAGGTAGTAATGTAATGGTAAGACATACTATAGTTTCAATAAAAAGCCCGGCTGCAAATGGTAGATGAGGAAAGACGTCTTTCTTTTGATTTGGAGAATTTGATCCTTGTCTCATTCAGCTGTCACTGTGACAGCTCCTGATAGGATCATATGAGGTCTTGCCTGTCCACCCTTATCCTTCCAGGAGAAGAGTCCCTACTGTGGCATTTAAGTGATGTCTGCACTGCAGCCGTTTTTGAACTCTGCAGGGATGGGGCAGAATCCCCTATGAGTTTTTGCACCCGCCTGTGTGTGCACACCTGCCTAGCTGCACACGTGGCTTAGTGGCAACATGTGCTGACTTCACACTGCTTGCTTGTTCTACTACTTTGGGGGCTCTTGGAGGGCTGAAGGGTGGGATGGTGGTGGGGTGGGGGCAGGGAGAAGGGCGTTTCTTGTGTGGGCAGCCTTGGCACACCAGTGAGAGAGTGTGTGTGTGTGTGTGTGTGTGTGTGGGTGCATGTGAGTGTGCCTGTGTGTGTGTGGGGAAGAAGTGGCTCAAGCTTGCTTAATCTATACTTGTTAGAAAAGAGAGAAGGGATGAGAGAGAAACGAAGTCCCTGTAATACTGTCACATGCTGCAGGAAGCTTCCCATGAGAAGTGGCCACCAGGTGTCATCAGAAGGCTGCTATTGGTTTGTTTTATTATTGTTCTTAAAAAGTATAAGGGTGCTTTGATTTCTTTCTTGCTACCTTTTGAAAAAACCATGGAAGAGCTGTTTTGGTTAGAGCAGGAACTCCACTGGGTATGAGCACCGGTAGTTTCAGAGAGGAGAGATTTCATGTGCGGAGCCTGTGGAGTCCCCTGCCTGTCCTGTTGGTTGGCTTTGTTCCGTGAGTGTAGAGTGAGTGCATGAAATATGCCTCCAGAAGAACGAGCCCCTCAGCTGTTCCCGTCGGGTGATTTCTGATTTCCACCTTGATAAAGACCCCTCCCCAGGTACATCGGTGCTTGTTCTAGCACCCTTTCTGATGAAGGTTTTTCTTTTTAATTTCCATTAGCATAGACATCCTCATTTCCACTCAGTCCCCTGCAGATCACGTTAAGATACTTATTAAATTACTTTGCTCTCCTATTTACTGACTTCATCCCAGTCTGGGCCTTATAATGTAAACGATTAGAATCCACACGTTCTGCTCCTGGACTTCGTTGATCGTGAGAGGTCCTGCATACTGAGAAATTAATCTTCCTAAAGCCAGCTAGGTTTCTGTGGCTCCTCAGGATGCTGCTGGATGCTCTTAGCTCTGATTCGGAGCCTGTGTGATGCGGCCCTGGCTGACCCCCAGCCTTCGCGCTGAGCTGCAGGCATAAAAGGCTGGCGCTGTAGCCACCACTGTCTGGCGGACAGTCTCACATCTCCTTGTGGGTGTTTCATGGCTTTGCTGAGCCCTTTCTTCCACTTGAGGCGTTTCTCTGTTCCTACCCACTCCCTCAGAGAAGAAAAAAATGGTTTCAGTTTTCTCAGCGTTTAGCTCAAATGATATTTCTGTGATCTTAGCCAAACGTTCTACTTGGAAGTATGATTCCTTGCTCATCTGTGTGTAGAGCTGAGTTTATGTGACACACGCGTGTGGTCATCAGCTGTGGCCCGTGTTAGATAGAGCTCCTGTGTCAATGGCCCCTAAAGGAGAGGACCACGGTGAGGGCAGAGGCAGTGCTTGTGTGCTCCCAGCTCCTCTCAGATGGCAGGCTCTCCCTGTGTGTGTGGTGACTGTTGTCCTTTCTTGATACAATGACACATTGGATTAGTTTATTAATTAAAAAATTAGTTGGGGCCTGACCTGTGGTGGCGCAGTGGATAAAGCGTCGACCTGGGAACACTGAGGTCGCCAGTTCAAAACCCTGCACTGGTCTGGTCAATGCACATATGGGAGTTGAGCTTCCAGCTCCTCCCCCTTTTCTCTCTTTCTCTCTCTCTCTCTCTTTCACTCTGTGTCTCCTCTCTAAAATGAATAAAATAAAAATAAAAAAAAAATTAAATAAAAAAAAACCCCAATAAAATTTAAAAAAAAAAAAAAAAGAAAAAAAATTAGTTGGGAAGTAAGTGCAGAAACATCTTTTCAGAATTTTTGGAGCCATTTCATAGATGGTAATAAAGTGCCATTCCTTTGCATCTGCATATTCATGTGGTTGTCATCCTTTTGTTTCCCAAAATATATGTCAGGTGTCACCATTCGTCATTCCAGCATTTCCTCTGAATAGACAGATGTGGGTCTTCCCCAAGTTAGTGTGTGTCTGTTCCACGCCCTTCATTTCTCAAGGTGAGACTCCTGCTGGGTCCACAGTGTGCCATTGCCGTGGACAAGTGAGACATGGGACTTGTCATTGAGAGGAAGAGAATTCATTCACACTATTAGGTTAATTAACTAATATATTTATTTATATGTTTTCCCTTTTTTTGTTGAATTTATTGGGATGACACTGGTTAAACAAAATTACACAGCTTTCAGGTACACAATTCCACAACACGTCATCTGCACACTGTGTTGTATGTTCTCACCCCAAGTGAAGTGTTCATCTGTCAGCACTTATCCCCCCTTTACCCTCATCGACCTCCCTTCACCCTGCCCCTGGGCAGTCACCACATCGTTGTCTGTGTCCAGGAGTTTATTTTCTTTTTCCCTTTTTGGCACAGTCCCTCCAGCTTCCATCTTAGGCTCCCTTACCCCCCTGACAGCTGTCAGCTTCTCTCTCTCTCTGGGTCTGTCTCTGTTTTGCTTGTTCATTTTGTTTGTTACATTCCACATAGACATGAAGTCATGTGGTGCTTGTCTTTTTCTGACGGGCTTATATCACTGAGCATAATGCTCTCCAGGTCCATCCATGCTGTCGCAAAAAGTAAGATTTCCTTCTTGGTTACTGCCAAGTGGTAGAATTCACACCATTTTAGACCTAGCATTAAAAAGATTTTAAACAGAACTTCCGTTGTGGACATGTTTAGACATACTGTATACATATACAGACTGGACAGAATTTGATAGACTAGGCGATTGAACCCACCCATCAGTGTCGCAGTGTTAGTCATTATGAGCACGTACCCCTCACTGTGCCCTTTTCCTGCGCTATTTTGAAGCATATCTCAGACATTTATCATTCCATCTGTAAGTGCTTGGAAGACATTTCTCATGTTGCATCACTTGAGTGAGTAACTAGCCTTATGTGTACTTGGAGCTGCTCTGGGCTCTTGGGCTCTGAGGGTGGGCAGTGTGAACCTTCTCCTTCCCATCCAGCATGCGGAGGCTAGGGAACAAAGTAGACACATGAGGAACCAGGACGGGAAACAATTGATTTCATCAGCATTTAAAATTTCTGCTTAACAAAGGACAGCAATAATAACATGAGAAGGGAGGAGATAGTTTTAAAACATGTAACTGAGAAAGGGTTTATATCCAGAATACATAAGCAACTGCTGCAGCCCAATAATAAGCAAACAAACGAATTAAAAATGGGCTAAGGCTAACAAGCATTTCCCAAGGCACAGAACAAAATAAAGTATTTGACCCCATCACTGGTCATCAGGGAAATGCAGGAACGCCCCCCCGCCCCACTGGAATGACTAAAAGACTGTTAAATGTGGGTGAGGGTGTGGCCACTCAGTTCTCGACATCACTGGTGGCTATGTAAAACAGTCCACTTTGAAATCAGTCAAGTGGTGCCTTGTAAAATTACCCCACACTTCCAGCCTGTGACCGGGATACCACCCCAGGTATTTACACAAAAGAGATGAAAATGTGTGTTCACAAACTCTTCTACAGGAATTTTCATAGCAGCTTTACCATGAGACAGCCCCCACCCCCATGCTTAGAGTGTCACATCTCATCTGTGTTTTTTGTTCCCCACTTTTAGCAGTCAAAGCAACAGCATTTGTTTGGTTTGCCATTGTTATGGAAAAATAATTAAAACAGTTATCATTAGCTCTGAGCTCAGAGTAGGTGATCTTTAATGGTTTTAGCCATTATTTCGGCAGGTGAGTGGCGGCACAGTGTAGTGGATTCTGACTTTCACGGCCGCCGCCCTGCTTGTGATGGGTTTTATTGCATCAGATCAAAATCCTGATCTTGGTGTAAACAGAAAGTGATATGTTTTAATTGAATTAAATAACAATGAAAAGTGAAGTCAACATAATCTATTTTAAAGCATTAAATTCAATGGATTCCCCTCCCCCCAATTTGCTTCGTTAATTCTACTCCACTACTGACCTTTTCCCTTTGCTGTTAACTTCAGACAACACAACATGACCATTAGATGAAGGAGTTGTGATGGGCAGCGGAATGGTTTTCAAACACACTTCTTTTCCTTGGGCGCTGGGCCAAGGAAACAGGAGCTGCGGGCAGCCTGGCTTCCTGGCTTGCCTGGGGCGGCTCTGCCTTCATCTCCTTTACAGTTCCCGGAAACGGAACTTCAAAGGAGGGGTTCTCTGTTTAGGGGAAAAGCAGTAGTACATTGAAATGTACTGGTAAAGGGAGTTGAAGTTTGGGTGTTTTCCTTATTTTTTATTTTGCAAGCTGATTGAGAGAATCCCCTGTTCTGTGGAGGATGCCATAGTATCACTTCCCAGTTCCCAAAGTGCTGGTGTGTGTTCCCACAAACCATTTCCTACTTTCCATAAAGGGTCATGTAATCAGATTCACCTCAACATTTGGGACATCTCATCAGGGCTAATTGGATGACATTTTCATCCAGTGTGTCACTTTGTGTTGACTTTTGGATTCCTATGTGTGCCTTTCTTTATGTTCAAGTGTTTAATGCTGTGTTTATTTTCCTCACAGGTTATGTGTGCCAGGTGAGCCTCCTCACTAAGGAAGGAGCACCCCTCGCATTTTACTGATGATGGAGACTGAGAAGAAACCAGAGAATGATGAGGATGAGGATGTAGACACCGAGGTAGAGGCCTCGAGAAATACTCTGTCCCTTGGTAGGGACCGCGGGCCCATGCCTGATGCCACAGGACACTCCTCCAAGAACCCCACGAGCAAAAGAGGGTTTTCAGAGTCGTCCAGCAGTGTAGCTTCGGATGAGGATGGGAATAAACGCACTTCCAAGCGAATGCGATTAGGTGGGGCGGAGCCCGTTGGGTCTGAGGAGCTGAGCGTATGCGGGGTGGAACCTTCAGAGAGCGTGGCCTCAGAAGCAGGGGTCCTCTCCGCTGAGCCAGTGTCAGAGTCCCTCCAGCCCCGCAGTGTGCACGGAGACATGTGTCTTCCCACGGCCTCCTCCCCCTTCTGCAGTGTCCACACAGCTGGCACTGTTTCTCCGAAAACAGACGCTGACAGGTTGGCCCAGGAAATGGTTTTCCTGCACCCGGAGGTGGAATCTGCTTTCTCCACAGAAGAGGCGGTCAGTGCTGGCCATACCACTGCAATTGCAGGCTTGGTTTGCAAGTGCAACACGTGTGAGCGTTTGTCTCCTTCCTGCGCTGACCTGGAGAAGCATGCCGACTGCCACAGGCCGCGGTCCAGGGAAGCTGCCCGCTGCCCCTGCAGCCACAGGGCGGAGAGCAGTGCAGCGCCGCAGGGGCACGCCGTGCCTGCGCATGTGTCGCCCAGGGTATTCTCCTGCGACCTCTGTGGCTTTCAGTGTGTGGAGGAGAACCTTCTGAATGCACATTGTCTCGGCAAAACACACCTCCGGCGTCAGAACCTCGCTGCGCGGGGAGGGTTCGTGCAGATCTTAACGAAACAGCCCTTTCCCAAGAAACCTTGCGCCATTGGGACAAAAAATGCTCGCGCAAAACCAAGAGCTTCTAAACAAATAGCAAAGAGTAGCGATTCAAAAGGATTAAAGAATGTCGGAAGCAAATTGAAAGGTTTCAGAGGAAGCGCTTCTAAACAGCGGGGAAGTAGCAGTGAGCTTCTCGTTGAGATGAGGCCATCCAGGAATATTCCGCTGGAAAAGGGAGAGATTGTTGGAGAAGATGTCACGTCCCTTGGTACAGCTCGAAATCTGGAAAACCAGAGTAAAAAGTTAGGCACTTTGGTCACCTCACAGGGCCTTATAGATAAACTGGACTCTCCCAAAAGGACACTGCAGACAGCGCATGGCACTAGCACCTCGCTGAGGCCGAGACCAAGACCAGAGCGCAATGCTCTCACCCTGGCCAATAGCTTCCGATGGCGAAGTGGCACTTTCTCCTTGAAAGGCCAGGCCAAGAAGAGGTTCAGCCTTTTAGGAAGTAACAAAAGAGGCACTAGTGACACTCCGAGGGTCTGTATGAAACACTTCAGAGCACAGATGAAAACTGGTGATGCAGAGTCCCTGTCTCAGTGCGTGAAAGCGGGTGGCAATGCTCACAGTCCGGGTGGGACTGCCTCAGAAGCCCGGGACCTGAAGTGGGACCAGAGAAACGCCCACCGTGGGTGCTCCGTGGACTCTCCAACAGCAAGGGCAGCTTCCGACCATCAGACGCTGTGTGCTTGTGCAGACTGTGGTCAGGCAGCTACAAGCAGGACGGAGTTGGAAGTCCATGTGAAAATGTGCCATGCAAGAGGGGTGACATTGTCCTGCCACGCAGGTGACTTTAACAGTGTGTCAGGGAGGGACCTGGATGGACATTTGCACAATAACCAGCATCAGCCAGCTGCCTCTGTCCTCCGCTGTCAGTGCTGCTCATTTGTCCCCTTGACAGACATCGGTCTCAGAGACCACATGAGGGAGAGACACAGCATGGGCTTTGTGTGCTCTCCCTGCCACCTGTTCTTCTCGTCCGAGAGGGACCTGGAGGAACACAGGTCAGCAGAGAAGCACATGTACTCATCACTTCAACTAAAGACTTCTCCATCGTCTCCCACTGGTCTGGCTTCTCAGAGTTTACCTTTAACTGCTATAGAATCAGAAAACACAAAAGAGCCTCTGAGCGAGTCTGGGAGAATGACTCAGGAAGAAGCCGCCTGGTCCCAGGCAGGCCACGGGCATGAAGCGAGGCATTCGAGCAAGCCTCAGTTTCAGTGTAAGAAGTGCTTTTATAAAACAAGGTCCTCCACTGTTCTCACAAGACACATCAAGCTTCGGCATGGCCAGGACTACCATTTTCTCTGCAAGGCATGTAATCTCTATTCACTGAGCAAAGAAGGAATGGAGAAACACATTAAGAGAAGCAAACACCTTGAAAATGCTAAGAAAAATAATATTGGCTTAAGCTTTGAAGAATGCATAGATAGGGTCTGTATTGGTGCAAATGACAAGAAGGAAGAGCTTCCCATTCCTCGAAACGAAAGGACAGAAGTCTACATAGAAGGTGTGCAGTTGCAGGGCTGTTCCTCTCCGGAGAAGAGCATCCTAACTGCCAAGGAACAGTCACCATCGGGAGTGATTACCAAGGATGATGAGTTGGCTTTGACCACTGCTCCCAAGAGAGGGAGACCTAAAGGTAACATCTCACGGACGTGCTCGCATTGTGGCCTTCTGGCCTCCAGTATTACAAACTTGACAGTTCACATTCGACGAAAACACAGTCACCAGTACAGTTACTTATGCAAAGTGTGTAAGTATTACACTGTAACTAAGGGAGATATGGAGCGTCACTGTGCCACCAAGAAACACAAAGGACGTGTAGAAATAGAAGCCAACGGAAAACAAAGTTCAGATATTGTTATTGGCCCTGAACGAGGTACTCTCGAAGCCTGTGGCAAGAACAACAGTTCTGATGAACACAAGTCAGCTGAACCCGATCCCTTCATTTCAGAAAAGCCCGGACAAGAGCATGGGGATCCAGTTGAAGTTGAAGTCAGAAATATATTTCATTCTATAGATGGGGAAGCTGGCAGTCACCTTACTGACGACAAAGGACAAGTGTCTGTAGGACCAGAAGAGCCGACGCAACAGAGGGAAGCATGTTCCCAGAGAGACGCCTCAGACACAAGTGATAACAAGTGTGCCCACTGCGAGTTCAGCACCCACTTGTCTGCTTCTCTGGAACTGCACGTAAAGCGGAAACACACAAGGGAGTTCGCGTTTTACTGCATGGCCTGTGATTACTACGCTGTGACCCATCGAGAGATGACCAGGCATGCGGCAACAGAAAAGCACAAAATGAAGAGGCAGTCTTACCTGAACTCCTCTGAGGTTGAGGCGGGTTCTTCAGAAATGTCCAGAAATGTCATTGTACCCCAGCAGCAGCGTGGACAGAACTCGGAAGAGTTTCCAATCATTTCAGACCAGCCACCTGAAATTCTTAAATCTAGGAATGCTCATTGTCCTGTTTTAGATGAGAACACTAGTTTAGATGTGTCTAAAGTCCTCTGTGTTCCTGAGTCTGTAGGAGTTGAGACTGAAGAAGAATCTAATCTCAGTGAGGACTCTTCCTTCTGTGAAAATGTCCAGCTGCCCCTCGCCAAGGACAGAGTTAGGAAACCTGAGGAGATCCTGACCCTTTCTACCTCTTCTGATTATAGCTCCCCAGGCAAATTTCAGAATGGAAATTCAGGAAGCTTGGCTTTGACCTATGAGACAGCCCAGAACAACCACCGAGGGCTGAGTGATGTCAGTGACCCGAGTGCACAGTGTGAGAGTGAGGGAAGGAGCGGAGGAGACAGCGCAGGTACAATCCTCAGCAAACACAGATGTACTGGAGTTCTGGATGGAACCCACTCGACTGAAAGCACCCTCCCTATTGTGATGACAGTGACAGGCGGACTGCTCAACCCGGAGAACCCTCGTCAAGACCAAGTTAGAAATGTGCAGAATTCAGTGGATTTGAAAGCTATGCAAGGAGATCCTCCTGTCCTGGAAAATAAGGACATTCTGGTGAATTCCCATCATGAAACTGAAATGATTCTGGAAGAGGATGGTCCAGCCTCTGACGGCACAGTGGAGAGTAATGAGGCTTATGAGACAGTCGTCAGCCTTGATGACAAAGGACAGGCCGTGTACAACCTTGGCCTGTTTGACTCGTCCATCATCAGGATCCGGAACCCAGAAGATGGTGAATCAGCAGAGCCGCCCGAGGAGGGTCCATTGGCCTCTGACATGAGAGCGCGCAAGCTGCCCCTCAAGGACTGCGCCCAGGGTCCGAAAAAGAAGAAGGCTGAGGGCGGCCCATTCGGCGAGTCCCCTCGCATCCGCTGTGATGACTGTGGCTTCCTGGCGGACGGGCTGAGCGGGCTAAATGTCCACATTGCCATGAAGCACCCTAGCAAGGAGAAGCACTTCCACTGCCTGCTCTGTGGGAAGTCATTCTACACCGAGAGCAACCTGCACCAGCACCTGGCCAGCGCTGGGCACGTGAGGAATGAACGGGCCAGTGTGGAGGAGCTGCCGGAGGGCGGGGCCACCTTCAAGTGTGTCAAGTGCACGGAGCCTTTTGATTCGGAGCAGAGTTTGTTTCTGCACATTAAAGGGCAGCACGAGGAGCTGCTGCGGGAGGTGAACAAGTACATAGTGGAGGACACCGAGCAGATCAACCGCGAGCGGGAGGAGAACCAGGGCAGCGTCTGCAAGTACTGCGGCAAGATGTGTCGCAGCAGCAACTCCATGGCCTTCCTGGCCCACATCCGCACGCACACAGGTACGTGAGCCCTGCGCACAGGGTGGGACATCCCCGCCCATCCGGTGTGCAGCCTTTAGCACTTGTGCACCCACATAGGCGTGAGCTGCTGCCCTCTGTCTCCTGCCTTGTGCACGGGAGCAGGACAGTCAGACATTCCTCCCCATCTGGTGCGCAGTCCCTACTGCGTGTGCACCCACACGGGTGTGAGCTGCCGCCGTGTGTGTTCCTGCTGTGCGCACAGGAATGGGACAGTCAGACATCCCTTCCCATCTGGTGCGCAGTCCGTACCGTGTGTGCTGCTGGCTTCCACCTGGCTCCGGGAGCTCTGCTGGGCAGGGCTCTGCACACCTGCCAGTCAGAGCTGACACCTAACGTCCCTAAAGGCAGTCAGCCTCACTGATCCTAGAGGTGGGCTGTTTCACACGTTCCTTCCTTCTACTTTTCGTTGCACTAATTGGTGTGACACCAGTTAACGAAATCGTACAGGTTTCAGGCTCTGTAACATGTCATCCGCACAGGCGCACAAGTCTAACACGTCGCCCGCACACTTTACTGTGTGTTCTCACCCCAAGTAAGGTCTCTGTGTATCACCGTTTATCCCCGTAAACGCTTTCCTTTCGATTTTATCAAAAAGCCTAGTCCCTCTGACGCTTCAGTCATCTTCCTGTCTCTTAGAGCTTCTCAGATGTTCTAAGTCCTGTGTGGTTTTCCAAGGCATCTTTTAAGTGATGCTTTGCATTTCAGAGGACATCTTAAGTGGCTTTTGAGGAATGAAACAATAAACATTTTCCTACGATTTTAGGGATTTAAAAATATTCATTGCCAAATAGTTTATATCAAAAAGTTTTAACTCCCAGGCAACAAGATTCTGCTTTCAAGGATCAAAAATAGTTGACACTTTTCAAAGTCATTGTGTTCTGGGGATTTGTTTTTCAGGGACATGGGAACTGGCAGAGTTCTGCGTTCTGTCCATACGGTGTTCCTTCTTAATGTTTAGTTTTAGGTAGAAGATTTTTTAAAAACTTTTTTGCTGGAAGATGTATAAGCCACTGTTCTAAATTTATGTAACAATTCACTGCACTGTTTCTATAAACCTGCCATACATTCTTTATTTTAAATAGACAGCTTTTCGAAATCATTGTGCTCTGCTTAGACAAGTGCTGTCTCTGTGGCTGAATTTATGAGTGGATTTGAATAATAAATTCACATTTTAATGATCATATTTTCATTAAAACTGTAAGGTTTATTTTACTGTACTTTAAAATAATGGCTGATTATTAAAGCTATACTTTAAATTCATGCAATTTTTGAAACTTTTTGCATCGTCACAAGGAGGAAGACAAAAGAACCCGAGACATTATAATAGTTTAGGGTGATTAAAAATGGATACCAGTCTTTCATGAGAGGAAGTCGCAGGAAAACCTGCACGAGATTAATCTAGGTAAATAGCAACATGGCACCATGGATCCCGACTCCTTGCAGCAGCGCCGTGGTGGCTGTGGGCATTATCAGCACTTCTGCTGCTACTGGGTTGCAGCTTGCTTTCTGAAATGATACAGTTTTAGAAGTCGGGCTTGTTAACAGGTGCAGAAACTATGTACTTTGTTCACATACCCTCATAAGGCGGATAAACCTGAGTAAAACCAAGAGGAAGATGCTAATGGAGCTCTTTTTAGAATTCTTTATGCAACTGTCTGGTCGAGACATGCTGCTTATAATTGATGTGTCCATTACTTGAATTCTCTTGTAATTATAGTCAATAAGTCTTGTAAATGTGTTAAAGCTCACTAAAAGCATACAAATTCAAGAACAGAGTAAGGCTAATAATTTAAAATAATCAATGTAGGCATTTCAGCACTTAATTTCCCTTGTGTGTTGATAGCTGATCATTCTTAATCCATTAAGATTTATTTAGTCGTTTACAATGCAAAATAGGTTTGCACTGGTCACTTGTGCCATTTGAAAATGTCCACCAGGTTAAGTGCAGAATGTAGTCCATTAGTCTTCCATGACTATATGTATTAATTGCATTTAAAATCAAGTTAATGTGGATGTGAAAGTGAGGTAACTATCAATATGTGACAAAGTAACCCTACTTATATAAGTTACATCATTGATTGTAACATTTAGTAAAAGTTAGCACACTTTTTAACATTTTGTGTTGGGCTTCTCAGCAGGTCCATTTTTATTGTGTCTGAAGCCACACAAAGGGCACCAGTCCTGAGGACACAGGCCTGTCCCCCCTTTCAGTCTCGCGAGCCATTGTTGGGGAAGTTGTTCTTCAGGTTTTCACCCCACGTTGTTTTTTCTTGGCACCCCTTAGAACGAATTGCTCTTCTGATAGGTTGCTTATGTCCATGACGTTGTAATGCAGAGACTGTTATTAATGGTTAACTGGAAAAGGGCTTACTCTTCCAATCCCTGTATCCATACTTTGTGATTCACTCTATGTTTTATGTAACCTTTCTTTCCATCCTCCCTATGATGAAAGCAGCAGTATAGGAAATAGATGAGTTCTGGTCATCAAGAGTTGTAGGAAAAAAGCATCCCTGAGGTTTCTGGTGTGTTTGCTTCTGAAGCCCCTGGGAAGAGTGAGCAGGAAGAGCAGCCCCCTCTCCCATAGCATCAGGAGCACAAACACCCTGTCTCTTTCCTCCCCTGCATTGCTTGGGGAGTTAGAGCTCTCATTTCTTGTGATATGGAAGATACTTCGACGCTGGAAGACTGTGAAACCTCTCATTTTGTGTTCAGGGTGCACTGGCTCCTTGTGCTCTTTGACAGGGCTCATCTGGGGGAGAGAGGGACCGTGAGCCTCCCTGAACAGGTCCTGAGTTAGGGCTGGTAGTGAGCGAGTTTCCATGAAACCTGTCAGCTTGAGAAGGGCCCGTTCAGGAGAGTCTGTCTGGGGACCGCCAGCAGTGTAGGACGTGGGCTTTACTGTTCTCCACCCCCTCTCTGCGCCCTCCATGGCGTTGATGCTCCACACCATTGCTGGACAGGGAAGTGGACGAGCAGACGAGTGACCAGATGAAGTGTCCAGTGCTCAGGGCGTTGTGGAAGTCAGGCTAGGGTGCACAGGCATCAGAGGTTGGTTGTACACATCTGTCTTGATTCTTTCAGACCTAAAGTTCTATTATTTTCTTAATGTGGATGTCACACCCATGTTTGCGTAACAATCAGCCGGGACTGATGTTGAGGAATGCCTGTGCAGGTCTGAGTGAAGACTTAGTTTTTAACATTTTTAGCATTTTGTTGGTAATATTGTAAGGTACCAGAAAGCTTGAAGGCAGGCCTCTTGTTTTTCCTTTTCAGAAACATCTCCCAGGCCAGATGAAAAGAAAAAACACCCACTGAGGGTAATGCTGTCCCGAGAACTAGAGCTAGCGAGAACAACACGGAGAGTTGTTAATAGTGGCAACATGCCCGAGACACATTTAGAAATACGTGGCTTTACAGAATTCACCTTCTGTTACTCTGCCTGCACAGCAAGCTGGAACCGGGAAACAGTATTGATTAGGAGAAAGGGGGCACCCCCCTTTTTCTTATATAGAAAAGAGTTACCTGTGGTGCCCGAGTATTTGAATTTTTATGACACAGAAAGGAGATGCTCACGGTCTACTCGGGAGATAAGACGTGAGCAGGAAGGAGTCAGGGCCTTCGTGATTTCTGCCTGAAAGCCATCCACGCAGTGACTCCGTCAGGTGTCCTCTACACACTGCAGAGGTCACCGAGAACCAAAAGGGCTAGATTGTCTCACCAGGGAGCCGTGCAGTCAACTGAAAGCACCGAGGGCCTACATCCGGCCCATGTGGCACATGTAGAATAACTTGTCACAATGTCAGTACAGGGTGAGCAAGACATGTACTTTAAATCCTTTCACCAAATTGTAATACAAATGTTGAGAGAGCTTTATCTTCTTTGTGTGAAGCCCTGGTGTTATTGTGAATGAATAATCTCCTAATTACCTTGTTACCTTGAATGCATTTTACTTCAGAGTGTAGGTGAATTGGTTCTCCTCAGTTGTGTCTTTTGTAAGTCCCTTTACAGAGCTCTCTGTTGCCATGAAGTGTTTCAGTCTAGAGATAGGCTTCGTTTTATCAGAATTATTTAAATAAACTGTAGTTTCTAATGTGATTGATAGAATGTGATTGCTGTAAGCTGCAGTCTCAACCTGCTTTTGACATTTAAACATAAAGCTGACTAGATAGAACCATTCAGGTGCTAAATATATTTTACATCTACTTCTAACAGGAGAAATGTAAGTATTAAGAGATCCGGCTTCATTGTCATTGAGCTGTGGAATGTTCAACCTTGTCTTCCCGTGCTTAGTACTGTTCAACTTTTTTATTTCTGGTAGAAGATTAAAATTAAATGCTTCACTTTTTTTGTCAGCTTTTGGGAATTAAATTGAAATTTAAGACTGAAGTTTTTTACTGAGTGCTTCAATTTCAACAAAGTATTCTTGGAGGACCCCCCTTCCCCCCCCCCCAGCCCCCCCCCCCCGGTACTGGACAAAGGTTCATTGATCAAATTTGATTTATTGCAATTTTTTTTGTTTGAACTCCTTTTGTATATTTATTCAAGTTCACATATTTCATATTCTGTCTAACCATGTTAGAAGAGGTATTTCACCAAATAGGGACTGAACATGTTATGAAAAATCTGGGAACATGTGCTGACTTTAAACTGTGATTTTTGTGATTTTGATTTATTTATTTGAAGATTCAGTGGTTAGAAAATCAGAAAATAATGCCTACATGTTGCACCTGAAGAACTATAGTTTCTCGTTAATGTGGGTACTGATTGTCTACTAGTAACTGTGCTTCAGGGACAGCCCAATGCTGACATTAAGTGTGTTGATTCTGAAATAATTTTGTTTTCTCATTGAGTATAGATTCACTTTATTTCTTTATGAAATAAAAACATTTATTGGTACTATGATTTAATGTGGAAATATTTGTTCTTAAAATAAATAATAACCAAATTGTCAGTTTTTCTGCTTTCTAAAATCAGTGCAGATTTGATGATAAAATGATCATAAAACAAGTAATTTATCTACTGTATACTCTTATATTGTGTGCTGCTAAGATAGTATTATAGACACTCCCTGGGAATAAGTGTCAGAAAATCTAAAACACTATTATTAATGTGAATAAATTCGAAGCTGCAGAAATAGGAGGAAATGAGAGTTGGCCACCAAGAATTTTATTTATTTGATGATAAATATACATAAAGAATACCAGCTCCTTGGTATGCATTTATGGTATTTTTTAAAAAAAATGTTTGATTTTAAAAGTGGAATCACTATAAAAGATACTTTTGTGAAATGTAAGAAAAGTGTTTAAATTATTTAACTCATCTTGTTTAGTTAGTATTGCTCACCTGTGTCACTTTTGACTTTAAATCTTAGAAATGTTACCGAAAGTTAGGACCCCTCACTGAAACATTAACGTCCCCTTGGTGGAATAATTATGGAATGCAGTTCTTTTCAAGCTAGAAAGGAATGCAATTATTTCATTTTGGGGACAGAAATTTGTAATTAGATAAAAAGTATGATTTAAGATCTAGCTTCTTTTTAAACTATCAGTACTGTATTATTAAAATTCAAACCATATTTTATGTTAAATTTACTTAGGATCAAAACCATTCAAGTGCAAGATATGCCATTTTGCAACAGCTCAGCTTGGCGATGCCAGGAACCATGTCAAAAGGCACCTTGGGATGAGGGAGTACAAGTGTCATGTGTGTGGGTGAGTAACGGAGACGTTCCTGCTGCGCTGAGCCAGGGAGCATGTGCAGGGCCCATTGTTTCCCAGTTCAGAGTGGGTGGGTGTGCGCTGGGCTGAAGTTACCGTGCAAATCCCGCTTTCCATTGTCACAGCAAAGTCCTTACACACAGTTATGACATTCTTTTCCCACTTCTAGTCCTGTACTCAAGATGAGCAATTTTATGGGCTACAAGGTCAATTTGAACCTGTAATCTGTAAATTGACTAAATTATAGGATGTTCATTCACATTGCCAGAGAGAATTAGAAATTCCATTTAAAGACATTAAAAAAAAAAAACACATAACATAGCTTAGGAGTGTATATGTATTTTTTTTACTTACTTTTTAGTTTTTTTGCTATGTTGCTTTAATTTTAATCACATTAATGGCTCTTTGGATTCATTGGACATTCTATAAGGGAAAAAGCAGAAAAAGCTTTAATTTCATACAACTAGTTATTGATTATTGCAGGGATGAAGTTTTAGAGAAACAGTGTGTAATATGTGTTTTTGTGTAACTTTATTTCAAAACTTGTTTTTCTCTTTTAGTTATTGGCTCTCTCCTCTAAGGGGCTACTTCTGATTGAAAATATATTTCAACATTATTATGCTAGAGAAATGAACTAATAAGTGCATCACATAAAAACATTTTATGTAAAACCTGTAATTCTTCTGGCTAATTCACAAAACTCTGAGTTAAATTATGCAAAGTGCTCATGTTCTATTAGTTTTTTTTTCTTATTGGAAGATTCCTTTGGTTGGCACTACTGTGTAAATATAAGTATCTTTTAAGTCAGCAACACCTCTGGTTTCTTTGGGACAGTACACTGTGTCCCAGGATGCCACTGCACGTTTTGACCCTCCTGATAGTTTTACAAATAACTTTGCCCGCAGTTTTATTACCCATGGTTTGTGATTTATTCACTGGCAGAACGGATGGTTCACTGCCTTGCAGCTAAAGTAAATGAAGACAGACCTTTGCCCTCAAGCCCCTGAAGATCAGTGGGAGATTGAGTTTGGTTGCCCCTGATTTTAGCTGCCAGTGTCGGGTGCCAGGTGGTTCATTTTCATTGCTCTCGGTCTCGGAATTTAAAAGGTATCTCACTGATTGTTTTTGCCGTATGAGTTATAGGAAAGAGGAAGGCCCGACTGCAATGACATTTTGATGTTAGATGGCAGGGAACAATTTCTTTCTTGTTTCTGCAGAAAGTAAACAAGTTTTGCATACTCTGTTATTGGAAATCTAATTCCATTCATTTTTATTAGGCTTACTAAGACCCTGGCAAGGGAAGAAATGTTTTTAGAGAACAGTTTCTAACATATGTAGCATAGAAAACAATACACGATTGATTGGCTTTGATAGTGTAATTTGAATGATGCACACTTTGCTTAGCTCAATACTTGACCACATATAACTGAAATATTGCACT
Source organism: Rhynchonycteris naso (assembly GCA_037038555.1). NCBI lineage: Eukaryota > Metazoa > Chordata > Mammalia > Chiroptera > Emballonuridae > Rhynchonycteris > Rhynchonycteris naso. The sequence continues at coordinate 133,165,310 of CM072999.1, read as the reverse complement.
AGTGCTTAATATCTTTGATTGCCAAGATGAAGAATTACAAATGTGTGTAGATATATTGGGTTTTATATTGCTGTCCCAGAGATATACAGATATGTGTGTGTGCAGGAAAAGCAACCGAGATTCCAAAATTGTATCTCTTAGAATTACAGTAGTCATTGAATTTTATTTGACTATGAAATGATAGTTCTCTTAAATTTTTAAAAATGAAATTTGATTTAAAAGTTACATAACAATAATTTTTACAGGGTAGGTATTTTTGCTGTGCAGTTAAATGTTCTGAAGAATTGTAGTAAACTGAAAAATGCCTATTAATCTATGTGGTTAGAATTGAACAATAGTGAGTAACATCCCCTTCAATGTTAAAAAACAAAAAACTATCATAGGTTGTTCATATATTTTAGAGGCATAGTTTAAACATGAAAAAATGTATGAATTGGCTTTCACGTTAGTGGCAGCAGAGAGCATTGGTACATTAACATCACTGACAACGTCAATTCATTATCATTGATGGCTAAATAATCTGAGAAATGCTCAGTGGACCTATTAGTTCCTGAACATAGGCAGCTCATGCTGCATTTCTTCATTAGCTTTAATTGCTATAAATTTTACCTTTTAAAAAATCATGCTTTTAAAGGTGAAGGGATCTTTCAGGAACATTAACTATAATTTTGTCACAAACAGAAGGTCCGGCACCGTGTTTCTTTTCTGCAAGGAGTTAGGATCTTAGTCTCTGCCTCTCAGAATTTTTATCAATAACCTCGTCATTGTTTGGGTTGTGAGAAATAAACTGTTTTTTAGTTTTGATTGCATAATAACATATGCAGATAGTGAGGCGGGCACATATGAAGAATGGAATGATTATAATATTGCACCTTCTTTTTAGTAACTGATTGGTTTTTTTGAAAAACAAAAACAAAACCTAATGTTTTATGGGAAATTGATGGGAACAAGAAATAGTGCATTTTGTTGGCTGGAGCTCAGTATTAAGGCTGCAGATTGTTTGTGACTATTTGACTTCTTTATCCAGTCTTTGTGTGTGTCTTTCTAGTAGGAGACTGTAGGTGCTCAGCAGATACTTAGCGTACATTTTCTTAAGGCTTAGTTTAAGGGTTGGATTATTAGCTACCCCTTAACAAAAACAGCCTTTTAAACTTTCATTTCAGTTTTTTGAACCTACATTGATTTTCTTCTGAGTCTCTAAGCTGAATTTTAAGATAGTGTATTTTTGTTTTCTCCCATTAGCAGGTCTTAGCCACAGTGTATTGTGAGTTTGTTAGTTTGACAAGAGAAACTGGATGTCTTCGACGTCTAATTCCTCCTAGACAGTTGGCTTCAGAATTTGTGATTTAAGTTTTTCTTTTCCCAGTGTTTACATGCTCATGGCATGGTAAAAATTTCAAAAATGTATTGCTCTGCATTCCTGTTTTAGGAACGTGTTACAGATGACTTCATTTACAAACCTTTATTTTCACTTTGAGGAGGGACAGCTTTTGAATAGTACGGTTTCTTAATGCGTTTCTTACAGCTGAGTGTGAACTTGAGGAGTTTTGTGGCGCATAGGTGTTTTTCTGTGTACTTGCTGGATCATTAATATGCAAATGTGCTGTAAGTCTGGCACAGGGCTTGGTGGGGGCTAAAATTGCAAGGGTTGAGAAGCACTCCTGGACAGAAGCTAATCATTTTGCTTGGGACATATGTTTAAAAACAGGTTAAACCCATATTTTTGCTAAATCCATGGTCTTTACCTTTGTTTTTTTTCAGTATTCAAGAACTTGAAAATCTCAGTGGCTCACAAAAGTCATTATGGACACCATGTTTTGTTAAATCCATCCAAATTTTTTTAATACTGTCACACATTTACACACAATCATTGTGTGCAAATGTAACAGTATCTGTAGTACTCTACTAAATAGTATTTCTGCAGTTCTGTGGTCTCGTGTGTACCTTAGGTGACATTTATTTTGTTTGCTCTCATGAGATCGTGTATCTCATGTTTGTTATCCCCATTGTACAGATGGTAACCTTGAGATCAAAGATACTTTTAGCGATGGGTTTCCATTGTGCGGCAGTAATGGCAGACCACTGTTCCCTTCCCTGTCACTGTCCCTTTGCTGTCTTTGCCTGCACTCTGTGGTGTCTGCTCCTCCGTGACTATCTTTCGACTGTGTTCCTGTTCTCTCCAGGGCATGTCACGTGTGCGTTGCTGCCACATCTGTCCCCTCCTGCCCAGTCTCGCTTGCCCCCTGCTTTTGCTTATCACTTGTGGTCTTTTAAAGAAGGGCTTACCCAGTGTTTTTTTTTTTTTTTTTTTAATATTCTGTTATCCAGGCTCTCTTATTTGTCTCTCTCTGTTTCACTGTTCGCATATTAAACTCTTGTTTTAAATTATTTTATTATTTTTCCCAGTGGTTTCTTATGTGTTGATAATTTATTGCTCTTGAGTAGTTAAAAATTAAACATGTTGGTATAATAGAAGTGTCTAAAAAGTGAAGATTTTATTATCTTTTCATTAGAATGAGAGGGTTAAAATAGACCTACCTGAGTTGTTTTTTTATTTCATTACTAGTTATTAAAAAAAAAAGAGAGAAAAATAGTAAATGGCCTGTGATTTCAGTAAACCTCTGCCATTATTCACAAAGACCTGTGGGTTTTAGGGATTATGTTATTTTCTGATTGATTTTCCTATGTCTAGTCTCAAAACTTGTGTATAGAATTAAATAGTTGAGTAGCATTTACCTAATCAGAAGAGAATAAAGGCATTTTCTACATCTGTCACCTCTGGATTCATGAAAAGATTCTAAGCATTTTCTAGGGTATATTAATGTGCTTATGAACTGTTTATTCTTAGCTGGTTAAAGAAACCTTAAATAGAAAGTTACTAATGCCATAAAACTCCTTTTTCATTTTTTTTGCATGCGTGGCATTACCTAGTTTTTGTGCATTAGAAGGGATCTCTATGTAGATGATTATAATGTCACTTTCTGACCTTTGCAGCTTGAATAATTGTAAATCATTGCTTCATAACGTGTCAGAGAATGTCTGCACTAGGCAATTAAATGGCAGAATATAATAGACCAAATTATTGCCTGTCATGTTTTCAACAACACAGTTAGTATTTGAGTTACACTTAATCATTACGTGCATTAGCAACTTCATTGGAATCCAGCTTCAGGCTGAGCATGAAATACATTACATTATTTAAACCTCTAATGGTACAAGTCATTTATTTGTATTGAAGTGTACAACATGCAGAGTTTCATAAAGCAGGGAACACTTGAGAGCTTAATTTATCCAAATCAAAGTCTAAATGCAGATAAACACAAGTGGCAAAAATTAGTAATTTTTATAGGCTGGAAATATTTAAAAATACATGGTTGTGGGTAATTGTAGGCAGCAGGAATAAATTAAAATCACTATTTTTAGTTTGCTCTGAGATCTAAAGCTGTGTATATACCTAAATCATTAAAAGCACCATGGAATTGCATTTTTAGCTGAACAATTAATTACACCCATCATATCTACAGATGTATCCAAATAAAGTAAGTATTTGGTTCAGGTGGTTGTTTTAGTTAAAGAGATATAGATAGAAAGAAAAACTTGGTTTTATATTGTGGCATGAATTATGCTTATAATGATATAAAGTGCAACACTTCTCATCTTTATTAAAAATCTAAATTAACATTAAAAGCACTCTTATAATAAAAGGTGTATTACATATTTTATCTATATAATATTTTAATGTTCTTTGTTTAATGATATATTTTTGTATCTAGTTTGAATTTTTCAAAATGCTCTGTATTGATTATTATTGACCTCTTCCTGTCAGTGAGGAGTACAAAGTTAACAAAACTAACAAATTAATTGTTAGTTTATTTCTCTGCTGTTCAAGTCCTTGAAATAGTGTTTAAATAGTGAATGGACGTTTTCTATATTGTTTTACATACAGATGACTCTAATTTGAAAATCTGAGATCTCTTAGTTATAATATTGAAATAATGAACATTCTCAGCTGCGATCCTAGGGTGTTTTTCAGTGAGCTGTTCTGAAGACCCAGGAGAGTGCGGGGACAGGGCAGGCGAGTGGTGAAGGAACAGAAGGAGGCTGTCCCAGGCGCTCCTGTTGGTGAGTGGGGACACCTTTCTCACCGCCACACTCTGCTCTTGGGCTGTGTGGCAGCGTGTCCCGGACTTCCTGCCACAGAAACGTGGGCGACAGACTTATCCTAAAGCATTACCTGTGATCTGCCTGTCACAAAACAAATTGAATACACTGCTTCAGAATTTGGGGTGTGGGAACTGGCCGTGGGGAGGGAGAGAATTCCAGTTTGTGGTTTTCATTAGGGATATTGATTGTGGATAATTGTAATGAACACAAGTTGATGCCTGTTCCATGTACTCTAGTGCAGCATACTTCCAAAGAATAACTGTGCGGACAGACTGCTGTTGGCCACACTGCAGGTGTCCACCTGTAACTAACACCCTGAAAATGAAGGGCGGAGCTGTGCTCCCGCAAGCAGGACATCGGGGTGGCCAGCCACCTGGGACAGGGAGCTCTAAACCCACTGTCCTCCCCATGGTGCCCCCCGTCCTCATTCCTGAGCACACACTGGGGCTGTAGTTCTGGGGGCTGTCCGTCCACACCCCTGTCCACCCTCCCTCGGCCCCAGGGCTCTGCCCCTCCCCTGCTGCCACTTCCCTTAGCATTTTACCAAGAATGAGTACAAGTCTTCGTGTTAAGGATCAGAGTGCCAA